>CM060975.1:165738992-170738992 GCA_030765065.1 Deroplatys truncata
ACACCAATCCCATAGTGCATGCCAAGGACCTTTCTGAAAATTGGCTCAGTGATTTAGCATACAAACAGAGACGAACATTCACTTTCAGCAAGACTGTCACGACGGTACATTAGGTGGTAAGGTGAGCAGGGCGGATGATGTAGAACATAAATTCCTAGCATTTTCCAAATAACTTGCTGCGTCCTTCTAGATGCTCCTACAGCTGCGGTGGGATCCGCATCACTAGACAATCACTTCACGCTTCCTAAAGGTTAACTCCTCCTAAACGTATGTTATTTACTGCGTGGGAATACCTCACAAGGTGAAGGTGATGCTAAACTTAACATCTCTGAGTGGTACGTCCTCTCTTGTGCAGAATGACTGATAACGGCAACAGCAATATCTAGGTTTCTGACGGAATCTTACACGGGATAAATGCGTAACTCACGCCTAGAATTACGAGGGTTTTAAAGAGTGAGGTGAATATCCCAAATTCTCAGATCTTTCGTAATCACGACATGTTTGCCGTTAAAATATACATTTTGGGGTAATTTCATCCCAAGAAATTGTTTTCATCACCATAACCTCCAAGCCCGCAGAGAACTTGTACTAGAGAGAGGAAACGTTCTTCTTGCGGAATATTTCCCGAACGTCTTACTGAAATGTACCACGTTCCCGAACGAGTCGAATTTCCAGAAAAAATAAACTCCAAGAAGCAAAACACCACAGACTTTCATGACCTCTAAGTAAATAAAAATTTAAAGACAAACAAAATCCTCTGAAAGAGGTTATATTCCACCTGCCCTAAAGCTGCCCATACAAAAATAATACCAAACGTCTATTTTAGAAATCATTCCAATATTACGCCTACCTTTGCTCTTACCCAGTTTCTAACAAATCATGACTATTTCTAAATCATCACAAAATCGGAAAAACTCCGTCACCAGTACCGTGTGGCGAAGAATACAAAACACCACCTCACCAGATGCGGGATACTGAACTTCAGACCCAGGTTCGTTAGTTCAACAAATTTACATCAAGCCATCACAAATAGAAAGAATTTATACAGAAAGCACTCAACCATTGTAAATATCCTTAGTTTTTATACTCTGTTAAAGTCAAATAACTATTGTAAATATCCTGGATATACCTATGGGGTAAAACGCAGGTCGAAGCGAGACAAGTTTTAATAAAAAAATGAATAGAAATAAAACAAACACAGCTCCTACATTATTAAATTAGGTAATACATTCACATAACAATATTATACATGTATACAATAATATAAACATTAATACAATAACTGTTACATACATTTTGTATGCTATTTATACACATATTGCTTTAAGGCGGGCTGTTATTATATTTTATATGTTATATAATTAGACTGAAATCATTTAAGTGTTAAAATACTGCCTCAAATTGCCCCCTTTTAGAAATATTTAAAAATTATTCTTTTAGTTTTGTTCTTTAAATTTTTAAATATTTCCTGAAGGTCTCCTAAAAGGAAGAAACATAACTTTATTATTATAAAACTTGCTACTTTTCACGGACACTTTTATTTAAAACTCACTGGTTTTTCACTACACTCGTGTAGAGCAGAATAATTAATTTTGTTTTGGCACATGTTCGACACTTTTAAGGTCAACGACTTGGTGTAAGGTCAATGATCTGGTGTTCAATAACCTGAGTGAAGTTTGTTCAATCACCAACACAGACACTATTAAATATCCTATGTGCTAGACATTTAATACCTAATCAGTCATATTAACACTTGTTACCCTTTCTTTACAACTTATTTCTTAAACATATTTTTTTATATTTCTTAGAATTTCTAACAATTTATACATTGTGCAATATAAATGCAGTTACTATTCAAATTTATTATGTTTTTCTCACTATGATGCAGTAATTTGTATCATAACAATATTACTTAAATGTAAATAATGATTGTAATATGAATATGCATTTTTATGTGACATTGATTTGAGATGTTTATTGATTGTAATTATTGTTCAGAAGTAAGTTTATACTGCCTTACTGAAACTGACAATAATAGCGTGCAATAATGCAGCGAGGGAATGAGCTGTTTATCATTATTGGAAACGAGGAAGTTACGTAATGTTGGCGCGTTTTTCCTTGAGAATCTTCTGGAACGTTTCCCTAGAGCATATGTATTCATAATTTTCATTGGATATAAAAATAGACGCTAATGTTGGCGCGTTTTATTAGCCAATTGCAGTTCAGTTATAATCTTTAGGCATATCTGGATGAAGGTGTATAAAAGGTAGGTTAGAGGTAGACCCCGTCAGTTCATCAAAATTCTTTGTACACTACACGTCGCATTCCCGTCAGTTCGTCGAAAGTATTTGTACGGCACACTTCGGATATCAATTTGCAGATTACGCGTAACAGAGTTATGAAAAATCTCAAGTGCTATAAAGTTAATTATACAAAAAGTTGAAGTACGCGAATTAAGAATTATCAGTAATGAAGTTATTATAACAGTTTCAGTTTGGCGAGTGTCAAGATCAATGTGTAAATGTGATAGTAAATGTGTTCGACAATAAAAGTGTAAAACAAATTCCTTCATCAGTGTTATCTTTGGATAAAAGATTCCTTTCCGTTTACACAACCTGTATAAGAGAAGTGCTCGAACTAAAAGGATAATAGCTAGCCGGAGAACAGTAAAAAAAATTAAATAAAATAAAAGTAGCATTCTTTCAAACAAAAACTAATACTGCCGCAAATTGCTAACACCAGATGGAGCTACAAACCTAACAAAGAATCACGTCACAAGATGGATTCACCACGTTGTGTAAACACAAATACACAAACATTATAAGAAATACACTCTCAAATTGGCACCCAGAACGTGGGGCAGAATAACCAGGAAGAAGCAGAATTAACCAGGAAGAAGTGAGATAACCAGGAAGGAGCAAAGAAATCAGGACGTGGAGCGAATGGAGCAGTGAACTGAACTACAAGACGCAGATTCCAGAAACAACTATAGGAACGACAGACTACGCGGATGATTGGACATCGTAATTTCGAGATTAAAAGGCAACAGGGGAATTCAAATACAGAACACCAAAACGACGTAGATTCATCATGATGCGACTCAGAAGCGACATACAAACCTAGGAGAGAGGGGCAGGAAGCTGGACATCAAAGTAACAGCAACAGGCAGCATCACAAAGGTCAGAGTATAGTAATTTTTTTTTGAAAACAAAATTGTAACATTTAAATGTACCTTAGGAGCGGTAGGATAAAGAAAACAATGTCCACTAATAATACAGAAGAAATAATTATGGAGGGAGATAGTGTAACAGTTAGCTGTAATTCAATACAGGTTACAGAAAATAGCTCAAACAATGTAGTATTTGAGGGAGGAAATGTTAGTGCAGAAAGTGAGAATAGAACAGCAGGAAATGTTAATTTTGATGCTAGTGTGATGATGGAAATTATGGGAATGCTGAGAAACATTAGTGAGGAAATGCAAAAGAGTCATAGGGAATTAAGGGAAGATATTAGTAAGTATAATGAGAACTTAGATAAACTAAATCAGAACATGGAAAAGAGAAATGAGGTATTAGAGCAAAAAGTAGATCAAAGCAGGGAAGAAATTGAAAAGAAAGTTACGAAGCTAGATAGTAGTATGCCAAAAATGAGAGATGAAAATCAGGAAGTAATAGCAAGTGAGATAGGAGAAGTTTCAAAGAAAATGTCAGATATGAGCAAGGAAATATGTAACAAAAAAAGTGAGGTTAATACTAAAATTGAACATGTTGATGTAGAATGTACAGAGTTAGGTAGTAGAATGAGTAACATTTCAAGAGAGATTAAAGAGGCTATGAATGTAGATGTGATTCAGGTGCAAGTTAATTTCAGAGGGGAAATATCTGAAATTCAGAAGGAGTCAGAAACACAGAGAAATAAATTGTCTGAAGAAGTTAAAGTTTTGCCTGTAAATAATCAAAAGCTAACTTCTGAAATTAACAAGTACCAAGATGTTCAAATTGAAAACTCCAGTCCAGTACAGTTTAGTACAGATTTGTCAGAGTACTCTCAAATTAAAGAGATAGTAGAAGAATTGAAAATGACAGTTGTTAAAAGATGTGTTGTTCAAGAAACTGTAGATTGTTTTCAAATGTTAACATGGGATGAAATTTCATATGAATACAAGAGGTTATTCATGAACAAATTTTTGAAGTTTAGGATACGGCTACGAGTAATGTTTAGCCACACACAATTTGATCCGGGAGGGTGAATAGCAATGAGATGTAAAGTAAATGCTGGATAGTTAAAGATGAAATGCAGAGCAATGTATTGGAACGTAAGAGGGTTAATTATGTATGTATGTCATAAGAAAGGCGAAATAAATTTTGGACATAACTAAATGCTTAAAACGAAAATAACATTTTATTAGTAACTGTAACAGCATTTGAAATGAAGCATAATGTTATATTAAAGTAAAAGTACGTAGATATAATTCCAAGAGTATTGTGAATATAAAGTACAAAACAACAAAAAGTGGGTAAAAAAATAATTAAAAAAAATACTTATGTAGCAAACAGAACATGTGAAACAGTACCTAGATTTAAGAGATGTAAATATATTTGTGTAGAGGGTGAATATTTTGGTAAATATGTGTAATAATTACAAAAATTTTTGAATTGATAAATTTTTGTCAACAATATAAGAAAGTAAATAATTTTGTAACAGTAATTAAATAATTCAGGGTACAGTATTTGCTATAAAAAATTGTAATGTCAGATTAATGTCTAAACACATTAAACCAGAGCCAGTAAGTAGTGGCAAGATAGAGGAAAACATGTCGTGTGTTAAATGCGTGTGATGTGTTAAGTGAAAGTGACAGCGTGTGTTCCAAGATTTAGGAGACTAAAAACCCAATTATAAAATTTCCAAACACGTTGTAAATATTTATAATTATGTTTCTAGTGGGGCATATGATGCAGTAATTTGTATCACAACAATATTACTTAAATTAAATAATGATTGTAATATGAATATGCATTTTTATGTGACATTGATTTGAGATGTTTATTGATTGTAATTATTGTTGAGAAGTAAGTTTATACTGCCATACTGAAACTGACAATAATAGCGTGCAATAATGCAGCGAGGGGGTGAGCTGTTTATCATTATTGGAAACGAGGAAGTTACGTAATGTTGGCGCGTTTTTCCTTGAGAATCTTCTGGAACGTTTCCCTAGAGCATATGTATTCATAATTTTCATTGGATATAAAAACAGACGCTAATGTTGGCGCGTTTTATTAGCCAATTGCAGTTCAGTTATAATCTTTAGGCATATCTGGATGAAGGTGTATAAAAGGTAGGTTAGAGGTAGACCCCGTCAGTTCATCAAAATTCTTTGTACACTACACGTCGCATTCCCGTCAGTTCGTCGAAAGTATTTGTACGGCACACTTCGGATATCAATTTGCAGATTACGCGTAACAGAGTTATGAAAAATCTCAAGTGCTATAAAGTTAATTATACAAAAAGTTGAAGTACGCGAATTAAGAATTATCAGTAATGAAGTTATTATAACAGTTTCAGTTTGGCGAGTGTCAAGATCAATGTGTAAATGTGATAGTAAATGTGTTCGACAATAAAAGTGTAAAACAAATTCCTTCATCAGTGTTATCTTTGGATAAAAGATTCCTTTCCGTTTACACAACCTGTATAAGAGAAGTGCTCGAACCAAAAGGATAATAGCTAGCCGGAGGACAGCAAAAAAAATTAAATAAAATAAAAGTAGCATTCTTTCAAACAAAAACTAATACTGCCGCAAATTGCTAACACCAGATGGAGCTACAAACCTAACAAAGAATCACGTCACAAGATGGATTCACCACGTTGTGTAAACACACATACACAAACATTATAAGTAATACCACCGCAAATTGACTCCCAACGTAGGGCTCAATAAACAACAATAAATAAGTAAATAATAACATAACAAAAATAACTACCTCAAATTGACGCTCATACGTGGGGCAGTTAAAATTATGTAACCAAACAAAACAAAAGCAGCACAATATAAGATCTTCAAGTTCTAATAATTTACGTAAAAACATATTACGTAAGCACTAACCCACTTCAAATTGGCGCCCAACGTGGGGCTACACAATAATGTTAAATAAATAACATTAAACCACCTTCAACTAGCAATGGATTTTCTTTGTCAATTTGTTACACTTAGTAAAGATATCATTATACTTTTTTTTAAATTACATTGCTTTTCCCTTTTATGTTCCAGTTACTCTATTTTCTTTGTCTTTTTCTTCTTGTGTCACAGACTGTTTACATTTATACGGCTTTAACATTTGTTTGTGGAATCTCCCAATTATTTTATTTGTTTTATTCTTCCTAAGTTCGTATGTATCTGTTCCAAATATCTTTATTATATCATAAGGACCATGGTAGCTCAGAAACATCCTCCAATATTCTTTACGAAGCTTATTTGACAACCTCTTGTTCTTCACTAACACTTGATCTCCTATCTATACTTTCCAAACTCTTCTTTTTCTTTGTTCATGTTTTTGTTTTCTCTTTAGGGCTTTTGCTTGTATTTTTAAAATTGCTAATTTAAAAATGTCCTCTTTTTCTGACAATTTAATTGGTTGGTCTTCAATAACTTCTGGTACATTATGGTTCAAAGTATTGTATAATTTTCCATGATGAAGTTCTATTGGTTTAAATCCTGTTACTGTATTACGGATTGATTTAGTCGATTTTGAATAATACTGATGTATGAGTACCAACTGCTCTGCTTGTTATGACACACTACACGTAGATAATTTGAAATTTCCTTTATCTCTCTCTCTCTCTCTCTCTCTCTCTCTCTCTAATGGATTGGCATTAGGTCTATATCTTGATGAGAAATACTGTTTAACTCCCAAATCTTTTATTCCATTCATAAATTTAGAACTGGTAAACATAGATGCGTTATCACAAAGTATGGCTTGAACTATTCCTTCCTCTGGGAAATATGATTTTGTTAATCTGTTTAAACATGTTGTGCTGGTTGCATTCTTGAGTGCATATATTCGTACATATTTCCTAAATACGTCATAGCATACAAATAAATATTTGTACCCAAATGTACTTACAGGCATTGGACCACGCAAATTTAAACTTAATAAACATCTTGGTTTATCCCTAAGTACGGGGTTTGTTGTATATTCCTAAGCTACATTAGTTTGTTTTGCTTTCTGACAAAGATCGCAACATAATATGTATTTTCTTACTTTATGTCCTAGTTTAGAGATATATAAATTTTACAAAATAGTTAAGGTTGTCTTCTCTGTACCTGCATGCATTAATCCTAAATGAGGTCGTTCTATTACTTCTAATTCCATACTTGTTGGAATATGTTTTCCACCTCATTATCTCCTTTCCATGTTTCTTATATAATATAGCATTTTTAACAGCAATTGTACTATTCTTTGCCTCTTCTATTTTCGGAGCTTTTTCTTTCACACTTGCTAATTTAATGTTTTTGTCTTGCTCTTCTTTAATATTTTAAAATTGATTCATTAATTCTTTCTTCATTGGAATATCTATCGTAAGCAGTTTAATTTCATATTGTTGTCTAGAACAGCTTTCAGGAAATTGTTTGTTGTGGTTGATTCTTGATATTAAATCACTGAATGTATTTTGTTTGCCTGGAATATGTATAATTTCTACATCAAATTCCATTATAGCGAGAATCATTCTAGCTAACTTGCCATTATATAACTTACACTTCTGAATAAATGTCAAGCTAATATTATCTGTGTATATTTTCACTTTCTTCTGAAATATATATGTGTTAAATATAAGTAATGAAAAATATAGTGCTCCAATTTCTAACATTGTTACTGATGCATTTCTTTCAATATTGATTAAGCCACCTGAAGCAGTACTATTACATGAAATGTATTGTCATGTTCTCTTTGCCCTAGTATTCCTGCATATCTCTGACAAGATGCATCCACATACAACTCATAATCTAATTCATCTTTTCGACGTTCCAGCAGTATTACATTTGCAAACAACTTTCTTACCTACATTTTCAAAACATTTTTGTAGCTCTGCTGTCCACTTCTATTTATTTGTTTTCTTTAGAAGTTGTCTTAAAGGTTCTACTTGAATAGCATATCTTGGTAAAATTTTTCTTTGATAATTCCAAATTCCAAATAAACGTCGTAGCTGTCGAATATTTTTAGTTGGTGGTATTTTTAATATGGCTTCTATTCTTTCTTCATCTGGACGACTGCCTACTTAATTTATTACATATCCCAAGAATTTTATTTCAGGTACGCAGAATTTTGACTTTTTAGTATTTACGGTCATGCCATGTTCATGTAATACATTTAATACATAATTTACATTCTTTAAATGTTCCTCAAAGGTTTGATTTATTATTAGAAAATCATCATAATATCTGATTAAGAAATCAGCTGCTGTGTCACCAAAGATACTATGTATTGCTCTCAGGAATCCATTTCTTTAATCCACATGGGTTTACACAATATCTATATTGTAATCCAAAAACTTGAAAGGCTGTGTAATCACGTACTTTTGGATCTTGCTCGACTTGCCAAAATGAAGCTGTAAGATCTATAGAAGAAATATTATTGCCACGTGATAACTTTGCAATTGTTTGTTCTATACTTTCATTTTAAAACTGGTCTAGTATCATGAATTTATTTAATTATCTTCCATCTATAGCGATTTTTAAACTATTATCTTTCTTTACCTTCCAACAAACACTATTTATATATTGTGAATTGCTAAGTTCAATGATGATATTTTCTAGCATATTGGCTATTAATTTTTACTTTCTCTACTACGTATAGTAAGTAGGGGAAGTATTGTATTCCACCTAAAAATTCGATACCGAGATTTCACCGGAAGTACATGTTTTGAGACCCCCTGAATAAAAAAAGGCATTTTTGGAAACATGTCCGTGTGTGTGTGTCTGTGAACAGCATAACTCAGAAACAAACAGTCGGATAAACACTTGGTATTTAGGTTCAGTACCTTCCAGAGATGCGACACGAAGGTTTTCAAGAAAATCCCCCACCCCAGACTACCCTTTACATGGAACATTTTTCGAAAATTTTAATTTTCTCAAAAATGGCTCCAACGATTTTGATTAAAATATCATATGTTTAAGATACTTTTATGACAAATAAAATGTATATCTTGAATTTTCTGGGAATGTCTCCAAAAGTATTCTTCATTTGGAATGACTTTTGCGTAACTGGTAAACCATAAGAGATAGACAAAATTTTAGTACACAAAAAATGTAGATCGCGTTAAAATACACAATTTATGTCATATACATTTTTGTTGTTGAGCGAACCATTTTCGATATATTTGTTGTTATTCCCTTAAATTTTCCAATATTTATACTTTTTCTCAAATTCATTATTCATTTTTTTATGTCCTGGACATGCAAAGAGATTGGAATGCACCACATAGCAACCAACGCTTAAAAGATTTGACTATCACTTATAACTTACGATATTCCCCTTGCATCTACAAGAAAATTAGCAATAAGATTGAGATCTTGATATCTCGATTAACATGAAGCATATAGAGAAAAGTGTTTGTAAAAGTAGTTTTTAGAGAGTAGAGAAAGTCATGTGAGTGTAGCACATCAGATTTTTTAGCTCCGTTTCTTAGGTTTACTGGTAGGTTATTATATTTTCTACTGAATGCAGGTACATTTTCTACTGTGAAAGTGTAAATATATGATGTACACCGTCCTGGAATTTCATTAAATACATGCTTATTGTCTTCCAATACGTTTTCATTATCTTTTAACGGTCAGTCAGTATTGTATTTGTCATCAACGTATCTGTGTGTATTTTCCTGTCTTGTATCTCTGTTGCATAGCTATTTTCTACCGGCTCTAGCATATTTTCTTCTGCCATCAGTTTCGTTGTATAAGGATTCCCCTTGGTAAGGTCAGTTTTCTGTTCTTCGAAGTTAAGGGACAATAACCTTTCATTATTTTCCCTGCTTGCTTGGACATTTACTATTTGTATGAAGCATTCTTCTCCATATATTGCATATTCTTGTTGCATTCCTTGCACTCTACATACTTTATCTTTTATAAAAGGCACGTAAATATTCTTTTCTTCTTTATTTAATATAAGTCTGTCCTTCGTAAAATCAACTATCGCAGAGAACTTTATTAATACATCACACCCAATTATAACTTCGCATATTAAGTTTGGAACTATTAAAACATGACCTGCATTGTAATATCTGCTATTTATATAGGTATCAATGCTTGAGATTTAATAGTTTGGGTCATTGTACCTATGGCTACCCTACATACAATATTACTTATTGACGCTGACATAAGTTCTATCCCTTCATTTAACAGTTGTTCATAAAATTTCTTTTGAGCAGATAGAGCTTGATGATCCTGAATCTATTGCAGCATTTACTTCCCTTCCTGCTATAATAGTTTGTATATACGGTGATTCATATTGGTTTTCACATTTCCCTGTGTTTGTATTTAAACAGTAACAATCAAAGTGTGTAGATATTTTATTCTTGCCACCTAGAGCAGAAGGTACTGTATCACCAGAATCTACTTAAGCAATACATAATTTAGCTTTACTGAAGAGTATTTTCAGTATTTACAGTATTACTGCAGTTACTATTATTTCATTATCATTAACATTTGTGTATGAGCCACGCCCCCTAGCTCTTGTTCTCCCATTATAATTGCTATGTCCTCCACGTGTAAATGTTTCTGTATTTATACTGTTTGTATGGTTATAGTTGTGGAAGTTTCCCCTGTTTTGCATACATCCTCTATGCTGAAATCGATTATTACCCCTAGCTGAAGTATAATCCTGCTGATTTATCCTTTCCATTCTTACATAATTTATGTGTTCTTGCTTCTCTTGTTGTCTTGATTCTCTGATATTTTGTGTCTTGTAATTGAATCTGTTTTGGCACTGAAATTCATTATTTCTCCTAGCTTCATGGTGATAGCGTGTATTGTAAGGCATTTCATTACGCCTATCGCGTCTGCTTTGTCTGTCTCGTCTGTGTGGACTACAAATTTCATTACTATTTCTATTTTCTTGCTGTTCTAATGACGAGATTAGTTATGTCATCTCATAAACAGTTTTAGAACTTGCAATTAAGATGTAGTTTTGTCTGTGTCTGGTAATTAAATTAATAAAATCTTCCTCATGCATGGCTGGAGTAAATGTCCAACATATCTTGCATATTTTACAAGCTAATCTGTCATTGATAAGTTGTCATCTCTACTATACCGTGAGTAACTTAGGCTTGCCCAAACTTATGCTGCACAGTGGTATTCCAAAACTTATTCATAAATAAAACTCTAAATGCCTATAAATTCATTTCACTGTCTGCTAGCATACGTAACCATTCTAAGGTTTTATTATCCAAGCATTTTCTTACAAGTATCATTTTTAATGCTTCAGGCACATTTTTTAATTTATAATATTCTACTAGATCATTAACAAATTATACTCGATTTGAGGATGCATTAAAACAAGGTAATGGTAATTCATTAAGCACAGAATAATAGTTCGACATTTGATTTGGTACATGCACATGTGTGTCATCATTATTGTTTTGAGTTTGAGAGGCTGATGCTATGGAGAAATCAGTAGCGTCTCTTTTATTATTAGTTAACAAAGGTGATACACTTCTTTCTGCACTTGTATTATTGTCATGTATTTGATTAGTATTTACATAACTAGTTACATTTGCATTTACTTTTGGTACACTAGTACTTAAAGTTTCAAAACTATTTCTAATTTTATCAATTTCTTTGCTACGTTCTTGTTCTTTATCTTTAATTTCATCTATCATTGACTTTACTTGTCCTTGCCCAGTATTTGTTTCTTTTATTTCTTCTGTATTTGTTTTAGCCATGTCATGCATTTTATTTATTTCCCCTGTTAAATCTATTTGTACTTTTACAAGATCTGCATTTGCATTTTCTACCATTATTTTTAATTCATTATCCTTTTATCTAACTTATTACAAATACCCTGTTTAGTATTAGTAAGTTTCAACTCCATTTCAGTTATATATTTATCAATATGACTTGATAATTTCTGCTCTAGCTGGTTGCAACCTTTATTTACTTTTAAATCTATATCATTTTGAAGTGCTTTAGAAGATTGTTCTATTTTGATTTCTAACTTATTTTCAGCTTTACTTTCTTTCATAGAATTTTCTATTTGTTTATCTAGATCACTTTTGATACTAGATAGCTCTGTATTAGTTTCAGTTAACTTATTACTTAACTCTGTACTAGTTTCATTTAGTTTATTAAAGTCTTTTCTCAACTCTGTACTAGTTTCAGTTAACTTATTATTCATTTCATTTAGCTTATTATTATTTTCGGTTATCTTGTTATCTATCTTATCAGTTATCATTTCAGTTAACTTATTATTTTCAGTTATTGCTTTTAGAAGCCTCATAGTATTATGTTGTGATAAATTTTTTGGCTCTTGTTGGCTAGATGTCTGAAGGGTAATATTTCTTTCTAGTGTAGTTCCCTGCACTAATATATGCAAATGTGATTGACCTTGCATACTACTGTTATCTCTTTCTATGCCTACCTGCGAATTTACAGATAACTGTTCTTCTACAGCTAACCTATTCGTTTCCTCTAGCTCTGATTGTAAAGTTACATTGTAATCAGTAATGCCTGACCTATCCTCTCCTACTTCCATATTTTTATAGTTTTCTGTTTTCATTTTCTTTTTTTCTTTTGTTATATTTGGTTTGGAATTGCTCAATTTTAATTTACCGCTACTTAACACCATGAAATTACCTTAATAACAATATATATTTTCTTAACTATCTTGACAATTATTATAATATAAAGTATTGAAATTGTCTGACCTTTGGTTCTGGCTGTGTTAATAAACCTTTTTATTCTGGTGTTCCCTCGTAGATTCTTGTTGAATTGTTGACTGCGTGCCCCGTACTCCTGAAAGAATTGATGCTGTCCTTGGATGATGTTGTTGATGATTTTTAAGTTCTCTGTATTTTCTGAAGTGAAGCCTTGTATTTTCGTCGATTCTGTAGTGTTATTCTCGCCTATTCTGGCCCCACGTTTAGGTGCCAATTTGTGGAAGGTTTTACTTTGAAGGTTTGTTGATCTCTTCTTTACAGGTATTCTCGCCAATTCTCGACCCACGTTTAGCTGCCAATTTTAAGAAGTATTTAGCTTCTCGTATGGAATACAGTTCCGGTGGTCTTCGCCCCAAGTTTACTTTCCGGTAGCCTTCGCCCCAAAGTTTAAGAATCAACTTTGTATTTTTAGGTTTTCTTTAATTATTATATATATTATTTATGGTTGCCTCAGCTGCGTCAGTATTAATTTATAGAAACATGTGTCTCTTTGCAGGGGGTGATGCGGCTAAAGAATGTAGGCTTACACAAATTATAATTTTTACTTCACTCCATTTATTAATCCTTCACACGATTAAATAACACGTCACTGATATATAGAGCTGTGAGATTATTTATCAATTACTTGATTTTAAAAACGTAAACTTTATAATGTACTCGCCGTAATGCATTTTCGTCTCACACTGAATACTTATTAAACTTCTCGAGGACGCGTCTCGCATCCAGTTAGGAACGCTGCTTACTAGCATCTGGCTTCTGTCGCCTGAATTTGCAAATTTCATCTATTTCAAGTCTCTGATTTGCTAATCCTACTCTAATAGAATACTTTTATTTAACTTAACTTTTTTCTGGTTGTTGATTGGCTATTTATAAACTGTTTTAAAATATTATATTATTGTTTCCAAGAAGTACTAGTAGGATTATTAAACCTTCCAATTCATTACTGCCTCAAGGTTACCTCATTGTTAGCAACTTTTGATATATTCTGGCAGCTCCTACATTACAAAATTACGTAATCAATTCACATAACATTATTATACATGTATACAATACTATAAGCACTAATACAATAACTGTTACATACATTTTATAGTTATTTTTACACCTATTGCTTAAAGGGGGGCTGTTATTATATTTTATATATTATATAATTAGACTGAAAGCTGAGGCAGTATTTTTAACACTTGAGTAATTTCAATTAAATTATATAATATGTTAATTCAATAACAGCCCGCCTTGAAGCTATATGTATGTAATAATTTGTAAAAATGTATGTAACAGTCATTGCAAATGCTTATATTATTGTAAACATGCTCAATAATGTTATGTGAATGCATTACGTAGTTTAATAGTGTAAGAGCTGTGAGAATAATAAGTTTAAAGTTATTAACAATGAGGTAACAATGAGGTAACAATGAGGCAATACTGAGATTGAGAGCTTAAATGTTAGAGCAACGATAATGTGAATTTTGTGACAGTTTAAAATTAGCCAATCAACAGTGAGGAAAAGCTTTAATTAAATGCAGGTATTCTGTTGGACTAGGATTAGCCAATCAGAGACTTGAAATACAGAAACCTACAGATTTGGACGGTTGAAATATGTTCAGTTGCCTGCAGACCTTGGTAGTAGCCGGATGGAAGATGTGTTCTCTAAAGAAATATTACGTATTCGCGTGAAACAAAAATTATGTATACGCGTTAACAAAGTGCAATTATTAAAGAATCTCACAGCTCTTGATATCAGTGTAGTGCTATTTAATTTGTGTCAACGATAAATAAAAAGAAGTGAATTTAGACTTAAAAATCTGTGTAAGCCTACATTCCTGTCGCACCACGCCCAAATTAAGAGAAACGCGTCTCTAAAGAAATACTGAAGCAGCCGAGGCAAACATAAACATAAATAATATCTATAGAAGCAGTTTAATAAAAAAGTTAATATAATATTTTTAAACTTGGAGCATAACAACAAAAATGCAACATCTTCAAATCAGCTTTACATACATAACAGCATATTACGTAACAAACAATCTTCTTCAAATTAACCTCCATATGTGAAAAAAATAAAAATAAACCCCAAGAATAATACCTTCTTCAAATCATGTAAGTGTTAAACATACTGCCTCATCGTGAAGTGAACAGCAGTGGCTCTAAGGTGATCTGTGCGACTGGCATTCATGTAACATCTCTGGATAAAAACACTATAAATTAGTTTTCAATTAAAAACAAAAATATTGTTAAATGCTTGTTAAAGTTTTGAATAGATCCAGATTGTCTAAATCAAATCAATCAAAAAGAGACTGGAAACAAAACAAGAAACGCTGAAGGTGTGCTGCAGCGTGTCTTTATGAGTTATAGCATTGCATGTCAAAATTGTAACAAGATGAATGGCATATCCATGAGGAAATAAAAAAAATGTTTAATATTTTATGTTATATCATCAATTGCAGTAATATTTTTCAAGTATATGGCGCGTGAATTTTACAAGGCTATTCTATAATATCTTATGATTGGTTATTGTACAACCACAGTTTATATACCAGGTGAGTCAGTTGCGCCTATTTATTTTTGAAGATATGCAACGTGCTAAGCGGTATATGTGACTTACGCCTTTCTTGAATGCCTTCTAATGACTGATTTGCGTAACACTTTATAGAGGAGGGATAAATAACTCAGTGCATAAGTTTTTTCGGGACATAATGCAATCGCTATGTATGCAAAAACATCCCACCCTAACACTGGGACCTAGAGTAGCACGTTTAGCCAATTCTACAAACTTTTATTCTTTAGCAAACATTCATGCACCCCTTTGAAAACGTCCCTGAAGGAACAACCGATCACATGCATCGGTTGACAAAACCATTTGAAAACAAAATAGCAGATCTACGCAGTATGACAAATTGGATTTAAGCTGTTAGTTAATGTACAGCCTTATCAAAAAATGCTAAGTATTAGGTAGATAATTTCTCTTATTTCACAAACTAAAGTGTTTTTCACATCATACAGTAATTGTAATGACTGATGCAGTTTATTTGTTTGAATTAAAACTACCAAACCGAGCTCAAAACACTGTATGACGTTGCAAAAAGCGTGTAAAGATTCGAGGTGGGGCCTAGATCTGCGATCACTAATTTGTATAGGAAACTCAGCCCGCAAGGTAGCATTGGCCTAATGGTATTATCATGGTTGTATTAACGCTTTGCCACTGTAATTCGGATTCATGTCCTTCGGGTTAGGTTCAAATTTTTTATTAGATTTTGTCTTATCTGTTTGGGCCTATAATTTGATATTATAATATAAATAATACTTTTATTGCATTATAAGTATGTACAAAGTAGAATAATTGCCGTTTTTTCCACTGGTGCCAGGTGGATTATTTGTGTTTAGTAGTAAGTGTTTTATTGTGGTCAGTATTAGCTTGACTCATTCAATCAAGTTCAACACTTCACACATGCAAAGCGGCTTTAGCTATTTGCGCCTGCGTCAATGCTTGGCGTGAATAAATAAGTCTCTCCCCATTATCTACTCAGTATCTGAAATCTTTCTAAGAGACACGGCTGCTGCCATAATGTATACAAACGACGAGTATGTTGACATGCTGTTGATCTATGGAGAAACAAGGTGTAATGCACTGTCAGTAAAGTGCCTGTATGAAGAACGGTTTCCAGGAAGGAGGGCATCTACTGCAGACACTTTTTGAAGCGTTGGAAGACGCCTTCGTAAAACAGGATCCTTTTGAAGAGCACTACCTGCTCGTGATGCTCCAGTAACCTCTGGAGGAAATGAAGAAGCTGTGCGAAACGCAATAGAAAACAAACCGCATATCAGTTTAAGAGCTATAGCAGAAGCTCTGTACATAAGTCAGTCCGCAATGATGCGCATATTGCACCGTAATAAATATCATCCATATCATCTACAACTACACTAGGCTCTCCACGGACGCGAATTTCAAGCGCGAGTGATATATGCACAATGGCTACAGCAGCGAGTGCAAATGGATGCAGAGTTTTTAGGAAGTGTTCTCTTTAGTGATGATTTTATTATGTTTGTTTATCTTTGTTTATAACAAGGCAGAATCGGCCATTTTAAAGGACAGTCTTGTAATATAGCCACTTACAAAAAAGTATATTTTAGAGCACGTTTTACATACAAAATCCTTAGCACCTCTTTCACTCCACATTCTTCATGAAACTAGACGCACATGCACATCCTGCACAGGACACCCACACTTCTCTGTCGTGGTATTCGTTGAAGAGCCCATTACAATATCCACATTAGAATCGCCAGTGCTGCATACAGATTCTTGTTCCTGTTTTCTTACTTTACTTTTATTGCTCTTCTTTCATTAATATGCACCGGTAAATTCAGAATGGTGGCTTCCTGACTTCTCCGTCTTTTTCTTCCTTGGTACAGAAGGCTGAGATCACAGTCGCTCCAGGAGAGGAACGTCATCTCCGGTGCTGCTAGAGCCTCCAACAGTTCTTCATTAATTGATGAATCTGTTGATGGTGCTTGAAGTCGCTCACTTGGGCCACTTCTAGGTTGCTTGCCTATTTGATCCTAAGCTCCTGGAGTTGGATCTCTTTCAACTGATCTGCTTGCTTGACCAGACGGGCCTGGGACAGGGTCTTGAGAGTTCGCTTCTCATTTTCTTGACTATGGAACACCTCGGATGGGGCATTGGAGGATTCAGGAATAATTTCTGAGTTGAGAGGCACCAGTCCGTAGGCACGAAATCCACTCACCCCATTCTTAACGGGACAAGCCTTTCTCCATGCTTGAGAAAGCATCTGAAGGAGACTGATTTTACAGCATCTACTGCTTCCTGCATCCTCTGGATATCCCAGCTCTGACGCTGCGTTATCCTGACTCTCATTTTAAATGCCTACAAATATCAAGCAATAAATAAAGTAACTTTCCTTACTTCCTAAAAATAATTATTTGTAATGCATTTAAACATTGTAGAAACTAGATCTGCTTTTTGTTAAGCCTAAGCATAAATACATTAAAAAAAAAAGAAAATGAAGGAAAAGAAGAACTAAAATTAGATAAATCCTCCAATCACTGACATCATTAATACATCCAGTATTATGCTACACAAATGTGACTCCCTGTAAAACAAAAAACAAAAAAACGAACAAACAATAAAGTCCAACGAGTTTTGTAAAACGGCCAAGCAGCTGGGCATATTACAAGAAAACACATATTCATAGACTTTAAGACCTAGCTAATAGGGGGCAGCACCAATCATAATTGCGGTAACATGCTTATAGTCCTCGAAGGTTACACTTTTACTAACGCTATCCATATTTTGTCATTTAAAACTCGTATTACTATAATGAATTATACCTCACAGACACAGGAAAACAAAATGGCTTCGTTTGACTTACCTTTTAATACGCGATGTGATATTATTTTTCCTTATAGCATACACAAAACTGTCAGATGTTTCTCACAACAAAGCGCAACACTCACACAACTAATACGGCGTTGCTTCTGCAGCATTCTATCGTTTCTATCAGCCACTAGGAGGGCGGCAGAATTTAAATAATTATTTCTGTCCGTTTCACAAGAGTGGAAGTATTACAGGACTTGACCCTATCAAGATTTCAAGAATTATACCTTTTGAAGTCCACTGTAGCTCCCCACCCTTAAAAAAACAAACAAGAAAACGGTTTGCTGTGCGTATGTTTATGTGAACAACATAAATAAAACACGAAACGTCAAATAAGTACCAATTTATTTTATTTTCAGAAAAATTAGTTTTCTGTGTAATGGAGTGATATCGGAAATAAACTAGGTGTATCTTGATGCTTTTTCAGATTGCATGTGAAATCCCTTATATTTGATTGAATTTTGTATAATTTTTAAAACAAAGAAACTCTATTAGACAAAACTTATCATGGGAAAAACGTAGTGCTCGTTAGTACATAGAATTTTTATCAATTAAACCTGTTCGCGGTGTCAGCCGGTTTAGAAGCATTCCATGCATACCATACCAAACTCATCCATAGGATGTTTGAAAGTTTGAGATTCCTTCTCTCCCCTTTCTTTCCGTGCAGGTGCTTGTTACCAAGGTTAAACATTTGTGCACTCTTTCCACATTTTGCGACTAAGCACTTGTTGCTAAATTTTAAATCTTTTCTTGGTAAAATGTATGTCCTAAATAATCTTATTAGTATAATATATAACCGATATATCTGACTGTCATTGGTAGAAAAGCATGTAAATGTATCACATAGGAGTTTTCAATCAACATTTCAAATTAACTTAACTTTGGAGTATAGAAATGCACAAATATTTTCAATTATCTTGATTATACACAGTTAAAGACAGAACATGTGTAAAGTCTTCTTCACATCGTCAGCTGGTTGTGTATTTTGTGTATTTAGTATCTGAACTTTAGTTAATATAACTCAATTTCATAAGATTGCAGCAAGAAATATAATGGATACAAGGGCTAAAATTAGGGTTATATTTTGCGAATAGGAATATTTGCCTTGTGCTTTCGTTTCGCAATTCTACGAGCAAAATAAAAGCACTTTTAACATTTGTGGCTTTTGTTAGCAGTGATTTTTAGTGAAATTATTTTCAACGTGTTTTGCTATACACCAGCCAGTGAACTGATTAAATGCTATATCATATTGCTTTCCGGATTTTTTGGGTAAATACTTCTAGTGGCCTAAGAATGTGAAGATGTAGAATACGTTACAAGGAAACTGATTCAAGACTACAACAAATGGGACCAAAAGTAAATATGGATAAATCCAAATCATTGCAGATGTTCATCAAGATTTGGCACTGGAAGATGAAATGGGGATAATTAAACACACAAGGGAATATAAATACCTGGGAGTAAATATTACACAAGATGAGAAACAAGAACAGGAAATAAGAACAAAGATAATGTCAGGAAAATATGCTATATCTACTTTGAATGGTATATTTTTGGATAAACATATCTCAAAATAAACTAAAACTAAAACTTTGAAAATAACAGTTTGAAGTATTATAACCTATGGCTGCGACGTATGGACTCTGAACTATCAGTTAAAAAGAAAATTATTGCCAACAGAAATGGATTATTGGAGATCTGCTAGAATGTCTAAAACAGAAAAAATTAGAAATGAAATTATAAAAGAAGATGTGAATGTTCGAAATTCAATTTTCGATTTTATTCTACAGAAACAATTAGAATGGTATTGGCATGCTAAAACAATGGAAGAATAAAGAATACCCAAAAGAATAATAGAGTGGACGCCATCAGGAAGGAGGGGAAAGGAAGGCCTTTAGCACGTGAATTCAAGGAATTAGAGGGGCAATGATGGATTGATGAATTGAAGATTTATGGTCTAATAGGCAAGAATGGAGAAAAGTGAAAAGAAGATGTTAAAAACTATAGTCTTGGGTGCCGGAAAAATATTTTTGTATTGTAAAATCGGAATATATTGTGGCGTATTAATAATTTGGAGGTTACATTGTCATTACCAGACATATTGTTGTTTTCGTGACGTCACTCCTGGCTGGGAATTTTTGCTGGCCACGAATGGTGGGGATATAGCGTCTGTTCTTGCAGAAGATTCCGTGAAAAGCGGATCGCGCGTGCAAGCGGGCTTTTGGATCTGTGAACATCTCCCCTCACCTTTTATATTTAATAATGTAGGAACTCCAAACGGTTAAGAAATAAATCTAGGAATGTGTAAAGAGATTTGTGTATTTTGAACATTGAAAACCCACGCCCTCCTCTTAATCTCCACACCACTTTTCGTTCCTCCGCAGCCAATTGGGTATACGTTCCCTCAATGTACGTACTGGGTACTAAAAATTAATTTAATTCTTCATGTGAATCTTAGGCCGCTACCCAGCATGTAACTATAAATAAATATATGTATACATGGTTATCGTATTTTAATAGTGTGTACGCTGAAGTTGGTGGGGAAGAGTGGGAGGGACCGCGGATGTCTTTCGCTGAACTGTGCTTAAATCCTACAGTACCAATTCCAGATAGGAAAATAGCTGACGGGGAAATTGTTCGGCCAATAAAAAGCTTAAAGAATCACAAAGCACCGGGAATCGAAGGAATTCCGAGCAAATTTGTTAAATGCTCCATAGAAGTTCCTGAAATATTAGACCTTCTGCGGGGGGCCTTTAACAAATTATTTAACGGAGAGAAGTATCCTGAAGCTTGGACAACAAGCAATTATTCAGCCAATATTCAAGGCTAAGGGAGCCACTCAGCAACCAGAAAATTATAGAGGAATTGCACTGTTATCTATACTGGATAAGGTATATTACAACATTATCTATGACGGTTAAGGGGTTGGGTAAAAGAGTTCGATATAATTTCTAAATTTCAGGCGTGTTTCAGGGAAGGGTTCCCTACTGCAGACAATATTTTGTATTAAAAACGTAATTGATTCAAATTCGAATAGAAAGTGGGGGAACATTTATTGTGCTTTTGTTGATTTCAAAATAGCTTTTGATATCATGCAGAAGAGTGCCCTTTGGGCGAAACTTCGCCACAAAGGACTCTCTGGTAAAATGATGAAAGCTCTGATGCAAATTTACAACGGTTTGAATTTCAGCATCAAAATAGACCAAAACACAATAACTGAATCTAAGTCGGCCAGTAGAGGAGTTCGTCAAGGATGTATGTAATCGCCCGTGTTCAATTTATTCATAGACGATATAGCAGACGTGTTAATAGCCGAGGAAATGAATGGCCCGAAAGTAGACGATGTCTGCATTCCTGTACTTTTATACTCGGACGACATGACAATTTTGTCAGTGACGATAGAGGTCTTACAGAAAGGTATTAGCAGGTTGGAAGAATATTGTAAACAATGGTAAATATTAATAAAACAAAAACAATGGCTTTCAAAAGTGGCTATGTGTATGGCAGGGATGAAAAATGGTATTACAAGGGGCTAGAACTAAAAAACATTAAACATTCCTCCTATTTAGAAGGAATGTTTAATATGAGAAGAAAATGAAACAAACATCTATCAGTAACTAATTATAAAGCAAGAGGGCAGTTAAATGAATTATTACGTACCCTCTCGCGGATACCGGATGTACCTGTAGATTCATTAGAAAAGATGTATATCTCTATGATAAAACCGATTTTGTTATACGGAAATGAAATCTGGGGATGGGAAAGAGCAGATCATGTAAATAAAACACAGGTAGCATTTTGGAAAAGAGTCCTTGGAGTTTCACAAGGCACATCAAGTTCGGGGGTATTGAGAGGGATGGGATGTTATGAAGACACAATACACTGCAAAATAAGAGCAGTGAAGTACTGACTGAGGCTGATGCTGGGGGATAATTCCACATTACGATCCAAATGTTATAAATACCAGCGAGAAAACCTGTCTCCTAAGTTTTTGGCAGCTGATTTGGAAAGGGGTTTGACGAGAATAGGAATGGGGTCAGAATGGCTAAGAGCTGAAGCAAATGGCAAAAACATACGCAAAGGAGTCAAAAGAAGACTAAGAGACATCAACCCACAGGAAATAGATTCGGATTGTAAAATCAAACCTTCTCTAAGTCTAGCAAATGAAATAAAATTGAATTGGGGTAAAGAAGCATATATACTTAACTTAGTAAGAAAAGAAAGATCAGGAATGTCATGGTTTAGACTGGGGGCTGGAGGGCAGAGACGACTGTGGTAGGAGAATCTGCCCATTCTGTGATTTGGATGAGGACTGGGTACATATTTTGGCGGAATGTGGGAGAACCAGCGAACAATTAAACTCAATGAAAAATTCTTAAATCCTTCAAGAAAGACATTGGCATGTTGGGAGCTACTGGTTGATCAGAGGAACTGGCGAAACATGGACAATTTCTTAGCTAAAGTGCGCGAAGCTAGGTCAAATTTGTTCAGTTAGACAAAGGTAATTTATCTCTATTTTCCTTTTTCTTGTTCTTATTGTATTCTTTTCTTTTTCTGTTGTTTATTTGTCACCATAATTGTATCTTATATGCATGTACGATCAATGACCCATGCACTAAATACTTGTGTAATAACTTCAATGATTTGAAAGCAATAAAGATACCTTATCCATCCATCCGTCCGTCCGTCCCTCCCTCCATCCATCGATCCATCCATCCATCCGTACGTCCATCCATCCGTCATCCGTCCATCCGTCATCCCTCCATCCGTCCATCCATCTATCCAACCATACTTATACTTCTGGTGTTATTCTTTCTGCAGCTTGTGTAATTTCACCTGGCTCTTCCAGTTCAGTTTCTTCTCAGTTCATCATTTCTGCCATTTAATCTTTATGTAGGTTATACTAGATAAAAGAATAACGTTTTAAGTCGAAGAAAACACAAGGCTGCGCCATGAGAAATTAATCATGTAAAAAGGTATAATGAACAGTAAAACCTAATCAAGCCAAGTCGAGTTACTGAACGTGTGCAAATACAAAGGGTAATTGCCACGTGATTGGACCTGAAATCAAAGTTGATCACAATGAAGATTATCACACTAGTGCGATAATCTAAGGCTTTTAGATCATGTGCACTGAGTTAGAAGTTCCACTTTTGGACCACGCAGCATAAGCAATAGCACTTCTCAAATGCGTAGTGGCTGAAGTGTTTCTGAGTACATATCACTGTAAGGAGGCTGTTCAATGTTTATTTCCCAGATATATTACAAATTTCTTTAGATCAAAAAGGCAATTGGGCAACAAGGGTAATCAAAACCAAAAGGTATACGTGAGCTTTCTGGGACACTTTAGATACCCTAAGGGTAAAATGTTTGTTGGTTGTCAGGAAGCGGAGGAGGATTTCGGCACTTAAGCCTATAGTAATCTATTGTGCTTCTGGAAATCTCCAGGAGGAAGGGGCGAACTGAACGACATTGAGGGCGACCACATCCGGGCCAGTAGTCTCGGAAACAGGCGGAGATAAACGTCTCCATATACTGTATTCTGAAATCGCTGGAATTCCCCTCCCACAGGCCGACCTCTCCCCACTCACCGGTACCAGAGTAGACATCTCCACAAGAGCAAACTCCGCTGCCATATGCCTTGCCCACCGTACTCTCTTCTGATCCTTCGATTATGCAAATGTTAATGAAAAGACAGGAAACTCCGAGGCATTATATAATGCAATCCAGGATTCGCCTACCTACCCGGGAAAACCGCGAAAAATCTCAAGGTTAGAGTTGCCGGCGAACGGGAATCGAACCCGGGACTACCCGAATAGGAGCCTCACTCGGAGTCATCGCTTTCAGCAACATCTTTGTTGCCTAAAACCTAATTGTTCTGGGTTATTGTTAGAGTGATCGTATTGCAATTATTCTACCTCGAAATTATCGTTTAAATACTCTCACATCATTCAAGAAGGGTAGAAAGTGTGAGATTGCTAACATTTCATCACTAACGCTGTGCCGCAAGCTTCATGGGAGAAAAGCTGCGCGGAACTTGATGCGCCGGAGGGAATACACCGGATCTTTTTCCCGTGTTACCCAGTTAGCTGTAATGAACGCGCAAAACGTAACAAGGAAGTGACCTCGACACGGTCAGCTGTTACATAATTGAAACTAAGAGTTTTCCGTAGCCCATGGGATGTTCCAAATGTGATTCACCATTGTGTTAAAAGGATGCGATCTTATTGTTACTGCGCTTAATATCAGCGTTTGCTCAAGGAGGCGAATAGTTTTTAAGAGATCATTACGCTCCTCTTTTCCCGCAGCAGCAGCCGCTTTCAGTGTTTTAAATTTCCTCCAACATTTAAAATAATATACAGTTTTTATTTTCTCTGCCACACACATTCAATACCGAGATTTCACCGGAAATACATACAAAAAGGGCATGTTTGGAAAACGATCACCATGTGTGTGTGTGTGTGTGTGTGTGTGTGTGTGTGTGTGTGTCCTTGAACAACATAACTCAAAAACGAAAAGACGAATAAATACCAAACTTGGTGTATGTGTTCAGTGTCTTCCAAAGATACGACACGAAGATTTGCAGAAAAATCTTCCTAGCACCAAGTGTTCTTTATATGGATTTTTTTATGTTTGATTTTCTCAAAAATGGCTGTAACGATTTTGATTAAAACACTATATATTAATGTATTTACAAGCGAAATAAAATGGAGTATATCCTGAATTTTCTGGGAATAGCATCTGAAGTCCTCTATTGCTACACAAAAAAATGTAGATCTCTTTAAAGCAAACAATTTATTAAAATAACAATTTTTGTGGTATCATTTCCTAGATATACTTTGTTAATGGTTTGAACTGTTAAATTATTTGTCACTCTTTAAAGTCCTGTCCGCATTGAATTTTTTCTCACGGTTGCATGGAAAGAGAATGGTATTATAAGCCCAGTACATAGCTTCCGTCAAAATTTTATTATCACTGTTTCCCTTGCGATTTATAACAGAATGTGTAATGTAGCTACTTATACAAGGGTTTGTCTCGATTAAAATAAATTAGATAGAAAAATAGGCCTTCGTAAGTAAAGTTTTTATACCCATTAATAACTGATAGAGGTTAGTGAAAGTCATATAAATGTAATGCAATCATATTTTTAATATTCCGTTACTAATGAATGCAAAAGCATAATTTCATTGACTCAAGTTTTCACAAAACACTAAGGATAAATTGGAAGTCTTCCATCTATTGAATCTATAATGGCAGTTTTCAACCTGGCTTTGGAAGGCTTCCATTTCTTTTAGAATAAATAATGAGTTGCTATAAGGTTATTGGATAAGCTTCCTAATTTCATTATTTTTATTTAATGTAAACCCAGGAGTCGAAAGCAGGAGATTTAAAAGTTGTGAAACTCAACCCTGATCGCGTCTGCCAAGTGTTTTGCAAGATGGGGGAATAGAATGGCAACATCCTTTTATAGTGTTGGACACTCACTCTTATTCCAAATGTTATTAAACACTTTAGTAACAGATATAACCTAGCTTTAATGCTAGTACCCTGGCGTGCATCTTATGAATTTGTGCTTAACTATTTATTATGTTTTAATAAATGTGATTAATGTATTACATGTAACAGGAAAAAGACACCGGAGAACCCGGAGAAAACCCGCCCAGACGCCGCTTTGTCCACCACAAATCCCACATGCGGATCCCTGGGATTGAACCCGGGCCGCCTCGGTGAGAGGCGAGCGGTCTAACGACTCGGCCATGGCGCCGCCCAGTTTCGGTAATTCTAACACTTTAACTGTCATAGTTTGTGGTATACTATGTCTTAGTTCTTTCCACTGAGTTCTATCTTTTGCTTTTCTTGACCATTGTTTGCCTGTCGTTTTTACAAACATGTCCGCCTAACTGAGCCGCGGTCTTTCTTGATTTCTTCTTCCGATTTATGCGAGTCCCACATCGTGGTCCCATACTACATCTTGAATGGTCCATTCTCGACACTGCCTTCTACTTCAACGTTATTACTCGTTCTGCCGCGTCTAATGTTTAATTTATTCTTTGTACGTTGACGTTAGATATTATGTCTCACAAAGTGGCTCATATTTTTCTCAGTATCTTTGTCTGACGTATTTGTGTTCTTGAAAATTACTAGACATGGAGAATCCATTTTTGTCATCCAAGAAGATTACTGGAAAGATCCAGGATTCTAGAGTCACAAACCTTAATCTGTGCTTGATCGATTTGTCCAATAATATGAACTTCAGACTCCATAATACTAATAATATTACTATTATTATTTTCATAAGCGATATGTTAATAAAAATCATAATTAATAATAATAATGTTGCGAATGTCATTGTCAACTACTAGCTCCAGGAATACGTAAAACGAAAATGCCATATTTTCTCTATTATGCCTTAAAATATTTCACAGATTTGTCTTTCATATAGTCAGTTTTAAATCCACAGTCATTATTTTTTATTTTTAATTAATCTGATTAATTTATATTTATTAATTTTAAAAAGAGTATCTTGTACTAATTTTCTTTCAAATGTTTGTCTCTTTTTTGGGGCTGAGGCTTTTTAAGTCTCTCTTCAATGTTATTTTGTGACAGTTAACTATAAGTATCTTTGATGCACATTTTCAATGTATGTTGGGTAGATGGCCTTAGTAAATGACTGAAGGCAGCATAACTTACAAAGTGTAAAGTAATTTATACTCATTTAAGTTACTTTTGCTTGTATAATTACAATTATATTCATTAATATTCCGAAAATTTCATAAATTGGTTCAGATAAAATATGATGACATTAAAGCTTCCTAACAATCTATATGATGTTTCAGAAAGACTTTTGCAAACTTCGGGTATGGGTTCCTTACACCACAAGAAGGTAAAAAGTTCATATGAACATATGTCCCATAATCCTTTGTTTTCTCGTTAGAAGGTGTTCAACACAATGGTACACTTATGACACACAAAACTCACAATAGATGCTCGAAATGTCCTCCTCTTGCTTCTATGCACGCTTGTACTCGCCGAATCATGGAATGTCGCACCCTTTCAAAAACTCCGGGATGGTGTCGAATGATTTCGCAGGCTTCCATGACACGTCGATGAAGCGTTTCTGCATCAGGGATGGCTGCTCCATAAACCAATGATTTAAGATGTCCCCAGAGGTAAAAATCCACAGGATTGAGGTCGGGAGAACGTGCAGGCCATGAAACTGGTCCTCCCTGACTATCCATCGGTCATGGTAGATACCAGTCAGTGCATCTCGAACAATGCTACTAAAATGTGCCGGAGCCCCATCATTAATAAACCACATGTTTTTTCTTATTTGCAGGGGCACATTTTCGTGAAGTAAGTCGGGGAGAGTGTTCTGGATAAAGTCCCTGCAGACAGCACCAATAAGACGTGCTGGTAAAACGTATGCACCTGCCAGACAGTCACCTACAATGCCAGCCCACACATTGAGACTAAACTGTTGCTGATGTCTAGCCTGAAGTACAGCATGAGGATTACGATCTGCCTATACGTGTACGTTCTGGAAAAATTAGTAACTCCATCTCTCCCAAACGTTGCCTCGTCTGTAAACAAAACTGACGAGACAAACAATGGATTGGCTGTTTGTGCTACAAACCATCGGCAAAAGTTATCCCGTGGTGGATAATCGGCAGGCGAAAGGGCCTGCACATGTTGAATATGATATGGATACAGGAGCTGCTCGCGAGGTACCCTCCATGCTGTCACGTGTGATGTACCAGATGCCACAGCCAATTGTCTTGTACTGATACCTGGATCGTCTTCGACACACTTTAACATCTGTTCTTCGCGTTCCGGCGTACGAACAACTCTTGGTCTTCCTCGATCAATAGTCCGTGGTGCAACGGTTCCTGTCTCAGCAAGGCGACGATAAACTGCGACAAAGGTTGGATGACTCGGTTGCCTTCGGTCTGGAAACTCCATCTGATAGAGCCAAGCAGCCTCGCGGTCATTATCATTCGCGCGATCATACATAAAAATCATGTCTGTCTATTCACGAAATGAATATCCAGCCATGGTGGATCGAAACACGTGCAGTTAACTCACTACATGTACACAATTGAAACGTTGAAGATAGACTAATGACAAATGACAAACGTAAACAAGTCTCCATAGCAACACTTCGCCATCTACCGTATGTAGTTCAATGGGTCAACGCCTTCTATGAATGCATAGAGAAATGAGGTTGGACCTCGAAGGCCGTTAAACTCACACTTTCATTGTGACAGGAATAACGCGAAAACCAAGGATTATGGGACATATGTTCATATGAACTTTTTTCCTTCTTTTGGTGTGAGAAATCCATACCCGAAGTTTGTAAAAGTATTTTTGAAACACCGGTTTATATATATGCAACAGGAACCAAATTAACCAATGAGCTGTTAATTGCCTCAGAATTTCATGCTATTCTTGTTCAACAAATCCAATCGTGCTTTTCAGTTCATCATTACGAACTGTGAACTTGAGAAATATAAATGTACATTCAAAAAAAGTTTCAATTCTATACCTAATATTTCTAATGCATACTTAAAAACATCGTTTGCGGTATGTGCAGGACAGCGTAATTTAACTAAACTGATTAATTTCCTTTAATACTACAAATACTGATTTTTAAAACAAATTGCTTTTGTGTTATTCAAGGGAATTTATGGGGTATTACTAATGGAGATCCATACTTCCTTAAAGCGTCTAACGCATTTGATTATAGCCTCTACTCATTCACGAGGCTCGTCCATAAAATCTATTATTTTGGACTTAATGCTTTCTTTAGAGAAATGTAGCGGAGATTGGATAGAACTTTTGGTTACCTTTGTTTGAGTTGTCGGTAAAAACGGAAAAATAACTCTCACTTTTCACTTTTTCTGCAATTTCGTTCACAACGAGTGATGATAAAACTGTTTTGGCAATGATTTTAAACTTTGCTTCCAAACTTTATGTAACTATTTTGAATCCTCGAAGATGCAATGAACTAGTTTATTTCTGTAGTACAGTATACTATATGACTGACTGCGCTTTATACATGTTAGACATACAGGATGCTCATAAAGTCCCAATACATTTTCTTGTTCCTCTTCTGCTTCAACACAATAAACATGTTAGATGCACTGAGTTTGGGGTGCTGTGAATCGTGGCTAGAGTATAGAAATACTTGTTTCCAGAAAGATCTTTCGTGCTGGACCCTTTATATTATTCTGAGTAGTTACACGCACTAGGTAACAAAATATCAAAGTAGCATTTGCAAATCTAAGAAAGGAAAGAATTAACATTGATACAAATAAAAAGCTAAATTCATTTGCAACTGAAAAACAATTATATGCCAATATATTCTGAATGTTCTCGAAAATTATAAGCAGCTAACAAACACGTGAATCAAATCTGTCCTTGTTTTTGTGTTTCCTGCACAATTCGGATTTATGTAGAGTATGGATAAAGTCTTCCAATAAGCGCTCGTCCTAAACCGGCCGCGCATTAAAAGCATGCCACATCGCTTGTAAAATTAATTTAGAACATTACTCACTAAAGGTGAAAGAGAAATTTTGAATCAGGCCAAAAACGCGTGTGGACGTGCACCTCCTCGAAGCACCGAGCTATACTGGCTTCTACAGCGGCGACGAAGTCTCAACTGTCCTTTTCGTCGGCCGCTACCCAGCCGTAAGCCGACGCCATGTGACTAACTTCGTCATCCTCTGAAGCAACACCTGGCAAACTATTTCGTTGCCCTCTGGCGTGGCTGTTGGAAGTAGTTACAGGGCTCAACCAGTAGTCACTGCGGGTTGCCTACTCCAACTTGCAGACGATCTTGCCGATCTTACTAGGGTGCCGGATATGCATGAGCTAAAACAATAAGAGCGGGAATGCTAGCTAATAACCCCTCAAATCTTACGGAGCGTGTTCCATACAACCACAAGGCGATGAGAAAAGTGTGTTGATCATGAAGGTAGACCAGTTGAACTGCATTAGTCTTTATAAGGTCCTATTCTATCCTACTATAATGTTTATATTGTTGTAGTAGACGAGGAACATGAAAATGTTTTGGGGCTTTAAGGGCACCTTGTATTATGAAGAGTTCAACCATGACAATCTGAAATCAAAGTGCATTATCTTAAATATTTCGGAGAAGAATATAAAAGCTCTTTATTTTTTGTTTAAATTTAAATCGCGATTCAGCTCACTGGATCAAACAATCCAACCATGTATCGATAAAAACAACGTAAATAACAGCGGCCATTGGTCACTGACGGGTAGGTAAATAGGTTCGGTGAGTGTTCCCTGCAAAAGCCAACAGACTGTACGAGGGATGGGGCTGGCTTGTAACCTGCGGCGTCACTGCGTAAAATCCAGTAATAGTTCAACTTCATTTCTTTTCGTCCTCTCTTTAATGCTTAGAAATTTCTATGCCTGATTATTAGCTACAAAATTGTAATTTCAGCTACAAAGTTCAAATTTGGTATAATAGCACATTAATGTTAATACTCTATGACAAAAATTTAAAACTGTTTGACTGCAAAATGAACTATTGTTATGGAAATACTACTTATCTCCTCTTAAGTCATCTCAGCTTTTCCAAATGCACATTTTACATGGTTTCGTTTGTAATGCATGTTGTCTGTAGTTTTTAATTTTACCCTATTATTGATAAAATATACTTTTGAGGTACATAGGTGTTTAAACAACTACATATTTGCGGCAGATTACCAATTTAGCTTAAATATTTTTCAATTACTCTACCGCTTTCCTAAGCCAGAGTTTCAAACAATTCATGCACTGTTCCCCTTAAATGAAGAAACACAAAATTATTTTCTCTTTTAGAATTAAAATCTCGGTATATGTATGTGCAAAAGCGTTCCTACGAACACCGTACTAAAAATAAAAATCTTATAAATATACTTTTATACTTAAATTAGGCACTTTTTGGACGGAAGGCAAACAGCTTACCTTTCACGCTTTAGATGGAAAACGCTTGCTAGTTTCTTATAAGAAAGTGTCTTAAGAACTCTGTATAAAATACCATAGCCTTTTAAATATTGGCATAGGGAATAAAATGTAAATTCTAAATTATTTGTAAATAGCCTGTGAAATCTGCTTTACTAATTTTGAATTTTAAATGGTGGAGAACACGAAATAAATAAGCAAAGGCGTATTAAAGGGAAATATAGGTGTTATTTAAATATGCAGTATACCGAGAGTGTAAAATTAAGCGTATCCATTGTTAATCGTCTAGATTTCTCCAAATTCTAAGCAATGCAATTTTAAATCTTAACCGATTATGTTTGTCCTGAAATCATGTAAAGAGTTTGTAACCTCATGCATAATCAGGCAGGTAGTTTAAAGACCTGCATATAACTAATTCTAACAAATATGAATCTCCATGTCATTACCTACTCAAATTCTTACAATGATTAACAGGACATTAGAGAATGTTCGTATCATGTCACAAATTAAACCATTTCTCAAAATGATTAGTCATTCTGATACAAACGTAGTGATTGATCATGAAATTCAATTCCAACATAATCTAAACGAGAATTACATTACAAACGCAAGTTTTATGAAAAATAGATAACAATATGTTTGGTTCCTATCGGTATTCCGCTTCAAATTCTCTTATTAAGTTTAAAATGCCTAAGTATTTGTCCAGCCTACTATTCGGTTGAGATATTAGAACTGCGTTGTATTATCACCTAATATTACTTGAAGAAAAGATTTGTATTTGCCCTATTTTTCCTATATCCAAAGCATCTGCAGCAAGTAGCGCTCTAGGGCTAGGAAACGAACCCCAGGTGTGAGATGAGGAAACACTGAAGAAAATGTTGAAATTAGGTTAGTGGTGAATCTAGTTTTACACAACGTTGACACATCACAGCGTGGGATGTGAAGCTGACTGATTTCAGATCACAGGGGCAGACCACCAACTCCCGCATTACAGAACGTCTCTACGCCGGTCGTGGTCACAACGAGTATTTTTATAACATAGGAGTGCGAAGCAAGTCCACCGCCAGCCAGGTATGTGATAAGCAGGAGTACTTACGGACTGGACCTTAGGCCGTTAGAATAGAAAAAAGGACTCAAGGCACGTGAGAAGAAGATTATAGAGGAAGCTGGCACAGAAATGCGTTTATATGGGAAAGTATAGGGAAAACGAGGGTAGATGCGACGGTTCAAGGAGGAAAATGAGTTTATATGGGAGAGACAGGGAATACGATGAGAGATGCTGGACTACACAGGGCTTGAAGGGTAGAATATGACTTAATATGGGAGAGAGTGTAAACCGAGAAGAGGCATTAGGCTAGGACAGTTTGAATGGTAGAGTATGCGTTTATTATGAAGAGACGAGGAAAACGAAGGTAGATATTAGTTTGAGTGAGTCTTCAAGGAGGCAAATGCGTTTATATGGGAGAGATAGGAAATGCGAGTAGAGATCCGTGGTAGAGAAGGGGCTGAAGGAGGAGCAATGCGCTTTATATGAGAGAGGTGGGGGAATACGAGGAGAGCTGCTAGTCTAGACAGAGTTTGAGGAGTACAGTGTGCGTTTATATGGGGAATATATGGGAAACGAGGAGAGATGATACGCTAGACAGATACTGACGGAGGGGAATGTAGGTTTATACAGGCGAGGTAAGAAACCAAGGAGATATGCTAGCGTAGATAGATGCTGAAGGAGGGAGGGATACGCTTTATACGGGAGAGATAGGGAATACGAGGAGAGATGCTAGACTAGACAGGGCTTAAAGGGTAGAATATGACTTTATATGGGAGAGATAGCAAACCGAAGAGAGGTATTACGCTGGGAGGGTTTGAATGGCAGAGTATGCGTTTATATGGGGGAGACGAGGAAAACGATGGGAGTAACTAGGTTGAAGGAACGTTCAAGGAGGAAAATGCGTTTATATGGGAGAGATAGGGAAAACTAGGAGAGATCCAAAGTAGAGTAGGGCTGAAGGAGGGGAACACCCTTTATATTATAGAGGTAGGAATGCGAGAGGAAGTAGTAGGTTATACAGAGGTTAAGGAGTGGGGTATACGTTTATGCGGGCGAAGATATGGGGAGAGAGATCCTATGCTAGGAGACAGTTGAAGGAGGGCAATGCGCTTTATATGAGGGAGGTGCGGAATACTATGAGAGGTGCTGGTCTAGACAGCGGTTGAGGAGTATAGTATGCGTTTATATGGGGAATATATGGGAAACGGCGAGAGATGATAAGCTAGAGCGATACTGAAGGAGGGGGAATGTAGGCTTATACAGGTGAGGTAGGAAACTAAGGAGAAATGCTAGGCTAGACAGATGCTGAAGGAAGGAGGGATACGCTTTATACGGAAGAGATAGGGAAAACGTGAAGAGATGTTGAATAGACAGACTAAAGGAGGAATAGGTATAGGCCACAAAGACACCGCCAATTAAAGCTTACAAATGTTTGACACCCTTTGGACGTATTTTCTCAATACTGAGGGTGAAGGAACCCCTCCCCGGCGCTAAAGTTCTAAATACCTGTGTAATCAATCAGGTAATGTTCGTCCATGCATAACATCACATAACGTTTATACTGCTACCAAAGGCTATATTTCGTTCTAACGTCCCGGTATCGCGCCTCTAAAGGGCTGGACGCGGGCCACCGATCGATGAATACAATTATTCCAATTAAGTATTTTTTATTGATACAGTAAAAAGAGTAATTCGGATAGTATCGTATATATATATATATATATATATATATAGCGTAAACCGATTAGTATCACAAGTGTTCATGGTAATTCAGAGCAGCGATTCGTACCAGAGCTATTTAAGGTAATTTCGCATGATTAGGGTAGCATCCCATGCATTTAAGTTATTTTAACAAGTAATCCTGATAGTGTGACTGGTATTCATGGTAATATAGAGAGTAATTAGACTATAAACAGTTCTTATCCAATACTACAACACTTTTATATATTTTTTTCTAATTCTTACATACTGTTTAAATGTTAAACAGTTAGTGTGCGAGACGGAGAGTGATGAACAGTATATCGGTTTTCAGTGAAGGTATATTATTCTAAACTAACCGCACACCAAACACTCTAACGTATCCCTACCTTGACTTCTCATTGACTATTCAATCCTATCATCGTCTAAACTAACCAACGTAAAAAGACGTCACACTACGTAACATAAGCACGCAACCACGTTACAAGTCATAACACCATTATCATAACCACGTGATAAGACGTAACCAACGTAACATAAGCACGCAGCCACATAACACAGTGTAACATCACGTAACAATACGTAACACCACGTATCATAACCACGTAACTAGATGTCACACTAAGTAAAATAAGCACGTAACCACGTGACAAGACGTAACCAAAGTAACACCACATAACATAAGCACGTAGCACCACGTAACAACACGTAACTACCATGTAATCACGTAACATGACGTAACATCCTGTGACTTGACGTAACCAGAAACGTAACAAGACGTAACATCACCTAATCTCCCTAACCAGAGAAGTTGGTTACTGAAATGGAAGAATCACAACTTAAGGGCAGCAACTGGGCTCTGCTTGCTGTGGAAGGGATTCGCCTTCGTATTAACAAGCACAATCCGTTACGAAGAAGTAGCTAAATACCTCTGCCTCCATCTGTTGAAGCAAGGAAAGTCTGCATTAACATACAGGAATATACTGATGAGCAATGCTACTTGTATTCTCATATCTTCCCCCACATAAACGTATACTCCACTCCTCAACCTCGGTTTAACCTACTGCCTCTCCTCGTATTCCCTACCTCTATCATATAAAGGGCGTTCCCCTCCTTCAGCCCTACTCTACCTTGGATCTCTCCTAGTTTTCCCTATCTCTCCCATATAAACGCAGTTTCCTCCTTGAACGTTCCTCCAATCTAGCTACTCCCATCGTTTTCCTCGTCTCCCCCATATAAACGCATACTCTGCCATTCAAACCCTGCTAACCTAATACCTCTCCTCGGTTTGCTATCTCTCCCATATAGTCATATTCTACCCTTCAAGCCCTGTCTAGTGTAGCATCTCTCTTCATATTACCTTTCTCTCCCGTATAAAGCGTATCCCTCTCTCCTTCAGCATCTGTCTAGCCAAGCATCTCTCCTTGGTTTCCTACCTCACCCGTTATAAACCTACATTTCCCTCCGTCAGTATCTGTCTAGTCTATCATCTCTCGCCGTTTCCCATATATTCCCCATATAAACGCATACTGTACCCCTCAACCTCTGTCTAGACTAGCACCTCTCCTCGTATTCCCCCACCTATCTCATATAAAGCGCATTGCTCCTCCTTCAGCCCGTGCTCTACCACGGATCTCTACTCGTATTCCTTATCTCTCCCATATAAACGCATTTTCCTCCTTGAAGACTCACTCAACCTAACATCTACCTTCGTTTTCCTCGTCTCTCCATATAAACGCATACTCTACCATTCAAACTCTCTCAGCCTAATACCGCTTCTCGGTTTGCTATCTCTCCCATATAGTCATATTCTAGCCTTCAAGCCCTGTCTAGTGTAGCATCTCTCTTCGTATTCCCTACCTCTCTCGTATAAATCGTATCCCTCCCTCATTCAGCATCTATCTAGCCTAGCATCAGCCCTGGTATTTCCTATCTTTCCCATATAAACGCATCTTCCTCCTTGAATCGTCGCACCTACCCTCGTCTTCCCTATCCTTTCCCATATAAACGCATTTCTGTGCCAGCTTTCCCTACAATATTCTACTCATGTGCAGTAACTTTACCATGAATTCTCACTGTACCGGAACCTAAACTCCCTTCTCGAGTGCTCCCCCTAGGCGATTGCTCTACCTCTAAGTTACATCTCCCATGTGTTTCCCAGGTGTGTAAATACACATATGTTCTTAAAAATAATGCATTAAAGTTACGTTCATCCTGAATATAAACAGAGACAGAGCGCGCGCGTGCGTGGTGTGTGTGTGTGTGTGTGTGTGCGCGTGAGTGTGTGTGTGCGTGTGCGTGTGTGTGTGTGCGTGCATTTCTGGTCAAATACGTCTTCTCGCTTACTCCTACTTTCCTTCGATATATGATTTTTAACGCTTGCATTGTATGGTTGATCACCATATTCTTGATAACTTTTACTCAAACAGGTGTTGCGTCATAATTATAATCATTATCATGACGTGATCATCTCTTTATCAGTGACACTTCTGATTAGGATTTCCTGACAGAAAGTTTCATTTACCTATAATTACTGCTTTTACTCCTACTTTTCTGTGTAATGCCCTATTTTCCGGTTAGTGACAGTCCTAAAGAAACAAACAGTTGACATAATCATAAGTACAAAATGAAGAGGAAAATTAAAGTGAATGAAAGTTTTTATTTTGCAGAAGAAGAGCACATGTAGGGAAGAAGACATATTGGCTCATCACCTGTTCACCTCGCTCTCCAAGGCCCTCACCTCTATGTGACCCTTGCTGGCACGATAATGGGCGACCAGTGTGTTTAATAGCGGCATGGAGGAGGCAAAAACTGCCTCTTCTCATTAATCACTGTTGAGGATAATCCACTGGAAATCGCCTTTCCCCACTCCATCTCACAGGCCACTCTTCCTCAACGATGTGGTTGTGTTTACCGTTAAAAAGGCTGTTCCATATATCCAACCACACACAATTACATAATACGCAGTAAGGGTTCTATTTTACTCCTCTTATCATTTCCATTTTTTGGCCTATACAAACTTTTCGTGCTCACCATAAGTAATATATAGTTAAAAATCTTATGTTACACTCGCATGACTTTCTCTACTCTTGTACAAACTAGTTTTACTAACGCTTATTCTCCATCTACTTCATGTTAATCGAGATAAACATTTGCAGATCGCATTGCTAATTTTCTTTAAGCATAGTCAAATGTGGAGCTATGTGGAGCATTTGATTCTCTTTGCATGTCCAGGATGTAAAAAAAAATCCAATAACGAATTCCCATTTGAGATAAAGTGTAAGTATTGGAAAATTCAACAAATAACAAGGGGTATCTCGGAAATGGTTCATTAAAGAAAAAATAATGTAAATTGTGTTTTTTAACAGATCTACAGTTTTTGTGTAGAAACATTTTGTCTATATCTTAAAATTTACCAGTTATGCAAAGTTCATTCAGAATGAAGAATACTTTTGGAGACATTTCCAGAAAATTCAATACATACATTTTATTTGTCATAAGAATATCTTAAATATATTATATTTTAATCAAAATCGTTAGAGTCATTTGTGAGAAAATCAAAATTTTCGAAAAATGTTCCAGGTAAATGCTTCTCTGAGGTGTGAGGATTTTTGAAAATCTTCCTGTCACATCTTTGAAAGATACTGAACCTAAATACGAATAGTCGGATAAATACGAAGTTTGGTATTTATCCGACTTTTCGTTTTTGAGTTATGCTGTTCACACACACACACACACACACACGACCTTTTTCCAAAAGTTTCTTTTATTCACGGGGGCTCAAAACATGCATTTCCGGTGAAATCTCGGTATCGAATTTTTGGGTGGAATGTAATGCTTCTCCCTAATTACTATACGTAGTAGAGAAAGTAAAAATGAACGCTTCTGTCCAATGTACTGTGAACTAAATCCTAATTTTTTGAACTGCTAGTTCAAAGACTGAGTAGCCCCATTACTTCATGTAAACGTTCAAAAGCTTGAAAGCTCCTGTTAGCGACACTCTCTATACTTAAGGCTCATACAATTCCTGAAATTCCTCACGTAGGTACGGATTTATATTTTTGACACGTTGGGGTAGGAAGCAAAATAGTTTGGAACGTTCCAACAGGTCCTTGCAAAGCCGTAATTTCAACTATAGGGTCCCAAAGCAGTAGCACTAACGCGAAAGTTCTAGGGTTTTGCAACTGGTAATTAAAACTCTTATCTATCCGAGCGAGATGGCTCCACGGTAATGGGTGGGGCTCGCATTCGCAAATCCCAGGTTCAATTCTCGTAGGGGCAGTCATTCTGGCCATGAGTTGTTTCGTGGTTTCCCCGGGTCAGCAGGCGAACGCTGGTGTGCTTCCCTTTCTACCCCAAATTTTCTGTCCGCTGTAAATTTCCTTTCATTTGTCTCAGGGTTGTAGGACAAGGCGACGGCAGTAGTTTGCTGTGGGAGGGACGGTGGAATTTGCGCTCTGGAAAGATTTCTCCCGGACTATTGGGGCCCCCTTCCTGGAAGCTATCTCGATTGTGGGTCCCTTGGGTTTCGCGGGGGTTAGGCAAAGCTACCCGACGTCAGGATTGGCACCATGTTGCACTCTTTAGGGATACCGTCCCAGCTTGCACACATCGTCGTCCAGATTATGTCGCCGTTCCGGTCTCTCCGTCAACCCTTGGAAACAAAAAAGGGCAAACTATGGCCTACTTATGGTGCTGTGCTCCAGTTACTGCAGTCCACTCCGTCTGCCTACTCCTAACGTTGTAATCGCAGAGAGACGTTGCGTTACAATACACATAACACTTAGAGCATGCATATCAGGTAAGTCCTGGAAACCGTTTGTACTTAAGATTATAACAGTGGACATCAATCACTAGGAAACTTCCAGCCAATCATATTTAATCATACTATTAAGCTCTTGCTTCACATACAATCCAGATGCTATTTTGGAATATACAATCATTAGCATCATGCAAACTGCTACAAGACAGTCCCCATGTTGGACGTGACATAAGTTAAGGGAAAAGTAATTATAACAAATATTTACTAGGGGTAATGTGTGTGAATTGTTATTAACACCACGTTATGAATTCGTGCGTGGAAGGCTGACTGTATGGAGGGATGAAGGGAAAAATCTGTTGTGTTACACTCACATGGCTTTCTCTACTCTTGTACAAACTATTCTTGTAAACGCTTATTCTCCATATGCTTCATGTTAATCCAGATATCGAGATGTTAATCTTATTGCTAATTTTCTTGTAGATGCAAGGGGAATTGGTAGGCTTTAAGCGATAGTCAAATATTTTAAGAGCTGGTTGCTATGTCGAGTATTCCATTCTCTTTGCATTACCAGGACAAAAAAAATAAGTGCTATAGATTTTAACTGTACAGTAAACACACCGTAGAGATAGCACCGGAAAAATGTTTTTAACACACCTCTAAATCCCTCGGTATGATCCCTTGTAACGCAAAATTATTTGTCACTGCATTGCAGATTACTTTTACATCATCAATTACAATATCCTGCAGCCAAACCTCATCAGCGCACTAGTAAGGCGGATATGGCATAACACCATCATAATTTGAAATTGATTTTAACTGCAAAGCATTGCCTAAATGAAGAATTGTATCATTTACTTCAGAACTCAAGCATCAATATTTATTACAGCTGAAGAACATAACGCCATAACCGAGTTGCTTGTGCACTGTGTGTTTTTAACCTCACCAAATATGTCGTTATTTTGGCTCAAGGTGCCAGCAATCACTTTGGCTGCTTTCACGGAAAACAACTTCTTAACATTAAAATTAAAGCTGGTTCGTTTCTCACTAGGCACTATGAAAAGTTTTAAAACGTAAACCAGTAAACAAAGAACAGAAACCAAAGCAGAAACATCTGAAAATGGTACTATAACAAATAATATATAAATGAATAAAATGAAACAGCCCTTAAACCCTGGAAATAAAAATTATAAACTAAAATAGGAACATTTAAAATGCTACTATAACGAACAATAAAATATGAATTAATAAAATGAAACGATCTTACGAAATTACTTCAAATCAGCATTCCTTTAAAGCAAAAGCCGATAGAAGATTCACAAAATCATACCTGTTCGTTTATTTCTCAGTATAAAAAATATTTGACTATCGCTTAAGACCCACCATTTTACCCTTGTTTTGTATTTGCAAGGGCAATAGCCCTTAAACGTGGACATATCTCTTAATAGTTGGTTGCTATGTGCAGCACCATTCTCTTTACCACAGATTAATACTCTTTGCATATCCAAGACAAAAAAATGAATAACAAAAATTTATAGTATAAAGTATAAGTATTGGAAAATTTAAGGCAATAACAAGCAATATCTCGAAAATGGTTCACACAACAAAAAAATGTATATGACATAAATTGTGTATTTTAACGCGATCTACATTTTTGGGTAGTAACATTTTGTCTATCTCTTATGGTTTACCAGTTATGCAAAAGTTGTTCACAAAGAACACTTTAGGAAACATTCCCAGAAAGTTCGACGTATACATTTCATTTGACATGAAAATATTTTAAACATATGATATTTTAATCAAACTAGTTAGAGCCATGTTTGAGTAAATTAAAATTTTCGAAAAATTTTCCATGTAAAGGGTAATCTGCGGTGGGGGGATTTTCTTGAAAACCTTCGTGTCGCATCTCTAGAAGATACTGAACCTAAATACTAAGTTTGGTGTTTATCTGATGGTTCGTTTCTGAGTTATGCTGTTCATAGACACACAAACGGACATGTTTCCAAAAATGCTTTTTTGGATTCAGGGTATCTCTAAACATATACTTACGGTGAAATCTCGGTATCGAATTTTTGGGTGGAATACAATACTTCCCCTACTTACTATACGTAGTAGGGAAAGTAAAAAGGAACGGGAGCATCGAAGAATCATAATGTATCACGAAAGAACACGAGTGAGGCAAGTAATAGCGAGCTAAGAGTATTTTGCTGTATAATTATATGTAAATACTGGTGGATAGACTTGACTGTTAACTTGGAACGGTTATTCGCAGCCAAGCACTTTTACTTTCTCTACCGAGCACATAGTAAGTAGGGAGGGTATTGCTTTCCACCCAAAAATTCGATACCGAGATTTCACTGGAAATACGTGTTTTGAGGCTCCTAAATAAAAAAAAGCATTTTTAGAAAAAGGTCCGCGTGTGTGTCTATGAACAACAACTCAAAAACTAAAAGCCAGACAAATACCAAACTTGGCATTTAAGCTCAGTATCTTCTAAGGATGTGACACGAAGATTTTCAAGAAAAACCTTCACTTCAATTACCGTTTATATGGAATATGTTTCCAACATTTTGATTTTGTAAAAAAGTGTAAGGATTTTGATTAAAGTATCATATATTAAAGATATTTACATTTCAATATATATGTCTTGAATTTTCTGGGAATAACCCTTATAGTCTTCATTTGGAAGGAATATTGTATAATCTTGTATAACTGGTAAACGTTAAGCGATAGACGAAAACGTACTGCACAAGAAATGTACATCTATTTAAAATACACAATTTATTTCAAATACGGTTTTTGTGGCATAAGTCATTTCTGAGATATCGGTTATTAATGGTTCGAATTAATTTCTTGGTCATTCTCCTAAAGTCCTTTCAATATTTATTGTTTCTCGCGATTGCATGGAAAAAGTATGTAATTTTGAGGCCAGCATATAGCAACCGGTTCTTAAACACTTGACTATCGCTGTTCTGTTTGTATCTATAACGAAATGTGTAATGTAGCTATTTCTGCAAAGGTTTATTTGGATTAAAGCGAAGTGGATATAAAATAATCTTTAGTAAGAATAGTTTGTGTAAAGTCTAATAAACGATAGAGAGTGTAGAAAGTCATGTGAATGCATCACATTAGATTTTTTTAACTGAAACAGTCGTGAATGTCTACTGAAAAATAACCATTTTACCCGCTTCTACCGTATGCGCGTATACAGACATACCGGTAGGTCACACCTGCAATTCGGTTCAACATGGCCCAGTCAGGGGCGCTAAGATATGGATTAACAACATCCTCAAACTTCATAAAATTCACAGTTCGCTCTTTGCCTGGAGCTCCTTTACTTTATAATTTAAACTTTGTATCATTCGTAAATCATGCATCATCGTAGTGTTACGGCAACCTTCCCCCGCCAAAATCTTCGTGTTTATGAATGGGGAAGTTAAATGCTTCCTTGCTTTTCCTTCTTTGCTTACCTATATTTAAAAAAAAATCAATGTTTAGACAACTGGGAATACATGTTTTGAGGTTCCCTGAATAAACAAATATTTTAGTAAAAGGTACGTGATTGTATATGTGCTGCCTGCGTGCGTGACGATCTCCGCGGTGTAGTGGTTGCCATGCTAGCCTCTTGTTTCCGAGCTCGAGAGTTCAAACCCGGCGGAGGGCGATGAATTTTTTTTCGGGCGTAAAAATCCTTAGCATGGCTTCCTTCGGAAGGGAAGTATAGCCGGTGGTCCCGTGTCGTATATTTAAGGCATGTAAAGGAACCTCAAGCCTGAAAAAGAGACCTCTGAACAAAACTTACTGTTTTTTAGCGCCAAATATAGAATGGAACGCTAAGGACCACAGTAGTTAAGGAGCGTCCATAAATAAAGCTCAATGTTTGTATGCGTGTGTGTATGTATGTGTATGTGTGTGAACAACACAACTCAAAAACGAAAAGTTGGTTAAATACCAAACTTGGAATTTAAGTTCAGCATCTTCCAAGGATGCGGTGCGAAGATTTTCAAGAACATTCCCCCACAGTAGAATACCCTTTATAGGAAAAGATTAGGAAAATTATGATTTTCTCAAAAATAGCCATAACGATTTTGATTAAAATGCCACATTATGTTTAACATATCTTCATGACAAATAACTTCGGGTGTAAAATTACTTAACATGGCTTCCTTCGGAAGGGAAGTAAAGCTGGTGGTCCCGTGTCGTAGATTTACGACACTAAAAGAACCTCAAGCCTGATAAAGAGGCCTCTGAGCAAAATTTCCGGTCTTTCACGCCCAATATAGAATGGGACACTAAGAACCACAGTAGTTAAAAAGTGTCCATAAATAAAACTCAATTTAATGTTTAGTTTATGGCAAATAAAATGTATACCTTAAATTTTCTGGGAATAACCTCTGATGTCCTGTTCACTTTTAATTGCCTTTTTATCATTCGTAAACCGCATATAAAATACGTAAATCTCTTTAATGCACACAGTTTGTGTCGCATAAACTTTTTTGGGGGAGGGGGGAATCCCTTGCTATTGATTTTAATTTTCAAAGATATGCTACACTTTTTACGTATGGGCAGTCGCTATTCATTTTTTTCTTTTCTCGTGGTCATGCAAGGAGCAAAAATTTCAAAGCCATCACATAGCCACACGCTTTTTGAAAATACCACTATGGCTTTACCTACCGTATCCTACAACGAAATGTGCAAATCTGAATTGAAAGTTTATCTTTATATTTGATATTTGATAGAATAATAAGATTTTGTGAGAATATGTTACAGAAACGTGAATACAGAAGGTCATTGAATGCAACAAATAAGAATTTTTATATTATAGTTGTTATTGATGTTAATTTAGGCCTCTCTTGGGACAATAAATACACATTTTGGGAGAGTGAACGGAAGATTTAGTGTGAATCATAAATGCAGAATAAACAAGAGGTAATTTTAGAATATAATTATGATTTTTCCACTAATGGATATGCCTTTTCTTCACCCTTCTATTTTTATTTATTATTCGCCTTCATATTATATGAATTTTCTCTAATTTTCATCATTAGCGATATAATAGAGACACTTGTTTAGATTATTAGAAGAGTTTAAATTTATTTTTGTTAATAGTGCTTACTTTAGGAACATTTCTGGAATTTGTGTGTCTATCAGCGTGTTTTAATTATATTTTCAAAGTTTAAAAATAATGGGGTCTAAGGAATAAGAAATACCATATAATCTTATATTTCTGTCTCTGTTATTTGTTATAAGGAGGGTTTAGATCCCGTATTGCACATAAGAATTTGTAGCTCTAGGCTAAAGGCGGTCCAACACAAATTTCAGAAATATTCACCCAATTTGCTTCATTCTTATACTCTGTATGGTTACAGATCAGCGTTTCCAAAATGATATAACGAAGGGTAAATAGGCGGTAAATGATAAAAGAATATTATTGCTATTATTATTATTGTTATTGTTATTATTATTATTATTATTATTATTATTATTATTATTATTATTATTATTATTATTATTATTATTATTATTATTATTATTATTATTAAGTATAAAGTGTTGAGCAGTGGGACTCTAGGTAGATAATAATCGGAAATTGAAATTCTTTTGACATTGAAAACATTAAATTGTGCCTTTAAAGTATTTACTTTTACTGTTTTCGTTGAACCCATAATTATTATAACTCCTAATACTTTTACTTTCTCTACCACTTACGCCCAAAAATTCAATACCGAGATTTCGCCGCAAATACATGTGTTGAAGCCCCTTGAATCCAAAAATGTATTTTTAGAAAAGGGTCCGTTGTGTGTGTGCTTATGTGCCGTGTGTCTGTGAACAGCATAACTCCAAAACGAAAAGTCTGATAAATGCCATACTTGGTATTTAGGTTTAGTATCTTCCAAAGATGCGACACGAGGATTTTATAGAAAATTCACCTACCCCAAACTGCCCTTTAAAGGGAACATCTTTCAAACCTTTTATTTTCTAAAAATGGCTCTAATGTTTTGATTAAAATACCACATATTTACGACCTAAAAATAAAATGTATATCTTAAATTTTCTGGGAATTGCCTGTGAACTTCTCTTCATTCGGGAAGAATTTTGTATAATATTGTATAACTAGTAACCGTTAAGGGATAGACGAAAACCTACTACACACAAAACGCAAATCTCTTTAAAATACACGATTTATTTCCAAATAACTTTTTTGTGGTATCAGCCATTTCCGAGATATCCGTTATTAATGGTTCGATTTGTTTAATACTTTGTCATTCCTCGTCGATGTTGCTTCTCGCGATTCCATAGAAACAATATGGAATTTTAAGACCAGCATATAAGGTCCAGTTTTTAAACATTTTACTATCACTGTTCCCGGTGTACCCTAACGAAATGCGTTATATAGCTATTTCTGGAAATGTTTATCTGGATTAAAATGAAGTAGATAGAGAAATAAACTTTCATAAGAATAATATGTATACCCGCTAATAAACGATAGACGGTAGAGAAAGTTATGTGAATGTAATACATCATATTTTTCTCCCAAATTTCTAATACAAGTTAAGGGTATGTTTATCTACCACGTTTTAAAATAGGGATATTTCGGAATTTTCAGATTAGACTCGTCTATTACCTATTAACTCAGCGCTAGAGATACAGAACATCCTATACATCCAGTTTCAAAAACCTTTAAAGAATCGATAAGGGATATTAGTTTATGCCTAACAATAATTTAATGCAAGGCGCGTGGATTAACAACAAGCATTTATTTGTGACACTTGTGTTAAAAATAAGTAATGGAAAATGGCCAAATAGATACATTAGTTTAATCATCTTAACAGACTGTCTAACTCGAAGGTCTATAGTTCAAAAAAAATTTTATTACATTTTTTAATTTCATTTGCAGTTTTCTCAAAGTATAATGGCTTTAAAATATGTTTAAATTTCGGAATATTAAAAAGAAGTGGTATGTGTGGACATGATGTACTCAAACAAATAACTTTTAAAGTTCATTTTCCCGATATTCAATTTCATGAATATTAATTATTTGTTTGTCATTAAAGCTAAACATTCTAATGCTTTTTCTACATTTTAAAATATCATATTCTGTTTTTATTAATTTGGAGTATACTTGTTGTAAACCTATGTACATTAAAAGTACATTTCAAGTATATTTTTTTAAGTTGTTAGTTTACAGTTACGCCCATAAAAATCAAGTTTCCTTAGATGTTTGTCGTTCCTCCCACTCTCCTAACATCATTAAAAGGTCATGATGAACTTGAATTATGAAGTAATAAATGGTTACATGTGCTCATATGTCGTTAATAAGTGACGCTAAATGGTTGACTCCCTATTCCTATTGATTCTCCTTTTAAACCGTAGAACTTGCGTGTGAAACAATTTGTCAATCGGAGTTTTTAAAGTGGGTGGCCAAGGTGAAACTGAATTATTGTCCCTAGAAGCCTTCGTTTTGCATACAGTTTTAATATACATAGCAATGTTTAAAAGGCGTTTTCTTGTTAACTTCACCTTGACTTTAACATGTTGAACATTTATCGAATGAAAAAAGCAATAGAAGCATGGCAAAATATTCATTAGATAGCAATAATTTATTAAACATGTTAAGTAAAATACTCCGGAAACGCTATATAATAAGTAGAATCTCAAAGCTCAGCAATAAATAAGAGACAATAAATAATCTTACGGCTGTTAGTGTAGTCTGAGACCAAGGACAAGAACCAATTTATGGAGGGGACACCTAGCATCTTGACCCCAATGGATCTTTTGTGCATACACCCCGGAAGGAACGGATGAAGTGAGGGAACCGCAGGAGACGTATGGCTATAGAGCTGGCCGGTGCAATCGACAGAGATACGCTGTTCCCTAATAGTTCCAGACGTGATCACCCAGCCACGGGAGGATCACTTGACGTCACTCTAGTGAGACCGGGGAAACACGACCCAACAGGGAAGACTCAACAGACCTTTCTCTCTAGCAGGGCCGAGAAGTTCCAAGTCGAAAACCTCTGCACCATCTACCCGACACCCACTAAACCACAGCCCCGGAGTCAGCCTGAAATATGAAAGAGAAAATGACATAAGAGGAAATTAGGGAGAGAGGAAATCCGTGATAGAAACGCTACTCCAGCATTCGCCTTTGCCAAACAGGGAAAACCAGGAAAACCTATGGTCAAAAGGGCGGGCACCGGGAATCGAACCCGAGACCATCCGAATGTGAGCCTCATACATTACCGCAGAGCCATCTCACTTGGTAGTCTGAAACAAAAGTAGGTCATGAATAGTTGAGATATAGCATTACTTTGCTTTCATTGTCGTACTATTTTGTGCATTAATACATGATTATTTAAATTTGATTTTTATTATTGCAAAACCTATGTATACTTCGGTATAATAACGGAATGTCTGCTCAGTCCTCCAGGTGTTTAGGTATATTTTAGTCTAACATGGCAGGCAATCCCGCTCTGGAGATTTTATACCAGGGTTACCACCGGAGGGGACATCCATTCCCCTGTTTTGTTCTTTGATTTATCAATAGTTCAAGGAGCTTCTATTCTGTTCTGCTCTTTCAGAATCCCATCCTGGTGATGGTCATGAATAGGTACTGTAATTTACAAAGCGCACGAATTAATTTACTCTTCTTTCTTACTTTTATCCTTTGGTAAAGGTAAACGTCTAAACTAAAAGGTTATGGTTATCAGAAGAAAAGCCAAGAACATACATTTGCGGAATCCTAATGAAGTTGATGGAGAAATTTTTGATACTTGGGATGCACCATAAATAATATGAGCTGTTGACAAGAATTCATAGGATGTTAATGGTAAACAAATCTTTTAATATAAAAAGAAGTCAATAACTTCGAGCTTTGAAGAAGAAATTAGTGAAGTTCTTCGTGTTGAAAGTAGTGTGCACTGCGATAGGGGAAGGGAAAAACAGTAATTGAGATCATTTTAATATGATATTAAAGTAGAACGGAGTGTGCAACATTTACGGATAAAGGGAATAACGAAGGTGTTTTAGAGTGGACGAGACAAGAACACTTTTCACTAGGCTGCGGATTTATATGCACTAAAATTCAATTAATAAATAAAATATCATTAAAACTTGAAAATATGCACAGTTTAATATATTTAGTTTACACCAATAAGGCAATAACTCTAATAAGTTTCGTCCATATACTAAAGGATACACATGTACCTACATTCACATTAAATTTCATTCTTATTGATATTACAACAAATTACAATGTATTTCACCAAATTTTCGGATGTAAATCTTTTTCGGCTATCGGAAATTATGTTCTTATAAACAAAAAATGTTCTTTCAACTTCACATGAATGACAGTACTTTAAGTTGCTATTTTTTTAGGTGTGTCAATCTCAGCAATCTATAACTCAGCTTATAGGATTCCAGTAACATTTTTCACTGTTTCCAAACCTGGATTTCGTTCAGTTTTCTTCATCTTCTTGTTAGAATTCTCCCTATTGGCCCTGTTAGTTTGTTGAACATGTTGAGATAGTGTTCAACAAATTCATCTAAAGTATACAATGTATTATTATTACTGTACTCATATGTATGGATATAAGTCGTGATATGACCAAGTAGTCAAAGCGACTATAAATAAAGAAAAATAACAATTTCAGTAACCAGCTGGAGACCACGTTCCTCAAGTTGGTCATTATTTCAGGAAGTGTCTTGAAGTGTGCGCCTATGTATGAAAGTTAATTTTGAAATTCTTCATCTGCTGCCAATATTGCTGAATTAATGAGGTCACATCTTCTGGATTCAGCAAATAAAGCACCTAAGGATAAGCATATAATGAATTAACTATGAAGAAAATAAGGTCAATTTTAGACCTGCTTCCTAGTAATAAAGTCGAATATTGCAACATATTCAAGAAATTTACTATTGAAATTGGAAAAACAAAATTCTAGTTCATTCTGTGAACAAGTAAAATGTAAGCTTAATACAGTGCAGCCTATTAAAATCCTTATTATTTAGTCTATTTATAGAATTTATCTGTCTATTTAAATCATAGAGATGTAACTTTTTCATACGGTGAACATAAGTAATTTTTACTCAAAAATGAACAGGTCGGGAATTTGCCCTTTAGTGTATTTCTGAAAAATCCCGGGACATACTGGGTAATCCAATTTTCTTCAAGGTATATTAGCTGATACTAGAACTTCAAAGAGGTTCGCACTAAAAGTATCATTTTCATTTTGTTTTGGATACAAATTAATAAAAGGGTGATAATTACATTTCGTTGAATTTTTTATGTGAGATGCAGTCTGCACATGCTGATCGGCTTGGAATTTTTTGTGCAGTTCACCTGTTAATTAAAACATTATTGAACTTTAAAATACGTTTAAACAGATAATACCATGTGTCTTTGTAAATAAACAAGATAAATAGTTTGTGAATTACTTGTGAATAAATGTTTTCAAAAAGCACCAAAGGTCACCTTCCTCGAATAAACTTGACCAAATATGCATTTTCCGTCAGCTATTAAAGTTTTCTCTCCATCAACCTAGTTTTTCAGAAGAGTACTGCTTAGACTTTTGTCTTTGGGCTTAATGAATATTACAAATCGCCATGGATGGAACAAATTAACTGAAGAAATGCATGGAAACTGGCAGTGGCTTTAAATGAATTCTGTTGTTGAAACCGAATATTGTCAGCGATCGATAGAGGCAGAAAAAAAGTGCGCGCACAATCTTAACAATCCAGTCTGTGTTTATTGTAGATATTGCCGGTGAGATAGGGACAGAGAGTATTCATATATCCTAGTTTATACTTTTACAGAATAGAATATATTGTAAGTACATAAATATGAAAATATATGCTCTAAAAGTATAAACATGCCATATTACTACAGATATGCTCCAACATGCACAATAAAATTCTGAATAGTTTATGCTTAGTCCGCATATAATCAAGTTTAAGAAATAGGACATGCAAATGTGCAAAATCCGTATTCTACTTATCACGTATTATACTTATTATTCAGACTGATCACACCTCCCTGAGATGAAAAAAAGAACAAAGAAAAATAAAGACAGACAGAAAAAAGAAAAAATCTGGGCAATTGTTTGCTAGCCAAGAGATGTACTGGAAGGAATGAATTATCGAAAAAAACAATCGTCGACAACGAAATAGCAGACGATAGGCAGTCATACTCTACAGTATATCAATAACACTTGGTGAACAGTAGGCGAGTTCCTCAAATCAAAACAAGGGAAGAATATCAACCAAACGTACACCTAGAAATTAGCGATGGAACCTCGATACCGTCGAGGCCTCGGTACTCTCGATATTCGGTGGCATCGAAGTACATCTAATACTTTGAGCTAAACCTTCGATACTTCATCGATGCTTTTAAATTCTTAAGCTTTGCATTCTTGAAAGTTGTTGCGTTTAACTTTAAGCTAGATAAGGAATGAAAGGAGTTGAGGCTCAAACGTTATTTGCCTCGCACGTGTCCCCTAAGAGTTGCTGGACTATAGCTCTTGATAGACCTACACTATGTTTCCTAACTGTGAATGAACATTTCATAGACTCTTATCTAAATGAAAACATGCTAAACAATGGGGAAGGAGTAGAGGTATTCATTTAACATGCAGTGTAAAGTGAGTTGTGAACGAAGAGCTGATTTAGCTGACGTTTGACGCAGTAAATCACGCTTCTACAATAGCCTGGATTGACGACTGATTTTCAGCCATTACATTTACCTGATCCGGTGACCAAAATCTGTAAATAAAGCGTATATAAATATTTGTTCTTCCCTTCCATCTGTTAGTTTGTGTTTAGGCAAGTCAAACTCGGATCACGAGAGTAGCTTACAGGTATACCGTACACCTATTTCCATAATATCTATGGATAGAAAATCCTTTAAAAGAAAGTTTTCAGCCCAAAGTACACATACATAAAAAGGGAAGCAAAGAAATACTTGAGTGGAACACATTACTTTCTCTACTTACTGTAGCTACGTAGTAGAGAAAGCAAAAATGCTTGTTTGGATTCAGGGGTCTCAAAACGTGTATTTCCGATGAATCTCTTATTAAATTTTTGGTTGGAATACAATACTTTCTCTACCTCCTGTAATTACGTAGTAAAGAAAGTAAAAACGCTTTGTTTGGTTTCAGGGAATCTCAAAATGTGCATTTCCGGCGAATATCTCTATTGAATTTTTGGGTGGAACACACCAATTTCTCTACTTACTGCAGCCATGCAGTAGAGAAAATAAAACGGCTTTCTATGGTTTCAGGGGTCTCAAACCGTGTACTTCCGGTGAATCTCTTTATTGAATTTTTCAGTCGAATACAATACTTTCCCCACTGAAAAGACAGTAAAAAGATGAGTTGTGGAATAGACTGTTTGTCGTTACGATATCTTACATGCAACCAAATAGGAAAAAGTGTAAACTTAGACTGCAACTTATATAATTTCTGGCCTAAATTGTATTCATGATGCATGGAAAAACCATACTTTATAAGGACATTATGAAAATAAACAACAATGTTAGTTGATAATCTGTAAGAAAGCAGTGAATATTGAAAACCAAATAATTTTGTTTTAACACTTGCTTGTTATACAATGATATGATACCTCTAATATCTAAAACGTGGTTTGTATACTGCTTATTTCGCTGTGCTGTAATGTTATTGCTGCTTTCTTTTCACGGTTATTACTTTTTTACAGCCAAGTCTAAGGGGAATGTATTGGAATGATATTTTCTTTAGCACTATTACATCCCTTAACCTTGTAGAGCAGGTATGAGTTAAGGCACCTGGCATAACCTCTCGATAGGATGCTTTCCCCCTCGCAGGTGGCACGGAAAACATTTATAGCCCTCTGTACATTAAGCGCAGCGGAAACTTAACTCATATCGATAGCATTACTTGGTTATCTGACAAAATTAACTACTGCAACGAAATTAAACTGTTGCACTGTATTTTGAAACGTATTGAAAGTAAAACTTTAGTCACAACTAAAGCAAAAAGCCATCTGATGCGTACAGTGGGCTTCAAATGTTTTCCGATGTACCAAGAGGTGTAGAGGAAGGGGGAAAAATGTCTTCTCGACTGGTCATGCCTGGCTATAGCCAACAGTAAGTGCCGGTATCGTCTCAAAGGTCAAATTTACTTCAGTATACTCGTATAATTCAGCGACCTGATTCTAAGAGGAAAGAAGACGAAACCAAATACTTTTCACTTTACTAGATCTATTCAAGTGAAATAAATTAACATTTTCTTTGCATAATATGTTGTTTAAAAATCAAATATTGCACTCTTTATGCTGCGGGTGCTCCACAAGTTTAAGATTCAGTAATTTTCTTGAGAAACAAGATTCCCATAATGTATATCTTGTTTTTAACGTTTGTTGCTAGTAATAAATAATAATAATAATAGTTTCATAATTATGGCCAATAGAACGTTCTACGCGGACTCACAAGCAGAGAGTATTTATTACCTTGAACATAAGTTCATTTTGCTTTTTAATTGTCATAAATATTGATCACAGCGTTTAGCGCTAAGTATGTAGTTCCATACAGTTGGCACATATAGTTTTGATAATATTCAAGTAATGTTTTAAAAATATGGAAGCAAAAGTAATATCAATGTCCAACTGTTGAAGCAGTTTGGGCACAATTAAGTACAACATTATATTTTCTTTAAAATGAGATATATTTTGGGTTTGTTACTCAAAAACGAGTAAAGATTGTTTTATTTGAAACCTAATTCCCTTTACACACCCACTCACAAGAGAAAGGAAGAAGAACCGTGCCAGTCCTATAGTGGACGTAGAGTAACCACCTATGTAGGTATGGTATCCAAAGGAGAAAATGTTAATAGATACGAGGATACAACGTTTCGCGCAAAATATGCAGTTTCTATATAGCTGTTTTATTCGGTTAGGATAACATATAAGCTAAATTTTCAAAATAGTGACCCGAAGTGTTAATGCAGATAAGTTGATATTCTTTTGTTGCAATTGGTTCCTTTAAAAGCACTCTATTCTGAAAATTAAATCGCTTTGAAGTTACAAATCTGAAGAAGCCCCCCCCCAAAAAGAGTTTGTATTACGATTCACGTTCAGAATTCTTAAAATGCTTCTATTCCCTGGTCTGAAATGGAATGGGATGTGTAACGGAGAGGACTCGACCCCCCGATCCAGTTAATAAGGATATTGTGCTTATGACCCTCGAGGTGGCGCTCCCGGGAGGAAGGGACGAGTTGAGAGACACCGAAACACCGGGCGGCCGGAACCAGGAGTGACGGCACAGCAATGACAAGGTTCCTAAAGTTTCCAGATTGAGATGCGCTCACAGTCGGCAAGGCAAACCGGGAACCCCACACCACACAGAGGGTCCAACGCCCCCCCCCCCAAAGCGGTCCGTATACCCTGGCAACCAGCCGAAGACCGAGAGACGGAAAGGTTCCACAGAGAGCACTCCTTTTCTCTGCCACTCCACGTCGGTATACCATCGCCAACACGTCCAACCCTGAAAGAGTCCTAACGGAATTAAGGATGAATGAAATGAGAAATGGAACGATATTCGGGGGCTGAGAGAAATCATATCAGCATTCGCCTGACGACCCGGGAAAACCCTTGAAAAAAACACGTGGGTCAGATTGGGCGGTCACCGGGAAGCGAACTTATTTGTCCTACACACGGCTTGAGTGAAAGAGTCTTATTGTTAATTGAGCTAAACTGCCATTACAAACTTCGTTGTAAGTATAAGAAGAATGCAGTAGCTCAAACGATAGTCAGATTTTTATGTGGTGTCTTTGAAACTCCACGCTCTTTGGATTACCACGAGAACAAACTAACGTGTTGCATTCACATAACTATCTCTTCTCATCATTCTACAAATTCTTTTTTCTAAATCTAATTTTTCTGTCTACTTCTTATAATCCAGATAAAGTTGCAAATCACATTTAGCCCATCTCTGTGGTGTGGGGGTCTGCCTCACACTCAAGAGGACTCGAATTTAAATCGCGATTAAAGTGAAATACTGAAGTAGTATTTTATTGTATTATAGTTCCACGTATGGACGCCAATTTGAAAAGCTGTTTTGTTGTATTGTTAGTTTGTTTGCAACACGCTTTGGGCGTCAATTTGAAGTAGGTCGTATTGAAGGAGTTGTATTATATTTCAACTGTTAGGGAGCCGAACTTGTAGTAGTTGCAACCGCACGTATAGTAAAGTTTCCGGTAGCCTTCGCCCTAAATGTATTTTCAGGTGGCCTTTGTCCCAAGTTTAAAAGAATATTAACTTTGTAATTAAACTGTTTCTTTAAATATTTAATATTTATGTTTGCCTCGGCTCCGTCAGTATTATTTTAGAGACATGGATATCTTGGCAGGGCGTGAAGCGACAAGAATATAGGCTTACACAGATTATAATTTTATTTCACTCCTTTTATTAATACTTGATAAAATGTAAATAACTTTTCACTGATAAAGAGAGCTGTGAGATTCTTTAATTAATTACTTGCACTTTTTAACACGTAAAACTATTTTAGTCTCACACGAATACGTATTAAATCTCTTGAGGACACATCTCGCGTCTAGTTATGAGCACTGTCTAGAAGCAACACGTCTGGTTATGAGCAATTGATTGATTTCAACCGTCTAAACTTATAAATTTCTGTATTTCAAGTCTCTGATTGGCTAATCCTACTCCAATAGAATACCTGCATTTAACTAAAGCTTTTTCTGGTTGTTGATTGGCTATTTTTATAAACTGTCACTAAAATTACATTATTGTTACTCCAATAATGACTAGTAGCATTATTAAACATATTACTCATTATTGGCTCAAGGTTACCTCATTGTTAGCTCAGTGTTCGCCCCACGTACGGTACAAACCTTCCAGAGGCCTTCGCCCCACGTTCACTTTTCTGGTGGCCTTCTCCCCACTTTTAAGAACCAACTATTTGTTTTTTATGTTTATTTAAAAATTATATATGTATGCCTCGGCTGCGTCAGTAGTAATTTGTAAAGCACGTATCTCTTAGCAGGTCTGGTGTGGCTAAAGAATAAAGGCATACACAAATTATAATTGTATTGTATTTTATTTATTAATCCTTCACACGATTAAATAACACTTTACTGATATATCCTATTATAGAGCTGTGAGATTATTGTTAAATGCACTTTTAACACGTAAACTTTATATTATTCTCACAGCAATACAATTTCTATGTCTCACATTGAATACGTAACATAGCCAACTGCTCCGGTACGCAATCTTGTAGCGTCTACCGCCTGAATTTGCACATTTCCTGTATTTCAAGTCTCTGATTGGCTAAGCCTACTCCAATAGAATACTTTTATTTAAGTTAAACTTTTTGTAGTTTTTTGATTGGCTATTTATAAACTGTTTTAAATATTAGATTATTATTGTTCCAAGAATTATTAGTAGCATTACGAAACTTTCTAATTTAATGTTGTCTCAAGGTTACCTCATTTTGTTACCTCATTGTTAGCAAATTTCGGCTTCTACTTTATAATTCTGTTTGCTACGGAAAGCAGCTTGCTTTTATTCTCACAGCTCCTACATTGTTAAAACTACGTAATACATTCACGTAACACTATTATACATAATAATATAAACATAATACAATGACTGTAATATACACTTGAATATTATGTTATACACTTATTGCTTTAAGGCGGGCTGATATTAAATTTTATACTATATAATTATACTGATGTCATTTAAGTATGAAAAATACTGCCTCACCTTTCATTTTTCAGGTAGGCTTAGGGCTGTGCGGTGTCGGACAAATTACGCAGATTGCTCATTGGAAAGTTCCTTTCGGCCATTATAGACAATAGCCTTCTCTAAGCCGCCTCAGGTGGCTCGATTTCACCCCGGTTCCGCCAGAGGAAAGCCTTCTCTGGGCAGCCCTCCGGTGGGATTGTGTAATCAAGCTTGGATCCTTTAGAGACGTCTGCGCGTCTCAGCCTTCCTGCAGTTCCTTCACAACAGATCCGCGCTGCATCGAGGTACGAGGTGTCCCCTCGTTCCCTGGCCGTAGTTGTACACCATAGGTAAGCAATTGTAATGTATACATACAAAGTACATCATCTCTTGCATAGTTGGCGATTATGTTTTCTAGGTTAAAGCCAGCAGCCAATCAATCTTAGTTAAAAAAATGCAGTAAATAAATAAATAAAATTGGCCAACTGTTAGTAAAAGGTCGTATGCAGATCAATGTTTAATCTGCATAACACACAATCCTAATTATTGTCATTAGATCATTAGATACCGACGTGAAGATATATGGCTTAAGAAACTTTTATTTTATAATATTACATATTAGAAGAAATGCACTAAGATATGTAGGTAAAAATTCCTAGGTAAGTATACTTATTAGTCAATTTAGACCTCTTAGGAGCGTAATATAGCATAGGTAAAAAGTTACAATTTTTACCGTTCTAGAGAATTTAATGTTCTAAGTATATATTTATTTAACACTTCCCCCAGTTGAGGTCTGTCATATAGACAAAGTATACCTACACAATTACCAAAGTTAACAACAATAAAGACGAGCTATAGATAATATATCAAAATACTGAAAATGAACTTAACATACAAATATAGATGAATTTAAATCAGAACATAAAAGTAGTATATAACAATCGTATCATGGAGTTTAAATAAATACGTGATAATTTCAGTGGATTTATAAAGCGGTGTGTCAATATTATATTGAATATAAATGATTTCTGAGAATGAGAATTGATCCTCTAATAGCAATGATTGCTATTTAATAAGGTAAGCGTTTATCTAAGCCATAATTTGTGTAATTTTGTGAGTATTGTCCCTCTAGCTACTATCATCAATCTTGTGATCGAGATCTTTAAGTACTTTAAGACTCAGGTGTATTAAAGCAACTTTTAGATTAAACCAATATCATATTAGTTTAATTTAGATTTTTTGATTTATCATTGATGCAGAAAATGGCTTTCTCGCAGCTTTGTTTTAATCAAAATTCGAAAACATGATTTAATCCCGTTATTTAGCACTGTTTCCGTAGTTCTAAATTCTCCAATCACAAAATCCTAAATAAAAACAATTTGTCTTCTATTCATCAAAACGTCCTACGTGAGGTAGCGTGTTGGAGCCTGACGCTGGGTTCGAGCCCGCCCATGTAGGCATTATCCAAAAGTGCTGTGCGAGCGATGTGTGTTGTGTGTGTGGGTGTGTGTGATGATATTTCTCGAATGTACATGGAATATCACAATTGCAGGTGAAGTCGTGTGTTCCAGCTTTCATCGAAGAAACTTTTCCATCATTGCTTTTGAGTATTTCCAGTGCTGCAGAATGTTTCGTAAATGTGTGATGATATTTTTTCTGTGTGCAAACGTTTTCTGGCGGATTAGCATTCCAAGGTTTAGAAATCTTATCTCGCGCTAAAACCTAAATACTTAGAGCCTCGCCATTATTTTCGTTAAATTCGTCAATGCTGCTAGCTTTATGTTCTGTATTGATTCGTTAATTTGCTTTTTCCAGGTATGCTTTCTTCTTCATCACTATATAAAATAGTAGATTATGATACGATGGGTAAAAGTAGAGTTTTATTTTGCGAGTAGAAATGTTTGCGAAACGAACCCCGTATGCCGAGTTTAGCAATCCCATGAGCAAAATACAACCATTATTAACAGTGTGGCATATACCATTTTTAGACAGAGCTAGAATTTGTAAAATATCAATAATATTGTATTGATTCCTGAAACCAACAGAGATCGCGAACAAAAGAATGACGTTAAAAAGCAAGATTTCGGATGTTTTGATGTTTTGTTGTTTCGCTAGCAGTCGTTTTCAGTGAAATTATTTTCAACGTGCGAATAAATGCCGTAATATATTGCTTTCTGGATTTTAGGTTAGTAATTCTAGTGTTATTCTTTCTACTGCTTCTGTAATTTCACCTGGCTCTTCTGTTTAAGTTTTTTCGCAATTCATAATTTTCGGTATTTTATTTTGATGTAGCTTAGATAAAAGAATAACGTTTTATATTAGCAGAAGGCTGCCAATATAACATATAGATTAACTTTATAACAAATTGCGGTAAATTGAAGTATTGATTTGTATTATAAACAGATAATGCGAACGTCATGAGAAATTAATCATGTAAAAAGACAATGAAAAGTAAAATCTAATCAGAACCAAGTCGAGTTATTAAACATGTACAAATACAAGCGGCAATTGCCATGTGATTGGACTTGAAACCAAAGTTTGTCACACAGAAGATTATCGCATTAGTGCGATAATCTAAAGCGTTTAGCTCGTGTTCACTGTGTTAGAACTGTGTTAGAAGCTCTAATTTTATGCCATGCTGTTTAAAAGGTACATTCCAATCATCCAGTTATTCTAGTAAACATAGTTTGGATTCCCAAAAAATCACATACACACATACACAAGATACACAGAATGAGGAATCATATCGCCAGATATATATAAGGTTCTTTATGGCTTCTGTTAGGTTCTTTTAATTCGTAAAAACGCTCTAAGGGACGCTTTTTGTAGCATGTCGCTCTTAGAAGTTAAAGGACAAGCATTTAATAATTATAGTGTCCTTGAATGCGGACATAAATTTCTAGTGATACATACTTTTTAAAAGCAAAACAGCCTTAATATCATTAAAACCTTTTCAATCATATTTCATTTTCATAGAAGAGCAATTCAAGGATCCCTATTGTTGTTTCACAACAAATTGTTTATGAAAGCATAAAAATAACAAAAGTCTGAGTTATTTGGAATTTAGTAAAGCACCTTACAACCATTAATTTAAACAGCCTTGAGCTTATAGCGAAGAAACCACAATGGCAGCAATTAAACACTGAGATTTGTGACTTCAGAAGCTTCGTGAGGCATTAAAGCTGTTTGAAAGATTAAAATGCCGCAAGAATTGATGCTATAAAACCTGTTACAAGGCAATAAGAAACGCTAAAGAAGTACTCATCCTAAGAGGCTGTAACTTGGTTACCTGCAGTATAAGCATAGACGTTTCCAGTGCTTTGGCATTTAATAGACATATGCAGGCCGTATGCACTCCAGTAGGTATAAAAATCATGTTGAACAATTTACTGGTGTTAAAATATTTGGAATTATTAGAAGAAATAAAAACGACAGATTTTTGTTTTTAAATATAACAATAAAATTATTTTCCTCCATGCAATGTAGGATATGAGAGTTGACGTTTAGAAAATACAATCAACTGCTTTCACTGTATGGGCGATTTGCAGAGAGAAGGGAGTAATCCACGCTCCCTATACCGAGAGAGATGGTTCCACGATAATGCGTGAGACTCGTACTCGGGAGGTCCCAGGTTCGATTCCCGTGGCGGCCCATTCCGACCATGGGTTTTTCATGGTTTTACCTGGTTGACAGGCGAATGCTGGAGGCGTGTCTTCTACCACGGATTTCCTCTCTTCTCCATTTCCTCTCATTTCAATTCCCTTTCATGTTTCAGGTTGTCTCCGGGTTTGAGGTTAGGTCGAAAGCATCCCGTTATCTTCGTGAGTAAAATGTGAACAACCCAGCAGTCTTATCCAGTAGCATATACTGTCAACAACTCAACTCAGTCCCGTAGCATACATTGTGAACAACCCAACTTGGTCGCGTAGCATACACTGACAATCCAACTCGTAGCATAATTGTCAATATCCCAACTCAGTCCTTAGCATAATTATCAATATCCCAACTCACTCCCGTACACAATTGTCAATATCCCAACTCAGTCCTTAGCATAATTGTCAATATCCCAACTCAGTCCTTAGCATAATTGTCAATATCCCACCTCAGTCCTTACCATAATTGTCAATATCCCAACTCAGTCCTTAGCATAATTGTCAATATCCCAACTCAGTCCTTAACATAATTGTCAATATCCCAACTCAGTCCTTAGCATAATTGTCAATATCCCAACTCACTCCCGTACACAATTGTCAATATCCCAACTCGGTCCTTAGCATAATTGTCAATATCCCAACTCACTCCCATACACAATTGTCAATATCCCAACTCAGTCCTTAGCATAATTGTCAATATCCCAACTCAGTCCTTAGCATAATTGTCAATATCTCAACTCAGTCCTTAGAATAATTGTCAATATCCCAGCTCAGTCCTTAGCATAATTGTCAATATCCCAACTCACTCCCGTACACAATTGTCAATATCCCAACTCACTCCCGTACACAATTGTCAATATCCCAACTCCGTCCTTAGCATAATTGTCAATATCCCAACTCAGTCCTTACCATAATTGTCAATATCCCAACTCAGTCCTTAGCATAATTGTCAATATCCCAACTCACTCCCGTACACAATTGTCAATATCCCAACTCAGTCCTTAGCATAATTGTCAATATCCCAACTCAGTCCTTAGCATAATTGTCAATATCCCAACTCGGTCCTTAGCATAATTTTCAATATCCCAACTCACTTCCGTACACAATTGTCAATATCCCAACTCAGTCCTTAGCATAATTTTCAATATCTCAACTCAGTCCTTAGCATAATTGTCAACATCCCTACTCAGTCCTTAGCATAATTGTCAATATCCCAACTCAGTTCTTAGCATAATTTTCAATATCCCAACTCACTTCCGTACACAATTGTCAATATCCCAACTCAGTCCTTAGCATAATTTTCAATATCTCAACTCAGTCCTTAGCATAATTGTCAGCATCCCTACTCAGTCCTTAGCATAATTGTCAATATCCCAACTCAGTTCTTAGCATAATTGTCAATATCCCAACTCAGTCCTTAGCATAATTTTCAATATCCCAACTCAGTCCTTAGCAAATTGTCAATATCCCAACTCACTCCCGTACACAATTGTCAATATTCCAACTCAGTCCTTAGCATAATTGTCAATATCCCAACTCAGTCCTTAGCATAATTGTCAATATCCCAACTCACTCCCGTACACAATTGTCAATATCCCAACTCAGTCCTCAGCATAATTGTCAATATCCCAACTCAGTCCTTAACATAATTGTCAATATCCCAACTCAGTCCTTAGCATAATTGTCAATATCCCAACTCACTCCCGTACACAATTGTCAATATCCCAACTCGGTCCTTAGCATAATTGTCAATATCCCAACTCACTCCCATACACAATTGTCAATATCCCAACTCAGTCCTTAGCATAATTGTCAATATCCCAACTCAGTCCTTAGCATAATTGTCAATATCTCAACTCAGTCCTTAGCATAATTGTCAATATCCCAGCTCAGTCCTTAGCATAATTGTCAATATCCCAACTCACTCCCGTACACAATTGTCAATATCCCAACTCAGTCCTTAGCATAATTGTCAATATCCCAACTCAGTCCTTACCATAATTGTCAATATCCCAACTCAGTCCTTAGCATAATTGTCAATATCCCAACTCACTCCCGTACACAATTGTCAATATCCCAACTCAGTCCTTAGCATAATTGTCAATATCCCAACTCAGTCCTTAGCATAATTGTCAATATCCCAACTCAGTCCTTAGCATAATTGTCAATATCCCAACTCAGTCCTTAGCATAATTGTCAATATCCCAACTCAGTCCTTAGCATAACTGTCAATATCCCAACTCAGTCCCATAGCATACATTAACAACAAACCAAGTAGGCCGCGTAGCATACATTGTCAACAAAACACCTCGGTCCCGCAGCATACATTATCAACAAACTAACTCGGTCACGTAGTATACACTGCCAAAACCCAACTCGGTCCCGTAGCTTAGATTATCAACAACCCAACTCGATTGCATAGCATATGTTATCAACAACCCTCGATTGTGTAGCATACGTTAACAACCCAACTCGATTGTGTAGCATACGTTAACAACCCAACTCGATTGCGTAGCATACGTTAACAACACAACCTGATTACGTAGCATACGTTAACAACCCAACTCGATTGTATAGCATATGTTAACAACCCAACTCGATTGCGTAGCATACGTTAACAACACAACCTGATTACGTAGCATACGTTAACAACCCAACTCGATTGCGTAGCATACGTTATCAACAATTCAACCCAGACCCGTAGCATACATTGTCAAAAAACTGATTCGTCACGTAGTGTACACTGCCAACACCCAACTCGGTCCCGTAGCATATATTGTCAACAATTCAACTCAGTCCCGTAGCATACATTGTCAACAACCCAACTCAGTCCTGTAGCATACATTGTCAACAACAAATCGGTCGCGTAGCATACACAGTCAATAACCCAACTCGATCGCGTGGCATACATTATCAACAATCCAACTCGGTCCTGTAACTATGTGAAAGCTGCTATTTAAAATATATCCTAATTGCAAGCCATTAATGTGTGCCTATATGGCGGATAGTTTTATGATGAGCCTTAAGCTATGATTTTGAACTACATACTAAACAGTGCATAATTTTTAATCATACTTGTATAGCTATTGTGACTGCAGAAAATGTTCGTGCTCTTGAGAATTCTAGTAGCCATATTAATGTAGCGATTATACAAAAGAACAAACGCTATAACAGATTACGTATTTGGGGCATTTTAAGTTCTTTCATTTGATTAGAATTAGAACTTTTTGAATAACATATCACTTTCAAATATGTTATGTGTGGAATTTACAAAATTGTTACATATATTTAGTATAGTAAATGTTTTTATATAACGTGATTTTGTTGTTCAAATCGGTTGTGATGAAGCACGGAACTGCAATATCGTTTTGCAGTCACTATACGTCTGCTGGAAATCCTAGGCATTTTAAAATGGGAACGGAAATTATGCATTATGATTAATTTCCTGCAAGACCCAATTAGGTTGTTTACATTTTGGAAGATGGGACCGATATAGGCTGTCCCCTTTTTAGGATACGGGAACGATTTAGGTATCGAAAATAGAAAATGGGACCGATATGGGTTTCACGGTTCGGTCGCTGTCAGGTAGATGGTGCAGAGGCTTGCTTTTGGAACGTCTCCTCGGTCCCACTGGAGGGATATCTCTGGGCGGCCCTCCCGTGACCGGGTGTTCAAACCTGGAACTACTAAGGAACTTGCGCTGGTCTCGCTCTGCAGCCCTTCCGTCTCCTTTAGCTTCAAATGAACTGTTTTTCTATTCAAATAAAATATTATTAATTATCGTTTTTTCACCCATCACTTCCCTCACCTTACCCGTTTCTCCCGGGTGGACACACAATAGATCTATTGGGGTGACAGTGCTAGGTGTCCTATCGTTTCCTAAAGTGATTTCACTTTAAGTTTAAAAGGAGTCGTAAACAAATCCACGTGACAAAGAAGCGCCTCATTGGCTGGTGAGCAAACTACAACTTTTCGCGTTTAGCATGTGGTGTGTTTTTCCACATAAAACAGTTCGGTTCAGAATGTAACATTTTGTGAGTATTCTTGTATAGAGAAATTTAAAATACCCATATTGTTACAGTTCAATTTATGAAACAAAATGTGTTGGTTCAGATTTACCTGCTACTAACAGCCGTAAAAGCAGCTTGTGATACTTTCGAGTGTGTCATGATTGAGAATCCTCCGCCACTGTGCAGAAATATAAACTTCTTGAAAACTGTTAAAAAGCGGAGAGAAGATGGTGTTAAATGTATGAACAAATTCTGCGAAAAATACCCACCTTTAATCGACAATTAATGTGGTCAGCTCTTGTTTAGCAACAATTGAACTTCTTTGTTACTGATATAGAATTGTTGTTTGGATTGTTTGCGTCGCGTTTGTTTTCTCTTGTGTTTTATAATCTCTGTTGCTCATAATTTTCTTAACTCGCTGACCCACAAAAGTTTAAATCGAAAGTGGTACACTGATATTACTCATTAAATGAATGATTTCTAAAACCTAAAGCGTTCAGCAGTTTAATCCAGTATCTTTAATCACAGGTGAAATAGTAGATAGGTAGAGCTGCCAAACTATCCAGGTACCACTTTCGTTTTTTCACTCTTACTAGGTATTGTCTTAGAAGTTTAGATTGAAAGACAAGATATGCGAATAAGACATACAAAGTGTTTAAAAGCTAACGATTGTCAAGCTGCGGAATGTGTCATATTCGCTTGTTGTCTGGAGAAATTTCCTCTTGTGGGTACTTGGTTCCCGCCATACCTCCACGTGGTGCAGCCATGTCCTCGGCGGAGTGACACATTGTTTACTTCTACACTAATCCACATTCAGGAGGACCCGGGCTCGATTCCCGGTGTCGGGCTCTGATCACAGGATTTTTCATGGTTTTCCTCTGGTCGCTTAGGGATGGTGTATTTCACCATATCTCCTTTCCCTCATTTATTGTCATTTCATCTTTCTCCCTTTCATCTTTAAGGCACTATTCTCCTGGTTCTGTGGTGCATCAGGTGGCGGTGGCAATGTTGCTTCGCCTTGGGAAGATTTCTCCTCGTCTTGGGCTGATTGCCTCAATATAAACGTAAGGAAACAGCTCTGTCGAAGTTGATTTATGAGTGAAAATGCCAGGTTGCGCTTTTAGGTGCACTCAGGGCACAAAAGGGTATTAAATTATAGGGGTTACTTCGAAACTCAGAAACTTGGATAGAAGAATTTTGTTGGTCAAATTGTGTTTTATTTTCAGAATTTTAAACGGCGTTGGCTCAAAAATCTTATTTAGGACTGTTTTCGATCGTTAAAGTTTGAGCGATCAGCCTTTGTTTGGTGAGTGGAAGTAAGCAATGCAGGAATAGGAGAAGCGCGCGACGTTAAAGAAGTCCCTCTGGTGATTCGCTCAACGCGCCAAGCACAATGCAAACCGATGGAAGCTTCAACAAAAGCCACCAAGGGACTAGGCTCCCACGTCACCCTGGAAGGCGGGCGTCATCCGAGTACACTCCCACCCCCGAGAGCTTTTTCGTTGGTAAGGCACCTGAAAATTTTAATTCGCCCCCTCCCATTACATGGCAGAAGTGGATACGCCACTTACGCGCGTCAACCCCAAAAAGTGTAAGATTACCGAACAACCTCGGTGGGGCCGACAGCAATCTAGCAACTATCTACCGGCTATCTAGGGAAGTACCGGATGACTTGAGGCGTCTCACCGACCCCGTCTGGACGGAAAAAACCACACAGACTTTCCCAATCCCCCATGGGTATCGGGAACCATTGCCCCGGCGAATCCAACACAATCCAAACGACACTTCTAGTAGTGGGGCTCGGAAGTTTGGCCCATCGTAACAGAAGTACCACGAGTGCCCAGGGTCCGCAGTGCCCGCACCACGGTAGCTGAAGGGGTCGGAACCCACGCCTTAGTGGGGGAAGCTTCAATAATGAAAAATGCTCTAATTATCACTTTGACTCAAATCTGTTTGAATTTCTGAGAAGCACTTTCCCCACGCCCACTAACCTACAACTGAAACAAAATCTCAATTTCGAAAGAATAGATTGGTTCTTGGTAGTAGAGCTAGACATTTGTCTATTTTGTTTCTTTGTTTAGAACCGTAGGCTTTATGTATACAAATATGTTTCTTGCTTACTGGAGTAAAATATACTAATTTTATAGTGACTATAATTGCTACTAATCAAAGTGCGTGTCTTTTCGTAGCTTAAGGCATGATTAGCTCTTTCTATACTTATATCCAGGTGCTTGCCTACAGTAATTTCATTATTTTTGTTACTGGTGACATTTTTTATTAACTTTGCGTATTATCCTTAGTATTGCAATTAATATTTCAATCCCTGAGACATTGAGCTATTGTTGACAACATGCCTAAGGAAGTTAGTAATACTGGCATTCCTTTTCAGCAATGCAAAACAAAACATGATTTTATTATGCAGCCACTTTTTAATTATTGATTAACAGCTCAGCTTCTTTCTTGCTACTGAGTGTTAAGTAATATTTCTCCAATAAAAATGTAGAAAAGCATTCAGTTGTAAACAGTTTCTTTCAAAGCAAGATTGAAAACTGAATGTAGGCTGTAGTTTGGTTTTAAATATATTAATTTAATAATTGGATAGAATTGTATTCCATTAAATATCTTTTTATTTGGAGTAGAAATTTATTTCCATTAATCTACATAAATTATTAATTTGTCTGAAATTGCATAAGCAAATCGTAAATATTCTGGATGCACTAGACTTGGCGGCATTTGGGATAAAAAATACATAGCAACTGAAGAGTAAAAATTTAAATAAGAATGTTTATAGTATACACTCCATTAAGATAATAGTGTAATTTAATAAATTTAATATATGCTGTATGGCTATATGATATTTCTACACTGTTCTATCATTCAAAATGTGTTTTGAAGTGGTAAATGAATGAATGATTTTGCCTACTTCAATGCTTATTATTGCTGAGCATTACCTATATTAGTGCCTATTTTGAACTTGTTGTAGTACCTACCTATTTGCCCCCTATTTTATGTGTTGTACCTAATGCTCCGAGTTCTACTTGATATATTTTAAATTTTATCGTCTCATATATTCATAATTTTAGAAGTTTTAAATCGAAAATCACATAATCGAAACTTCGCAAGTAGGAAATACTTGCTCATTTAGTGAAAGAAGAAAGTCGACCTTCGAGAAATCAATATATATTCTGGAAACAATGTAAAGAGCATAACGTAGAAATTTTCTCTACAGAGAAAACTAAAATTATGGCTTTTAAAGGCAGTAAAACTCTAAGATCAAAAATATGCATAAATAATAAAGTCCTTGAACAAGTTACTCGCTTCAAATATTTAGGCTGTGATATCTCATGCCTATGATGACGATATAGATAATAAAATTAATGTATATTCAAGGATGCTGCTTATGGTCCGTAGAACATTAGATACATATCGTAGAAAAGATACGCAATTAAAGTTTTATGAAGTTATGGCGGTGACTAGTTTAACATATGGTGTGAATCATCGGTAATGCGGGCAGAATGATAGAAGGAAAATGCAGAGAGGTGAATGAAATTTCTGAGGGAAGTGAAAGGATGCAATGGATGCAGATACGAAATTATGTCATACGAGAACTCAATATATTTGCGATACAAGACGAGATCAATGTGGTACCAACATGTTAACAGAATGTATGATGGCAGGATACCAAAGTTGGCCATCAATTATAATTCTCGAGGGAAAAAAGTATAGGACGCAGGAGAATGAGATGGTCAGTTTTGTCGGAACAGGTTATTGTATCTAATCCGTGCAGTAAAAGAATTTCTGACTCTTCAGGGTAGCGCAGAGTTCCGGCTCTCGTACTGAGGGTCTGGGGTTCGATTACCGGTTGTGGGATTGCGATTTTAAGCCGGCCCTATCCATGCCGTCACCTCTGATTTGCTCATGTGAAGTATCCCCAAGGCCCAACGCGGTTCGGAGTCCACGGTAAAAGCTGTAGGTCCTCTCATTTCACAACCATCCTCATCACCATCCTACCAACGAAGGTAACAAATTCTGCCGCTGGGTACCTCCATCTAGAAATGGATTGTCATCGCTTGGCGAAAGGTCAAAAGCCATATGGAGAACTTTAGAAATGAACGACGACGGGGAATGAAGCACAGCATTTTACAATACTTTAATTAACAGGAAAAACTGATTGCTCCAAGCAAAAACGCTTTTGATAAAAGCACATTTAATATGTGGTCTGCACTCGATCTGAGGAACACAGATACAAGAAGAAAAGGAAGAGCAAAAGCTTATTCGAAAGACGCATTACGAGAAACAAAGTGTATATATAAAAAGCATGTGCTGGTTGGATATCTGGACTACTTTCTGTTGAAGCTAGTACGAACTTTCCTAAAAATGTTGGCAGTCTTCCCTTCCACCCTTTGTTTAGAACATAAGGTTAATGTCATTCAACCGAGAGCAGGAATCAGATACCAACTTTCAAACTATCTCTCTCATTGTGCAAACATTTTGGTTATCGAGATGCCCTTGGTAATTTGAATTCAACGCAGGTACTAGCGACTTTCCTTATAAAGTCTTCAGCGTGATCTACAAGACCTAGAAACACTTTGTTCAACAAACCGCATCCCAGCTGTTGTCTTTCTTTTGTTCTGACCGAAGCCATGCTCATTAAGGCGATTAGTTGGTAAACGCGGAGTAACAACTCCTGATTCTGCTTTGAGCGAGAGAAGATTTGGTTAACTTCAAGCCAATCTGTGTTCTGAAGTCGATAATGGATATGGTTAATGCAGGTTAGATCTTCATGACATTATGCTTATCTCATGAGCTTTTTCCTGATCCTATAACATCAGCTGCTAATACTGTCAAAGTTGACGTGGTTGGTAGTGATAATGATGAAGATATCAGTTATAGATTCTCGAACATTTCTCCTTATGGTAACGTAAAATGCTTGGCAGTGCAATACTAAGATTTTACTCTTTTGTATCATCGATAGAGATGGAAAGTTGTATTCCTTCTTTCCGCAAACTGCGGCTGAGTGCCAAAAAAAAAAAAAAGAAAACTTCTATATATTGTCCTTACTACAAATTCTCTCTTCACATCTTCACATAGCTAATGAAGACGACTTCATAGCCTATGACACAACATAAGGGTAAGGACCTGACTGCATGCATTGATCACAAAAAGGGAAAATTGACCTGTCTCATCTCTAGATTGGGACATGAATAATTTTATATCTGTAATTATAACTTTTCCCCTGGCAACAGCCACCCCTCCACCCACAACCAACACTTTCCGGACTAACCGTTAAAAGGAATGATGTTCTTTCTTTTTCCAGGAATGCAAGTAAAGGATATATAAAGTTACCCCTATTTCTCAGTTGAATAGTGAAATTTCTGATGTTTAAACAGCTATGCTTATGTAAAGTGTCACTAATATAAACCTCTATATATATTCAGTGTAAATGCAAGAAAATTACTGAATAAACAATGACGAAAAATCGAAAAAAATGCCCTAAATAAAAAATTACCCAAAAAAGTATGTAATAAATATGTATTTTCATAATCTCGGACCCATGATAAGGATTTATAAACACATTAGCAATACCTGTAATGCAACAATTAATAGATAACATATCATCAGAATCCGAACCCTACTGATGATAAACTAATGTGATGAATGAAATATTCATCCCTAAGTTGTTTAATTCTCGTTCGTGGAAACATTATCAAGAAACAGACTATTATTTCTATAGTGAATTTGAATAAATATCAACCTACAGGTAACATATATTTATTATTATTATTATTATTATTATTATTATTATTATTATTATTATTATTATTATTATTTGTGTTGTTGTTATTGCTACATAATTAGGATTCTGATATTAATTTGGTGCCAAACGTATATAGATTGTTATTGTCAGCATTAACTTTATGTTATTCATCTACGAACAACATAAATAACGCATGCTATTATCTCCCCCTTCCCCAATATTTTGGAATGAGGGCAATAATTTGTGAATTAAGTGGCTAGAATTATGCATCAGAGAGCATAAGTTACACTGGGACAGGACGGAGCTACGCATTTCACTGCCATCCTAAATACCTCCATTCCTATAAGGGCTACTGTTTTGCTTGCAAGATCAAGTTTCCCTCTTTCTCTTAATGCTGGTAGAAATCTTCAGTCCTTAGTTTGTGCATTTCACTGTAACATGTAGGATGTTTTCAGCAAGGAAACCTTCGGAACGACCGTTGTATTTTTAGTGTTGTACGTATTCCGATGTCGTCCATAACGTGAGACGCAAGGTGTGCACATTACATCGGAAACGGCAATAAGCTAATAATGTGAAATACTGCTGGTTAGGGTCAAAGCTTGGATGATTATTAACCTCGATAAAACAACATTTTCTGCAAATAACTAACAGCCCTCTGTTCTTTCAGTTCTGTCAACTTTCATTTTTTCAGTTTCAGTACTAATTGTTTTCTACTTGTTGTTTCACTAATTGCATTTCTCCTTGATTATTTAAAAATACTTGTGTCTACTCGTATTTCTGTTCATTTTTTGTTTGATACTTTCGATTATTAAAAAGCTATCCTTGGTAGAAGCATGAAGTGCTTAACAATTATTAGAAAAAGAAAATAATCAAAACTACTGGAAAATTCGCGCAAAAACCACAACAATCATTATAAATTCGTTTTAAAATGCTTATATAACAGCCTAAAGTTCAAACACCCTTAATGCGGTTCAACCAGAAGTATTTCTAATACAATATACAAACTGCCTTTTAGAATATAGCTTTGGCGGGTGATCCCATTCTCGTGGATTGGTTGGTATTTTGCTTATGAATTTCGAAAGGATTTCTTATTTTTATGGAAGAAGTCGAACTAGTAACAAAGAGACTAACAGACCGCAGAAGCTGACGTAATCCTATTTGAGCCACGCAAATGAATTGAGAAAAAAATTAATTGGGCGATATCATATTGCTGATTGGTCTGATGAATTCAGTGATGCACTCGTTATCAAAGAAAACACTGCCAGGAATATATTGACCTCAGGAATACCTCGCTACGTGATATTTCATTTGACTAAGCTTCTGTTGAATAAGCCAGAAGGCAAATTAGAAGAAAAGGAAGGGAAAACTTTTAGAAAGGTAAAAGAAGCAAGGGCTAGGACAAACAATTGGTAATTATTAGTTATAAATAAATATAAAAAATTATGTGGCAATTGTGGATCTGGAGAGATGCTTGATAGAGCAGATTAGAAGAAAGGTATGGCGTTTCTGGAGAATATTGATATGGATTAGAAAGAGAGAATTATATGTAAAGCAAACAATCAAGGTTCTAATAGAAGAAGACATGAAAAAGGGATAGACATACGAAAGCATGCTTTTATCAAGCACCATTTTAACGGCCACTTAGTAATTTAAGAGTTATTTCCAGAACAATGAGGTGTGGTAATAGGAGAAAGAAGAACGAAATGCATAATATGATTTGCTAATGGAGATAAATGACAATGATAAGGATTACATATGAAAATAAGTGAAAGACATACTTATTCACACACAGAGGGAGAGGGAGAGACTGAGAGTGGAAAGGAGGAAAAGAGATAATGACTAATTGGAAAATGCAGAAATATATGGGAGTTCAGTGAAGTAGTGAGGGAACCGGATAGCTTTTGCTGCTTGTGAAGTGTCACAGTGTCTTGAGCTGTTCTCAAGAAGTCAAAGGAGGTTTTAATGAAAAAAAAACAGAAAAGGAATTCTACTGTATTATACTCACATGACATTCCCTAAAATCTATGGTTTATTAAGGGTATACAAGTTATTCCTACGAAAGTTTATTTTTATATCGACTTCATTCTATTCCTTATAAACCTTTCCGGAAATAGCTACATTACACATTTCGTTACAGATTCAAAGGAAATGGCGATATTCAAATGTTTTAGACGCTATACTCTGTCCTTAAAATTCCATACTCTTTCCATGACATAGCGAAAAACAACTGAAAATTGACAGGACTTAAAAGAATGATAAACTACTGAACAATTCCAACCATTAATAACGGATATCTTGAAAATGGCTAGTGCCACAAAAAGGTTATTTGAAACAAATTGTCTGTTTTAAATAGATCAACATTTCTTGTTCAGTACGTGTTTGTGTACATTTGAACGTTTACCATTTATACGATATTGTACAAAATTCCTTCCGAATGAAGTGGACTTCAGAGGCTATTCCCAGAAAATTCAAGACATACATTTCATTTATAATGTAAATGTCTGTAATATATTTTATTTTAATCAAAATCCTTACAGCCATTTTTTAGAAAATAAAAGAATTCGAAACGTGTTTCATGTAAAAGGTGGCTTGGGGTGGCGATTTTCCTGAAAATCCTCGTGTCGCATCTTTGGAAGGTATTAAAGTTAAATAGCAAGTTTGGTATTTATGCGACTTTTCGTTTTTGTGTTATCTCTTCAGACACACAAACACAGAATCTTTTTCTAAAAATACTTTTTTTTGGATTCAGGGGGTCTCAAAACATTTTATTCCGGTGAAATCTCAAAATCGAATTTTTGGGTGGATTGCAATATCTTCTCTACCTGCTATGTACATAGTATACAAAGTAAACATCCTTAATTGATCCTTCTAGAAGGAATTAAGAAGAATATAAAAGAACTATTGCACGTGCATTTAACATTCTTCAGTGCGAAAAACTAACCTGTGCTATTAAGAGAAGAACAACGTTGGAGATTTTAAAATGTAGACACGGAGAATAATGGAACGCCTAAAATGGACAGAACAAGTAAATGTAGTTGAAACTGACCAAGAAGAAATGGGATGGAATACTGAATGAGAAGAAACTACTTCAAAGAGGTTTACTGGAAGGTACGGTGAATGGGGAAAAATGTTCAAGGATCGTTCTCACCTGTTACACTAATTTGAAAATCTCTTGTAGCATTTGGATGAAGCAGCTGAATAAAATACTTTGGCATCTTACAGCACCATGTGTGACGAATACAGGCCTCCATTCAAATGCAAATGTAGTTTTGAAGTATAAGAAGGATGTAGTGTAAGTGTAGTGCCCTTGAACCTCAGCGTTAGAGTTGAAAAATAAGCTTTCATTGTTTGGTTGAAGGTTTTAACACGCCCTCTGAGTAACGATGCCGTGCACATTTTTCAAATTCGACATAATAATACGTGTTCCATATGCGGGGTATTCTGTATATGGATGTTAAAAAAAATCAGCTGAAAAAACTGTCCCTACAACGGTGTTGGGGAGCGCGTTATATTATATACCTTATGGTTCCCTCTATGGATCCTAAAATGAGTTTATCCAACTCTGAAAGAGAAATTCTAGCTCTGTTATAAATGTTGTCTACCTGATGTAAATATTAATCTAACTAAAAAAAACAATTAATCAAATTGTTAGTTCCAAATGTGGTAAATTTTACTTTCTCTATCACGCACCTGAAGATAGAGAAGGTATTACTTTGCATCCAAAAATGTATACAGAGATTTTTTGAAAATACGTATTTACATGTTTTGAGACACCCTGAACCTAAAAAGAGCATTTTTACAAAGAGGCCCCTTTGTGCGCGTGCGTGAGTATGTGTGGACAGCACAATTCAGAAACTAAAATGCGGATGAACACCAAATCTTAGTTGCATATCTTCAAGGATGCGAAACTAAGGTTTCTAAGAAAACCCAACTCCCTCCAACTATATGTTATATGGAAAAGTTTTAGATACTTTAGAACTCTTTAAAAATAATATAACATATATTTAAGGTATTTTCATGACAAATAAAATGCCAAGTCCTCTTTATTTGAAAGGAATTTTGTATAACGGATAAACCACAAGAGGTAGGCAAAGACGCAATGAATAAAAATATAAATGTATTTAAAAAGCACAATTTATTTCAAATAACATTTTTGTTGTATCAGCTATTTTTAAGAAAGCTTTTAATATTTGTTTGAATTTTCAATACCTTTTAAGCTTTCTTAAAGTGCTATCGCTGTTTAGTTGTTTCTCACGACGTCGTAGAAACAATAAGGAATTTAAAGGCCAGTATACAGCGACCAGCTTTTAAACATGTGAGTATTGCTTCAGTTTCTTCAATCCCCTTGTACCTACAACGAAATGTATAAATATACCTATTATTTCTACAAAGGTTATCTCGGCAAACATGAACTAACTGGATACATTAGCTTACCTAAGGATAGTTTCTAGAAGCTATATAAAACGATAATGGGTAGGGAAAAATTATGTGAATATAACGCCTCACCTCAGGAGTTTTACTGTTTCTACTACGTGCATACAGTGTTTAAGTAGAGTAAATATTTCAATTCACTCAGAAATCTGATATCGATAGTTCACTGGTAATACATGCTTTGAGGCACCCTGAATTAAAATATGCAAAAAAAAAAAACAAAAAAAAATCCGCGCGCTTGTGTGTATGTGTGCCTGCGAGCAACATAACTCAAAAACGAAACTTCACGAGTAACAAACTTGCTTTTTAAGTTCAGTATCTTCCAAGAATGCGTCACAAATATTTTCAGTAAAATCCCACAACCAATTATCCTTTACATGGAAGAAATATTCGTTTTTTATTTGCTCAAAACTAACTGTAACAGTTTTGATTGAAATAAGAATGTTTAAAATATTTGGATGACCAATAAAGTGTATATCTTAAATTTTAAATTTTTAGTCTGTGAGGTCCCCTTTATTTGATTGAATTTTGTGTAATTTAGAATTACAAGGAAACCATTAAAGACAAACAAAAATGTACTACAGGAAAAATTCATATATAAAATATGCTGAGGTTCTAACGGAGATGCTTTAAAGTTTTATTCTTTCTCTCCCCCTTTCATTATTTCCCATTCTATGATTCTACTTGTTTGTTTTACATAATTTGAAATTTTCACTAGGAAAAATACATCGTGATTTGTATAGAATTTGGTATAGAAGAGTCACTTTTTAAATGAATAATACAATGTATATTGGATATGTCTGAATTTGTCGTTGGTAGAGAAAGTCATGCCAATGTAACATATCAGAATTTTTACTTAAGAAGAAAAGAAGTTGCATAAAATGGTAAATTATTTAAAATAGAATATTTCTAAAATGGTGACGTAGTCAGACTACCGCGCGCGGTCAATGTCAGCCCAAATCGCTACACCCTTGCCTTCTATTCTATACGCTTCCCTCGTGGTAGCGACTCCGATATCGCAGCCCTAGTGATAAGGCACCCTTTTAATGCTAACCTGAACTTAGTTCCTTTATAGGTGAGAAAAGTGAATTAAATAAATGTATAGGTTTGCAATGAACTCAATGTTGTATGCCTGTAAATTATTACTTGGTCTATGTAGGTCTTGTCTTTGAGTGGTCTCTTTGTTGAGGATATCTGAATTTATGAAGACATTTTGGTTGTCAGCTGCTATTAGAGGTACAGCTAGAGTATACTCGTAACCAAATCGTAACATTTTAAATCATTTAAGCATTTGTTTACAACGAATTGATCACTTTGCCCATGACATTCTTTGCATTACCTTTATGTATAATGATTTTTTAGCATCTACTGAATCACCCTATAATAGGCCGTTCTCTGTGGTGTAGTGGTTACCATGCTAGCCTCTGGTTCCCGAGGTCACGGTTTCAAACCCGGCGGAGTGCGATGGATTTTTTCGGTCGTAAAAATCCTTAGCAGGGCGTAGATTTACGGCACGTAAAAGAACCTCAAACCAAATAAAGAGACCCCTGTGCCAAATTACCGGTTTTTGACGCCCAATATAAAATGGAACGCTAAGGACCACAACAGTTAAAGAGCGTCCATAAATAAAACCCAATTTAATTTTAATTTAACCCCATATTATAATTCCAAAGGCCTTAATGCGTAAAAAAACATAATATTAATCTGTTTTAGGATGTTATTATTTCTAAAAGGAATTAATAATTTGATTCAAATCTTTCAGAGCTCATTTTGGAAGATATATAATCAATACAATCCTTCCAATTCATACTATAGAACATACTATTGGCGCACTGCGAACTACTTAGGTCTATTGTACCTACCAACCCTCAGGAGGAAGGGATGAAGTGAAGGAACCACAAGAGTCTGCAGATCGTGAGTAGTAAGGTCACAGAGACGCGCAGCTGTCCCTAGCAGTTCCAAACTCACAGACCCGTCCCACTGCTGGAGCTGCCTGGAGAGGGCGATGAATGGCCGTCAACCAAGCAGCCCTCTAGTGTCCACGGAAAGTACGCTTTCCTTTGAGGAAGCTTCCGCGCCGTCTGCCCGGTACCGCTAGACACCACAAAACCTAGAAGCACACCTGAAAAATGAGTAGGAAACGAAATGAAAAGGAAATGATAGAGAGCAAATCGTTGTTGATGAGAAATCATCGCAGCATTCGCCTACCGACCAGCAAAGTTCACGATAAACCAATGGTCAGGTTGGGCGGTCGAAGGGAATCGAATCCGGAAACTCCCGAATGCAAGCCTCACATGTTAATATGGAGTCATCTCGCTCGGTCACTTCATAGCATACTCAGTATATGAAACCAAGAAATTTTATATCACTGGATTCAGTGATTATCTACTGCATCCTCAAGTCTTTAACGCTTTTGTTTTATTACCAGACGACCCGTGCGAATTATTCGCACAGCGTCGACAAAAAATGCTTAAATATTAGACTGGCTTGGCTCACAGGCTTTTTTAAAATTAAAAGCCATGTTTAATAAACAATAAGTCGCAAAATCTTCATATATACACAAGAGAAAGGAAGCCAAGTGTCATTCACTTTTTGATACTAAAACCTTTTATGGACATACCTTTGTGTTTGAGGTTATTTTGAAATGTGAAATTGTTAACGAGATAATGTCCATGATGTGTCCTTTTATTTTGTTTCCTCCCAGGGAATATTTATTGACATGGATTTTATAATTAAAACACACATATATACCAGGTGAGTCAGCTGCAACCTATTTATTTTGGAATTTATGCAACACGCTAAGCGACATATGTGACTTACGCCTTTCTTGAATGCCTTCTAATGGCTGATTTGTGTAACACCTTATAAAGGAGGGATACATAACTGAGTGTATAAGTGTTTTACGGGACAGAATGCAATCGCTATGTATGTAGATGCGAAAAACATCCCACCCTGACACTGAGAGCTTCATTAGCAATTTTAGCCAATTTTACAAACTTTTATTCTTTAGCAAACATCCATGCACCCCTTTGAGAACGCCCCTGAAGGAACAACATCGGTTGACAAAACCATTTGAAAACAAAATGGCAGATCTACGCAGTGCGACCAATTGGATTTAAGCTGTTATCCAATGTACAGCCTTGTCAAAAAATGCTGAGTATTAGGTAGATAATTTCTCTTATTTCACAAACTATATGGCGTATTTCAGATCATACAGTAACTGTAATGACTGATGCATTTTATTTGTTTCAATTAAAACTACCAAACCGAGCTCAAAACATTGTATGGCGCTGCAAAAAGCGTGTAAAAATTCGAGGTGGGGTCTAGTTCTGCGATTAGTAATTCGTATAGGAACCTCAGCTCGCAAGGTAGCATTGGTCCAATGGTATTATCATGGTTGCTTTAATACTGTGCTACTTTAATTGGGGTTCAAATACTTCTGGTGAATTTCAAACTTTTTATTACATTTGTTTTATCTCTTTGGGACTACAATTTGATATTATGATATAAATAACATTTTTGATAACATTATAAGTGTGTACAAAATAGAATAATCGCCATGTTTACCACCGCAAAGAAGAAGAACGCAAAGCCCAAATCATATACGGGCACATTCATACGTGAAGAAGGCAGGCAGATTACACCGCGCATGTTACAGCATGCAAGAAGGTCTCTCCGGCAACGTACACAAATGTGCATTGATGAAGGGGTTCGTCATTTTAAACATTTACTTCGTTGATGATATCCACGCTCTTTAACAATATATTATTCTGTTTACCCTGAACTTAGCACATTTACAACTTCTTTGTCAATAGAAGAAGTGAAACATAAGGTTTAAACATGAAACAAAAACTGTTATGTTTAATATCGTCGATATGCGCCCAAAAGAATGGAAGCTAACTACGGAACACTGTTTACAACACCAGATAGGTACAGATTATTAGGGTAAACATAATACACAACTATATGATTGTAATCCTTGTGTCTTTGGCACACAGGAGGCCCAGTAAGAAAAATAAATAAATTAGTATACTAAAATACAGAAAATAAATATAAGGAGAAAAAAAGAACCAAAACAATTTTATATTTGTATCAGTTTCGAACATCCGAAGCTAATCTTTGCTTTACCACCTTCCGGCAGCTAAACCACTCGGCCAGAATCCACGTAGTTTATCGCGCTCTTCGGGAAAACGTTCCTCCATCTCCTTGCAAGCATTATATCCATGAAACGCCGTATTTTTTAAGGCTTTCGCAGCTCTTTGGTTCTCATTCAGGCCTTTAATCATTAATGGGGAATTGCGCAGGTATAGTACCAAATAGAAGTGCAGAGCTACAACAACAGTTTGTCTGCTAAAAGGGTCAATGGTTTCACATTAGTCTATAAACTGCAGGTTACATAGATACGAATACCTAGGGGCAGCTGACTCACCTGGTATATATATATATATATATATATATATATATATATATATATATATATATATATATATATACCGGGTGAATCTTCTCAGCCTGCGGATTGAGAAGTTATGGAGTCCCAGCGTTGTGCAGACTATACTGTAAGACCTATCCACTGCATCGCGTCGGCCGAAATGACTGCTTTGCACCGCTTTTCGTACACTCACTTGCACTTGTAGTGCAAAAGTGTGCGCGTTGGCCTTCAGTAATGATGGCCCAGGTTCATATACTGTCATTTGAAGCTACTTTTTATGTTTAGTAAATTTAACGAGAACTGATCGCTTGGCATGGAAGCGTCGTTTCCTTAATTAGCTTAATTATGCAAATTGGATTAAAACACAAATTGTTACTTGCTAGAATGTGCTTTAATCAACATCATAAATAAATCAAGAAACAAATAAAAAACACATTTATTTGTAGGCGTGATTTGAACTTCTGTCCTTTACTATGCCTTTCCAGCATGTCAGGCATTGCACTACTAGAGCAGCACGCTAGCAACGAGCATCACTGTAGCCCTAATCAGGGACTGGTGAATGCGGTGTCAGCACCTGTGTTTTGCATCGTTTGTAGAATGCAGGGTTGCCGAAAGTGTTTTCACTTTAAGTTTATGGGAGTTGTAAACAAAACCACGTGACAAGACAGCACCTCATTGTCTGGTGGGCAAACTGCAACTTTTCCCGCTTAGCATGTCGTCTCTTCCTCTACATATAACAGTTCAGCTCAGATCGTAACATTTTGTGGTTATTCTCGTACACAGAAATTTGAAAAACCCATTATTGCAAGAGTTGCATTTATGAAACAAAATGTGTTTGTTCAGATTCACCTATAAGTACATGAACCGTTATAGCAGAGGGTTTAAGAGGTTATGCGCAGGCGCTGCAGTTCATTTCCGGTTTCCGGATAGGCCGCCAGTGTACTTTTGGAACGTGCTCTGCCACTGTGGAAAACATAAACGCGGAAAATGGAAAGAGGACAACGTGTTAAATGCTTTTAACAAATTCTATGAAGAGTACCCACCTTTAATAGACAATGTATATGGTTGCCCATTATTTAGCAATAATTGAACTGCTTTGTTAGTGATGCAGAATTGTTCCACGGATTGCTTGGTTCGCGTTTGTTTTCTGTGGTTTTCTAACTTTTAATGCTAATCATTTTCTTAACTTGTTGACTCACAAAAGATTAAAGAAAAAGTGGTATATTGATATTAGCATTTATTCATATGATTTCTAAAACCTGATGTATAGAAGAGTTTAATCTAACACCTTTAATCACAGATGCCGAACTGTTCAGGTAGCGCTTTTACTCGTCTACTCTTAGCAGTATGTGTTAGAAGTTTAGGTTATAAGGCAAAATATAGAAATAAGACATAAGACATTTAAAAATTAATATCCCCAAGCTGCGCAATATACGGTATTCGCATTCTGTCTGAAGCAATTTCCTCTCATGGTGACTTAGTTCCCGTCAGCCTCCACGTGGTGCTGCCATATGCTCGGCGGAGTGATACATTTAAATTTTGTGTACTTCTCTTTTCAACTTGTTAAAAAGCTATAGGTCCCGATCCGCAGGATGAGAAGACTCACGCGCGCTTGCGTGTGTGTATGTATATATATATATATATATATATATATATATTCAAACTGGCCGTAGATGTACTTACAACGCGCCAATGCACAGACAAAAAGGCGACCAACCGCGATTGGAATCTTACTCCTCAGCCAGTCCAATGCAGGTATAAACGTTCTTGCACTTATGTATATTTTAAATTTTGCAAGGAGGTTTTACGGCTGCGTTAAGAGATAGGATGTTTGGTAAATCTATATGACTCCATAGCATTTCATCTACTTTTAACGGTAGTGTTGCGTTAATTCGAGGTAACGTCATGGCAATTTATGTAAAATAGAAAATTTCAAGTGAATGACAATATGATTAGGAAGAAGAAGGAAGACTAGGATCTCGACTTATAAGATCCTTTGTGCCCAAGATCCTGACGTGGTACCCCCAGAAGGGAGGGGTAAAGTGAGAGGAGACAGGGCGGCCGGACCAAGGAAGGGAAGAGGCCAGGGTAGCCGGTGCAACGGGCTCCCAACCCTCCAGCTTGCTGGGAGGCGGTGACACGGAGACAACCCCCATTCGGGTGCACGATGGATTACTTAGAGCATCCTGCAACGCCGAGGATCATGCTAACACTTGCAACCCTGAAACAGACGAAATAGCTGAAAGGTGAAGTGAAATTAGAATGTAAATGAAACTCAGGGACAGGAAATTCTTGTCATGCAATGAACCTTCCCAGCATTCGCCTAGCACACCGACGAAATGGAATAAATTGTTCTTCCACACAAACCGTGTGTTGGACAAGGTTAGAAAGGTAGAATCAGACGATTGAAAAATTCAATGCAATAGCCGGAATTTGAACCAGGGATCTTCTGGTCTCCGTCCGGTTGTTCTAACAACTGAGCTACCATGGCAACATGCATTGGCATTGAATTTTTCATCGTCTGATTCTACCTTTCCAGACCGGGGAAACCTCCGAAACAAATCCATGGTCAGAATTGTTGGCCGTGGGAATCGAATCTCCGGAATGCGGATCACAGACGTTACCGCCTGAGCCATCCCGCTCGGTGACGATATGATCAACCATTTAAGGACTAAAAATGAAGGAAGGAAACGTTTGCTATGGTATAAAACACCGATCACTCGTGCTAGAGACGCCAGGGTAATCACTATGCACATAGCGCAGTGGCTCTGTATGAACGTTTGGGAATTTATTTTAATTCGAACTTATTGTTGCGTGGAGTCATATAATGTTGAATAGATAAATTCGTTACCTGACCCGTGTTAACGCTTTCAGTGAATGCTCATTTATATAATTCCATTAAATACTTTTCATAATACTTCTTCCAAACCGCCTGCAAACCTTAGTGAAAATTATAGAGGGGATTGTTTCATTCATAGAGCCCCTTCTATAGGCACAGCCCGGGCCTTGACTCGGGAAACAACAATGGTGTTATAACTCGTTGAAATGCATGTCACATTTACTCCCTGGTGCTTACTCACAGACTTTGTGGAGGATGGTGAATGTCAATCCCTTTACTTTTGTATTAAACTTACCTATTTAGAGTTTTTTAGAACCTATAAAGAGTTTGTTACTGCAAACTAATCTTTAGCCTATAATTGGATATGTATGAGAGGCAGAGTTTTGGTGCTCTTTATCATCTAAAAACTCTGTTCGTTTATTACTGAAGGGAGATTATGTGGTGAAAGCAAAGTTGACCCAAAGTTGAACATTGTGAGGCATTCTGTGACTGCAAATATGTGAAGAAATATCTGTTTAACTTATTTGAATAGAGGCACGTCAAAATCTCACGATGACACAATTCAGCTGTGAAGTAAACACAATGCCATTAATCTTTATCGCGCTTATGCAGTTTAAAACCAGAGCTACAGATGTCAGTCCAAGAATTCATGGTCTCTTCTAAGATTTCTCATCTTATATTCCTATGCAATAAGTGTCTTAACGTGACATAGAACATATTATTTGCATCCTGGAGCATATGAATGCTTTGCAACGGCAGGTTCTTCATATTTCACGCCAATGAAATCTGACTAATACAACGTGACGACCTCCGTGCTAATAATCTGCTACGTTTGTTCCCCTCTAGTGCTTCAGAGTGTTACTGGAAGAGCATCAATTCGATACGAGAAATTATTGGACTGCTAGTCCCTCACCTTCTGTTTAATCAGGCAACATCCATTAACCAAAGGACGTATAAATAAAAGCTTTGCTCGAATCTGCAGTAATATCGCAATTCAAACAACTCATTGAGTTTGAGCTCAACCCAGTACTAGTTACTGTAATGTAACGACAGATGGAAAAGAGGTAGACATCACATTAGCAGGCAACGAACCTCTGGAATACGTACAAGATCAAGAACACAATGGACAAAGTAATAGCACGACGCATCGCAGAAGCATTGTCTAAATTCTGGTCCCTAAAATTTATAGCGGACAAATCCCACAATATGTTTGAAAGCCCAAATAATGAAAATGTGAATTTTATCAGTTCTGTTATATGGGTCATAAACATGAAGTTTAACAAACAGAGGCAAGCGATAGATATCTGTCAAAGGAAAATCTTGGGTATAACAAAGAGAGATAGAATGCAGAACCAAGAAATAAGGAAGAAGACGCGATTAAAGGACACTGCCATCATAGGAAGCTGCCTTAAATGTAGATGGGTAGGACAAGTTATAAAACAGCACCGTAATAGAACACAGAGTGACTTCTTGGGACCTCAGGATTGGTCAGAGGAACGTCGGCAGGCAGAGAACTCGCTGGGCAGACGAGCTAATGAGAATCTTCGACAGCAGGTGGACTACAATAACCAAAGAGAGAGAAACTTGGAAGAAGCTAGTGACATAGCCAGTAGTACAACAAACTAGATTGATCTTTCCGAATAGCAACAGCAACTGCAAAATCTACCTTCCTTTTACTTGAAGGGGCACAGGCCGAAAAAATCTATATGGGCTAATCGTGAATCATAAATTATAAATGTAGTCTATTGTACTAGATGCTGTAGGATAGCTTAACTTATTTAATGTTATTTGTTTCGATAAATACACTAAATAGAGCTTTAACTATTTCCTATCTAGCCAAAAATCCAAGTCGACGTAATGTTGATTATTTCATGTGAAAGTCCAGAGTAGCTAAAAATGGAGAGGGACTACTACTAGTTCATGCTTTCATTTCGTCATTGCTAGACGGCAGTGATACCACTCAGTTGTTTAGTATCCTGATACTCATCGCCTTTTATACGTATAGTTATAATCTAGCTTAGCGTAAGCACTAGCAATGGTCCTAACAATGCTTTCCCAGATGCGAACGAACTGCATCCCCTCTCAAAGTTAAAAGACAAATACTGGGTTCATTGGTTTAAGGGATATTCAGAACAACGTTTCTCCAAAATTGGGTTTCTTCTTCTTCTTAAACATGAAGCTTAGCAGAACTTTGTTGGTGCAAAGAGGATTTATGTGACATCTAACCGGAGAGCTTTCTATATGCACATCTGCTCGTCCTTAAAGGGCTGTGTTATAAAACAGGTGGCGCCGAGTTCATAATTGTTATCAAGGTGAACTTTACTGAGAACAGGAGTGAACTTCATAGCGTAACTAACGCTATAATTTTGAATGTGTATGAAGGTGCTTCACCACACGAATATAGACACATAGTTGCTCAACAACCTAAACTTTCCACATTCTCCGTCATTATCAAGGCGAGGTCAGTAAAACGTGCACATGGAGTCATCAAATGTTGAGTAACGAGGTCTTTTATTTGTGCCGCTATGCATATATTTGCTCTTCGAACTCCAAGGATGAAGAGGATCAGAAAAGTGGTGGGTTTCATTCCGCTATGTGCTGCACCTTGTGGTAAATTTAGGACATAACACTTATAAAGGAACCATATGTAACACTAAACCTATCTTATTTCCAAAGGTTCGAGTTTCCACTTCTGAAAATGATGTAACGTGTTAAAGTACATAGAAATGCTTTTGACTCTGCAATTTCTGATTACTGACCTAGGTTAGCAGATGTGATATGAATTCTGGTTTAAGCTTATCAAAAGGGAAATAAAAATAGGGTACACCATAAATAAGCATAACACCGTCTGCGGACGGCTACATCATTGCAACAGTTGTAAGGTCACTGTCCAAAAAAATAGGGGAAATATAGTCTGTTTTATTTTGAAATTCATGGCTGAAAATACTTTTACATTTACGCAACAACGAGAAAAATAATTACATTGCACTAGCCATTGGCAGAAACCCTTAATATAACCTTATATTTATTCAGCAGAAGCAACCACAACTCCCCCAACTCTGAGATTGCTAAGAGTACAAAGCCTTTCCAAAAAATAATAAAAATGAGCAAATAAAAAGAAATAGATAGAAAAACAAACTAGGTAAATGTAGAATAAAATAAAATAATTACGAAAAAAGTAACTTTCACTGTCGAATAGGTATATAAGACATTTCCCAATATTGCAATTCAGCCTTTTGTTTCTACTAGTGCTACTTTCTAAATTATAACTGTTTTAAAGCAATGACAAAACTTAAATAAAGAGAGCTGCACATCTCGCTCTGGTCTTAAGAACGTTTGCTATATTCAGATTATTTTTGTTTATGTTCCAGGTAGATCGATTTCTTCAGTTTCGTTACAGTAAGACCCCAACCGAATCGTTGAATCCACGTGTAAATGTGGTATTGTGATGACGGCTATCATATGAATCCGTCTAGTGCCGCCAGTTTCAGACAAACCCTGAATTTCTGTACTTTGAGGTTTTTCTTCTGTAGTTCATCAACTATCATACATCGTATTGCATAGTACCCAGGATTCCGAAACATTTCCCTGTGTGCTTAGAAGGTACTTGGTGAGTCCAAGTGCATTTAGGCATTTCCTACGATGGTAATAGTTTTAGAACTATGATGGACTTCACAGCATAGATATCGTTGATCAATTTTGAGTTTCTCCCTTTATTTCCTAATTGTTAAGTCTTTAGATTTACTTACCCCAGGTAAAGGTAAATATATGGACGAAGGGAGGGGCGCCCAAACGGGGGTAGAACACCGCAAGTAGGCCGCAACGGCCCTTTCTGTTTCTACCTGATCCCTGGGAGGAAAGAATGAGGGGAGAGACCCGAAGGACGACCAGATCCGTATAACGATGGACACACCTATAGACGGGATCCCTAACGTTCCAGATCGAACGCAACCGACGCCGCCCGAGCCCATCCACAAACCGCGGAACGCTGGGCCGCTGGGGCCTCACTTGGAGACAGGTCCTAACTGGGCAGTCCCGCAACGAAGCCAGGGAAGAAACTACTCAAAGTGCACACGCGCCGCCCAGCCGTAACCCGTCGAACACCGTCGCTTGGTCCTACACCCTGAAACGGATGACAAGGGAGATGATGTATACAGGAAATGAAAGGCAGGAAAGTCGTGGTAGAAGGGGAACCACCTTAACTTTCGCCTGCCGACCCGAGAAAACCAGAAAAAACCCATGGGTTAGAATGGGCGGGTGCCGGGGATAGAACCCGACACCTCCCGAATGCGGTTCGCACACATTACCGCGGCCCTACCTCGCTCGAGCACTTACCCCAGGAGCAGTGAGTGCATAATCCTTATATAGGAGGACAATTTTCCCTTCTGAGGCAAATAACACCAAGTAACCTTCTCCTCATGGCGGCTCCGGAACACATTGATACAGTTGTTTTCAGCAGACGTATAATCGGGTTCTTCTAAATCGACCTAAATCAAAAAGTTCAAAGATTCGGCTATAAGATATATTGTTGCAGAAATTCTTTTTGATACAAGTATTTATTTTGCAACGAAGCTTTCTATTGCATTTTAAACAATCTAGAGTATTTAAAATCCTTGCGGAATAAAACAATGGCATCTGGAATGTCCTTAGGGGCTTAAAAGTTTTCTTTAAAGCACTGTTCACCTTATATCTGTGTCAGATAGAAGCTTCTTAGCAATGATTTAAGAGGTGTTATTAGGAGTGGGTACATAAATGTGTTTGAAACTTGCAGCTATTGGTATAGCTTAACGGAGGAGTGACAGTCAGCAAATACAACTTATTTTGAAGGTTCTTCATTAATAATAATTCTGGAGTGAAATACTATTTTATTTTCTAAGGATACACTAAGGCAGTGGTAGCGAAAACGGGACTCGCGAGGCAATGTGACTCGCAGGCGCCACTCCTTTTCTAACTATCTATTCATTTGTTTTCCGCTCAGTGGTGTAGTGCGTGTTGCATATTTGATGACTCGAGGGAGAAGGGCATTTTCGCCACCCTTGCTCTAAGATATTGGATGATTTTATAGACTTGAAGAATGATATTGTTTTAGTATCTCTGAGCTTCAAAGGTGTTTCAAAGAAAATGCCATTAATTATGTTAAGACGTCTGTTGGTGTTAATTCTGAAGCGAATTTCATTTTAGCTTTTATGGTCCTTTTGGTAAGAGAAATTCATCCAGTCCTTTCCAAAAATCGCTGTATCATCCTCAAATTCCATTACGAAATATTAGCTGCACCTCTATCGGAGTATGACCAAGATTACATAAATTTCTTCGTTTACTTCTGGTGTGCTGCAGCCCTATTAAGTGTTGGAGATCCTTCGCAAAAATGTGGATGGGTTTTGTTTTCTGTCAATTAGTTTCAATCTGTGGAGACTTTTTCGTTAGATGACATGACTAAAGTGCTAAGTTTGAACGTATATTGCTGTGACAAGAATTCCAGTAAAAGCAATAGTGTTCTGTAAAACTAGTGTGGCAAGGTAATTTTTCAGAATGGAAGAAAAGCTTCTTTTCTCTTATAACTCTACAAGATGCTCGTCGCTTGCGAACTGAATATTATGTTTGGACAAATTAGGAATTGAAAAATCATTTATTGTTTCTGGTAAATGGCTGAGCTGCTTGCTGATAAAGGAGTGACCTAACTAGCTTTATAATCTTAATACATAATGCTGAGTTAAATTACACACTATTAAGAAATAATGAAAATAGAGAGAATATTGAAATGATATGAACTAACACATATGGTTACTTTTAAATCTGCAATAGTAAAGACATTAAAGGTTTAAGATAGTTATTACGTAAATTATAAAACACTACGGTAGTTGAAACCTTCTAATTTTGAAGTCCGGCAGTGTATGTTTATAATAAACCTCACTCACTCATTCACTCCTCAACTTATGCAGTTGCACAATTATGAAATTTAATTTTTGCACTTTATAAACGAAGACTGCAATGCAAGAAGCGAGAATGCACGACCCGAGACAATTAAAAACAATTGCTTTATACCTTACTAGTATATAGTAGCAAGCTGCTTAAGGAATAAAGGAACATTGACTTTTGTACATACACAGGATATTAAATAGCAAACTAAATCTCTTCATGGCCAATTTTTACACACACACACACACACACACACACACACACACACACACACACACACACACACACACTACCTTTAAGTCTTAGATCACTTCGGCGGCTTTGCCTTTGGAATAGTTACTCATGGCAATGATGTTCACTCAACTGTTTGGGTTAATCATTAGGTTATCTTTAAATTCCCACACATATTCAGATTCTCTTTCATATTCCCATACTCTAGGGAGGATAGGGAATTATCCTGGTTAAAGAAAAATACCCACACTCCATCTGGGAATGGAACCTGGGACCTTTCCTTTTATTAAGGTGTTTTATGTCGTTAAATGTAAACAAACACAAAACGTCAATATCGTGTAAAGAAATTAACTTTGAAATACTTTACTGGTATAACTCTTACTGCAAGTTCGCTTGTAAATATTGATTTATTTAAACTTAAGTATTACTTTAGGTGGTTAAAATGTGGGTACTTCATCTACGAAGTTCCAATAAAGCAGTCTGGTTGAACTTCATTCTGCACTGCCTCTTCTTGATTTGTACACCAAATTCATGTTTGCAGTAGGTTCATTGTAGTTATAACATTCTGCTTCATTTGATGTATAATTCTGATTCTTCAGTATGCTAAAAACTATTGATGTTCGTCGTGTTTACTTTGAACGTTTCAAACACTGTAACTGAAAAAAAAATCTGATGTGTTGCAGTATTTTTATATCTACTTTATTTTAATCCAAATAAACTGTTGTAGAAATAGCTACATTACTCGTTTCGGTACAGATACAAAGGGAACAACGATAGTCGAGTGTTTAAGAACTGGACCCTATACGCTGACTAAAACTTCATACTGTTTCCATACAATCGCGAGAAACAGCTGAATGTTAGCAGGACTTTAAAACTATGTCTAAATATTGAACAATTCGAACCATTAATAACGGATATCTCGGAAATGGCTGATGCCACAAAAAATTATTTGAAATAAATTGTTTGTTTTAAAGAGATCTACATTTCTTGTGTAGTACGTTTCCGTCTATTATTTAACCTTTACCAGTTATACAAGACTATACACAATTCCTTGCGTATGAAGAGGATGTTCCCAGAAAATTCAAGATATGCATTTTATATTTCATTCAAATATGTTTAATACATGGTATTTTTTAATGAAAATCAAAACGTTAGAGCAATTTTTTAGAAAATAAAAAATGTCAAAGGGCTCCATGTAAAGTGTAGTTTGGTGTAGGTGGATTTTTTTTGAAAATTTTTGAGTCGCATTTTTGGAAGGTACTGAACTTAAATACAACGTTTGTTGTTGCTCCTACTTTTCGTTTTGAGTTATGCTTTTCTTTTTTTATTCAGGTGGCCTAAAAGTGTGTATTTCCAGTGTAATCTTGGTATCCAATTTTTGGTTAGACTACAATACCTTCTCTACCTACTATGTACGAGGCAGAGAAATTAAACGATTTAAAACGTAAGTATAAACAACAACAAAAGGGCGTTAACTTTACATTCCCATCATAACTGTTCATACGAGTCTCGCAGTTTTTTTCATTCTGCATTTTGTCTTCGCAGCAACACAAACCTTAATGATGTGTTTACGATGCAGAAGACACATGTTATGGAATCAATGATAATATCAGCATAATATATATCACGTCCAAGGCTGTGATTATGCCATAACAGCTATTGCCAATTTTATGCGGCAAAAGCAGGAAACGTGCCATGTAACACTTTGAAATACCAAAACGATGTTATCAAGCGAATAAATCTTTAAAATGTTGAGATTCGTAGCCATCATACTGGTTTATTATATACCACTATCCAAACGCCCAATCATCAGAGGCTATATGCGCCACTGTTTTCTATGCTACCTGGTTTCCTGCAAGATTGTTTCGTGAGCGGAATATCACCAATTCTGTTCATGGCAGAAGGAGTGTGGCGGTCTTTTTACTTTCATACTACATCTTTATAAAAATAGAAGATATTTCAGATTCTATCCAAAAAAATCTGATGTGTTACACTCACATGACTTTCTCTACTCTTGTACAAACTATATATACAAACGCTTATTCTCCATCTACTCCATGTTAATCGAGATAAACATTTGCAGACTCTATCTTATTGCTAATTTTCTTGTAGATGTAAGGGGAATATATATATTTACAAGGGCAATATAGAAATACAGTAGCCTTTAAGCACATACATATCTCTTAATAGCTGGTTGCTAGGTGCAGCACCATTCTCTTTGCCACAGATTAATACTCTTTGCATATACAAAACAAAAAAATGAATAACGAATTCCCATTTGAGAAAATAAGTATTGACAAATTTAAGGGAATAACAAGCAATATGTCGAAAATGGTTCACTGAATAACAAAAATGTATGACATAAACTGTGTATTTTAACGCGATCTACATCTTTTGTGTAGTAAAATTTTGTCTATCTCTTATGGTTTACCAGTTTACCAAAAGTCGTTCACAATGAAGAATACTTTTGGAGACATTCCCAGAAAATTCAAGATATACATTCTATTTGTCATGAAAATATCTTAAACATATGATATTTTAACCAAAATTGTTAGAGCCATTTTTGAGAAAATTAAAATTTTCGAAAAATGTTCCATGTAAAGGGTACCCTGTGGTGGGGGAATTTTCTTGAAAACCTTCGTGTCACATCTCTGGAAGATACTGAACCTAAATACCAAGTTTGGTGTTCATGCGACTGTTCGTTTCTGAGTTATGCTGTTCACAGACAGACAGACAGACACACAGACAGACACACAGACAGACAGACAAACACACAGACACACACACACACGGACATGTTTCCAAAAATGCTTTTTTGGATTCAGGGGATCTCAAAACATGTATTTCCAGTGAAATCTCGGTATCGAATTTTTGGGTGGAATACACTACTTCCCCTACTTACTATACGTAGTAAAGAAAGTAATTTGATTGAGATTTCCTGAAAATACATGCTTTCATGTGCCTTGGATAAAAAATTAGGTTTTAGGAAAAGGTTCGTGTAGGGGTGTGCATGTGTGCTTATGTGTGTGTATGTGTGTATGAACAACACAACTCGAGAGTGAAAAACTCGATAAATACCAGCCATCTTATTTAAAGCATCTTCCAAGAATGAAACGCTGATTTTCAATAAAATTCTCCCATAAGAAACTAAACTTTATATGGACAACCTTTCGTAATTTTTAATTTTTTTTAAATAGCACATCGATGTTAATTAAATTACCATATATTTAAAAATGTTACATGGCAAATAAACAGTTTACCTTAAATTTTTGCGAATAGCCTATGAAATGTTCCTCATTCCGAATGCATTTTGTATAGCTCATATGCATTAAGAGATAAACTTAGTACACAAAAATTATAGGCCTCCTCAAAGCATACTATTTTTATCAAATAACTTATCTGGTCATTTCCAAGATATTCGTTTTTGTTAGTTTGAATTCTGTAATGTTTTTGTGATTTTTTTAAGTTTTGTCAGCATTCAATTGTTTCTCGCGATGTAATGAAAAGTGTAGTTTCAATGTCAGATATAGCAATCCACTTTCAAACAAATGAATATCGTTTCAGTCTCCTATATTCATCTTGCAGTTCCAACGAAATGTGAAACGAAATTCCTTATGCAAACCTTTATCTCGGTTAACATCAAGGAGTTAAAAAAGCGTTTTCGTAGAATATATATAAAAATAATATTATGGCTATAGAAAGTCCTTTAAATGTAGTTCATCAAATTTGAATTATCTGATGTATAACTAGTATCATTTTCATGGCGATTCTATAAACAATCTACATAAATTCTTGTGTTTCCAGTGTAGGCCGTGTTATGATGTTTGGCGATTTGCAGGAATAGCGGCAGTAGCCCATAAAAGAAGCTCGATACAAGTGGAACGAAACATCAGCAAATCGCCAAAATTTATGACGCGGACTACACCGAAAGCACAAGAAGTTTCTGCAACAGATAAGAACCGTGGAAAGCCTGCATACGACATAATCCACATAAAACTTATTTTTCTCTCAGTTACCTGTAAACAGTGATACGCATTTGTATAGAAATGATCCTAGTTAAACTGCATACTTTTTCTGATACCTATACAGAGACGGATGGGAGACAGCTTTGTGGAAATCAAGTCGTTTTTACTTTCTCTACTACGTATAGTAAGTAGGGGAAGTATTGCATTTCATCCAAACATCCGATATCTAGATTTCACCGGAAGCACATGTTTTGAGGTCCCTTAATAAAAAAAGGAATTTTTAGAAAAAGATCCATATGTTGTTAAGTGTGTGTGTGTGTGTGAGTGTGTGTGTGTGTGTGTGTGTGTGTGTGTGTGTGTGTGTGTGTGTGGTTTGTGGTAGGTCTGTGAACAGCATAACTCAAAAACGAAAAGTTAGATAAATATCAAACTTGGTATTTAGGTTCAGCATCTTCCAAAGATGCGACAGGAAGATTTTCAATAAAATCCCTTCACCTCAGAATACCCTTTACGTGGAAGATTTTTCGTTATTTTTGATGTAAAACATGACTTTAAATATTCTGATTAAAATAGAATATGTTAAAGATATTTACATTCAAAATGAAATGTCTACGTTGAATTTTTTTGGAAATAGCCTTGATTTTGTATAATCTTGTGTAAGTGGTAAAAACCTTAAGCGATAGACGAAAATGTAAAAAAACTAAAATGTACATCTATTTAAAACACCTAGTTTACTTCAAATGAATTTTTTGTGGCATAAGCATTTATGAGATATCCGTTACTAAAGGTTCGAATTGTTCATTTTTTGAGCATTCTGTTAAAGTCCTCTCAGCATTCAGTTGTTTCTCGCGATTGCATTGGAATTTTAAGGCCAGCGTATAGCGTCCAGTACTTAAACAGTTTGACTGTCGCTGTCCCTTTGTATCTATAACGAAATGTGTAATGTAGCTATTTCTGCAAAGGCTTATTCAAACTAAAATGAAGTGGACAGGAAAATAAACTTTAATAAGAATATTTTCTATACCCACTAATATACGATAAAGTAGTGTGAATATATCACATCCCATTTTTAAAATAATGTTTAAAGCCTGATTTACTGTACTGCACCATAGTCGCTGACACTGGTAATACATGAAATGAAATAACTGGGAAAGGAAATTTGTGAAGGAAAAGTTCCAGGTCTAAATGTAGGGTAGCTCCCCTATTTGTCAGTTATGAAGACTGAGGAAATCCTGAGATAAACATTAGTCAGGGAGGACGATTCTGGTAGACCTCCCGTTCATGAGATGTGTCTTAATGGCCTTGGCTACCCATATCGGTGAAAAAAGGAGAAAGAACGAGAGAAGGAAAGAAGGAAGGTCCATTTGCTAGGCGTGAATTTGTGAGAAACAAAAGAACTGACTTTTAACATTTGAGAATTTAAACTTTCAGTCTGGGAAAAAACCAATGACATGGATGAAGTGATAGCTCTTTTGGCTCGAATTCGGAAATTGACGGATTCAGATCCTCTGTATTTGCCAATGCAATGGGTGCTTCTTCGTTGCTTTCCTGAAGTGCCACGTAAATATCAGAATGTATTTTCAGTTACACATACAGAACAAAGGAAATAGAAATGAAATATATGGTACATGATGACTACACAATTACAGTCGTCTGTCCGGCTCCACCCGCACTATGTATATCTACCCAATCAACAGCTTGAAGCAACGGGCGATTAAAGAAGTCCGCTTACCGGTTAATGTAATACCAACAATCTAGATTGCAGGGGAAGGAGACTATGTACTAGTTGGCCACGATATGAATGCGTTCGGTGGAGGGGGACAGTGTTTTTTGCTGACAATGAAGATTGGGGATCAGGGAGGCGGAGGGGCAAGGCCGTAGGGGAATTTACAATCACACAATGAAAGCAATACTCTATTTACAGGCTTCAGCCTTGCTAGCAAATGCAACTTGGAACTGTGGATATTTTCTTGTCCTTCCGATGCCCCGCCCACTTGTTTCGGGCCGACTATAACTGAGGCTGTATTACGTAAGTTACACAAGCAGAAGGTCCAAGAAATGTAACTAGGGTCATATGTTGCCACACATGGAATCATTTGTTTTGAAAGAGCCTATTGCAACAATCAGCACATGATCTAAGATATTAAAAAGAAGTTAAAATGCAAATAAAAATTATCTGGCATATACAATAAGCAATATTTTGAAAATGGCTGTTTCCACAAAAACAGATTTTGCCTAAACTAAATTATGGTATGATATTTGCATGCATTTCCTTCAAGTCCTAGTTTTTAAAAAATTCCACTTCCTTCCTAAGTCCTTAAGAATGAAAAAAATGCCTAATAGGTGCTTTGCATAAAATTCAAGGTGCATGTGTTATGCTATTATTTTTAAATGGTTTAAAATTATTATTACAGCTATTTTAAGGATCTTTAGGTATATTCGTCTGAAACTTCGCCTTGAATACTCTTAAGTTGCATGATTCGGATAATTACAGACGCGCGCGCGTTTCTTTCTCTCTTACTCTCGCTCCAAAAGTCACAAACATAGTTACATTTCCGGTGAAATATAATTTTTAGATCGGATGAATTGCTTCTTCTACCTTAAGTAAGGATTAAAGAGCTTTCCTCCGTATTATCGAGTAGCCTGTCCCTCACATTCAAGAGATAGCGTTTTCGAATTCCATGAGAAGATGAATGTCGGGTATATGTAAGCCTTGTGGACCCACTGACTCATATGAGCATCAATTCTTTTCATCCGTTACGACCAAAAAACGTTAAACTCGCACAAGCAAAAATAAAGAAACAAATTAAAGTATGCATAACGGTGCACCAATTTGCAATTCTTTATTACTGATGCACTACTTTTGAGTTGGAATGAGAAATGCCTACTCATATAATTATTACAATGTAGTCGCACTAACGTGCGGTGGTTTCACCTGGTCCATAAGTAATGGCTTAATTTATGTGTTTATTATTTATTACACTCGCGATTAATGGGTACCTTTCTCGAGTAAGGACTTTCTCTTTGTTTTGTTTTTCCTTTCTTTTACCTTTTCCCCCTCCTTTTCTCTTTTTATTGCTATACTTACGCATCATACATGCATACCTCTTACCCTGAATTCCTACGTGTTAGAAGTACCTGGCGTTTTTGCAATTAGAAATCGCACTAAAGCAAAACAAACTTTAGTGAGATATAAGTGAAGAACTGTCTTCAACCGGAAAAAACTCAATATATTAGGCTGGCCCCGTAGCTCAGTCGGTAGAGCACCTGCCTACTGTGCGAAGGGACCCGGGTGCGATTCCCGGCTGTGGGGTAGGACTTTTTCTCTAGCCAGCATTATTCCCTATCCGCCCCATGGCCTGTAAGTATGAATTTGTGTATGTGTGTGTGTGTGTGTGTGTGTGTGTGTGTGTCTGTAATCTATTGATTAAAACCACAAAAGTGCAAGAATCCTAAAGACAAGAGAATACGAGTTAATAAGTTCCAAGGGAAAAGCCGCCGATAAGACCAATTTAGTTAAGGGCGAGGCATAAATGAAAGTAAAAAAAAAAAAAATCTGCCTTGTGTGTAACACATGACTTTCTCTACTCTTGTACAAACTATTTTTACAAACACTTACTCTCCATATGCTTCATGTTAATCGAGATGTTAATCGTATTGCTCATTTTCTTGTGGATACAAGGGGAATTGGTAGGCTTTAAGCGATAGTCAAATATTTCAAGAGCTGGTTGCTATGCGGAGTATTTCATTCTCTTTGCATTACCAGGACATAAAAACATGAATAGCAAATTTGAGAAAAGGTATAAGTATTGGAAAATTGAAGGGAATAACAAGCAATATCTCGAAAATGGTTCACTCAATAAAACAAATGTATATGACATAAATTGTGTATTTTAACGCGATCTGTATTTTTTGTATAGTAAAATTTTGTCTATCTCTTAAGGTTTACCAGTTATGCAAAAGTCGTTCACAATGAAGAATACTTTTGGAGACATTCCCAGAAAATTCAAGATGTACATTTTATTTATCATGAAAATATCTTAAACATATGATATTTTAATCAACATCGTTAGAGCTATTTTTGAGAAAATTAAAATTTTCGAAAAATGTTCCACGTAAAGGGTAACCTGAGGTGGGGGATTTTCTGGAAAACCTTCGTGTCGCATCTCTGGAAGGTACTGAACCTAAATACAAAGTTTGGTGTTTATGCGACTGTTCGTTTCTGAGTTATGCTGTTCACAGTCTCACACACACACACACACACACACACACACACACACACACACACACACACACACACACACACACACACACAACACACACACACACACACAAGGACATGTTTTCAAAAATGCTTTTTTTGTATTCAGGCGGTCTCAAAACATGTATTTCCGGTGAAATCTCGGTATCTAATATTTGGGTGGAATACAATACTTCCCCTACTTACTATACGTAGTAGAGATAGCAAAAATGAATAACGAATTTGAGATAAAGTATAACTATTGGAAAATTTAAGGGATTAACAAGCAGTATCTCGAAAATGGTTCACTCAACAAAACAAATGTATATGCATAAGTTGTGTATTTTAAGGCAATTTACATTCTTTTGTAGTAAACTTTTGTCTATCTCTTATGGTTTACCAGTTATGCATAAGTCGTTCACATTGATGAATACTTTTGGAGACATTCCCAGAAAATTCGAGATATACATTTCATTTGTCATGCAAATATCTTAAACATATGATATTCTAATCAAAATCGTTAGAGCCATTTTTAGAAAATTAAATGTTTCGAAAAATGTTCCATGTAAATGGTAATTTGGCGTGGGAAGATTTTCTTGAAAACCTTCGTGTCTCATCTCTGTAAGATACTGAACCTAAATACCAAGTTTGGTGTTTATCCGGCTGTTCGTTTCTGAGTTATGCTGTTCACAGACACACCCACGGACATGTTTCTAAAAATGTTTTTTGGATTCAGGGGGTCTCAAAACATGTATTTTCCGGTGAAATCTCGATATCGAAATTTTGGGTGGAATACAGTACTTCCCCTACTTACTATACGTAGTAGAGAAAGTAAAAATTTACGGATAGTACATATGTATCATATATATGTACGTATATTATTTGTACCAAATTCGTATGGCTAATTCTTTCCAGTATTGTTTTGTGTGTTAAAATTTTCCCTTTTAAGTTACTGATATGACAGGATAGGACTAGAAGCGGAAGGGAACTTAGCACCTGGACCTATGCAGATTTTTGTACCTAGGCCCCTGGTGGGGCCCCTCCGTGGGGAGGGATGAAGAGAGAGGAGATAGAGGGAGGCCGGTCAAGGAGGTAGGAAAGGCGAGGGTAGGGCACCGTTTACAGATTTTAACTCCCGGGTGGTGGATGGTACACCGGCCCCTTGCCCCTCTGTGGACTCATATATCCGCTGGGAGGAGGGGGTCTCGGGGCCTAGAGACCGATCGCAGTCTTGGGAACAAAGGTTTCACAGAGCGTCGTCCTCCGTGTTCTATGGGTACAATGCTGACCTCTAGTTCCCGAGGTCGCGGGTTCAAACTCGGCGGAAGGCGATGGATTTTTTCGGGTGTGAAACGCTTTAGCATGGCTTCCTTCGGAAGTGCAATTCCGGTGGTCCCGTGTCGTATATTTACGGCATGTAAAAGAGCCTCAAGCAGATAAAGACGTCTGTGAGAAATATTTTCGGTCATTCGCGACCAATATAGAATGGGGCGCTAAGAATCACAGTGGTTAAACGGTGTCCATAAATTAAACTCTATTTAATTTTTTCCACATTGCACCCTTTATTCCCCTACCATGCACACGCCGAGACCTCTCACCGACACTTGCAACTGTGAAAGAAACCAAGAAGATGAAAGATGAAGTGAAATGAGAATGGAGATAAAATGGAGGGGCAGGAAATTCGGGGAATGCAATGATTCTTCCAAGCATTCACCTAGCAACCGGGGAAACCTCAAAAAAAGCCCATGGATCAGGAAGGTTAACTACGGGAATCGAATCCATGCCCTACCGAAAGCTGGCCATAGACAATACCGCCGGAGCTATCACGCTCGGTGAAGTCATTGAAGTTTACCTTGTTACGCCATCTGTGCAACATATTTAAACAAAAATGATATCCCTCTGCCTTGTTAATAACTATCAAGTAAACTGTTGAGAGTTACCTACGCATCCCGTATATAACGAAGTACGTTTTAATTAATTTAGTAACATTTCTAATCTATATTTGTTGTCAATAGTGTAGAGAAATAGGAGTATGAATTTTGTATATAAACAATGTGTAGCTCTATACCTACAAATGGTTCGAAAGTAGTGTATCTATTACTCATCAGCAGAATAAGAAATCTTAAGCGCGTTCTAGACGTTGTCAAGTGAGGTGATGCTTGAAGACCGAGCACGTCTAGAACATGTTCGCCTACATGTTCGCTCTTATTTTTCGAAATCTTAAGCATTTGACTTCACGTTATTTACACTCAAACTATTATTTCATTATGAAGAATGTAAACAACTAGCCATGCGCCACTGACGGGCATGGAAATACGGTCTGGTGAGTGCTGTCTGCAAACGCCAAGAGACTTAACGAGGGATGGGAATGCTTGTAACCTGCGACGTCACTGCATAAAATCCATTAACAGTTCAACTTCGTTTATTGTTGTCCTGGTTTTAATTCCTTTTCATCGGAATCTTAATAAATACAGCAAAAGTACGAACCCACTCTCCGTCTATTGGCTAAGAATATCACCGACATGAGTGAAGGCAATTACAGAATGCACATTCCCTTGTTAAAAATAACTTAAAATGAAAAAAAAATCTAAAAAAGATGAGCACTTAATGAACATAATTTTGACAGTAATATTGCTATTTCTTTCAGAGACAGCGTAAATGCTCCGGCTGGGGAAGAATTCAGATTATATACCCGAAAAGTTGTCATTTCAGCTGTTATCCCCATATTTTGTTTATAGTCTGGTTCAACGCAATTACTTTTAAGTTCCGAGCGTGGTATCCGTTACTGGCAATATCACTCTCCAGATATTTTAAAAATGTACGGTATTGATCTGGTTATAGAGTTTTAATTTCTTTTTCAACATTGCGATAACAAAGTTTTGACTGTTGTATTTTCTCTGCCAACCTGTATCAATGTTTTCACTCTGATGGCCCTTAATACAGTCGCACAGCTTCCAACTTGTAGGGACGATTGTAGGGAAAGACAGTTTTGCGCAAAACGATACATACACCATCCGACGGATCTATCAGCAAAGGTTGCGTTGTCAACAATAGACATGAAGGCTCAAAAACATGTAGTTGCCTTAACCGCAATGAGTTTAATCCAGAACATTACAAGGAAAACAATAGAAAAATATAACTGCTACAAAGGCAAAAATTAACTCAAACAAGATAGCTTTTACCAAACAGGATAGCTCAGGAGGTAGCGTGTGAAACTAATATTTGGGAGGTCCCGGGTTCAGTTCTCGTTGGACCGGCCATCCACATTTTGTTTTCTTTCGTGGTTTTCTCAGGTAGTATGCCAATGCCGAGGTGAATTACATACTACTCTTGTTTCTCATTTCCTTAAAACTTCATTTTATTTCATCATTCGAGATTTCAGGGCTGGCATGGCGGTCAGTGATGCGTGGCGCGCACGGTGGATGTCCTGAGAGAATCCTTTCTCTCCAAGCACGGATAGGGGAAGCTGTCCGGAGATACACTCTCTGGAAATGATAGGGACCCCTTGCCGACCCCATCTCTTCCTACCGAGGTTAAGTATATGCAGTAGGTCTAGCTTTGGCCGCTGGGTGAAACCCTCCTATACTACTTAACTTTAACAATTTCCCTGCTTTCCTAGTCATTGCAGATGTTAATATTGCAGAAAATATTACACCTCATTTAAAGGTTATGTTTGTCGGCCTGTTGATGTGACTGTGCTACAGATTATAAAATTTTACAGCCAATGCGGTAGATCGGAAGTTCTGCTTTTGCAGATCGACAGACGGTTTGTTTGTACACCATGCTTATAGGTTTTAGAATTAATCGAATTGGCTGAATGGTTTACCCGAAAGGGGAATGGCGTTTAAGTTGTTTTTTTTACCAGCCCATTTTATAAACAATAGAAATTTGCTTCGATGTCCTCGGTGAGATACTGCATTATCTATACACTAAGAATTTCAGAGATATTATGTGTACCTCCGCAAAAAATCTATTTACGAGTATTCAAGTTACAAGTAGCATGTTATTCCTTTGAGAAAATGCTATGGTGAGTCCTATAGTGATGGGTATGTATGTTTCGTTTACTGGTGCGTCAAATTATCCACGCGTGATTCTAATCTCAGTAATTTGCCATTCGTACTGGTGACAATGTTAACTAGATAATCTGGTCTACATCGAAGCTGCCGAGGTAGGCGCTATGCTGATCGCATGCCATTCCCATCACTACACTCCGTGATGTACTGGTGGACGAAAGCAGAGATGTTCATTCAAGGACAAAGAGATGCCGACAACTGATAAGATGCTCCACGCAGCTGGCCACGACTCCTTTCTTTGTGGCCTGCTCTGAATGCCACCCGGTGGAGAAGTGGAACAATGGCGAATTGTCCTTGTACGAAGACAATGGGTATTGTTCTCATCGCTAACGGAGGTGCCTCTTTCTGTGCTACTGATACCGGCAGCCGGAGACCGACGAACAATGGGCTATTGTTCAAAAGGTGAGTTGTGAAAACGCTTAACACTCCAGGTCTCAAATAGATGACGCAGGTCCGAGAGCTGGGACAATGGGTTATTGTTCTCGTCGCGTGTCGTCACCACCGCCCCCGCAAATCGATGGACGAGATAAGTTCTAAAATATCTTTGTCAATCAATCAGGTAATATTCGCCCATGCATAACATCATCTAACTTTATTGAAAAAATCACGGATCTATACTGCTAACGTCCCGGCTTCGCGCCTCTAAACGGTTGGACGCTGGTCGTCGATCGGTGAATACCAATTATTCCAACTAAGTATTTTTGATTGAATAATGTTATTTAACACTGGTCGTCGATCGATTAATACAATTATTCAAATTGAGTATTTTTTATTGTTACACCATAAAGACATCCCCGCTCACCCGCAAATCTTTTCTATAAATCTTAACTAAGTCATTATTACGCGCGTATAATTATTACGGCTATTAACACTTGTTTAATTCTTCTTTTGAGGGGATTTTTTGGGGGTTATAACAATATTACATTACTTAGCTGAATTAAAAAAAATCCATGATTAAAGTAGAGAGTTGATGTAAACAGCTAATGCGAGACGTTTACGAGCGATTCTTTCCCGGAAAACGCGATAGAAATATTTCCTGGCTCTGCCTCTCTGTTTCCCCATTCCAAGCGGTGTGATGGGGAGCGGAGGAGATGCACTCTACCGGTGCGCTTCCGGGCTAGGAGGAACAAGACGGAAGCCTGCCGTCTTGGATTTTTTAACACACGAAGGCGACCTTTATTATTCCAAGAAAATAACTAGCGTAAATCGTTTGAAAGGGTGATAAGGAACTTCGTGCTTCAAGAGTTTTTGCTAAGGTTTGTTTACACATAGGGTTGGCTCTGAAAAATAAATAAATAATGGAATACGGATTAACACTATAGTTAAATAATACATGCAATGCGTTATTTATAAATAAATAATGAAATATGGAGGGTACCCTAAACAGTAAGGATAACAAAACATTCTATTTGTTATTCTTTTAATTATCGCCGGTTAAAGAGCGAGCATAAATAAAACTTTTTCTTTTATTCCCACAAAAAATGAAAAGACGACTGTAACAGACCCGTGATTGTTCAGACATGCAATGTCTAAAGCCTCGCTTCGAGTTTTTTTCTAAGGTTTGTTTACATGTAGGGTTAACTCTGAAAAATAAAAAATAAATAATGAAATACGGTTAACATTATAGTTAAATAATACATGTAATGTGTAATTTACAAATAAATGAATAATGAAATATGGAGAGTACTCTAAACAGTCACGACAACAAAACATTCCCTTTGTTGTTCTTTTAATTATCGCCTGTAAAAGAGCGATCATAAATGAAAATCCCAATTTTTTATTCCCGTAACAAAAATTAAGTCTCCTGTAAAAGACCCGTGATTTTTTAGACATGCATTGTCTAAAGCGATATTGAATACCAGCAGGAAATCGAACCACGAACTCAAGCTAAAACATACACATTCCCATCGAAAGATATGTTGAGTACTATAGCAGAGAGATGAACCAAGACTTCATATATAAGTTTTATATTAGTTTTAAAATCTTTTTCTGAAGACGCACACCAGCAGTCTTCGAGAAATTCGACAAAGAGTTATTGATTTGTGCACCCTTGCAAAATATGTTGTATATTCCTGAAGAGGGGTAAACAATGGTCCGCTCTGAAATTCCCAGTTTTGAGACCATCTGCACGTCTTTACAGCTTAATAGATGGGTTCCTAAGGGCATCCTTGAGTGGAGATAACATCTACCATATATACAAGTTTATGCTTCAAACATAACTCTTTGAGTGGGTTTTTAGCAATGCGTGCATTCAAAAGAATAGCCCAGCCTTATACACGCAGGAGGATTTTCCCTACAGACACTGGGAATTCCTAAGGTCTAAAATTATAGGATCTCTACATCCCTCCAGGAAAATTATATCAAGAGAAACAATACTTTACTTTTCGTTGCATAGTGGTCTTAGAGGGCTATTTTGATTACAGACGGCCCTAGTTACGGATTTTGTTTCTTCAAAATCAAACTATGAAGTCTGTTCCGACACAAAGGCATCTCCACATCAAGCTCTGGGTTGCACTTTTTACTTTCTCTACTACGTATAGTAAGTAGGGGAAGTATTGCATTCCACCCAAAAATTCGATACCGAGATTTCACCGGAAATACATGTTTTGAGACCTCCTGAATCCAAAAAAAGCATTTTTGGAAACATGTCCGTGTGTGTGTCTGTGTGTGTGTGTGTCTGTGTGTGTGTGTCTGTGAACAGCATAACTCCAAAAGGAACAGTCGGATAAGCACCAAACTTGGTATTTAGGTTCAGTATCTTCCAGAGATGCGACACGAAGGTTTTCAAGAAAATCCCCCCACCCCAGACTACCCTTTACATGGAAGATTTTTCGAAAATTTTAATTTTCTCAAAAATGGCTCTAACGATTTTGATGCAAATATCATATGTTTAAGATAATGTCATGATAGATGAAATGTATATCTCGAAATTTCTGGGAATGTCTCCAAAAGTATTCTTCATTGTGAACGACTTTTGCATAACTGGTAAACCATAAGAGATAGACAAAATTTTACTACACAAAAAATGTAGATCGCGTTAAAATACACAACGTATGTCATATACATTTCTTTTGTTGAGTGAACCGTTTTCGAGATATTGCTTGTTATTTCCTTAAATTTTACAATACTTATACTTTTTCTCACATTCGTTATTCATTTTTTTTATGTCCTGGACATGCAAAGAGAATGGAATGCGCCACATAGCAACCAGCGTTAAAATATTTGACTATCGCTTAAAAGCTACCATATTTCCCTTGCACCTACAAGAAAATTACCAATAAGATTGACATCTCGATATCTCGATTAACATGAACCATATGGAGAATAAGCGTTTGTAAAATTAGATTGTACAAGAGTAGAGAAAGTCATGTGAGTGTAACACATCAGATTTTTTCCTACAGCAATGTAGGGATCTTATAATTTTTTAGACATTGGGGACTGAAACATTAGAGTGTTTAAATAGAATGAATAAGCTTTCTTGACGATAATAATAAACTTGACTGCTGCACTGAAGAAGGAAATAATACTTAGAAATAATTGCGCTAGTTTATTTCTTATAAAGTATTACTTAAAAACTCTATATATATCCAAAACACCTAAAGGAAATGCCTCGCGTGATACATTCAAATGAGCTTCAATTTACGGATGTTTAAGTACAGTGTTCTATATACAGGATCTATACATCATACCCGCTAGGAAATATATTACGCTTTCACTTATAAAGATGCTTAATGGGTGGGCTGGCCCTTTTCCGGTAACGCACCTAACGAGATTCGACCACGGGACCGCTAGAATGTGAAGTAGACACGCTACCTCGCAGAGAAGCTTACTATTTATTATCACCTAGGAGCCATGCATGATCATATAATTTTTTTAGATATGAAGAAAACCCTTGTGTGTCAAATGTTCGTGTCCAAACCTGTATATTCGCCTGTTCCATCAGGTATTATAGACAAAAATACACCACCTTTTAAATTTCTGGTTTGTTACCCCTGTCAGTTTAGGAGCGCTCATATTTCATTATTTATTTATTTATAAATAAGGCATTGCATGTATCATTTAACTATAATTTTAGAGCGAAAATAACGAAAAAGAAAGTATTGTTTCTCTTGATATCATTTTCCTGGAGCGACGTAGGAGTCGTGTAATTCTTAGACATGCAAGATTCCCACAGTCGTGAATGTAATATGTCTGCAGGAAAAGTCCTCCTACCCATATAACGCACAGGCTATTGCTTGAATGCATGTATTGCTAAAAACCCTCTCAAGTGTTAAATTTGATGCATTCCCTGGTATATGAGCGATGTTATCTCTTCTCAAATATGCTGTTAGGACACCATCCATTCAGCCATGCATCTATGATTATCTTTTAAAAGCGGGATTTCCCGAGACCTGGTTTACTCCTCTTCAGGAGTCTGTATACTGCATCCTCATCTGTTTCAAAGTCCCTGCCTAGGTTATTTTACTTCTCGAAGACTGTATGCATGAAGGAACTCTGTATTTTACCTCGAGCGCCTTATATATATATATATATATATATTTCTATCCAGTTTTATTTACGATCGCTCTTTAACTAACGTTAATTAAAATAACAGCAATGGGAATTTTGTGTTGTCCTGTCTGTTTAGGGAGCTCTCCATATTTCATTGTTTATTTATAAATAACGTATTACTTGTATTATTTAACTATAATTTTAAGATTAAAATAACGCAAAAAAGTATTGTTCCTCTTGATATAATTTTCCTGGAGGGATGTAGAGATCCTGTAATTTTAGACCTTAGGAATTTCCAGTGTCAGTAGCCCATTGTTCAGTGGTCTCCGGCTGCCAGTATCAGTAGCATACAAAGAGGCACCTTCATTAGCGACTAGAACAATACCTCATTGTCCTCGTACGAGGACGATAGCCCATTGTTCCAATTCTCCGCCGGGGGCTTTCAGACCAGGCCACAAAGGAGGGGGCGTGGCCGGCCAGCGCCGTTCAGATCAGGCCACATATTAAAGGGTCGTGGAGCAAAGAGATATCACATTACATCTTATCAGTTATCGGCATCTCTTTGTCCTGAATGAACATCTTTTCACTACTGCAGAGGATGCAGGGACACACTGCAGGATGATTAATAATCATAGTGGCTTGTGTGACTGAGTACATATTTGAGGAATCTTTCAGCAGCTCACGTAACAGTGAAAGGAAAAACTTATCAAAATTATGTCTACGGTGAAAGGTTAGTAACTATATATTAAAATTAGCAAATTTATTTTTCAGAAAATAAATTACTGAAATAATTCGGTTTTGAGCAGTGAGCTAAATCAACAGTTAGTAAAGAATTGCGACAGGGATACTGTGTGTCTCCTACATCACATACAATTTACTCAGAAAAAGTCTATAAAAATTAGAAAAATAAGTATATAAATATGGGAATTCCAACAGATGACTCAACAATATACTCCCCGCAATTTGCGGATGATCGGTTAATTCTGACCCAAGAATATGAAGATGTAGTAGTGTATCTTACAATTGATCTTAGAATGCACAAATGGGGCCTAAAGGTAAATATGGATAAATCCAAGTATAGCCAATGGACGTGTTCATAAAGATTGGGTGCTGAAGGACGAAATGGGGTTAATTAAGCACAGGGAAATACAAGTACCCGAGAGTAAAGATTACACAGGATGGGAAACAAGAAAAGGAAATAAGATAAAATATAAACTCAGGAAAGTAACTATACGTATCTACTTTGAATGGTATATTATAATAAACAGGTCTCAAAATAAACTAAAAGCGCAACTTTTAAAACAAACGTTAGAAGTATTATTACCTATGACTCCGACGAGTGGACTCTGAAGTATCAGATGAAAAGAAAGTTATTGGTAACAGAAATGCATTATTGGTTGAGATCTGCTAGGATATATAACAGAAAAAAAATCTGATGTGTTGCACTCATATAACTCTTTTACAGCATATTTTTACCAACGCTTATTCTGCATATACTTCATATTAATCGAGATCAACACTTGCAGAAAGTATCCTATTGCAAATTTTCTTGTAGGTGCAAGGGGTATATGGTAGGCTTAAAGCGATAGTCAAATCGTTTAAGAGCTGGTTGCTATGTGGAGCATTCCATTCTCTTTGCATGACCAGGAGATAAAAACAAATAACGAATTTCCATTTGGGGAAAATAACAGGGAATATCTTGGAGATGGTTCACTGGACAAAAAAATGTAAGTGCCATAAGTTGTGTATTTTAACCAGATTTACATTTTTTTAAAACTTTGTCTATTTCTTACGGTTTGCCAGTTGTGAAAAAACCATTCAAAATGAAGAAGACTTCCAAAAAGACTATGAACACTTTCCTAGAAACTTCAAGATATACATTTCGTTTGCCATAAAAATATCACAAATGTATAATATTTTAATCAAAATTGTTAGAGCCATTTTTGAGAAAATAAAAATTTTCGATATTTCCATGTAAAGGGTGGTCTGGGTCGGGGATTTCCTTGAAAATCCTCGTGTCGTATTGAAAGATGCTGGACCTAAATACCAAGTGTGGTATTTATCTGACTTTTCGTTTTTGAGTTATGCTATTTACAGACAACACACACGGACTTTTTTCTAAAAATGCTTTCTTTGGATTCAGGGGGCTTCAAACATGTATTTCCGATGAAATCTCGGTATCAACATTTTGGGTGGAATGCAATACTTTCCTTACTTACTATACGTAGTAGAGAAAGTAAAAATTAGAAATGAGTTTATATAAGAAAATATGAATGTTCAAAATTAAAGTTTGGATTTTGTTCAACGGAAATAATTAGAATGGTATGGGCATTCTAAAAGAATGAAAGACTACCCAAAAAAATAATGTAGTGGACGTTATCATGAAGAAGGAGAAATTAAAGATCGCATAGCACGTGGATTCAAGGTATTAGGGGGGCAATGATGGATTGGAATTTGAGGAAGATTTATGGTCCAACAGGCAAGAATGGAGAAAAGTGACAAGAAGATGTTAAAAACTGTAGTCTTGGGTGCCGGAGAAATGCCTATATACATTGTAAAACGGAATATGTGTTTATATGTATCATCAGCAACCCTCTGATGGTGATTCGGCGATTTTCCAGAACCCTTTTCTTGTCGCCAGTAATTGATGTGCTAGTGCGTCCAGGGCGGTCGTCGTCTTCAACGTCTTCTCGACCCTCTTTGAAACGTTTATACCACTCGCAAACTCTTGTCTTACTAATAGCAGATTCGCCAAAACCCACAGTCAATATTTTGAATGCGGTGCTGCACTTTATTCGTTTTTAAAGCAAAATTTAATGCAAGTTCTTTGATCCATTTTTCGAAAGTAAAAATTTGCCGAGCACTCTAAAACACGTATAACTTTTTCGACTGTTGACCGTATGCTAAATATTCAAAACAGCTGAAAATGCAAACATATATCAATCACGTGTGTACCAACTAGATAAAACAAAGGTCTTGAACATCGGATGTATAAAGCTCTCGAAATTAAAAAGTCCCCATTGTTTTTTGATAACACTTCGTATATTTATTCCTTATTTTTCATAGGGAATCAACCCTCTGTCCTTTCTGCTAGTACGGTTAGTATATGGCTGTGTAAAAAATTAATATAGGATACATTTGTAATCCTTATCTGTCAATTATGTAATTACAGCACAAATGTTTCCAGATCGCCAAGATATGCCCACACTTTTGCAGTTGGATACTTTGGAAGCCTGGTGCCGTTTGAGAGTGAAAGGAATTAGAGCGTCCTTATCATGACCTTTGAGATGAAGCGTTTGAAGACCAAGGTGATACACGGATACGCCTAATCCGGGAACGTATCTTCCGTTAGGGAACGTTATCATTATTACATGGCTTATATTTTACTTTGTATTATGGTCCTTGTGGGTAATTTTGGCAATAATAGCGGTATTTATAACCGAATGAAATAGAACATCTAGGCATGAAAATTTTTTGGGATGCGTCTCGGAAAAATTCCTAATAACTAGGTATATCAAGGACGCGTTGTCAACTGCTGCAGCAGCAATAGCGCCTGAACTTTTTGCTACGGTCTGATTGTACTTTCTAACTCCGAAGTCAGCGGTCTACATCTGGAAATTAATACTGGAGTAAAGCACATCGCATGCAAATTCTCTGAGCTGGCATCATATGCTACAGAAGTTTATTTTCAGCCTCTTATAGACAAAACTATACTGCTTCGCCGATCAGGACACACTTCTGCACTCCAGCTATAGGACTTGGAAAAATTATAGGACACCTTATAATTTTAAAATGCTACTCCTGATCATATTTTTAACACTTTTCTAACACAATTGATCAATATGGAGAAAACTTTGGACACTTACACTTTAGGTAGAGTGCAAATTATAGTTACTTGCAACTTTAAACAAAAAGTGAAGTGTATCTGAAGTTATACATTCAAATGACTTTCTCTACCCTCTATCGTTTATTAATGGGTATACAACTTATTCTTACTGAAACTTATTTTTCTACCTACTACATTTTATTCCAAATAAAACTTTGCAGAAATAGCTGCATTACACATTTCGTTATAGCTAGACACAAAGGGAACAACAGTTAAATGTTTAAGAGCAGGTCGCTATATGCTTGCCTTAACATTCTATACTGTTTCCATGCAATCCTGAGAAAGGATTGTGTGTTGAAAGGAGTTTAAGAGAATGACCAAGAAATGAACAATTCGAACCTTTAATAACGGATATCTCAGAAACGCTTATGCCACAAAAAACTTATTTTGAAATAAATTATGTTCTTTAAAGAGATCTACTTTTTTGTAGTACGTTTTCATCTTTCGCTTAACGCTTACCAGTTGTAGAGGGTTACACAATATTTCTTCCGAATGAAGAGGACTTCAAAGACCGTTCCCCAAAAATTCATGATATAGATTTTATTTATCATGTAAGTATCTTTCATATATGGTGTTTTAATCAAAATCGTTAGAGCCATTATTTTAGAATATCAAGAATGTTCCTTGTAAAGGGTAGTTTGGGGTGGAGGGATTTCGTTGAAAATTTTTGTGTCGCATTTTTGGAAGATTTTGAAACTAAATTCCAAGTTTGGTATTTATATGACTTTTCGTTTTCGAGTTATGCTGTTCACAGACACACACGGACTTGTTTCCAAAAACGATTTATTTGGATTCGGGGGTATTTCCGATGAAATCAAAGTATCGAAGTTTTGGTGGAATGCAATACTTCCCCTACTTACTATTCGTAGTAGAGGAAGTAAAAACAAAGCAATATCATTATTTCCAATCTGTTAAAAGAAGTAATGCTGCGTAAGACTGCTATTTTAAAACATATAAGGAATCCATAAATATATTCTTAAGCCAGTAAGATATAGAACTATGAAGAAGTTTAAAGACGTCGAATTAGCAGTGCCAGACAAATATGTATTTTATAAGGGACACCATAATTATTCTCAAGAGTAGTGAGATATTTCGGTATCCCTCAAGTAAATTTAACTTCAGATTACATCCTCATTCAAGCTATAGGTATAGTTTGATGATGCGACGCACGTCAGCTCTGCTATAGATCGCTACCAGTACTACATGTGCAATTCTTGCTCGCAGGTCTGCTAAATTATGTGACATATGGTGCACGTAGACACAATTCCCGATGTAGCAGCATACATAAAACTCACATGGACGTAAGTAAGGTGACCGTGGAGCACCTGGAAGAACTAAGGAATAATTTCGAGTGTCACTCCCGCTGCAATGACCCATGTTTTAGCTCTGAGACTGTCAAACGGCGGAATGAAAAAGTGACGAAACCCCATGAAGTCGTTACATCTCGTAACTGTGACAGTAACTATTCTGTCAACAATCCACATACACTGTTTCTGTTACGGTAGAGGTACTGACGAACCGAGGGGCCCTCGCAAAAGGGGCAGAGCACGCGAGAAGCCTGCCCTTTTTGCTTCTACCGTGACTCTTGGGAGGGAGGGATGAAGAGACAGATCCGAAGGGCGACCTGATCCGTATGATCACGGGCGCAAGTATAGACGGGTCCCTAATATTTCCAGATTGGACGCATCCGACACACCTGGGCTACCCACAAGCCCCCGAACCCCCGCTGGCGCGACTCACTCAGAGGTGGGTGCTAACTCTGCAGCCCCTCAACGAATGCCATGGAAGACATTTCTACAACGCGCACATCCACCGCCCAGCCGCAACCAGCCAAACACCGTCTCCTGTTCCTACAACTCTGAAACAGATGACATTGAAGAAGATGATGGATACAGGAAATGAGGGCAGAAGGTCGTTGTGGAAGAGGAACCCTGCATTCGCCCACTGACCCGGGGAACCACGAAAAATCCAATGGTCAGAGTGGGCGATCCCAGTAATCGAACTCGAGACTTCAGAATGCAGGTCCCACACATTACCGCGGCGCCACCACCTCGCTCGTCTACTGTACCTATAAAAGTTCGTAAGTTTGCCATCCATATACCTTTGAATAAGCAGTCATACAAAGCAGATTCAACCTGGGAGAATCGTGGCTGTGGGCCATTATTAGGTGAGTGTTTTACATCTCCGAATGCGCAAATTATGAACGTTCACTGTACCAGAAAAGTAAATGAAATGTAACCTCTTCAGCAAGAAAATTAATTTGGTGTGGAATTGCTTGAACCAAGCTGGAACGTATAGCTGGTGCTGTAGTGTGCTTCGAAATCATAAGCAAATTCGGATAATGTGGCTGATAGAAGCAGCTTGAAAAACAAACATCTTTTCGCTTAATATTCCTCAGAGAAGTGCCTCACTGAGCATTAATAGAATACAGGATTATGATCAAAGCGACTGCTGCACAAGATCCTTCAGTGAGTGAAGGTAGATTAAAACAGTCACGAATGTCTGAAAGTTTTACTTAAATGGTAATTCAGATGATTTGGGCTTATTTTAGTTAACATAACATTTCCTCAAACAAGAATCTGGTGATATGAAGTATTGTAAAATATGTGTACTCAGCAAAGGCTGACTAGATACCAAATGATATATGTATTTCATATTAATACGTATTATTTTTTTCTTGCGTAATTATTTCCTTTAAAAACCAAAACCATGTCTTACTATTCGTTAAATTTATGCTTTTTTTTCAAATCAGACAACAAACAATGCCTAATAAAGTTATAAAATATTGCATTAACTAAGGATATAATATTGGTATACAGATTAACCATTTTAGTCCAAGTTTACCTTCCAGAAAAATTGTTGCTTACTTTCTCTACTACTTATGTATAGTTAGTACAGGAAGTATTGCACTCTACTAAAAAATTCGTTATCGAGATTTCTCCGGAAATACACGTTTTGGGAATCCTGAATAAAAAAAGAAAAAAAATAGAAAACTTTCCGTGGGTGTGTGCGTGCGTGTGTGTATGTGTGGACAATATAATTAAAAAATGAAAAGTCAGAAAGATACCAAATTTGGTTTTTAAGTTTAGGATCTTCGAAGTATGCGACATAGAGATTTTCAAGAATATCCCCATCTCAAACTACCCTTTGCATAGAAATATTTTTCAAATACTTACATGCGTTTTTTTTTCGTGGTGGTACAAAGCCATCACATATGACATCCTCTTTAAAAACGTAATCTTCTCTTTACTGTGTCGCACAACGAAATGGTAAATGTGAACTCAAAGTTTATCGTTTAACAAGAACTAGCTAGAGAATAAGCTTTTGTATGAATAGTTTATAGAAGAATGAGTTGAGAAAGTAATGCAAATATAACATAGGAATTTTAAACAATTTTGACCACGCGATGCAATAATTTTCATTCAAAAGCTGTTATTCTTTGTTCATTTGTAGCTTTCTGTCTAAGACACGGAATATCCCTGTTAGGTTTTAAATTTTGGAGCTCAACTGCGTTCGAGTCGTTGCTAAAATGTCGTCATTTAGTAATAAATGACGGAATGGACCCACATAAAATAAATGGCGACTGCGCTGCGTAGACGTAAACGAGGCTTAACTAGTACTATAATGACACAACCGCTTTCATATAAAGTAAAACGAAATAGTAAAAAGGAAAGCTTTTATTTATTTTTGTATTTGACTTAATCAATCTTGAAGTCCACTAACTAAATTTCCAGTAAAAGTAGGGAATCATCCAAAATAAAACGTTTCTTACGGCCACATTTTGGTTTACAGAACCAAATATGCACACCGAGTGTGTTAAATAATACCCACAATGTTCAGAATTATTGTTTGCTTTAGCTCATCTATCTGTTAGTTTTGATAGTGTCTCAAAACTCTAAATTGAGGCTTGCCCTGAATAGCTGCCATCATTTGACATGCCACAGTAACATCTGGTAACCGGGCAACCCAAAGATCTCATACAGAGATTGGACAGATGGAGGTCGCGAGAACTGCTAAAATTAAGCAGGGATAAGTTGTCCATGGGTAACAGGCCTCTTCACACTACACTGTTTGCTTGGAGCACACCAGCACAGAATGGGGTAGCAATTTCATCCTGCCTGTTGACACCGCCCATCTGTTGTGCAAGTACATTCTTGCTCAACACAGTTCCCTGAGTTTTGGGAGTCAATTTCCAAAATTGGAGGAACTTTGCACCATCATGGTCCCTGGCCTGATTCAGTTGATCATGAACGTCAGACTTCTGGATTGTTGGGCACGTGCATTTAGATCTGCAAAGATACCAGTGCAGGTCAGTATTGCCCCCTCATACTAACCTAAACTAAACTGGTAGCATATCACAACTGGAATATTTCTTATGACTCATTTCTAATAATGGATTGAAAAATTCCCTTATCAGTGTTCATCACAATAAGAAGAAAGTTAATAAACGTGTTTATAAACTTATGAATCACAAAATTTTAAAATCGTGGCACAACCAAGTGGAGGGTAAACATCAGGAACTAATATTAATTAAGCTTTCGAATTAATCCTGGAAACTATGCCATTCCACCCACCTGCAAATCGTAGCATCTAATTATCATCAAACATTATCATTTTAAGTCTGCAGCAGCCGGACTCCCGCAGTCTGATACAACTGAGGCATCTGTCATAGATAAGTCTATGAAAGCAGTTATCGCAAGTACTCCCGTTCAAATGCAGACAATAAAAAAAGTCCATCACAACATGTGTCCGGAAACGGTTGGTTTTTGAGTTATGGCCTTCAAAACAGTGGTATTCATCGGAAAGTATTTCTTACCGCAGGTAATTTTCTTTATAGATGTTCAAAGTGCCCACCACCTGCTTCAGTACAGGCCTCACATATGCGTCTCATGGCCGCGCGAATGAGACTCCAAATCCCAGGAGTGTTGGGTCTTTCCTCACAACCTGCAACAATTTGATTCTGAAGGGAGTCCATGTCAGGCACCGGGGACGAATACACCAACGCTTTTAAATGGCCCCACAAGTAGAAATCGAGGGTTCAAATCAGGTGAACGAGGTGTTCAAGCAATTGGGCCACCTCTACCTATCCATCGATAAAGAAACCTTCTATTCAACTACCGACGAGCGGTACGATTGACATGTGCAGGAGCGCCATCATGCAAGAAATGAGCTTGTTGATGAATGCTCAATGGAGTGTCTTCATACACATGAGGTGTGATGTTTTCTAGGAAGTTTGTGTACGCCTGCCCCGTAAGTCTGTTTACAAGTTAGATACATGGGATCCAACTAGCCGATCACTAATGATACCGACCCACATGTTGAGAGTGAACCGCACTTGGTGTTGCGATGGAACAATTACATGTGGGTTTTCATATGCCCATACATCCTGATTGTGGAAATTTGTAATGCCATCTCGTGTGAATTGCGCTTCATCTCTAAATAATACTAAGGCAGGAAAGTTCGGATTTGTAGCACACTGCTGCACGAACTATGACAGAACATCATCGACCAGGGTAATCTGCTGGCGACAGGGCCTGTACACGTTGCAAAGAATAAGGATACAGCTGTTGCTCTTACAACAGTCTCCAGACAGTCTTATAAAGAACATTCACTTGCAACGCTAACCTTCGTGTACTGATAGAAGGAGCCATGTGCACGGAATCCAGAATCTCCTCCTCTACATCTGGAGTTGTATATCTGTGGTACAAATGACGAGCCAGCGCGGCGTTACCGTCCGCCTTACCATACATGAAATGCATTTCTGCCAGCTCCTGATTTGAATACATGTCGCTCAGTCGAACACCAAATACAACACTCAATGTACCCTTTGCCTCGGAATGAACTGTGTCCAGTTAGTATCTGCTGTCACGGCAACTACCTGCGGGATCAAAAACGTTCAAGTGAATATTACTGTTTTGAAGGCCATAACTCAAAACCAAGCATTTTCGGGCACATGCTGTACTTTCGTTTGTCTACATATGGGGAAAGCCTACCTGAATTTATGCTTTCTATTTTTGAAACATCCTGTATATATTTTTTATTATTATTATTTATTTGTCCCCAGATTTACATCCTTTAACCAGGCAGATCACATCGGACAGGTCATGAACATACGGAAAGACTGCTCAAGTGAATTCCAGATCCATAGAGCATAGATTTACAGATACAAATTTTTCTCAGACTAAACGAAAATTCCGAAAACAAAAAAGACCTTATCGAGATAAACTGGAATTCAACTTTGATTGTGAAGCATACACACCACTTTCAAACTGGGGTGAAACGATGCGCACATAGTTACAGGCAAGAAGCAGAAACAACATTATCTGCATATATTGCTAGAGGGCTTTTGCGTGAACTAAAGAGAGAGAGAGAGAGAGAGAGAGAGAGAGAGAGAATGCTGATTTTCAAATGTTATTAGATGACGAACAAAGTAGACATTCACGTAGAAAAACGAAACTTAGAGCAATAAATATTCCGGAAATGCCAAATAATGTGAAAATGATTTATTTCACACAAACGCTTTATCTTAATGCACATTGTGTTTGTCTCTAGTAAACATTTGTCTCTTTGTTATTTCAAAGTGATGAAAGTGCAAGAGAATTGTATAGGTTATTTGGGGAACATGTGTGTTTAAATATATTTACAGTGTCTCAAGCATACGATGTTTTAATTACAATCGTTAGAGCTTTTTTCGATAAAGTAAAAAATATGTATATATTGTGTATGATAAGCCTTATTTGGAATGAGAAATTTGTATGATACTTTCGTCTGCTGTTTAAGAGATATTTGGTATTCATTAGAATTTTCGTTTTTTAGTTATGTTGCTCGCAGGCAGATAGAACACAATACTTGCTCTACTAAGCAACGGAGATTCTGTTGCACAACCACGGAAAACAAAATCTGATGTGTTACATTCGCGTGACGTTCGCTACCCATTCTTCAACAAACTGTACTAACAAAAGGTTATTCTTATATCTTATTAATGTTAATCGAAATAAGCCACTGTAGAAATGATTTTATTACACATTTCCTTGTAGTAAAATGGAACCTGGGAAATTTAAACTTAAGCGATAGTCAAATATTTCATGAACTGATCACTATGTGATGACTTTGAAATTCCGTTCTTTTTGCTTGACCAGGTGAAAAGAAAAGAAGGAAAGGAAAAGCGAATAACGACTTCCCATTTGAGAAAAATGAGTGTTGAAAAATTGAAACCATTAATAAGGAATATCTCGGAAATGGTTAATTCACCGAAAAATGTATTTGACATAAATTGTGTGCTTTAAAGAGATCTACATTTTTTATACAGCAATATTTTGTCTATCTCCTACGGTTTACCAAACGTGCAAAAGTCATCCAGAATGATGAGGGCATCAGAGACTAATCCCACAAAATTCAAGATATACATCTTATTTTTCATGAAAATGTCTTAAACGTATAAAATTTTAATCCTTAGAGCCGTTTTTGAGAAAATCAAAATTTTCGACAATTTTTTTATGTAAAGGACCATTTGATGTGGGAGCATTTTCTTGAAAATCATCGCTTCGTATCCTTGGAAGACGCAGAACTTAAATACCAAGTTTGTTATTAACCGACTTTTCGTTTTTTTAGTTATCCCCTTCACAAACATATACACACACACACGGATATTTTTCAAAATATGCTTTTATTTTGGACGGGGGTTCAGGGTGCCTCAAAACAGGTATTTTCGGTAAAATATCGACATCCAATTTTTAGGTAGAGTACAATACCTTTCTTGCTTACTAAAGGTACGTAGTAGAGAAAGTAAAATGTTAAATACCACATTTTATAGGGCAAATGCCACGCTTCTCTCACGTAAAATTTTTCGGCAGAAGATGAAAGGAACTACCGTGTCCTGAGAACAGATGTTAAGACCTGAAAGAATACTTTGGCCTTCCAAATAGAAGGAGAGCCATAATTTACTCCTCGACCACAGTAACCCAGAATTGCTTAACTCCCCTGGTAGTAAATTATGGCCGGTCTTTTCAGTAGGTGGGTGCAGTAAACAACAAAATCGGTTTAAGATTAAAGTAAAAATGAACATGATAAAGTAATGATGAACGACTATCAGGCTAAAGAGACGCGAAAATAAAAATAATAGAGAAACCTAGCATTACACATTCTAGAGTATGTTACATACTTTACACCAACCCTGGAGCTTATCAGTCGTTTTGAAACCTGGATATTGCAAGAAAACCATTACGTTAACTATCTGTGAAAACTGTGGTTAAATATCTATGTGCAAATATCGATGCTTTTCGACTATGAAGCAATCTGCCTATTTTATCGACGGTTCTAAGATATGTCAACAAATTTGTTAACGTATAAAGACGGTAGTCTTTACAACGATATTTTGGGAGTTAATAACAGCAGCACTTTTAGTGACTGAACCAATGGAACAGTCAGCTATTGACCTGATCCTCTACGTGGCTTTTGTTAAGTTTTAGCCGGGTAAATTGCTTGGAACCATGAATGAAAGTATGTAACATATGCACGAATGACCTCTAAGACCTGATAGTATGTATCTTAATGAAGGAGAGAAAATCAGAATCAAACCCTCAGATAGGCAGATGGGTCCAACGAGTCCAGCGTAATATAGTGACATCTGACTATCAATTCCGTTTTCTGTATCCGCCTTGAGGCGTGTTTTTAAAGTAAGTACCAATATTTTTTTTTAAAAAGATAACAGAATATTATTTTCCAAAGACTTTATTATCATTCATTACACTAGTTCTCCACTAGTTCTCCACATAGTCACCGCCGTTATTCAGTCACTTGTGGTAACGGAAAACCAGTTTACGCATGCCTTCGTCAAAGAATGATGCCGCCGGTGATGGAAGCCGTCTGCATTTCTTGTTTCACATCATAGTTATTGAAAGTTTTCCACCAAGAAATTTATTCACATGAAGAAACAGATGAAAATTGCTTGGTGCCAAAACCGGATTGTAGGAAGGGTGGTCTAATTCTCCTCAGCCAAACGATGCGATCAGATCTTGAGTTTGTTTGGCTGTGTGTGGCTAGACATTGTCAGTAATTATTGTTTCCCCATAAACCTCACACAATTGGCGATGAATATTTGCTGACGTAATATTTCTGGCATCAAAGAACGAATTACTGATCTGACTTCACAGTCGGTGGGTATTATATTGTTTTGAACATTTCGAAACGCTTTAACAACAGGAAAACACAAAGTTACGATGCTCACAGCTGTGTCTCCTTCCTAATGAATGGAGGAAGTGATCGCGCATGTTCCAAATCCTGGTTGCAGCGGCAAAATGTTAAACGGTGCTTACTTTAAAAAAAAGGCCTCATATCTGCAACGAAATGTTTAGTGCAATTATTTCTGCAAATGGTAGGAATGGTTTGTAGTAGTTATCTAGAAATAAACCTTAGAGTGAGTAGAGAATGTCATGTGAATGTAACACACAATATATATATATATATATATTTAATTATTTTCTACGCCAAAATTCTATTACGCTGATACCCAAGCTTGTTATAAAACTTCCTTATTTGATTCATTATTTGCTTTAAAAGAGCTTTATTTTATTCATTACTCCCAATGAGTCCGCAAGACTCAGAATTCTCATTCTGTTCCATAGCTTAAGTGAAGAGTTTGGAATTCTACTTGACCTGGTCACGTCGCTAAGAACTTTGTATGCAAGACTATCTCCCGGTTACTGCGTAATGTATCACAAATAAGTCCTTCGTTCTGCTACAATATCCTTGATGTCAATGCCGTTAAGAAGGCCGCAATTACTCTTCTAGAGGATCGCTTTTTTTCCTAGCTTTAATTGTGGATTGAAAAATGAAGCAACAAGTCGTGCAAGAGTAGGCAATACACATGGAGAATAGCAGCTCTATAAAGGTCGCCCAGAACGTTTGCTTGTTTGCTTTCTGTTAATTACGGCTCATAAAGCGCAGTGATTACGAAGCAATAACGTTAGAAATTTCGTAGATTTTCTTAGAAGTCAAAGTTCTATCTATATTGCACAAATCACTAGACATTTTGTCGAATATTACAGTAATCATGATGCTATAATAAAGCGTTTTTGAGGCGTTATGGTTTTACTGGAAAACGTAGGTAATATAGTTATTTGAAGAGAACACTGTTATCGCATTTTTCTATCTCCTTAGATTAAATATTCATCGAATTTTAGCGGGTATTAATCTAATTACGCTTAATTTAGTAGCCTGACGAAATCAAACAAATAAGAGATTATTTATAAGAAAGAAGGTAGTAGAAGATAAACAAGCATAAGCCTGCAAAGGAGAAATTGAAATTTATAGATTCGATAAAGAGGAGAATAATAAGAAAATAGTCCTGAAACCATATAACATTTATGTATATAAAGAAATATGTTTTCAAACCAAATCTCAAGGAAATAAGGAAAAGATAGTAATAGGAATTATTTAAATAAGTACCTAAATAAAAATAAGTTGTAAATAATAACTCAAATAGGTGAAGAACGCTAGCAACGCAAACACACAACAAAGCAATACTCGTCAAAAGACGAAGAAAATCAACACGATAAAGAGACGCCATTGTAACTTTGAATGCACCAGACGCGTTATCACAGAACAGAAAATTTGCAGATCTTCGGGGAAGAGAGAAGAAGTGATAGTGATTTAGTATGGCTGCGCAAGATCATAAATGTTTAGGTGGGAATTATCTGTGAAGAATAAATGTAGCTCCGCGAGAATACGTAGAGATACATTTAATTCCACGTAGATAACTACCTGGAGTAGATCTTTTGAGAGGCGGAATTAGGAAGTATAGCTCTCGACTAATTTGTAATTAATTGTAATACGAATAAGAAGTACGCAGCTTCAGAAATTAATCAAAATTTAGATAAATTCAAGAACTCAACAATAATACCATGCTTAAGATTTTGTTAACTAGAAAAAAAACATTTTAATTAATTGTAGAAATTTCAACATAATGTAACAAATTCAGTGTTAAATATTTTAGTATCAAACGTTTGGGGAAAACAAAACTGCAATAAAAATTAAGTCTCACCACAGAAATAAAAAGATTTGGAAGCATAATGTTAACTTCATTTAAATATATTTAGAATCCTGAGAATAATATTCCTGAACGCTAAACAATTATATACCGTCCCAAACATTGTCTAGAAACTATAAACCGTTCCAGATTATAGGTATCGTTTGCTAAACTCTGTGTATTTTGAAAATAAAACGGCACTTACCTTTGCTGCTCAATCATGCTGCTGGCCAACATTTTACCACAAATGTAACTTTAATGACTCAATCCTAATAACGTTACCGCAATATACCAAAAATAGAGCTTGGTGCATTCGAGTATGCACCATGCAACGAGAATTTAATGTCTAAAAGCGAAATAGCATAGATAGAAAAACTTTTTTGGTTGGTTGGTTATTCTCCATTAACAACTTAAGGGAAAGTATTTTACTGACCTTCTTAGTGTGGTCTGTATGCGGAATTAAGAATTTTGTTACTCATAAAAGTTGATGAATGCTCCTTGGAGTACAAATCTCCGTAATGAGGCTTAATACTTAGTATCGCACAATTTAAAGACGAACTATCGGGGTGCGGGTGTGATTTTAGTGTACTAAATGCTTCAAAGTAGGGTACGGGGAAAGCATGTACCAAAGTTGCCTACAAAATATGATGGCATCGGATTTAGAGGCAAATAAACACCAGTAAAAAACGAACGAATAAAAGTATAGATGTGCTGTATCTCAGCCTCTTGTGCGAATGTTTTCTGGATTGAAGATAGCGGCCACCGTTTTGTTTCTCCATCCAATTACGTTTAGGTTCATAAATGAATGGCTCTCATTTAACTTGTCCAAAGTACAGTCGGATGCAAAAAACATACCGATATAATGAGCCTGTGTATTAAGTTGGCAAGCAATTAGTAAAGCACCTCCTCCCACAACCATGGCTGCACCCCACACCTTACCTGGTTCTACCAAGCCAAATTGATCGGCAGCGTTTGCATAGCCTTTTTTTTCGCGATGGCGGATGTACACCGGAGGCTAGGATCCAAGGCAATTTTAGATTCGTTTTGAAAACATAATCAATTCAGTTTAAGTAATTATTTTCAGTAGGCTAGAAATGTACAATCAGAATGAAAATGTATGTAAGTCAACAAAGGAGTGTGTTATTTCAAGATAAGTTGAAAACTGCTTGACCGGGAAAATTTGAGTCACATAGACAATTTCATGACGTGTAGTCATATCGATGTCATAGCTCAAATGGCAGAGCAGCATCCCAAATAACCGAGATAGTTGGTTCAAATTCAGACCATTACCTTGAACTTTTTCATTCTGATTAAACCTTTCCATACTTGTTTCGGAATTAATATTATCTTAAATAAATTGTATTATCAGAGTTTTGCAAGAAAAGGAATATAAAGAAGTACGCCAACTTCTTTTAAGTAAAACGAATATCGTTTTTCGTAATGCATTTTAGTTTTACGTGGTTCATTTGTGTATAACTCAGTTCCTTACCATGCTTTTTTACTTTTGTTTGTAAGACCACACTTGTTTGTCATATTTTATAACTCATAAGCATAATGTATATTGCTCTTGCTACTTTGCAAACAATTACACTGGTCACCAAAATTTAATATTTTTAATGTTAAAAGAAGCACAATGAGCGATACTTACTGACGTTTTAGTGCTGATTTGAAATCTTTTTACAGAACTTTTCCATTACCTATATTTTTTGAGTAATGGATGAATAAAGTTTCTGGTAATTATACATGTTAATATGTGTAACGCCATAGCTAGAATACCTTTTACGTACCTAAATTGAATGTGAAGTAGATTTTCAACTGTACTTTGCTTGAGGAACATCTATCTTCAGTGTCCAACAATAGTCTGCCAACATATTTGGAGTCCATTTTCCTGGTAGCGTTTTTCATTTCAGCGATGTCCTGATGGAATCGTTCGCCATGTTCGTCGCTGGCAGCGCCGAGGTTCTCAAGGAAAAAGTAAAGATGGTAGTCGAACATGTGTATTTTCAAAGACATATTACATCCCATGACCTTTTAGTTCTCAATCAGCTCACTGGCAAGTTCTCTGTAATATTTAGACCTGTAGTTTGCTTGAACGTTTATGACAATGTTTTTGAAAGAGAACAACCATGCAGCATTTAACATGCTTTCAAACTGGGAATCTTTCATAAGTTCTCTAATATGAGGGCCAATAAGCATTCCCTCTTTTAGTTTACTCCACTGATCTTTAGAAACTTAGTTTTCAGGAGCATAAATGCACTCCCGTCGCGATCCATTGCTTTCACTGAAGTTCTAAGCCTAGTTTGATGTGTAATGGATCAATAAGATTTTGTCAGCATTTATACAAGTGGTTGGTAAACAACATTTGCCTGTCCTGAATGAATAACTCTTTACTTGACAAGCGTTTTTTAACATAATAATTGATTTTATCTCTACTATCCCACATGCACAAGAAACAGCAAAATTTTGTATGGCCAAGTTGTAATCCAAGAAAGATAGCTATAATTTAAAAATCTGCTCATATCCGCCATGAACAGTCATCATACTGGATACTGGATAACAAGATATACATGTTCACGTAACTCTCCTTCGTACCAACTGCGTGGGCTATAGGAATGGATAAAAACTTGTTTCTATTATATAGCAAGAACCTTTTCAAGCTTGTTTTCGAGGAGTCGGTGAACAAAAGCTAATCTTCAGATTTATGTTGAACATCCAGAGGCTCCATCAAATAATCAACATTATGACAAAAAATAGGTCCTCCTGTTTAGAAAACAAATGCTCAAATTCCTTTTAGTGTTGACGAAAGATCGTACTTTGGTGCCATCCTACAGGAGGTGCCAGCCTTTCAATCTTGAAGCAAGTAATTCGGCATTACTTTTAGATAACCCAAGATTGCAACTAAATCATTCAGATGCTTCTTTGTTAGAAAGTGCGGTTCGGTTGTGGTAACTCCTTCCACAAAATCTGGGCAAATCTTTCAAAGTCTTCAGTCACACTTCTGTCGTCTGTAGACTTTATATGGGAAGGCCTGACCCCGAGGCACTGGTCGAATTGCTGGTTCTAAAGATGGATATTTAATAGAATATTTGGACTCTGAATATATTCCAGATATATTTGTCAAGCAAAATTAGCAGTCTATTACATTATCTTTAGGTTCTTCGCCATGTCATAGGAACTGTAAAAGACATATGAGGGACCCTTTTAACGAGCCATTTAATAGTATTACACATTTGGCACAACCGATTTCCGTAACCCAAAGCTTATTCTGGTCTATTTTATTATCAAAACAACACTCGTAAACTCTTAATTCGAGGAGTCAAATTTGCCTTTGTGCTTTTAAAGTGAGCACACCACAAATGTAAGAAGAATTCTTTTTATCGTATATACTTTTGCGAGATATTATCATCCTCTAATTCACAACGCTTAAAGTACTTGATACCACACTTGGTAATTCACAACTGAGAACATACAGAAGAACACATTGAGAACACACTTCTGTTATCAAACAAAGCTTCTACTCCTCTGGCAACTATGCAGGACCCTTTCTATCTACAACAGACCTTCCTTATCTGTTGAAGTAAACACTGACTTGGGCGGAAAAGCCATAGTTTTGTGAGGAGAAGCTCATTGTTGAAAACTGTCATCCCCGCAGTCACAGGCAACAGTTGCCTAAAGAAAATGTCATTTGTTGACCTAGTGAAATAAAATTATTTTCTTTTAATTAGTACATTTACCGCTCTATGATATCTAATAAACGTGAAAACAGTTTTTTTAATATTACAAAAATTGGTGGTAAATGGAACATTTCTGGCGTTATTTTTGGATTTGGCAGAGACAAATATATAAGAATCAGGAGAAATTATTTAACATGTTCATTGTTGACCAGTGATTATCAGAAGGTAATATAGTGGTGGTGGTGGTGGTGGTGTTAGTAGTAGTAGTGGTAGTAGTAATGCCATAGCGCTCTAACCTAAGAAATGAGCGATTCAAAATAAAGCGCTTTCTCCTGAAAACTGTATTTATTAAACTGTTATTTTTCAAGTGTCCCGTAATTTCTTTATTTCGTTGTGATATGTCTGGTGCCACGCAGATTGCATTATGTATATACAATTAAATACGCTATCTAGTTTGCCTGTCCAGTAACCCTGTTTAGGTTTCTTCCACTAGTTTGACGCTGTTCTTGGAGATACTGCATATAGTTCCGCAACCCTCGCAGCGCTATAACATTGCTCAATAAGGGTAATAATTCTCGGTTTGTTGTCCATATCCTTTGTCCCTTTCAAATGACACGTATTAAAAAGAGGGCAATGTTTACAAGGCAATTTCATCCAACTACTCCACATAATGTTTTCCCCCCACCCTCCCGCTTCCTTCCCTCCTGAGCCGAAAACCGATCTCTATTGATTGGTTAGGATATGAATGATTTTTTACATCAAACCAATAAGAGAGGGACAGATCTGGTGAGTATCTTCCAGCCACTCATGTAGAATGCTTCCATTTTCCACACCTTACACCTTATTGTTTTCAAACCAATAAAAGATTATCACAATCAGGTAGGTGTGGAACACAACTGATAAGAAATTTCTGCCAACATTAAATACAGAAAAACACCATAGGAAACCAAAAGCATCGGCACGGCTCCCCCCCCCCCCCGCTCGAACTGTACACTCTCAACCATAGAGCACTAGCTCTGCTCTGTGGCATCAGCTTCCGTATTAGTACTAGTAACCGCATGTAAGTTTTACCGTTTATAGAAAACACGAGAGAGTAGCGCTTTATTCACGGAAAGTTAAAACTTCAAGAGTTATTTATTGTAATATATATATGACTATATAGCCTGGTGTCGGTACATTGGCGCCTGAGCTAAGGGTTACAATTAGTATAAATTTATAATTTTCTAAACTTTTGAGATTTTTTCTTTAGATTCCTCCTGAACCCATACGATTACCCACCTTGGGCTTCTGAAAACAGTCCAGTACTGTTTCGTGTTTAGCTTTAGTTTGCTCACATTTTTGTCCTTTTTTGTACATGTATATATACATGCACAACTACGCACCCATTAACACATCTTATTTACACTTTTCATTATGTACAATGCAAGGTTTCCGCAGTTTTGCGGAGTGGGCAGCGTTAACTCTTTTTAGGCGATGGATTTCACTGCAGCGTTCGTTTACCCAGCAGTGGCAGCCGAGCGAGAACTATGGTTTCTAGGATTATAACACTAGATTATAACACTGTTGGCCGCGCGCCTCCACACCGACGCATTTACCGTTTACCTTTCTCGCAATCTTGGATTTAGTTCATATTGTTTTTCGATGACAAATGCAAACTAATTTACAAAGATTTTTAATGTGCCTGAGGCATCGATAATCAACAACCTTAAGTGTTGTAAATATAATTCAGCAAATACCATTTATTATGCAACCCTTAGCACAGTAGAACGTGTAAATGAATGAGTGTTAACAATGTCTAGTCATACAGTTGCTGTAATCTATTGAGAAAGCGCTTACTTATATTCTAATTACAAGCAAACCTGCAATTGTATAACAAAAATGGCTTAATAATTGTTTGCACGTAGGCGAAATAGGCAGTATAGCGAACCTTATTCCTATTAATGTTACTATGGGCAATAAGAGATTTCTCGGTGTTTGCAAAACTCGATTTTTGTCTGATTTCTGCTCGTTTTTGGAGCAACAATTGGATTCTCTTACCCTTGAATAATAAGCTGTAAGGCATGAATCAAAATAAATATAGTGTATGTGTAAATATGAATTCTTTTTGTAATATTCATTCCCTAGAATAACAAATAAGTACAATGAATTAACGAAAATATGGAATGAAGCAAAATAACGAAAAGGGAATGCGTTGGAGAGTCGGGCATTATCAACAGGAATGAACTTCCAAACTGCGCTACCAGTCATATTGGGTACCTGGTTTAGCGATACGTGCCAGTTTACAAATTTGCTTGCGAGGTGAAAAGTCAACACTCGGTGCGTTGTTCACTATTGATTGGAAATTTAGACGCATTATCAATATTTCACATTGTATAACAAGGAAGATCTATAGTATAAATAAACCTATGATCCTGCAATATTCTGCACTTATGGATAGAATGTACTAGATCAGTATGAATATATAGGTTTAACAGAAAATCTATCAATACGGTCTTAATTTGTATTGCCCTGAAACGAAATAAGTAGTAAAAGGTTTCATTGGAATTTTACTCACAATGACATATTTTAATATTTCCCAGCCATCATTTTGTATCCCTCTCAAGTAGACATAATGAATAATTGCAGTATGTTAATAAAACATGTCGCAATGGGCGTTAGAAATACACTTACTAATACATAGCCCCCCTTAATCGTTTCTAAATAAGAAAGTCAAAGTTCTACCCCTCTTCCCTGAGTATTTTATGGGGAATACACACAGCAACATTGAGCTTGGAAATGCAAAAGAATTCAAATAATTGGAGAGGATCAACATCCGCTCGACACAATTCTTATGTGCATCTCAGGATTTAACAATGGAGTTTTTATCATATTATATTATGCCGTTTCAAATCATTATGTCAGTTTTCTTAGCACACTAAGCTGCATTCATCTGTGAAACATTTTAATTAAATTGTACCAGAAATTTAAAAAAAAGTTGTGGAACATTGGTTTGAATCACCTTCCATTTTTCAAATCTAAAATAAATTACTTTATTGCATTACTATGTATTAGCACCTTTAAATGCTTTCAATTTATGCATACATCAAGAGAGTGACTGAAATTTTTTCGCTAACTTTCGGATCAATAGTTGATACTAATGTGTATAATGGAGTACAATGAAGATAAAAATTGTTTTATATGTGTATTTTTGCGGTGTACGTGTATGCGTCTTCACGAGGGAATGTCCGAACTAATTGTAATATTAGGGTATATCACATATCCTAAGTCCCACTTTGAAAATGGGTGATATGGTGTTTTAACTCGTACGACTTGGTTGGTCACACGACTGATCTGGCACTCGCAGCCAGAGTTCATACCTCCGAGTAATCGGATAAAATATCGCCACAATTAGAATCAATATCTTTCTAATTATTCAAGTTTTCACAATTATAGTTACAATTTCAACCAAAATAAGCAGTTACCATATCACAGCATATGTTCTACTACTCCACACAGCTTCGACACAATTTTAAGAAAGTTTCTTTCACGGTCATCAGTTCTACTTCCGAAATATATTGAATTTCTCCCTTATATTTTCTTGCAATTCTTCAATAAACTGAGTGAGGATTTGATATTATTTGTTAAGTTCCCCCAGTAATAAAAATAATCTTATATGAGATTTCAGAGCTCTTGCACCCATCACTGCGTCATTTCTGTAGCCTTCTACATTTATGTTGTCAACAAAAAATAATGATTCTAATATCCTGTAGGCCGTTATTGTGCAATATAGCACCATTTTCTTGACATGTAATGGGGTTGCTGCATCAAATCGCGATTCTGCAAGCTGCGATACCGATTATTCTGCGTCGAAACAAGGCCGTGTAAAAGGGACCATCTTCATAGAAGTTTGCTATATTTGGACCAATTAACCTATCATTAACCTTCCTCAAAATATAGACACAGAAATATGACCGATTCTCGCCATAAGCTTGGCAACTTTACCCTTTGGGGTTTCGATTTAAGTTTTCTCAATGACAGAGATCTTTGAGGAGATTGTTCTAACTTTTCTCCAACTTTGTCTAATTTCTTCTCACTCACAAGCACCGCTTTACCCTTTGCTTCTTATGCACTATCGAATGTTTCGTCAAATTGATTTACAAGCTTTCGCACGCTTCTGAATTCTGTTAAACATCACTTTCTAGTTTCCCTGGAAGATGACGTAATCTCAAATGAACCGTACCAAAAATCCTTTGCTGTAAACGTGTGCCATTATTTACACAAAATAAAAAACACATAAACACTAAACTCACTTCCGAACTCGTCATAAATTTGTGTTAGACTGAACAACGAGTGAACAAATAAGCGATGGTAGTAATTTAGGCCAATGGTTGCTGTTGCGCGGCGACTGGCTAACACGTACACGCAAAGTACTGCACTTTCCCAAAAGGAGAATGTAGTAAAAGTTGTATATATGGAGTGTATAATGAAAATACACCGACAGCGCTTAATATGTTGGGCGGAACATTAACGTGAACATTTTTCAAGCGGGAAACCATGTCTGGAAATAAATGTTTTGGACGCTGTGGGACGTCAAAGCTGCCACGACATTCATTTTTGGACAGACGAAAATTCGCGTGCGAAAGTGGTTAGAAGTAATCAATACAAGTTCAGCAGGCACATATGGGCAGGGATAATTGATGATCAGATTGTTGGGCTGCATTTACAGCCAACTAGACTGACTGGACCGGCATTCCTCACTTTTGTGGAATACGTTCTTCCTACTCTACTTGGGTGGCACTACAGGTTCGTCAGGCAATGTGGCTGCAACACGACGGAGCTCCAGTTCGCTTTGATGCAAATTTGCGGCACCACCTGGACGCTACACAACCCAATCGATGGATCGGTAGAGGGGAACCTGTGCTATGGCCGCCACGTCACCTGATCTTACACCTCTTGTCTATTTTCCGTGGGGTACCGTGCGGACTATGTTCTATGCTACCCATGAAATATCAGAGGAGGACATAATCGCACGAATGCACGCTGCGACTGAAATACTGAGCACATAGCCGCGCTTATTTAACCATGTTTGTCTGTCTCTACACCATATGCTCTATATTAAAGTATGCGGTCAACAGTTTGAACTCCTTTCGTAATTTACTGCACGGTGTGGTGTTATTATTGGATTTCTTAAAGAGATGTGGAACGCACACTCATAAACATACATGAGCCGTTCGCGAACTTCCACACCCCGCAGCGTCAAAAGCATGTCTTTCTGGACATGGGCTCCCGCTTGAAAAATGTCCATATTAATGTCCCAACCAACACGTCCCACGTTGTGGGTGTTTTTTTTCTATACACACTGTATGTAGCTTGCTATCAAATTTTCTGAAAAAAATTGCTTAATAAAAGTTTATACATATAATATTTCTGAGAAACAAATATAACATAAGGAAGAAGTACAAGTTTGTGAATTGTTAACTTTTATTGTGTTTGGAATTTTTAAGAATCCAGCAAAAGCAGTTTTATGGCCGCTTTTCACAACATTCAATGGTACGTAACTTACATGGGGAAAGGGAGAGAGAGCCCTGTAAGGAAGAGAATTAGAGAGTGCGAAGGAAGAGAAACGGAGAAAAGGGAGAACAAAGAAAGAAAAGGAAATAGAGAAATGAGAAAAGGTGAGAGAATGAGAAGTACAGCGGGAGATATAACTGAGTTAGAGTTAGACACTTTGGGAATGCCAAGCGCGACATTCAAGGAAATATACTCCAAACTACTCTTTATATAGTTATATTTTTTGCCTAAAAATAACTCCAATAATTTCGATTAAAGTGTCATATGTTTGAGACGCTAACATGACAAATTAAACGTGTATATTGAGGTTTCCGTGAATAGCCTAGAAGTTCCATGTATGATTTGTAAACTAGGGAATCACAAGAAATGCGTAAAAGCTTACTTCAGAGAAAAATATTGAGATTGTTAAAATATGCACTCGTGTTAATATTCTTTTTCTAACATCAGGCATCCGCGATACATTAACTGTTGTTCATTTGAATTTTCTAGTACTTAAACACTACAATTTTAGCTGCCATTAATTGTTTTCTCTTGAGTTCATGCAAATCCTATATAATATTAAGACTGGCATATACGAAAGCTAATGTATCACTCTCCTATGCCTACTACTGCAGAATGGATATTGATTAAATTTCTGCCAACAGTTAACATGAATGATAGGAAGTAAGCACAAAAGTAAGCTTTGTAAGCAGTTTGTGGAATTAATATGAAAGTAAATGGTAGGATGCAGGGAAATTTGTATTATTGTTAACACAATAGAGAAATTTTAAATTCAATTTAATTTCTTCAGAAATACTCTACAGCTTTCTGCAATATGGGAGCCTTAAATGGCAAATAATATGTTTCAAGATTATGTATCTACAACGAATAAATTTCATGCTGTGTCTGTATTATACTGATCCCTTACAGCATAGTGAACAAATTAGTTATGCATGCTGAGGTATTATTAACCTCCATTTTTATTACCTATTATTATCTTTATAGTTTCATGAGGCTGCAAACGTAATACCCATACTGTAGAGGGGGACCGTAGTACATCTAAAGTTGAACTTTGTCTTTTAACTCATCTCATATGTCACAAAAAAGCGAAGGCTGGCCCCGTAGCTCAGTCGGTAAGACACCTGCCTGCTGTGCGAGGGGTCCCGGGTTCGACTCCCGACTGGGGGTGGGAAGTTTTCTCTAGACAAGATTATTCCCTACCCTCCGCAGAGCCTGGAAGTATGAAGTGTGAATGTGTGTGTGTGATCTAATGAATTAAAAATCCAAAAAGTGTAAGAAACGCAACGATAAGGGAATACGAGCTGACACCATTGCCTTAGGCAATAAGTTACAAACGAAAGACCGCCGATAACAGCAGTGTAGGTAAAGGCGGGCTATAAATGGAACTAAGAGGAAAGAAAGAAGAAAAAAAGCGCAAAAAATTGCCCATTGGCACCTTAAGTTTACGTTGCAACATCTATCACTATTCAGTTGCTTTAGCTTTAGGAGACTTAGAGTGGCTTTCAAAAACTTCATGTATGTTTCTCTCATTTCAATTGCCTTACGGAGTGAGTTAGTATTATGATTCTCTTTTAAAGGATTGTATTAACCTTTAAATGCAGTTGGTTAATTCCACTTCAGTGTTGACACTTGGTAAAGTAGTTAAATGGCCCCAAAAGATGACGTGTCGCAATTACCTACTACTATAAATTTTATTGTATTGCATGTTTCACAGTTGTACGTTGTAATATTTAAAACAATTTATTATTAATTCTTTATTTTTAGAAATATTCTTGCTAATGACCATTTAAACCTTCCTTTACTTTTAGATAAAATATTTAAACCCTTTTGAAATAGATAAAAAGAATTTTACCATAATGTATGATCTCAGACTTTTATATTCAATATGGAAACTATGAGTGCTTCTAGAACCAACTTATGCAAGGAAGCGTGCTATACAGGGTGGGCCATTAAGTTGAGACTGTAAAATATCTCCAAAACTAAGCGTTGTAGATGGGAATACCTTAGAGTTGCTTGAAGTTATGGGGTAAAGTAAATGTCATTAGGCGTGTTTTGTTTGGAGAACTTTATGATGATCATTTTAGGGACAATTTACTATTTTTTTAAAATGGGAACCTATATATTTTATGTTTTCTCATTAGAAAATGGTTATGTGAAAATCTGTTTATTTTATGATGAGGAATAAGGAAACAAAATAAAAAATCTGATGTGTTACACTCACATGACTATCTCTACTCTTGTACAAACTATTTTTACAAACGCTTATTCTCCATCTACTTCATGTTAATCGAGATAAACATTTGCAGAATCTATCTTATTGCTAAGTTTCTTGTAGATGTAAGGGGAATATATATTTACAAGGGGAATATAGAAATACAGTAGACTTTAAGCACATACATATCTCTTAATAGCTGGTTGCTAGGTGCAGCACCATTCCCTTTGCCACAGATTAATACTCTTTGCATATTGTGGCGTATGCAGGCATTTTTAGTGCATACGTGTCCGTTGGTCGCTTGGATCGAGGATGACGTAAGAGTGGTGGGGGCAGAGCGGTGAGCGTGGCTTGGGTTGTTTTGGCTAGTCAGTGAGTAGGAGCGCACCGGACAGGTCGTCTTATTACGTACTCTCCATACAGGAATGTATGGCGTCCTCGACGCGTGTTCAAGGAGGTAATGTAACCCTTTCAGTAATACAACGTGGTACCATCCGAGCCTTATCTGTTTCATTTACCATATTATAAAGCTCCTTTCTTCCATTCTGAACCATGTAGGTATCCTTTTAGTAGTTATCCTATAATGTTTTTCATGTTCAATTAGCTGCGTCCCTTGTCGTGGCCTCGCCTTTATTTAATTTGCTTAACTTCCTGGTACCTTATTAGCGAGTCGCCTACCTCCCATTGAGCATTTGTTTAGCGGTCACGACAATATACAAACAAAAAAATGAATAACGAATTCCCATTTGAGAAAATAAGTACTGAAAATTTTAAGGGAATAACAAGCAATATCTCGAAAATGGTTCACTCAACAAAAAAATGTATATGACATAAATTGTGTATTTTAACGCGATCTACATCTTTTGTGTAGTAAAATTTTGTCTATCTCTTATGGTTTACCAGTTTACCAAAAGTCGTTCACAATGAAGAATACTTTTGGAGACATTCCCAGAAAATTCAAGATATACATTTTATTTGTCATGAAAATATCTTAAACATATGATATTTTAACCAAAATCTTCAGAGCCATTTTCAGAAAATTAAAAATTTCGAAAAATGTTCCATGTAAAGGGTAGTGTGGGGTGGAGGGATTTTCTTGAAAACCTTCATGTCGCATCTCTGGAAATTACTGAACCTAAATACCACGTTTGGTGTTTATCCGACTGTTCGTTTCTGAGTTATGCTGTTCACAGACACACAGACACACACACAGACACACACACGGACATGTTTCCAAAAATGCTTTTTTTGGATTCAGGGTGTTCAAAACATGTATTTCCGGTGAAATGTCGGTATCGAATTTTTGGGTGGAATACAATACTTCCCCTACTTACTATACGTAGTAGAGAAAGTAAAAAACGAATCGTAAATTGACCCTCAAATGGTCATTCCTGGATGGTCCAATTATTTATTGCGCTTTTCGTACATAGCCATTCAAAATTTTTGTTATTATTTACGTTGGTGTAAGAACGATTACAAAGTACTTTATAAAAAATGTTTATTTTTTTAAGAGGATTGAGAAAACAACATAAAGGTAGGTTTCCATTTAAAAAAATTAAATTGACCCTAAATGGCCCCACAACGCCTCCAAATAAGGTACAACTAATGGCATTTACTTTCCCCCCATAACATCAAACAACTTTAATGAAATATATTTCTTTCTACACGCTTACTTTTGGAGATATTGTACAGTCTCAACTTAAATGGTCCAATGGTATCAACGCCGAATATACGTAACGTGAAATGTATACGTATATTTGCAGGCGCTTTTAAATGGAGTGCTATACTTTCGCTTAACTATAATAAGTGAAGGAAGTATCGTTCTACCCAAAAATTCGATATCGAGATTTCAAGAGAAATGCATGTTTTGAACCTCCATGAACCCCCTCCCCCAAAACAAATCGGAAAAGGTGCGTTAGTGAGTGTCTCTCTTGAAGAGGGAAGGATTCAACCAGCCTGATGTCGCATGTCGTTTTTTATTTTTTGTTTCTTATTTCCTTCAGTTTTTTAGAGTTGAAAAGCTTCTATCTGGTGATGTAAATTTTGTACGGTTTAATTCTGCCACCGGGAAGTACCCAACTGCAGAATAAATAAATACATACATACATACATACATACATACATACATACATACATACATACATACATACATACATACATCTTTTCTAAAGTCTCTATTCTCTTTTCTTTTTTTACGTTTTAATTATTTATTTATTTATTTTTTGTCGTAATTTTACGTGGCTTTAACTTGGGTCATATCGTTGGTTTATTTAAGTATTTGTATATTGGGAGATGGCCTTGGTTACCCATGCGACTTGCTATACCATCTATCTTGCTGCTATTGGATTTTTTGGCGGAATGGGAACTGTAGGATTGTGGAACTTTTAGCTCTTCTTAGAGTGTACACGTAGCCATTGTGATGCTGTACACATACCTTAGTGACGAAGTGCCTTACTGGGCCGGTAACTTAGGTAATTTGTCTACAGTTGCGCAGTCATCTGCCTGCACCATCTGTTTTTGTTTTGCTCTGTAGGTGAAACTTTGGTTCTTGGTATTGGATATACAATCCGGTGTTTGCCTGGAAAATGAGAAAAACCACAAGAAATACCACATGAGATTGGTATTTACACGGAATTTGAACCTACGACACCCCGCTATCACGTGATCATCTAACTTGGTAAAATATATAGGTAGTGTTTATAAGCTCTTTGAAAATTAGATTCATATTTAGCCTCAGTTGATTATGTGGACACTCGTCCGTGATCAAACTGAAGAAGAAGACGAGGAGATTTTCGCTTCTGTATAACTTAGAAACGAGAAATACTTAATGGATAGAGATGCAGAATGCCACCATCCATCAGACCAACGCAGGACTATCAACCCGGCTTGAGGCCTTCGCTGATTGCCTACAGACCTTCGAAGACACATACCACAGAAGCTAATACATTCCTTCGACTTCACAGCCACAAAGCACCAATAGCTCCATCTCAATGCCACCAACAAGTTTAAGTAAATTTAATTCCTTCCAATCCTACCCTACTACTCACAATTAATCCTCCGTGGTTGCAAGCTGGACAATTCATTTTCCTTCACACACTGGCTGTTGTACTGGAACCCATTCTACCTTACACCATACCGAACGGGATGGCTCACGGCAATATTTGTGGCCTGCATTCGAGAGGTCCCGGATTCGATTCCCGGTGACTGCCACTCTGTACATGTTTGTTTGTTTGTTTTATTTTCGCGGTATTACCCTGCTTGCCTAGGCAGATTCTAGGGTGCTATATTGTAATACGATTTCTTCTTTCTCCCATTTCCTCTCATTACATCTCACCCTTTCACATTTCAGGTGTGTTTTCAGGTCCTGCTGTGCTGGCGATGCCGGGGTGGTGTACTGTACTATGATTTCTCTTTTCCCCCATTTCCTCTCATTACGTCTCTTCCTTTCACATTTCAGGTGTGTTTTCAGGTCCTGCTGTGCTGGCGACGCCGGGAAGATGGCGTACATGCTTGTGCATTGGAAATATTTCTCCCCGTGAAAGCCAGGGTGCGTTGTTCCCGTCCATTATGGCCTCGCTTCGTGGCCCTATCTCGGGATTCTTCACCACTAATGGTGCGCGGGAATTCCAATTGGAAATATTAGGGACTTCTGCGTGTCTTTGTGGGCCTGTCTATTCACGGACCTGCGATCTCCTACGATCAAGCGACTAGAACAAGCTGGTCGCAGTGGCGAGGTGTTCCCCTCCGATAAACACATCCTACAACCTAACTTACACCATGGATTGCATGGGTCCATAAGGCGGTACCGCAGCAAACCTTCTCCTTCCTTGGAAGAGTTTTATTGGGTAGGTCATCTTGGATGTCTGGGGTTAGTACATAAATGTAATTCCTCTCCACTCGAAGAAAATGAATTCAGTTGTATCAGATTGCGGCAGAGATGTTACAACTGACCAAAAATAAGATCTATCAGATTTTTCCAAATGATATGAGATTATTATACAATTCTAATTACTTCTATTAAAAGTGCCGACCATTTGCCTGATTACTCCGTAGTAATGCTTCTCATGTACCCATAAATTTTACCGCACTTGTTGAAAAACTCATTTATATTTAAGTTAATTTTATATTTAAGTTACTATACTTGGTCAAGCGGAGTTGGTAATACATAGCTCAAGTTGGAAAAACTTAAACTGTTTTATTATTGTGCAGCTAACCTCTCAAAAGTTGGATATTTACTATCCTCAAATCAATCACATTAAAGAAACCCAAATCAGTTATTAATACTATTACTGCAAACGTTTAAACTGACTAAAATTCATTGTTAGTTGCCAATTAAATATAGTAATTTTATGCTCCCGTTAATGATCGCAAAGGCATTGTGAACATTGCGATTTGTCCGGCAACTCGAATTTGGGTTGCCAACTCTAATGTTTTATCAATCGATATTTCAACAGAATCTTTGGATTATTACGAAAGGCTTTTGCTTCTTCAACTAATGGGATTAGGCCTAGTAGCCTGCTTCGTCTCCTATTATTTATATCATCGATCCATCTTGTTCTTGCCCGACCAATATTTGTTTTTCCCATTGAAAAAAATTATTTGTTTAGATAATCTGTCATTTTTATTCGTATTATGCGTAAGTAACAATTATGAATTTTATGCTGGTTTCTTTGTCAGATACTAAAAATACATTTTATTGCCTTCTACATTTCTTTTATAATATAGAATAGTGAACCCTGCAACACTTCGGAAGAACTTCATTTGATATGATTCAATTTTTCCAAAAATTTTCATAACCATATGTTCGCAATCCTGTAGCCAGTATTTCATAAATTGTATTTTTATCAACGTTGAGCTTTGTTTCTCAAGTTCCTTGGAATCGTTTTATTGCAATTTGTTTAATTGTTCTTTTATTTATTTTATTTCATTATTAAATATTCTAAGATTATAGCTCCGTGTTAGTAGCTTTAGCTGCAGGTACTTATCTGTACACACGGGACATTCCATGTGAAATCGAACGTAAAAAACTCGTATTTTGTGTTTGTTTTGTAGTTTTTCTTATTAATAAGGGGTGCTATGGAAGGCATATTTTTCAAATATTAGCATCTAAACCCAACTGATGCGCATTATTGAACGATAAATATATGCTATTACTTCATTTTGTCGCATTTTAAGTGCCCATAACTCCGGAACTTCATATTTCAGAACATTGTACCAAATCTCATTTTGTAGACAGAAGTCCGCATTTCATTACATCGTATACTAATTATTTTTATAATATTCATAAAAATGCATATACAGTTTTTGCTTATTTTAAACGTCTCCAGATTTTTATAAAACTAAAATATTAAATTGAGAATAATCCATAGTGTCATTAAGAGAAGTCGGCAATGTTGTTAAAGTGGTTATGTTTGGATGTTCGTAGTTAAATGCAGCTATTTACGTAGTTGATACACGATGATCTCCAAGCGCTCTGCGAATCTGTGAGGAAATGCACAGAAACGCATACTGCTTAGTAACGGCACTCATTGTTTAACCATGCACAGCAGCTTGTTTGATCTTCAGTTCAAAACAAACGTACGAGAGCGACCATAAGCGCGTAAAGTAATTTACTTCTTTCATTATTTTAGACGAAAACTTACAATAACCATTACAGTAAGATATATGTTTGATTGTATTTAAATTACGAAATCTTATTGTATACAATAAAATTATTTTTCTTAATCCGTAATCTCGAAAAAATAGAAATTTCTTCACTTAAATAAAAATAAGAGCATGTTTACTTCCCAGTGTAAAACTAAAGTTTAGAGAATCAAAATAAAGCTCGATTTAAATAATTAAATTTAGAGGTTTCTGAGTTATAGCAGCTTGAAGTTGGAAATTTTAGGAAGATACGATAAAGCTGAACAATTTTAATTGCAAAAGTATGATGTTTTAACGAGTTTGCATACAGCATTGCATCGGGCTGGTCTACAAATACAGAAAGCTGCGTTTCGTTTAAAAAATGCAAAGTCGATTTTCCTTCTATTTCGGGCGATTTGAAATAGAATATCCCATACTTCACCTTATGATTTTATGATTACTACCTACGAAAGCTATAGTATTATGCAATTAACCTATTATAGTTGTTATACCATTGTAGTATTCAATTAGTGTACTGTTATATATATATATATATATATATATATATATATGTGTGTGTGTGTGTGTGTGTGTGTTAATATTTCTACATTCTAATGCGTACTGATATACTTGTACATTATACAACTGTTGCAAAATTTAGAAAAAGTTCAAACTATATGCCGCTTGAAAAAAATGGTAAAAGTTGCCCTACTTTCCTGACCATGGAGATTATTGAGTTATATTGTCTCCAAATCTCATCCCATGCAACAAAGACACGTTCACACTTATAACCCCTTAACAAAGAAGCGGCATGACACATGACTTGGCGAAATTTTGCAAAGAAGCGGCATAACGTTCGTACCTTTTCTAAATATTTCGAAAACTATATAAACGTTTTATAGCCATACCTAGGTGTTTTGGGTATTATGTGTTATACATTATGTCTCATAGTTTATTACGAAGTATTTGACAAAGACTTTTCGAAGGCTTTTTCGTAATGCAAAATTATTATTTATTCAGAATGATTAAAGTTATTTTTTGAATTATTTTCCGGACTACAAACACAGTCACAGAATAATTATTCTATCCTGAAACCACAGTGCACAGAGTGGTTATTTTGGCATATATTTCATAGGCTATGATGTAACGTTGCCTCTTCAATTATTAGCATTGCATCGATCGCCTTTTTTTTTGTAAACTGAAAATACAGCAGTTTTCATTCACTCTTTTGGTATATTAAAAGCTCTCCAGCTAACATTTTAAGTATTTGATAGTTTTTGTTTTATTACAATTACAGCGTATTTAAGAACTTTAACATTTAATCCATCAGTTCCTCTTGATTTACCTTTATGACGTGGCAGTAATATACGTTGCAATTCTTTGAGATAAATATCCATTATAAGCTCAGAAGTGTGTTCTCAATATGCAGATTTTCGTAATTAATTTGACATGTACGCAGATTTTTAAAATAGAAACCAATCTTCCTACTGCTTTGTCTCATTCAATGAAGCATCATCTATTACTTTTTCATTTAAATATTCTAAAGCCATTAAGGACATATTTTGTGTTTGATATATATAGTTTTCTATGTTGCATGTCTATTTATTTCAATTACTAAATCAGAAACGCAACAGCGTTGACCAACAACTTTGTTTCTTATGTGTTTATTGCGTAGTGACCATCCTCGGAAAATAGTGTTGGTTTTTATTTTTTCCTTAGTCATTGTGTCCATTACTCTTCATTATGCTGAAAATTGGAAATCAAAGATATATTTTTAACTTGTGTATGAATCTGAAGGGATGTGCGTTCGTTTTCTTTGCTTATTGAATAAGAAATTAAATGCCAACAAAGGTAATCAAAACTGCTGAGACCAGAATTTGTGTATTTATCCGTTATTCTCTAATTCTAGTTCATTGTACTCAATACAATAACGAAGCGTTCACATATTCATTATATAGCTACGTTAAACCATTAGTTGAAATTTTCACCTGAATTACATTTCTGAACTTCCCTATCTCAGACATAATATTACAGAACGCTCTATTGAGGACTTGTGTTATTTATAACGGTGCCCTTAGAACCTTACATATTACGCGCTTTATCAAGAAATAAATCGGAAAAATATAAAAGTACGGAATGCGTGTTATATGGGGTAAAGGGGATCTGGTTAAACGTGACAAACGTTGAGGGGAGGAGAGAGGGTTAAGAAAATGGAAAGAACAGCATGATGCATTCTCTTTCTTTTAAATGCATTTGCACAAATATGCCCTACTACTTTTTGCAACACAGGAGCCTTGAATGCGAATTTTGTAGATAATTAGTAGATGATTATACGTCTGGAACGAAGTCATTTCGTGCTTTATAAACACAAATGTGAATCCTTTATAGCATACCGAACGAATTCGTTATGATTGTATGCTGGAAGCAGTTATTGACCTCCAAGTTTAAATTCATTCTTATTCCCTCCATATTTGAACGAAATTGCAAAGGACATTCCTAGACGCATTTAATACGGCAATGTAAAGTTGTTCTCGAGGTTAATTGCCTTTATACTTCTCTTATGTCATTAAAAACTAGAAACAAAGTTAGAAAAACAGCAATCTCTAAAGCTAGTAACTTATATACGTGTTTGCATTGCTAAATGCATTAGTTTAGAATGAGGAGGCTTGGCTTACCTTTCAGAGCTTATGTGTGTTTTGCTCATGACATGGATCTCTAAACAAGGCATGTTGCGATAACTGTGTTAAATCGATTACTCATTGCAAAAGAACCAAGAAGACTTTCCAAGATTCCTACATATTGCAATAATATAGGTATTACTGTCCCACATAATACAGTTGTCTAAACAGTTCTTGATGGAATTCATAATTTGGAACAATGTTAAATATATTTCCATACAATATGAAAATTCTCTGATTTTCTTTGATAGTTTTTTCTGCTTGACCTACGTCTCATAATCACATCCCGACAAAAACAGGAAATTTAATTTACATTACGTTGGTTATCTGGGAGCAAACATTTTTAGGAATCACAGTGTGTAGATTACACGAACTGCAAAAGTTAACATGGATAAAATTCAAAAAATGAACATTTTGGCAGTTTTTCAAATATAAAATATTCACTTAATATATGTTTCACCTCATGTATATTTTTCTCTCAATATGTCTAACAATACGCACCATCAATCTGGGTTTTCCAGACAATTTTGTAAGCAAAATAGAGATAGATGCTTTCGACTAATATCTAATTCTTTTCTTTAATTTGAAAAACTACACAAGTTAACAACATCCATATCATGTTTCCACATCTCTACACATGCACATGTATGTATGTATGAATTTCAATACAGCGTTAAATATTTATTTATAATGTTTACAATAAGAATAATATTCATTTCTCTTCTATTTCTGAAAAATCTTATCCCTCATTAGAAAATACAGATAAACTATATTGCTTCCCTTAGATGTACTGTAGTGCGCGCACACACACTCACACACACGCGCGCGCGCACACACACACACACGCGCGCGCGCGCACACACACACACACACACACACATCTCTGTTAGAGTACGCTTAGAATTTAAATTCGTTTCTAACAACTAATGTTTGAATATATAATATATAAAGGAATATATAAAGAAACAGAATATTTTAATATTGATATATACATATGCATGTGTGTATATAAATTTCTTAAACGTTGTAGAATATAAGGCATTCAGGAATTTTTTTCTGAAACTTGAAAATGAAAAAAAGAAGAAGCAGCGAATAACTGACAGCAGAAGTTAATACAGCTGCATTCATCCAATGAATCAATTCGCTTTTTTTACTTTCTCTGCCACGTACAGCTCGGCAAAAAGAAAACGTGCCCATACTTTGGGTTCCCTACTGTGTTTTTTTTTATTTAGTGTTGGCAAAACCCCTTATCAGTTGTGTTCTATACCTACCCGGATGTGCTACTCGTATTGATTTGAACAAAGTGAGCGGCGAAAGGGGTGGAAAACGGAAGCATTTTACCTGAATGGCTGCAAGATACTCCCCAAATCTGTCTATCTCTTATTGGTTTGATATCAAAAGTTTGGCACTAAAACCCTAAACAATGAACAGTGATTTATTTCTGCGATAGATATTTATTTTTATCTTTTAGAGCTTGCAAGCCATAAAATAAGTCATGGAATTATAATTTAAATTTAAGTTCATGCAAAACATATCGGCACACTTTAATAATTTAGAGTAGTTAGTGTAGTGAAGTGGTTGGATGAAACTGGCTTGTAATGTCCTCTTTATTATATGTCATGTAATAATAATTGTTTGCAAAGCAACAATAGGAATAGACATATTCATTTTAATTATAAAATATCAAAAACTAGCATGGCAAGGAATTGAATTATGCAAAATGAAGTTCGTGAAACGAAAAAGTATTTAAAATGTCGAAAAACGTAGCATTTTCGCATTACCTGAAAAGGGTTGGCAACGTTCTTTGTGTTACTTTTCTTGCAAAACGCTGATAATAAAACTTATTTAAGATGATAATTTCGAATTAACTGTGGAAAGATAGAATCAGAATAAAAAATTCAATTAAATAGTCCGGATTGGAACCACCGATCTTCAGCTTACCGTACCGCTGATCTGCCATCTGGGCTAATATTATAATACGTCATGAAATTCTCCTTGTCACTCCAATTTTCACGGTAAAACACAAGGCATCCTTACCTCCTCTTGAGATAACATAAATTAAACTGAGTTTTATTTATGGACACACTTGGCTGCTGCGGTCCTTAGGGTCCCATTCTATACTGGGTGTGAAAGACCAGTAATTTTGCTCAGAGGTCTGTCAGTCAGACTTGAGGTTCTATTACGTGAGGTTCTACGACACGGAACCACCGGCTTTACTTCCCTTCCGAAGGAAGCCATGCTAAGAAATTTTAAGTCCGAAAAATCTATTGTCCTTCGCCGGGTTCGAACCTGCGATCTCGGGAACTAGAAGTAATTGCTACACCATGGAGGACGACTCTTTCGATAACATACCCCAATGTCAGCTTACATACTTTTTCATTCTGATTCTACCTTTCCCGCCCACGGAAGAACAATCAATAAAACTAAACTGATTATGCTTTCTCAACGAATATAAAACTGCCTTGGATCATAGCCTCTGGTTGCACATCCGCCATCGCGAAAAAAAAGGTTATGCAAAAGTTGCGAATCAACTTGGGTTGCTAGAACCGTGTTAGGAGTGGCGTGGAGTCATGAATGGGGAGAAATCTTTTGCCAACTTAACTCGCAGTTCATCATATCGGCATGTTTTTTAGCACCTAAGTGCATGGTAGGTAGAAAAGGTATTGCATTTCACCCAACAATTCAATACCGTGATTTCACCGTAAATACATGTTTTGAGGTACCCTGGATCCAAAAAAATAGAAAATGGTCTGTATGTGTGTGGGTGTGTGTGCGCGCCTGTGTATGTGTCTGTGAACAGCATAATCAAAAACCAAAAGTTGGATAAATTCCAAATTTGAACTATCCAAAGATGCGACTCGAAAATTTTCAAGAAAATCCTGCATTTCGAACTGCCATTCACATGGAACACTTTCGAATTTTTATTTTATAAAAAATAGCTCTAATACTTTTTTTAAATATCATATATTAAAGATATTTACATGACAACTAAAATGTATCTCTTGAATTTTCTAGGAACAGCTGTAAAGTCCTCTTCATTCGGAAGGGATTTTGTATAGTCCTGTATAACTGGTAAACGTTAAGCGATGGGCCAAAACGTACTACACAACAAAATGTAATCTCTTCGAAACACACAATTTATTTCAAATAACTTTTTTGTGCCATCAGCCGTTTCCGAGATATCCGTTGTTAACAGTTTTATTTCTTCAACATTTTGTCATTCTAAAAGATCGGTCTTTCAGTTCTTTCTCGCGATGTCATGGAAAAGGTATGGAATTTTAAGGCCAGCATATAGCGTACAGTTCTTAAACATTTGACTATCAACTATCATTTGACATCTTTGTATTATAATGAAAGTGTAATGCAGCTATTTCTGCAGATATTTATCTCGATTAAAATGAAGTAAAATAAAACTTCCTAAGAATAATATATATACCTAATAATAAACCATATTCGGCCGAGAATGTTATGTGAATGTAACAATCCGACTTTTAAGGTTATTTATTCTATGTGAGACTAACAACCCACAGCTCCGCTCGCGTTATTTCATTAAATGCCGAGATTTTCGCTCTCCTTCCCTCTCTCTTCCTCCGTTACCCTTTAGTGCTCCCTCCTCTTTCTCCTTCTCTATCATTCGCTTTCTGCTATTTAATCTCTCCCCCTCCATCGTTATCTTTCTCATTTTGCGCAACTTACACGTCACATAACGCATGACTTGGTAAAAAAAAATTCTGGAATTTAAATAAAAGTTTAAATGCATGTACAAACTTTAACAGTACACCAACAATTGTCTCTTCTTTATGATCACACTGCGATGGAACTGTACTATATTTCAAAATAACCAGTTTAGGTATACTCGTGTGCATAAAATGTGGTCCATAATGGAACGGAGATGTTTATGTTGGTACTGACAAATCTAGCTCCACCCCTACCAGCACGACCACCTCTGTTTTTGGCGGATAATTTTAGGCACTGGATTGCCAGGCTACTTTACGTCCCGAAAAGTAGATATGGCCGAACTGCTGAATGGTAACATTACAACTTAAACCTTATATGTTCATACTACACTACCGTTTTCTTAATGCCGGTTTGAACCTTTGTCTCCATGTCGCTGAAAGCTCTCATATGTGTAGATATCGTGTCTGTCGTTCAGTTTAATCATATGTGCAATTAATTCTTCACCCGTATCTCTAGAAGGCCGACTTATTTGCAATTGGTTTAGCCTTTCCTTGTGTGCAAATTGTAGCGAAACTCCATCCTCCATTTCACATACATTATAACCATCGCTCACTGGTGAGTTTCTATATCCCCGTATTGTTTTTCAGGCCAGTCACACAGAGAACTGATATCAGCCGGGCGAGTCTAAAATTGGTTACCTAAAGGTGGAAACCTTGCGGAGAGAAAAACACTAGCGATCTAGGGGAATTGGCCCCTTTTTATTCACGAAAGTGTACACAAATACTAGTGACAAGTCATTCTGTCCAATTTTGAAATAACAGTTGTTAAAAGCATTAGACTCCCAAAATCTTGTTATTTAGCATTCTTACAAATACATTCCAAATAATAAGAAAGATATTTTTATGCTTTTATTTAGTGCCCCATTAGGAACAAATGAATTACTATGACATAATTACTACACCATATATTATAGTCTATATTCTAAGTGGGGTGTATTTAACAAGATACATAGCAATCGCTTCTACCATTCTTGTGTGAAAAGTAACACACTATATATATATATATATATATATATAAACAAACATTTTAGGAATATAACTTCTGTCTTCAGCGTAGCCCATCATACACACTGTTCATCAATTTCTCCTCCACAATCGAAAATTATCAGAAGAATGATAATTTAAACGGAATCGTTGCTTATTAATTCCCAGCACATTAGCGCTAGATGTTAACTAAGGAGCGCTTTCGAGAGATATGTTTACCCCATCATCAGCTACGGCCAACTAACGGACCGTTCTCTTCCCTAACCCCATGAAGTATTTCATTAGACGATTCTTCTGCCCTGTGTTGTGAAGAATTGGAAACTGGTGGTGTTGGATTTGTTGCCATCTGTCTTCTTCCTTCTCTCTTGTAATCTGATTGGATCAGCTGCATTAAGTAGTCTGTAGGCGGTATTTCAAAATTTAAAGAATTTTTAATGTTGAGATGAATAACAATTTTATCCCAAATTTCCAAGTGTGAAGGAATCTGTATAGATTTTAGTAGTTTTATCTCCTGTCCTATTTCATGGTTACTGTTCCAAAAATGGTTGGCCACTGCTGATTTATCTATTTGTTTCAGTTTTATATTTCTTTGGTGTTCACTTAATCTTATTTTTAAATTCCTTTTAGTTTCACCTCTATATGAGCCTTGGCAATCAGGACAGGAGATCTGGTAAATTCCTGATTTTTTAAATTATCAGTTTTATTAGTCAAAGGTATATTCAGCATATTTCTTAAACTTTAGAGGCTGTTCCGGGTTCGAGAAACGTCAGGTTTGCAAATGGACGCAAGCGACGCTAAAATATGGTAAAGACGAACTTTCGTTTTTATTTTCGGAGTGTATGGAAGCTCTACGTCACCGCGTTTTGTTGAACTAAAACTGTTATTCTTACGGAATTTTGCATTTACAACATTCTTTAAAAATGAACAGAATTTATTGCATTTTAAGTTTAAGATATTTGGGGTATGTATTGCAGGTCTGGAATGGCACACAATCTAATAAATGACCATGCTGTTACCTACGCATGAGAGAATACGTACGGGAACCATTGCTATTTTGCTTGTTATCGTTTATCTTCCAGCATTTGATTTATAAGGACAACAACGGTCAAGTATGGCGTACAGAAAGTTGAACTAAAGATACCGATGTCGCGATGGTTATCTGGACAGCTCATTACTTTCATCAAGATGTTATCTCAGGAAGTGATATCTCAGATGTTGTATATACAAGGTCTCTGCAATGAAAACGGGATAGTGGAGTCGATTATCTGCTAAGGAAAGCTTTGGCCTTTCAACTATCTTTCACGATACACATATATTAAGTTAATAGTTCAAGTTAAAACGTATTTGTTTAACATTTTGCGGCTTCTTATATTTCAACTTCATTGGCTTCTTGACAAAGGAAGTCTTCCTTATTGCCTACTGCAGATAGAGATCATATTCAGTACTTTGGAGTTCTTGCAATACCTTCCCCGTGGTATAAATTTTAATTCCAAAGTGGTTATCTCTCAGAGTTGGAGTAGCTACAAACAAATTTTGGGTTTCACCACATTTTATAAGGTTTGGGTAACTCCATAAATGAGTGACATCTACAAGTTAGGAGTAATAAACTGAAAAGAATTTCTCTCTGAAATGCATTGTACTTGTACATGACATTGCTAAACCCGGGAGAGGTAATACCTAAATCATCGGTTCTAATGCACACTAATATGAGGGCAGTCCAGAAAGTCCCAGCGTTTTGGCCTATCGTGGCGATGTGTAGGGCTAGAGCCGACATCTTGGTGTCAGAACGTTCCTACATTCAGTACGCATCCAGTAGTGGTAGCGTGAGGACTGTTCCTTCCTTACTGCGCTCTCTGTAAGTTGTGAAAATGTACGCAGCAAGAGAAAATCCCGCCGCTTGTGAAGTGCGGTTGGCAAAAAAGAACAAACCAATTGAAATTTATCGTCAACTTTGTGAAGTTTATGGGCAGGGAATAATGAGTGAAAGCCGAGTCAGGCAATGGTGCATTGATTTTAAAAATGGCCGTACTAATGCTCACGACGAGGATCGCAGTGGTAGGCCTAGCCTTATGACTGATGAACTGCCAATGCAAATCAATGACAAAGTTAGTGAAAATCGTCGTTTCACGATTACAGAACTTTCGGAACACTTTCTGCAAATTTCACGAAGTTTGGTGCGTCAAATTGATGCCTTGATACTGACGCTGAGCTACATGCCAGTGTAAACCAATGCTTGAAGTCGACTCGGCAGATTTCTATAGAGAGGGTATTGAAAAACTTGTGCCACGGTATGATAAATGCCTCAATTTGAATGGCGATTATGTAGAAAAATAGCTTAAGAGTGTACCATTCAAAATTAGATAATAAACGTTGATATTTACATTTTGTTAATTGTTTATTTAAAAACGTCTGGGACTTTCTGAATTACCCTCGTACATAAACGGTAAATGTAATAGTAGTTTTTGTTCGAAATCGCCCATTCAAATTAACCATTCTTTAATGGTCGCCGTCGTCATCATTCCAGGTATTAACCAGCTTTTAGCTTTTCTTGGTTTTCCTGGATTGCACCTTAAGGCTTTGAGTGGACCTGTGTATTATATTTTCCTGCTTACATTCTAAACGAGTTTATCTTTTCTTCTGTACTCTTCAATTCTATCAATTATGTTTTACATAATATTATCTCCGTTACCTTTTAATTTTTTAATGATGTTGTTAACGTGATGATGGAAGATATAGATGCAACGGTAGTCGAAGATAAAAAAACATCAATTCCTTTGTACGCTGATGACAGTGTAACTCTTTCTAAAACAACAAAAGGTTTGAAATCTGGTTTAACGCACTTCGACAATATTGTAAGCAATGGAGCGTGGCGGTAAATATTCTTAAAACTAAAGCTCTCGGCTTTAAAAATGGATACATGCACGGTCAGCAGAAAAAGTGGACGTTGGGAGGAAGAAATTTATGTTAAGCATTTCGATTATCTAGGAGTAAAGTTTGATATGGGTGGAAAATGGAGCAGGAACACGGAGTTTATAAAACACAAACCGATGGTAAAACATAACCCATGAATGCTGTTGTTATGACTAAGATTAAAATTATTACTCCAAATATTCATGTATAATAGAATTTATATGATCCGTAATATAACCAATTTTCTAACGGGATATTGACCGGGTATCAGATATGCCAGTGAAAACATTACAAACCATGTATGAGGCAATGGTTAGGTTATTAGTACTCTACGGAAGTGAGGTATGGGGATGGGAGAGGGTGGATAATGTAAATAAATATAAGTAATTTCTGCAAGCATATTCTAGGGTTGGGGAGGTGTTCCTCAAGCTACGGAGTTCTTCGTGAGTATGCTGGAAAGATGCCATATCAGCTAAAATAAATGTACTTAAGTTAAAAGTGCGAATAGTTAAAAGTGACCAAATAACTCTGAAAGCAATATGTCATCATCAAATGAATAACATAGAGCATCCAAAATGGTGGGCGGCGGGGCTACAATGGAGACTATAAAAGATTGGCTTAAATGTTATCTGGCAAAGGCGTAATGAAAATACATACAGTGCCGTGATAAAAATCAGAAGATGACTGACTATGTGATATAAACAGGCAGCGAATAGAATCTGAATGTGGACAAAAATCAGCATTGGAGTTACAAAATGAAATGGTGGGTAAGAAAATATATACTTTGGAATTGGGCGTGAAACAGAGGACGGAAATAGCGTGGCTTAGGTTGGGAGGGTGGAAAGCCCTTAAGATTGTTGACGATGCTGATAGGAGAATTTGCCCATTACGTGAGGAACAGCATGATGATAACTGTGTGGCCTCTTAAAGAAGCCATGTACGCAGGCTCAAGAGCCCATTGCCCCTCATATTTTGGCACCACTGTAGTTAGATAATCTGTATAAAACGGACCACGTCCTCGATATCTGCCTTCTTTATCTCCTCAGGTTCCAAGATAAAAGATCCTAAGGATACACATCTTGAACAACGAAAGCTTCGCATTTGTATAGTATATGCTGTGAGGTCTCAAGGTTCCTCGCATATTTCCTATATAAGGGGTCTTGTGCAGACTCATTATGTAAAAATGTTGACCAGTGTTGTGGCCTTTAAGATAGTCCACAAACCTTCTGAGCTTAACTGTACTAAAATTCAGGACAAACGTACTCACTCTCCGGTCCGGTCCGGCCCGGATATAAAATTCTGGGCCTGCTTTGCTTACACCAGATCTCAAGATAAGTCCTCGCCGTAGGCTGGGTTTTCTCATACTTGACATTACTAGCAGACCCTCTGCAAAACGTCTCGGAGCCAATAAAATCGAGCCCCTATCCCCTTCTCGCAAGAGTGTCTGCCATCTAATTATCTCTAATATCAGCATGACCCGGTACCCAAAGAAGTGTAACCGGGCAGCTGGTACATAGTCTATCCAACATCCTCTGGCATTATCACGCCAGTCTGGATGTGGTTTTAACGCCCTAAGGGTTTTCAGAGCTGCCATACCAGGCAGTACATCCGCTCGCCCGCATGGCATAACATAAATATGCATAGCACAGGCTAAGATGGCACAGACCTCAGCCTAAAAAACCATGGTAAAACGCCCAAGGGGAATGACGAGCCTACCACAGGCCCCAGTCCCGTCCTGTCCCCGAGGCGGGAAACGTCCGTGAACCACGCCCTGCACTCCGCCTTCGGGAGAGACCCGGTCTCTGATTTCCACTTCTCCCTGGAAGATATTACCACAGAGTAGAATGGACTTAGGTTTTACCTAGTCCTCATTAAATCCCCAATCATCCGGGTTATAGGAAACTTCTCCTGTAATCCAGAAAGGATCATTGAGGGGCCTTTGTGGGGTAGCTTGAAACACCATCCCCCTAAAATACAGAGGCGATGTACACTCATCCTGGCTATTTCCTCCACAAACAGATGAGGAAGGTCCACCAAAATCTCTAAGGCAGACTGGGGAAATTTAAATGGAGTTTATTTATGGATGCGCTTTAACTACTATGATTCTTAGCATCCCATTCTATATTGGGCATGAAATACCGGAAACTTTACTCAGAGGTCTCTTTTTCAAGCTTGAGGCTCTTTTACCTATCGCAAATCCACGCCACCGGACCATCGGCTTTACTTCTCCTCCGAAGGAAACCACACTAAGGCTTTTTACGCTCGAAAAAAATCCATCGCCCTCCGCCGGGTTTGAACCCGCGACCTCGGGAACTAGAGACTATCAGGGTATCCCTAGACCACAGAGGACGACCGAACTGAGGAGTCTTGCACACCGTCCCTGTTGTCATCATGCATACCAACCTTTGCAGCGAATCCAGCCCAACAGCCACTACCTTCGTCTGAGGGGAGGCCATCAGATCAGCGCCATATAAGTTATTGACGGTCTAATAAGCGACGTATATAGCTATTTGACCATCTTGGGTCTCAGGGTCCACCTCAGTCCTATAGATATTCGACAAGCCCACAATGCATTGTAGACCTTAACTTTGTAATCTGTATGCTTTTTCCAGCTCAGCCCAGCATCCAGGATAACGCCTAGATACTTGACCGCTCCGGAAGGCTTCAACTTCTTGCCAAACAGGTGGAGCTCTACGGAACCTGGCAGCCCCTTCCTTGTGAAGATCATTGTTCAGTCTTTTCCGGATTAACGGACAAGTCCGTTTCTCTACACCATTCCTCCAGATCCTGTAAGGAACCCTGTATGAGCTCCGAAACAGAATTTTGCGCTTGCTACAAATCATACGTCATCTGCAGAGTCTTGAGCGTATATGCCTCCCTGTTTAGTCTATCCGGCAGTACATGTACCATCAGACACCACAGGGTAGGAGATAAAACTTCTCCTTGTGGGCATCTTCGATGATCAGGAAAACCGCCCTGGCGAGTTCTTCGCACCCTGTCCAGCCTCACACAAACTGATAGAGCGCCATGTCCGTAGATTTAGCCGGCCAATAGCATACTGATGAGGATGTATGGATCTGTCCACCGGTATCCTACCAGTCTTTCCTGAGCCTTTAACAGAAAGGATGTTAATCTGATCGGATGAAAATTCCTAGGCGTGCGGCATGATTGCCTACCCGACTTAGGTATAAGCACCACTTTGGCCTGTATCCAGAGGCAAAAACATGCCTCATAGCCAGACAGACCCTGAATATTCTCACTAAGTGGGATGAAACGATCTCCCAGCCCTCTTGGAGGAGAACCGAGAAAACCCCATCCACACCTGCGCTCTTATTGGGCTCAAAAGTATAAACGATCCATTTTAATTTTTTAAAAGTAACAATCTCGGTGCCATTGCTCAGCCTTCCTGCAAGGCCGGCGTGCCCTACCCGAGTTTAGTTCTTGATTTGCAAATCAGCCTACGGAAGTGGGTCTCAAGCAACTGCCTCAGAGTCTTCCCCTCCGACTGTGCCATAGCACCAGAGACGTCCTCTATTGAGACCACCTGGTCCTAGTTCTGGAGACCTGCAGTTTCTGCAGGTGAGCAGCACTCGACTGCTTCTGTACATTATCACAGAAGAGCCTCAAAGATTCCTCGGATGCCTTCCTGATTTCTTTTTTATATATTCTTTTTTTACTTTTCAAAGGTTCCCTTGATGTACCCAGTTTATGCTACTGTGTTTTACTGTTTTCATACCGCATATTTCCGCAACACACATACACACACAAACACCCATGCCCATGGCGGGACTCGAACCCGCGACTCTCAGCTTGGCCGAGCGCCGGAGCGACCACGGCTACGAGGGCCGGCATCTTTGGGACACCCAGGAAACAGGAAGACTGGATGCATATTTTGGCAGCATGCATGCTGACAAGGAAAAATTTTACCTGAGAGTTTTAGTTTACATCAGAAGCAGGACGGGATGTTGGGACTTGTCTAAACAGCCAAAACTGGCCAAGCCTGTTCACTTACTTAATGTACGTGTACTAAGAGAGATAAAGTGTTTATGTACATTTTCTTTAAACATATGAGATACTTTAGCATCTATATATACATATGTATGTATATATATGTATATATACATATATATATATATATATATATATATATATCCGTGAGTGTGATTAAAGAGTATTTTTCGTTTTATGTATATGTTTTCAGTGTTGTGAATATAACATAGGTATTTCTGGTTCTGCAACTCAAGTATACCAGATCAGGTATTTTTCTATAGAGCATGCGTCCTCCGTGATGTAGTGGTTACCATACTGGTGTCTAGTACCCTAGATCGCGGGTTCAAACTAGGTGAAAGGCGATGGATTTTTTTGGGGGTGTAAAAATCCTTAGCACGGCTTCCTTCGAAAGGGAAGTGAAGCCGGTGATCCCGTGTCTTAGATATACGGTACGTAAAAGAATCTCAAGCCTGATAAAGAGGCCTCTGAGCAAACTTTCCGGTTTTTCACGCCTAATATACAATGGGAGGTTAAGGACCACAGCAGTTAAAAGAATGCCCATAAATAAAATTATTATAAATAAAATAAAAATAATTTTTGTCTTTTGCGATTGTGTTACGCAATTAATGTAATACTAAGTACGTTATAAATACTACTACTGTTAGAGTTATATTTATGTGTTAGGATTTCTCCTTATTCCTTCAGTTTAATGTTTAAATAGGTATAACTTTGTGCATCTTTCAATCCTCTCAAAAAACCTAATTTCTGCTGCGTGTAGTTTTAAGATAATGTCTTGGTGTCTTTTTAAGTTCTCATCACAAGACTGGAACGACCATAATTTTATAACATTTCAAATGTTATTCCTTTCTTTATATTTTATCCTCTGATTTGTTGCGTATTGAAAAGTGTTACCTGTTACAGTATTTAATTATTCACTGTTATTTTATACCATTTTGCTTGTACTGAAAATCCATTATTTTAGCATTATTTTTACTACAGTTTAAAACTACATATTTTTTACAATTTAAATTTAGCTGTCCTCATTATTTTACGCTATACTTTGCTCATTTTCTAACATGTGTATAAATTGTCTCTAGATGAAACTATCCTTTGTGTTAGTACAACTTTCCATTTCTTCATATTACATCAAGTAAATAATAAACACTCTGGTGTACAGGATTATCGCTATCTCTTTATTTACTAATAGGTCTGATGTTCTTCCTGGTATAATCGGCGCAACAGTTCTAGACACGTGAAAATCTTAATGAGAGCTATGATGCGAGTTGCTTACCAGATCAGGTGGTGACCGGACGTCTCCATGCTGCAGGAGTGCGTGGGACAGTCATCGTCAAATATCCACAACGGTTATGCACTGTGTTGCGCTGATAAACTTAGTTATATACAGTATATTAAAATCCACGCTGTAAAAAGCGCTTAATATAAAAAAACGCTGTCAATCATTGCCGCCAATTCTTTCACATCTAACAACCCTTCCTCTTCTGCGGAATCACTCACATTATTGCCGTCATCACTGCTGTCACTACTTTCTGCACCATTATCCTGGATGAGAATTATTTCTAGATATTTGATTTTCTGCAGTTCCGTATTTTTCGGAATAATGATTCTTAATTTATTCAGCATGTCGCCATACATTTTCCCATTCTGCCTTCCAATTTCAGCAAATTGCTGGCGTTATAACTGCTCCACATATTTTAAATTGAAAGTGATATTTCTGCATGCCACCCATTTTTTGATATCAGCCCAGATTAATTCGATTGGGTTTAGTTCTGGGCGATACTATGGCAGTCTTAAGTACATTATGGCGATGTTGTATTACTATCTGGTCAAGTATGTATGACTTCTGGAGCTGTTTATTGGCTTTAATTAAGTTATATAGCTTTGTTTTACCCATGCTTTCATCTAAAGCTTTATTATGCCTAAGTAACCAAGCTCTCATTTCTTCTTTCAAGGAAGTTGAGGTAGGTGGTTTGTGAATTTGAGTGTTGACGCATTGTGAAGCATTGTCGATAACCAGAACAGACCCAGCACACATATTAGGTATCAACATGGCGTTGATTCACTTCATGTAATTTTCTGTATTCATTTTTGATGAAAATCTCCTGTTATTTGTTGCGACTTGTAAAAGAAGGGCATTTGGAACGAAGCCGATCTTTCCAACAACACGAACGATAATAAGTATTTGCCCTTTGGCAACAGGTGCCTGCAAACCTAATTCGCTATCGTCACTCCAACTTTTAGATGCTGTATGACTGCTGCGTATGTATGACTCATCATCGTACATTATAGTGTTTTTCTGAAATTTGTAGCACCACCTTGAAAATTGATGCTGATATAAGTACACACTGATATAAGTACATAGAAAATTATAGTCATTTGGAAAGGTAGAATCAGACTGAAAAATTCAATGCCATAGCCGGGATTTGAACCACGGATCTTAGGCTTTCCGTGCCGTTGCTCTAACCGACTAAGCTATCTTGGCAACATTTACTTTTTATTTTTATTTTTTTTATTTTATTATTTTTTTTATTTTATTTATTTATTTTGCTTTTCTGTTAGAACTCTTCTATTTGATTTCGGTTTCTTCCATTTGAACCCTAAATCTTTAATAATTTTTCTGAGATTTGTAGCACCACCTTGAAATTTTCTGCTGTCTTTCAGCTGGATGAGCAATCTGCTTATTGTTAGCACAGTTTTTTCTTCCACATAGGAATTGTGAATCGTGCGCCGAATGACGCATTCGAAATCGTCTATTTCTGTAATACGTTTAGGGACCTTATGTTTCTTCCCAGGTGTGTCAAATGGTACTCTTTCAGCCATATGTTTTTTTTTTCTCTTATCTTTGAGAACTCTGGAAACGGAACTCGGTGAAACACCAGTTGCTTTGACTACTCTTTCTTTCACTCTCTTAAGGCTTTTGTGGAACTCGGATATAATTTCTTCCTTCATCTCTGCTTCTTGCTTCATGAAGTCGATGACATTTGCAATTATTTCCCTACTTTGACTATGTAACACCTTACCACTTAACTTTGAAAACATAGGAGCCATGGTTATAAATATAACAAATATAAAATAAGTACTATTTAGATACTGCTGCTCTCTTTAAAATTACAACCAGATGCAGACACTTTCTATGCAGACTATGTGTTACGCACTGTGAGCAAGCAAAGGTATTATATCGCTTTCGTTGATAAAGCTAAACATAAACCATTCTTAGGCTCGGCAGCTGGGATGGCAATCAAGGTCACGATTCCAGAAGTTTTGCGCGAGTAATACCGTGCATTTGTATTGTTGAGTTTAATCAAAATTGTTTATTGCACTGTATCATATAATGTAATGTCTTTCCAGCTTTTCAGTGTGGCAGATAACCTAAATCCTTGTGACGCATGAGGAAGGAGTTCGTTTCACGTATGGAAAGCCAATTTGAAGTAGGAGTTGTATTGTATTTCGACTGTTGGGGAGCCGAACACTTGAAGTAGTTGCAACCGCACGTATGGTAAAAAGTTTCCGGTAGCCTTCGCCCCAAGTTTAAAAATATTAACTTTGTAGTTTGACTGCTTCTTTAAATATTATATATTTATGTTTGCCTCGGCTACGTCAGTATTATTGTTAGAGACATGGATTTCTTTGCAGGGAGCAGTGCGGCTTAGAATGTAGGCTTACACAGGTTATCATTTTTACTTCACTCCATTTATTAATTCTTTAAACGATTAAAATAACACTTCACTGATATAGGGAGAGAGCTGTGAGATTATTTATTAATTACTAGCATTTTTTTAACACGTAAACTATTTTTTTCTCAAACTGGATACGTATTAAACTTCTCGAGGACGTGTCTCGCGTCCGGTTAGTAAAGCTGTCTACTAGCAACTGACTTCTGAATTTGTACAATTTGCCCTATTTCAGTTTCTCATTGGCTAATCCTACTCCAATAGAATACTTTTATTTAACTTAAGCTTTTTCTGGTTGTTGATTGGCTATTTATAATCTGTCTCAAAAATTACATTATTGTTGCTTCAATTGTGCCAGTAGTCTTATTAAACTTTCTTACTCATTATTGCCTCAAGGTTACCTCATTGTTACCTCATTGTTAGCAACTTTTAACCTATTATTCTCACAGCTCTTACGTTATTAAATTACGTAATACATTCACATAACATTATTGAACATGTACATAATAATATAAATATTAGTACAATGACAGTTACATGCATTTTATATATTACATTATACACATATTGCTTTAAGGCGGGCTGTTATTATATTTTACATTATATAATTTGACTAAAATCATTTAAGTGTTAAAAATTTTGCCTCACGCAGGCTACAGTTTTATAAAATTATTTTGGTTTACAATAAGAAATTTCAATGCAAATAGGTTATTTTGCAGGCATCATTACATGTATTCGAATTCTGAGCATTTAGGATCTACAGCCTATTTGATTCTCCTGAGATGATTCGTGAAGTAAGTCTGGTTAGGTAATCTGGTGCTCTGTTCTCATCATTACTTAGAATGAGACTGTTCTGCTCCCTCCAAAAAGAATTGTTGCTTTGATATATATATATATATATATATATATATATATATATTGGATAAATATGAGTTATAGTCTTACTTTTAAAATTATTATTCCACATAAAAACATTATGAATTTGATTATGAATCATGATCATTTTGATTTGAGTTATTTAGGCAAGTATTAAAGGCCATACATGTGGCTATTTGTTATCCAGCTTATCATCTGCCTCTAGGCGCTTTAGTGACCAGGGGCCTGTTTCATTGAACATACCAATAATTTTAGCTAATATTATTAGATCAATGGAAACGAATTGTCACTTAACGATTGTTAATTAATTCTGTTTCATAAATAGTCTTTACCACTAATAAAGAAGCCTCCTAATTTTGTTAGTTGTCATACGACTGTTTTGTTTTAGCTTTCCTTTTGTTTCTATTTTGAATACATATTAGACATCTTGGTTTTTGTTGAGAAATTTTTATGTTTTGAATAAAAATTGAAAAATCAGTAATAATGTACTTCCTAAAATAAACAACCTGTTAAATAGAATTTAATATTCGAAAGCTGTAAGCATGCATATAATACAAGAAGCTATGAACTTTTGATAAAACCAACTCTAATTACTTCTTCTTATGACCTAAACAGATTAACCTTACATACCATTAAAAGTTATTCAATTCTCACATATAGATTTCAAAACTTGTACAAATATGAAAGCTTTTAATAGATAAAGCATTTAAATCTTAAAGTAGTAATATTTTGAGAGCTAACAACTTGACATTTATAACGCTCTTTGTGTGAATAATTTTGCCAGTCCAAAATTTGCGTAGGTATACCATAATATTATTAAATGCCTATTTGAAATTGTACGGTGCTCGGTATTTTACCCTTAGTACTATTGTACTGTATAACGATTAGTTGTTGAACTCATCCTTTTTGTGTGAAAGAGTTTATATGTTATTGATTCTTATTAGGTATTGTATGTTAAATTTAGACAGGACTGTTTGCCGACCGTCATTTAATTTGTGTTGTCCCAGCTTATGAGCTCTGGTTCAGCAAACCCCATAACAATTAAAAAATATATATGTTTTGCACTCACATGACCTTCTCTACTCTTGTACAAACTATTTTTACAAATGCTTGTTTTCCATCTACTTCATGCAAATCGAGATAAACGTTTGCAGATTATTGCTAATCTTCTTGCAGCTGAGCGAAATGTAGTAAGGTTTAAGGGATAGTCAAATATTTTAAAAACTGGTTGTTATGTAAAGCATTTCATTCTCTTTTCATGTCTAGGACATAAAAAATAAAAATAAATTAAAAAAAACCTATATGACATAAATGGTGTGTTTTAACGAGATCTGCATTTTTGTGGTGTAAAATTTTATCTCTCTTACGGTTTATCAGCTATGTGAAAGTCATTTAGAATCAAGAGGACTTTTGGGGAAATTTCCAGAAAATTCAAGATATAATTTCATTTGCCATGAAAATATCTCAAACATATAATATTTTAATAAAAATCGTTAGTCATTTTTTATAAAATCAAATTTTCGAAAGATATTCCATGTAAAGTAGTCTGGGGAGGGGTATTTTCTTGAAAATCTTCGTGTCGCATCCTTGGAAAATACTAAAATCAAATACCAAGTTTGGTATTTATCCGACTTTTGCTTTTGAATTATGCTGTTCATAGACTGACAGACAGAAACACAGACAGAAGGTCAGACACGCACATGGACATGTTTCCAAAATGCTTTAACTGGATTAAGGGCACCTCAAAGCATATATTTCCGGTGAATCCCGGTATCGAATTTTTTGGTGGAATGCAATACTTACCATACTTACTATACGCAGTAGAGAAAGTAAAAATATCTGATGTACTACACTCACATGACTTTCCCTACTCTTGTACAAACTATTTTTACAAACGCTTATTTTCCATCTATTCGTGTTAATCGAGATATGAGATGTTAATCTTATTGCTAGTTTTTTTGTAGGTGCAAGGGGAATAGGTTATGCTTTAAGCGATTGTCAAATTTTTAAGAGCTGGCTGCTATGTTGCAGCATTCCATTTTCTTTGCATATCCAGGATATAAAAAAGTCGAATAACGAGTTCCATTTGAGAAAACGCGTTAGTATTAGTATTATTGTGCGTTTTAATAAGAGGTACATTTTTTGTGTATAAAATTTTGTCTATCTTTGACTGTTTATCAGCAATGGGAAAGTCACTCAGAATGAAGAACACTTTTGGGGACTTTCCCAGAAAATTCAAGTTATGCGTTTCATTTGCCATGAAAATATCTTAAACATATGATATTGTAATAAAAATCGTTAGAGCCATTTTTGAGAGGAGTCTGGGGAGGGGTTATTTTCCGGAAAATCTTCGTGCCGCATCCTTGGAAAATAGTAAACAGTACGAGGTTTTGTGTTTATACGATTTTTTTGTGTTTGAGTTATGCTGTTCACAGAGTGACAAACACACAGACAGACACACACTACACACACACACGGATGTTACCAAAAATGCTTTATTTGGATTCAGGGGCAACCTTAAACCATGTACATCTCAATATCGAATTTTTGGGTGAAATACTTCCCCTTACTACACATAATAGAAAAGGTAAAAGGTAGTTTGAAAAAGCAAACTTTTCTGCGTAGGGTGCTCGAATTAATCACTGAACTCTTATAGCTTAATTTCTAAATTACAAACATTTGCCATGTTTACATCACTATTTGAGCGAGAATAACACATTATATGTACTAATTTTGTGAGTACTAATGTGCAAAAGTACACCAAAAACTCAAGCGTCAACAAAATTATTATTAGTGTGGACTTACTCAATGAACTAAGGCTAATAAAATTAGCCAATTCTATTACCCTTGCTCTTTTATGAAAAGGTTTAGTGTAATTATTACTAAAAGATACTAATATTATTAGGTAACACACCGATAACTAATATTATTAACTAACAAATTTATGAAACAGAATGCTAACGTCATTAGTTAATATGCCTGCACACTTGCACATTCCTTGGGTCCTGTCCACAAGGAAGAATGCTCAGAAATGTAAGACTTCATCAAGCGCGCTCAATGATTCCGAAGCTCTCAAACGGCAAAAGTACCAGATTACGTGGAAGCCCACGGTATTGCAGAGAATGGACCAAACAGAAGAATGGACATCATAGCTCATGTCCGGGAATCATCATAGGTAATACCGTCAGATGGGAAACAGGCGAAGACCAGCGGGCTGAAGTTCAGAAAGAAAAGTGTGCTACTGACGAGCCAACAGTACCATACTTCTGCAATAAATATCACCTTGCTTCTATTGACGTTTATTACTGATTGAAGCCAGGGGTATTATCCCATGCAGTTTGTAATGTTTTGAAGAAGAAGATATAAATTAAAGACCTCTTTTATTAAAGCAATGGCCCTTAGTGTTCTTAAAGGATCACTAGCTGTATTGAAAAATCATTTGTATTATACAGAGTGCAACAAAAATGTACGGCACAACTTGCAGGATACATTCCTCACACATAGACGAAGAAATTATGTTATATGAACATGAATGTGGAAACGCTTTGTTACCATGTTACATTTCATTTTCTCCAACTCATTATACATGGGAAACACACAAGAATAGAACGTACCAGCATACCACATGCAACTCTTTCGCATAGGAGATGTTCAATATGCCCCCCGTGAGAATTGATACATGCATCAAGCCGCCATCGTAGTGAATCCCGGATGCACTGATGTATCCCTGGAGTATTGCCATGGTTTCGCAGCCTTCCATAATACAGGCACGGAGACTGAACGTCTGGTACTGGGGTTTGATACACAAGAGCTTTCAAATACCCCCGCAAAAATCTAAGCCCAGTGGGTCTAGGTCCGGGGAGCATGGAGGCCAGGCAATTGGTTCCACCTCTACCTATCCATCTGTCACCGAATCCGTTATTTAGAAGCCGACGGACATTAACACTAAAATGAAGAGGTGCTCCATCGTGCATGAAGTACATGTTTTGTCGCACAGCTAAAGGCACATCTGCTAACAGATCAGGTAGAACATTCTCTACGAAATTATGGTAACTTTATCCGTTGAGCCTGGGTGGAAGAACGTGAGGTCCTACCAAACAGTCACCAAGAATGCAGACCGAAACATTGACAGAAAATCTTTGTTGATGACTTGCTTCAACAGTTGCATGAGGATTGACGTCAGCCCATACATGCCGATTGTGATAATTTACAATCTGATCTCGTTGAAACGACGCCTGATTTGTGGTTGGAGAAAATGAGTTGCAACATGGTAACAAAACGTTTCCAGACCCATGTTCATATAGCATAATTTCTTCGTCTACGTGTGAGGAATGTGCCCTGCAATTTGTGCCCTACATTTTTGATAACCTTGTACGTAACTATTTTCAGATAATGTTTTATTAGTTGCAACTTTATTAAAATATATTTATATTCATTACAATTTCAATTGTCAATTGGGTGAAACTAAATGTGTTAATAAATTCTCTCTCTACTTTCGTAGTAATAATATGACTAATATCAGTAATAATTGCTGCATGAAACAGGTCCCAGAACAATTAAATTAGATCAAATTGGAGGCTTAAGAAATTCTAATTCTCCACATTATTAGGCTACCAAGATTACTATTATTACTATTATTATTATTATTATTATTAAAGTTTCATCCAGGTACTTCATAAGTTAGTTGCGACAGATACAATTGTATACCTGGTGTAGAGGATACTGGATTAGATGACCTTTGACACATTCTAATATTAATATTATGAAAATGAATATACACATGGACTAAGCCGTAGGTTAAACCTAGTAATACATAAAAACAATTTATGTGATTGTACCAACACTCAAAGCAATTTAGGAAAATAAACATTTAAGATATAGTTTTGCAATTTATATACTCTAAAACTGAATACAAGATATCGACTTACAAACTATTCAAACGGTATGTCATAACGAGATTACCTTGTGGGAATTTAGAAAGGAACATGCAGTAATGAACATTCAGAAATACAAATACGGACCGAGGAGAACTTTCAAATATTATTTTTGTGTTCTCTGAAATACACGACAAAGGAAATGTAACGGATGCAACTTCCAAAGCCTCTCTATGTCGCATGATGTTATAGCTAAAGTTTCAAAGGAAATAAAATCAATATGCTCTAAATGTCTTAATATGTACAATTCATTGTCCGCTTTAAACTTTACATACAATTTATACGTGTTATTCCCTCTTTGAGTTGCTTATTATGTTTCTTTTCCTCATATTTTGCCGGGAGTTTAACTGTTGCGGTTGCACCACGTATGGAAGCCAATTTGAAGCAAGGAGTTGGGCCACGTTTGGGCGTCAAACTTGCGGGAGTAATGTTTCTAGAAGTGTTCGCCCCACGTACGGTAAAAATTTTCCGGTGGTCTTCGCCCCACGTTTAAGAATCAACTTCTTATTTTAATGTTAATTTATTTATTTATGTATGCCTCGCCTTCGTCAGTACTAATTTGCAGAACATGTATCTCTTAACAGGGCTGGTATGGCTAAAGAATCAGGCTTACACAAATTATAATTGTATTTTACTGTTTTTTTATTTATCCTTCAAATGATTAAATAACACTTCACTGTTGTATCCTACTATAGAGCTGTGAGATTATTGTTAATTACACTTTTAACAGTTAAACTTTAAGTATTATTCTCACCGCTATGAATTTTCATGTCTCACACTGAACCTGTACCGAACCGAACTGCTTGGGTACACTTTCTTGTAGCGTCTATCCTTTGAATTTGTACATTCTCTCTATTTCTAGTTTCTTATTAGCTAAGCCTACTCCAATAGAATACCTTTATTTAACTTTTAGCTTTTCTTATTTTTTGATTGGCTATTTACAAAATGTTTGATATGTTACATTATTATTGTTCCAAGAACTATTAGTAGCCTTTGTAAACTTTCTAATTTATTGTTGTCTCAAGGTTACCTTATTGTTAGCAACTTTCGGCTTTTACTTTGTAATTCTGTTTGCTATGAAAGGCAGCTTGCTTCTATTCTCACAGCTCCTACATTGTTAAACTAAATAGTACATTCACATAACATTATTATACATACATATAATAAAATAAACATAATACAATGACTTTAATATACACTTTTTATATTATATTATACACATATTTCTTTAAGGCGGGCTTTTATTATTATATTTGATATTATATAATTAGACTGACATAATTTAAGTGATAAAGATACTGCCCCAATTTAACATTCTGTTGTGTATGTAATGGGGAAGTATAATGTTTCCTCTATTTACTTTATACCTTGTTACTATGTTTTTGGTATTTTCTCCAATTTGCTTCACATTTCTATTAACCACTGTAATCTTATTTTTCACAAATGTTTTCCTGCTTTCTCCATATATATTTGATATTGAATTAAAAATCTTCCTAAATTTTAGTTCTGTTGTAAATTTCTTCATTTCTCAAGTATTAAATTCTCTCTTCCTTTATGCTTATCATTGCATTCTAGAATAAAATGCCAATTACCATATAATCTATTACATTTTGTACATCTCTCCCCCTTCTTCTCCCTGCTGGACTACTTAAATCCATCACACCTTGCGACGGTATTATTTGTTAAGTTCCACGTTGAGGTAGCCAATTTGCTATGGTATTAGTGTTTGTTTGAAAGAATGCTACTGTTTATTTGCCGCACGTATAAAAGACAATTGGTCGCGGTCACTTTGTGTTATCTTTTACTGAGCGCCTGTTATTTTATTTAATTTTTGGTTCACTGTCCTCCGGCTAGCTATGATCTCTCGGTCAAGCAAATCTCTTAATCAAGGTGTGTAAACGGAAAGGAGTTTTTATCCAAAGATAACACTGATGAATAATTTGTTTTACACTTTTATTGTCGTAACATATTATGCACTTTCACATGTTAATCTTGACACTCGCCAAACTGAAACTGTTATAATAACTTATTTACTGCACATTATTAATTCGCGTACTTCAACTTTTTGTGTAATTAACTTTACAACACTTGAGATTTTTTTTATAACTTTGCTACGCGTACACCGTAAATCGATAAACTATGCTATGTATTCACCATTACTTTTTCTGTTGAACTCGACGACGTGTAATGTACAAATGTTTCCGATGGACTGAAGACGACGTGTAATGTACAAATGTTTCCGATGGACTGAACGAATTTGACTCTGACCTAGCCCTTTTTATACTCCTACACCCCGATATGCCTAAAGATTATAACCGAGCTGCTATTGGTTAATAAAACGCGCCAACATTAGCGTCTATTTTTATATCCAATGAAAATTACGAAAACATATGCTCTAGGGAAAAATGTTCCAGCAAATTCTAAGAAAAACGCGCCAATATTACGTCATTTGCTCGTCTCTAATAATGATAAACAGCTCACCCCCTCGTTACATTATTGCACGCTATTATTGTCAGTTTCAGTAAGGTCGTATAAACCCACTTTTCGACAATGCTTACAATCAACAAACCTCTCAAAACAATGTCACACAATAATGCATATTCACACTACAATCACTCTTGACATTTACATAATTTGTGATACAAATTACTGCGTCAACCTGTTCTCGCCCATGCATACCCCACTCTCTCCTCTTTGTTACATACTTGGATGTAAATTTCTTAATAAGAAAAGTGATATGATAGAACTGAAAACGCAATCTAGTTAGCTATATCATAGCTAGATGTGGAAACAATTTAGTGTACAACGTTCTCGGAGCATAAATTCATTCTTACAAAATAATGCAACCCTAAAATACAACACTGACTGATTATTTTACCTCTGAATAAGTGATTCAAATAATTTTAAGAGCTATGAAATGACTAAAGCTGGCTATTTAGTGAAGAGAAATTTGCTGTGACCCAATTATTGGTAAGGAAATAGTAAAGACAAGAAGTTGTGCTGTTCTTAACATCTGTTGGTGTACCTGAGAAATAATTACTCTTGAATGAAGAGAACCTACTGCAATATCGGCTTATGTATTTACTATAAAATTAATAAAGAATTCTTCTTCTAATGGTGTCATAAAGTGAATAAACTCGGGTTACAGAAGCTTAGCTAAGATCATAACCAGACATTTGCATCTCTGAACACATAATACGAGTAGAAGAACAATGGAAAAAGTACCCTTTTCGATCAGTTTCACAGTTCAGTAGTTTATAATAGATAATAGGCGTTATTTGTATACTCATATACAACTGAGCCAGATATCTCCGCGGTGACGTGCTCGATTCAGGTCTACCGCCCACTCTCACCTGGTTTTTCCTTGTCAGTAGGCGAATGCTAGGATAGCTTCCTTTCCCTTGCTTCCCTTTCATTCTGTTTCCTTCTCATATTTCAGGTGTGCTTCTAAGCTTCGTGGTGTGAGGCGGTGGCGGACAGATGGCACGGATGCTCGCTTCAAGGAAAGACACTACAGGGACATTACAGGACTGCTTTGTTGAACTGGTCGCTAACCGCCCTTTCTGGGCAGCTCCAGTAGTGGGACGGATCTTGGAACAGTAACTACTAGGGACTTCCAAGCATATCTCTTACCTAGTTCTAGCAACCCAAGTTTTTTTTGGCATTGGCTTTTCGCGATGGCACTAGAGGCTAGGATAATCAATTTTAGATTCGTTGAGAAAACATCATCAATTCAGTTTTATTAATTGTTCTCCCGTAGGCCTGAAAGTGGAATCGGAACGAAAAGGTATGCAGTCGACAATAGGTTATACTTCTCAATAGAAGTTAAGGATACTTTGTGTTTTACCGGGAAAACTGGTGTCACATGGAGAATTTAATAGCCTGCTGTCATATCATCGTAGCTCAGATTAGCGGAGCAGCATTACAGGAAGGTGAAGATCGGTGTTTCGAATTCCGACTATGGCACTGAAGTTTTTATTCTGATACTACCTTTCCATACTTAATTCGCAATTAGATTATTATCTTAAATAAATTTTATTATCAGAGATTTGCAAGAAAAGGAATATAAAGGTGGTTGGCAACCCTTTTCAAGCGATGCAAAAAATGTTGTTTTTCGACTTGTTTGTAATGCTTTTTGGTCTTACGCGGTTCATTTTATGTAACTCAGTTCCTTACCATGCCTGTTGGTGATATTTTATAACTAAACATGAATATGTCTGTTGCTCTTGTTGCCTTAAGAACCCGCGATCTCAGGAAATAGAGGCTAGCATGGTATCATGAGACCATGGAGGACGACTCTCTTGTTACTTTACAAACCACTACTATTAGTAAAAGATAATAATAATAATAATAATAATAATAATAATAATAATAATAACAATAACAACAACCTCGGGAACTAGAGGCTAGCATAGTTACCACTAGACCACGGAGGATGACTCTCTTGTTGCTTTGCAAACAGCTACTATTAGTAGAAGGTAATAACAATGGCAATAATAATAATAATAATAATAATAATAATAATAATAATAATAATAATAATAATAATACCCCTATTAAATGAGTTATTCAAAATAAAATACTTTTTTATTCATCCTGAATACTTTGTTCAACTGTTTTCTTCCCACGTCCTTTAATTTTTCCTTTGTATCCCGTTGTGATAAGCTACTGAAGCTTCTCGCGCCATGGGGACTACAGTATGCATTTATAATTAAATACGCCACCTGGTATGCGTGCCCAGTTAACAAATTCGTGGTATTTATTCCACCAGTTTGACGTTGTTCTTGGAGTTGCTCCAAAGCTCCGCAGCCCTCGCTGAGCTGTAATCTTGCTCATAAGGGCAATCATTTTTTTTTACATATCCTCTGTTATTTTCAAATTACACATATACGAAAGGAAGACATTGTTTACAAGTCAATTTCATCCAACCATTTCAATGTATTAATTACTTGTAATTAAAGTATGCCCTTGTAATTTGCATGCACTTATAAGTAGTAATTTTATATTACTTGTCTTATGGTTTATAAGCTCTACAAGATAGATATATCCATCCATCCGTCCGTCCGTCCATTTCATAATATTTGTCTTACCGCTCCTTCGGAGTCTTTCGCTCCTGATCGGGAAATCAATCACTGTTCATTGGTTAGGGTTTGAGTGCCAGACATTTATCAAACCAATAAGAGACGGACAGAGTTGGTGGATATATGGCGAGTATCTTGCAGCAAATCGTAAAATGCTTCCGTTTCCCACCCTTTCGTCATTCACTTTGTTCAAACCAATAAGAGATTAGCACATCTGGGTAGGTGTGGAACACAACTATATAAGGGAATTCTGCCAACATTAATAAAAGAAATGCATTATAGGAAACCAAAAGCATCGCAACGTCTTTTGCACCGGGCTGTGCACGTATGTCCACTCTTTTCATCTTATTGCATTGGCGTCTGTTTCCCGTTAATTTGTAATTTTACATCATTATCATCAACACCACTATCAACTTTCAGGATTAGGGCATTGAACTGCCATTCTTAAACTTCCAAAATTCAAATCCGTTTCTACCGGCGTTTTCCTGGACGTCCCAAATTTCCTTTTTTTCAATTGGTCACCCTTATATGAGTTTTTCCATTCTTAATAGATGCTCATGCCATTGTTGTGTGCATCAATATATACTTTCAGTATTTAATTCGGAGCATATATTTATGTTTCTTCTCCTATTATGTGATTTCTATACTGCCGATGCTCTTTAATAGTTTAATTGCAGGTGCTTATATTTTCTTTCTTTGATATATTTGTCAGATTCTTATGCTCTGATCCGTACGTTGATGCTGAGAGAGCTGTAGTATTATAGAAGTTTGGAAGGGCTTCTTTCAGTTCTTTTTATTAGCGTTCTTTTAATTGTTCAAATGATGTATATTAAACTCAAGAGGTTTTTTATCTTAATCCATTGGTCTTTCATCTGTTAAATAGAAAGGTATATAATGAAAGTTAAACGGTCCACATTGGCACCGTTATTGACAATTTGTCCTTATGAGGGTTTTTTCCCTTTAAATCCTTTAAATGTTTTGGGATTCCTATATTATTCATGGTATTCCATATCTTAATGTGTAGATCATTCAAATATTTTATTTCTTCCACTAATGCATAACTATTGGTACATTAAACTCTTATGTTTTTGAATAATTTGGATTAAAGAGAAGATGCATTCCATATAGAATCTATTCTTTCTGAAGCCATTTTGTTCTTTTGATAGTGGGCTTCCATTATTGTTGCGATTCCCTTACTAACAAATGTTGCAAAAATCACACACGCATTATTAGAACGCGTATACCTCTATAATTATTATAATCTTTTTTATTGCCTTTTTTTTATAAGTTGGCATAACCACTCCTACCTTCACTCTTCAGATATACGTCCATGGATTCAACATATATTTAAAAAGTGAAAGAACCTTTACAAAAATTACATCAAGAAGCACTTAAATAATTCATTATTCATATCATCAGATCCAGTAGACCTTTTCAAGCGTGTTAAGCATTTATAATTTATGTAACCTGAAATATAAAACCTTAAATGGAAACATGGGTCCTTATTTCACGGTAATATCGCAAATGCATTTCTTTGTGCAGGTATGGAGAGAATGTATGTGCAGATCTCTTTGGTGTAAATGCTTATTTGCGACCATGCAAAATTTCCTATGTATAATGAAAACTATCTCCAGCTTGCATCAAGCCTTAATGCGAATGACCCATGTAAGAAAAATGCATGTTGAAACAACTTTCATAATTGTTGTGAGCTTATGCTTAGCACATGTTTAGCATGGGAATGGTCTTACTTTTATTGGAGTTTTAATTTGGAGTAAGTTAATTATATTACTTATTTATGTATGTTTATACATGCTTGTTTATATATTATGAATGCAAAGGTAAAAAGCAAACAGACAATAGGATAAAAAGCATTAACAGGTGGATTTGCATTGTGATCAATGTATAAAGGGCATTAATGAAAATCTTCGGCGGATTTTGTATCGTTTCCTGGGTCCTTCACCTTACCTATCGCAGAGTGTGGTGGCTTGATAACACAGCAATAAGTGGGAAAAGAAGGGAGGTTGATGCCTTCACTTTTTTGCTGTTATGGAAACCAAAACATGTTAATTGTCTCATAATACTAGCGAAATTACTCGTGGACGTATTGTGGGTATGTGAGAAGCTGGTTCCACTGTCGCAGCAATTGCAATGGCAGTGCATAAAGGTATGTTTATAGTAAATTACTGTATAAGAATATTCCAGGAAGGTGAGGAAGACGGTCAACGTACTCGTCAGAAAGTGGGCACCCAGTAAAATATCCACAGATGATGATATTCGTTTACTAAACGCAAATTACTCTGTTTTATAATTGATCATGTTTAGAAACTAGAGGTAAATGCGTATCTGTATATGGTTTACAGAATATGACATACATATTATGGCAATAAAATTGGGTTACATTTTTGTCTATAATCCTGTTGTATTTCTATGTTCAGCAATACGTTAGTAAAGGTAAATTAACCATTTATAGTTTGAATTAGAGGGAAAACATGCTTTATTTAATTATTTATTTATTTATTCTTTAGTTATGCTTGCTTCTATGCAGCAATAAGCATTGATACCACTGTGAGAATAAAGGTCTGTTTATCTTATGTTATATGCATATAATGAATACCATTTAAGCTTTAATTTGAAAATCTTCTCACACTGCACATTCTACATTTCGCTAACCTGGGCGCTCATCGAGTTTTCCCCTTAGCTTTTAACCCTTTTAAAGGAGTGTCCTTCACTAGCCGATAAGTTATGGGCTACCAATCACGAGGTTTGTATTACAAAATGAATGCACTCACTCTACTTCTTTCACTTTTAGCCAATACGATCGAGAGCGTAAACATGTATTTCGTTTCTAGGCCATATTGTAACCTTTGTTGTGGTTATTGGTGTAGCTATTTATCAGAAGGAGTGGTGCACCCTTGCACCGTGGCCTAAACCAATCAATGAAATGGCTATGGCTTTGCAAGGCCACGCACAACGATAAATAATGTGACATAGACGCGAGGTGCAGTGAGATTTTCTTTGGCGCACTTTGTACAACAATCAGATTTTAGTAGTGCTTATGCTGAGCTAACCAGTCAACATTTTAATTGGCACATAAACTAGTATTTCTTTCGCAATTATATACTCAAGTTCTTTTTCTCATATTAGTCTTAGTATTTTTTAAACATGATGTCTATTGCATTATATATGATCACATGGAACAGTCAAAAGCAGATTGCATATCCTTCATAAAAAGTGACGAAGAGGTCACTCAACCAATATGACAAGATCGAAATATGACATTTAATACAATAAAGTGTAATAACTCCACACTATTTACTCTTAATTAGTTGATTCACTACTGATTTGGATGTGAATTTAAGTTTCTTGCATATTTTCACATTCCACCTAGAATTGTTCATTTGAAACGATACATTTTCAGAGTTGTGATGAACAGCTTAGCAAGATTTTCTCGGTGACATCTTAAGGCAGGTTTGCCAGAAAGTATAGATCTAAGGCTTCCTTAATCTACAGATTATTTATGGCGGCACCACCAGTACGAACTAATATGAAGTTCATCCCCGAAATCCTTAAAACTAATGTTATACCACAAATTCACAAACTAGCAGGTCTAAATTAAATTTTCATTGTTTTATAGGTTTTATAACTTGTAATTAAAATTAAAATTTGGTAATCCTTATTAGTAAAGCTATTTTATAAATACATAATATGATGTGGTAGAAACGAGGAGGCAAAGAAATAAAAATATAGAAACAGTTTATGTGACACAAAAGTATAGAATTTAGTATTAGAGAAATGTAAAAGTACTTAAAAATTAAAAACGTTATTTTACATCGACATCATAAAATATAGTTTTAAACTTTCTGTCCTAATGAGAGGGATGTTCTTGTTTATCTTAGACGAGTTCTTATCTCTTAGTGTAATTTTTGATAAAGCAACACGAATTTCTGTTACGTTATTGAGGTAGCTCTATGAGCACACGTTGTGCATAAAAAAGTGGCCCAATACCCTAGACTGACATAGTGTTTTTCTCTCCACCTTCCGGTAACCGATTTTTGACTCCACCCAACCGATATCAGATTTCTGTGTGTCTGGTCTAAAACAATACAGGGAAATGCAAACTAGCCAATGAACGATGCTTATATCCATGTGGAATGGAAGGGTGTTCGGATAGCACCTCTATGAAAGAGTTTCACTACTATTGTGCCAAGGAAAGGCTAAACCAATTACAAATAATTCGGCCTTCTAGAGGAAGGGATGAAGAATTATTTTCCTGTGAGGTTAAACTGAATGACAGCTTTCATCAGCGACATGGAGACGAAGTTTAAAATTGCTGCCGCTCCTAACCGGCAATAAGAAAACGGTAACGTAGCACTTAAATATAAAGTTTAAGTTGTAATGTTACCCCTCGGCAGTTCGGACATACTTTTGGGGAGATAAAGTACCCTGTCAATTCAGTGGGTAAAAAAAAATTGTTGGTCACGCTGGTAAGAGTGGGGTTAGATTTTGTAAGTACCACATAAACAACTCCATTCCATTATGTGCCACATTTTATGCACGCCAGTATCTCACAGTGCTGTTAAGGCAGTGTAAGCTCTCTTCGGTTGATAGTGAAGTTATTTGCTCAATCGAGCGCGTGACTGTGTGATACAAAAATAATAAGACAGCCGCCGTCTTTTGCGACACACATACTTTGGGAAAGTCCATCTTAAGGCATTAGTGGTCAATATCACCTATTACTGACCTTCTGATAGTTCAGGTAACCCCATGGGTAGATGAAACACTGGTGGTTACACGTTCAGCAAGTAACCGCAGGAGGAATATTTGCAGCATGAAGTCATCCCCTTGAGCAGAATGAGGAACTCCTTCCTATTGATGCGTTCTACGCCCTCTCCTCACGTTCTTGGCCTGCTCTATTGTAATCCGATAGACGAAGCAAGGTCGACAGCAACAACGAAACATGCACAGCGGGTGTAAATTCCACAGTAGTGTTTGTTTCGACACTTTCATGTGCTTCTTGTTCCTGACATGGGCGTTGTCAGTGCTGATTCTTTATGTTCCATGTGGGCGGGAACTCCTTCTGACCGCTCTATGGGTACACAAATCGTGCTCATCTTCTAAATGACTACACCTGTGTGAACAAGAGAACGAGGAATTACTTTAAAAATTCTGATGTGATACATTCACATGATTTTCTCTACCCTCTATAGTTTATTAGTGAGTATGCAAACTGGTTTTACTAAAGCTTATTTTCCTTTCTGTTACATTGTAATCCAGATAAACCTTCGCAGATACAGCTACATTACACATTTCGTTATATAGGGTTATTCAAAAAGAAGAAACAGGCTTTAAATATTTATTTCCAATGAACGACAATAGATGGCGACACATGCGATACATCACTGAATAGAGTAAAGTTCAAAGTTTTGTTTTATGTGTTCAAAATGAGCACCATTTGTTATGTGAGGACGATCAAAGCTTTTACGTTTGCATACGCAACCATCTCCTACGAATTTATTGTACCAATTGTAAATTTTTTATAACGAGGGGGCTCATTATTGAAACTACAACGAAATGCACGTTGCAATACAACAATGGATTCACTCCTTGCATAGTGCAGCACACACAACTACTTTTGTTGTGACGTACTCATTTTATCGTAAACAAACACAGCGCCGCTGTAGGCACTGAATGGATCTAATATGTGGGCCATAATATTTGAACTTTCCTCTATTCAATGATGTTTCGTATGTGTTGTTATCTATTGTCGTTCATTAGAAATAAATATTTAAAGTCTGTTTTTTCTTTTTGAAATACCTTGTAGACAAAAGGGAACAGCGATAGTCAAATGTTTAAGAAATGGACACTATACGCTGGCCTTAAAATTCCTTGCTGTTTCTATGCAATCGCGAGAAACAACTGTTGACAGGACTTCAAGAGAATGGCCAAGTATTGACAATAACGAAGGATTAATAACGGATATCTCAGAAATGGTTTATATCACAAAAAACGTGTTTTAAATAAATTGTGTGTTTTAAACAGATCTACATTTTATGTTTACTACATTTTCGTCTATTGTTTAACATTTACCAGTTATACAATATTATACAAAATTCGTTCCGAATGAAGAAAACTTCAAAGGCTATTCCCAAGATACACATTTTATTTTCCCGTAAATATCTTTAATGTATGGTATTTTAATCAAAATCGTTACAGCCATTTTTTAGAAAATAAATTTCTAAAAAGTTCCATATAAAGGGTAGTCTGGGGTGGGGGGAGTTTTCTTGAAAATCTTCGTGTCGCATCCTTGAAGGATAGTGAACCTAAATACTAAGTTTGATTTTTCGTTTTTGTGTTTTGCTGTTCACAGATACAGACACATACAACACACGAACATTTTTAAAAGTGCTTTCTTTGGATTCAGGTGCCTCAAAACATGTATTTGCTGTGAAATCTCGATATCCAATTTTTGATGGAATGCAATATCGTCTCCACCTACTAGGTATGTGGTAGAGAAAGTAAAAGGAAAGGATTAGGAGTGGGAAAACAGATAAATGTAATTGTTTTCAAATGCGAAGGATATAATTCCAATTCTTCACTTTAGCTACGATGTCACGTACAACTGCGTTGATTTTCTTACCTTTATAAGTACTTGTCTTTGAAACAAAGTATTGTCGTGTACCTTCAATGAACTTCATTGCTCATTTATACAGGCGGAATCGGCTCAGTTTTTTGTTCAGTGTTCGTTCAGATGGTTCTCGGAAATCTAGAAACATCTAGAAGGGGATGAGGCAGTATAGCAACATTCCGAAGGTTCCGAGCTTCAGAATATGGATGTAATGGCTGCAGTGGCAGTTGCTCGAGTATAGTGCAGTTATAAGAGCAATGGAAATAGAACAAGTGAGCATCGAAGTGACTACGCTTAGTTTTCCTTGATTATCAATGTGAATAAGGTCAAGAAGTTCACATTTATTTTAACAAACTATACAGTTCGTAACCAACTGTGAAAGACTAACTATTCAATGGCACGAGGGTAAAAGATTTCAGGGCAGTTTGGGTGTATCAGTGAACATAAAATGTCAGCTTGAAATTGATGAATGAAAAATAGATATGTTTCGCCGAAGCTAATAATTCATAAAGTAACTAAGGCACGTCGGTTCTGAAAGTGCAGCTGTGATACAATGTAAGACGTATTTAATTTTAACATTTGATCCCTTTATGTGGATATCTACAGCACGTCCTCTAGGAACTCAATATGGAACTGCACTCTTTGCATTATTGAACAGTTTAATTTTACATTTTTGCAGTTGAAACAATAAAACAAGATGCATTCAATGCTTTTCTTCAGATATATTTTAAGCAAGATCAAATTGAATGAGCAATTCAATATAAATATTAATACTATCTACACACTTGAAAGATGCGTTTAAAACAGAGTAGCTAGGAATTAAATGTACATATACAAACACAAATGGCATATATAAATACTTTAATGTTCTATGTCAATGTTAATTGAACGTCTCAAGTCTATAGGAAAAATAAATGAAATTATGTTTAGGAGCACGCGTACAAGACTGGGAGTTTCCAAAATGGAAAACTGAAAAAAGCTCTATACATGCTAGTAGTTGTATATTGGGGCTTCTATATCAATTTATGGCTTTTTAATTGGCTTAATTGATTTAAATTGGTCTTTCATGGAAGCCCGACCTAAAGCACATGGGGTTTCTGTATCAATTTATGGCTTTTTAATTGGTTCACTTGGTTCAATTGGTCTTTCATGGAAGCCCGACCCAAGTAGCATGAGTCTTCTGTATCAATTTATGGCTTTTTAATTGGTTCACTTGGTTCACTTGGTCTTTCATGTAAGCCCGACCTAAAGCACATGGGGTTTCTGTATCAATTTATGGCTTTTTAATTGGTTCACTTGGTTCAATTGGTCTTTCAGGCAAAGGGGACCTATAGTGCATGAGTCTTCTGGATATATTAATGGTTACTGCTGGAGTTGGTAATTGCGAGGGTCGCTTACATGTCCACGTGGTGTCATTTACTTGAAGCATTTAAAGGCACCCTCCTCCTCGGCTTTGGGTGAGGGAGGTAATCAAAATAATGTATGCACTTCCAGTCAGCTATGAGACATGATTCACCCCTATAAAGTACACAGCGTTAATTCTAATCATATACATCAAATAAAAAAATACAAGTTTCAATTTTTGTGGCGAACGCTCCTAACAACTGTAGATGTTTAAAAAATCGAAAGGTTTAATTTTCACCATCCTACCGAGACTTGTTGCTTTCTACGACATGAATAACATGCTACTTAAAACCGTGTATGTATACAGTGAGGTCTCCCTCCACGCCAGTTTAAAAGACGATCGTTTGAGTATTCTCTCGCGTCCCCTCTGTCTGGAATGCCCGGTCAATTAAGGCTATTGACTCACCCTTCGCATAAGCGGGGAACCTATTCACGGTATTGATTTTTCTCAGCCAGCTCCCTCTCATATATAAGACTGGTATCTATTATTGTAAAAGTTCGCTTTATTTACGCCAGATGCCCGAAGGTTACAGAACTAACATTTGTAATTCATATCTGGCACTATAGATGACGACAGAATCCGATCCGCTATTGATTTTTTCATTAAAACTACATGAGATTCAAACACATTAGCTAATTACAGTGTTACAAGCTGTATGTACAGTGAAATAAAAACGAATCGCATTTGAAAAAAAATTCTCATATGTTACACTCACATGACTTTCTCTACTCTTGTACAAACTTGAGTGGGTTGCCATGTGATGCACTCCATTCTCTTTACATGCCTAAGACATAAAAAAATGAATAACGAATTCGAGAAAAAATATAATTATTGGGGAATTTAAGGGAATAACAAGCAATATCTCGAAAATAGTTCTCAATAAAACAGGGGGCCTCAAAACATAAATATCCGGTGAAATCTCGGTATCGAATTTTCGCGTGGAATACAATACTTCCCTTACTTACTCTACATAGTAGAGAAATTTAAAATACTTAGTTATAACAACGGGAAAGATGTCTTATATCTTTTTTCCCACGAGGTGTATGATTCATACAAGGTAATTGAACAATGTCTTGTTATTTAATTAACAGTACACCAAAAGGCAGACCATCTTTTACAGAATAACTTAAGTCATTTCCGGAACACGTGTATGCTTTTTAGAAAGAAATATCTAAATGATACCTTCATTCTAATGTAGGTTCAAAGGCATTAGTGGATTGATCATTTCCTGCATTATTTCAACAAGAGCACATAAAAAATATATTACGTAAAGATGATTCAGCGTTCGATTTCATACTGAACTAAAGCTTGAAACAAATATTCAGTTTTCAGAACGCTAAAGTACGATTGAAAAGGAATATATACGTTAAATCAACTTCCATTTCCACGTAACGGATTACGACAAAACTAAAAGAGAAAGACAAAAGTAGACTAGAAAATGAGAAAGCAAGCGCAAATAGTAGTAGTTATTTGGGGACTTTAGCTACTTTCAACTGCAACTTATTTTAACTCAAGCAACCTTAAGACAGGTCTTCTATTAGCTAATTTTATAATTAAATAAAACAATTAATGTTTGAAAAATACTTCATTAACATACTAATTAACAAAAATTAACTTAACTCTGAATTTTTCGTTGAAACTCTGTAATCTGCTATAAAATAGCTTGCATAATATATAAAAAATACTCTTACGACATAAAAAAGCTTAACATACTTAAAGCTTAACCTCGAATGTCAACAACTGAAAAAAAAATTGAAAAGCGGTAATATGCCAGAAAATGGAGTATAGAATATAGGGAAATTATCCTTTTCTTCATTCATCAAGTTTACATGCCTAAATGATTATTTCCAGACAAGACGCCAGTGAAGAAGAAATACCAGTTCAGCGCCTGCGCTGGTATTATTATCTACTTACTGGGAGGCATATCAACGGTCTCCACTTCAACTCCACACATGGTCAAACTTTAATGTTTAAAACACTTCTGAGCTATGGCACTGGTTACACACACATATACTTCCAAACATCAGGAATGAGCGAAGACCTTCGAGCACACTCGAATACATGTACAAGCAATATACACACAGGAACATACCAAACACCAACAGAGAGAGACGCTCTTACCTATAAGCATGGGGGGCTCTGTTATAATATAGCTTCATATATCAGAGGCTCTGTCTTTAGATGATTGTATTGATTAATGTAACATTGAAGATGACGGGAATTGCGGGATTAGGGAGCTATGGTATTAATGGAGTTATGTGGTGGCGGTGGCGAATGTATAGAGTTACGGTGCTGATGGAGGCACGCGATGGTCATGGACGTATAAGTTAATGTACTTGTAAGTGTGAAGGATTATTTGTGATGGTGGTGATAGGAGGCGATGAGGAGGGTTATATTGTCGGGAAGGCTTTTGGAAATGATGGCGGTGATGAGAGGTGGTGTTCATTGTTTCGCTGATGCTGATTCTTTTTTTTGTGTGTAGAAGGGCACACATTCATTACGAAGAAATACACTAACACTGTAAAACATACCGAATTGTTGCGAGTAGCACAAAACCTTTATCAGTGTATAAAATGGTTTCAATGTCCTTACAACATCTTAGAATACTTATAAAGCTGTAAACGGTATCGAATTCCTTTTAAAGTGTTCAAAGTTCTCGATTTACGAGAACATTTAAGTGATGCAAGGATCCAATGAAGCTAGGACAGGCTCTCCATTCAGCATATAAGAGACTTCACCTAGATTAGGCTAGGAGCGGTAAAGCCAAGATAGCGTATATTGTGTAAAGCCACTTTAGGTTAGACTGGTTGAGGTCATGATAGGGGTCACAGATAATTAGAGGACGGGCTAGTTTATAGCTTTAAGTTATGATCGCTTGAATAGATGATGGGGGGGCTACTGACTAAGATTGAGACACGTTAACATGCACGTCATCGAGCTAGGCTAGCTAATAGCAGCCTGGACGTGAATCCTGCTTATACTATCTTAGGATAGGTTAGGATATTCAGTGCTAGCTAAGGACTGGCTTGTTGGACAGATTATAAGAAATGGTATCATATTAGGCTAGATAATTACTGGGCAGAATACATAACGCTAGGATAGTCTGGGAACAGGTAGAGTTAGGCTCGCACGATTGTCCGAGTTTGAAGAACAGGCTAGCATAGAATGTCTTAGGAATGGATTCGTCATGATTGTTATGGTTGGCTGCGTTTCACGGTTAAGTTATTTACGTTTGTGGTTACGTTTACTGGTTACGTTGGTTAAGTTTAGTGGTTACATTAGTTACGTTTAGTGGTTACGTTGGTTAAGTTTAGTGGTTACATTGGTTACGTTTAGTGGTTACATTGGTTAAGTTTAGTGGTTACATTGGTTACGTTTAGTGGTTACGTTGGTAACGTTTACTGGTTACGTTTAGTGGTTACGTTGGTTACGTTTAGTGGTTACGTTGGTTACGTTTAGTGGTTACGTTGGTTACGTTTACTGGTTACGTTGGTTACGTTTACTGGTTACGTTGGTTACGTTTACTGGTTACGTTGGTTACGTTTACTGGTTACGTTGGTTACGTTTACAGGTTACGTTGGTTACGTTTAGTGGATACGTTTACTGGTTACGTTGGTTACGTTTACTGGTTACGTTGGTTACGTTTACTGGTTACGTTGGTTACGTTTACTGGTTACGTTGGTTACGTTGGTTACGTTTTGGCTAGGTTGGACGATGCCAAGATAGATAATGAAAGGATCATTCAGAGCAGGTAAGGCAGGGATAGATTGGCTTAGGATGGTCGCTTGTGGCTAGGTTAGACTACTCCAAAATACCTAAAACTAACCAATTCAGGGGTTGTGCCTATCGGTCTCACATGTTAGCTACTTAACATATAGAAGCTTACAAAATTTAGAAAGAAGGACTGAAAGTATATATATTTATTCTAATAATGGATAAGAAATGCTCATAAAGTATCAAAATCAGTGGAAAATACATTAACTCTTGAAATTAGAATAAATACTTGCTTTAATGCACTGACTTACAAATGAAATTCCACTCTCCATATTACAATAGCATCCTAAAAGCATGTCACAATACCTCATTCACATCTTAAAATACACTGAAAGAGGCTCAAATTCTCTTACCAGAAACTTTGAAAATAGCTGCAGCGCGCCTAAAGAACCCTCAGAATACTGTAAAGATCTGAAGCAATATCATGAACATAACAGCTCCTACTTATAAAACCGTTCATAATTTTCCAAAAACCTGTGTCTAATAGCTCATAAACGCCAGCTAAATGCTCTACAGTTCCTATTCCAGTGGCTAAAATGCAAGCAAACATTTCTAAAAATACACTACAATGCCTGCTACAGGATGAAAAATATATTCGAAATACCTACATCAATCCCTCCGTCTGTATTTTGAAAGATACTTTAAAAAAACATCATAAAGCATATTCAAAATGTTCTGAAAATCTTAAAAAAAGATGCATCAATATCCTGAAAATGAATGCTACTACTTTAAGAAACATCTAAAATTCCCATTCAAGTATATCGGGATGTCCTTAAAGCCTGTACTCATATCTAATTCCATAGGCTGGAATGCCTTTAAAGAGTCACAAACACTCCTAGCACGAGCTTTGAAAACGTCTTGAAAATTGTCACAATACCTTAAAAGAGCATAAAATGGCTCCACATAATCTAAAAAACCCAGTAATTCTAAAAGCCCTTCAGGACACTCTAATGACATAAAAATACACGCTACACTTCTAAAAAGCCATTCAGGATCAGAACCATAAACAATACACATAAAAGTGTCAAGAGCATCTAAATACACTGTAAAATACGTCAAAATGCTAAAAAAAGACCCTTAACGATAGCATGAAATACATGGCGTAATTTCTTTAACCCGCGCACATAAATAGTTCACTGACAATACCATGAAGATAACTGCACCTCACTGTAAAAGAGTATCCTAGTGACCTATACAATACAGCTAAAATACCTGCCACTATTTATAAAACCCATCAGCATACTCCAAAGACTTGGACTGACCTAATTAAAATACATTCTCTTGTCTATAGAACCATCAGACTAGGCTTAAATGCTCAAAATATATGTATTAAACCTAAAATACACAAAGGATAAAATCTAAACATCAGGCTTTATTATGAATAGGGACAGAGGCTAGAAAGGCTAATCAAAAGAAACACTTAAGTCAATGGTGAAAATATCTTTATTGAGAATTATTATTATTTGATTTTACATTAAGCAAACACTAGAGCATTGAACAGAAGCAAACAAAATTTTAACACACTCATTCATTCAAATGCGAAAGCTCTTTATTATACAGAGTTCAGTCTCAATCATGCTATAATCCCAGTGCTCTTCAATACTTGGATGATCTTATTAATCTCAATAGAAAAGTCGTTTTTACCAGCTTCATGCGACATCATTAACAGTCTTAGCTGGTGTACTAAGTCATTAGGATCTGTACAGGGATATAAAATCTCGATATTCGCATTGGATACATCACCCACACTGGACGAGTTAACACTAAAATGTTTATTTTTTAGCATGTATTTATACAATATGAGTGAATAAATACAATGTCGTCAATAAATTCCACTGTTATTTTTATTAAATAAAGTTTTTATTTTTTACTGCATTCATTTGTGCTCTTTTAAGGTATTGTGACAATTTTCAAGACGTTTTCAAAGCTCGTGCTAGGAGTGTTTGTGACTCTTTAAACGCATTCCTGCCTATGGAATTAGATATGAGTACAGGCTTTAAGGACATCCCGATATACTTGAATGGGAATTTTAGATGTTTCTTAAAGTAGTAGCATTCATTTTCAGGATATTGATGCATCTTTTTTTAAGATTTTCAGAACATTTTGAATATGCTTTATGATGTTTTTTTAAAGTATCTTTCAAAATACAGACGGAGGGATTGATGTAGGTATTTCGAATATATTTTTCATCCTGTAGCAGGCATTGTAGTGTATTTTTAGAAATGTTTGCTGGCATTTTAGCCACTGGAATAGGAACTGTAGAGCATTTAGCTGGCGTTTATGAGCTATTAGACACAGGTTTTTGGAAAATTATGAACGGTTTTATAAGTAGGAGCTGTTATGTTCATGATATTGCCTCAGATCTTTACAGTATTCTGAGGGTTCTTTAGGCGCGCTGCAGCTATTTTCAAAGTTTCTGGTAAGAGAATTTGAGCCTCTTTCAGTGTATTTTAAGATGTGAATGAGGTATTGTGACATGCTTTTAGGATGCTATTGTAATATGGAGAGTGGAATTTCATTTGTAAGGCAGTGCATTAAAGCAAGTATTTATTCTAATTTCAAGAGTTAATGTATTTTCCACTGATTTTGATACTTTATGAGCATTTCTTATCCATTATTAGAATAAATACATATACTTTCAGTCCTTTTTTCTAAATTTTGTAAGCTTCTATATGTTAAGTAGTTAACATGTGAGACCGATAGGCACAACCCCTGAATTGGTTAGTTTTAGGTATTTTGGAGTAGTCTAACCTAGCCACAAGCGACCATCCTAAGCCAATCTATCCCTGCCTTACCTGCTCTGAAAGATCCTTTCATTATCTATCTTGGCATCGTCCAACCTAGCCAAAACGTAACCAACGTAACCAACGTAACCAGTAAACGTAACCAACGTAACCAGTAAACGTAACCAACGTAACCAGTAAACGTAACCAACGTAACCAGTAAACGTAACCAACGTAACCAGTAAACGTAACCAACGTAACCAGTAAACGTAACCAACGTAACCAGTAAACGTAACCACTAAACGTAGCCAACGTAACCAGTAAACGTAACCAACGTAACCAGTAAACGTAACCAACATAACCAGTAAACGTAACCAACGTAACCAGTAAACGTAACCAACGTAACCAGTAAACGTAACCAACGTAACCAGTAAACGTAACCAACGTAACCAGTAAACGTAACCACTAAACGTAACCAACGTAACCACTAAACGTAACCAACGTAACCACTAAACGTAACCAGTAAACGTTACCAACGTAACCACTAAACGTAACCAATGTAACCACTAAACTTAACCAATGTAACCACTAAACGTAACCAATGTAACCACTAAACTTAACCAACGTAACCACTAAACGTAACTAATGTAACCACTAAACTTAACCAACGTAACCAGTAAACGTAACCACTAACGTAAATAACTTAACCGTGAAACGCAGCCAACCATAACAATCATGACGAATCCATTCCTAAGACATTCTATGCTAGCCTGTTCTTCAAACTCGGACAATCGTGCGAGCCTAACTCTACCTGTTCCCAGACTATCCTAGCGTTATGTATTCTGCCCAGTAATTATCTAGCCTAATATGATACCATTTCTTATAATCTGTCCAACAAGCCAGTCCTTAGCTAGCACTGAATATCCTAAGCTATCCTAAGATAGTATAAGCAGGATTCACGTCCAGGCTGCTATTAGCTAGCCTAGCTCGATGACGTGCATGTTAACGTGTCTCAATCTTAGTCAGTAGCCCCCCATCATCTATTCAAGCGATCATAACTTAAAGCTATAAACTAGCCCGTCCTCTAATTATCTGTGACCCCTATCATGACCTCAACCAGTCTAACCTAAAGTGGCTTTACACAATATACGCTATCTTGGCTTTACCGCTCCTAGCCTAATCTAGGTGAAGTCTCTTATATGCTGAATGGAGAGCCTGTCCTAGCTTCATTGGATCCATGCATCACTTAAATGTTCTCGTAAATCGAGAACTTTGAACACTTTAAAAGGAATTCGATACCGTTTACAGCTTTATAAGTATTCTAAGATGTTGTAAGGACATTGAAACCATTTTATACACTGATAAAAGTTTTGTGCTACTCGCAACAATTCGGTATGTTTTACAGTGTTAGTGTATTTCTTCGTAATGAATGTGTGCCCTTCTACACACAAAAAAAGAATCAGCATCAGCGAAACAATGAACACCACCTCTCATCACCGCCATCATTTCCAAAAGCCTTCCCGACAATATAACCCTCCTCATCGCCTCCTATCACCACCATCACAAATAATCCTTCACACTTACAAGTACATTAACTTATACGTCCATGACCATCGCGTGCCTCCATCAGCACCGTAACTCTATACATTCGCCACCGCCACCACATAACTCCATTAATACCATAGCTCCCTAATCCAGCAATTCCCGTCATCTTCAATGTTACATTAATCAATACAATCATCTAAAGACAGAGCCTCTCATATATGAAGCTATATTATAACAGAGCCCCCCCCATGCTTATAGGTAAGAGCGTCTCTCTCTGTTGGTGTTTGGTATGTTCCTGTGTGTATATTGCCTGTACATGTATTCGAGTGTGCTAGAAGGTCTTCGCTCATTCCTGATGTTTGGAAGTATATGTGTGTGTATGTATATCTCTGAGCCTGCTTGTTTTGATTTGTGTGTGAGTATCTCTGAGTCTGCTTGTTTGTGAGTATTTATCTGCGTGAATGAGTCGGTATGTATGTGTATGTTCGGATATATTCGTAAGTCTTCGTACCTGGCAATGTGTTTTGGGGAGGTGTTTGGCTGTGTGTATGTCTGTATGTGTGTGGATATGTCTGTATGTATGTATGTACATCAAGAAAGAGAGAAAGAACGAAGATAAACCTCGATCTGGATCTCGTATACCTGAGAACCCCCTCCAATATATCCATATAATGCTGTAGGATTATTATCCCACGCGAGTATCACAGTTGTTTAGCAGTTAAACATTTATGTTTTACCATTCCGAGATACAAATCATAGGGACACTTGCCTAGTTATTCGGAACATTCCAATTAGTGCTGTAAAATTTAATGCACTTGTCAAGCATGTCTAAGTGCCATAGCTCAGAAGTGTTTTAAACATTAAAGTTTGACCATGTGTGGAGTTGAAGTGGAGACCGTTGATATGCCTCCCAGTAAGTAGATAATAATACCAGCGCAGGCGCTGAACTGGTATTTCTTCTTCACTGGCGTCTTGTCTGGAAATAATCATTTAGGCATGTAAACTTGATGAATGAAGAAAAGGATAATTTCCCTATATTCTATACTCCATTTTCTGGCATATTACCGCTTTTCAATTTTTTTTTCAGTTGTTGACATTCGAGGTTAAGCTTTAAGTATGTTAAGCTTTTTTATGTCGTAAGAGTATTTTTTATATATTATGCAAGCTATTTTATAGCAGATTACAGAGTTTCAACGAAAAATTCAGAGTTAAGTTAATTTTTGTTAATTAGTATGTTAATGAAGTATTTTTCAAACATTAATTGTTTTATTTAATTATAAAATTAGCTAATAGAAGTCCTGTCTTAAGGTTGCTTGAGTTAAAATAAGTTGCAGTTGAAAGTAGCTAAAGTCCCCAAATAACTACTACTATTTGCGCTTGCTTTCTCATTTTCTAGTCTACTTTTGTCTTTCTCTTTTAGTTTTGTCGTAATCCGTTACGTGGAAATGGAAGTTAATTTAACGTATATATTCCTTTTCAATCGTACTTTAGCGTTCTGAAAACTGAATATTTGTTTCAAGCTTTAGTTCAGTATGAAATCGAACGCTGAATCATCTTTACGTAATATATTTTTTATGTGCTCTTGTTGAAATAATGCAGGAAATGATCAATCCACTAATGCCTTTGAACCTACATTAGAATGAAGGTATCATTTAGATATTTCTTTCTAAAAAGCATACACGTGTTCCGGAAATGACTTAAGTTATTCTGTAAAAGATGGTCTGCCTTTTGGTGTACTGTTAATTAAATAACAAGACATTGTTCAATTACCTTGTATGAATCATACACCTCGTGGGAAAAAAGATATAAGACATCTTTCCCGTTGTTATAACTAAGTATTTTAAATTTCTCTACTATGTAGAGTAAGTAAGGGAAGTATTGTATTCCACGCGAAAATTCGATACCGAGATTTCACCGGATATTTATGTTTTGAGGCCCCCTGTTTTATTGAGAACTATTTTCGAGATATTGCTTGTTATTCCCTTAAATTCCCCAATAATTATATTTTTTCTCGAATTCGTTATTCATTTTTTTATGTCTTAGGCATGTAAAGAGAATGGAGTGCATCACATGGCAACCCACTCAAGTTTGTACAAGAGTAGAGAAAGTCATGTGAGTGTAACATATGAGAATTTTTTTTCAAATGCGATTCGTTTTTATTTCACTGTACATACAGCTTGTAACACTGTAATTAGCTAATGTGTTTGAATCTCATGTAGTTTTAATGAAAAAATCAATAGCGGATCGGATTCTGTCGTCATCTATAGTGCCAGATATGAATTACAAATGTTAGTTCTGTAACCTTCGGGCATCTGGCGTAAATAAAGCGAACTTTTACAATAATAGATACCAGTCTTATATATGAGAGGGAGCTGGCTGAGAAAAATCAATACCGTGAATAGGTTCCCCGCTTATGCGAAGGGTGAGTCAATAGCCTTAATTGACCGGGCATTCCAGACAGAGGGGACGCGAGAGAATACTCAAACGATCGTCTTTTAAACTGGCGTGGAGGGAGACCTCACTGTATACATACACGGTTTTAAGTAGCATGTTATTCATGTCGTAGAAAGCAACAAGTCTCGGTAGGATGGTGAAAATTAAACCTTTCGATTTTTTAAACATCTACAGTTGTTAGGAGCGTTCGCCACAAAAATTGAAACTTGTATTTTTTTATTTGATGTATATGATTAGAATTAACGCTGTGTACTTTATAGGGGTGAATCATGTCTCATAGCTGACTGGAAGTGCATACATTATTTTGATTACCTCCCTCACTCAAAGCCGAGGAGCTGGGTGCCTTTAAATGCTTCAAGTAAATGACACCACGTGGACATGTAAGCGACCCTCGCAATTACCAACTCCAGCAGTAACCATTAATATATCCAGAAGACTCATGCACTATAGGTCCCCTTTGCCTGAAAGACCAATTGAACCAAGTGAACCAATTAAAAAGCCATAAATTGATACAGAAACCCCATGTGCTTTAGGTCGGGCTTACATGAAAGACCAAGTGAACCAAGTGAACCAATTAAAAAGCCATAAATTGATACAGAAGACTCATGCTACTTGGGTCGGGCTTCCATGAAAGACCAATTGAACCAAGTGAACCAATTAAAAAGCCATAAATTGATACAGAAACCCCATGTGCTTTAGGTCGGGCTTCCATGAAAGACCAATTTAAATCAATTAAGCCAATTAAAAAGCCATAAATTGATATAGAAGCCCCAATATACAACTACTCATGCTACTCCACTTAAATAAATTACTGTGCAGCCAGGCTACTCAAGCCGCAATAGGGGTGGGCACACAATGACATCCATATTTATACAAACTCTAGGAATGATGTGTGGATGGCATGGAAGCGAGAATTGTTGGCTCAGCGTTTTGCATTTAAACATTACTATACAAACACATTAAAGCTAGGCGCCCATAATCGACTCTGTTCTATTCATTTTGCTACAGTGTCACTGTTATATTTTAGGATAGAAAGTTACCACGAAGTCAGTTAATTCATGATAACATTCCATTATTCACTTCCACATACATGATCGGTGATCGGTCCTGGCATCGATTTGCGGTTGGGACCAGAACACGGCAGCAGTAGAATAGAAACATTATTCCTGAGTTTGCTTCAGGGGGTAATGAGAAAAGAAAACTTCTCGGACAAAAATAAGAAAGATCTTATTTTTCAGATAAAGATGACGAAGATGAAGATGATGATGATGAAGCCTGCAGGAAGACTCATTGAGTACTTTGTGCCTCTAAGTCAAGGCGCTCATTAAAATCCTATCACCTCTTATGTATGTATGTTCGGGGACCCAAAAAAACGGATGACCAGGCGTCTGGTAAAGAATCTATTGAACATTCTTTGACACTGTCAAATCGATTTGGATGTGATTTTAACCGCCTTAAGTAGTTTAAGCTGCCTGCCTGTCTGAACAGATATTCATTCCCGTCCGTTTGCCTAACACATTTATGATATGTAATGTACAAGCTAAGTTTACATATGTATCAGCCTGAAGTACAGTGGTATGCTTACATAAGGGAATAGTAAGCCTGGTTTTAGGGCCCCAGCCTCCAGCCCAAGTCCTGTCTGCCATACGGGAGCCATCTGCGAACCACGTTTGAACTCCAGTTTTCAGAGGAGATCCTTTCTCTGGTTCCCGCTCATTCCTGGGAGGTATTGCCATCGAGAAGAGTTGAATTTAAATTATACCTAGGCATTATATGGTCTTCCACCCATCAAGATAATCTGAAGACTGGATTCGTATCAAGGGAGTATCTCTTAAGATAACTTAAAGTGCCACCCCTCTAAAGTCAAGAGACCGTCTGCATTCACCCTAGCGACCTCCTTCACAAACAAATGTACCGAAGGAACATCCACCAAAATTTTTAAGGTGGACTATGGGTTAGTCCGCACCGCTTCAGTTATTATCGAGCACTATAATTTTTACAACATACCAAGCTTGGCAGTTTATTCCAGCATATTCTTACGGCGACCTTTCAAGCTACAGCCTGACAATTTTATATTAAAATTTGATTGATGATTTTCAAAATGGCACCATGTGAAGCCGTGGTGTGCGATAGTAATTTATGTCGTGAACTTCAATCACCCTCGAATACTACCAAGGATAAGTGCATAAATTATGGGTTATGCGGGTTTTCTATACTCTTTAATTTAACTTACAAATACAAATCTAGGAATTGAGGGGTAATATTCAAAATTTCTGTTTATAACGTGAAGTTCGAACACCGATTTGCTCTCGGGAAGTTCGGGGTCTTAAGATTAATATAATGCATGAACCAGTGTGATACAATTGAATAAATGTTGCGAAAAGAGCTTGGGTACAACAAGCGTATAAATTTCTCTCATATAACCTTTTCAGCTTCTCTCCCTTTCACGTTATATATGATGAGAATTTATTTCAACCGCATGCTCTAGAACTTACTAAACTGTGTAAATGATGCCTATTTTGTAGCTTTATTTCACCATTCATCGTTACCGGTCCAGACGTTACTACCATTTCTATGAATGGGATCTTGCCTTTACACAGAGCAAAATATTGTCACATATGAAGCCATTTGTGGATACGACAAGTTTGAAACCGTACTCTTTGCTCCGAATTTTGATGCTGCGATCTCGAAGTTGCATCCATTTAGGTAACGTTGAGGCAGTATTTTTAACACTTAAATAATTTCAGTCCAATTATATAATATGTAAATTGAATAACAGCCCGCCTTAAAGCAATATGTGTATGTAATAATTTGAAAAATGTATGTAACAGTCATTATATATGTTTATATTATTGTATACATGTTCAATAATGTTATGTGAATGTATAACGTAATTTAATAATGTAGGAGCTGTGAGAAATAGGTCAAAAGTTGTTAACAATGAGGTAACAATGAGGTAACCTTGAGGCAATAATGAATCAGAAAGTAATAATACTACTGTTGATTCTTGGAAGCAATAATGTAATTTTTGTGACAGTTTATAAAATAGCCAATCAACAACCAGAAAAAGCTTTAGTTAAATGAAGGTATTATATTGGACTAGGATTAGCCAATCAGAAACTGAAATATAGCAAAATTTACAAACTTAGAGTTGCAGTTGCTTGCAGACAGTGTTCCTAACCGGACGCGAGATGTTTCCTCGAGAAATTTAGTACGTATTTTGTGTGAGACAAAAAAAATAGTTTACGTGTTAAAAATTGCAAGTAATTAATAACAAAATCTCACAGTTCCCTCTATATCAGTGAAGTGTTATTTAAATCGTATCAAGTATTAATAAAAGAAGTGAAGTAAAAATTATAATCTGTGTAAGCCTACATTCTTCAGCCGCATCACGCCCTGCTAAGAAATTCATGACTCTACAAATTAATACTGACGCAGTCGAGGCAAACATAAATATATAATATTTAAATAAACAGTCAAATTACAAAGTTAATATTTTTAAATTTTTGGACGAAGGCCACCGGGTACCATACGTGCGGTTGCAACTACTTCAAGTTCGGCTCCCCAACATTCTAAATATAATACATCTTCAAACTGACTTTCCATACGTAGCAGCAACAAACCTTCAAATTGGCTCCCAAAACGTGGGGCAAATAACAATACAACAAACCTACTACTTCAACGTTTAATGTTACCTGCTTTGTTGTTGAGTTGTACGTTGCGACCTCCTAGCTTGTCCAGCGTTGCCTGGTACTCCAGCTGCTTCAGTGGTATAACCTGAATTCTTTGTCTCAGATATACATGAGTGTAGTGTGAAAGGATAACATCAGTTTAGTTAGCAAATAAATTTTAATATTGACTAAAATATTGTGGCGTATGCCTAAGATGATAAGATACACGACTCTCTGGGCACCGAGATCCGTAACAGCAGTCTGCCTGGGAGTAGGGGAAATAAGTGTTAGGGAGGGGATAGCGTCAGTGACGCCTGAGTTTTAGCGTTGGTTTAACAGTCAGTAAGTAAGATTCGTGCAGGAAAGACGTGCGACTGCTAAAGCACGATGTCCTCGTCGGTAGACAATGGGAAAAGAATGTAAGTAATTGTACCAGTTGTTATCTCATTAAACCCTCAGCCATCCACTCTTTTGGAGTCTTAATTATGGTAGTGCAGTGTCCTTCCTCTCCTTTAAAGCCAGGTATTATGTTGGGATAGCCATTACTTTCTGTACTTTCGTTAGCTGCGTCCCTTGCCGTAGCCTCGCCATGTGAAGTTTTTGTTTAATATGCCCGTACCTCTTGCAAGCGAGTAGCTCCCATCTGTTCTTATGAAGAGAGGCTACGACAGTTGGTGGAGTGCCAGGCATAATTTAATTTTTTTTGTGAGATTTTTAAGTGTAAATTTTTTTCCCTCTGAAATGTAACGGTTTCTGGTCCTCCACGTGGTCGCTAAAATCAAAATTTGTTTCTGGCTTAAGGGTAAGGATTTTTATGCTTTAATTTGTGATTTCCATATTCTAAATTTTGTTGCTATAATTTCTGAAAGTCTCGTTTCTAAATTTTAATTTTGAGTTCATTTTTGCATTTTTTCCATTGTCTGTCGGCGTGACGCTAAAACTTCTGACTCCATTTTCCTCTTATTTTGGCTTTATTTCTATTAAATTATATCACTCTGTAAAGTTGTTCGTGCTGGTTATTTTGAAATATATTTTTGTGAAAGGTGAGTTGTGAAACGAGTGAGATATTTGCAACTTTCGAAATGTGCTCGTCACGTGTTGGCGATCTAGGTGAAAATATTGTTTTCTGTGATTATTAGCAGTGGTTCTGGAAGCTTGTAACTTCATATTCCATTGATTGTGATTTCTAACTGTTTACTATACTTTTGTGGGACATTTTTCGTGTAACTTTTAGGTACGCACGTGTGTTATGTAATTTCCGCGTGGTCATGCATTTCAGCACTAATTCTAGCTTGTGAAACTAGTCTTCATCAGCACGTGTTTTGGCGCGTTTATTTGCGTGTGTATATCAGGTCAGATACATTTGTTTTAAAGGGAAAAAAAAGAGAGAAGGAATTTTTTTGTGCTACGTACAAATTGCAAGTCTGTATTCTGCTCCTTTTGAGATAATGTTAGCGATGGTCACAGTAGGTGTGACGTGGTTTTTTTTTAACTTCCAGTTCGAGGTTTCTCACTGAAGACATCATTTTGTTTTTCTTCCATGTGTTCATTCTGTTTAAAAATCTTGGTACTGTGTCCAAGTGGCTTGCGTGTCATGCTTATATAGGCCAATGTTGGTATAATTTTCTGATATTTCGCCGTGGGCGCTTAATTGTAATACTTCTGGTACTGTTTTATTTGGCTATGTTCTGATCTTGCTACTTACATTCATGTGATGCTATAAGTGTTTCGTTTGGTGTAATCTGCATTGCGTTTCATATTGTTCATTTACTGGTTGTGTTATCTTTTGTGCTGCAATCATGCCTAAGCGACGTACTACGCAGAAATCTGATATGGCAATTGCTCCAGTTAGCGAGCATAGTGAAGAGGAATCTAAGTCCAGTATTAGTACGCCTGTTGTTACTCAGTTATCAGTGATGTCTAATCCGCCTGTCGTGGCCAGTACAATGCAGTCAGCTGTGTGCCGCCCGGTCATTGACCCCTCTCACGTTGAGAATTCCAGCAAGTTGTCGGCGTATGAGTTACGTCAGAATTTTGAAATGTTCGCTACTACTGTTAATGGCTGCTCTGAGGAAATGATAATGATGATAATTTTGCTTCACCGTTGCCAAGTTTGGTTTATTTAATTACGCAATGCATATGTTTAGGGGAAAATATTGCACAGTTACTCATGTAAGTAAAAGTTTCAGGAGCTACTACCAGCCTTACCAGTATCTTCACCTAATTAGGTTTGATGTGCCTTTAATATGGACCAGTACGATGTGGATGTTGATGAACCAGTTGTACGTGTGTTACTAGATTTTGGAAAATTTACACTGGAATTTTGTGGTAAAAAGAATAAGAAAAAATATATAACCTGTAAGTATGTAAACATTGTGAGTGCTAAAGTTTGGACGAATGAAACAGTTTTACAACTCACACAGGTATGCTGAATTTTATTGTTTCACTGGCTGATGCTTAATTAAGCTTTGCTTTTTAGGAATAATATGTGCTATGAATGTCTCTGCTAAATTAAAAGTGTATTATTCTTTTGGTGTAACTTAAATTTTGAATTATGTTTTGGGAACTGCAAATCATTTATTTTGTTGTTGTGTCATGCTGCAGGAATGTGTTTCATGTGTACTATGTGCTTAATTGAGCTTTCATTTTCAGGAATGTTCTGTGATAATATTGTTTTGAGTAATGATGTGATGTTGTTTTGTTGCATTCGATTTGATTTGATTTGATTTGACTCGATTTGATTTTGGGTTTCATAATGATGCTGTGATTTTTATTTGCAGAAAATTGTTGCATGAATAGTGTGTGTATGTATGTGTATATTTGAGGTTATGTCAGATATGTGAGAGATGTGAGTTGATATTTGCCTCGGTGGAAGTGCGTAAGAGTAACCCCGACGGTGGTAAAGTGAGAGATGAGATGAGAAGAGATGAGATGATGTCAGCTTCGGTGGAAGTGCCAAAGTGTAACCCCGATAGTTGAAGTGTAAATGTGTTGATTTTTCAGGAGGGCTACATGTACCTGGAAAGTTGTTTTGATGTGATAATTTGAGAGATTTTGCTTATTGGTGTTGCTGTAACGTGCCCAGTATAGCGTGTGTGATGAATTCACACGAGAGATTAAATGGATGGAAGTGATTGTAATGTGAATATTTTTTTTTCTGTTTATGCAACAAGTTTATTACCATCTTAGATAGCAAATTATAATACCAACTGTTTTCCAGCTTAATTTTGATTTGGAGGATGTGGATGCAACAGTATAATGTCATGTTATTTGTGTCATTCCTGAAATTTTAATGTGATTTGCCTATGTTAGATGTTTTGAATTTGCAGCATGGTAAATGAGACACGTCAGATGTTTTGTTTTTGAAGAGAAAATTGAAAGTTGAGATAAAGATCATAATGACTGAAGTAATGATGCTGATTGAAATACTGATGATGATGATGATGATGATTATGATTGAGTTGATGATAATAATGAGATGAGGAAGATAGTACTGTGGACGAGAAACTGTATTAGTGACAGAGTATGACAATAGTAGTTGAAAGCATGTCACGTGGCGTAGTTTGGAGATGTATTGTGGATTTATTTTGTAGTTTGTAGTAATGCATACAGTAGTTTTCAGTAGTTAGCTAAGTGAGTGTTGTGTGTAATTTGGACCATGGCCAGTGTGAATGAGTTCATTTCATTGTCATGTGTGATTGTTTTGTAAGTGCACTTATTTTCTTTTGTTAGTGATACCAGCTGGTCATTAAGATTTAATATTGGGATCCCAAATAAGGTTATGTTTTTCTGTCATGTTAATGTATTCTGAGTCTGTTTTAATGTTTTATTTGGATTGTGAAGCATTGTGAGTTAAATTTTGGATGGCAACTCTATAAAATTTAGTTCTTATGTCAATTTGTACTTATTTTTTTTCTCTTTCTTTGCCCATGTCAAAAGAATTTTAGTGCAAACCTTTCAAATATCTGATTGTACATGACATACCGTTCTTTTTATGTGTGATTGTTTGTTGGAGCACCCTTTTTATTCTTTGGTGGTTTTGTTGTAGTATTTTGCTGTGGCGGAGCTCGAAAGGATAAGCGAGCAACCCACGTGGCACACCAGAAGTTCAAGACACACAAGGAAGCTGTCGGGCAGCCACTACACTGTCGTGGCATGAGGAGCCACCATGTCGGGGGGCAGTCCAAGCCAGCGACTGCCCACCCCGTTGTCACCACCAGAGACCTGCACGAATAACAATTCTACAGCCAAGACAAGTCGTCGTTGTGGGCACATTATAAACTCACCCACAAACAGTTTCAACGGACCATCAAGCGCAGGTGCAGTGTAGTGTGCGTGTGAACTGAGGCAGCGTGGTGTGTGTGCGTGTGCGGGGTGCTCGAGCATTACTGCTCCAACAATATTATCCGATAGAACTCAAGATTCTCGAGACTCCACTACGCCCAGTAATATTCTTTGTCGTCGTCTGGGTGTTTATCACACATGTGTTTTGTTCCTTTTTGTATGTCATTTTTTGTTATTTTAATGTCTTTTATTTTGTTTGTTTGCCTTGTGTCGACGGGGGCGTCGATCTCGGTGGCCAGGGGGAGATGTGGCGTATGCCTAAGATGATAAGATACACGACTCTCTGGGCACCGAGATCCGTGACAGCAGTCTGCCTGGGAGTAGGGGAACTAAGTGTTAGGGAGGGGATAGCGTCAGTGACGCCTGAGTTTTTAGCGTTGGTTTAACAGTCAGTAAGTAAGATTCGTGCAGGAAAGACATGCGACTGCTAAAGCACGATGTCCTCGTCGGTAGACAATGGGAAAAGAATGTAAGTAATTGTACCAGTTGTTATCTCATTAAACCCTCAGCCATCCACTCTTTTGGAGTCTTAATTATGGTAGTGCAGTGTCCTTCCTCTCCTTTAAAGCCAGGTATTATGTTGGGATAGCCATTACTTTCTGTACTTTCGTTAGCTGCGTCCCTTGTCGTAGCCTCGCCATGTGAAGTTTTTGTTTAATTTGCCCGTACCTCTTGCAAGCGAGTAGCTCCCATCTGTTCTTATGAAGTAATTTAAAGAGAGGCTACGACAATATTTGCTTAGAAGATAGTCGCAGAGGATATTACGCCTCACCTACCAACTTCCTACTTACCGGTCCAATCTTAAAACCCTACATATACATATCTGAGATTTTCTGGAATATCCTTTTGTCACATCGTTGGAAGAACTGCAGTTAAATACTAAGTTTGGTATTTAACCGACTTCGTTTTTGAGTTAGACCGTTCACAGACACTCTCTCTCCCTCTCTCTCTCATACATACATACATATATATGCACACAGGGACCTATTTCTAAAATGCTTTTTGGTTTCAGGAACCCCAAAAGTTGTATTTCCAATGAACTCTCAGTTTCCAATTCTTGTGTGGAATGGAATAGAAAGTCGCCTAATTTGGAGAGTTTATTAGGGGGTTATACAAGAAAATTGAAACAAATTATATTAACACAAACACTAAATATTCTTTACTTAACACTTTAGAATGATGATGCATGTTCAGTTTCTTTTGTTTTATGCATTTACATTAGATATTCTGGAAAACAAGCTATGTTGCAAAACCGACTATTTTGAAAATGGGTTCCCAGTTTGGAGAGGTTTTATGTCTATCATATACAAACCAAGTGTTCAGATATTTGAATATTCAGGAAAGATATTCAGATATCTATTGCACCTTTAACGACACTATTAGAAATATGTCTCTTACTTGGAGTGTCAAAGCATACCATATGTGCACATTTCATGCATTTTGAGCACCGAATATACTTCTTTGAATTTTGATCGTTTAGAGAATAGCCCTGCTCAATACATTCACTCTGTGTCTTCATTGTCACCTTCACTTTCATCAGACAGCTGAATTTCATCTGTGTCGGTTTTTGATAAAAATTCAATGATCCTCCGTTTCTTGCCAGATGGTTTGCCACATCGAGGTGCTTGGTTTGACACTCCGCGCTTTCACGTCTCAAATTGCTTCTACCACCCTTTGTTTCGAATCCAATAACTAATGCTTATAAGTTTACATCAGCAGACACAGCAAGGGGTCATCTGAATCCTATTTGGTTTACAGTTTTTGGCAGAGTGGCGATGTCAGTTGTCATGGCGAATCTAGTCTTTGGATTTGAGGAACAGCATTTTCTTCAGATTAATTTAAGATATTCTACTTTAATTGGGTATAAATTTTTTTATTTTGCATGAACAATAGCACACCATAGAAATGATTTAATTGTAACACAGAAGACGTACTGTATTTCATAATTAATATTTTCAGCATAATTACAACGAATAATTTGGGTATCTAACTTGGGGAACCCCATATTAGAAATCCCAGACTTCCCCAAATTGAGGTGCCTGTATTTGTTAACAAAACATGTTAAAATATTGCACTTCGAAATCAATGAATGACTTGTTCTGTAATTTGAAACCTGAAATAGCCTATATTTAACCTATGTAGAATTATTTCATCAAGATCTTATTCCCTTTTAATACATTTGCCTCCTTCTAACTATGAACAAAACCTTCAGAAATGTGAAAAATGCTTTCCTGCAGGTAACAACCTAAGACACTGTCGCTCTATTGAAAAGTCTTCTAGTTTCAATGTTCATCACATTATGGCTTCACCTTCTTGACAGGAAGACATGACCTCACAAAAATAGGGGACTTTCCCCTACCTTCTTTATATATTATGTACATGGTAGATAAAGGAAAAATTGTTCTTACTAACATAACGTAGAATGTCTTATCATTTTAATAATATGTTTAAAGGATTATTAGACGTTCTAATTGATGCATAAGCTTGTTTGAATGTAACATGTAATATTGTCACGTGCTAGTTGTGACAGTGGGGGAATAGCTAAATGAGGGATTGCAGAGGTAGAGACAATTATTAAAACGCTTGGCTAGAGCGATCTGACTATATTCTAAAGAGTTACATTTCTACCGTGCGATAGTAGGATTTACAAGATCAGTGTTGATTATGGTACTAGCTAAGATTATTATTAACAATTTATTTTATAATGCTTACCTTGAAAAACGTCTTGTCGTGGATAAGGAGAGCCAATACTCAACACGACTCTGTCAAGGCGCTAGTGGTGCCAAGTGAAACCATCTGGAGCGGCCGTGCAGCGGGTACCATAGTAGTCCCGGTCAAGTTACAACACAAAGTCCCCGCGATCAGAGCTAGAGGGCTTGCTTATATAAGTCGAATACCCTAGGAGAGCTCATTCTAATACCGTGGCAGCTCTTACCAAATATGATCTGCCAATGCCCTGGAAAATGCGTAGGCTTAAGACTGTCCAAGGATCATGTGATCCACAGGGTGCAGCTAAGAGCATGCAGAAAGCCACGTATCCCTGAGGAAATGATGGCATAGTGAAATTCCTTTGAAATGTCAATGGAAGTGGCAAACCACTGTTTCTTGTCATATATACAATTTACTAAGACTTGAGCAGAATGAGGAAATATAAAATATGATTCAATATTAATTCAGAAACTTGTGACAGGTTAACAAAATAATCTTAATTAACAAAATAATAATTACAATACGGATCTCCTCAGTCACATTCGTAACAATATGTTTCAGCGCATGTGTATCTACCATAATATATAAATAGCTATTTGGGAAAGAATGGGACAACAATTTTTTATTATAAGGATCGAGCTCGATATTCAACTTTGAACTCAACCATATTTCTCCAGATTCACTCATCACATTAATTTTCGGCTAAATATGATGACGTATTATATTGAATTTATACGTTTTGGAAGGAGAGGTCTTGAATATTATCATGCCTGCTTAGTACTGCAACTGGAAACAACGGTAGCGGGACAGAGAGAAACTTAAGTTATTCACTGGTATTCCTCCAGGCTTTAGCTCACGTAGGTGTTATAAACACGAATTAACTAGTTAGGCTTTGATATTAAAGAAGCGCAAAGTTTCATGGCCTTCTAGTAATGACAAATTAACTTATTAATTATAGAAGACGCTCTAAATGTAACTGCCACAATTTGTGGGTACAATACAACGCATTGCACCGCATGTTGTCACAGTAACTCAATGGTTAGAGCAACCCCATGGAGAGCAGAAGAACCGTGTTCAAATCCCGGTGGTGGCATTGAATTTTTCAGTTGATTCTATATTAAAAATGATGTTTAGCCTTGAGGGTTGTTTTATACATCCAAAGGGTAAACTGCCCGAAGGTTTAGTTACTTCATAGTGGTGAACGCACACAAAGAATCACTAGAGAATTTTAGATGAGCGATACGATGGCCTTTTTCTCTACAACTTCATCTAAAAACGTTATCAGTTTTGTAAAATTTATAAACATGTACACATCATTATACAAAGCTATAGTTCCACCGACCTTAGAAGGGAATCTGATGTAATCAAAAATAGCGCGCGAAATATTGGTCTGTAAATTGTATTACTACGCCCTAACGGAACATACGCACTATTTGAAATCATGTGCTTCTAACTTGAACCACCTGATCGGCACAAATACACATCAGCGGTATTTAGTTGTCAATTCCGTCCATTTCTCCCTCCTGTTCCTCCATAACATTTCGCGCCAAGCACAGTTTTTTGCGTTTCCTTTTCTTTGAAGATGATAACAGTTTTCCGGTTTAGTGCTTTTCCACACGAATTCACTTGACGCTTTTTACGGAAACACCAGTAAACTCGGATGTTAAATTGATGATGTTTTTAATGGCTAAATCCGAATACATCTAAAAAAACTTCATGAATATGTTCAATACAATTCTTTTTTCATCGATTTTCAAAAATTTCCCTTCGAGATGTTTCACATATAGATTTTGATTATTATTAATAATTATTAACCTTAACTACCGTTAACCACACTGTAATAGACAATATTGCAATAGCAATAAGACTGACAAACTGCATTTCAGTAATAGAAAATGGTGCATACGCAATCTGAGGTTTTACTAATTGTATGTGTTTTTTTAAATGTAGTGTGAAGTAAAATGAAATATTCCAACAATAATTTTTAACAAAATAAACCCCTAAATAATATAAAACAAAATAATTTCCATAGTCCAACATGGAACTACGTCGTTGCAATCCGCATTTGATGCACACAGCGTTGTTCGAGATCCTTGAGCGCAAGGAACAGATGAGAAAATACTTGTTTATTTGCTTTGGAAATTACTTTAAAATTGTATTTGAAGAGCTCTTAGGATAACCTAGACACACATACTAAATGCAGCGAGACAAATCTACAATTGCGGTGAGGCTCCTTTGAAGGAAATAGAAGGACCGAGCTTGCTGACATTTACAAGAAGCTTATATCTTCCCACGAAGAAATGGTGTTATGAATGAATGACCAAATTGTACATCACCTATTTCCAGTATATCTTACGAGATTTAGTCACGCGGCGAGAATCGCTAATTGAAGGCCATCCCAATGCAAGTCCTTCATCTTAAAGGTACCTCGAGAATTGATGACCAGAAACAGACACATTATTTTGAGGACAATTATTGCTAAGGTGTGCTGGAGCCTATATTGCCTTCTTCGGCTGCTAGCAGTGAGCTTATTAGACCATTGAGACTCCAAATTGGCCAGCCATCTTTGTTCGACCTCCCTATATTTCTTCAATCTCTTGGTCTATAATTTAAGGTTCCTCTTGAATACATTTCTATTAACGGCTCTGTGTAGGTGCTCTGGCCAATCATTTCTAAAATTACTTATTCTTTCCTCTTATGCATGTACCCTATTCTGTTTATTATTGTTTTGTTTCCAATTTTCTCTCGTTTTGCAACTCTAATGGTGACCTTAAAACTCCCATATTATTTACTTGTACTCTGCTTGCATTTCTTTTCCATAAAATTGAACTCTGCGTGTCATAAATTTAAAATGGGGCTATCGTTTTCTAAACATTTGTTATTGCATCCTTTCTTGGTTTCTAATCTGTTCCTATTGTATGGCATCTAGGAACAAAGATGATACTTCTTCATGTATTATGTGATTCGTGTATACTTTTTTTTTAATGCATCCTCATTGTCAGAGATTAAAGTAATGTGAGTTGACATTATAACATTCCACTCATTCTAATGTCCGTAACATATAAGATTTGCAATTGTAACCATCCAATGACGTTTTCAATATTTATAAATTGAAATATCGGGGATATTTCTCAAACTTGTAAAACCGCCATATTAGTATTTTATTTTAAAGCTATAAAATTCATACGCAGATTTTGTTTTCTTACGAATGTTTTTAATACTTTATTTTCATTTGGCCTTTGGTCGTCAACGGCTGATTAGCCACCAGTACGTATCATATTTCTGTTAAATTCACACATACATTTACTCTCTCACTCAAAGATAGTACCCTCTCTCTTTCTCTGTGTGTTGGTGTTCTGAAATGGAATCTTTTTTGTAGCAAGTATTAAAAATTATCTTTTATTATTATTATCATTATTATATAATTAATTGAAATTAATAACTCCAGAACCTAGAGAGGACGGTGAACAATCCTGACTAAAGAAAAACCCCACCATTCCCCAACCATCCCCATCATTGAACCTGGAATCTCTGGATTTAGAAGTAGCAAGCTTCCAAACCCAGACCACAGGGATGGTCAATGTTTTAATTAGATCACAGGGAATGCCTCTTTTCTCCAATATATACCACACCTTTTTTCTACTTACCAAATACTTTAAATTAGTGAACTAACATTGTGTGTGTGTGTGTTTGTGTGTGTATGTCCCACTTAAATTCTTCCCCTTTGTCTACCCCTGATTCAAGGAGGTTGTTCTTTTCCGAAATTTCATACGCTTCTTTAACAATGTATTTCATAAGATGATTCTTAGATATTTTCTTAACGTTTTAGTTTGTATTTCATAAGCATTACATAATTAGCATATTTTCAGATAATTTTTTCCTGCTTTTATTCCTTAAAAACTATGACGAGCGCTTTCTTCCACACCTAAGCTACTTTGGTGTGATGCCACATTACCTTGAAAGATTTACTCTACATAACAGCGTATCATTTGGCACGAAGGCTTATATAAGATGCATTACTAACGACACATTGTACCAAAGTGCAGCAAAAGGCTTCAAATCGTCACCATCATCATAATCCTCATTGTCATAATTATCATAATCTATGTGACCATCATCACGATTTCATTAGGTATCAGAGGTTCCCCTCCAGACCTCGAGTTTCTCTTCATAGGTCTTTAAAGAGTTCTTTTTCTAATGGGTTGATAAGAAAAGATATTCTCTTAAAGCCCACAGGGACGGTTAACATAAGAGAAAAGCTCCTACATGAAGAAAGTTGAAGTTGTAACCCTAACAAGGAACAGGCGGCTATAGGACAGATCATACTGTCCTCGCGCCAGATCTGAAGACGGGGGATATGTGGTAAAAGTGGAGGAGACAACTCACCACTGATACTCATGAACTCATGTATAGTATTGTGCAAAAGATTTAACCTTTCAGTTATAGCATGTGCATGTACTGCTATGTTGGCTCTGAAGAAAAATAAAGAGGTGCATTCCGAAGGCCGTGAAATAATAGAAATTTGTAACGAAGAAGGTAGAAACTATCGCTTTACTTTCACAGTAAACCGAGCTACGCAAATATATGCTTATTTTGCAATAATAGCAGAGTCGTTTATTAAAAGGATTCGGATGAAAAGTAAGCAAATTAATGAAGAAGGGGAAGTTAAGTTGAGCTTTATTTATGGACGCTCTTTAACTGTTGTGGTTCATAGCGTCTCATTCTATATTGGGCGTGAAAGACCGGTAATATTGCTCAGAGGCCTCTTTATCAGGCTTGGGGTTCTTTTATCTGTCGTAAATCTACAACATGGGACTACCGGCTTTATTTCCCTTCCAAAGGAAGCCATGTTAAGGATTTTTACCCCCGAAAGAAAAAAGGGAAGGCGTTGCGTTGTGTACTCAAGATAAAATGCGAAAAACTAGACTAGAATACACAGTTGTGCATATAAATTACTTTGACAGATGTGTAATTCGTAGGACGATTCATGATTTTTATGCAAATGACTAAATTGTTCCTACCAGAAAAGTACTTCCTGATGTGAGAGAGAATACAAACTTAGAAATAGAAACAAAGGAACTAGGTTTCAAGATGAGCAAGTCCCAAAATTGAAGGAAAATACTATTGAAAGATCTCGCATTGAAAACCTGACATCATGATAATATGCACAAAATTAACCTACTCAGAAAGGATGACAGATCTACACAACGTGATCAAAAGTATCCGGACACCTGGCTGAAAATGGCGTACAAGTTCGTGTCGCCCTCCATCGGTAATGCTGGAAGTCAATATGGTGTTGGCCCACCCTTAACCTTGACGACAGCGTTCACTCTCTCAGGCATACTTTCAATCAGGTGCTGGAAGGTTTCTTGGGGAATGGCAGCCCATTCTTCACGGAGTGCAGAACTGAGGCGAGGTATCGATGTAGGTCGGTGAGGCTGGCACGAAGTCAGCGTTTCAAAACATCCCAAAGGTGTTCTATAGGATTCAAGTCAGGACTCTGTGCAGGCCAGTCCATTACAGGAATGTTATTGTCGTGTAACCACTCCGCCACAGCCAGTGAGGTATGAACAGGTGCTCGATCGTGTTGAGATGCAATCGCCATCCCCGAATTGCTCTTCAACAGTGGGAAGCAAGAAAGTGCTTAAAATATCAACGTAGGTTTGCGCTGTGATTGTGCCACGCAAAACAACAAGGGGTGCAAGCCCCCTCCAGGAAACGCACGACCACACCATAACACCACACCTCCGAATTTCACTGTTGGCACTACACACGCTGGCAGATGACGCTCACCGGGCATTCGCCATACCCACACCCTGCAATCGGATCGCCACATTGTGTACCGTGAGTCTTCACTCTACACAACGTTTTTCCACTGTTCAATTGTGTAATGTTGACACTCCTTACACCAAAGGAGGCGTCGTTTGGCATTTTCCTGCGTGATGTGTGGCTTATGAGCAGCCGCTCGACCATGGAATCCAAGGTTTCTCAACTCACGCCTAACTGTCATAGTACTTGGAGTGGATCCTGATGCAGTTTGGAATTCCTGTGTGATGGTCTGGATAGATGTCTGCCTATTACTCTTTACGACCCTCTTCAATTGTCGGCGGGCTCTGTCAGTCAACAGACGAGGTCAGCCTGTACGCTTTTGTGTCCCTTCACGTTTCCACTTCACTATTACATCAAAAACAGTGGACCTAGGGAGTTTAGGAGTGTGGAAATCTCGCGTACAGACTTCTGACACAAGTGACACCCAATCACCTTACCATGTCCGTGAGTTCCACGGAGCGTCCCATTGTGCTGTTTCACGATGTCTAATGACTACTGAGGTCGCGGATAATGAATACCAGGCAGTAGGTGGCAGCACAATGCACCTAAGATGAAAAACGTATGTTTGTGGGGGTGTCCGGATACTTTTGATCACATAGTGTATCTTGACGAGCAAAATTTAACGTTTAAAAAGTGCTGCCTCAACGAAGAAGTATTCGGTATACAAGCTAATGTGAATTCAGGTAACGGACTCATAGTAGTTAATGTAGGAGGTATAAATGAAGTTTTACAGAATGCTTTCATCTATAAAGTTGCAACAAACAATGGTGACTACCATTGACACATGGACAGTGTTAATTTTAACAAGTAGGTCAACGAAAAGCTTGCACCTTATCCCCCTCCTTCGTCTGTTGTAATGTTAGATAATGCACCCTATCACTGTATGGAGATCGACAAACCACAACAAAGTACTCCGTAAAATAAGGTTTTATACGGAAGAAGGTCGTTGCCTTGATGAGTCTATGAAGAAAGAGGGTCGGATGGATCTGCATAAGCCTAGAAATAAAATATATGCAATTGTTCACATTTGTAATCTCTGGAACATTCAGTGTGCACCTTCATGTTCATGTGAATCAACTGAGCCCATTCAATTGTCCTGTGTTAAGGTAAAACGTGTGGTGTGAGAGGGAAATATGGCAGTGGATTTATCTCTACAGAAACTCGGAGATACTGTGACAGTAATTGGGAAGGATATTTCAGGCAAGTACCAAAAGTAGAAAGGGAATACTGGGAAAATGACGGTATCGTGTCAGATGTAGTTCACAGTATGATTATAAACCTTGAAAGACAACGCCATTTCTCAGTGAATTTGATGGGAGGAGTTTGGAAGATGGCACTTCGGATTTGGTATTAGCTAGACCACTGTCTTAAGATGATTTTATGAAATCCTACAATTTGCTATATTTTTGTTTAATATTTAATTACTTAGTTATTAAATAACATTTAAATGATTAATTTAGTACATAATAGCTACGCATAATAAGACTCTTCTTAAAATTAAAAAAGTAAATGTTAATCCTTTTTAGTCTGAAAAATCAACTCTTAAAGCATTAGCAAGAGGGACAACGTTTCAGCCTTTGTTTTTGTGGTTCTGTGGTTATTTATAGAGAAATACCAATACTGATTAAACATGGGGAAGTATAATTAGGATTAGTATTTACATAGAGTGAAAGAATATATATTTATGATTAAGTGATTCGCCCTTTTTCAGTTCGACTGAAGTAGTATTCAACTCAAGACATGGACCAATTAATAAGTATTTACAACAATAATGATATCTATCTTAAAAGAAACCGCTTTATCGTCGAATAGTTAATAATTCGATATTAATAATACAAGAATCATCTGTCGACATATCAAATCTGTTGAAAGGGTTGAAACAAAGGGTTGAAATAATAACTATTTGCTTGTTTCTGATAATATTTAAGTGTCCAAAACTTATGGATATTTCAAAACATAAGGCTTTATAAGTATGTATGCAAATAGCGACAAATTTCTGTCTTGATCAACGTTTGGATGGAGCTGTAATGATTAAGATAAACAAACTTAGCATTGTCAGTTTCATCAGTGACGAAAGGGCATTCATTACTTTCCGTCCTCAGGGCTGGCGCGCAGACTGTGTTTATTTCTGGTAAATTCAATAATTTATCACGTTTGCAATTAAGTGTAAGCATTTCACATAATTTTTCTTCTGCTTTCTGTTTGTATTCTCTGTATTAGTTACGGTGATGGTCAGAACTTACAGTGACGAATTTGAATTCATTATAACAGGGGAGTCAGCTGCCCCTAGGTATTCGTATCTCTGCAACCCGCAGTTTTTAGTCGAATGTGAAAACATTGACCTTTTTAGCAAACAAACTGTTATTGTAGCTATGCCCTTCTGTTTGGTACTATACGCAATCCCCATTAGTGATAAAAGACCTGAATCAGAACCAAAGAGTAGCGAAAGCCTTAAAAAAAAGGCAGCGCTTCATAGATATAATGCTTGCAAGGAGATAGAGGAACGTTTTCCCAAACAGTGGGTTAAACTACGTGGTTTCTGGCTGAGTGGTTTAACTGCCGAAATGTGGTGAAGCAAAGGTTAGCTTCTGCGGTTCGAATCTGATACAAACATAAAATTGTTTTGGTTCTTATTTTTCCCTTTGAGTTTATTTTCTGCATTTTAGTGTACTAATTTATTTATTTTTGTTACTGGCTCTCCTGTGTGCCAAAGACATAAGAATTACAATAAGATAATTGTGTATCATGTTTATCTTAATAATCTGTACCGTATCTGGTGTTGTAAACCGTGGTACGTAGTTAACCATCATTCTCTTGGGCGCATATCGACGATACATGCTTTATGTCAACTGTTAACCGACGAGGCAGGATTCCATTGCACAGAACAATTAAAATGCCCCAACATGCGTTATCATTCATATCAGAGCACAGTGAACGCTCATTGTAATGACAGGTCCAACAGGGCATCAAGTTTTAGGCTGGTACATCACAAACCTAATAGGATCGGATTTAAGTATTTTTTTTTTAATTTTTTGTATCATGATCCATTAACCTTCTACAAAACGGCCTGCTTACTCTATTGGATGAAGAGCCGTTGCAGACCCGAATGAAGATGTAGTACCAACAGTGTGATATGCCACCTCATTTGATCCATTCTGTAACACATCGTCTCAATGCCACCTCATTTGATCCATTCTGTAACACATCGTCTCAATGCCACCTACTCAGAAGGATAAATCAGGCGCTGCAAACCAATAGCTTGACCAGTACGCTCACTCGAACTATCCCATCAGACATTTGCTCATAGGGCTACCTTAAAGACACTATGTATTAAGGCGGCCATGACTCGTCTCAGGAACAGTCATCTTGGCTTACGGTAACGTCACACCCACCATGTTGTGATTGATTAGTCTAATGATGACATTTAGACTCACAGAACACATGTGCTGTTAGAATCGTCAGTTTTAACATCTGTTACAACCATATAGAGGAAACAGGTAAACTTATGCAAAATTTACCTGCGTGAGAGTCCAATATGACATCACAGCCCTTGAAGGTGTGTCTATCTGGTGAACCAGGGTGGTTCACAAAGAAGGGAATTTAGACTTCCTTAAGTAAAATCGGTAGTGTGTACACATTGCTTCAGAATTATGTGTTTCTTCTGTGCGTAAGGATATCTACAAAAAGTAAAGTATCATTCAGTGCCTTATATTTATCGTTTTACATTACAGTATGTCACTCGTATTTATTGTGTTCAATTTAGCAGATTCTAAAACAATTTGTGATTTAATGGAATTTGCATAACTAAGCTATTTATCTTAACACATATCACGGTAGAAGTATACTTTATCTCTTTCTGACAAACTATTACTTTTCATTAAATAGCTGAAAAATAAAATTTAAAAATACTGTTTTTTTTAAAACTGCATCCTAAGTTTGTACAACAAATCACTACAGACCTTGAAGTGACTTTAGTTTGCAAATGCTTATACAGTGTGTAAACAAGCGTTGTCAATTATTCGGAAAATGTATTAAAAACTTTGAAAAAAGTTAATATGAACACAGATGTGCAAAACAGTCGTTAGCGAGCTATTAGAGTTGCCCTGCATTGGGTACATGTATACCCTCTGCCGTTCTTTCATTTTACTGTAAAGCAGGCTAATATTTGCTTTGCTTTGTTTGATTTTTTTTATTTGTTGTAAAGCGCATAAACTGGAAGAAAATATATCCGGGTTAGGGAGGGAAATTTAGTTTTAGAGGAACTTTGAAAGCCTTCACATATAGGATATAATAAACATAACATAAAATGTCTAAATGTTTAGGGAGAAATAAATCAGTATAACCTCTTGGTCCCATTTCATCCTCCGCGTTTTTTGACTGTATAAACTTACCTAGGTGCTCTCAGAAATTAGTTGCATATTTTAATAGATGATGCACTTATTGACGCCATTCAAAGAATGAGGTTTATGGACGATGCTTTTAGTTGATTATTATGGGAAGCTCGTTTTTCTGTTTTGTTTTTTTATTTTAGTTGATTATTTTTGTTAATCTATTTGTTGAGTGAAAAACGTTCCGAATTACCATTTGGTCGAGGCAGAATTGCTAAATTATTTATTGGATTGTCTGATTTGAATCCAACGGATTTCTTTCCCTTCGGACATTTAAAGCCTTTGGTTTATGTAACTCCTGCATCTACGTTGATGTTTTCAGAGCGCGCATCCCAACAGTTTACCAAATACGAAACACGCCGGAAATTTACAGCCTAAGCATGAAACACAGGTTTACGGAGTACATCGAAGCATGAGGAACAGCTTCTTACTTTCTGTACCACGTACCTATTAGGTATAGAAGGAATTGTATTTCAACCGAAAATTCGATATCGGAATTTCACCGGAAATACCTGTTTTGAGGCCCCTGAATATTAAAAGAAAAGCATTTTTGGAAAACAGTCCGTGTGTGTGTGTGTGTGTGTGTGTGTGTGTGTGTGTGTGTGTGTGTCTGTGCTGTGTGTTGAACAGCATGACTCAAAAACAAAAGTTGGTTAAATACCAAAATATTATATTCAGCATCTTACAAGGATGAGACACCAAGATTTTCAAGAAAATTCCGTCACCCCAAACAGAACACCCCAAAATAAAACATTTTTTAAAACAAAATTGATTCTCTGAAAAATAGCTGTAAAGCTTTGGATTAAAATGCTATATGCTTAGTACACTTTCATGACAAATGAAATGTATATCTTGGAACTTCCTGGGAATATGCTCTGAAGTCCTCTTTATTCCTTTACATAACTGTCACACCGTAAGAGATATGTAGACAAAAATCTTACTACACAAAAAATGTAGACAGCGATAGAGCACACAATTTATATAAAATATTTTGCAGAGTTTGTCATTTCTGAGAGATTCCCTGTTATTCGTATGAATTTTCAAATGCTTATACTTTCCTCAAATAGGAAGTCATTATTCCTTTATTTTTATTTATTAAGATTCTCTATTACGAATAGAAGTGGGAGAAGTATAGTATTCCACCCAAAAATTCAATATGGAGATTTCACCGGAAATGTAGGTTTGAGGCCCCCTGAATAAAAAAAAACAGCACTTTTAGAAAAACCTCCTTGTGTGTGTCTGTGTGACTGTGAAGAGCATAACTCAAAAACGAAAGGTCGGATCAATATCAAACTTGGTATTTAACTTCAGTACTTTCCAAAGGTGGACACGAAGATTAACAAGAAAATCCCCCACCCTAGACTACCCGTTACATGGAAGATTTTTCGAAAATGTTATTTTCTACAAAATGGCTCTAAAAGTTTAATTAAAATACCATATATTAAAGATATTTACATAATAAATAAAATGTATATCTTCAGTTTGCTGGGAATAACCGGTGAAGTCTACTTCATTTTGTAGAAATTTTGTATCATCTTTTATAACTGATAAACGCTAAGCGACAGACGAAAACAACAAATTTAGGTGTCTTCAAACCCAGGATTTATTTAAAATAAGTTTTTTTGTGGCATAAGCAGTTTCTGTGATATCCGTTATTAAAGTCTTTAATTGCTCATTTCTTAGTCATTCTCTTAAAGTTATTTCAACATTCAGTCTTTTCTCGCGACTGCATGGAAGCAGTATGGAACTTTAAGACCAACATATGGCGTTCAGGTCTTAAACATTTGAATATCACTGTTCCTTTTGTATCTATAACGAAATGTGCAATGTAGCTATTTCTGCAAATGTTTATTTGGATTAAAAGATAGTAGATAGAAAAATAAGTTTGTATCAGAAGAATTTGTATACCCACTAATAAACGATAGAGAGTAAAGAAGGTCATGTGAATGTATCACATCAGAAATTTTTTCTCCTGGTCATGAAAAGAATATGGTATTTTAAAGCCATTACATACCGACCGGCTCCTAAAGGATTCGACTATCTCTTATGCCTACTGTATTCTGCTACTTTCATTGTACCCACAAGGAATGTGAGGTAAAACAATTTCTACAAATGTTTAACTAGATTAACAAAAGTAGATAGAAGAATAAGCATTTGTAGTCTGTAGAAGAGTGATTAGAATCATGTGAACACAGTACATCTGAATTTTTAATATCTGCCATTAGCAATGAAGTCCAATACTTCGAAATAATTCCAAACCCATGCTCAACTGAGCTTTCCTTTTATTGTCCAATTTTAGTTTGTTGACATCAATTCCTTCGCACCCTATATTTTTAGTACAGCTGCAGAGTTACTACTTCGTAAATGACAATGAAATAAAGGCCATCAGCATCAGGGATTGGGACTTTCTACCTGTTCCGATCTCTCAAAGAAACTGCTACATCCCTCTATCTCTTCATGGGCCACCTTTTTGTCTCCTTCCTTTGCGTTTGTATTAAAGGATCTTCTTGCGAATGCAGGATTCTTGCATCTGTAGCAAATGAGCATAATAATTACTTGTATTATTTTATTTTATTATTTATATTAAACCCCACCGGGGATTATCGCCTTGACGGTAGTGGTGGGGCTTAGTACCCAATGATCCAGACGGCTGAGTCAGGGAGCTGTAGCTGCTGGCTGGTCAGAGGTGAGGGGAAGCTAAGAATAATCCACAACGGATAGATGAGACTCGTCAGTCTGGGAAGACAACTCGTCTAGGAGAGAAAACTCCGAAAGAAAACCGGAAAGAGGACTCTCGTTAGTCGTAGAGAAGATAACCATCTAGAGTAGTTCCGTGACAAAATAACTCTGGTCCTCCAAGTTGGGGGTTGGACTGAAGGCCGGTAACCTACTCCTGTAAAAAATATTACTCAGAAGGCTAAACAGAGAAATAACCGGACGGAAAACCTTGATGACAACAATGGCTTTGGAACAAGTTCAAACATTTTAGTGAATGGACAATAGCTACATGGAATGTACAAGGGATTGCAACTAAAACAGATGGAAATTAAGAAAGGGAAATTCGGTATAACGGTAGTTACAGAAACAAAAAAGGTTGGCAAGGGATTAAAGGAACTTGCAGAATACATCCTGATATACTCGCAGGAAAATAAGGAAGAAAGAGTGGAATCAGAAGTTGAAACATTAGTAAAAAAACTCCCTACGGAAAGAATACTTTCATATTCATGGATAAGTGATAGAATAGTCACACTGAAATTAAAGACAGGTAGATCACACTGTCACATAATAGCAGTATATTATCGGTAGAAGGGAATAAGAAAGAAGAAAAAGAAGTATTCTATTCTCAGCTTCAAGGTTATCTAGACACCGTAGGCAAAAATGATTATATTGTGATAGCTGGTGATCTGAATGCTAGGATTGGAAATGTAAAAGTCTCAAATTTAGAGGGACCTAACAGAGAACAAACTTTAAACGAAAATGGAAAGAAACTAAGGGAAATATGCTCGTTCAATGATGTGAGGATTACTAATTCCTTCTTCAAACATAAAGAAATCCACAAATTTATTTGGGAAAACTAAATATGAAATCAATAATAGATTACATAATAGTTAATAAAAAATTGTATTCCTATATAATGGACACAAGAGTTCGAAGAGGATTGGAAATTGGGACTGACCATTATGCACTATATTAAAAAATCAGATTGTCAGAGAGATATATAAAATCCAAAAGAATACCGGTCGGTGAAGGAAAACTAAATACATCTATTGCAAGAACCGAGTACCCAGATATTATATCAACAAAGGATAGACAAACAACTGAAGGGTAGAACTGGTAATGTTAACATAGATTGGGAGAAATTGAAAATTTCTGTTTAGAGAGCCTAGATATTCAAAACGTACGCAAGAAAAGGAGATTAAAATATGGAATCAGGAACTGCAGGAAGCAATACGATTAAAGAAAGAAGCCTACAGGAAATGGCTTGGTACAAAACAACAAGAAGATTACATAAATTATAATCACAGAAGAGCACAGGTGTGTAGACTCAATAGGAAGGCAAAAAGACTCGGAATCAGTTTGTGAGCCGGTTATAAAGAGACGTAACGGGATCTCAAAGAAATGTCTTCAAAATTCCAAAAAACGTAAGAAAAACAGCAGAAGATAAGGCAAAGATCGATGTTTTACAAGAGGATGAATGGCTCAGTATTATGAGGAATTGTTGGCAAATAGGAACATTATACAAAACACAGAAACTAATGAAACCAATGAATGGAATGCAATAAAAATGAATGAACTAGAAGCAGCATTGTAACAGGCAAAAATGGGAAGGCTCCAGGGGTAGAAGGATTAAATATGAAACTTTAGAAGTACGGAAGTAAAAGACTGAAAATTATATTACTGCAATTATTGTATGATATATGGGGTGCAGTGAAAATACCAGAAGAATGGAACACGGCACAAATTATAAATATTTACAAAAAAGGGAACAGAAATGAGTGAAAAAACTACAGAGGTATAGCTCTTATCTACCTGCTACAAACTGTACAATAGAATTACAACCAATCGCAGAAACCTACTGTTGGAAGAACAGTGTGGCTTTCGTAAAGGAAGATCATATATTGATGCCATATTTACACTGAAGTAGATTATGGAAAAGAAGAGAGAATTTAATGAACCACTGTGCCTTCTGTTTTTAGACTATGAAAAAGCATACAACCAGGTGAACCGTGGAAAACTATGGGAGACATTACATCACTAAAAGATAGAACCTAAACCAATTAATGCTATTAAATCTTTGTATAACAAGAACAGAATATCAATTAAGACCAATAGTCGCTCAGCAAACATAAATACCCTCCAGATAAATAATGGACTTACAACGATGTGGTATATCACCTCTGCTGTTTGTAATATATTTGAATATAATTATAGAAAATGGCTTATACAAGACCCGAAAGGAATTCACTTAAGTACAGAAAAGGTATTAAAAACAATATTGTTTGCTACTGATCAATTACTACTATCAGTTTCTGAAGATAACCTACAACAATCAGATAATATTTTGAATGCGATGACAAAAGAATATGACATGAAAATATAACCTCAGAAAACCAAATCAATGGCCATGTATCGGAAACATCAAAGACGAATGAAAATTGTAGTAATAATAGAAAATAAAGAACAGGTCTCAACTTTCAAGTACCTGTGATGTCGTATAAGTACTGAACGAATGAATGACTACCTGGAAACGAACATTGTAAAATACAAGAAACTGAATGAATGTATTAAGAAACATCTTGAAAAGAGTATGAGAGATGAAATAAAACAGAGATTGTATAATATAGTATCCAAGCCAGCCCTGAGATATCGATGTGAAACCTGGACGCTGAGAAGCCGGAATAAACGCCGTTTAGAAGCAGCATAAATGTACTTTATGCACTATTGGTGGGGAAGACCAGAAGAGACTGAGTTAGAAACCAAGACATAAGAACACAGTTGGGAGTCGAGAATATAGTAGACGAAATATGTAACTACCAGAAGCAATGGAAAGAACATGTTATGAGAATGTCACCTTGTAGATTCCTAACAATGCATTATAAACCTAAGGGACTAGAATTGGGACGACCACGAAGACGATGGAGTGATCAACACAACTGACATTGAAAATTAGCCTCGGAACAGGTCATTGGCCCATACCTTGGAAGGAAGGAAGGAAGGAAGGAAGAAGAAGAAGATTTCGATTAAATATGTTAAATTTTCTTCCTTATTTCACGGCTGTATATTTTGTCTGTCCTCCTATGCTCAGGGACTGCTCTCAAGAATCTCATTTTTAATGCTTCTATTATTTGCTTTTGAATTATTGCGATAGTCCACCATTCTGAGCCATAAAGTAGAGATGGTGTTACTGAAACTTCATGAAATTTGAAAACAGTATCATTTCGAGTTATTTATTAGGGTTCTTCTAATTGTCCAATATATTTAACTAAAAGTTTTCAATTTATTTTGTTGGTCTAAATTTATTGTATTACCGATTTCACAGGCTAAATGTTTAAAGTATTTTATTTGTCCTATTGTATTGTTGTTAATTAACTATTTTGTTGTTTCCTTTGAAAACTAGAATTTTGGTTTTTTGTTAGAGATATATATATATATAGATTATACCTCGAGACTGTGTTTTATAATGCATATATTAATTTTTGGAGACTATCTTCATAAGCATCTAATAGTAGTTGAATGTCAACGAATAGAAGTTTTAAGTCAATTTTATAAAATTTCTTTGTAGAATCTAGGCATTCTTTAATGATTTGGTCAATGTATACATTAAACAGCCTGGATGATAATGAACACCCTTGTGGAACCCTAGGTCGAGTTTAGCAATACCAATGAATATAACCTTCCTTAACATCATGTTTACTTTCTCTATAGTAAGTAGGGGAAGTATTGCATTCCACCCAAAAATTGGATATCGAGATTTCACCGGAAATACATGTTTAGAGGCCCCTGAATCCCCCCAAAAATTGAAAAAGGTACGTATGTGTGAACAGTATAACTCAAAAACAAATAGTCGAATAAATACCTAATTTAGGTTCAGCATCTTTCAAAGATGTCACAGGAAGATTTTCAAGAAAATTCCGATTTTCTCAAAACTTCCTAAAAATTTTGGTTGAAATATCATATGTTTAAGATATTTTCATAGATATGTAATATGTTGAATTTTCTGGGAATGTCCGCAAATGTACTCTTCATTCTGAAGGAATTTTGCATAACTGGTAAACCGTAAGCAATAGATGGGAATTTTACTACACAAAACACGTAGATCTGGTTGAAACACACAATTTATGTCATGTACATTTTTTGTTTTTGTCGAGTGAACCATTTCCGAGATATTCCTTGTTGTTTGTTTGAATTTTACAATACTTACATTTTTTCTAAAATGGTTATTCGTTATCCATTCTTTTATGTCTTGGACATGGAAAGAGAATGGAATGTTCCACACAGCAACCACCTCTTAAAAGAATTGACTATCACTTAAAGCCTACCTACCACATTCTTCTTACACTTGTAAGAAAATGAGCAATAAGATAGTTTCTGCATATGTTTATATCGCTTAACATGTAGTAGATGGAGAATAAGCGTTTGTAAAAATAGTTTGTAGAAGAGTAGAGAAAGTCATGTGAGTGTAACGCATCAGATTTTTTTATTGCCTGATGAAGTATTTATGGCTCTAGTCACTTCTTTGCTAGCAGCCTATAAGTGTTACTGGGGAAAATAAATAGCATTTAGTTTTTGTTATTAAACGGATAATAAATGGAATGAAAACCTACTGAAAATACTAAATTTTTCTGCAATAAATTTCTTCTTCAAGTGACAACGAGAGCGGCAATACAGGTGTGAGCTGTATACAACAGCCATGCCTAAAATAGATGTAGTAAAACTTAGCTTCATAATGGTTTTAATGGGCGCTATAAAGAAGGTCGTCGTTGCTAGAATGTCGTAACCAAGCACTTAAGCTGCGGGCTGTTATGTTTTCAGTAGTTCCACAATTTGCATTCCATCGAACTCACCAAATACACTTAACCTTCAAAGTCGTCCTTTGGTTGTGGTAAAATCGCGTTACTAAGCATGCAGGCTCTGTTAATAGCTGCGTTACTTCGGAGTAGAAGGTGTCCAGGAGGGGATAATTTTCTGCACAAGACTTATTTAGCAGGTTAATGCCATGATGACTATGAGGAAATAGTGGGAAAATACAGTGTTTAGGGATAGTTAGTGCCTCTGTGTCTTAGGTAATAAGAGGCTATGTTCAAAGAAAATTGAGAGGCTATATTTAGAAACAACCCAGCGCCAAAGGTTCACGGAATACCACACCATTATCTTCTTTGTGGAAAAGAAAAACGACTTCATCGTTCTTTCGTAATATCGACTTAAATAATTTAATTACTTCATTATCCCTACTTCTAATGCAACTATAATGACGGATTCTCCGGTAGCTTTGCATTTTAGTGAACTATTTGGTTAGCAGGTTTATATAATAAACCATTTGTAAACTAACAAATGCACATTTGAAACCTTTAATTGCTTGAAGCAAGCATATGTTGCGGTATGACTGTAGAACCAATATATACATTGCCACGAAATCTGACCTGTAACCTGTGTTAAATCACAAGTAGATTATAGGCTATTCGCTATTTTAGTTAACTTATTTAAAAATTATATAGCTTCTTTGAAAACGTATTCAAATAACATAGCTTCATAAATATTATTCTAAGACGTTATTTAGGAAAACAATAAAAAGTTACTGTTTTGAGCAAACAATCGCGCTTGGTTTTCATTTGTTTCTTTTATATTCCATAGCTACCTAATTATTATTAATTAGTTATAAATTTTAATTAAATAATCTTCGAATATAGATGGTGTAATGCTATTATGAAAGCAATAATAAATTTTCCCGAGGTCTGAGAAGATTTAGAACTTAACAGTCTAAGATCAGGCCCATATTTATTTCATAGTTATGCGGAATTTATCAAAGCGTTTGAAGATTAGATTCCTAGTGATGGTGTCCTCAATATGTAGTTTCCATTAATATGGCCTCTTAAGATTTTCAGATCCCAATCCGGCCAACTTTTGGTTGTATGGTTACCCCAAAGAACGAACTTACCTGGCACATGAAAAACCCAATGAAACTAAAAAATGCTATTTTGGAAATATTGCGAATATTTCCGGATATTATCTTCACAAAGGATTTGCACCTATGAAACTCATGTTAGCTAAGGAACCAGAGAAATTATTGTAAACTATACCCAAGGATGAAGATGTAAATAAAATTCAGTTGAGGTAGTTAGGCTAAGATTACTTTCGAAAGGATAGAAAGAGCATAAAATGGAAAATCTAAAAGGAAAAACTAAGTGGGAACCTGAAATGGGTGTTTTAGTTTTAGTAAAGGATAACAGGTTATCAAGTATATTAAAAGGGAGAAATAAAGGAATGGAATTAATAAACAAAGATCCTGCAGTAATTGCGTCTAAATTTGGAAAACATACTTATAAATGCCAAAAACGGAAAATTAATGTGTAATGGGCATAAGCAACTCCTTCGTCGATACAAGATGCAGTCAGATAATTCTATTTATGGATAAATTAAAATTGTGGTTGCAAACTTGTTTATAGATGATTATAATACATTATGTATGACGTGGAAGACAAGGTTCTGAAAATTGTATTTAGAGAATAAGTACAAAACTGTAAAAATTAGGCTTAAGTAGAGCATAGTGAAAGTGAAGAGAAGTAATATAACATTCAAATCAGTGCACCAAGGAAATATCAAAACAAAGAATCTTGGAAATTTATATAAATTCATAAGAAGAAGAATTAAAAATGCAAAATAGCATAGAAAATTTAGCATAAGAAGTATTTTATTTAATTTTGAGAGAGAGTTATCAATTATTCTAGAAACACTTGATGTAACAATGAGTTGTAAAGAATAAATTTGTAAAAATATATATGGAAGTGTTGGCGACAGGGGATCAGATAAATTGAAAGTTAAAATTTTATTAGGGCAAACGTGTACATTCTTTTATTATTGAGAATAATAAACAAATGCCTTGGGATATTTTGATACCGTAACAATTGCGAGAACTATATAAATAATTAAATAAAGAAGTGATAGTAGGATAAAGAAATAATTGCAATAATAATTTCCGTATATTAATCTTTAATAAGCCTTAGTTGAAGGATTTGTCCGGAAGGAAAAAAGGTAATTAGCGAGTCATGTTACACGAAGTCAATTGTAACAGCAGACTAGCGAACATATTAGTACAACAGTTCCTGAAACACAGTGAGAAATTGGGTTCATTAAGTCTGCAAAGTCACGTTGGCATGAATTCTGTAAATTAAAAATGGAATGAAATTCTGAGATTTGGGTGGTTTCGCATAGAAACAGTGTCAGATACGCATACTTAGAGCTTTAAGATTCGATGTGTGTGTATGGGGGGTGTGTACACAGGATAGACCATTTAAGTTGAGACTGAACAATATCTCCAAAACTAAGAGTTGTAGAAAGAAATGTCGTTAATAAAAGTTGCTTGATATTATGGGGGAAAGTAAATGCCATAGTTATGTTTTGTTTAGATGACGCAATGATTTGAACATAATTTTTAAAACTATTTCTATTTAATTTATTTATTATTTATAAAAATGTTTTTAACTGGGAACCTACAATTGGGGTCAATTTAAATTAACCTTAAAATAACCATTTCAAACGCAATGATGTGATGGAATACACTTGGAACCAGTTATCAAGTACAGTCGCGTGCAAAAAAGTGCCAATATGAGGAACCGTGCCATATTTTCAACCCCCATTCGGTTACAGAGGTTCGAACCAATTAGAACTGGACTCATTCAGGGGCTAGTATGAACAGTCATTGGGAGGCATATTGTTTCAACTATTCAGGTGCCATACAAATTCTCCACTCCTTTCATCGCCCAGTTAGGCCTGACCTTTCTTCAGAGAATAATGCTACCCATTGGTCAGTAATGGGTAATGGTACCCAGAAGTCATCGGACTTCATTTAAAACCAATTAGAGGATAGCTCAGCTAAGGCAGGCGCGGAACACAAATGATAAGGAGATTCTGGTAACATTCAAGAATGGAAAACACTAAAAGAAACCAAAAGCATTCCCACGTCTTTTTGCATTCGACTGTACATACAAGAATAACTGGATGTGTCATTTGTGACGAATGAGCGGATATACCTCCCAAATCTATGCCTCACCCAACAGGAAAGAGATCTCTGGACCGTCCAAGGAAGCGCTGGACACTAAACCGGTCTGTTAGATTGTAACAGACTATCAGGTGTAAGACTTGTACCGAAGAAGAAGACGACGATGGTCATGATGAAAATACCGAACATACTTGTGAGGGTAATTGATTTAGTGCACAATGAGGTTTAGATCTTCTTTATAGTATAGAAATTATGCGGGTAAGGAAGGTTACTGCTAATTGTGGGGTTCCTAAACTTTTAATTCTTATAGTGTAAGTACATACTTAAATTAACCTCAATTAAAATCGGAGTATACACATTACTCCCGGATGTCATCCACTAAGGCATGTTTCTGAATTATGTAGATGCTTAGAACCACTTGAGGATGGAATATATAACTGCGCACTCCTAACTTCGATATGCCTTGGTTTTACCTGGTCGGTAGGTGAATACTAGGGTGGTTTCTCACGATTTCCTTTCCATCATTTCCTTTCCTCCCACTTCCTTGTTATCTTTCAGGTGTTCTTCAAGGTTTCGTGGATATTACAGTGCCGAGCAGATCGCGCGGGTGCCTGCTCAAAGAAAGTGTATTCCCCGTGGACACTAGAGGGCTGCCTGGTTGATGGGTCGTTCATTGCCCTCTCTGGACAGCTCCAATGGTGGGAGGGGTCTTCCAGCCAAGAACTGTTAGGGACTTTCTACAAACAACACTTCCTATTCCACGAAGAACAGAAGAAGAAGAAGAAAAAGAGGACAATGTTTGGCAATATGGGTTATATTAGAAACTAAAAGAAGAATGAAAGCTGTTTGGAAGTTTCTAATATCAGCATATTGGGTTACGATTTCCTGTCTTCTGAAAGAAGGAAAGGGGAATAATAATGTTTGTTCTGAACAATAACCATATTGCTGCTAATGTAATCAATTGCAGAGTTTACTTTATGACCTGCCTACAGTAGAAAAATTATTGTATCTACCCAAAAATTGATGTCAAGAGTTTACCCAAAGACACCTAAATACATCACGCACACAAATAAAAAATTCAGTGTGTGTGTGTATGTGTGTGAACAGCATAGCTCAAAAACAAAAATGTGGACAGATACCAAACTTGGTACTTAAGTTCAGCAGCTTCTTAAGAGACGGTACGAAAATTAAAACAAAAATATATATATAATCCCATCCCAAATTATTAAATTTGGAAAATTGTTCTAATGATTTTAATTAAAATGCGAGGTTTAAGTATCTTAAATTTTCCACGAATAGGCTATGAAGTTCTTTTCATTCAGAGCTACACAAAAACTTGTTTACAAAACGCATACATCTCGTTAAAATACGCATTTTGTCAAATAATTTTAGTGACATTTGCAATTTCAGAGTTACTCTTTGGTATTGATTTGAATTTTCAAGCAATATATATTTTAAGTGCAAAATTACTGAACTTATTATTATTAATTATTGTTATCATTACTATTATTATTTGTTTCTCGTGTTCATGCATGGAGGGAACTCTAAAATCCAGCATAAAACGATTAATTTTTAAACATTTGTTACAGGTGAAACGAATCCTTAATTGTTGGCATTTGCCTATTAACTATTCTACTACAGAGTTGTTGAGGGATGAGGCAGTATTTTTAACACTTAAATGATTTCAGTCTAATTATATAATATATAAATTCAATAACAGCCCACCTTAAAGCAATATGTGTAGGTAACAATATATAAAAAGTGTATATTACAGTCATTGAATATGTTTATATTATTGTATACCTGTGTAATAATGTTGTGTGAATGTATTACGTAATTTAATAATGTAGGAGCTGTGAGAATAATAGGTTAAAAGTTGCTAACAATGAGGTAACAATGAGGTAACCTTGAGGCAATAATGAATTTGAAAGTTTACAATACCACTTGTAATTCTTGGAGGTGATAATGTAATTTTTTTAACAGTTTATAAAATAGCCAAACATCAAACAGAAAAAGCTTTAGTTAAATGAGGGTATTCTATTAGACTAGGATTAGCCAATCAGAGACTTGCAATACAGAAATTTACAAATTTAGGCGGTAGAAATCAAGTCAGTTGCTTGTAGACAGCGCTCATAACTGGACGCGTTGGTAGTAGACAGTGTTCCTAACGGACGCGAGATGTGTCCTCGAGAAATTTAATACGTACTCGTGTGGGACAAAAATAGTTTACGTGTTAAAAAGTGCAAGTAATTAATAAAAAATCTCACAGCTCTCTTTCTATATCAGTGTCAAGCATTAATGAAAGGAGTCAAGTAAAAATTATAATCTCTTTAATCCTACATTCTTCAGTCACACCACCTCCCTGTAAAGAGAAACATGTCTCTAACAATAATACTGATGCAGCCGAGGCAAAAATAAATATATAATATTTAAAGAAAAAGTCAAATTAGAAAGTTAATATTTTCAAATTTTGGGAAGAAGGCTGCCGGAAAGCGGGTACTATACGTGCGGTTGCAACGAACTTCAAGTTCGGCTCCCAACAGTTGATATATAATACAACTCCTTTCAATACAACCTACTTCAAATTGACGCCTAAAGCGTGGTGCGAATAACGTAAATATACTATTCTACTTCAAATTGGCTTTCATACGTGAAGCAATTACCTACTACAGGAAGGATTATCGCGCTACGCAGAAGTAAGTTCGATTTCAACGAACGGAAAACTTGGAAAGGTTACAGAGAAGTTTTCCAAACCCTACTCCTTCCAAGTACTACAGTTTATTACTGGTTTACAGAGTTGAGACAAGCAGCACACGTGACACTCGCTAACAGTTTTGGACGAGGAAAATATAGTTCATGTGTAAGTTCTGGTGAAAACTGATTTTACAATGAGATAGAAGCAGTTAGAACATTCATTCGCCGCAAATCTGTGTGAATGTTATACAAACATCTTCGTATCAGAAATATTTGTTGCTGCCGGGTTCCTCACGACCTGATAAAAGAGCGTAAGGTGTAATTGTGTGAGGGAATGTTTTAACTGTTTGACAGTGTACGAAATCAAAACTAGATATACCAGTGTTATCCAGAATAAAAGAAACGGTCGGTGTTCTGCGTCTACCCAACTCATGATCAGCCTGTGAAAGAAGAGAGATACCGGAGAGGTCAGAAAATGATTGCCAGTTTCTTCTCTACAAGCAGATACATTGCAACAACCACATCATCCCATAATAGGAAATTTGTTGTTAACCTCTCGCAAGTCTTTAGAACACGAATGAGAGATGACAAAAATTCCAGTTTTGAGGAATTTTGCTTCATCATAACTATATCTCTACACACACTGCGTTGAAAATAGTCAAATTCCTGCAAGTACAGTGAGCACAAAGATGGTGAATGAGTGAAAGTGGTTCTAATGAACGATCTAGTTGTATCCATCGTAACGTGTGAGGCTCGCTATCGGGTGGTCCTTAGTTCGATTCCCGTCTGATTATGAGTTCTTTCCTGGTTTCCCCCGGGTAGGGGACGAATGCTAGGGTGGTTCCTCTTCTACCATGAATTCACTACCCATCCTTTTCTGATCTCATCATTACTTTTCATCTGTTTCAGAGTTGAAGTATCAGGCGACAACGTTAGGTGTGTTGCGGCAGGACGCCAGGTTTGGAAAGAATATCTCTGGCATTTAGTGGGTCTGCAGGGGTGACTCGGGACACAGGGTCTCGCCGGGGGGCACGTGGCTATGGAGTGGCTAGCTGGGGCCAGGATGTGTTTCATTTGCAATCGTTAGGGACCCCGTCTTTGTTTGCGCGCATGGTCGTCCGGATCTGGTCACTCTTTGGATCTTCCCCTCATCCTCCAAGGGAACACTTTAGAAGCAAGAAGGGCCACTTTGGCATAGTTGCAATGGTCTGCTCCAGTTTATGGAGGCCCCTTCCCCTGCGTACTTCTATTCCTACTCCTACAAGAATCAGAAGTGAGGGTCCACATCTGGTTTCATTTGACTTTTTGCGGTTACAACAATTGTTGGGTGACCGTCATTTTGCGAGTGCCAAAGAGGGTGTTGTATCTTACACAAAGATCCCTAAATAAACATGCCGAGATTTCGGATGATACACTTTATAACGAAAGCAAGGGGAGACTGCTTGGAAAAGAAATAGGCACAGGAGCCACAGCGTTTTATTTGGAACAATTGGAAACATTGAATAGTGATTCTAGTATCTGCCGCAGAGATCTCAAGAAGTTTTCTGTAAATGAGTACTAAAGATAACCAACAAGTGACTGGTTCATCCTTGGAAATTTTCTAAGCATTTTTGGATTCCTCGTGCCTTAGAGAAAGAGAGATTATTCTATCTTTATAACTGGAAGGGACCTTGCTAAGCAAAAGAAAGCGCTCATCAAATGCGTGACGTTAATTACACCGTGTCCAGTTCTTTGAGGAAGATGCATAGAAGACATCGCTCGTGGGAAACACGCAGTTTAGCAGTGAAACAATAGAAGGCCTTTGGCGCAATTCCTACAAACGTGAACAGGACGGAAATCCGTTATTTATTGCTGGACACTGACCTTCCTTCCTAAACGAGATTTAATAGCCGTAAAACTATCTGGTACATAAAGTACGTTTCCAAAGCAGGAAACCTTGAAAAGCGTACAAATCCTTAAACGGATGAATGAATATAAGTATCACGTGCTCTGTGGAAGCAGCTGTTGTTATTACAGTACCTTAGCATTGTAGAACTTAATGAGTAATTTTGTTGCTTCATCTACCCAATATTTCAGCCATCATTGCGTTTATATGAATATACTCACTCTATTAAAAAAAATTTTCATACTTAAAATGCATAAAGAAAGCCAGAAATTAGTAAAAAACAAAACACAATGTAACAACTTAATGTACCTATACTCTAATTTGCTTTCTACTTTCTCTACCACGTAGAATAAGTAGGGGAAGTATTGCATTCCACCCAAAAATTCGATACCGAGATTTCACCGCAAATGCATGTTTGAAGCCCCCTGAATCCAAATAAAGCATATTTGGAAACATGTACCTCTGTGAGTGTCTGTGAACAGCATAGCTCAAAAATGAAAAATATGATAAACACCAAACTTGGTATTTAGGTTCAGCATCTTTCAAAGATGCGACTAAAAGATTAAAAAGATGGTTTAAAATATCACACGTTTAAGAAATTTTCATGGCAAATGAAATGCATATCTTGAATTTTATGGGAATGTTCCCAAATGTCATCTTCATTCTGAGTGACTTTTGCATAACTGGTAGATCGTATGAGTTAGACAAAATTCTAGTATACAAAAAATGCAGATCTCATTAAAACGCGCAATTTATTCCACATGCATTTTTTTGTGAGTGAACCGTTTCCGAGATGTTCTTTATTATTTGTTTGAATTTTCCAATACTTACATTTTTCTCAAATGGGAATTCGTTATTCGTTTGCCTGTTTGTTTTTCGTTTTGTTTTTTATGTCCTGGCCATGCAAAGAGAATGGAATGCTCCACATAGGAACCAGCTCTTAAGAGGTTTGACTACCGCTTAAAGCCTACCATATTCCAATTGCACCTACAAGAAAATTAGCAATAAGTTTCTGCAAATGTTTAAATCGATTAACATGAAGTAAATGAACAATAAACATTTGTGAAAACAGTTTGTTGAAGAATAGAGAAAGTCATATGAGTGCAACACAGCACATGTTTTATTCTAAGAACCTGTGGGTATTACGGTCGTATTTTGTTCACAAAAACGGCTCTAACGATTTTGTTAAAATATCATAATATGCTTAAAATCTCCCTGCATATCTAGAATTTTCTGAGAATAGTCTGTGAACCCTTTTTCAGTGTGAAGGAATTTTGTATAAGAGACAGACAAAAACTTGCTACAAAAAGAAACTGTAGTTTGAGGCTGGCGCCGTAGCTCAGTAGAGCGCTGCCTGCTGGGCGAGGAGCCCCGGATTCGATTCCCGGCAGAGGTGTGAATGTTTCTCTAGTCAAGATTATTCCGGCCGTCGATATGACCATTGCAGTTAAAGGTGTAGTATAAATGGAACAATTAAAAAATGTTGATCTCTTTTAAGCACAAAATTGATTACAAATAGTTTCTGTGACATCTAAATGGCTGAATTTCTGGGGAGTATCACTGATATAAATATCACTAGGTTGGGTTACGAGATCTAGTCTAGAAAGGTCTGCTGCCATCTTACTGCCTCCAAGTTTGCAAAATAATTCCTTCCGGTTACCAGGGGCTACCACTGCTGGCGAGCCACCTCTGCCCATTGTGGGTTACTCTTAGCTTCCTCCTCGCCTCTTACTCCTCAGAAAGATGTATACACCATACTTACCATTAGGAGTCGTCTGTTGACTGGATTACTGAGCCCTCTCACCGCGTCAAGAAAATATTGAAAATATTTAAACTCATAGAAAGAATTAACCAAAAGAAGGAAAACTGGAGACAGCATGCGCAAAGGATGAATTAGGAAATATTACGAAAATATTAACAGAAAACAAACCATTATAGAAACGGAACATAGGAAGACCAAGGAGTAGATGGAGAGACGAGTTTTATTAATGGGATGGAACGGATCTTGAACAAGATTGACACCTTAAAGATAATATGATAATGACTTTTGTGACATAAACAATTTCCAAGATATTCGTTATTTTTGGTTTGAATTATTCAATACCTATTGCCACCCTTAATTTCTTTCTTACGATGTCATGGAAAAAGTATATGGAATTTCAATGCTAGCATTTAGCGACCAAGTTTTTAAACATTTGAATGTCGCTTTAGTCTCCTGTATCCCCTTTATACCTGCAACAAAATGTGTAATTGTGTGCAAAATAGTTCTTAATTGACAGGAAGTGGATGGAAAAATACGGTGTTTCAATTATGGTTTGTACAATTTCTATCAAAATAATCGGCAGTGACTAGATAAAGTCATACCAACGTAACACAAGATTTTTTTGTTATGCATGTTGGCATTCATCTGTCGAAAACGTTTTAATATACATATTTCGATACATGTTTCAATGCGCCTTTGTGGACGTATTACTTATATTATGGCTATAAAGTGCAAGACCAGGCCTGAATTGTACACATACAGAACGGCTTTTCGAATTGCTGATAACTATTAAATATCACTTTCTATGAGAACAGAAATCGTTACCAGTGGTTAATACACGTACTCGTGAACGGGAGGGTCCTGTTTCAAATCCGGTTAGAACCGTGCTCCCTGAGTAGGTTTTTTCCCAGGTTTACCTCATCCTCATAACTGGAAAATGCCGCGGAGATACCCTAAACTTAGATCCGGAACGTTTCCTTCCCAAAATCCCTTTCCCAATTTCATTTCATGGCATGAAACTACAATCAGTGACCGACCTGTCGTGCCGTATGTAGTAATAACAGACCTTAAACACTACATAAAAGCAGCAATCGTTGCCGGTTACACCAAAATTTAACTAAAACACTTGAGTGTACAGAAACCTACTGATGAATCTAGATTCCCATGCTGTTTTCCATTATCTAATACGGCACAAACTCCAAATCTCGGTGTCAAAACCATCCCCTAGATGGTTTAAAATTAAATTTCGTTTTACTTATGGGCGCTCTTCAGCTACTATGGTTCCTAGCGTCCTTTTCTATATTGGGACTGAAAGATCGAAAACTTTGCTCATAAGCCTCTTTATCAGGCTTGGGGTTCTTTTATGTGCCGTTGCTCTATGACACGGGACCACCGCCTTTACTTCCCTTCCGAAGGAAGCCATGCCATCGCCCTCAGCCGGGTTTGAACCCTAGATGGTTTGATGATCTAATATTGGCATACGTCATTCTACGAAGTTGATATGGAAAGCAAACGTCTGTCGCACTGGATGGGCTTCTGAGTAATAGTATAAGCTTAACTGTGTAATTGTTAAATGAATAAGCTTAAGGTATGATATATTTCATAGAAAACTTGTGAGCAAAGCATGACCAAAACCTCATCTCGTCAAATATGAAGTTTTGTGACTATATTTTGTTATTCTTCTTAAGCTCACTTTCACTTCTTTATAATGCATGCGTTTCAAACAAGTTAAAAAATTTTATGCATTTTTGTGAGGTATATTTTTTTTTCTTAAAGAATTTAAAGAGAGGAAGTTAAGACAATAATAGATTTTGGTGAAAAGCTGTTGCCCTTATACTGTATTTCTAATTATTGTCTTTCTGTATTTTATATAACTTGTTTTATTGTTCCAAACAAGTGCGGCTATTTTTAATTTTAGCATAAAGTTTAATATTTGTTTAAAAATATCATAAAATATGTATTTCGCATTCCTTGAACGGTGCTGAAATTAGTACTATTATCGTCAGTATTATTATCATTATGATTCTTATGAGGTTACTGTCAGTTATTGATTCAGTGTAGTTCAATGAAGTTAAAATTTATTCTCTGCACTTCATTCACATTTTATACCTAATCTAAAGGAACATAAAGTGATGGATTTAGAAGCGAAATACATTTTTTCACGAAAACCAGTTCCTTCTTCACTGTATCTGGTTATTATATTTGTATTTTATAGCAACTGTTACAATACAATAATATACCCTTCTTGTAATTTACGTGGCTACTTAAAGTTTTTAAAAACAATAAGTCTTTTAACAGGTGCTGTTATGTTTTGGTTTTATAGCACAAAATTTAATTGATTTCATCTCTGTAAAAATCATTAAAGAGGAATTTCGCCTTATATTGTCGTGACCTCTAAACACTAACTCAATGGGAGGTAGAGCTACTCGCAAATAAGGTACCAGAAAGTTAATAATTTATATTAGGCGAGGTCACGACAAGGGACGCAGCTAAATGAAAATTGAAAAATATTAGGGAATACCTAGTAAAAGGATTACCACATGGTTCAGATGAGAGAAAGGATCTATCTACTATGATAAATTAAACTAGAAAGAAGTGGATGGTAAGAGAATGTATTAATAAACGTGGATACAATACCTCCTTGTATCCATGTCCGTCGGTGAGGACGCCATACATGCTTGTATGGGTAGCACGTACACACACAACCTGCCTGTTCCAGCAACTAGCCGAGACTCTACTGACTGACTGACTGACTCACGCTAACTCGGCGTGGGACGCTATCTATAAACGAGTTTATCCCCACCACTCTCTTACGCAATACCCGATCCGGGCAGCTACGGTTAAATGTGCAACAATGCTTACATACGCCAAAACTCCCCTGGCCACCTAGATCGACGTCCTCGTCGACACAAGGAGGATTTTTTGTGGACAAAGAATTACCAGAAAGAAGAATATATGACATACATTACAATGAATAGTTTAGACAATTGGACTACAGCAAACAATATCTGTGAATATGGAGCATAAATATCTCTTAAAGAAATTAAAGGCTGATTGAAAAATTTTGGAGTCTCGAGTGCCACCGACGATTTAGTTTGACAGATTGCCTAAGTACGAGTAGCCCGCACACGCACACTACACCATACTGCCACTGTTACATGCACACTACACTGCACCTGGTTGATCCGACGTAACTGTTTGTGGGTGGAATTTCCACATCAACCACAACGACGAATTTTCAGCTGCAGAGTCTTTCTGGTGTTGTAAGTCACTGAAGATGTGGGGGGAGCAATCGCTAGCTTGGACTGCCCCCCAAAATAGTGACTCCTTATGCCATTGCAGTGTAGTGGATGAACGACAGCTCTCCCGTGGTGTCTCTGGAACCTCTGGGTGTCTGTCACGCGGGGTTACTCCTCTGGACACCCGAGCGCCGGAATCAGCAAAGTCACTATAACATAAATCACAGAAGGGTAGAAATTGTGCTCCAGAAGATCATCATACATAAAAAAAACAAGTAGTATGTCATGCACAGTAATAAGATTTGAAAATGCCAAAAAGTTTACAATCAATCAATTCTTTTAGTATGGGGCAAAGAGAAAAAAATGACTACATGTTGACATAAAAACTGAATTTTACAAGGGGTTACCATCCAAAATTTAACACAAACTGCTTTAGAATCCAAATACAGAGACATAAAAGGGCCAGAATACATAAATATTACATCACTTACATTCATTGTTTACATACAATAACACAACACAAATATAGTAACTTATTTGGGATCCCAATATTATTTATGACCAGCTGGTACTACTAATACAGAAAAGAAATAAGTGCACTTATAATACATTCATACATGACAATGAAATGGAATCATTCATACTGACCATCGCCCAAATAATACATAACACTCACTTAAATAACTAACCAAAACTACTACGTGCATTACTACAGACTTCAAAAATAAATCCATAGTACATACGTCAAACTACACCTCATTACATTCTTTCAACTACAATACTCATGCTTTACTGTCAAATAGAAATTCTCCTCTCCATTACTATCTCATTATGATCATTATTATCATCATCTCAATCATATCATCATTAGTTCAATCATCATCATCATCATCATTTTAGCTTTCAACTTTCTCGTACACAGTAATTACTGAGAAAATAAAACATCTTCATTGAAGTGACTCATTCAACATGCTGCAAAGTCAAAAATACCCGACATAGGCATAGACTAAAGAAATCACATTAACATTTCAGGAATGAGACAAATAACCTGGCATCATACTGTTGCATCCACATACTCCGAATCAAAATTAAGCTGGAAAATAGATGGTATTAAAACTCGCTATATAAGATGGTACTAAACTTGTTGCATAAACACAAAAAAATATATTCTCATTGCATTTACTTCATTGCATTTACTCTCGTGTGAATACATCACACACCCTATACTGGGCGCGTTTCAGCAACACCAATGAGCAAAATATTTCTCAACTCATCACATCAAATCGAATTTTCAGGTACATGTAGCCCTCCTGAAAAACTCAAACATTTACACTTCAACTATCGGGGTTACTCTTTGGCACCTCCACCGAAGCTGACATCAACTCATCTCATCTCTCACATTACCACCGTCGGGGTTACTCTTTGGCACTTTCACCGAGGCAAATATTAACTCATATACTACCACATAACCTCACAAACATATACACACACTATTCATGCAACAATTTTCTGCAAAGAAAGATCACAGCATCATAATGAAACCCAAAATCAAACCAAACGAATGCAACAGAACAAAGCACATCATTACCAAAACAATACTGTCATATAACATTCCTGAAAATCAAAGCTTAATTAATCACACAGTACACACTTACAGGTTATTTTTCCTATGCTTTTACCACAAAAAGGTGCAACTTTCCAGTTTCATGTAATATATACTTCATGCCAACATTAAGGCAAACAACAAAAATAGCATCACAAAACTCAAACTTTACAGTCTATAAGGACCCACAGGATCATAGTAAGGGTGAAGGCGTGACTCATGAACACTCTGATGTTTGGTACGAGGAGCATGAGGTCGACCAACAGGTAGGTAACAGGAGTGATCTGTCGGATAATTTCAAAAGGACCAAAATATCTATGTAACAACTTTGTACATTTACCTTTCGTTCTTATAGGAGTAAAAACTTTGACTAATTGACCTACGTTGTAAACCACATCTCTATGTTTGGCATCAAATGCTTCTTTTTGTTTCACTTGTTGCTTAGTAATATTAGCAACAGCAACCTCGCGTGCCTTCTGAATCTCTTGTAAAGTTTGTTTCACAAAAAGGTCATTAGAAGTAGTTTCCAGCTGAACCTGATTAGGTAAAGAAGGCTCTCGACCATATATCAGGAAAAAGGGTGAGAATTTAGTAAACTCCTGAACACTTGAGTTATAAGAAAAAATGACATAGGGCAAAATTGAGTCCCAGTTCTTTTGATTAGTGTCAAAAAAATGGCTAAGCATATTCAAGAGGGTTTGATTGAATCTTTCAGTAAGTCCATTACAAGCTGGATGATAAGCACTAGTAAAATTAGAAGACACTGATAAAGATCTCAACAATTCTTGTGTCACTTCACTGAGGAAAACTGAGCCACGATCAGACAACAAGGCAGCAGGAGCTCCATGCCTACAGATGATGTTATGCAAAATAAACTTAGCAACTTGGGGAATTGTTGCTGAAGGTAGCGACGCAGACTCGACCCAGCGAGAAGCATACCGGTCGAACGTACTTGTGTCCAGAATTAGAGCGTGGGAGAGGCCCAAGCAAATCAATACCCCACCGCTCGCCTACAGAAGTAACAGGAATTGGTTGCAATAAACCTGCTGACTTTTGATACTTAGGTCCTTTTCTTGTTTGACAACTGGGACAGGTACGCACAAAATGTTCAATATCTTTTTTCATTCCAGTCCAATAGTATCTGGAGTGAATTTTGGCAAATGTTTTAGAAAAGCCTAAATGACCTGAAAGAGGATCATCATGACACGAAGATAGAATTTCATGTTTCAGTGCTTCTGGAATAACCAGCAGATGGAGAGGGCCAGTAGAGCCAACATTTTTGCGATAAAGAACTCCTGATTTAAGAGTATAATTTGAAATTTGTCTCTCAAGCTTAGCAGGGCTGACGGAGGATCATGGAGAGCATTCATAAGCTCAAGTAACACGGTATCTTTTTTCTGTTGGTCAGCAACTTCAACTGAAGACAATAAACATGTGGGAAGTTCCTCGAGCTGCTGAAGTTCACTTTCTTTGGGTTGCAACACAGGAAATCGCGATAAAGCATCAGCATCATGATGTTTCTTACCAGATTTATAGGAAATAGTTTAATCAAATTCTTGCAATTTCAAACTCCTTCGTGCCAGATGCCCAGTCAAATCTTTTAAATTATTCAGATAACAGAGGGAGTGATGATCAGATACAATATTGACCTTATAGCCATATACAAAACTGCGAAAGTGAGTAAGTCCAAACAAGATGGCCAACAATTCCAACTCAGGAACACTATAATTACGTTCACATTTAGATAATGTCTTCAAAGCGTAGCCCACTGGTTTCAACACATTATCAATCTTTTGATACAACACAGAAGCAACCCCTAGTCCACTGGCATCAGAGTGTAATTCAGTATATGCACCAGGAGTATAGTGAGCTAAGACAAGAGCAGAAACTAATGAGTCCTTCAACTTTTGAAATGCAGCTTGCTGATCAGGTTCCCAAATAAAACCTTGATTTCTCCTAGTCAACTGAATAAGTGATTGTGCAATATTAGCATAATCTTTGATGAATTTCCTGTAAAAGTTGAATAATCCCAAAACCTTCCTTACATCTCCGACATTTTTAGGACGAGACAAATTCTGAATGGAAACTACTTAATCAGAATCAGGAGAAATACCATCTTTGGAGACTTCAAAGCCTAAGAGCTTGATCTTTTGCATAGCGAAGAAACACTTTTCTGGTTTGAGCTTAAACTTATGGTTATCCAGACGTTGATAAACAGCTTCAAGATTTTGTAACAACTCATCAAAGGTTTTAGCAAAAACGACAATATCATCCAAATATGCAATTGTCTTTTTAAAATTCAGATCACCTAACAACTTGTCTGCGATGTAACTGAAAAACCTAGGAGCATTCGCCTACCCAAAACTCAAGCGTTTGAATTGATATTGACCCTGAAAAGTAACGAAAGAAGTATATTTCTGGCTATCCTCTGCAATAGGTACTTGAAAATATGCTGACAGCAAATCTAGTGAGACAAATCATTTAGCTTCCCCCAAATAACATAAATCATATATCAATGGCAAAGGGAAAGAGGTGGTTTCTGTAACAGCATTCAATTTCCTATAATCAACACAAAATCTCATGGAACCATCTTTATTTTTAACAAGTACCACAGGAGAAGCCCAAGAGGACTGCGATTCCTTAATAATTCCAGCATCTTGCATTTCTTTGACTTGTTCAGCAATGATTTCCTTTTGTTTATGGGGAACTCTGTAAGGTCTTTGTTTAATAGGTTTGGAGTCAGTTACTTTAATATCAAACTCTGCAACATCAGTACTACCAAGTTCTTGCAATGTGGTGGCAAAAAGATCACTGTATTTCAATAACAATGAATGCAATTCAGCCTTTTGAGTTTCTAGTAGTTTACCATTGACATTAAAATTAAAATTTGAAGCTGGCAGAGGGGTTAACATCCGATGATACAACAGAATTACTCTGAACTAGTGCAACATCATAAGCTTTAGCTAAAACTGTATTGGCAAACAGTGTTTGTGGAACTGCAGTATTATTATGCACTGGTATAGTAAGTTCAGATGCAGAATGACACAACAACGGTGGAATTGAAAGATTTTTCTTTTGCATTATATTAACAGCAGGTTCAAACATAACCTCATTACTAATGTCTGACGAGGGTTTAACTGTTATATAACATGTCGACAAAGGTGGAATTTTCACATCATTCACAACTGCCATTTTAACACCAGAGTCATTACGTTCATTATCTTGCACAGGGTTCACTGTCATATCAACAAAAGAACCTTGTACTAGGGTAATTGGTATAGAAAAAACATCATCCTCGGAAGAATTCAATGTTATCAAGTTGTGTGCATAGTCAATTACTACATCATGAGCATGCAAAAAGTCATTGCCTAAAATTAAATCATGAGACAGATCTTTTACAACTAATACATCTTCCTGAAAATGAACATCATTAATATGAAAATCTAGAACAGTGTGGTAAGGTGCATCAAGTAACTTATTACCTGCAGTTCGGAGCACCATCTCTATGGGTTTCAATGTAGAGTGATCAAGAACATGGGCAGCATTTACAATACTGACTGCGCTTCCTGTATCGAGCAAGATGGAAACCTCTGTCAGGGCAATATGACCAGTAACTTGTAAGATCTGACCTGATAATGCAGCCACATCCCGTTGAGGTGCAGCGGTGCTGGTGGGCGGTGGTGATGCTGCTAAGTCTCGTCGTATGAGGCTCGGCGCCAGTCGTTTTTTGACTGAGGAAAGCGGCTACGGCAGGAGCGACCAGGTGGCCCTGCCTGTTGCATCTATAGCAGGTGATGGATGAGTCCCGCCGGTTGAAGTCAGATGACCGTGGAAGGTGTGAAGTTCTCTCCGAAGATGGTACAGCAGGTGGTAACTGAAACTGGTTAACTCGGTTACATGACTGTTCTACACGATCAATCAGCTGTTGCATGGGAGCGACAGGTACGTCCCCAAGAGAAGAAGCATTTGTTAGCTGAGCAGTAGCTGGTATAGAAACAGCAAGAACAGATGCATTATTAAATACAGGAGAGGGTGGTGTAACCACTGCAGCCTGAGATTGGGCAGACACTAGATGTTCTCGGTTCTGCATATAAAACTGTGCCTTGTCCACTCGTCGAATGATTTGTATCACCTCATCAACAGTTTGAGGATTTAATGGCAGCAAAGGCTGTACATAAAGAGGTTTAAGACCTTTAAGCAGGTGTTTGATTTGTTCTAACTGAGACATAGCTGGATTTACTTGATCCCACAAACATAACATATCATAGATATAATTAATAACAGGTTCATCATCTAACTGTACCCGCTGTCTGAGTTTCATTTCCAAAATATCACTCTGATTAGTCATCTGAAAGGCATCTAGAAACTGTGTAGATAGGCAAAGCCAATCATGGCGAGGATGCCGATGGCGAAATGTTTGAAACCATGATGCAGCAGTATCTCTTAAATAACATGGGAAACATTTCAATTTCATTTCCTCAGACCAACCATTAGCAGCAGCGACCATTTCAAAATTTTGAAGAAATTCATATGCCGATAACTTACTTGAATTCTCAAAGTAAGAGGGTTCAATGACCGGACGACACACAGCTGACTGCATTGTGCTCACCGAAACAGGCGGATTAGGCATCACTGGTAATAACTGGGTAACAACAGGTGTACTAATGCTGGAAATAGATTCTACTTCACTATGCTCACTGACTGGAGCAATAACCACATCAGATTTCTGCGTAGTACGTCGCTTAGGCATTGTGACAGCCCAAAACAATGATAACCTCAACCAGTAAATGAATGGAAGATCACCATTACAGATTACATCAAACTACGCGCTTATAGCATTGCATGAATGTAACTAGAAATATCAGAACATAGCCAGATAAGAACCAATACCAGGAACAATATAATTAAGCGCCCACGGCGAAATATTAGAAAATTATACCAGCATATTGTTTACACAGACATGACACGCAAGCCACTTGGACACAAAACCAAGGTTTAAAAACAGAATGTACACATGGAAGAGAGAAAAAAATGACAAAGTGATATCTTCAGCGAGAAAACTCGAACTGGAAGTTAAAAAAAATACGTCACACCTACTGTGACTAGCGCTGAAATTATCCAAAGGAGAGCAGAATATGTTAAACTCGTAATTTATGCGTACCAGTGTACGATGCACAAAAATGAATTCCTTCTTCTTTTTTTAAAACAGCTACATCTGACCTATTATACACACACGCAAATAAACGTACAGAACACGCGCTGGAAAAGATTGGCTTCACAAGCTAGAATTAGTGATGAATTGCATGACCACGCAGAGATTACGTAACACACTTGCGTACATAAAAGTTGCACGAAAATGCACCCCAAAAATATAGTAATGAGCAGGAAATCACAATCAATGCAATATAGAATTACAAGCTCCCAGAACTCCTACCAATGAGCACAGAAAACAGCATCTCCAAGTACACCACTAACACGTGACGACCACATTATCAAAGTTGCAAATATCGCCCAATTTTTCACGATTCACAAAAATATGTACTTTAAAATGACCAGTACGAATGATTTATCACAGTAACAGAATTTAGCAGAAGTGAAGCCATGGTAAGGGGAAAAAAATGGAGCCAAAAGTTTTACCGCCACGACACTGATAGACAATGGAAAAAATTTAAAAATGAACTTAAAATTATAATATAAACATGGGACTTTCAGGAGACAATACAAAAGGAATTTAGAAGAAAAACCACAAATTATACAACCAAAACCCTTACCCTTAAGCCAAGACAAAAATTTACATTTTCTAACGCTACATTTTACAGAAAAAAAATTTTGCACTTCAAAATCTCAAAAATATCCGGCCCTCCACCAAAATACCCGGCGCATCCACCAAAATGTCGTGACCTCTAAACACTAACTCAATGGGAGGTAGAGCTACTCGCAAATAAGGTACCAGAAAGTTAATAATTTATATTAGGCGAGGTCACGACAAGGGACGCAGCTAAATGAAAATTGAAAAATATTAGGGAATACCTAGTAAAAGGATTACTACATGGTTCAGATGAGAGAAAGGATCTATCTACTATGATAAATTAAACTAGAAAGCAGTGGATGGTAAGAGAATGTATTAATAAACGTGGATACAATGCCTCCTTGTATCCATGTCCGTCGGTGAGGACGCCATACATGCTTGTATGGGTAGCACGTACACACACAACCTGCCTGTTCCAGCAACTAGCCGCGACTCTACTGACTGACTGACTGACTCACGCTAACTCGGCGTGGGACGCTATCTATAAACGAGTTTATCCCCACCACTCTCTTACGCAATACCCGATCCGGGCAGCCAAGGTCAAATGCGCAACAATGCTTACATACGTCACAATATGAAGGTGATTAAAGTGCTTGCGTTTACTTATTTTTGGCAAATTTAATGATCATGTAATTAAATGAGGATATTGGTGAATTTTTAATATTGATTAAGACTTCTCAATCTATAAAATCTTAAAACTCAGTATATTATATGATCTCTTTAGCAAAATTAAATTTGAACTCAGGTACCGAGAGTAAAGGGCAAGGGTGAACTGCCAGTGAACATAAGGGAAACGCTATAACTACATAAGGGTGGTGTAGAGGCGTTTAACGACCGATTACCACAAAAACCTGTCTTTCTTATATCGGCATGTTTCCATGCCCTGGAGCGTAAATATTTCTCTGGGTCCACCGAACCCAAGTTTACCTAAGGATTATATAAAATTTGCGGTTGATAGGGGATAAAGTATACATACATAGAGGAATTGTACATATGAAAGGGGAACCATACTTATAAGAATTGTACAGTAATAATTTAATTCACTAACATGTTAAAATATTCAACATCTAACATTTGTGCAGAGCTGATTGTAAGACACGGGCGAGCTAGCAAGAATTCCAAGAAATCATAAAGACCGTACCTGTCACCGAGCGGTACAACGCTACATGATGGCGCCCAAGCGCACGGATCTGGAACCACACATTTTCATACATGTCAGGGTAACGCAACCTGAGGGCCAATAGGAAACGTCGTTACATTTTCAAACGCGGAGGTGAGCGTCACTAGGCTCCCGTATATAAGGGCAGACAAAGCCGCAGTGCCCGCTCTTATTCTGAATCTAACTCATCTAGAAGTCACGTCAACACGAGGTGCTACAGATGCACGTGGGTGCACAAGGATGGGGTGCGTGTGAATATAGCTAGCTCCTGACTAACTTAAAGTGGTGGGATTATTATAATAATGGGAAAAGCTAGTCGCCCAGAATTGTTCAAACTATGAAATAAACTTCATTGATAAGGGGAAACTTGCAGTGTATTTTTAACTTGCCTCACCCACTAGAACCTGATATTCAATAATTAGATATAGCTAGGAATGGAATACTCGGTGACAGGTACCGTCTTTATGATTTCTTGGAATTCTTGCTAGCTCGCCCTTGTCTTACAATCAGCTCTGTACAAATGTTAGATGTTGAATATTTTAGTGAATTAAATTATTACTGTACAATTCTTTTATTATGGTTCCCCTTTTATGTGTACAATTCCTCTATATATGTATAATATATCCCTTTTTACGGTACAGTATTCCATTCTTATACCCATATGTTCTGACCATGTATGTCGATACCCTTTGTGCATTTAGTTAAATCCTAGGCGTTAATCTTTATCTACTCGTAATGTCTTAGTTTTGTAAAATAGTTATAAAACACAAAAGTATCATACCCAGTTCTTTTAATCCTTCATATCTGAAGTTTTCTCTATCTCTGTGATGATATAGATCACTGAAATAAATATTTCAATCGAAAATAGGAAAGCCAAGAAATGTGATCTGGAAAGAGTATTCCAATGTCCATCTGATAATCACATTAAGTGGTTGGTTCACAGTTCACACGTCGTAGTTCACAAGTAAGTATTTCAATTGTATTTGAGAAAATACATACATACGTAAACCAAGTACAACCACTAATATTTTGTGAGTGTATTACCGTTAATATTAACTGTATAAAAATTCCAATAGTCATTATTTTTAAATATCGTCACTATGATAATATAGATAATTGTATACCATCATCAATGAAAATAAAAATCTGACGTGTTACATTCACATTATTTTATCCACTAATTGAAGCCAGGTGCTGGTCGTCAGTTCTTGAAGTCGCACACTGTGCTTCAATATCTGCTGTTGATTCTGCTGCCGGGTGCCACAATGTTTGGCTATGAGATCTTCCTCTCAGGGTATGCGTGGGCGGATGTGAAAGGATAACACCAGGATAACACATTCAATGGGATTTAACACTTCAGCTATTGAAGCGAGTTGCCGAGCGTTTCAAAATAAAGAATGAAACTGATTACGAATCGTAGAACTCGAAAATATAACAATGCTTATTATACCTGTTAACTTCTGAAGCATCAATTTTACGGTTTGAAATAACTTCGATATAAAATAAATTAGAAGCATGACCTGCCGTGAGTCGCTAAAATGTTTATCGGCAAAATCCCTACTTTTAAAATTATTTGTTTTAGGGATTTGTGCACTTTTCGTCAGTTTAGCAACTTTTTAGCGTTAAAACGTTAACGTTAGCGTTATTTGCTTTTTTCAGCGTTACACTGATATAACTAATCTAAATCGCTAAATCTTACTCACACAAGCGCGTTACTGAGCGCTTAAAATAACACACGAGTAATCACCAGATTAAGTGGTGATTATCTCACACATTCTATATTCTAAGAGTGTCACGAATGTATGCATGAAGGTATGCAGGAACAAATGTGTGTCTGATTAGAATGCACGCTCTTATTAACTTAAGCTCCGCCTAATATTACTCCCCACCACCGTCATTTCATATGCACTCCAATCTCAAAACTCTTACTCATGTGTATGTGACTCTGTTATTAGGCGGTGCCTCCTTGACGCTCAGAATTTTATTACCTTTCTCTTTTTCAGAATTTCTGTCTATGTGACTGTTCTAAGCATTCTAAGAATCTTTAAGCTAATGTTTTCCCTCCTTTGCCTGTCACTAATGACTTTGCTTAATACGACTCACTAATAACCTTTTCCTTGGACAAATATTTTCAAACTAATCTTATTACATTATATATTGAGTTAATATACGAGAATTTTTTATTGTAATTATTTCTCTGTCTTATATTATTTATTTAGTTAGTTATATCTTCCTGTCAATAATTGCGGTATCTCCAGTCTTTTGAAAAATATTCCTACAAGGTTTCTCTGTCTACCCTGCCGAGGTAAACGTTTGCAGAAATGCTTTTGCTACACTTTTAGTTTTAAGTCCAAGAGGTATACGGGGGGAGGGTGCTAAGCAGTAATCAATGGAAACTGCTGCAATGGGAATGTTCAGCAATAAAAATAACTATCACGTTCCTTCCAGTGCTGCCGATAGTAAACCGGTATCATTTACAGTCCCCTGTAATCTTTAAAATAAAGCAGTGATCATTTTATAACTACATGAATCCTTTGCCGCTAATTTTCTAGATGCAGACAACATTAAATTTTATGGGGCAATAATGGAATTTATGTTCTTAATAAAGGAAACGATTCTGTGCAACTATAGCAGACCAGGCATGTATTGGCTTATCTCGTAGACTAAGCTCTAAGCACCGAAGAGAGGTTGAAATATAATAAATTCAGGTTAAGCCATTTTAGCTGTAATTTCTCTACAGCTTATCTAAGGGCAGAAGTGCAGCATTCCGCCCAATTCCATGACGCGTTTCAACAGAAACGGACGTTGACATTGAAGCAAAATAATTTCTGTAAAATTATCCATGCGCTTCAGAGAGCCCAGGTTATCACATTTGGGTTGAGTTGCAGGGTTAGGTGATTTCTGAGGTTTTTCATATAGTTGGAAGACAGAAGGTGGCTCTTCGAGTATGATCTCATTTGAATGCGCATTAATCATCTACATTTTTGTGGAGTCGAGGTGTTGTAAGGGAATATTTTAATAATAATAATAATAATAATAATAATAATAATAATAATAATAATAATCGTGAAATGAAAATAAATTGCTGGAAACAAAGCGAAAATAGGGCGAATGAAATATATATAAGACTGTTCGTAACAGTCGTCTATCTCAGCAGCTGGTGACTTCAGTGAAGAAAGCACCACAAATCATGAAAGACCTTCAGCAATTGGCTACACGAGGTCAATAGAAACATAATTAGGACACTGCATGGGAAGTGAAAGGGGTTTTAGATACAACCTAAACATTTCTTTTCTATCTATACACAGTTTTAGCATAATTTTTTTAGTACCTGTTAAATAACCGATGCCAGAATCCATAAAAGTAATTAAGAACACCTAACAAGTATAGAGGAAAAGACATACTAAGATTTATACGAACCAAATTCAAAATCGCATTGCATTCCAGACTCTCTTCTCTTTTCCATACTAGAATTATTATAATTTTATGTAATGATTTTACTGCAGATCACTGTTAGATCCGAAGTAAAACGAACACGCTTTCATCACAAAGACTGTGCCGCCAAAACATTGAAAAATCAATGCTGAAATCGATTTTCGTGTTAACTGCATTAAGAACTAACGTTTGAATCTCTAGATACGCATTTCAGAAGTAACAGTTTAAAAACTATAGGATACAGTGACTCGCGGAAGGTTCAGGAGTACGTGACGTGTGAAAAACGGAGCGTTGTATTGTTTCTGACTCTTTTTGTGTATGATTGCATCGGTCCATATGTCCGTGCCGTTCTTCATTGGGTTGGCTTCACTACATTATGAAGCCTTCGTGTTTATTCAATTGTTTTTCCTCAGTTTGAAGTTTGATTGTTGCAAACAGAAGCTTGTATGTTGTTAACAGCTCGTTTTGGCGATTTTCATGGCTAATTAGTATAGAATGTCAAGTAGGGAAAAAGAACACTTCCAACATATTTGACTTTTCAAGCTTAATCGAGGATCTAGTGCTGCAGAAGCCACGGGAGCAATATGTGGTGTAAACGGGAGGGAAGCACTAGCTAAGAGGAATGGACGGAAAAGGTTTTCTTGTTTCCGAGAAGGATATTTTGACTTGTGTGATGAATCACATTCTAAAGACCATCTCTTTGGGATGAGAACCGATTACATCAATTGGTTCACGATAATCCTCACCAAACAAGATGGGAATTGACACAAATTATGGAATGCGACCGCACAACCATTGTGCGCCATTTGCATTCATTGGATAAGGTGCAAAAATTAGGTACATGGGTACCGCATGTGTTAAGCGACACCGACAAAAATCAGCGAATAACCATATGTTCGTCTTTGCTGGCCCGTTACCGTTTGGCTGGTCGGAGACACAAACTATTCCTTGGGAGCATTGTTACAGGCGACAAAAACAGTGCCCGTAAGAGAACTTAAAGAAGGTGGCTCAGCCCATCGAAAACAGCAACACCCCGTGCTAAGGATTGTGTACACCCAAAAATAGAAGAAAGAAAAAGTAAAAAAAGAAAAAGTTGCGTTTGGTGGATGGCCTATGACCTTCGGGAGCTACCTCATTCCACCAAGCGATGACTGAGTCCATTATCTAAGGCGGAGGCATCCAGAGGGCGGAATGTGTTGCTTCTGAGGGTAGGGTGATGAGTATGGTGGTGAGAGGACCCACAGCTTTTACTGTGGTCTGCGAACAACGTTGAGCCTTGAGGATACTTCAGATGAGTAAGTCAGAGGTGAAGACATGGATAGGGTCGACTTAAAATCGCAACTCCAGAGCTGGATTCAAACCCTGGACCTTCAGTACGAGAACCGGAAACGAACCATTGCGCCCGTTTTATAAACGTAGGTATGCATAGTTTTATTAGATGCCAACAAATCAGATACAAAGTTATTCGTTACATAATTTGGTTTATAAACTTATATTAAAACTTACATTCTGAGTCTTTCTTCATTATGGTTTACTGAAATTACAATAGCATTTAAACTTTCGCCGATTGGAATTGCTTCTCAGATTGTTTGAACGGTACTCGTGCATTCGGATACCGAGCAAGCTGGCGCCGCGGTAACGTGTAGGACTCGTATTCGCGAGGTTCCGAGATTCACCGCCGACAACCGCCCACTGACCCATTTTTTTTACGTGGTTTCCCCGGTCAGCAAGCGAATGTTAGGGTTTCTACCAGGGCTCTCCTGCCCTGCATTTCCTGTACGCATAATTTTCCTTGTCATCTATTTCGGAGTTATAGGACCAGACGACGGTGATCAGCGGTTTGCCGCTGGGCGGTAGCTGTACGCTCTTTCTTCCCCGACATCATTGCGAGACTACTCAGTTAGGTCTCGCCTCCGAGTGAGTTCGCCCAGGGGTACTGTCGGGGGTTCGGTGGCTTGTGTAGGTGGGCCCGCGCGGCGCCAGACGCCTTCGACTGGAAACGTTAGGGACCCGTGCATGCTTGCGCCCGTCGTCATCCGGATGTGTCGCAATTCGGGTCTCTCCCGTCATCCCTCCCTCCCTACCTCCCTCCCAGGAGGGCCGTTGTGCTACGTGCGATGCTTTGCCCATATTGTGGGGATCCCTCCATTCGTCCGCACCTTTATCTTTATAGTGCATTCGGGTCAACTTTCTTTTCTCATAAGCTTCTTTTGTATAGCGTTTACCATCAAATCATGCACTTCATTAAAAGTTTCTTCTACCAAAGGCATTAGAATTTGGGAAAAGATGATTCTAGCGTATTTAAACAACACTAATATGCCAATCTGCAGTGGATGATTGCTGTTGTTTACAGAGGTAGTCCGGCAGGAGCGTTGTTGCCTTTGAGTGTTGTGAGTTCGAGATCATCGTGAGAAAGGACGTAATTGGGAACGAGCAATGATGCATGGTAAGGATGAGTTTAATATTCAACAGCAAGAAAACTCCACTCACTCATCATTTCTACATATTACCCCCTTGCTCTGTATTTTCTGAGTACCATTCATTCGTTTACGCGTGTAAGAATGTACTGCAAAGCCTTCGTGTGAATTTTGAACTATAATAATGGTATATTAAGGAAATTAACTTCTAAGATCGAACATTTTATAGCAAGTATTATACCCCAGTTACAATGTATACAATAGGAAAAATATAATTATATAAAAATATAATTAAATAGGAAAATGGTAATGGAAATTAACCTGAGAATGTCTAAATTCCAAATAATAGGCATAGCGATAAATAAAAGTTTAAAGGATAAAATAGGGTTAGCTAAAAGACTAAACGTTTACTAAGCTATAGCTGTTCATGTGTTATTTTATGGGTGCGAAGCTAGGTTAATGACAAAGAAGTCGGAAAGTAGAGTAAATGCTGCAGAGATGAATTTCCTCGGAAGAACCAATGGCTGTATAAAATTAGATAGATTGAGTAATGAAGACATAAGAGAATAATTAAATACATACTCGATAAATTATAAAATTAAAGAATATAAAAATTGGAAACAACATCTCGAAAGACTGGAGCCAACTACGCAACCTAAATCAGCATATGGTTATAAAGGAAAGGGTAAAAGAAATTTAAATCTCACCTTATAATCTTATGTTTATTTGATTTCGTAAACAACAGAGTGGAGACAGAAATGTTTTATAATTACCCATATGTTTGTGCAATAGAATCACTTTAGCTGTTAAATTCTTCTGATAAATACAATTTAAGTTTTTGGAGTTATAGACAAATAAAAACCTAGGAAAATATCGATAATCATACAAGTTCTTGTGATATAGCTATGATAATTTTAGAGACTTGCTAGAAGGATTCCTCTAAGCAAGAAATCATTCATTTACTTAACCAATTAACTTTTCTGTTTTGTGTTTCAGAAAACTGCACCTTTTGAGACCATAAGAAGTAATTAATTTGTAATGTATATAGGTTATCCAGAAACATGCACTTACATTTTATCTTGATAATATGTGTTCCTCTACAGCAGCTTTAGCCTTACTAGTTTATTGTAATACTAGCGCATGCCCTGAGGCAGTATACCGCGTTTCAAACATTTAAACCTATCTAGTTCAAGTTATCCTTGACTTTGTTTTCATAATTGTGCGAGTTACTTATAATTCCTCAGAGAGGAACAACACACTCAACGACAAAATACCGGTTAAAGTGGAATACGTAAAGACGTTTCCGTGCTCAAGGCTGAATAACATCCTGAAGCTGCAAAACGGTATCTCGGAAAATGAATTATTCTTGAGGATTTCTGAATTGTTATTTTCGCTAGACCGAAGGTGTAATTTAGACATCTTTATAGCAAGGTTTCCGTGAGGAAATGTGATAAAATAAGAATAATGCGGAAAAATACTTTTTCAACCAGACTACTTGCACCGCCCTATCATTTGAAAAAGAGGGCACGCTTCATTTGTCTTCAGTAAATTAGTCTTGCTGTTGTTAAAACCCGAACATATTAACCTCATGAACCCCAATGAACCACAATCTCATACTTCCTTCAAAACTTCGCAATTCTCGCCATCTAAGGCAAATGTCTCCGGTAGTTCATAATAAACGCTTCCTAGTTTCATTCTAATCATCTATTGTAACGTATCGTTTGTGCATCTTTTACACTTGCCAGTCTTTTATTCCATTGCGTTTCCACTGTCAAAAACAATAATGACAAGCAAAATGACCCTCTGAATGAAACAATTCCGATGTGATACGTTTACATGACTTTCTCTACCCTCTATCGTTTATTAGTAGGTATAAAACTATTTTTAGTAAGCTTATTTTTCTGCCTACTACGTTTTAACCCAAATAAACCTTTGCAAAAATAGCTACATTATACATATCGTTATAGATAAAAGGCGAATAGCGATAGTCAAACGTAGAACTGGACGCTACACACTGGCCTTTTTTTTTTTGTTTAACTTCCGTTGTTTTACCCATTTATGATACTCTGTTTTTACTGTTTTCGTTACCGCTTATTACACAACACATATACATACACAAACACCCATGTCCTGGCGGGACTGGAAGCCTCGACCCTCAGCTTGCTGGAGCGCCGGAGAAATACGTTCCAGCGACCACGGCTACGAGGGCCGGCAATCTTAAAAATCAATATTGTTTCCATGCAATCACGAGAAACAGCTGAATGTTGACGGGATTTTAAAGAGAGTGACTATTCGAAACATTAATAACGGATGTCTTGGAAATGGCACAAAAAACTTATTTGAAATAAATTGTGTGTTTTAAAGAGATCTACATTTTTTTGATAATACGTTTTCACCTATCGCTTAACGTTTACAAGTTACACAAGATTATACATAATTCCTTCCGAATGAAGAGAACTTTACAGGCTATTCCCATAGAATTGAAGATATAGATTTTATTTATCCTGTGAATATCCTTAATGTATGGTATTTTAATTAAAATGGTTAGAGCTTTTTTTAGAAAATAAACATTTTCAAAACATGTTCCATGTAAACGCTAGTTTGGGGTGGTGAAATTTTCTTGGAAATCTTCGTGCCGCTTCTTTGGAAGGTACTCAACCTAAATACCAAGTTTGGTATTTATCCTACTTTTTGTTTTTGAGTTATGCAGTTAACATACACACGGACACAGACAGATACACAGAGATACACACATAAACACACACACCACATGCACGCACCTTTTCCCCAAAATGATAATTTTTTATTCAGGGGGCCTCAGAACATGTATTTGGAGAAATCTCGGTATCAAATTTGTGGGTGGAAAACAACACCTTCTCTTCCTACTATGTACGTGGTAGAGAAAGTAAAATAATATAGTAATACATTGTTTGCTGACTTAAGAATACATTACCAGTTCATACAATGAAGGAGGTAAATATAAAGAATTGACCAGGCAACGCAAACGCGTGAATTACATATGCCGATTTGCTTTTCTAGACAATTACTTTCTCTGAGTATGAATTTGCCAAAAATTTCCAAATTTTGCACAACTGAATGCAAATGTAAACTTTAACTCGTTCTACTAAGACGTCTGCAAGCAGGTAAAGTGTTAGTATCTACTGGTATGCTAGTAGTGATTAAGCAATTGAAGCTATAACAATGACTAATTTTACTAATGATTTTACTTGTAATTTTTATCATTTCTTCAGTCCATTATGAAAGAAAAAGTTTAGAACCACACATTGAAGTAATACAGTGGCTTCGGAAAAAAACTCATTTCTTTGCAGGCGTGATTTGAAATTCCGATCTTCATCATGAGTTTTTCCAGCATGTTAACCACTGTGCTATTAGAGCACGTTAACAACGAGCACCGCCGTAGCTCTAATCTGGCTGGTGAATGCGGTGTCAGAACCTGCATTTCGCATCTTCTGTAAAATGATGGTTGCCTGGTTACCAATCCGCAGGATGAGAAAACTCGGGCGGTGAAATGTGACCAAAAATTGTGAAAAGTTAAAAAAATCAGGTTCTTTCATAATAAAATAACATACAATCTAAAGTTAAAGAAGCCATTTCTTCCAATTGATGTATTTAAACTACAGATTAAGTGAAGCTATAAATGGAGACGCATGCTTATTAATAGGTACACACAATGTAAAACCTTGTTTTCTTGCAAACTTTTTTTCAGCATTTTCCACGCTCAAAATGCTCCACACGATGCAATTTTTACTAATTTGTATCAATATTTAGTACTTCCTCTTAGAAATATATTTTAGGAAAATGCCTATATGCTTTCTTTAAAACAATGCTTCATATCCGCAAAATAAATTATTTACTTTTGAAAAATCAAGAAGTTTGAAGAGTGCAAAAAGTAAGTTTTCTGCAATAACTAGGGGTTATTGTAAAAAACGCCTGATATGACAAAGTGAGTTTTTTGTAAACTCATTTACTGTAAAAGGTGAATTTTTGATATGAACATTTTTAAAAATGCATCGTGTGGAGCATTTTTATAAATGAATTTACAGGATAAAAATTAATATTTAATTACCATGTAAGCTGAAATTTAAAAAAATGGCACAAACATTGTTGCTATTATGTTAATAACTGACATAAATTTCAACAATATAACTTACATACTCTGGATTTTCCAAATTTCAGAGTTGTAAGAGGAATCTTATAAACTGTTTTCACAGATCTTCAAGATAATTTATATGTGTGTGTAAGCAAAAATAAGAAAGTTCTTACCAACTAATGTGGTCTGTAAAATTTCGCCTGGCATCCTGGGATTATATGTCTGATTTGAAGTCCAGATTAATTATTTTACTGCATGAATGCAGAAATATTGCGTAAATGGTTTCAGATAGCAAACCCAGGTTCATAGATCTAGTACTTCGAAGTTAAGGGCTATTGAAGAAATGCCTAATGCTTTTTACCTAATGCAAAACCGCCACAACTAATACATACTTGCTGTTTTACAGGGGAGATTTAAACGGTTGTTCAATAATGCGTGGAAACGTTTCAGAATTTTAATTTAAAGGGTAAGGCCTTGAAATTTTATGTTATTAATTTGCCTGATACATTTAAGACAGAAGTTGCAGTTGGAATTGATGTAACTATGTTGTACTATGAAATCAAATGTCATCTAGGGGAAATTTGTGAAAAAAAGGTTATGGTGAAACAGAGAAAAGAAACCCAATAATTTGTTAATATGTCTCAATTTTCCCTATTTTCAGTGGTAATAGGAATTCCGATTAGAATACAAATATTCCAGTGTTGTTTATTAACACCCGGAATATACTGAGAGGACTTCAGATAATGCATTCCTGCTTAAATCCTCATATCGAATAGTTTGTTCAATGGAATGCAATATCCCTCTATCCTAGTAAATGGAGAGAATGTGCAAATAAAACTTCAAACGTTCTGGATGAAAACTATGGAAGGATAAGGAAGTATAGGTAGCTGAATGAATGTGAAAATTAAAACAAAACAGCGGTGAGAAATATCACGTGCTTTTAACTTAGCCACTCCATGAACACGGCATTTTCTCATTGAGGGGTGATGCTAGAAATTACCTAGCATTGTTATTCATTTGTGTATTAATTAGGTAGCAATAAATAAATAAATATAAAAACGTTTAAACGAAGAAAGAAAAACCGCTAGGAGACACGCGTTTTCGTAGAAGTGTAACACCTAGAGCAACATACAGGTCAGACATTTCAAAGCTTAACAGTAAAATATAACAACACCATATATGAAAATAATTAATGCTAACAAAATAAAGGTCAATTTATATAATGAAAACGGAGTTTAAAATCAAAGTTATCTGTATTCCATTCCGCCTTCAAGTTGTCATCATTACCCTACTGTTGAATAGCATTTATTATTATCCGACTATATGAAATGCCTTTACAATTCAATACTCTTTTAATTTAATTGACAATACAACCTGAAGCGTCAAAGTGGATTTGGCGAAGGTAACAGTTGAAATCTGAAATCCAAAGCAAACAATATACTACAAACGTTGATGTTTATCTTCAGTTTTCTTTAAAGCATGTAATAGCTATTTTACTGCCTGAGCAATTTCCATGATTGATTTACTTTTAATAAAAAGTTTATATATTTTTATTGCCGTTACAATATGCTTAGTAGAGCTCATTGAATTCAGTTACTTATAATTAGCCATGGCGATGACTTGAGCATTTATGATGACAGAAAGTAACAGCTAAATAAATCTAACATTTATTTTCAAAACACTTTATAAGTACAGCGGAAAATTGCGAGGAGGTTACCACATAGCCTGCTGCAGTGCATATTGAATCGGAATCACGTATGAGACTAGGAGAAGAACTGCCCGGCAGAGGGCGATGGATTTTTTGGGCTTAAAAATCTTTAGCAAAGCTTCCTTTGGAAGGGAAGTGGTCCCGTGTCCTAGATTTATGGCACGTAAAAGAACCTGAAACCTGAAAAAGATGCATCTGAGCAAACATTTCCGGTCTTTCACGCCCAATATAGAACGGAACACTAAGGGTCATTGTAGTTAAAGGGCGTCCATAAATGAAACTCAACTTAATTAGGGTATGTCATGTGAAAATAAGCAAATAACTTGATCTCTTAATGGTTTACCATGAAAAATGTGAGTCAGTTGGGGGAGTTTGTGTCTTTTTTTGTAGGGACAGCCCCACACTCCGGTGACGATCAACCTCAGAGGCTATATCGTCTCCCCATGCACATGTTGTTAGTGTCTAAACATGCAGGCTAAGGGGGGGTGCTTTGTTAGTAGTTGCGTGCAAATGCTTTTTGCATGAGTAGTGAGGAAGGTGTTCGGATTCCGCGGAAGCACCCCGGTTAGTATCGGTTAGTTCTACTCAAGCTAACATGCGGAGCATGCAAGCGTCTGGTTGTAGTTTCCCGGCGCCAGTCATGACAAGTCCTGACCGATGCCCAGGGGGTTAGTGCGTACGGAGCTGTTAGTGTCAGTGGTAAGAGATGTGTTTAGAGCTTCGGCTTATATCTATATGAGATGGCGCGAGTGTATTATGGTTGCAGTGTACGGAATGGATGATGTGGCGAGGTTTTACCGTCGGTTGACGTGATGTAGGTCCAGAGGTCCGGGGCTGGATGGCCGGTGAGCCGTGGTGTTTCTTGTTCGTTTTGGCGGGAATTGGCTGCAGAGGAAGGGTGGTCATTGTGTGTTCCTGAAATTGAAGGTACTATTATTGCCAATGTGTTTATTAATTGGAGTTTCACCGGATTAAGTGGTTTAGAAATTCGTGGAATTTAGAATTCTTCGGCCAGGGTTTATCGGTTATGGGGCGGTCAAAAAGTGAGAGTGGGCGTTTGGCTTGTTAATTGTGATATCGTATATGCCTAGTGTTTGAATTAGGTGATTTTTGTTTTTGGGGCAGTTGAGGTACAGATCGGCCGCAAGGTTTTTTGATAAACTGCTCTACAGTATGCATTTTGAGTTCCTTGTGGAGGAGTTTTGAGGGTGCCAGTTTGGGTACCTGAGCGATTATGCGGAGGATTTAGTTTTGGAGAGACTGAAGTGTGTTCATGTGACATTTGGCTGCATACCCTCAAACGGGGGCAGCCTAAGTGAAAATTGGGTGGGGTATTGTCTTGTACAGAGTAAGTCCCAGCCGTAGCTGTAGTGTGCTGTTGTAGTTAGTTTGTGTCGTGCCGGCATGTTGCCAGGTAGTTAGAGCATGTTGCCCAGATAGAGCAGCCAGACGCAAACTGGAAGATCCATGGTTCAAATCCTGGGTTTGGCATTGCATTTTACAGTCTGCTTCCACCTTTGTAGCCTTGTCCTACAACCGACTTGTGTGAAAGAAAAATTAGTTACCAGTGCTTGACCTAATACTTGGTTAAACTATGCAGCCCGGGACTTAAAGTATCACGACATTGTAAGTACGTTATTGGGGTATGTATTTTCAAAAACATCTCATGTGTTACACTCACATGATTTTTCCTACTCTTGTACGAACTATTTTTACAAACGCTGATTCTCCATATACTTCATGTTAATCGAGACGAACCTTTGCAGAAACTTATTGCTAATTTTCTTGTAGGTGCAAGGGAGATATGGTAGGCTTTAAATGATAGTAAAATCCTTTAAGAGCTGGTTGCTATGTGGATCATTTCATTCTCTTTGCATGTCCAGGACATAAAACAGCCAATAACAAATTCCCATTTGAGAAAAAGTGTAGGTATTGAAAAATTCAAACAAATAACAAGGAATATCTCGGAAACGGTTCGCTCGACCAAAACAAAGTTGTATATGACATAAGTTGTGTATTTTAACGAGATCTACATTTTTTGTGTGTAGAACATTTTGTCTATCTCTTACGGTTTACCAGTTATGCAAGTGTCATTCATAATGAAGAAGACTTTTGGGATCATTCCCAGAAAATGCATCATATAGATTTCATTTGCCAAGAAAATGTCGTAAGCATAGGATAATTTAATCAAAATCGTTAGCCATTTTTGAGAAAATGAAAATTTTAGAAAAATGTTCCATGTAAAGAGCTATGGTAGGGGGACTTTCTTGAAAATCTTCGTCTCACATCTTTGAAAAATACTGGACATAAATATCAAGTTTGGCATTTATCCGACTTTTCGTTTTTGAGCTATGCTGTTTGCAGATACACAGACACACACACACGGATCTTTTTCCTAAAATTTGTTATGGGGATTCAGGGCATTTCAAAACATGTATTTCCATTTAAATCTCGATATCAAAATTTTGGGTGGAATGCAATACTTCCCTACTTAGCGTACGTAGTAGAGAAAGTAAAAATTTGAGACCTCCCTGTGGTTTACCATAAAAAATGCGAATCAGTTGGGGAATTTTGCATCATGTCGGTATGATGGTATGGTAGTTTTGGTGGTTAGAGTAACCCCACGGAAACCGACTGACATTGAATTTTTCATTCCGATGCTACCTTTCCTTCTTATAATTTCTCTCTACAGTTACTGAAGTAAATCACATTACTCAGAGCAATAAAAACAACACTCTGTAAATACAAGTGTGTCAATCCACATTCCTGAATTAATTTGCTCTTTTGATGATCTAATGGTTTCGCTTCATCTCTTAAGGTCAGTGAAAGTTGCGTTCCACTATGTTTTTGCTGATGCTGTTTACTGGGATTCTGGAGCTATTATCATAGTTCTCTCTTCAACAGTTCAAACGAGTCTCTTAATCTTTTTTTACCTTCTAATACAATAGGACACCAATTATTTTCTGTGCATCGTCATTAGGTAGCAAACAACTTTCAGATCTCTCTATTCTCTGCTTAACAAGGAGTTCTCTCAGCAGGAATTCTCAAAGGCTTTTGAACAAATACATGGTGAAAGTTTGTTCCCAACTAAGTTTAAGGTTCCATGAAGAAGTGTGAAGTACTAGGGGTGAATGTATATGAATTAACAATTTTTAAACAAACCTGATTAATGGATAAACAAAATGCACAATAATGAGAATAAAGAAGCGTCTGACAATCTGTACTCAATTTCTATAAAAATAATTTGCTTCTGCAATATGCTTTGTTTCAGACGCATTAAAACACCTGATGACAGAAAACCAAGAAGATACTGCTGCTACTTAGAGAGTATAAACAGGATAATAATCAGCTCAACCTCTCAGTGTCGGTTTCGGTTTATTTCAATTCAGCTGACTTCATACAAATCAGGAGGATAAGGAAAGATAAGCAATTGTCTCTGCAATCAGAGACAGAAATGCTTCACCAAGTTCCAGTTGAAATTATCACCGTCGCTCTCCTCTGCATCCTGTCATAGTTTCGATCACTTCTAGTCGTAGCTTTTGTTCCTATTTTAAAGTGTTTAAGGACCCATTTAATAATACAGGTCTGCAGAGGCGGTGAATGAAATGTGTGGAATGATGCTCAAATGGACACCCGCTATTGTTAGTTTGGAGAGCAAACAAAACGGATGGAGCACTTCATATTAGATGCTAGTGTCCATTTGCGAGTCAGTCTTATTTTCTATGTATAATCAAGGATTTGGACCATTTTATACGCACCATCGAACTTCAGTAATGCCTAAAATATGAGGCACAATGGGCTCCAGAGCCTGCCGCATGACCTCTTTAATAGTCTGTTTCATATGGGTTTGATGTCAGAGTCAGCCATTCAAACATTAATCTATGAACACAGGTTGGTTTCAGGCTCAGTAGCATAGGAGGAGGAGGGACTTAGACAAATATTAAGTGGAGTGCTATAAGGAGGTGTATTGTAGTTCCACTGTTGGGGAGCCAAAACTTGAAGTTATTTAGAACACGATAGAAGTAGAATTTGGGTTACAATTAATAAGGGTGTAAGTAAATTAATTATATTTCTTCCCGCACGTTACAAACTTTCGGGTGGCCTTCCCCACGTTGACTTTCCGGTGGCCTTCGCCCCAACGTTTAAAAAATCAAATTTGTATTTTGATGTTTCTTTAAATATTATATATTTATATTTGCCTCGGCTGCGTCAATATTAATTTGCAGAAACACGTATCTCTTAGCAGGGGGTGGTGCGGCTAAAGAATAAGGCTTACGTAAATTATAATTACTGAATTTGCAAATTTCATCTATTTCAAGTCTCTGATTGGCTAATCCTACTCCAATAGAATACTTTTATTTAACTTAAGCTTTTTCTAGTTGTTGATTGGGTATTTATAAACTGTTTTAGATATTACATTATTGTTCCAAAAATTATTAGACTTCGTTAAACTTTCTAATTCATTATTGACTCAAAGTTACCTCATTGTGAGCAACTTTCGACTTCTATTCTCACAGCTCCTACATTGTTAAATTACGTAATATATTCGCATAACATTATTATACATGTACATAATAATATAAACATAATACAATGACTATTACATACACTATATATTATTACATACACATATTGCTTTTAAGGCGGGCTGTTATAGTATTTTATATTATATAGTTGGACTGATATCGTTTAAGTGTTAAAAAATACTGCCTCAACATCAGAGTTTTATATTATTCCTCCGCCTCCCGGTTTAGGACTTCCTCTTTTAATAGTAACGGATCATTGGTTTTATTATTTCTCGACTAAATCACTCTTTCTCCTTAGATAAATGTTTCTAAACCTACCTACAATTGCTAGCTAATTCTCAGAAATCCTAATCTGTTTGCCTCAACCTCAAATTTAGAACCCTTATCTCAGACTTCGATAATAGCTGACCCTGGCCTGAGCCACTAATTACTTCTCGTCTATCAGAACGTTAATGCCCCCCTTCTTTTCAGTTCCATCTCTTACATAAATAATATATTTCATAAATGTGTAAATAATAATTAATTATACAAGTAATTAAAGTGACGCAATCATCTGTCGTTATTAATATTAAGAGTTCCCCTTTAAGTATTCATCCGCGCGATTTTACTGCGGAATAATTGCATCTTACCTTCCCTGACCATAATCACGTAATTCAGATCAAGAACCATTTACTAATAGAATGTGAAGAAAGGGATGCAGAATGATAGCACAGACATACAATGCTCTCAAGTGAAGCACAATGTCTATCCATATTATGGTGCCGTTTTCTCTTAAATCTTCTGTGACTAGTAAAGTACTTCTACTTAGAAATAATATTTCTACTGTTTCTAAAATATAGTATATTAGAATAATTACCAGTCACCTTCCACATGTTTGAGTTGGATGGTATGATTGAGTTTCTCTGTGTTTCCACAAGAGAATATAGAAAATCCTATGCTATTAAAAAAGTTAACTATATAATGTATCATTTTGTGTGTGTGTGTTCCTTTTTTAAAATCTGCTCAGTGGATTGTGAAGTAATCGCTGAAGGAGAATAAATCGATCTAGAAAAGTCTCATTTATAGGAAAACTCATTTTCATAGACCTTTTAGATGAAATATTATAACAGGAAACAATTATATATCAACAAAATCGGTAAAAGCAATGAGTCATGCCAATAGTTATTTCGTACAAATGTATTGTATACTTTTAAACATTTATAACCTTGTATCGTTGCTAATTGTCTATAGTATTGTATATAATCTAAGTGGACTCGAGGAAACCATCATGCCATTCATAGGTTAAGTTTCAATATGGTCTTTAAAGTGTGTTTTACTACGAAGAATGGAATTCAGAATCATATTCCAGTTATAATTATTCTGTGTAACAGTTAAAGTTGGTTGTCACGGACCTTTATTTACTTACTAGCTGTTTACCCGACGTTGCTCGGGTAGCTTTTTAAACTCGAATGACGATATAATTAATTTCATTTACCAACCCCTGTTCTTAATGAAACTGCAACACATTTGAAGAAATAGCTAATTAAAACTCTCAGGACTCTATAAAAACTAAAATAAAAGTACCGAGAAAACATATTCGAAAACATTGTTGAACAATCTGAAGTACCACAGTTTGTAATGATTTCTCGTGAATGCATCTGAATGACTTCCACGTTCACATTCGGAGGGTAAATTACATTACGTTGGTCTTCAAAAGCGATGAAACAGATGTCCTACTTTTCCTACAGATGTCACCCTATGTCATCCTCAAGCTCATCCAACCAATGCTGGCAACATATGAGTAACCAATACCGCCAAAGCCAGCAAGATACCGCCAACGCCCGCAGCGTGCTTCGTAATTACTTTTTTGCGGGGTTATTAGATTTTACATTTCTGATTTATGAGAGGTTAGGTTAGGGTTAGTTCTTTGTATAAGCTTACTTTAATTAGCTACCAGTGGTTGCACCAAAGCACGCGAGCAAAGCGAGCGTACGTTCCTAATCTTAAGCTTCTGATACACGGGAGTTTAGATTAAGGTTAGTTTCTTTTTAAATATGCTTAGGTTTATGATTCACGAGTGATTAGGTTAGGTTTAGTATTTTTTTAAATAAACTTAGGGTTCTGATTCACAGGAGGTTAGCATGCATCACAAATATACACTCGTTTATAATCCATACTGTAGTAGCAACTATAGCATTTACTGTAGTTTTTTCACATCTAATTGCTCTCCCAATACCGTGTATGTAGTATTTTCACATCCTCCGCAGCTATTTTGTTTCCTTTAATGCTCTTTCAATAAAAACGCCACTGCGTTTATATTAGTGGCATAAGAAAATGAAGAAGAAAAATACGAAGTAAGAACGCATCGCTTATTACGCGGATTTCGCTTTTCATTTAGGTTGGCAATAGCGACAAGATGGCCACGCTTGTTATCTTCACACCGTAATTTTGCTACAAAAGTAAAACCTAAAACAGGCGCTCAGACCCACTCTTAAGGTAATTTATTCACTTTCCTTTAGGGTTTACTAATAGTTTCAATGAAGATCAAAGCATTGCAGAAAATCTCATTCCGGCTGCCTGTTTATTGAAAAAATATTTTTCTCAGTTACCAACACACACAAAACTACTAAGAAAACACAAGAAATACAAAATAAAGGAAGGGCCAAATTAACTTCCAAAGGAGGAGGAGAAGAAGGATAAAATGAGAAACTACAATTTATAGTAAGTGAATATGCGAACATAGGCATATGATCGCAGAAGAGTTTATATGAAACCCGACTTACTTAGCAGTATTTGAGCATCATAAAGGCTTTAATAGTCAACACGATTGTGTTAAATCCTTTTATGTAATTTTATATCAATACACAATAAATAATCATATGAAGATAAAGAATAATAAGAAGCAGTATCATTTACCCTGATTTGATGCCGTTGGTGTTATCACAGTCTAATATATTACAGTTGGAAGTTTTGTTTAATTTCTCAAATAAGCGACTGTAGCGCTTCTACTTTTCCGCAAGCAAAGCCACAGGTGGCACATCTGTTGTAATTGTTTTGTCTGCGTTATTTACTCCTTGATCGGAGAGGAGATCAACGAATAACATGTGAACGCGCTGTTCCTTTATTAATTAGTGAGGCAGTGAAAGTTATTATTACAGTTATGTTGGCAATGTTCGACCAATTATTATCCTTGTTGAGAAAGCTATAGATGGTCTTGTGAGCTTTTGTAGGAATCACATAACATTAAATACTTAATCGTGTGAAATGGAACGGAATTTCGAATTGTAATCTGCACAATATGTTTTGGCTTGTCTCAATGGCTCTGTGCTAAGTTTGGTCGAAATCGGTGCAACGGTATAGAAATCTATAAGGGACATACATACACATACACACACATGCATGCATAGAGTTTTATATATTAAGATTTTATCAAAGCCGCATATAACCTTAGATGTTATAGTTGACATATACATGGAATAAACAAAGAAGACCATCATTCCAACACACATGGATGTCGCACACATACGACCAATAATAAGTAAGCATATCCATATACAATGTTATCCTTTATAGGCATCTCCTGCATATAATGACTGACAAGGGCAACTTCTGATAAGCTTAACTCAAGTATGTAAGCATAAATTAAATTGAAATTCAATTCTATCGATAAAATTAGACAATTGCTGTGAATTTATATTATAACGCCAGTGCAAAAGTGATTCTAAGGATTTCTGCGAATGGTTTTCTTTTGTTACTTTAACAAAGTCCTCGTAAAATGTTAATGTTTTAAGTCGGTCCTACTTCCGGAGCATTTTCAGAAGAATTTTATTTGAGCTTAAGTTCTTGTTGTGATGGACTTTTAAATCCACTTAAATTATTTAATCAAACTTCTGTACAGCGTCTATGATGCATCGGTTATAATGTTTATAATCATCGCAATACATATTGTGACCGCGCGCCTGAAGTTACCTACGGCCCTGCGGTGCGAGCGCATCCCGATTCGTCTATCTGGTCGGCTGGGTGCGGCTATGATCGGTACCTTCAGAATAATAGCCATGTAACAAACCCATTATGTGCCGCTTCCGCGCAGGTTTTGCTGTTCTAGAGCATTATTTTGGCATGTTCTAGTAGCCTCCATTGCTAGAACATTCTATACAAGGAGGCAGTTCAGTAAGTTAAAAGGTCAAGAAGTTAAGTGCAGTCAAGAATTCGAAGAGTTTGGACAGTTGAAAGTGGACAGTACCGAGTGCAGCTCATTTGTGAATGTGAATTGTGACTCTACAGTCAGTTGTTAGTTTTTAGTAACAGTTCAGTTGTGATTCGATTCGACGGATCAGCGTTCTGTTCTGAGTGTGTGTCAAAAATGTCTCAAGTGTAAAGCTTGTGTTACGCTGAACACATTGAAGAAGGTTTGTTGCTGCTACGTATGGAAAGTCAGTTTGAAGATGTATTATATTTCGATTGTTGGGGAGCCGAACTTGAAGTACTAGCAACCGCACGTATGGTAAAACGTTTCCGGTAGCCTTCGCCCGAAATGTACTTTCCGGTGGCCTTTGCCCCAAAATCTTTAAAAAATATTAACTTTGTAGCTTTGACTGTTCCTTTAAATATTATATATTTATGTTTGTCTCGGCTACGTCAGTATTATTGTTAGAGACATGGATTTCTTTGCAGGGAGTAGTGCGGCTAAGAATGTAGGCTTACACAGATTATAATTTTACTTTACTCCTTTTATTAATGCTTGACATGATTTAAATAACACTTCACTGATATATATTTGTTGCTGCTACGTATGGAAAGTCAGTTTGAAGATGTATTATATTTCGATTGTTGGGGAGCCGAACTTGAAGTAGTAGCAACCGCACGTATGGTAAAAAGTTTCCGGTAGCCTTCGCCCGAAATGTACTTTCCGGTGGCCTTTGCCCCAAAATCTTTAAAAAATATTAACTTTGTAGCTTTGACTGTTCCTTTAAATATTATATATTTATGTTTGTCTCGGCTACGTCAGTATTATTGTTAGAGACATGGATTTCTTTGCAGGGAGTAGTGCGGCTAAGAATGTAGGCTTACACAGATTATAATTTTACTTTACTCCTTTTATTAATGCTTGACATGATTTAAATAACACTTCACTGATATATATTTGTTGCTGCTACGTATGGAAAGTCAGTTTGAAGATGTATTATATTTCGATTGTTGGGGAGCCGAACTTGAAGTAGTAGCAACCGCACGTATGGTAAAAAGTTTCCGGTAGCCTTCGCCCGAAATGTACTTTCCGGTGGCCTTTGCCCCAAAATCTTTAAAAAATATTAACTTTGTAGCTTTGACTGTTCCTTTAAATATTATATATTTATGTTTGTCTCTGCTACGTCAGTATTATTGTTAGAGACATGGATTTCTTTGCAGGCAGTAGTGCGGCTAAGAATGTAGGCTTACACAGATTATCATTTTACTTTACTCCTTTTATTAATGCTTGACATGATTTAAATAACACTTCACTGATATATATATATATATATATATATATATAGAGAGAGAGAGAGAGAGAGAGAGAGAGAGAGAGAGCTGTGAGATTTTTTTATTAATTACTTGCCCTTTTTAACACGTAAACTATGTTTGTCTCACACAAAATACATATTAAATTTCTCGAGGAACACATCTCGCGTCCGGTTAGGAACACTGTCTACAAGCAACTGATTTGATTTCTACCGCCTAAATTTGTAAATTTCTGTATTTCAAGCCTCTGATTGGCTATTCCTAATCCAATAGAATACTTTTATTTAACTTAAGCTTTTTTCTGGTTGTTGATTGACTATTTTATAAACTGTCTCAAAATTTACATTATTGTTGCTCCAATAATGACTAGTAGCATTACTAAACTTCCTTACTCATTATTGCCTCAAAGTTACCTCATTGTTACCTCATTGTTAGCAACTTTTATCTTATTATTCTCACAGCTCCTACATTATTAAATTACGTAATACATTCACATAACATTATTGAACATGTATACAATAATATAAACATATACAATGATTGTAATATACACTTTTTATATCTTGTTACATACACAATTATTGAATTTATATATTATATAATTAGGCTAAATCATTTAAGTGTTAAAAATACTACCTCAACATAAGCCATAAATAAAGTGTGTTTAGCAGCAATTGGTGTTCTCATTTGTGTGGTTTGGTTAGAAATGTGTAGTAATGTAATAATAACATATCAATAGTGCAACTATTCCTCGCATACTTACGGGCAACTGCCACTGGTTAATACTGAATGGCATTCAGCCATTGCTGAGTGTGCTTGATTACACTCAATGGATTCTTTTTGTTGGACGGACAAGAATTTACTTACAATAAATATCTTCCGGAAGAACTTAGCCTTTCAGCCGCAACAATATGCACACTATCTGTTGGCCGACACGGAAATCAGAGTGGAGTGGGGGGAACAATGAGATCAGTAACTCCATTTGAGGTCATGTTTTCTCATCTCTTTCTTTTGGCCTTCAACTTTTCGGCTCCCCACTTTCACTTTCTTTGAGAGTTCAGGGAGTGGGGAAACCGAGTGAGATGTGAGGGAGGTTAGTGTTCTAGACAGAGATGGAAACAGTGAGTCGGCAGCGTCAGGTGGTCTGCATTCTTTCTAAAATGCAAACTGCGCGTGTGGAAACTAATCTTCAACTCGCAAAACCATAATGGTGAAGATGAGAAGTGCAATACCATTGTAACAGCACGTCCTGTATTCATTTCGAACAATGCATACTCTTTTAAAGAGTTCATTTGTGTCTGATATTCTTCTTTAATTATAGCCGTGTAAACGCTAAGGTTGAAAAGTTTAACTTGCTTTGAAAAATTCAGTGCTACACACGGGACTCGAACCACTGATCTGGTTTCCGTTCTGATACACTACCCCTTGAATTAACAAGATAACCCAAAATGCAATTAATGATGAATATATATCAGCGAACCTTTAAAGCAAACTCAAATATTCCAATATTATGCCTTAAAGATGATTTGTAGTAAGTAGGTACTTTAATTTTTCGGACCTCTTCCACATTTTTAGCGTTGATTGATGTCTGATAACTCTCTTTCACAGTTGTCGAGCGTAGTCGAAGCTGAATTAGGCCTGAAAAATTCATTGATATGGCCATGGACACGAACCAAAAGTCTTCGGCTTCGGTGTCAATGCTCTACCTTGTGCTACCGTGGCAAGTACCCGAACGGTTATTCAACTTCTTTTATGTGATTCACATATGCCATTCTACTACAAAAGTGACCTTAGTAACTGCGAGGCATTGTGACTTTGAGGTATGTATTCACGTTTGGAAAGAAATTCTACAGTTTTAATAAGAAGTCTATGACATTTTTACAGTTAAAGCAACTAAGTTTAACTAAGAAAAATATATATCACAACAATTTAAAAAACTATTTTCTGATAAAAATTCAAAATTTAAAAATATACCAATTTTTCAAGACTTCTAGCTCTGTCAAAAATTGATATTTCAAGATTTCTTTCACTAACTTATGGCTTAAGGTGAGCTTTGTTTTGTGAACTAGAATATTTTAGATATTGTGATTAGTAGTCGCTTAGTTCAATGTTTTGGTTGAATTCAAAACAAACATGTTGGGCAAATATTTTAAAAATTTATAAGAGTGGTGATTTTCATTGTAATTTAAAAGCTCTAGTTAATTTGATGCATTGTGAAGTTTCTAGTTCAATTCCTAATGTAGCCTTTGCTGTTTTGAAGATTGCAAAGCGCAGACATTTTAATTTTTGAGAAAGTGCGTTTAAAAATTAAGAGGTTATTCAGTGTGACAAACCGCTTACTTGAAAAGTTTAGAATGTTGCAGGAATTTCTTATTAAAAATTATATAAAATCATATTAAAATATTAATACCCTCACTGTCAGAATTAGCACTGTCAACCCATTCAATTAGAATGAGAAGCACTGTGTTTATCAGTATTTACTATCTGTTTGTCAGTATTCATTGTTTGAACACTTCCACTGCTGCCATTGCACTGTTTTGTGTGTCTATTACCATGAAACTTCCTCTTCTGTGAGCGAACATTAGTTCTGTTACCCATTTTAACTGGCAATTAATCACAAACTATAACGGCCCTGAAATTTATTTGTAAACAAAAGATGCCTCCGAGGAGTGGTGTGTCAAAGCCCCTATAAATCCTTAAAGAGAATGTCTATGGCATTTGCTTTTAGTTTCATTTTTTGAAAGCATGAGGAAATTCGTATGTACAGAAGCCATGCTAGCTTGGAGGAGGGAGAGTTGAATCAGAAAAAAAACATAGGAACAAGGAACAGGGTAACAAAATATGCTGCCACGCCCAACTATCTCAAATCCAGGAGCACGGTGCACCATTTAAATCCATTTTAGTCCACTTAAGAGTGCAAGTATTTAAACAAGCATTACATCATTTTAAACAAGAAGGACTATAGATTCATAATTCAGCTAAGAAATAAATTTTGAAATGTCTGAGGAAAAACGGCTTTTTAACGTGAATACATACTTAAGGCACTTTTCAGTATTACTTCTAATATTGCCTTTAGTTCGGTCATTTCACACCATATATACACATATATATGCTAAAATTGAAAAGCTGCATTAGAGTTGAATATCCAGTACCTCAGTCCTCCACGTCGATCTTCAGCTTTCCGTGTCGATGTTTTATAGTTGAATTACTTTGACAAGATACTTAAAGGCGCTATAAACTTCTCTCATGGAGTCTCTTTTTCTCTCTCTCTCTCTCTCTCTCTCTCTCTCTCTCCCTCTATGTATGTGCCGCCTTTAACATCTCGGATCATATCGGCGACTTTTTATCTTTGGAACTATTACTCATCTTTAATGAGCAATTCACTCGTTTACTGTTGTATTAATCTTTGGCTTGATACTACTTTTTGGTTTCTTTAATGAACATTAAATTCATAGTGCTGACAAGCGACGGTTACACGAAAGGATATACAACCTGCAAAAGGTAGAGAGAATTCTTGGAAGGGACAGTCAAGATCACCATTACATCGGTAATTATAACAGCCATTCTACTCGTGGTGTGCACTACACTGCACAGGAATGTGCTTTGAGAAACCCTGCTCTTTACTTCTGCCGATCAATATTCTAATTACCTCCGGTCGAATAAAACTCAACAAAAAATAACACATCCAGTAACCCATGCTTAAATTGTATTAAAACATAGTATTTAAATAATGCCCATATCTTCCTCCAAACAGACATTCTTCATTCTGATTTTTGCCATAAAATACAAACTCTACATCCGTAACGTCACATAAAACTGCAGCACACAAGTGACACTCTTCCCTCTGATTCATAAACATAGCCGAGTTTTAAATTACTTTGTGTTGATTGTGCTGTATACTGTATTCCTCTCACGAGAATGACTGTAAGGAATGTGTTGACATTAACAATTCTATCGCTATCTGAGAAAGGTTACGGATTACGGCTCTACTTTCTCTTAGAAATAATACGCTCTTGTGCTAGTATTGCTAAATGGCCAGTTTCTTTTGTTTGCTTTCCCGTCACAGATTTTAACAACGTTAGCAACTATTTATCAGCGTTGACTGTGTAGAGTTCTTCCTTTCTTACTGGGATTGTAAATAACTTTATAAATCACTAGAAAATACTTACACAGTGCTCCAAGTGAAACTACTGGAATACTAACGTTGCGCGATGTTTTAATGTAGATAGTAGATCTATTTATGACACCATCGTGAGCTGCCACGTAGTACTACCACCCCCTCACTCCTCCGGAGAGCAGAACACCCCGCAAACGTTTTCTCGTCAGAGGCCTATAGTACATACGGAACTGCGTTATAACCTTTAATGACGAATATTTCAAATTGGAACTTTAATTCATCTGTTGCTGACTTTGAAATTGTATACTCATGACATCATGCAAGACTTTCCACAACAGAAGAAGACAATTGTGATGCCGATCCATTTCCAATTGAAGAATTTGGAGAAGCATTAAGTCACACAAAATATTGGGAAGCAAGTGGATGGAATACATGCGGAATTGATAAAATAAGGAAATATATTTTTCTTTTTCAAACTATTTCTCCTATGCTATTTAAAGCTGTGTTTGCTGAGACGTGATATAATTTCGGATCGGAACAACTAAATTTAGGTACTTATTCAATTATAAATATTAGTAATTGCGGAAAAACGTTCAGCCTCCTAAATAACGGTTACAAGTTGATGTAAAGTTCTACCTAGATTAGATTAGGCGACAGGGAATTCCTGTTGCAGTTTTATCGACCTACAGCACGTCAGCCTGAAAAGCCTATTGTGCAACCCCAATGGAAAGAATACTTTCATTGTTTCCCAAAATCTGTTCCCTGAATAACTTACACTATTTTAGTTCCAATGTCAGCATCCTTTCCTAGAGTGTGAGTTTCCTAACTAACGGTTATCAATTGATAGCTAAGAGAACGAAGAAACTGCAGAAGTAATTATCTGAATAATTACAACGAAACATTTCATAACAAGTATTTTCGCGCTCAAACGGTTTATATAAAAAGAAAATAAGGAAATCTAAAACTCAAGTTTTAGACACAGTTTTGAAGAAAGCTTTTGAATGAGTTAATACAGAAGTCTGGGTTGTTCTGAAGAATAAAGGAGTGCCAAATCAGAGCGTGTACCACAGCACAAGGTTGTAAACTGATCCACAAGTGCAGAAGAAAGAAAACTATTTTAGTACAAATCAGGGGGCTGAAAAATTTATGAAAATGTGAATAATAATGTTTGGTAATCAGCATGAATATTCAATTTCATCTAACTTTGTATGTAATAATAATAATAATAATAATAATAATAATAATAATATGGTAGTTATTATTTTAGTTATTAAGATTCTTAAAAATATTAAAAATTGAAAATTATCGAAATACGTGTTGTATGTTATAATTAACTTTTATTCAAATCTACTTTCAAGTATGTGAATGTAAAGCATGATAGAAAAATAATGTACACCAGATGAGTCACGTGCCCCTAGGTATTCATATCTGTACAACCCGCAGCTTATAGCCTAATGTGAAAACATTGTCCGTTTCGTCCAACAAACTATTATTGCAGCTGTGCTCTTCTATTACTCTTATTCGTTATTATGCGCAACCAGCAATAAGGGGAAAAAACTAAATGAGTACCAAGGAGCTACAAAAAGCTTAAAAAGGGCGGTTTTTCGTGGATATGAAGCTAGCAAGGTGGTAAAGGAATGATTTTCAGAAGACTGGCTTAGAAAATGTCACTTTTTGCTGAGTGGACTAGCTGCCACGGTGTGGTAAGGTAAACCTTAGGTTCAGAGGGTCGAATTTAATACTGAAGTTTGTTTTTATTCCTTTCTTCCCTTCTTGACCTTATTAATTGTGTAACATGTTTAATTTGGTAAGCCCTATTGTACTGTATGAAGAAGGATTGTATTGTATTTCCACTGTTGGGGATCCAAAACTTGAAGTAGTTGCATCCACGTACGATACAATGTTTCCGGTGACCTTCGCCCCAACGTTCACTTTCCGGTGGCCTTCGCCCCAACGTTTAGGAATCAACTTTGTATTGTTATGTTTCTTTAAATATTATATATGTATATATTTATTTATATTTATGTTTGCCTAGGCGGCATCAGTATTAATTTGAAGAAAAATGTATCTATTAGCAGGTGTGATGCGGCTAAAGAATGTAGGCTTACACAAATTATAATTTTTATTTCACTCCTTTTTATTGATCCTTCACACGATTAAATAACACTTCAGTGATATAGAGAGCTGTGAGATTATTTATTAATTACTTGCACTTTTTAACACGTAAACTTTATAATCTTCTCGCCGTAATGAATTTTATGTCTCACACTGAATACGTATTTAACTGCTCGGGAACGCGTCTAGCGTTCGTTGGGAACCCTGTCTACTAGCGACTGGCGTTTACCGCTTAAATTTGCAAATTTCATCTATTTCAACTCTCTTGATTGGCTAATTTTACTCCAATAGAATACTTTTATTTAACTTTCAGCTTTCTAGTTGTTGGCTATTTATAATCTGTTTTAAATATTACATTATTGTTCCAAGAATTACTAGTGGCATTATTCAACTTTCCAAATCATTATTGCCTCAAGATTACCTCATTGTTAGCAACTTTCGGCCTATATTCTCACAGCTCTTACATTACTAAATTACGTAATACATTCACATAACATTATTATATGTGCACATAATAAAATAAACATAATACGACTGTTAAATTCATTTTATATATTAATTATATACATATTGCCTTTAAGGCGGGCTGTTACTTTTTTATATTATATAATTACACTGAAATCATTTAAGTGTTAAAAATACTGCCTCATATACCATAGCCGGTGGTGTATACTTATTTAGTTTTCATTCTTTTGGCGAATGCCGAAGACATTAATTCTAACAGTTGTTATAATAAGCTTTGTTTCATATTTAAAGAATCTGTTTAACTTATTCTGTTGACATAAAGTGAGCTGTAGATGCCCTTAAATTCACGAGTAAAAACGAAAACGAAATTGTTAAATCGCATTGGCTTCATCTACGAAATAATTGCCTAAAACGGCAACACGCTTCATTAATTCACATTTGGTACGTTGCCGGAGACATTCTTACATGGTGCAACGTATGGGGTGAAACTGTCTGCATTTTTCATTTATGAGTGCCCGTAGATGATTTGGGCTTTGTTTCTTGCGCGTAAACCCGTTCCTTTAAATAATCCCCAGAAAGAAATCCAGTGGAATGAGGGCATGTGATTTAGCGGGCCATGCGATGGGGCCCCTTAGGCCTATCCATTTTGATGATATGTGCTACGCAAGTATTTCCTTACAATCAGTGACCCGTGTGGTAGAGCTCCATTCTGCTGAAAGAGCATCCTCATCCTTTTCATTAGCGGCACTTCTTCTAGTAGTAATGGCAACTCCGTCTGTAGAAATTCAGTGTATCGTGGTCCTATATGGCTGTCTTAGGAAAGAGCGATTCAATTAGCTAATCACCCTAATATTCTGCACCAGACATTGATACTCCACTGTACCTAAAATTGAGTTTTATGTATAGACGCTCTTTAATTTTATGGACACCTTAGCGTCCCATTCTATATCAGGCGTGAAAGACAGGTAATTTTTCTCAGAGGCCTCTGTATCCGGCTTGAGGTTCTTTTAAAGCCGTAAATCTTAATTCCCTTCCGAAGGAAGCCATGCTAAGGATTCTTACGCCCAAAATAAAAAATCCATCGCCCTCCACCGGGTTTGACCCGCGATCTGGGGAACTAGAGGCTAGCATGGTGAACACTACACCACGGAGGACAAGTAACTGTAGGTACCTGAAATACAACTTCTCTTATTGCCTATTATTGAGGATTGCCTACACTTCAGTTATGCATATTATGCGATTAACAGGTGCGTTGTTGTGGAATGAGGCTTCATCGCCTAAGAGAACAGAGAACATTTCTTTAAAAAAAATCTGCATCCATTTGCGTTAGCTGCAGTAGCCACTTGCAAATATTACTCGCGCTTCGCAGTCGCGCCCGTGGAGAGCCGGTGTAGTTGTAGACAGTACGGATGAAATATATTGCGGATGCGTGTTACTGATGTTTTCCACTAAGTTTCGCACAGCTTCTTCGTTGTCTGCAGAGGTAACTGGAGCATCGCGAGCAGTAGGTGCTCTTCTAGCTGATCCTGTTTCACGAAGGCGTTCTTAACCCTTGGGAATGCGTCCGCATTTGGTACCCCTCTTCCTGGAAGCCATTCATTATACAAGTGTCTTGCTGACAGTACATTACAACCTGATTCTCCATAGATCAATATACTCGTCGTTTGGATACATAGTTATCTCTGTATCGTGTCTCGTAGAAAGGTTTAAAATACTGAGTAGATCATACAGAGTTGATTCACGGCAGGCGTTGACCCAGGTGCAAATAGCAAAACCACTTTTCATTTTTGTAGCGTTTGTAAATTGGTGGAATGAGTCAAGAATAATAGAAAGCGCAATAAATTACCTATGACGAAGTATAAATTTATATCCATCTGTCCGCTGAGAAGCTGGAGATTTGTGCTTAATTATACTTTGCAACGTCATCATAATGGTGTATTTCTTCAAATTATAGCCCCATCTAAGTAAAGCAAAAGGTAATCAATATTTGAACATAATGCAACAGATTTGAACACAAGATGAAGCGGCACAGGGGTGAAGGAAACCTCATAATACTCGACCATTGCTCCTTTTAACTTAATGCTGCTATACAGAATAAATAACGTGAGAATTTAGGTCTCACCTAGAATCTTCACACGCGTTTTGTGTTGGTCGCATTGCTAGAACTGCCATTTTCTTTTCAAATATCTTTCTCAACAGATACACGTGATGGGTTGCTCTGTCAATGGGAGTTCTAGTAGTTGTGCACGAATATTTGCTTCAAATTAGTTTTATAATTGCGTAGAAGTGTCATTTTGTTTTCAAATATTTTTCTCAACAGACGCATGGAATAGAATGTTCCTTCAGTGGGATTTTTCATAAGTGTATACGAATGCATGCTAAATAATAAAATTTTGTAAAATCAGCTGAAAATGCTGCTAAAGCTCCCAGTGTCAAGGTATGATGTTTTTGGAATCGACATAAATAGTGGTTGCTTTCTGTGCCGTACAACACTTATGCACTGGGTTATCTATCCCTCCTCTATGTTTTGTAAATGAGCCCATAGAAGACGTTCCAAAATAGACCTAAGGCACATACGTCGCTTAGCACGTAGCATAAATTCAAAGATACCTAGGGGCAGGCTACTCACCCGGTATATTTGAAATCAATACGATTTATAGACTGCTTATGTGGTAGCTTTCCTACGCAAAGGTATCGGTCTCTATTCCCAGATGTGTCAAGGGAGTTCTTCTTTGATTAGAATGTTCCATACCCTCCACATACTCTGGAGGTATGAATGTAGGAGTGAATGTGATTGTATTTCACGACAAAAACAAATGTATATGTAATGTATGCCTTTTTCTACCGATGTCTTCCACAAACAATTTTATTATAGTTATTTTTTTACTTAGGTTAATCGAGGTAAAAGCTTCAATACACCTTACCTCTAGTACAAATCTTTAAAAACTCTGATGTTCATGTGACTTTCTATGTTCAGTCCCACGACAAACTATTTGTACAAAAGCAAACCTTTTTTCATCTACTTCATATTAACCGAAATAAATGTTTGCAGAAACATTTTCATTATATATTTCTTTATTAGGGAAATACAGGGAGTTGAATTTAGCCAAATCATTAAAAAGCGGGTCACTATTTCTTGACCTTGAAATTCCAAACATTAAGCAGATTTTACAGTATTTAAAACAATAGTCATTTAGTACTACCAAAGATTAAAGTACTGAACAATTAAATGCCAGAATAATGGGTATTTTGGAAATGGTTAATGCCACAAATAAATTGTACGTAAATTCTATTTTAATAGACTACATTTCATAAAGTTAACTTTTTTCTATCTCTCATACCCTATCACTTATACAAAATTTATTCACAATGAAAAGGACCTGAAGGCTCTCCGCAGAAAATTAGAAAATAATAGGTAATAATCTACATTGAATTAGACAGGCAGATATCTTAAACATTTGGCATTTTAATAAAAATCGTTAGAACCGTTTTGCGTAAATAAAAAAAACAAGAACAACTTTTCTTGAAAAGGTAGCTTAGGATCATTTTGAGGTGCCACAGTAAATACTAATTTATTATCCGCTATTCCCTGATTGGGAATTGATAATTTCTAGAAAATCGGCGTTGTCAGATTGATTAGTATTCCCTCTGTATGCGAGATACTTTCGACGCTGTCTTCAATATCTCCGCCGTTGATGTATCTACAGTAGTGAACTATGGGATCATTCTCTGAGGTTTCGCGTAGGTGAGTGTGAGAATAGACAACACCAGTTTAGGTTACTGAGTTTCAGTAATAATAACCAGAAGGGTACCTTGTCGTGAATCGCTGAAATGCTAAACGGCGAATCCCCTTGCGGCTACCGTCAAGTATGTTAGAAACAGAGTGCGGTCTTCAGGCGTTAAGAAGTGCCGATAATGGATCGCAGCAAAACACTTCTTTAAAACGTAAAATACTGTAAGACCGACCGTAATTTTAACAACTTAAATCCCGCCTACTTCACGACTACCCCACCGAAGTTCCCACGTTATACGTTGCCAAATATTTAGCGTCTTATTCGCATCTAAAACACAACTTTTACTCTTTGAGTTGCCAAATTCTAAGAATTCTTTCCCTTTATAATTTTCGGTACTGCTATGTGTGCATTTTCATACAACTCTTTTATTACTGAACTTACTATTTCTAATTACCTGAAGCTTTAGTTAATGGGTTTTCGGTTGACTGAGTTCACCGGAACACCTAATTACCTTAGTTACTTTGACTTCTACTAAATGGTTTGCCTCAACACGAAAATTCCCTAGTAATGACTTCTTATTCACTGGCAGAATTGTAACTCGTTCTTTTATATTATGCATAAATTATAAATAAATGGAAATTATTTATTGCAATTATATATCTATCTTCTTATCATGTCTCTATAAAACTATTACTCGTACAAGTCAATAATTTCAACATCAACATTATTGGAAGATGCTTAATTTAAATTCGAGTTTTGATATTTATCGGATATTTACTGTTCTCACACACAAGTGGACACGCGCACGGAACGTTTTCTAAAACATCCTTTTTACTTTCTCTACTACGTATAGTAAGGAGGGGAAGTATTGTATTCCACCCAAAAATTCGATACCAAAACTTCACCGAAATATATGTTTTGGGGCCCCCGAATCCAAAAAAAGCATTTTTGGAAACATGTCTGTGTGTGTCTTTGCGTCTGTGTGTGTATGTCTGTCTGTGAACAGCATAACTCAGAAACGAACAGTCATATAAACACCAAACCTGGTATTTAAGGTTCAGTATCTTCCAGAGAAGAAAATACCCCACCCCAGATTACCCTTTACATGGAACATTTTTCGAAAATTTTAATCTTCTCAGAAATGGCTCCAACGATTTTGATTAAAATATCATACATTTAAGATACTTTCATGACAAATAAAATGTATATCTTGAATTTTCTGGGAATGTCTCCAAAAGTATTCTTCATTGTGAACGACTTTTGCATAACTGGTAAACCATAAGATAAAGACAAAATGTTACTACACAAAAAATGAAGATCGCGTTAAAATAACAATTTATGTCATATATTTCTTTTATTGAGTAAACCATTTTCGAGATATTGCCTGTTATTCCCATAAATTTTCGAATACTTATACTTTTTCTCAAATGGGAATTCGTTATTCATTTTTGCTTTCTCTACTACGTATAGTAAGTAGGGGAAGCATTGTATTCCACCCAAAAATTCGATACCGAGATTTCACCGGAAATATATGTTTTGAGACTCCCTGAATCCAAAAAAAAAGCATTTTTGGAAACATGTCCTTGTGTGTGTGTATGTGTGTGTATGTGTGTTGTCTGTCTGTGAACAGCATAACTCAGAAACGAACAGTCATATAAACACCAAACCTGGTATTTAAGGTTCAGTATCTTCCAGAGAAGAAAATCCCCCACCCCAGATTACCCTTTACATGGAACATTTTTCGAAAGTTTTAATTTTCTCAAAAATGGCTCTAACGATTTTGATTAAAATATCATATGTTTAAGATATTTTTATGACAAATGAAATTTATATCTCGAATTTTCTGGGAATGTCTCCAGAAGTATTCTTCATTGTGAGCGACTTTTGCATAACTGGTAAACCATAAGAGATAGACAAACGTTTACTACACAAAAATGTAGATCGCGTTAAAATACACAATTTATGTCATATACACTTTTTTAGTTGAGTAAACCATTTTCGAGATATTGCTTATTATTCCCTTAAATTTTCCAATACTTATACTTTTCTCAAATTTGTTATTCATTTTTTTTGTCCTGGATATGCAAACAGAATGGAATGCGCCACATAGCAACCAGCGCTTAACGGATTTGACTATCGCTTAAAACCTACCATATTCCCCTTCCACCTACAAGAAAATTAGCAACAAGATTAACTTCGCGATATCTTCATTAACTTGAAGCATATGGAGAATAAGCGTTTGTAAAAATAGTTTGTACAAGTGTAGAGAAAGTCATAAGAGTGTAACACATCAGATTTTTTTTATATGCTTTACATGCAAAGAGAATGGAATGCGTCACATAGCAACCAGCTCTTAAAAGATTTGACTATCGCTTAAAGCCTACCATATTCCCCTTGCACCTACAAGAAAATTAGCAATAAGATTAACATCTCGATTAACATGAAGCATATGGAGAACAAGCGTTTGTAAAAATAGTTTGTACAAGTGTAGAGAAAGTCATGTGTGTGTAACATATCAGATTCTTTTTATTCAGGAACCCAATATGCAAACTTCTGGTGAATCGTAAATCCTAATTTCCTTGCCTACCTTAGGCAAACTGTAAAGAAAACAATAAATAAAGTAACGTAAAAACTACATTTCAACGAGTATTATTATCTTCAGTAGCGTGAAATACTGTTTCGAGTATATAGCCTCAAATCCATAGAAATTGTATGGGCTATACAAGTGAAACAATAGAAAAGGTATTCTTGTATTGTATTCCAAGAGGTAAAGGTTGAAAAGGATGCACACCTGCAGACAAGGTCGACAAAGTTTCGTGAAATAGAGCATTTTTTTAAAGCCAATGAATATCCGGCTAAACAAAGAATACTTTTACTTGCAGAATTGTGTGTTAGTTATATTAAAATCCTTTTATATAAGCTAATACGCTAATGACATGCAATATAACACTTAATTACATCGAAAATAGCACGATAAATATGTTATTTGCAGGGTTCATCGCCAGAACAGGCTGACAGTCTAATCCATTTACAGCTGCTGCTGCTACTGTTACTGTTCTTTTTATTGCTGCTGCTGCTGCTGCTGTTGATGATGATGTTACTGTAATTGGCTATAGCTTTCATTTAATACTGGCTTTTTGACAAGTAAATGTTGAACCTAGGACTAACATACTAAAAGTCGTACATTAAAACGGGAAGCTTTTAAGAGGGGCTTTGGGCTACGAATGATTAACCAAGATTTTACAGGTAACGATTTCGTATAACACTTTGTAACTAGCATCTAGTTTTTAAGTTTTTACTTTTACAGGTACTCCACTATACAGCAATTGTTCTTTATTCCTGTTTTCCAGAGTTTCCTACTCTCCCATTGTCCTTGTTTTAGATCACTGTGCAGTATGGCTGTCATTCTTTCATGCCACGTCTTCCGCGCTTTTCCATGTCTATTTATTCCAGGTCCGTCCGATTAATGATACGTTTGGATCACCTCTCCTCCTACATTCTTTGAACAAGTATAATATATGCTCGTAAGCTTGTAATTCATTAAATATTTCAGCATCAACATTATTGGAAGATGCTGAATTTAAATATGAGTCATGTAAGAACGTAGGTTTTCACGGCCGGTGTCACAATTATAACTAATATGATTTTCCGGGCTGTTATGCCGTGGTCTGCTGAAGAAAGATTTCCCAGACGTTTCGTCCACAACTGCGGTGGACATCTTCAGTGGCGCGGACGAAGTCTTCTCGGTGAAAGTATCGCAGCGCCTGATGCGTTGGCCGTTAGTGCCGCTCTCTTTATAGTGTGGGCGCTCTCTGCTGATTGGCCCGCTGGTATGAGGGGGCTGTCGCCGGCTGTGTTGTTGCTCTCTTCTGATTGGCTCGCAGTGTTTTTCGGTTTTGTATGACCTTTCTTGTTTTTGATGACTAGATGCCAGTTACTGTTGAGTTTCAATGCTTCTTCTTTCCTATTGAAATTATTGGGATGTTTATAAATCTCTATTGCTTCGCGTTGTAGCCGGGTATGGTAATGCTTTATGGAGGAAAGAATGTTGGTGTCCTGAAATCTAATAATGTGATCGCCCTCGGCTTCAATGGCATGTTCGGCGACTGCCTTCGTCCGCGCCACTGAAGATGTCCACCGTAGTTGTGGACGAAACGTCTGGGAAATCTTTCTTCAGCAGACCACCGCATAACAGCCCCGAAAATCATATCCCTGTCATCGGCCGGTGTTTACCGTATTCCTTATTCGTGTGGTTCAGTGTACATTGGTACCACACAGCGGAGCGCTAACACCAGACTGAGCGAACACAAAAGAAACTGCCGCCTGGGCCATACAGAAAAATCCTGTCATCGGCCGGTGTTTACCGTATTCCTTGTTCGTGTGGTTCAGTGTACATTGGTACCACACAGCGGAGCGCTAACACCAGACTGAGCGAACACAAAAGAAACTGCCGCCTGGGCCATACAGAAAAATCGGCAGTCGCCGAACATGCCATTGAAGCCGAGGGCGTACACATTATTAGATTTCAGGACACCAACATTCTTTCCTCCATAAAGCATTACCATACCCGGCTACAACGCGAAGCAATAGAGATTTATAAACATCCCAATAATTTCAATAGGAAAGAAGAAGCATTGAAACTCAACAGTAACTGGCATCTAGTCATCAAAAACAAGAAAGGTCATACAAAACCGAAAAACACTGCGAGCCAATCAGAAGAGAGCAACAACACAGCCGGCGCCAGCCCCCTCATACCAGCGGGCCAATCAGCAGAGAGCGCCCACACTATAAAGAGAGCGGCACTAACGGCCAACGCATCAGACGCTGCGATACTTTCACCGAGAAGACTTCGTCCGCGCCACTGAGGATGTCCACCGCAGTTGTGGACGAAACGTCTGGGAAATCTTTCTTCAGCAGACCACGGCATAACAGCCCGGAAAATCATATTAGTTATAATTAAATATGAGTTTTTATATTTATCCGATATTTGCCGTTAAACCTAAATTGTGGGTTGAAAGTAAACCCAAATAAGAGGGAGTATATGACGATTGGTGGGAAGGAAGAATATTTAAAAGCAAATTACTGGCATCTAAATGTGTAGAAAAATTTAAATATCTTTGTTCTTTTATTGACAAATCTGGTATCTGCGTAAATTATATTCATTGTAGAGTGAATCAGGCTAAGAAACAAATAAGATCTTTTAATAGTGCCCTATTGTGGCATATGCAGGCATTGTTAGTGCATACGTGTCCGTTGGTCGCTTGGATCGGGGATGACGTAAGAGTGGTGGGGGTAGAGCATAGATAGCGTACCCACGCAGTAAGCGTGGCATGGGTTGTTTTGGCTAGTCAGTCAGTGAGTAGGAGCGCACCGGACAGGTCGTATTATTACGTACTCTTCATACAGGATGTATGGCGTCCTCGACGCGTGGTCAAGGAGGTAATGTAAACCCTTTCAGTAATACAACATAAAACCATCCAAACCTTACCTGTTTCATTTACCATATTATAAAGCTCCTTTCTTCCATTCTGAACCATGTAGGTATCCTTTTAGTAGTTATCCTATAATGTTTTTCATTTTCATTTAGCTGCGTCCCATGTCGTGACCTCGCCTCTATTTAATTTGTTAACTTCCTGGTACCTTATTAGCGAGTCGCCTACCTCCCATTGAGCATTTGTTTAGAGGTCACGACATCTTGGTGTGAGGCGCCGAGTATTTTGGCCGGATATATTTGAGATTTTTAACTGCAAAAATTTTTTTTCACTAAAATGTAACGTTTTTGGTCCTCCACGTGTTCGTTAAAAATGTAAATCTTTTTCTTGGCTTAAGGGTAAGGGTTTTGGTTGTATCATTTGTGGATTCTTTATTCTAAATTCCTGTTGTATTGTTTTCTGAAAGTCCCGTGTCTAAATTCAATTTTAAGTTCATTTTTATATTTTTTTCCATTGTCTGTCGGTGGCGTGACGCTAAAACTCCTGGCTCTATTTTTCCCCTTACCTTGGCTTCACTTCTACTAGATTCTGTTACTATGGTAAATCATTCGTGCTGGTCATTTTAAAGTACATATTTTTGTGAATTGTGAAAAATTGGGCGATATTTGTAACTTTGTTAATATAGTTGCGTGTGTTAGCTGGTCTACGTAACATTGCATTTATTGGTTGCATCATCTTGTAAGTGTTAACGACTCGAAAGGGAAGCAAATATTTCAAAGCTCGCGTGTTGCGTGTTTAAAATTGCGTGTGTATAAAAAGTGTGGTGCATCTGTTTGAAATATTTAAAATAATAAAACGAAAGAGGTTAAGAGTATATATATATTGAAAATTCATATTTGTGCATTGTACGCTCGCGGTACGAATAGTGGTAATCATAATGATGATAATTTTGCTTCACCGTTGCCATGTTTGGTTTATCTAGATACGCAATGAATATATTTGGGGAAAATATTTCAAAATGACTAATGTAAGTAAAAGTTTCAGGAGCTATTAGCAACCTTGCCAGTATCTTCACCTAATTAGGTATAAGGTGCCTCCAATATGGACCAGTACCGTGGATGTTGATGGATCGGCTATATGTGTGTTACCAGATTTTGGAATGTTACACTGGAAATTTATGTAAAAAGAAAGAATAAGAAACAAAACCTGTAAGTATGTGAACATTGTGTGTGCTAAAGTTTGGATGAATAAAACAGTTTCACAACTCACACAGGTATGCTAAATTTTTATTGTTTCACTGACTGATGCTTAATTAAGCTTTGCTTTTCAGGAATAATGTGTGCTATGAATGTCTCTGCTAAATTGAAAGTTTATTATCATTTTATGTAACTTAAATTTTGAATTCTGTTTTGGGCATTGCAAATCATTTGTTTTGTTATGTTATGCTGCAGGAATGTGTTTGATGTGTACCGTGTCCTTAATTAAGCTTTGATTTTCAGGAACGTTCTGTGACAGTATTGTTTTTGGTAAAGATGTGATTTGTTCTGTTGCATTCGATTTGGTTTGGTTTGGGTTTCATTATGATGTTGTGATCTTTATTTGCAGAAAATTGTTGCATGAATAGTGTGTGTATGTATGTTTTTGAGGTTATGTGGTATTATAAGAGTTAATATTTGCCTCGGTGGAAGTGCCTAAGAGTAACCCCGACGGTGTAGTGTGAGAGATGAGTAGTATATGTGATATTTGCCTCGGTGGAAGTGCCTAAGAGTAACCCCGATTGTGGTAATGTGAGAGAGGAGATGAGATGAGTTATGTCAGCTTCGGTGGAAGTGCCAAAGAGTAACCCCGATAGTTGGAGTGTCATTTTTTGATTTTTCAGGAGGGCTACATGTACCTGGAAATTCGATTTGATGTGATGATTTGAGAGATTTTGCTTATTGGCGTTGCTGAAATGTGCCCAGTATAGTGTGGGATGTATTCACACGAGAGAGTAAATGTAATGATGTGTATGCAATGAGAATAATTTTTTTGTGTTTATGCAACAAGTTTAGTACCATCTTATATAGCGAGTTTTAATACCATCTATTTTCCAGCTTAATTTTCATTCGGAGGATGTGGATGCAACAGTAGAATGTCATGTTATTTGTGTCATTCCTGAAATGTTAAAGTGATTTCTGTAAGTTTATGCCTATGTCAGGTATTTTTGACTTTGCAGCATGTTGAATGAGACACGTGAGTGAAGATATTTTATTTTCTCAGTAATTTCTGCCTACGAGAAAGTTGAAAGCTAAGACGATTATGATTGAAATACTGATGATGATGATTGAAATGATGATGATGATGATGATTGAGCTAATGACGATCATAAAAAGATGAATAAGATAGTAATGTAGAGGAGACTATCTATTTGACAGTAAAACATGAGTATTGTAGTTAAAAGAATGTAACGAAGTGTAGTTTGATGTAATGTTTGATGTATGTACTGTGGATTTATTTTTGAAGTCTGTAGTAATGCACACAGTAGTTTTGGTTAGTTATTTAAGTGAGTGTTGTGTATAATTTGGGTCATGGTCAGTATGACTGATTCCATTTCATTGTCATGTATGAATGTATTGTAAGTGCACTTATTTTCTTTTCATTAGTAGTACCAGCTGGTTATAAAATAATATTGGGATCCCAAATAAGTTTCTATACTTGTGTTGTGTTATTGTATGTAAACAATGAATGTCACTGATGTAATGTTTATGTATTCTGGTCCTTTTGTATTTCTGTATTTGAATTCTAAAGCAGTTTGTGTTAAATTTTGGATGGTAACCCCTTGTAAAATTCAGTTTTTATGTCAACGTGTAGTCATTTTTTTCTCTCTTTGCCCCATACTAAAAGAATTGATTGATTGTAAACCTTTTTGGCATTTTAAATCTTTTTATTGTAAATGACATACTACTTTTTATGTATGATGATCTTCTGGAGCAGCATTTCTACCTTTCTGTGATTTCTGTTACAGTGACTTTGCTGATTCTGGAGCTCGAGTATCAAAATGTACCCCCACTGGATAGTCACGCCAGAGGTTCCAGAGACACCACAGGAGAGCTGTCGTTCATCCACTACACTGCAGTGGCATAAGGAGCCACTATTTTGGGGGGCAGTCCAAGCTAGCGATTGCTCCCCCCACATCTTCAGCGACCTGCAGCACCTGAAAGACTGCAGCTGAAAATTCGACGTTGTGGGTGATGTGGAAATCCAACCCACAAACAGTTACGTCGGAACATTCAGATGCAGTGAATTGTGCATGTAACAGTGGCAGCATGGTGTAGTGTGCGTGTGCGGGGTACTCGTACGTGGGTGATCTGTCAAACAAAAACATCATCAGAGACACTCAAGACTTCCAAATATACCAATCAGCATCTCAATCACAGATATTCTTTCTTGTTGTTCAATTATATAACCTTCTGTATGTCATATTTTCTTCTGTATTGTACTTTTTTTCTCTTTCTTCTCCATAAACAAAATCCTCCTTGTGTCAAATAGAGCGTCGATCTGGGTGGCCAGGGGGAGATGTGGCGTATGCAGGCATTGTTAGTGCATACGTGTCCGTTGGTCGCTTGGATCGGGGATGACGTAAGAGTGGTAGGGGTAGAGCATAGATAGCGTACCCACGCAGTAAGCGTGGCTTGGGTTGTTTTGGCTAGTCAGTCAGTGAGTAGGAGCGCACCGGACAGGTCGTGTTATTACGTACTCTTCATACAGGATGTATGGCGTCCTCGACGCGTGGTCAAGGAGGTAATGTAAACCCTTTCAGTAATACAACATAAAACCATCCAAACCTTACCTGTTTCATTTACCATATTATAAAGCTCCTTTCTTCCATTCTGAACCATGTAGGTATCCTTTTAGTAGTTATCCTTCATTTGTTGTTCTTCATTTTCATTTAGCTGCGTCCCTTGTCGTGGCCTCGCCTTTATTTAATTTGTTAACTTCCTGGTACCTTATTAGCGAGTCGCCTGCCTCCCATTGAGCATTTGTTTAGAGGTCACGACACTATGGAGTAGGAATCTGACGAAAGCTACAAAATAAAGAGTTTTAAAAACGATAGTAGAGAGTATCCTTGCATATGGTGCAGAAAGTTGGACCATAAGTGCAAAAAATACGGAAATGAGTGACGGCAATGGAAATAGATGGACTGCGAAGAAGCATGAAAATATCTAGAATGCAGTATATAAGAAATGCATACATAAGAAGTGACATGGATGCCCAGAGATCTGTTGTGTTGCACTCACATGACTTTCTCTACAAACGCTTATTCTCCATCTACTTCATGTTAATTGAGATAAACAGATGCGGAAACTATCTTATTGCTAATTTTTTGTAGGTGCAAGGGAAAAATGGTAAGATTTAAGCTGTAGTCAAATCTTTTAAGAGCTGGTTGGTATGTGGAGCGTTACATTCTCTTTGCATGTCCAGGACATAAAAAAAAACGAATAACAAATTCCCATTTAAGAAAAGTATAAGTATTGGAAAATTGAAACAAATAACGAGGAATATCTCGGAAATGGTTCACTGAACTAAAAAAAAATGTTTGACATAAATTGTGTACTTTAACAATTTCTACATTTTCTGTGTAGTAAAATTTTGCCTATCAGTTTTACCAGTTATGCGAAAGTCATTTAGATGAAGAGGACTTTTGTGGACATTCATAGAAAATTCAAGATATACATTTCATTTGCCATGTAAATATCTTAAGCATATGATATTTTAATCAAAATCGTTAATGCCATTTTTCAGAAAATCAAAAGTTTCGAAAAATTTTCCATGTAAAGGGTAGTATGATGTGGCAGGATTTTTTGCAAATCTTCGTGTCACATCCCAGGAGGATACTAAACTCAAATGCCAAGTTTGGTAGTTATTCAACTTTTCGTTTTGAGTTATGCTGTTCACAGACTGACAGACTCAGACTCACAGACACATGCGCGCGCGGACATGTTTCCAGAAATGCTTTATTTGGATTTAGGGCACCTCAAAGTATTTGTTTCCGGTGAATTCTCGGTATCGAATTTTTGGGTGGAATATAATATTGCCCATACTTACTATACGTAGTAGAAAACGTAAAAAGAATAACTGCAGTGGTATGGACATGTTCAAAGACATGTATTACCCACTGTAATTATTTTCATGGTAGTAGTGTGTTGAAACTTCACACGGTGACCCTATTTCCAACGTAGGAAATGAATAAATAAATAAATAAATACATAAATGAACAACAAACATGTGTACTAAAGTAAAATATGCTTTTACGTCGGCGAATTCTTGTTTTTGTAAAAACTGCTAAAATCAGCTTGTATACACGGGCGTATCTCATTATATCTAGAGAAACCTGGGAAAGGGAAGTCACTTGTCGTGCTGCTGCTTCTTGTAGGAGATAAAGGTTCATTCACTAGAAACAAAGTTTTCCTGTAATGAAAGACAAGACAGCTTGCAAACAAGGTGAACTGAACCGCGGGGAAAGGCATAGTTCAATTAGATTTTGGGCGGATGCAATATATAGAAACATCCTGGATAGGGCAACACCTTTATTTAGGTATTAAATACCAACTCGTGAGCACACATATCACTCTGGAATGACTAGGTTGATGTAGTGAAGCATCACAAAGCGGCAGATTTGCATTTCCTTCATTGGTTAGCTCCCATTTCAATTATTTCAAATATCTACACAAGTGCAGTAGGTTGAACTCATCCACAAAACATGTGAGGTAGAAATAGAACTCTGTCCGTTGTTTATACGTAACAGATTACTGACAGCGGTGGGTGAAAGTGAGAAGGTTACGTACACTTAGTCATAATTATTCTTAGCTATTAGGGGTAACGTGGATGTGAAAACACACAAAAAACATTTGAAGAAACTTTGCTGTATATAACCTTAATTGGCTCAACAAAAGTTGTCCAGGCAACTCCTATATTAATGTTGGGAGATCTAAAGATGGTTAGTATTTTTTAGGAATGTGTTGAGAATAAATCCTTGACACTTGTCACAAAATATAAGAGTTCGCCTTACACCACTGTGACCCTTACCTGCAAATTAGTTAGTTTATCCTAGTTCTCTTTATGTGTTGTTAGTCATTGCTTCAGTTCTCAATAGCAGTAGAACTTCGCCCTTCGTGGAGCACATTGGGGATATTCCATGTGAAATCGAACGGCAAAAAACCTTGCATTTTTTGTTTGCGTTGTAATTGTTCCTATTAATAAGGGGTGCTAAGGAAAGCATAAATTCTTTTGTCACCTTTTAAGTGCATATAGCTCCGGAAACCTTTATTTCAGAATATTGTACCAAATCTCATTTTGTAGATAAAAGTTCGTATTTCATTACAGCATATACTAATTATTACTTTTATAATATTCACAAAAATCTATATACAGTTTTTATTTATTTTAAGCGTCTCCGAGTTACTATAAAACTAAAATGTTAGATTGAAAATAGTAGCGTCATTAAGAGAAGTTGGCAATGTTGGTAAAGTGGTTATGTTTGGATATTCGTAGTTATAATACAAAAAGTGAATAAACCATCGATTTACGTAGTTGATGCACAATGCTCACCAAGTGCTCTGCGAATCTCTGAGGAAATACTCAGAATCTCATGTTACTTAGTAAGCGTACTCATTGTTTCGCCATGCACAACAGTTTGCTTGACCTTCAGTTCAAAACAAACTGCAAGAGCGACCAGGAGCGCGTAAAGTAATTTACTTCTTTTATTATTTTAGACGCAATCTTATCACTAACCATTACAGTAAAATATATGTTTGATTGTGTTTGAATCACGGAATGCTACCACATATAATACAATTCTTTTTCTTAATTCGTAACCGCCTACACTTGAAAAAATATAAATTTCTTCACTTAAATAAAAATGAGGACATGTTTCCTTATCAGTATGAAATTAAAGTGTACAAAATCAAAATAAAGGCCGATTTTAATAATTAGATTTAATGGTTTCAGAGTTATAGCAGCTTGAAGTTGGAAATTTTAGGAAGATACAATGAATTTGAAGAATTTTAATTGCAAAACCATAAGTTTCTCAATTTTAAGAGTTTGTATAAAAACTGTATCGGGAGTATCTACAAGTACAAACGATTTCGTTTCATTTAAAAGAATGCAAGGGCCATTTTCCTTTCATTTTGGATGATTTAAAATGGAATGTCCCATTGGCTCATTCACTCGCTTATTTTGGTGAAGACAATGTGCATTTGGATTGGATTTACTGAAGTTTTGACAGCTTCAAAAGGACAGCATTATAAACATCAAACTGAATAAAAAATCACTCTGTGTATTTGAATAACACGGAAATAGGTTGGTATATTATAGTTAGGTATATATTGTACTGCGCTAACTTTAAATTAAATGGGAATGTGGTCTTAATTTCTTTAACTCGAAGTGGAGGAATTATACCCACTTCATACACAAATACAACAGAACGAAAATACTACACATAAAGCATGTTAAAGCGCATTGTTTCTAGTGGCTATCACTGTAAATACTGTCGTGTGTATACTGCGGGGTAAGCATTTAGGAGGCAGCATCTTGTGAACATTTGCGGGAATTTGTAATCTGTCCAGTTGGAAGGCAAAATCCTTGCATTTATATCCGCGACCTGTTTTCTTCACTGGCTTTTTTGTAGGAAGACAATGTTTATAAATAAGAGTGCAGGCCTCTGAGTTTTTAGGATTCATTATCTTAAATTATGAAAACTTATACGTCATTTGTATACTCTTTCCGCCAGTTACACCGCTAAGTTGCAAACGTTCTGTTATGTTCATTTTCTTTTAATTTGAAATACTATACCAATTTTGTACATGTGGTTACTGATCACTAAACTCTTCACATTTAGTATTTTCAACAAGTAGCCGTGCTATACCTGTTGTGCGGGAAGGTTTACTAAGACGCATGTTCGAATCTTATCATTAGACATAGGAATTTCTAAGCATTAAAATCAGGACGAAAGGAAATAACGTTAAACCGTTACTGGCACGGACATCGCAGATAACGAAACATTCCACTCCTCTTAAAGTCTGTTTGCGTTTGCAGACCACTCTCCAGACCGTGTTTACCTGCAGTCAGTGACCATTGGCCACTGTTGTTTGCGTTCTTTGTATCCAAATATGGTTTGACAACTTGAAAACAATTGTTTATGAATTCCTATCCCTGCTTATCAGTATGCAGATGTTGCGTATAAATACAATCCATTAGAAAAAGCTTTACTAAATCGAATTAATAAATAAACTTACAAACTCATGGGGATTTCAATATTATCCAATTAATCAATTCATATTTTGATTTATAGTAATAATTGTAATTCTTCTAACATAAATGGAGCCAGTGTATTAAGATTGGCAACAAGAATTCTAATTATTAGTAGAGGTCCTCGAAACCAGTGAAGTATGCAACGCCATTTTACAGCTTCAAACCAATCGTTAATATGTTAAAATATTTTAGATATGAAATGGACTTCCCCGCAACGATATGGTAGAGTAGAGTGACTGTAGGAAATTCATCTGTTATTAGCTGCAATATAGACTTTAGGTCTTGTAAAAATGCTTATTATTGTTACCTGTACGATTTTATTAATTCCAATTGTAACAGTGAAGGTATGGCTCTAATGACTATGATAGTTTAGATGTCTGTGGCACTGTATATGTTACTAGTACACAGTATAATTTACTGGTGTGAATTATCCAAAAGTAAACTATGCAGAGGAGCTTTAAAAGTTTCTGCTCCCCTTAAAGTACCTACTCATTTTTCCTAAAAAAGATTGCATATATAGTAAAAATTGGCATCCTGTTTTATCTTAAAAAAGGTCTCCTGCAGAAATTAATGCCGAAATAGTTGAAATTCTGATATACATAGAGTTACGGTTTACCCACAAATAAGGACATAAAAATGCATCTCACGTAAAAGTGTTTAAGAGGAATGAAATTCAATCCCAAAAAACCAACTTGTGACTGTAATATTGTGTCACTGGGATAATTTATGCGGCAGTAATTCGGGTTATGTGAAAAGGTCTTAAAATTTGTTTATTTTCAGTCGTAAAAACTACATTGGTGAGTTGTTATTAAGGCTTAAAGAGCACGTTTCCGAAAAGATCTTACATCTTAGTCCTAGCGGGATTCGAAGAATGAAAGTATGAGAAAACTAGTGTGTAATGTTGCTTTGTTTGAACATGAAAGGAATGTGGAATCATAACATTGAAATTGTTTAATGGATGAACGGAGGGATGGAAGGGAGATGGAACGATGGAGGAAGGGATGAATGGATTATACTTATGGCTGCACTAATAAAGCTCATCATAGCAGCTGGATACGCTATCTTGTAGACCTTTCATGAGTTCCTTTATAATAGAAATGCAAAGCTCACTTATGAGTAATCAAATCTTGTAAAATAAAACTGGGAGACAGACAGAATGATAGAGAGGAAGAAACAGATATGAATATAGCAAATAATGCTCAAATAAGATATTTCGAGAACACAGTAGTGTTATTAATTTTGAAACAGTCAAATGAGTAATAAAGGGGGTGAGTTTGGATGAAAATAGTTGAGGTTTTACATATATTACAATTTTTGAGGACCGAAATTCTATAGTAAGAAGACAACAGAATGTCCTATCCATAATTAAGCAATAACATTTTAAACGTTTTAGATTTAAGTAAAAATAAAGTATTCGTATTTAGCGAAGTTAGAAAGCAAACTTATTTTGACAGCTGACAGCGATGTTAAGGTTTTATAAATGAGAGAAGCAAGTCTGTTTTCCTATATTTTCTTATTTTAGATGTATACAGTTGCAACTGAAATAGCAACAGTGATAGCAACAGCAACAGCAAAAATATTAGAGCGTCGGTAGAGGCAGCAGTAATACTGAAAATAGTAGGTAGTAATAAGAGAGGTAGTGTTTAGATGGTAGTGGGGTCGATGATGTTGGTTTTCTTAAGTTGTTTATAGAACACGTAGCGAAGACTGGGAATATAACCAAACATATCCATAACAGAATAATATTTCAAGACACTGTATACATGGCAATAAATAGTGAGAAGATGTAGATCACGCTGTTGCAATAGGCTTCAGTAGTTCAGCTTTGTAGGTGGATACGATGGTTGGTGGTCTCGAAATCAAGTCAGGAAAGATGGAGCATGAACAGTGCGTTATGATAGAGTCTAAAGAAGTATCATCAAAACGAAGAATTTGGACAAGTCACGTATTATCAAAATACGAGCTCTCACAGCGCCAACAGGCTAATCTCCTCTCTGAATTACCGCGCCCATTGGAACATTTACTTCGGTTATTTTCCCATTCTCTATGTTTAGAGGTCTGAACGGGCCGAAATTCGCAGGTTCGGCAAGGCCCGATCTGAATCGAGCCCAAGAATAGGTTATATTATACACCGGCTTCCATTTATACTGTCACTACAGCTTCGGGAGGCATATTAATATCGCCGTGTTACAAATTGTCCCTTGTGAAGCTCAGTGATGGGCCACGTCACTGCAGCCACGTGCGAGACAGCCAATCACCGTCAATACCGCTCAACACCCCTTCGTATTCTGCGCCTATAACCTCCAGCATAATATAACACTTGCACTTCCACTGTTGAGGGATTTATACTGTTGGCACGTGGTAATGCATGTGTTTTGTTCTCGTGAACCCTGGAAGGAATGGATCCACAAATATACAAGACCTTGACTTAATATATAATAAATAGTAGTCAGGTGTTCTTAGAAATAGTAATAATAATAATAATAATAATAATAATAATAATAATAATAATAATAATAATAATAAATTGAATTACGCACAATTGTGCAACGATGAAACAAAGCTTTAGCTTTCAGCAGCTAATTCTGTCACTGATTTTGAGCACTTAGTGTATATAGAATGTGGTGTTTGTTTATAAATGTGTTTATCCATTACGAGATGAAAATTAAATATTATAGAGTGCATTTTATATAGGCTCATGACGATGTTTCTTATGCACTGTTTTGATTCCGTTATGTATGTTTGTTTTGTTATCAGAAATGCTTCTCATAAAAACATGTAGCTTTCCCTCTTCCCGCTATCTCAACCCGCCACGACACAAGAATAAATTTTTTTGTTACCTCACGATAATAGTTTTGTTGTATGTATTGTTGCAAATGGTTAAAAATTTGAGTGCAATATAAACATCAAACTCAGTGTCTTCACGCAAAATAACTGCTACTTCTACTGTTGCGCTCAATAGCGCTTCTTTATAACGTTATTTCTTTCTGTTATAATGCAGTAATTAATATGGCTTTTGATAATAACATTAGTAGTTTTGCAGTAAGTGTAAACGTTAACTTGTAATTTCTTTTTGCTTAACAGTATGTGAAAGACGTTTTATTTAATCATGTATGTACAATAATGAATGAACTGTTAGCACACTGCTAACATAAACTATGTATGGACTTTGCGCGCCAGGTAGCATTTGGCCCTCCTGTTCCCCTCCGCGCAAAAGGTTGCAACGTAGCTCTCCTACCACTTCATTCACAACACGTAGTAGGAGAACTGTCTCAAGGTGCAAGTTATAATATGGCGATTATATCAACCTTCTCAGCGGCCACACACATAGCAGAGAGGGGTGTGTCTGGAGCGTTGTACCTTTGTTGTTCGACTAAGCAAGGTGTGCGTTAACTGTAGCTCACGCGATGTATGCAAATATTTCGGAGGTGCATCGGGGAAGAATTGCGGGTATGTGGTAAGACAATCTGCCATTTGAAGACGTTGCTACGACAATCCCGTGCGCATTCGCATAGACATATTATTAAAATAATGTATTAGTAAATGTGTCCTCTTTGAGAGTAAAAGGTATAATGTACCTATTTCAGTTTTACAATTTGTTGTAATTAAAAATATTTTTTTTGCTGGAGATATTGTGCAAAACAAGAGTTTTACTTCGTTATGTGCTTAAACATGGTTATTATAAGTGATGATGCTCAGTTATATACCCATATGCGAATAATCTAGAAGCATGCATGTAAAAGAGAGCGCCACCTCATGTGCGAAAAGGTAAACAGACACACATCCCTCCTCCTTACTATTAGTAGCATTCCATCTGTGAAGGGCAGTAGAATGACGCCTGAAGCTGCGGTGACGGCATAAATGGAAGTGAGTGTAGCTCCCGGTTCGGGACGGATTGTCTAATTTGGTTATTTGCAGTTATTGATTATTATTATTATTATTATTATTATTATTATTATTACTACTACTACTATTAGTCCACGAAGTGCTACTACTTGTTTTATTTCGGGTACTAGCATGGAGATGTTTTTTTCCCTTGGAAGAATCTGGTAAGGAATGCACTCAGGTCCTTGAGACCAATTGAGGACCGACTTTACAGGAATAGTGATGGCTGAGGTCCTGTAATCCCCACGTAGTAAGCGGCATGTTGACAGCATACGGCCTTATTGACTACATGCCGCTCCTATTAATGCACTCTGCCCAGGATGTCCTGGGTGTTGATGTAGGAGTTTGACGAAGGCAGGGTTTAAGTGCCGTGATGCAAATTCGCAATTGGGCGAAGCTATCATTTATCTACTGCTAGTAGGGCTGCTGGTGCTGCGATGTTTGTATGTCTGCTATGATAATTATGCTATTCCTGGCATCTCAAATCCGCAGACCACAAAATGTAAACAGCTATCTTTTTTACCGTTTACACAGAAAAGTTTTCGATATGTTTGATTTTCTCATAAACGTCGCTGATGATTCTGATTAAAATACCACGTGTTTAAGGATACTTACATGACAAATAAAATGCATGTTATACGATAATATTTTTTAATCTTTATTTTCAATCCCGACAAACACTTTTGATATTAAGACCGAATACGGCTCTAAGGCTTGGCCCGGTCACGTGTAGAACTTGGGAATTACCGAAATTGGCAGCAACCTGTCAAGATGTAATTAAATAACATGCCTGGAGAAACACGCGGTGTGGTCTGATGGGATGCTATTGAAGGAACTAGACACAACTACAGTAGGTAGAGAAGGCATTGAATTGTACCAAAAAATTCGATATGGAGATTCACTGAAAAATACATGTTTTGAGGCCCACTGAATAAAAAAGGATTTAGAAAAAGGTCCATATGTGCGTGTGTGCGTGTGCGTGCGCACGCGTCTGAGAACTACACAACTCAAAAACGAAAAGTCTGATGAATACCAAACTTGGTATTTAATTTCAGTGTATTCCAAAGATGCCCCACAAGGATTTTAAAGAAAATCTTCTCACTTAAAGCTACCCTTTACATGAAACATTGTTTTACGAAATTTCTTATTTTCTCAGAGATGGCTCTAATGATTTGCTTACAATACATGTATTAAGTATGTTTACCTGACAAATAAAATTTATATTTCGAATTTTCTGGGAATAGCCTGTGAAGTCCTTCTCATTCGGAAGGCGTTTTGTATAATCTGTATAACTGGTAAATGATAAGCGAAGACGTACTAAAAAAACCACTCAATTTATTCTAAATAACTTTCTTTGTGACAGAAGACGTCTCAAGATATCGGTTTTAATAGTTCAAATTGTTCAATACTTTGTCAAGTTCTGTCAATTTTCCGTTGTTTCACGGATGTCATGGAAAGAATATGGTATTTTAAGGCTATCATATAGCGTCCAGTTGTTTAACATTTGAATATTCCTATTCCTTTTGTATCTATAACGAAATATATATAATGTAGCTATTTTGCAAATATTTATCTCGATTAAAATGATATAGAAAAATAAACTTCCGTAAGAATAGTTTGTTTACCCACTGATCAACGAGAGAGGGTAGAGAAGGCCATATGACTAACTCATGACGTTTTCAATATATGTATTTCATATGAATGCAACGTCAATATATTTTTAGGATTGGAGATAAGTCCAGCATTGAATTCCCTGTTCGACGAAAACCGACTGGGACAGAGCGGTGCTTATGAAATGCGCGGTTAGAAAAGGATTACTAATTAACTTATTCTGTTTGTCTCCAATTCCACCTTCCAATAGGCCTTAGTAAGATCAACAGTTATAATAGTGAGAGTAAAGATAATAAGAACCGCTTATAGTAACGCCCTTACGAGAAACAACACCAAAAGTAGGAGGTTTTTATCTACAGCTATCCGCGATCCGGAGAATTGAGAGTTACGTGAATTTTATCTTTTCAGTATAAGAGGAAATTCGAAAGAAAGCAGACACACTACCCTTTACACCATGGAGGAAAGTGTGCATTGATCAAGTAGTGGTGATGGTGGTGGTGGTGGTGGTGGTGGTGGTGGTGGTGGTGGTGGTGGTGGTGGTGGTGGTGGTGGTGGTGGTGGTGGTGTGGTGGTGGTGGTGGTTACAAAACTGCTGTGGACATTGGCGTCCAAAATGTACCGTCTAAAAAATTAGAGTTAGATTTGCCCTTAGTACTGGTAGGGCAAAGATTGAAAAAGTTGTGCTTAACACATATGAGAACCTGAAGAGAATGCTCATAAACACCGCTGGAATTTGGATCTGAAAAAGACTTACTTTTGAGGCAGTCACCTCCAAAGTTTTGATGTGGGTAATAAGGAATGGACCTGACTCCCTCCGTCCCTGTTTTGAGGACCCCTGAAACAGGCCTTGTTTCTCGATTGATGATGCTTACTCTGGCTATATCTGCTCAGCGGAGATAACAAAAACTCTGTGTCTTTTACAAAATATTAGAAGATTGTTACACACAAAATATATGTAGGTACAAATAAGTACTGCAAATAAAAAAATTAAAATAGTCTTCTTTATTGCTTTCGTTTTCCTATGTTGAGAATGTACAGCACATATTTTGGCGTCATCAAATCAAGAGAGCTATTAAAGCAAGTGAAAGAAAGATGCATATGTATTAGACAGAGACTCTGGCATGCTTTGAATCTGGAACCTTTTATGATCCATTTTTATCACTAACTGCTTATTTTGCTTAGTTCAACAGAGTTATGCACTCAGTGACAATCTATTGGACTAGGAAGAGCCAATCAGAGACTTGAAATACAGAAGCTTACGGGTTTGGACGGTTGAAATATGTTCAGTTGCCTGCAGACCTTGGTAGTAACAGGATGGAAGAGTGTTCTCTAAAGAAATATTACGTATTCGTGTGAAACGAAAATTATATATACGCGTTAACAAAGTGCAATTATTAAATAAAAGAATCTCACAGCTCTTAATATCAGTGTAGTGTTATTTAATTTGTGCAAGGATAAATAAAAAGAAGTGAATTTAAACTTAAATCTGTGTAAGCCTATATTCTTGTCGCACCACGCCCTGATTAAGAGAAACATGTTTCTAAAGTAAGACTGACGCAGCCGAGGCAAACATAAACATAAATACTATCTATAGAAGCAGTTTAATAACAAAGTTAATTTTTTTTAAACTTGGAGTGTAACAACAAAAAAATACATCTTCAAACCGGCTTCTCATATGTAGCAGCATATTACGTAACAAACAATTTTCTTCAAATTGACGTTCATACGTGGAGTTAAATGAATAAACAACTCCATCAATTTCAAAAACATCAACAAACCCCTAAAGACTTCAAGTCCCAGTCTCGGTACCAGAGTGAGAGTAACTCTCTGATCTAAATTTGACGTCTTTATTACTTTTAGATCCGCCTACACATTATTCCCACTTCCAACTTTACATCCTTTCCGGACAAATACTTAAACCCACTTCATGACGTCTCCTTCTTTGTCGCTAACCGGGCCTTTCACTTTTCTCAGAATTTCCTTTCCTCTCTAATTTCAATATTGGCCTACGTGACTGCAAACATACTGAACTTATAACCTAACTGACTTCTCAGAATCTTTAAGCTAATGAGTTCGTTACTTTGGCAGGTACTAATAACTATCGCTAACCTGACTTCCTAATTACCTTTATCTTTCCGGACAAACATTTCAACTCCAACTTGTTACATTATACATGTGTAAATTATTTATTGCAATTATTTCTCTGTCTTACTGTTATTTCTGTATTTAGTTATTTACATATGTCCGTCAATAATTAGGGCATCATGTCTTATGAAAATATATTATTTGATACTAATATTATAATATAGATCTTGATAGACCTTGACTGCAATGAATGCAACATTCCATAGACTCTTGTGTCTAAATTCATACAAAACAATGGGGAAAGGAGGCGAGGTATGAGTGTAAGATGCAGCGTTAACTAAGTTGTGAATGAAACTGATTTACCTGACGTTTCGGCAAAAGTCTGAAGTGGTGACTCACTTTCAGCCATTACATTTACCTGTTCGTGTTCTTAAGCAAGCATATTTGATTCCTTTATATCTCTGCATTTCATATAATACTTCCTTGATTTTTTTGGTCAAATTTGTAATTGTGTCTAATAGGTTTAATCCACAAACTTACCATGCTCCGAGTGCTGTATGGCTGATTGCTTATTACCGGATGAAAAAAATACACAGTATTTGACATTATCAACAAAAATATTGCTACCAATTGTTGAATGCCAAGCAATTTTGGAATTAACAGATAACACAAAATTGTTTACATGCGTTTATACAAGAAAACTATTAATACGAACGCATTTAAGTGAACAAGCTTCCGCCTTTACAGATTCTTTATATAGTGAGTATGGAGTATCGAATATCGTGCTCAAAAATCAATATCGGTATCGAATATCGAGTCTCGAGAAACAGTGTAATCGTACCATCACTACTACACTTAAATCAAGTCAACTGAACTCGTTTAAGTAAACGTCAGGAGTGATTCGATGTTTTTAGCATTGCTTACATTCCCCAAGGGAGATGTGTTATGCAACAGTAAGCGACATATAGAATGAGCTGTCTGCCTGCGTAGAGATCTGACATGTTATTAAGACTCTACCCCTAAAAACATACCGTTATCTAACACAAGTGTTGAGTATTACAAAACAAATGAAGAATCATCTAAGTGGAAATGTGTCAGATTAAAAATTAAAGTGAAAGCACTGACTTCCGAAAGATGTGAATTGCCGCAAGCAAATCACGCCATTAAATTAGTAAGCGAATGCGATTACGGAACACGGTAACTATTTTACAAAGCCCAGCAGACTGCAGTTATTACATGCAGAATCTATGGTAGTGGAAATGGAGAGATTATTGCTAGGGAAGCACTGCTGTAGAGAAAATTCTGTTTTATTACAATCAAGAAAGATTCTCTGTACATTATAATTTATTTTTATAGCTATTCGTAAAAAGGTTGCTTTTATATTTCCTGTTAAATATTATAAGTATTGGTTTCGGTGCATGTATTGTTGCAGTTATGTGTGTAAGTTAATAAATTGTATTTGTTTTTTTTTATTTGTAACGATACAGGTAGCACAATAAGAAGTGCATCCGGAACAATGACGGAAATAGGAAATATGTATCGTATAAAACAAGACAAGAAGACAATGCCTAAAAACTAGGTCTTCATATACTGGCCTTAATACTGAATACTCTTTGCTTGACTTCGAGAAATTAAAGAACGAACATATAATTTCAGAACTGCATGGTATAAATTATTGGAAAATTCAAGGAATAACAGGAAATATTGCGTAAAAATTCTTTAATATACGGTGCATATTTAACGAGTTCTACATTTCTTCTTTAATAGATATCTGTCAATCTCTTCTGCCTCTGCAGTTACATAAAGCTTTCTAACATTAGTGAGAATGAATGGGGCTTCACAGGCTACTCAAATCAAATTTAATATATTAATTTTATTTGTCATATTAGTTGACTAAAACAGACGTATTGTTTTAGACAAGATACAAGTATTACTTTTCTATACACTGTCGCACACTCCCTTTACATACACATACACAGAGAGAGAGAGAGAGAGAGAGAGAGTGAGAGAGAGAGAGAGATTTCTATTGGGAGTTCAGGTACCTTGAAATGCGTTAATTATGAGAAGTCAAAACAGAATTTTTGAGTGAAATAAATACTTTCACCATGTTATCACATATAAGTGGTAGAGAACGTATAAACATAGCCAATCATTTAAGCAAGAGGTTTTCTGGTTTTCATTCTGCTAGCTGTAGAACTCTTCTTTCTCCCTTTTCTGTTTCTGTGCTATTACGTTGTAAGATATCTCGCGTTACACAGAAGAAAGTTTATAATTTTGTAGCATTCATTCTTTAAATAATAACAAATAAATCAATAGTTAATTAGTATTAACCCATTAAAAAACTCATTACTGGCATATTGTAAAATCTCTTTTCTCCTATTGTGAAAAGTACTTTTTAGACACCCTAGCCTAACGTAAAACTTTTAAATAGTACACACGAACTAAAAGCTTTATACTATCATACCACTTTATCGTGACCAACTTTGGTTTCAAGTCCAATTAAATGGCAATTACCCTTTTTATTTGCATATATTTAATAATTCGACTTCGTTTGATGACGTTTTATTTTTCATTATGTCTTTTACACAATTAATTTCTCATGGCGGTCGCATTATCAGTTCACGACACAAATCATCATACTTCATTTTATCGCAATTCGTTGTGGAGTTAACCTATAGTTTATAATGCCAGCCTTGTGCTTTCTTTGATCTAAAACGTTATTATTTTATATAGTATAGCCTACATAAAGATAAATGGCGGAAATTATTGATTCAGAAGAAATTCAGAAGAGCCAGGCGAAATACAGAAGCAGCAGAAAGAATAGTATTAGAGCAACTTAACCCCCCCCCAAAAGAAAGCATTATGTAAGGTAAAACATGTTGAAAATAATTTCACTGAAAATGACTGCTAGCGAATCAACAAAACATCATAACATCTGACTTCTCGCTCCGCACAAGGGTTGATCTCGTTTTTAACGTTACTTCTCTGTTTCAGGAATCTCGCTGTACACGTGAGTTCATTACGTTCAAAAAGTGATTTCTCTTAGTTTTAGGAATAAATATAATATGATATTATTGATATTATTCAAATTCGAGCGCTGTCTATAAATTAATATATGCCACACGTGTTAAAAGTGGTTTTATTTTGCTCCTAGGATTGCAAAATGAGCAAATTTCGTTTTGCAAACATTCCTACTCGTAAAATAAAACCCTACTTTTAAACTTGTATCATAATCTCTTATTATTGGTTATATTACAGTACTATAATGTAGCATTGCTTTTTATTTTGTGGGAAAAGGCTGAAAGCGTATGATGTTTAGATATTTAATTAAATTATAGGTTGAGGTCAGCCCGGAGAATATCAATTAATTCAATCACAACAATGTTTAAAAAAAATTTAAAGTATAAGAAATAGAAAGTAGATCACAGGACTGATAAATTCAATACCATAACCGAATGATCTGTGGTACAAATTCCGGCTTTGGCATTGCGTTTTTCTGTCCTCTCATTCTACCTTTCCAACCTTGTCCTATACACATGTCAGTGTGGAAGAACAATTAATTCAAATAAGAAATGAAGGCTAATGGAAAAAAGTACATTCCCCTACTGATATCCCTCAGGGGTTTACATCGCATTCACAATTAACGTGTACATTAGCGTATATGAAATGAATTTTAAATGTACAGTTTAAATATACAAAAGCCATAAACGTACTAACGAATCAATTTACCTGAATCATGTATCACTTAGTTTCTGTATTTATGCAAACCAAGAACCCTTTCGTTAAAATATCGTACCTTGTGCCAAACAAATATATTCGTCTATAACTAAGAACCTTGTCACTCATTATTCGTTAATGTGCCTAATCAGAATGAGTTACTAAGCATTACAAAGAAGCTGCACTATACATAAATAGTAATATTTTGGTGTACATTAAAAGCAAAAGATGCTGAAATATCTCGTTATAGAATCCTACGCCATACTTGAAAAACAACTGCGGTGAATCCAAATTTAAATGATTCCAACCTCATTTCATCAATTTATTTTATCTTCTACAAGAACGAAGAGAGCTTCGCCCATACACTAATTATTCTTATATAATTATTACTGAAGTGTTCTATATTTGGATCTATAGGAACATTATCAGTTGTTAATACTATGCTTTTTTCTCAAATGCACCGAAATCATAACCACCAGTAAATTAGTTTTAATTCTTTCTTACAAACTTAAAAATCTTAATCAGTGTAACTTATTTATAATTTTCAAATTGTATTTTTATCGGAATATTTGAACCAATACCAAAACAATAAATAAAGGGGGAAAGAAGTTCAATCTCTCAATTATGTAGGACTTGTAACCACGCTGCATTTCATAACACTGAACCTAAGGTTATCATTACCACTCAGTTAATTGGAATCTCAGCGCCATTGGGGTATGTCATCTCAATACAATTTGAGATCTCCTTGTGGTTTACCGGGAAAAATACGAATCAGCTGGGGAATTTAGTGTCGTGCCGGCATGTTCCCATGGTATCTCAGTGGTTAGAGCAACCGGACGGACATCGGGAGATCCGTGGTGCAAATCCCGGCTATGGCATTGAATTTTTCAGTCACCTGATTCTACCTTTCCAACCCTGTCCAACACACGGCTTGTGTGGAAGAACAATTAATTCCAACTCTGATCTAGCTTTGTACTAAGATAAGTGTTCCCACTTTCAAATCTTACTCGTATGATATATCCTCTTAAGTCACTTTAAGTATTCATTCATTCATTATCTGTTTACCCTCCTCTTATGTAGGACTTACACCCCCCAGGACTTACAAGCGGGTGCCTGGGGTCAGAGGCCCGTCGAGGAGCAGACACTCATGGATCAGACAGAGCATCCAGGATGGGTGATCAGCCCGATGCCTGGTATGGGATGAAGGAAGTAGATGAAAGAAATCTTGGTGAAATGGATGAAAGGAAAGCTGATGATGGAGCAGTTGGTGGAATGAATGGCGGGGGAAACCGGAGAACCTGGAGAAAACCCGCCTAGACGCCGCTTCGTCCACCACAAATCCCACATGCAGGTCCCTGGGATTGAACTCGGTGGGAGGCGAGCGGTCTAACCACTCGGCCACGGCGCCGCCCCACTTTAAGTATATTAATCAAAGGGCACGATTCAATATATACAACATATGTATACGAGACGTAATTTGCATCGGAACCAAAACGTTAATTTAATTTATTCTATGTGACAGTATACAGATATACAACGTCCATTTTGGGTACAGACTGACTGCCGACTAGTTTCTTGGTTGTTTAGATTCGCCATTTTATATAGCTAATTTTGACATTGGATACATATGGTACATGTGTTACCTATTAAGTGGCTTCGGAAGTGGGTAGCAAAGTACAATTGTAAAAAAGTTAACAAAATCAGCCAGAAAGGTGTAGCTCTATTGAAACGTCTATGCTTTTTGAAATGGACCTTATCTCGCTCTCTTGTGTCCCTGAACTAATCTTCCAATGAGTGTAGATACATAGTTTATGTAAATATGCAAATGAGTTGTAAAACGAGCACTTAATAAGTTGCATACATTAAAAAAATGATCATAATAGTTTACCTAGCGGCAGGTGATTCCAAAATTAAATTGAGTTTTATTTATGGACGCTCCTTAATTACTATGGTTTTTTGCGTCTCATTATATTGGGCGTTAAAGTCCCAAAATTTTCCTCATAGGCCTTTTTATTAGGCTTGCGGTTCTTTTACGTGCCGTAAATCTATGACAGGGGATCCCGGCTATACTTCCCTTCCGAAGGAAGCCGTGCTAAGGATTTTTACGCTCGAAAAAATCCATCACCCTCCCCCGGGTTTGAACTCGCAACCTCGGAACTAGAGGCTAGACCACGGAGGACAACTAGGTTTAGCGAGTTCGTATTGACCTTCTTCAATTGTGACTCAACAATGAGTATTCATATACAGAGATAAGGAGCATTAGATGGATTAAGATCATTTCGTAGGCTGATTAACAAATTTGAAGAAACTGGTCCAGTTACTGACAGAAAGTGATCAAAGTTAGATCAAACTGTTAGATCAGAATTACTAGAAAATCAAGTGAGTACAGCTCTAGTTTTACAAAAAGTGCAGGAAGCATGCGAAAAACGTACATATTGTTTGTAATGCTAATAAATCTTCAAAGCGTCTGGGGATGGGTTGATCAACTGTTTGGCGCACAGTTCTTTACAGCTTTGAATGGTTAAAACTCATTTCTGGACAGATGAGGCATATTTCAAATTAAACGGAGGTGTAAACTCTCGTAATCGCAGGAAGGATTGCATGCTGAGAGTGTCACTGCATGGTGTAGTTTTACGCCACATTTCTTAGCAGCATCTCATTTCTAAGAAGAAATGTAAAATGTACAAGAGAATTTTCTTTTTGTTATTTATGGATGCTCTTTAACGCTGTGGTCCTTAGCATCCCATTGTATATTGGGCGTGAAAGGCCGATAATTTTGCTCAGCGGGCTCTTTATCAGGCTTGAGGTTCTTTTATGTGCCTAAATCTACGCGACACGGGACCATCGGCTTTACTTCTCTTCCTAAGGAAGCCATGCTAAGGATTTTTATGGCCCCCCCAAAAAATCCATCACCCGCCGGCGAGTTTGAACCGCGCGACCTCGGGAACTTGAAGCTAGCATGGTAACCACTACTCCACGGAGGACGACGTCCAAGAGAACGGCAGTAACGTTAAACGGGGAGCAATATTTTCAAATGTTCCAAAACTTTGTAGTATCAACACTACAGAGTCACAAAATTGAAAATATTGTTTTCATGCAACACTGCGCGCCACCTCATATACACAATTCTGTAAAAACACTATTATGCACTACATTTGGTGGTAGTAAATTAATAGACATTTATCCAGCAGTTTGCCCTTAGGTCACCAGAAATAAATCCGGCTGACTTGGGGTTTGGGGTTATCTGAAAAAAAAAAGGATCTTTTGCAGCGGATTTAGCACATATGCAGAACTGAAACAGTCGATAGTGATGGAAGTGGATGATACTTAGCAATGCACTAACTAATGTTGTTTACAGTAAAGAATAAGGGCTAATTTTTATTCAATAACCTGGTAATAGTCATATTTACATTTTTCTTCTTTATTATTGTGATAAAATCTCATTTATTTACAAGAAGTTTCTTTTATTTTTTGTAGAATTTAGGCTAACTCATACTGGTAACTGACTCTTTAATGACCCCATGCTGTTGATTTCACATGCAAAAATATCAAGAAACTGCTTCCGCTTGTTAAAGATCAGAAACTTACATATCAAAGCTATGAGATTGCGTGAACATTTTCTCTCATTAGTTATCAATCTCGGCAATTTCCATAAGTTCACACACACATATATCATTGCTCAAAGGAATTATATGAAACAAAGTAATGGTTGTAAAGTAATGGTTGTAAAGTAATGGTTATTTTTTTATTGTATTACGATTTAAATATTGCACTGTATGATATTTTTAAAAATAATGTGTAAACCCCACAAATTATTCAGTGTTTGGGCCCATTGGATTTTTATTTTTAAACGTGCGCCCTCTTCGAAGGAAAATAACCTGGTGGCTGACTTATCCAACAGAGGAGGAATAAAAAACAAGGCTAAATCAAAACACATTTAGGAAATAAACCTTAATTCTTGCAGCTGTACGACATAATACGTTTTACAATTCACCAACACATCAAAAAAATCTACAATCAAATTGGTATTTAGCATGTATCCCAAAAGTCCTTTTTTCTTTTTGCACATTTAATTTAATTATACAAACTTAACTTCACGCATTTCTTTGAATCAAGAACTCGTTCTATTCCCCGAAATTGACGGTACGCCACACCCATAGTATGTATGAAATTTGGTACAGTACTTACAAAATCAAAGAAAGAATTTGGAAAAGACCAAAAGGCGTGGCGGCTCCCCTAATGTAGCTAGCTAAAGTCGCCGTCTCCGGTATCAGTAGATTCTCGACGTAGCCGAGTGGTTAGACCGCTCGCCTCTCACCGAGGTTCTCCGTTTTCCCCCGCCATTCATTCCACCAACTGCTCCATCAACACGTTTCCTTTCATCCATTTCACCATCATTTCGTTTCATCTACTTCCTTCTCCCATACCAGGCATCGGGCTGATCACCCATCCTGGATATTCTGTCTGATCCATGAGTGTCTGCTCCTCGACGGGCCTCTGACCCCAGTAAGTCCTGGGGGGTGTAAGTCCTACATAAGAGGAGGTTAAACAGAGAAAGAAGAAGAAATGTTTGGAGGACCTGCGGTGGTAGACCACGTGGTACAACGTCATGCTGCACCAGCACCGCTCAGCGAGTCTGCCATCTGTGGTTTGTGAAACCTAGCTGCTTTCAACCGTCACAGCAGGCAAACGTCTCTTCAACAGGCGAAAGCATATAATAATGTCGATAACGCAAGTGATACATAGCTCAGTCACCGCTCAGCCTTACGGGACGAAAACTACTGGAATAAGGAGGGGGGGCATTCGTGGCACTGTATACAAAAATAATATTAAGATAAAACTATGAAATTGATCAAACATTTTAAAAAATTAAACAATTAATTTTTTTAATAATAAAATAAAATGAAAAATATAGTAGTTTTTCCACTTGGCACATTTGAACTACCAATTAACTGAAGCTATATATGGACTTTATATCATGTTTTCTCGCAAACCTTTATCGGCATGTTTCCGCAATGATCCACGATATGCATTTTGTCTACTAATTTGTTTCAATACCAATTTATTTGAAAAATAAATTATTAATTCTGGAAAATTCAAGAATTTTGGAGGGTACAAAAAGTATTGTTTTTTTCTACAATAATTAATTAGTGGTTAACATAAAAGATATGATATATCTGTTTTTGTAAACTCATTTACTGTAAAACCGGATTTGTTTACGAGAATGTTTTTTAAAATGCATCATGTGAACATTTGAATTACAACAATGAATTTACACAATAAAAATTAATATTCGAATAATCACACAAGCTATAATTTTGGAACTGAGCAAAAATAGTACTCTTTTATGTTTAATAACTGTCATTGTGAAATCTCATTCAAATTTCAATAAGAAACTTAAATAAGACGTCTTACATGCTATGTATTTTACAAACTTTGCAGATGCATTACCTTAATGGAATTAATTGTTCTTACACACAAGCCGTGTGTTGGACAGGGTTGTAAAGGTAGAATCAGATGACTGAAAAATTCAATGCCATAGCCGGGATTTGAACCACGGATCTCCCGGTCTCCGTCCGGTTGCTCTAACCACTGAGCTACCATGGCAACATGCCGACACGAGATTAAATTCTCCAGCTGATTCGCATTTTTCCCGGTAAACCACTATTACGTCAATTAATGGAATTAATTGTTCTTTCACACAAGCCGTGTGTTGGACAGGGTTGGAAAGGTAGAATCAGATGACTGAAAAATTCAATGCCATAGCCGGGATTTGAACCACGGATCTCCCGGTCTCCGTCCGGTTGCTCTAACCACTGAGCTACCATGGCAACATGCCGACACGACATTAAATTCTCCACCTGATTCGCATTTTTCCCGGTAAACCACCATGGGCTTTATAGTTGCAACCACTATTAGGTCAATTAATGGAATTAATTGTTCTTTCACACAAGCCGTGTGTTGGACAGGGTTGGAAAGGTAGAATCAGATGACTGAAAAATTCAATGCCATTCGCCCGGGACTTAAGTACTTACAATGTTTGTAAGTCGCCATTGGGGTATGACATCTCAATACAATTTGAGATCTCCTTGTGGTTTACCGGGAAAAATGCGAATCAGCTGGAGAATTTGATGTCGTGTCGGCATGTTGCCATGGTAGCTCAGTGGTTAGAGCAACCGGACGGAGACCGGGAGATCCGTGGTTCAAAATCCCGGCTATGGCATTGAATTTTTCAGTCATCTGATTCTACCTTTCCATTACCTTAATGTTTTTGTAAATAAACGAGGGAGAGAATGCTGAGACAAGTGCCATATTTTTCCAAGAATTTTCATTTCAAGAAGCTTCCAATATTGTCTCAATCATCGGTTTGAAAGGTTACGTTGTTAGACACTACCCAGTGACTAAGTGGTTAAAGCCCACAACCTTGATCTTAATGACGCAAGTAAATTCTTCAGCATTGTTTGGTTAAGGTATTCGCCCTCAGATCATGAAACTAACGGTCATCCGGATCTGAGGTTATGGAATGGAAATCCCGAAACCGAGAGTCAATGCTTCTTCTGTTAGAATCGTAACGTTTGGTTACGTAACCTGATTACACAAGTTAAACAATTATAACTTGTTTAAGGAGGAACGAGTAAGCGTATCTTAGTCATTACTCATCCAGTACCGGCGTAATTAAGGCTGTGCCGTTATATCGCAGGTGCAAGATGACGAGCAATTCAGCAGTTTCGAAACGACATTCTCTGACTGGTGCACATATAATGACGGTTAGATTGCTTCCAGCGAAGAAACAACAGTACCGTATTCCAGTTGGCAACAACTACCTCCATTTTTAAAAGTTGTGAATGTAAGTACCTGGTACCTGTTTGGTTAATACAGCATTTATACGCAACTAAAATGTTATGATACGCAAAGGTCAAATTATTCTATAGCCATTATGATTTATTTTATATTAACCGTACAGATTATTCGATGAAAATATAATTTTATATCGGCCACATTATAATACCTGATTACATGTGACGTAACTGAACTATAACGGCATCAATAAGGTACTTCAGCGACTCATGATCTTACTTGGCGGCGCGTGCAGATAAATACCTTTTTAACACCTTGAAAGCAGCAGTACACTGAGATCAATTCCCCAGATATACAATGAAATATAATTATTTAAAATAAACTAAATTCTCTTAATTGTAATTTTAATATTACAATAAATTGAGTTTACTTCTTTCGTTTCAATATTGTTCAACATACACTCCCTGCAAAACAAAATCAATAAATACGGCCTGGAATTAACAGTACTGTCATATATTGCAGTACTCGCAAACACATTCGTGGTCTTATCATCATGCTGACATCCGATCAGTATTTAATTACACACAATTAACAAAAATTGTAAAAACTCATAAGTTTGAAATTACAGTGTGGTCGACCAAGAACAGTCGTATGCAACTTGACTATAATAGTGATTAAGAGGTTCGTATGAAAATTATGAAACGAGCCACCGTAAGTATGTTTCACGAACATACTTGTGTCTTAATTACTACCATTAGTCTTGTTGCATAATATACCATTTCCCATGTACTGTCCGTTAATAACATGAATTCACAGGAGTATATACATGGCATGGAGACGATAGTAAGCTATTTAAAATGTAGGTTCATATACAGGCTGCATAATAAATAAATAAATAAATATATATACGAACTTTAACATAAATTCTTTATTCTGTGATAGTATCGAACTTAATTATATATTGGTTAAATAAAAGATTCCTGCACCTGTTCAGTTACCTTCGGTTTTCAAAATGGTTGCGGTTAGCGGCCAGACACACATCACAACGTTAGTTACTTGAATAAACTTGGTAAGTGTGTCCTCGGGGATTTCTGAACATACTCGTACTTCTGTAATTTCTTGATGAAGGGCCTTCAGCCTAAGCGGTTTCCTGCGTTACACGGCATCCTTCAAGGTCCCCTAAAGGTAAAAGTCCAGTATTAAGCCTGGTTAACATGCTGGGAAATCAAATGCACCTCTTCGTCCTATCCACGGTCCCTGCAGATTCTCGTCCTGGAAACCCCGAAAGTTCCAATGGTAGTGAAGGAGAGCTATGTATAGTTACCAGAAGAAGTTGTTGTTTCCATTAAGCGCACGCGTAGCTGGTAAAATTTTGGTACTTAGCACTTCGGATACCTGACGCCAGAAACTGCACCTTCAAAGGACAAGGGTATTATTGAACTCCTAAATAACAGTCCACATCAGACATCCATTCCAGACTATCTTATCGACATGAACGTGTGGATTTTCTGGTGCCAAGTAAAAACAATAATGACCATGCAATGTTCCGTTAAGTTTGAATTGGGCAGCATTATACTACACAATCTCCATCACAAAGTCATATATTCATTTACCAATGCTGGAACCATTTACAAAATTTTATTCTTTGATCAGATCGTCCTCATTTAATGTGTGCAATAATCGTAGCAAGTACACTATCAATTTAGCGGCTTTCAGAATGCGCCTTCCATTTGCACTGCAAACCCCTGTCTCACGAGCACATTGTATAGCGGACTTCTAAGACCTTGTTGCAAATATTTCTAAGACTATAGCCGAAGAAGGACTTGTATCTGTACAAGGTCTTCTCTGATGATTTCTTTGATCACAAATGGTACCACGCTCTCAAACTTAACTAAAGGCAAGTAATTGTCAAGCGTGTTGGAGTTTGTGTCGCACACTCACGCTCCGCTCACGTTGGATTTCAGCGATATATCAAATTTGAACCACTACTTTAAAAGCCTCATTTTGAATCATTTTGATTCACTATTATCATCGTATTTTATTCTTACGAGTACCGACGTCAGTTGAGAAAACAGCATACTACATCTTCTACAGATAAATCACTGCAACTCTGAAAACAATACGCAGATACCGTATGTTAAAGCGTGCACACACTTTCTTGATAAACTGATGCTATGCACGATTTAATGAGAAAAAAGTCCTGGTGACTAACAGGTCAAAGTGTTGCTCTTAAAATATTGGAAAATTCAAGCAAACAGCAGCAAATACTAAGACTAACGTAAACGATTGTAATCCACTTAAACATCTGTCTCTATCTTATGGTTTCACGGTTGTATGAAACTCACTTAGGCTATTTACAGAAAAGTCAAGACAATTAATTTTATGCGGCTACTAGTATATAAAATTATATGATGCTTTAATCTAAATTGTTTTTTAGAGAAAATATTAAGATAATTAATCAATTCCGATACGAAGTGAACTTTGAGCTCTGGAGAATTCCCTGAAAGTTCTGTAGCTGTTTATTAAATATATAATTTTTGAAAGGAATGCTATGCTTTCTCAACCATAGGTAAGCGGTAGAAAAAGTGAAAGGAATAATTGAGAGATAGTGCTAGAAAAACTTTGTGTAAAACCGTAGTGTAATACATGTACTTTTTGCCGAGTAATCCAGAATACCTGAGTTCAAATCTGGACAAGGTTTGCTTCTTCTTGTCCACTTAATCAGCGTTAATGCTTATGCAAATCAGGTTAGTATTGAATGTTTTACTTGGCCTCTCGTTTTTTATAATCCCTTTCGACCTTCATTTATAATTTATTGTTAGCCTGCAATCTTGTATTATCAAAGCGTACTCTCTGAAATGTCTCTATGTTAGTACTTTTATTTTATTACCTCAAGAGCAGGGGTTAATAGGTACAGCTACACGTCTCAGTGGAAGAAAATATATCACAGGACTATATGAAGTTGACTTCGCAAAGAATAATAGTTTGTTCAACAACAAAGTACGTTGTTAGGTTTGTTTATTGTCAATTTCAAATAACGTGTAACTCTTGAGGTTTTAAAATTTCGATATTAAGACAATGCTGTTGTGTGAGTTCGGATTTCTGCTCGGTTAATAAGTTTATTCCCTGCCTATGAGAAAATTGTTGGAAGTTAACAGTCTTTCCAATCCGTGAGGACATCTTACAACAAAAAGGTGATTATTTTCTGTAAGTATTTAACACAGACATAAGTATCCACTATTTATTATTTGATTTTAGTGTCGGCATTTGGGCTACTACCTCCCCCCGGAATAAGGGAGAAGCAAAGGAAGCACATGAGGCTACAGGGCGCAGGTAGACAGCCACAGAGATGCGCGGAACTCCATAACAGTTCCAGGCTCGAGACCCTTCCCACTGCTGGAGCTACCTAGAGGGGGCAGTGAATGACCCGACCAAGCAGCTCTCTAGTGTTCACGGAGAGTACTCTTGCCTTTAAGCAAGCATCCATGTCCGGCAACGCCATACGCCACGAAACATAGAAGCACACTGAAAGATGCAACGGAATTAAAGGGGAATGATGGAAAGGAAATCGACGCAGATTGGTAACCACCTCAGCATTCGTAACTACCAGGGAAAACCACGATAAACCCAAGACTGGGTGGGGGCTTCATGGGAATCGAACCAAGGACCTCCCGAATGTGAGCCTCACGTGTTACCGTGGAGCACTCTCAATTGGTGGCATTTGTTCCTGTTGTCATTTTTTAATAATCTGCAGGTATTAAATTTCTCGTAGGATTTTCATCCTTTGTTACAGTGTCAAATTTACATTTCTAATTATTATAATATATCAACATATTTTAAATGAAATGGCATTTATCTAATTAAGCTTCTGAAAGTTATTTAGTTTTAGTATCCAGCTTGGTAAACTATGTCAACAGATGTTTTCCCTCTGTCTTCTCCACATCGCATGTTAAATGTTTCTTTACTGCCTAATGCATATTTCAACAGTATAAAATTAATGTTGTACATAAGTAGTTTAAGAATGAGCAGTAAAAACTGAAGATACAGGGTGTCCACAATGTCCTGCTACCGAAACAATGACATAGCTCGTAAACTATTTGAGACAAAGACATGCGGTTCGTTGCAACGTATTCTGCATCTCTCAAAGTATTGTTTACATTTTTTGCAGATTGTGGTATCGTACCAGCTATGTGTCATCATTTTGGTAGCAGAAAACTTTATGGACACTCTATATACCTACAGTATGGCGAGGAAGTATTGGTGGTTTATTCCTAGCACGTGATAACTGTCAGAAAGAAAATACAATATCGATAATTAGAATGATTTGGAGGAAGTAATGCATGTATTGCATGCTGAACATAATATCGATTACATTGAAGGTAACGATGCTCCTGTTTCTGAACCAATAGGTACTTACGGATATACTGTTTGTGTACATTTGTTTTTAATGTTTGTATGAGAAAGGTTAATTTGAAACTAATAATCTTCTGTTAAAGCCTTGCAGCAACATCTGATTCACCTTCTGTTATAAGGAACAACCCAATGATTCTGTTAGCAATACATGGTAATTTGTTTTTCTATTGTTTAATTTGTAAGCAAGATTGTTTTACCACATAATGTTGGGGTGTAGCATATCAATAGTTTATTAGATGGTTATTTTGAAACTAATTTAAGCAGTAATTCCGTATTAAATTTTTAATTCATAAAGTAAATTTTTAATAGGTAGATCAATCTGAGCTTCAAAGAACACGTATAAGAAACTTTGTTATTAATAACAATCTGATGTGTTGCTCTCACGTGACTTTCTCTACTCTTGTAAAAACTGTTTTTACAAACCCTTATTCTCCATCTACTTCATGTTGATGGATATAAACATTTGCAGAAACTATCTTATTGCTAATGTTCTTGTAGGTGCAAGGGGAATATGGTAGGCTTTAAGCGATAGTCAAATCTTTTAAGAGCTGGTTGCTATGTGGAGCATTTCATTCCCTTTGTATGTCCAGGACATAAAAAAGTGAATAACGAATTCCTATTTGAGAAATAGTATACATATTGGAAAATTCAAACAAGTAAGAAGCAATATCTCGGAAATGGTTAGCCCGACAAAAAAAGAATATATATATATATATATATACATATATATGTCAATTTTTTGTAAAGTAAACGTCTGTCTATCTCTTACGGTTTACCAGTTATGGAAAATTCATTCAGAATGAAGATTTCTGGGGACATTTCCAGAGAATTCAAGATATACATTTCATTTGCCATATAAGTATCTTAAACATATGATATTTTAATCAAAATCATTAGTCATTTTTGAGAAAATAAAAATGTTCGAAAAATGTTCCGTGTAAAGGGTAGTCTGGGATGGGGGGGGATTTTATTTAAAATCTTCATGTCGCATCCTTGAAAGATACTGAACCTAAATACCATTCAAATACCGACTTTTCGTTTTTGAGTTATGCTGTTCACAGACACACATCCAACAGACACACAAACACACACACACAGACCTTTTTATAATTTTTTTATTCAGGGGGATTCAAAACATGTATTTCCAGTGAAATCTCAATATGGAAGTTTTGGGTGGAATGCAATACTTACTCTACTTACTATACGTAGTAGAGAAAGTAATATTCTTTTGCAATTCCCATTTGAAATCTGGGTCACTCAGAGATGTGATTTGAAGAGATACCTCCTTTGCTTCATGAGATTACTCACGAAAATACTCATTGGTCGACACGGATAGATGAGGTTGTTAAGACACGGAATTGTGAGTGGAGTGTGCGGTTCAATTCTCGTCAGGACAACCTCCCCGACTGATGCTTTTTCCAGTTTTTCCTTAGTCCTCATAAGTGAGAAATGCCGGAAAGACACCCTAAACTTGGCCTGGAACGTTTTCTCCCATATTTCATTTTCCAGTTATTTCATTATTTGTAGCACCAGCGGCGCCGGAACTTGGGAGCTGAGGCTGTTTCAGTCTCCCCAGATACTCAGGAGGGGGTGCAAAGCCTCCAAATTGTTTTGTTGTAGTTTTATTCCGTTATTATTTTTAGTGCGCTGCTAGAAACCAGAGAGTAAACGCATACATGTACTCCCTGGTGTAAAGAGCATTGTGTTTTAGACACGCGATTATGTTGTGCACTTCAGGAACATATTATATGAGCCTACTTATTAGTGTTAAATATTGAAATTCAATCTTTGGATATTAAGTAATGCTTGATTATTTTTGAAGAGGCAAATATTTTGCATTATCATATATAATATATTTTATAATAAAATGTACAATATATTTAATTTAATATTTTTGACGGATAACTATAGTAATAACTCTGTAATCAAGTGTTCACTGCCTGTGGTCCGTAAGCAGTAAGAATGGGTGCTAAGGACTACAAAAGAAAACGAAAATATTCTACTAGCACCTCAGCATGCACCTTAGTAAACACGAACAGGTTTATGGGAGCTATCAACATAATCTTCGGAATCCTTAAATATATAAAAGTACTGAATTCTTAAATTTCTTAAACTAAATGCCCAATCCGCAGCGATTTTTAACCTTTTGGGAATTCACTAGTGAACCTGAGTGAAAGGTAACCTCAAATAAAGGCTCTGAAAATTTTAAAGATACCGCTAGAGATATTAATATGGAAGGGTTCTAAGGAGGAAGGCGGAATACCACAAGAAATCCAAATTGAGATAATCATATCATCTGTTATTGCATACTATAAGGTTCCAAAACCGCAACTGGGTCACATAACGATGAAGAAATTGGCATTCAAGAAATTTGCATTCTTAGTGTTGTGTGCAGTCTATAAGGATGGAGAATTCGAGTATTAGCAAGTTTTCCTTTAAAGTATATATTTGTTTCCCATTTACTGCTCATTTGTTAGGAAAATCGCCAACATCATCATCATAAACTATATAGTTTGGACTTTCAAAGGCAAAGGTAAAGGTACGTATCGGGAGGAGGCGCCGTAACCGGGGCAGAGCATCACATGCAAGCCAGTCAGCCCTTTATGCTTCCAACGTGAACTCTGAGGGAAGTATGAGGGTAGAGACCTGAAGGAGAGACCAGTTCTGGATACCGACGGGCACAAACATGAACAGGGTCCCTAACGTTTCGAGATAAAACGCATCCGACGCCGCCCGACACCTACCTACAAGCCACTAACCTCTGGGGAGGAGAGACCTAACTGAGCGGCACCGCAGCGACCTAGGGAAGAGACCTCTACAGAGCGTAAGCTATCGCCCAGCCGCAACTCGCCGAACCCGTTGCCTGCTCCTACAACCCTGAAATAGATGAGGAGGATACTGGATACAGGAAATGAGAGGGAGGAGAGTCGTGGTAAAAGATCAACCAGCCCAGCATTTGCCTGGCGACCGGGGAAAACTCCGAGAAACCCATGGGTAGATTGGGAGGTCGCCTGGGATCGATCGCAGGACGTCCCCAATGCGGGCCACAGACGTTGCCACGTGAGCCATCCTGATCGTGGTTTGGACCTAAAGTTCCGGCCACACAATGTTGCAGCTGATCTCTCCATCGCTTTTTGGGTGTTTCTACACTTCTTCCACCAATTGGAAGATAATTTAACACTTGGAGAGAACTACAGTGTGAGTCCATTCTGCGTAGGCGCGTATGCTATTCATCTCTTTTATTTTATATCCGTTGTACTATATTTGTAATTATATCTGTACTATTAATTTGTATTTGCAAATTACTATATTCTTATTGTTAGGAATATCAACAGTAAATATTTGCTATGTAATTGTCATCAGTGGGGAAGAAGCATATTCGCCTCTTAATCGAAAGGATCTGATTTTCTGGAGACAGTTTTATACGGAGGTTTACCTCATTTCAAGAAGAAAATAGTGGCTATCGCAACTGCCAGCTCGAGGACTTCATTCAACCTCGTTTGAATGTGAACAAACATCTTTCATTTTATACATCCATTCATCGACTTATATATGTTCGATTAAAGAATATTAAATTTATAAAACAACTTTTCCTATTTTTATTTACTAAAGAATAATGAGGTGATAAATAGGGGGAGCAAAATTATGGGCCCTTACTACAATAATTCATATCACGTTGACAGCATGTTTTCATATCCAATAAAGGTAAACATTTTAAAAGTTTTATGATTTTAAAAGAAAGACGTTAACATTCAGTTTGAATTTCCTTATAGAAAGAAGCTATTTTTAAAGTTTATAACAACACAATGCATTATTAAGATTTTAAGAAGCTATTTTAATATCCTATAAATGTATGATGAGAGATGAGAAAGCTGTGTAGTTAGACATCTCAGTTGGGCAGACAATTGAAATTCCGGTATAACGAGCTATAATACTGCTCTGATAGAATGAATCAGAATTTTCGACCACAATGTTTGACTAAAGTTAATAAAATGTAAGTATTTAAAGTAAAACAGGACTGACATCGGGTTTGATTGGAAAATGTCACACCATTTTGCAGTTCGGCTATGATGTAAGGGGATCTAACGTAGAAACCACTTCCCGTAAGTATGACGATCACAAACTATGATATTTACAGATGTTGTCAACTTGAAAGAAAAAAAATTAAGATTAACAGTTGAAGCGAATACTTTGACCCAAGATCACATGGATTGTACAAGGAATAATGGCTTGAAGATATATTCATAAAAATAATTAATAACCGTATTCTTTACTTTAATACTCAACCCGTGAATATCACACAATTGGTTACAATTATCAACCCTTGTTCATTCACTATTTCATTTTAGAGTTTACAGTTTCCATATTTATTATTCAATTACAATTTTTACAATTTGCTTCCTGCTCTCACATTTAAAGATTAATAGTTAAACGCCAAGAATAAATATATCTACCCGACGATAAATCTTTACCGATACCCAATTACAAAGAGAATTTTAAATATATTTAGCCGAAAGAGAATTTTGTGTACCGTGCCGAATGCCTCTATCTGACGTGATCCTGCTTGTTTCCCTCGGTGAAGACAGACTGGTTCGTCCTGCTACCCAGCACTTTGGAGCAGATGTCGAGCAGATCGAGAATGTTTTGCGCGTGCGCAGTCGACGAGTCTCGTGGCGTGACCTACTACGTAAATCCAAACTTGTGCTGATTCTTCTTCTTGTAGCGAACTAGTTGAAGAACTACTACGTTGATCATTGCACGTCTTTTGTCGCATTCGGCAGCGTTCCTTTGATACATGCCCGTCGCGTAGTGTATATTTCTCCTGGGAGGGTGGATTTGGCACACAGTCACAAAAATTTCTCCCTTCACTATAATTTGTTTTCGTATTTATTCTACAAATTCATCACACAAAAGTTCAATTTTTAATTTTCGTTGCTCCATTTAACTTCAATGGTCACATAGACGGTTTATTTTTCTAACTACTTCCTGTTAATGAACATAACTTTTTGAGAAATACTTCAATTAGACATTCTATTTTATGTACACAGCAGCATATTGAAGGCTAAAATATATATCTAATAGTGATTCGCTATTAAGGTTTATAAATCGTAATATATAGCAACCTTGGGTTTCTACGTGCTATATGTTTGCTTTGATATTATAATGTTATATACTCTTATCGTGATTTAATGACAAAGAAAACAAGCTTCAAGATACATGACTTAAAATACGGTAAAATTCAAATTAATAACTGTTAATATCTCTAAAAGTATTAATACCACAAAGTGCTTTGTTTCAGTACATTGTACATTTTTAATAAAATCTGAATTTCTTCTTCAGTAAATTTTCGTCTATTTATTATGACTTCCCAGCTTGATATATTCTGCAGGTACAACTAGAATGAACAAAACCTTGAGAATGCTTAGAAAAAATTCAAAATCACTTTTTGACATATTAATAATAGTATTTAGAACCGTTTGTTTAGATAAAGAATAATGAAAATGTTTGCGTTAAAAGGAAAGGCGATTTTCGTGAAATCCTTCGTATTCAATCCTTATAAAATGCCGTAGTTAATTAAAGAATTAATTATTTATCCGAATTTTGCCTTGAGGTTTGCTCTTCATATGCGAGTATAAACCCAGCACTAAAGGAGCATCTCATAACGTCCATTTCGGGTGAAATCTCGATATCAAATTTTTGTAGTGGTACACTCTTCCTCTATGCCATAGTTAGGTGATAGAGAAACCAAACATATGTAAAATGATTTTTTTTAATTTTATTTTCATTTATAGTAAAATCAGATTTGTATCGCGTTTTCATTAGTTTTTGTTCACGGCATTTTAAACTTTGTATTTGTGTTATCGTACAATAATAATAATAATATAGAAAAGTTTAATATGGGTTAATTAAACACTTCAAAATCCTTCAGATAAACAAGTAACGGATGTAACAAGTGTCTATGGCCTTCTAGTCTGTAGTTTCTTATTTAGAAAGTGTAATTAACTTTGTTCCTAAGATTTAGAAGCTTCTTAAACAATTTGAATTATGTGCTTTATTTCTTCAGTAATCCTTTGAGATTCAATGCTCTTATTTACTATGTGAAACATATGTAGCACTTATCCAGAAAAATCTGATGTGTTGCATTCACAAGACTTTCCCTACTCTTGTACAAACTAGTTTTACAAACGCTTCTTCTTCTTCTTCATCTACTTCATGTTAATCGAAATGTCGAGATGTTAATTTTATTGCTGAATTTCTTATGAAATAAGGGCAATATGGTAGGCTTTATGCGATAGTCAAATTCTCTAAGAGCTGGTTGCTATGTGGAGCCTTTCATTCTCCTTGGATGTCCATTATATAAAAAATCTTATGTGTTACAGTCACATGACTTTCTCTAGTCTTGTAAAAACTATTTTTACAAACGCCTATTCTCCACATGCTTCATGTTAATTGAGATGTTAATCTTATTGCTAATTTTCTTGTAGATGCAAGGGGAATATGGTAGGCTTTAAGCGATAGTCAAATGGTTTAAGAGCTGGTTGCTATGTGGGGCATTCCATTCTCTTTGCATGTCCAGGACATAAACAAAATGAATAACGAATTCCCATTTGAGAAAAAGTATTGGAAAATTTAAGGGAACAACAAGCAAGAGCTCGAAAATCGTTCACTCAACAAAAAAAAATGTATATGACATAAATTGTGTAATTTAACGCGATCTACATTTTTTGTGTAGTAAAATTTTATCTATCTCTTATGGTCTACCAGTTATGCAAAAGTAATTCACAATGAAGAATACTTTTGGAGACATTCCCAGACAATTCGAGATATACACTTCATTTGTCATGAAAATATCTTAAACATATGATACTTTAATCAAAATCGTTATAGCCATTTTTGATAAAATTAAAATTTTCGAAAAATGTTCCATTTAAAGGGTAGTCTGGGGTGGGGGAATTTTCTTGACAACCTTCGTGTCGCATCTCTGAAAGAGTTTGGTGTTTATGCGACTGTTCGTTTTTGAGTTATGCTGTTCACAGACACACACAGGCACACAGACAGACACACACACGGACATGTTTACAAAAATGCTTTTTTTGGATTCAGGGGGTCTCAAAATATGTATTTCCGGTGAAATCTCGGTATCGAATTTTTGGGTGGAATACAATACTTCCCCTACTTACTATATGTAGTAGAGAAAGTAAAAAGCGAATAGAGAAAAGTATTTCCCATTTGAGAAAAGTATAAGTATTCAAAAAATTGAAACGAATAACAAGAAATGTCTAGGAAATGATTCACTCGACAAAAAAAAAATTGTATGACATAATTTGTGCGTTTTAACGAGTTCTACATTTTCTGTGTAGTAAAATTTTGTCTATCTCTTACGGTTTACCAGGTATGCAAAAGTCATTCAGAATGAAGAGGACTTTGGAAACATTCCGAAAAAAATTAAAGATATGCATTTCACTTGCTATGAAAATATCTTAAACATAGGATATTTTAATCAAAACAGAACCATTTTGGAGAAAAACGACATTTTCGAAACATGTTCCGTGGTAGTCTGGGTGGGGGATTTTTCTTGAAAATCTTCGTGTCGCATCCCTGGAAGATACTGAACTTAAATACCAAGCTTGGCATTTACCCGACTTTATGTTTTTAAGTTATCTATGCTGTTCACAGACAGCATACGGATGTGTTTCAAAAATTATTTATTTGGATTGAAGGCATCTCAAAACATGTATTTCCGGCGAAATATCGGTATCGAATTTTTGGGTGGTGCACAATACTTCCCCTACTTACTGTACGTAGAAGAGAAAGTAAAAATTACAACGATAGAAAAAAAAACAACAATAAGAAGACGAAGTTCAAGGAGAATAAACGACTATTAGAACCAGAAGAAAAGAAAACATTAAAACAATAACAGCGTGACAGAAGAAAATAAATGAAAAGTCGATGCAGTTAGTAATACAAAAAGCAGAAGAATAAGGCTAACGAGATAGCCTTGGATATGTGGGAGGAGATGAAGGAAGGGAAACAAATGGAAAAACTATGCGTTAATATTGATGACAATAGGGATGATATAAACGGTTAATTTCAGCTCATTGTGTTTGAGGCTCTTTGAATTTCAAAACACATATGTCTAGGTTTGCTTTCAGGCACGGTTTATCCTTGTTACGTGAAAGATTTATATCCACGTTTGTGCAACACGAGTGACATTTGTGTAGTTTCGATAAATGTGTTGTGTGGGAACTGACCACATTTCTATGTTAATTGACAGGACTTCTAAGATAACGTCTGTTCGAAGGGCACTTTTAATTCACAATTTTCTTTCCATCGTAAGATTTAGAGGGTGTTATGAGACATAAATTCATCTACATGAAAGCAGCTCTGTTCTCCGTTATCTGGACATGTTGCACTCCCTCAGGAACAAAAGAATAGCATCCAACTGAAGATATAAACTCTCTTGTTTATGTATCAGTGTGAAGGTAAAGAATTTATAGGGTAGTAAAATCTTAAGGACATTTTGTTTTCTTCGCCGTTCTATCAGCTTCTCTCTGAAGAAATAGATAGTTTATAGCAAGTAATAGGCACTGAACACGAAAGCAGTTATTTTTATGAACAGAAAAAAAGAAACATGTTCTATAAAGCTGTGCAAGTGTGTGCAATGAGATCATTGGCTAAAGGACATACAGATAGTTTCCTAAATATAAAGAATTTCGGATGAATTTTCTATTTATTGAGACAAATTCTCTATCAGACATGAAGAAGGGAAAGACGGGGGCAACATGGGTCTCGTTTCTCAGTTAAGTGTAGACTGCATTTTTATAGTTCGTAAGCAAGTGAACGTCAAATTACTCTGCGTATTTAACTTATCCAAAAAAATCACCGATGAAATGATGTAAAGTGCAGAATTTTGACCAATATAGTGAAACTACCAAATATCTTTAACGCCACGACTTGTATTTACCTTCCATTTCAGTCTTAAATTAATCAACATTCGTCTGTTCCAGATGTCTTGAAAAGATTGGCTATTTATAATATATCATTTTGTAGCATGAGTTATAGGGGAATGAAGTATATTTAAATTCTTAGACTGGCGGTGCGAGCGCCTCCCGGCTCGTCTACCTGGCCGCGGATGGGTTGAATATTGTACACCTTCGAACACCAAGAAGAATGAAGTAATAATTTGAAATCAGTTTACAGAACAGATATGTATTTATTAAAGTTACAGTTATATACAGTTAAGAGTAAATATCAGTGTTAGGCTAGAGAAAATAAACTGGAAAGTGCAGAGAAATAGAGTTTGCTATTGGGAGTTAACCGTATTATGCTTGTTGGGTTTTATTGATTTTCTAAAGAAACTAAAGTCAATTTTGTCAACCTAATCTCCACTGACTCTTCATAGATGGCACGTATGCATCCAAAATACCTGATTTTATAGAAAAATGTTATAATCATCTGACTGAAAATGTAGGATTCTTGTTAAACTATCTATTCGAATTTCGCTCCCAATGGATACAGAGGGTGCCAGAAAATGTATACACACTTCAAGCAAAGAAAAAGTGTTAACATAACAAAACTGAATTCACACAAAGAGAAAATGATGAGCACCAATCATCTTAGACTTTAACAGTTACAACGGTTGCTCAAAATGCCCACCATCGGTGTCGATACACTTCTGATCAAGCAACGTTTGCGAAAGTGTCCTCAGCTATTACAGCACATGTCGTTTCAATTTCTTCCCGAGTTGCTGCCAGTGTAGCTGGTTTTCTACGGTATACAAAATCCATGAGTTCCCCATATGTAGAAGTCTAACGGAGCTGGCTGGATCTGGAAAACGCGGTGGAAACTCAATCGGACCTCTTCACTCTATCCAGTGCACTGGAAATGCTTTACAGATTTCTAGGATGAGTGCTCAAAACGTTCCAAAACCATAGCGAAGGACGCGGGGCTTGTTGCTGTGCGAATCTCCGAGATCTGCCCTTGTAAATGGCGCTTACGGTATCATGAGTCTCTAATTTGTGCAATTGTGGAATACGTGCGAATGTTATCGCGTCGGCGGTTCGGTTCTGTGCATACGTCTCCAATGCCGTTTAACTTAAACAACATTCTCGGTTTTCCAGTATAATTGGCGCAACAGTTCTAGACACGTGAAAATCTTAATGACAGCTATGAAGCGAGTTGCTTACCAGATCAGCAGGTGACCGTCGTCTGCATGCTGCAGGAGTGCGTGGGACAGTCATTGTCAAATATCCACACACGGTTATACACTGCACTACACTGATAAATTTATAGTTTATATACAGTATATTTAAATACACCGCTGTAAAAAGCGCTTAATATAAAAACCTGGCAATCATCTGCTTCCAATTCTTCCACATCTGACAGCCCTTCCTCTTCTGCGGAATCACTCACATCATTGCCGTCATCACTGCTGTCGTTACTTTCTGCACCATTATCCTGGATGTTAATTCTTTCTATTTGATTTCGTTTTCTTCCACTTGAACCCTGAACCTTTTATAATTTTTCTGAGAGTTGTAGCACTACCTTGAAAATGTATGCTGTCTTTCAGCTTAATGAGCAATCTGCTTATTGTTGGCACAGTTGTTTCTTCAACATAGAAATTGTGAATCGTGCGCCGAATGAGCGTATCGTCTATTTCTGTAATACGTTTAGGGACCTTAAGTTTCTTCCTAGGTGTATTCAATTATACTCTTTCATCCATATGTTTTTTTCTTATCTTTGAGAACTCTGGAAACGGAATTCAGTGAAATACCACTTGCTTTGGCTAATCTTTATTTCATTCTCTTAAGGCTTCTGTGGAATTCGGGTGAACATATATTTTCTTCCTTCATCTCTGCTTCTTGCTTCATGAAGTCGAGGACATTTGCAATTTTTTCCTGCTTTGACTATGTAATATCTTACACTTAACTTTGAAAACGTAGGAGCCAAGGTTATAAATATAACAAATATAAAATAAGCACTATTTAGGTACTGCTCTCTTTGAAATTTCAACCAGATGCGGACACTTTCTATGCAGACTGTATGTGTTTACGCACTGTGAGTAAGCAAAGGTATTATATCGCTTTCGTTGATTAAGCTAAACATAAACCATTCCTAGGCTCGGCAGCTGGGGGCGGCAATCAAGGTCACGATTCCAGAAGTTTTGCGCCAGTTATACCACTTCAAAAGTGCTTTCCGGTGCTCAAACGATAACTTTGGCTTCATTTTATTGTAGCAACGCTAGCATAATGTAATGTGAGTCACATCTGTTTACAGAACATCATACAAAATCTTGGTTTCATTTGTTCATTCTTGATTTACCTGTTGCGTAGCAACACTAGCATAACGTATGTGAGTCACATTGTTTACAAACATCATACTACACATTTGTATGTTGTTTTTCTATGCAAATTTTAAATATACTAAATAGATACATCCTGTGAAAGTGTGTATACATTTTATTTGACACCTTCTGTAGTCTTCTTTCTGCTTTAAACTCGTGTTTCTTATCCTTAAATAATCATTTGTGCTAAATTAAATTATCGGAAACTCTCGACACTTATATTACTGTTGAGAATAACCTTATTAAAGCATTTGAGGAGGGGACTTCTGACACAGAGAACAGTTGCGTTCTGCATCGCTGGCCCAAACTTGTCCTTAGCACCTTGATATTGGCATTTCCTCAGTGTTTCAATCAAACGCCTATTTTACTATGCGCAAAGACTTCTCATCGGTTTAAATTTATGTTAAATGGTGATAAAAATTTCAGGGAAAGTTTATGATCGATATTTTTAAATTATTTTTGGGGCCCTAATGAAAACCTAAAAGTTGTAACACAAGAACACACCACTGTCTTGTAAAAACTAAAGCCATCTTTCTTATCAATATAACATCTATCACATGGCCAATATGACCAATAGTTTAACATAAAGGTATGGCCATATGTAAATATCAATAGAGACAGCAATAGCAGAGACAATATCAATTAAAATGGAAATAAATCGAAAAGCGGAATAGATGCAAATTGTTAGTAAAATTGTAAATATCAAATAAAATGTTATAATATTATTACATAAGAAGGAATACTAATTGTAAAAAGTCACTGTACATTAATACACAGCCAAATAGCCCTCACAACAGGGGACTGACAAAGCTGGCCCAGCAGAAGAGAGCTGGAAAAAGTGACGTGTGTGGGAGAAGACCGATGAGAAAAAGAGACAGAGATACATAGGAATTCCCAGATGCATATGTCAGTAGTAGCGTAGCTGCAGGGAAATGGATTGAATTCTCATACAACGCAATGAAAAGCACCAATAGGGATAGATATTACAATTATTGGCACGAATGTGCGCGTCATGGCATTTAGATATAAAAGGGGAGCTTTTTCCAAGCAACATTCTCCGGTTTCTTAGCATCCAAAAGACAAACCAGGTGACGACGCATTAACTTGTGCGACTCGCATTCGGAAGGTCCCGGGTTCGATCCCGGCGACCGCACACTCTGATGCATGCGTTTTCGTGGTTCCCCCGGGGTCGGCAGGCGAATGTTGGGGTGTTTTTTTTTTCTCTACAACGATCTCCTTTCCATAATTTCCCTTTCATTCCGATTCTTTCTCATTTCTTAGGTGTGCTTCTAGGTTTCATGCCGGACAGATGACGCGGATGCATTCTCAATGAAAAGAGTGTTCCCTCTGGACACCAGAAGGGTCATTCATCGCCCTCTCTCGGCGGCTCCAGGAGTGGGTCGGACCTGCGAGCTGGGAAATGTTAGGGATTTCCGAGCGTCTCTGTGGCCTGTAGTTCCTTCACTCATCCCATCCTCCTGGAGGGTGGCTCTCTGCAGCGTAAGGTGTGCTTCACCGGTGAATAACCTACACCTATATCTAGCATCCAGTGTTTGAATACACGAGAGTTCATGTGAAGAAGGGCGGGGGATATAGCGTGTGAACATAATGATCCTAGCTTCTCGTAACATTTATATAAGTAACGGGAAAGGAATGATGATTACGGACAAAGGATGTAAAATAACTAATTAAGGCAAAGTAATTTGCCTAGCCGTTTTCAGATAACCATTTTACAACTGGAATAAAATCCAGTTAATAATAATCAAACATGGATTTGTCGTATTATTGCTCTCATTACTCACTCTTGAGATGAGAGTCGATAGAAAATAGGTTTGATTTATAGCATCTTATAGTACGAGACATCAGTTGGCAGAATATTGAACCGGAGATTTCAAGACATCAAGCCGAGCACTTTCGCTATACCAAGCCTGCGCCTGAGCGTCAGACCCGAGATTCAGCTACGTACTGTATTGTAAAGTAAATGCCCTCCATACAAAGTTTTATAATCCTATTTTAAAGCCTTCAACGTCTTCGAGATGTCTTCGTTTCTCATCACCGCAAGAAGGTAAACTTAAAATATATCACATTTGGTACGACTTTTCATTTTTACCTTCTCCTCTGCGTATAGTTAGTAAGGGAAGTATTGCATCCAAACAAAAATTCGATACCGAGATTTTACCGAAAATGCATGTTTTGAGGTGCTCTTAATCCAAATAAAGCATTTTTGGAAACATTTCCGCGTGTATGTCTGTCTGTGAACAGCGTAACTCGAAAACGAAAACTCGGATAAACACCAAACTTGCAATTTGAGTTTACTATCTTCCAAGGGTTCGACACGACTTTCAAGAAAATACCCGCATCCCAGACTACCCTTTACATGGAACATTTTTAGAAAATTGTGATTTTCTAAAAAAACGGCTCTAACCATTTTGATTAAAATATCATATGTTTAAGATATTTTCATGGCACATAAAATGTATATCTTGAATTTTCTGGTAATGTCTCCAAAAGTCCTCTTTATTCTGAACAACTTTCGCATAACTGGTAAACCGTAAGAGATAGATAAAATTGTTGTACACAAAAAAGTAGATCTCATTAAAACACACAATTTATGTCATATACAATTTTTTTGTCAGTGAACCATTTCCAAGATATTCGTTTTATTTGTTTGAATTTTCCAATATTTATACTTATTCTCAAATGGGAATTCATTATTCGTTTTTTATGTCCTGGACATGCAAAGAGAACGGAATGCTCCACATAGCAACCGGCTCTTAAAAGATTTGACTATCGCTTAAAGCCTACCACATTCCCCTTGCACTAACAAGAAAATTAGCAATAATATAAGTTTTTGTTTATCTCGATTAACATGAAGTAGATAGAGAATAAGCGTTTGTAAAAATAGTTTTAAAGAGTAGAGATATTCATGTGAGTGCAAGCATCAGATTTTTGAGTTATGCTATTCACAGACACACACTCGTGGACTTTTCTAAAAGTGCTTTTTTATTTAGGGGGTCTCAGAGCGAGCGGAATGGCTCAGGCGGTAACGTCTGTGGCCCGCATTCGGGAGGTCGTGTGTTCTATTTCCCCGGCCGACCTTCCTGACCCATGGTTTTCTTCGGGATTTCCCCGGGTCGCTAGGCGAATGCTGGGTGCGATCCGAAATTTCCTGAATTTCCTGTCCCTCCATTTTATTTCACTTCACCTTCCATCTGCTTGGTCTCTTTCAGGGTTGCAAGTGTCGGTGGGAGGTCTCGGCGTGTGCATGGCAGGGGAAAATAATGCTCTGAGTAAATCTTTGTCCCTCGGAATGGGGGCGTTCACCGGGTCTCGGACCCCACCGAGAATGTGTAAGCCGTCTGCACCAGCTGCCGTCCGGGGAGTTCAAATTTGTAAATGGTAGGAACGCTGCCTGTTGTACCTCCTGCTCCGGCCGCGCTCTGTCTCCTCTGACCTCATTCCTCCCTCCCGGGGGCGCCCCATCAGGGGCCTAGGTACAAAAGATCTGCGTAGGTCGAGGTGCTTAGTCCCCCTCCGCTTCTAGTCCTATCCTATTTAGGGTATCACACCCCCAGCTGGGAATCGAACCCGGGTCCCCTCGCACAGCAGATAGGTGCTCTACCAACTGAGCTTACCCCACAATACTTCTATTTACTAGGTAAAAAGTGGAGGAAATAAGAAGAATGTTTTATATAAAATTATTTTATTTATAATTATTATTTGCATACTAATTTTCTCATCTCTAATAATTCGAGGATAGCTATCTTAAAGTCAGTATTGTGTGCGCGAGCTTTAGACTGTGCTGAGGTTTTGTCGTTTAAGGACGTAGTACAGTTTGTGCAACAGCAGTTATGCTAATAAAAGTATCAGTGAACAAGTGATATAGTAAATTTAATAACCGTGCGTTAAATTCTGCATAAATACTACTGTGAAATAGATTAGCCTAACAGATAAAACTGAAATTGCAGCCATGAGTTTATATTGCACAAGCGTAACAGATTTATGACGTATGACGTATATCTATGACCCGGATGGATGCCACCTGATGCCAGTAGCGCGGCAGCAATTGTCCGAATCGTAAATTAATAATTCTGAGTTAAAAAACATACATACTACCCACACATGCATACCTGTGAATTACATAACTGAATAGTAATATTAACTTCAATGTAGACAACACTTTTGATTCAAATTGCTGTTGAAATATTTATTTCATTACAGGCTAATATTTAGAAATTTGAATTATGGTAGACGTAAGGGTTATCGTACACATACACATATCGTACACATTCTCAGCCATTTAGTCTTGCATATCTTCTCGAAACCAATTCCTTACCGGGGAGGAGGAAAAGGAGAAATATAAATCTAAATCTTTGCACCATGTCCATGAAATGAACGATTTTTTTGTTTTTTGTTTTTTTTTAATATTTGGTCGAACACACTATAATACGCAGATTACACGTGACGTAACTGAACTATAATGACATCCATTATACTTCAGAGATTCATTATGATCATTTTCGGTGGAGCACGCAGCTCATCATTCTTTTAACAGTCGTCCTCCGTGGTGTAGTGGTTCCCGAGGTCGCTGCTTCAAACTCGGCGGAGGTCGATGGATTTCTTTCGGACGTAAAAATCCTTAGCACGGTTTCCTTCGGAAGGGCAGTAAAGCCGTTGTTCCCGTGTCGGAGATTTACAGCACGTAAAAGAACCTCAAGCCTGATAAAGAGATCTCTGAGCAAAATTACTGGCGTTTTACGCTCAATATAGAATGGGACGCTTAGGACCACAGCAGTTAAAGAGCGTCCATAAATAAAACTCAGTTTTAATTTATACTTTTAACAACTTCAAAGCAGCAGTCTACCGGGATCCATTCTACAGATAAACAATGAAATATGTATATTTGAAATAAAATTAAATAAAATAAAATTTGTTAATTGTAATTTAATGTTAAAATAAATGGAATTAATTTCCTTTGCTTTAGTAAGTGTTTCTTTCACATTATCTGCAAAAACCAACAAATACGGCCTGGATTCAACAGTAATGCAGTCGTCATCACTCCCATGGTCCTGCCATCCGATCAGCTTTTAATTATACATAATTAACAAGGTAAGACCTTTGTAAAATCCCAAAGCTCTCTATTGCTTGTTTCATAAACATACCCCCGTCATAATTTCTGACATCATAGTTTTGTTGCATAATATACCATTAAAAGCTTTGAAATTCTTTGACAATATCATACACTTGATATTGTCAAAACTTACTGAACATAAAAGTTGATCCAAAACACAATAAATCAAAGCTCTTGTTTCACGGTAGAAGTTATGATTATCACAGCAACAATAAGGTCTATACAATAAACTCAGTCCAATTTTATCATTATATCCAGTTCAACTTAAATACCCGTTCATTACTTTTGGAAATGTTTATTAATCAGGCCTGCTCCTTGTTCAGATTGTCTTTGTCTGGCGCCAGGATAATTAAGAGCTAAAGATACGACCCACTATCTTGAGAGCAGGTCGACGCACCGGGAAGTAGATAGAGGGGAGGCATGGACGAATTCTACCAAAACTGCCTCTTTCATTCCGCTACCAACAAGCTTTAGCAGCAGCTACTGTTCAACCCTAATCCCCTAACACACTCCATTACTTTCATTTGTTGTGTAAACCCTCTAGAAGACGTTTACAGCTATGTTCGCTACCAAGACTCCAGAACTGAGGTATAATTGAATTGCTAAGGGTTGTCTGTTAGAGGAAGCAGGAAATTAAACTTGTTACATTTTTAATTTTTCTATAATTTTTATTTATAAGTTAGATTTTGTAACACTGCCAATTTATTGTATTATATTTATTGCTTCAGTTATTTATGACTACGTATGCAAAATTTAAATATGTGTATATAATACAATATAATAAATAATGCGAAGTGTTTATTTAAAATGCCACGAATTAATTCTTTTTAAAAGTATGGGTAATGAAGTTTGCAGTTTACCTATAGCGATTCCTGTTTTAATGTTTATGAATATTGTATTACTCTGTATGTGTTTTGTTTGTTTGCTTGTTTTTAATGATAAGTTTCATAAACTACGAAGTAGACTTGATGGTGCGACACCCCACCCAATTTACTTTCGAGAAATACAATGAAAGTTACACCTTTAAGAGTGAATTTAAAATATTATTCACTCAATGATATTTTTTCTAACACGAAAACTTGTTTAACAAACGCTAGGCACTGCCAGGGTCATATGAGTTCACTGAAATGAGTCTGTCGCATTTACGCGCAAATAATACCAGTGGAGTTGAACCCTCAACATTCAGCACAGAAAATGATTACTAAAACACAACGGATGCAAATAAAACAAACGAAGTAAATATATTTTGAACTTCACGCACTACATTTAAAGAAAATATTTATAGTTATCTTAATCAGCTCTTGAAAATGCCCACTCAAGTTACTTTATGAACAAATTAACTTCTATTTACAGCTTAGCCTCCATGGATAATCGTTTGCTTTGTATGGTTAGTCCATGGAATGATTTTTCACAATCATATAACAGATAATATTGTACACCAAATGCAGAGTCGGAAAATTTCGGGAGCATAAATCTGCAGTTCAATGAAAGTGGTTCGAGTTAGTTACGGGTTAGCTTACAGGCAGTGGCGCAGGTGTTTTGTTCATTGCCACATACGAAATCTTAGGTAATAGGTGCTTAATTCGGCTCTTTCATCGAAACCCTCTGCATTTTTGCTTCAGTAGGTTCAACACCAACCTATTTTTATATGTATTTTATTGGGAACTGCAAGCGTAACTATAAGTTCACTTATTAATTTCTGGTTCCTTGTAACAATAATGTTGTTTAAAAGAAAATGCAGTACTATTCCTGATGGACATAAGGAACACTTAATTCACATTAATTGTGAGTGACACTTTACTATCAAAATAAAAATTAAATCCAATATATTTAAAATATAAGAACAAGATCTTCACATTTCTGTATGGCATTGCAGGCATACGCTTTCCTAAGATGCCAAAATAAACACGGTGAATATAGCGTTATGGAGCCATTTTTAAAACACCCTTACCCTGAGCCTGCCTAAAGAGATAGGATAATATTTTTGTTTTCTAATTGCCACATTATTTCATTCCCTCTTCGTTACCCCCCGATTCTCCACAAGCACAAAAATTTAATGTTTCGTGTGTAACTTATCTCTATGAGCCACCGAGTCCTTGAAGTAGTTCCAAGGATTTCCGCAGAAGCAGCACCTCACGTCAACAGTATAGTGTGTAGTTCACAGCCTTGCCGATAGATATCGGTATTAACTGGAAGGTAGCAGTACTAACCAATACAAGAGCTACATTATGAATGTAAAATTAATGCATTTATGTATGAATATTTTCAGCAATATCCTATGAACTCCTTTTGAACCTATAATAAATACTGTTAAATAATAGCTCAGAAATGGTAGAGTAGCTTTGGATATGTGATCGTGAATAATTTTATGCACGGGAATGCAACTTTGTTCTTTGTAGAATTTACTACCCCAATGAGAATAAAGAAAGAAATCTACCTGTGGTAAAATATTATTCAACAAAATTAAATAGGAATAAAATTAAAAGAAAGATGAAAACAAAATTCCAATGCATTCAAACGCTAGCTACTTGGCAGGTTGAAGTGAAAGAGTAAAAGTTCTTATGAATTTCCATATTGAATAAATTGACAAATGACAAAAAAACATTAAGATGAACTAAAAGGGTTATACCGATTCAGAAACGGTACTGAACGACTGCCAAAATGGATTCAGAAAAGGTAGTTCTTGCAATGACTGCATCTTTATGAGAAACGAAGAGAAGTAACTTGTCGACTCCAATAGCCTTTGTCGATTATATGAAAGCTTTTGATAAAGTTAAAAGAAACCTGCTAAGGGCAATAATGCTCAAGAATGAATTTCCTCAACATCTCGTATACAAATGGAAAACTTATATTGCCGAAATCAATAGAAAAGGAAAATTATATACAGAAAATTTTAGGAGTAAGACGGGATTGCCCACTGTCATCTAATTTATCTAATATGCATATACTAATAACGTTATTGTACGATGTAAAGAAAAGCGAAAACACATTTTATAACAAAAAAGGAAATGGAAAGAAAATAAAATTTATGCATACTATTTGCTGATGACCAGAATTTGATTGTAAAATTTATAACGTGCTATACATCCGTTATATAGTATTGTAAGCGAAAATAGTCTTCAAATTTTCCATGGGGAAACAAACATAATGGTTTTTGGAGGAATAAACCATATACGCGCAAAAATACGTATAAATAATGAGATTATTCAACAAGAAATTGATTTCAACTATCTTGGATATTTAATAAGAGAGATACGAAAGTAAATTAAATAAATTCCAAATAACATATGGTGCAATAAAAAGAAATTTTAAAAATTGTAACAAAGCAACTATGTTGAAACTTTATAGAGTAACGGCTATTCCAGCATTAACGTATGGGTGAGAGTCGTGTGTTTGAACGCCTCACAACAAAACAGATAGCGATTGCCGAGATGAGATTTTTGGCACGTTACAGGCACTTGGATAAGAAAAGGAAGTAAGACCTTAGAGGAGAGTTCGGAACCAGAATCTAGATGAAATAATAGTTAAATACAGACGAAAATGGCAGGATAATGTAAACAGAATGGATAAAATCGAACAACTTAAATAATACAAAAGTATAAACCAATAGGTAGAAGGAGTGTTGGCAACCGCTAATGAGGAGGTCAGATAGGTTTTCTTGAAGACGGGACAAGCCGCAACGCTTGTAGCATGATGATGATGTTGATAGTAATGGTGATGATGGGGTAAAAAGAGCAGAAAAATGTTCACGGCCTTAATTCCTGTAGCTTTGTTCAAACAAACATTTGTTTGCATGGACGTGGAAGGGCAACCGATTTAATAATTTGAAAACTCATGGTATATGTGCTATTGGAAAATTAATTGTATATTTTCCAGTTTTAAAGTTTAAAAAATGCAGGTTCCAAATTCCTGCAAGAGAACGAATCTACTAAATAATATAGAAAAAATGTATATCCGATTTGTTGCACTCACATGACTTTCTCCCATCTTGTACAAACTATGTTACAAACGTTTATTCCTCCATTTACTTCATGTTAATTGAAATAAACGTTTTCAAAAACTATCTTACTAGTTTTTCTTGTAGGTGCAAGGGGAATATGGTAGGCTTTAAAGGATAGTCAATTTTTTTAAGAGCTGGCTGCTATGTGCAGCATTCCATTCCTTTTGCATGTTCAGGATATAATAAAAAACGAATAACGAATTCTCATTTGAGAATAAAGTATAAATAAAATTCAAACAAATAAAAATGAATATCTCGGAAATGGTTCACTCCAAAAAACAAAACAAAAAGTGTATGACATAAATTGTGTGTTTTAACGAGCTCCACATTTTTAGCTTAGAAAAGTTTTGTCTATCTCTTACGGTTTACCAGTTATGCAAAAACCAGTGAGAAAGAAGAGGACTTTTGGGAATATTTCCAGAAAATTCAAGATATACATTTTATTTGTCATGAAAATATCTTAAATGTGTTATATTTTAATTAAAATCGTTAGAGCTATTTTCGAGACAATCAAAATTTTCGAAAATTGTTCCATGTAAAGCGTAGTCTGAGGTTACGGGATTTTCTCGAAATTCTTCGTGTCGCATCTTTGGAAGATAGTGAACCCAAATACCAAGTTTAGTACTTATCCGACTTTTTGTTTTTGAGTTATGCTGTGTGTGTATCTGTGAACAGCATAACTCAGAAACGAACAGTCGAATAAACACCAAACTTCGTATTTAGGTTCAGTATCTTCCAGAGATGCGACACGAATGCTTTCAAGAAAATCCCCCCACCCCAGATTACCCTTTACATGGAACAAACGTTTAATACACAAAAAATTAGATCGCGTTAAAATACACAATTTATGTCATATACATTTTTTTGTTGAGTGAACCATTATCGAGATATTGCTTGTTATTCTCTTTTTCAATACTTGTTTTCTCAAATGGGAATTCGTTCTTCATTTTTTTTGTCTTGGATATGTAAAGAGTATTAATCTGTGGCAAAGAGAATGGTGCTGCACATTGCAACCAGCTATTAAGAGATATGCCTGTGCTTATGTTGCCCTTGCAAATACAAAACAAGGGGAACATAGCAGGCCTTAAGTGATAGTCAAATGTTTTTAGAACTGGTTGCTATGCGTAAAATGTAATTCTCTTTGCATGTCAAAAGATCGTTCCTGCAAATGTTTATCTGGATTAATATGAAATAGATTTAGAATAAGAGTTTGTAAAAATACTTTGTACAAGAGTAGAGAAAGTATGTGAGTGTAACACATGATATTTTTTTGTCTTGGATATGCAAAGAGTATAAATCTGTGGTAAAGAGAATGGTGCTGCACATAGCAACCAGCTATTACGAGATATGTCTATGCCTAATGGCTCCTGTATTTCTATATTACCCTTGTAAATACAAAACAAGGGGAACATAGAAGACCTTAAGGGATAGTCAAATATTTTTAGACCTGGACGCTATGTGTAAAATGTAACTCTATTTGCATGTCAACAACACAAAAAAAATAATTACGAATTCTCAGTTGAGAAAAAGTGTAAGTATTGGAAAATTCAAAGAAATAACAAGGATATCTCGAAAATGGTTCACTTTACAAAAATAATTTTGTGACATATATTGTGTGTTTTAACGAGATCGACATTTTTATGTAGTAAAATTTTGTCTATCCCTTGCGGTTTACCAGTTATGCAAAAGTGGTTCAGAATGAAGAGGACTTTTGGGGACATCCCCAGACAATTCAAGATATACATTTTATTTGCCATAAAAATGTCTTAAACATATGATACTTTAATCAAAATTGTTAAAGCCGTATTTGAGGAAATAAAAATTTTCGAAAAATGTTCCATGTAACGGGTGGTTTGGGAGGGGGGAGATTTTCTTGAAAACTTTCATGTCGCATCCCTGGAACATATTGAACCTAAATATCAAGTTTGGTGTTTATCCGACTTTTCGTTTTTGAGTTATGCTGTTCATAGACAGACACACGGACACACAAACAGACACACACAGGCTCACAAAACATACACACGGACATGTTTCCAAGAAGGCTTTATTTTTTATGTCCTGGACATGCAAAGAAAATGCAATACTTCACATAGCAACCAGCTCTTAAAAGATTTGACAATCGCTTAACGCCTACCATACATCTACAAGAAAATTAGCAATAAGAGAGAGTCTGCAACTGTTTATCTCGATTAAGATGGAGTAGATGGAGAATAAGCGTTTGTAAAAATAGTTTCTACAAGAGTACAGAAATTCATGTGAGTGTAACACTCAGCTTTATTTTTTATTCAGTGGGTCGCAAAACATGTATTTCCGATGAAATGCATGTATCGAATTCGGTATTGAATTTTTGAATGGAATGCAATGCTTCCTCTACTTACTATACGTAGTAGGGAAAATAAAAAATACTTCTTAAATAATTATACCAGGGCATTTTAAGTTATCTAAGGACAGAATGAGCAGTATTTCCAAATGTTTATACATTATTTGATGTTGTACAAGTTTGTTTTTTAAGAAATAAATACTTCAAGATAAGTATTTTTTCTAGGAAACCCTATCTTTATTTAATGAACAAAGCTCATTCATTTCTAACAAATGTAAGAATCAGATGAAATTTCTGCTTGTAATTGTAATTAAAGTCAAAGAAGCAGATAATAAATTACTGCTTCTGAATTTTAGACCTTTGCATATCTTGTATTAATGAAATACAGGGATCATCTTCCTGAGTAAATAGAGAACATGAGTCAGGATTTACAAAAAGCGGAATCACCAATATAGTCGTTTAGCTGTAATAATTTCTAACTCGGCTCTAATTAATTATAGTTAAGTGTATGCCGATGGTTTAATGAAGGCAATACGGAGGACGATAATGTTAACTAATGCTTTAGAATAATTAAATATTTAGTTTTGTTTCATAATGTTTTCGTAAAAGTGTTTAATTAATATATTAAAAGTGACATTACTTTCTCTGCTGTATAGTAAGTAGGGGAAGTATTGCATTCCACCCAAAAATTCGATACCAAGATTTCACAGAACATACACGTTTTTAGGTGCGCTGAATGCTTATAAATCATTTTTAGAAACATGTCTTTGTGTGTGTCTGTGAGTCTGTGTGTGTCAGTGATACTGTGAACAGCGTAACTCAGAAACGAACAATCGAATAAACACCAAACTTGGTATTTAGGTTCAGTATCTTCCAGAGATGCGACACGAAGGCTTTCAAGAAAGTCTCCCCACACCAGATTACCCTTTACAAGGAACATTTTTCGAAAATTTTAATTTTCTGAAAAATGGCCGTAATGATTTTGAATAAAATATTATAAGTTTAAGACTTTTTAAGGCAAATGAATTGTATATCTCGAAATTTCTGGGAAAGTCTCTAAAAGTATTCTTCATTGTGAACGACTTTTGCATAACTGGTAAACCATAAGGGATAGAGAAACTTTTACTTCACAAAAATGTAGATTGCGTCAAAATACACAATTTATGTCCTATACCTTATTTTTGTTGAGTGAACCATTTTCGAAATACTGCTTATTATTCCCTTAAATTTTCCAATACTTATACTTTTTCTCAAATGGGAATTCGTTATTCATTTTTACTTTCTCTACTACGTATAGTAAGTAGCGGAAGTATTGCATTCCACCTAAAAATTTGATACCGGGATTTCACAGAAAATACATGTTTTGAGGTGCACTGAATGCATATAAAACATTTTTACTTTCTCTACTACGTATAGCAAGTAGGGGAAGCATTGTATTCCACCAAAAAATTCGATACCGAGATTTCACCGGAAATATAGTTTTGAGGCCCCCTGAATAAAGAAAAGCATTTTTGGAAACATGTCCGTGTGTGCGTCTGTGTGTCTGTCTGTCTGTCTGTCTGTCTGTGTGTCTGTCTGTGAACAGCATAACTCAGAAACGAACAGTCGTATAAACACCAAACTTTATATTTAGGTTCCAGAGCTGCGACACGAAGGTTTTCAAGAAAATCCCCCCATCCCAGATTACCCTTTACATGGAACATTTTTCAAAAATTCTAATTTTCTCAAAAATGGCTCTAAAGATTTTGGTTAAACTATCATAAATTTAACATACTTTTATGACAAATAAAATGTATATCTTGAATTTTCTGGGAATGTATCCAAAAGTATTCTTCATTGTGAACGACTTTTGCATAACTGTAAACCATAAGAGATAGACCAAATTTTACTACACAAAAAGAATTAGATCGCGTTAAAATACACAATTTATGTCATACACATTTTTTAGTTGAGTAAACAACTTTCGGGATATTGCTTGTTATTTCCTTAAATTTTCCAATACTTGTACTTTTTCTCAAATGGGAATTCGTTATTTATTTTTTTTGTCCCGTTAATGCAAAGAGAATGGAATACTTCGCATAGCAACCAGCTCTTAAAATATTTGACTATCGCTTAAAGCCTATCAATTCCCCTTGCATCTACAAGAAAATTAGCAATAAGATTAACATCCCGATATCTCGATTAACATGAAGCATATGGAGAATAAGCGTTTGTAAAAATAGTCTGTAGAAGAGTAGAGAAAGTCATGTGAGTGTTATACATCAGATATTTTTTTTCCTTAGCATTTATCCTTTATGTCCTCGCGGGCGTACGAAGGCGTAAGGTTCAGGAGAATATTAGCAATTCTGTAACAACTATCGTAACTAGGCAATAAATATTTAACAACAAATTAGTGCGTCATAAAATATAATAATTAGAGTATAATAAAATATAGCACAATATTGCTAGAAACAGAAAACTATTAAATAAAAAGTGCTACGTGATGCTCATCATATTGAAATGTTATAAATAATAAAATCTGTCTATTATATTACATTCAGTGATACCACGAGTACTGATAGCTTTTCGGAAATTTAATTGAGATTAAGGCATGTTTGTTGTCATCATCTCCATCTTTGGTCTCGAAATAATTATCTAATGACTAAAAGCATGACTTTGAAAGCTCAGTTAAATTACCTAGGAAAAAGAATGATGCCATTTTTACTTTCTCTACTACGTACAGTCGGGTGCAAAAAAAAATAAAATAAAAAAAGTTCCTATATGAGGATCCGCGGTTTAATTTGGCAACCAATAATAATTAACACACCTCTGTGGCTCCTTCCATCCCTCATTCGGTTACAGAGGTTAATGCTTGAATAGCGAACCAATAAGAGCCGGAATCATTAGTATGGACAGTCTTTGGGAGGCAGATTGTTTCAGTATTCAGGTAACATATATCGATTCTTCACCCCTTTCGTCACCTTTCTTCTTAGGGTAATGCTAGCGTAGCGACTTCAGTTAAAACCAGAGGAAGGCTCACCTAAGGCAGGCATGGAACATAAATGATGAGAAAATTCTGCCAACATTCAAGAAAGAAAACATTTAAGATAACCAAAAACATCAGCTGCTAAATACATTTTTATAAAAGGAAGGTTATTCTGAGACTTGTATTATTGGTACATCATCAGCATAGAGAGCAACGTTTAAGAGTTGAATTGATGTCTATTCTGTTGTGTCTTCACCCCTTTCTTCCATGTCTTTAAGAAGTGTCTTATTCCCTTATTCGCGTTTATGTCTTCAGTTCTTGACGTATCTGTACTTATAATAATTTTTGTGTCTCAATGCGGTTTATTAATTACTTCTAAAATATAAGATAGATATTTTCTTTTATACATTACGCTTCATAACTCTCTGTTCATAAAATAAAAGGTATATGGATCGGGTCTCTAACCTGACTTCTCGTTTCTAAAGTTCTCCTTATACTAAAAACATTAACATTCGTTGATCGTACCTTTCATAAACCTGATTATTCCTCTTCTAAAATATCTTCTGCTACTGGTTTTAAACGATATTTAATGATTTTAATACATGACTTTTAAATTGTCTTTGATAAACTTATAACCCAATACTGTGTGACACAATAGTCAGTTGACAAATGGGAAAAACTCCCTATCTAAATATATTAGATTACGTTCTTTTTTATGAACTTTTATGAGATGGATAATGTATTATTGTACAATTTTGAAATTATGTACTTATTTATCTTATTTAACTTTTATTTATTTACTCTTTATACCCTAAGAATTCTCCAAATTTTATCTTTCACGTTTTTCTAAATTAGTTCCTGTGTATTAAAAGGATTAGAAGTTGAAGTAGGCCACGGTAAACAACAATACATAATAATTACTTTTGTCATGTTTAACTTGTTTGAAGCTATTGAGTTGGGAATTAATTAAAAACAGATTGTTCCCAATTGAGAAATTAACATTCATTGAGAATTGAAGAAAGATAATGCTGAGTCCTGATAGCGAGTGGAGCTGATACTTCTCTGTGGGGACAACCATAGAACAGTAAGAGAAGTTGCAGACGAGTTTCATCCTCGTCCTCATCCAGACTTTCCAAAACCATAATGTTGCCAAATTATTGCATAAATTCAAGACAACTTTCAGTGTACTCGGCAAGAAACAAGTGGTCTTTCCAAATCTGCTATCAACGAACAGAATACAATAAATTTGATTGCGAAGATGACGACCAACCTTAAAAGATTAGTGCGCTATGTGGCTCGAGCAAGTGGTATCAATAGAGAATCTGTATGCAGAATACTAAAATCAGGTCTTTTTCACCCCTACAAATCACAGCATGCACACACAATGCACGAAGAGGATCCACGCAAGAGGAAACATATTGCAACTGGATCAGGCAATGCTTGCATGAAGATCGATTCTTTCTTCAGCTTGTGTTGTTCAGTGATGAATGCCTATTCTCTATGGATGGGTACGCTCATACACAAAATGCACGATACTGGTCCAGAGAAAACCCAAATTGGATATGAGAATCAAATGACCCTGTGGTCTGACGTGGAATAATTTGTGATAGGGTTGTTGGACCACATTTATTTGATGGAAATGTAAACCAGCAAACATATGGGGAATTGCTGGACAGAATTCTACAGGAGTTCCTGGATTATATGCCACTGAATCAACTGTAAAGCATATGGTTTCAACAAGATGAGACCACGGTACATTATGCTCTGACTGTTCGCCAGAAAGTAAATTAGATGTTCGGTGTGCAGTGGATTGGACGAGGTGGACCTCAGGTGTGGCCTCCACAGTCATCAGACCTTACACCCCTTGATATTTTTCTATGGGCGTATGTAAAGCAGAATGATTTTCAGACAAATCCCAAACTTTAGATGAGTTAAAACATAGGATCATCTATATTATTCAGAATATCCCACCTGCAACACTTTTAAGAGTGACAGAAGGATATCAGGATAGAGTGAGGTACTGTCTTTAAATAAATGACAGCATTTTGAACATCTCCGGCAGCGAACATACATACTTAACAGAAATTTAATGTACTGTTTAACACACAAATTACATTAAGAAATAATAATTTATTTTACCTGTATTTAACACAAACCTACTGTATAAAATAATGCCAAAATTGTCCAATAATACACTATACAAAACTGTACTTTAGAAACGAAGTTTTTTTCCCATTTGTCAAATGACTTTTGTGTCACACAGTAATCATTTGGGCCATTTCTTTGACTGTTCTTAAATACCGGAATTATTTCAGTTACTTTCGTATAACCAATTACTTCACAATTTCTACAGCATTAATGTATAGATATACATGCATGTAGCTATTGTTCCAGATTAATCCGGAGTGTTTAAGTAACTCTATATTTATACATCTGGGACACTGACCTTCCTTTTTCCAAACTATTAAAACAACTTAATTCGTCCAATATGGTTAGATTTGTTGTTGTGTTAAATCTTAACAATCTATCTTCGATTTCTGTGATATCTTCATCATTCAACAATGTTGAAATTAAATTAAATTGAGTTTTATTTTAACTAGCTCTTTAACTGCTATGGTCCTTAGCGTCCCATTCTATATTAGGCGTAAAAGCCTGCTGATTTTGCTCAGAGACCTCTTTATCAGGTTTGAGGTTCTTTTACGTGCCATAAATCAACGACACAGGACTACTGGCTTTACTTCCCTTCCGAAGGAAGCCATGCTATGGAGTTTTACGCCCGAAAAAAATCCATCGCCCTCCGTCGGGTTTGAACCCGCGACCTCAGGAACTAGAGGCTAGCATGGTAACCACTATACCACGGAGGACAACAATAATATTGATAATAGTGCATCAAGGCTTCCTTTTATTTTATTCATTCTTTGATATAGTTTTCTGATTAAGTTGGGTATAATTTTATAAGAAAAACTTTGATATATATCAGTTGTAAACTGCTCCCGATAGTTATGTCGAATTTTTTTATCAGCTGATTAGCATAATCTAGTGTCTCTTTATAGATTACTTCATTTTCTTCTATATTAGTGTGTAAAAATTATATATGGAGGTTTCTTTCCTTTTGCTGCTGTTTGTATTTCTTCATTTCATTCCTTTGCGTTTCTTAATTTCCTCTTCTTTACCATATTGCTTCATATCGTTATTTTCAATTTTCCTATTCCTCCTCTATATTTCGTTTTGTTGTTGTTTTTATTAAATATTTTTGTCTTGGTAGAGACAAGCTTCAAAAGAAAGTATTTATAATATCCATTTTCTTTTAAGGAGTGTAATGAGTAGCATTTTGAAAATGTTTGTCAGTTTTAGGTTTTTGTTGTGTATTTTTTGTGTTAAGGACACTAGCTGCTTCTGTTACACTTATATGAAGTATTAAATCACTAATGTCAGTGTAAACTGTGCATATTATTGTAGCTTTAGCTTGACTCGCCAACCTAAATTGTTATGCACTTACATATTGCTATTAATCCTGTCTATCAGATTTATCACTTGTCTGTAATTCATAAACCTGGAGTTATGCTAAATATGGAAATCAAAACTAATTCTGTAATGAAATAAAAAAGAAATTAAATAACATTTAAACTGCACACTTTATGTTAATAATAATTTACGATACGAATATCCTAAAGTATCAAATTAGAATATGAGATTGAAAGATTGACAAACGGGACCTAAGCCCTCGTTTGATAACCAATCGAGTATTGTAATATGCTGTTGCGATATGTGTATCGTACATTTTATGTACTTTAGTTACGTAATAGCGATTTTTTTATTTACTTTGGTAAATTACATTTTTATTTCAGATATAGTATTAGGAACCACTGAAACAACACACTGTATTGATACATAGTTGATACGTATGTGTAGAGAGTGGGTCATGTATGGTTTGATAGACGATTTGTTTGTTAGGTTTTTGTTTCTGACGAAGATATTGTAAACGCAGCTAATGTTGTCATAGATAGTTTAATTCCTGATAAATCCTGACTTCAGTATGAAGGGGAATATAAGACATTTGAATATTGGTGTTTGTAGAAAAATGTTCAAAGTATAACGGAGACCATTGGTTTGAATTTCTCATACTACACACCAACTTTGCACCAATTTTATGTATGTTATATCTTGTTTTGGACAACATAGCATGTACTATGTCGATACAGCATTTAACTAAAATGTTAGAGACTGACTACCTTGTCACATTCTAAACTCAGTGATTCTTCTATTTTAACACGTGATACATACTTAAAAGCAGGAGCGGCTAAATAAAATATTCGTGCCCAAAATTTCTGAGCTATCAGTAGTTAAGTGCTTTAAGATCGAAAAGTCATCAGTGATGACCACTATTGAGTCAAATTTCTTTCTTTGTGTACAAAAAGCTCACGACTGTTGCCTTTTACATAAGGACTCATTTAATGTGCTTGTCTGAACACCAGGCGTCTACTTGGAATGAACAAGCAAAAATAAATTGCTAGCATTTTCAGTTTACTTACTTTACACAACCATCCAGAACCGGAAGAAAACGCTTTTCACAAACGCAAGGCAGGGAGAGCGCTTTTTGCTGAAACTCTGGTCGTTAAAGATGCAGACTTCATGAGACATTTCCGGGAAGAAGCAGAGGAAGGAGCTGAAGAACGAATAAAAACTTGTCTTTGTTTCTACGCCAGTATTCAGCTAGACATGAGAATAAGTGCTCATGCAAATGATGAACATGATTGCATCACGCCTCTGCATACCCAGGACTTTTTCTATGCAATTTAGACTAACAGCGTTTTGTAATGAAGTTTGTAAGAAGCTTTTTTGTACGGTTCTCTCAACTGGTAAGGTGGTCTGATCCCTTCCGCTTTCTCAAGTTTTGGCTACACAATGAACCTTATTTACCGACGAGGTTGAGAGTACCCAATAAGGAATTATAAATATGAAGTGGTATACTCACACAACTTTATGCATTATAGTATTTACTCAGGAATCTTCTATTCACGTTACGTCACTCACAATCGAGAGAACTGGCGTCGCGGTAACGTGTGTGACTTACATACTGACCCATGGGTTTTTCGTGGTTTCCGAGAGTCAGCAGGCGAATGCTGGGGTGGTTCATCTTCTACCACAACTCCCCTAACCCTCATTTCCTATACCCATCATCCTTCTTATCATCTGTTTCAGGGTTATAGGACCAGGCGACTGTGTACGGTGATGGCTGTACGCTCTGTGGAGGTTTCTTCCTGAAGTCCAGGTACAGCTTTATAGGACCGCCTCAGGTGCTTTCGGGCAGGCGCTCTTTCGGGGCCTATGAGTGGCCCCGGGGGCGTTGGATGCGTTCAATCTTAAGGACCCGTCCATACTTGCGCCCGTCTCATCCTGATCTGGTCGCCCTTCTGCTCTCTCCCCTTATCCCTCCCTTCCAAGATTCATGGAGAAGCACATGGGGCCGGATGACCTGAGTGTGGTGCTCTACCCGGGTTTTGGGGGCCCTTACATACAACATGCAGAAACAGCATTCAAATGTTTAGTCCAACAAGCTCAAAGCTACGCCACGAAAACATTTGGCACAATTGTATATTTAAATGAGCTCTACATTTTTACCTTCTCTAATACGTGTAGGGGAGGTATTGCTTTCCCCCAAAAATTCGTTACCGAGATTTCACCGAAAGTACATGTTCTGAGACGCCCTGAATCCAAATAAAGCATGTCTGTATGTGTGTCTGTCTGTAAACAGCATATCTCAAATACGAAAAGTAAGATAAATACTAAACTTAGTATTTGATTTTAGTATTTTCCAAGGATGCGACACGAAAATTTCAAAAAAATCCATCCATCCCCAGCTATCCTTTAAATGATACACTTTCGAAATTCCTGATCTTCTAAAAAAATGGCTCTAATGATTTTCACTAAAATACCATATATGAAAGGTATTTAAATGACAAAATGTATATCTTGAATTTTCTGTAAATAGCTAGGAAGCCCTCCTCATTTGTAAGGAATTTTGTATAATGTTGTATAACTTGTAAACGTTAAGTGATAGTCGAAAACGTACCACACAGAAACTGTAGATCTATTTAAAACACACAGTTTACTTATAATAAGTTTTTTGTGGGATAAGCCGTTTCTGAGATATCCGATATTAAATATTCGATTTTTACTTTCTGACTACGTATAGTAAGTAGGCGAAGTATTGTATTCCACCCAAAAATTCGATACCGAGATTTCACCGGAAATGCATGTTTTGAGACCCCCTGAATCCAAAAAGAGCATTTTTGGAAACATGTCCATGTGTGCGTCTGTGTGTCTGTGTGTGTGTCTGTGAACAGCATAACTCAGAAACGAACAGTCGGATAAACACCAAACTTGGTATTTAGATTCAGTATTTTCCAGAGATGCGAAAGGAATACCCCCACCCCAGATTACCCTTTACATGGAAAAATTTTTGAAAATTTTAATTTTCTCAAAAATGGCTCCAACGATTTTGATTAAAATATCATATGTTTAAGATATTTTCAGAAAAATGAAGTGTATATCTTGAATTTTCTGGGAATGTCTCCAAAAGTATTCTTCATTGTGAACGACTTTTGCATAACTGGTAAACCATAAGAGATAGACAAAACTTTACTACACAAAAAATGTAGATCGCGTTAAAATACACAATTTATGTCATATACAGTTTTGTTGAGTGAACCATTTTCAAGATATTGCTTATTATTCCCTTAAATGTTTCAATACTTATATTCTCAAATGGGAATTCGTTATTCATTTTTTTTTTGTCTTGGATAGGCAAAGAGTATTAATCTGTGGGAAAGGGAATGGTGCAACCAGCAACCAGCTATTAAGAGTAATGTCTATGCTTAAAGGCTACTGTATTTCTATATTGCCCTTGTAAATATATATTCCCCTTACATATATAAGAAAATTAGCAATAAGACAGTCTGCAAATGTTTATCTCGATTAACTTGAAGTAGATGGAGAATAAGCGTTTGTAAAAATAGTTCGTACAAGAGTAGAGAAAGTCATGTGAGTGTAACACATCAGAGTTTTTTAGTTCCATTTATATCCCGCCTTTAACCACATTCGTCTTATCGGCGGCCTTTCCTTTGAAACTTATTGCCTATTGCCAATGGTGGTAACTCGTGTAACTCCTGTCGTTGGGTTTCGTGCACTTTTGGTTTTTTAGTCATTAGATCATGCACACATTCACACTCTAAATCATACTTCCAAACTCTGGGGAGGATTGGGATTAATCTTGACTAGAGAAAAATTCCCACCCCTAGCCGGGAATCGAACCCGGGACCCCTCGCACAACAGGCAGTTGCTCTACCAACTGAATCGAGTTGTTTGTACTTCTTATTATTTTAATATTCCATCGATTTTCAATTGTTTCTCACGATTGCATGGAAATAGTATGGAATTTTAAGGTCAGTGTATATCGTCGAGTTCTTAAGCATTTGACTATCGCATTTGTTTTTATAACGAAATGTGCAATGCAGCTGTTTTTGCAAAGGTTTACTCGGATTAAATGTAGTAGATAGAAGAAATAAACTTTAAGAATAGTTTGGATACACACTAATAAAGATAGAGAGTAAGGAAAGTCATGTGAAAGTTTCACATCAGATTTTTCATAAAGTAAGGTTTGTTTTCCTCTCTTATATAAATTATATAAAATTTATATGAAGAGATCTTCGTGAAAAATACAGGATACACATTTAATTTCTTACATTTATGCCCCAAACATATTACATATCGATCAAACTCGATAGAGCTATTTTTAAAAAATTAAAAAAGGATAAATAAATGAAAAAAGAAAATAAAGGAAAAAGAAAAATAAATCGTTATAAAGTTTAGTTTGCGATGGGTGAATCTTCATTGCCTGGCATTCTTAAGCACACTCTGCCTAAACTGAAGATTTTTCCGGGCATCCAATTAGAAATATATAGTTGGTTTCAAACCGATGAAACCCATCTCGGTCCCATTTTCTACTTTCGAAACCTAACTCTGCCCCACATTCCAAAATGTAAACACCCTAACTCGGTCCTGTAGGAAATTAATCTTAATCTACTTCATATTGCAAAATTTCCATTCCTATTTTAAAACATTTAGAATTTTCAGAAGACTCATAGCGACTGTAAAACGATATTGCAGTTTCATGTTCCATCACAGACAATTTTAACAGTAAAATCAGATATTATACAAAACTTTTGACGTGTTACACTCACATGGATTTCTCTACTCTTGTTACTAACTATTTTTACAAACTCTTATTCTCCATCTATTTCATATTAATCGAGATAAACATTTGCAGAAACGATCTTATTGCTAATTTTCTTGCAGGTGCAAGGGGAATGTGGTAGGCTTTAAGCGATAGTCAGATCTTTTAAGAGTCGGTTGCTATGTGGAGCATTCCATTTTATTTGCATGCCCAGGACATACAAAAAGAAAAGAAAGAAAAACAAAACGAATAACGACTTCCCATTTGAGAAAAAGTATTAAATATTGGAACATTCAAACAAACAACAAGGAATATGTCGCAAATGGTTCACTGCACACAAAAAATGTATATGACATAAATTGTGCGTTTTATGGTAAAATTTTGTCTATCTCTTACGGTTTACCAGTTATGCAAAATTCATTCAGAATGAAGACGACTTTTGTGGACATTCCCAGAGAATTCTAGATATGCCTTTCATTTGCAATGAAAGTGTCTTAAAATATGATATTTTGATCAAAATCGTTAGTGCCATTTCTGAGAGAAAAAAAATACTTCGAAAAATGTTCCATGTAAAGGGTAGTATGGAATGGGGGGATTTTCTTGAAAATCTTCTTGTCGCATCTTTTAAAGATACTGAACCTAAATACCATGTTTGGTATTTATCCGACTTTTCGTTTTTGAGTTACACTGTTCACAGACAGACACACGTCCTTTTTTGACAAATGCTTTTTTTTTGCATTATGGGGTTTCAAAACATGTATTTCTGGTGAAATCCCAAAATGTAAACTTTAGGTGAAATGCAATATTTCTACTTACTATACGTATTAGAGAAGGTATTAGAAGTAAAAATACTTTGTATACCCACTAATAAACGCTAGAAGGTAGAAAAGTAATGTGAATGTATCACATCAGATTTATTTTCTTCTAGTTTACTGCTTTACTGGAAACACGTGCTGCCTCACTTATACCTCAATTTTAGCCTTATCCGAGTGCACTTCCGCTCGTTTATAATCACACCTTGCCTTATCCACACACATCAGTACTTCCGTTCGTATATAATCATATGTTGCTCTGTGTTTTGGTTTTCGGTATCCTGCTTGTATTGCAAATACATTTTGACTGTTATTATGTTCTCATTCCGCTTACATCCACAGAATATTTTTTTATGTTCTTGACATGCAATGAGAATTACATTTTATACATAGCGACCAGTTCTAAAAATAAGGCCAACTATGTTCCCCATGTTTTGTATTTGCAAGGGCAATATAAAAATAGAGTAGCCTTTAAGCATAGACATATCTCTTAATGGCTGGTTGCTATGTGCAGCACCATTCTCTTTGCCACCATTCTCTTTGCATATCTAAGACACAAAAATGAATAACGAATTCCCGTTTGAGAAAAAGTACAAGTATTGAAAAATTTAAGGGAATAACACGCAATATCTCGAAAATGGTTCACTCAACAAAAAAAATGTATGACATAAATGTGTACTTTAACGCGATCTACATTTTTGTGGTTTACTAGTTATGCTAAAGTCGTTCACAATGAAGAATACTTTTGGAGAAATTCCCAGATAATTCGAGATATACAATTCATTTGCCTTACAAACGTCTTAAACTTATGGTATCTTATTCAAAATCGTTGGAGCCATTTTTGGGAAAATTAAAACTTTCGAAAAATGTTCCCTGTAAAGGGTAATCTGTGGTTGAGGATTTTCTTGAAAACCTTTGAGTCGCAAATACTGAACCTAAATACCAAGTTTGGTGTTTATCCGACAGTTCGTTTCTGAGTTATGCTGTTCACAGACACACACACACACAAGACACACATAGGACATGTTTCCAAAAATGCTTTTTTTGGATTCAGGGGGTCTCAAAACATATATTTCCGGTGAAATCTCGGTATCGAACTTTTGGATGGAATGCAATACCTACCCTACTTACTATTTAAGATATTTTCATGGCAAATAAAATGTATATCTTGAATTTTCTGGGAATGTCTCCAAAAGTATTCTCCATTGTGAACGACTTTAGCATAACTGGTAAACCATAAGAGATAGACAAAATTTTACTACACAAAAATTTATATCGCGTTAAAATACACAATTTATGTTCATATACATTTTTTTGTTGAGTGAACCATTTTCGAGATATTGCTTGTTATTCCCTTAAATTCTTCAATACTTATTTTCTAAAAACGGGAAATTCGATATTCATTTTTTTGTATTGGCTATGCAAAGAGTTATAATCTGTGGCAAAGGGAATGGTGCTGCACCTAGCAACCACCTATTAAGAGATATGTATGTGCTTAAAGGCTACTGTTTTTCTATATTGCCCTTGTAAATATATTTTCCCCTTACATCTACAAGAAAATTAGCAATAAGATAGAGTCTGCAAATGTTTATCTCGATTAACATGAAGTAGATGGAGAATAAGCGTTTGTAAAAGTAGATTGTACAAGAGTAGAGAAAGTCATGTGACTGTAACATATCAGATTTTTTGGTAGTCTATCTCTTATGATTTACCAGTTTTGCAAAATTCGTTCACAATGAACAATACTTTTGTAGACATATTCAAGATATACATTTTATTTGTCATGGAAATATCTTAAACGTATGATATTTTAATCAAAATCGTTAGAGCCGTTTCTGAGAAAATTAAAATTTTCAAAAAATGTTCCATGTAAAGGGTAATCTGGGTTGGGGGATTTTCTTGAAAACCTTCGTTTCGCATCTCTGGAAGATACTGAACATAAATACCAAGTTTGGTGTTTATCGGACTGTTCGTTTCTGAGTTATGCTGTTCACAGGCGCACACACACACACACAGACACACAGACACACAGACACACACAAACACACACACGGACATGTTGCCAAAATTCCATTTTTTGATTTAAGGGGCCTCAAAACATATATTTCCGGTGAAATCTCGGTATCGAATTTTTGGGTGGAATACAATACTTCTCCTACTTACTATAGGTAGTAGAGAAGGTATAAATCTGATATGTTACACTCACATGACTTTCTCTACTCTTGAACAAACTATTTTTACAAACGCTTATTCTCCATATGCTTCATGTCAATCGAGATATCGAGATGCTGATCTTATTGCTAATGTTCTTGTAAATGCAAGGGGAATATGGTAGGCTTTAAGCGATGGTCAAATATTTTAACAGCTGTTTGCTATGTGGTGTATTCCATTCTCTTTGCATTACCAGGACAAAACAAAATATGTTGTGTTACACTCACATGAATTTCTCTACTCTTGTACAAACTATTTTTACAAACTCTTATTCTCCATCTATTTCATATTCATCGAGATAAACATTTGCAGAAACGATCTTTTGACATGCAAAGTGAATTACATTTTATACATAGCGACCAGCTTTAAAAATATTTTACTACCGCTTAAGGCCTATGTTTCCCTTGTTTTGTATTTGCAACGGCAATATAAAAATAACGTAGCCTCTTAGCATACACATATCTCTTAATAGCTGGTTGCTATGCGCCGCACCATTCTCTTTGCCACAGATTAATATTCTTTGCATAACCAAGACCGAAAAAGGAATAACGAATTCCCATTTGAGAAAGTATTGAAAAATTTAAGGGAATAACACGCAATATCTCGAAAATGGTTCACTCAAAAAAAATGCATATGAAATAAATTGTGTACTTTAACGCGATCTACATTTTTTGTGGAGTAAAATTTTATCTATATCTTATGGTTTACCAGTTATGCAAAAGTCGTTCACAACGAAGAATACTTTTGGAGACATTCCCAGAAAATTCAAGTTATACATTTTATTTGTCATGAAAGTATCTTAAACATATGGTATTTTACTCAAAATCGTTAGAGCCATTGTTGAGAAAATTAAATTTTTTGAAAAATGTTCCATGTAAAGGGTAATCTGGGGTGGAGATTTTCTTGAAAACCTTGTGTCGCATCTCTGGAAGATTTTGAGCCTAAATACCAAGTTCAGTGTTTATCCGACTTTTCGTTTCTGAGTTATGCTGTTCACAGACAGGCGCACACACAGACACACACATACAGACACACAGACAGACACACGCACGGACATGTTTCCAAAAAATGCTTTTTCGGATTCAGGGGTCTCAAAACATATATTTCCGGTAAAATCGCGGTCCTGAATTTTTGGGTGGAATACAATACTTCCCCTACTTATTCTACGTAGTAGAGAAAGTAGTGAATAACGAATTTGAGAAAAAGTATAAGTATTTTAAAACTTAAGGGAATAACAAACAATATCTCGAAAATGGTTCACCCAACAAAAAAAAATGTATATGACATGAATTGTGTATTTTAACGCGGTTCACATTTTTTGTGTAGTAAAAATTTGTCTATCCCTTATGGTTTACCAGTTATGTAAAATTCGTTCAGAATGAAGAATTCTTTTGGTGACATTCCCAGAAAATTAGAGATATACATTTCATTTGTCATGAAAATATCTTAAGCATATGGTCTTTCAATCAAAATCGTTATAGCCATTTTTGAGAAAATTAAAATTTTCGAATAATGTTCCATGTAAAGGTTAATCTGGGGTGGGGGATTTTCTTGAAAACCTTCGTGTCGCATTTCTTGGAGATACTGAACCTAAGTACCAAGTTTGGTGTTTAACCGACTGTTCGTTTCTGAGTTATGCTGTTCACAGACACACACACCGACATGTTTCCTAAAATGCTTTTTCTTTGGATTCAGAGGGTCTCAAAACATATATTTCCAGTGAAATCTCGGTATCGAATTTTTGGTTGGAATACAATACTTCACCTACTTACTGTACGTAGTAGAGAAAGTAAAAATTTATTCTAGAAATTCCAGAGATGTGTATCCTTAAGTAACCTGTTTCATTTTCTTTGTGCTCTATTGGATATTTTTGTTGTTTTATTAAGTTCTCTTATTCTAATAAAAGTTTTCGTTCTAACCAATATTCGTTTTACCTTCTATGGAATAGTAGAAGTTATATCTTAATTGCTTTTTATTGCTTTATTGAATAATTGCACGGTTCTTTTGATTATATGCTTACCATGGGCAACAAAGTCCCCATGCACATTTAAGAATATGCTTTCCATTACTGTAGCAATCAGCTGGAGTTTCATGCAAGGCAGAACTAGATTTCCCTTGAAACAGTAGTAATCCAGTCTTTGTTGTCAGCTGGCATCAATTTTTATATATTCCTAAGTCAGGATACTGATTAATGTGTTTAAACGTAAATGCTGTGCAACGCGCAGTATATTTAAGTCCCTTTTGAGATATTCGCTTTTGTGCCGATATTTCTCAGTTTCTGTAACATTTTCTTCATATTATTGTGCACCATATGGTTTCAGATTCCTTTAAATAATCTCCCGTTGCATAAAGTTCCATTTGTAATGCATCTGCGCTTTTTTCCCTGGTTTATTTCACAAGCAGTAAGCATTTTTTTTCTTTTCAGAAAGATCAGAAATACAAAACTATTCCTGAAATGTAGCCGAAATTAAACAATATCCCTAAATATAACATTGTAAAGTAATTATGTAATATTATGCTACTGTTGCTAATTTTAGAGCATCAAGTTAGGTAATTTAGGAAGGGGTCTTGCCTTAGGCAACAATGTTTCCATTTTAAGGAATCTCTTTTTCTTTTGGAAGTGAGAAGTATCTAGTACATGCCATTTTTGCTTTGTTTGATTATAGTATTATTATCATCACATCCATACACTGCACATGACTCGTTTAAAATTGGAGCTCCCAACTGCGAAAGGAAAGCTATCAATCCAGTCTCTGTAACATCATAAACGTTCCATTAAACCGCATAAAACACTAATAATGAATTGTTACCAAGAGTGTTTGCAAGCAAGGTGACGTCACCTCCACTCGCGTAACTCCGTCCAAAATACGCACTGCTACACTTTTTTTTATTTCCACAATCGTCAACCTTATGTTACATGCAGATGTATATTAGGGTTATAGTTTACAAAAATAAGAACTAAATACTAAATAACTATAACATTAAAGTTTGGCATGAATGTGTCGGATAAAACATAAGAAACTGTTATGACAACATTGCTTTTTAAATAAATGATACAGGGGTGTAAACATTTTTTATTACAGTGAGATAAATGATTTATAAAGAAATATCTTTTACTTTCGAAAATCGGACAGTCAAATAATCCATGTTTCACTGCCTGTTTATTGCCACAAAGACTAAGCTACATCTTTACAAAGATTCCACAACGGCTCCGACCTAAAGCCCTACGACTTCCATGGAGTTAAAGCAATGCCACCTAGAAGGCGTTGGTTGAAGCCGTATTTCTTCAAGTAGTAGGGAACTGTGGGATCGCAAATCCTACACTTTTCTCCATGCACCTTGATTGGCTGTTGTTTATGAGACTCCAGTCTGTAAAAACAGTAACAGGCACTTCAAAAAATGTATTAAGTATTGGAAACCTCAAGCAATTGACCTGAATATCTCCGAAACGGTTAATACTACAAAATTATTTACTTTATATAAATGCTGTGTTTTAACGAGGTGTGATTTTTTGGATGGCATATTTCTGTATTTGTATTGTGGTTTACCAGTCGTACAACATGAAACAAAATACTTTCGGAATAAATAAGTAGAAAATTTAAGATTTTACATTTAATTAAGTATACAAGTATCTTAAAATGTGGTAGTTTGAGTGAAATCATTAGTCCTTTTGAGAAAATGTACATAAACATCTTCCATATAAAGAAAATTTGGTGTAGGAGTATTATTTTCAAAACCATGTTGCATAATTGGAAAAACCTCTTGATTTATCCTGTTTACACACACCTTTTCTAAGCACATGGATTCAAGTATAAGATAAGTATAGTGATATAGCGTATGTGTTAAAAGTCTATGAGATAAAATAATTCCTTTGTTCCCAGAACAAGCATCAATGCTGCCTGTTGCTAGTGGTTAGGGATTCAAGCTCACCGCGCATTGATTTCATCCCGCAGGGAAGTAACGTGAGTTTTAGGAAGAGGCATTAGCATACATTGGAAGCCATTACAATGTGCAGTACGTGAGTCCAGAAGAGTTTAATGGTTGGCATATAGTAATGAACGTTGCCTGGAGCGGAATACCAAATGCGGCCTAGATTTGCTCTTCCCGTTTCATATGCAAGTGAGAACAAGCAACGGCAACTAATTACGGTGTTATCTGGAATCGTCTTTGAAAAGTAATCTGTATGCACGACGGTCAGTCAAATGGAAGTGAGGCCGCAAAAAGTCCTAGGGAAGTTAGGCGTTATTAATGATCAAATGCAAAAGTTTCTTCGTATTTCATACGTGATATGAGATATGCATTGTACCTGAAGTTCTGTAGCTTCTGCATCCGTATTGTCTTCACGCTTCTGCTACCAAGAACAAGGATTAAGCCAAAGGCTTGTTACGAGATTACCAACCCAAATAATCTATAGTGCAACACTCACAACTTTTTCTACTCATTACCATTTCACAAAACAGTGCCTCTTTCGTCCTTTATAAGTTAAACACGAATTAGAACTTTGCTCCATACTAAGTACGAAAAGAACACTCAATTGTTTATATATGTCGTGAACTCGTGTGAAAAATTAGATAACATTCCGAATACCTTTTATCCTTTATTTTTATGCCTCTTCTCCAAATTATTCTTAGGGAAGCTTGATTTTCTATCCATTTCATATGAATCTAGACAAACGTTTGCAGAAATGGAAAGGTAAAATCTGACTGAAAAATTCTGTCGGTATATGTATGGATAATATGAAAATCTATCAAAATATATTAAGCTTCATCAGCCATTGATGACATCCCATCCACGGCTGAAACTTATTTAATATGGAATACCCCGAAAATGAATTCACTCAAGCTACTGATTTGTTAATATACACTCGTGAACAAAAAATGCGGCCCTTTCACCTAGATCATAATAGTGTTCTTTCTTCCGTAAAGTGTTCACATTTATCTAACTGTAAGGGGACATACCCGATAACAACTAAGCACAAGAAATAACAGCATATGTAGTATTTGAAATAGGATTAAGAATCAATGTTAAATATTGGGAATAATTTAAAATCTGTAAAACTAACTTGTAACATAGCTGTAATTAGAACAGGCGAGCTAGCAAACCAGAGCTAAAAGTACTTCAACACACGCGCTAATGTGCACAAGGTTCAGAGACAGAAATAGTGGTCCATTTTCCGGAACTTGAGGGAGTTGGTGACATAGAGAAGGAAACATTTACTTAAGACAAGGACACAGGCATTGGGTTTTGCGGGATAAGTCAGCAGGGCGCGTGGCTTCAGCAATTTGGCACATTTTATTGTAATAGCATGTCATGTAACGCTACTTAAGAAACAATGGAAATTGTGTAACAAATAAAGGTGCGAATTGTGGCGTCATAGGAAAAGAGATAAAAGGGGAGGGAGACTACGAGTTTACACGACTCTCTGAGATGCTCTCTTGGCATTAGTTTGCATGCTACTACCGTAGAAAGCGATATTAGAATTAATGATGCAATTAAATTATGCAACCAGATGGAAGATGTGGATAGGAGGATCGTGTGACGAATTAGCTAGGTCCACAGAATAACATAAAATGATAGCGGGAAGGTTTAAGCTATAAAATTTAAAAAAACACTTCATAAGGGAGCATTGCTAGCCGCCTGATTAGATATAATTTTCTTCAATAAGCCAAGGTTATGGGAAAATCCGTTTATTATTTTGTCTCCACCCACAAAGTCTCAGAGTTATTATCCAACTATATGGGGCAGTTATTCTTTCCTCAGCTCTTCAGCTGGCAGCCGGCAAGAACGTCTAGAAAACAACGAAGATCCAAGAGGTGCATGAGCCTAGGTGTAATCCCTCCACATAACAAACACGATACTGTTTGCACCCAGCTCAAGTCTTTATGACTGGCTTGTAACAATTCCCAAGAAAAGACATGGACCAATGACTGATGATACACTCGGTGAGAAAGGAAGGAGGGATCAGAAATAATCTCTCTAAATGAACTCAACTCGTAACCTAATTAGCAACTTGACGTTAGAAAGGGAAGAATGCAATGCTGAAATGCACAACAGGTATAATATTTATGTCAAATGTTTCTTATGGAGTAGACATAGAAATGAAATTTAAAATTATTACCATCATCCAATTATTATTGCCAAGAGGATGTTATTTCAAAGCTTTTCTCAGTTTCAGTAATTACTTTGGTCGATAAGTACTTACATACTAGGATAATGATGATTTTAATAATATTACAATTTAAAATAATATAAACATTATTATATTATTACTTGTGTTGTTGAATGAGGGTGCTAATATGGTCCAGGAAGTCAAAAACCGTTTAAATAAATGTACTATTATCAAATTCCAAGAACACGGACAGCTCATTTACAGTGCCATATTTTGGGAAGACATAAGCAATTTGGGAATCAATTATACGGGAAAATGCAGGAAGGAAGGTAGAGGGTGGAGCTACGTATATCAGTACAAAACCTAAAATCCTTCCTTCCTATGTGGGACACATTTTATGGCTCCCAGCTGTACGTAACACAACAAAGCTGCCATAGTGATTATGGAGCATAGAGGTTGCTGTATATCACCCTAGTTGGCAGTCCTACACTGTCCTGGCTCCCCAGGGTTTCACTGAAGCATCTCCGCAACTTTGTTTACAAATTAATACACAGTTGCAGTGTGGAAAATCACTGAAATAAAATGAAGTGAAAATAATTATGTGAATACAGGCTTTTCATCGATGAATTGTTTATAAAAACATAAAGGTGAGGCAGTATTTTATATCACAACACTGTGAATGCCAGAGTGATTGTAGTGTAAATTAACATTATTGTATGACAATGATTTTAGATGTTTGTTAGCTATAAGCATTGTTAGGAAATAAGTTTACACTGCCTCACCGAAACTGACAATACGAGTGGGTAACAATGAAGCGATGGGGTGAGTTGTTTATCATTTAGAAGGGACAAACAAATGACGTCAGGGTAGCGTGCCTTTCTTTAGAAATGGAGGGAATATCTTCCCTAGAGCATATGTGTTTGTAATTATGATTGGCTGACAAAATAGACGCTAATGTTGGCGCGATTTATTAACCAATAGCAGCTCTATTATAATGTTTAGGTATATCGGAGTGAGGGAGTATGAATTCTTGAGCCAAAAGCAAGTATCGCGCAGTTCTAAGAAATCTCTCTCGCGAGTTACACGTCAGGCAGTTCTAAGGAAGCATTCATGAGGTAAACATTACGCAATTCTACAGAATCTCTCGCGTCGTAAAGTTAGTTACAAAATGTGAAATAAGCGTACGACAGTAAATATATTCGGAAATATAACAGTTTCAGTCAAGCGTGTATAAAGATTACAGATGTGAACTATTAATTAAGTATGAGGGCAAAAAAAAGTGTGAAAACAAATTCTTTTATCAGTGTTGTCTTTTAGTAACAACTCCTTTCCGTTTACCCGCCCTGATCAGAGATATTTGTTCGACTGAGTAATAATAGCTAGCCGGAGGACAAAGAACCCAAAATTCAAAATAGTAAAACAATAACAGGCGCCAAGTAAAAAAAAAAAGATAACACGACAGATTACTGCGACAAAGGAGAAAAACTCAGAGTAGTATAAGAACTCAATGAATGTGAAAATCTAATCGGTAATCTCCGAGAAAAAGCCTAAAGTAATGGCAGAAAGAAAGTGTCCTATAAGAAGATACTATTATTGTGTGGAAAATTACGCACCTTTACTTATTTTAGATCTTTTAATGACGATGATGGGATAAAAAAGGGAAAGAACAGCTATAACATTTTACTAAACAATGATTATACGAACATTTATTTATAAATCTTAAAAACGTTCAAATTCTGAAATGAGACTTTAGGTCAACAAATGATACTCAATAATTAAACTATGTTCTATATATTTATAAAAATTTCACTGTTTAAAAAACAGGGAAAATTAAAGAAAATGGCTTACCAAAATTTATTTACGCCCATCATCTAAACGGAAGAGATAACGGACGTCCCATAAAAGTGCTCCATCTATTTTATGCTTTGCTCACATAAAGCATGGAGGAGCCAACTGGTGAAATGCTTCCGGACCTAAGGCGGGGACTGCTCCCCGAGAACATATATAAACTACAAATCAGAGAGACTGCGTTGTAATTATAATTGCTTGACTGGTTTTGTACATTTACTGTAGTAAGCAGAAATTCAAACAAATACATGTATATGTGTATTGAACTTGGACATAATACATAATATTACCACTATACAACAATGGGATTTACATTAAATAACAATAATTTAATAAATGGCACTGACGGAAGCAAAGGTTTTCGAGTTGAATATAGTACACAGTTTACCTAGCGTCTGCCTCGGCAACAACTCGTGGCACATCAGAAAAAATTCCACGATCTAAAAATAAATAGCTTTGACATCATTGATACAGGTCGCCAAGCTACACTTTCCTCTAGCACTTCAAGATATCTCTGTGGTAAACCCACACATGCCATACACTACAACCATTAAATAAGCCCTAAAATTTAAATAGACTATAATGATACTGACATAAAATGATCCTCAAAGATTAGAATAATTAAAATGAACCCCAAACCTTATAACTGCAACAACTCAAATGGGCCACAGAGATTATACAATTTGAATAAAGCCAAAACATTAAAACGATTTAAATAGAGCATGAACAGGGAAACAACTTAGCATGAATGAACCCAAATTAAGGTACCTATACTGCTACGAAAAAATACAGTTGTGTCTAAAAGGTTATTTTGTGGCACCGCGTAGCTATGCACTTTCAAAGCCTTAAAAATCCGATAAGAACGCAAAATACAACAGGAAAAACCGCATTAAAAGAAGCAATCAGATAGCCTAAACAAGTTATACCACCGTCGCCTACGCCATAGCAGGATGCTTACTCCCGGGACTGGAACACAGTGGTCGAAAGATGACCCAATTCCAGAGGTAAAGCGAACGCGAGCTAGCTAAACTGAATCCGCGACAATGCCGCTGAGTAGCGGAAAAGCGAAACATACAGTGGCACAGACGCCACTCTCAGTGGGATATTAGACGCAAGCGTGCGGAATCGGCATAAAAGGATGGTCTGAAGTCTGATAATAATTATAAACAGACTTTACCTATTCATGAGGAGGAAGTACCCACCTTATTTTCAGTTTCCATTATGGAAAATTTACTTTCAAACCTGTGAACTACTGGAGTAGACATTGGCTGTAGGAAAGACTACTTTTTTCTCTCTGTATCAAATAGAATACAGCTTCAAAAGGAGCATAATTTTTCCGAGAAAATATCAAAGTCCCAACAAGAAAGTACTAGTCGGCCTCGATATGAATGCGTGTGGTGTGAAGAGGAACTAAACAGTTATGAAAGAAGTGGGCGGGCCATTGGAAGGACAGTCAAGTATAGAAAACATATGCAGTTCCGAGTTCCTGCTAACAAGACTGAGGCCTGCACATGTAGTACCCACTATTTTCATTGTGCGTGTACATTTCCCTATTGCCTTGCCCCTCACTCCCCTCTATCCTTAGCCTTGATTGTCAACAGAACTCTGTGGCACCCTCCACCAAGCGCAATCATATCGTAGCCAACTGGCAGGTATTAAATTCATATGTAAACCTCACACTATGCATGGTTTATTAAGTGTGGATTCACTAGTTTAAAATGTAACTTTCAAAGAACTCACTTTCAATAAAATCAAATTTTATGTTCAATATATTCATATTCTACGTTAGTAAGCATAGTTCTAAGAATGCGTATCAATTAGTAATTTAATTTCACTATGATTTGCTCATTTCTTGCATTTGTATAAAATAAAGTATTCATCTACGCTTTAGCAGCGAAATTAGCGTAGAACATGTTTATTTTAATACGCAAAACAACAACAAAATTCTGGCGTTTTCCCATATTTTTATTTTATCAGTTTTGTTAGTTTTGAAAGTTTCACCAACTTTAGATATTTTGTGATTAAAACATTATTTTATAATATTAAGTTATTTTTATGTTGTACCTGGCAACGTCACCAGCATATGATTTAAACTGACGGAGAAATGAATTTATGAATCCGTAAAAACTAAGGAATTAATGACGATGGTCGGTAAAACATTGATAATTTCTGTCTTTGATACATTTCAAAACAAAATCCCTTTACACTACAATTTCGGGTATTATACCAAACAATTTGCTCTACTATAAACCTATGAAATAATTTTGTAAACAACAAACCGAAAAAGTTTAAAGAAATAGCTTCAATTAAAAAGCAATTAGAAAAAAATAGAACACAAAAATGTTTTAAAAAATGTCAGAACATGTAAACGTATTATCATTTATTCGTTAATTAAAATGTTTTGAATGCTATGATCGCTCCTAGAATTTTTAAGTGGCGACATACACTTTCTGAAGATACTGTATACGTTATCCATGCCATCGCTCAGGCATGACAAGATCGAATACCACCATAGAGCATACATTGTAAACGTGAAAGTTCAGAGCAGTTGACGTAACAGCAGCAGGTTGAGCAAGTATAGAACACGGTTCATCTGATGCAGGTAGAGTGTGAAACTATTATTTTCTGTTTCCAACCGTTGGTTTTCAAGAAAATATGAGCAAAGATAACAACATAATGAGCTACAACTACTACTTGACTTGTTTAAACTTAGTACAACAACAACAATAATAATAATAATAATAATAATAATAATAACCTTCACTCAACGGTTTAGACATTCTGTCTGTACCATCTTCACCGTAATTCTTCCATTCTCTATATGGTCTACCTACATCTCTTTTACCAGATCGTATATAATTGTAGGTTTGTTTTGGAAGTTTTCTATTATCCACCCTGTTTAAATGATTTAACCTTTTAGCCCGTATTGTACTTAATAATACTAACAATAATCATAATCACTTTTATCATATCCACAGATTTAGGTGCCACCATTACTCGCGTAGTGATATCCTACACTTGATTACAAACTCTGGGCCTTAAATCTGTGGACCCAAAAAACCATGGATAAGATAAGGGACTGTGACAAAAGAAGAGCAAACGCCATAAGTTCTCGTACTTAACTAACACACGCCTTAGCTAACACTTGCCTTTTCCTATGATTTGCTAAGTTTTCAATATGCCATTTTATATATTTGTACCATAATATCTGATCTCCAAAAAGTTCACAACCTTAAACAGACATAAGACATCGGAATCGCATCTTCCATGCCATTACGCAAAAGAATCCTAGTTCGTCGTTCACACCTTGTAACGGTACGCAAATCTTGTATGGTCGAGTGCACGGATGCTTTTGGTTTCCTAAAGTGTTTGTCTTTACTTAATGTTGGCAGAATTTTCATATCATCTAAGTTCCACAACAGCCCTGAGTGAGCCAATCTCTTATTAGTTTAAATTCAAGTCGATACACCGCCTATGAGCAAAAGGTCAGACTTAGATGAATGGCGAAACTGGGGAAAGAAACATTTTACTTGAGCAGCTGGAAGGCATGCTCTATTCCAGCCCATTTAAGAGTCCGTTTCGAATTGTTTTGATGTTACTTGCATTAAATATTAACCTATGAATACAGGTCGGATTCAGAATCAGGAACCAAAGAAAAGGGGGAGTAAGACAGATATTAAGTAAAATGCTAGAACCAGCGGTGTAGCAGAGGGGGTTAGCATTTCCTTATCAACATAAACCATTGCACATTATATAGGCACAATTCCGTGCAGTCGACTGTACTTTTCTATAGTTTATGTAACACATACATTTATATATTGTAACGTGCACTTGGCCCTGAGGCATTAGGATATATGATAAATGTATCATAATCGTGGAACGAGGGAGTATATTTTGGAGCTAGGATTCACAACATTCAACAAAGTTGATAACAATTTATTATAAAGTCTTCTTAATACTTTAACAGTGATACACGTATCCTAGCTTGCAAACATTTAAGTTTCAACAATCCAAAATTAATACTCCTTTTACCTACAAAAATACAACTTCTCTCTTTCACCACATGAAGTTTTAAATATCATTAACACATAAAGCGTTTAAATTTTGCTGCCATCGCAAACAAATATGCTCCAGTTTTATGAATGCTTCTCCCACGAAATAATACTGAAGCAAGCCAAGCGCTAGGATATAAATTTAGACAAATTACGAAAGAAAAGATAATCTTAAATTTGGAAAGTGCCGAAACGTTATTCTTGGCTGCATACGCTGCACCTTGCCGAATACACCAGAGCTTAAAGCTCTCGCTGGCTGTTTGTTCGATTACCCTTTGTAGATTGATTGTCATCCTGTCGGGGAGATTAGCCGTGTTGCCGTTGCTGTAGATGGCTCAGCGAGCGATGACGTGAACTTGCCAGCCAATCATGGCTCCGGACGACCTTAATGTCGTGCTACTAAAACCAAGTCATGGGCGACGACATTGCTGTAATAAGCTGGTCAAGCATGCGGCGTTGTAGGATGCGGCGACGGAAATGGTACAATATTCTTACAGTTTTATGATTTTGTAAAATAACTTGCAACAACTTAAATATGGGGAAAATGGGGAAAACGTCCATCAGAGAAAGAGGCGCAGAATCCGGCGACAGAAAAGAAATAAACATGTTGAATGAGATGTTGAATAATATAGAGATCGGATGCAACTCCTTCCAAGCCGTTTGATTTTATGCTATGCAAGTTTTACTGAGAGTTTTACATCTTTTCAGCGCTATTCTTAAAGTCAACAAACCGACATAATTTTTACTCATTTCAAAATGTAAATGAATCAATTAAAACATTCCTCAGTAAAATGGCGGTAAGAAGACGTCTAGTTTGGCGTCTTATTTTTCTATAAAAATAAGGCCATTCTCTTACATTACTCATATTTTTCGTTTTGCCGTCGCTTTGTGTTGTGAGGGCACGTGGTTGTAGATCTTTGAAACTTATCAAATGTGGAGTTGTTTCCGGGAAGTAGGTTCTAAATGCGTTAATTAGGTAAAGGAGTTCTCGGCAGTTATGAAGTGCGGCAAATTGTTTATAAAATAGAGATAAAGCGAGAAATTGTTCACTTTGTTTAATTATTTAACTTAGAGAAAGCAAGCAGGAAACCAGTAAGACAAATGAATAAGAGAGGAGCTACATTTACATAGGATTACCGTAAATAACAGCTATAAATGCTCACTCTAATAATTTGTCTACTCGTATTAAATCCCGCTCCTAATAAAGAAGAAGAATCAACCATGATCACGTGTCTATCGCACAGTATAAACATTTGATGAGCTACAATCACATAACTTTCTCTATCCTTTATTAGTGGGTATGCGAACTATTCTTACAAAGCTTATTACTCTCTGTACCACATATAGTAAGTAGGGGAAGTACTGTATTCCACCCAAAAATTTGATATCGGGATTTAACTGGAACTATATGTTTTGAGTCTGCTGAATCCAAACAAACAAACCATTTTTAGAAAAAAAGCTCGTGTATGTCTCTGTGTGTGTATATGTGTGTGTGTGTGTGTGTGTGTGTGTGTGTGTGTGTGACTATGAACAGTCTCGGATAAGTACCACATTAGATATCTGGTTCAGTACCTTCCAAAGATATGACACGAGGATTTTCAAGAAAATCCCTCTATCTCCAACTACACTTTACATGGAACACTTTTCGAAACTTTTGATTATCTTAAAAACGGCTTTAAGGATTTTGATTACAACATAAGGATATTTACATGACAAATAAAATGTACATCTTGAACTTTCTGAGAATAGAATCAGAAGTATTCTTCATTCCGAAGGAATTTTGTATAATCTTGGTAAACTGGTAAACGTTAAGCGATATACGAAAACGTAACATACAAAAATCTCTTTACTTTCAAACCTGTGAACTACTGGAGTAGACATTGGCTGTAGGAAAGACTACTTTTTTCTCTCTGTATCAAATAGAATACAGCTTCAAAAGGAGCATAATTTTTCCGAGAAAATATCAAAGTCCCAACAAGAAAGTACTAGTCGGCCTCGATATGAATGCGTGTGGTGTGAAGAGGAACTAAACAGTTATGAAAGAAGTGGGCGGGCCATTGGAAGGACAGTCAAGTATAGAAAACATATGCAGTTCCGAGTTCCTGCTAACAAGACTGAGGCCTGCACATGTAGTACCCACTATTTTCATTGTGCGTGTACATTTCCCTATTGCCTTGCCCCTCACTCCCCTCTATCCTTAGCCTTGATTGTCAACAGAACTCTGTGGCACCCTCCACCAAGCGCAATCATATCGTAGCCAACTGGCAGGTATTAAATTCATATGTAAACCTCACACTATGCATGGTTTATTAAGTGTGGATTCACTAGTTTAAAATGTAACTTTCAAAGAACTCACTTTCAATAAAATCAAATTTTATGTTCAATATATTCATATTCTACGTTAGTAAGCATAGTTCTAAGAATGCGTATCAATTAGTAATTTAATTTCACTATGATTTGCTCATTTCTTGCATTTGTATAAAATAAAGTATTCATCTACGCTTTAGCAGCGAAATTAGCGTAGAACATGTTTATTTTAATACGCAAAACAACAACAAAATTCTGGCGTTTTCCCATATTTTTATTTTATCAGTTTTGTTAGTTTTGAAAGTTTCACCAACTTTAGATATTTTGTGATTAAAACATTATTTTATAATATTAAGTTATTTTTATGTTGTACCTGGCAACGTCACCAGCATATGATTTAAACTGACGGAGAAATGAATTTATGAATCCGTAAAAACTAAGGAATTAATGACGATGGTCGGTAAAACATTGATAATTTCTGTCTTTGATACATTTCAAAACAAAATCCCTTTACACTACAATTTCGGGTATTATACCAAACAATTTGCTCTACTATAAACCTATGAAATAATTTTGTAAACAACAAACCGAAAAAGTTTAAAGAAATAGCTTCAATTAAAAAGCAATTAGAAAAAAATAGAACACAAAAATGTTTTAAAAAATGTCAGAACATGTAAACGTATTATCATTTATTCGTTAATTAAAATGTTTTGAATGCTATGATCGCTCCTAGAATTTTTAAGTGGCGACATACACTTTCTGAAGATACTGTATACGTTATCCATGCCATCGCTCAGGCATGACAAGATCGAATACCACCATAGAGCATACATTGTAAACGTGAAAGTTCAGAGCAGTTGACGTAACAGCAGCAGGTTGAGCAAGTATAGAACACGGTTCATCTGATGCAGGTAGAGTGTGAAACTATTATTTTCTGTTTCCAACCGTTGGTTTTCAAGAAAATATGAGCAAAGATAACAACATAATGAGCTACAACTACTACTTGACTTGTTTAAACTTAGTACAACAACAACAATAATAATAATAATAATAATAATAATAATAACCTTCACTCAACGGTTTAGACATTCTGTCTGTACCATCTTCACCGTAATTCTTCCATTCTCTATATGGTCTACCTACATCTCTTTTACCAGATCGTATATAATTGTAGGTTTGTTTTGGAAGTTTTCTATTATCCACCCTGTTTAAATGATTTAACCTTTTAGCCCGTATTGTACTTAATAATACTAACAATAATCATAATCACTTTTATCATATCCACAGATTTAGGTGCCACCATTACTCGCGTAGTGATATCCTACACTTGATTACAAACTCTGGGCCTTAAATCTGTGGACCCAAAAAACCATGGATAAGATAAGGGACTGTGACAAAAGAAGAGCAAACGCCATAAGTTCTCGTACTTAACTAACACACGCCTTAGCTAACACTTGCCTTTTCCTATGATTTGCTAAGTTTTCAATATGCCATTTTATATATTTGTACCATAATATCTGATCTCCAAAAAGTTCACAACCTTAAACAGACATAAGACATCGGAATCGCATCTTCCATGCCATTACGCAAAAGAATCCTAGTTCGTCGTTCACACCTTGTAACGGTACGCAAATCTTGTATGGTCGAGTGCACGGATGCTTTTGGTTTCCTAAAGTGTTTGTCTTTACTTAATGTTGGCAGAATTTTCATATCATCTAAGTTCCACAACAGCCCTGAGTGAGCCAATCTCTTATTAGTTTAAATTCAAGTCGATACACCGCCTATGAGCAAAAGGTCAGACTTAGATGAATGGCGAAACTGGGGAAAGAAACATTTTACTTGAGCAGCTGGAAGGCATGCTCTATTCCAGCCCATTTAAGAGTCCGTTTCGAATTGTTTTGATGTTACTTGCATTAAATATTAACCTATGAATACAGGTCGGATTCAGAATCAGGAACCAAAGAAAAGGGGGAGTAAGACAGATATTAAGTAAAATGCTAGAACCAGCGGTGTAGCAGAGGGGGTTAGCATTTCCTTATCAACATAAACCATTGCACATTATATAGGCACAATTCCGTGCAGTCGACTGTACTTTTCTATAGTTTATGTAACACATACATTTATATATTGTAACGTGCACTTGGCCCTGAGGCATTAGGATATATGATAAATGTATCATAATCGTGGAACGAGGGAGTATATTTTGGAGCTAGGATTCACAACATTCAACAAAGTTGATAACAATTTATTATAAAGTCTTCTTAATACTTTAACAGTGATACACGTATCCTAGCTTGCAAACATTTAAGTTTCAACAATCCAAAATTAATACTCCTTTTACCTACAAAAATACAACTTCTCTCTTTCACCACATGAAGTTTTAAATATCATTAACACATAAAGCGTTTAAATTTTGCTGCCATCGCAAACAAATATGCTCCAGTTTTATGAATGCTTCTCCCACGAAATAATACTGAAGCAAGCCAAGCGCTAGGATATAAATTTAGACAAATTACGAAAGAAAAGATAATCTTAAATTTGGAAAGTGCCGAAACGTTATTCTTGGCTGCATACGCTGCACCTTGCCGAATACACCAGAGCTTAAAGCTCTCGCTGGCTGTTTGTTCGATTACCCTTTGTAGATTGATTGTCATCCTGTCGGGGAGATTAGCCGTGTTGCCGTTGCTGTAGATGGCTCAGCGAGCGATGACGTGAACTTGCCAGCCAATCATGGCTCCGGACGACCTTAATGTCGTGCTACTAAAACCAAGTCATGGGCGACGACATTGCTGTAATAAGCTGGTCAAGCATGCGGCGTTGTAGGATGCGGCGACGGAAATGGTACAATATTCTTACAGTTTTATGATTTTGTAAAATAACTTGCAACAACTTAAATATGGGGAAAATGGGGAAAACGTCCATCAGAGAAAGAGGCGCAGAATCCGGCGATAGAAAAGAAATAAACATGTTGAATGAGATGTTGAATAATATAGAGATCGGATGCAACTCCTTCCAAGCCGTTTGATTTTATGCTATGCAAGTTTTACTGAGAGTTTTACATCTTTTCAGCGCTATTCTTAAAGTCAACAAACCGACATAATTTTTACTCATTTCAAAATGTAAATGAATCAATTAAAACATTCCTCAGTAAAATGGCGGTAAGAAGACGTCTAGTTTGGCGTCTTATTTTTCTATAAAAATAAGGCCATTCTCTTACATTACTCATATTTTTCGTTTTGCCGTCGCTTTGTGTTGTGAGGGCACGTGGTTGTAGATCTTTGAAACTTATCAAATGTGGAGTTGTTTCCGGGAAGTAGGTTCTAAATGCGTTAATTAGGTAAAGGAGTTCTCGGCAGTTATGAAGTGCGGCAAATTGTTTATAAAATAGAGATAAAGCGAGAAATTGTTCACTTTGTTTAATTATTTAACTTAGAGAAAGCAAGCAAGAAACCAGTAAGACAAATGAATAAGAGAGGAGCTACATTTACATAGGATTACCGTAAATAACAGCTATAAATGCTCACTCTAATAATTTGTCTACTCGTATTAAATCCCGCTCCTAATAAAGAAGAAGAATCAACCATGATCACGTGTCTATCGCACAGTATAAACATTTGATGAGCTACAATCACATAACTTTCTCTATCCTTTATTAGTGGGTATGCGAACTATTCTTACAAAGCTTATTACTCTCTGTACTACATATAGTAAGTAGGGGAAGTACTGTATTCCACCCAAAAATTTGATATCGGGATTTAACTGGAAATATATGTTTTGAGTCTGCTGAATCCAAACAAACAAACCATTTTTAGAAAAAAAGCTCGTGTATGTCTCTGTGTGTGTATGTGTGTGTGTGTGTGTGTGTGTGTGTGTGTGTGTGTGTGACTATGAACAGTCTCGGATAAGTACCACATTAGATATCTGGTTCAGTACCTTCCAAAGATATGACACGAGGATTTTCAAGAAAATCCCTCTATCTCCAACTACACTTTACATGGAACACTTTTCGAAACTTTTGATTATCTTAAAAACGGCTTTAAGGATTTTGATTACAACATAAGGATATTTACATGACAAATAAAATGTACATCTTGAACTTTCTGAGAATAGAATCAGAAGTATTCTTCATTCCGAAGGAATTTTGTATAATCTTGGTAAACTGGTAAACGTTAAGCGATATACGAAAACGTAACATACAAAAATCTCTTTAAAACACACAATTTACTTAAAATAAGTTTTTGTGTGTCATAAACAATTTCTGAGATATCCGTTATTATAGGTTCAAATTGTTCAACACTTATTCTTTTAGTCTCGTGATTTTCAGTTTTTTTCCGATTGCATGGAAATAGTATGGAATTTAAGGCCGGTATTTAGACCAGTTCTTAAACATTTTACTATCGCTATTCTCTTTGTATTTATAACGAAATGTGTAATGTAATTATTTTGGATTAAAATACAGTAGATAGAAAAATAAACTTTAGTAAGAATAGTTTGTTCACCCAATAATAAAGTTATAGGTTTGATAAAGTCATGTGGGTTTATCACATCAGATTTTTAGAAAAAGGTCTGCGTTTGTGGTGTGTGTGTGTGTGTGTGTGTGTGTGTGTGTGTCTATGAACAGCATAACTCAAAAATGAAATGTCGGCTAAATACCAAACTTGGTATTTAGCTTCAGTATTTTCCAAAGATACAACACGAAGATTTTCAAGAAAATCCTCCCACACAAACTACCCTTTACATAAAACTTTTTCGTAAATTTTGATTTTCTAAAAAATGGATCTAACGATTTTGATCAAAATGCCATATGGGTATGAAAGATATTTGCATTACAAATAAATATTTATCTTGAATTTTCTGGGAACAGCGTGTGTAGTCCTCTTCATTCAAAAAGTAATTTTGTATAAACTAACTGGAAAACGTTAAATTATAAGCGAAAGCGTATTATACAACAAAATTTAGATCTCTTTAAAACACATATTTTACTTTAAATAACCTTTTTGTAACATAAGCTATTAATGGTTCGAATCATTCAATACATCGTCATTCTTTTCTCAAGTCCTCGATTTTCATTTGTATCTCGCGATTGCATGAAAAGTGTATGGGGTTCTTAAACATTTGACTTTTGCTGTTTCCTTAACGAAATGTGTAATGTAGCTATTTATGTAAAATTTTATCTCGAATTTAATTAAGTATTTTGAGATTCAAGGTATACGTTGTATTTGTGTTTAATATGTGGTATTTTAATCGTAACCGTTAGAGCCATCTCATCCGACTTTTTCTTTTTGAGTTGTACTGTTTACAGACGAAAACACACACACACACGTACATTTTTCTAAAAATCCTATTTTTTGGATTCAGAGGGCCACAAAACATGTATTCACGGTGCAAGCTAGGTATAGAATTTTTGGGTAGATTGCACTACCTTCTCTACCTACTATGCCGTGTTCGAGAAGGTAAAAAAGCCAAAAAGAAAATACATGGCTTTTGTACTTGAATTTTGAAATTGAACATGCAACTCGAAAGAACTATAAAGATAAATTATACACTAATTACCACCACAGAAAATATATTTAATTTATTCGGGAAGGAATACGTTTAAACCTATAGGCTTATAATAGGATAATTATACTGTAGACAAAAATTAGTTACACTCTGCCACAATTTATGCGGTAATAATTTTGTCAATATGAGTAGTATGGATTTAGCGGTTCTGTATCACTTAATTTGCAGGAATGTGTAATTAATATGCTAATTAGCCCCCCCACCTCCTCTCCCCCACCCCCCGCTGTGCCTTGGTAGTTTTACTTGCAGCTGCGGTCGTAAATCATGTTGAGTACAATGGAGGCTTGACAGTTAAGCAATTAAGGCTGTCAATCAACTGTCAAAACGAACAAAGGGGTCATAAATTTAAGGTTCTGTAACAAAGGCGAGATGTTTTTCCTACCCATCCCACATCAGGCCACTTCTGCACCTGGTCAGTTACCCACCCCCACTTCCATTGTGTGTCGAACACGTGGCATACTCGTTCCACTAGCTTTTAACAAAAGAACAATGCTTAACATTCAGCTGTCAAAATGAACAAAGCCCATGATGAATTAGGGTTGTAACAAAGAGAAACAAGTTCTATTGTCCGATGCAAGCATTCTTTAGAAAGACCACCTGGCATACTCATCCCACAACCCAATAACAAAGCCTGACCCTTTCCATTGTGTAAGAGATTCTATTGTGTGTGCCTTTCTATTGTCCTTGGCAAGGCTAGTTTAGAAAGACACCTGCAGCGTTCCCATCCCACAATCCAATAACAAAGCCTGACCCTTTCCATTGTTTGGCCACCTGCTAGTTTGACAAAAGAATTCGAGGGTTGCTTTATACTCGTCCTGTCTTGTTTGTGTGAAAGAGAGAGAAACTTGTTTACCAACTCTGCGTGACGTCATAGTCGGCCATCATGATTTTGCCTGAGGGAGTCCTCTCCGATGTTTTACGACCTCCTACGAATATACCCGAGCATAGTTAACAAGCATTCTGTTTCAGCCAACGACTCCGAAAAAATCGCCTAATATACATTTCATTACGTGCATTAAACCTCTGAGTGATATCCATAGATCGGTGTTCGATTCTTACTGTAATCAAAAGTTTATTGCTAATGAGAAATTAATGATTGATATTATTATATCATTACCCTAATTAATAAATAGGCGTTCAGAGAATTCTAGCTCGAGTCTTACCAAGTGAAACTCTAACGCGTAATAACTATTAAACTATGCAAGGTCAGATTAAAAAAATGTATTTATCAATTATAATTTAATTTTTTATATATCATTACCCTAATTAATGAAAGGGTGTTCAGAGGGTTCTAGCTCGAATCTTACCCAACGAAACTCTAATGCTTAATAAATATTAAACTATGCAAGGTCAGATTTAAAAATGTATTTATCAAATATAATTTTTTATACATCATTACCCTGATTAATGAAAGACCGTTCAGAGGACCCTAGTTCGAATCTTACGCAGCGAAACTCTAATGCTTAATAAATATTAAACTATGTAAGGTTAGATTAAAATGTATTTAACAAATATCATTTAATTTTTATACATCATTACAATAATTAATAAAAAGGGTGTTCAGAGGGTCCTAGATCGAATCTGCGAAACTCTAATGCCCAATAACTATTAAACTATGCACGGCTAGATTAAAATGTATTTAACAAATATAATTTAATTAATGAAACGGTGTTCAGAGGGTTCTAGATCGAATCTGCGAAACTCTAATGCTTAATAAATATTAAACTATGTGAGTATTGGGCGGTCAGATTAAAACGTGTTTAACAAATATAATTTAATATACACGACATTACAATGTTTAACGACCTGTATTCTTAGGAACCATAGGTCCGTAGTTCGAATCCTGCCCTGCGAAACGCTATAATAACTATTAAAATATTGAAGCAGGGAGCGGTCGGATTAAAATTGCACTTAGCAAATATAATTATTTATATTAAACCCTGATGCATACTTAGATATCCCGAAGCCTAGACAACATTCTTTCTTCTTCTCCTCTCTTTTTCTTTCTATCTATCTCTTTCTTTCTCCACGACTTGTACACATTCAGGCGTTCACATATACACGAGCGCTTGTACACACATCAGCAAACATACACTGGTGCACGCATGCAAGCACATACACACACGCACATGTAAGTACACACACGCACACACGCACAAACGCAAGCACATACACACACGCACATACATACACCAGCACATACACACACATGCACATACATACAACAGTACACATACATACACCAGTACACACACGCATTCACGCACCTCATGCGTATACATACATACACCAGTACACTCACGCATTCACGCACCTCATGCGTATAGAAAAATACACCAGTGCTCTTACACTCTCACATACATATATATGGACACACACACACGTGCAAGCACATATGCCTGTTCACTTACACCCAACAGCACCAACCCACACACGCACACACCAACTCACGCGCATGTCCTGAATGAAAAGAGACAAAATGATGCAATAAAAACTAATTATAGCTCGGGATGCAAGGCTCCATTTACGATTGCTCGAAACCGGTCTTCTAATAACTCCAAAACTAATTAAAATAAAGACAGTAAATAAACTTTATTACTTTTATGCCATTAGCTCGTTTCTTGTGCATGTATATTAGAGTCCAGGTGTCATGGGTTCGATCCTTAACTTTAAAATCTCAATTATCTCAGAAACTAGCAGGGATTAAGGTGCGGACCAAAGCACGATTTTTAGTTCCTACGATGAACAATTAATGCTTTATATAATTTCCAATCAGTATCCCTAGCTCGAAACCCGATCTTTCAGTGACTTCCTTAATTTTCCACTGTGTTCTAGAATATATCACTTAGATCAATGTTGCAACTGCATACAGGTCTTTTAAACACAAGCTAATATTATAAATAATTTTGTTTCTGGCGTTCTGAGTTCGAATACCGATTCAATGAAGTTTACTTATAAATTTAATAACAGGAAATAATTAAGACAAAGGTACCAAATAAACCTATTACGTTTATGTCATCAGATAATATCTTGCGGGCGTATATTAGGGTACCTGACGTCATGGGTTCGATCCTTAAGTTTAAATCTCAATTATCGCAGAAACTAGCAGAGATAGAGCTGTAGACGAAAGCATGTTTGATAGCTCATACAATGAACAATTAATGCTGTATATAATTTTCAATCAGTTGCCCCTAGTTCGAATCCCGATCTTTCAATGACTTCACTGATTTTCCTCTGTACTCTAGAATACATCACTTAGATTGGTGCTTTAACTGTATGCAGCTTTGTGTAACGACATTATGGATGTACTCTGTGTGAGAGAGAGCGAGAGAGGGAGAGGAAGTGAAACAAGCAGGGATAGAAGTGCTGAAGGCCTCTGCGCATGCGTAGCAAGAGATGATGTCATTGGCTGCAATAATCACGTGACGTGTAAGCATCACAGCCATGATGACGTGCCTGCATCGCCTGGAGGGGGTTTAGATCCCTATATAAACAGACATCTGTCCCATGTTAGAACTGTTGTGTACTTATTAACTTTACATTCAAGTTTTAAAAAGCTTTAAAAGCAACGTGAGCTGCAGGCCGTCTACACATTCAGCACATATCAAAACGGGGCAATGCAAGGTGAGTTAGTTTTAAATAACTATATAAAATCACTGTTGGCTTTTACAATACATTTAATTTTATTTAAACGTTACAGTACATGAAAGACGATTCGTTACAAAGAGCATCATATTTTCTAATCTGTGCTTTACATTCACATGGATTTCACTGCATACTCTTCTTCAGTTCACATGATTTTCGCCACACCTTCTTCTTACATAAACATTCATACGACTTTCTCCCTCATTCATTGTTTCACTATACACTCACATGATTTCCTCTACTCATTCTTTGTTCCCCTGCAGGTTCATGCTTTGTTAACATTCACACGACGTTCTCAGCTCATTTCTCTATTGACATTCACATGATCTTCTCAACACATTCTTACATAAACATTCGCACACGATTTCCTCTACTCATTCTTTGGTTCTCTGCTGGCTCATCTTCAATGAACATTCACATGATTTTCTGTACTTATTCTTTGTTTCTCTACACATTCATAGGCTTACTTACAAAACAGGCACACCCTAGTTCTAATATAAAGAACTGTATAACTCGTTCTTCAACTTGAATAATGTAGTGAAAATAATAATTCATGGCAATCTCTGTTACAGATTGTTTAGCTGATAGACTTAACAAGATGGTGGAAGAGCGTAGTTTCCTACCGACTCGCCGAGTTCAAGATCTCGAAATAGGTCTTAACTATGAGATAAAGTCCTTAAAGAGAGTTCAAACAAGATATGGTACCAGGATCGTATCTTCGCTGGAGGATTGTCAAGTGTTCTTGCCAGAGCGCTATAATTCGTTAACCGATCAAGAGATTGCAGAAATACCTGGGAGCGTATACCTACAGTATAATGGCATGGAAGAGAAGGGGAAATTTAAGACATGTAAATTGTCTTTTTTACACGCAAAGAAGGTGCGTAGAAGTGTCAAACTTAAGTATTGAATGTTCTCCCATTTCACAATGAAAAATTCATAAATAAAACAACTGACTCATTGATATTACATTTAAAGATACAAAAGATTCATATTATAGAATTTTATAAAAAATTAACGAAATTACAATATCACATGCTTTGAGTTTAATTATATCTAGCGCATTGAAATAACTCTAAATATCCGAATGTTTATACAAATCTTTGTGCTTCTTTTTACATGTGCCATATGCTTCATTTTACATGTATCATAACAAAAAATGTAATTCTTTCCAGGTTGCTTTTACTTGACCAAGATAGTTTTCTAAGACTTTCATTGTGCAATGTTTCAGGGGGTGCAATAAGAGGAAGAAGAAGAGGAATAGCCTGCTGCCATGCAAAGGATGCTGACGCTATTGGAGGGTAGAATACCTACAAGAAACATTTCGGCAAGAAACGGGTGCTGAGACATCTACATCACCGAAACACATTAAGACAGGATCCTTATATAACATTACAGGGTATACAATGAAAAAATACGGTCAATTTTGTATACAATTCAATGCACGGCTGAGAGTTAGCTCGAACTAGTCTCCCTATATTCACTGAAATTAAGCATTGTGAGCAATAATTTAAGTGACTGTGAAAATACTTTAAGTAATGGTGAAATTTGTATAACCCGCTGTTACAAGTGTAATGACATATACAGAAACAATGAGTCGGATGAGAAAGTGATGGAAATGTAAGATAAATAATAACAATAAAAGAATTAAGGTATGCTTTTACATAGTGTTTTTATTCATTAAAATCCTTGCATTCCTAATGAAAAATAAATCATTACAATGATTAGTTTAAGTTATGTCACCATGATCAAAAAGAGAACCGTCTTCAGATGCATTACTCGATCTTAAGTCAGAGCATCAAAAAAAGACAAATCACGGCTTCTCCATTTTAGATGTGGTGTCACTATTCAGGTAAATTCCTGTAACACAGCAGGTTGAGTATGCAGATCTGTGGTCCTAAATGGGTGAAACAGAGTCTTATCCAGCTTAACAGTCTTGAGATCTCAGCATCAGAAAGTCGAATCACAAGCCTTCTCCACTCGATGAGTACAGGTTTAACAACAGCATTCTCTTCACCCTGAGACTGTGTAATGTATATAAATGTTCAACTTGACAAGGGATTCTAAACTCGTTGTTAGAGTCCAGAACTGATGTATTATATGGTGAAAACACATGTTCCTCTTCTTAGTGATCTTGTCGTCGAATCTCGGTGTCGATAACATTGAAGATACCCATGATTATAGGATTCTGAAGCCCAAAAACTGTAGGAACTGCTGATTGCGTGATGTTAACCTGATGGGCGTCAAGGGCAGAGCATGATGTGTGCGTTGAATCATTCCATTATTATATCCTTGACGTCGTTGACTTCTTCTAAAAACTATAGGCATTATGCTTATATCCTTGTTTCTAAAGGCAATGATATTGCTGTTAGGCTCCCCTGTTTGCTCTATGAAGCGGATCTTTATGAACAACAGGTAAAATTTGATTTGAAGGTTCCTGTGAAATATGTTATCCAGCCGTAACAGATGGGAACACTAGTAGATGGAGTGTCCACTTTTACTATAGAGGAAGGAGACTGATGCAATACTGTGCTAAATTCGTGTGATGTTCAACTTAAATATATTCACTAGGAAATCAGATTCAGACAGCTGATTAGATGGAATAACTTTGTCACTGAAGGACCACAGAACGTTCCTATAGAACAATCACTGGAAAAAATCAAGAGTGAAAGGACATTTTAATGACATTTTTATTATTATTATTCACTGATCTCATAAAGAAGACATTCGCATCCTAATATGAGGAATCTTTAAACGTAGGGCATACAAGTCAAGGTCTATGTTACTCAATGTTTTCTCCGGGACAAGTATAGCCCTCTGCCTGAGTTTTTTGAATTCCCTTTCAGGCCCTGTCTCCTCTTCGTTTCTGTGTTTCTTCCCTTATTCTTATTCACTCGAAAACCTCTCCCTCTTGCTTCAATTTCTTTGTTACGTCTCATCATTTCAGCAAGTTGTTTATCTGCAGCTTTTTTCGTATTTACAGCTGTAGCAATTTGTGATGCACCTCCAGCGGCAGCGCCTAGAGCTGCAATAATTGGTACGAGAGGTAGAAATCCTCCTCCTTTCTTCTTTTTGGACCCTCCGCCAACAGATACCTTTCTCTCAATTTCTCTCTTATGCCTCATCATTTCGGCAAGTTGTTTATCTGCTGCTTTTTTGTTATTTACTGCTGAGGCAATTTGGTCTGCACCTCCAGCAGCAGCGCCTAGAGCTGCAATAATTGGTATGACAGGTAGAAATCCTCCTCGTTTCTTCTTCGTGGTTACTGCACCTGGAGCTATCTGTCCCTTAATAATTGCTGTTACTAGTCACGCTGCCAACTTTTCACCTAATGTAACATCAGATGTTTGCACGCTTTTCCAAGTCGTTTCAGCCAGATCTTGTCAGCAATGTTTCTCGAAGCAGAGACCTTATGCTGAGCGTTGGCAATGCCACTAAGATTACACGAATCGTCTAACGGAATTATTCCAGGGTCTCCTCTCTTTAATTTTTCTCTAGCTTTACCACAGTTTCTCAGTCTATGTAACCAGGTAAATGTACTTCAACGCTTGCAGGCTAGTGAGAGAGTTAATTAAACCGAAACCTCTTGCGAGCTTAACCACCTTAGCTCTCACGTTATACTAAGAGATTTTTATTCAGGATAGTTCTTTTATACTTTCTCATTAGCGTATATACATTAAGAGCGATTTATTTTACTTTAGATGTCAAGCTAGAGAGGATGAAACAAGAATGCTCACAGCCTATTGATATGTTAGGCTTTGAAAGCGACTTTAGATGTGAACTTAGTGGAAAACTGTTTCATTCAATGTTCTTGACTTGCCTATCATGTAACCCATTCAGGGAAAAGGTGGCCAGCAAAGGGAAAAAGGAGACCAGCAAAGGGAAAAAGGTGACCAGCAAAGGGAAAAAAGGTGACCAGCAAAGGGAAAAACGTGACCAGCAAAGGTAAAAAACGTGACCAGCAAAGGGAAAAAGGTGACCAGCAAAGGGAAAAAATTTGACCAGCAAAGGGAAAAAAGGTGACCAGCAAAGGGAAAAATGTGACCAGCAATGGGAAAAACGTGACCAGCAAAGGGAAAAAGGTGACCAGCAAAGGGAAAAAGGTGACCAGCAAAGGGAAAAAGGTGACCAGAAAAGGGAAAAAGGTGACCAGCAAAGGGAAAAAGGTGACCAGCAAAGGGAAAAAGGTGACAAGGAAAGGGAAAAAGGAGACCAGGAAAGGGAAAAAGGTGACCAGGAAAGGGAAAAAGGTGACCAGGAAAGGGAAAAAGGTGACCAGCAAAGGGAAAAAGGTGACCAGGAAAGGGAAAAAGGTGACCAGCAAAGGGAAAAAGGTGACCAGCAAAGGGAAAAAGGTGACCAGCAAAGGGAAAAAGGTGACCAGCAAAGGGAAAAAGGTGACCAGCAAATGGAAAAAGGTGACCAGCAAAGGGAAAAAGGTGACCAGCAAAGGGAAAAAGGTGACCAGCAAAGGGAAAAAGGTGACCAGCAATGGGAAAAAAGGTGACCAGCAACGGGAAAAACGTTACCAGCAAAGGGAAAAAGGTGACCAGCAACGGGAAAAACGTTACCAGCAAAGGGAAAAATGTGACCAGCAAAGGGAAAAAGGTGACCAGCAAAGGGAAGAAGGTGACCAGCAAAGGGAAAAAGGTGACCAGCAAAGGGAAAAAGGTGACCAGCAAAGGGAAAAAGGTGACCAGCAACGGGAAAAACGTTACCAGCAAAGGGAAAAAGGTGACCAGCAACGGGAAAAACGTTACCAGCAAAGGGAAAAATGTGACCAGCAAAGGGAAAAAGATGACCAGTAAAGGGAAAAATGGGACCAGAAGAGGGAAAAACGTGGCTTGCAAAGGGATAAAGGTGACCAATAAGGGAAAAATGTGACCAGCAAAGGGAAAAAGGTGGCCAGCAAAGGGAAAATAGGTGACCTGCAAAGGGAAAAAGGTGACCAGCAAAGGGAAAAACGTGGCCTGCAAAGGGAAAAATGTGACCAGCAAAGGGAAAAAAGGTGACCAGCAAAGGCAAAAGGTGACCAGCAAAGGGAAAAGTGTGACCAGCAAAGGGAAAAATGTGACCAGCAAAGGGAAAAATGTAACCAGCAAAGGGAAAAAGGTGACCAGTAAACGGAAAAAGGTGACCAGCAAAGGGAAAAACGTGACCTGCAAAGGGAAAAAGGTGACCAGCTAAGGGAAAAATGTGACAGCAAAGGGAAAAGGTGGCCAGCAAAGAGAAAAAAGGTGACCTGAGAAGGGAAAATGACCAGTATCTCCCTCAACTCTCGCATTCTCTGTGCTAACTATCAAGAAAACTTGTTCTCTTACCTCTATGAATCCATTTCTAGCTACTTGAATCTGCTTGTGCTTAATGAGATAGTTATAATTATCGGAATTACAACTATTATGTGCGAATGCTACAATATTTTGCTTAGTTTAATTCGGGCATGGCTGTTTATATGCATCAAAACCTGAGTACATATATAAATACATAAATGTTAAAAAATAGCTCAGTCTCGTGTTATCGTATACGAATTCAACATCTACAGAATACATTGACTAGTTTACATATACTGCTTGAGCATGAACACTCACAAAGACGGACAATTACAGTCAATTTACGAGAATCTTGATTTTTCGTATGTTTCCCAAGGGGGGAGTAATCGCTTTGTTAAGTGCTGCATATGTAATAGAACTTTAAAAAACAGGACAATTTCAACGCTTAAGCAACATAGGAGACGATGCTGTAAAGCAATGGCCAGCTGTGCATTGACTACAACACCAAAACGAGATCCTGAAATCTTCTCAAGTCCCGAAGAGAGGGATTCAAGATGCACTGTACTTGGAATCAGTTCAAGCGATCCTGTAATAACGTCAAGTGCTACCACTGATAAAGCAATGAGAGCAGTTTCTTTGAATGAGCAAGCTCTGAATAAACGCACCAATGAAAGCAAGCATACTAGTGTCAACTCACCTAGATTAGAAGATATATCCAAAGCGAATACAGGGGAGATGCTATGCCGCTACACCGATCCTAATGATTTGGTAAACATGCTAACATACACCTGATAAAAATGACTTTTCCGATGCGATTAACGACATTATTCAGGATTTAAAGCAGGGTGGTTTTATAGCGTGATTAGCATTTGCAAAACCTTGAAACCATGAAAGAGTTAGAAAGATTCCTCATATTAGGATGCGAATGTCTTCTTTATTAGATCAGTGAATAATAATAATAAAAATGTCATTAAAATGTCCTTTCACTCTTGATTTTTCCCAGTGATTGTTCTATAGGAACGTTCTGTGGTCCTTCAGTGACAAAGTTATTCCATCTAATCAGCTGTCTGAATCTGATTTCCTAGTGAATTTATTTAAGTTGAGCATCACACGAATTTAGCACAGTATTGCATCAGTCTCCTTCCTCTATAGTAAAAGTGGACACTCCATCTACTAGTGTTCCCATCTGTTACGGCTGGATAACGTATTTCACAGGAACCTTCAAATCAAATTTTACCTGTTGTTCATAAAGATCCGCTTCATAGAGCAAACAGGGGAGCCTAACAGCAATATCATTGCCTTTAGAAACAAGGATATAAGCATAATGCCTATAGTTTTTAGAAGAAGTCAACGACGTCGAGGATATAATAATGGAATGATTCAACGCACACATCATGCTCTGCCCTTGACGCCCATCAGGTTAACATCACGCAATCAGCAGTTCCTACAGTTTTTGGGCTTCAGAATCCTATAATCATGGGTATCTTCAATGTTATCGACACCGAGATTCGACGACAAGATCACTAAGAAGAGGAACATGTGTTTTCACCATATAATACATCAGTTCTGGACTCTAACAACGAGTTTAGAATCCCTTGTCAAGTTGAACATTTATATACATTACACAGTCTCAGGGTGAAGAGAATGCTGTTGTTAAACCTGTACTCATCGAGTGGAGAAGGCTTGTGATTCGACTTTCTGATGCTGAGATCTCAAGACTGTTAAGCTGGATAAGACTCTGTTTCACCCATTTAGGACCACAGATCTGCATACTCAACCTGCTGTGTTACAGGAATTTACCTGAATAGTGACACCACATCTAAAATGGAGAAGCCGTGATTTGTCTTTTTTTGATGCTCTGACTTAAGATCGAGTAATGCATCTGAAGACGGTTCTCTTTTTGATCATGGTGACATAACTTAAACTAATCATTGTAATGATTTATTTTTCATTAGGAATGCAAGGATTTTTAATGAATAAAAACACTATGTAAAAGCATACCTTAATTCTTTTATTGTTATTATTTATCTTACATTTCCATCACTTTCTCATCCGACTCATTGTTTCTGTATATGTCATTACACTTGTAACAGCGGGTTATACAAATTTCACCATTACTTAAAGTATTTTCACAGTCACTTAAATTATTGCTCACAATGCTTAATTTCAGTGAATATAGGGAGACTAGTTCGAGCTAACTCTCAGCCGTGCATTGAATTGTATACAAAATTGACCGTATTTTTTCATTGTATACCCTGTAATGTTATATAAGGATCCTGTCTTAATGTGTTTCGGTGATGTAGATGTCTCAGCACCCGTTTCTTGCCGAAATGTTTCTTGTAGGTATTCTACCCTCCAATAGCGTCAGCATCCTTTGCATGGCAGCAGGCTATTCCTCTTCTTCTTCCTCTTATTGCACCCCCTGAAACAATGCACAATGAAAGTCTTAGAAAACTATCTTGGTCAAGTAAAGGCAGCCTGGAAAGAATTACATTTTTTGTTATGATACATGTAAAATGAAGCATATGGCACATGTAAAAAGAAGCACAAAGATTTGTATAAACATTCGGATATTTAGAGTTATTTCAATGCGCTAGATATAATTAAACTCAAAGCATGTGATATTGTAATTTCGTTAATTTTTTATAAAATTCTATAATATGAATCTTTTGTATCTTTAAATGTAATATCAATGAGTCAGTTGTTTTATTTATGAATTTTTCATTGTGAAATGGGAGAACATTCAATACTTAAGTTTGACACTTCTACGCACCTTCTTTGCGTGTAAAAAAGACAATTTACATGTCTTAAATTTCCCCTTCTCTTCCATGCCATTATACTGTAGGTATACGCTCCCAGGTATTTCTGCAATCTCTTGATCGGTTAACGAATTATAGCGCTCTGGCAAGAACACTTGACAATCCTCCAGCGAAGATACGATCCTGGTACCATATCTTGTTTGAACTCTCTTTAAGGACTTTATCTCATAGTTAAGACCTATTTCGAGATCTTGAACTCGGCGAGTCGGTAGGAAACTACGCTCTTCCACCATCTTGTTAAGTCTATCAGCTAAACAATCTGTAACAGAGATTGCCATGAATTATTATTTTCACTACATTATTCAAGTTGAAGAACGAGTTATACAGTTCTTTATATTAGAACTAGGGTGTGCCTGTTTTGTAAGTAAGCCTATGAATGTGTAGAGAAACAAAGAATAAGTACAGAAAATCATGTGAATGTTCATTGAAGATGAGCCAGCAGAGAACCAAAGAATGAGTAGAGGAAATCGTGTGCGAATGTTTATGTAAGAATGTGTTGAGAAGATCATGTGAATGTCAATAGAGAAATGAGCTGAGAACGTCGTGTGAATGTTAACAAAGCATGAACCTGCAGGGGAACAAAGAATGAGTAGAGGAAATCATGTGAGTGTATAGTGAAACAATGAATGAGGGAGAAAGTCGTATGAATGTTTATGTAAGAAGAAGGTGTGGCGAAAATCATGTGAACTGAAGAAGAGTATGCAGTGAAATCCATGTGAATGTAAAGCACAGATTAGAAAATATGATGCTCTTTGTAACGAATCGTCTTTCATGTACTGTAACGTTTAAATAAAATTAAATGTATTGTAAAAGCCAACAGTGATTTTATATAGTTATTTAAAACTAACTCACCTTGCATTGCCCCGTTTTGATATGTGCTGAATGTGTAGACGGCCTGCAGCTCACGTTGCTTTTAAAGCTTTTTAAAACTTGAATGTAAAGTTAATAAGTACACAACAGTTCTAACATGGGACAGATGTCTGTTTATATAGGGATCTAAACCCCCTCCAGGCGATGCAGGCACGTCATCATGGCTGTGATGCTTACACGTCACGTGATTATTGCAGCCAATGACATCATCTCTTGCTACGCATGCGCAGAGGCCTTCAGCACTTCTATCCCTACTTGTTTCACTTCCTCTCCCTCTCTCGCTCTCTCTCACACAGAGTACATCCATAATGTCGTTACACAAAGCTGCATACAGTTAAAGCATCAATCTAAGTGATGTATTCTAGAGTACAGAGGAAAATCAGTGAAGTCATTGAAAGATCGGGATTCGAACTAGGGGCAACTGATTGAAAATTATATACAGCATTAATTGTTCATTGTATGAGCTATCAAACATGCTTTCGTCTACAGCTCTATCTCTGCTAGTTTCTGCGATAATTGAGATTTAAACTTAAGGTTCGAACCCATGACGTCAGGTACCCTAATATACGCCCGCAAGATATTATCTGATGACATAAACGTAATAGGTTTATTTGGTACCTTTGTCTTAATTATTTCCTGTTATTAAATTTATAAGTAAACTTCATTAAATCGGTATTCGAACTCAGAACGCCAGAAACAAAATTATTTATAATATTTGCTTGTGTTTAAAAGATCTGTTTGCAGTTGCAACATTGATCTAAGTGATATATTCTAGAACACAGTGGAAAATTAAGGAAGTCACTGAAAGATCGGGTTTCGAGCTAGGGATACTGATTGGAAATTATATAAAGCATTAATTGTTCATCGTAGGAACTAAAAATCGTGCTTTGGTCCGCACCTTAATCCCTGCTAGTTTCTGAGATAATTGAGATTTTAAAGTTAAGGATCGAACCCATGACACCTGGACTCTAATATACATGCACAAGAAACGAGCTAATGGCATAAAAGTAATAAAGTTTATTTACTGTCTTTATTTTAATTAGTTTTGGAGTTATTAGAAGACCGGTTTCGAGCAATCGTAAATGGAGCCTTGCATCCCGAGCTATAATTAGTTTTTATTGCATCATTTTGTCTCTTTTCATTCAGGACATGCGCGTGAGTTGGTGTGTGCGTGTGTGGGTTGGTGCTGTTGGGTGTAAGTGAACAGGCATATGTGCTTGCACGTGTGTGTGTGTCCATGTATATGTATGTGTGAGTGTAAGAGCACTGGTGTATGTATGTATACGCATGAGGTGCGTGAATGCGTGAGTGTACTGTTGTATGTATGTATACGCATGAGGTGTCTGAATGCGTGTGTGTACTGGTGTATGTATGTGTGTGTACTGTTGTATGTATGTGCATGTGTGTGTGTATGTGCTGGTGTATGTATGTGCGTGTGTGTATGTGCTTGCGTTTGTGCGTGTTTGCGTGTGTCTACTTACATGTGCGTGTGTGTATGTGCTTGCATGTGTGCACCAGTGTATGTTTGCTGATGTGTGTACAAGCGCTCGTGTATATGTGAACGCCTGAATGTGTACAAGTCGTGGAGAAAGAAAGAGATAGATAGAAAGAAAAAGAGAGGAGAAGAAGAAAGAATGTTGTCTAGGCTTCGGGATATCTAAGTATGCATCAGGGTTTAATATAAATAATTATATTTGCTAATTGCAATTTTAATCCGACCGCTCCCTGCTTCAATATTTTAATAGTTATTATAGCGTTTCGCAGGGCAGGATTCGAACTACGGACCTCTGGTTCCTAAGAATACAGCTCGTTAAACATTGTAATGTCGTGTATATTAAATTATATTTGTTAAACACGTTTTAATCTGACCGCCCAATACTCACATAGTTTAATATTTATTAAGCATTAGAGTTTCGCAGATTCGATCTAGAACCCTCTGAACACCGTTTCATTAATTAAATTATATTTGTTAAATACATTTTAATCTAGCCGTGCATAGTTTAATAGTTATTGGGCATTAGAGTTTCGCAGATTCGATCTAGGACCCTCTGAACACCCTTTTTATTAATTATTGTAATGATAAATAAAAATTAAATTATATTTGTTAAATACATTTTAATCTGACCTTACATAGTTTAATATTTATTAAGTATTAGAGTTTCGCTGCGTAAGATTCGAACTAGGGTCCTCTGAACGGTCTTTCTTTAATCAGGGTAATGATGTATAAAAAAATTATATTTGATAAATACATTTTTAAATCTGACCTTGCATAGTTTAATATTTATTAAGCATTAGAGTTTCGTTGGGTAAGATTCGAGCTAGAACCCTCTGAACACCCTTTCATTAATTAGGGTAATGATATATAAAAAATTAAATTATAATTGATAAATACATTTTTTTAATCTGACCTTGCATAGTTTAATAGTTATTACGCGTTAGAGTTTCACTTGGTAAGACTCGAGCTAGAATTCTCTGAACGCCTTTTTATTAATTAGGGTAATGATATAATAATATCAATCATTAATTTCTCATTAGCAATAAACTTTTGATTACAGTAAGAATCGAACACCGATCTATGGATATCACTCAGAGGTTTAATGCACGTAATGAAATGTATATTAGGCGCTTTTTTCGGAGTCGTTGGCTGAAACAGAATGCTTGTTAACTATGCTCGGGTATATTCGTAGGAGGTCGTAAAACATCGGAGAGAACTCCCTCAGGCAAAATCATGATGACCGACTATGACGTCACGCAGAGTTGGTAAACAAGTTTCTCTCTCTTTCACACAAACAAGGACAGGACGAGTATAAAGCAACCCTCGAATTCTTTTGTCAAACTAGCAGGTGGCCAAACAATGGAAAGGGTCAGGCTTTGTTATTGGATTGTGGGATGGGAACGCTGCAGGTGTCTTTCTAAACTAGCCTTGCCAAGGACAATAGAAAGGCACACACAATAGAATCTCTTACACAATGGAAAGTGTCAGGCTTTGTTATTGGATTGTGGGATGGGAACGCTGCAGGTGTCTTTCTAAACTAGCCTTGCCAAGGACAATAGAATCTCTTACACAATGGAAAGGGTCAGGCTTTGTTATTGGGTTGTGGGATGAGTATGCCAGGTGGTCTTTCTAAAGAATGCTTGCATCGGACAATAGAACTTGTTTCTCTTTGTTACAACCCTAATTCATCATGGGCTTTGTTCATTTTGACAGCTGAAGGTTAAGCATTGTTCTTTTGTTAAAAGCCAGTGGAACGAGTATGCCACGTGTTCGACACACAATGGAAGTGGGGGTGGGTAACTGACCAGGTGCAGAAGTGGCCTGATGTGGGATGGGTAGGAAAAACATCTCGCCTTTGTTACAGAACCTTAAATTTATGACCCCTTTGTTCGTTTTGACAGTTGATTGACAGCCTTAATTGCTTAACTGTCAAGCCTCCATTGTACTCAACATGATTTACGACCGCAGCTGCAAGTAAAACTACCAAGGCACAGCGGGGTGTGGGGGAGAGGAGGTGGGGGAGAGGAGGTGGGGGGCTAATTAGCATATTAATTACACATTCCTGCATATTAAGTGATACAGAACCGCTAAATCCCTACTACTAATATGCATTGGTGCATTTATTGTTCCAGCACTTTCAAATACTCTGCATGCAGTCACTAAATACATTTATTTTCCTTACTCGGATATATGCGCCCTCATCTGCTCGAGTTGCGTTAATTGCTACGAAACTCCTCTGTTTCTCTCTCCCCCAATTTCTGTTGCTCATACTCTCTCCATCTTTCTCCTTCTTTCCTCTCTATCTTTCCCATTTCTATCCCAATCTCACTCTACCTGCTTTCATCGTCCTCAACCTCCTCTCACGCCTCTCTGTGCAGCATATATGCCAAGTGATAATCACACAATTAGTAACAAAACATTTTTAATAAGCAAACTTAAACAAAATGTTTCATAGTGACGCATTTACACCTCTAACTTGTGCTTTTAAATCAGTCAGATATACGTCGTTTCTAGTGGTAACCGATTTACATGCAGCAATAATACAGAAAAAGGTGTGTGCATTACATTCACATGACATTCTCTACTCATTCTGGTATAAACCATTCTTACAAAAGATCATTATTCCATTTGTTATTAAACCAGATAAACTTCCAATTCACATTCACACACATAGCTGTATCATACTTCTTTGACGACCAGAAGAAAAAATCTGATTCACATGACTTTTTTCGCCCTCTTTTTTTGGGTAGTGACGGGAAAAGGTAGGCGAAGTTATGGAGAGGAATTGAAAGGAGAAGTGAGGAAAGGTATTGTGGCTCCGCTGAGCACTCCCAATAGTGCGAAGGTAACTGCTCGCTTATTGCGCTGGCAGTGGGTGAAGGAGGTGTCCGGGTGACAGCCATGACCGTACCAGGGCCCTGACTGCCCCCTAAGGAGTGGAAAGGGATTAATTAGGGAGTTTTGAAGTGTTTATTGCATGTAATTTCAGAATTGTTGAGTGCTCCTCGAGATGTGCGCTCAGTTTTGGCGTTGGTATCTGCTACCATACGTCCAAGAGCTTGCTTGCATAAGCATGTAGTTTCGGAGTCTTTCCTGCCCGCTCTTCAGATCGTTGAGTACCGGAGTCCATTCAGCCGTTGTCGTGAGCAGGACTTTAATCAGGTCAGCAAGACCTGTCATCAGGTCTCCAGAATATCTGTTGGAGCTGGCGGTGGTGTAGTGTGTGGCAGGCTGGTGATGACCTCGCCCAGGCCACTGATGGTTTTGTATGCGTTGTCAAATTACTGCAGGTAGCTGGTGGTGAATGTATGGAAGGTAGTTGAGAAGGCGACGGTGACGGCGAGAAGATCTTGTAGTCCAGATTAAATGGCGGCAAGTCGGCGGTGATGATGATCGGTGTCGGCGGAGTTGACGGCAGTGGTGAGTGATGATGTGTGTTCTTCCTGTAGAGAGATGTGGGATCCTATGTTGAGATCCGTGTGGAGATCCTGGACCGTATCTTGCAGGGTGGTGTCTGTGGAGGCCGGAGCTGGAAGTGGCGTTAGCTTCGGAGTAGCTGGAGCTGTGTGCACAGTTGAAGGTGGTATCTGTCGATGGCTTCTTGGGTATAGGGTGCACTGTGCCTGCCCGGTGAAGTGGCTGTTGCAGGAGGCGCAGTACCGAGTCGGCGGCGGAGGTCGTGGTTTGTGCACTGTGTAGCCAAGCAAGGTGCACCGCAGTAGTGGCACCTGGGAGATGCAGCGCATGTTGTGGTGTCGTGGCCTTAGCAGCAGCATCGGCGGCATGGCTGGTGGCTTTCCGATCGGCTAGCCTCAATTCGTAAAACCTGTTCTAGTAAGGGCAAAACCGACCTCAAGGCTGCCTCACGGTTGGCCGGATCAGGCAATGCCAGGCCAACGAGCGTGGTAGGTCCCCGGGACGTGATGATTCGGGTGGCCTTCATGGTGGAAGGCCACCTGAGTTGAGCTGCAGATACCGGCAGATGCAGGGAACTCCAGTAATCACTGCGCTGCATCGTGAAGACAACGGCAGTGGTGTGGATGCTGTGATGAGTTGAACTGAGCGGCTGGCGGAGGCGACTGTTGCGGTTGGAGGTGAAATGAGGTGCGGTGCTGACTGGGAAAGAGTTGATGCTGCTGGTGCCGGTGCGAATCAGTGACCGCGACGAATGAAGGCCCGGTCACCGACGGTGGTGAGGTAGCGCTCCCGGCAGATGCCAGGGAGCGGCTGACGAGTCAGCAGCGGCGAAGCCCGGAGTAGTCTCAGCTATGGACGACTGGAGAGAAAGGACACAGTTGCTTGAGAGATCGGGAGAAAGAAGCATCGCCGCCTTGAGGGGAAGACGCCGGAAGGAATCTCCTCTTCCACCTCGGCACCCACAGAGGACTCAGCCGCCAAACCACCGATTCCAGCTGCTTCCTCTGTCTCCGTCTCTGCTGAACCACCGGCCTTACTACCGGCAACGGCCTTGAAGGCTGCAACAACACCGCCGGCCGCCAGTGCCAAAAAGCAGGCTGCTCTACCGGCATCTGCCGTGAAGGCTACCTCACCACCGCCGGACGCTCATCAGGCATCTGCTTTGAAGGCTGCCGCACCACCGTTGATTTCCATCGCCGCAAAGCCGGCTGCTCTGCCGGTGTCTGCCGCCAGAGTTGCGACACCACCGCCAGTGGGCGGGCCTTCCTTCGCCTCGGTCACCGCCACACAGCAACGACAAAGAGAACCAGCACCTCTGATGACAACATCGCCACCAGCACACACATCGCCGGCAACACAACCACCTCTAAGATTCAGCACGACGCAGCATTTCCAGCCGCAGCCATCACCAGTGACATCGACTGCACCGCCACCTTTGCATCCAGCACACCCACACCGATCCAGTGTTGTGGTCTACGGAGTTCCCCGGGACCTGCCAACAAGGTTCATTCTCGCCGCCGCTCGGCACCACTGGCCTTCAGGCTTAAAGGCCAGTCCCATCACTTCGTCCCGGGGTCCACTATCACTCGCCCGCCTGGCAATGGCTGACACGGCCGACTGCGAAGCAGCCTTGAGCTCGGGCCTGCTCTTATTAGGGCGGGTTCTCCGACTTGAGGCTAGCCGAGCAGAAACCCATCAGCCATGTCGCCGCTGCTGCACCTACGGCCATGCAGCTCACCTCTGCACCGCCACACAGTGTTGCCACTACTGCGGCTCACCTAGTCTCACCGCCGATTGCAGAGGCCATGACCTTCGACGACGACGCCGGTACTGTGCCACCTGTAATGGCTTCGGCCACTATACGGGTCAGGTACCGTGCCCAAGATATCATCGTCCACCGATGACCACACCGCCAGCAACCGCAGCGCCACCAGCTCCACCACCGGCAGTCCACAGCTTTGGGCCACTTCACCAGCATCTGAACAGCCTACACTGCCTCACCACACTTCCGAGGAACGCCTCCGGGAGGCCATCCAGGACCTACACTCTGAGGTCCTGACGATAGGCGGCCGCCTCGGAGACGTCGCCGAAGAAGTCCACACCATCGCAGAAGACAACACAGATACCCGTCTGCGACGCCTTGACAGCATCGACGCCTCCATCCAGGGGTTACGTGACCAGATGACAACATTCACTATTGAGTTCAACCAGCTGCACATTCTCCTCCAATCGCTGCAGGAGCGTGTCCATCAACTACACGAGCCACTAGACCATCAGGACAACTTTACAGAGTCTCCATCAACACCTACAGTACCAGCCGAATCTCCGCAGCTCTCTCCACTGAGTGCCCGCGCCTGACGAAACCTACGTTTCTTCGAAACATAAATAAGTTACAACCCTAATGAATACTATCCAAGTCACCGCAGAAACAGCAGCAACCACCGTTAACACTGTAAAGAAAGCCACGCCTTAATCCCTTCCTACTCCTTTCACGAACCTCCCCGTGTGTGGCGACCAGGGCCTCGGTCATGGTCATCACCCGGGATTCCTTGACTCCACTGCCAGCGCAATAAACTGGCAGCTGTCCTACCGCTGAATAACGGGGGTGTAACAGTGGAACCCCGATACCCTTCCTTACTTCTCCTTTCCAAAGCCACGATTAATCCTAACCTATTCCCAAACCTCCCCCCAAAAAGGACGACTGGACGACGGTCGCTTCGGCGGGTGCCGAAGGTTCGGCGGCGATCTCTTCTGCGTTGGCTCGGCGCATCTCCGACGAAGAATGAATCCCCCCACCCTCTATCACTTATTAGTATACAAATTATTCTTACTAAAGTTTATTTTCCTGTCTACTATATTTTAATCCCAAATAACCGTTGCAGATTTAGCGGCATTACAGATTTTGTTATAGAGACAAAAGGAACAGCGATAGTCAGTTGTTTAGGAACCGGTCGCTATACCTGGTCTTAAAATTCCATACTGTTTCATTGCAATCGCGAGAAACTACCCATTGCTGACAGACCTAAGAGAATTATCAAGCAATGAACATTTCTAACCTTTAATAAGGGATATATCAGAAGCGGCTTATGCACACCTTTGAAAACGCTCCTGATGGAACGACCTATCACATGCATCGGTTAAAAAAAACATTTGAAAACAAAATGGCCTATCTACGCAGTGCGACCAATTGGATTTAAGCCGTCAGTCAAGTTGTACAGCCTTGTCAAAAAATCCTAAGTATTAGGCGTATTTCACAAACTATGGCGTATTTAAGATCATACAGTAATTGTAATGACTGATGCAGTTTATTTGTTTGAATTAAAACTACCAAACCGAGCTCAAAGCACTGTATGACGCTGCAAAAAGCGTGTAAAGATTGGAGGTGAGGTCTAGTTCTGCGATTACTAATTCGTATAGAAAGCTGAGTTCGCAAGGTAACATTGACCGAATGATATTGTTATGGTTGCTTTAAAACTGTACCACTTCAGTTCGGGTTCAAATCCTTCGGGTTAAGCTCAAACGTTTTATTACCTTTTGTTTTGTATCTTTGGGCCAATAATTTGATATTATGATATAAATAACGTTATAAGTGTGTACAAAATAGAATAATCGCCATGTTACCACCTGCAGGTGGATAATTTATACTTCGTATGTCTGGTGCGGAATATTAGGAGACCAGCTAATTGGACCGTACATTTTTGAAGGCAATCTCACAGGACCACGGTACCTTGTATCTCTGCAAGAACAGTTGCCATTGCTCCTAGAAGATGTGCCACTAGAGAAACGGATAGGAATGTGGTTCCAGCAGGATGGAGCTTCACCACACTGGTCACTGATTGTAAGGAATCACTTACATAGAACATATCCACAAGAATGGATTGGCCGAGGGGGTCCAATCGCATGGCCATCTAGATCACCTGATCTCACCCCACTGGATTTCTTTCTGTGGGATCGTTTAAAGGAAGGGGTCTATGCTCAAGAAACGCAAATCCCAAATCATCTACGGAAAGTCATATATGAGGAATGTAGACAGATTACACCGCGCATGTTACAGTATGCAAGAAGGTGTCTCCGGCAACGTACACAAATGTGCATTGATGGAGGGGGTTGTCATTTTGAACATATACTTCCTTAATGAAATCCTCGCTCTTAAACAATTCATTATTCTGTTTACCTGGAACTTAGCACATTTATAACTCCTTTGTCAATAGAATAAGTGAAACATAAGGTTTAAACATGAAACAAAAACTGTTATATTTATAATCGTCGATATGCGCCCAAGAGAATGAAAACTAACTACGTAACACGGTTTACAACACCAGATTATTAGGGTAAACATGATACACAATCATCTGAATGTAATGCATGTGTCTGGCTCACAGGAGAGCCAATAACAAAAATAAATAAATTAGTACACTAAACTACAGAAAATAAACACAATGAGAGAAAAAAAAGAACCAAAACAATTTGATGTTTCTACTAGATTCGAACCTTCGAATCTAACCATCGCTTCATCACATTCGCGCAGCTAACTCACTCTGCCAGAACTCACGTAGTCTATCCCACTCATCGGGAAAACATTCCTGTATCTCCTTGCAAGCATCATATCCATGAAACGCCGTTTTGTAAGCCTTCTAGCTCCTGAGTTCTCATTCAGACCTTTAATCATTAATGCTATTTGCGTATAGTATCGAATAGAAGGGCAGAGCTAAATAACAGTTTGTTTGCTGAAAGAGTCAATGTTTTCACATTAGGCTATAAACTGCGGGTTGCATAGATACGCAAATCTAGGGTCAGATGACTCACCTGGTATATATCAGAACATTCTTATCTACAGTTTTATTATCATATACAGAGTGTTTCAATTAAACTAAATTTCATAATTGTGTAGCAAACAGCAATAATAAGCTTATGCGCATGATCATGTATGTGAGATTAACGCAAATAATGCGCTATAATGTAGGGAAGTGTTTTATTTATTGAAAATTATTTCCCGCTAATGGTCCCTACTTCTGCGACGACATAGTGCCAATCTACAGTGCTTACATTTCAAAATGGAATAACACTAAATTCTCTGGTTACAGCAAGATGCTGCCACAGCGCAGATTGCTAGAATTTCCTTTACAGCGGTGCGTCGCTGTTTTGGGATTTAGTTAACTCGAACATGGAGACATTTTGAGGCCTGCAAGATCTCTAGACTTTTATTTCTTTAGATACTTTCACTGGGGTATTTGAAGAACAAGGTTTATTCAAATCGTCCACAAATCCACATAGAAATTAAAGGAAATATTTACACATAAATTAATGCAACATTTGAAATGTTGCAAAAGTCCTTTAACAATACGCATCTCAGGCTGGCAAATTGTCGTAGCAGAAGTGGAGGCATTTTGAGGTTCATAATTTTCAAGAAATTAAATGTTTTCCAGTGTTGTGTACGACTGGCATTAAGCTCATCAGTTTTTTAATTTATATAACGTTTAATGTTGCGACACAATAGTAAATTAGGTTTTCATCAAACAGGCTTTAAATATCTGAACAAAGAGCTAAACGAACTAAACCAAAATACCTATGTGTATTTTACAAACACAGAAACAGCATATAAACGTTTTAGGTGTACTTCCGAAGGTAAAAGAAATGCAATTTCCGGAACATGCTGAAAATATGTTCCTGGAGATATATTTGTTACTTATATTACCTGATTATTTAAGTACTGAAATAAGCATGGTATTACGAGAAAGAATTTTTCTCTAGAAAGAGATTTCCTACAAGCGATTTTTCTAGGACATTTTGTAGAAATATCCTCTCATTAACTAGTAGTTCTGTAAGCATTTGATTTCTGTCTAAAATAGAGAATTTCATGAGAAAAGGATGAAGGAATGAGGACCTTGTTGACGTAAAGATTGTATAAAAACGGCAAATTTTGAATAATGTACACTTTTTATTTCTAACCTATACACAAATACTACATGCATATAATATAGACAAATATAAAAGCATTCTTGCATTTACAACAGCTGGCTTGATACAATCATTCGTTCTCATATATTAAAGTTTTCACAACATTCAACAACTCTTTTAGTATCTTTGAAGTTATTTCAGAGAATAAAATAGTAATGTCCATTTACAGAAAGGTCTTAAGTTTTGTTACTTCTTAACAAATGGAGATCATTACAAAATGTGTCGCATCGTCATAGTCATAAGCTACATTTATACCCGTAAATTGATACATACATCCGGGCACAGTAAATCGTAACGTCCGGAAACATGAAGCTAAGTCGTTTGTAGCCATTAGAGCGAGTCGAGAGTTCTTTATTAGTCAAGTGTTACTTCCCGAAAGGAGGTAGATAGGCGTTTGATGGTCCACTACCACCATATCCACCGCCTCCAGCACCACCGCCAAAACCGCCTCCGGCACCACCGCCAAAGCCGCCTCCGGCTCCACCGCCAAAACCACCACCGAAGCCACCACCAGGCCTGCCTCCAAATCCACCGCCGCCTCCCTGTTGAATGAAAGTATTTATTTAATTTTAAACCTGACAGTAGAATGTATTACTCAGATGCAAATATCCTTTGCTCATCAGACATTCCAGCAATTCATTAATGATTTACCGTTAGCAACTAGGCGGCGTACCTTTTTCGGCAAGCTTCATTACTTTGAATGACATGAAATGAGAATATCAATATGTTGTGGCAATCGTAAATTTAACTTTCTTTGAGCTGTGGTAAAATTATATTTTGTACTTCTAGAAAACTATTTGTGAAGGCTTATAACATTTAAAGACATGAAAAATGCAAAGCATAAGTGCAAACAATATATGTGTGATAACGGTTGCATATAGAAAGTATATTTACCCTATTTAGGACTTAATAAGTTTTATTAATGATATGTTTGCTGATCCTAACACTGGAATGTTCATAATAAGTAAAACTGGGAATACAACTATATTTTTGGACATTTCAAAGTCTAACATACTCCTTTCCTTGTTGATTTTCAAAGATTCAAAAATATGGGTGGATCGTTTCAGAAAAAGTAAATATCTTACAGTCTCCCGTTTAATTAATTAGCATTCATTTATATATGCGTTATAACTAAAGCTTTAAAACTCTATCATAAAGTGCTATTCAAGCCTAATTTAAAGCATATACATTTGTAGAATGAGTTCCATGATTAACGATGTAATCATGACTTTTACTTCCCTTTCGAAGCATTTGAAGGCGTTTATCCACCCCTGACTTAAAAAGTGTAAGCAAATGTCAGTTAATTAGTAAAACAATAATTATGGTAGGAAAATGATGTAAACTTGTGAGGCAGTATTTTTAACATTTAAATGATTTCAGTATAATTATATAATATATAAGCAATATGTGTATGTAACAATATACAAAAAATGTATGTAACAGTCATTGCATATGCTTGTATTATTGTATCCATGTGTAATAATGTTATGTGAATATATTACGTAATTTTATAATGTAGGAGCTGTGAGACTAATAGCTTAAAAATTGCTAACAATGAGGTAACAATGAGGTAACCTTGAGGCAAGAATGAATTTGAAAGTTTAACAATACTACTTGTAATTCTTGGAAGAAATAATGTAATTTTAGTGACAGTTTATAAAAAATAGCCAATCAACAACCAGAAAAAGCTTTAGTTAAATGAAGGTATTCTATTGGATTAGGAATAGCCAATCATAGACTTGAAATACAGAAATTTACAAGCTTAGAAATAAGTTCAGTTGGTTGCAGATAGCGTTACTAACCAGACGCAAAAAATGTTCTCAAGATATTTAATACGTATTCGTGTGAGACGAATATAGTTTTACGTGTTAAAAGTGCAAGTAATTAATTAAAGAATCTCACAGCTCTCTATATCAGTGGAGTGTTATTTAAAATCGTATCAAGTATTAATAAACGGAGTGAAATAAAATTATAATCTGTGTAAGCCTACATTCTTGTCGCATCACAACTCTGCTAAGGGAAACGTGTCTCTAACAAATACTGACGCAGCCGAGGCAAACACAAATATATAATAGTTAAAGAAACAGTAACAATATTTTTTAAACTTGGGGCAAAGGCCACCTAAAAATACATTTGGGGCGAAGGCTACCGGAAACTGTTTACTATACGTGTGGTTGCAACTACTACAAGTTCGGCTCCCCAACAGTTGAAATACGATACAATTCCTTCTAAAATACTCCTTTCTCACTTGTCAGTTCCTTTAAAGTGTGTTAAACAAACTTCAGAGAAAGTTCAGACTGAACCTTTATACTTTTTTCTAAAGTAAACAATGTAAGTTTTAGATCTAAAATAAACTAAAGTATTTACGGTATTGAACTTAAAAATTAGATTATTCTCGAACCTTGTTAGAAATCAAGCCCACTACCAAAACCGATTACAGTAACTAAAATATAGAAATGCTTGGATGTATCTGTGTAAACCATTTGAATCTTACAGGGATGGTTGTTCATTTAATGTTTAAAAGTTTGCACCGTAGAGGCTTGGTATATGAGAGAAATCTAAAGCTATGTATAATCTATTCTACTTATTCAACCCTAAGAAGAAATAACTCTATTATCCAGCAATATTCAAGCTCTAATGTACTGATGAATATTCACTCAAGAAATAATTTAAGTGTTTATGAAACTGAACTCTGACATACCTGAGGGAAGACTGCTTGTCCTTCATACTGGACATCGGCAACGTAGCCCGTAGCGTCATCTGCCCTATATTTCACAATTTGGTTGCGACCGTCAGGGAGACGAACTCTGTACTCTCCATTTACGCGGCTTCCATCGCTGCTCTCGATCTGCTTATAATCGTTGCCACTGGCTGCGTCTCTTACAGCATATTGGAAGCTGTAGGGTGTTGGCTGTAACATTAATGTTAGATGTATAACAACTACAGGATTGCAGTAAAACTTTAACTTTAAAGATACTGTTATAGAGTTGCCAGACTCCCTATTTTTGCCGCAATTGCTGCTTTCTTCCTTTCTCTCCATGTCTCTTCCTCGTTTAATTCAAGGGCATACAGCTTAGCTTGTAAGATTGTATGTGAGATTACCTAAATATAATTAAAGTGTATGTTAAAGATGTATAATGTATTCTGTCACATGGTCGCACAATGGGAATAGCACAAGGAACAATTGAGAAACTTAAGGTCATACCGCTGATGGCGTATGCACTGAGGCATAAAGCGCTGACTTTGTGAGGAGCTTTTAGGGTGTCTGAAAGTGGTGGTTGAGTGAAATGATTCTCAAACGAACCGCGGTCCATAAAGCTCAGAGTTACCTGGCATTCAACTAGCGAGCTGACGCCACAGTATCGTGTGCGACTTGCATTCGGGAGATCCCGTGTTCGATCCTCAGCGATCGTCCACTCTGACCCATGGGTTCTACGTGGCTTCTCCGGGTCGGCAGGCCAATGCTGGAGTGGTTAATCTTCTACCAGCACTCTCCTCCCTCTCATTTCCGGTACCCAACACCTTCCTTGTCATGTTTCAGGTTTCTAGGACCAGGAAACGGTGTTCAGCGGTTTAGAAGTCTCTTCCTTGGCATCGTTGCGGGACTGTTCAGTTAGCACCCGTCTCCAAGTGGGCTCCACCATGAGGGAGTGCCGCCGGGAGTTAGGAGGTTTGTGGGTGGGCCTGGGCGGCGTCGGATGCATTCGACCTGGAAAGGTTTAGGACCCTGTCCATGCTTACGCCCATGGTCATCCGGATCTGGTCGCCCTTCGGGTTTCTCCCCGGTCTACCTACGGTGCCTTGCCCAGGTTGCGGGGCCCCTCCGTTCGTCCGTACCCTTATCTTTAGCTTTTACAGGACAATCGTCTTCTCAGGTTAAGGAAAAATCCCGGAAAAGCCTTATCCGAATATGAATATAATTCAAATGTCCCCTTGAATATAAAGCAGACTCGCTTACCCCACACCACGGAGGTGGGCTGTTTATTATTGAATTACTCAGGCACCCAGAGGAACTGCAAGTACAATATGGCATAAGACTAATGCACGTAGTACTGTTTCCGTTGTTTGTGTTAACTTTGTCTGTAATTTAGTATTTACCATATACATTTAGACTTCAGCTAAATTATGCATATCGCATCTCTCAGGTCCCCTAGTAACCTGATTATTTTGTTGTTTCCAATGGTAACTTCTACTTTCGGTTATTTTACCTGTACCTTGCCAATTAAGACTACGTGAAATAACGGAAAGAAGAAAAAGAATCTAACAAATAAAACTGAAAGTGATTATAGAGCGTTTACCTAAGAACTAGCATCATAACGGAGCATGCAATATCTTCGTGCGGAGAGAATGAATTTAGCACTATCGTGTACGGATGGCCTTGAAAAACTCCCTTGAAGTCAAGATCAAACAGATACAAACGTTATAATATATTACAAGTGCAGTAAGTCAGTTTGACAGTTCTTCTTAGGAATTAGTGTAAGTTTTAGAATTTACTGAGTCACAGAAACGCTTTGCTTCTCACACTCTCGGATTTCCCACAGTATGTATACCTTTCACTGAAAGTAAAAGTTGTTCCGTGGTTTCAGACATTAATTGTTACTGCATCAAACATGTTAGCCAGTTAATTTTATGGGAAATATTGCTTACATGTAGCTTTCCTTTAGTCTACGTTCTCACATGTTTCTTTATAGCATTAAATCGAAACAACATTTTGGGTTTGTTTTGGTAAGTAAATGCTCTGAAAGAAGTATGTTTCTGTATTTAAGGCAATCGCAATGACATCTTCAGTGTTAAATGACTTTTAGGTATACATGTTAAGAATAATTGCATAATAAGATTTATGTTTTATATGGCAACGAATAGATTGTTGAAAATTTTGATAGGGTCGAAAGTAATATAGAAGGGACTTGTAGAATAATTATATATTTTGAAGAAATCCAGGCGTTCCTAAAGACAATATAATAATACAAAATCAGGGTGAAAAAATAGCACTTCTCTTATGTCAAGGTACGTGGAAAACGTTTTCACTTTCACATTTTATTTGATACATGGAGTGCCCTGCAAATTATATTGGTCCTATATAATCCACACTCTTATTCAATATAATTCCAGGGTTGGCCTCGTAGCTTAATCAGTAGTGCACCTGCCTGCTGTGCGAGATGTCCCGGGTTCCATTCCGAGGATTTTTCTCTAGCCAGGGTTATTCCATATCCTCCCAGAGTCTGGGAATGCGAATGTGAGTGTGATCTAATGTTAAAACCCAAAGAAAAATTAGAAATCCATTGACAACTGTATACGAGCTAATACCATTGTCAATAGACAATATGTTCCAAAGGGAATAGGCCGCAAATATGAGCATTGCAATTAAAAGGCGGGTATAACTGGAACAATTGAAAATAGTAAATAAATCATCACTCCCATACATTAGTTGTTAAGGGGTTTAAAACATCTTTGCTTTAGATAATTGGTTATTTAAATGTGATATTCGTGAGCTGTATATCCCTAAATTTATTATCCCTAATCTGAGCCAATACTTATTCTTTGGGTGACTAGTTTTACAATGCATATAAGTTGAAGCTCCCCAAATTTATAGTGTGAATTTTTATTTTCACAACTACACCTTTTCTGTTTTATCTCCTGTCGCATTGAATGCTGAATTTCTTTTTCAGTTTCTGTTAAGCATTTTGAAACAATGATTTTTTATGGTTTTAGGCCTAATTTCACTTATTGTGAAAATTATTACCTCAATTTATTATATAGTATCAGATAACTAGGTTAGAGTAACAACTTAAAAGAAATCTCTGCCAGACATATTTTGAGAATTTAATAGCAATCAACAAAAGTAGTTTTAGTGTCTGTACAAATAACATTAAGCTACAAGCAGTTCGAAATGAATGTTAATAATCCCATTGAACGACTAAGTTATGGCACTCGTTACGCACAGGTTATAATTTTCAAATGTCGGTTTCTATGCAGTGCAATTGTTACGCAGATACATAGCATATTCCTCTGACTCGGGGAAGGAGGGCGTTTTTGCCAATGGGGAAAATAAACTTGGCTGGAATTCGTGTGCTGTTTACTGTGCATGAGCATCCATCGTGTAAACGGTGTGCCTGTAATGCTCAAGCATTTTGCTTTGGTGTGTGTATTCTATCGGTATTCATTGGTTTTATTTAGTGAATTACCATTTATAAATGTGATTGCGCACCTGCAAAGGAACGGTTAGCTTACAAGCTGTGAAGTTTAGATAATAATTTATCTTAATTTTGCGTGTTTGTTTAAATGTAGTAAGGATATATGGACGAAAAATAAACATTTTGCAGCTTGTAAAAAATATGTGTTTGTATCTTAAATATTTAATTTGTTTTTGTTCACTTCAGTTTAAATTAAAAACAGTGGAAATCTACAGGACGAAAACACTGTAATAAGAACGATAAAAAAGAAAGTATAACAAAATAAAAAGAAAAGATACAAATGTATGCCTCTTTTAGCTCAGAAGAGACTAAAAAAGAACAATAAACTGAAAACAAAGGATCTCTTTCGAGGATTATAGCCGGCATTGATTCTCTTTAGCTTCTGAATTATGCCGCGTAGTTTATTCAGCTTGGCAACAGCATAGCTCCAGAGCCGGAGGGAAGTTAGTTGTACATAGTGCCTCTTAACAGCGTGCGTTTCCGGAAACACTTATTTCGCTCATTAGCAACTTTTTAATATTGAATTCAAACGTCTCCTAACATTTTCTTCTATATTATAGAGCATCACTCCAAACATATAGTGCTAGTAACTTTGAATGGAAACTGGTACCGATGTTTGTATGTTGTCTATAAATTCTGGATTGCGTAAAATCGAATTATAGATGATGGTGTATCATCTGACGTATATAAACTACTTCATCGAAGTAATCTTAAGAGACCTATTTTATTTCAAAATAACGACCGCTAAGGGTTCCTCGTTTTTACCTCTCCTAGAGTTTTAAAACGTTTTAGTGGGTATTTCAGTAAGTTTAGAAAATGGAAAATATTAATGATTTTTGTTGTTATAGGTGGAGCATGTCTCTCCAGCCATTGGCTGCAGGCGGTATTCAAATGCGGATAGTCATTACTTACTTTCTTATAGAAGGTCGTTGCTAATTTGAGGATGCATAAAAAAAACCGGTAACTTAAAAATATTTGAGAATAGATGATACGCAGACAATAAAGTTCTTGTTCGTTAACTATTGTTTCTGCTGCCTTTCATTCATGTTCGTTACATTATCAGATAAAATTCATTGTTTAGGGATGAACCTTCATAATATGTAAGTGCAAAAAGTGTTTCTTAACATGAATGACAGCGAAGGAGAATCAGTGATGAAGAAATGGATGGCTGGTAGAGGCAAGGTCAGGCAGTGAAGTCTAGCGGATAGCTGAATGCTGCCCCCATTAGAAGTGTTGCAAGGACTTCCTTGATATTTCTCTGAATATCTTACATCGTCAATTTCCGGTCATAACATCCGGTTCTTACACTTCAGGCCATTACGGGATATATAAGTAAACTAGATAGTTTGTTACCGGTCCTCCATCTCCACCAAAGCCGCCTCCAAAACCGCCACCACCGAAACCACCTCCGCCAAAGCCGCCACCGCCGAATCCTGGAGCGCCGTAGGATCCGGATGGTCTCCCACTGCCGTAACCGCCTCCTCCACCCAAAAGACCGCCATTGACACTAGCAGCTAGGACTGCTAGCGTGAAGGATACAAAAATCGTCTGAAACAAAGAGCAGGTGAACATGCGTTAAAAGGAGTCATAAAGCTCTGTCCTAATAGCTTTACTAAATGGTTAGGATCGCGCCGTAGCTCGTTAACTGTTTGTAGCCGTAATATAGCTACTAATTGTTGTATAATATAGTGTGTACTGTACCATAAATTAGTAACTGTAGGCCGGATATCATGATGCGAATGTGACACTACTTAAATAGATGAGTTTACCCTACGAAATTAAGATTATATATATATAAATAAATATTTATATATGCAAAGGAGGTCTTTAGCGGACGATTCTAAATGATTTTGGGTATTTGTGATATAAAATCCTTTTAAGGGTAAAATGTATCTGAGTTACTAGTCGTAGTGAAATATTTGAACCAGCTTCAGCAGAATTGTACACAGGTAACTGCTTCAGACGCACACAAGTACTCCTGTTACCGATATAGGAGCCAAATTGGTTACTCTGAAACGCCTTGACAATAGACGTGGCATTGGAGAGCATGTTTCAGCATTCACGCCTACATTCGCAGCAATGCTGGACGTCTTAATGCTGCTTTTGCATTTTCGAGTGATCGTTTCAAGTTTGGAAACAATTATGAACTTCATTTAACATGTATCCAATTGATTCATTCTAATCAAAACTGAGTTACAGTCAAATGAGTTAAGCAATAAGCAATGAAAGGAGCACAATTTGGAACGTGACATGGAGAAATAAATACACGAATGTTGACAGCAAACATATAAGACTATGATGCGACCATAATTGACTTACGGAGCTGAAGCTCGGGCTTATATTATAAGTAGAACGAAATAACTACCCACAGCAGAAATGAACACATTAAGGCCAGTCGCTGGAAAAACTAGAAAAATAAGAAAGTAACAGCGTGTAAGCTAAATTTTATTCTTAAATTTAATTGGGAGAACAAAATAATAGGACGAATGCGTTGCAAGAGTCGATGATATTAGTTTCACCGAAATTGTAGATGTACGTGAAGTACGTATCCAAAGCTGCAGTCCAACATGATTTCAGGGGCTGAGGGAGGGAGGAAAGTTTCAAAGTATAATAAAAGAGAGGGAAAAAAGGAACTGAGTATAACTTACTTAATTATCCCGTAACGCACTCAGGTGGAATAGTAAGGAAGGACTCTTGTTGGTAAGTCGAGAATATGTTCACATCCAGCGTATACTGTGTATTACGTGAAAATGTGATTCCTATTTGTAGACAAAAGTTGTTCTCGCCCTCTCATTCAGCATTGCCTTTAAATTCGGTTTCACTTTGTTAAATTTTGATGTGGATCAAAAGGCAGTTAAGCTTTTCTTGTTATATAAAATTTATATATTGTTTATAATTTATTATTGTTATTCTCTATTCGTGTAGCTTTCTTTCTCGCCTGTCGCACAGTGTTAATTTTCCCTGAAGACTTTTAAATACCTTTTTCAAACGAAGAGATAAAAATAATAAATAAATCGCACAACCTTATGTCAGATTTGGTAAAACAAACTCTCGTATATTGCTTTCCTAATACCTTAAATATCGTTATTTACCTTCGGATTTATCTTTTGTTGCAGATTCAGTGAGATTAAGAGTTCATATTTTTTTGCGTTAACAATTTTTTAAGAAGGCAGAAACTTGGTAGCATTAGGGCTAAATCATGCATATTATGTGTGTGAGTTAAGCTTTCATATTTTGCGAAGCTATAAAAGAATTTCTTTTTTCTTACAAACGTGCTAGGAACCACATTCTCTCTGTATACCTACATCCATAAATTGCGAGATAAACCAAGGAACTAAAAATATATACGAGGAATAACAATAACCTGCCCTAAATATACATTCATGTTTGATTTTTGTTTTAGCGACGGATGACATTTTGGTTGGAAAGCGTGGTTGAAATACATTTTTGGAATCTTCGTTTTTGTTAATATAATGTTGGAAAGGTAGAATCAGATGACTGAAAAATTCAGTGCCATAGCCGAGAATTGAACCACGGATCTCCCGGTCTCCGTCCGGTTGCTCTAACCACTGAGCTACCATGGCAACATGCCGGTACGCCATTAAATTCTCCAGCTGACTCGCATTTTTCCCGGTAAACCACAAGGAGATCTCAAATTATATTGAGATGTCATACCCCAATTGCGACTTACATTCTTTGTTAAGTACTTAAGTCCCGGGCTTTTAGTTTCAACCACTATTAGGTCAATTAATGGAATTAATTGTTCTTTCACAAAAGCCGTGTGTTGGACAGGGTTGGAAAGGTAGAATCAGCTGGAGAATTTAATGGCGTACCGGCATGTTGCCATGGTAGCTCAGTGGTTATAAAGAACAATTAATTCGAATATAATGTTATTTTATTTTCGAATAATGTTTATGTAGTATGCCCTGATACAATCTAGCAAAGTTAGGATAACTTACTATGAATTGGATTATATAATAAAACATTGTAGTGACGAAATTCAATTACTGGCTAGGTTTTACTAATATCTGGATGCTATTTATAGTTATTGTTTATGCCATGCTATAACACAGCACAAAATATTTGTAGTCGTCCAGTATTATTGGGCTATATCCAGGTGTCATTATTAAAACATAAGTTTTGTCTGCTCCTTCATTTCGAAAGTTACACATTATATGCATTTTATACTCCCCGACAATTATTGCTTACACGAACAAACTCGCGATTGTACTCGATACATCAACATACTACCGCATTTACACAAGCTATAGTTCCACAAATCTTAAGGATTGGGGGGAGTCGGTGCTCTGTTTAGGCATCCTCCACATGCTGTATAAACTCAAGCAGAGCCGTATTTAGGCAGGGACCAGCTCGGCAAATTTAGGGGGAATGCAGCAAAATAGCTGAACTGAAACTAGCTTTTTAAAATATAATTTTGGAGATAGGAGGCAGTTTGTAGTCCTTCAACGGCAAAGAGATATTTATTGTTTTTAGACGTGGATAATAGAAGTATTCCGTTCGCTGTTGGCTACACAGTTTGCTTGTGAGCATCTTGGTCTATTTTGCGCTAGTTTCAACTTTTTGAGCGCGCTTTTTCAATATTGAACACACGTATGTGTATTTAAGCCTTTTCCATAAAAATGGATGGCAGAAAACGTCTTAGTGGTGCGCAATACCGCAAATTAGCTGAAGAAAGGAAGAAAAGGGAAAGTGAAGTGGTATTGCAAACTTGATTAATTTTTCCAGAGAAACGTAACCAAAACGGATAAAGCAACTCAGCAAGTAAACAAAGCAGAAAAACATACAGTATGACGTGTAAACTTGAAAGGGAACAGCCGCAATTTTCTTTTGGTCCCATGGGCGCATTTTAGTCAAATACGGATCTGAACTCAGCGTCATTGAGGCGTACTTGATTAATATCTAAAGCAAATACTGTTTTCTTCCATCCCTAAAAGTGAGACGAGATTTTATAACAGGAATAGAAGAAACTAGTCTATGTGTAATATTCTTCCAAAGAGTAGGAATTGTAAGCCAAGGTGATGTAGGGAAAGTTGAGAGAGAAGGAAAATACAGCCGATGAATAATGCAAGAGGGTTGCTGAAATGGGTTTTCTAGGACAGAATACTCCAGACTTTTCAAGAGTATTCTTGAAGTTAGAAGAGATGGCAGAGAGCGACAAAGTTTATGAGTTGGTGCCGTGCGAAATTAACGCTTTGACGAACAAGAAAGACAGTCGTCTGTGCGGAAGTAAAGAGATAGATCCCTGTAGATTTTCTACTATCGTTTCAGCAGACGATAACCTTCATGAGTTCATCAAACATGTTATTTAAAGTGCTTCCAAAGCCAAGTTGAATCCTGGAGGCTAGACCCTTCCCACCGGATTTCTTTTATCACATATAGTGCCATTTGGGGATTTTGTACTGAGAGTTCATATGGATTCAAATTCTATTCGGGATCCTTCAGTTAGGTCTTCGGTCTCCTGCGGGTAATTGTACTCCTTGTCAAAACTATGCTTATAGCATTTTTACTTTCTCTACCACTTACATAGTAGGTAAGGAAAGTATTGCATTCCACCCAGAAATTTCATACCGAGATTTCACCGGAAATACATGCTTTCAAGCCACCTAAATTAAAACAAAGCATTTTTGGAAACATGTCTGTGTGTCTGTGAACAACATAACTCAAAGTGAAAAGTGGGATAAACGCCAAATTTGGTATTTGAGTTCAGTATCGTCCAAGGTTGCGAAACAAGGATTTTCAGGAAAATCCCTCCAACCCTAGCTACCCTTTACATGGAACATTTTCAGAAAATTTTGATTTTATAAAAAAATGGCTGTAACGATTTTGATTAAAATATCATATATGAAAGAGATTTACATGGCAAATAATGTGTATATCTTGAATTTTCTGGGAAAGCTTAGGAAGTTCTTTTCATACAGAAGGAATTTTGTATAATCTTGTTTAACTGGTAAACGTTAAGTGATGGACGAAATTCGTATTTGCTGTTTCAAATATGCATAACGAAACCAGGAAAATCAGAAGGAACTTAAACTCCTAAACGTAAAATAATAAATATCAAAATGTATTACTTGATTTTTACGATTTATACCTAAAAATATGTAACTTAAGATAATAGTGTGTGTTACCAATCATTTAAGCTTAATGAATTAAACAATTTCAAGGTTTCAATTTAGCTCTTTTCATAGGATAAAGCTCACTTTTAATATTGCGATTGTATAGTAAAGATTCTTATAATGTGTGACTGCTGATTTCTGCATCACATATTTTGTAATATGAATTAATAAAATTCTTCTGTTGTACAGGAATAAATTTACCGAACTATTTAGTTCCGCGGTAACGGTTGAGGTCCGCGATTCAAATCCCGCCAGTACCGTCCTCCCTGACTCAGCTTTTTCCCTGGTTTTCCTCAGTCTTCATAGCTGGCAAATGGCAGGGAGGTACCTTAAACTTAGGCCTAGATCGTTTCCTTCATAAAATGTCTTTCCCAAATATAATTTCATTCCATGTATCATTAGTGTCCACAACCTGTAGTGCTGTATGCAGTAAGAACGAGCATTAAACACTATTAAAACGATAAAAAAGCATACATTTTTATTTTGGGAAGCATCAGTTATTGAACGTGTTAAGCAAAGACCGTCTTTCTTGGATGAATAAAGAAACGAATACGGATATTTTTCACAATAGTGGTAAAAACTAGAAAATTTGTAACTCAGAAATGATCGCGGAATGTATCTGAAAAACATTTAAAACGCTACTAAAAGGTCAGTAAGTTCTTCTTGCGCTTTTTAAAATTTATTTGGTTTAACTAATTATTAATAATACATAACCATGCCACTACTCCGTAATATATTAGAGCTATTTATCTGGATAAATGCTTTTTAGTTTTCCTCTGTTCTGAAAAGATGATGCAAGCTTAATATGCCAAAATAATATAGACTTATATAATTTAAAAGGTTTTATATTTTGCCCAACTAGATCACACTCTCTTCTCTTGAAACTAAAGAATAAAAGCGACAAGTAAATGTACATTAATAAATAATCAGCGAATAAAACGTTAAGGCGTGTACATCCAAAGACTAGTGTCTATGCCGTTTCCAGTTACTTGCGGTTCTTACTACAAAACGTCAGATTTTGTCTCATTTCCCCGCTCATTTAGCCGGAAATGGAGGAACGAAGCAAGTCGCTTTAGAGTAAAACTCGGCGAAGTTCACACTTGTTATCTCCGGATCTTTTCCCCCGACTGTCTTTTGTTCCGGGAGAGTAACAAATTATCGTTATCAGCTGAAATGGAGGAAGTAAGAGAAATGATTGTTCGTTGTCTTTACGTAATGCTTTGTGCTAGTGAAGAAAAGTGGTAAGGCAAAAAGGATAGCTCAGACGCAGCAACTAAAAGGTTTCAAATAGGAAACTTAAACAAGTTTGCCAAAAGAAGTAGATGCTACTGAATAAATTCGAACAGTCCAAAAGAACCAAGAGGTGGCAGTCTTAGCTTCGTCTTAGCAAAATACACTTATTGTAGAAGTTGGAGACGTAAATATTTGGGAAGATATAAAATAATGGATGCATAAGGAAATTTCACCATGGAGATAATTATGGCAATTTTCAGTAAATATTAAGACAAGATAATATATTATTTTACCCCTTTCGTAATTGTTTTAGCAAAAATAAAAATGTTTAGCATCTGCCTTATCCTTCCAACTATTGTTTTCTATCTGCATTGTAATTAAAGATTTCGAGAAAATAAACCACATAATGTTATTATTTTTATATGTTTAAAGATTTTTTCTCATAAAACTAACATAAAGACACATAAGATGACAAATAGTTGCAGAGGATTCCCACTTCGATTACTATCGAACCTTCCTCTCTTAATTTTCATCTTTCCTAAATGTTTCTCAGTTTCATCACAGAGGTATGCTAAACATAATATCAATTAAATCCGGAAAGTTAATTTGGCGATCTGAGGTTGTTTACCTAAATGGATTCATTTTATCTCGCATGTTCTTGCTAAGCATTCTTAAAGATAATTTAGAAATAACTATAGCCATAAAGAAATACAAATTAAAAAATAAAAAAGTTACGAATGTTTTCTATACAACGGGTTGTTTGGATGAAGAAAATGCAAATAATTCTTCGCCATTTTAAAAATAGAGTCGTAGGCTTGCTCAACTTGTTTGATCTGACTTTTCTTATTTGAGTTTTGTTTTTCACAGAGGGCAAAAAGACAGATAGACACGAGTGGGTGCACCCACATAAACATATAGTTTACTTTATGGTTTACTTTTATGTACAGGGATTTTCAAAACGTGTATTTTAGTAGAATTTAAGTATCAACTTTTGGGTGAAGTACAATAGTTTCTCATCCCTCTAGATAAGGGGTAGATAAAGCAAAAATATAACTATGGAAAGTCAGCTGAGAGGGGAACTTATCTCAAAATTAATTTTGAGCAACATGGGAAATATGCAAAATATTATTAACTGAGCATTCGGATATAGTTTATGTAGGAGTTTCTCAGTTTGATAATTCAGTGTGTAGCTTGCGCGCTTATTGCCTTTTATTATTTCATTTGGGTAAAATGCAGGTCATAGTTATTATGCTTAACAATTTAAAAACTGTACATTTTTAAATGTATTTTCTTAAACTCTTAAAGAATTAACTTCGCTTTTCTCTGTGAGGGTTCTCATGGTTACATAGATAATAAATTTTGAAAGTCTATTTGTTATAAAATTAGTGAGCATTTAATATAAGATTACGTTGTTTGCAAGCAATGCTCATTTAAAAATGTTACGAATGTTAAGCTTTGGATCATGCTGGTCTAAGATATGTACAGAATAGTTGTGTTGGAACAGGTTTTTATACGCAAGCATGTATAGAATGCGCGTTATAGAATTTAAGGGAAGCTGGTATTTGAACGTTTTTTTTATCTGATCCGTTGAAGCAAATTGTTAGCCTATTATTGTATAGGGATAATATAATTTGGATTTTAAGTATGTCTTGGAGAGAGTTTTTAAACGTATTGCGAAAATTCGATGTTATGAAATAAATATATCAAGTAATTAAGTGAAACGTTTTTAAAGCTGAAGAACAAAATTCGATTTCTCCATTATGTGTTACCCATGTTCTAGAAACTGCTTTAATCTTTCCCCTAATTGATAAATCCAACTGTGTAAAATTATTAAGTATGAGAAAATACATACATTAATTCGAATTGATTGCACAAGAACGTAATATAATGCTTCAGCTATTACATATCTATAGAATATTTTAGGTTATGAAACTTTTTGTAAATAGACCTTAATTCCACTGAATAAGTATACGACTATATATATTCTATATGGATGTAATTGGAATGACACAGAGCTAAAAGACTCCTGGATGTCATTTATCAAAAGGATTCAACGTGTTCACCTGATTGAGAAGTAGGAACCTTGGATTGTTTAATATTTAAAACGTTTAGAAAATTTTGAAACTTCCACCAGCTTGAAGATAAAAATTGAATTTAATTTTTGTAATCAAATCTAATTCTGGTCATTGATTTAGTTTTGAACCAAGAGGGGATCAATTTTGAAATTGTTATGTTTTCGTAGAGGCAATTAATTACATAGTATTTTTTTAAAAGAAATATGGGTAGTGTTTAATCTCAGAAACTTATTTTCTTTAAATATATTCTCTATTATTTAAAATTGTGAAGAAACGCAATGCAAACGTGTGCTAAATTCAATCCAGTTGAGTGGAAACTACGGACAGAATAGACTTCTATGCATGTAAGGAGACGGAGACTATTGCGAGCCACGATTAATTCACAAATAACTTTAAAATGTATGTAAGTGGTTGTTCAAAGTTTCTAGGGAACAAAAATGAAAATATCTTTTAAAAACTTTAACTTGTAAAACCTTTAAAACAAGAAATAAAATATATTTTAGAGTCACCGCTAACCTTAAAGAGAAAATCAAGAAACTTCTAATGGAAATCAATGTTCCAGAGATATTACTTTAGCAATAGATGGGATGTGAACCCATGGCGTCCAAGAAGGCCAGATTTCGACGTATTAAACAAAATGAATAGCATACCTTGCTACAAGCCATAGCAGCTTCCTGTGGACAACAGAGAGATGATGAGGTCTTCAGCTGTGGAAGAAGGCTGTTGGACTGATGCTTCTTAACGCTGAACCTCGCGGCTTTTATAGTGATCGACTTTTCATGGGGCGTGATTCCCGGCCACTTTATTGTTAGATTTAGCCTTGTTTTACATAAAAAAGCGCCAATCACTTACAGCTGAAGAGGGATGTACGTGAATTGCGTGGGATGGTCTGCTGGAGAGGAAGTGGGGGAAGGTGTTTGGATCCAACGATATGTTTGAGTTGCATCCAGGGAAAGGTGCGCCGAGATACCTATAAGGTGAAAAGGTCAACAAGAAAATCAGAGCATCTCGTGGAATCCCTCTCACTTACGCTTCCTATCTGTGTTGCATCCTTGCTCAGAGAAAAAAATAAAAACATCCCATTACATGTTTATAAAACATTACACATTTTAAACAATATGTTGCGATATGAGCGTGGGAATACAGAATCGTGGAATAGTTTGAAAAAAATCATCACATGACTTTTTCCACTTCTGTCGTTTATTATTGGCCATACAACAGCTTACTTTTCTATCTACTTTATTTAAATCTTTGCGCTGCATTACACATTTCGTCACAGATAAAAAATTAATAGTGACAGTCAAATTTTTAAGTGAAAGCTGTATGCTGGCCTAAAGATTCCATATTATTTCCATGCAGTCGCGAGAACCAACTGAATGACAACAGTATTTAAAAAGAATGGCATTGATCAATTCCAAATATAACGGTTGACTCTGAAATGGCTTATGCCACCAGAAAGGTTATTTGGAATAAATTGCGTGTTTTAATGTACACTTTTATGCAGTATGTTTTCGCCTGTCGCTTAATTTATGCCAATTATTATACAAGATTGTACCAGATTCCCTCCGAATGAAGAGGACTTAGCTATTTCCAGGAAATTCAAGATATACATTTTATTTATAATGTAATTCTCTTTAACATAGGGTGTTTTAAGGAAATATTGTTGGAGCCATTTTTTGGAAAATAAAAAATTGCAAAAAATGTTCCACGTAAAGTTAAGTTGGGAAGGTGGGACTTTCTTGAAGATCTTCGTGTCGCAGCTTTGGAAGAGATCGAACTTACATCCCAAATTTTGTATTTATCCGCTCTATAGTTTTTTTAAACATGCTGTTCACACACAGGGAGAGAGAGAGAGAGAGATACATATGTATATTCTCTAAAAATTCTGTATTGGATTCAGGGGTCCTTTTAACATGTCCTATGTCCGTGAAATCCCGGTATCGAATTTTTGGGTGGAATGCAATACCTTCTCTACCTACTAGGTATACGAGGAAGAGGAAGTAAAACGAGACGAAATCCGTTTTTCTACGTCAGAGATTCTGCGGTGCATATCAAACATGCATAGCATACTGTTTTTTGCACGATCATGTGTTTTATTATTTTGAATGAATCGTTAATAAATAAGCAGTTTCTAATGAACTTCGATTGGATTGGATTGTGAAGCGGAGGGGTTTTGTCACTGATCCAGGAATGTGTGTATTGTACGAGGGGGCGCCCCCAGCAGGGATGATGAGGTGAAAGGAGATACCGGGCAGCCGGAACTAGGATTGACGTCACAGCAATGACAGGGTCCCTAAAGTTTTCAGATTGAGACGCCCAGCAGTCAGACAGGCAGATTGGGGACCCCGCCCCAAGGGGCAGTCCTTATAACCCGGCAACCAGCCGAAGGCCGAGGGACAGAGAAAATTCACAGAGAGCTTCCTTTTTCCCTGCCATGCTTCACCGAAACACCATCGCAGACACTTCCAACCCTGAAACAGACCAAGCAGGGTGAGGAATGAATGAAATGATTAATGGAACGAAATGGAAGGACAGGAAATTCGGGGGATGAAATAAACCACTCCAGTAATTGCCTGACGACCGGAAAGCCCCTGATAAAACCCATTGGTCCGAGTGGGTAGTCACCGGGAATCGAACCAGGATACGGGCCATAGCTGTAACGCTCAGTCTAAGGAACTTGGTCATCGTCATTTTGGATTTCTAGTAATGTATTGCTGCCATTCAACAGCCATAACTAATACCATGGCTTACTAAGATACGATAATGTAAGAACCTTTGAGGCAATTATTCGAGGTTGATGCCTTGACTCAAAGCGGGTTGTTTGAAAATAATGCTGCAGACAATAATAGAGATTCAGTGTTTGAAGACGAATATGCAATAGTAGACTTGGATGATTAAGACGAAGATATTGAAGAGGCATGGACATGAGTATTATTTTACATCCCATTCTGAGTATATTGTGTTATAACAGCCGCCAAATTTATATTATTTATGTATATCAACTTGCACAGGTGAAAACATTAGAAAACAGAACGGTTAGTAGGAGCAATTTCAAAGCTACTACGAACAGTAGTATATATAGCAACACAAGCAGTAGTGCAAGTAGTAGCAGGCGTTGTGGCAGAATGTACCCACTTAGATTTTCACCCAATATTCACCGCTTAAATAAACTCTTAGAAGAATGGTAATGGTTAGGGGAATGTTTTATAAACGTTTTTACAATTGCTCATCAATTTCAGAGGTTAGATATTTGATGCCCATTTACAGTCCCTGTATGAGATAAGTAACTATAATGAAACTTACAATTTTTCATGCGGTAGCTAACGTTTAATATATAGGGTGAACCGTTTAAGTTGGGACTGTACAGTATCTCCAAAACTAAGCGTAGTAGAAAGAAATTGCTTTAATAAAAGTTGTTTGATATTATGGGGGAAAGTGAATGCCATTAGTCGTGTTTTATTTGGAAGACATTGTGATGGTCATTTTAGGGTCAATTTAATATTTTAAATGAGAACCAACACCCTGGTCCACCCTGTATATAATGAATTTCACAGCTGTTAACTTAGTCCTGTTTGTAGATATGAGTTCCTTGAAAACGAATTCATGTGTTGGAATTCTAAACCTGCTTCTTTGTAAGCGTCATTGGGAAAACGTAGAAAACTTACGATTGTGCAGAAATAAATAAAATTCAACGATTCATTAAGAGAATATGCTGCGGAAAGTTCAATTTTCAAACATTTTCAGTAGTTTTAGCTAAAAGTTAACAATAGCCTTGTCTTACGCGCACATCGAAACCTTTAGATTTTATTACGATACCAGTTTAGTTTTTAAGTTATTACGTTTTAAAAAAAATTTGTTGTCCTGTGCCAAATGTTGCATATAACAAAGTTTTAAAAGCAGCATTTATTTTAAATATCAATATCATATATCATTACACACAAAATTCTACATTGGATAAAAAGCGAAAATATAGATTATCTAAAAACCTATTCAACTAACTTCATTAAATTTATTTATTTTAAAAAAAATTCAATAATCAAAAAAGCTTTCATAATTTTTTTTAAGTTTTGGAACGTATATGAAAAAACTTTCAGAACAAATGAGTGAAACCTCCATCGTTTGAAAGTGCCAAACGTTTCCAAAAGTTTATTGTCACTTAATTGAAGGCGAGTATCCAAAATATAAAGTGAAAATAAATTTTGAAGCTGTAGACAATAATTTTTGGGTCTCGTCTTGAAATATTCATTTCCCGCGATTCGCGAAACTTCAGTGGTAAATTGCTTTGAATACTACCGTTAAGAAATAGAAGCCCTGAAAGTACGAACAGCTTATTTGACAAAAATATGCATGTGACAGAATTTAAGCATGTATCTTGACCTAAGTGTTTCATCTTGGATAGAGCTTTAAATATGTAAAGTGGCTCCAGAAGTTTTTCGTCCTCAATTTAAAAACTTCTAGCAACCAAATTAAGCAGAGAAAATTGTAATATTTAATATTCAGAAAAGACAAACGATATTACGGTTCATTTGAAAACTGCATCTATTTAGACACTTTGTCGTGTGTTGATATTTATTCCATTACCAAACTAATGGGAAGAAACTTTTCAATTTTACAGTCTAGAAAGGACGAGCGATAGTACAGTTTACAGGATATCATACCTTTTTCTTCTAATGAATTTTGTAACTTTTGGAAAACTGTATACTTTTCAGTTTATATTTGTGCGATATTTTATTAATTTATATGAATTTAGTAGAGTAGAGTTTTATAGAGTGGTATATCATTTCAAATAAAGAGATCAATTATGAAGTTGTGATTAATGGACGTTCCAATTGAATTTCTCAGCTAATGTCTAAGTTTAAGAACCTCGCTTTTGTCCTCATTTTTACCAGTACGCCTGAAGTGGTATTGTAATAGGCCTTGAAAATTGTACATGCAGAACTGCTTTGCAGAGGGTAAACGAGCGAGGCGAACGAGAGAGGTAGAGAGAGTCAGATAGAGAGAGAAGGGGAAAAATAGAGCAAATTTGCCGGGTTTTTTTCTCAGTATAAAATAAAAAGATTTAAATAAGTATGTAATCACTTTTCCGAAAAAAACTTTCAAGGTATTTACATCTTCCTCCTATATATAGGAAGTGTGGTATTCCACACAAAAATTCGAAATTGAGATTTCAACGGAAATATATATTTTGAGGTACCATGAGTCTAAAACAAGTATTTTTTAAAAAGAAATGTCCGTGTATCTATTTGTGTCTGTGCGTCTTTGGACAGCATAACTCAAAATCAAAATGTCGGATAAATACCAAACTTGGTGTTTAAGTTCATTATCTTCCGAAGATACTACACTGATGATTAAGAAAATCTCCCATCCCAAACTACTCTTTGCATTGAACATTTTTCGAAATTTTTATTAATTAAAAATGGGTCTAATGATTTCGATTAGAATATGATATATTAAGTATATTTGCATGACAAATATTTTTTTTTCTGGGAATGGCCTACGAAGTCCTTAGAGGAATGGAGGGAATTTTGTATAATCTTATATAGCTAGCAAACGTAAAACGCAAACGTAAACGCAAAACCTTAGATCTCTTTAAAACAGGCAATTTATTTCAAATAAAATTTTTGCAGCATACTCCATTTATCGCGATATCCGTTATTAATGGTTCGAATTGTTCAATACTTACTCATTCTTTTAAAGTCTAGTTAAAATTCAATTCTTTCTCGCGATTGCATGGAAACAGTATGGAACTTTAAAGCCGGCATACAGCGTCCAGTTCTTAAACATTTGACTATCCTGTTCCGTTTATATCTATAACGAAATGTGTAATGCAGCATTTTCGGAAAGGGTTTATCTCGATTAAAATTAAGTAGCCAGGAAAATCAACTTCAGTATAAATAATTTTTATATCCGCTAATAAGCGATAGAGAGTAGATAAAGTCTGTGAATGTAACACATCAGATTTACAATCTTTCTATTTGGTTTCCAAAAGCTCCATTTACCGAAGTTTTTAGCATGGAATTTTCCCTTTTGTTAGTTCAAATATTAGATGCATTCAGCCTCGTAAATCGTCAGGGAGCTGCTTGATGGTAAAGTAGCAGCTTCGATGCAGGAAACCACGTGAAAGCGGCTGAGTGGAAGTAGTATGATGACTAAATACCACCTTCATTGCTGCACATTGCTCATGATGCTTTTATGGACGGAGAAAAGGTTACAGTGGCCGTGCGGTAGACCTGGACTCACTAGAGCTCTTGTGTCAGAAGCTTACTTGCTTTTGCTTACCAATATTTATGCCAGTCAAAGATGGATATCAAATGCATCAAACGCAGATAGAATACATGGGCTGAAATTAACCGTTTCTTGATAGGAAGACAATCGAGGAATGCAAGTTAGGATATTGAAATAATTGCTAAATTAGCTCAAGTACAAAGAGAAAACTAAAATCTGAAAAAGGAAGTGTGTCTTAAACATTAAATTAAACATTTTGAGCAGACGAAATAAGAAAGAATCGAAGAACTGAATTTAGAATAAGTCATGGTACCTAAAATGCCCGGCGCCCTAAATTATCATAACAGTTTTTAAATGATACTGTTGAAGTGGATATTTACATCTCAATGCATGTATCTATCCATACATAACTATAACGAGATTATAATAACAAATAGTAAATTTAAAAGAAGGGCTACTCTACTACAAGATAACAAAAATAACCATATGATGTTTAATTACACATTGAGCTAACCTGAATCTAAGAGAAGAATATTTAAAATCTTTGTGTGCATTTAGGTATACTTGTAAAGTATGTTTACCGCTTTATAAATCAAGATGGGCTAATCTGATAGCTGTGAAACTCGCTATACATTATACGTTAGGCCCCATTTAGGAAATTGTAAGTTTCGTGTTAGTTAACTCAAACAGGAGTTTTATATGGGAATCGAAATATCTATTTATTTTGAATCGTATACTACTACTACTACTACTACTACTACTACTACTACTACTACTACTACTACTACTACTACTCTACTACCACTACCGCTACCGGTGCTGCTGCTACTACTACTGCTGCTGCTGCTGCTACTACTACTACCACTATTATCACCATTACTATCGCTATCACTACCGTCACTATTACCACCACTATTATTAACATCACCACCACTACTACTACTTCCACTACTACCACCACTATTACTACTATCACCACTGCTACCACCAAAATTACTACCACCATCATCATCACTACTACCACTACTACTCCCAACATTATCACCGACTCTACTACCACCACTATACTAAAACTACCACCACCACTATTACTCTACCACTGCTACCGCCACTGCTACCACCACCATCACTACCATCACTACCGGCACCACTACTACTATTACTACTACCACTACTATTACCACCACTACCCCCATCACTATTACTACTACCACTACTAATGTCACAGCTACCACCACTACTACCAACATTACTACCACCTCCACTATGACCACTACCACCACCGCTACTACCGCCGCTACCACCGCCACAACTACTACTATCACCACCACCACCAATATTACTATCACCTTACCATCACTATTATCACCACCAGTACCACCGCTACTACTACCACTAATACCTCCACTACCACTACCATGGTGGTTACTGCTACTACGACTACTACCACTATTACCACCATCAGCACCACCACTACTACCGCCACTACCACCAGAACCAAACGCTTTGCTACACTGCGAATACCGAGAGGTAATTCCGGGGTGCAAGATATTCTGGAGGGATTTTAGTTAGTGTGAAAGTCCCATACTTACCAGTGAGACCGGCGTGCATTAGCATTTCTCCTCCAAGGGAAAAGAAGCCGCCGCTTCTTACCACTATTACCACCACCACCACTATTACTACTATTACTGCTACTACTACTACTACTACCACTACTACTACCACTACTACTACTACTACTACTACTACTATGTTTACCACTACATCCTCCAGACACCCACTCCTCGTGGGTACGGGCTTGGCAAACTCGAGGTGCCCTAGCCACACGTCCACCCTGTTTGCTTTCGTGAAAGACTCTTTCTTTCTCCACTTGTCTTTGTATTGGACCTCCTTTCTACTAGAACTGGTCGGTTTTGGAGGTGAGAGGGCATTCCTCATCCGACTGCCAAGCATCAGCGATAGGTAACTAGGCCAGGATGCAGGGAAAAACTACTGGAGCCAAGAAAAAAGAAGACGAAATTTGGAAATAGGAAAAGGAGGAAGTGGAAATGTAGAAGATAATTTTTTAAAGCAGCCACTAACTGAACGATCAGCACACTATTTAAAACAAGGATCTACCGGAAGACTAAATATTGAGACTTATTTGGAAGGTAAAATGAGATATATGCATACTTAGATTGAAACTTTGTGTAACCTGGAGCTTGGTAAGGAGGACATAAGACTAGATATGAGCTGCGAAGTGCCACAGGATCGTTCTTAGGACCTGCCTTGTAGAACCTGATCTATAATGGAGTGTTAAAATTGGATTTACCGATAGGAACCCATAATATAGGATATGAAGATGATCTTGCCATAATAATATTTGGTAAAACAAAAGGAGAAATAGAAGAAAAATTGCATGATCCATGAATAAGATTGACATCTGGATGCTTCAAAACGGTTTGCGGCTAGCCCCCGAGAAAACAGAAATTGTCATCTTGGAAGGGAAAAGAACAATAAGAGAAATAAATATTACTTTCCGTAACCAGGAAATCAGACTCAAAAGATATCTAAAATATCTCGGTATCCTAACTGGACATAACATGAGTATGTGGGCACACATCAAATATGTGGCCGATAAGCTGGAAAAAATTTCTGCAGCACTTGGAAGATTAATGCCAAATATTGGAGAACCTAAGGCAAGTAAAAGGAGAGTATTAGGAAGTGTAGTGAGTTCAATATTTCCATATTGTGCACCAACTTCGAACACTTGGATAAGTAAAAAAAAGCGTATAGGAAAATTATTGAAAAGATACAGCACAAAGTAGCAACAAGAATAGCTAGGGCATACCCGACGGTCTCCACTAAGGCAGCGCAGGTGATACCCTTACATTTATTGGTCAAGGAACCTACATATGGCAATGTAGTAAACAAGAGAGCTCAAGGGAAAAAATCTGATGTGTTACACTCACATGACTTTCTCTACTCTTGTACAAACTATTTTTACAAACGCCTATTCTCCATATGCTTCATGTTAATCGAGATATCGAGATGTCAATCTTATTGGTAATTTTCTTGTAGATGCAAGGGAAATATGGTAGGCTTTAAGCGATAGTCAAATATTTTAACACTGGTTGCTATGTGGCGCATTCCATTCTCTTTGCATGTCCAGGACATAAAAAAATCTGATGTGTTACACTCACATAACTTTCTCTACTCTTGTACAAACTATTTTTACAAACGCTTATTCTCCATCTAGTTCATGTTAATCGAGATAAGCTTTTGCAGACCCTATCTTATTGCTAATTTTCTTGTAGATGTAGGGAAAATACATTTACAAGGGCAATATAGAAAAACAGTAGCCTTTAAGCACATATATATCTCTTAATAGCTGGTTGCTAGGTGCAGCACCATTCCCTTTGCCACAGATTATAACTCTTTGCATATCCAAGACAAAAAAAAATGAATAACGAATTCCCATTTGAGAAAATAAGTATTGAAAAATTTAAGGGAATAAGTAATATCTCGAAAATGGTTCACTCAACAAAAAAAATGTATATGACATAAATTGTGTATTTTAACACGATCTACATTTTTTGTGTAGTACCATTTTGTCTATCTCTTATGGTTTACCAGTTATGCAAAAGTCGTTCACAATAAAGAATACTTTTGGAGACATTCCCAGAAAATTCAAGATATACATTTTATTTGCCATAAAAATATCTTAAACATATGATATTTTAATCAAAATCGTTAGAGCCATTTTTGAGAAAATTAAAATTTTCGAAAAATCTTCCATGTAAAGGGTACTATGGGGTGGGGGGATTTTCTTGAAAACCTTCGTGTCGCATCCTTGGAAGATACTAAACCCAAATACCAAGTTTGGTGTTTATCCGACTGTTCGTTTCTGAGTTATGCTGTTCACAGACACACACACAGACACACAGACAGACACACAGACACACACACGGACATGTTTCCAAAAATGCTTTTTTTGGATTCAGGGGGTCTCAAAACATGTATTTCCGGTGAAATCTCGGTATCGAAATTTTGGGTGGAATACAATACTTCCCCTACTTACTATACGTAGTAGAGAAAGTAAAAAAAATCTGATGTGTTACACTCACATGACTTTCTCTACTCTTGTACAAACTATTTTTACAAACGCTTATTCTCCATATGCTTCATGTTAATCGAGATATCGAGATGTCAATCTTATTGATAATTTTCTTGTAGATGCATGGGGAATATGGTAGGTTTTAAGCGATAGCCAAATATTTTAACGCTGGTTGCTATGTGGCGCATTCCATTCTCTTTGCATGTCCAGGACAAAAAAATGAATAACGAATTTGAGAAAAAGTATAAGTATTGGAAAATTTAAGGGAATAACAAGCAATATCTCGCCAACGGTTCACTCAACAAAAGAAATGTATATGACATAAATTGTGTATTTTAACCCGATCTACATTTTTCGTGTAGTAAAATTTTGTCTTTCTCTTATGGTTTACCAGTTATGAAAAAGTCGTTCATAACGAAGAATACTTTTGGAGACATTCCCAGAAAATTCGAGATATACATTTTATTTGTCATGACAATATTTTAAACATATGATATTTTAATTAAAATCGTTAGAGCCGTTTTTGAGAAAATTAAAATTTTCGAAAAATCTTCTATGTAAAGGGTAGTCTGGGGTGGGGGGATTTTCTTGAAAACCTTCGTGTCGCATCTCTGAAAGATACTGAACCTAAATACCAAGTTTGGTGTTTATCCGACTCTTCGTTTTTGAGTTATGGTGTTCACAGACACACAGACACACAGACAGACACACACACGGACATGTTTCCAAAAATGCTTTTTTTGGATTCAGTGAGTCTCAAAACATGTATTTCCGGTGAAATCTCGGTATCGAAATTTTGGGTGGAATACAATACTTCCCCTACTTACTATACGTAGTAGAGAAAGTAATGAATAATGCATTTGAGAAAAAGTATAAGTATTGGAAAATTTAAGGAAATAACAAGCAATATCTCGAAAACGGTTCACTCAACAAAAAAAATGTATATGACATAGGTTGTGTATTTTAACGCGATCTACATTTTTTGTGTTGTAAAATTTTGTCTATCTCTTATGGTTTACCAGTTATGCAAAAGTCGTTCACAATGAAGAATACTTTTGGAGACATTCCCAGAAAATTCGAGAAATACATTTCATTTCTGATGACATTATCTTAAACATATGATACTTTCATCAAAATCGTTAGAGCCATTTTTGAGAAAATTAAAATTTTCGAAAAATCTTCCATGTAAAGGGTAGTCTGGGGTGGGGGGATTTTCTTGAAAACCTTCGTGTCGCATCTCTGGAAGATACTGAACCTAAATACCAAGTTTGGTGCTTATCCGACTGTTCGTTTTTGAGTTATGCTGTTCACAGACACACACACACACACAGACACACACACACACACACACACACACACACACACACACACATAGACACACACACGGACATGTTTCCTAAAATGCTTTTTTTGGATTCAGGAGGTCTCAAAGCATGTATATCCGGCAAAATCTCGGTATCGAATTTTTGGGTGGAATGCAATGCTTCCCCTACTTACTATACGTAGTAGAGAAAGTAAAAATGAATAACGAATTTGAGAAAAGTATAAGTATTGAAAAATTTAAGGAAATAACAAGCAATATCTCGAAAACGGTTCACTCAACAAAAGAAATGTATATGACATAAGTTGTGTATTTTAGCGCGATCTACATTTTTTGTGTAGTAAAATTTTGTCTATCTCTTATGGTTTACCAGTTATGCAAAAGTCGTTCACAATGAAGAATACTTTTGGAGACATTCCCAGAAAATTCGAGATATACATTTCATTTCTGATGAAATTATCTTAAACATATGATATTTTCATCAAAATTGTTAGAGCCATTTTTTAGTAATTTAAAATTTTCGAAAAACGTTCCATGTAAAGGGTAGTCTGGGGTGGGGGGATTTTCTTGAAAACCTTCGTGTCGCATCTCTGGAAGATACTGAACCTAAATACCAAGTTTGGTGTTTATCCGACTGTTCGTTTTGGAGTTATGCTGTTCACAGACAGACAGACACACACACACATACACACACACAGACACACACACGGACATGTTTCCAAAAATGCTTTTTTTGGATTCAGGAGGTCTCAAAACATGTATTTCCGGTGAAATCTCGGTATCGAATTTTTGGGTGGAATGCAATACTTCCCCTACTTACTATACGTAGTAGAGAAAGTAAAAAACAATAGATAACGCTATGGAAATTTGGCAACAAGAATGGCAAACAGAAACGGAAGTGGCCCAATGGACAATAGGCTCATACAGCGGAATAACACATGGGTGTCTAGGAATCAAGGAGAAGTAGGTTTCTCCTATTAAAGTTTCGATCAGGGCATGGACGTTTTAAATCTTGCTTATTCAGAATGGGACCAGTTAACAGTGAAAACTGCTCATATTGTGAAGATAGGGATGCTCCCGAGTACAAAACGCTAAAACGTTGTAAATGGTATGGGATAAGACTAGAGAGTACAAGTAAAATCGGAAAAGACATTGTAGTAGAATACATAATTGAAATGATGCTATAAAGTGAAAGAACTGGGATATTTTACACGAAATTATAGTTAACATTATTAAACCTAAGAAAAAGGAAACGCGTTTGCTACACTGCGAAGTAATGTCGAGAGGTAGTCCCGGAGTGCTGCAAGATATTCTGGAGGGGTTTTAGTTAGGGTGAGAGTATCACCCTTGCCAGTGAGACTGGCGTGCATTAACATTTCCTCTCCAAGGAGAAAAAAGAAAAACTACTACCACTATTACCACCATCAACACTACTACTACCGCAACCAGCACCACCACCACCACTACTACTAATATTACTACTACTATTTGTAATATTCATTGTAGTATAAGTAGTGTTACCGAGCGGCATTTCTGTCTGTGGCCCGTATTCGGGAAGTCCCAGGAACGATCCCTGGCGACCGCCCACTCTGGCCCATGGATTTTTCGTGCTTTCCCCGGGTCGACAGAAGAATATTGGGGTTGTTCATATTCTGCCACGACTCTCTTTCGTCTCATTTCCTGTACCCACCATCTTCCTTGTCATCTATTTCAGGGTTATAGGACCAGGCGACGGTATTCAATGCATTGCGGCTGGTCTGTGACTTGCGCTCTGTAAAGGTTTCTTCCCTGCTTGTGACTTATGAGCACTGGCTGTGTGGCGTCGGGTTCATTCTATCTGAAAACATTAGGAACTCCGCCCGTGCTTGGGCCCGTCGGCATCCGGCTCTGGTGGTCCTTCGGGTCTCTCCCCTCATCCTTCCCTCCCTCGGGTCACGTTGGAAGCACAAGGGACCGACTCCTGCGTGCGGTGCTCTGCCCCGTTCCGGGGACCCCCCGGACCTTTACCTTCACTAGTATTGCTGCTACTTATACTGATCCTAGGACAACTTCCTACAACCTCTAACAGCTTGTACAATATGTAAGAGGTTTCTACAATAAGGGAGTTGGAGGTCTGTAAATGCAGCACCACACGAGTTCATCGCTCAAATGAGCTAATCTACCAATCATCAGGCTCTTATTGACCGGCCTAATGAGATATAATTCACAGCTGAAGTGTTACGGGTCGTAGGAGAATTTATGATGTCTAATGAACGTATTTTCATCCAACTTTCTAGACTTATCCTTCTTTCAAGAACGGTTTAGGTCAGACAACCTGTTCCTGGACTAATTTTCACATTGATCCTTCCATCTTCTTCCGAGTCGTCCAATTCCTCTGTTTCTAAATGGTATAAAACAATGTTTGCTAGGAAATCTTGAAGGAACCATTCTCACTACATATTCTTTCAACAATAGCATCAACATTTTCTACCTTTCGTGAATCCTTTTGTTCTTATGTGATAATTATTTTCTGCTATTGTCTGTATTTTTTTTAAATTTCTGCGTAGGGTTTATATAGTGTGACAAAGAGAGCTATTCCTCTATAATTGTCTCCTTTATTTCTATTTCCCTTTTTGTACATTCTTACAATGTTAGCCACTTTGCATTCCTCTGGAAATTTTCCTTCATTCCATATTGTGTTGAAGAGTTTGAATGGTCTTCTACTTTCATTGCCAATACTTCAATACTCAATGTGAAATCGTTCATATTATCACATTTATTTTTCTAGTTCCAAGCTTTAGTTGTGAACCATTGAATCTGTTCGGTGGGTAACCAGCCCGAAGCACAACCTCCACTCTGGAGAGCCGTATTTGACTTCGGAGAGCCTTCTCCTCGATGGCTGTCAATTAGGTTACAGAGGTCAAAGAGGGATGGCTCAGGCCGTAACGTCTGTGTCCCGCATTCTGGAGTTCCCGGGGTTGATTTCTGGTGGCCGCCCACTTTGACCATGGGGTTTTTCGTGCTTTCTTCTGGTCGCCTAGGCGATTGCTGGGGTCGTGTATTCTACCACGATTTCTCCTTTCCACCATTTCCTTTCATTTTATCTCTCTCCCTCTTATGTTTTAGGAAGCGTTTTCGGGTCCTGCGGTGCGGCTGATGTGACCAGATGTAAATATTTCTCTCCGTGAACGCCAAGGTGGCTTTCACGCCCTCTCTCGGGATCCTTCATCTCTTGTGGTGAAGCGGGTGTTTCAACCTGGAAATATTAGGGATTCTATGCGTCTCTGTGGATCTGTCTGCTTACGGACATGCGACCTCCTGCGGTCTTTCACTACACCCCTGCCTGCCGGGGTGTGTAATAACAATAGATTAAGCTGGTCGCAGTGGCAAGTTGTCCCCCTCCGATAAATACATCCTACATTCTATGGAGGTCCATTTCCCTCTTTCTTGTTATCTTTAGGGGTGTATTAGTTTCCCAAGATGACAATTACCTTACCTGTATATTCTTCCGCTTTCAAAAGAGACTTTGACAGAAAACAGGACTACCTACACCAGCAGTCACTCGGTAAGCTGTTTGCATTGTCTAAGAGATTGGGCGATGGGATCGCCACATCCCTAGGCCAAGGTATCTAGTTTGAATACTAATTAGGGATTACGATAGTTTTACCCTGAAACTACATAACTCGCAGCTCAGACTCTCTCCCCCTCCCTCGCTTAAGTGCCTATGAGGATATGGCTAAAACTTAAAACCGTGTATTAGACGAGCTGAGTTTAAGAGTGGTTAATTTGTGTTAGGCCGGATTGCAAAGTTTTGACTTCTTCAGTTTATTAGGCTTATGTGAATACGTTACTAGAAATTTAGACGAATCAAATTGGAATACAAGAAATTGTAGAGCAAAAGGTTATGTAGAAGATGTTATTTAATTGAATCACTTATGGCTAATATCACTTGGCACTAATAGCAAAAGCTGTAATTCGCCTCTTTATCCCGTGCTAATATTCTGATATAATTATATACATTTATCCCAATTCTTCCCAAGGTTTTGTTTTCAGCAGTGAGAAGTGCTTAGCCACATTATAATTGTTCCAATCATTGAACTTGAGTCAGTCATCAGAGACCTGTGATTAAAAACTATACCCGGCAACTTTGTTCCAACTTGAACCGAAACCATCAAGGAATGAACGACATGGAATGTCTGTTAAATCTATCGATGAAATAAATATTTTTAGTATATAACTTTTTGCTGGCGATGATGAACAGGGTAGCATTGTAGAAGATACTTTTTTATAAAAGTTCCCATTAAGATACCTCCTCACATCGTATAGCATATGTGGGTATTCATTTTCGGAGAATTGTGTGTACAATTAAGCTCTTTTCTTCCTCTTTTCGTAACCATGTTTAATATGGTAATTCATGTTAGTCCTGCATTCTTTATAAAACACACAAAGAACATGATCTGAAATAAGGAGAGTAAGCTACATCTCTGAAACAATACCTTAAACGAAAATGAAGTAAAATTGAATGAACAGAAGAACCTCTTTAAGAAATACGTATTATTATGCTGTTTTAATTAAATTTCGGATTAATGTTTGTTAAATCTAAGGAATATAACCTCTTTATAGAGAAATTAATCAAATATGTATTTAGTAAGTTGTCCATAAGTGCAGAAAATATGGTAAATGCACGCGTTAAGGCTTGTAAGAAACTAGCAAAGTTGCCCTATTTTGCACGCATAACTATACCGTTATCTGTTGTTACGTTATGTTGCATATAATGCACATTTTGCCTGTTTTGTTAATAAGCATAATAGTTCAGCATTTTGAAAATTATGCTACACATTTGCTTGTTTTACATACATGTTTTATAAGTATATTTTTATTTCATTTATTTTATTTTCATTAGTTAGAAATGCGGTATTTCCGAATAATATTTGCCATTGAGTCAGTCCTGAAACTTGGCAACGCTGATGGTAGCTCACACGCAACACAATCAATAGGTCACGTCACATCAGTGAATCCCCGCCATATTTGGTCGTTACCGTTTCCTCGCGGTATGAAGTTGGCTTGTCGAGGAGTTCTCGGAACTGAGTTCTAGTGAAGTGTTGATAATTTTACGTAATATTAAATTCAGTTTAAATTTTATCGTTTCGTATCCCTTAAGACTTATAAAAATATAATCCACTGATTTGCACATAAAGAAACATTTAAAGATATTCAACCGTTAATAGTTTTAGGAATTCAATTCCGAAGATATTACAGGTTTGCAATCGCTCTCCGGTTGAAACTTGGTCAATTAATTCAGTAGTGTGATGCTTGTATATGGCGAAGCATTTGTTTTCGTGCGTATCCTAACTCTTTAGTAATAAAGATAAATTTTTATAACTTAAATAGTTCATATGGTTTCCACAATAGTTTTATTCATGGAAAGATTAAATAAAATTACCTTAAACTATTATTTTCTGTCAAGATGGAGCCTTAATACTTTTTATATGGTCATATCGTATACACTGATCTTTCACGTTAGCATGTTTAATGTTAAAGTCGCCTGCTTATCCGCAACTCTTGACAAGAATATTCAGTTTAAAATCCAACTGTAACCGAAATTCGAGCCATCGCTGTTCCTTTCCATCACTCTTACTAATTGAGCTATCGCGGCGGCCTCTCTGAACCCCAATACGTGTTTAAGAGTCGCTTTTAACAAGAAGAATCAGTTTAAAATCCAATTCTCACCGAAATCCCAACCAGCGTGTTTCTTGCCATCACTTTTATTACTTGAGCTACCCTGGCTGTGTCTTTGAACTTAAACACGAACATCTATCTCAATACGATTATGGTAATTATTTTGAGTTCTTATAATATTATTTATACGATAAGAAATTATCATAATTTTCTCGCCTCTGACGACGAAACACTTACAGTGAATTCTTTCAGCAGAATTCAGCAACATCCCATACATCACAGATCAGCAGGGTCGAAATTATAAATTTTGTGCTCAACTGATCTAATGCCACCTCGATATTTGGTTTGCTACAAAAAAACATGAACCATTGACGTCTTCAAAGCAAACATTGCCGAAGAAGCTCAGAGAGGGACATCGCACAAGGGTGACCAATGTGCTCACATATTAAATCCTTTTTTATATAAAGGTGAAATTAATTCTATTTTCTATATTATCATATAAGTTTATATGATAATTAGAACTTATATAATAAATACAAAATCTTATATCATTTATTCGAGGAAAGGCTATATCTGGAGCTTCAAGTATTAAAGGAATTATTAATAACAATATTAAAATCATAAACATAAATAAATTATTATAAAAATTATATCGAACTGCTACTACTTCTGGCACAAGTTCTCATATAATTTCTCACCATAACTCAGCTCTAGATTTACTGTGATGCTTTCATTGGTATTAAAATTGAATAAATTCTATGTTCGCTAGCATACCTTATTTAATCCTAATGCAAATGAAATATAAATGTTGAAGATGGTGATTTGTTGGAGTTATTTATTTATTTAGCTCTACGTATGGACGCCAATTTGAAGTAGAATTGTTCTTTACGTCGTTTGCTGCTACGTATGAATAGCCGATTTGAAGAAGTTTGTATTGAAGGAGTTGCATTACATTTCAACTGTTGGGGAGCCGAACTTGTAGTAGTTGCAACAGCACGTATAGTAAACAGTTTCCGGTAGCCTTCGCCCCAAATTTAAAAAAAAATATTAGCTTTGTAATTTGTTTGTTTCTTTAAATATTTAATATTTATGTTTGCCTCGCCCGCGTCAGTATTTCTTAGAGACATGGAAGTCTTGGCAGGGCGTTAAGCGACAAGAATGTAGGCTTACACAGATTTTAAGTTTTAATTCACTCCCTTATATTAATCCTTGACACAAATTAAATAGTACCTCACTGATATGAAGAGCTGTGAGATTCGTTTATTTAATACTTGCACTTTTTAACAAGTATACTATTTTTCGTCTCACACGAATACGTAATTATACGTACATCTCGCATCCGATTACTATCATTGTCTGCAGGCAACTGAGTAGATTTTAACCGTTTAATCTTGTAAATTTCTATATTTCAAGTCTCTGATTGGCTATTTTTACTCCAATAGAATACCTGCATTTAACTAAAGCTTTTGTGGTAGTTTATTGGCTATTTTTTATAAACTGTCACTAAAATTACATTAATGCTTACAAGAATCACAAATAACATTTAAACTCCCAAACTCATTATTGCATCAAGATTACCTCATTGTTAGCGACGTTTAACTTATTATTATCACAGATCCTACATTATTAAATTACGTAATATATTCACATAACGTTATTACACATGGATACAATAATATAAGCGTATGAAATGACTGTTATATACGTTTTACAAATCATTGTATATACATGTTGCTTCAAGGCGGACTGTTATTGAATTTACATATATAACTAGACTGAAATTGTTTAAGTGTTAGAAACACTGCCTCAATGTATAATGTTCATATATGCCTGCATTAGATATAGGTATACGTTATACAGCGGAGGGGGACACTTTATGCGCTGCAACCTACAGAGATCTATTACGGTTAACATCCCCAGGAAGAAGGGCTGAAATGAACCACAGGAGACTACAGGCCCCAGAAACGTGCGTAGGTCCCTAACGGTTCCAGGCTCGAAGACCTGTCCTACTGCTGCCTATAGAGGGTGATTAACGACCCATAGACCAAGCAATGCTCTAGTATCCACGGGGAGTGCTTACTCTTTCATTTGAGAAAGCATCCTCGCCATCTATCCTACACTGCTGTACGCCACGAAATCTTGTGTTTTCTGTGCTTACTCACATCTATTATAGAGGAGCCTTATAGTGAAAACGTTCGGATCTAGGAACGAAGTCATGCCAACACCCACTACAAGGTAAAGGAATGCCCCCCAAATAAGTGTACAGAAACCACCTAAGTCAAGCAGACTTGCCATTAATTTCAATATGTGAGCACTGGATTTCTTACATATTATTTCAGCCAAAGGAAAGGGAATATTATTGAAAACGTTGCACAATTAAGATAGCAATACTTATATAAAGCTGGATATATAAATATTTACAGTGCTTGAGTATAAACTGAGAGTGTTTTAATGTTATTTATTTAACATTATTGTGTAGCCCCACGTTGTGGTAGCCAATTTGAAGTAACATTATTTGTATATGTTTGTATTTGTTAGCCACACATTTGGGAGCCAATTTGCGATGGTATTATTAATGTTGTTTATAACCCACGTTGTTTGTGTATGTGTGTTTACTCAACGTGTTGAAGCCATCTTGTGACGTGATTCATTTGTTAGGTTTGTTAGCTCCATCTGGTGTTAGCAATTTGCGGCAGTATTAGTTTTTGTTTGAAAAAATGCTACTGTTATTTATTTAATTTTGGTTCTCTGTCCTCCGGCTAGCTATTATCCTTTTGGTCAAGCACTTCTCTTTATACAGGTTGTGTAAACGGAAAGGAATCTTTTATCCAAAGATAACACTGATGAAATTTGTTTTACACCTTTATTGTCGAAGACATTAACTATCACATTTACACATTGATCTTGACACTCGCCAAACTGAAACTGTTATAATAACTTCATTACTGATAATTCTTAATTTGCGTACTTCAACTTTTTGTATAATTAACTTTATAACACTTGAGATTTTTCATAATTCTGTTACGCGTAACCTGCAAATTGATATCCGACGTGTGCCATACAAATACTTTCGACGAACTGACTGACTGAATGCGACGTGTACTTTACAAATATTTTCGATGAACTGATGTGAATGCGACGTGTAGTGTACAAAGAATTTTGATGAACTGACGGACCGAAGGACTTTACCTCTAACCTAGCCTCTATTTATACTCATACACCCAGATATGCCTAAAGATTATAACTGAGCTGCAATTGGCTAATAAAACGCGCCAACATTAGCGTCTATTTTTATATCCAATGAAAATTATGAATACATATGCTCTAGGGAAATGTTCCAGAAGATTCTAAAAGAAAAACGCGCCAACATTACGTAACTTCCTCGTTTCCAATAATGATAAACAGCTCACCCCCTCGCTGCATTATTGCACGCTATTATTGTCAGTTTCAGTAAGGCAGTATAAACTTACTTCTCAACAATAATTACAATCAATAAACATCTCAAATCAATGTCACATAAAAATGCATATTCATATTACAATCATTATTTACATTTAAGTAATTTGTGATACAAATTACTGCATCAAAACGTTGTGACAGACACCCAGGTAAAGAAACAACGATTTGGGAGAAACCTGCAAGACACAAATCTAGCGTGACGCATGCCTCGGCAGCAACCTGCTCCACCTCACATAACATACTCGGAATTACGTAAATAGCCCAAATGTAAGAATGCGGAATAAAGGCTTTATATTGAAACACTTTCTAACCGCAACTCTTTCATGAACTCTACTTGTACCAACAATCGCTGAATGTTAGCAAATTTAATAATATCTACCACAATTTAGATAAGCTGTGAACACCACAACAATTTAAATAACATATATTGAACAATTTAAATACAATCTAAATGTTTAACATAAACCCTGGAACTGAAAAACCAGAAAAAAATTCTGATGTGTTACACTCACATGACTTTCCCTACTCTTGTACAAACTATTTTTACAAACGCTTATTCTCCATCTACTTCATCTTAATCGAGATAAACATTTGCAGAGTCTATCTTATTGCTAATTTTCTTGTAGATGTAAGAGGAATATATATTTACACGGGCAATATATAAATACAGTAGCCTTTAAGCACATACATATCTCTTAATAGCTGGTTGCTAGGTGCAGCACCATTCCCTTTACCACAGATTAATACTCTTTGCATATCCAAGACAAAAAAATGAATAAGGAATTCCCATTTGAGAAAATAAGTATTGAAAAAATTAAGGGAATAACAAGCAATATCTCGAAAATGGTTCACTCAACAACAAAAATGTATATGACATAAATTGTGTATTTTAACGCGATCTACATTTTTTGTGTAGAAAATTTTGTCTATCTCTTATGGTTTACCAGTTATGCAAAAGTTGTTCACAATGAAGAATACTTTTGGAGACATTCCCAGAAAATTCAAGATATACATTTTATTTGTCATAAAAATATCTTAAACATATGATATTTTAATCAAAATAGTAAGAGCCGTTTTTGAGAAAATTAAAATTTTCGAAAAATCTTCCATGTAAAGGGTAATTTGGGGTAGGGGGATTTTCTTGAAAACCTTCGTGTCGCATCCTTGGAAGATACTGAACCTAAATACCAATTTTGGTGTTTTACCGACTGTTCGATTCTGAGTTATGCTGTTCACAGACAGACACACAGACACACAGACGGATATGTTTCCAAAAATGCTTTTTTGGATTCAGGGATCTCAAAACATGTATTTCCGGTGAAATCTCGGTATCGAATTTTTGGGTGTAATACAATACTTCCCCTACTTACTATACGTAGTAGAGAAAGTAAAAATGCACACTACATGGAGGCCAGAATAGAATATCAAAAGTTATAAATTACTACACAAAAATAAAAGCATGGCCCGATTACCGCGTGTGGTTTGGTTTACCCATTAGTTCAGGAATCTATATAATTTAAATTATCACAAAATGCAATGCAAAGTCAAGTAAAAGGTGACAGTCAGAAAGCCCTTGGATCAAAAATGCAATACGGCGTCTACGCCATTGCAGGAGACATGCGAAATCCATACACTTCTTTATCAGGCTTGAGATTCTTTTACGTGCCGTAAATCTACCGTATGGGACCACCGGCTTAACTTGCCTTCCGAAGGAAGCCATGCTAGGATTTTTACTTTGCCTAAAAAGAAAATCCATCGGACTCCGCCGGGTAAAATTTCCGGTTTTTCCCAAACAATATAGTATGGGACGCTAAGAACCGTAGCATTTAAAGAGTGTGCATAAATTAAAAAAATCTCCAACTCCTCCATGCACTTCAGTGGTAGAGAAAGAAGCAACTACTGTAGCTAAACCCAGCCTGGCTGAACATAAAGGCTCGACCGTGGCGCAGCGAGCGCTGAAGAGAAGATCGCAGTAAAAATACAGCCACACCGCTCTCGGATAAGATGTGCATTACTAATCATTATGTGCCCGATCGACACTCAGTTTTTTCTTTTCGGCATGAATTTTGCCACTCTTTATTAAAAGTGTTTCTAGGTAGCAGCACAAGCAAAAGCTACAAATACCAACAGATGGCAATCATAAAATTCGGTGACGTCTATCCACTTTATATTCTCTTTCAATGATTTCTTAGCTGTTAACAAAATGCACAAAGCAATAATGGAATTGTAAAATTATGATTCAGCACAACTTTGGAAAAATCATATCATCCAAAACCTATGCAGAGAAATATTCCTGTGCAGCCATCTTCAGTGAGTAGTAAAATAAGCACTAGAAGATACAAGAAAGAAAAAAGGAAAGGAAGAGCTCTAAAGAGCCCATTTACAACAAAACATGAGTATTCTTCTAGAAAATAATTAAAGCCTAAAGCTTCCCCACTCTATATCTGAATATACCGTTTTAAGTAACATACTACTTGGTAAAACGTATTTTTGGATTTTTATTTCTCCCGTTTCCTTTCAATATACATAAAAAATTCTAATGTGTTGCACTCACATTACTTTCTCTATTCTTGTACTATTTTTACAAACACTTGTTTTCCACCTACTTCATGCCAATCGAGATAAGCATTTCCAGAAATCTTATTGCTAATTGTTTGTAGGAGCAAGAGGGATACGATAGGCTTTAAGCCACAGTCATACTTTTTAAGAGCTGGTTGTTATATGGAGAATTCCATTCTCTTTCCTTGTTCAGGATATAAATAAACGAATAACGAATTCCCATTTGAGAAAAAGTATAAGTATTGGAAAATTCAAACAAATAACAAGGAATATCTCGGAAATGGTCGACTCTACTAAAAAAAAAGTATATGACATAAACTGTGTGTATTAACTAGCTCTACATTTTCTATGTAGAAACTTTTTATATATCTCTTACGTTTGCACGTTATGCAAAAGCCGTTCAGAATAAAGAGGATTTTTGGGGACGTTCCCAGAAAATTCAAGATATAAATTTTATTTGTCATGAAAATATCTTAAATATGTGGTATTTTAATCAAAAACGTTAGAGCCATTTTTGAGTTAATAAAACTTTCTAAAAATTTTCTGTGTAAATGGTAGTCTGGAGTATGGGGGGATTTTTCTGAAAATACTCGTATCGCATTTTTTAAAGATACAGAACCTAAATACCAAGTTTGTTATTTATCCGACTTTTCGATTTTGAGTTATGCTGTTCACAGACAACAGAGACGACACACATCCACACAGACACACACATGGACCTTTCTCTAAAAATGCTTTTTTTTGCATTCAGGGTGCCTCAAAATGTGTATTTCCAATGAAATCTCGATATTTCTAGGTGGAATGCAATACTTCTCCAACTTACTATACGTAGTAGAGAAAATAAAAACACATAGTAGGGTTAGGAACCTTGGATGTTTTTCATTGTACTAGTGGTAGAAAGTAGTGTTGTTTATTACTTTGTATGATCTGGTTTAGAACCTGATTAGCTAAGCCATATAAACTCTGTAAAGAGATTAATACAAATAAACAAATGTTACAATCTGTACGGCACTGGAAATTAAGTTTTTTACTACTGAAGAAATGGTATGGTGGAGAAGAGAACATTTCTGAATTTACAATGCAATTTATTTTTAAGAATTGATTCTTTTTTAATGTTCCGTTTAATGTACAGTCGGGTGCAAAAAAGCGTGCCGATATAAGGAACCGCGGTTTAAGTTGGCAATCAACAATAATTAACACCTCTGCCGCGCCTACCATCCCTCAGTCTTCTTATGGACAGTCTTTGGGAGGCATATTGTTTCAACCATTCAGGTAACATATATCAATTTTCCACCCCTTTTATCGCCAAGCTAAACCGTTTCTTTCTTCACAGGGTAATGCTAGCGTATAGGACTTGAAACGGCAACTCTAGGCCGAGCCCAAGAACTGTAATTACAGATAATTTATTAATTAACTTTTAGTGATGTTAAATCGTATTATGTAAACATCTTTTTCTCATACTGCTTGTATATTTTAAGAAGGGTGATTTAACGTTATGTATCTATCTAGGTTATTAATATTAGTAGAGTTATAAATGGTTTAATGTAAATAATTTAAGCGCTATGTTAAAATACTGTCCACGAGGGAATGTTTTAGCTACAGGAATAGTGCTTTCGAAGGCAGAAAACCTAGTTTTATTACCTCTCTTCGGTCGCAGTGCTATTATTCCTACAGCGAGGGTGTAGAGCCTTTGTCCCATTATTTGGTAATTCGCCGTGACCAAGTGAGCGAGAAAGATAACCTAACGGTACATGTAGGAAAAGCCGCGATTTATATTAAACATTGGACCAATGAAATCCCTGAAAGTTTATTCGAAATAGTTAGACGCGTCGAGTCGCGCTAAAAATGGACCAATAGGAAAGGAAGCAGCCTCAGAAGCCTGCGACTATAAATGAATCTGTTTGGGGAAATTTCGGGACAGTTCATGTCATGTGTGGTCAGGGAGAGATGCTGCAGGATGCGTGAGATATCGCGCCAAGAAGGGAATCAAGTCAGCTTTGTAATGTCAGCTTAGTATTGCATTTTATTCGACAGTTCATGTCATGTGTGGTCAGGGAGAGATGCTGCAGGATGCGTGAGATATCGCGCCAAGAAGGGAATCAAGTCAGCTTTGTAATGTCAGCTTAGTATTGCATTTTATTCGACAGTTTATGTCATGTGTGGTCAGGGAGAGATGCTGCAGGATGTGTGAGATATCGCGCCAAAACAGGGAATCAAGATAGTTCTAGCAACACACCTAAGATCTGCTACTCTTAAAGCGACAATAAGAATATTTAAACTTCGTGTCATATCCGCGTCATAGTTTAACGGCGGTGGACAGTATTTTACAGCGGCAATACCAGTTTTGTATACTACGAGTGTTAATTAAATAAAAAGAAACGGCAGTGTCATCTTTTCATAAACAAAGCAAGTCTATGTCTTCCTATATCACCACCCGAGATCTACGTTTTCCTTTACCGAGGATAAGTCCATGCTCCCATATAGTTTAAGAAAAATTACTGCAGCTAGCCGAGGATAAATTGAAGAGACCAACCCACTGAGAACTTCTGGAAGCAACGGGAGAAGCATCAAGGTAAGCCTAACAGCAACGGATGAGGAGGTGATCGCCGCAAACTGGCTCCCAAACGTGGGGCTAACAAACGTTAAGAACGCCGCAAACTGGCGCCATAACGTGGAGCTCGAAGGGAAGACCAACATAAACGGAGGACTAGAAAACAACGAATAGACGAAGAATCTTCAGAGGAAAGGGGCACAGCAGAAGAAAATTACAACGCGAACTTCTAGTCTACCTACGTGGGACAACAAAACAGCTGAGAGCATCGCTTCTAGAACTTCACCAGGATTCGAACCCGGAACGCATCAGTTATCATTGAAAAAAAATACAGGTTAGAACATTTATTCAAAAACAAACAAAAAGGCATGCAGAGTAGTGACTCAGTTTTGTGAACACATGTTATTGAGAGGGGGTAAAGTCATTACTAGGGAGGTAGAACTTGCTAACGGAACCATGAGTAGGTCAAGGGAAGATTTAAAAGAACCGAATGGGGAGGCTATTGTCAGCATAACAACAGATGAAAAAAATATGGGTGCAGCAGAAGTAGAAGTTAGGCTAGAAAGGCAATCACCGATTGAGCAGGTCATTGACGCAGGTCAAAACCAGCTGCTAATATTGCTTCAACATTTGAGCACAAAGATAGACGAGATGGGTAAGAACTTAGAAAGCATAATAGATGAACGGGGTAAGATCTTAAGTGAACATAGTAAGAACTTAGAAAGAATCGTAAGTGAACTAGATAAGAATTTAGAAGGGGAATCAAATGAGAATAATGAATACTTAGAAAGAATCGTAAATAAGCAGAGTAAGGGCTTAGAAAGAGTCGTAAGTGAACAAGATAAGAATTTAGAAGGGGAATCAAATGAGCATAATGAGGACTTGGAAAGAATCGTAAGTAAGCAGAGTAAAGACTTAGAAAGTATCGTAAGGGAACAAGATAAGAATTTAGAAGGGAAATCAAATAAGCAGAATAAAGACTTAGAAAGAATCGTAAATAAGCAGAGTAAAGACTTAGAAAGAATCGTAAGGGAACAAGATAAGAATTTAGAAGGGAAATCAAATGAGCATAATGAGGACTTGGAAAGAATCGTAAGTAAGCAGAGTAAAGACTTAGAAAGTATCGTAAGGGAACAAGATAAGAATTTAGAAGGGAAATCAAATAAGCAGAATAAAGACTTAGAAAGAATCGTAAATAAGCAGAGTAAAGACTTAGAAAGAATCGTAAGGGAACAAGATAAGAATTTAGAAGGGAAATCAAATGAGCATAATGAGGACTTGGAAAGAATCGTAAGTAAGCAGAGTAAAGACTTAGAAAGTATCGTAAGGGAACAAGATAAGAATTTAGAAGGGAAATCAAATAAGCAGAATAAAGACTTAGAAAGAATCGTAAATAAGCAGAGTAAAGACTTAGAAAGAAAATTGAGTGAACAGAAAAAGGATTTCGAAGGGAAATTAAGTAAGCAGAATAAGGACTTAGAAAGAAACTTAAGTGAACAAGATAAGAATGTAGAGGGGAAATTAGTTGAGCTGATGAAGGGGAAGTTAATAGAAACACTTGAAGGGAAATTACTACAGATACTAGAAACTAAAGATCCGAAAACACTAACGGGAGAAGAGACGTTAAAGAAAGCTTTTGAAAGAATGTTAAAAAGGGCGCAGAAAAGAAAGCAGGAATTTAAAACAAGGAAGCGAAAGAAAGGGTTGATCGAACTTGGAGAATTAGTATGGGTATATAAAAAAAAATCCAGCATTCAAATTAAAAAAAAAAAAAAAGACATAATATCATTGATCCTGACTCTACAGTGCCTGGAAAGGAGAGCTTTCACATGTGAATTAATGAATTATCGTAAGCAGTTGTGCAGAACATTTTTTTTTTGCATTACTAAAGAGACTTGAGTATTAAATGATCATTAGGGATAGTGAAGAAGAACAAGAAACACCTTTGCCATTAATATGTTTCAGTTTCTTTCTGTTTGAATAAGTTTGTCTTAAGGTTGAAACAGCTTTTATTGTCAGAATATTTGTTATTTTTTTATATTTAGAAATATTTGTAAATTATTAATTGGTTGGTATGCTAGAAATATGCTGACAGTTTTCTTTAAACATATAAATTAGTTTTATTAATTATAAAAAAAAGAGGTATCATAGAATGGAAAAGTTATTTAAAGGTCCATACCGGGTGATTAACATTTTTGGCTCGGATACATTTGAGTTACAAGAAATAAAGAATTCCAAGATCGTAGGGAGATATCATAAACAGTTGCTCAAACCATACAAATGTTTAGAAAATGAGAAGGGTGAAGAATGAAATGAAAAGAATCAGGTTAGTTTTACTCGAAATGAGGTAGCAACCCTGTGAACAAATAGTAAAGGTAATACACCCGATAAATAAGGATGTAAAGAAATAAATAAATGCATAATAATTATGTACCAATATGTATGTAAATAGATTTAATTTTAGAACTTAAATTGGGTATTAGAGTATTTGTTTGCGTCACAAGTTATTCGTGTGCGCGAAGTGTATTGTGTATAAGAATGTCTCTCGGAAACCTGTTTTTAAAAGGGAGAGTGTAGAGTGAATGACCCAAATGTAAACACCACTGGTTTGGCAGAACACTTGTGAAGGAACAGGTATAGCGAAGGGTCTCTGTCAACAAAACAAACGAACAAAGGCCATAATCAGAGGAATTATTCTGGAAAAGAAAATTGTTTCAAGTGCTAAAAAAATTTATTCTTTTCCAGAACAGGGCAATTTGAAACGGCAACTCTAGGCCGAGCCCAAGAACTGTAATTACAGATAATTTATTAATTAACTTTTAGTGATGTTAAATCGTATTATGTAAACATCTTTTTCTCATACTGCTTGTATATTTTAAGAAGGGTGATTTAACGTTATGTATCTATCTAGGTTATTAATATTAGTAGAGTTATAAATGGTTTAATGTAAATAATTTAAGCGCTATGTTAAAATACTGTCCACGAGGGAATGTTTTAGCTACAGGAATAGTGCTTTCGAAGGCAGAAAACCTAGTTTTATTACCTCTCTTCGGTCGCAGTGCTATTATTCCTACAGCGAGGGTGTAGAGCCTTTGTCCCATTATTTGGTAATTCGCCGTGACCAAGTGAGCGAGAAAGATAACCTAACGGTACATGTAGGAAAAGCCGCGATTTATATTAAACATTGGACCAATGAAATCCCTGAAAGTTTATTCGAAATAGTTAGACGCGTCGAGTCGCGCTAAAAATGGACCAATACGAAAGGAAGCAGCCTCAGAAGCCTGCGACTATAAATGAATCTGTTTGGGGAAATTTCGGGACAGTTCATGTCATGTGTGGTCAGGGAGAGATGCTGCAGGATGCGTGAGATATCGCGCCAAGAAGGGAATCAAGTCAGCTTTGTAATGTCAGCTTAATATTGCATTTTATTCGACAGTTCATGTCATGTGTGGTCAGGGAGAGATGCTGCAGGATGCGTGAGATATCGCGCCAAGAAGGGAATCAAGTCAGCTTTGTAATGTCAGCTTAGTATTGCATTTTATTCGACAGTTTATGTCATGTGTGGTCAGGGAGAGATGCTGCAGGATGTGTGAGATATCGCGCCAAAACAGGGAATCAAGATAGTTCTAGCAACACACCTAAGATCTGCTACTCTTAAAGCGACAATAAGAATATTTAAACTTCGTGTCATATCCGCGTCATAGTTTAACGGCGGTGGACAGTATTTTACAGCGGCAATACCAGTTTTGTATACTACGAGTGTTAATTAAATAAAAAGAAACGGCAGTGTCATCTTTTCATAAACAAAGCAAGTCTATGTCTTCCTATATCACCACCCGAGATCTACGTTTTCCTTTACCGAGGATAAGTCCATGCTCCCATATAGTTTAAGAAAAATTACTGCAGCTAGCCGAGGATAAATTGAAGAGACCAACCCACTGAGAACTTCTGGAAGCAACGGGAGAAGCATCAAGGTAAGCCTAACAGCAACGGATGAGGAGGTGATCGCCGCAGACTTCAGCTAAAACCAATTAGAAGACCCGTATTTCACCTAAGGCGGGCGCGGAGCACAACTGATGAGAAGGTTCTGCCAACATTCAAGAATTGAAAATACTAAAAGTAACCAAAGCATCGGCAGGTTTTTTATTTTTTTATTTTATTTATTTGTTTATTTTTTTTCTTCACTGGATTGTACTAAGTATAATAACCAGCAAAGTTTGGCTAATTATAATGCAAATGTTTCTTCCGAAAATACAGAGGCTATGGCACTTTAGGCACATTTACAGGATGATGGCAAGCCCATTTTCAGTTATATCATACACCCTATAGGGCTATTTTCTGTTTTTCATAAGTTTAGCAATATCACGCTTGTATGACGCTTATACTTCTCTTCATTGCCTTTTCCTTCTGCTACTGGCCACATAGTTCACATCGCTTCGTTAAAATCGGCCATAGACCATGCAATTGATAGCTGTTTAACAATCTCAACTGCCATATACTGACATTTTTTCTCAATATATGGCAAAACTCGTGCTGAATTTGAAAAACTGCGATCGGCACAACGTAGGAGCACACCTAAAAGATGAAAAGGTTACATAAAAATGAAAGAAAATGGTGGTAATGAGGTCGTGGTAGATGAGAAACCACGGCATTATTCACCTACCGACCAGGGAAAATCACGAAAAACTCAAGGTCAATGTGGGCGGTCGAAGGGAATCGAACCCGGGACCTTCCGTACATGAGGTCCACACGTTATCTCGGAGTCATCTCGTTCTGTATGCATTAGAAGCATGATGCAGGATTAGATAATATATAGGACAAAGAAGAAAGCACAAAGAGTTTACTAAGGAAATTTTGCAAATAAGTTTATCGCAAGCCATTTCTCAACCTTTATCCTTATTTATATGCGGCGCAGCTTACAGCAAACTGTGTATCTCAAACATTATTTAGATTACAGGCTGGTCCAAATATCCCTGTCTTCTCTTGCCCTATTGCTAAAGTTCTTTCATCACTCACATATGAATGTGATAAACACGCTTGACAGCATTGCACCATCGTGCTATGAATTTCAATTGGATTTTATCCCTTTATTATTCAAGAAAAACATGATCGGTGTGGTGTACACTTCCAGAGACATAGTTGTACCTGATTTCGTAAATATGATTTATGGCTCATGCAATCTCCTGCCTTCTATAAACATTCTTTACAGGAGTAATAAATAACTAGCTTGTCCGTTTGCGCATTAAGATGCCTCTTGATTTTGCTGTCCCATGACTGATGACTTAATTGTTGAAGGCTGTGAGTTCATATAACCGCTGACATAAGTAATCAAGCATATCATAAAAAGCGAAGTGCTGACACCCTTCATACTAGCTCCATACCACTCCAAATTTATAAACAGAAAATATGTTGCTTGTGTAGAGGCCATAATTATTATAGTTTTGAAATAGATTTCCAAATTCTCCTCACTTATAAAACGAATAAACCAAGGGCAAATAATCGAGAGCAATTATTTTAGGCGGTCCCAAGTTGATTCACGGCGTCGCCCATTCTGACTCATGTTTTTTCCCGGGTCGTCAGGCGAATGCTGGAGTGTTTTGTTTTTTGTTTCATTCCCCGAATTCCCTGTCCCTCCACTTCGTTCCATTATGCATTTCGTTCATCCTTCACCCCTTTTGATCTGTTTCAGGGTTGGAAGCGTCGGTGATGGTGTTTTGATGGAGCGTGGCAGGGGAAAGGATGCTCTCTGCGAACTTTCTCCGTCCCGTGGCCTTCGGCTGGTTGCCGGGATATAAATACTGCCCCTTGGAGGGCGTTGGACCCTGTGTGTGGCAGGGTTTCCGGGCTACCTGTCCTACTGCCTGGGCGTCTCAATCAGAACTGTAGGGACCTTGTCATTTCTGTGTCGTCACTCCTGGTTCCAGCCACCAGGTCTCTCCCTGCACCTCATCCTTACCTCCCGGGGCGTAGGATCCTTATTCCTGGATCGGTGCCGCATCCCTTCTGCTTCATAATCCAATCCAATTGGATATGATGCTATATTTTAGAAAATTGCGTTCTTAAATGCGACGCATTCAACACAATATTTATTATTTTAAAAGAAGAAATAGGCTCGTTTTTTATAGCTTTCCAAATATAAATTTGATAGCTTTGATAGCGACCAAATGGTGTGCAAATATACTACAATTTATTTTTAGCATAAAGTTTCCCCTCGGCTGATGAGGAAGGTGGCCTTAGTCCATTAATGTAGTTTTCTTCTTTCCACGTGATGTGAAAATAATTAATTATTTTGCATTACAGTTTTACTGTATTAGAAAACTCATTGTCGGTGCGCTGAGGCAAAACGCTTCGAGATTATTCTAATACCTTGATAGCGAGTGTGCCCAGCGAGCGGTTTAAGCTTCAGGTGACTTGATCAATATTATAACTCAAGCTTTCGAGTCCCTTCTGCGGCCAGCGTGCTAAGAAACATTGACTTTTGCTATCTGAGTTTATGTGCAAAATTAAGACTATTTTAAGATATGGTTGTATCATTTATAAACCCTTATTATTTTTTATTATTGTGGAATGCTAAAGCCTCCAGTGCCCATAATGAATCAATATTTCGTCGTTTAACTCCACGGAGAGCATCTTCAATACTGTTGCTCAAGGGTGTTATTATCATAGCTTGGGAGGGGACAATGAAGACTGCGTGTATTAACATATTATGACTTTAGGTTTCAGCTGGTCGGTAAATGGCCGCCAAGGTTTATGCCATTGGAATCCAAGGGTACACACAGTTTAATCCATAGAAACCTTCAGCAGAGTACTGAAATTCAGTGGCAAAAAACTGTAACTAAACTCCTGTTTGATAATGCGTAAAGCTCACATTTTGGAAGTCCTGTGTTCGATTCCCTTCGGGTTGTTCACTCTATAGGTTTTTTCGTGGCTTCCCCAGGTTGTTAGGCGAATGGTGGAGTAGTTCCTATTCTGCCACGAATTTCCTGTTTATCATTTGCTTCATCTGTTTGAGGGTTAAAGGGTCAGGTGATGCCGTATGGTATTATAGAAAGGGTATGCTGCTTCTTCTTCTTCTTGGGTAGAAAATATTTTGAGGATTCAAAAGCTGACGTACTAATAAAAACTATTAAAATAGAAACTATAGCATACTTTTAATGTAAAAATAAAATTAAGAACTCTGGGAAGGCATGATGTGATGGTAAAACCTGAGTATATTTTTGTACCAGCACATGGAATCGGGTAAGATATTTAGCTTGAAATTTATATAGAATCATGCTACACGATGTTTTCATTAAAAGGTTTGAGTTATTGACATGAATAAAATATTTTTTTGAGTTTTCTATGAAACTCCTGTGAAATTCTCGTCGATATAACTGTATTTTGTATAACTTTCTGTAACTGGGAGACAGACAAAACTAACTGCAGCAAAAATGTATAGAATATTAAAACAAACAATTTGTGGCAAATAAAATGTGTTATAACTTAAGCCATTTACAAGATATTTGCTGTTGTTGGTTTTCATTTTTCATTATTACAATCAATACAATTGTGAAATACGTTGTTTTGTTATTTTATAGCGACCTGATTTTCAAACGTGTGACTTTAGATCTATGGTTCTGTTTAGATACATCAAATTTATTGAAACCAATTCCGCCACACTTATCGGAAGCACATAGAAATACAAGCCTCTTTTCTGAATGACTTTTAGATCACCTTTGAAAATAAACGATAGAGGCCAGAGAAATATTAATCATTCTGTTGTTTTACTTAATATTGTTTCACTTGTCACCAATGTATTATCAGATAAAGTCGCAGAAGAAAGAATATACAAGCATCTCATATCCACTGGTACATAGATTTAGGAAACATAAGCTATTGGAGAACTGTTTCTGAATCCCATGTAATTGGCATTCATTAGAGATTGAGGCAGACTGAATATTTACCAATGACACAGCGAGGTTGAAAAGGAACTGAGAATCCCTTTACCAATAATAGTGTGTCTCTTAATGGTGGGTCCAACCTCACTAGAGACAAGGTCTACTAAGCTGCTGCAACTGCTCATGCTTTTTCTTTCAAACGAGTGTGTTCAAAGCTGACTGAAGTCGAAGAATAAAATAATTAAATAGTATTCCCATTAATGAAAATATCAGTATAAAATCAATAGTGACAATAGCTTTTTTATGTGTTTATTGCAAATTTGAGTACAATTTCTCTGTATAAGGAGAGTACAGCAGTCAAATACTCGAAACAGGAATTCCATCAATAGAACGCTGCATGTATGAAACGCACGTCACGCTTAGTTTCTGTCTATGAAAACATAAGCAGTTGTAAAAAATGGAAAACACATCCGGTTAAATTCACCAATAAGAAAAAAATTACACATCATCCAGTAACCCTACATAATGCCCAATTTCTACATCTGAGTCGGTGAAATGTCTTGGTCTCACTCTGGACAGCAAACTCACATAGTAAAAACACATTACATCATTAATTGGTAAAATCCGCAACCACATTCATCAGCTGAAGCATCTAATATCAGGATCATCACCGCTCTCCCTCATAATAAACGTCTACTTTGTTTTTCGCTAATAAAACCAATCTGACAATAGGTTCGCTGGTTCATGCTCACAAGTGAAAAGAACCCAAGTTCAACAAAACAGAATCCTTAAACTCATAACTGATGCTCCATAGTAACGGGAGAGCCAAGAAACTATGAACCGGTTGCGCGGTATTTTTCCAGTGGTCGTGTGGAGACATGATAACGCACTGCTGCTATAAACAAGGTCACGTTGACGTAGTTTTTGTTCTGCAGTGTGAAGTGCGGTATTGAGTTGACGGTGTTGTATGTAGTTCAGTTATTACGAGTTGTTTATTATTTTGTCCTGTAGTTAGTCAAAGTATATTATGGTTCATTATATGCTTTCCACTGCACAGAGTGTATTTATTTATGATTCGTATGCGTTAACTCAGTCAGCTCGCGAGGTTAAAGTACGATTTGCAGAAAGATTTCCAGGTGTAGAAGTTCCAGACCGTACACAATCCATGAACTTTACAATAAATTTCAGGCCACAGAAAGTGTTCGGGCTAAGAAATCTAAAAGACGACCTACTATTCTTACCGAAGAAACATTAGATGACATCGATCATCGCTTGGAAAATTCCCACCTAAAATCACTTAGGCGTGTTTCACAACAGGCAGGTATTTCTTATGGCTCTGCGTGAAGAGCTACCAAATTCCTGAGGTTAAAACCATATAAAGTAACTGTGGCACAGCTATATAACCAGGTTATTCTGTAATTCGGCACACATTTTGTGAGTGGAGTCTCAATAGTGTACCCAATGGTGAAATAGATCCATATTCAATATTTTTCACTGGCGAGGTTTGGTTCCACCATCATGGATATGTTTGCACAACATAATCGTTATTGCAGCTCTGACAAACCTAGTATTGTTCATGAAGTACCCCTTCATGACGAAAAAGATTGTTTATGGTGTGTCATGAGCGGAGAAAGAGTTACAGGGCCAATGTTTTTCGAGTCAGCAGTTGACGCCCGTACATACGTGAATACAATTTTGCCCCACCCTTCCATTTTTTAGAGAATTAACAGGCAGGGAGCGTTACCTTTTTCCAACAAGATTCTGCAACAGCTCATACGACCAATATTTCGATGGGTACAATTGAAGTAGGTTTGAGGACAGAATTGTTAGTAGAAATTTGTGGTCTCCGCGGTCCCCCGACCTAACCCCCTGCGATTTCTATCTCTGGTGTAACTAAAACATAAAGTGTACAAGACAAATCCTGCATCCTGGAAGAATTGTAACAAAATATCCACCAGGAAATTGCCAGCATTTCTCAACGTGAACTACGGTCAATGATGGATAGTTTCTTTAAGAGGTGCTAAAAATGTATGGACAACCACGGTGGCCAGTTTCAGCATTTCCTTTCTTAAAGTTGGTAAGTAAAGCCTTTAAAAGTAGTTTTAAAAATGTTGTATGGTTTCATCTGCGCCTTTCTATGATAGCGGCAGACGGCAACGTGCGCCGAGGATGTGGACAAGAAAAGCCGGTTCGTAGTTTTTTGTCCTCTCTATACATGCAAAACACATCTCTGCACAACGATTTAGGCATTTCTGAAGTGATTCTGTCCATCGCTCAGCTACATCTGGCTCTACGACATATGAATCCTCTACTGCAGGGAATACCTCACAACAAGCCACCTGACCAGCATCTAAGAAGACTGAAGAGAAAAAGACCTATCCATAGACACCTAGGCATTTGACCACTGCACCTTCGGCTTATCAATGGATAATCTTCCGAATACATGAACCATGTAAACCTCTATGTACTCTGTTAGCAAAACTATAATGTATCTTTATAAAGCAAAGTTCCCATTAAATTAAAAAAGAAAGTTTATGATAATGATTATGAAGCTTGAGTCTTTATAGGATATGTGCCATGCATTTCGAGTTAACATTACGCTTATCTAACATTTTCTTGTGTTCCTTGATACCTTCTTCATTTCATTATCTCTGGAGCATAAAACAAGATTCTCTGTTTAGTTTAAATTTCACCCTACTAAAAAACCTTGACGCTAAGTACGAGAAATCTCCCCAGTTATTCTACAAGTTTATGCTTATAAAATATTGCAACCACAAGTTTTCTAGCACCTTTCATGTTTTGTTTAATTAACGCAATTACTGTGTAATATAGCATATCCTCGACCAATGAATTGGATTAGTGGAATGGAAGTAGAGTTTTCCAAATTTTTAGTTTTTTTTTACTTTCTCTACTACGTATAGTAAGTAGGGGAAGTATTGTATTCCACCCAAAAATTCGATACCGAGATTTCACCGGAAATACATGTTTTGAAACCCCCTGAATCCAAAAAAAGGATTTTTGGAAACATGTCCGTGTGTGCGTCTGTGTGTCTGTCTATGAACAGCATAACTCAGAAACGAACAATCGGATAAACACAAAACTTGGTATTTAGGTTCAGTATCTTCCAGAGATGCGACACGAAGGTTTTCAAGAAAATCCCCCCACCCCAGATTACCCTTTACATGGAAGATTTTTCGAAAATTTTAATTTTCTCAAAAATGGCTCTAACGATTTTGATTAAAATATCATATGTCTAAGATATTATTATGACAAATAAAATGTATATCTTGAATTTTCTGGGAATGTCCCCAAAAGTATTCTTCATTGTGAACGACTTTTGCATAACTGGTAAACCATAAGAGAGACAAAATTTTACTACACGAAAAATGTAGATCGCGTTAAAATACACAATTTATGTCATATATCTACATTATTTTTGTTGAGTGAACCATTTTCGAGATATTGCTTGTTATTCCCTTAAATTTTTCAATACTTATTTTCTCAAATGGGAATTCATTATTCATTTTTTTGTCTTGGATATGCAAAGAGTATTAATCTGTGGCAAAGGGAATGGTGCTGCACCTAGCAACCAGCTATTAAGAGATATGTATGTGCTTAAAGGCTACTGTATTTCTATATTGCCCTGGTAAATATATATTCCCCTTACATCCATAAGAAAATTAGCAATAAGAGAGAGTCTGCAAATGTTTATCTCGATTAACATGAAGTAGATGGAGAATACGTATTTGTAAAAATAGTTTGTACAAGAGTAGAGAAAGTCATGTGAGTGTAACACATCAGATTTTTCTTATCGGAAGGAAATGAAAGTCGGAAAACCATGTTGAGCTTCTGTTTTATGGATGATAACAATTTTCCACTACTAACATCCATATATGCGTAGATAAGCATGAAATGAATTGGGGAACGTGATATAATCCCACCCTGTAAAGCACCCTAATTGCTTTCTTATTAGAAGGGTTTATAATGAAAAACGAAACGATAGGAAAGGAGGATAGGAAATTAAAAGTAATCAGATGCATTAAATTCACACGAGTTTGTTTAACTATTCTTCAACAAACTATTATTACAAAATCTTATTATTCTATCTACTTCACGTTAATTGAGATAAACATTTGCAGAAGTGGTTTTATTACATGTTTCCTTATAGGTACAAGGGATTAGGAGAATACAGTATAATTAAGCGATAGTCAAATCTTTGAAGAGCTGGTCACTATGCAATGACTTTGAAATTCCTTCTCTTTGCATGACCACAAGATAAAAAAACAAGAAAGTCATTTATATGTTAAACTGGGGTCTGCAGTTATCTGTAGTGATCCAGAAATTGTAGGTAATCATGACTGACACATTAATGTTCGTTTCATAGTATTCGGAATTTCATGTTTTTTCGTCTCTAAACCAATATGTCAAGTTGAGCTTTTATTTCAGTTACTTTCCGTATTCTAACACCAACATACGTTTCTATATTAATTTTAAAATTTGAATATTACTTAATAACTCACCTTAATTGATTATTTTACAAAGATATTTCTTTTCATAATGCTACTAAACTTCTGTAGTCCCATATTCTACAATACGTAGAAATAGTTGATACTCCGACAACGGCGCCACTGCACAAGCTCCAAGGTTACCAATCTGTATTACATCAACTCATATGAGCATGTTACACATATGTCCAACATAATATACAGTACAATACCGATATATTAAGCATTTCGAAAATTGTGAAAAAAAATATTGTACGTAACTCCAGGAAAGTGGCATTCTCAGGACTCATTTCCACATCTTACTCGTCCTGAAAAAAATCACTTTCCTATACAGTTATGTAAATAACTATTAACACATAAACCCCTGCGTGCTAGATCGTATCCTATGTATCTTACACTACAGTAGGAACGATGGTTCTGTGCCGATGACCTTGTTTCCTCGCGCACTGAAGAGAGTCTATGTCCAACGCCAGGCAGCTCTCTGTCTGCCTGCCTGCTGGAAGACGTGGGACTTTGCTGATACGACATAAACATACCCATTACATTGGTTGGTTTATTCTCACTATTATCAGATTGCTCTATCGTTCTTTTATATTTACACATTATATACAAACCTTGTCACGTAAATGCATTGTCGTAAACTATCAGGGGCTTTATTAGTATGATAAATACTCTACACCAGACATATCACCACCGTCGTTTTCTTCTGCAAGACTTTACCTTTCATCGTCATCAGTATTCTTCCCGTTCGCTGTCACTATATTTCCTAACCTGGATTACAGAACCTTCAAACAGGCCTTGTTGTTCTTCAATGTATTTGTCTTCCTACTTAATGTGTTGAGAGGCATTTTCCCACTTTTCTACGCTAATTTCCTCAAAATATTGTTAGCTAAGCTTAATCAATAACATCATGTAGTTAAAAAGGGTGTTCTACCAAGCTAGCCATTGCTTTATATCAGCCCAGATGAGTTCTACTCGAGTAAGCCCCGAAGACTACGGCGGTAACCGGAGAACATTGTGTGCATGGCCTAAAAACTATCAACGTAATTTTTCGGAATAGGTTTTGATCCTTACTTAAGTTGTAAAGCTCCAAACTTAGCATCCTTTCATAGAATGGGGCAAGTTCTGCATAGTATTTTGGTATGAGGCGATGGGGCCTTTTCCAACTGCACACTATGGTAAGGTGCGTTATGCATCACCAAGACAGATCTGAGAGGCAAGGTAGGAATTAGTTTTTCTATTAGCGATTTCTTTGTATTTATCCCCATAATTTTGTGTTATATTAAACTTTGTTATTTTTACATAAACCGTCGCAGAAGGCAAGAACCTCCAATAAACACACCAAAATACACAATAACTATATGCAATCCAAGTTTAATTACAGAAACACAGGGGTGTCATTTAGGGATGCAGGGGGCCCTCTCCCCTAGGTTACGAGCAACATTATTGCTCTACCAAATGAAACATTACAATTGTACTATTAATAGCAATATTTCACATTTAAGAAATAAACATTATATATATATATATATATGTTACAATCCACATGAACATTTGTGAAACTGCTCCAAACAATCTTGGCCCCCCAATGCAGAAACTGAAATGACGCCCCTACAAAAACATATAGTGACTAATTTATAAACACAACGTTCAAGGTAGCATCAACAGACGGCTGACAAGAGAGATGTTACTCGAACTACTGCCGCCGCTAGACTGAAGCGATGGCACTTACTGCGCATGCCCGAGAATTGGGGGCTCGCTCACTGTACAGATAACCAGTGCGCATCGAACTTCACCGGCAAAGAACCATCGTTCCTACTGTACCTTTATATTCAGTTCGAATATTTGTGCTCTCATGATGAGGCATATTAATAATTTGGGGGTTTCATTATCAGACATATTGTTGTTTTCCTTTTATATTGACTGGGATGACGTCATTCCTGGCTGGGAAGTTTTGCTAGCAACAATATAGCGTCTGTCTTGCTGAGTATTCCGAGAGAAGCGGATCGCGCGTGCAAGCCGGCTTTTGAACAACTCCCCTCACCTTTCATATTTAACAATGTAGGAACTCCAGAAGGTTGGGAAATAAATTTAGGAAGGTGTCAGTAGATTTGTTTTATGCATTTTGTATAGTGAAAACCCCCAGCCTTCTTGTTAATCTCCACACCAAATTTCGGTCCTCTGCAGTCAAGTGAGTATACGTCCCCTCGTGCTAGGTATTAAAAATTAATTTAATTTTTCATGTGAACCTTTAGGCCTCTACTCAGCATATAACAACATAGTATCATTAAACACTACAAATAAAATATATCATTAATTTGTTTTTCAAAGGTGTTTTTCAACTAGAACAATTAAACGGTTTGGCTCAGCCTAGGCTGATAATAATGGGGTACGCATTTATCATACGATTTTCTTTGAGGTAAATTTACACCAATTGTAAAACTGATGCGATAATTTGTCTTAATTAAATCTAGATTAAAGTTTCTCAGGTTTTCATGATTTGGTTTAAATATTCCTGCTGACTGGTGAAATATTTTCGAAACAACAAATTTTTATAGTCCTTTCTGGCAAAAAGCATAGTTTTGTTCTCAAGCAAAACATGTAGCATCCATGTCAACTATAATATTTGTTTGAGTGGCCAACTGTTCACTTCTATGTTTTTCTTCGCACTTTTATGAAGGAAACATTTTCCCCGTACTAAACAATTTTATGGTGTCTACTATTGCCCTTAATATAAAAAACAGTATAAAACAAATGGAATGAATAGATAGTTTACGTTTCGTTGCAAATAATAAACTGACTACCTTATGAATATGATCGATAATGAAGCTTGTACAAATGTTCAAATGTTTCATGCCGAAAACTATAAATACGAGTAATTTCTAAGCATCCAAAATGTTTTAGATAAATTGTAGATATTAGTGTCCTTTTATAACTCAGTATTATAAGAGATGCTCTTCTAGTCGTACTGCGTTACGTGCAAAAAGTAATTAGGGTGAGACAATAACAAAATAGTATATCTGTTATCAAGTTTCTTGACAATCGGTGTATTCGTGCTTGAGTTATAAGCAGGCAGAAGGGTTTTAGTAAGTAAACAGAGCATTCATGTTACCGCACGGGGTATAGGTGACGTTAGACATTGTGACGGACACTCTCCTCCCCTTCTCATCACTAAAGATTTCGTTGCAACATTTATTCGGTGCATACAAATCAGTAGGAAACTGTGATAATATGCCAAAAATAAAGAAGAATCACACACCATAACCATCATAAAAATTAGCTTCGTTTGTGGCGGGATTTGGCAGGGAAAACTTCAGCACAAATGACGAAACCTTTTGGAATAAAAATATTTAAAATATGGGTTTCCTTTGGCTACACAGCCAATTGTACACAGCCAATTGTAACTCAGTGGGGGACACGGATTTAGGTTGCAGTATACTACACTCAGTATTACGACCGATATGTTAATGTAATTGTCTTTGACGAGAGTAAAATACCCCTACGTTCTGTGAAGGAAACAATTTCTCCATATTTGTTTTTAGATCTTTCATATTCAAAATAATTTCAGTAATATTGCAACTTTAATAACGTATGTATTTGTAACCATATATACTAAAAATACTAGAAGCTCTTGAGGCAACAGAACAGGTTTCAGAAACACTGAGTATGGATACTCAGCTGGAACTGTTAAAGAAAGGGTAACAAAGAAACTTAAAAGTATTCTAGAGAAGAATTCAAACGTGTACACGTTACTGAGGCTAGGAATCTCAAGCAAGTCTGATATTTCGTTTCTTATTTCCTCCTACTACGTTCAGGTGATGCGGACTGTAGTTTTTTTTTTCAAAATGTAGCAACTGTTTACGTGCTAATCGCATGCGATTTATGTTCCATGGATTTCGTAAACGCATTGCTGTACGTTTTAAAACTCACGATGAAACAGAAAAGTCAACGTAACTCAGATTTCTGTACGATAATACCTTAATTAGTTAATAATTAAGTAACTTTATTGCACACTAGCGATAGATAACCATATTTATATTATTTTCTTCCGATACTCTATAATTCTGATCAACTTGCTTTCGAAGCAGGGTGTAGTGTCTTCACTGTTCATATCTTTTGTTCACAGAGAACACTGCAAGGTCGCAATCGCTTCCACCTTCCCTCGCCACCAACTCTCCGTGCGTTACTAATTTGATGGTTTACTTACTAAAACCCCTCTGCGTGGTTATAAGGTAACAAATATTATCATAGGTAACATTACAAGAGGTTATGTGATATTGAATAACTTCGCGAGTGCAAATCACGAGAAAGCTTATCTGGTTAAGGTCAAAATCTCGAGTGATGTTTATTATGACTATTTCACAAATAAAATTGTTATAAATGATACTACTATTATTATAAATATACACAATAAAAGTAGTTTCTTACTAAGTCCTGTTTAAAAAATCTGATATGTTACATCTTCTTGTATCTGACTTTCTTTACCCTCTATAGTTTATTAGTGGGTATACAAATTATTCTTACAACTTATTTTCGACGTACTTCATTTTAATTGAGATAAGTCGTTCTGGAAAGAGCTGCATTGCAGGTTTCCTTATAATTACAAAGGGAATAGCGATAGTCCAATATTTTAGAACTGGACGTTATACGCTGGCTTTAAAATTGCATACTCATTCCATGGCATCGCGATAAACAACTGAAAATTGTCAGGACTTTAAAAGATTGGCAAAATTTAGAACAATTCGAAACATTAATAAAGCATATATTGAAAATGGCTGATGCTGCAAAAAATGTATTTGAAGTAAATGATGTATTTTAAAGAGATCTGTATTTTTTGTGTAGTACCTTTTCGTCTATCGCTTGACGTTTACTAGTTATGCAAGAACATATAAGCTTCCTTCCGATTGAGGAGGAGTTCACAAACTGTTCCCAGAAAATTTAAGATATACGTTTTATTTCTCTTTAATATATCGTATTTTAATCAAAATCACTAGAGCCATTTTGGAAAAAATAAAAAAATTCAAAAAATGCTGGTAGTAGGGAGGAGGCATTTTCTTGAAAAATCTTTGTGTTGGATATTTGGAAGATACAGAACTTAATATTAAGTTTGGTGTTTATCCGACTTTTTGTTTTTTTCGTTGGATACAGAATGTCTAAGATATATTTCCGATGAAATATCGACAACGAATTTTTGGAATGCAATACTTCCCACATGTAGTAGAGAAAGTAATCATCACCGGTTTTACCGGCTGCTCTCATTATTATGAATTATGAAAGAATGCCTATCACATATATAACTTTAAGAGCGAAAGCAAAAACTTACATTAACGGAATAAAAATGCAAATCCTCTACTTTTCTAACGAACTAATTAAATGGAACATGAGTGAATAAAAGTTAAAGCTAACATTTGGGTTTGAATCTCTCACAAAAAATGACGGGGAAAATATAATTATTGGTTAACAATTATCCCTTCCTGTGATACGATAATTACCATTTGTGTGTCCGCGATTGATTGATACCCAAGGCGTTTTTAAACCGTTGATATGGATGGAAGTATTTACACAAATATACGACTATTTCAACTGAAGGGGAGTTTGGAGTAATTAGCATTGTGCCATTATATGCTTGTATATCGATACAGTACTATTGAATACATACGCCATAATCCCCGCTGGAAAATTCGCGATGTTAGTTCCCGCGTCATCTGTATGTTGGTTCAGTGCCTTCTTGCATGTTTCTCGATTTTCCCACTAAGCCGCGCGTAAATGCTCTTCACCATTTGTTCGCCTTAGCCATCGGTTGTGAGAAGGTCGGCGGTGGGTCTCGCTGGAAGCCGGGGCTGGCGAGAATTCCTCATGGGAGTTCTCTATTATTTTTTGTGGTGTACAGAAGCAGTAATTTACTGAAGACATGAATGTTTGAGGTGGTCTCTTGGCTATTTTCTAAATGTTCAGAGTTGGAATTTTTATGCTGTTGGCTGTATTTGTAAAAGGTAATGGCATTTATGCACTCTCAGTTTTGTTATTTTATAAATTTGTAGTACCAATTTTGCAAGTTTCTGATTTATCGTTTCACTGAGTGCAACCTGGCTCTTCATTCGCAAGGTAAGCAGTTGAATATTCCTGTGTTAGGTAAATTCTAATACGGCTTGTTTATACTTTTTTTAACAAAAGATGAATTAGCCAGCATAAATTATATTATTATTTATATTATTATTATTGAGAACCTACATTTCTAAATGTCCATGCAAATAAAGGTATTTATATGTCTGAGTCGGGATTGTCAAAATTTGTGCCAGATTATATTTTCTGTATGTGTGCTAGGCGAGTCCAAGTTTCATGGGTGCTCCGTTTTACCATTTTCTTGTTTGTAACAGTTATGTAATGAAAGTTTGTTGTAAGGGAAGGTAAAGTCACATTGGGCAGCATGAGATATACCCGCTAAGACTATTTAATGTGTAAATCTATTATCTAATATTGTGCTCTTACGCACCACTGAATTTAGATTAGTTTTGTGTTTATTTAAGTAAACCTTATACAGCACCATGGTACAAACTTAATAGTTTCTTTAAGTAGTTAAGAATTTGTGCCTACCAACTATTTAAAATTATCTCGTAACGCATTCACGTTTACTTAAGACTCGGGGCCTATTCAGGATATTTTCTTGAACATAGTTAATATATAGATATTGTCTGGATACGACCCATGTGTTCTTATTCAAACTGCAAATTATTCCAAGAGGGTGCTTTTGATTTTCCTATAATGTCACTTCCATAATTTATTCGTTGAACTTTATGTGAATCCTCAGCTAACTCCACTTTATTGGAATTCCACTCAGTGGCAAATAAAGTGCATGGATATCATTATTTTATATTTCTGCACTTTATTAGAGGGATACTTGTATTAATTATGCATTATTAATAACTTAAGGGTTCTTGGCATGAAAGGGGTGATATCATGGTGCGTGGAACTGAAAGGGGTGATATCATGGTGCGTGGAGCTTTCACTTTCTTTAATGACTTTCTCTGCATTAACACATTGTTCCATTTCTATAGCGATATCAGTCCTTAAACATAAAGAAGGTGACTGCATAATTTGTTGTGCCTTTGATCACATTTTCAAGAATATATTAGCCTGCTTTAAGAATTAACTTTCATCTTGGCCTCTATAACTTCTGCCGTAAGTGTAATGTACACTTATGTTTCTAATGTTTTGTGACAGAGTTAAAGCAATGAAGTCCTGCTATGCTTTCTATTTTTAAATGAATGTGTTGAAAACCTTAAGTTTCAATTCATTTCATTAAATTGCTAAAATTTATTCATTCCGTTTAAAGAGTTGACTAGCCTAGCACACATCCGTTGACAAGAGTCTTCTTGTTTTATTAGCTATTTTCACTCAACATTAAGCATTATGTTTTTGGTCTTTGTTCTGCATGCAGTTCTTCATAGACTTGATTATCATTCATTATCTCAGTTATGAGGAAGTTTCTGAACAGGCTCCAAATTGTTTCAGTGTCGGTGTAACCTAAATTATAACTGCTTAATCATACTAGGCCATGTAACTATTATTACTAGTTCAGGCACATTTACTCATTCTTTGGTTTCAAATGTGATACAGTGTGTTTGTTATACAGTGGTGAGAGACAGTACTAACTGTGGTTTCTTAGTGCTTGTGTTATACTTTTGTACCGAGTTATTTACGCAAGCAATTAGTACCTTTCTGTTTTACCTTGACGCTTTCAAGCCACAAACTCATTAGTTTTAAGGATAGCGAAGGGCTTAGAATTCTTCCATGGTCTAAATTGTTGAATGCTGCACTGCTGCTCTGCACTGCAGTGCAGAGTTTGAGCTGGTTTATTTTCCATTTTGTTATTAATTGTTTGGACCTGGACTGCTTTCAGTTTCCCGGTTTCCGTGGTTTCATGTCCTCAAGGGTTAGTTTGTCTTCTTTTAATTAGGTAAGTTATTAACAATTAACAGGAACGCTTCTCAGCATGTCATTCATCAAATTGACAAAACTACCAAAAAACCATGGTTTCAATTTTTGCTTGGAAGTACAGAACATTGAATGATATGGATGGCTCAGGTGGTAGCATATGTAGCCGGCATTTCAAAGGTTCAAACCCCCGGGGCCGACCAATCTGACGTAATTTTTTTTTCGCGGTTTCCCCCGTTCGCTAGGTAAATGCTGGCTTGGATAATTTGGTCCGCGAATTTTTCTAGCATCCCTTTCATCATTACACTCCTACTGGCTGCTGACCAAAGCCTTGTAAGTCCTTGGGGTTGTAAGTCCTACAACAAGGGGGTAATCCATTAAAGAAGAAGTGTAGAGTGTATGGGTGGTAGCCACAAGACATGCCACCGGTAATTTAAGATATTAACTCTGCTGATATGTATTTTATATGGAGCATACTTGGTGCACGTGCCCGTTAAGATCACCGATATTCTTGCATCGTTTAAATAACAGCCACTTTCTAACATTTTATTGAATGAGGGCGCGATGCCAGTCTTTATTAGGTTTTATCTGTTTAATCTTATGGTTACGGTCTGGTAGAGCTGTTACAGAGGCGATGAAAAGATGAGAAGCGGGCGAAATTACGAGGCGGTCCAGTTTCATCTCTTACTTAACTCTTCCTCTTTTAAATAGTTGACTATTAAGATAAAGTGCAATGATGCTCGCGGGAAAGCAGATAGACTTCCCGCAATAAAACAACCTGTCAAGTTGCATCATAATGGCGCCTTATGAAGCTTGCCAGGATTTAAAATCTGATATGCAGCGTTACTTTCTATATACATTAGCTCACCACCATATCGCAAGTTTCCACGGAATATTCATAAAAACTACAAAATATAATCTGCATAGAAGAGTTTGTTCAGCTACAATAGAGATTATAGAATGACAGAAGGTAGTATTTGGGTATTTCTGGAAGCAGAGGATAATTAAATTAAATGTTACACCTACATTTCCTGCTAATTTTGGTTACCCATAGCTTAGAGGTGATTGTTTTGGTAGCCGGAATGAAATATTGCAATAACATATTTTTTACTTTCTCTACCACATACATAGTAGATAGAGAATGTATTGCATTCCACCAAAAATTCGATGCCGATATTTCACCGGAAATACGTTTTGAGACCTGCTGAATCCAAGAAAAGCATTTTTAGAAAAAGGTCCGCGAGTCTGTGAACAGCATAACTCAAAAACGAAAAGTCGATAAGTACCGGACTTCGCATTTAAGTTTAGTATCTTCCAAGGATGTGACACGAAGGTTTTCAATAGAATTCTCATATCTTTGACATGATATATTTTTAAAAAACTTCGATTCTCTAAAACATGGCTTTAACGGCTTTGCTTAAAATACCACATATTAAAGGCATTTAGATGGAAAATAATATATGTATCTTGAATTCTCTGAAAATAACCTTAATTAACCTCTTCATTCGGAAGGAACTTTATATAAACGTACAGTACAAAAAATAAGCTGTTTGTGCATAACTCATTTCTGAGATATCCCTAATAATGGTTCGAATTGTTCATTTCTTAATTATTCTTTAAAGTCTTTTCAATACGCAGTTCTTTCACACGATTGCATAGAAACAGTATGAAATTTTAAGGCTAGCATTTGACCATCACTGTACTCTTTGAATCTATAACAAGTGTGTAGTGTAGCTATTTATCCAAATGTTTATTTGGATTAAAATGTACTTCATATAAAAATAAACTTTAGTAAGAATAATTTGCATACTCAGTAATGAACGATAGAGGGTAGAGAAAGTCATGTGAATACATCACATCATAATTTTCCTCTGAGTATTGAGTTCAATATGAAAACCAGTTTGTGCAATAACTTCATCATACCATTATGCTTGACGCCATTGAGCATCAGAACGTTCTTAATTCTTTTTATAGGAGTTTGGATTTCTCACAATTTGCAATAGAGGTTTCCGTCTTTACTTTTGTGGTGTACTACATCTGGCAACGCCACAGAAAAGTCCTTTCCTCGCCTCGTCTCACACATATTGTCCTAGGTCAAGTAGGTTTGCAAATATGATTTAGGGTAAGAACAGTAACACCAAGAGAAATGGTTCTTCGGTAATCTGTGACGCTCCCATTCGGAAGGTTCCGAGTTCAATACCTTCGGGATTTTACATTTTTTTTCAGGTCATTATGCGAATGCTGAGGTAGTTTCTCTTTTACAACGAATTTACCGTCCATCATTACCTGCAGAATCATTTCCTTTCATCTTAAATTCTTCCTATTATTTTTCAGGGTTTAATGACCAGGCGATGGGGATTGGTGGGTTTAGGCGGGACGATGCAGTTTACACTGTGTAAAGATTTCTTTCGGGCGCTTGGATGGTAGGCTGACGCCCCTTCCTGGGAGCGTCGTTCGTCACGGAACTCCGGGAGGGTTAGGGATAGTACAGGCAGACTCGCGCTGTCGTCAAAAATTATGTAATTCTAGTGTAATTGGAATCATTATGGACCCGGCCCTTCTAATGCGATTCGTCGTTCGTATCCAGTCACCCTGCGGTCTTCTCTTTATCCTACGAATTCGTAGGTCCCAAAGGCCTAGTGCGATGCTGAGCTCCAGTGGCTGAGGACCACCTCCATCCAACAATCCTAATCCTAACAACAGTCACACTGGGCTCCAGTGAGGCAGGGAAGTGTCGCGCAAAGAAGTTAACTATTTAGCTATTTACAAATCTGGTTCAGTTAAAACTGTTTTATTTAACTAGAAGATAAAATGTGGTTTTAAAGAAATAATGGGGACTAGTTGAATAAAATCTCTCCGGATTCCAAGAAACATAACGCAATTGTTTCATTGCTGTTCATCTAATGCCTTATACTAAGACAGAGAGAGCCAAGGATATGCAAAATGATTGGTTACTAGTTCGGCATATTTTAATAAACGTGTTAGCTACCATTTTCACAACGTATCTCTTCAGTTGAAGTAGTTGGCCAAATAAATGTTGCACCAGAAGAACATATCCTTCACTGCAAGAAGATTTTGGAAGCAGCAGCCATGGTATAGCTCGCACAATCGCCGTATCGCATTGGACTGTTTTGAGAATATTAAAGAAGAACTGCTACGCCCTTATCATACTTAGTGCGTCCAGTAACTCCTGAAGCAGATTATCCCCCAAAGGTAGCATTTTTCGAATCTTTCTTCAACAAAGAGGGGACTTTCCCCTTAAAATTCTTGCAATAGATGAAGCAACGTTTACGCGAAATGGAGTAACTAATAACCATAATGCACGCATTTGGGATCACACACAATAAGACAAGACAGCTTTCAGCACATATTTTTTGTAAATGTTTTGGCAGGAATCGTGGGAAACACATTAATCCGTCCGTGGATTCTTCTTCGACTTTTGACAGGAGAAACGTTACTAGTTCTGTTTGAGGATGTTCCCCTGGGAGTGAGAAATTACATGTAGCCATTAAATGACGGCACACCTCCGCACATAAGTAATGCCGTGTGTGACCATCTACGCACACCTACGTTGAAGCTGGAACGCTCGGAATGGACCAATATGATGGCCACCAAGATCGCCAGATCTAAATCCAATAGATTTTTTTCTTTGGGACGATATGCAAACTCGGGTGTACATTACAGTACACGTTGCAAGAAAGAATACTTGGGTCAGAGGAAGAAATAAAATAACAACCTGGATGTACCTCGTAGAGTGTGGCAGAATTGAAGAAAACGTTGTAAAGCATGTGTTGGCAAGGGGTGTAATTTTGAAGAAATTCTTAAACATTAAAAAGAAGTTATCATTTAATTTATGTTGTTACCTTGCTTTAATTATTTACAAAAGAAAGGAAGCAAAATTTTTTACCTTGGGTTTCTCAAGTTTTTATTTAGGTTTATAAATAATTATTCCCATTAATAATTTCCGTAATATTGTAAATTCTTCCTCGGTTCGATATTCCTTATTTAGGTTACGTTACAATAATTTGTAGTTTTATGTTTATTTTCATATCGGAAGTGTTCATTAGTTCGTTGCCATAGCAGCAGAAGTTGAATAATTAAAAATTAATGCATGATCGGAGAAGAATACGAATGGGCGACGTAAGAACATTTTTCCAGATACTTCATCTTATGGGGGTTTCTTTTACCTTATCTTTATTGTATAGAGTTGACTATATCTAGCCCATATATTTGTTTTGTATTACCACACACGTCTTACATAGCATTTCTGATAAATGTTCTAAGCAATACAGGGGTAAAATGTAAACAGTTTGTACGAAAATTATTCCTAGTACAGCCACCGGTGGAAAGTGTACTTCCTGACCTATGTAAGTTCTATTCGCGATAAACACTGGCCTTAGAGGTGCAGTGTTATCAAGTATTGCTCTATAAATCACCTAATTTTAAAAAAAATATTGCAGATGAACCAGTGGATGTTTTGTTTCTTCCACACACTCTCTTTCAGATTTAAAGCTGGACATTCTTATTTCTTCCAACCTCTGTACTGAGTAGGCAAGGGTATAGCTGTTGTCTGCTCTATACGTATACGATTATTTACACACATAAATAAACAAAACTAAATTTTGCTTTTGAACATTTGTATCATCAAAACATAACACTCCTTTTCTGCACCATAATACAACTTCGGAATGATGGTGCAGTGAATAAATAACGGCACAGCAGCAGTTAATTTACATTTCTTCTATAATACTATTCCCTCTTGAGTGTCTCGCTTCGCCATATTTTAAATTGGTGTGTGTAAATAATGCTACAGTGAATGGGTCGTCAGAAGGCTGCCTGCCTGGCGCAGTATAATATGCCCTCACGGTTGTAACGTTGCACGCTATGGACAACGCTACCAATTCACTATTCGCAATTATTAACCCATATGCATTCCGTTTTGGGCAAGGCCCTTGCAATTGAAAGGGCGCTGGATTTTGTAGTCCCAGTTAGCTACTCTAGGAAAGATCAGCCTATTTATTGTCCAGCATTTTTTTTCCAAATTTCTCTCCCTTTGGCTATCGTGGCCCACCTGCTGCAGAATATCTTCCTTAGCTCAACTGCCCAGCAGGTTTTCTGCCTGCCGACATTCCTCTGACCAATCCTGGGGTCCCAAAAAGTCATTCTGTGTGTCCATCTATTAGGGTGTTTTCGCATAACGTGTCCTGCCCATCTCCATTTTATTAAGCTTCCTTTGGTCTCGGCATCTTTTAATCGTTGCCTCTTACTATTTCTTGGTTCTGTATTCTATAAATTTGAAAGGTCAAATGATGAGCATATGTATTTTACCAGCTCTGTTATATGGCTCACAAACGTGGAGTTAAAAAAAAGAAAGGGGAAAAAAACAGAAGCAAGTGATAGATATTTGCTAAAGGAAAAGAAATGCAAAGGAAAGTCTAGAGTAAACGCTACCAATGCAATGTGTTAAATAGTTTTTTTTCCTTTATTGGACATTTTGAAAAAAAATTGCTTTGGTCTCTTTTTAATATGTATTTAAGTGCTAAGGATTTTTTTATATCCGTATCAACGCTTAAAAGTATAGTTACCCCTTATTAGTTTAGAGTTCCAATCCATATACCAAATGGTCCAAAGAAGCCGTTCTTTGCCGTTTTGTGTTTCTCGCATTCATAGGTGCAAAATAAGTTGCCGCATCACTGATGTTCAAAGGTCAGCGATAGGTCACTGAGGTAGTGCTGCTCTCTGCAGGTGTTTACGTGGTAATTTCGTACTGATAAGCGTGGCGCGGTCGTCTGCTTGCAATTCGTGCCAAAGCATTCAGACAAAAAGGTGACGTTCACCAATAACGAACACACGGATATTATTGTGATGTGTGTGGAGAAGCACCAAAATGAGCTGAGTCTCGAAGGCTGTGTTATAAACATTTTCAGACGCGGCATCTATTTTCTGCGCACATTTTATTGTTTCTTACATAGGGAGATGATATTAAAAAATGATGGATCATTCCAGTTAGAGCGTGGTTCTGAGAGGCCCTTATATCAATAATTGATATAAGACGAATTATTCATCCACTAAGGGACGGACATGTTATTACAAATGCTTATTATGGATAATGCACTAGTATTAAATAATTTAATTCGCACCTTTAAAAGTACATAAATACAGGATGTTTCAGGACCTTGGCGACAAACTATGAGATATGATAGATCGCGCGGAGGGGAACATTTTTTATCGAGCAGCCACCATCTGCATAACAAACCTACCAAACATAATTAGACGTAAGGGACAAGAAAGAGGCGATGTCACTTGATTCAGAGGTTATAAACAGAGTCAAAGTGTCTCTCAAACCTATCCTGCCGAATATGCTTCAAACAAGGGTGAATAACTTCGTAACGATACGTCGAAGGATGGTGGTTGCTTGACAAAAAATGCTCTCCTCTGCGAGATCAATTGTTCCTCAGTTTGACGCAGAGGTCCTGAAACAGTCTGTATAATAAAAATAGAATTTCGTTTAATCTTGTTAACTTTGCGCAGATGCCATATAGTTGTACTGAGTAGATTAACTGTCATAGAACTAAATTACTTCACACGTGTGCTCAGGTTTGCGTCAACGGAAAATCCTGCATTCTTGTTAATGGGGAATTGGTTATTAAATAATTAAATACCCACACACACAGGTACTCTCACATTCAAACACCACACCCTTGATATACCGTAAAATGTTTTTGTTTAAAAACAATTTTCTCTTTCTGGAGTACAGCCGGGAATCCACCTCGGAACATCTCATGTAGCAGATAATTTCTTTAACGAAGGAGTTGTAGGGTCAGTAATAGCAATTAAAGTGTTCATTTTCGAGCATTGGTCTTTCATTTAGCGATCTCTCTGTCGGTATGAAGTTCCCTTTGCAGTTCTGCTGAGACAAACCTTTTAGCATTCGCACTATTCGGTATAAACTAACTTCAACTAAGACGGCTTGTGTGGGCCACCTGGTATACCTTTGAAAGAAATGTTTCAGCTCACATATCGTGTTTATCTACTGATTTTCATTCGCAATTGAGAAAAAATTCAGAACCATTTATTACATCTTCTGCAGACGAAAATTCCTAATTGCTTTCTTACTAGCAGTGATTTGATCAATGGAGTTCTCACTGAATATTAACTTGATAACAATGATATAGTTTCTCTATTTTGACACAGGTAACAAATATACCTAGACAACGGATATAGTTAACGAAATGTGAGAGTACTGCAAAAGCAAAGGGTTTAGAAATTTACCGTATCTAAAATTGGCATAGACCGGTGCTCATCATGTCTTGATCCAAAGCAGAGAATAGTAAAAGCTCATCGGTTAAATTAAGCATTTTTGAGGTAGGAAATTGGTGATAGTGGACTACAGTGGCGTTCAGATATAAGTATAACAACTTTAAATAAACTCGCTGCTCTGCACCATTGTTAATCATCCATCTCATTCATCGAATGCATGTCTTCGTAATGAAAGTTTAACCGAAAAAAATCGCCATTATCATTCCAAATTAACAATTGGCTACGATCAAAGAAGCATTTTATTTGTGGCAATAACAGTTTCTTGCCCATTCTTTTTTGAAAGTACAGAAACGTAAAAGGCTATTCCCAGGGCGTTGTAAAACGATAATAAATATGTAATAAGCGTATTTCAGTATGTCTATTAAAACTGGAGATCTGTTCTGCATATTAGAAGAAATATGGGCAGATCATCATTGTATGTTGTTTGTAACATATTACTTAAAGCTCAGAGAACGTGAGTCACGCTGTTCTTTTGTCTTGAACAGGAATCTGCGTCAGTGGAGGGAGACACAGCATGCATAATGCGATTGGGTTCCAGGCGGAGCACTTTCGGCTTGCCCAAGATTATTCCACTGTGAAACGAAGTAATGTTCAGGTAACAAAGGACACAGAAAATTGCTTTTGAAACATCAAGCAGAATAAAGAAATAGCATAAACCATAAATGTTTCCCATATGACGTTTAGTACAAATACCAGGGATCCAAATCGCAGAGTTCTTGGGGTTTCACTCTAGATAACTTTTCTCAGCTTAGCTGAAAAACCAGTTTAGCGGTGCAGAGTTGTGATCGTTAATCATAATAAAATGTTGTAAAACTTGAAATTAGTTTTTAAAATTATAAAAGCAAGATAATTTATAGATTATCTGTTAAAGTAGGGCTTCATTGCCTGAATTCTCTCCTAATATTCTTTAAAACCAAATGAAAAGACACAAAACTATTTATTGGGCTAAGACACAAAATGACTTCTGCCTTATATTGTTCCATTATAAATATATGCACCTATAGTTATATAAATTCTTTCTAGATTGCTCTAAGCGAAGGATAAAAATACGCAGATTTACATAATAAAAATGTTCAATATTTCGGGGTTCATTCCCTTCATCCAGAGGTTAAATGATTAACAACACACCAAAAATGAAACCACACTTAACGGTCGACTAAGTGATTAACAATCATCCAATTGATTGAAACCACAATTGACGGTCGACTGTACTGGTTAATAATCAATATTAATGAAACCACACTTGACGGTCGACTGTACAGGTTAATAATCAACCAATATTAACCGATCATATTTGGCGACGCAATCCAAAAACATTGAATCGCCAATACATGGAATTTCCAATGTGAATTATGTGGACTAATGCTATGATAAGACTTTCAAAATGATGGATGATTTGATTTTGGTGCCATAAATTTTTGTTCTTCTGAACGTATTGGTGTTTAACCTTTTTAAGTTCATATTTATTTACAACGTTTTAACAAATAATTCAGTAACTCTGAGAACATGTCAGTAATGTTGATGTGCCGTAGTTGTGTGACGTGTGTTGTGACTCCAATATAATTATGTATTTTGCCACATACATTAAGCATGGCTTTTGGAAAATTCTGCTCTAGAAATAAAATCAGAGTTTTATTTAAATAAGTGGTGTATTTATGCACTTAGAATACACAGAGGCTTCGCCATTGTTACCAGTAAAAATGGTATAAATTCTAATAAGAATTTCCCAATGTGTAGCTGTTGCAGTCTATGATCTTTTTATTTTATGGGTTCAAAGTGATACAACAGGACATTGTTAGTAATATTAAAACAAAAAAGTATACCATTCCACAAAATCAGCAATTCTCAAAATATTTTTCATACAACGTTATCGATGTTTGCACCTCTTCATTACACATGTCTTTACGTATCAATGCAGGCTCTGAGAAAAAGCTGCAAATCCTTGGTACATTCCCTCAACCTTATATTCTATTTTCAGCTTCAGTATCTGGTTCGTTTGTGCGATAAAATCCTCTACAACGCCTACCCACGTGTCAAACGGAGGTTATGTACAACTCTGAAATATAGATGTGAGCAAAATATCATGCAACTCCAACTAAGGCGTTCTTTACATTTTGTTTAGTAAATTGTTAAATGTCTGTGAGATGGAGGAAAGACACAGGAATTCTTTCTAGTTACCTACAGTGCCTTATTTCTGATTCCTGGCCGGCTGTTTCGCGGCTCGCTGCTGCGGCTGAATTGGATATTCGCAGACCCTGAAATCAAGCGGATAGCGTGCCGGCAATTCAAGCGCATAGATTTACATGCATACAATAACCACATAGGTGTTGGAAATGTCCTTGAACTGCCACGCATTTCTCACAACTTTTAATATAATTTCCATTAACTTGCATTAATTCCTCATCTGAAATTTCAGTAATTTCTCTTCTGATATTGTCTTTCAGTTCTTCCAATGTATACGGTTGTTCCGATACATTTTATTTTTTAAATTCCCCAATAACTAAAAGTCGCATATGTAAGATTTGGGGAACGCGGTGGCCATAGTCCTTTATTGATGACCCTATCGTCAAAATTTTCCGCAATTAATTTCAACGAGAAATCAGCTGTATGTGCTGTAGGAGAGTCTTGTTGAAAATATGCCTGTGTGCATTCAACAACACCAAATATTCCAGGAATGGTTTGATTATTGTATCCCTTTACCTCTGTCCATTAGCTGTATCCTGAAAGAATATAGGCCCTATAATTCGGTATGCATTCACAGCACACCAAACACCAGTTTTCTGGTAATGAAACGGCATTTTGTGTACAATTGTCTGCACTCCAGCATCTGTTGTTTTGTGACGATACATGACCATTTAAGAAAACCATGCTTCGTCTCTCAAAAAAATTAACTTTGAGTCCATAGAGCCCTCATTAACGTTACCCGACACTCAATTGCAGAAATTTACTCTACTCACAGTATCACGTGGTTTCAGTTCCTGAACTACGGTTATCTTATAAGGTTTTAATTTTAAAAGTTTAGTGGTTATCAAAGCCGAGAATTGTGAAACTCCCGTTTCCTGTGATAACCTACTCAGAGATTTTTTTAGACTAAGTTCTAGCCTTTGTCCCATCTCATCAAGTTTCTTCTCTGTAAGAACACGGCGAGCTACTTTGGATTTCTTATCAAGAACAGAACCCATTTATCTAAATCGGTTTACAAGTCGAACTGTCTTTCTGTGAGATGCACAGATTCCGGGGAATCTGTCTGTAAATAACCGTGTCATTTGTCTACAAGACTCTGTTCGCAGTAGGAATCATACATGAATATGTGGTGAACGCACTTCTTGGCATTATAACAGGACTATCACACTTTAACCACAAAGAACAAAACACGAACTCGCGTTAGCAAAGGTCGCACATGCACTGACGCGCGGAGTGGAGGGGGAACAGCAGGAGCCAGAAACGGCTAAAAGCACTGTACGCACGCAGCTAGATGTCTGCTAGGAGTTAAAAAAAAGGCAATGTATAAGCAGGAAAGTTCCATTTAATGTTGCAAAAGCTAGTATGAAGACAATGGCATACTGTTTCAAAACGATTGCTTCCTTGAAAAAATTAATAAGTCGTATTACCACGATACAAGTCGCGCAGGTGTTGTGTGACCAGTCTGTCAATTCTGACAATCCTCTAGCAACCCCCCCTCCCCCAGGGTTAGATAGAAGATATCACGACATTGATGTGTCCTGCGACTTTAACAGCGCCGACACGCAGGACACTGATGGAGGCTCTTATGGAGGCTGCTTTATACCCTTTGTTCCAGTCGCTGATTTATACATCCGGCATTTAGTGCTAATTTATAATTATCCAAAAAACTGGAAAATTAGGTGTTTGAAACGCTCCTATGAGTTTAACTGTGTACTGCATGCTTAACTGCAGAGCTGACAACGTTGTGGCAATTTAAACGCCTATATAGAATAGGGTAAGCGGCAAAATGCTCGCACATGTGTCCAATATGTACATTTTTATTAGCCCATTCAGCTGTGATCGATTGCAAATGTTCAGATGCAAATCAGTTTTATCCACATACATAAAATAGTGCTAGTTTCCTGTGTTGCGTCTTCAGAAGCTGGATGTGTAACTGTTTTCCATAGATTATACCTATTTTAAGGATTCTACCAACTGATTAAGCTAACATACAACTACTTTTTTTTACACTTTTCATAATCCATGTGGGGAAAGTACAAGGTTTATACTTTAAAACGTTTGTCAGGATCTCTGCGTGCAAAGACCAGAAGTTATGTATTTAGTAAAGGTGAACAAGTGTATCAGAGTGAATGGGAGGAGTTGTATACCCTGCAGCTACTCCGGTTTAATTCCTAATAGCGTGGCGTGCAAGGTCTTGTTAAAGAAGCTGCAAGGAGGGCGAGACTTGTTCAGTAACATGGTTTATGAGATGTTTCTGCTACGTTATTGAGAAAACCACAAAGGTATAATTCAACATCTGGGCAAATATAAAAGCTTAATTTTTCTTAGTAATCGCTTCATAAGCGATAATGTGAGTAATATCTATGATAACAACACAGCTTTTGGCCCTGAAGAAGCCGTAAAAGTCAGTATGGTCGAAGAATTGTTCGTCTCCAAATATATTACTCGGCTGAGCACTCATAAAACATTATCAACAAATGCGCTTTAATATATATTGTTTTAGTTTTACATTATTTTTTATAATACTGCAATATTTATTTTAAACATATGTCTAATGAGTTTTTCTTAGCATAACTTTTTAACGAGATGAATACAACATTTGAATGCAAAATAAATTCTCTCCTTATATTGAGTACGAACTTAAACCATATCCTGGAAATACATTTTGACCTTCCCATAAAGCCAACAGTAATGGAAATGACCGATGTTTAGAGTCATCGATTACTTTAGGTTATATACAAAGTACATTACTGCATTCTCACGAAATCTCACGGTAAGGTGTTTTCTAATCGCTTATTTAGGGATTGTAGATATATTTGTGGGCGCATGTGTTGTGGAAGGATAGCCCTCTACTTACTCTTTTCGCACTTTTTTTTAGCACTGCACTACTAACTGTGTGAAAACTGCAGAAATACAGTCCAGTAATTCCGGATATTGAATAGCCATATACTGATACTGAATTAAAAGGATGTTCTTTTGGGATTTAGGAATTTGTAAGCAAACGAATTTTATTTTGCAATATCAAATGCATCTACATTAATGGGCTCTGTTTTATAAGAACCTATATTTTTGTTGTTATGGATGGATGAAACAGTATTTATAAATTTGTATATGTTGGTTTTCACATGCAAGATATTCACCTTGCACACACCACTGCCCTTTACAATTCTGATGCGTCACTCTTGATTGATGAAGACGTGAAAGCTGCAAGGGATATTGCCTTATTTTCCCAAGAGCCTGAAATTACTGTAATATGATTTACTGTTTGCTATTATGAAATGATGCACTGGGAAGGCCGAATGCTGCGTATTGGATTACAGCGGACATTACCCGAGGTCGGTTACCTTGAGCAGAAGACGCTCCTGGAGATCGTGACATGCGAAAGATGAACTGGAGCATCGTGAGGGTGCGGTAGGTCATCAGGTCTGCACGAACACCTGATCCTGTCCAGCAAGCGCTAATCCCACGCCACACCCTACACTGATACGGTGCAAATGTTGGGGTTCTAGCTACTGACGCAAACGGAGCAACGAACAAAGCAGAAGTCATGGAGCATGCCGGAGTTAAACGACTCCTCATGTACATCGTTGCACTGTAGTTAAGGTTTCTCAAATGGTGGGTCCATCGGTACCAGCCCGTCGGTACCTTATAGTTTAAATCACGTACTTATATGGGTATCTAAAAAGATATGATGTGTTACAGTCACATAACAGTTCAACAAACTATTCTTACAAAAGGTATTCTTCTGCCTGTTAATCAAGATAAACATTTGCAGAAATGGTTTTATTAGAGATTTCATTGTAGGCTGATACCGTAATTATTGACGGGAGAATACAAATAATTAAATAAGGAAATAGTAGTAAGAGAGGGAAAAAGTTGCAACAAATAGTTTCGTATATTAAATTAATGTATAATGTAACAAACTCGAGTTGAAAGGTATTTCCGGAAAAAACGAGGGCAATTAGGGTGTCAAATTAGCTAAAGTCATTAACGACAGCCGAAGTAGTGAGGACATTAGCTTGAGGATTTCTATGAACGCAGTTAGATTATAAGTTCGGTACGCTTACACGGCCAAAATTGTGATAAAGAGAAGTGAAATGTATTTCTGAGAGTTTAGCTAGTCCAGCATGGTAACAAAGTTAAGAGACACACGTAGGATTTAAACATTGGTCTAGGCGTAAGATGACTTTCACAGGAGTAATTCTAATATAGGCGTGGCTTAAGTAATAAGAAGGCGGGAATCTAAATCAGAGAGTTACTCTTTTCTCTTGTACCGCCAGCGGTACTCGCTCGTGTATTATTTTAAGCGCCCAAATGACGTGTTTGTGTGAGTGGCGGCTATCGCTAGGGACTTGCCGGTAAATATTTTAGGACTCACGGCAGGCTACGCTTCTAGTTTTGTTTATTGCGTTTGATGCTGCAGAAGTTAGCAGCTATAGTAATTCAGTTGTTAACATTTTGTTGTCTGCGATTAATAATCAATCTTTTTGTTTATCTCAAACGGTAGGCAACTCACTTCAATAACTCAAATATTAGTTCACAATAAAGTTCTCAGTCAATTTAAATTGGTGCTGTCCTTCACAATACATCCACGCATACCTTAAAGGAAAATACTCATGGCTCTACCACTAGAGCAGCCATCAGCAGAATCAACACAGATATTGGCACAACGAGAAAATGGGGTAACTACATTCCTGTACCAATGTCACACCATCGCGACATTTCACACTCTGCTTCAAGACACAAGAAGTATATGGCAGGTTTAAGCGATATTCAATTTTTTTGAAAAGTGAGTCGCTATGTGATGTCCATACGGGCTTTGAACCATCGAACTTCGAGTCAATCGTAATAGATTTCAAAGCACCATATGATGTGTAAGTTCATAGAGGAGAGGGAGGGGTGCGAGTGACGTATGGGAAGAGAGTGAGTTAAAGTTTGAAAAAGCAATGGTTTTCAAAGCATCACATGACATGTAAGTTGAACAGAGGAGAAAGGGGATGAGAGTGTGGTAAAGTGGCAGTGTGTTGAGAAAGTAGAAAAGTTGGAAGGAGAGATTAGAGGTATAGAGAATAGGTACATGATTTTATCCTTAACAAGAAATACTTTATAATAGGAAGGGGAAGAGAGAGAGAGAGAGAGTTGAAGGGAGTGAATGAGAGTGAGGGGAGAAGACAGAAAGAGGCTGGAAGTCAAAGTGAAAGAAGTGGGGAGACGGGAGTAATAACGAAAGCAGAGCTGAGGGTTATGGTAGTGCTTTTTACAGTTTTGACTGCATTTATTTCGTTGTCTCTTTTTATTTAACGTTGGTTTTATTGCATCACACGTGCACTTAAAGTTTACTGTTTTGTTCATAATATCATTATCCTAGCCCGATACGAAGTAATTTAAATATTTAACTTGCTTAGTTATTTTATATTCGGTAAATCTTTTGATGTTTTCCGTGGAATAACATTAATTTTTTCAACACACTCATTTGGAATTGATGTTTGTATTACAATCTGGTTACCAGCCTATATCAACGTTTTGAGTGATATGCGACTATTTTACCCGTCATTTTTTTTTCAGTCTTTAGTAATACCACTAAGCACTAATTAAATAAAACTGCAAACCAATATTATTTATTATAGCCAATATAAAGTGAACTATTATAATCAGTAGCTCGCCTGAGAGGAGTCAAAAACAATTTTGGTGACAAGGAACGGACTAGAGTTCGCACAGACTGGTCTGAAACAAAACAAGACAACATTTTATGTTGGAAGCTCATCCATAGGAAATTCATAGACATGTAGAAGCTAATGGGTCATGTAATTGGAGTTCAACTACAAGCACTATAATTTTCTGACCTAATATTTCAGGTTTATGAGGTAACGATAATAAATCACCAACCGGCTCTGTTCTCTTCCTTACAAATCACCTGTTGTGAAAACATCGAGGGAACAAGAAAACATGAACATCGAAAGGTGACTGACCACCAATTAGGGAGATATATGAGGCAATGAAGGTGCTATTACTTGCATTCTATGTCAACTTTTATATCTTGTGTCAAAAATAAAATGAAATGTATTCTTCGCTATACAGTTCTCGGATATGTGCATGTGCGTGTGCGTGTGCGTGAGCGTGAGTGCGTGTGTTTTAATCCCTGCCAAATTAAATGTGATTCTTAGCGGTGGATTGGATTGGAATGAAATGACTACGGAAGGGATTTGGCAATGATTCAGAGTGGATATTGCACTTACGCCAACGAGGATACGTCCCCGGGAGGAAGGATGAGGCGAGAGGGGACACCATGAGGACCGGAACCAGGAGCGATGGCACAGCAATGGCATGGTCCCTAAATTTCCAGACAGAAAAACCTGACAGACGGACAGGCAGACCGGGGACCAACATTGGGGACCAACGTCCCACAAGGGGGGTTCGGATATCCCGGCAGCCAGCCGAAGGACGGAGAGAGTCACAAAGACATACTTTTCCCCCTGCCACGCTGCACCAAAACACCATCGCCGACACTTCCGACCCTGAAAGAAACCAACGGGATGAAAGATGAACGAAATGAAGAATGGAATGAAATGGAGGGACAGAAAGTTCGATGAATAAATTGAACCACTCCAGCATTCCCTGACGACCCGAGAAAACCCCCAAAATAACCGATGGGTCAGAGTGGGCACTCGCCGGAGATCGATTACCGGACCTTCCGAATGCGGGTTATAGGTGTAATCTCCTGAGCCAACCCACTCGGTATTCTTAGAAGTTGTTAATGACAAAAAACTACTAAGAAGTACTGGTTCTTCGAATTTATCTTCAAAAACTATAGAAATTAAACCTTAAATACTCTAAAGTTATTTTAAACTACGTTAAATTTCCCAAAATAAAATATTCCTTCTTCTCTCTTCTTCGTATCGGTTATTATGTCTTCCAGCTCGTTATAGTATCATTACCAAATATTCCTAGTACCATGCTCCTTCTACCTATAGGTATAGTGGGTCTTAAGATTTATTGCCCTTTACTGCCAGTCGGTTTAAATGCTAGACGTCATTGTTAGTTCAGCGTGGCCCTAGTCTCAAAGAGGAGGTGCGGAATTGAAACTTGACTGCATGCGTTTCCGACTTCGTAAACAGGTTGATGTACTGTGGCGGTGCAGAACTGTTTTTCACTAGGACATTTTGTGCACGCGAGATGGAAGTGACCACCGATTACAGAATTTGTGTGGTTGAGTGCTGAGCCGAGACACTCTACGCTACACAAACCGTCCAATTATTTGAGTTACCTATCACAGAGATAGGTATCTCGCTGAATTTGTGGTTTAGCAAACGCAAGCGAAAGATGTACCAACTGTAAACACTGGAAAGGTACCACAAAAGTCCCATTTCACTAAGATGACCTCGAAAATGTTGACATCCAACCCTTCCACACATCTTTCGCTAGTCCTCTGCCAGAGGCACTGATGATAAACTCGCTTCAAAGTGTTGATGTCATGCATAGACACCGACTGGTGGCAACGGCCGAATAAATCTAAATGCCCCGTATATTAAGCCCAGTTCCGGTTATCTTCCCTTTCTGTAAATACTACATGCAGTTGGGTATTCGCTGTAAAATTCAAGAATTTATCTCTAAACATTTATTTTCTCTCTTGCTTGCATATTTTATATGTCGTCGTTGTTTCTAATGCTCTCCATATGGACTATGATCTTCTGAAGTTACCCATTCCACCAAGCGATGACTATCATTTCTGTGGTGGATGATGGTAGGGTGTGGTGTGGATGGTGGTGAAATGAGAGTATCTACAGCTCTCACCGTGGACTCCGAACCACGTTGGGATACTTCACATGAGCAAGTCAGAGGTGAAGGCGTGGATAGGATCGATTCAAAATCGCCATCTCAGAGCCGAGAATCGAACCCCAGGCCCTCAGTGCGAGAGCTAGAAATTAAACCAGCACTACCCGGCGTCCTAAATTTGATATGTCACTTTCGGCATATCCTTTTACGGTCCTTTAGAATGTAATTTCTGCTGCTTGAATACTGCTTTGTTTCTATTGTGGCTCTCACCCCTATACACTAATGTGTACTTTTTATCCTTAACTCTCCTGTCTCAAGTATAAAGGAACGGAACATACAGTATTTAAATAAAAAGTTCTATCCATGGTCTGAGTTTCTTTCGAGTTTTCATTTTATATCGCCTCTCCATTTATGTAGTAGTAATTATTACTTTGACTTGAGTCGCGGCATGTCCCAATTTCCCTCACCACCCAACTCCATCTATTCATTACCATTCAACGTATCCTTTCTCCTAATTTTAACGCCTAGTATAGGCAGGTAAAAATATGCAATATCGTCTTATAGTTTATGCGCAGATAAAAATGGCACCTATTTGATTTTCAAAGTGGTCAGGTTCTCTTACTCCTTTTTTTCTTTTCCTGTGAATGACATGGTTTGCAAATTTCTGCGCAATAATCGATAAAAACAGCTTACTTTACTAACATAATGTACTGATGCGCCAGTAATATTTTGTATGTATTTAATCCTTTGTTTTATTCTTCTGTTCCCCGTTAAATATTGGTATTGTGCATATTTTCCATTATATGCTTAGGATTATTTTCTATGGATTCTGTTCTTTTCATCTGGTGGAAATAAAAAGAAGGGCTTCTCGCTATTTTTGCTGCCGATATGTGTGTATTTTTAAATTGTTTTGCTCTACAATATGTGCTTTGAATCTTGTGGAATGTAAACACTCATTAATTTTTATAGCAAGCGGCGCTTCGTTCTACTGCTAACCTATACGTGCCAGTTCCCCACTGACCTGTGTTTACTTGGAATTGCCCCATTAACTCATATATATATATACACGTGAAATACGGCGCCGTTGCGCCATGTGTATTATAGAAAAATAATGCATTGACGAGAAGAGTATGTTGCTTTTAAAGGAGCGCAATGAATTTCCCAAACTATGCCTACTATTTAGACTTTAAAGTGAAGTTTTCCTTTGTTAAAATATAACTTTCTTTTTGTTTCTTATTTACTCAAATGCTAAGCAACATGATGTTTTAAGCTACAAGAATAGATGCTATGCTTCCTGAAGACATCCAACCAGGCCTCAATATCTCGTCTGATGCAGAAAGACTTCAGCATGAATAATATTCTGTGTATGGAAGTAAGAATACCAATGCCATCATCTTTCCATCTCATTAAGTATACAAACGGTAGATCACGCACTGTGCAGCAGAACGTGTTTTCCCTAAGGGGAGTGAAGAGTTAGCTCTGAATTTTCTGCCTTGAACCAGTAGCAGATCCACCTTTCAAGTCACCTTGAGATTTTAAAGAATAATCCAAAGAAGTCAAGCATACACAATGTATGATTGCAGGACTTCTAGACAGTTATTTTCACTGAATCGTATGCAACATTTTTTCTCCGTTAAAACATTATTTTAGGTGGACCTTTCTCTATTTATAATCTGCTTTATTTAGATTGAGGATGAGCTCTTAAACCAAAAGCTCCTTAAAGCAAAACGCTCCTGAGCGTTGAAAGCACAACAGAAATTTAATAATCGACAAATATAATTTAATTTTACATCTATACCAGAAATTGTCTACAACAATAAAAAATAAAGAATGGCTAGACTAAGGGAGAAAGAAGCGCCCAAGTTGCATACACATCTGCATCCTACATAAATCGTCGTCATCCATGGTGTAGTCGTCATCATGCTAGCCTCTAGTTCCCGAGGTCGCGGGTTCAAACCCGGCGGAGGACGCTGGATTTTTTTGAGCGTAAAAATCCTTAGCAGGGCTTCCTTCGGAAGGTAACTAAAGTCGGTGGTCCCGTGTCGTAGATTTACGTCACGTAAAACAACCTCAAGCCTGACAAACAGGTGTCTAAGCAAAATTATCGATCTTTCACGCCCAATGTAGAATGGGACACTAAGGACCACAGCAGTTAAAGAGCGTCCGTAAATAAAACTAAATTTAATTTTAATCCTACATAAATGATATAAAGTATATGCCTCTCCAATAACATAGCCAAAAATTATAATTGGGATTTTAATTTCAGAAATCGAATCTCGATTTTACAGAACAGATATGTTCGATCTGTATGTTCAACACCAACCAAATAATTTAAAGTACACAGAACTTAATAAATTGTTCATTCCACCCCAACCCCCCCCCAAAAAAAAAACACGATTTTCAATTGCGCCACCTTCTATTTCAATGACATTTTATATACATGCTCCTTTATATGAAAACTAAAATAATATCAATTTTAGGGCCAAAATTCACAGTAGTTACTTAATGTGACACGCAAAAGTTAATTCCGTCCAGATTTATTCAAACATGAATGTGGACTCATTTTAAAGTTAAAGAATCAGAATTCCTACTGCTATTTTAACGACTGTATTAAATTCACATTTTGAGTATTATGATTGTTTTTCCTTTCTTTCTTAATTTTTAACTTTTGATGCGTTCCGACAATAATTTAGAAAACTTGTCATACTAGTATTGAAATGTTAATTTTTAACTGCAATAAACTTCAGCCTGGGGATGCATATAGATTTTGAGTTATAAATAAAAGCAGTCCTGAAAATGTTCGCGGCACTCTCCTATGAAGCGCATAGCCCAGTTTATCGGCAGACACATTCCAGTATCGCATGACGGAAGTCCTGGAGAACGCATAGGTGACTCAGACTGAGAAAAATGAACACGTCTGCATAAAACATTGTTGTGTCAATGGTGCATTGATTGAAATGGAATCGAAATTAAATTTATTTCATTTATGTACGCTCTTTAATTGCTGTGGTTCTTAGCGTCCCATTCTATATTGGGCGTAAAAGACCGGTAATTTTGCTCGGAGGCCTCTTTATCAGGCTTGATGTTCTTTCACGTGGTATAAATCTACGACACGGGCTTCGCTTCCGAAGGAAGACATACTGAGGATTTTTACGCCCGAAAAAAATCCATCGCCCTCCGCCGGCTGCAATCCTTTCGAGAAAATAGGATATACAAATTACAGGAATGTTTTAAAAGGTGTTCTCCCGTAGATAAATAGTGTATACCTTCACATTTAAAAAGCAGGGCAAAAGGCGTGTGATACGTGTCGCAAACAAATAAAAGTGAAAGCAGATGAAATAGAAGGTGTACAAATCTTGTAGAGAATGATTCTGGTGATGAATATGTCGACTTTAGTGCAAATTAAGTGCAATACATACCGGTCTTGTTGATCTAGTGAGTCTCCTATTAAATTAAAACTGATTGCAAGAGAAGAAATATAAGAAACAAAACTTATAAAAAATTGAGAAAGTCTTGAAAGAAAAAACACTTAAAATTTACGATGAGGATGAGGGGGAGGAGGAGCCAGGACCTTCATGAGTTCGGACTTTTTGACTCAGTTGAAAGAAAGGTTGCGAAATTCCGAAAAAAGTAAAAAGATTACAGTTTTGAAATTGCTACCTAAAAGCTGGATCCTAAATAAAATTAAGGAATTTCCTATTTCTAAATGCGTGATTCAAAAGGCTAGAAAACTGACAAAAGAAAGGGATATTTTGTTCTCACCAAATCCAAAACCACGAAGAACTTTACCACAGTCATTGCAGATATAGTTAAGGCATTTTATTGCTCTGATGGAAAGAAAGTATGTCACAATTAAAGAAAGTGGGAAAAAAGCCATAAGCAGAAAAGGGTAATTTTGGGGAATCTTATGAGCTATATACAGCATTTGGAGTTTCCTATCCTGATCTATAAGTAGGATTCTCCAAGTTCACAGCTCTAAGACCAAAAACCTGCAATTTAGCAGGAACAAGTAGAACACATGCCACGTGTCTATCATCAGAATAAAATTTAAAACTCATGATAAAAGCTATTAAATTAGGCGTACCTGAATTTTTATAACACCTTCTTTATATCTTCCAAATTATCATCATTTATTGGCTAATATGACATGCAATCGTCTTCAGATTGTTTTTTTCGGAAAGTGTAAGGAATATCCTGGAACTTCAAAAATAAGAAAAGCTTAAGACATAATGTTTAAACGAACATTTTATTGAATCAGTGACCTACAAGCAATGGATCGTGACTGACCGATCGATGCTTCACACCTAGTGAAATCCAGTGAAGAATTTCATGGACTGTTTCTAACAGAATCCTGATGAATTAGTGAGCCACTCTTTTATATCATCTGAGCAATGCAAGTTCTTGACTGAAAGCAAATCAGAAATTCAGCCAGGCCAGATAATTGTGTTGAGTGACTTTGCTGAAAATTAATATTTGGTTATTCAAGACAAAATTCAGATACATCATTGGAGTAATGTGCGCGCAACCACTCATCCATTTATAAATATTACAAAGAACTATTAGGCAACACACTCTCTGTCAAGAAATTAGTAATGATTTCAGACTGCCTAAAACCTAACACTACATCTGTTCACCTATTCCAGGGGCATCTTGTTGAATTTACTAAAATAAAATTTAATCCACTACAGAAAATAACTGAGCACAGGAAAAACAGGAAAACGTTCATGAATATTACATTGCACGAGGAAGATTTTCGGTTTCCAGCAGAGTAGCATTTCTTTTTTTGCCACTTATCATTGGTTAAAGTGCATGCGATGCATAGGTGCAGCTCGTTCTAGTTTGCAAAGACCTTCGGAGAATCAGATAACAACACCAATAGAAATGTATCATTGGACAAAGGACCATCTTCCAAACTTTAATACCACTTTTGTGACTAAAGACTATATGAAGATGAAACACTTTTAACTTCAAGATCTTCATAATCCATTCCAGTTCCTGGAAACATGCAACGTACATCCATTCAGCCTTTACGAGGGAATTTTAATCGTCAAGCAGTTTTCAGGTGCAGTTGAATATCGCAGCATCCTGTGATCAAATATGGTCCAACGATCTGATTCCAACGGTAGAAGATAAGCACGAAGAACTAAACTTAAAAATACTCTTAAAATATTTATTGTTGGCTGCTTCTAGGATAAAATAAATGATAAAATCTGATTATTCTTAGGATGTTAGTGTGTAAAGATAAATATCCAGTAAGCTATCACATGTGGGGGGAAAGAAGGTAAACCATAATGAATATTGCCATCTTGTCTGCCAATAATTTTGCGATTAGCGTAAACATTCTCGGACGCTATAATTCTTATTTCTGAACCCGTTGTCATCGCAACTTGAAATTTAATTTACTTTATGGTTGAGTAAGACATGATATATATTTTTGCCCATTCAATTCTAAGTAACGCATTTTATTTTATATGCAAATACTAAACAATTTTTTTTTTCAGAATGAAAATTACATTTTTTCTAAATACCTCATTATCAATTGAAACCTTCACATATTTAGAATTTATGAATACAATTTGGTCAGTTTATCTTAAGACGTTGCTATTTTTAGTTAAGGCGGTGCGTTTATAAAAAAAAGCTATTTTTGTCAATGTCTGACACATCATTGAAAAAATCTTATGTGTTACACTCACATGACTTTCTCTACTCTTGTACAAACTATTTATACAAACGCTTATTCTCCATCTACTTCATGTTAATCGAGATAAACATTTGCAGAGTCTATCTTATTGCTAATTTTCTTGTAGATGTAAGGGGAATGTATATTTACAAGGGCAATTTGGAAATACAGTAGCCTTTAAGCACATACGTATCTCTTAATAGCTGGTTGCTAGGTACAGCACCATTCCCTTTGCCACAGATTAATACTCTTTGCATATCCAAGACAAAAAAATGAATAACGAATTCCCATTTGAGAAAATAAGTATTGAAAAATTTAAGGGAATAACAAGTAATATCTTGAAAATGCTTCACTCAACAACAAAAAATGTATATGACATAAATTGTGTATTTTAACGCGATCTACATTTTTTGTGTAGTAACATTTTGTCTATCTCTTATGGTTTACCAGTTATGCAAATGTCGTTCACAATGAAGAATACTTTTGGAGACATTCCCAGGAAATTCAAAATATCCACTTTATTTGTCATAAAAATATCTTAAACATATGATATTTTAATCAAAATTGTTAGAGCCATTTTTGAGAAGATTAAAATTTTCGAAAAATCTTCCATGTAAAGGGTAGTCTGGGGTGGGGGGATTTTCTTGAAAACCTTCGTGTCGCATCCTTGGAAGATACTGAACCTAAATACCAAGTTTGGTGTTTATCCGACTGTTCGTTTCTGAGTTATGCTGTTCACAGACAGACACACACACAGACACACAGACACACACACACACACGGAAATGTTTCCAAAAATGCTTTTTTGGATTCAGGGGGTCCCAAAACATGTATTTCCGGTGGAACCTCGGTATCGAATTTTTGGGTGGAATACAATACTTCCCCTACTTACTATACGTAGTAGAGAAAGTAAAAAAAAGGCTACACTTAAGAGAAATGTAATACCTTTCAGTTTTACTTAACTAGTTAAGGGCTATCAACTCACATATTTTCAAAATAATCTGAGTTTATTGAGGTTTATGGCCGTGATGATTTAACATGAAATGAGCCAAAACTGTACCAAGTATAGTCTTTATAGCATTAAAATAGTCTTTGATACGGAGAGCAGAAACAAATGCGAATAAATGTCGCTAAGGAATGTGCATGCGTAAATAACATTGTAATGAACAAAAGATCTGAAACAATTCTAACGTATTCCACTTATATGACTATGTCTACTCACCCGTCTACAAACTATTCTTACAAAAACTTTTCCTCCTACTTATTGTTAATCCAGATATATTTTAAATTCTCATTTATGCATTTCGTTGTACTATACGTAGGTAAAGCGATAGTCACTTGTTTAAAAAGTGTGTCTGTGTAATGGCTTATGCTGTTTAAATGACCAGGAGGGTGAGTAAAGTTGAGAAAAGTACAAAAATTTGAAAATTCAACCAATAACATGTAATATCTTGGAAGTAGTTGACTCCACAGAAATAATGGGGATCTCTCAATAAATTGTGTGCTTTAACAAAATCTATATAGTTTATATAGTGACTTTTAGACTATCTTTTACGGTTTATCATTTATACAAAGTCATTCAGAATACTAAAATTGAATATATCAATTATTTTGTCAAGAAAATATCTATTTTAATAAGACATCGTTAGAGCCATTTTAGAGAAAATAAACATTTTTTGAAAAACCTATAATGTAAGAGTAGTTTGGGGTGGGGAATATTCTTGAAAATCTTTTGTCACATCCTTTGAAGAACCTGAACTAAAATAAATTTGGTATTTAACCGATTTTTCGTTTCTTAGTTTTACTTTTCACACACACAAACACACGCACCTCTTTCTAAAAATACTTTGAGTTCAGGGGGGCCTTAAAACATGTATTTATGGTGAAATCGAGGGATTGATTTTTTAATACAATACTTCCAGTACTTACTATAAGCACCCAGTAGGGAAAATAAAATTGTATGTGCACCCCACAGAAAATATTATTGACGCAGGTATGTTATCTTTCACCGTCATTTGTTACTTTGAATACTAAGCATTCCATTAGAAAATGGCAATTAGAACGAACACGTATACCTGCTGAAGAATATCAAATACAGTTTATGTAGTATTTTACTTAGAATGAGCAGATTTTGATATGTAGTTCAAAAGAATCACTAAAATATGTTATATTTAACTTATATAACGTACGTAGACTTTGATGATGGCGAAAACAACATAATGATTTGCAGATGACGATTTTCAAAATGATGATTCCATTAACTGCTGCAAAATCCAATATAACATTTCTTTCCTACCATACGATAAATACTTAACAGAAAAATTTAATGATTAATAAGTTTAATATTTAACGTATTTCATGTTAAGCAAACGTATGGAACAAATAAAAATGTACTTCATGTTATACAGAAGATATTATGTGTATAGTATGTAAGAAAATCTGCCGGACGAAATAGGTATTAACATAGTAATTTTATTAGTATGTAAGCAAAAATAGAGTAGATAATAAAGCTTTTATCTTCATAGAAAAGATGTCACTAATTGAAGGCAAGTGTTTGTGAACTAAACATAATTTGTATTTTCAAAAACTATAAACGTCACCAAGTTCTACAAGAGAGCTTTGAGAAAATGTTTGCATAATATGGAATTCTAATTATCCATCTCGTGAAAAAAAATATTTGAAAGATATTGTGATGATACTTTTGTAAAACGGAACCTTATTAAGGTATTCGTGTGAGCTATTTACTGTTCCTTGTCCGACAAAACATTATTAATTTTGCATGACATTTAATCGGGGAGTTGACGCAGCCACGCTACGTCCTCCAACAATGAAGCAATACCTTTGCCTCACGATTACTTCGTTTCTCCTCCTAGTTGTTTTTTTATACTTTGCCACGGCTGCTCAATCATGAGATTTAATCTCTGGGAATGCGTGGATACAGAGAAACACGAACGCTTTCTTGGAGCACTTTTATTTTCACCATTTAAAATAAAACTTAAGGTTTGCCGATCACTTTTAAATGCATGAGATGCTACCGTGTCTTTACCAAGACCGAAGATTATTAACTACAGCTGAACGTTCTACCCTCTTGCATGTTCGCCGCCAATGTTCACAACTCGACGAGAATGTCGTCCCGTTCTCACCAATCGCTCAGGACAGAATGAATTTCACCACCGCGCTACAAAGAGGAAAAACTCCTAACTTTCCTTCTCACCCCTCAAAATTATCTTCAAACTTAGCGTCATGAAGCCTCTAATGACCTTCACATCCCGGCCAGTGTAACTGTGCCCATAAATTCCAAGAAAAACTTGCTTCAGCGGTATTTACCCTTTATACCTGGTCCTGGTCCCTAATTAGCTAACCTGTGCCTATCTTGTCTTTCTGTAGCTTTTACAGTCAACAATTTTCACAATGCTTCTCCTTTTTATACATACACTGAAATTAAATATTTTACTATTTATTTTATATCACTATCCTTCTCAGATTATTTAGATAATTATTGACTTTATAATTTCGACTTCAAATGCCCCCCATATACATTTCATATTATACAATAATATTACAATGTGTATGTCTTGCCAGAAACAATTCCCTCTCTGTAATTTTCTTCATCGATCGGCAAACCTTGAATTGGTTACATGATTCTTTTACAATTAGTCAACATATAAGTTTCTTTACACTGTTTACAATTATGTTCCTTCTACAAATATGTTGGTCATACATATGACTTACCCTTCACATGATTCACTTTAACCATTATTATACAAAATTTACATTCATTAACATCATCATTTAAATTCAACACATTGTTATACAAAATTTACACTCAATAATTTACAGTGAAATTAAGTATTTTATTATTTATTTTATATCACTATCCTTCTCAGATTATTTAGATATTTATTGACTTTATAACTTCTGCTTCAGAGTTTGGCACTGCAAATTCTGAAGTTTACGTAGAATTATCTTAAAGAAAAGTCCTGAGTTTGAGTAATTGTCGAGTAATTTTCCTTATGTAGGCAATTATCCCTAGTAAAGGAAATGAAAAATTAATAATGGTTTGTGCAAGGATCGATGTTGTCAATGCATTTAAAGGTATTTGTAATTTTCTCAGGTAAAATTGTACTCATCTCACGTAAATGATTTTTATTAATTATGCCTCCAGGAGCCAAAGCATACGGACTTGTATGAACTCGAGTTTACTATGTGCTGTAGGTTGTACGTAGGTAGATGTTTAAGAGTAGCAAACATTAACAAGTGCTCAGAGCTCTTAATGTATGAATTTTAAAGCCCATGTTTACTGGACACGTTTGGTCCGTACTACCACCTGTCAAAAAAATTGAATTCTTTTCTTAACACCTGGTATACAGATGGACAACTTAAGTAGAGACTGTACAATATCTCCAGAACTAAGCGTTTTAGAAAAAATGTCTTTGATAAAAGTTGCTTGATATTATGGGGGAAAGTAAATGTCATTAGTCGTGTTTTGTTTGAGGGACTTATGATAGCCATTTTAGAGTCAATTTAATTTTTACTTTCTCTACTACGTATAGTAAGTAGGGGAAGTATTGCATTCCACCCAAAAATTCGATACCGAGATTTCACCGGAAATACATGTTTTGAGACCTCCTGAATCCAAAAAAAGCATTTTTGGAAACATGTCCGTGTGTGTGTCTGTGTGTGTGTGTGTGTGTGTGTGTGTGTCTGTGTGTGTGTGTCTGTGTGTGTGTCTGTGTGTCTGTGAACAGCATAACTCCAAAACGAACAGTCGGATAAACACCAAACTTGGTATTTAGGTTCAGTATCTTCCAGAGATGCGACACGAAGGTTTTCAAGAAAATCCCCCCACCCCAGACTACCCTTTACATGGAACGTTTTTAGAAAATTTTAATTTTCTCAAAAATGGCTCTAACGATTTTGATGAAAATATCATATGTTTAAGATAATGCCATGAGAAATGAAATGTATATCTCGAATTTTCTGGGAATGTCTCCAAAAGTATTCTTCATTGTGAACGACTTTTGCATAACTGGTAAACCATAAGAGATAGACAAAATTTTACTACACAAAAAATGTAGATCGCGTTAAAGTACACAACTTATGTAATATACATTTCTTTTGTTGAGTGAACCGTTTTCGAGATATTGCTTGTTATTTCCTTAAATTTTCCAATACTTATACTTTTTCTCAAATTCGTTATTCATTTTTTTATGTCCTGGATATGCAAAGAGAATGGAATGCGCCACATAGCAACCAGCGTTAAAATATTTGAATATCGCTTAAAAGCTACCATATTCCCCTTGCATCTACAAGAAAATTACCAATAAGATTGACATCTCGATATCTCTATTAACATGAAGCATATGGAGAGTAGGCGTTTGTAAAAATAGATTGTACAATAGTAGAGAAAGTCATGTGAGTGTAACACATCAGATTTTTTTAATGGGAACCTACAATTAGGTTCAAATTAAATGTACACTAAAATAACCATCACAACGTCCTCCAAATAAAACACGACTAATAACATTTACTTTTCCCCATAATATCAAGCAACCTTTATTCAAGACATCTCTTTCTACAACGCTTAATTTTGGAGATATTGTACAGTCTCAACTTAAGTGGTCCACCTTGTATCTACGAGTATACATACTGTTAACAGCCCAACTCAGTCCCGTAGCATGCACTACCAACAACCCAACTCGGTCCCTAACTTTGTGAAAGCTGTTAGTTTAAAATATCTCCCATCTACAAGCCATTAAGTGTGCTATGACGTGTATTAACTAAGACGTTTAAACATAAACATAACAATGCAATATTTTTAACCATACCTAAGGTATACACTAGAGTGACTGCAGAAAGTTTTTGTATACACTGTAGCATATTCTAGCAGCATTATTAAGGGAGCAATTATGCAAAACAACAAACGTTATTACAGATTACATAGTTTGGCGTTGTTTTTTTTTAAAATCTTTCTTTTGATTATATATGTTTTAATAATACACCGATTATTCAAGTGTTTTGTGTGTGGAGTTTAAAAAATGCCGCATGCATTTAGTAGAGTAAAACTTAGTTATATAGCATTTGATTTTGTTGTTAAAATCAGGTTTGATGAAACAAACTGCAATATAGTTTTGCAATCACTATATATCTGCTGAAAGTTCTAACACTTTTAAAATGGGAATAGAAATGATGAATTATGAACTAGATTGAGCTTATTTCCTACAGGACCGAGTAGGTTGTTTACATTTTGGAAGGCGGGAGCAAGTTAGGTCACGTAAATTTGAAAGAGAGACCAAAATGGGATGTCTCCTTCTTGGGATAAGGAAACAATTTAGGATTCGAAAGTAGAAAATGGGGCCGAGATGGGGCCTATAGACCCGGTAACACCACACAAAATGTCTGTCACGATGGACAGTCAATCGGGGGAGTCGAATCTGGGACTTCCTTAATGCGAGCCTCAGATGCTACCACTTGAGACATCCAACGCGAATGTGAAATACATGTTCCTTTTTTCGTTTCTAGTACTTATTAATAGGTTCTGTTTAGAACTATATGCTTCTCCATATGGTTCGGAATCTTCTCAGTCTCTCTTCTTTCCATTAACAATTAAAGGATGCACAACACAAAATAAGTATAAACTATTATAACATAATTATTACAGTGGATATAAATCCTCCTATAGAAAATGCATAAGCACTACTTATCACCAGAAATAATGGAGAACGTGCATGAAATAAAAATCCAAAGCAGATGCTGAACTACCTAAGCTTAAACAGATTTATAAATTATTTTACCCTGTATTTTATTTGTTTAATTGTAAGTTTGCTACGAATAGAAGCTTAGGTATCGTAAGGTATACGTTATAATAGAAAATTCCAGGTCCAGGGAATAGAAGTTTCGACATGGGGAGGGAGCGAGAGTGGTCTCGTAGTTTGGTTCCTTGGAGCTGGCTGGAATCAGCTCCTCTTGGAGGGAACGGTACACGAAATACAATCGGATACGGGGTAGTCAACCTTATAATTAAACAAAAGTACTAAACTAGGCGTTTACCTCCTATGCGTAACACATTTTACAAATAAAGTGGAAATAACAAGATCAAGTATATTAGCAATTAGGAAGAGGCTTTGAAAGTAAGCGTATTAAAGGACAAGTCAATACACTGCTTATGGAAAACTCTATGATTATATACAAACATATAAGATCCTAATTGTAAAAGTTAAGAGTAAATCAGAAGCAATAACATGTTAATTAAAAAAGAATAAGAATAAACTGCTAAAGAAGTAAGAGTGAAAGCAAGCAAAATCGAAAAACGTTAAAAAAAATATGGAATCCTTAAGTATAAAACGAATAAGAAGTAAATATAAAGTATTTTTAAAGAATTTGAACAAAAGAGCATGTAGAATATAACATCCAGATAAAGTGGTTATTTAAAGATAAATTAGAGATTATACATTTCCGGTGAAATCTCAGTATCAGATTTTTGAGTGGAATGCAATACGTCCTCTAGGAAAAATAAAAAGGTGACATGCAAAGTCCGCGGAGATATCTCCCTAATACGTGCTACGTATAAGCTTCATGGAAAATCATAGGTAAAAGGTAAAACATTGTCAGATCAGCTGTTCTCTTGTTACCAGATGAACCAACTATATATTACTCATTGAAATCTATGGTAAATTATTATTAGTCAAAGAGGCTTTGTTGATTCCCTTTAATTTTTATTAAAACAATTGCACTTAATAGGCAACTCATATAATGGCGATCGCAAAGCGTATTACACAGTATTCTAACGAATTTGCAGTTTGAAATGATGACAACGAAAGGGACAAATGCTAGGGAGCTGAAAAATACAAACAAATGCTAGGGAGGTGCTAAAAGTAGTGGCGATAAGCAACCACGTGTTAAAACACGTTATTTCATACCGTTTAATTGGTCGATGTAGGACTGAAACAGTTGACAGAAATCTCACTAGAAGTTTGATTTTATCGTTAAATCTTCGAGTGGAACACGTGGAGGTATAAGTAGAAAAATCAAAGTCCAGATGAAATTTAATCGTCTAGAAATAAATATTATAAAGTATTAACTCACAAAAATACTAAACTGTCTTGAAAATGTATTATTATACCGAGCGGCATGGCTGAGTCTGTGGCCCACATTCGGGAGGTCCCGGGTTCGACACCCGGTGACTGCTCACTCTGTCCAATGGGTTTCTCGGGTTTTTTTTCCGGGTCGTCAAGCGAATGCTGGAGTAGTTTCTTTCAGCCCCCAAATTCCCTGTCCTTACATTTCATTCCATCATCTCATTGTTTGGAAGTGTCAGCAATGATGTTTCGGTGCAACGTGCAGGGGAAAAGTACGCTCTCTCTACCTCTCTCCTTCCCTTCGCTTTCGGCTTACTGCCGGGGGTATGCGAACCCCCTTGAGGATCGTTGGGCCATTCTGTGTGGGCCAAGGGTCCCCGGTCTTCCTGTCCGTCTGCCGGGATATCTACTTTTGGAAACTTAGGGATCCTATCGTTGCGGAACCGTCGCTGCTGGACCCAGCCACCTGGTGTTTCCTCTTCCTCACCCTTCCTCCCGGAGACGACCCTTTTTGGGACGTAGGTGCCGAGTACCCTCCTTTACGGAAGATACCATTTTGTCCTTGCAAATATTCCGCCAGACTTTATTTGTAGTATTTAAAGCCCATTCTTGCTGCTTACGGGAGTAAAGCACTGTGATGGAAGCTGATGTACATTAAATGAAATGGTTACTGGGAAAGGAACCTTGGGAAGGAAGCGTTCCAGACCTAAGTTTTAGATACCTCACTGGCATTTTCTATGAGGAATGAGGAATATCTGGATAAAAGCTCAGTCAGATAGGACGATCCCGATTGCATTTGAACTGTGGATATCCCGCTGACGAGTCCGTGCTTTAACCAGCTTGGTAACCGCTAGATGACAGTTTTGTGTTTATGATCAGCTGTTTTCTTGTTATGCCAACTGTATAATGTTCGTTGAACTCTATGAATGTTTCCTACTTATAGTACATTTTATGACTTGTCTGACATCGTACCTGAGGTGTCCCCAGCAGTAAAGTGGAACCTAATTGTTACTATGCGATTTACTCCACTTGGGAAAGATATTTTGGTGGCTTTGATTGGCTAAAGTTATAATATGACATCCTTCATTGGTTGAAGCAGAGTTCGCTGCTATCCCGACACTATTCAGTAGGAACTCATTCATATCTAACTCGTACTCGTACAAAGAGTGCCAAAGAAAATCTCACTGCACCTCGCATCTGTCACATTATTTGTCGTTGTACGTGGCCTTGCGAAGCCATGACCATTTCATTGGTTGCTTTGGGCCACGGTGCAAGGGTGTGTCTGTCCTTCTGCTAAATGGTTACACCAATAACCACAAATATATGTTTACGCTCTCGATCGTATTGGCTAAAACAGAAAAAGGTAAAGTGAGGCATTCAGTTTGTCATACAGACCTCTTATCGTGATTGGTAGTCCATTCCTTATCGGCTAGTGCAGGACACGTCTTTGAAAGCATTAGAAGCTAAGGGGAAAACTTGATGAGCGCTCAGGTTAGCGAAATGTAGAATGTGCAGTGTGCGAAACATTTCAGGGGGCGCAATTAAAGTTTGAATGGTATTCATTAAATACATACCAAGGCAGCACTTTATAACAAAAAAAAATAAACAGAACTGTATTCTCAGACACTTATTGCTGCATAGAAGCATAATTTATAAATAATTGGTTGATATACCTTTACTAACATATTGCTGATCATAGGAATACAGCAGGATTATAGACAAGAATATAACCCAATTTTATTGCCATAATATGTATGTCATATTCTGTAAACCATATACATATACATATTTATCCCTAGTTTCTAAACGGGATCAGTCAATTATAACAAAAGAGTGATTTTTATTTAGTAAACGAATATCACCACCTGCGGATGTTCCACAGGGAGTGCCCACTTCCTGACGAGTATGTAGACCGTCTTTCCCATATTCCTAGAATATTTTTATACAGTAATGTACTATAAAAACACTTTTATGCACTGCCATTGCCATTTCTGTAACAGTACGACCAGCCTCCCACTGCACCTCCACGAGTAATTTCGCTAGTATACGGCATGACTGGTTCTGAGACAATAAACATGTTTTGGTTTCAATATATTAATATAAAAAGCAAAGGCATCAACCTCCCCTTTTTCTCCCTTATTGCTGTGTTATCAAGCCACCACGTTCTGCGATAGGTAATGTGAAGGACATGCCTCAAAAGATCCCAGAAAACGATACAAAATCTGCCGAAGATTTTCTTTGGCGCTCTGTGTGCATATATATTATTTATCTTTCTAAAGATTTTGTTATGGAGTTTAGAAATAACTTTGTCGCCGAATAATCTACTCTGTTTTAGAACCCTTAAAATAGATTACCGAAAATTTATGTATTTTGTTTTCAAATCGCAAAGAGAGAATAAATAATACAAAAAGAAAATTCCAGAATGTTCCAGGATATTTGAAATTTCTTTCCAATGTCTGATGTTCTATAGGGTAATAACGGAAATATACATTTCTGAACATTGGATTTGAAGAATTATTTTCATTTGTGATAGAATTATCAATTACTGATGGATATGTAGAATGGACGATCGTAGATTTTTCTGGAATATATCGCAATTCTAAGCTGCTAATGGAAAGTGAATTTAGACTACAAGAACCACAAGCAGTTCTTTGAAAGTATCAGTTCTTCCCTCCAACTATCTGGAATGTCTGATAAGGTGTTAATTACAGTTATAGAGTGTATTATATGAAACATGAGGCATTACAATCACACGACTTAGTCTACCCACTATTATTTATTTTAATACATTTCTACATTATCCATGCAAAATATTTCCTTTCTACTTCAGTTTTTGCTTTTCGTGAACTTGGTGGCACATGTTGCTTTCCTATAGTTGTGGTAATTGTGGATTAATTATATATACTATGTATACTACTCAGAAAGTGCGTTGAGGTATTTTGCAAACATAAATCCAGAAATGGGTAAGTGGGTTTTCAAACAATCGGTTTCAAACAGTGAGGCACACTATCATTTACATACAAAATTAGACATGCCGAGAAATCTTTCTGATTAAATTGTTTTTCTTTAGCCCAGCTAGGAATCGAACCCCTGACCACTCGTTCAGCAGGCAGGTGCTCTAAAATCTGCGCTACGAGGATTATTATTACACATTCTTTTAGATAAACAGGTTAGAAAGCATAGTTAATATCCTGGAAACTAATAAAGCAACATTTGTTATTCATTTGACACAATTTGCATATTTTAATGGGATGTGATTTATTCCCGGAGAAATACCGTAGATCCCCTAATAACTCAAAATTAAATCAAAATTAATAGAACTCAGGGCTTATTTACTGAAAACTACAATATGCATTTGAAACGTCATATCAATATCTCATATGCATGCATAGGAATTTCTAAGGCATCAAAGCCAATTTGGAAGGAAACAATGTTGAGCTATCACTAGATTATAGGCAGGTGACACACTTCGCAGGTGATAGTCGTTCAGTCTTTTTGGGTTTGCAGACAGCACTCGGACCGGTTTTTACCTGCCTATCACCTCTTGGCTTCTTGTTTTCAATTCTTTGTAGTAATAATGATTTGAGTGTAGATAACCTGAAGCCAACTGCAATAGGAATCCTATGCCTGCTCATACGCTATTTTAATAAAAAAAATCTTTAGATCGATTTAAAAAAAATACTAATTTTATTTTTAAATTGCCTTTCCATAAATACTCACACAGATAGACAGGTATACAAATACAAACTCAAACCTTTTGCTAAAATTGCTTTCTTGAATTCAAGAGACCTTAAAACGAGCATTTCTGGTGAAATGTTGATGTCAAAGCTTTTAAAGAATACAGCACTTTTACCTACCATAGGTATGTAGTAGAGGAAGGAAACATACCAACATTTTATTTGAAAAAAAACTGAAATCGTACACAACATGAAGTAATGTGAAGTTTTCCATGAAAATGTGACAACTTAAGCAAAGTATTAGACACGAAATTAAGTTTTCTGGTTAATTACTTTCTACACAATTTTTTCCGAAAAATCATTGTCCTATAATTCATCACAGCTATGATAGATTTTGTGTTCCAGATTAGTCCTGAATTATTTCGTACTATTTGTTGCAAACTTTAGGACTCATTGGGAAGAATGAAAACGGAGTGGTAAATGCACTAATTTGGGGCTAATATTTTTTTACGCAGAGAAAATATTCTAATTGATCCCATATTACCTCGAATTCTTTCCAACTGAACTTATGAGCAGTTGCTTCACTACGTCATAAATCGAATGCTTACACAATTTGTTTTGTCAGCTTAGAGAAAGATTATATCTCAGGATCCATCACGGTTCTAAGAAACAACCGTAACACTTTTCCTCTTCACGAACTGTTCGACATTTCATTTCTTATATTACACAAGTCAAAAGAAGAAGAAGAAGAAGAAGAAGAAGAAGAAGAAGAAGAAGAAGAAGCAGGAGGAAGATGAAAAAAGAACTATCGTAATATTTTAGTTGTGAATCCAAATATCTTGATCGTTAAAACTTGCTGTGGAAATCTTGTTACTATGTAAGCATTTCTCAGATATTCATATTAAAATCTTATTTTTATATTAATTTTATATAGTTGCAGAAAGGAGCAGTAGAAATAGTCATACGCAGGTTGAGAACATCTCTCACCAATTTTGTGAATGTTTGTTCTGTAAGCGTGCTTTATTTTAGTCGAATGTTTATAGTCCGCTTGGTAAAGTGAAGCGATCGTTCAAAAATATTTGGAAATTAGGTGAACTCAGGTTTCCATCAACAGATTCTTTATTCACTTTTTCACACCTTTCCATGAATTCTCCCATTGCTTCGTTTAACTTAATTGTTATTTTTTTCTTATTCTTGTAAGCTCCTATTCCTCAAAATTCTCTCTCTATTTCTGCGTTTATCAACTAGTCAGCACAACTACATAAATGGCCTCGCAATGAGCGTAGCGCATTTTATCAACTTAAAGATTATAGGTGTACATCAATACTTATTGATAAAATAATTAAATTCGACATAGGTTGAAGTAAAATATAAATTACATGACCCCAATTGCGCTTAATCTTAAAAATCCAAAATCACACCCAAAACCTACTTTCAATCCTTGTAACCTAAGTATTGTTCCAAAAGAGGAAAGTTACAATGAAATATGAATTTAAAAACAATTTCGATTCTTATTGAATGTTATGAGTTTATATATTGCAAAACAAAATTTTATCAATGTAACATATCTGTTAAATCAGTAGTGATAGTGGTGGTGGTGTTAGTAGAAGTAGTAGTAGTAGTAGTAGTAGTAGTAGTAGTAGTAGTAGTAGTAGTAGTAGTAGTAGTAGTAGTAGTAGTAGTAGTAGTAGGCTTATATGGATATATCTTATTTTAGGTACCTACTAATCAATAATAGATACCTGCAAAGGACCTATTATTGATTTTGAACCAAATTTCGATATAAACATTTTACAAAAAGACATGCCTTTTAGGACCTTCTAAATAAAATAACGAATTTAAAATGGTCCGCACAACTCTCGCGCGTTGGTTTATTACAATATAGGTACCTCAAAAATTAAAAGTCGGATAGATGGCAAATTTCGTACTTAAGTGCGACCCTATATACTGATTCCAGACGAAGATTTTCAAGGAAACTTCCCTTCCAAGAAATCTTTAAATACAGTTGTTTATTTTTTTCAAAAATCATTCTAAATAATTTAAGATATATGTGTGAGATATAGCCAAGAGAAATAACATATGTGTCCTGTATTACTACTGAACTTTGTATAACTGCGGAACCACAAGATTTAGACAAAAACTACAAGAAAATGAAAGTATGTTTAAAATGCAATTAAATGCCAAATAAAAATACTGTCATTAAGCATTTGTGAAATATTCACTGCTGTTAGTTTGTACTTTCCATAGTTTTAAGCAATATTTTTGTATTACCAGAAGTTCTTTTGTTTCTTCTGAGATGATGTAAGGATTACATAACATAAAGGCAGTCGTAGACAAAATAGCTGACTGTCTTATTAGTAACTACTGTATCCGAACTACTTACATCAAAATGTTTAATAGAAAGTAGGTAGCAGAACCATATTTTTGTTCTTAGAACAACTGTGAAAGTAAACGAGAGTGTGTAGAGAAACTTATGTGGTTGTTCGGTTTAGTTTTCACTTTTCAGTTTCGTCAAACCAATCAGATTTTGAAATCCCTCTTTGACTCGATTTGTAAAAATACTTAGTCTTGAGCTGAAGAAGTTGTACGGGGCCTTGAATGTCTCGTAACGGCAGCTAGCATGCGTCAGATGCTATCTTCTAGACTACCAGAGGATAAGGCGGGGTCGGTCCCGCTCAGATTCACTCAGAAGCACGTGTAATTTCGATTGTTTAATTTCGATTGGTATCTCTCACTTCCGGTTTGGGTTACGCATCCGAGTTCTGCGACCTTGAGAATATCTCTTGAAATGCACTACTTAAAAATCATGTTCAAGGAAATTCTTCCTTTAGACAGTACACTAAATGTATATTTTGACCTCTGAACTGGTAAAACTTTACGGCATTAAATATAAGTAGCTGAAACGTTGAAGGCTACAACCGCAGTGGTGTTTCTGCTAATACCGTACTTCTCGAGAGTTATGACAGTCTTTAGCTGCAGACGTTGTTTGGTTGTTATTTATTTTTGTGGTCATTACTACTACTACTACTACTACTACTACTACTACTACTACTACTACTACTACTACTACTACTACTACTACTACTACTACTACTACTACTACTACTACTACTACTGCAATCATAACAATAACTAATGTTATTATTTTAAATTTAACCTTAATGATATAGTATATTTTTAAATAGCTTTTCTTGACATAATAAAGAAACTTTAAACAGCTGGGATACATTGTCCTTAAGCTGTACATGTACAAACGAAACAACAAGCTTTCAGCACATTTAATGCCAACAGTCGATGACTTCCGTGTGGAAGAGAGCCCACAACAATTCATCCTAGCCGATACTAACTATATTTTGGAGCACTGCTACTGCCTAGCGAAACTAATTTCTATACATCAACAATTATATTCGACTGACTCCAAATCACGAGGTGCGGGTTGTCGCGGGAGTACACGTAGGCTCATATCCCTCCTGGATCTCCGTTGCTTTCTGGACCTTCTTGCCGGCTATAGTTAAAGAGCTGAGAAAAGAATTCCTATCCTATCTAGCTTGATAATATCTCTGGGATTTTGTGGGTGAAGGCAGAATAGTAAAATGATTTTCCCATAACCTTCATTTATTGAAGAGACGGCTAGCAATTTTCCCTTATGAAGTGCTTCTTGAATCGCATAGCTTAAACTTTCCCGCTATCATTTTATGATATTCTGTGGACCTAGCTAATGCGTCACACGATCTTCCCACCCATATACGCAGCATATTCCACCTGGTTGCACGATTTAATTACATCACTGATTCTAATATCGATTGCTACGGTAGTAGCACGCAAGCTATTGCCAAGAGAGTATCTCAGAGTCTTGCAAACTCAGGGCCTCCCAACCTTTTTATCTGTTTTCCTATGACGCCAGAATTCGCGCATTTATTTGTTACAACCATTTCAATTGTTCTTAAGTAGCGTTACATAGCATGCTATGATGATAACGTGTGCCAAATTTCTGAAGCCACCCGTCCTGCTGTCTGATCCGGCAAAACCCAATGTCTCTGTCCTTCTCTAAACTACATGTTTCCTTTTCTATTTTACCAACTCCATCGAGTTCCGGGAAATGGACCACTATTTCTGTATCTTTCTATTCTCTGCCTGTCTTTCTATTTTCTGAGGTTTAGTCTGAACCCTGTGCGCGTTAACGTGTGTGTTGATGGACTTTCACTTTGCTAGCTCGTCTGTTCTAATTACGGCTATGTTACAAGTTGGTTTTACACATTTTAAATTACTCCCAATATTCTAACATTAATTCTTAATCATATTTTCAATATTTTATATGCTGTTATTTCCTATGCTTATTTGCTATCAGGTATGTCCCCTTACAGGGTTTGGTTCCCTGTTGAAGAGTGAGGATTTTTTAGCCAGGATTCTTCCCTACCCTCCCGAGGATCTGGAAGTATGACTGAGAGTGCGAATACATGTGTGCGTGTGTGTACGTGAATTCAGCGTTTATAAAAATAACTCAAGAGTAATACCAATCCAAATATTAACACAACTGTAAAAGGGTGAACATTATAGTGGATGAGCAACTGGCGGCATATAACTGCACTAATGAAAGAAAAAGATGGGTTTATAAGTATTTCGTTCCACAGCTTGACACAAAAATAGCCTTTTTTCCGCGAAAAGAAATAAAGTAATTCAAGTTTAGGGCACACTAAGATTTCCAGCTTTATATTCACAGTTTATATTTATAGTGATTTTCATATCCCAAAGGTTGTTCATAAGGATTGGAATTCCAGATGAGTCCATAGAGACTATACCAGGTGGCAATGGAGTGTAACTCTGTTAAGATTTGTATTTGTATTATGTTGTATTTATATTATATCATACGTATTTCAGTATACTTTATTGAGTGAGAGGTTATTATATTAAATTTCTTCTTCAATTGAAACCATTAAAGGAAAGTAAAAAGGTAAAAAAAATACATAAAAAATTAAAGATAAATTTCGTATATGAATTCATTACCCAATAGATCTAGTGTTCTTCGAAGACGTTTTTGTTGAGAGTGGTTTCTTAACGTTCTAGCAGACAGGACATAACGATTGTAGATCTTTTAGATAATTTGTTAAATTAGATGGTATTCTCACATTATAAGACGTAAGATTACAGGAATTTCCGAAGATCCCTTAACCATGGCGATTGATTGGTATTTTATTACACATGAATTATTGGAGTAATAATTCTATTTTTAATAATAGCGACAGCGCGGTGTAGTCTTTGGTAAAAATCAAGTATTGAATATCATACAAGACCATAAATATTAAGAACTTGGGAACACATTCCCAACTTTTGCTTTGGAGTAGTAATACAGGTGTGTGGGGAAAAATCCTTATTTGTTTTCATATGGGATATGTATCTTCTTAAAATTGATATAAGGAAATCAAAACCAAATAACTAACAGTATGTATACTCAGTAATGAAAGAAAATGAGTATATTGAATACATGAGTAACGATTTCATAATTCTTTTTGAAGGATGTTCTTCTTCTGAGAACAAATTAGAGCGAACACAATAGAAATAATCATTGTAATTATGCTCGGCCTTTAAGGCCCCAGGTTGACGTCAACAATGTGAGTTCAAAAAATTAATTGGGTACGTTTACATAACATATACATGGGTACATAAACAGCGACTTAGCTCTTCGTGCTGTCGTCTTGCGGATTATGTTCCAAGTGCAAGAAAATAGACTTGACCATTAGTAAGTACGCGATGGCGTACTTGACTCCTGAATGAGTTAATATACAACTGCCATCTGTAAAAGCAAGCAGCGATTTCCGAAGGAAATGATTCCATTGACGAGCTAAGAATCAGCAAACCACTAACAAAATAGGATTTTTTTTCTTTTCTTTATGTTACCTTCCCTCATTAAATCACAATTCATAACGACGTAGCATATATAGCAATGTAAAGCGGGTTATTGTTATTATATTTAGAAAATATACGTTACCATTAAAGCAGAGCAGGGTTTAACTTGAAAAGAACTTATTTTGCAGTGCTGGAGAAGCAGGGCAAAAACTTCGACATGTACACCTACTGCTACCCTTAAAGGATGGAAGTAACTGTTAACGATTATGGGTCAGAGAGAGGGAGAGAAACATACAGTCAGAGAGAGTATTTTATACACCAAGGAAAGGTATATAAATATCAGAGAAGTCATGCAAAGAACAGGTGTAGACGTTTATTCTTATTCAAGAGTGGTCATAGGAAAACTATTGTAATCTCCCATCAGTAGCCTAGCTCTCGCATCTTTAGTGTTTACTGTGAATTCATTCATTATCTGTTTACCCTCCTCTTATGTAGGACTTACACCCCCCAGGACTTACAAGCGGGTGCCTGGGGTCAGAGGCCCGTCGAGGAGCAGATACTCATGGATCAGCCCAATGCCTGGTATGGGATGAAGGAAGTAGATGAAACGAAATATTGGTGAAATGGATGAAAGGAAAGCTGATGATGGAGCAGTTGGTGGAATGAATGGCGGGGGAAACCGGAGAACCCGGAGAAAACCCGCCCAGACGCCGCTTCGTCCACCACAAATCCCACATGCAGGTCCCTGGGTGGGAGGCGAGCGGTATAACCACTCGGCCACGGCGCCGCCGTTTATTTACTGAATAATATTTTTAAACAAGCTTGTATTATCAATGCGAAAATAGGAATTTCTGAAAAATGAAGATGTACAGAAATATTTATTTTTGGTTTAAAATTACACTTGAAAGAAATAATATGTTAAAATATTACATTTTAAATAGGAAAGTTTAGAGAACAAGAATTTATTATACGCAGTATGGTGGACTTATAATTTAGTCATGTTATACCGAAGCATTAATTCTTGCAAAACGAGAAGTGTAGCTAGCATATCCTTAGCGAACTGTTTGTAAGAAAGGAGCATCCATTAAAATCCTTTACTATGGAATTTCATCAACGTAAGTGCATTTGGGTAAGATGAGATTAAAGAATAAATTGAGAGAGAAACAAGAAGGGAGAGACGGAACTTTCTGATTACATTGTGGAAAAGTAGTTGGGCACATCGGCTAATATTGATGCTCACAGTCTAAATAATTATGTATTACTATCGCCTGTTGCAGTTAAGTAAGTTATACATGATGTTATCAGGTACGATGACTTAAATGGGCCTAATTTACCAAATTAATACAATAAGTGTGGTATTTACCTGTTTATAAAAATGTAAGAAAAAACATATTCTTCAAAATTAAGTCAAGTTGTTTTTAAAAATCTAAGGCCAAGATTTTACCGGAAAATTTCTCTAAAGAAAATAAATAACGGTCTCTTAAATGGAGACCTCCGGAATGGAGGTCTCTTCATTATTGTTTTATCTTCCAAAAATTATTTCGATTTAAATCAAATCTGAATTGAGATTCTGGTGTCCTCAGAAATTGGAGAGAAACGAGAAAGTGCATGTGGGTATTCCTTACAACGGAATGATGACCTTAATTGTTGGTGTTATTACGCTCTCTGGCGTTGCTGTTGGAAGTAGTTACAGGGCTCAACCGGCAGTCACTGCGGGTTGCCTACTCCAACTTGCAGGCAATCTTGCCGTAAAGCAAAGCATGAAGGCAAAATATAGCTTTGTCGCCTCCCGTTGGTAAGATGGCTATAGAAACATAGGAGGGGAGCCCAATATGACTCAACCCACAACTTCCCTTTGCATGGAAAATGTTTCGAAATATTTGAGTTTTTCAAAAATAGCTCTAATATTTTGATTAAAATACCATGTATTATAGATATTTACATACAAATAAAGTGTATATCTTGAATTTTCTGAGAATAGCCTGTAAAGCTTCTTGATTCGGAAGGAATTAGGTACAATCTCGTGTAACTGATATACGTTAAGAGATAGATGAAAACGTACTACACAAGGAATGTAGTTCTCTTTAAAACATACTTTATTTCCAGTAATATTTTATGTGTTGTAAGCAATTTCCGAGATATCCGTTATTAATGGCTTGAATTGATCAGTACTTTTTCTTTCTAAATCCTGTCGACATTCATTTGTTTCTCTCGATTGTATGGAAAGAGTATGGAATTTTAAGGCAGCACATAGCTCAAGTTCTTAAGCATCTGACTATTGCTATTCCCTTGCATCTATGGCGAAATGTTCAATGTAGCTGTTCATCTCGATTAAAATGAAATAGAAAAGTAAGCTTTTGTAAGGATAATGTGTATACTCGCTAATAAACAATAAAGGCAGAGAAAGTCATGATAATGTAACACACAAGATTTTAAATTTTAAAACTAACATTTAAACACTTTAGTGACTACTATAGTTCTTAGCGTCCCATTCTATATTGGGGTGAAAGACCGGTAATTTTGCTCAGAGGCCTCTTTATCAGACTTGAGGTTCTTTTACGTGCCATAAATCTACGAAACGGGACCACCGGCTTTACTTCCCTTCCGAAGGAAGCCATGCTAAGGACTTTACGCCCGAAAAAAATCTAGAGGTTAGCACGGTACCACTAGTCCACGGAGGACGACATGTGTTTTAGAGAGAAATCATGATATAAAATTTTTGTGTTCTATGGGTAAATGTCTTCAAGGTTAAAACGTAGCGCTTCCTGAAGAAATTTCTCCAGAGTTAGTAAGTGTTTTCCAAGCATCTATAGACTGCAAAGATCCTTATCAGCATAGAAATTTGTGTTAATCGATAAAATTCATAAGCTTACACTTGAGTATTTGAGAAAATGATCATTGTATATTGCAAATCAAATTACAGCGAACGGAATGATGTCTTAAGGTAGAATGTATATTGTAGATACCAATAAGTATAAGTTTAAACTTAACTATTTTAGTGAATACTTAGTGCACAGTTTTGAAATTATGGAGCATATTTTAAAGATTTTGACAACATAAATGCATGCGTATTTTAGATGTTTTTGGTGCATACAAGTTATCACCATAATGAATTTCACTTGTGGTTAATAAATTCCGATATTCTTTTATTTACTATGCTGCGAATACACATATGATTCCAACAATTTGAGATATTTAATACCTTTACTGTGGGCGAATTGTGAGGTATTGCCGAAAATTGGTCAGGCTTAAAAGGATGTGAGAAGAAGAGATATACATAATTTATTTCCGTAACTAATAGAATTTAACATCTTGTTTATTTATTGAGTTGAAATGTTGCAAAATACACTGCCGCTTGTGAAAATTGCAACACCAAGAAGGAAACGCATGAATTCAATGAATTTAATACCGCAGGTTAGGTACATGACAAGCAACACATAAACTTTTCAAACCTATAGGTATACATGATTTCTGAACCCTAATATTCAGTATTTGGTGTAGCCTCCATGCGCTGCAATTAGAGCTACTATACGCCGTGGCATTGAATCAAAAATGTTCTGAATAAGTTCCTCAGGGATTTCCCTCCAATCAGTTTGTATTCGAGCCCACAAATCTGTGACACTGGTTACTGGAGGACCGTGACGCACCAGGTGCCGACCAACCATATCCCAGACATGTTCGATGGGCGACATGTCAGGCGAACGTGCAGGCCAGGGAAGCAATGGTATCCGAAGCTCTTCGAAGAAGGCTTGTACATTCCTCGGAATATGTGGCCGAGCATAGTCCTATTTAAATGTGGCCTGTGGAGATGCCTGAAGCTCTACAACCATCGTTAGGTGCCGGTTTGCTGTTAAAAGTGCCTTCAATTCGTAGGAGGCGAGATCGGTTGTTGTAAACAATGGCGCCCCAAACCATCACACCTGGTTTTTGTCCGCTATGCCGCTCAACAATGCAGCCCTCCAGGTTACGCTCAGGCCGGTACCACCGGACACGTATGCGGCCATCACTGTAGGACACGTTGAAGCGGGACTCGTCCGAAAAGACCACATTTTGCCATTTAGCACCCCAGTGAGGGCTTTCACATGTCCATTGCTGTCGGGGGAGCTTGTGGTTTCTGGACAATGGAAGCCGACGTAATGGCATGCATGCAACCAGTCCAAACTGCTGCAGACGGCGACGAACCGTTGATGCAGACAAGTTCACACCTGTTGCAGTGCTCTAGCGTGGAACCACCACTGTGGATGAAACTGTACGGTCCGTCATGGCCATGCGGACAAGATGACGGTCATCCCGTGCTGTGGTCATATTCCGTGGTCCAGTATCCGCTCTTCGCTGCGTACGACCTTCATCTGTCCACTGCTTCCACACACGCATCACTGTCCTAGCAGCATGCCTTGTAGAGCTGAAATGTCACGGTATGACAAATCCGCTTCCCGGAGACCGATCATTCTGCCCCGTTCGAACTCACTCACGTGCCAATATGTCTCCCTTTGACGTCCACGACGCATACTGGCATTCTCTTTATTGTTTCCACCTTGTTTGACAGCTCCGCACTGACTACACTGGGCGCAACACTGACCTTGTCGGACCGACACGAGTGGGCTCTGCTCGGCCTACGTGTACCTATCTCTCTGCAAACCTAATCACTTATTGCTTGCATACTCTTCTACACTTCCACCAAGTTTGGAGTTATTCGAAAAATTCTTTCTTGGTGTTGCAATTTGCACAAACGGCAATGTATAAGCTAAAAGATAAACGCTTTTACCGACGAGAAATGAACAAGGCAAAGCCGAGGTCGAAATAAAATTTTAAAGGAATACGTGGAAAATACCCTCATAGTACAGCAATTCTAGATTGCTTCGCGATAACGTTTGAGATTCGTAATTGGAAACGCCCGGATTCGATTCCACTCTGACCATGATCTTTTCGTGGTTCCCCCGGTTTGATAGGCGAATGCTGTGGTGGTTCCTCTTCTACTACGACCTCATTTGCTATAGCCATAATTTCCTTCATCAGGAAGTGTTTCAGGGTTGAAGGACAAGGAAACGGTGTTCAGCGTGTTGCAGTTGGGCGTTGAAGTTGCGCTCTGTAGAGCTTCTTTCTGACGTCGGTCGGACTGCTTAGCTAGTTCTCGCCTCCGGGTGCTCTCGGACAAGCGCCCCTTCGGTGGACCCCCAGAGGCTCAGGGACTTGTGGCTGGGTTTGAGCGGCGTCGGATGCTTTCGACCTGGAAAGGTTAGGGACCCCGTGTATCCTTGCGCATGTCGCCACCCGCATTTGGTAGTCCTTTGGTTCTCTCCCCTCAACCCTCCATCCCAAAGGGTTGAAGCACAAAGTGCCCATGGACCTCGTGCAGTGCTCTGCTCCGGTTACAGGGGTCCCTTCGTAGTAGGTATAGGCTGATGTTTTCGTCCTGAACCCGCTCATGTGTATGCGCAGTAACTGGACAAGAATAAGATTTACATAGTTGATCTCAGATGTAATCAAAATACCTATGCTTAAAGGAATATGAGTTATTTCAGATCTGGAAGAAGGAAGAAGGCTCAAAATATTTATGTCTAAGGATGCAATACTTCCGCCTGTGTAACTTAAATATAACGTATTCCTTATCATTTACATATTCCATGTGTGTGCTTTTAGGAGGATTGCTAAGTCTTATGGATTTCTATCAGTCATAAACTATGTGATCGGTTTACTTGATGCTGCAATCAATATTACAATTTTAACGTTAATAGCGTGGGTTATCAGTCAAAAAAGGAGAGGATCTGGACACTCGAGAACTTAAGATATATTCTTGCTGGAAGCTCCTGAAGAAAGTATTTAATGCCTAGATTTTATTCGCGCCTTCTCTCGCGTGGATATTTGTCTGCATTATGTAAATATACATCGTATCAATTTCATAAGCCATTTAATACACTATTCCCGACACCTAATAAGGAGTCGGAAATATTTCTGGAGTTAGATTCTCCAAAACAATTGCCTTTTCACAGAATTGTTTCAAATCAGTTGCAATTTTGCCTCTTGTTTAGGAATTTTACAACTGCAGTGTATCGTGTGTAGCATTCAAGAATCCCATAGTACGTAGAATACTATTTAGCACTCCTTTTGCGTTTTTAGAAAAAATGCAACATCACGTAATGCTTCCAAAAAAACGATCTCTTCGTGGTAAACATGCCACTGGAGTAATTTAACTTCTTCTATTCAAGTTTTTTGAATGTACGTTAGCTTACGTCTTTTCCGTGTTACTCCGCCTCTCTCAAGAAAAGAGGTCCTTCCGCGAGAAATTAGTTGGTAAGCCCCGAATTTGGTTAGTGATTGATATGAGAACTGGAAATACGCATTTCTAGCAATGGCCTTTTCCATGTACATACTGTGTGAACATCCAGGTAACATAAACCTTCAAAATCTAAATTCACGGGGCTTTTTCATTCAATCTCGTGTAATAAATAACAGTACATTTAATATTCAGGCTGAATTCATACGTATCTATACGACGTAATAAGCGCAAGTAGTTAAACGGACCGTTAACGGCTGTCTGTTGAAATCAATATGCCAGTATTGTGAACATTTTATTTAAATTCCTATAAGTACTTGAAATTCTCAATAAGACATATTTTGATATGGGTGCAAATTTAAATGCGCTATTTCATTCGCTATTGCGAACTAAAATTGTAAGGGATTTATGGTAGTGGTGGTGGTGGTGATGGTGGTGGTAGTGGTGGTAGTGGTACGTTTATTGTGAACAGATTTAGTCTACTCTTGTACAATATAAGAATCGCATGGGACTCATTGCCGTACATGCTTTTCCTGTCCCTATAATTTAATGCAGGAATTTATATATGAGCTGTATTTTTGATAACAGATATTCCTTATTATTCACTTCCTCAATATTCTATTTTTAATCAGATTTATGCCGAAACATGGTATTCAAATTGTTTCTTGCGTAATAGCAGGGATATGACCTAGATACTTTCGATATCCGATACTCTCGATACTCGGTGGTATCGAAGTATGTCTAATATTTTGAGATAAACCCCTCATACTTTTTCGATAGTTTTCCGTTTTTAAGTCTTGCATTATTGAAATTGTTGCGTTTAACTTTATGCTTGGTAAGAAATGAGAGGAGTCGAGACCTCACGTTATTGACTCGCACGTGTCCCCAAAGAGTTGCTGGACTACAGTTCTTGATAGACCTTGAATGCGTTTCCTGTGGATGAATGAATGCAACATTCCAGAGACTCCTGAGTCTAAAAATAATAAAACATGCAGAAAAATGGGCAAAAGAGTAGAGATACTCATGTAAAGTACAACGTAAACTGAGTTGTGAAGAATCTAATTTAGCTGACGCATTAAATCACGTTTCTGCAATAGTCTGGTCTAACGACTCACTCTCTGCCATTAAATTTCCCTACTCCGGTGACCAATTTCCCTACTCCAGCAGAAACAAATCCGAACTCAAGACGTGAGATAATATAACGCACGGAAATATTTGTTCTCTAGAATGCTCGTGTTCTTAAACAAAAATCTTCGTTTCATGTGACTAACATGCCATGCCAATGCTAATGCATGTGGGTGAGTAGTAGAGAGGCTTAATCCATAAACTGATTATGTTTTCGATTATTACATGGCTAATTACTTATTACCGGATAAAACATACGTATGTTATGTGGTAGTTGTGAACAGTGGTAGAATGGTGTAACACACACCTTATTCTTAGTTGTTTGATTGATTCATTCATTATCTGTTTACCCTCCTCTTATGTAGGACTTACACCCCCCAGGACTTACAAGCGGGTGCCTGGGGTCAGAGGCCCGTCGAGGAGCAGGATGGGTGATCAGCCCGATGCCTGGTATGGGATGAAGGAAGTAGATGAAAGGAAAGGTGATGATGGAGCAGTTGGTGGAATGAATGGCGGGGGAAACCGTAGAACCCGGAGAAAACCCGCCCAGACGCCGCTTCGTCCACCACAAATCCCACATGCAGGTCCCTGGGATTGAACTCAGTGGGAGGCGAGCGGTCTAACCACTCGGCCACGGCGCCGCCTAGTTGTTTGAGTTTCATATAAAATACATATTAACGCATTGCTCCCAAATAGAAACAATTTCGGAAATAGCATACAATACAAAATTGGTTACATGCGTTTATACACAGAAAACTCCTTAAGAATAATTCTGTGAAAAAGGACCGCTTTTAAGTTTCTCTATTGGTTTTTTTAACGCTCTCTTAATATTGTCACATATATACTTAAATTTGCTAAGTTTATTAAAGATATCTTCTTTTTAAGAAGCGGATATCACAACAGGTAGTTAAAACTATTCTCCTGTTCAATGTCTTCTTCATCGAAAATTATCTTGGCTCTTAAGGGATCTAAACCTTAAGAGAAATTATAAAACTTTGTTTTTTTATATATTAAAATTGCATTTATTATAAATTTTTTTAATTGATATAGTGTCCTCTGGTAACCATCCTCTGTGCTAGATATGGGAACTTGGTCATCTGCAAAACGTATTGTGTTTAAAATGTAATTCCTATTTTAAAATGTGAATATAAGATTATCTGATATATATTGCACCTCAATATGTAAATTAAAAAGGCACGGCAAAAGAGAACACCCCTATCGTACCTCTGGTTGGCGTTATATCCTTTTCGTTTTGCATTCCAGTTTTATTGTTATCTTGTTCTCAACATATAAACTTCTTATTGTAGTTATCAAATGTTGAGGTTCAGCTTTTGGTTTTAAGATATTTCATAATTTATTCCGGTTAACTCTGTGAAACGCTTTTCAAAATGTGTAATAAGCATGAAATTTGGTGTATTGTATTCTCTATGCATAGACAGTCATATCTAAATATTTAAATACAGAGTGTTATTTTTTATTAATAGGATATGCATATCCTACTTTTAGGGCTATTCCCAGAAAACTTAAGCCGTACGTTTTATTTGTCGTGTAAATATCTTGCACATATGAAAAATGTTACATTTACAGGGTAACGTGGAGTGGGGGGAATTTCTTAAACTTTTTTGTGCCGTATCTTTGAAAGATGCTGAACTCAAATACCAATTTTGGTATTTATGGGATATTTTAAGACACACACACACACGCGCGCGCGCGCGCGAACATTTTTCTAACAATGCATTTTTTTATTCAGGGCCTCAAAACATATATTTCCGTTGAAATTTTTATGTTGAATTGTTGGGTGTAGTGCAATATTTTCTCTATCTATCAGGTGCGTGGTTGAGAACGTAAAAATGTGTTTTAAAAGATGTTTGCAATTGCATATTGTGTGGTGTGTGCACGCGCGTGCGTTGGTGTTTCGTGTTCATGTGCGTGTTGGTGCATTGTGTGTATGGTGTGTTTGTTGTTTGTGTTTATATGCGTGTGTATTGGTGCGTGTGTTTGTGTTTGTGTTCGTTTGTGTTGTGTGTATGGTTTTTGTTTATGAGCGTGTGTGTTGGTGTGTTGTGTGTATGGTGTGTGTGTTTGCATGTTTGTGTTTATCCGCGAGTATGTTGGTGTGTTGTGTATACGGTGTGTATGTATGTTTATGTTTCTGTGCGTATGTGTTGGTGTTTTGTCTGTTGATGCATTGTGTGAATGGTGTGTGTGTGTGTGAGTGTATGTTTGTGTTTATGTGCGTGTGTGTATATTGTGTGTGTGTGTGACTGTATGTTGTTTATGTTTATGTGCGTGTGTATTTGTTGTGTGGTGTGTGAAGTGCACACGCGCTTTGGTGTATTGCGTGTATTTGCATGTGGTGTGTGCGTGTGTATGTGAGAGTGTGCGCGCGCGCCTTTTGGTGTCTTTTGTGTATTTGCGCATGTACTGTATGAGTGCACGTGCGTTCGTTGGTGTTTTGTATGCATTTGTGTGTGTGGAATGTGTATACGTCTGCATGTGCGTACGAGCAGTCCAACTTAAAAATGTGTTGCATAAATACGAAATGAACTAATGCAGCCGTACCCTAAGGTTTATAACTTTGTTTATTGTTAGTTTTTCTAAGTGTTGCTTGCCTCGTATTACGATCCCCACCCCTAGGTAATACAGCACCAACTGAAGCAGTAACAACAACATTTCGAAATATGGACTAGTGACGAAACGATCGCACCATGAAGACATGACGTGAGGAATTTGCAGAATCATGAACGTGATGTGCGGTGCAAATGCCAACCGCTTTTCAGTTCTGATTTATTTGTACGCATCTCCTTTCTTGGGAAAGAAATATTTTTCCTTACAAAGTCTTACAGAGCAATAAATCTGCGGAAATTATGCATAAAGCATACAGTATGTGCAAGAAAGGCGTATGCTTTACAAATTTCTTCCGCTTAGAAATCTGCATAGATTTAGGTGTTATTTGTGCTAGTATCGCTCATGCTGTAGTATATCGCATAAAACCACGAATTATAAATGACTGCATCGATCATTTTTGGGTAATGTTTGTTTTTATAATACTTTATATTTTATTTGGTGCAAACTACGAAGTTTAATTTTGGTATCCATATGTTAATGAGTGACAGACATTTTGAAATCAGCTGTTATAGGCAGGCAACACATTACTGCTCATACAGTGTTATTACTGTTCGGTTATTTGAGAGTGCCTAAGGTAATAGCTTATAATAGCACTAACAAAAAGAAGGGATTCTCCACAAGTAATAATTCTATTTGGAATGGGTTAATTTTATATATATATATATATATATATATATATTTCTTTTAATTTAAATGTGTCAGTAGCAAGCACTTATTCTAAGGCGCATTCATTCCTTTTCAGTACTTAGAGATATGAAGATTAAAATTCGGTTACCAGGAAGCTGGCCTGTTCAACCTAATCCAGCTAAAGAATGAAAGAAAAGAAGAAGAAAAAAAACAGAAAATGCAACTTCTAGAAATTTCTGAATCACAGATGCTGCTTAGTACAATTAGTAAAATTATATTTAAGTACATCACACTGCTTAACATAAAACTTTAGCATTCATCCACAAGGGTAACCTATAAGGGGTCTAAGTAATCTTCATTTTCAACATTAATAGCACTAACTAACAGTGAAAGTGTAACTGAAACGAAAAAAAGCTATTCTTTACTAAATCGACCACGCTGATTACGAAAACGATCATAAAAATCTCCGATTTGCTATAGTTTCCAAAATATAGGGGATGGGGACATAATGGTTAACGATTTATAATTTGTGCTATATTTTTGGAAAGATAAATTTGACATCCAAAATGACCTATAACACATTTGACTAAGAAGGCTTACAGTCTATACTTTGGTTGCGAATCCGTAGATTAGGAAAAGCCCTTATATATATTGTGTCTCGTGTCTCTTCATTCCGAATTGAATCATAAAAGATCTTCAATGGGATTTGGATATCCCCATGATCTGGGGAGAACCAACAAACCATGTAGACGATTGTTATTTCTGTATAACAACTCCATTATCACATGTTATTTCAAAGAAGAAAACGTCATCCTTGGCATATTCTAATACACCGTCGGCTATGCGACCAGCGCCTCATGGAATCGGACTGCCTATTCCGATCTCACCTTAATTTGATACACTAAGCGATGATGGGGGTAGTGAATCTGTTGCTGCTTCATCACCTTCAAAACGAGTACTTAGAAAGATCCTGATTTTCGGTGTAGTGAGAAGTCTACGCAGTATCATAAAATCACACAGTGTGAGGTGAATGATCTAGTAAGAGATCTGCAACTTCCTAAATGTAAAGCAGATATCTTTTATAGACTGCAGCAGTGGAATTGCCTTGACCAGACGGTAAATATGACTTCTTTTTGTAATGGCCATACTCCATTTCTTCCATTTTTCAAAACTGACAATAGCTTGGTATTTTGTAGAAATATAGAGGATCTCATGACAGCTCTAGAAGTTGCCTACATAATTGATGTTTGGAGATAGTTCATAGACTCTTCCGAATTAATGTCTAAAGGCTGTCCTTCGTATAATGGCAGTTTATTTCCGGCAGTTCCAATTGGTATGCAGTTTACATGAAGAAAACGTATCATAACATGAAACAACCGTTATGCAGAAGAAAGAATGACAACGTTAAACGACAGATTTCTGGGGATCTCTAAGACATTGCCGTATTACTTGAAGTACAACAGGTTTACACCAAATGTTGTTATTTCTTGTATGCCAAGGCACTTCCTACAAACAAAGAGATTGGTATATGTGTCAAAAATTGACTCGGAACACAGAATTTTATGTAATATGCACTTGTGGAATCCAGAAAAGTAATACTCCTGCTCTTCGTGTAAAACTGGGATTTATCAAAAACTTCGTTAAGGCCATGTATAAAACTGGGGAAACATTTCTGTATTTGCGTCAGAAATTTGCACATCCCAGTGAAGCCAAAATAAAGGAAGGGGTTTTCATCGGTTCACAGCTACGCAAACTGTTCAAAAATGAAAGTTTCAATAATACTCAATAAGTTAGCCTGGGATGACTTTGTTCAAGTGTGCGGCAACCTCCTTGGAAATACGTATCAGAACACTATAAATCTAGTGGAAAATCTTCTGCAGCGCTATGAGAGGCTGGGGTATAATAGTGTTCGAACATACACTTCTAATATTCCCACGTGGACTTTTTCCCCGAGAACGTTCTGCTGTAATCGACATCCACGGGGAACGATTCCACCAACAAATTTCGGAAATGGAGAAAGGATACCAGGGAAAGTGGAATGAATCAATGTCAGCCGATTACTGTTGGACACTCATTAGAGAATCGCCAGTCTACAAACGCCAGACAAAACGATTGGATTTCAGTGACCTTCCTCCTGGGGAGAACAATGCATACATAAGCTTTTAAGGGAAATTCTAAAAAGTTGAAGTAACTAAAAACTAGAGCTAAACTTGAATATACATTATAATTTTCGTGTTCAGCATCCTCAAAAACATGAATATCAACTTTCTCATCGTTGTCACAGAAAAATTTAACTTTTTTTTGGATAGTGTAGTTATATTTAAAAACTGATGTGTTACACTCAAGGGACTTTCTTACACACTATCGTTCATCTTTCTCTTCTAAAAATTATTCTTCCATGGGATTTTTTCTATAATTTCTTAGCCTTGCTAAGGATTTTTACACCCGAAAAAATCCTGCGCCCTCCGCCGAGTTTGAACCACGACCATCGAAGCGAAAAGCATGCAACCATATGTAGCATTGTCTCATTGACGTTGTTGCCCTGAAGCATTCTACATCAGTTCCGCATCTACCATAGTTTTTCTAGATTGACATGATTTGCCTTTCATACTCCAGCCAGGTACAGAAGCCCCAAAAGGGCACATATTTCTTCATAATTTTTGTCTTTGAAATCTCTTTCACTGCCACTGGGAGGTGTGACACGATATTTTACCTCCGGGTACGCACATTTGGACGAGGGGTGTACGATGACCCACTCAGTTGCCTTATCTTTCCTTATGTAAGTCGGCACAACAGCTCTGTTCGTATTATCGGCATCTAAATTTATAAGACTATCAGAAATACTGTCTATATCTGATTGTTCAGTGTCTGTGGTCTGATCACTGTGATTACTAAAACTATCATCACTGCCGAGCGGGATGGCTCAGGCAGTAACGTCTGTGTCCCGCATCGGCAGTTCCCGGGTTCAAATTCCGTGGGTCGATCAATCTGACTGAGGTTTTTCCATGGTGCAGCACCTTAAGTATCCTCTCTTTATGACGAAAGAATGTGACGTAGAATCTCCAAAAACTAAATGTGATTAAAGGTTATAAACTCGGAGAGCTAACCGGATTTATAACGTTAATAGTTTTTCAGTTGTTGTTTTAAAAAATGGGTGAGTATAATACTCATAGCGGAACAGCTGCTAGGTTAAAGTAATCCCCAGTCTTTGTGAATTGAAAGATGGCGTTAACAATTGAGCTATTTGGTTTGTATTTGGCCTTAATACTTTAAAAGCAGTGGAGATATCTGGGATTACAATAAGTTGTTTGGTGTATCCATGAGTCCGTGAGAAAACAAGCAATTGGAAACCAAAATATAATCGTGCCGTTGTATTTACCATTTCAGTTTAGGACAATTTAGGCAATACTGTAGAGAATGAGTAATATACTTTCATTCCGAGCTATAAAACTCTGCCGAAACCCATATTTCAAGAATCAGCGTTGTCATTTCTACCTTTGCGAGCAACTGGAAGTGCTTATCCCACGGCATACGGCTACTTAATGGTTATGCGGGTCAGGTAAGGGTAATAACAAGGTTTTCTACTGCAGAAACGAAACGTAAATGAATAATATCCAATAAGAAGCTATTTGATATGCACAAATAAATTTAAGGGATCTAAATAAACAGATTTATATATAAAGTTCAATACAGAATTGATAACGCTTCAAATTTCTGTACAAGTATATGTACATACTTATATTGTATTACTTACAATTATAAATATTCATCCCACTAAAGCTTGCTATTTGCGTGACTTATATTAATGGACTCGCAAAGTCAGCACAAAGATTTCTGTAATCTTCAGATAATCAGCTTGGAATTTCGAACGCAGAATGACTTTCTGATTTCCTATTTACTTGCAATCTAGTTAACAGGATCAGGATTGCTTACGTAAATTCTGTATCCCCCCAACAAATCACTGTAGTAGTCCTTCGGCAAGCAACTAGAGCTGGCATCCCCAATTCTTTATGAAGTCCAAGACAGGCCCCGATTATTCTCAAAGTGCAACAATGGGAAGATGGTGATATGTAAGTTGGGAGAGTAACAAAATGATATAACTTGGTTAACCAATCTAACCTTATGTATTTGTTCTTATAGGCGCTTCGTGGATCTTAAAAATCACGTCTTCCGGACACGTGTCCGCTGTATGCCGTTCTTATGGGCAGTCGTAAGCAGAATAATACGTTGCGATAATTTAAACAAACAATACTAAAATATGATACGGGTGGTTCCGTGTTGTAGATTTACGGCACCTAAAAAAACTTCAAGCCTGATAAAGAGGCCTCTGAGCAAAATTACTGGTCTTTCAGCCCAGTATAGAATGGAACGATAAGGACCACAGTAGTTAAAGAACGCTCATAAATAAAACTCAATCTTGAACTTAAATACCAAGTTTGATGTTGATCCGACCTTTCGTTTTTGAGTTTGCTGTTCACAAACAGATGACAGACACACACACACACGGAAATTTTCCTACAAATGCCTTCTTTGGATTCAGGGGACCTCAAAACGTATTTCCAGTGAAATCTCTATATCGAGTTTTTAAGTGGAATGCAATGCTTCCCCTACTTACTATATGTAGTAGAGAAAGTAAAGAAGGGGGAATTTTAATCAAATGGAGAGTAAGCATTGTAATAACTGTCTTAATTCTTTGATAAATATTGTTGATTTAGAGAATATATATATATATATATATATATTTAATAAATAGTTCTACTCCTAAAGTTAAAAGGAAAGTGGAATAAATTCACAAAAAGGTAAAATATGATTTCTAATTTTGTATAACATATTTTAAATAAACGACTTCAAATGGTAACTTTCGTTAAGGTATTTGGAAGGCACGCACTGATGTTTCAAAACAAGTCAAATACACGGCACAGAGCAGAATTGACGCTCCTGGATGAATACACGATAGAGAACGTTCCTCAGTGGAATGCAGATGGTAGATTCAAGGTCTGTAGGTCGTGGAGTTCACTTGAAAAAAATAATAAAATAGCTGAAGTTTACTATGTAGATCAACAAAAGAGAGAGGAAAGACAACAATGTGTACCGAGGTGGTCGCTTACGAAACATAGCGCGGTCTCTTACGAAAACTTTGACCTCGCCATGACAATGCTTTCCGGAGAGAACATAATACCTTCCTTTCAGATTGTCCACCCACAACAAGAGTGTTAATGTATAGATTAGGGCCCATCAAGGATAGAATAAAGACTCTGATGTAGCATCCATATCCTTAAGTTTTGTCCTTGCTTGTTCTTTGCCTTTCGGTTTCTGATGCAATAAAACAGAGGTCACTAATGGTGGACCCGATCTGAATGCGGACTTTGGAGCATCGCCTTTGAAACCTTACTACATGACTACACCTTTAATATTTTCTAAGTCACTGGTACTATTTTAACGGAATAATTTCCATATAAACGCGTTTCAGTAATCTCGGATTTTAAACTAGAGCGTCTCACGAAATCTTTTAACAGGTAAAAATAATCGCATTATGTAATCCAGACCACACATACCATATAAAGAAAAATTATCGAAAATAAATGTATACTAAGAAATACTAAGAGTTGTGCAACTGCTTGGAACGCGCTGATGAGCCTATCGCATACGCAGGGCCGGAATTCGAATCTATGTTTGGGGTAAGTAGTCTGAATAAGAGCTTTTTCTGGATTTTCCTTTAATATCAGAATATTATTTGGTAGGTCTAAGCTCTGTTGACCCACGCTCATTTGTCCCTCGTCGCAATAATTTATATTCCAATAATGGAATCCGATATTTATAATTGGAATGACATATTACTCCATATCCGTTATGACCTGCAAGTTAAGGGATGTTAAACATACCGAAACAGAAGATTAGAAGAGCATGCAATAGAATATTTTGCACTGTGTTAATAAAATAAATAATGAGAATCCCATCCGTAACCTTGGGGTTTTAAAGTCCGTTTCAACTTTTCAACTTAGCTTCTGCTCACAGTAGAGTGAAGGAACAATTATCAAATATAAATGAACCCCAATAACCATAAAACCAGAAAATTAAAAGCACTTGCAATATTACCCTCTGTGGTAAGATATCTCGAGTACCTGAGATCGTTTTGAAGTTATTCTTGAATTAGTTGAGTCTTTAATGCACATAGGGACAATTTACTATGGTATGTCAAGTGGAAAGAGCACAGGGAGGCAATGATACGAGGTTGACTCCCGGTCGTGGCATTGATTCAAATCTAATTCCACTTTCTAAATTAATATTGTTTTCTAAGTTTCCACCTAATCTTAATGTTCTTAGATACAGAATTACGAAACAAAACAGAATATTGCATTGTAGTTCTTTTACAGAGCAATTTAAAACAATTGTAACAGTTTGAACACAAATCTTATTAAAAGTATGACATGCTGATATTATACAAAAAGTCGAATTTTAAAAACACTTATAGTATAGAAAAGATTTTAATCTTACTATTATCTAATTGGAAACATGTAATAAGTGTTTTAAAGCTTATACTAAAAATTGCTTACAATTTTCGAATATTTACGTGATACTTTCAGAAGATAGTGTCCCGGTAGTGTCGGTAGTGTCTATAATGGACTTCAGTATTTAATCCTATCCATTTGTCTGAGAAGTATCTGTATGTATTTGGCGAATTCAGTATACACAAATAATTTAGTGAGGAATAGAGAAAGAAGAGAGGTACGGAAAATTATTCACATGGCTGTCTCACATGAAATGTATTGGTCTACAACATAAATATAGAATAAGAATAGAAATAGACAGACCAAGGGGACTCCAGAAACTGGACTGACAATGACCCTGTTTGCTTCCTGAGTGGGATAGAGCTGGAAACTCGAAGGGCGACCAGACCGGACGAGAGTGTGCGCTAGCATGAATGAGGTGTCTAACGATCTCAGTTGGAGAATATCCTGGCGCGGGCTAGCCCTCCCTAATCCCTCGGGGATCCCTGTGGCAGCAAGACAAGCTCCCAGAAGAGCGAGGGACAGCAGGCCCCCAAAATGCCATAGAGAAACATTTCCAATAGTTGCACCGTCCAGCCACAACACGTCAATCGCCGTTGCCTGGGCCTTTAACCTTGAAACAAATGAAAGGTGATGATGGGGCAGGAACTGATGAACAGGAAATCCGTTTTAGAAGAGAAACCAACCAGCATTCTTCTGTTGGCTGGACCGATGGGAATCAAACCTGGGAAACCTCACGAGTTACCGCGGAGCCATCTCTCTCGGTCTAAACTTAGAGTATTCCTTTTGCCTTGCAATTATCCAGGCTTGAGGAAGCAAACACACTAATCGCATTGAGACATGTAATTAGGACGACATATGAGAATGGAGATAAAACATTGTTTCCTTTACCGGACGGTGTTGATAGAATTGAGCTCAAATCTAAAAAGATACCAACAGAACCGGGAATGTTATTAAATTTACTGGAACAAGTATATGCAAGGAGGGATGAAGAATCTAATTTAGATGAAATGTTTAGAGATCTTGTTCTTTGTTATGGTAGAGCAGTTCTTGATCGGAATCAAAACTGGACGCATTGCTATGTGCAGGTTAGGTATGAGGGATCAACCTATAAAAAACCCACTGCAATAATACAAAGAAAGAAATTCCAGTTATTAAACAAAATACTACAGTGCTTAAACCCAAATTGAAATTCGAAAAATAAATAGGTACAAGGTACCAAAGAGGGTAATATTATAAGTGGGTTTTTAAATGAGTTAAATAAAGGTAACAAGGAAACCAAATAAAAAATTAACAAACATCCAAATAAGAAAACAAGAGCAAAACCGCAGTCCTTTAATAAGAATATGGCATCGGAGGTAAGAGAAAATAGGGCAAATTTTTCGAAGACGATAAAGGAGAAATTTAATACCTACGTAAGAAGAAGAAAATGACATTTTTAAGAATTCCTCAAATAAATTGTCAAAGGAGTGTTTTAGTTATGATGGAATTAAGGAAGATATTTGAGGACCTGAATATTGATGTAATATGCATCCAGGAACCGTATATAATAAATGGCTATGTAGCACACATCCAATTTTAGCGAGACAAATTTGCATTAGGTAAAAACGCCATGGCTGCAATAGTTGTAATAAAACCAAAGCTACAATTAACTAATTTAGCGCAATATTTGATAGTCATGTATACTGCATTGAAATAACGCACAAAGAGAATATTATATTAGTAAATTATTATTTTCAATACAGTCTACCCATAGAGCCATTTTTATCCCAAATGAAAGATATCCATAATAAATACAAAAACAGAGATTATTCATTTGTGTGACTGTTATGCCGAATCGAAATGGTGGAATAGTAAAGTAACGGATGAGAAGGGTAACAAATTAGAAGAAATTTACGAATTGGATTTAGTAGTTTTAAATCAAATAAACAACCCGCCCCCACATTACAGAACAGAGCAGGTGCAAGTGAAAATATTGACATCACACTGTGTTCAAGGAAAGCAGAATATAATATAAAAAATTGGAGGGTGGGTCAAGACCTGACAACAAGTGACCATAATATATTTTGATTGCAGCATTATAGAAACTAAATCAAAACATAATAGAAGAGGAGATTTGTTATATAATTATAAGCAAGCACATTGGCAACAAATGGAGGAGGTTTAATACCTAAATCTTAAGTATAGTGGGCATTCAGTCAATGAGGATGCAAAAATCTTAACCGAGACTATTAAGACAGTAGTTAAGAGAACAGTTCCAAAAATAACACCTAAAAATTCTTCGAAGAAATATCGACAGATAAACTGCAAAAGCTTAGATCATTAATTAGGAAATTAAGAAGAATTTACGAAAAATAAGTTATCTTTACAGAAAGGGAATTTAATTTACAAAGATACCGAGAGGCTAAACAAAATACAAAGAATTATTATAAGAAACTAAATGGAAGCGTTGCGAGTCTTTTGTTGACAAAACTACACAAGATGTATGGGGCCTTCCATATAAAATTATTATAAATAAAATAAGAAAACCAGAAATTATATCAACCCTAGATCGAGGTGACGGCACTATGGTTGATAATTGGGAAGAATGTACTAAATTATTATTGAATACCTTATTGCCAGATGATGTAGTTGATACCGACGAAGAAATAAACACCAGAAGTAGAGTGGAATTGGAAATACCCTGCAGTAACGAAATAATTATATTCCCAATACATATATCGGAGATAAAAATTATATTTAATACTCTAAAGGTCAAAAAGGCAGTAGGACCAGATGGGATTATGAATGAAATGTTGTTTAATTTAAAAGATGAAATAATCCGTTCTTGCATATGCTTTTTAATGATTGCTTATGGAAAGGGAGATTTCCAGACATTTGGAAAGAGGCACGAGTACTAATACTTAAAAAAGGAAATGATAAGAATTTAAAACAACTAAAATCATATATACCCATATGTTTACTAAATACTATGGGGAAAATTTTAGAACAATTAATCTATAAAAGAATTGTGCAATTTAGAGAAATGATTGGAAAAAATGATAAACGATTCGGATTTAGAAAAGGATTTTCAACGGAGGATGCCATTATGGAGTTATTAGGAACTATTGGAAAAAGTAAAAAAAAAAAGTATGTAATTGGGGTATTAATTTGGCAGAGTAAAAGAACAGAATTATCCATAGACACTTTATAAATTGTTGAAGGATTATTGTACAAATAGAAAAGTGTATATTAAAGGTATTAATCAGATAATTTGTAAATATATCACAAAAGGATGTCCACAAGACTCAGTCTTGAGGTCCATTTTTTGGGAAATATTGGTGAAAACTTTAATTGTGGAAATGGGAAAAGATAATAATCAAATACAATTGCATATGCAGATGATTTGAGCATTATAATTGAAGGTCAAAGTAGAAGGGAATTGGAAACCAAGGCAAATAGATTGACAGAAAAATCTAGTAATAGGTGTAAAAAATCAAAACTTAAGATTTCATTGAATAAATCGTGTGATATGTTGTTTAAAGGAAATTTGAAAAGAGATCCGATTATTAAGATAAATGATGAAATATAAGAAGGAAAAAAATTCCAAATATTTCGACAATATGCTGGATAAACATTAAATTTTAAAAAACATACAGATATATCGTCAAAAATCAGAAAATGTAATGGTGCAACTTGGTAGAATTACGCAGAAAAGTTCTAAATTATCGTTGAAGACAATAATAACCTAACACAATGTAATATTTGCGTCCATTATAACACATGCAGCGGGAACCTGGGCAACCAGGATGGATGATGTAGTTATTAGAAAGTCATTGAGAAGGACGCAAAGAAAAATATTATTACGGTGCTGTAAATACTACACCAACAATGGCTTTAATAATATCAACGGCATTATGACCAATTGATTATTTGATAGGTTTAAAAGGAGCTAGATTTTTTATTAAAAGAAAATATTTTCAAATTGTAGAAAAAATAATTTGAGTAAAGTGCAATACTTTATTAAGTATTAAGCAAAATTTGAAGACAAGATGGCAACATGAATGGGAGGAAATAAATAAGAGAAGAAGAGTTTTTCAGCTATTTTCAGATCTTCAAGAAAGACTAAGACTAACACACACACAACCAACAAAAGGATTAATACACTATATTACGTGACGTGGTCCATACAAGACATATTGGAACAGAATTAAAAAAATCTGATGTGTTACACTCACATGACTTTCTCTACTCTTGTACAATCTATTTTTACAAACGCTTATTCTCCATATGCTTCATGTTAATCGAGATATCGAGATGTCAATCTTATTGGTAATATTCTTGTAGATGCAAGGGGAATATGGTAGCTTTTAAGCGATAGTCAAATATTTTATCGCTGGTTGCTATGTGGCGCATTCCATTCTCTTTGCATGTCCAGGACATAAAAAAATGAATAACGAATTTGAGAAAAAGTATAAGTATTGGAAAATTTAAGGAAATAACAAGCAATATCTCGAAAACGGTTCACTCAACAAAAAAAATGTATATGATATAAGTTGTGTATTTTAACGCGATCTACATTTTTTGTATAGTAAAATTTTGTCTATCTCTTATGGTTTACCAGTTATGCAAAAGTCGTTCATAATGAAGAATACTTTTGGAGACATTCCCAGAAATTTCGAGATATACATTTCATTTCTCATGACATTATCTTAAACATATGATATTTTCAGCAAAATCGTTAGAGCCATTTTTGAGAAAATTAAAATTTTCGAAAAATGTTCCATGTAAAGGGTAGTCTGGGGTCGCATCTCTGAAAGATACTGAACCTAAATACCAAGTTTGGTGTTTATCCGACTGTTAGTTTTTGAGTTATGCTGTTCACAAACACACACACACAGACACACAGACACACACACACACACACAGACACACACACGGACATGTTTCCAAAAATGCTTTTTTTGGATTCAGGAGGTCTCAAAACATATATTTCCGGTGAAATCTCGGTATCGAATTTTTGGGTGGAATGCAATACTTCCCCTACTTACTATACGTAGTAGAGAAAGTAATGAATAACGCATTTGAGAAAAAGTATAAGTATTGGAAAATTTAAGGAAATAACAAGCAATATCTCGAAAACGGTTCACTCAACAAAAGAAATGTATATGACATAAGTTGTGTATTTTAACGCGATCTACATTTATTGTGTAGTAAAATTTTGTCTATCTCTTATGGTTTACCAGTTATGCAAAAGTCGTTCACAATGAAGAATACTTTTGGAGACATTCCCAGAAAATTCGAGATATACATTTCATTTCTCATGACACTACCCTAAACATATGATAGTTTCATCAAAATCGTTAGAGCCATTTTTGAGAAAATTAAAATTTTCGAAAAATCTTCCATGTAAAGGGTAGTCTGGGGTGGGGGCATTTTCTTGAAAACCTTCGTGTCGCATCTCTGGAAGATACTGAGCCTAAATACCAAGTTTGGTGCTTATCCGATTGTTCGTTTTTGAGTTATGCTGTTCACAGACACACACACACACACAGACACACACACAGACACACACACAGACACACACACACACACAGACACACACACGGACATGTTTCCAAAAATGCTTTTTTTGGATTCAGGAGGTCTCAAAACGTGTATTTCCGGTGAAATCTCGGTATCGAATTTTTGGGTGGAATGCAATACTTCCCCTACTTACTATACGTAGTAGAGAAAGTAAAAAACAAATTGACGACATATATGATAGTTGTAGAATTAGGGATGCACCGGAACATACAGTTTTTTTTAATTTAATAGATAACAATCAACATGCATTAGCAGAAAAGAAACACTTAGGAGGATATACTCTGTATACAGTTTTAAGACATTCTGATTTAATTAAATATCTACAACAATTAACAAATTATGTGAGTAGAACAGCGTGGGAAAAAGATGTATTACCAAAAATAAGAAGAGAACAATTACCGAGAATAAAAGAGGAAATTAGAAGATCTAAGAGGATTAGAATAATAAATAAAAATATACGGGAGAAGATAAAAGCGTAAGTGAAGAAATTACTAGTTTACAAATGTTGACACTGATGGAGAATGAAGAGGAAGAGGAATGGGTAGAGAGAAGATTTTAATTAAGACGACGAGCAGAAGAGAAATGTGTTGATTATAGAACGAGGATGAAGGAAGAAGAGGAAAGGAGAGAAGATGATAGTGGCGTTGGGGTGCAGATTTATCATTATTGGAGGAGTAGCCAGCAGTTTCACCATCTTTGGAGGAGGAGCTAGCAGGTTTTCCATTGGAGGAGTAGTTTAATGTGGTTTGGGAGGGCTAGTGAATGGAGTTATAGTGATGTATAGATGCATGGAGATGTGAATTTGTTATTGTTATTAATAGGAGGGGAATGTTGAGTTTAGGTTGGAGGTGGAGTTGGTGTCAGAATAAAATGGAGGATGTGAGGGAAGTGCAATGTTGTGGGGTAAAGTGAGTAGATATTTAGTGATAGAAGAAAGAAGGTTTAGTGTTTGGTTAAAAGAAGTTTAATATATAGTGATAAAATTTAAAAAATTAATATGTAAAAAAATTAAAAGGGAGATAATAGAAAATTAATATCTATTGAGATTAAATAAAATCTTATAAGGTAAATAAATAAATAGAAATGTATAAATAAAGATATAGATGAATTAAATAAGATATTGAATTATTATAAATGAAATAATTACTATGAGAATAATGGAATGTTATAAATAGATACGTTTAACTTTATAAAATATTATAATTAAGGAAAATTTTAAATAAAATATAAATATAAACTTATTAAAATAAATAGTAATTTAGTGGAAGGTTTTGTGCTGGCTACCACCATATTTTCGCTGGTTTCCAGTGAATATAGTTTGTACAGGAGTAGATAGTTGCTAATTTTGCTGGTTTCCAGCAAGTGTAGATAAATATGGAATTTAGAATTGTAATTAGTTTTTCTACGCCTTTACTTATCCCATAATTTCTCTTTCTTTTATTTATTTTTTCTTATTTATTATTGTATTATTATTTTGTAGACATTGTGTACTTTGTAGTTATTTTATCTGAAAAAATTAGATGTAATTTAAAATGTAAATGTGTTTGTGAGAATAAGTGTAAAGTTTGAATGTATGTCCCAGTGTAGTAACCAAGGTGCCGGGATAGTATATTCAGATTTTATTTATTTATTTTAGTACTTCTTTTGCCATGAAACCATGCTTTCCCGAAAAGTTACATACAGGAATCTACGTTTGCAGTGGACTACAATTGATTTGTCATTAAACATCTTAAATATGTGCTGTAATACTTTAACATTTTCACAAAAAGCATGTGTATATCTCTGGCAAAATCAGCATTTACTGTTTAAGTGGTGAACAGTGACGTTAAAAACGATTCAGAAAGTATTTAATGTTACTATTTAGATGGCTATTTGGCAAATTTTAGTATGATAATGGTACAACTTGAACATGCGAACTTTTGTTATATCATAAAACCACATTCTTGCGTAAAATGCATATCATAATAAAATGTCTCCATTATCTTACTACTTCTGGTAGTTTGGAACGGAAATAGCCTCAGCATTACGATGGGAAGTAGATGGAGGTATCATTTGGTTACCTTGTTAGCCATCCCTGTTGAATCAGAGATGCAATTAGTGTTTAAACTGATTGCTACGTTAATGAACCGGTCAACTGCAACGTGCGCGCAATTACTTGTTTGTTTCACACAAGAAGCACAAGTGTCCCAGAAATTCATCAATATAACAGGCATATACAATGAGTAAAGGCACTATCAAACATTATGGCTTTCAGAGTCTATAAACGACATTACACAAAGGGCGATTTCGTAAGATGCGTCGATAATGTGCTAGTAAAACAAAAAATCTTCTGGAAATTAAGAAAAATTTTATGTCAACACCATTTTTTAAACTTTTGTGCTAGTCTAGCTTTACCTTTCTGATAACCTTACTTATGTCATTAACGACCGGTTTTTGAGAATAATATTATTGTGTCTTCATACTTCTTGTAATAACAATACAGATTTAATGCCGCTCTTACCACCACCACCACGACAACAATTACAATAAAAATATCACAATTTCTAGTAGTACTACCCTTCTAACAATACATACGATTTCATTACACACCAGAGCATGGAATCGTGCCGATATAATGTGCAATGGTTTACTTTGGTAAGGAAGTACTAAACCACTTCTACCACATACGGCCCCACCCTTTACCTAATTCGAGCACTCTACTTAATGTTTGCTTTACTCCCCCCGTTTCTTTCGCTCCCGATCCTGAAACCGAACTATATTCATAGGTTATGTTCGACTGTCAGAGTTTTGACATCAAACCAATACGAGACGAAGTCAACCAGGAGCTAGAGTGGACCGTGTTGCAAAGCACAGCTTCCAGCCACTGAAGTGAAATGTTTCCGTCCAGCTCTCCTTTCGCCACTCATCTAAGCCGAAGTTGTTTCATAGGCTAATCGTGTGTGTTGGACTAGTATTCAAACCAAAAAGAGATTGGCTCCCCAGGACTGGTGTGTAACATATAAGGAGGAGTTTATGCTAACATTAAACAAGGAGAAACACAATAGGAAACCAAAAGCATCGGCATATTTCCCTGCACTCGACTGTACTCGTTAATCAGATATTGACTCTACAGACTGTACTCAAAATCACTCTGGAAGCCATTCGTCTGCGCTTTAAAGAAGATTAATAGTATAATTAACTCAGAGTAGCTTTTAAATGTTAATATGTGGAGAGAACAAGCAATATATCAGTGCATGCATTGTAGCAACATGTTTGCTTTTATAGCTTTATAACTTTTTTGAAAATTACCCTGATGTTTTGTCTTCTTTGTATGTGCCATATATTGTTGTGATATTTTACAACTATTTAATGCAACAAAGTTTTGGTATAATGCCTGAAATTTCGGTGAAAACCTGTTTTGAACCGACGAAGGGAAAACTGTCAAAATCGGTAATTATTAACATTTAACTTAATCTACTGAGTTTTTACATCACAAATTATATCTCCGTCACTTTAAATTATATGGAGACATTGTCTGGTACTATATAAAAAGTACATCAGGTAAATGCAGGTAAATGTATCTTTTTGTAATCATTATTCATAAAAAGCTTGAAAAATTCGCCATTTTCAAAAATATACAACGGACCCAAAATTAAATTAATACTCTGGGGAAAAAACCATTAAAAACGTAATTGTATAGTATTTGTTATTCTTTCAAAAATAGAGGGCATAAATTTAGGGAAGCATTCTCCATATGTAGAAATAAAGTCAATTACAACATGTGTCCGTAAATGCTTGGTTTCTGAGTTATGGCCTTAAAACAGTGATATTCACCGGAACGTTTCTCTTCCCGCAAGTAGTTACCGTGACAGAAGATATTAACAGGGAACTGGCAGTTCATTTCTAGGCGAAGGGTACATTGAGTGTTGTGTTTGGCGTTCGACTGCACGACATGTACTCAAATCAGGATGTGGCAGAAATGCACTTCATGTACAGTAAGGCGGACGACAATGCTGCGCCTGCTTGTCGTTTGTACCTATAGAGGTACCCACAGCGAAGTTTCCAGATCGGAAGACATTTGAACGTCTCCATCGCCGTCTGTGCGCTCATGAATAGTTTACATCTCCTGGTTTGGGGAAGGGACGACCAAGATCTACAATTTCAGATGTAAAGGAAGAGATTCTGGATCCTGTGCACACAACTCCTTCTATCTGTACACGAAGGTTAGCGTTGCAAGTGAATGTTCCTCATACGACTGTCTGTTGAGAGCAGCAGTTGCATCCTCATCATTTGCAACGTGTGTAGGCCCTGTTACCAGCAGATTACCCTGTTCGATTGCGGTTCTGTCAGTAGTTCGTGCAGCAGTTGGCTACAAATCCGAACCTTCCTGCCTTTTTATTATTTACAGATTTTACAATCAGCATCTATGGCCACATGCCATTGCGGTTCTCTCTCAACATGTGGGCTGGTATCATTGGTGATGGGTTAGTTCGACCTCATGTACTTGTAAACAGACTTACGGGTCAGGCATTCAGAAACCTCCTGGAAAACACCATACCTCATATGTATGAAGACACTCCATTGAACAAGCTCACTTCTTGCACGATGGCGCTCCTGCACACTTCAACCATTCCGCTCGCCGGTATTTGGATAGAATGTTTCCTGACCGATGGATAGCTAGAGGTGATCCAATTGCTTGGCCAGTACACTCACCTAATTTAAACCCTGTCGATTTCTACTTGTGGGGCCATTTAAAAGCTTTGGTTTATTCGTCTTTCGGTGCCTGACATGGAATCCCTTACAATCGAATTGTGGCTGGTTGTGAGGAAATACATAATACTCCTGGAATTTGGGGTTGTGTTCTCACAAGCATGAGACGTCGATATGAGGGCTGTATTGAAGCAGGAGGTGGACGCTTTGAACATCTTCTGTGAAGAAAATTACCTGTGGTAAGATATACGTTCCGCTGAATATCACTGTTTTAAAGACCATAGCTCAGAAAGCGGGCATTTAGGACACATGTTGCAATGGACATCTTTATTATCAATATAAGGCGAATGCATATCTGAAATGATGCTCTCTATTTTTGAAAATAGAAATAAGAATTTGCTCTCCGTTAATTTGGCTTCTAGAAGTCGTTGAATTAGAGCCGGTGAATACTTTCAGAAACCAGGGTAGATAGGTAGGTGTAGGATTTCAACAAATTCCTGCACTATCCTTCTAGGATCGTATTCTACAAACAAATGCGAGACAAAAGTTCTATGGAATGTATGATATACATGTAATAGTTACAATGGCCTCAATAATATAACCAGAAGGCAAGTTATACTGATATGCTGCGCTTGGCTAAATGGCTGAAGGTCAAATTACTGCTCGCTGAACTTGGCAGATCCGCACCAGACGTGTTTTGTGGGGTCGGGGGGGGTAACAACAATTTGATCCTCAACCTGTTAGCTGGGCGCTATCTGCAGCAGGCTTAAGTACGACGTGAACTTGCGCCTTCTGGTTGAATAACTTTTATGACTATAGTATAGTAGCCATTACATTTAGCCCTAACACATACTTTCCATAAAATTCGTATCTCTAAATTGTGGTAGAATGCAGTCTCGTGTAGAATGTAGTAATCATGGGTAGAATGTAATTAGTAGATAGTACGCGATTAATTAACTATATTTACAAGGTTTCACTCAGGTTGGTATGCATAACAGTCTGAGACAACAACGCTCAGGTGTTTACTCAAAGACAAGTTATATGTTAACCACAAATCAGGCGAAAATTGGAAACTTATGTTTTAAAATGTACCACAAATACCTTTCTTACTACTTACATCCGGTAAATGATAAACGTGGAATTGCAAGTAAAATCTCATGCTTTAAACAGATATGATGTTCCTGTATTGAGTACTTAGCCTTTATGCTTCATTTATCATGATACACTTCAAAGGGATGAAAAACCGCACGAGGTGGCACCGTGGTAACGCGTGCGACTCGCATTCGGGAGGTCCCGGGTTCAATTCCCGGTGTCCGTCCATTTTGACCCATAGTTTTTCGTGGTTTCCCCGGGGTGGTTTCCTCTCTACCACGATTTCCTTTCCGTAATTTCCCTTTCATTCCGTTTACTTTTCATCTTTGAGGTGTGTTTCTAGGTTTCGTGCTGTATAGCGGGCTGGACACATGGTGCGGATGCATGCTGAATGGAAAGAGTGTTCTCCGTGGACTTCAGAGGGCTGTGCGATTGGTGGTCGTTCATCGCCCTCTCTCGGCGTCTGAAGCAGTGGATTGGGTGTACGAATATGGAAATTTTAAGGACTTCCACGCGTCTCCGTGCTCTGTCTGCCTACGCCTAAGCCTCCCGTGTGGTTCCTTCACTTCATCCCTTCCTTCTTGGGAATGGTAGCCACAATAAGTCTATGTAGGTCGCGGAGCGCGAGGTGTCTCCCTCCTTGTATATCCTATATACACCTGTACCTATAGGAATGAAAGGTGATTCAAAGAAAACGAAACCGTGTATAAGGATCTGTAGCAAATTGGGCACAAAGACAGAAAATTACCTTTTCACTTCAGATGTATGGTCACTTTGGTCGATATCACACATAATTTAGCTTTATGGTTTTGTTAGAAGAAATAGTATGTATGCTTTTCCTTTAGAGCCATTTCATTTGAAAACAGTTTTTCAGTTTTTCTGTAACTTCACAATTAAGTGAATGGTAATATATTGCTTATATAATCGTATATTTTGAAAGTAAACAAATCTTTAGACAGATAGAATTGTGGAAATATGGACCGCCTGTATTGAAAAGACTGATATGTAAAATGCTCAACCAGATTTTAGAGGGTGATGAGATTCCAAAGTATTGGTATATGCATATATAACACCTATATGTAAAAACGGAAATCGTAAAAACCCTGGAAATTATAGAGGAATTAATGTAATGTCGTCTATTAGTAAGTTTTCAGCAGTATTATTACAAACAGACTGGAACATAGTATCCAGGGAAAATGTTATAAGATCAAGCAGGATTTACTAAAGGAAAATCATGATTACAGAAAAATTACATGCAAAGGGTCAAGAGATATATTTGACATTTGTTGATTTAGAAAACTCCTATGAATCAGTGCCTATTAATCAACTGTGGGTGTTGGTATTGAGTTACCAACAATCTTACTTATTCGGCGGTTGTCCCAACATGTCAGGTTTCTGTTAAAATAGGGAAAACATTATCCTCTCCATTCAGAACGGTAAAAGGCCTAAGATAGGGGAGCAGTATGTCCCCTAGTTTATTTGAAACACATATTCAACACGTACTAGAAAAATGGAATCGGTACTGTGGAGGTATGGGTATACCAGGTGGTACTGTAACTATTTGCAGATCACCAGGTGGTGAGGTCTCAGAGTCGTGAGGATGTGGAATATAATGAGGAAACGTTTGGATGCTTTTGAAGTAGGATGGTTAAGAGTAAATATGGATAAAACGGAATACCTGGCAGTAGGAGGAAGTGGACGGGATATCTCACTACCCCAAGGAAATATTAAAGCTGTTAACGGTTTATTGATGAAGTAGGGAGCTGTAAAGCGAATGTAGACAATAGGCTAGAACAGGCACAAAGAACTATAAAAATTTTGAGTGGAATTTTGTGGAGTAGAGCCATGTAGATTTGCACAAAGAAGAGGGTTCTGAGGACTGTGGTGGAAAGTATGACCTATGGTGCCGAGGCGTAGACTTTGGTAGTGGAACGAAAATCTAATATTTTGGCTATGGAAATGGACAGAATAAGACATAGTGCTAGAGTATCAAGGATGGAAAGAAGGAGAAATGAAGAGGTGATACAGATGATGGATATGGAGGAAACAGTGGTGGAGAGAATTGAAAAGCGGGGTCTTCAATGGTATGGACATATGAAAAGATTGGAGGATGATAGGTGCCCTAAGACATTTTTAGAATGGTCAGCTCGTGGAAGAAGAAAGTGAGGTAGGCCAAGAGTAACCTGGAGAGGTCAGATTCATAGAATGATGAATGATCGGTGCGCCTGGAGGAGAATGACTTGTTCAATCGGGAAGAATGGCGAATGGGAATACAGGGCAACTGCTGAAGAGTGGAGAACCCCTTAAAAGTAAAAGTAAAGTAAGTAAATAATCTTAAGTTCTAGATTAGCCTGCCCTAATGGTACAAGATGAGTAACAAAAACACTCGTTACATAAACTGATATTGTGATAGAATCGATTAGCATGTACAGTTAGCTATTTTACTTTCAACACGCGCCAAATAAGGAAATATTACATCATTGTTATTAACTTGGAGATATCGGTTTTCTATAAGTAGAAGTTTAGGTGTATGTATAGGTTATACAACGGAGGTAAACACCTCGATCACTGGGACCTACATACGTTTATTGTGGCTACCACTCCGCAGGAGAGATGGATAAGGTGAAGGAACCACAGAAGGCTACAGACCGCAGGTAGGCAGGCCACAGAGACGAGCAGAAATCCGTAACAATTCCGGCTCGAAGATCCGACCCACTAGAGCTACCGAGAGAGGCGGACCCTTGTAACCAGGCAGCCCTCTGATGTCCACGGTAATATTCTTTCCTTGGAGCAAGTATCCGCGCCATCTGTCCGGCACTACTTCACACTGTGAAATGTGGAAGCGCACCTGAAACACGAGAAGGAAAGGAATGAAGGAAAAGACATAGTGCGAGAAGGGAAACTGCCCAGCATTTGACCAACAACCAGGGAAAACTACAAAATATCGATGGTCAGAGTGACGGTCCACGGGAATTGAACCCGCGACCTCCTAATAGAGCCTCACATATAAGCGCTTAGCTGGTTTTCTATAAAATTTGTAAAATACATTTATATTGCATGCGCCCCTTTTCTACATGTGATTCCAAGAAAATGTAAAGTATGCACAAATAACTATGTGGTATGAGATTTGTTGAATAAAATGTATACATTTTTCTGCCCTGGAAAAAAGTTAAAACTTTGAGCATTCATTTTTCACTTATTCCATCTCTTATGCTCTTAGATTTCAGTTATTTCAATTAGAAATGATGTCCATTTATTGTAGAATAATTTATAGAATTCCACTGATAGAGTCTTGCTTTTAAAAGTAATTTATTTCTTTCCTGATTTTTTTCCCGTTTACCTTCTAAGTTTTCCAAACATTTACTTCGCTCATTAACAAGTTGTTTCTTTTTGGAAATCTAACATGTCTTCCTCCATCTATCAGTTTTCTCTCTCAGTTTATTGGTGCTTTTCGTGGTTACTAAGATTAACAGCGCATGTGTAGAACAGCTTTCAAAAATAAATTATACTCAAGAGCTGCAAGATTTTTATCATTTGGAATTTATGGCAGGCAAAAGTAATATAAAACACATATATAAAATGCTTTTTATTAATAATATTGTGTACAAAATAGCTTGCGTGTCACAAGAGTATAAATACAGGCTGCAGAAATAAGTATGCGGTTTGATAAGATTCTGAAACACCTCATGTTTACAATTTATCAGATATTTTCGGCGAGATACGTTTAATGGCTGTGTTTTATTTTCCTTAACCAAGCGTACCGTTCTTCGTAATCCACTTTAGCTTGTATTTCATCAGCGCCTTTGAGATACGATAATGAACTGTAAGAAATGAAAGACTAGATTTTGTAAGTTGGTATACACAGTCATGGAAATTTAAAAGACAGCGTAAAAAACGTATTGAGGATTGGGCGGATCCTATTTGATAGAATAAGCGTGGTGATCCCAATTGGTAACAAGGAACTGTGCAAGCAACAGCACGAACTCGGCCAGCAGAGCCTAAGTGAAACAATATACGTTTTAAATTGACAGATATAGTTCATAATTATTTATTTGATTAACAAGAAGGTAGGATCTTCGTTTATAACAAGCTGCACCGAAACTTGGTTTTCTGTTGTGGGTAGATATAATCTGGCCGTTTTATGGGTGTTTCTGTTTGAAATCAGAGTTGTTGATTATGTACATTAAGAGAGCATATTCGTCAGTGATGATGTGTTACAAAATGTTAGATGAATGATTTATAAGTGAATAAAATGTTCAAGAAATGGCACGCTATTTTCTATATCCGGTGTGATCATAAGATGAAGACGTTGCACTTCCTCCATGATGCTGAGAACCTCCGTAACCTCCGTTGTTGAACGTAGCGCTAGTGTAAGGAGAAGGGGTACCATAACTGGGATTTGGAGAACCATATGCAGTAGATGGGGTTCCGTATCCCGCAGCTGGTGCTCCGTATCCGCTATTTGGTGCTCCATATCCGGTAGCTGGAGATCCATAACCACCAGCTGCAGAGCCATAATTGGCGGGTCCTGAGGGATAGCGAGCTTCTCCTTCATACCTGACTTGTGCCCTGAAACCGTTCCTCCAGTCTGCGACATAGGAGACGATCTGGGTGCGTCCATCAGGTAGTTGTACTCGATACTCTCCTGTGATCGTGTTACCATCACTGCTCTCGTGGCGATTGTAGTCATTGCCAGTAGCATAGTCCCTCACTGCATACCCAAACTGGTATGATTTGGGCTAAAATAAAACAAATATAAGGTTAAAACCAAAAAATATGCAACATAATTTAAATTCAGCAGTTTTTAAGAACTAAGTGGAATGTTAGATCCCAGCAATTCTAGTTTAAACTCACCCCCAGGATCTTTCAAACTGCTACTTTTTTTAAATGAATAAAGCAAAATAGCTTTTATGGGAGAATATAAAATTACTTTGATGAAGGTTGTAACCAATATACTCTTGCAGGTATCTTGCTATCTCCAGATTTAATCATTCTACCAAAAAAACTATCACTTTCACTTGCCCTGTACATATCTGTAGGGCCCAATATTTTTAGCAGATTGTTGTGCTCGAATATTACATGTAAAATACATATGTAGAAGTTATTAGAAATGTATCTTAACAGACTACTGCTATTAACACACAAGATTGACAGGTAGTGTTTTGATTAGGAGCCAAAGCCTGGAAACCTTCATTTTTAGCTACAGGCATCTGTTCCTTAAATTCTCCGTTCTGTTGGGTTAGTTCTTATAACATATGGCACTGAAAACTAGTCAAAAAATGTGTCTTCAACAGTATCGTATCCAACACTTGATTTCGGATTTGCTTCTACAGAACACTTAACAGATGATTTGGACAAAGAAAGCAAGGTCCGGCTAGGCCAATAATTTTTCCCAAATTACCAAGCTTAACTCAACTCCGTATCAAATAGGTTTGTGTTCGACAAATCGAAACACTTTTTTACTGTATTCTGATGGTTACCGAATATGACCAAGTGTCGTAGAAGAATTTGTTAAATTGAGAGATTTGTGTAGTTGCATATCTTACCCAGATAATGCATGTTTCTACCAAGCTAGAAATATAATTAACCAACTCAAAGCTATTAACGTAAACATTTTTTCTTCCACCTTTAGATGGTAACTTACACATTTATTCTGAATTATGGTGCCTGCAGCATGCCTAAAACATGCATTTAACCTCATATGTTACTTGATTACTTCCTTCTATTAAGTCCCAGGATTTTTATGACAATTTCAGTCTTTGTTGATAATGAATAATTTCATATATATATATATATATTTAACATTTCTACCAGATACCAATGTGTAAACGAATTTAAACTACAATGATTTTGACAATATAAGGGAGTATACGAACAGAAATACTTCCGCACAAGAGTAACACGCTAATAACAAGTAAAAACGTGGTTAGAATTACGGTTCTTACAGGCGTGAAGCTTGCAGCCCTTCTAAAGAGGTTATATGGTTTTGCTTGCAATACTAATGATTTTTTAAAAGTACTTCTAATGCTGAAGCATTACATACTCTGAATGAACAGACATTATAGGAACCAAATTGTGAAGCATCTAGCAACTTTGTAAAATTATTACTATATTTGTACTATTTTAATAAATATCTAAGTAAACCCTATAGAATAGTTACTTATATAGTTTAAAATGCTATACTAGCTCATTTAATATACTTAAATTAACATTAGTAGTAATAATTAAAACACATGTTGATACATTCAGGCTTGAAGGCTTGATTCCTTGCACTCGTGTTTGAGTAAACCGTTGTGTAACCTACATAACCAAAAAAAGAAATGATTTTATCTATATGATGGATATTACATTTAAGTAATGTCATCAAAATAATATCAGCGAAATGAAATGTTAGAATGCGCGCGTTTAGAAGAAACAGGAAAAGCAAGTGAAAATTGTATATCGGTGACAATGACCTATCAGTGTTCACCGAAAACATGGGGTTTTATTTTAATCTTTAGCCCGATATACAACTCAGAACTGCATAGGAAATGACCAGAGGGTATATGATATTTTTTCTTTGGTCATGAGTAATACCACAGGAAGTATTTATGGAATCTGAAATAGCCTAAGAAACGGTTAAAAAGTCTTGATTAGTTAGCGATGGGAATTATCAAAGATTTTATAGAACGGTAGACCGTTTCAATAGAAACAGCTATTTGCAAGCATCGCTAAACCTTAATTTACTCTCTAAAAATGTTTATCTGTGTATTTACTTTGAACGCTGTCAAGCACAAATATCGCAAGATGTTTTTTGAACATTTATGTAAAGTAGTGAAAAAAGGCTATATACTACGTTTTGCAGTTTTTATTTTATAATTCTAATACCAAGAGCTAAAATGAACTCCAATTCTTAAGAGAGAAACATATTTCAAATCTCGTACGTCAGATCTGAATCATCTCCTACAGCAAACATTAAATTCGGAAACCTTTCACGAGATTAGGATATCTACTGTCACTCCTGTCTCGGATGGGTATTCATCTGCCTTATCGGAGCATATCGTTTCTAACTACCTGCTCATCATAGCCGCCGTGGGAACCTCCATAACCGTAGCCATTGTTGTTTCCCCCATTGTATCCGTTATTGTATCCAGTATTGTAACTTCCTCCATTTGGAACACCGTATGACGACGGCGGATTCGCATATGAGTCACCATATCCTGTCAGGTCTCCTCCATGAACTGCAGCCAGCAGAAGAAAGAGTGCTATAACCTGCAAACAGATGAGACTGTATCACTTTTTGAGTAAACATAGCTTTAACCAGGAATTTCTGCACTATAGTGCATGCCAAAATTACCATATATATTGCGTAATACACATTACTCATGTTTTATTACCTTCTCCACCACGTACTTAGTAGGTAGAAAAGATATTGCATTCCACCCAAAAATTCGATACCGAGATTTCACCGATAATACATGTTTTGAAGCCCCCCGATTACAAATAAAGTATTTTTATAAAAAGGACCGTGGTGTGTGTGTGTGTGTGTGTGTGTGTGTGTGTGTGTGTGTGTTTGCTATGAACAGCATAACTCTAAAACGAAAAGTCAGATGAATACCAAACTTGGTATTTTGGTTCAAGAAAATTCCGACCTAACATATTAAACATAATTAATTACATAATAAATAAACGGAATATCTGAATTTTCTTTGAGTAGCCTTTGAAGTCCTCTTCCTTCGGAAGGAATTTTGTATAATCTTGTATAACTGGAAAACGTTAAGCGATAGACCAAAACATGCTCATCTTAAAATAGATCTCTTTAAAACACACAACTTTCTTTCTGGCAACACCATTTCCGAAATATCCGTTAGCAATGTTTCGAATTGTTAATATATAGACTTTCGTTTTCAGCTGTTTCTTGCAATGTCATTGAAAAGAGTGTGAAATTTTAAGGTCAGCATATAGCACCCAGTTCTAAAACATTTGAGTGTTGCTATTCCTTTTGCATATATAACAAATGCTAATGCAGCTATTTTCGGAAACCTTTATCTCAATTGAAATGAAGTAAAAAGAAAAATAAACTTTCGTGAGAATAAGTTATATACCCACTAATAAGCGACAGAGAGTAGAGAAAGTCATATGAATGTAACACATAAGATATTTTTATTCTTTATTTAAATAAGGCGAGCATCATTTCTGAAATGCAGCTGTTGTAAACAAAAGAATACAACATATGGATTTTGTTTTGAAGTGACAATCTTCTTCTTTCTTTTACCTCAGGGATTATCGGTTTTCAAATTATCAAGGGTCATTTGACGCATTTTGCGTAAGCAACTGTTACTTCCACATGAATTTGAAATTGTCTGTGACAGATATTATAACTAAGAAGTTTGAATAAGTCGGCGAGTAATTAAAAAAGAGTAAAAATCACAGAAGAGCCGTTAAATATTCTATGCAGTCAAAGAGAGTAATATAAGAGTCCTAGATTTTTGTAGAAGTTTTAGGTACACCTTTCAACAACTAAAGTATCGGACTTCTGTAGCCGCTCCTGAATTTGTTACTCCGGAGATGCTTTAAAAAACATATTTTTTTTAATACAGTCTGGATAGGTGTGCCGCTATAAGAGGTATGCAAACAGAGATTTATTGGTAGTCATCTCAAAGTTTTGAAGTTACATTTTCATTGACCGCAAACGTCATTGTCATATTTGTGCTATTCAGCGAGTTGTTAAATTTCCTTACTGGAGGTTAACTCTCATACACCTTATTTAACTGTAAGAATAATTTCTAATAAAGACATCAGACGCTGCAACATTAACTGCGATGTGATGATGATGGCGATGATAGAAAATGGAGCCCTTCACATCTGTAACATACGCCCAGAATATGTTCTGTAATAATAAGTTCATTTTTCTTCTATATTACCAGAGTTGATAAATATTGTACCAAATACTTTTGTCATTTACAATAACAGAGTTCATTTGCAAAACATATAGACTCTTATCTATGTACCTCCCAGCTGCTTTTCCTAGTTAGGTTGATTTGCAAATCCGTTCTCCCAGAAACTAGATGGACACATTGCGCACGAATTGATCTACAGTTGCATCGTCCTTAAAGTACATTGCTTCTAATTGTGGCTTTGTGGTTCTAAATACCGATATGTGTATGTTTGCACCAAAGGCAGCATGTTCAAGAAGCACTTAGTGAATTCCTTCCAGTTTTATATTCATCAATAGACAAGAGAACCTACATACCTTCATGATAGTTTTCACTGCCATGCAAACTGTTTTGAATGAACTATTAGATGCTATCATAGTTTATATCCGCAGCGGAAGAAATTGCATCTATCGATTTTGACAAAGTTCATTGTGACGCTAGAATACCCTAAATGTATTTTATAAGCGACATGTTTCCTTGGTCATCGTTGTCTGCTTGTTTTTCGCTGCCCTTAACATATTTTTAGTATTCATAGCTACTGATATTTAAAAAGCTGCTTAGTTACATACAAATGTTTAGCAATGGCAAGGAGCTCTTACGACGGAAAGAAACAAGAATTGCAAACTTTCAAGCATGTCCGTCAAATGACGTACTTGAGAAACATACAACATAGAATATTCCGAAAACGTCTAACGTCACGAAAAAGTTTTTTCATACAAAATGTATATTTTAGTAAGCGCAGCATTTTTTCCCAGTAAGTTTTTCCTATTTCATGTGATTTACTACTTGTTAAAATTCTTTGGAATCCACCCAATGGAAGAATTTACACAAACTTCCAGTTGAGTTGAGTTTATTTATGGACGCTCTTTAACTGCTGTGGTCCTTAGCATCCCATTCTATATGGGCGTAAAGTCAGGTAACTTTTCTCAGAGTCCTCTTTATCAGGCTTGAGGTTCTTTTACGTGCCGTAAATCTATGACACGGGACCACCGGCTTTACTTTCCTTCCGAAAGAAGCCATGCTAAGGATCTTTACGCCCGATTTTTACGCCGGTTTGAACCCGCGACCTCAGGAAACTAGAGGCTAGCATGCTAACCACTCACCACGGAGGATGACACACAAACTTCCAGATATGTATATTATTAATTATGTCAATATGCTGGTATTTGAATTACTAGAGTATTGGTAGGATATATTTTCTTGAAAACTATAGTTTTGCATCTTTGGATGATAGTGGATTTAAATATCAAATTTGGTGTATATCTGGCTTTTCGCTTTTGACTTGTACTGTTCACATACCCATACAGACCTTTCTCTATTTTTTTTTCTTTTGGGTTCAGTGGATCTTCAAAAATATGTACTTCTGTAACATCTCAGTATTCAAATTTTGGATCGAATTACAAAGGAATGCAATATTTCCTCTAGATAAGAGGTGTAGAAAGTAAAACTGGACAGCACGCCACTTCTTTTCTTGCATGATTTAGTTTATTTTGCATTTTTAAGGTGAAAGAAGCCCTATAACGATGCCGAAGTATAGAATAATAACAGTTGCACAAGCTTTAATGGACTAAGTATTATTTCTAATGGTCTGAAACAATCAACTATAATGTTATTCAAGACACTTGCAGACACGGGAATTTAAAACAATGAACCCATTCAACTGTTAATAACGTTTGTATGATTAGCATTAATGGGCATACCTATCTCAACGCGCTGCTGCACTCGAAACGCAGCGGACAGAAGTGTTAAGGTGTGTAGGGTTTTCTGAATGCCAAGAGTTGGCCCATTACTTTGTTCATTTGTTGTATGCGAGATCAATATCAATTGGATTTTCAGTATATATAGACGAAATATACAGAAAGTGATTATTTGAATTTATATCTTATTCTTCTTATTCTTTACCTCATACTTGAGAATAACATAATGCCAAAACAATAACGGAATATTTACCCGTAAATGTAAGTGTTTGAAATTCTATAATAAGGGCCGTCCAACTTTCTGGTCAAATTTTAGTTTTCATCTGTGTGATATCTTAGTATTGCTCTGTAGGTGTTCAAAATAAGAATGCTTTATATTAATTTTAACAACTGATTAGGAGTTCGAGAGTGATACGAAAATGGAAAGCAAATCCCTACCAATCTCTTTATTGTTAAAACAGCTAAGGATCCAATTTGCTATTAGTCACGATCCCCATTGGAGACCAATATTCTGAGTTTACAAAACTAGAACTGAGAGCAAGTAAAAAGTATGGAAGTATAATAAACTAGAGGAAAATTCTATTACAAAAAGAAATTAAAAATACGCGTCTAAGCAACTTACAAAAGTGAGGATAAATGTTACAGAACGGGAAAAGTCCTATAGTGTGTGATTTGCGTGTATCATGGAACTGGAATTCAGTACCTGTTTAACAGTCTTGTTAAATGTTCTTGATTAAGTTTTTGTTTTACTCCTCCAAGCAAGCCTATAAAAACTTTATTTAAGTACCTAGATAATTGAAAGTTTAAAGTCAAAATAAAATTATATTAATTACTTAACTTATTTATTTATATTCAATGTATCAGTTCGTTTATGAATTCCTGATGGTAAAAGACTAAAATACATAAATTATAGTATAATAAAATAAATTATTTAGAAAAATTAAGCCATCTAAACTTAAATATTCTTTGAAAAACAAAACATTACATTGTATTAAAATAACGCATGACTTCCCTGTCTAGTATCATTCATTTTTTTAGCTTCTAAAACTATTAATGTTAATCGAGATAACGTTTGCAGAATTAGTTTCGATTTTGTTGCAGTTACAAGTGGGATACAGAAAATCCTATGCTATAGTCCAATGCTTGCCGGCCCTAGTAGCCGTGGTCGCTGGAGTGTATACCTCAGCCAAGAAGGGTCGCGGGTTCGAGTTCCACCATGGGTATGGGTGTTGTGTAATTGCGGAAATAAGGTAACAAAAACAATAAAAAATATAAACTGGGTAAAACAAGGAAACTTTTAAAAAAAATGCTTAAAAACGTATATGCTGGCCTTTAAATTCTTTAGACTGTTTAGATTATAAATTTAGATTAAGGACTTAAGTTGTTGTAACTGTAAAAAGTTCCGTAACATAGTGAGAAACAATTGCATACGCATTGAACCTTGAAGAAATCACAAACTATTAAAAAAAATGATACCAATAATAAGGTATGTCTTGGAAATGGCTGGATCTATAAAAACAAGTTAGTTGAAATAAATTGTATATTTTCAAGGGTATCTAAATTTTGTATAGAGTAAGTTTTTGTCTATCTCTCATGGCTTACCGTTACACAACTGTCTTCCGAATGAAGAGAACTTCACATCCTATTCCCAGTATTTAAGATATACATTATAATTGCTCTGTAATTATTTTATGTTTTTTTAATAAAAATATTTCAGTCATTTTTGAGAAAATCAAAATTTTCTAAAAATATTTCATGAAAAGGGTACTTTGGAGTGGCGGCGGAAATTTTTTGAAAATTTTCATGTCGCACGTTTGGAAGATAATGAGCTTAAATACTAAGTTTAGTATTTATCCGACATTTCGATTTTTAGTTATGCTGTTGAGACACAAACACACGGGCCTTTTTCTAAAAGAGTTTTTTTTTTACTGGAGGCCTCAAAACTTGCATTTTCGCTGAAATATTACTTTGTAATTTTTGGATGGAATGTAACGCCTCCATTACCTACTTAGGTACGTAAAAATAGAGATGTTCAGAAAGTAGTTATTATATTTTTGAATTAATAGAGATTAATCACTCGTATTTGTGCCTACTGGGATCAGTGTAGATCAGTTCAATAACTAAACGCACTCTTGATCTTCTGCACAGTCTTACATCTATGCACTGAGAGACTCACCTGTAAGTATTCCATGGAGACGTAGATATTTGCTTTCTCCGTTAGAGATGAAGACGAAATGTAGTGCAGAAAAGGAGATCTCATTTCTTTTTATACTCTTGTAATGCCTTAACAAGGCAGAATTTCCCTCGCTGCATAACATACACACGCTGTCCCCTCTCTTCAGGGGAGAGCAGCATTAAGCATTCCTTCCCATTGTTTACGTCGGAAAACTTAACGGTGTAACAAAGAGAAGACGAATGTGAAGCATAGAAAGGGGGGGATCCGTGTTGAGGGGAATAGAGAGTGTAAGTTTAAGATTCACAGAAAAACTATTAATAAGATGTTTATCTGCACCTTAGGTTACCATTACGTTTAATGGCGTAACAAAACATGCTTACGTAATTTTCGGTATAGGCCGAAAACATCATCCTGCTTTTTTGCTTTATATAAAAACTGTTACTACTATTAATTTATTCATTATTATAAAACGCGGGAATAAATCTATTTTAATCTAAGTTTGTTTATTGAATAAAGTTACATATAAATCAAACGTTGGACACGTCTAACCGGAGAGCTAACATCAGCCGATGAATGAATTAGAATGCGGAAACCTAAGATTTTAAAAGCAGAGATTTCGAAAGTCTCACTGGGATATTTTCATTCTCAGACCTTTTGTCTAAATATCCCGATGAAGTCCAACCGGGATGCTCTTAGCGTTATGTTCCTTATGGGGCGGTGGTGGTGGTGCTAGTAGTATCTGTAGTATTGTAATGTAATGTTGTTGAAAATAAAATAATAACAATAATAAAACCGGAGTGTCTCTACGGAGCATCTCCTTTTTGAACAGAAAGGAAACATACGCAAAATTCTCGTACAAGAACAATTATAGGTCCACAAGTCCTAGGTGAACAATTCAGCTCAAAAGTAAAACTCAAATAAAACTCTAATATGTTGCACTCACATTACTTTCTCTACTCTTGTACAAATTACTTTTACAAACGCTTATTTTGCATATACTTCATGTTAATCGAAATAACGAGGTGTTAATCTTATTGCTAATTTTCTTGTAGGTACAAGGGGAATACGGTAGGCTTTAAGCGATGGTCAAATCTTTTAAGAACTGGTTGCTATGTGGAGTATTTCATTCTCTTTGCATGTCCAGGACATATAAAAAAATCTGATGTGTTACACTCACATGACTTTCTCTACTCTTGTACAATCTATTTTTACAAACGCCTATTCTCCATATGCTTCATATTAATCGAGATATCGAGATGTCAATCTTATTTGTAATTTTCTTGTAGATGCAAGGGGAATATGGTAGCTTTTAAGCGATAGTCAAATATTTTATCGCTGGTTGCTATGTGGCGCATTCCATTCTCTTTGCATGTCCAGGACATAAAAAAATGAATAACGAATTTGAGAAAAAGTATAAGTATTGGAAAATTTAAGGAAATAACAAGCAATATCTCGAAAACGGTTCACTCAACAAAAAAAATGTATATGATATAAGTTGTGTATTTTAACGCGATCTACATTTTTTGTGTAGTAAAATTTTGTCTATCTCTTATGGTTTACCAGTTATGCAAAAATCGTTCATAATGAAGAATACTTTTGGAGACATTCCCAGAAATTTCGAGATATACATTTCATTTCTCATGACATTATCTTAAACATATGATATTTTCATCAAAATCGTTAGAGTCATTTTTGAGAAAATTAAAATTTTCGAAAAATGTTCCATGTAAAGGGTAGTCTGGGGTGGGGGGATTTTCTAGATAATCTTCGTGTCGCATCTCTGGAAGATACTGAACGTAAATACCAAGTTTGGTGTTTTTCCGACTGTTAGTTTTTGAGTTATGCTGTTCACAGACACACACACACAGACACAGACACAAACACACACACACACACACACACACAGACAGACACACACACGGACATGTTTCCAAAAATGCTTTTTTTGGATTCAGGAGGTCTCAAAACATGTATTTCCGGTGAAATCTCGGTATCGAATTTTTGGGTGGAATGCAATACTTCCCCTACTTACTATACGTAGTAGAGAAAGTAAAAATAACGAATTCGCATTTGAGAAAAACTGTAAGTATTGGAAAATTCAAACCAATAACAAGGAATATCTCGGAAATGGTTTACTCGACAAAGCAGATGTACGACATAAATTCTTTGTTTTAACGAGATCTACATTTTTTCTGTGTAGTAAATTTTGTCTAATCATTACGGTTTCCCAGTTATGCAAAAGTCATTTAGAATGAAGAGGATTTTTGGTGGCATTCCCAGAAAATTCAAGATATACATTTCATTTGCCATAAAAATATCTTAAACACGTGATATTTTAATCAAAATTGTCACAGCCAGTTTTGAGAAAACCAAAGTTTTCAAAAAATGTTCCATGTAAAGGGTAGTCTGGGGTGGGGGATTTTCTTCAAAATGTTCGTGTCACATCTTTGAACTATACTGAACCTAAATACCTAATTTGGGTATTTATCTGACTTTTCGTTTTGAATTATGTTCACAGACGCACACAGAGACCTGTTTCTAACTTTTTTTTTTGGATTCAAACCTCAAAACAAGTATTGCCGGTGAAGTCTCGGTATCGGATTTTTGGGTGGAATGCAATACTTCCCCTACTTACTATATGTAGTAGGGAAATAAAAATATATACTGAAATTCACAGAAAATTTCACATCAGAAAATGTAGGTTTTATGGACATATTAAACGAATGATCTCAAACAGGCACACAAAACAAATAATGGAATTCTACAAAAATAGAAGTAAAGCTCATGTAGATACTATGAAATGTATTAGCGAAGTAAAAATTATTTAAAATTGGCAGGAATTACGCAAGAACATATACTAAACAGGGGTATGTTTAGAATAAAAGTACATAAGTGGCAAGTTGACCAAGAGGGCAGACCGAAGAAAAAAATCTGATGTGTTACACTCACATGACTTTCTCTACTCTTGTACAATTTATTTTTACAAACGCCTATTCTCCATATGCTTCATATTAATCGAGATATCGAGATGTCAATCTTATTGGTAATTTTCTTGTAGATACAAGGGGAATATGGTAGCTTTTAAGCGATAGTCAAATATTTTATCGCTGGTTGCTATGTGGCGCATTCCATTCTCTTTGCATGTCCAGGACATAAAAAAATGAATAACGAATTTGAGAAAAAGTATAAGTATTGGAAAATTTAAGGAAATAACAAGCAATATCTCGAGAACGGTTCACTCAACCAAACAAATGTATATGATATAAGTTGTGTATTTTAACGCGATCTACATTTTTTGTGTAGTAAAATTTTGTCTATCTCTTATGGTTTACCAGTTATGCAAAAGTCGTTCATAATGAAGAATACTTTTGGAGACATTCCCAGAAATTTCGAGATATACATTTCATTTCTCATGACATTATCTTAAACATATGATATTTTCATCAAAATCGTTAGAGCCATTTTTGAGAAAATTAAAATTTTCGAAAAATGTTCCATGTAAAGGGTAGTCTGGGGTGGGGGGATTTTCTTGAAAATCTTCGTGTCGCATCTCTGGAAGATACTGAACCTAAATATTAAGTTTGGTGTTTATCCGACTGTTAGTGTTTGAGTTATGCTGTTCACAGACACACACACAGACACACACACACACACACAGACACACACACACACACACACACACACACACAGACACACACACGGACATATTTCCAAAAATGCTTTTTTTGGATTCAGGAGGTCTCAAAACATGTATTTCCGGTGAAATCTCGGTATCGAATTTTTGGGTGGAATGCAATACTTCCCCTACTTACTATACGTAGTAGAGAAAGTAAAAAATCTGATGTGTTACACTCACATGACTTTCTCTGCTCTTGTACAATCTATTTTTACAAACGCCTATTCTCCATATGCTTCATGTTAATCGAGATATCGAGATGTCAATCTTATTGGTAATTTTCTTGTAGATGCAAGGGGAATATGGTAGGTTTTAAGTGATAGTCAAATATTTTAACGCTGGTTGCTATGTGGCGCATTCCATTCTCTTTGCATGTCCAGGACATAAAAAAATCTGATGTGTTACACTCACATGACTTGCTCTACTCTTGTACAAACTATTTTTACAAACGCTTATTCTCCATATGCTTCATGTTAATGGAGATATCGAGATGTCAATCTTATTGATAATTTTCTTGTAGATGCAAGGGGAATATGGTAGGTTTTAAGCGATAGTCAAATATTTTAACGCTGGTTGCTATGTGGCGCATTCCATTCTCTTTGCATGTCCAGGACATAAAAAAATCTGATGCGTTACACTCACATAACTTTCTCTACTCTTGTACAATCTAATTTTACAAACGCCTATTCTCCATATGCTTCATGTTAATCGAGATATCGAGATGTCAATCTTATTGGTAATTTTCTTGTAGATGCAAGGGGAATATGGTAGCTTTTAAGCGATAGTCAAATATTTTAACGCTGGTTGCTATGTGGCGAATTCCATTCTCTTTGCATGTTCAGGACATAAAAAAATGAATAACGAATTTGAGAAAAAGTATAAGTATTGGAAAATTTAAGGAAATAACAAGCAATATCTCGAAAACGGTTCACTCAACAAAAGAAACGTATATGACATAAGTTGTGTATTTTAACGCGATCTACATTTTTTGTGTAGTAAAATTTTGTCTACCTCTTATGGTTTACCAGTTATGCAAAAGTCGTTCACAATGAAGAATATTTTTGGAGACATTCCCAGAAAATTCGAGATATACATTTTATTTGTCATGACAATATCTTAAACATATGATATTTTAATCAAAATCGTTAGAGCTGTTTTTGAGAAAATTAAAATTTTCGAAAAATGTTCCATGTAAAGGGTAGTCTGGGGTGGGGGGATTTTCTTGAAAACCTTCGTGTCGCATCTCTGGAAGATACTGAACCTAAATACCAAGTTTGGTGTTTATCCGACTGTTCGTTTTTGAGTTATGCTGTTCACAGACACACAGACACACAGACACACAGACAGACACACAGACACACAGACACACAGACACACAGACAGACACACACACGGACATGTTTCCAAAAATGCTTTTTTTGGATTCAGTGATTCTCAAAACATGTATTTCCGGTGAAATCTCGGTATCGAATTTTTGGGTGGAATGCAATACTTCCCCTACTTACTATACGTAGTAGAGAAAGTAAAAATGAGTAACGAATTTGAGAAAAAGTATAAGTATTGGAAAATTTAAGGAAATAACAAGCAATATCTCGAAAACGGTTCACTCAACAAAAGAAATGTATATGACATAAGTTGCGTATTTTAACACGCTCTACATTTTTTGTGTAGTAAAGTTTTGTCTATCTCTTATGGTTTACCAGTTATGCAAAAGTCGCTCACAATGAAGAATACTTTTGGAGACATTCCCAGAAAATTCGAGATATACATTTCATTTCGCATGACATTATCTTAAACATATGATATTTTAATCAAAATCGTTAGAGCCATTTTTGAGAAAATTAAAATTTTCGAAAAATGTTCCATGTAAAGGGTAGTCTCGAGTGGGGGGATTTTCTTGAAAACCTTCGTGTCGCATCTCTGGAAGATACTGAACCTAAATACCAAGTTTGGTGTTTATACGACTGTTCGTTTCTGAGTTATGCTGTTCACAGACACACAGACACACAGACAGACACACAGACACACAGACACACAGACAGACACACACACGGACATGTTTCCAAAAATGCTTTTTTTTGGATTCAGCGAGTCTCAAAACATGTATTTCCGGTGAAATCTCGGTATCGAATTTTTGGGTGGAATGCAATACTTCCCCTACTTACTATACGTAGTAGAGAAAGTAAAAACTGGAACAACATGGACAGACGAGAGAAAGAAAACCACAGCCAAAGAATGAGAAAACTATGAATTCAAAGTAATACAAAGAAATATATCTAAGTACTTTACATAGTTCTATATGAGCTTATTCGGAATAAAAAGTACACTGAATTATAGTTTCATTACATATTAGTTATAAGTACAAGAGGCATACAGAGGTTGAAGTCATAGTCAAATTTTTAAACGATGAACCTCTATGTGCTGGAATGAAATTCTACTTTGCATAACATCACAAGAAAAAGAAAATCATTAGTGTATTCACACTTAAAAACGCATGTACATTAATTTATTTGGACATTTAAACAAATAGCTACGAACATCTTGGAAATAAGAAAATTTTGTGTTTCAACGCGATTTGCATTTTATGCACTAAGTCTTTCTATATTATGGTTAACTCGTTACGCAAAATTATGTAAATATTTACAATGAGGAGTACTTGAGTGGCTATTCACAGAAAATTTAAGATTTGCATTTTGTTAGTCGTGTAAATAATTTCAACGTACATTATTTAAACAAAATCGTTAGAGCCAGTTTTCATGAAATAAAAGATAACGAAACTTTTCCATGCAGAGTGTTTTGGGGTGAAGTTTATTTTTAGTAGCTTAATTTCGCTTTGTTGGAAGATTCTGAACTTAAATCTCAAGATGATGTTCTCATACACACGCAAGCATACACATAGGTAGGCACAAAACACGGATATGTTTTTTTAAAAGTAACTTTATTTTCGTATCAGTGGATCCCAAAACGTATGTTTCCGGTGACATCTTCATACAATTTTTTTGAGGAAAATAAAATACTGCTTTACCTTAGGTGGTAGAGAAGTGACAAATTTAATATGCTGCATCACACCATTCTATACCCACTGTAAGGTATTCTCATAAACTTTTATTTTACTATTTACTTTGCGGCGGTTCTTTTTACATTGCCACAAACATGATAATATTAGATGACATTAACTGGGTATTGTCTTAACGATATTTAAATGGCTTTGTGCAGTAAGCTGCGACTTTCTCTTGTAGTTTAATGTCAGTAAAATTATGAACGATACTCTCACAATGAATAGGATTTCATTGGTTATACGTAGAAAATTTTAGATATACATTTTATTAGTCGTGAAAACCTCTTAAACATATGGCACTGTAATAAAAAGCATAAAAAACATATTTACATTATAGGTATAATCTAAATATGGTCCTTATGATTGGTGGACCATTTAATATGAGACTGTACAATATCTCCAAAACCAAGCGTTGTAGAAAGAAATGACATTAATAAAAGGTGCTTGATATTATGAGGGGAAGTAAATGCCATTAGTCGTGTTTTGTTAGGAGGACGTTATGATGATCATTTTAGGATCAAATTTAATATTTATGAATGGGAACCTAAATTAGGCTCAATTTAAATTGACTCCAAAATGACCAGTCTCAACTTAAATGGTCCACCCTGTAATTTTGTGATTTAACGAAATCTATATTTTTATGGTAACCTTGTATATCTCTTATGGTTTACTAATTACACAAAATGATGCAAAATTGGTCCGGATTGAACATAGGTCTTCTCACAAAATTCAGTATATGCATTTTATTAACAATGTAAATATTCTAAACGTTTATTTTTATCAAAATAGCAGGAACCATTTTTGAGTAAATCAAAAGTAAGAAAACTTTCTACATGTAAACATAAGTGAACATTCTTTGTGTCGCTTCTTTGAAGGATACTGAATTTAAGGTTTAGTAGTTATCCGATTTTTTTTCCGTTCTTGAGTTATTTTGTTCATACGCATACACACACATACACACCTGGGAGTGTGTCTTAAGGTGCGTTATAAAAGGTATGTTCTAAAAGTGACTTTTTAGACTCAGGGAGTTTCCAAACATGTATTTCCACTGAAATCCGTGTATCTAATTTTTGGGTGAAATAAAATACTTCCTCTGCCTGCTTAGGTTCAGAAAGTAGAAACACAGAAGCACATCTTAGTTTCGGACCACTCAACTTCATTTGTTATGGAAGCGGGACTATTAATTACATTTTAATCCAAATCAATAAATGTAGTTTATTTGGCCTCAGAAGACACTAGCATGACTTTTATCTCTATGTATGGTACTATTAATATAAATTATTACAGCCTTTTATTGTTTAAAACATTCATTTAAAATTTTAAATGAAGATTGTGCCGCAGAATCTGCTATCTTTATTACGTTTCTGCTGCATGCATTACAAAGTAGTCAAAGTTCCAATTACTGTTTATTTTATTGGATATACCTAATGTCACAAAGATCTGCTTTGATTAAATATAAGGGTATATTTACATGACTATCATAATGACCGGCACAGCAGAATATTGTATTACCTACTGTAATTAAAACCAATTACTTTTCTGAAATAAGTTTGGTGGATAAAAAGCATCTTCTCCTAATTAATACAATAGTATTCCGTTTCTAAGGCATTGCTGTGGTTTTCTTCATTTGTATTAATATTAATACAATTGTCGCTTTGAACATACTTTATGACTTTTAATTTAAAAACATGTAATTCTCAGACAAAAAAATCACGAAAAGTCATAAATTACGTTTCCGGTGTGCAAGGCAAAGCCGAATTAAGCAGATCTAACCGGCATTTGTCTTTTTATTATTTGCGACAAAATGACAAAATATTGTCATCCTGATAAATTGATTCCACAAGCAGGAAGGAATTAATTTTCGGGTATTATTCACTTTATTATTACTTGTATTTACTTTCTCTGTCTCGTACCTAGTAGGTAGAGAAGATATTGCATTCCACCAAAAAGTTCGATACCGATATTTCACAGAAATACATGTTTTGAGGCCCTTGAATAGACAAAAGTATTTTTAGGAAAATATCAGTGTGTGTGTGTGTGTGTGTGTGTGTTTGTGAACGGCATAACACAAAAGAATCCAATAAATACCATACTTGGTGTTTAGTTTTAGTACCTTCCAAGGATGTGATAAGAAGATTTTCAAGAAAATCCCCTAACCTAAACTACCCTTTGTATAGAATATTTTTCAAAATTTTTGATTTTCTAAAAATTGGCTCTAACGATTTTGTTTAATATACCACACATTAAAGATATTTAAGTGGCAAATAAAATGTATATCTTGAATATCTAGGAGTATTCTATGAAGTCCTCTTTATTTGGAAGGAATTTTGTATAATCTTAATCTTTAAAAGGTTATATATTTATTCAGGTTCTTATTATACTTCGATCAAGAGTTTTACTTGATTCCCATGTTAACGGATAATTATCCATGCGGGATTAGTATTAAACCAATAAACTTAAACTATTTTTAAATGCATAACTGGTAAATGTTAAACGATAGACAATTACGTAGGGAAGATGTAAATGAATTTATATCACTTGAATAATAAGTTCCAGCTTATATTCGATCTGCACAAAAATGTAGATCTCTTCAAAATACAGAATTTCTTTGAAACAATTTTTTGTGGCATCAGCAATTTCCGAGATATCCTTATTGATACTTCACTGTTCAATACTTAGTCATTCTTTTAAAGTCCAGTCTACTTTCAGTTGTTTCTCGCGATGTTGTGGAAAGAGTATGGTATTTTAAGGCCAGTAAATAGCGTCCAGTTATAAAATATTTGGCTATCGCTATTCCCTTTTATCTATGGCTTTGTATCTACTCAAGTGTGTAATTTAACTGTTTCTAGATGCGCTTATCTCGATTAAAATGAAGTAGACACGAGAATAATTCCTTTAGCAATGAATAAACGATAGAAGATAGAGAAACTCATGTGAATATAACACATAAGATTTTTAAAACCGGAGCTTATGTAATTATAAAGAAGCGTGGGAATATACTTTATTCCCTGCAGACGTTTGCAATTACCTGCGGATCTGTATTTTTCTAAGTTGAAACCAAGCTTTGCATCACATCCTCTAGATAATTTCTACTTGATAGTTTGTCATTTCCAGGCAAATAGCAGTCATTATGGAATTGCATTTCAGTTGAAGTCCAAACCAACCATGTGGGTTACTTTGTACATGCTGGAAAGTAAGCGCAGTTCTTTGACTTTGTATTTTTATCCTAATTATAACCTTGTAACTTAAATTCATATAATCAACCAATGTGCAACAGTTCCAGGTAATCCGGATCAGACTCCTGCGGTATATAAAAACACCCAAATGGTCTAAATAGCATGGGGTCCATCCAAATTGGGGGCTTGAAAGAACATTGATTCAGATAAATTAAGGTCAGTGTTTGAGTTTTAGAGCATTTCCCTCCTAGTAGATTTTCATGACTATTGTTTGCTGATATCACCTGGATGGGATTGCCTGAGTAGGCGATTTTTTTCTTACGTTATAATTCCGACCATTACTACTTTCTTATACCTTGACTTGAGCACAACTCTAGGTATGTTTTGGACAGTTGAAAGAGAATTGTCCTTTTAGTTTGAAGGATAAATTCAAACATTTAAAGTCCTAATATTTTGTTTTGTAAAGAAAATAGGTGATTTTGGGAACAAGGAAAAAAACTTTGGGGTTTTACCTGGACATATTGAGTGCCTCTTCGACTGCTGGTGTCTTCTGAATCGATGTTGCAAATGAGCGCGGAGTTTATTGGGTAGTTAGGTCTATATTTAGGATGACACCTTGGGTAGGCAAGTTGTTCGGCTCAGAATTTAAAAACTGGAATTCTGCATAACTAATAGTTGCCTCTATACCGGGATCAGTTAAATGGGTAATTTGTGACAGAACATTTTGGGCGTCAAAACTGTGCTATTGAGTAGGATTTGAGCCACACTTCGTAAATTTCAGCCCATATCTTCTGGGCGTCTCCATTTCTCCCTTTTGACTACGGAATGAAGAATTCTGTGACATATAGGTGATTGCATGTGTGCTGCTCTGACAGGTGACTTAAGTTTCCATTAATATTCCTCAATTTGTTTCCTATAGCATAGATAGCAACTTAATATTTGAGATATCCGTGTACACTTCTTTGCAGGTGAGGCGTACATAGACAGGATTTTTCTCGTTGTAGTTTTTTACTCTTCAAACATTCATTCTTTAAGAAGACGCAGTCATATAACTGCGGTTAGTATCTCCGAAAGACAAGCTTGACTACTTTTGCTGTGTACTATACAGATCGTAAAGGTCTCTGTAAGGTCAAGAAGAAAGCACAAACACAAAAATACCAAACATAAGTACATGTTTTACAAGGTTTGTGCATTTAGATCGCCCTATCTATCCCGTTTACAACTTCAATGTGGCTTTGTAACCCTGCTTTGAGGGTATCAACCCGATGTCTGCTAGGTTGGACGGAACATAGGTTACGCAGACAATGCGAAGAGCAATGGTTATCTCTGCTTCTTTATATGCTAATGTAAGGTTAGAATTGATTAGGTCCCTGAGATATTTGCTTAATTACTTAACTTTGTAAAAAGTATTTCATAATGTGTCCTACCAAAGCATGTAATTGCAAGTCATGTTAGGGATTTCTCTGTGGAACTTGGAGCTGACAAATAGGATCAATTAAAACGGGATGTGGTTCTAACTTCCACTTCTAACTTTTTAGTCGCATTTAGTGTAAGTTGCATTATGAAACCCTGCTAATTCCTGTTGAAGTGGTTACCATGCTCGCCTCTAGTTCCCGAGGTCGCGGGTTCAAACCCGGCGGAGGGCGCTGAATTTCTTTCGGGCGTAAAAATCCTTAGCATGGCTTCCTTCGGAAGGGAAGTAAAGCCGGTAGTAGATTTACGACACGTAAAAGAACTTCAAGCCTGATAAACAGGCCTCTGAGCAAAATTACCAGTCTTTCACGCCCAATATAGAATGGTACGCTAAGGACCACAGCCGTTAAAGAGCGTCCATAAATAAACTCAATTTAATTTTTTTTGCTATTTCCTAGAACAGAGTGTGTCCATTACAATTATCATATAGCATATTTACAGTAGAAACAAATTAAGGGTGCCATACACAGTAGGACATTGCCAAGAGCGTTTTGTTTCGGCACCTCCAATGTTATTACCAAAATAACAGGATGCTTAGTTTAGTGGTTTATGCACAAAGAAATGCAGATAGAACACATTTGTGGTAATGAATTGCAGATTAAGCTGCAAGGATGCAGCTCTCCTTATATATTCCAAAACTCACAGAACTCTGTTCTAGGGGGATTCATCATTGTTGTGGGTTTTGCCTTTAGTGTAGACCTATACAAAGGCCAATGCAGCATTTTATCGCCTCTCATACCCAAATGAAAAACAAACGACACATTGATGGAACATTCGTGTCAGCGAATTGAGTTGTGAATGAAACTGACTTAGTTGACGATTCTCATCACATTGCTTCCTCACTCAACTGGCTTTGTAAGTGACTCGCTCGCAACCATTAAATTTATGTTCCATGGGGCAAAATTGGTGAATGCACATTTCAACCAGAACTTAAATAATTAAATAGTTATTGGTTATCACAAAACGGAAGAGGGATTTTCGCATTTATGCGCACATGAAGGACTATTGTGTTTCTGAAAACCTCCGGGAGGAAGGGGTGAAGGGAAAGACACACAGGGCTACCAGATCCGAGAGGCAGGCTCGGATGTAGGCGGGGTCCCATACCTCTCCAGATATTATATTCCAACCCCAGTGGGACCTCCCACACAAACCTACTCTGCCCAAGGAGAGGTCTCTCTAAGGGCCCGTCATACACCGAACTCCAAGTCAAAAGTTCCTCAAAGGAAACTCAACCCTCAAATTTCTAGCCAACCCTGCTTACCTGATCATTTCACTCTGAAGCGTGAGAAGGAAATGGAGGGCAGAAAAAATCGTGGTATTACATAAATCACCCCAGAAATCGCTTACCATCCATGGAAAACAACGGAAAACCCCAAGGTCAAAGTGGCCGTCCCAACGTCAATTGAACGCGGGACCTCCCGAACGCGATCTTCACGCGTTGCCAGGGAGACATCTCGCTTGGTAAGTGTGAGTGCACAAATGTTCTTTGGTCTCTTGTATATAACATTTTGCGTTTTAAGCTCATTGAGAAACATGTAATACAGCAACTTACTACACGTGTCAGTAAATTAATTAATTGCATATTTGATACCGAAATTATAGACGGAATATATAAATAATATAATAAAGACATAATAGGATAGAGAATTAATTGCAATAACTAATTTTAGAATATTAAATCAGTGTATAATGCAATAAACTTGAGCTGAAAGATTTGTCTGGAAAGAATAAGGTAATTATGAAGTCATGTTAACGAAAGTCATTAGTATCAGCCGAGGATAGAACACATTTGCTTAAAAATTCTTAGGAAGGCAGTTTATAGCCAAGTTCAGTACGTGTAAACAGTCAACACAGGCAGAAATTCTGCAAATGAGAAAGGGTGGATGAAATTCTTAGAATTTGGGGAGATACCCTGGTAACAAGGCAACAGAGCCTCAGTAAGATTTTAAGTATTGCCCTGGGAGTGAAATAATGTTGGTGGGGTGTGGTTCTTATGTAAGCAAGGCTTAAGTAATAAGGCGGCAATGTAAATCACTGTCTTACCGTGGTACCGTCGCCGGTACTTACTGCTAGTGTGATATTTTAAGCTCCAGTGACGTGGTTGTGCGAGTAAGATTTCGCTGCTCTGGTGAGAGATCTTTCTGAGCAATATTTTAGTGACTCACAGAAAGTTACTCTCCTAGTTTCTTTTATTGCGGAAACAATTATTTCTAAACGGTAAAATTGATACTGCAGAAGTTAGCAGGTATAACAACTCAATTGTTATATCTCGAGTGCTACGACACATAATAACCTTTATTCTGTATCTTCAAATGGCCACCAATTCGATTCAGTTTGCTCATTAAATTTCTCAGTTAATTCAAACTGGTGTTATCCTTCACATTACACCAGAGAAAGTACTCATAGCTCTACCTCTGGAGCAGTTGGCGCACGAGACAACAGAACAAGCTACGAGATAACGACAACATTATAAGCAGGTAAAGTATATACGGCTTCAAAAAGTGCCGATAATCTTTCCTACATCAAATTTAATGCTTAGTTTATAAATAAATGTTAATATCTAAGCACGGTATTATAACGCCAATTCAGATCCATTCGAGCAGTGGCTAGTACAAAATTACTGCAGATATAAAGAGATTGCTATGCAACAACCTTTAATTGTGTATCACCAACAAAGAGTTTAAATATTTTTCTCTTTTTGGAGGAACTTTCTCCAAACCTTCTTATAAATAAAATTTAAGATACAAATTTTCACGATTTACCTAAAGGTCATATTTTTTTCTTCAAACCATTATAAATCATATTTTAACTCGTATACTCAGTTCTTTATTTAAAACTCCTAAGTTTTTAGGATACTCATTATTTTGAACCTGTTTCAGTAAACATCGATATGTTTTTTGTTGTTATTATATAAATTAATTATACTTTTAATAGACCTTAGCCTGGTCTTAGGCAAGTTTTTAATATAGAGTTAACTGAAAAATTCAACGCCACAGCCGGGATTTGAACACGGTTCTCCCGCTCTCCGTGCGGTTGCTCTAACCATTAGACCTTAGCCTGGTCTTAGGCAAGTTTTTAATATAGAGTCAACTGAAAAAGGTCTATTAAAAGTATAATTAATTTATATAATAACAACAAAAATAATTAAAACCCTTAATAATAATAATAATAATAATAATAATAATAATAATAATAATAATAATAATAATAATAATAATATATAAGCACCCAGCACTGAAGTACTTGCAATAAGCACGTCGCCGCTAAGTTTGTCATCTCGAGGGAGATGCCTTGGTACGTATGTCTGGGGAAAAAAAACTTGTGTCGATTGCGGAATTCAATGCCCCACCGGCATGTTGTCACAGTAGCTCAATGGTTAGAGCAACCGCACGGACAGCGGGAGAACCGTGTTCAAATCCCGGCCGTGGTGTTGAATTTTTCAGTTGACTCTATATTAAAATCGATATGTTTCTTTATTCGCTTTTCTGCTTTTATTCAAAATACATCGAGTGGCGTGTTCTTTCAAGCGTATAGATGACCATCTCACACACAGGTGTGCAAAACCACATTAATACTGCTACGCAATAACAATGTGTATTCAAAATAAAGAAATATGAGTTTTACTTCCAGAAAGTATTTTTGTATCCAGTTAAAAGAAATATATATATACATATATAGTTAATGTATATAATATAATGAAATTAGTTTTATGAGAAAACAATACGAGAAACATTTACTTGCAATGAAATGTCTTTATGCCTGGATTTATTAAAACTTTGGATAAAAGCAGTAGTTTATTTTGATTACTATGATAGTTGTCTTAAACGAAAAGGTTATATAAACTAAATTGTTCATATGCGGCATTGATTTATTTTTCCTTTAAACATCCTGCAAATAGAGTGGTAATAAAATTCAGCAATATTATTAAAAATGGTTAGATAGAAGCATAGGTTGCAGAATTAATATTCCTTGAAAGTATATTAAATGAAAATTACTTACATGGTTTGCTATATACTTGCACACTTGGCACCAAAGCAGAGTTTACCACACCTGTTCTAAATTCAAGTGCTGTTAGTAGTAGCAATTGAAACACTTATTACTAAATCTTTTGAATAATAAATAAATAACTAAAAAAAATAAAAAACAAAAATTAAGGAATGCTCTTTTACCAAGTATGCATAACTCAAATGATGCTAATGTCATGAAAAGTTCAAACTTTTGAACATAAGGGTAATTTTTTTGACCTCAAACAAATATAAAATCACAAAATCATGCATTTTAAATTCCTTTATTGAATGCTGCATTTTAAAACGTTTTAACCTACTTAAAGAATAAAAGTTTAAACCCCACATTCATAATACCTATATATTTTTAAGTATATGTTCAAAATATATCATTGTCTTAAAACTTACCATTAGGTTAAACAATGTAACAAGGAAGTTTATAGCCATTTTTATATGCTTCGTTAATTTTAGTGCTTTATCTCCATCTATCATTTGTTTAGTTTTGTGTAATGGTTTGTTAATATAATACAATGCCGTACCATTTTAATTCTGTGGTAACTCACTTTCACACAATTAATATTTGTTATGTCAGAAAAGATACAAGAGTTACAAATTAGGTGCAGTAGCCCCAATCTATGTATGATATTAACCCTTTAGCTTTGAAGACCTTTACTCATATTAAAGTGAATTAATTATAAATTTAAATGAGTATAAAACGCTTCATCTTCTCGTGAATATAAATACTTCATACTTGCACAAATTAATGAATAGTTGCACAGAAACAAGTCTAGCCCACTGACATAGAAGCTTTTTACACAAAAACATCGGTAAGGACTTTTTAAATTTTTTCCAGTTAATTCATTTGAATCGTCTTTTTTGTAGTTAAAAATTAGTAGTATATTTTCCAGAAAGTATCCATTTTCACTATGGTAACTGTTTCTCAGTGTGCCACATTTGCTTCAATTGTTGAGTGGATTACAGAAACCCGTCTGCTACTATTATAATTACATAAAAGCACATCAATGCTGTTATACTCATTTTATTAGGTAGCAGCTATAGCCGGAGAGCCTATTGGTCCATATCATTGGTATCTGAATGTCTGCTCCTTCAATAAGATAATATTCGTGGGATTCCCAATATATTACACCTTAATTCCGACATATTGCTAGCCGAATTTTCAGTGCTTTTTTATAACATTTATACCCAAGAAGTGTTAGAATTTCGCAAATGTATTATATTGGTTTTGAATATTACACACACAAACACACACATATACATTTGTCTGTAACAAACCTTAGTCATTCAAAGTAATACGTAAAGAACCTTATAGATAAATTTAGAGGTACAGAATTAGCTGATGAATTGCAAATCAGCAAGCAATGCTTTAACCAAGTTTATTGTGCATAAATTTAAGAAAATTTGCTATGTTACGGACAATCTGTAAAATGCAATTACTGCCAGTAATAGGAATGCTGCGACGGAATTGAGTAACAACCCAACTGCTTTCAGACGGAATTCTCGGTGCAGAAATACTTCAGATTGAAGTGACTAAGATAGGCTTTAAACTGGAAGGAGTCGAATGATGCTAGTCGTTCCAGGTAAGTAGTAATTAGGGCTCGCTCCAACTGAAGGATAACCAAAATATTTTGTCACGGTTAGGCTTTTGTTGTTGTTAGTTTTCTTTATTTAGAGTCGCTTTAACTACTAGATCATATCGCGACTTATAACCAAACATACCAGTACAATGTTCCTAACCCCAGGCATTGCTTCAACATATTCTTTGCACGGAGTATTTTGAGACGTGGAAGGGAAAGGTAGAAAACCGATTGCTGGTATCCAAGTCGGCTACGTGTGGCGGCTCTTTGTGATAGCTGCCCCTTTCACTGTATCAAAAGACTTTTCAAACCATAGAATATTTATAAAATGGAAAAGGCTACAAATTGTGCATTTAAGTGGCCTCTACAGTTTTTCTATAGTAAGGGTTTGTCTATCCTTCAAGGTTTCCTTGTCATTCAAATTTATACAAAAGTCAGTTATATAAAGAGCCTTCAGAGGCTATTCACAGAATATTCTGGATATGCATTTTATTTCTCATGTCAATATTTTAAACATAGTAGGTATATATTACTCAAAATCGTTTTGAGCCAGTTTTGAGAAAATCAAAAAGCTACGATTTTTCCATGTAAAGGGTAGCTTGGGGTGGAGGAATTCCTTGCAAATCCTCGTGTCCCATCCTTAGAAGTTGCTGAACTTAAGTACAAGTTTGGTATATCCCTAGGTATGCCAGGTAAATAGTAATTAAGGCTAGCTCCAGCTGAAGGATAACCAAACTATTTTGTCACGGTCAGACATATTCGCTAACCCCAAGTATTGTTTTCTAGAATGCAAATTTTCCGCCACACGCTTGACCACATGGTAGCGTTGCAGATATGATATTGATATCGCATTTTAGCTTCTAGCAATAGGATATCGAAGCGACAGATGCTTCGCATTGCTACCATGCAGTGTAACACATCAAAGCAAGCTTTATCATAACACAAATTTGGCATGTAAAGTGTAGTTTAGGGCACGGAAATTACCTTGAAAGTATTTTTGTATCCTTGGAAAATAGTGAGTTTACATACGAAGTTGGATATGTATTCGAGTCTTCTTTTTGAGTTATGCTGAATTAAAGATAAAAAAGTACCGGACACACATAATATAATAAATAGTTTTCCAAGGAACACCTGGAGCTCTTGTATCACTTGTAGTATGTATTAAAACAATTAGTAACATGATCCTGCTAGAGAGACATACTGACATACACGCACACACTTCTCTAAAAATGCTTTTTTTTTTTTTTGGATTACTCAAACCTGCACTTTCGGTGAAATCCAGATGTCGAATTTTTGAGTGGTTCTAATACATTTTCACTTACTATTAGTAGGTCCTGGAGAAAGCAGATAGATATATACGCTATCTTTATTGGTTTGAAATTATTGAAGTTATTACAGAAGTATTTAGTGCATGGGTCATTGATCGTACATGCATATTTAAGTTAGCAGATCTGGTGTACTCGTATGTTCCTTTGACTTTCTCTATCCACTCTTGTTTATTTTACACAGCTCCTGCGAACTATTCTTACAGAGGCTAATTTTTTAAACTCCTTCTGGTTATCGAGGCAAACGTTTGCAGAAATAGGTTCATTGCACATTTCGTTGTAGCTGCAAGAGGAATACAGAAGATTGAAGTCATAGTCGAATTTTTAAACGTGGGTTGCTATATGTTGGTCTTGAAATACCACACTATTTAAGTGACATCGCGAGGAACTACTAAATGGTGACCACTTAAAGCAACGATAAATACATATAATACATCCGGTAAGTATTTCATTCATTTCATTTCATTTTCATACGATAAGTATTTCATTCATATAAAAAGTTATTGTTTTATCCACGTACGTCACATTAAATATTTTTGGTTAAGATTCATTTAAAATAAGGAAGCACTTATTTAGTTGTATTATGTGGAAACATTACTAATGTTTATTCGTGGTAACAAGCTATTGTGATGGAAAAATGGGTGGGTAAAAGTACGAAAATTACTAGGATGTCCATTTAAGTGACCAATAGCATAGAATATTTCAGCATATTCTTTGTTCAGAGTCTTTTGAGACAGTGGAGGGGGAAGTTAGAAAATCGGTTTTTCATAGCCAAATGGGCTAAGTGGGGCGGCTGTTTGTGATAGCTGCCGCACCGGCCGCGCGATGTCCTCATCTCCTCCTTCCACTGTCTCAAAAGACTGTTCAAACAATATAATATTTAGAAAATGGAAAAATAAACTACAAGCTGTGTATTTAAATGACCCCCTACAGTTTTTCACTAGTAAGGTTTTGTCTATCTATTAGGTTTTCCTTGTCATTCAAATTTACAGAAAATTGAGTTATATAAAGGGAACTTCACAGGCTATTCACAGAAAATTCCGGAAATGTATTTTATTTCTTATGCCAATATATTAAACATGGTAGGTACATATTGATCAAAATCGTTTTGAGTCGGTTTTGAGAAAATAAAACAACTTTTTCATGTAAAGGGTAGCTTGTGTGAAAGCATTTCTTGAATATTCTCGTGCCCATCCTTAGAAGGTATTTAACTGCACCGATTTTTGGTTTTTGGAGTTATTTTGTTCACAGACACACGTACACACGCGTAAACGAACCGTTTTCTAAAGGTGACACAACAGTGAGTGTCTCGGAAATGGTGAATGCCGTAAACATTTTTATTTGACGTAATTTGTGTGCTTAAACGAGATCCACATTATTTTCACTCCTTTTTTCTTACAGTACATTTTGACTATCACTAACCAAATTATTCAGAATGAAGAGGTCTATTTCCAGGAAATTGAAGATATAAAATTTATTTGTCATGTAAATATCTTAAATATGCGGCATTTTAATAAACATCTTAATAAACATTTTTGAGAAAATAAAACTAATAATAATATTCCTATATAAAGGGTAGATTGATATGGGAGGACTTTATCTTAAAATTTTTGTGTTGCATTTTTTAAAGACACACTTGAAAAGCAATTTGGTATCTGTCTCCGACATATCGTTTTTTAGTTACGCTGTTCTCAAGCACAAACATTCAAGCGGAACTTTTTCTATCCCTTTATAATTTTATTCCAACTTTTTCTATATTTCTTTTCCCTATTGGTTTATAATTCTTAAACTGGAATGTTTCATTCTTTAAAGATGACTTGTCCATTTAGTTTTATATTCTTTAATTTTTTCACTCAGATTTTACTTATCTAATTCTTTTCTTATACCTTCATTTCTTTATTGATCTGTTCTCTTCTATCCTGCCACTGCTCTTAAAAACTCGATTTCATTTACTTCGAGTCCCCTTTTGCTTTGATCTATCATAACCCATGGTTCGCGCCCATAAAATAATTTTAGCTGTTAAAATAAAGTTTTTAAAATGTTAACTATTTACTGAACGTTTATTATGTGAGGAATAAGTATATATATATAAGCTTTATAGTATATTACACACGAATTGTTACGGTGGTCAATCACGACCGCCCACCACAATTACAACAGCGCGTCCAGTTGAACTGAAAGCTTCAGAAGACCTGTTGTGAAACGGTTGGAATTTTGTTATTGTACTTTCTCTATTTAGTATGTACTCTACATACATTCGGTCAATGTATTATTTGCGGGATGAGGTAATTGTATGACTCCGAGCCATCTGAAGCGTGTCCATGCAGTTAAAGGATCCCTTGTTCAGATCTAGAGTAGGTACGCCACAATTACATAAGACGAAATTATGGGCTCTAGTGTATAATGTTTCCTTGGATGCTCAACTTCTAACGGCTGAAACCTTATTTACATACATGGTTTGTTACAGAACCGCGGACGAGTGTCTTCTTCCGGGATATGGTCCAAACCAGTGACGTAACGTTGCCGGCGCAATCTGTCTACTCGGCAAACACAACTCATACCAGCATCAACAATAATGATTAAGGTGAGATTAAATACCCTACATTGTCAAACTATTCTCAGAAGGTATAAAGCGTAATACTATGAAGCCTTTGGAAAATAATATTCGTTGGTTATTATTGATGAGAGAAATGTCCCTGGATTAAGGCATTACATCATTCAGGGTGGTATTTAAAATTCTATATTCTTTATGGTTTATTTACTAGCACTAAATAAAATACCAGGTGGCAACAATTACAGAGGAGGTGTTTGAGGGACTATAAGAAAACAACGGTTAGGCTAAATGAATTTAAACTTGGTGTACATAAGTTTCAGATAATGGGAATTTCACTCTGAGAGAGGGGAAAAAATAGCTCCAAAAATCGCCACCAGAGAATGAAATGCCATTGTACGGCAAGTACAACACATTACAAATGACAGTTAGAAATGGGGTTCAATGTGCTGCCCTTGAACACGTTCAACAAACTGCTGTCTGAATCGCATTGTCTACTGTAGAATGTAACAGCAGTTGCAACAATCCCTAATCTTTGTTGTATAAGGATTTTTTCCCTCGTCCTGATTGTGCTTGTAAAGAGCCAATACGTTCAGAGGTTGAGATCACAGAGTTAGCCAATTAGAATGCGTCAATGTCATTGGGTTTTCGCGCGAGGCATAATTCACCCTGCTATCTGTTTTTACATCAAAGCCCGATAAAGCCTCGTTGACCTTGTGAGCCTAAGGGCTTAAAGGACTGTATTGCAGGAAATTATCTTGTAGTAAATATCAGTTGCAGCTTAAGAAGTGCCTGTTCAAGAATATAATAGTATTCGGCCCTCTTATAATTTATTATTATTATTATTATTATTGTTATTATTATTATTGAGATGTTTTTAACATTTCATATGGTGATTGCGAAGGATTCGGAATTTCTGTGTATTTTCTTCAGCATTTGTTTTGCATTATGCGTTTTCATTCCAAGACGGCATGTTCAGTAGAAAAGTTCAGTCAATTTTGCACCCTAGATAGTATGAATACCTAGATGTGTTGAAATGTCCGTTATAATCATTGGATGCCTTCGTTATCAGATTTGTTCGCACTGGCAAGGGATCTGTCATTCATTATAATTTTGTTCTTTCTTTCTTCCGTATATGAACGCATGAAACATTGTTTTGAAATATTTTCAGTTGTACAGTAATATTCATTGACATGCATGGACAGCATTGTTTACACAGTAAATGTTTGTAAATGCAACTCGGAATGCGAAATTTTCTTTACCTGACTGTCCTTTCGAAGCCCCGCCGCTTGTTCCGCAATTGTTTAGTTCCTCTTCCCAGCAAATGCACTCACATCGTGGCCGACAAGTACCTAGCTTCTTTACACGTTCTTTCTAAGCGAGAATCTGCAAGCAGTGTCATGTGAACGCTTACGGGAATATATAACCCGGCAAGCTTGACGAATAACACATGTGTCGAAATCCTTTTACATCAGGGAGCTGCTTCCTATGCTGGTCCTACATTAAATATATGACATATTTTATAAAGAAAAAATAGCTCTCCGAGTTTTAAGGTTTGACCATTTAAAATTACGAGTAATAAATGTACTTATACTTACTTTCTCTAATATTAGTAATAGTTAGAGAAGGTATTGCAAAAAAATAATTATACCGAGATTTTACCTCAAACACATGTTTTGAGGAACCCTGAATAAAAAAAGAGCATTTTTAGAAAAAGGTCCGCGTGCGCGTATGTGTGTGTGTGTGTGTGTGTGTGAATTGCACAACTCAAAAAGAAAAAGTCGGATAAGTACCAAACTTGGTATTTATGTTTACTACCTTCTAAAGATGTGACATGAAGATTTTCAGGAAAAACTTTACCACCACTAGTTTTGATTTTCTAAAAACATGAGTCTAACGCTTTTGATTAAAACACCATACATAAAAGATATTTACTTCACAAATAAAATGAATTTTCTGGAAATAGCCTGTGAAGTTCTCTTCATTCGGAAGGAATTTTATATCTTGCATAACTAGTAAACATTAAAGCGATAGATGAAAACGCACTACTTTAAAAATTTAAGTTTCTTTAAAACACACAATTTATTTCAAACAACTTTTTATGTGGCACAGTCACATTCTGACTACATTTATTAATGGTTCGATTTGTGCAATACTTTGTCATTCTTTTGAAGTCGACATTCAGTTGTTTCTCGCGATTGCATGGTAAGAGACCAGCATATAAGCAGGCAGTTCTTAAACATTTGTCTGTCGCTATTCCTTTTGTATGTATAATGGAGCGTGTAATGTAGCTATTTGTGCAAAAGTTTATCTTGATTAAAATGAATTAAATAGAAAAATAAGCTTTCGTAAGAGGCATTTTTATAGGCACTAATAAACCAGAGGGCAGGGAGAGTCAGGTGAATGTAACACAGACTGTTATATTTTAACTGTTGACAACACCAGCAATACGTATACCTATCAATATCCCGTATTTATTCGTTTTTAAACTGTTGTGCTCGTACCATACATGAGTATGCGTTTATAAAGTATTACAAAAATGCAATTGAGAGAGGTACTTGCATGCATTCAAGATTTGAAGCTAGAGTAAACTTTCATAAAAAGAGATTACAACCAAACAATCTTTCGTGAGCAGAGAAGATTTCTCCAACTCGTCTGTGTAAACAGATAGTAAACGTTTGCTTTAGGAACAAAAGCCAAGCCGTCAAAACAAATTAGATGCCAAGTTCCACGCTTTTACTTCCGCTGTTATTGTTTTTGTCGACAAATTTAACGAAGCGGGATATGCATTACGTTTCCTAAGGAAATTACTTATTTTTGGCACCTCTGGGAGCGGATCAAATTAACATTTTGTGCAAATGGAGGAAATATGTTGCCACTTTCACGAATGTAGTGAGGAGGATTCAATTTCTTCTCATTTACATTTCCCATACTGAGAAGATATTGTTCCTCGCTTCATGTATCTTCGTGATGTAAACACTTAAAGAGAATGTATTCACATTCTTACTAGGCAGTGTGATGTGCCACAAACCTTCTGTTTAAGGTTTCAATTTTGAGTCCGATGCTGATATTAAGAATATATCTAGCAATCTTCTTCTTGGAAAAAATTAGTGAGTCCTGGTTTTAAAATATCATGTGACGGCCACATGAATGTACTTCTATTTGCTGATGATGTGATTATTATCCAGGGTAGTGAATTTTCCTTATAATATGATTAGTTTTTAAACTTTAGCAGAACTTGAAGAATATAATATGAAACTATCCATGAAATAAACCAAAGTAATGTCATTCCGAGGCAAGGAACCAATAATAATAATAATAATAATAATAATAATAATAATAATAGTAATAATAATAATAATAATAAATATTCAAATCTTAGAACAAGGGTGCCATTTCAGCTATTTAGAATATTATGTTAGTTATGATAAAGAGCCCGACCTTAATATTATAGTAAGAAAATTGTGAAATAAACTAACAACAGATACAAAGTTTACATTTTATAAGGTAACGGCTGTACCTGTGTTATCCTACGAATGTGAGCTATGGACGAAAAAAGAAAAAGAAAAAAAGAAAAGGAAATACAGATATCAAAAATGAAATACTTAAGAGGAGTTAAAAAGTTCTCTATACTGGATCACATAAAAAATGAGGATATATGTTAAGAATTAAATAATATTAATAACAAATTGAGAAATTACAACCGAAATGGAAAGAGCATCTAGAAAGAATGAACAGCTCCAAATTTACAAAACAAATAATGTTATATAGGCCAATAGAAAGAAGACCCGCTGGAAGACTCAGGAAGATCTTTGAGGACGGGACAGGCAATTTTTCCTATACCTCGGAGCTATAGGCCGGTCGACGTGTTAGGTCCTCAATTTAACATATCACTCTTGGTGTTCCTACTTGGCGGTATCATTGTTGATATTAACTTCTCTTTCAGCCTTAATATGTGCTGGTGCAGTTTTTATTATTTTAGTGATTTTTTTGTTTAAGTTGTATTTATTTAGTTGTTTGCGAATTTCTTAATTTCTTTGTTTGCCTAAAAGGGTACATCCTTTTGCCTATCATCTCCGCTGTTTCTATTAATTTCCACTCATTGTCCAATTTTTGCCTTCCATATGTTGCCATTGGTTACTGTCATTACTTTATACAATTTCATTTGTGTTGTTTTTGACGACTTATTCGTCAATGTTCTCCTTATTGTTCTATTAATTTGTCTAATTTGTTTAGTTTTATATCCATGTCTTAAATTTCACTGTATTATACTATAATGCCTTCGTAATTAAAGCTAAAGGCTTGTATATTAATTTAAAGGCCACCGCTAAAATTTGGGTAATACAGTACGTCATAACATACGACACCGTCATCTCTGATGGTGGCTGGAGACATATTCTTTGTATGGTTAAAAGAAAACAGGGACGCAATTTACTTGAATTCATTTATAACATTCTTTTCTTACTTAAAACATTGTGGCATGTGTAATGTTAGAATTTGTTAAACAGTTTGTTGAAGTTACAGCATATTTTTGCTGCTACGCTCAAACAAAACAAAAGGATGGGTGAATTTACTGCATATACTCCAGTCCAAATATTAATGCTGTAGTGGTGCTAGTGTTCTGCTTCCAAAATGAGTAGAAGATTTCCTCAAAATCAAGTATTATTTACAAACTTTTCTCCCCATTCCTTATAAATAACTCAATTGCTTCCTACTTAAATGTACAAAGAAGGTATTTCCCTGAGCACTGATTAGTTGTAACTATGTACAAATGCTTCTCTTGGTGCACAGTCGTTTCATTAAGATTTTGACACAACATATTTACAGACCGCGAAACTCAGTAACAGTTGGTCGATTGAGGTACGAATTCCAACATCTAAAAGGAGGGAATACAGTTACACTACATAGGTATAGTGGTTTTAGTGAATAAAATCTAGAGGTACTTACCATCTGCAGAATATAATAAACCCGAAATGAAAGTTTCAATCAAATATTGTTGATTAAAGAGCTAAAGTTTTCCTGATGTTGGTTACTAATGTTTTTCTCGGGAAGACCGCCAAATTAAGTGGTAGCGCAAGCTTTCAGTCGTCTCATCAACAATTAAATCGGTTGCCTTCATGAGAAATCATAATTAAAATTCAGTTTATACTTCAAAATTGAGCTAGCTTGAGCAAAGCTTCAAAATTGAGATCCTGTCAATTTCCAGCAAAATGGAGGGAAACATATTTGAACATTCTCCCCGTTCTATTCTTTTCTCGGCAATTTTTACAGGTTGCTAAAATTGTCCACCTGCGACTTGAGTGCAAGCTTTGAGTCTTAACCTTATATGATACTTTACTCCGTCTAACTTAGACTTATATACAGGGTGAATCACCTAAAACTTGCACTGCAAATATTTCGGAAATGCAAAGTGCTATTGATGTGCAGCTTTTACAGCATTGATTTGTAGTCGAGGCTCGTACATTTAGCCTATAAATAGATTTTAATAATGCTGAGAAAGTGTATTTTTGAGCAAACATACAATTTTTTTAAATGGAACAATGCCTAGTTACATCAACAGAATAAATGAAGGGTAAATTAGAAGGTCAGTGGCATTTGTTGCAAGATTCTAGTGCAAGTGGTTTACGAGAAATCTTATTTTGAAGCTTTTACGCACCAACACTTGTACAACATGTGGTAGCACAAACTAAAGAAAAACAAAAGGGAATTAAAATACTTGTGGATTGTTACAAGTAAAGAGAACATAGCTCTTCAAAGGTTGTGTTCAAAATGGCCACCGGCAGCTTCAATACACGCTTCCAGTCTGTTATAGAAAGACTGCTGCACACGTTCTAGCATTTCAGCGGAAATTTCAGAGCAGGCAGTAGTAATATGTCGTTTCATATCCTCTGGTGTAGTTGGTACATCCTTGTAGACAGTGTCTTTCAGCCTTCCTCACAGAAAAAGTCTAAAGGGGTCAGATCCGGTGAACGGTCCAATCCAACGATTTGGAAACAATGCGTTAAGATAAGCTGTAGTAATTCCTGCACTATGGGCTGGACAGCCATCATGTTGGTACCACAGGTTCCTCCTAGTCTGCAAAGGAACGTCTTCTAACATCTGTGGCAGATGGTCTGTCAGGAACGAACTGCATTCTTCGTACACTCTCCATACACCATAAGCATGTCGGCTTTTTCTGCATTAGTAAACCCCATCTTCCACTCACGATTTACTGCTTGAACTGTCACAAACTAACTGACCAGAAAGTTGCAATGCAATCAATGAACAGAAAACACAATGCAAACAAACATAAGAACATCGTGCCTAGCAACTAAGCAGGTTGAATGGGACAAACAATTGTCGGTGTGGAAACTTTTCAAGGTACGATTTATCGTAAACCTCTTGCAATAGTATCCTGCAATAAAGACCATTGACATCCTAATTTACCCTACCGTTAGTCTGTTGATGTAACTAGGCATTGTTCCAATTAAAAATTGTATGTTTGCTAAAAAAATACACTTTCTCAGTATTATTAAAATCTTTTTATAGGCTACATGTACGAGCACCTGATTGCCAATTAATGCTGTGAAAACTGCACGTCAATAGCACTTTCCATTTTCGAAATATTTGCGGTGCGAGTTTTCAGTGATTCACCCTGTATATAAGGACATGTAGACCTATACCAAACATAACAGCCGTCTGTCGGATTCATTTTTAGACAACTTGTATCTGGCGAGGGGAATAGGTATGGAATAAAAATATTCTATCAAATGTCTATAAAACTAATCCATTTAAACCCACAAATTCTCGGTCCACCAAGAATGGGTGACCTATCCATTTGTATGGGAGTGTTGTTAAAAACAGTTTTGGCTACTTGACTAAAACTAGGCGAGTGCTTACACATAAATGAAATATCATCCAATACTATATGTGCTTAGAATTGACGTGTTACCCAATGACGCAGGTGATGCTAATAAAGAGCTGCTTGGTACTGTCATATGAATTTTATTCCTTGTACTACCTGCTCTGTGCTGCTGCTTCCACCGCTATTTTGAACGTGACTGAGGAACTCCTTTCACTATCTAACTCATTTTTAAATAAAAGTCTGTTTCCAAGGAAGGTTTATGTATGCTCAGTAATGTCTGACAGCTAGTTAAAGGCCTGGTCAAAAACTGTCCATATTTGCAATACATTCGAAAAAATCACATTCATACTATCTGAATACTGATAAAATTAGTGTATTTCGACTACAAGCTTTAAGGTGGTTAACATTCAAAACAATAACATATATTTGTATCTATATTAATATTATAAATATAGAAAACTTGTTTGTGTTCGCGCGTTTGTGTGTGTGAGTGGATTATAGCGAAAACCACTCAACCGATTTTGAACATGTTTTCACCATGGAAAAGCAGTATTCATCCCAAAAGACATAAGCTAAAACCTGTTCTGTCTTATGAACATAAGATAAGGTACAGGCTGACCCACAACTTTGAAACCTTCAGCTAGCTTATTTTTAACCGCTTAAAACAATTAAGCCATAGTATACTTACACTACAGGATCGGATGAAAACCATAGGATACCAGCTTTGAATAATTACGCCTATACACATTTTAAACTTCTTGTGCAGAAATACGCACCGCTTTATGTGAAAAATACCCCTAGGCTATAGGCCTAAAAAACTAGTTTACTTTATAACTTTCCAAAACATCAACTACCTCTATTTTCAACTCTAGAATAACTTATAGCTCTCAAAGATTGCTTCTAATTGTATTTTCAGTCCGTTATGTATAAATGCACGCCGCGGTACAACACATTCCTTTGGGAGTAGCACCTGGCAAAAATTACAAACTTCCTTATAAATTCCAAATCTTGCGCTACCAATGTTTCCAACCTATCACACAAATATCTGCACCATTTGACTGACCTGAACTAAATTTTGGAAACGTATGACTTAGGGCCAAAATATTATATAATAATTAGAAATTTCTAAATTCATCTTAGGGCTCTTTTACACATGTTTTTCATGTGCTCTTTGTGGAAGGACCTTATTATCATAGTCGGCGGGAATTATAAGCTTCCAAGAGCTTTCAAAAATAATGCCATCTTTATTTTCAACTCCTTATTTACAAATATTCATCGTTTCATAGTATTAATTATACTATGCTATAGGATAGGACTAGAAGCGAAGGGAGACTTACCACCTATGCAGATCTTTTGTGCATAGGACCCTGACGGGGCGCCCCCGGGAGGGAGGGATGAGATGGGAGGAGAGGAGACAGAAGGCGGCTGGATCAGGAGGTATGACAGGCAGAGGAATGGATCCCTACTATTTACAGATTTGAACTCCCCAGGTGCTGGTTGGTGCAGCCAGTGCTCCACATCCCTGTGGGCTTAGACATTCTCTGGGGCGCCAGGAGACCGCTCGCAGTCTGGGGAATGACGTTTTACTCAGAGCATCCATGCACACTCCGAGACCTTCAGCCGACACTTGCAACCCTGAAAGAAACTAAGCAGATGGAAGGTGAAGTAAAATGAGAATGGAGATGAAATGGAGGGATAGCAAATTCGGGGGGTGTAATGATCTTCCCCAGCATTCGCTGGGCGACCAGGGGAAACCCTGAAAAAACCCATAAGTCAGGAAGGTAGGCCACAGGAATCGAGCCTACAACCTCCCGAATGCGGCCCACGGAGTTACCGCCTGATTTACCCCCTTTCGTTACTTATGCTATAGGTTCCTAAGAATACTATAAACCAATTTGAAACTACTCAGATAGAAAATCTTTGTGCCATAGTCGAAGAAGTTCTGATAATGAAGCAACAATATGTGCGTAGCATGTTCAATATCTAACATTATAGTTTGTTTATAGCATTTACTAACACATTACTAGACAAAAATAAAAATAAATCAGCGAGAACCAGTCGTAATTAACAGAGGGGTACGACAAGGTTGTCCAGTGTCAAGCGCTGTTCCCGTGTCGTAGATTTACGGCATGTAAAAGAACCTCAAGCCTGATAGAGCCCTCTGTACAAAATTACCGGTATTTCACGCCCAATATAGAATGGGACGCTAAGGACCTCAGCAGTTAAACAGTGCCAATAAATAAAACTCAATTTAATTTAATTTTTTTAACTTAAATGCTGATGAAATTGCTAGACATTGGATTGTTGGCAATGTCTAATTTTAATAAAAACATCTAGTACTAACTTTGTTCGCAGATGACTAGGTTATTATACGTAATTCAGAAGAAAGTCTTCGAAAGTGGACTGATAAGTTGAATAAAATAGTAAAAGAATATAGCACGACGACCTTTCTGTTAATCTTGTTATCGGAGGGGACTTGGCACCAGTACAGTGAGGATATTGTACCTATACCCACAAAGGGCGCCACCGGGAGGGAGGAGGTGAGAAGAGACATTGGGCGGCCGGAAACTGGAGTAACGGCACGGCAATGGCATGGTCCCTACAGTTTACAGATTGAGATGCCCCAACAGTCGGATAAGCACACTCAGGATTCCAGCCCCACATAGTGTCCAGCTCCCCGTTCCGAAAGGGTGGTCTGTATACTCCGGCAAGAAGTCGAAACCTGAGGGACGGAGAAAGTTCCAAAGAGAGCATACTTTCACCCAGCCACGCCGCACCGAAACACCATCGTTGACACTTCCAATCCTAAAATAGACCTAACGGGGTAAGCTTGAATGAAATGATGAATGGAAATGGAGGACAGGGAATTCGGAGGCTGAAAGAAACGACTCCAGCATTCGGCTGGATACCAGGGAAACTCCCTGAAAAAACAAATGGGTCAGAATGGCGATTTCCGAGAATCGAACCCGAGACCCCCGAATGCTAGTCACATACGTTACCGCGGCGTCACGTCGCTCGCTACAATCTCTATAAGCAAAACAAAGTGATGGATTCAAAGAAAAGAAAATATAAGATCAAAAATTGTTATAGAAGACAACATTGTGGAAAACGTGGTAGAATTTAATATTTAGGATGCAATTTATCATATAAAAACAATCTGACTAATTCATAAAATGGAAAGTTTTAATTATCTTAATGACACTAAAAAGAGATGTAAGAAAATTAAAGCAAAAAAAGGACAGGATATTAACATTTTATAAAGTAATGTCAATACCAGAATTACTATATGGGAGCGAAGCATGGATAATGGTAGAAAAACAAAAGGAGACCCGAAGTAAATGATATGGAAATTTTAAGAGCAGTGGCAGGATATAACAAAACAGATCGTAAAATAAATGAGGGAGTAAGGAAAGAAGTAGATATGAGTATATAATTTGAATGAAAAAATTAAAGAATATAAAACTAAGTGGTCAATGAATATAAAGAAACTACCATTCCATTTTAAGAATTATAAACCAATAGGAAAAAGAAATGTTGTAAGACAAAATAAAAGGTGCCACGAACAGGATACGTAGATTGCTCCAGAAAAACAGATTGCTCCATGTCTAATGCATGAAGGAAGAAGAAGAAGAAGAAGAAGAAGAAGAAGAAGAAGAAGAAAATGTTTTAGAACAAATCTCCGGAGTCATTCCTAAAAGGTGTTATTCTGACATCTCGTACATATGCATACAAACATTACATCAGTTACCGTGAAAATAACGGACAATCCGGAAGCGAAAGTCTTTCCGCCAAAATAAAATTAAGGCCTTCAATTTGCCTTTCGCCTATTATTTTCTTTAGACACAATGCCTTTCTCTAAGTACGTATAGTAGGAGCTCTTTCATTTCTTACAATATGAACTCGTTTTCCCAGACAGATGCACTTGTTAACAAGAATGCAAATAACAAAAGGTCCTATGTATCCGTCTCGTAGCGGAAGATAAAGAAAGGAAGCAACTGACGAAATGCAACCATTTGCTGTGTCCTTTTTAATGCTGAAAGTTGAGCGCGCGCATGCAGCTATTTGTTACTTCTCAGGCCGGACAATGAAATGAGCTCGGCGGGGGATTTGCTGTCTCTGCTGGGCGCCTCTGCTTCTCATAGGATTAATAGCGGCCCGTCTCCCCATCCATAACGACCCTCATGTGGTTTATATTGCAGCACATCAATCGCCGGACGACAGGGGTCCCACAGATTCCAGTCATCACAATGCTTTAATTACACAGGATAATAATATGGTTTGATCTAGGTTTTATATTTATATGTATAAAGATAATAAGTTTGAAACCCGCACCAATGTGTCTGTGAAGTGAAACAGTGCACAATTAATTATTTACGTGGTAGGTGCTAGAGTTCAGGCGTTCAGGATGGTCAAGAACTGTATCTGATCAACAAGAGAATACATACTAAATAGTTCAGAGCGAAATGACAATTGTAAATAAAACAAATTAAAAGATTATGTATAAGAATCAAATAAATGAAAGTTTACGATTATTTAGAACAATTATATTTGTGTCAGCCAACTGAATGCTCCGTGACGTCGGCGAACCAGCCTTTACTTGCTCCCAACTCTCACTCTAGATCTCTGAGAAGAGCAGGGCAGGTGAGGAAAGGAGAAGTTACTTTATTAAAGGGTTAGCCGGGCATGGAAAATGTATGTTATACTCAATGTCTACGTGGTTGTAACACACAATTCCTTTCCCTCCACAACCTATGCCCACGAATCTCCAAAACGTATTACATCATACGCTGTAATACGTCATATATAATTTTATTGTTATGAATTCCTATGATACAATAACTACAGTACTTAATTAAATCTTTCAAATTTGTTCTAGAGATTTAAATTTAACACAACCTTTAAATGCTTATAGACTAATTTTAGCAGTTTACATTAGTTCACATGCATAAAATGGTACCAGACGTATTTTAAGATACGTTCTCTTGGAACGTCATCTCATAAGTTTACCACAATGTAGAAATACACACAACAGTGTAGGTCAGGCATGATTTTGGTCAATCACACATACGCACAGCAGCAATTGGCTTCACTTAAATGATTACAATACATTTTCAATACGAGTTTCCGAAAGAAGATATTGTTCTGTGGTTGGAATGAATTTATAACAATTTTGTAAAAAAAAAAAGATGAAAATAATAAACGTATTATGCATGCTTTAAAATTTTGAAAACATTTAAGTTTGCATTTTTAAAGAAAACAATTTTAAATTTGCTATTTTTTTTATTTAAACTCCATTATTATCCTTGATAAACATTCGTATACAACAAGGAATAATGCATATCTACAATTAAACTATTATCAACCTCTCTTGGAAAAAAATGTAAATTACGACGTATGAGAAAGCATAAAAAAGCGATTTCCTTCGAATTTCCTCAAATATAGCAGGCTTTTAAAAATAGGTGTCATTAAAATTGATGTAGGTGCCAGTCTTTTAAGTGGCATGTTTGGCTGTCTCATCGTATAATCATAAATTATTTTTGGTATAAGTATACAGCTATCTCTAGGCTTCCCTATCGCTATCCCTAGGGTCCCCTATCAAGGAACACTCGTAGGGATAGCACACAGCAGCATCATGGTCCCTGAAGTAGGCTTTGACTCTCCCATCAGGGTCCATCCGCTAATCTTTCGCCTAGTTGACATGCAACCTCAAGGATTCCAGTCGCAATTCACTCAAACTGAAGACCTCAGGATGAGTACAGGCGTAAATGTGCATGTATGGTAAGAATTCCAACAGTATTTAATTACATGATACATTTTGAAGGTCATTAAAATGATGAAGTGTTAAGGTGAAAAGTTATAACGTGATAAATTGAGCAAAACTTAAGTTGGAAAAGAATAATTACACATATTATGCTAGTACTTAAATAGTGGATATATTTAAGTTACTGATATTTTAATAATTGCATGTATATCAAGATATAAATTACATTCAAATAATATGATTATATGATAGTACCGTATTAAGTACTTAACAACAAATACATGATTTATACTTTGCTAAGTTAATAAGGTTTAAACATTGGAATTGCACTTTTAGGTTAGGTAGGATATGGCTACCAGTATTTAGGAATTAAAATAATATAAGTGAAAGGGAAATATGTGCCAGCTGAAAGTGGGACTGCTGGTTTCCAATAGGAATATAAGAGGATATATGTTACATTTTTGTTTTTTAGTTAGCTTATCTATGTACGTTCAGTCGCATTTTGCAAGCAGCTTTAAAACTCTTTCAAAACGTTCAGCCGCAATTTACGTTTAATCTTACACGCGGCCTAAAAGATTACACAGGATAATTCCAGTCGAAATTTCCATGCAACCTCGAGGAATCCCACGTTTCATTCATAAGTGATTCGCAACCTTAAGGATCACACTTAACATGCAATTTTTATGCATAATTAAGGAGGCACATAATACGTTCGGTCACAACTTGTATACTTTACGAGTTCAACCGGAGTTGTTCATTAACGATGTATATGCGGCCTCATGGCTCTACCGTTTGCGTGTAGTTTCAGTTTACGTGCAACCTGTTATAGCGACCTCATCGACAATTTCAGGGATGACAATTGAAGTCTTCCTCATGTATGTGTACATTTTTACTTTCCCTACTACGATTAGTAAGTAGGGAAAGTATTGCATTCCACCTGAAAATTCGATATCGAGATTCCAACGTAAATGCATGTTTTGAGGCCCCCTTAATCCAAAAGTGTATTTTTTAAAAAAAGGTGTGTGTGTGTCTGTATGCCTGTGTGTCTGTGAGCAGCATAACTCAAAAATGAAAAGTCGGATAAATATCAAACCTGGTAGTTAGGTTCAATATCTTTCAAAGATGGGACACGAAAATTTTCACCCCAGACTACCCATTACAACGAACATTTTTCGTAAATTTTGATTTTTTCAAAAATAGCTTTAACGATTTTGATTAAAATATCACATGTTTAAGACACTTTCACGGCAAATGAAATGAATTTTCTGAGAATATCCCTAAACATTTTCTTCATTCTGAATGAATTTTTTGTAGCTGGTAAACTAAGAGATAGACAAAAGTTTACCACACAAAAAATGTAAATCTCGTTAAAACACACAATTTATCTAAGAATTTTTTTTGTCCAGTGAACAATTTCTGAAATATGCTTTGTTATTTGTTTGAATTGCAGTACTTGTACTTTTTCTCAAATGAGAATTCCTTATTCTTTTTTTATGTTCTGGACATGAAAAGAGAACGGTTTGCTCCACATAGCAAACGCTATGATTTGACTATCGCTTAAAGCCTACCATATTATCCTTGCACTTACAAGAAAATTAGCAACAAGGTAGTCTCTGCAAATGTTTATCTCGATTAACATGAAGTAAATGGAAAATAAGCGTTCGTAAAAGTAGTTTGTACAAGAGTAGTGAAAGTCATGTGAGTGTAACACATCATATTTATGCTGATATTGCTAAGCGTATTCTTCATATCTGATGAGCGGATTTCGGATCTAAAATCACAAGTATTGCGTTCACATTACTTTCTCTACTCACTATTCGAAAATCTGTTCTAACATTTTATTCTCTTTACTTCTGGTTAATCCAGACAAACTTCCATTACACGTTAACTCATTTCGTTGCCATATACAGTAGGTAAGCCGATAATCAGATTTTTAAAAAGTGTGTATATGTGTCGGTTTGAAATTCCATGCTCTTTGCATCACCATGAAAAAAAAGAAAAAGAATAGGAGTTACCAGTTCAAAACAATTATAAGTATTTTAAAATTCAAACCAATTAACTAGCAATATCTCAGAAATATTTAGGCCATCAAAACACTTTATTTCACATAAACTGTGTGCTTCATGGAGATCTACATTTATTTTTGTAGTAATTTTGTTTCCATCTCTTACAGTTTGCCGATTATACAGAAGTCATTCAGAACGAAAAAGACTTCACTTCAGAAAATTAAAGATATATCTTTCAACTGCCAAGTAAATATATTAAAAATATTGTATTTAATCAAACATTTTAGAGCCATTTTGAGAGAATAAGAACAACAAAATGTTTTCCATGTAAAATATAGTTGGGTGGGGGGAATTTCTTGAAAATCTTCTAGTCTCATTCTTGGGAAGATTCTGAGCTTAAATAACAGGTTTGGTATTCAACCGACATTCACTTTTTGGGTTATGCTGTTTACAGACATACGCATACACACATACGTACACCTTTTTATTTTAAATTATTTTTTGTATTCAGGGTGTCTCGAAAGTGTATTTCCGGTGAAATTTCGGTATCGAATTTTCGGCTGAAATGCTTCTTCTAATTACTATAAGTGTGTAGAAGAGAAAGTAAACAGTTGGATGAGATGTACCTAATAGGTTTCTTTGTTATTCCAAACACTGATCGAGCACTTGTTTGCAAAACTATAGGGGTCAATCAATAAAAACAGTACTTGTATTACACTCATTTACTTTCCTCATGCAGCCCCTGGGTTGTGTTTTTATTTAATGCTTCCAAGTTGGTTAAGGAAACAAGTACCATCGCTTCCGAAATAAAAGAAAGTAAAACACAGTTGGTCTCCAAATGGAAACGACAATGGTCTAGAAGTAAGAAACGCTCTAACCATAAACATTCGCTTATGCGCTTTTAGTAAGCGGCTTCTACGAACTTTTTGTTTCATGGAACCTTGAAACTGCGGGGTAAACGAGGAGAGGTGTAGCTAATTTCAGTAAAATGTCTAAAGTAGCGAGTTAATTCTGAAATCGTTAGTTTCTCTTCTCCCAGGGTACCACTTGAGAAGATTACAAAATGTATCGTATACATGTTAGCTGTGTTTCTTTCTCTCGTTATTGTTTCTTTGCCCTCAGGAGTTTTTTTTCTCAGCGGTATTATATAACTGCGTTAAGCCGATGTTTTGTCTAGGCTATTTGTTAATGAATCGTAAGAAAGTCCAGCGTGTTGCAAGTGCTGCGTAATTATTGTTGTGGGAATAAGCTGTGCGTTGCTACCGACAAATTAAACTGCTGGTGAATCTACTTCCTACATGGAGTAATGTAGCTTCTTGGGTGACTTACATCAAGTTCCGTTCTCACGGACATTATTAATTTCTTTGCGGTTTAAATTCTTGTCGCACTATATGGTTCTAAATATTTGGCTCTGGCACTAGTGAATTAAAAATCTGATGTGTCACACTCGCATGACTTTCTCTACCCTCTATCGCTTATTTAGTGGGTATACAGAGAGTTGTTTGCAATCTATGGTAACAAACTTAAGACCCCCTTATCTTATGAAAAACCACGCCTCTACCAGCGATGATGACAGCCTTTAGCTTGAGCAATTAATCTGCAGCACAACTTCCACTGGAGCAAACTGCTACAAAATACAGGATATTCCATTCCTCCTGGCAGCTTTCCAGAGACCATCCAAAGTTCGCGGCCGTCTGCTTCCAAAGGCTCTTTTCAGTAACCAAATGCACAAAACTCCATCAATGGTGCATCAGACGACTTAACACGGATGTCGCTGAAAGGTATGGAGTGTATTCCCATTTCTCTCTCTAAGTTCTCCAAAAACTTGTAGGTTGAAGTAGACTATGGCTTGATGCCTTATCCTGATGCAATCAGACTTTATTTACATCTGCACCATAGAGAGCAGGGATTTCTATATGGAAACTTTAAATCAGGGGTTGGTCTGATAATATGGCAAGTTGATTTTCACATTTTTATGTATACGACGAATGGTTAATTTGTCATTGTACCTTGCTATTACTATTAAACCAACGGGGAAAGTTTCGTTAGTTTTCTTACACCAAATTTCATTTTTTTTCTTTCTTCCCTTGGTCGGTAATATATAGCCCAGCGTTTGTTGCAGTCACTTAGATTGCCTCATCTAAAAAGACAACAAACATACACTATACACCATCTAGGTATCGTTCATACGGCTTTCTGCTGTTAGTGGCACGTTCCGCAATGTGTTTAGGCAACAGCTTATCTCCTCGGCCCTTATGGCACTTTTATAGATTCAAATTGTGGTTGATTGTGGTGTTCACAGTAGTAACAGAGATCCCTGATTACAATGCAATGGGCCTCTGAGTTAGGAATTTGGTCCAGACTTTAGGCTCTGCAGCATTTGGTCCAGAAGCATGGGCCTCCGGGGTGAGACAGGTCATGGATTTACCTGTTTCTTGCTCTTTATAAGTCCCGATGTGGCTTTACCTTTTTTTCTTTGTTTTGTTGAGTACACATGTGATCACGTTCTTGGATATGGTAAAACCATGCTTCTTGCACTGCAAGAATACAAGTATTGTGCATCGGGAAATGCAATTATGTACCTTTATCAGAATGGTTCTGTTATTGACACCATTTGATGCAGCAAGAACAAGAGCACAGAGCTGAGCAAACACAGTGATACTCTCATACTGCTGAACTTTCATTCGGTTCCATATGTTTCAGTGTGGAGTTATTGTGTTCGTCTGATGCTGTTGCTATAGATAGTGAATAACCCTCCGTACTAGCTATTCCTACTAAAACTTATTTTTCTATATACTTCATTTTAATCCAAACAAGTCTTTGCAGCTACATTGTAACTACATTACACATTTCGTTACAGATACAAAGAGAACAGCGATAGCCAAATGTTTAAGAACTGGACGCTATATGCTATCTTAAAATTCCATATTGCTTCCATGCAATCGCGAGAAACAACTGAATGTGGAAAGCACTTTAAAGAATGACCAAGTAATGAACAATTTGAAATATTAATAAGGGATATCTCAAAAATGGCCACAAAAAGTTATTTGAAATACATTGTGTGCTTTTTAAAGAGATCCACATTTCTTGTGAAGTACGTTTTCGTCTATCGCTTAACGTTTATTAGTTATACAAGTTTATACATAATTCCTTCCGAATGAAGAGGCCTTCGAAGGCTATTCCCAGAAAATTCTTGATATACATTTTATTTGTCATGCAAATACCATTATTATATGGTATTTTAATCAAAATGGTTGCAGGGAGTTTTTTATAAAATAAACAATTCGAAAAATGTTTCGTTTAAAGGATAGTTTGATGTGGGGGTATTTTCTTGAAAAATCTTCGTGTCACATTTTTTTAAAGGTACTAAACCTAAATACCAAGTGTGATGTTTATCCGACTTTTCGTTTTTAAGTTCTGCTATTCACAGAGACCCACACAGACGCACTTGTAGGCCACTTACACCACAAATGCCGAACTATACCATACCAGTCACTCTATGTTGCTCTACTAGTTAAAACAGCACGAGGATTCGGCGCGACCGGGGAGCAATCCTCCGTGCGATACAGGACCATCGGAAAGCAAACATGAGCACGACCGACCATGCATCGAGAGAGACCGGAAAAGCCGAGCGCCGAAACCGGTTGAGATCGCTCGTCTGCACTCCTCTGGTTCGAGTTTCGGCTATGGCATTGATAGTTCCAACTTTCTAATCAAATACAATATTCCTACACTTTATAGAATTCTTCTAGCTAGTACAAGCCGACACAAATTAAGCCTAATTTTCTCTTAGACTGCACACATGGTTAATTGTGGTCGACTGCAAATGCATGGACCCATTACATACGATTTAAGTCTGTACTTTCGTTTACTCTAACGTGACACTCTAAGGTATAAACGTTACAACTTATTTCGTTGTATTCTACATTGCTATAATTTAGAATATTTTTCGTTGAATGAAAAATACCTATCCTCGCTTCTGATTTTGTCTAATCTAGTGCAAAAAAATTGAGTTTTATTTATGGAGGCTCTTTAACTGCTGTGGTCCTTAGCGTCCCATTCTACATTGGGCGTGAAAGACCGATAATTTTGCTCAGAGGCCTCTTTATCAGGCTTGAGGTTCTTTTACGTGCCGTAAATCTACGACACGGGACCATCACCTTTACTTCCCTTCCACAGGAAGCCATGCTAAGGATTTTTTTCGACCGAAAAAATCCATTCCCCTCCCCTGGGTTTGAACCCGCGACCTCGGGAACTAGATGCTGGTATGGTAACCAAATTTTCACTGTTCGGATATATTTAATTTCCGCTACTTGAGAATGGTTCCAATCTTTCCTCTTTATTAGCCATGTTTCTTAGCCATATAATATAACAGGAACAACTATTGTTTATAGAATTATAACATTATTTCTCTTCTTGGTTTTGCTTTTGAGTAGTTACTCCACAGATATATTGATATTTATTTAGTTGTACTTTTTTCTTTGTGGTTACTTTCGTACTTAATATTTGCTCATATAGTTACATTTTCCGATCTGTTATAATAATTCATTCTTCGACCTTAATAGGTTTTCCTTCCATTTTTCAATTGAGGTGTTAGATTTTAACCTTTCTTAATGTTTTAAATTCGTACACGCTTATTTAAAATTTGTTTTTATTTCCTGAAATTAATATAATATCGTGGGCAAACAACAGCATATTGAGTTATTATTATCTACTTTAATTATAAATGGTATGTTTTCTTTCAATCTTCGAAGAATATTGTCATGCGAATGATAAATATTAGCAGGGACAAGGTATGTTTGTCTAAACTGGCATTAGTTCTTATGCTACGTGTTTTAATTTCTAAAACGATGTTAATCCCTGTTTCATAATATACTTATGTTTGTCACTATATTTATTAAATCCTTAGGATATTCTTTTCTTTCCAATATTTACGAGAACATTCTCTTTATTTTATCAAAAAACCTTTCTAGGTCAAGATATTTTTTAAGAAGATACTAAATGGCGAAAATTGTAAAAAATTACACGTTTATTTGTTTATTTTTTCTCTTTAATTTGAAGCATATTTTATCATGTAGGGATAATACTTATATTTTGAATATATTTTTAAACATTATACTGCAGATTATGTTTTGTACTGTGATTTCTGCACCTCTTGACAAAAGAAAGCATAGCATCTACACACTATGGAGCAGTGACGTTAACTTGAGCCTATCTTTTTGGGGAACGTTTGCACTACAAATTAGAATATTATTAAGTATGGGACTTTCTGTTGCTCGGGCTATTTGGTTTCTTTCTTTTCAAATATATGTGTAAGGGATGCTAATCATAGAATGAATTACTAGGAAAGCAATTAGAATGTTGAACAGAGTCCTGTGGAGTAGATATCTAACAAAAGGTACAAAACGAAATATTTTAAAAACTTTTATAGTAGAGAGCGTGCTTACGTATGATGCAAAAAATTGGACAGTAAATGAAAAAAATACAGAAAATAATTATGGCGACGGAAATGGAAGGACTCGAAGAAGTATGAGAATATCCTAGAATACAGTATATAAGAATATGTCCATAAGAAATGAAATGGATGCAGAAGAAACCGTTCTTGAGATAATATAAAGATCTCTACAATAGTTCAACGAATGTTGGAGGAGAGGTGGACCAAATGTAGCATCAATTCCGCCTGTGGAATAAATGCGGAAGAGCACGGAACACCTGGGCATGGAGGAATAAGCACAGCCATCGCAAGAGGGACCTGGAAGGACAATGGGAGCACAGGAAACTATGGAAAATAGGAATAGAGGGCAACTGCTGAAAAGTGGTGAGCCTGTAAATGAAAGTAATATATGCGAGGTTATTTTGTCCACTTTTCCTTAGAACAGCTTTTTTCTGTAAATGACATTTTCTGGTATAAATGACTAATTCTCTCAAACTATTGAAGACGGCCAAATTAAAGTTCAGGGTGATAAAAAGCATTCCTTAGATGCTGTTGTGCACCTCTTTCTTGATAATGTTATGGTTAGTTATGCTTTAGCAAAAATAATTGCTAATAAATTGTAAATAAAAGATGATACAATTCAGAAAAAATCATATTTTCCTCAATTAACAGACTAATTAGATAAAACTAGATCAGTGAATTTAGAAGGCATGTTTCTGCCCATAAAATTTCAGAGTGATATCTTAAATAGTTTCTAAAATAATGGTCATGCATTTAGCAGGTTTAACATTGGTGGGATAGGTCTTTTAGTGTCCACTTAAATTATTTTATTAACCGAAAATTTGTTTTCCATATAGAAAATTGTTTTTCTTAAATCCATTTAGAGTTATAATAATTCCCTTATGATTAAAACAATAACTTTTAGGGGTATATTATTATTATTATTATTATTATTATTATTATTATTATTATTATTATTATTATATTGTTTTATAATGTGTTAATCGTTTTATAAGTAAATTGTTGTCTGCCATGTCAACTATTTTCTAACTGGCTAAAAAATACTCCCTTGAGTTTTGATGACTAATTGTGCACACGTTTTACACAATTTGTTACTAATTTTATTTAATTTCTTACGTTCTGTTTCTGTTGTGCTTCTTTCCTATCGTCAACTGCATTTCAACTCCTTCATTCCAGATTATTAGTCGCATTCTTTGTGCGTTTTACTTTTTTTTACCAATCCTTCTATATCTCCTTCCGTGAGCCCAAAAGTTGTTTCACTCTTTATCTGCATTATCCTGATTGTATTTGGTGTTTTCAGGTAACTGTTCAGCCTTTGATTACAAAGAGGAACATTATTTAGGTTTTCTAATTCATTTTTTGCAAATTATTTTATTAGTTCTTCATTTGTATTGTTTCTTTTTTCTCCATGTTGCCCATAGTCATATTTTTATGCAACCAAATTATGATGTAAGGATATATCTCTTCCTCTGTAGATCCAGAGCATTTACAGTGACATAATTAAATCAAAGATCTCTCACCACGAGCATTCCATGCGCATTTATGAGTGCCCCACATTATAAAGTAACGCATGTTTTATCTTCAGCTCATTGAATGTAGAAAATTGTCGAGGATGGTTGCCATTTTATTTGATCCGGTTTTCACAATAAATTCTCTGATTTTAAATCTTCTACTAAAATATTGTGCTAATTTGTATTCCTGTTTAGTACTTCTTGTAGTGTGATATAGAATCCCAATACTTTCTCTCTCTTCAGGACTATACAGTGTTATGGTGATAGAATGTTCTCTAGGTATACTAAGTGTTACTCGTACTATTCGTTCGTCAATAAAAGTGTAGTTTTAATTCTCCTCGTTTATTTTTTAATCACTTAATATTGCTACTTCTACAGCTATCATTTGCTTTAATGAGATTCCACTATAAACTTATTGTGTACTTTTATACTTGTGCTCCTTTTGATTTGATGTTCCTTTTAATTTCTTCTTAGTTTCAACAAGATAATTTACTTCTTCGTCTGCATTTCTTCTTTTTCTTTCATTAATTATATTTACTTTTTGATAATACTCTCGCACTGATTGTTCCTAATTTTAAGTTGTTCTGTCCCTCCAGATAATTTGTATATTTGGCAGAAATTCAGGTTTTCAGTCTGGCTATTACTTTGAGGCTCATTATTAAAATAAATTATACTGCGCCGTGGCGCAGTGGGCCTTAGTGTGGTGCTCCGGTTCCCGGACACGGAATGCCCGGGTTCGTTCCCACCAATAGAGGCGCGGAACTTAGGTCCCGGGTGTAGGACTAGTGCCCACTCAGCATCGCGAGGAAAGTGAGGAGCTACGATAGGCAGCGGTCCTGGCCTCGTGAGCCGACTTTCTGGATGAGGATGCTTGATGCCACATCAAGCCCCCGTATCGGTTGCGTGATCGCCCACCTCTGCCGTGCGTACGTGGGCGTGAAGCCGGCAGTCGGGTTGGTAGGCTCAGGCCCTTCGCGGGCTGTAGCACCACAGGATTTATATATTAAGATAAACTTCTTTCTGGCCGCAGGATGAACGCTGCGCAGAGTTAGTTCAGTAGTTGGGCTACCTTCTCTTTGCTCCTGAATGTAGATACTATTTCGAATGTTTACCTTAAATGTCGTCTAAACCTAGGTTTCCGAGATACATCCACCAATGGTAGCTTTGGTCCACCTCCTGAGTATTTAATTTTTTTGGTGCCGTCATATCCGCCAAAATAGAGGTTGCCCCATGTGGGACTAGCTAAACCCATTAAAATATGATCAAAATGACATTTTAAATCTAAGTAGAGCACTTACATTTTCACTTTCTTCCCAAACGTGACATCACCATACATTTTCAAGGGATTCTGTATGCTTACAAGTGAATATATACTGAGATACTGTTATTTCGAAATAAATTACATTCTAATACAACGGAATTCCCAATTGATTTCCTCTAGTTTTAGATAACACAAGCATGAAAGTAACCGTTAAAGGATACAGCTTATGGTAGAATGAATGAATGTGACAGGGCCGGACAAGAATACATGCTTGTTATTCCAATATAAGACACAGACCGGGAACATAGTTGGTTAACATGCGAAATCAGACTCGGCGACTGGGTTCTTCATTCTTCTTCTTTTAATGACGACTCATCACCCGCTGTAAAAAGAGTTTTCATCTCTCTATATCCTTACTACACGATGTAGTTGTTAACGCATAGGATACTTTATTGGCAAGTGGACATCATGAAAGAGTGAATTTGTGAAATAGTGTTACATTTTGCTGATAAACAGCAATTATATGTATTCGTGATCTATCACTGAATTTCCAAAGGAATATTTCTTACAAACCAAACCTCAGGATGATGTTTACTGTCTAACTTCAACATCGATTTCAAATGTGAAACTGATAGTGCTCTTCAAGATAAGCAATCTAATCAGAACATATTTTACACATTAGTATATCAACATTTCACCATAGTCAAAGAATGATCGATTACCTAAAACAATCCGAAGGCCTTTATTACTTCCAACAATTACCTAGCTGCCTGTAGTGGAACTATATATTTTAGTTAAGGCGAGGGTATGAATGGCGAGTAGCCAGGACAAAAGCTGGAGCCGGGGGGGGGGGTCATAAGTCTCTTCATTCTTAACTAACAACCGATTTAGGAGAAGAAAGTTCATACCGAACGTTATCAATAGCACTGTGAAACAATAATTGTTACTTGTAATCACTGATCAGCAATGGCTTGGTAGACTGGAGGATACACAAAATATGACTGACGATTCTGACAGGAGAGTCTGCCCATTCTGTGGTTTGGATGAAGAGTGGTCACATATTTTGGCGGAATGCGCACAGTGGTAGAACCAGCGAACAATTAAACTCAAATCCGTCCGTCCGTGCGTCCCTCCATCCACGTAGGGTGGAATTTTGTGTGGAAACTTAAACTTGCGATTAAGCGAGGGAAAAATATGAAGCATGTGTATATGAGTGTGTGTGTGTCTATGTGCGTGAGTGTGTGTAGCTCAAAAGCAAAATTACGTATAAAAATCGAATTCAAAGTTAATCTTTTAGGATGCAGAATGAAAATTTCCTAAAAATTCCCCCACTCCAAACTAACCATTACATATAATGCTTTTCCTAATTTTTAAATGTTTTCAAAACCGAGCGAGTTGGCTCCGCGGTAATGTGTAGAGCTCGCATTCAGAAGAACTCGGGTTCGATTCCCGTCGACCGCCTACTCTAACCTGGGGGTTTTCGTAGCTTTCCCTGGTCGGTAGGCAAAATCTAGGGTGGTATCTCATCTATCACGATTTTCTTTCCCTCAATTCCGTTTCCTTTGCAACTATCAAGTGTGTTTCTAGGTTTTGTGGTGTGGGGCGCTGCCGGGCATATGGGGTGGATGCTTACTCAAGGACACTGGAGGGTTCCTTGATTAGATGGTTAGCTCTAATAGTGGGACGCGTCTTCGAGTAGGAAACTGTGACTTGTCTGCCTGGGGCCTGTAGCCTTCTGTGGTTCCTTCCTCCTGGGAGAGGTGATAGCCACAATATATCTTCCATAAGTCGCAGTACTCGAGGTTTCCACCTCCGTTATTTACCGTATACATTATTTTTACATTTTGGTTTAAAATTTGGAAGTACAATGTAGTATCTGGAAAAATATCATGAATTATCCTGAATATTTTGAACGTTCTCTTAACTGCCTGTGAAATTCTCTTGTTTCTCATTAAATTTAAAACATAGATAAAATCGAAAAAACTGTATATAAAGCGCAAAATATGCGCTAAATTCGTTTGTAGCATTGGCTGTTTCTAGAATATTCGTTACTACGAGTACGGTACTGAAAATATTTAGAATGTCATATTTCTAAAAATAAACGGAATTTGTTTATACTTGACAGTTACTTTCTAATGTTTTGCGAGTTGATTGCAGTATAGTTTATTCAATTTGCTCCAATAGTTTGTTGATTATCTTCATTTAAGGATTTTGTGTTCACCCAGAAATGAACTTGACTACAAAACACTTCCAGCCTATGATTTTTAAATACTTTAAATCATCATTAGCGCTTAAAGAATATGAAAATTGGCTTATAAATGCATTTGGCGAAGAACCATCTAAGGCAACAGTTTATAATTGGTACACGAATTCAAAATAGACTAGTTTTTATTTGTGATGAATTTCGTAAAGGACGCCCCAAAACTGCTGTTACTGATGAAAATATTACCGCTGTTCGAGCAATGCTTTAAAAAAATCGACGGACATCTTATGAATTTATTCAGGCGAAATTGGTATTGGTATGAGTCAAATCCAAAACATTTTGCAACAACAATTAGATGTGAAAAACTTTTGTTGACTATGGGTTCAACATAAACTTACTCCCGATCAAAAACAACAATGCAATGATTGGTGCTGAAAAATTCTGGAAAAATTCCAAGGGAGCATTTCAAATTTGGTTTGAGATATCGTTACTAGTGATGAATTTTGGGTTTATGTTCCTGAAAAGCAAATTCAATTGCTTTAACGAGTCTTTAGAGCAGAACCTAAGCCTACAGAAGTCCGAAAAATTCGCATTCCTGGTAAGAAAATGGTTGCTAGCTTTTTTTTCTGAATCGGCCATATTGCTACCATAATATCAGAAAATAGATGTACCGTTACTCTCGATTGGTACATAAATGTCTCTTTACCGCAAATTTTTGAAAAATTTCGCGGATAACCCCCAAAATGAAAAGTATATCATGACAACGCATCGTCGCATACAGCAAAACTAACATCTGAGTATCTGGATGCCCTAAAGGTCAGCACTTTAAAGGTCCGCCATACAGCCCTGATCCAGTACCTTGTGATTTCTTTGTTTCCAAAAACTAAAGATAAAATGTGTGGAATCACTGTTTCGTCATCAGATGATAACCATAGGATCAAGGATCAAGCCTAGTGGCCCTAAACTGTAAAAGATAAAGCTACGAACTAACGGAGGGGGCCCCCGAAACTGCGACAAGTACCACATGCAGGCCTTCCGGCCCCTTGTGTTTCTACCGTGACCCCTGGGAGGGAGGGACGAGGGCAGAGATCCGTAGGGCGACCAGATCTGCATGACGACGGGCGCAAGTACGGATGGGTTCCCTAATGTTTCCAGTTTGAACGCATCCGACGCCGGGCAGTCCTGCCCAGAAACCACGAACTTCCGGCAGGCCCCCCGGGGTTGGGGGCCCACTCAGAGGAGAGACCTAAATGAGTAGTCTCTGCAGCGATGTCAGGCAAGAAACTTCTATAAAACACACAGCCACCGCTCAGCCGCAACCTTCTGAACACCGTCGCCTAGTCCTACAACCCTAAAACAGATGACATGGAAGATGGTGGGTACTGGAAATGAGAGGGAGGAGAGTCAGTATAAGATGAACCATCCCAGCATTCGCCTGTCGACCTAGGGAAACCACGCAAAACCCATGGCGGTCGCCGGGGATCGAATCTGGAATCTCCCGAATGCGGTCCCTCAGATGTCTCGTTAGCTCTATGTGTACTAGTCCATGTAGCTGAATCCTGTTTTCAGCATTGCTCCTTTTAAACTTCTAAACAATTATATTTTTATATTTTGTTTATGCTCACTATACAACAATAGTGCAGTATGGGTAGTTTGGGGGAAAATCTGTTATTCGGTGTTCCAGAAACTGGCAATGTATGTTTCTAAGAGAAGTACAAAATTTGTTATGCTGGAAAGCAAGCAGTATTCATTCATACAATGTTGTGGTTGCTGATTTCTGCAAAATAGTACCTGCCAGAAATATTCTCAGCAGAAAAAACACTTGGAAGATCTCGATATCTCAATATGGGTAATTGGTACACGTTATCTGAAAAATTCAGGAAAGACACTGTTTTGAATTACTACACTTCTACAATTGATCTATTGATTAATTGAACTGAGAAATTCTGACAGAAGACGGTGTGAATAACCTAAAATGAGCTTTCCGAAGAGTTGCAGCTGAAAAACCGCCTTTCAGAAATGAATAAGGACGTTAACTTCAGTGAAAACATAAGAGACAAAAAAGTCAAAATGTATAATAATATTCTTCGAAAGAAATCCCAGCTTTAATGTCGCATGGGTATTGAAATTTGGAACTTCCTAAAAACAGATGGCGAGACGACTAAATGGAGTATGATTGGAAGTGTATTTTTTCAACCTTGAAAGTTATTTTAAGAAACGAATACCAAAACATAAATCAAAGAGTTGAACGGAATAGAAAAAACCAAAGCAAAGAGATTAAACAGCACGTTATTTGTCACAAATACGAGAACGCTATTCCCACGCTGTAGCTTCTTGCTCATCTACGCGCACATTTAACGATCCCTTGGGACTAGCTAATTCAGCTCTTGACGGTGATGACATTAAGAGATGCTAGCGCCATGGGCGGTAAATTGGCTCGTTCTGACGTGCATCAGCTGACAGTTCCATTGTATCCCGCCGCGAGCAATCCTGACAGATTATACTGCGCTCACTATCTGTCAATTTGATTACCACTGTCATACACCACTTCATTATTACACTCCTAATACTCAAATAGCTGCATCCGTCTTTCTGGCGAGGTCGAGCGTCTTTCAGTCCTTTCTTAATGAAGAAGCAGAGGGAAGAGCGGAGATTTACAAAAGGGGTATATCATATGTCATCGTTTAAGCCTGAGAGAGATCTCGATGTGTGCAGAGAATAAATTCTTTCTCCTTTCTTTTCATAACGTTTGGAAAAATGAAACGTTTGGCAATTACGGCTTTCCCTACAGGTGGTAAGAAAATTCGCGCCTTTTGACTAAGGCGAAGGGTATTCCTCATTAGAACACCTGCTTCAAAACAACTGTGTTAGGGTAGAGATCGTAGCTTTTGCTCAGGGTATTTAAATCGCTAAACAGTGGATTGTTTACGACTATAATGATGCTAATAATAATAATTACTATTCTATAATACAGCATTATAAGACAAATCTTAGGTCCACAAGTCATAGTTGAACAATATAGACAGAGGTAAACATGTAATAAAAATACATACCGACATCTACGTGACATTATAAAACAAAGATTTAATTTAATGTATGGACATATTAAACCAATGAACCAAAACAGGCTCACAAAACAAATAAGGGAATTCTCCAAAACTAGAAGTAAACTATATACTATGAAGCGGATTGGTGAAGTAAACAGCAAGATGCAACAAGATATCTGGAACAGTGATATCTTTAGAATCAAGGTGCATAAGTGACAGGTTGAACAAGTGGACAAACCGAAGAAAAAAAACTGGAACATGGGCAGATGACGTAAGGAAAACCCACAGCCAAAGAATTAGAGAACCATGGATTCAAAGAAAAACAAAGAAACGTCTCTAACCACTTTGGTAGTCCTTAATAGACTCATTCGCAATAAAAAATAAAAGAATAATAATAGGCCAAGTTATTCCCACTTTATGATTTACCTAACACAATAAAGAGTAAGTAACCTAACTCTTTAATATGTTCTCTAATTCTGTGTGACACTTGTATATAGGCTAGAAAATATTTCATAGTTGTTGGGTTATTAACACAACCACCATCACCGACGCTGCCAGAGCAATTGCTACTAGCACTACCATCACTGCTACCACCATTACTACAATAATTAATACCACCACCACCACCGCCGCCACCGCTTCGACTAATGCTTCCATCATTGCCATCAGGACCGCTGTCACTAGGACCACTACTACTACTACTACTACTACTACTACTACTACTACTACTACTACTACTACTACTACTACACCTATATCCCTACCAGACTAACGCTACCATTGCTACTACAACTATTACCTACTGATCTAAGGAGGTTATTTATTATTGCATCTCTTTAAATAAAAGGAAGTAAGAGAAAACAAAGTCTTTTTTACAGTGTGTTATTTGAGAGCGCAAATTGAGGAGCGTTTTTTCAAAACTCGATAGATGCAAAATTTTACGAAATTCAGTCATATATAGTATCGGCATAAATTGCACGTCCTGCATCGTTCTGTTAAATCAGTTTTTGCATATCGATCCCTGTGCAGAAGATAAGGGATTTTAGCAGTTTTTTTTCCAAACTTGATAAGTGCACTAGCTCAGTTAAAGCAAAAGTCGATGCAATCTTATTACATTCTAACACAGCATATACCAACGTTAATTCTATGAAATGCAATGTGGCCTTGACTGCTATCTCTCTGTAGTGATTCTTGGAATTCGCGCTCATTTCTGCAAGCTTTATTACACTGCTGTATCGTTTGCATTAACTGCTAACTCGCAGTTCTGGTTCTTGGATTTCACTTCACTTCTGCAAGCTGTTTTACGTGGTATATTTATTCTTATACTGTATTCACTTTTAGGTCAATCCGCGCCAAAACAAACCCACGTGACGAGTGCACCGTGGTACGACACGGTAGTACTGCGCGCAGGAAAGTTGTCCCATGCTAATAATTCAAATTCTAGAATGAATTTATCCTTAAATGGTATAATAATATCCTATAATGGTATAAGAGATTAATTTACACTGATTTATACTGTTAAACAGAGCTGCAATTTGTATGGGTCACCTGATCGGAGCATGCGCAGGATATTGTTTGTTTAGTATCATAGTGGACGGTGAACTTGCTCTCGCGTCTTCATCGTCCTACATAAAGCATAAACTGGGCAGACCATCGACTAGTGGTGAAAAATAAAGTGTTGAATGTTTATTATAAGTTATATGAGAAATATTTCACACAGAAGTGGTGAAATTAACTTCTGAGTTCACCGGTGTTTCGAATGCAAGCATGAACAGTGCTCGCAAAGAAAAATCTGAAACAATAAAAGTGTTATACGCGGGAAATAAAGAAAGCGTGTTGAAATTCGCGATTTCAAGAATGTTGCATTTTGTAAGGAATGCAATTTGCGTAACAGTGCACAATTTCATTTCTTTTTTAAATGAGCCACCAACAGTTGATAAGGTGCGCTTCCAGAGAGCGAATAAATGTAAATGATCGCATACCTGTTACTTTCATTTTCGCTCTTTCTTTTAGAATTAACTATTATATGTGCAAACTTTTATTTTGCTGTAACTGTCAATCTTACCTCTTTTAACCCCTAACAAAATATGCTAGTCGCCGTTTAAGCTGTCGGAATAAGGGCTCTGTCCTTTATGTATTACGTGCCGCGTGTACTCATCACAAACGGTCGTGAAAGTGACACTAGTCACCTGGGTTTTGTTTTGACGTGGATCAACCTACGAGTTCACATGTTCACATAGTCTCGATGCACTCCACGAAATTCTAAAAGCAAAGGAAATAAGCATTGTAATGTATCTGCGTTGTCTTACAATGATATAAGTAAATTTCATCAACACCTTTATGTGCATAACATAATACACCAAAACAAATTCCTTGTGAAATATATATGACTATTACATCTCCTAATCGCAGAATGGTGAAGAAAGAAGCTGCAAATATAAAGCAGACTATAAGCATCAAATACAGTGTGAGAACTAATGATGGCCGAGTATTGTCAGTAAAGGAAGATTTTAAGAAGTGCAGATGTAGGGAGATTCACTATGATAGAGAAAAATCAAGGCACCTTCTTGCATGTTGTAACATGCGCGGTGTAATCTGCCTGCATTCTTTACGTATGAGTGCCCGTAGATGATTTGGGCTTATCGGTTCTTGAGCGTAGACCTGTTCCTTTAAATGATCCCACAGAAAGAAATCCAGTGGGGTGAGATCAGGTGATCTAGGAGGACATGTAATCGGACCCCCTCAGTCAATCCAATTTTGTGGATATGAACATGGTATTAGAAAAATGTGGATAAACGTTTGCGACGAAAAAAGGAAAAGCAGTCTTTTCATTGTCAAAATATAAGTACATATTTTACAACTTCTTCAATCTTGCATTCCGTACACCCACAGATACATGCTCTACCTTCAAAATGGGACTGATGAACATTAAGACTGAGTCAGATGTGGAAAAGTAAAATGAACTAAGAACCATCTACAGACTGCACAAGCTACGTTCAAAAAGGTTTTATCAGCTATTGAAAGAGGAAAACTCCGGGACAATCACTATTTGCTGATATGCAGCAGAATCAACCTCTGCCTAAACTTTCAGTTAGCGAGGTTCTATGCAATGCAGGTGTGGCTGTATAATCTAAACACAATGATTCCTTCTAAAATACAGAAAAAGGTGATATTTCCTTATATACATGGTTGGAAACTGAACCAACTAAAAGCTGCAACCAGGTTGCCTCTGCTTTGCACCAGTTCTTATTTGAACTGGAAGAAAGGATCTCCAGCAACGCTCCTTCTACCATTCGTTTATATTCAGACTCTTGCTTTAATCAAAACAAGAATAGCACGATGATGTTCATGATTATCGCTTTCTTGGAGAAGAGTAGACAATTTTCCGGCATTTCACATATCTACCTAATGCGTGGACACATTTATATTTCTCCAGACATAGTTTTCGGCAGAATTGAACAAGAGTTAAGGAAAAAAGGGAATATCTTGAGCCCTGATGAGTACATTAGATATTTCAAAATCACGGCTCTGTGAAAGTATTGTTTAGAGACTGGAAAATTAAAGATTTGAAAGAAAGTGCGAACCAAATACCGAAGTCAAAGCTTCCTTTCAGGATGAATACACAACGAATCGTAACATATTCCAAACAAGCAAAGGAAGACCATAAAGTGTGTGTAGTACTGAAGGGCTTGGTGAATATTGTCGTGGCCTCTCTTTAAATACTTCACAGAAACAGAAGGGTAGAACACTCGCTTGCAAGAGGTACGGGCAAATTATACAAGATCTGCAAATGGCGAGGCTACGACGAGGGACGCAGCTAAAGAAAGTACCGAAAATATTACTAATCAGAATAATACCTGGCTTTAAGGGAGAGGAAGAAGTCTACTCTACCATAATTAAAACTCGTCAAGAGTGGATGGCTAAGGGTTTAATGAGATAAAGACTAATTACATTACTTACATTCTTTTCCCATTGTCTGTTGACGAGGCTATCGTGCCGGAGCACGAAGAAAACAGTTCTACGTCTTGCCTATTCGGGGCTTGCTTACTGACTCCCAAACCAACGCTAACTCTAAAGCGTTACTGACGCTATCCCCTCCCTAACACTTAGTTCCCCTTGACTTACCCCTACTCACAGACAAACTGCCGTCGCGGATCTCGGTGCCCAGAGAGTCGTGTATCCTATTATCTGTGCACATGCCACAATATGCCTTTCTGCATTTTCATCATGCCTTAATCCAGCGGTAATGTTTTCGGTATTATTCTTACAGTTCTCATTTACGTGGCTATTGTCAAGAGGAAAAAGCAATGGCGGCGTTGTATACAAATGCAGTACACCCAGATCTACAGGGAAGACCGAATGCAAGAGAGGCTTGCCGGCTACATCAATAATATTATGCTTAACCTAAAAGCAGGTTAACTAGAAAGCGCGGAAATTAAAACTTCTTGCAATTTTGCAAGTCCTGTTTTAGGTATAATATCTTGGAATAATTGAGATCGCTTTTAAATTTATCAGGATACAGGAAAAAATGAATGAATACAGGATTCAGTGTCCCTGTTGGTTCAGAGAAAGGGCATTCGGCACAGAAAGCTAAAGATCTGTGTTTCCAATTCTAGTCGTGGCACTGATTCAAATTTCTGAAAGATGACTATTGGAGAAATTATTAAAGGGAATTTTGTACATCAAGAAGCCGGATATATGCATTTAAATAATTTATTCCTTTATCCAGCTCTGTGTTTTATATAAAACGTGGATTTCCTCCTAAAAATATTATAGCACCTAAAGACTTCACCCAGCCCACACGTGTTTCCGAGAAAGAGGAAGGAGGCGTTTAATTGAAACAGGCAGTTTTACGCTCCAACAAACATCCGCGTGAACATCCGCGGATATGCCGTACACCAGAGTTTGAACTGCTGAGTTCGACTTCATATAACCAGGCGACATAAAAAAACTGTATCGTATTTGGTGGCATCCAATTTGAGAATATTCAGTAATTGATCAAATGCTATTTGTTTACTGTGTGTAGTTTAGATTTCTTTTTTTACTTATTTCCTATCTTTTGAGACCGGTACTACCTATTTCCTCCCTATTTTAAGAGACCCTTGCTTGTAAATAAAGCGTTTCTAGATGTGGGTTTATTAACAAAAATGATCACCTGCTACCCATCTCCTACCATGAACCTTGTAACATCTAATTTTGGGAATATTATTGGACCAATTCTTGTTATGTTCACGAAAGAAAGAAATAATAAATAAAACATGTATAAGCATTACATCAACTATCGATTTGTTTACTTATGACTACTTCGGAAGCTACTTCCCTAATTATGTCTTCTAATCAAACTGCTGTACAAGAACATCCAATGTATAATTTCAGGAATTTTAATATGTTCATCCCATTCAGTCCAGAGAATGTCAGATTGTAACAGAGTTTATGCTTAAATTATAGAATCAACTATTATACTAAGGTTAAGTGATTTTTGTTTGTTTGTTTCTTTTTCTTTATTTATTTTCTGTTACTTTGCAATTATTTGTGTATGGGTAATTAAACGTTAGCTTTTCCAATCTCAATTATCTTAATATATTACTTCTTTGTATTAACTTATGCAGCAGGTTTTTGTTTATTTGTTTTTATGCAATTGTTTTCTCTCTCTTTTTCTTACTCCCTCGTATCTTTTGCATTATGGTTTTGATTTTTGACTATAACTTTATATACATACATACTAAGCATCTTCATCTGGCAGAGTGGACAAGTAGCTTTATGGTCTTATTAGGATAAACAAATAAATAAAAGTTCTCATTAAAAAGAATACAATCTATGTTAATCGCTTAAGTTAATCTGAAAACAAAATATTATATGAAAAATATTGGAAAACAAGTACCCTTCATATTTTCTATTAAGTAAAATGCTGCCTGCAGCTTTTACGTACTGTTTCTACCACTTACCTATGCTAATCATTCCACAAAAAATTGGATATTGAGATCTCCTGCAAATATATGCTTAGGGCACCCTGAAACAAACAATTTTTTTTTATAAAAACGTTCATATGTACGTATATAGCGATCGGCCATGGTATGAATGCGTGTGTTGGGAAAAGGAACTAAGCGGTTACGAAATAAGTGGGTAGGGCATCGGAAAGACAGTCAGGTTAAAAAAAAATCGAGTTGCATTTACTAGTGAGGCTAAGGCCTGCAAATGTAGTCCTGTTTTCATTGTGCGACTATTCCTTTCCTCTAGCCTTACTGTTAACAAAAACAGTGGCGTCCTGCACCAAGCGCATTCATATCGTGGCCGATTAGTACGTGTGTCTAAAGGTAGCATAACTGAAAAAAAAATGGGCTGTTTACCAACACAAAAATTTGCACTATATTCTCCCACCTGAAACTTCTTTTGCGTGGAACCATTTTAATAAATTATTATTTTCTAAAAAAGCCCTGTAATGATTTTGAGCAAACTGTCATTGTATTGAGAAATTGATGTATAAATCTTATGTGTAACATTCATATGACTGTCACTATTTACAATCATTTATTTTTATATAGCATCTAAAAGCTATTCTTGTAAATCAGCTAACTGAAATAAAAGTTTCCATAAATAGTTCAATTATACATTTCGTCTAGATACAAAGGGAATAGCGATAGTAAAGGGTTTAAAATTTGCTCGCTATATACTGATAATTAAATTCGATGTAAGAAAGTGGCTGAATTGCCATGGCTCTTACAAAAAATGTGAAGGTATTGAAAAATTCAAACTAATAGTAACGGATATCTCGAAAATGGCTGATGTCTTATCACCATATTGAAGGGAACAACTTGTGCTACAGAATTTATATAGTACATACAAAATATGCTGGTTTGTTTAGTTGTTTGCGCTTTTAAATTGACGGTATAGAGTAGAAGACACACTACCTATACGCCTATTTTAACATTTGAAACCAGCAGGAAGCCAAAACAATAACAACAATGTAAGCGAATTAATAAAAATAATAAATATTCATTCATAATTAACTCCTGTTCAGGGGGTATTTCACAGCTACACAAAATATATGTAGAGGACATTATTATAAACAGTAATACAAGGTACACTTGGATATTTATTAAAAATGTTACATGAGTTCCTTAATAGCGTTTAATTGAATTTCTGAATTACGAATTACTAGCTACCCACTGTTTGGGAATATAGCTTTAACATATATTATTGGACCAAAATTGCATTGTTATTAATAGCTACAGCTGTTGTACAGTTGGGTTTTGACAAGCATATAATTAATGTTTTGATTAATATTTATGCGAATACGAGTTAAATATACAGGGTGGACCATTTAAGTTGAGACTGTACAATATCTCCGAAACTAAGCATTGTAGAAAGGAATGTCTTTAATAAAATTTGCTTGATATTATGGGGGAAAGTAAATACCATTAGTCGGTTTTGTTTGGAGGACGTTATGATGGTTATTTTAGGATCAATTTAATTTTTTTTTTAATGGGAACCTACATTTTGTGTTTTCTCATTAAGAAATGGTGTATAAAAAGCTGTTTATTTTGTGATGTGGAATAAGCAAACAACATAAAAAATGTTGGTTCCCAATTACGAAACCTAACTTGGCCCTCAAATGACCATCCATAAATGGTCCAACCATTCATTGCGCTCTTCGTACACATTCAGAATGTTCATTGTTATTTACTTTAGTGTAAGAACAATTACAAAGTGCTTTATACAAATGTTGTTTAGTTTTTATGAGGAGCGAGAAAACAACAGAGAAAAGGTAAGTTCCCGTTTAAAAAATTAATTCACCTTAAAATAATGATCACAAAGTCTCCAAATAGAACACAACTAATGGTATTTACTTTTATTGAAGTAAATATCAAGCAACTTTTATTGAAGACATTTCTTTCTACAACGCTTAGTTTCGGAGATATTGTACAATCTCAACTTAAATGGTCCACCCTGTATGATTGCATTATTTTAGAAATTCAGGACAACATTGTCATAAATTTGGTGGATGTCAAATAATTTAAATTCAGAATTGAAGTGTTTTGAGAGATAATCTAAAATTTATTGAGGCATTGTATTCTTTCTCGCAATAGTATTAACAGTTTTGAGAGGGGTACCATATTGAGTACATATTGCACTGAAGCTAAGTAAATCAGTCACAGAGCAAAGATGATATAACTATTCCAAGGATACGATATGAAAGAAATAATGAAAGAAAGTTAAATTATTCTTTTAACGAAACATTTTTAAACTAGCGACTTTATCTGACATTGTACAGGCTGAATATCGACTTAATTAATTTAATTGATCCCAACTATTGCTTTTCATGAACTAATTGTAACGACACAGAAGATTTTTATGGTTAAATATGCTCTTTAACTCTTATAATTGCTATCTTGCACAGTCCATGATATTTCTGAAAATAAATGAATAGGATATGAAGCATTGTTAATGTACCCCCAACAGTCTTTCAATTCTGAAAATGACATGGAGCCTTTAAATACCTTTTGGCGGCAAAACAATTATAGGAACGTTGTAGTAATTCTTTATATGATAATAGTGAAAATTAAAACAAAATAATTTCTCTTTGATCCAGCACTTATTCATTTAACCTAGAAGATAACGGGTCTCACATAATTAAAAAATCCCTGACATCAATACAAAATGAAGTATGGTCGTAATTGGTAAATATAAAGATTTTCCATTTCCAGAGCTGCAAGTAAAACATTTTGTAAAAGGTACAGAGGTTATAACCACCCACAAAAATAATCTCAGATTTTAACTATGAAATATCAGTTTACTAATTCTGATGTCGATGTCGTTGTTTCTAACGCTCCCCATATGGCGTACGACCTGCGGGGATACCTCATTCTACCAAGCGATGACTGGACTCATTTCTGAGTGGAGACACCCAGGGGTGAAATCCATTACCTCCGGATTGGATGGCGGTGGAATGAGAGGACCTACAGATTTTACCGTGAACTCCAAACCAAGTTGGGCTTTGCGGATAATTCACATGAGCAAGTCAGAGGTGAAGGCGTGGATAGGGCCAACTTAATATCGCCACCCCAGAACCGGGAATCGAACTCCGGACCCTCAGTAGAAGAGCGGAAACGAAATCACTGCACTACTCGTACCATAACGTCCCTAATTTCTGATGTCATGGACAATCTTCCTGGTGAACTTATTTATTTATTTGTTTACACGCTGGTGATGAATTCTATTAAAACATACAGGGCAAATACACCAAACTTTCTAATATAAGGATTGTTAAAAGTTTTGGAGAATTACAGCATACATATCGTACTTTTATAAGCATATTAAGATGTTGTCTTTCGTCTTGCTGTGTTTTCTGTTTTCCTCAGTTGCTAAATGTATGTTGCTTGGTAGGACATATCCGCGGCTTTTGTCTTATGTTACTTGCGTTTTCTGTGTAGCACCAATCACTATTTTATACTTTTTGGCATTCTCCTCAAACATTATCGTTTATGGCTTCAATGTGTTGTATTCTTGAAATCCGTTTTAATATGTCACCATTTAGGAGTTGCAATTAGAAACTGTCTTATAGCTCATCTCTGTTAGCAGGAGCAGGGGTTTTCATTAGTGAAAGAATTACCAAGTTTTCTTTCTCTATCATATTAGTAAAGGTATAGATACATAAAAAGAGCCTTCAGTGGAACTAAATTCGCTTCAAGCAATGAAATAGTCCCATTTTAAATCAATTCTTGTTACATACATAGGAATTGTAATTACTGATCACAAAGTAGGCTTTAAAACGAGTGCCTTTAACGTTTATGAAGTCCTGCAACGGAATTTAAATCGTCTTTTTAAACATGTAAAATAAAGGTCTTCAACTTTTTAAAACATCTTCCTTCTTTGCTATTTGCATTTCAAATTCACTTCTCTTTCCGCATTTTCTTTCATTAACTATCTCCAACATTTACCTAGAGTTTTCGCCCTGTATGCCTCATATCATATTCAGTATATATTACTGCTGAAGTATCGTTAGCCGTCTCTGTTCTTTCTTTGTTGGCGGATAAACTTTTGTTCAGACTTATTAAAAGTCTTGATACAGACAATTTCCTTTTAGGTTTTCCGCTAATTAAATCTATAAATGTTTAACATAGTGATAGGACGATACCACCATTTCTCAATACTCGAAACTTCATACCGATATTGATTTTTAAGCACATTCGATATCATACTCGTTTTATAAAAAAAACTGAAAAGCGTTAGCTTGTTCACTGAATTATGTTCAGTGTATAAACACATGTAACCAACTTTGCATTGTCTGCTAAGTCCGAATTCTTCGGCATTCAACAATTGGCAGCAATGCTTTTCTTGAGAATGCCACATACTATATATGTTTTTCATCCGGTAATAACTAATTAGCCATATAACACGCGGAGCATAGATGTTTGTGGATTAAACCTCTCTACCCCACTCTATATACATGTATAATACAAAAGCATATCAGACAGAATTAAAATTTTCAATAAAAAAATCAAAGCAGATATATTAAGGAGTCAAATATGCTTATTTAAGAATATGAAAATTCATAAAAGAACAAATATTTCCATACGCTGAATTATCTCACGTCATAAGTCGTGACTGGTTTCTCTGGATTCACATATTTTCGTCACCGGAGTTGTAATGGCTGAGATTGAGTCACAAAATCAGACTATTGCGGAAATGTCCGGTAAATCAGCTTCATTCACAACTCAATTAACGCTGCATGTTACATGAGTACCTCTCGTCCTTTCTCCATTGTTTTAAGCATGTTTTCCTTTAGGCACAAGAGTCTATGTGATGTTGCACTCATCGCAGTCAAGGTCTATCAAGATCTATAGTCAGCAACTCTTTGGGGACACGTGTGGGGCAATAACGTGCAGTCTCACAACCTTTCATTCCTTATCTAGCATAAAACTACACACAACAATAATTGAACAATTATTTTCCATGGATACTACGGACAAAATTATAAGCATTCATAGCACTGATAAAGTTAGTCCCCACAACTTCCTTGCAGTGCGATAGATTAAAGCTAACAAGGCAGTCAACTTCATGTGGCATCAGCCTTCTTCTTTCTATTAGAGGGCTGAGTTATGTCCATGGTAGCGAGCGGGATGGCTCCGCGGTAACGTGTAAGACTCGCGTTAGGGAAGTTCCGACTTCTATTCTCGGCGGCCACCCAGTCTGACCATGGATTTTTCGTGTTTTTCCCATGGTTAACAAAGACGAATGTTAGAGTGGTATGTTCTGTAACTATTTCCTCTCACTTCATTTCCCTTTCATGTTTTAGGTTGACTGCGGTTCGGTCGGTGCCGGGAAGATGGCGCATAGGCTTGGATTTGGAACTTTTTCTTGGCCCTGCTAGAGGGAAACCCGTCTTCCCCCTCTGCTGGGTCAGGTTTCCCCGGTCCCACTCGAGGGACGTCACCGAGCGACCCACCCGTGGCCGGGTGGTCAAGCCTGTAACTGTTAGGGAACTCTGCATCGTCTTGCACCGACCTCGCTCTACAATCCATACATCTCCTGCGGTTTTCTCGTCTCATCCGTTTCTCCCGGGGTGTACACACAAAAGATCTATTGGGGCGAGGTGCTAGGTATCCCTCCGTTAATTAGTCCTAATCCTATGTCCATGGTTCTCATTTTCCTTTCATTCCGTTTCCTTCTCATCTTCCAAGTCTGCTTTCAGTTTTCGCGGTGTAATACGGTGCTGGACGGTTGGCACGGATGCTTGCTACACGAAAAGACAATTCCGCGTCGACGCCAGAGAGCTGACTGTTGTAAAGGTTGCTCAGCTCTCTCTCTCTGGGCAGCCACAGGGGTGATGGTGGTATTAGCTAAGTGGAAACCGAGGGCACTAACTCCCCACGTGGACACGGTGTGTCACTAGTTGTACTTTTGCGGGAAAGGCTAATTTTCTGATTGGCTGTTTCAAGTTTCGACGTTCGTAACGAACTAAATTGCAGGCACGAAGAAAGGGACCATGTTGGATTTTGATAGCTGGAAGTTTTCGTCCGAAGTTTTTTCACCAGGAACAAAGCCGAGACGGTAATCATACATTTACGCTATTTCTGATTGAATGTATATTTGTTGTAATATTGGTGTTTTCTATTAACTTCAGTGATATTCGTAGAATGAGGTAGAAAACTGATAGGTTACTGTATGTTGCAACATTTTTATATAACGAATTAATTTTCAGATACATTGAGCCGTCCAGACAGAGGGGATACGCCTACGATTTACATTCCTTCCAGTGTTGTGGTTCGAGTCCCGAATGGTGACATAGAATCTGAAGGTATGTTATTAAGTTTCCAGCATGAGAGTGCTGAATGAAAGGTTAAGTTTTTAAGAGCTTCTTAGTATTGCTGAATTTTATATTGTCCTGATTTATTTTTCAGATATTGTGAGTCATCCAGACAGTGGAATATAGATTAATTTTCGTGTTTGCACTTCATAATTGATGGGTGGAGATCACAGCCAAAAATAGGTAAGGTAAAATCAACCTTTAATGCAAATTAATTAGCATGTTACTGTGCTAATATTCAAACACATAGATGCAGATCATGCGAGTGATATTCTTGTATAATTAAAAAATGTAGGATTATTGGTGGACTGACACAGTAACTGTCAAGGATAGCATGCCAATGATACTATAATTCTTTTAAGACGGTGCCCAAATGAAATTTTCTAATACAGAAGGAAGAAAGATATTTGATATTGTCGTATACCTCACTTTGTATTATTTTTCAACTTCAGAGGAGAGCTACTCGCTTGTGAGAGGGATCGTTAACCAAACAAAGAACTTTAATTTACGAGGCAACGACGAAGGGCGCAGCTAAGTTAACTCACAAAATATTTACTACACCAACACAATGCCTCGCTTAAGGGAGAGGAAACGATTCTATTCTACCATAATTAAAAGTTAAAAGGCGTGGATGGCACACAATTTATTAGATGAAGTTAGTTACATACCTTTGCCCATTGCCTGCCGACGAGGACATCGTGTGTTAGCAGTTTCCCGTCTGTCTCACCCGAAGCCTACTCACTGAATCCCACAAGAAGCTACGCCAACTCGGCGTCAGTAACGCTATCCCCTCCTAGACACACTGTTTCCCCTGATTCGCCCCTACTCACAGACAAACTGCCGTGCTTCGGAGTCCAGAGAGCGTCTTAACATTAATATCTGTGCACATGCCACATCTCCCCCTGGCCACCGAAGTCGACGCCCTCGTCGACACAAGGAAAATAAAGATAATAAGAAACATGAAAAGAACAAAACAAAATGACACAAAAATGACATACACATGTGTTATGAACCAGAATATAACAATAATATACATGTGTGATAAGCACCCACAATAATAATACACTTTTAATTTAGCAGAGACATTCATATCACACATTCCTAAAAGCAAAGCTTAATTAAGCATCACAAACTCAGACTTTAGTGTCTATAAGGACCCACAGGATCATAGTAAGGGTAAAGGCGTGACACATGAACACTCTGATGTTTGGTACGGGGAGCATGAGGTCGACCAACAAGGTAGGTAACAGGAGTGATCTGTCGGATAATTTCAAAAGGGCCAAAATATCTATGTAGCAACTTTGTACATTTACCTTTCTTCCTAATGGGAGTGAAAACTTTAACTAATTGACCTACATTATAAACCACATCTCTATGTTTAGCATCAAATGCTTCTTTTTGCTTCACCTGCTGCTTTGTAATGTTAGCAACAGCAACCTCCCGTGCCTTCTGAATCTCTTGCAATGTCTGTCTCACAAAAAGGTCATTAGACGTAGCTTGTAGCTGAACCTGGTTAGGTAAAGAAGGTTCTCGACCATATATCAAGAAAAAGGGTGAAAATTTAGTAGACTCTTGAACACTTGAGTTATACGAAAAGATAACATAGGGCAAAATTGAGTCCCAATTCTTCTGATTATTGTCCACAAAATGGCTGAGCATATTTAAGAGGGTTTGGTTAAATCTTTCAGTAAATCCGTTGCAAGCTGGATGATAAGCACTGGTGAAATTGGAAGACACTGATAAAGATCTCAACAATTCCTGTGTCACCTCACTTAAGAAAACTGAGCCACGATCAGATAACAAGGCAGCAGGGGCTCCATGCTTACAGATGATGTTATGCAAAATAAATTTAGCAACTTGAGGGATTGTTGCTGAAGAAAGCGACGCAGACTCGACCCAGCGAGAAGCATACTCGGTCGCAACGACAACATATTTGTGTCCAGAATTTGAGCGTGGGAGAGGCCCAAGCAAATCAATACCCCACCGCTCGCCTACAGATGTAACCGGAATTGGTTGTAATAAGCCTGCTGGTTTCTGATTCTTCGGTCCTTTTCTTGTTTGACAGCTGGGGCAGGTTCGGACAAAATGTTCAATATTTTTCTTCATACCAATCCAGTAATACCTGGAGTGAATATTGGCAAATGTTTTTGAGAATCCTAAGTGGCCTGAAAGAGGATCATCATGACATGAAGAAAGAATTTCATGTTTTAGAGCTTCTGGAATAACCAGCAGATGGAGAGGGCCACTGGAGCCAGCATTTTTACGATAAAGAACACCTGATTTGAGTGTGTAGTTGGAAACTTGTCTCTGAAGCTTAGCAGGGGCCGACGGAGGATCATGGAGAGCATTAATAAGCTCAAGTAACCCAGTATCTTTCTTCTGATGGTCAGCAACTTCAACTGATGACAGCAAACATGTGGGGAGTTCATCAAGCTGTTCAAGATCACTTTCTGTAGGTTGTAACACAGGAAATCTCGATAGAGTATCAGCATCATGATGCTTCTTGCCAGATTTATAAGAAATGGTATAATCAAACTCTTGCAATTTCAAACTCCATCGTGCCAAACGCCCAGTCAAATCTTTCAAATTATTTAAATAACAAAGGGAGTGATGATCAGATACAATATGAACCTTGTAGCCATAAACAAAACTGCGGAAGTGGGTAAGTCCAAACAGGATGGCCAACAATTCCAACTCAGGAACACTGTAATTACGTTCACATTTAGATAGTGTCCTTGAAGCCCACTGGTTTCAACACATTATCAATCTTCTGATACAACACTGAGGCAACCCCTAGTCCACTGGCATCAGAGTGTAGTTCGGTATAAGCACCAGGAGTATAGTGAGCTAAGACAGGGGCCGAAACTAATAAGTCTTTCAAATTTTGAAATGCAGTTTGCTGATCAGATCCCCAAATAAAACTTTGATTCTTCCTAGTCAACTGAATTAGAGGTTGAGCAATATTAGCATAGACCTTGATGAATTTCCTGTAAAAATTTAACAATCCCAAAACTTTTCTCACATCTCGAACATTTTTAGGACGAGGCAAATTTTGAATGGAAACAACTTTGTCAGAATCAGGTGAAATGCCATCTTTAGAAACTTCAAAGCCTAAGAGTTTGATCTTTTGCATGGCGAAGAAACATTTTTCTGTTTTAAGTTTAAACTTGTGGTGATCCAGACGTTGAAAAACAGCCTCAAGATTTTGTAACAACTCCTCAAAGGTTTTAGCAAAATCAACAATGTCATCCAGATATGCAATAGCCTTTTTAAAATTCATATCGCCTAACAACTTGTCTGCGATGTAACTGAAAAACCTAGGGGCATTTGCCAATCCAAAACTCAAGCGCGGAAATTGATATTGACCCTGAAAAGTGACAAAAGAGGTGTATTTCTGGCTATCCTCTGCAATAGGTACCTGAAAGTATGCTGACAGTAAATCTAATGAGACAAACCATTTAGCCTCCCCCAAATAACTTAACAAATCATCTATCAATGGTAAAGGGAAAGAGTCGGTCTCTGTAACAGCATTCAATTTTCTATAGTCGACACAAAATCTCATGGAGCCATCTTTCTTTTTGACAAGTACTACAGGAGAAGCCCAGGAGGACTGTGATTCCTTGATAATGCCAGCATCTTGCATCTCTTTAACTTGCTCAGCAATAAGTTCCTTTTGTTTATGGGGAACTCTATATGGTCTTTGCTTAATTGGCTTAAGGTCATTTACTTTGATATCAAATTCTGCAACATCCGTAGTACCAAGTTCTTGTAATGTTGTGGCAAAAAGATCACTATATTTCAATAATAAAGCATGTAAGTCAGCCTTTTGGGTTTCCAGGAGTTTACCATTAACATTAAAATTACAATTTGGAGCTGGCAGAGGAGTAACATCGGATGACAAAACAGAATTACTCTGAACGAGTGCAACATCATACGCTTTGGCTAAGACTGTATTTGCAAACAATGTTGTGGAACTGAAGTATTATTACGCACTGGAATACTAAGTTCAGAGGCAGAATGACACAATAACGGTGGAATGGACAGATTCTTCTTTTGCATTATGTTAAGAGCAGGTTCAAACATAACCTCATTGCTAATGGCTGACAAAGGCTTAACTGATATATAGCATGTAGACAGAGGTGGAATTTTAACATCATTCATAACTGCCATTTTAACACCAGAATCTGTACAACTATTATCTTGGAGAGGGTTTACTGCCATATCAACAAAAGGTCCTTATGTTAGGGTTATTGGTATACTGAACGCATCATTCTTAGAAGATTTCAGGGTTATCAGATTATGTGCATAGTCAATTATAACATCATGGGTCTGCAAAAAGTCATTGCCTAAAATCAAATCATGGGACAACTCTTTCACAACTAGTACATCCTCCTGAAAAAGAACATCATTAATATGGAAATCTAACACATTGTGGTAAGGCGCATCAAGTAACTTGTTTCCTGCAGTGCGGAGCATCATCTCTATAGGTTTTAATGTAGAATGATCAAGAACATGTGCAGCATTCACAATACTCACTGCGCTTCCTGTATCGAGCAAGATGGACAGCTCTGTCTGGGCAATACGACCAGGAACTTGCAATATCTGACCTGATAATGCAGACACATCCCGTTGAGGTGTAGCTATGTCCCGTTGAGGTGCAGCCATGCTGGTGGGCGGTGGTGGTGCTGCTACGTCTCGTCGCGCGAGGCTCGGCGCCAGTCGTTTTTTGACTGCGGGAGGCGGCTCCGGCAAAAGCGAGCCAGGTGGCCCTGCCTGTTGCATCTATAGCAGGTGACAGGTGGATCCCTCCGGTTGAAGTCAGATGACCGTGGAAGCTGTGAATGGTGGGAAGTTCTCTCCGAAGATGGTAACTGAAACTGGTTAACTCTGTTACATAACTGTTCCACACGATCAATCAGCTGATGCATAGGATCGATAGGTACGCCCACAAGAGAAGAAGCCTGAGAAGGCTGAGGAGAGGCTGGTAAAGTAACAGCAGGAACAGATGCAGTATTAAATAGAACAGAGGGTGGCGTAACCACTGCAGCCTGAGATTGAGCAGACACTAGATGTTCACCGTTCTGCATATAAAACTGTGCTTTATCCACTCGTCGAATGATTTGTATTACCTCATCAACAGTTTGAGGATTTAATGGCAATAAAGATTGTACATACAGAGGTCTAAGACCTTTAAGCAAGTGTTTAATTTGTTCCAACTGCAACATAGTTGGGTTGACTTGGTCACATAAAGATAGCACGTCATAGATGTAACTAATAACAGGTTCATCATCCAACTGTACCCGCTGTCTGAGTTTCATTTCCAGAATATCACTCTGGTTTGTTGTCTGAAATGCATTTAGAAATTGTGTAGACAAGAAAACCCAATCATGGTGAGGGTGCCGATGGCGAAAAGTTAGAAACCATGATGCAGCAGTATCTCGTAAATAGCATGGAAAGCATTTCAATTTCATTTCTTCTGACCAGCCATTAGCAGCAGCGACCATTTCAAAGTTCTGCAGAAATTCATGCGCCGACAACCTACTGGAATTCTCAAAGTAAGAGAGGTCAATGTCCGGGCGGCAGACAGCTGACTGCGTTGCACGGGCCACGACAGGCGGATTAGACATCGCTAGTAACTGAGTAACAACAGGCGTACTAACACTGGACATAGATTCTACTTCACTGTGCTCGCTAACTGGAGCAATTGCTATATCAGATTTCTGTGCAGTACGTCGCTTAGGCATGATTGCAGCACAAAAGTTTACGCAACCAGTAAATAAACAGTATGACAAGGCAATACAGATTACACCAAACTAAACACTTATAGCATCACATGAATGTAAGTAGCAAGATCAGAACATAGGCAAATAAAACAGTTCCAGAAAGAATACAATTAAGCGCCCGCGGCGAAATATCAGAAAATTATACCAACACACCTCTACACAAGCCACTTGGACACAATACCAAGATTTTTAATCAGAATGAACACATGGAAGAAAACAAAATGGTAGCTTCAGTGAGAAACCTCGAACTGGAAGTTAAAACAAAACCACGTCACACCTAGTGTGACCACCGCTAACATTATCTCAAAAGGAGCAGAATGCAGACTTGTAATTTATACGTAGCACACAAAAATTCCTTCTCTTTTTTTTTTAAACAAATGTATCTGATCTGATAAACACACGCAAATAAACGCGTCAAAACACGTGCTGAGGAAGACTGGTTTCACAAGCTAAAATTATTGCTGAAATGCATGACCACGCGGGAATTACATAACACACGTGCGTACATAAAAGTTACACGAAAAAGTCCCAGAAAAGTATAGTAAACAGCTAGAAATCACAATCACTGGAATATAAAGTTATACGTTTCCAAACCACTGCTAATAAGCACAGAAAACAAGATTTTCAAGTAGATGGCCAAAACGTGACGAGCACATTTTCAAAGCTACAACTATCTCGCTCGTTATCTCACTCGTTTCACAACTCAACTTTCACAAAAACATTTTTGAAAATAACCAGCACGAACCACTTAGCACAGCAATACAATTTAAAGGAAATGAAGCCAACACAAGGGGAAAATGAAGTCAGAAGTTTTAGCGTCACGCCGGCAGACAATGGGAAAATGCAAAAATGAGCTCAAAATTAAAATTTAGAAACCAGACTTTCAGATATGATAGCAACAAAATTTAGAATAAGAGAATCACAAATTAGAGCATAAAATCCTTACCCTTAAGCCAGAAACAAATTTAGATTTTTCGCGACCACGTGGAGGACCACAACCGTTACATTTTAGAGGGAAAAAATTTTTGCCCTTGAAAATCTCACATAAAATTCAATTATGCCAGCCAAACTACTCGGTGCCTCACACCAATTGTCGTATACCTCACTTTGTATTATTTTTCAACTTCAGAGGAGAGCTACTCGCTTGTGAGAGGGATCGTTAACCAAACAAAGAACTTTAATTTACGAGGCAACGACGAAGGGCGCAGCTAAGTTAACTCACAAAATATTTACTACACCAACACAATGCCTCGCTTAAGGGAGAGGAAACGATTCTATTCTACCATAATTAAAAGTTAAAAGGCGTGGATGGCACACAATTTATTAGATGAAGTTAGTTACATACCTTTGCCCATTGCCTGCCGACGAGGACATCGTGTGTTAGCAGTTTCCCGTCTGTCTCACCCGAAGCCTACTCACTGAATCCCACAAGAAGCTACGCCAACTCGGCGTCAGTAACGCTATCCCCTCCTAGACACACTGTTTCCCCTGATTCGCCCCTACTCACAGACAAACTGCCGTGCTTCGGAGTCCAGAGAGCGTCTTAACATTAATATCTGTGCACATGCCACAATATCATTCACATATATTTCAGTAATTCACCCTCTTTTTGGGCATTTTTATCTAACTGCCACTATGTCGTTTTTTGAACTGGGCATGGTGTATGAAAATAGAAATTCTGGTAGCTTCTTTGACAATGTCCTTGTAATCTGTTATTACAGATGCTCAAAAGCACTTGTTTCCAAGAATAACTGAAGTGTTTGTTTTGAGTGAAATTAGCAGCTTCAGTATGTGTTCTGAGGCTTTGAAATTTCAAAGTGGTTTCAATCTTTCGTGTCTGTTTTCTACCATTTAAACTTTGTAGCAATTTTGATGATACAAAATCCTTCCCTTAAACATACATTGTGCATTAGTAATTAAGTTGCAGGATATTATAAGAAATGTATAGGCATTTAAATGATCGTGTTGTTTTTGTGCAAAAATCAAAGGTTTTGAAGTAATGGGCATTTAATATTTTTTAAATGTATTGAAGCCTTTTAAGTTAACACATATGATAAACATGAAGTTGATCACGATATATGATGAATCATTTGTAGAATACTTATGAAAATAGCTTACTGTAAGTAGAGAAAGTCTTAGATGGCAGAGCAGTGGTATGGCAAGTTAAAGATTGCTGGTTTGAATCTCAGGCATGGCATTGAATTTTTTGTCTGATTGTATATACTCATCCACTATTGTGTATATGCAAACAACCCATGGCTCTTTTCAGTGAAGGTTCTATGAATCTTTTCAATGAATTGGATCTTCTGAATGATCCTTTGATCTGTTATTTATAGTGAACATTTTAACACACTGAGTATTTTAAACGCTTTTCATATACAGCACATTGCATCCAAGTTAGGTTTTTTTTATATAAGCTTAGGTTTCTGAATTTATGGAAGGTTAGCATTAGGTTTGTTTATTTATATATAAGCTTAGTTTTCTGAATTCACAGAAGCTTAGTAATTTTTTTAATGAAAAGTATTTAAAATTTCACTATAAATAACAGTTCGAAGGATCCTTCAAAAGATGTGATTCATTGAACCTTCAATGAAAAGATCCATGGATCCTTTGCATATACTGAATTTTATTTTGTTCAAGTAACACAAAGTGGTGGTGGTTTTACAATAAAAAGTGTTATTTCCTTCTTTATTTAGCACTATATCCTGCAACTTTTTTGCCACTTTTTAACGGTTTCCCAGTTTTGTGTTAAAACAGCTTATTCACACTATGCACTTCTTCCTTTGTCATGGCAACTCAAACACTAACTGATAAAATCGAAGATTTGACCTGAGCTGAGCATATGAGTGCGAGCGTATTATGAATGACTGTTTGCTTATCATATTTCCTGTGTTATGCAAAGAGGTTTTTTGGTACTTAGATAGCACCGCTGCGAATTCATTGCTGCATTTCTCATATAGGCAAGAGAATAGCAGCCATCCATACAGTTGGTAATTAACAAAAAGATACTCTTTGATTGTTAATGCAATAGCAGGTAGAATTAAGAAAATCATATTTTGTAATCTCTTAACAATTACCATATATCCATAACCTTTAACAATGAGTTCTTACAATAATCACAATAAAATGTGTAGTTCCATACCTTTCCTACTCCAATGTTTCATGACACAATACGTTTAAGGAACTATTTACATTGGCATAAGCGTAGTGCTTAGTTTCAAGACAAGAGGAAGCATATGCTTTGTTTACATCAGAGAGAACTCTGGTTTACAGTGGATAGTGTGTAATATAATAACAAGGTGTTTGTAACCACAAATTTTTCCTTAATATAAGCAATTTCTCTTTTCAGAAACCTACTTTTAAGGGTAGTTTAAACATGTGTGTTATATTTAATTCTAGGATATACACAATGGAAAGCTGGAGTTAAGTTGTGGCTATTTGTGTCCAGTGATGGTGCTTCAAGTCAGAGCACAAAGAGTGTCAATGACATTAATAGTGTTAAATGGTGTGGTGAAACTTGCTAATGACATTTATTGCACTGCTAATAGCAATTTAGTGAATGACAAACAATAGCTATATTATTGCATATAATGTGTGCAGAAGTTTTTTTGTAGGAAATGGATTTAAGTTATGTCAAATTGTATTGCGCTATCTAGAGTAGAATAAAATAACAAGTGTCAAACATGTGTTATTCTTCCAATTTTCCTGTCAAATTCCACGTCCTACTGTTGGTTGGAAGTTCAAACAAACCATGGAGGCAGTTTAAGTGCAAAAGATTTTACTATGAAGCATGCAGAAGAAATTATTGCAAGGTGCTCTCTCAAAAATTTAAATGTGACCATTATATATTGTGGCATGTGCACAGATTATAGTAATAGTAATACGTCCTCTGGTTACCCAAGTCGAAGGTTGGCAGTTTATCTGAGGAGGGGCGATTGAGGGGAAACAGTCTCATTGGTGGGGATATGGCGTTAGTGACGCCAAGCTTAGCGGGGTTTTCTGGGCATTCTGTGACTAGTGTTCGCGAGAGCTGGACGGATAACTGTCTACGACATGGCGTCCTCGCCCGGCAGACACATGGGGTAAGCATTTTTAAATAAATCTATTAGTCATCCTTTCTTTCAACTTTTATTATGGTAGAATAGAGTCCTTGCCTCTCCCTTCAGCCAGGAATTATGTTAGTGTAAGAATATTTTTGAGATAACTTTAGCTGCGTCCTCGTCGTTGCCTCTTAAATTAAAGTTTCCTTTGTTTGATTAACGATCCCTCTCACAAGCGAGTTGCCCTCCTCTGAAGTTAAGTAATTATTAAATATTGAGGTACACGACAAATTGGTGTGAGGCGCCGAGTAATTGGTTTGATTTGTTTTGAGATTTTAAGTGCAAAATTTTTTTTCCCTCCAAATTTAACGGTTTGTGCTCCACGTGGTCGTGAAAAATGTAAAGTTCTTTCTGGCTAAAGGGTAAGGATTTTTATACTTTAATTTGTGATTCTGTTCTTCTAAATTTTGTTTCCATCATTTCTGAAAGTTTGGGTTCGAAATTTCAATTTTGAGTTCATTTTTGCATTTTTTCCCATTGTCTGCCGGGTGACGCTAAAACTTCTGACTCCATTTTCCCCTTGTTTTGGCTTCATTTCCTTTAAATTATATCACTGTGTTCCGTTCTTCGCGCTGGTTGTTTTCAAAAAAATGTTTTTGTGAAAGTTGAGAAGAAACGAGCGATATAGTTGTAGTTTCAAAATGTGCTCGTCACGTGTTGGCTATCTGTTTGCAAATCTTGTTTTTTGTGCTTATTAGCAGTGGTTTGGAAATGTATAACTTTATATTCCAGTGATTGTGATTTCTAGCTATTTACTGCACTTTTCTGGGTCATTTTTCGTGTAACTTTTATGTACGCACGTGTGTTGTGTAATTCCCGCGTGGTCGTGCATTTCAGCAATAATTTTAGCTTGTGAAACCAGTCTTCCTCAGCACGTGTTTTGGCGCGTTTCTTTGCGTGTGCATATCAGATTATATACATTTGAAAAAAAAAACGAGAAGTTTTGTGTGCTTGTATAAATTACCAGTCTGTTTTCTGCTCCTTTTGAGAATATTAGCGGTGGTCACAGTACGTGTGACGTAGTGTTTTTTAACTTCCAGTTCGAGGTTTCTCACTGAAGCTATCATTTTGTTTTCTTCCATGTGTTCATTGTGATTCAAAATCTTGGTATTGTGTCCAAGTGGCTTGTGTAGCCGTGTGTTAGTTTAATTTTCTGATATTTCGCTGCGGGCGCTTAATTGTGTTCTTTCTGCAACTGTTTTATTTGGCTATGTTCTACTCTTGCTACTTACATTCATGTGATGCTATAAGTGTTTAGTTTGGTGTAATCTGTTTGCTTGGTCCTATGGTTTGTTTATTGGTTGCGTTATCTTTTGTGCTGCAATCATGCCTAAGCGACGTACTGCACAGAAATCTGATATAGTAATTGCTCCTGTTAGCGAGCACAGTGACGTAGACTTTCTGTCCAGTGTTGGTTCGCCTGTTGTTGCAAAGAAATCAGCTGCCTGCCGCCCGGTCATTAACCCCTCTCACGTGAAGAATCCCAGTAGGATGTCGGCGTATGAGTTACTTTAGAATTTTGAAATGTTCGCTACTACTGCTAATGGCCGCTCTGAGAAAATCATAATGATGATAATTTTGCTTTATCGTTGCCAAGTTTGGTTTATTTAATTCCGCAATGCATATTTTTAAGGGAAAATCTTTCGCAGTTACTCATGTAAGTAAAAGTTTCAGGAGCTACCAACCTTGCCAGTATCTGCACCTAATTAGGTTTGATGTGCTTCTGATATGGACCAGTACGATGTGGATGTTGATGAACCAGCTGTACGTGTGTTACCAGATTTTGGACAATTTGCACGGGAATTTTGTGGTAAACGAGTAAGAGAAAAGAAAAAAATCACCTGTAAGTATGTAATCATTGTGAGTGCTAAAGTTTGGATGAATGAAACAGTTTTACGACTCACACAGGTATGCTAAATTTATTGTTTCACTGACTGATGCTTAATTAAGCTTTGTTTTTCAGGAATACTGTGCTATGAATGTCTCTGCTAAATTAAAAGTGTATTATTATTGTGGGTGTAATTTAAATTTTGAATTGTGTTTTGGCAACTGCAAATCATTTGTTTGTTGTATTATGCTGCAGGAATGTGTTTCGGGTGTACTATGTGCTTAATTGAGCTTTCATTTTCAGGAATGTTATGTGACAATATTGTTTTGAGTAATGATGTGATGTTGTTTTGTTGCATTCGATTTGATTTGATATGATATGATTTGATTTGGGGTTTTATAATGATGCTGTGATCTTTATTTGCAGAAAATTGTTGCATGAATAGTGTTTGTATGTATGTGTGTATTTGAGGTTATGTGATATAGGTGAGATTTGCCTCGGTGGGAGTGCCAAAGAGTAACCCCGATGGCGTAGTGTGAGGTTATGTGAGAAATAAGAGTTGAGATTTGCCTCGGTGGAAGTGCCAAAGAGTAACCCCGACGGTGTTGATGTGAGATGAGGAGAGATGAGATGAGACGAGATGTCAGCTTCGGTGGAAGTGCCACAGTGTAACCCCGACAGTTGTTGTATCATTTCAGAGATTTTGCTTATTGGTGTTGCTGTAACGTGCCCAGTATAGCGTGTGTGATGAATTCACACGAGAGATTATATAGATGGAAGTGAATGTAATGAAAATAATTTTTTTTTCTCTGTTTATGCAACAAGTTTATTACCATCTTAGATAGCAAATGTTAATACCACCTGTTTTCCAGCTTAAATTTTCATTTTGAGGATGTAGATGCAACATTATAATGTCATGTTATTTATGTAATTCCTGAATTGTTAATGTGATTTCTTGAAGGTTATGCCTATGTCAAATGTTTTGAATTTACAGCATGTTAAATGAGACACGTAAGTGCAGATGTTTTGTTTTGGAGAGAAAATTGAAAGATGATGATGCTTGAAGTAATGATCGAGATTGCACTATTACTGCTGATGATGTTCATGATGATTATGATTGAGTTGATGCTCATACTGCGATGAGAACGATAATGAGGTGGACAAGAAGTTGTATTGGTGACAAGAGTAGGACACTAGTAGTTGAAAGCATGTCACGTGGCGTAGTTTAGAAATGTATTGTGGATGTAGCTTGTAGTGATGTATACACTAGTTTGAGTAGATAGTTAAGTCAGTGTTGTGTGTAATTTGGGGCCATGGTCAGTGTGAATGAGTTCATTTCATCGTCATGTGTGATTGTCTTGTAAGTGCACTTACTTTCTTTTGTTTGTGATACCAGCTGGTTATTGAGATGTAATATTGGGATCCCAAAACAAGGTTATGTTTCATTTCTGTCATGTTCATGTATTTTGAGTCTGTTTTACTGTTATTTGGATTATGAAGCATTGTAAGTTACACTTTGGATGGCAACTCTGTAAAATTTCTTTCTTATGCCAATTTGTACTAATTTTTTTCTTCTCTTTCTTTGCCCCATGTCATAAGAATTTTTTTAGTGTACACTTTTCATACTTTAAAATCTTTAATTGTAAAGGACATACCCTTCTTTTATGTGTGATTGTTTGTGGGAGCATCCTGTTTATTGTGTGGTGGTTTTGTTTTAGTCTTTCGCTGTGGCAGAGAGCGAGAAAGTGCATCAGCATCCCCAGGGCACACCAGAAGTCAAGAAACACCACAGGGAAGCTGTCAGGCAGCCACTACACTGCCGTGGCATTAGGAGCCACCATGTCGGGGGGCAGTCCAAGCCAGCGACTGCCCACCCTGTTGTCATCACCAGAGACCTGCGGTGCTAATTCTACACCAGGACAAATCGTCGTTGTGGGCACTGTCTAAACCCACCCACAAACAGTTACGGCAGACCATCACCATTTTGCGCAGTGTAGTGTGCCTGTGAACTAAGGCAGCGTGGTGTGTGCGTGTGCGGGATGCTAAAGCTAAGTGCATTAACAATACTAAGTCGACAGCACTTACGTCGCTCGTCTCTCCACATCACCCAGCACCATTGTTTCGTCGGCTGGGTGCTTACCACACACATGTCTATTGTTATATTTTTCTTCACACATTTGTATGTCATTTTTGGTATGTCTTTGTCTTGTTTTTTTCATGTTTATTGTATTTATTTCTTTCTGTCGACGAGGACGTCGACTTCGGTGGCCAGGGGGAGATGTGGCATGTGCACAGATTATAGTAATAGTAATACGTCCTCTGGTTACCCAAGTCGAAGGTTGGCAGTTTATCTGAGGAGGGGCGATTGAGGGGAAACAGTCTCATTGGTGGGGATATGGCGTTAGTGACGCCAAGCTTAGCGGGGTTTCCTGGGCATTCTGTGACTAGTGTTCGCGAGAGCTGGACGGATAACTGTCTACGACATGGCGTCCTCGCCCGGCAGACACATGGGGTAAGCATTTGTTAAATAAATCTATTAGTCATCCTTTCTTTCAACTTTTATTATGGTAGAATAGAGACCTTGCCTCTCCCTTCAGCCAGGAATTATGTTAGTGTAAGAATATTTTTGAGATAACTTTAGCTGCGTCCTCGTCGTTGCCTCTTAAATTAAAGTTTCCTTTGTTTGATTAACGATCCCTCTCACAAGCGAGTTGCCCTCCTCTGAAATTAAGTAATTATTAAATATTGAGGTACACGACAATATTATGACATAGAAACATTCAGCAACCACTATTAACCCCAATAATATTATATAAAAAGCAATGTATGTGCCGAATATTGGATAATTTAATAAGTTACACAGGAATAAACAGTTGTGTTTTTCATACTAGCCTAGCTGTGAGGTGTTCAACTGATCATAATTGTGTTCTAATATTGTATTGCTACAGATGACAGTGACAAGTTATTTTATGTGAGCTTTAATCGACTCCTTTAAAAAGAAATATGAATAACTCCAAGTGCAATCACGATTATTGAAGCTCACGTAATTAACTTTGTACGTCGTCAGTAGCGATACAATATTGGAACATATGATCAGCTGAGCAGACAGCTAGGCAGGTATGAAAAATACAGCTGTAGTAGCTACGAGTGACGTCATCATCCGAGAGCACGATTTTTCATAGTTTAGTTCCATCCCAGATCACTACTCACGCTGCGATCGCCCTCGTGTTTCCAACGTTTTAACACGAGAGTTGCACTTCTAATAGTTTGCTGTTCTGTGTGGGCAGCTCCAGAGATGAACATTTCGCGGTGAGCGAGGTATGCCTCTTCGTTGATAACCTATATCTATGCCTATCTCCATGGTTATGATGTGAAGAGGAATGGTTATGCAACTTCAAAATTGCTACTTGGTAAAGAGAATTGTCTTTAAAGTTTTCCGCTACTGTCTCAATGCAGACATAGATAATGAATTCTATAAATGAGAAGGTTTTCAGGTCGGAGTTATTCGATAAAATAGTAAAATCCTCCGGGCAGGAAGACATAGTCTACGGATAATATTCTTTACACCCGACTTTCAGCAACTCTTTGGCTGCCATTTTCAAAAGGGTGACACCCTGGGCAGCTTAACGACTCATTACTCATACTACAACTGCCCAGAGTGTTTCCCTTTGAAGGTGTCAAAGAGTTGACCGAAACGTGGGTGTAAATAATTTTACCCATAGATCATGGCCTTCCAGCCTGGAAGATTTTAATGGCTTAATAATTCTCTAAATGTTTAACAACTATTTTCAAAGTACCGCAAATAAAATATAACCCAAGAGATGACCTTCCGATTTGCAGCCAGCACCTTATCAGATCAGTAATTCATAGCGATGATTTGTTCTTGATTAGTTGCAAAACTGTAGCTATTAGTATTTCCGTTGTAAGAAAAGTTTACATCTTTGAAGGTGACTTGTGGTCTCACAAATGTTGTGGATCATTGTCCATTTGTAATAAAAATCTAACCAACAAGTGAGTGAAAACATGCCTATTTTAAAACTTATAATGATTTACAGGGAAACCAAAATAGTAGTTTTGAAACAGATGTTTGTATATACACAATTTATATATTGCATCACACGCACAGCATTTTTTGTGTGCCTTGAGTGACATGCGGAATGAGGAAGAAGAAAAGTGCTAAATTCAAACCTGTATTTAGCAGAAAGCTACCGCCTGAGGACCAAGGAGCCAAGTAACCAAGAAAAACTGTGCATAATAATACATGCCTCCTTGCTCTAACAGCTAAAGGAAAACTGAAACAGAGTGCTACGATCCCGTTATTAATATTAGGCCGTGGCTAAGTAATATGCTAATTTAAGTGCTCTAAGGGTGTGCTGCAGATATCACGGTAAGGCTACCTCATACTAAAATTGCTGTTTTCTACCAATTTCAACCATTTCGTTGATTATTGGTGCCTACTTGTGTAACTACCTAGGAAAATAAATTAATTTTCAGATTCTAAATACCTAATTATCCAATAGCATCATTTAAAAAATTAAAGTCGAGTCATATATGAAACGCCCCTTAATGAACATTTGATAACCTTTCAGGTTCTGTATATCTTTCTTGAATATATTTCTCCACAATCGAACATTAAATGTTGTTTAACATTGAACCTTTTCTTGTCAAACTAATAAAGTATATATATATATATATATATATAACTTTTGAAATTCAACCATTTATTAAGTTATTAGAACTCCAAACACAAAGCTTTGCATGATATTAAGAAAACGCCCTTTAGATATATTCAATCAACGTCGAAATCGCTTACTGAAGATTTGAGGTGATTAAGCCAAAATTTTATTGTTTGGAATATTTTAAACTGAAAAAACGTAACAATATATGATAACGAGATAGACTGGCAGAGACTCATGCGTGCGCCTACACACCCACACCCATAATGCAGATGTGCTTTCGCCCGCGCACGTGCCTATTGTTTGGGGTTCAGCGAATCTTGTAACTATATTTCCGGTGAAATAACGATATTGAATTTTTAAATGGTATACAATATGTTCTATTATAGGTTGGTTGTAGGGAATGGAAAAATTTGCCAAGAATCTCTAAGTATCTCAATTAAAAAATCAAAAAATGGTAGCGCTTAAAGGAAGCAAAAGAATGCTTCTACAACAGCTCAACTATCGGGGTTGTAAGAAAAATATGATCACGGAGAAATTAATAACAAAGAATAATAATTTCAACATATATTTATGGAGCAAAAGCAGACACGTTGAAAGGATATTCTCTAGAAAAACAATGCTACGATTAAGACACTGGCTGCTTCCAATTTTATTATGTGGCTCAGAAAGTTGGGCAATAGAGATAAAATTGCAACCATATACGAGCTGCCCAAATGAATTACAGGGTTATTCAAAAATAAGGAACAGACTGTAAATATTTATTTCTAATGAACGACAATAGATGGCAACACATGCGATACATCACTGAATAGAGAAAAGTTCAAAGTTTTATTTTGTGTTCAAAATTAACACCATTTGTTATGCGAGGAGGACCAGTGCTTTTCCGTTTACATACGCAAGCACCTTCTACGAAATTATTGTATCAATTGTAAATATGTTATGACGAGGCGGCTCGTTGTGCATCTTACAATGAAATACACGTGACACTGAAACAACGGATTCACTCTTTGCATAATGCAGAACACAAAACGACTGTTCCTGTGGTATCGCCATTTTCTCGTAAACAACCACAGCGCCGCTGTAGGCACTGAATGGAACTAATAGGTGGGACTTAAAACTTTGAACTTTCCTCTATTCAATGATGTGTCGTATGTGTCAATATCTATTGTCGTTCATTAGAAATACAAATTTAAAGCCTGTTCCTTCTTTTTGAATAACCCTGTACTTCCGAGCCGTAAATAGTTTGCTAGATTAAGTTAAGCCAAGAATGAGGATATACGAAAAGATTTTCGTATACTTATGCTGAATGAAAAAATAGGTGGAAAGGTGGGGAAAATATCTATTAGTCTAGATAAAACCTGTATAGATACACAGAGATACATAAATAATAGAATAAAGCACAAGGCCGGAACAGAAGACTTCTTCTAATTCTTGAAGGGTGTATTATTATTATGATTATTATTATGTTACTATTATTTTTGTTATTATTACCGTGTTGTTGTTGTATGCACACCAGGCCGAGGTAACATTCAGCACTGCTGAATGCAAATGCTTTTCTAGCCCTGACCCAGGAGCTTGTGATGACTTTGGAGCTTCGCATCCATACTTCATGATCACACTAATCAGGGTAACGTAGGCTTACTTGCAGATGCTCTCTGGGAAGTACCTACATCACATTTATGAGTGGAGCAACCACAGAATAGCAGCTGGGAACACAGAAGCCACGATAAACATAAACATCCAAGAGATTGCTACTACCATGTACCAGGGAATATAACCTGCTTACTGGTTCTTGAATGAGAAATGTGTTATATTAATGGTGGCGCACTGCAGCAGACTGTATTCTCAAAACGCTACCGTCCAGTGCAATGAGAAACATCATGTGCTTCCTTCAGCAGCCGAAGCACTGGCGACGTGATGCTGGCTGTACAGAGCATAGAACTCCCTATCTTTATCAGCGTTTAAATAAATGTGACGTCTTGAGTTAACTACGCAAATACTTAACAACTCGTGAGTTCGTAACAAACGCTTAATTGCCGATTGGTTTAATGTCACTTTCTCAAGATGTGGAACTGTACGTTGGTGTCGGGTCCGAAACGAAAAAGAAAGACATCTTTATTTTCCTGTATGTATTAGTCACATTATTAAGAAGCAAAATACAAATCCTAATGTGCAATAATCACCGACTTTCTGTATTCATTATTAATTCACGTTTATCCCTTGTATCTTACTATACAATTTAAATTAAAAGCGAATTCTCCATCCTCGTTGAATTACTTACGACAAATACCTTACTAAAATAATTTTAAAATAAACAATACGATATTAGAATGGTATAATCAGACTAATAAATTCAACGCCAGCCGGGATCTGAACCGCGCATCTTCCGGTTTGCATCCGGTTGCTCAAACCAACCGAGCTACAATGTACGACATAAAATTCCCCAACTATATACATTTTTTCCGGTAAACCACAAGGCGATATTAAGTTCATTTTGAGATGACACACCCAAATGGCGACTTACAATGCTGTAAGTAGTTCAAGTCCTGGGCTTGTTAGTACCTAAAGTGCTTAGAACATTGTAAGTCTTTACACATGATAATAGTGGAAAGAAGAAAACAAACATTTGCCATCTTGAAGCAGCATTGCCAAAAGAGTAAAACAGAAACATACAACGGTGAAAATCCTATGTAAATTATTCTTTTGGAAGAAAAAGTTGTAACTTTTCAAAGATTTACAAATTTATGCCGAAATATGCCCCTTTTAAACGGTGCATCGCCAAATAAAAACAATAGCAGTGAAGCAGTTATTTAGTAAAATGAGTGTAAATAATTGTGCTAAAATTGGTAAAACAGAAATCCAATGAAGTGGATAAAGAAATGTCATACATTGTATATTTATGTATGCATTATACAGTCGAGTGCAAGGAAGTGTTGATGCCTTTAGTTACTTTTAGTGTTTTTCATTCTTGAATGTTGGCAGAATCTCATTTTTGTTCCGCGCCTGCCTTAGGTGAGCTATCCTGTAATTGATTTTAGCTGAAGCCCGATACGCTAGCATTACCTTATTAAGAAAGGTCAAACTTAGCTGGGCGATGAAAGGGGTGGAGAATCGGCATATGTCACCTGAGTGAGTAAACAGTATGCCCCCAAAGATTGTTCATACTAGCCCCTGAATGAGTCCGGTTCTTATTGGTTCGGCATTCAAGCATTAACCTTTGTAACCGAATTAGGGATGGAATGCGCGGCAGAGGCGTGTTAATTATTGATTGCCAGCTTAAACGATTGGGGGGCACCCGACTGTACGTATATCACAATTATTAATACAGTTATTTCATATCATTTGTGTAATAACTTGGCTTCTAAAATATTTAATAGAATTGTATCTCTATGAAGAGAGATATAAAAAATCAATAACTTTGAAAATACGGTAAAAATAATTTAAACAGGTTAATCGAAAAAGATTGACTTCACAATAAAAATATTGTAAAAGTACAAAAATAGGTAAAAAGTGAAAACTTAAATTTTAATATGTTATATATAATATAATTATAAATACGTTATTCTCATCAATATGTTATTTATTCCATGTAATAATTATAAACTATGTACATTTGTTTTGCTGCCGACAGCAACCAGACACTCGGTAAGAAAAACAAGATTCAATTACTGGGATTGCTAATACAATTTTTCACACAGATAGACGTTTCCATGAAAAACGTAAGAAGTCTATAAATTCGCTACGCGACGTATAGAAAATTCTCAATGCAAAGAAAGAAATAAGTAATTATTATATAAAGTAAACCCTCAAAGTAGTTAAAGTAAACACGTGAAAATAAATCTTCCCTTTAAATTGTTACAATTTGTTCGTCGTTACAGCATATTGTTTTATAGAATAAAACACATAATAGTGAACGTTTACTTATTTTAATTTTATTTGCGGAATAATTACCTTACCTTCCAAACACGGAAAACCTGCTTCGATTAAGGGCTAGTGGAATTTTGAGTGTATCTTAAAACAGAGCGGACAAAATAAAAAATATTAAACAATTTGCTACGAGTTACACATGCAATAACCTAAAACATTCATTGAATAAAAAATTTCCAACATGAAATCAATTCCACCACGCTGGACATAAACTTGCCATACCAACTGTGTAAAAGTGCCTTTAAACCAAACATTCCAGTGTACACAACATTCGTATCTCCTAAAAATCCCAAAATGGCTTCTTTCAGAAGGGAAGTAAAACTGGCGGTCCCGTGTCGTAGATTTACGCATGTAAAAGAACCTCAAAGCTCTCTGAGGCCTCTGAGCAAAACTACCGGTCTTTCTCGCCCAATGTAGCATGGGACGCTAAGAAACATATTAGTTAAAGAGCGTGCATAAATAAAACTACTATTATTATTATTATTATTATTATTATTATTATTATTATTATTATTATTATTATTATTATTAATATCTTCAAGAACTTCCAGAGCATCCACCAAGATGCAACAGCAACTCCTCATCGACACAATACCGACTCAAAGAAAATAAGACATCAGTATAGCAAATTTACATTCCCTAAGTCAGTAAATGCTATATTGAATTTTAACGGTTATACCCTGTACAGTAATCTGAAATAAAAAAAAACAAAATTACATAATTTCATGACTTGTTCATTGAACTCCCTTAAAAGCTCAGGAACGCAAGGTTTGGATCCCGGATAGATGAAGCTGCTTATCTGAGATTTTATTCAGAGTATCACTCATTGCTTAGGGTGGTTTTAAAATAGGTTAGCCCTTTATGTTTCGAGCCATTCCTGGCTCGTCCTTATGTCAACATTTCAGCTGACCAGTGATAGCTACACTTTGTTTTCATCATTGCCAGTTCCATCACTTATGTGTTGCGCCTGTCAGGATTATGACGCAACCAGTATGGAAGTGTTGTCGAAGCTGGTTAAAGATACGTCGATGGAACGCTAGAGTGCGTTCTCTTTCTCCCCCCCCCCCCCCCCGTTCAGGTAGCATTCACAGCGACTCAGGTCGCGTGATTCGCTCCTCCGCGGGTCGCCCGCCATGAAGAGGAAGTAACTTCAGTTGGGATTTGTTAGCGGACGACGCATCGAGAGCTTTAGCTCTGCGCTGGGAATAGCGACAACACACACGCTTTTCGGCCTAGTTCATATTCTTGATACCTTTTTATAAGTAATGTTCAAAATTCTATATCATGCTGTGGAAACAGTGAAGCGTAATAAACTAACAAAGAAGGAAAGAAAACTACGGTGAAAATAGTTTTAGATGCTATCGACTGTGCTAGGTTTATGGAAGTATAAAAAAGAAGCATATCTTGACCATCGTGTCAGCGTAGACCGGTTGGAATCACGGTTATATCAAGTCTGTTGTTTATAATTAGGCTTTTCAGCGAATCGTTAAGACAAATATCAGGAATATCAGCTTTAGTGTTTCAGGTTCTTAGCTCATTGTCCTTTCATTTCATTCATTTCTCATTTTATATCACTACTCTGACCAAAAGACAATACACTAATATAGAAGACTTAGAAAATATCACGGATCAAGCTCTTGAATAACGCATACCATATACAAACATATTCATTAGAATTTGTTTAAGGATGTATATTCCATGTCATTACTGTTAGTCAATAGAGTTCAGAGTTTGAACAAGAGTGAAAGGCCGTTTACCAAGATTTGGATTTATTTGTACATTCTTAGATATCTTAGATATAAGTGTTAAAAATGACATTATATTTTATGAGCAGATACCACGATTTACTTGTTTCTTAATCTACGAGAAAAACAAAATCATTTTAACATGCACCCTACACAATTTTCCAGTATGTATAATTATGATGATAGATGTTCTGTCACGCGACGCCAAAGAGCGCACTAGGCAAGCTGTTGCTCCAGGGGTTTGTCATCGCCATTGTAAGCATTACATACTCCCATTCTTGAAGTAAGGCGCAAAACTATTCATAAGGGAAAAATTCTCTGTCCCGGCGGGAGTCGAACTGTGATGTATGTTTATGTATAACATTAATATTAATATTAATAATAATTATTATTATCATCATCATCAACTATAGGCTAGATTTTGCTCTAGTGTAAACAGCTGGTCGATATGAATTGTTAAAGTGTCCCCTTGTGAAAAATAAATAATTACATAGTCAGTTTCATGAAACACATGATTGTGTGCGTACCACACGAACTCAGAAATCTATCTTTGCTATAGTGATCGTGTATGGATTGCAAGCTAAGTTTTAGCTTCACTGATTCTTCATTTTTCAATTTCGCTAGTTTTCCATAGTGGTAGCTTCAAGTGCTTAATTGCAAACATAGTCATCCGTTAAAACGTTTTCTTTTAGCATAATGTGTTTAAAGCTGTTTTAGAATTCTTTTTTTCCTGAATCAGTGAAACAAAACAGTTACGAGGCCAAAATTAAGTTGATGTACCAGATGAATTACTTTTAATTAACCATATTTAACCCAAAATTTGAATTTTACATGCCAAAGGCCTCGGAGGAAATTCAATTGTAATAACTATGTCCCATGACCGCAGTACGAGCATTGTGTAAGGTTAGATTTGTGATGGGGCTGCCATCTTTAAGTTACAAGCCCAGCTTCTCTTGTGTAGTAACCCCATAAAGGAGGGTTTCTCTCTCCGCTCTCCTCATCAATCATGATAGCAATAACAACCTCAAACATTGTGTAAGGTTAGATTTGTGATGGGGCTGCCATCTTTAAGTTACAAGCCCAGCTTCTCTTGTGTAGTAACCCCATTAAGGAGGGTTGCGCTCGCTCCGCTCTCCTTACCAATCATGATAGCAATAACAACTTCAAACGAATACCATAAATATTATTGAATTGTATATCTAGATGATACCGCCAAGTAGGAAGACTAAGAGCGATATCTTTATTCGAGAACGTAACAGGTCGACAAGCCTATAGCCTATACCTTCTGTGATAATAATAATAATAATAATAATAATAATAATAATAATAATAAATCTCCGAAAATGGCGTTAACAACCTAAATCGTGCTGACATACAAGGTTTAAATACTAAAATAATTTAGGAGTTTAGTGCTAGAATTGCTAATATCTTGTGAAAATGAGATGCCTGAGTTTAAATGTGTTCATGAGTTACAAAAATTACCAAGTAAAACATAGACTAGCTTTAACTTCTTTGCTACGAGGAATGCCTATATTTCTAAGTGGAGTAAACAATTTTTGGAAACATGGAAAAAGCTCGTCCATAGATCTACGATAACAACGAATAACTCTGAAATTTGGGGTTTAGGCAACTCTGGCACTGAAACAATCGCCTAAAACATGCGTTGTGGAAGGGGTATAGATACCGTGCTTAATAGGTGGTTCTATGTACAAAGACGAACGAAAAGAAAAAGCAACTTGTAAACGCTTATTTCAGGAGAAAAAAAGTTTTCTGCAATTTTGGCGCATTACAATTCCCATAAGGAACGAACGATTCAAGTCATACGTGTATGATAGAACAGTAACTAATACACATTTTTATCCTCAATTTCTTCCATAAGCGTTTAATTTCATCATAATTTAGAACTTTTATTTTGTAAAAATCGTAATGTATGCTACAGTTGCAATGTCGCAACAGTGCCTAGTAGAGCCGAATAATTGCGCCCCCCGCCCCCCCCCCCACACACACACACACAACTTTCCTAAAACCGTTATTTCGCCCGCTCGCCTCTATTATATCTTCGGTATAATCGTTAATAATATTATATTTTATTTTAGTAGCTTTATGAATATTCAAAATAAAAGCAAGGTACCTGAATTGTTAATCTCATTTATTAAGTGTATCATTTACCTCATCTTAATCTACTTCCTTTGGTTAAATAAAAACTACGATTTTGTTTAATCCCTTCTTAACAAACGTCTCTATGAGAAAATACACCTATTTATATCTTATGGTTATAAAGTGGTACAACTATATAGCTTTCACATAAGGACATAATAAATACACATATACGCTAAATATTCGTATTTAATGTTTTTAATGTTTCATTCAAAATCAAAACGTGTGTTTCAGTTTTAATTATTTTGAGTAAATATTAAAGATTTCGCTAAAAAGAACTGTCTCGCAAATCAAACAATACAGTGAAATTGGTTCCCATAATGTGGTAACCAATTCGAAATGAAACAGAAGATAGTGTGCGTTTTACTCTGCGTCCGTCCTTCAAGTGTGATTTTCGCACGCACCTGCAGCCCATTGATGCCAAAGCGATTTTTTTAACAATGAACTTTCCAATTGAGCTTATCACGATCTACCTTTGGTTTAAATAATATCACCTATACTCTTTTCACTACTTTTCTTCGTCATGTAGGTACGACATGTGTCTGTGTCCCGTAAATGAGGTCCCTAGTTCGATTTATTTCCTTATCCAGAGAAAGGGAATGTCGAGTAACTCCAAACTCTAGGGATCTTAAAAAATCTGAGACTTCACTCACTTTATTCTTTTGTTATAATACAAGCAGTTAAAGGAGTTTACAGCCAGATGGCTCCGCGGTAACGTGTGAGGCTCGCATTCAAAAGGTTCCGGGTTCGATTCCCGTCGTGTCGGCTACTAAGCTTTATCTAGTTTTTCCGAGATTGGTAGGTGAATATTTGGGTGGTTCCTCTTCTACCAAAGATGTCATGTTTATCATTTCTATCGCCTCATTTCTTTTCATCTACATGTGTTTCAATGTTGTAGGACTAAGCGAAGCTGATTATACTGTGTTGCGGTAGACAGTGGAACGCTATGCGCTATACAGTTCTCCCTGGCGCTTGGATGGCCGGATTGATAAATTGAGTGTTTTATTTATGGACGCTCTTTAACTACTATGGTCCTTAGCGTCCCATTCTATATCGGGCGTGAAATCGGTAATTTTGCTCAGAGGCCTCTTTATCAGGCTTGAGGTTCTTTTACGTGCCGTAAATCTACGACACGGGACCACCGGCTTTACTTCCCTTCCGAAGGAAGCCATGCTAAGGCTTTTTACGCCCGAAAAAATCCATCGCCCTCCGCCGGGTTTGAACCCGCGACCTTGGGAAGGAGGGTCTCATTTATGCGGGGTCCCCGGGTTGAAGATGGCGAAGCAAGTCTGGCGTCAGGATTGCTGTCATTCTGGAAGCGTGCATCGTCGTCTGAATCTGGCCGCCCTTCCGGTCGCCCTTCACCTCTTTCTCGCAGGGGTCACATAGGTCATAAAGGGCGTACAATGTCTCCGTCGATTGTTCCTAATCCTAAAGGAGGTTAAATTACGATATATGTACACCAGGTGACCCAAACAAGCCGTCATTTGTAGTTTTGTTTCTCGCATACATAGGTGCAAAAAAAGTTGTCGCATTACTGCTGTTCGAAAGGGCAGTACAGGTATCTTTGCAGTTTTATGTCTCCCGCATACACGAGTGCAAAAGAAGTTGCCGCTTCACTGCTCTTCAAAGCGGCAAAGCAGGTAGTGGTCTTTCATTTAGCGGTCCCCTCTCTTTCGATATTGAGTCCCCTTTGCAGTGCTTAGGCCAACCTTTCGGCATCCGCGCTATCGTATAAACTAACTTCAATTAAGGACGGCTTGTGCGAACCACCTGGTACGTACATACATAGGTATGTATAACGCTCATAATACCCATAAACTTATCTTTTCCATAATTAATTGAGATAGGCAGAAAAAGTACATTAAAATGACGTAAACAGTTCAAAAATGTATCGGTAGATCGCTATTTTTCCGATACTCGATCAAATACGTAAAAGGAATTTACTTTCAGAATTAAGAGATTTTTAAACAATTTACATACTTAATTCGTCTGTTTTACTTTTCCAGGAATCAATCATTAACGTAAATGTAGTTTGTAGTATTTTGAAAACAAGGGATTTATCTTAGTTAAGCTATTTGATATAAGTAGACAATGCTTTTGACTGCATACCACATATCTTAAAAGTTAGATTATTACGCAGTTAACAATTAGTTAAATTCATATTTATCTTACTTAATTGGCACAGTCACGTCGTTCATATTAATAGAGTAAGTAGTACGAAATCCTGCATTAAGTATGAAGTTCCCCAAGGATGTGCACTGGGAATTTCTTTGTTTTCTGTCACATGAATGTTATTCCATGTAATGTAATCGCTAAATAAATACTATACTAAAATGATTTCACATTTCACTTTAATCATGCTAGCATTGATACCCTTAAAGACACAGGTAATTATGTCATTAGATATTAGAACTATGTTTAAGTAATAAGCTCTTAGAAGCATTTACTTAAACAAATAAATGTCAGAAACTATAATAACTCTGATCTAAACCTATTAGGAATGCTTCAGATCCAGAATTGGCCTGGTTTGCTCATGTGGGACAGACTTGCAAAACATTATCAAGAGTAATAGAAACATTTTAATAAAGGTCAGGTACAATAAATGAAATTGATATGTCATGCATTGCTTCAGAATGCTTATACATTGCTATAGTCTGGCAATAGCGCTAAAGTAAATTAAATTCTATTTGGGCAAAAAAAGTTATCATAAGGCAACCTTTAACCTGTACGCGACCCTGTAACATTTTATAAACTACACGACGTCTGTGTACAATCATTATACCTATATTTGAACTTTCATTACATGTGAATAGAATATTTATAAATAATATTTGAGAAATTAGTGACAAGAGGTACGTTTTTTAGGTTTAAATCACAAATGACAGCAATAATTATTTCCATATTTTAACCAATTAAGTGGTTTGTGATTTTGTTGTGTATTACTTACTTGACATAGACTTTATTCTGGTATTAATGACTACAATAAATAATAATATTAAGAATTCGAAACTAAGTTAACAATTTTAAGATGGATTCGGGTGGAGCTTGTCATGAAAGGGATTTACTGAAGCAACAAGATGGGAGGCGCCCTCACCGAAGCAGAACGGCGTGAATGTAACTCCCTAATCTTATATGGAGCAAGCAGGTGCCGAGATAGTATCACATTGCGCGAGTTTACACATCCTCGCTTAAAGGCCATCTAACGTCTTGGAGCAAGTAATATAAGTTCCTGTATATCGTTTTGCATCTGATGCCTCCGTTTATCAGGTTTGGAGTTTTACACTAGAAATGTTAAATATAACGGCTACTCGATTGTTTGAAAAGTGCATCTGAAAATTGCCATACTTGCTTTCTTTTCGTTCAATTATTTTCTTTTGCTTTTACTATATCTACTATGTGGTTAGAGAAAGTAGAGGAGTACTGTATTCCACAAAACATTTGATGTCGACATTACACCGGAAATATATGTTTTTAGGTCCCCCGAATCCAAAAAATGCACTTTTAGAAAACTGTCCGTTTGTGCGACTGTGAACAGCATAACTCAAAAACGAAAAGTCGGATAAACACCAAACCTGGTATTTGGGTTCAGTATCTTTCAAAGTTGCGGCACAAAGATTTTCAAGAAAATCTGCCCAGCTTAAACTACAGTTTACATGGAAAATTTTTCGAAAAGTTTTATTTTCTAAAAATTCCTCTAACGATTTGATTAAAATGTCATATCTGAAATATATTTACATGACAAGTAAATTGTATATATTGAATTTTCTGGAAACAACCTGTGAGATCCTCTTCATTCGGAAGGGATTTTGGATAACCGTTAAACGTTTAAGCCATAGAAGAAAACGTACTACACAAAAATGGAGATCTCTTTAAAACACACAATAAATAAATAAACTTTCTTTGTGGCATAAGCCATTTCTGAGATATACGTTATTAAATTTCGAATTGTTCATTTTTTATTTCTCTTAAAAGTCCTATTAACATTCAGTTGTTTTTCGCGACTGCATTGAAACAGTATGGAATTTTAAAGCTACCATATCGCGTCCAGTTCTTAAACATTTGAGTGTCATTGTTCTCTTTTTATCGTTCACGTGTAACCAAATGTGTAATGTAACCATTTCTGCAAAAGTTTGTTTGGTTTAATATGTAGTAGATAGAAAAATATGTTTTAATAAGAGTAGTTTGTATAATCACTAAAAACGATAGAGAGTAGAGAAAGTAATGTGAATGTACCACATCAGACTTTATTCTAAACTGCAGTTGCTATTCAGTTATTTTACGCTATGTCATGGAAAGAGTATGGAATTTCAAGGCCGGCACATAGCGATTAACCTTTAAACATTTGACTATCGATTCAGTTTCCTCTATCGCCTTGCACCTACAACAAAATGTGTAGTCAAACTAATTCTATAAAAGTTTATCTTGATTAATATGAAGTATAGAAAAATAAGCTATCGTAAGCATAGTTTGTGGAATTTGTGGTCCGATTTTTTGCTTTCTCTACGATGTACTTTCTCTACTACTCTACTAGTGGGGGAAGTATTGCATTCCACCCAAAAATTCCATATCGAAATTTCACGGTAAATACATGCTTTGAGGCCTCCTGCATCCAAAAACGCATTTTTAGAAAAAAAGGTCCGTCTGTGTGGAAGCGTGTCTCTGTGTCCATGAACATCATAACTCAAAAACAAAAAGTCGGATAAATACCAAACTTTCTATTTAGGTTCAGTATCTTTCAAAGATGCGACACGAAGATTTTCAAGAAAATCCTCCCAACCCATATCATATGTTTAAGATACTTTCATGGGAAACGAAATGTATATCTTGAATTTTCTGGGAATGTCCCCAAAAGTCCTCTTCATTCTGAATGAATTTTGCGCAACCGGTAACCGTAAGAGATAGGCAAAGTATTACTACACAAAACTTGCAGATCTCGTTCAAACACACAATTTGACATGTACATTTTTTTGCCGAGTGAAACATTTCCGAGATATTCTTTATTATTTGTTCAATTTTTCAATATTTATACTTTTTCTCAAATGGGAATTCGTTATTCATTTTTTTGTCATGGAGATGCAAAGAGAATGGAATGCTCCACATAGCAACCAACTCTTAAAAGAAATGACTACCGCTTAAAGCCTACATATTCCCCTAGCACCTCCAAGAAAATTAGCAGTATGGTAGTTTCTACAAATTTTTATATCGATTAGCATGAAGTAGATAGAGAATAAGCGTTTGTGAAAGTATCTTTTACAAGAGTAGAAAAAATTCATATGATTGTAACACATCAGATTTTTGCTTTCTCTACTACGTATAGTAAGTAGGGGAATTATTGTATTCCACCCAAAAATTTGATACCGAGATTTCACCGGAAATATATGTTTTGAGGCCCACTGAATCCAAAAAAAAGCATTTTTGGAAACATGTCCGTGTGTGTGTGTGTCTGTGTGTATGTTTCTGTCTGTCTGTCTGTGAACAGCATAACTCAGAAACGAACAGTCGGATAAACACCAAAATTGGTATTTAGGTTTAGTATCTTTCAGAGATGCGGCACGAAGGTTTTCAAGAAAATCCCCCTACCCCAGATTACCCTTTACATCGAAGTTTTTTCGAAAATTTTAATTTTCTCAGAAATAGTTCTAACGATTTTGATTAAAATATCATATGTTTAAGATATTTTTATGACAAATGAAATGTATATCTCGAATTTTCTGGGAATGTCTCCAAAAGTATTCTTCATTGTGAACGACTTTTGCCTAACTGGTAAAACATAAGAGATAGACAAAATTTTACTACACAAAAAATGTAGATCGCGTTAAAATACACAATTTATGTTATATACATTTTTTTTTTTTTTGTTGAGTGAACTATTTTCGAGACATTGCTTGTTACTCCCTTAAATTTTTCAATACGCTTTTTCTCAAATGGGAATTCGTTATTCATTTTTTTTGTCCCGGACATGCAAAGAGAATGGAATGCGCCACATAGCAACCAGCTCTTAAACTATTTGACTGTCGCTTAAAGCCTACCATATTCCCCTTGCACCTACAAGAAAATTAGCAATAAGGTTAACATCTCGATTAACATGAAGCATATGGAGAATAAGCGTTTGTAAAAATAGTTTGTACAAGAGTAGAGAAAGTCATGTGAGGGTATCACATCAGATTTTTTCTTGTCTTTTCTGTATTTTATAGTAAAAAGCAAGTTTTTGTCTCAGTATCTGTTTCCTCTTATACATCAAGATGTCTCTCATTTTTGTACATTTCCTTTTAAATATTCAAGATTCATAGCGGTGACGTTCTACCTCAAAAATCACATCGCCAATCTGTACCTTCCAAAGGTCAAAAACTGAAAATAAATTGGTTATCACTTTCAAATTAAAGTTTTTGATAAAGTTTTATTTGCAGTTAAAAATGTAGTTTTATAAGAAAGTATATAAAAGTTTACAACATTAAATAGAATTATAAATGAAAAAATAATATTAATCAATATTAGGTTTTCCCTTAGCTTGCACTTTAATTTTTCATAGCTTAGAATAAGCTCCTTTTCTAGTCTCGACAGAGATTCCGCAACCACTTAACTTTACAATGTTCTACCACAACAATCTGTTTCTACCATAAACAACTTCTGCACTGAACATTAACCATTAAAACAATACTTCTTATACAATATTCGTGAAGCTTACTAATGAATCAATAATTCTGGTGAATCTGGGGATATATTTTCCTTTAACTTTCATGTATCATAAACTTATTTTAAAAAAATGGTTGGCCCTCGTAGCCGTGGTCGCTGGAGTGTATGGTTCCGGTGTTCTGTCAAGCTGAGCATCGCAGGTGTTTTTGTGTGTATGTGTGTTGTGTAATTGCGGTGATAAGCGGTAACACAAACCGTAAAAACGTTGTGTCATAAACTGGGTAAAACAAGGGAACTTTAAAAAAAAGAAGAAAAAAGAACAAGCAATAGCTTGTAAGACGTTTTCAGAATTAAAGCTAGTAGAAACCATTATTGCAACATTACTGTAGTCATACTGCACTAAGCAAAACTAAAGAATATTACTCTCAAGTAATTTCACTAAATTCTATCAAGTGTAATAAATATTTTTGCCAATATCTTGTAAACATCCAAAAAGTATGAACTTCATGAAAAGACAATTGTGTTGCTACATAACAGAAAACTAGTAAAATAGTTTATATAAGAAAAATGGGAACAATAAATATATACATAGAGAATGCCGTTTTTGATTTACTATGTTGTCAGCAGTCCTGTTGCACCTAGGGTTACCATAACTACTATTGTTCTTGATTGCTTTGATTATCAACTGTGTGAAGTCATAAGCAACTGCAGAATCTTTCAAGAACTTTCCAATATAGAGTTTTTATAATTCATCTGGATAATGAAAACACTACTATGCTAAATATTAAGATATCACATTTTTGGCTTCTCACACTATAGGACATACTCCCGCAAAATTAGAAAATTACTTTTAGGATAACATTAAAGGAGAATGTTGGAATAAGCTAATTTACTTTCTCAGCTCTTAGAGTCAGTTGTAACAAAATTGAAATCACATCTTTGTACAAGCATTTTTGGGGTTCATAAATATATTGAAATGATCAGGAAGCATACTACATATACTATATTGCATCAGTTGGCAACAAAGCAAAATTATGAAATTGCTAAGAGACTGTTTAATTCCTAATAATGCGGAAACGATTTAGATTTCTGCTTGACATTCCTACTGCAAACACCTTCAAAGGATTCAAGCATCCCTGAATAAGATGCACTCCTGCGAGAAGCTGTGGCATACAATTTTCCTGGCTGTGAGACTGGTAAGGAATGTAAGCGAATACAGCGCCATCAACCGCAACCACCGCAGCACTAACAGGAACGTGGCAGTGAAAGTAGTTTAGTCAATGTCGAACAGATAGCGCTTAGTTGCAGTGCTGGCTATTGAGCGCCTCCTAGTGCTTAGAGAAATAATTATAATTGTTGACAGGTTTTCAACATAAGTTCACTTTCTTTGGCAAGCAAATGTATATAGGGCCGCCCATGGGGGAGAATCATGGCACAAGTTGCACTATGAGGGACATTTTGGCGAATACAAAAATATTAAAGTAAAATAACCCACCTAATATAAACATATGTATTACAATTTTTAACTGCTAAGTCAGTTTCTATTTTTAAATTTGTTAATCTAAATGTGGAGTATCCCCCAAAAGAAACCTTAAGTACAAATCATACTATATGGTATAATGTGGTATATTAAATCATAATTTTTGAAATGTATAAAAGGAACTATAACATTATAGTGTGTAGTTGTTCAGAACGATACACTACTAAATATTGTGTTTGCAATTTTTGGTGTACACATTGCAATTTCTTATTGATTTTAACTTTCAAATTATTTGTTTAAGCTTTTATTGTGTACCGGTATCACAACAGCTACTATAGTACCTATAACACAACTCCTTTACGAATCTTTCCAGCAACATAGAAAAGGAAACTACATAGTTTAAATTGAGCTCTCATAAAAATTGGTGGAAGATGATTGTTCTGGGAGGGGGGCATGTGCTATAGCTTTTGGGTAGAGGGTACCACTGAATGTATTTACATAAATATTATAAAGAGAGAACACTTTTGTGTGTGTATGAGAGAGAGAGAATCTCGGAAGTCACTCACCAATTTTGATGGGCATATCGCATTTAAGTCCTCTTTTCATTCTGAAGAGCATGGGCTATAAAACACCTGATTGCAATTCATATTTTACTAAAACTTTTTTTTGGATGGAATACAGTACTGAGCAGGATGGCTCGGGCGGTAACACTGTGTTCCACATTCTAGAGGTCGTGGGTTCGATTCCCGCGGCCGACCTTCCTGACCCATGGATTTTTTCGGAGGTTTCCCGGGTCGCTAAGCAAATGCTGGGATGGTTCATGACATCCTGCGAATTTTCTGTTTCTTCATTTCACCTCCATTCTCATTTCACTTCACCTTTCATCTGCTTGGTCTGTTGTAAATGTTGGCGGAAGTGTCGGCGTTGAATGGCAGGGGAAAGGGATGCTCTTTGTAACTCGTCCCCCAGAATGGGAGCGGTCTCCGAGTTCCGGGCCCCCCAGTGGGATGGCAAGCCTGTAGTAGGGCAGGGGAGCCAGTTTCACCAGCTGTCATCCGGAAGGGTTTCAATCACTAAAAGGTAGGAGCACTACCCTCTACCCTGTCGTCCCTCCTGGTCCGGCCGCCTCTGTCTCCTCTCACCCCTCCCTCCCGGGTGCCCCCCGTCAGGGACACAGGCACAAAATATCTTTGGCCATCTGTCATCAGATCAATAAGTTTAATATAAATTTGATGCCTATTTTGTGTGATCTGTGGTTATGTTGTGCCGTGGCCGCAACACAAACATATTTCTCAAATTGTTATGCAAATCTACAGAAACTTGTGTATTGCAGAATGTCCTTTGTAGAAAGAGAATTTTGAACAAAATTTAGACTTTAAAGGTGACGTAATAAATCAAGTTTAGCTTATATGTAACTATTTGATACATAGACAAGAATTACAAACAAGTGTAGAAATTAACGAAAAACCTAAGTTTTTTTTTCTTGAAACAGCTTTTTACACGCAACAAAATCTGGCATCGTATTTCAAAGCAAGGTTGGTACAAATGGTCCTCGCATTTGAAGGCGGGTTTGAGCGTTTGGTTGAACAGAGACGTGAAGAGGGTTGGCTAACAAGACGAGCAAGAGTTCATCTACTACCAGAGCACCGACTGCCTGAAGTTGGTGTTAATCCAGAGTAAAGTTACTTGTGAAGTATTATTGGAGAACACAAGTGGATCAATAACTCGTGAAACTAAGTGGAAAGCCTTGCACTGAGCTTAAGTTGTCATAAAATATGCACAGAGCGCTCAAGACAGCCAAGCTGCCCTGCTTCTAAATGACAAAGTGGATGGAGAGCCATTAATGTCTAATGCTATTGACCAAGGACTTGAGAACCATAACCCTATACCCCAAACATGTCCGAAGAACAAGCATTTATCTGGAAGCTGCAGTGTTTTCAACGAGATTTAATGGCAAAAGTAATTACAAAGTCAATATTTCGATAGTGCCTCAATAAGATATTGATAAGTTGAGAGTATGGTAATAGAGATTACATTTTAATTATCATACAATTATACAAATATTTAACATCATCTTTTTGCTGCTTTGTTTCTTTCTTTTCTTCTTTCTTGCTCGAAAATCCTTCTTCCTATGGTGCAGCTTTCTTCTCTTCGTTGTTATTACTATTCTTTCTTCTTCCTTCGAAGATATTCTGTTTTGTTATACCCATTCTTCAATTTATGTCTTCTATAACCTAATATTCTTTGTACAGCTCTAAAAGTTTGTGTACAAAACAGCCTGATACTCGATGCTTACATTACGAAGATGATTGCAAGCCTCCGGAAAGGAATAAATGAACTACATGTCTGTACCGCAGGTTTTCACTAAAATATAACCTATAATACATCTTCTTCCTCATCTTCCTTTTTTGCTTGTTCGATTTTTCTCCTACTCTTTTGTTTTAACAGTCTTTTCCAAATTTCCCGCGCCTTGTGCCTCAGGCACACTTTGGATAGCGGGTTAATTTGTGACAAAAGTTTTATATTTTGATTTAGATGCTAGCATCTTTATTTAAGGATTTAGCGGTTGTATCTCAGCTGCTGACCGTAGTGGAATTCATTCGCAATAACGAAGGCAATTACACAGGATTCTAGCAGGTGATAAGCATAGGTAGAAATGCTGTTTGTGAGGTAACAATTCCTGTCACAAAAAACATAAAAAGTGTCGACTGAAAGCCTTCCATTTGAAGACAGGACATAAGTTTTTGTGTGGTTTCCTAAACTCACTAGTAATGTAACACAGCCGCCTTGATCAGTAAGATCTCTCGATATCCCTGTGAAATATTTAGCTGCGTTTTAAAATATAGCAAGGATCACCCCAAGGAATTATCCCAAGTGGTAGAAGAGAAATCACCCCAGCAATCGCCTACCTATCCGGGAAAACCGTGAAAACACCCATGTCAGAGTAGCCGCAGTCGAACCGGGGAAAGGCTCGCACATTACCGTGGAGCTATCTTGCTCGGTTCCGGGGCAATGACTTAGGATACAATTAAAATGAATCGTGTTTAGCATTTAATGTTAACCAACAGTACGATCAATAGCAATTAGCCTTACTGAATATTGATGCAAGAAGCTAATTTGTTAAATAAATGAATATTCACCTACAGACTTTTAAATTTATAAAGTGTCACGAGTACACTTTAATGATGCCACACAATTTAATTCTTCGCATCAGTCGCAGGTTGAATAAAATGATACTGCTGAAAAGATGCAATGATTCACTTTTGATAGAGCGTATGAGGATGAAGACCTTATAATAATTTGGAAACTACGTTCGTCCTTATGCCTTCAGAGTTCGTTCGAGTTTATGTTTACATTTTTTAACCAAAAGTAATACATTTTAACCTCTCCATATATTACAATGTATGAGTAGGAGCTAGAACTTCGTCCTCGGAGAAACGTAGTATGATCTCGGTAGGGGATAGCTTTGTTTATCTAATTCTTAATTGCTTATTTGTGGCAGAGAAAATTCATACGTAGTATTTCTAGTTTCTGTAATGTAGGATAAGTGGTTCTAATCTTACCACCTGTTTTTATAGTATGACTGAAGTTATTCAGTACTGATAGAGTTTAATAATCACGTATGTAACCCAGTTTCATTGTTTAACCAAGTTTATTAATTGGAAAGATCTAAAAAGTCACGCTATGAAAACTATAAGCATCATATGTAAACGCGAAAAGGAAATCTCACTACAAATTGTACCACTGTATTTTAAAACTGGAACAAAGCGAGGTACCACAGAGTAACTTTGAATAAAGAAATAATATTTGTTTAAAGGATACCCACATCGTAACTCATATAAATGTCATCCCATTTTAGCACTGCTGGACTATACAGTGTTTCCGAATCACCGTTCACTTTGTTCCATTAAGCAACCAAGTGATAACATTAGGGATAGGAATATAACTCTACGGGTTTATCATTACATTCCGTGGGACTACCTGCTTGTGTTTTATTTATTTTATTTAAGGGGAACGAGCGGTGAAAGTTGGCAAAAATGATAAAACGTTTTTGTGTTTGGCTTCTTAAGTTATTATTTAGTACTATTCATTAGGAAATTTGTTGTCTGAGCATTTCTTTTCGAATGAATTTGAGCAATTTATGTGATGATTTAAACAACCCTTACCAGAGGACGTAGCACCACTTTTGCAGATTTCCTGAGATTTCTTCCTTAAGAAAACTGTATTCAGAATTATTTTTGCAAAGCTTGGTGCATAGGGTTTAATACAATTTAAATTATGCACTTTAACTAAAAATATATATTAGTTCATTAAAATTACATAAGCCATCTTTCAGATCAGTTAATAAGTGTGAATCTTCAAATGTGTTTTTCTCAGTCGTAACATTTTAGACAGTGTTCAGCATTTAAAATGCCCTTTATGATGCAATTTTGAAATTATCGGATTGAAATTTTGCTAATGTTTCCTGAATATGCTCCAAGTAAAACATGCTATCAGTTATTAGTGCAAGACACATGTGTTATATCACCAAGCTAATTAATTTTAAACGTTTATTTCTTAGTAAACCTGTTTCCTTGCGCAATAAGGAACACAAATCACAAATTTTGTTTAAACATTTTGAAAATTATATCCTAAAGAGCACTTTTTATAAAATAGCTTAAATTTATAGCTTTATAAATGCATAATTCAGAAGCGGCTCAGCATATGTAAATCAAACTTTGAAATATACTTGTTTATACATTTTATGATGTGATAAGTATTTCAAAAGTCTCAGTCTAATACTTTAGTTTATAGGAAATTCACAGATCCTTCACGTTGAAAGCATTCTGGTTTTGCCTCCTCCTGTCACGGCGTAGGAGGCAAATTAATTTTATGTACTATCATTAGCTTTGATTATTATATTGATCTGATATACTGTTTGTGTATTTCCCCTCTAAAATAGATTTTACGCTGTTTTCTTTTACTCATAATTTGAATTTATTTCAATAATAACCATGTTTTGTCTTGTGCTATTCTTGTTTTATAATATAATCATTTGTAAAACTATTAAGCTTTAATTATTTGGCAGACCCTACTTTTGAGAAAGCTGAAAGTTTTCTTTCTGAATAAATAAATAATTGTATATTTCGTTGGTATTAAAATGTTTATGTAGCATGTGAACAAAATGTTTTTTCACTTAAGTTAATTAAAGTTAAGAAACGCCTGATCAACAATTTCTTTATATTCGTATATTAAGCTCAAATTAAAAAATTGGGAGCAATACGATAAATCATACGATCCAAGTAGTACTTCATATTAGCATATCAAAAAGCGATTAATTTTTAATAAAAAGAATATCTTAACAACGGTTGTACATCGTTAAAGTTGTGTGTGTGTGTGTGTGTGTGTGTGTGTGTGTGTGTGTGTGTGTGTGTGTGTATGTGTGTGTGTGTGTGTGTGTAATGCATGTTTTCCATTCTGAGTGCATGGTAAAAAGTTAAAAGAATTCAATAGAGAACTGTAGATTTTGTTATTTTCACAGAGGCATTGAATTAAAGTTCGGCTTTTGGGTGTGACTATTTTTATATACGAGTATGATAAGATATGCTCCGGAAGTAGAGACAAATAAAGGATAAAACAAAGTGTTTTAATAAAAGAAAACCCAGTAAATAATTAGCGTTCAGCTGGGAGTAGTTTCACAATGAATTTATATGTATATTGGGAGTATATATACTTATTGTCAGTAACAGCAATTCGCGCACTCACTCTGCAGAACTGTATTTTACGGATAAATGGGAGACAAACATATTAAAGAAATTGACTTCTAAATGCAGAAGTTCTCAAGAGTAACCTAAAAATGTATCGATTAGAAGATGTGACTGACCTAGCACTCTCGCTTCAGTCACTTTCTTTACCTGTTGCCTCGACGTTTTACACCCAGGTCCGACTTAGTACCAGTATTTGTTAAGTGCTACTCCCTCCCGTGCAGTTCTTAGTTAAATTTGTTGACATCGGCAACTGAGAAGATAAAACGTATTATTATTTTTGACTCCGATTTGCTCGTACAATACTCCCCTGGAGAATTATTGCAGGAATCCGTAGATAATCAGCATATCTTGAAACGAAGAGTTAGTGAAAGTTTATGACCTCTGATCGCATTCTTCGGCACGTTTAAAAAAATATTTACTTTTGGCCCTAGGGTAATATAAAGGATACTTTCAAAGTACTATTATTTTACATATCCCTATCAAAACGAGTAATATAATATGAAATACCCAAGGGAAGATGCTTCCATTCTTTTCCTCATTTTAGTTTTCTCTTATTGTCTGCAAAGTAAAAAAATCTTAATGCAGTCTATCATCTTGTAATGTCTACTGCTCTTGCCTATTTTACGTTTTACAGTTCCTTTCATTGCATCTGTTAGCAAGCAGTTTTGTTTGGTCCCCCTATTTCTTAGACGGCGCTATTACTTATTTTTGTCGATCCATTTCCATTCTTCTCCATACGGGCATTTTAAACGCCTCCAATTGTTTTTCCTTATGTCGTCACAATACCAAAATTTCGTTGCTATACGGTGATGAACTTTATAAGAAGCACTTCACTAATCCCTTCTTTAGTTCTTTCATCACCCACAGAAAATATTTTTTTCTAAAACTCTCTGTGTAAGTTCTTAACAGCAACTCATTTCACTACTCACGCTAATTTCCTGGTACTATAGAGTATAATGTTTACAAAATAGTTCTTATAAAATTTGGCATCCCAAATTATTCAGTAAGGGCTTTTATTTATCGTCTCTCTAAAGCACAGTTAGGCAAATTCATCTTGCACCGATTACGATTGCAGCATCCAGCCAAAAGGACACTCGAAAGCCGAAGCAGGGTGACAGTTGAGAGATGTAGCAACTCGTACAACGTCAAGCACTTTTTCAAACTTGGGCAGTGTTTTATCACAAACGTTTCTTTTTATATATGGCAGCAGTGGTAACCATTACTGTTCAAGTCCTGTAGGATAGAGCTATGATAGAGTGCACTCGCGGTACTTGATTATGCACGTGATCTCGAATTAGTTTTGTCCACTTGACTTTAGGCATTAAATGCTTTAAAAAGTCTAAATTTACTTTCTCGGCTATTTAAGAAGTAGAGGAGGTATTGCATTTCGTCAAAAATTATATGCCGAGATTTCATTGGAAATGCACGCTGTGAGACTTCTTGAATCCCAGAAACAGTACTTTTTGAAAAAAGTTCTCTGTGGTGTGTATCTGTAAACAGCATAACTCAAAACAAAGAGCCCGAGAAGTACTAAATTTGGTATTTAAGTTCTGTATGTTCCAAAGATACAACACGACGATTTTAAGGAAAATCCCTCTAACTCTGATTACCCTTGGCGTTTTAAATATGTTATTCTCAAAAATGACTCTAACGATTTTGATTACGGTACAGCCTCTAGTTTCCAAGGTGGGCGATGGATTTTTTTCGGGCATAAAAATCCTTGGCATGGCTTCTTTCGGAAGGGAAGTAAAGACGGTGGTCCCGTGTCCTAGATTTACGGCACGTAAAAGAACCTCAAGCCTGATAAAGAGGCCTCTGAGCAAAATTACCGGTCTTTCACGCCCAATACGAAATTGGAAGCTAACAACCATAGTAGTTAAAAAGCGTCCATAAATAAAATTCAATTTAAATTTGATTACGGTACCATATGTTTAAGATACTTTCATGACAAATAAAATGCATATCTGGAATTTTCTGAGAATAACCTGTGAATTCCTCTTAATTCTGAAAACTAAGACCAAAGTAAAAGGTAGAAGTTGTTGATTGCATTGAGAATACCATCTAAGCCAAGGTTCTTGAAATTGTCTGAAAAATGCTGTTTTTAGTTCTATTTATACCCCTCTTTAACTACATTTATCTTATCGGCGGCCTTTCCTTTGGAACTTATTGTTTATTGGAAATGGTGTGAACTCGTATTCTCTTGCCGTTGGGTTTCTTGCACCTTTGCGTTTTTAATCATTAGATCACATACACATCCACTCTCTCATTCATACTTCCAGACTTTTGGGAGCACAGGGAATAATCTTGGCTAAAGAAAAATTCCCACCACCCAGCCAGAATCGAACTCAGAATCCTTCACACAGCAGGAGGCAGGTGCTCTACCGACTGAACTGTGGGACCAGTCTAAAAATACTGTTTTGAGGAAACGAAGGCAAATATACGAACTGATAGCACATTCTATTTGCACGGTAACGTGCTTCGATACCTAACCTGCTCAGTATTACTATTGCCATAATAAAACTAATATTTTTAAATATAAATATACGTCTTTCACTAAAATGTTATGATATCTTTTCTTATTGTCAATTACCATAAAATCACGGTATGTGAGATTGAATGGTCTGTGCACACCTCAGATTTCAAACTTTTAGCTGAATGGAATTTTGAATGCTTTAGGGGATATTTAAAAGTATTATACTTATTACGTAAATTATTTTACATTATCACAAATATAAAACACCCTTGATTTGACTTAATTTATGCAAGAATTATGAAACCTGCAGTGATAAATATGGTCTTTAATATTAGTAGTAGTATTAGGATAGTTTTCGCGATACAAGAATTTTCATATTTGCATCAAGTTTCACAAAGATTGATGTTTATGCATCTATTTCACAATATCATTAGAAATTAAAACCTAGGTAGTCAAATGCTTAAAGGCCATGAACTTCTTTTTTATATTATTCAAAACAAGAACGAATTCTGTGAAAAAGAAGAGGAGTATAATTGTTCTAATTTCGTAGACTACTCTGGTGAAAACAGGTTTTGCTTAAGGCAGACAACAAAGAGAGAGAAAGAACAAAAAAATAAATATATATAAACAGAGGGAAAAATTAAACACGTAGTTTAAACAATAATGGTAATAATAATTAATAAATTCTAACCCAACAGCCCGACGGATCTGCACATGCGCACGGCAGTGGATGACGATCATGCTCTCAGACTAATTAGTATTGCATATGTTTTTTTATGCCTCTCCCTGCTGAAGCTAAAAAGTTCATAGTTCGCTGATAAAAGTATATACATGTGCTGAAGTTTAATATATTTTGCAAATGTGACAAACGATAATTAAAAAGATCATTTTAAGACTATGTATTTTTCTCATCATCATCGTAATCAACAACTCTGGTTTTTAACCTATCTATTCTTATATATTATATATCCGGCTTTTCATTGCTTACATTTTCGCAGATCTAGCTCGAGTACTATTGCCATAAAAGTTTTTGTCTCCAATTTGTCCGCGGAATTGGATCCTAGAAAGCTTATGTGCGAATTTATCGACAGCTTTTCTTATTAGGAATTCCACTTTTTACCATAATATTCCATAACTTGTTTGTATTAAAAATATAAAATGCTTTAATATGAACTTATAGATGCTACATAAAATGTATGAAATTCAGGCCATGTAAGGTCTACGTCTCCTGAACCCATGCTGCAGTTCAAGCAAAATGGTCTCAAATATACTTCATTTTAGTGCCAAATTGCACCAGTATTAAATAGTACTTATATTTCAACTCCACAATTATTATAGCATTATCTGTTGCATAATTTTTTAAATACTGTAATTACCATATCTTTTCTACTTTTTTTCTGGAATGCTATCTGCTTTTCAGCACATATTTAAAAATCTTACTGTTCTATTCTGGAATAAGGTTCTGCTCCGTACTTATTAACCCTATTGGGTGCATACTGGAATTTCTTATGCTTAAGTGTATTTTGAGTTGCAAAGCTATTATCGAATTTATATTTTCATATTTTTCAGCTAACATTTGTTCCTTCACATTTCTCATAGACCACATCGTTTTATAAGACTTTTCCCATTCTTCAATTTGGAAAAATATGACACTATTTTGTCATGTTCTCGATATTCTATAAAGCTCTATAAACTACCAAAATGTATATATGTACATAGAAACAAGTTTTTCAATTTCACGAAATGCTTCAAAATGCAATTAAGACGTGGAATATGAAGTAGCATCAAGTGGAAAAAGAAAATCTTTCCCTATTCGATCATATTAATATTATAAAGAGAGAAAAGTTATGTATGTATGTGTTTGTGTTTTAATCTCAAAAATCTCTAAACCGAATTTGGTAATTCTTTCATCATTGAGAAGCGCAATTCTTCCTGAAGGACATGGCCTGTAAGACACCCATTTCATGTCTTAAATTACTATAAAATTAAGAAGAATATACAACGGCCTTGTACTTCAAAACGAACACACTGGAGTTATAAAAGTGCATGCTTGACTTTTAATTGAGATTACCGTGGCGTAGAAACTATTTGTTGTTAGTCCACACAATATGCATGTAAAATAAAACAAATGTCGCGGATATTTCATTCAAAGAGTTATACAGATATGTAGATGTTAACAATTTAGCAATTAAGACGCAAAAAATCCGCTTATAACACTACGATACGCATGCGATACTAATACCAAAATATTTTAATAGCCCTCATGTAAGAAATGCTTGCTTTATTTCCTCGATATGATATAAACAAGATCATCTGCAGGATATGTGGAATATTTCTATAAAGAAAGAAAATTAATTCAGCAAACTTTAGAAATCATTCGGAATATTATTTTTCTCGATGGCCTTAGACCATGCGTCTTTCCTAAAGAGGTTAACTTGGCAGCCTTGGAGTGATGAATCTTCAAGTTCACCAGCTTCATCTGTATTCCGTTTGCATGTGTTAAGGGTCTATGTGTTACTTGAAAGCTATGTAGCTTTTATGCTATTAAATATAGTACCAAAGAGGAGGTACAAATATTTAAAATGTGATTATACAAGTATACTATGATTATTTAAACTTTACTCCAACATTCCACCGTCAAAGGATACGTGTAACCTATGCAATATTTCTATAACTTGGAGGACTCTAGGAGGGAGGTTAGAAAGCCAGGCATTCCGCAGATATTTCACACTCTTTTGCGAGAATATAAAGGAATTTTTCATCCGTTATCAGCCGGGATTGTAAGAAATTCCGAGGCGTGTTTTTAAAGTAAGTGCCGTTTAAATGTTTTGCCGCTGCAGCGCTGGAGTCACGATTTAAGCATGCACGATCACTTCCTCCAGTTCTACGATCACTTCATTAGGAAGCCAGACGCAGCTGTACGATCGTCATTTGTGTTTTCCTGATGTTAGAGTTTTCGAAATATTCAAAACAATCAAACAACCCGCCGACTGTGAAGTCAGATCAGTAATTCATCTTTTGAATATGAGAAATGCTATGCCAGCAAAAATTCATCGCCAATTGTGTGATGTTTATGAAGAAACAATAATGTATGTCAATGCCCGGCCACACGCAGCCAGACAGATTCAGATCTGATCGCATCATTTGGTTGGGAACAATTCGACCACCCTCCATACAGTCCGGATTTGGCACCAAACGATATTCATCTGTTTCTTCATCTCAAGAAACTCCTTGGTGGAAAACATTTCAACGACAGGAAGTGCAAACTTGGCTTTCATAACAGGCCGCATCATTCTTTGACGAATGCATAAAAAAATTGGTTTCCCGTTACGACAAGTGCCTGGATAACGGCGGTTTCTATGTGGAGAAATTTGGTAAGATGTAAGGTAATGAATTATATAAAGTATTTGGAAAATAATGTTGCGTTACTTTTTAAAAAATATTATCGGTACTCATATTTAAAACACCCCTCGTACAATTATAAGGGATAATGGTAGGGTTTCACTAAAAAAATCTTCTAGATCAGTGTACAATATTTGCATAAAGAATGAGGGCGGTGAAGGAGATTAATTAGATCGTTATTGGAGTTTAAGGAGTAACCGTGTAATGTCGGGTAAACCAGCTAGTACCTACATAAAACAGGAAAGGATATCCCCAGTAGACTAGGTCTCAGCACGTGTCACTTAGCATTGACGATTATGCGTCACTACACTTTCACGTTAGTTAATTTACCGTATAAATATTCAGCAAGTCACTGGTCGCAATATCGCGCTGACGAGTGAAAGTCTGACTCAGGCCTCGTATGTCTGGAGACATAACAAATTAGGAGCACAGTCTAGCTGTTGACAGTTCTTCCTCCATACTGTTTCTTCTTCTGAGGAGCATGCACAGTGAAATTTCTCTCCTGGGCATTTCTCCTTCTCGAACTGGACTTCTCTTTGGTCTTCCTCCAGCAACGGTGTGAACTTTCACATTTTATAATGGACATGTTATAGAGATATCTGTCGGCTAAGTGATGGATTGTAAAACAATTTCAAAGGTAACACGATATTGGTGATACAATGGAGTTACAAGAATTTTTCTTGCTCAATTTCAACTGAGATTGTTTTGAAAAATATTAAACATTAAAAATTAAGTTTATTTTATGCGTATACTACATTGATTCTCTTCAGCTCTTACTGCAAGGACTTTGCCTGCAAAATAAAATCTATACTTGAGCTGTTTTCCTTCTACTTCAGGACAATATCACCTTCTCCGTTTCGTACCCATATCAAGCAGAGCAAGTATTCCTATGGTATTCCACCCAAAAATTTGATATCGAGATTTCACTGCAAATATATGCTCCAAAACCTACCGAATCCAAAATAAGCATTTTCAGAAAAACACCCATGTATGTGTGTGTCTGTGTCTATTTGTGGACAGCATAACTAAATACGCAAGCATAGATAAACACAAAAACTTGGTATTTATGTTCAGAATCTTCCAAGGATGCAACGCGATGATTTTCAAGAAAATCCCTCCACATAAACTACTCCTAATATGGAAAAATATTCACAATTTTTTATTTGCTCAAACATTTTCTAGGGTCTTGAATAAAAAACGTTTGGAAGTTTACATAACAAATAAAAGGTATCTCTTGAATTTTCTGGGGAATAGCCTGCAAAGTTTTCTTCATTCTTTTGTATTCTTGCTAAACCGCACAATACGCAAAAAAGTGATCTCAAGTGAAACACATTTTATTTTTACCCTTTCTGAGATTTTCCTTGTTATTGGTTTGAAATTTCAAATACTTATAGTTTCTTGTAGTGGTAAGTCGCTATTCGTTTTTTGTAGTACTCATGCAAGGAAATGGAATTTAGAAGTAATCGCACATCGATAAGCTTTTTAAAAATCTCTAGCTTAATGCATCGTCTTGTACCTAAAAGGAAAATATGTAGCTCGATTATCAAGGGGCAGCTAGAAGAATAAGCTTTAGTAGGAATATTTAGTAGAAGAGTGAACAGAGAAACTCATCTGAATGCAACATATTAGATTTTTTCTAACGACACTTCATAAACAAGAGCAAATGTTTAGCGTCTTCTATAACGTGAAGCACCAAAAACAAAATGAATTTGATGAGTTACATACACGCGACTTTCTCAAGTCGTCCTCCGTGGTTACCAAGCTAGTCTAACTAATCCCGAGGTTCCGGGTTCATATTCGTCAGAGGGCGATGGATTTTTTCGGTCGTAAAAATCCTTAGCATGGCTTCCTTCGGAAGGGAAGTAAAGCCGATGGTTCCGTGTCGTAGATTTACGGCACGTAAAAGAACCTCAAGCCTGATAAAGAGGCCTGTGAGCAAATTTGCCGGTCTTTCACGCCCAGTATAGAATGGAACGCTAAGGACCACGGCAGTTAAAGAGCCTCCATAAATAAAACTCAATTTTTTCTCTACCCACCGGTTTTTCATAACTTCTACAAAAAAAATTCTACTTCATGCTGATCGAGATAAACGTTTGCAGAATTAGTTTCGTCGCACATTTCATTGTAGATACAACGGGGATATAGGAAACCGCAACGATAGTAACATGTTAAAAAGCGTATCGCTATGTTTTGGACTTGGAATCCCATACTCTCTCCATATCAGAGAAACAGCTGAATGCTGAGAACTAGTCAAAAATGACCGACTGTGTATCTCGGAAACAGATGATGCCGCAAAATATATTATTATGAATAAATTCTGTGTATTAAAGAGAACTACATTTTTACTTTCTTTACCACGTACAGTCGGGTGCAAAAAAAAGCTACCGATATGAGGAATCGCGGTTTACGTTGGCAAGCAATAATTAACACGCCTCTGCCGAGGCTTTCATCCCTGATTCGGTTACAGAGGTTAATGCCTGAATGCCGAACCAATAAGAGCCGGACTCATTAAGGGGCTACTATGGACAGTCTTTGGGAGGCATATTGTTTCAATCATTCAGGTGACCCAGCTAGGCATGACCTTTCTTCATAGGGTAATGTTAGCATATCGGACTTCAGCTAAACCCAATTAGAGGAAAGCGCAACTAAGGCAGGCGCTAAACATAAATGATGAGGAAATTCTGCCAACATTCATGAATAGAAAACACTAAAAACAACCAAAAGCATCGGCACTTTTTTTTTTTTTGCACACGACTGTACATAGTATGTAAAGTAGGTATTGTATTCCACTAAAATATTTTATGTTGAGATTTCACCGGAAATATACACTTTGAGGTCCCCTAAAGCATTTTTAGAAGAATGTCCATGTGTGTGGTGTGTGTGTGTGTGTGTGTGTGTATGTGTGTGTGTGTGTGTGTGTGTGTGTGTGTGTGAACAGCGAAACTTAAAAACGAAAAGTCGGACAAATGCCAAACTTTATATTTAGCCGACTTTTCGGTTTGATATTTAGGTTCAGTACCTTCCAAATATGCGACACAAAGATTTTCAGGAAAATCCCCCAACCCCCAAGTACCCGTTACATGGAACATTTTTCGAACATTTGGATTTTCTAAAAACGGCTCTAACGATTTTGATTAAAATACCATATATTAAAGATATTCACATAAGAAAAAAAACGCATATTTTGAATATTCTGGGAACAGCCTGTGTACTCTTCATTCGGAAGGAGTTCTGTATAACCTTGTATAACTGGTAAACGTTAAGCGATAGAGGAAAACGTACTACACAAGAAATTTACATCTCTTTAAAACACATAATATATTTCAAATAAGTTTCTTGTGGCACAAGCCATTTCTGGGATATCTGTCATTAATGGTTCGAATTGTTCATTACTTGGTCATTCTCTCTGTAAACGCTTAGTTTTTTTCTCGCAATCGATTGCATGAAAACATAATGGAATGTAGTGTCTAGTTCTTAAACATATGACTATCGCTGTTGTCTTTGTGTCCCAAAGAAATGTGTAATGTAGCTATTTCTACAAAAATTTATTTGCATTAAAATGTAGTAAATAAAATATAATCTTTAGTAAGAAGCTTTAGTATACCCGCTAATAAACGATAGAGGGCAGAGAAAGAAATAATGTATAATATTAGATTTTGTATATAGTAAGCTTTTGTTTATTATGGTTTATGCGTTATGCAGCATTATACAAAATTCCTTCCGACAGAAGAGACATTTACTGGATATTCTCAGAAAATTCAAGATTCACATTTGATTTCTCATACAGATATCTTATGTACATGAGCTATTTTGGTAAAATATAAAATAAGTGAGAAAATGTACATGTAAAAGTTACTTTTGGAGTGAGGGGGTTTTCTTGAAATTCTTCCTGTCACATCTCCTTGGAAGTTACTGAAGGATTTCTTTTTTATGGACTTTTTATTTGAGTTATGCTATTCGCGCACACACATATAACCACTTGCAGATTGGCACGCACATAATTTGTTCCAAAAATGATTTGTTTAGTAAGGGCGTCACAAAATATGCAGAAAACTCGACATTGGATAAAACGCATTTTTCCTCTACGTACAATGTACATGGAAGAGAAGGTAAAAAAATCTGATAAGTTACAATCACATGATCTTCTTTACCCGCTATTTTACGAACTACACTGCCGTTTGTGAAAATTGCAACACCAAGAAAGAATTTTCCTCCATGGAAGTGTAGAAGAGTGTGCAAGCAATAAGTGATTAGGTTTACAGAGAGATGAAGTACACCTAGACCGAGTAGAGCCCTCTTGTCGGTCCGACAAGGCCAGTGTAGTCAGTACAGAGCTGTCAAACAAGGTCGAAACAATAAAGTGAATGCCAGTATGCCTCTTCGACGTCAAAGGGAGCCATATCGGCATGAGTGAGTTCGAACGGGCAGAATGGTCGGTCTCCGGGAAGCGAGTTTGTCTTACCGTGACATTTCGGCTCATACAGGGCATGCTGCTATGACAGTGAGACGTGTGTGGAAGCACTGGATAGATGAGGGTTGTACGCAGCGAAGAGCGGGTACTGGACTACGGAACATGACCGCAGCACGGGCTGACCGTCATCTTGTCCGCATGGCCATAACGGACCGAATAGCTTCATCCACAGCGTTGACTGGACGCTGGAGCGCTACAACAAGTGTGAATTTGTCTGCATCAACGATTCGTCGCCATCTGCTGCAGGTTGGACTGACTGCATGCATGTCATTACGTCGGCTTCCATTGTCCAGAAACCACAAGCTCCTCCGACTGCAATGGGCACGTGAACACGTCACTGGGATGCTGAGTGGCAAAATGTAGTCTTTTCGGACGAGTCCCGCTTCAACTTGTCCTATGATGATGGCCGCATACGTGTCCGGCGATACCGTGGTGAGCGGAACCTGGAGGGCTGCATTGTTGAGCGGCATAGCGGACAAACACCAGGTGTGATGGTTTGGGGCACCATTGGTTGCAACAACCGATCTCGCCTCTTACGAATTGAGGGCGCTTTGAACAGCAACCGGTACCTAATGATGGTTGTAGAGCATGAGATACTCCCCCTGCTTCAGGCATCTCCACAGACCACATTTTAACAGGACAATGCCCGGCCACATATTCCGAGGAATGTAGAAGCCTTTTTCGAAGAGCGACGGGTACCATTGCTTCCTTGGCCTGCACGTTCGCCTCACATGTCGCCCATCGAACATGTCTGGGATATGGTTGGTCGACACCTGGTGCGCCACTGTCCTCCAGTAACCAGTGTCACGGATTTGTGGGCTCGAATACAAACTGCGTGGAGGAAAATCCTCAGGAACTTATTCAGAACCTTTCTGATTCAATGCCACGGCGTATAGTAGCTCTAATTGCTGCGCAAGGAGGCCACACCAAATACTAAATATTAGGGCTTAAAGGTCATGTACAGATTTGAAACGTTTATCATTTGTTACTTGTAATGTACCTAACCTGTGGTATTAAATGCATTGAATTCATACGTTTCCTTCTTGGTGTTGCAATTTTCACAAACGGCAGTGTATTATCATGAAAGCATACTCTTCCAGCTACTTTTGGTTAATCAAGATAAACTTTCATAACACATTTACACATTTCATAGAAGGTATAAAAGGACACATAAGAGTAAGTTAAAGCGTTTTAAAAAGCGGTCGCTCTCCGATTCTTAACAAATTTCATGCTTTTTCAGGAGCACGAGAAAAAACCAATAGCACCTTACCCCTTGAAGACACTCTGACGTGTTGCATTTACATCACTTTCTCTACTCACTCTTCTACAAACTATTCTTAGAAAAAGTTTTCTTCTATCTATATCTCGTTAATCGAGATAAACTTTCATTGCACATTTACATATTTCGTTGCAGGTAGAAAGACAATACAGTAGGCTAAAGCGATAGTGAAATGTTTTAAAAGGTTGTCGCTATGTGATGGCTTTGAAATTTTATGGTCCTTGCATGACACGAAAAAGTTAAGTTACCTACTCAAAAGGTATTTGAAAATCAAACCTTTAACAAAGAACATCACAGAAATGGTTAGCGCCACAAAGATGTTTTGTTTGGTATAAGCTGTATGCTTTAAAAAGCTACATTTCCAGAAAATTCACAATATACTCAATATACTCAATTTATCATGTAAATATCTTAAACATGTAGCATTTTAATCAAAATCGTTGGGTGATTTTAGAAGAATAAAACATATCTAAAACAAAGTCAATGTAAAGGGTAGTTTGGAATGGAAGAATGTTGTTAAAACTTTTCGTGAGATGAGGAAATTTACTAAAAGTCTTCGTGGGGTGGGGAATTTTTCTTGAAGATCTTCTTGCTTTGGAGAAATTTTCTTGAAAACCTTCCAGAAATGAGGTAATTTTCATGATAATCTTTTTGGAAAGGACAAAATTGCTTGAAAATCTTCTTGGGTTGGGGAAATTTACTTTAAAATCTTCTTGAGGGTGGGGTTTCTCTAAAATCTTCGTGGTGTAGGGAAATCCTGGTGTATGCTGAAATTAAGTACGAAGTTTGATATTCAACCAAAATTTTCGCATTTGAGTTATGCGCCCTCAATCTCTCATTCTGTCTACCCTCTCTCTCTCTCTCTCTCTCTCTCTCTCTCTCTCTCTCTCTCTCTCTCTTCTCTCTCTCTCTCTCTCACGTACACACACACGAACATTTTTCAAAAAATGTTTTTTCTTAATTCAGGAAGCCTCAAAATATGTATTTCTGGTTAAATCTCGATGTGGAATTTTTGGGCGGAGTGCAATATCTTCATATACATGTATGTGTGTGTATATTGAATTTTGTGCAAGTATTCTGTGATGTTGTCTTCTCACTGAATTTAATACAAGCGGGAGTTTACAAGAACATAGACAAACATTTTGAATGTTGTTAATGTATGTCAAAAAGCTTTACTCGTAGCATTGGCGGTTTTCTAAATACTCTTTGAATGCTTTAGCTTGTAAATGTGAAGTTTGCTTTGATACGCTGTCTGAGTTAACATGTTTGAAAATCTACGATAATCCTTTTCGTTTTGCATGAGCTCATTAATAAAAAAATTGAGTTGTGATATAAACAGCTGAGGTAATGTCGGCATCTTGCATGTAACCAGATCGATTCTCTCTAATTTGAAACCATTTTCAGTCAAAAATGTATAGTGATGAACTGTATTGGACAGAAGAATAACTTTTTCAAATCTGTAGTGAAATAATATATAAGGGAAAACTGTGAATAAGCACCATGGATTACATAAGGTATTTTAAGTTAAGCTCTGTGTACATAGTTGCGAGTCCCAGCTTGCCATAACCAACCGAAAGGCCGGCACATACTCGTGTAGTGCTACCAGTTGAAGATGGAGGAAGATATCAATACTGCAGTCAATACAGACTGGCCAAATTATTAGATTAAATCATGTAAGTTACTATATCTTCCATTAGTTATTATGTTTTAAAATGAAAGCTATTCTTTGTGGTTGCATTTAGCTTTTAACGGCTTTAGATGACATGAATGCAGTAACAGGAATTGTATTGAAGTTCATATTATGCAGGGAAGATTTTCCAATTGTTTTAATAATTCTTCCATCAGAACATTAATGCCCCCGGCAATAGTTATTGCTCTAATTTAACTAGGCTACTATATCAAGAAACAGCAAACGTTTAGCAACGGTGCACTATTTTGCAAAAGACTTATCTAAAATATAAAAAAAATATCTTATTGGGCTAAAAGCAATAATTGCTAAGCAATAAAGAGTTAATTGTTATGTTTGTATTTAATAATGCTTTAACTATAATAATCAATTGTTTTATATTTTGTTACGGTTATATAGTTGGCCTATTGCACCTAAGCGATCTCTGGAAGGGAGGGATAAAATAAGGATGTACAGAGCGCGGATAGATCTAGTAGTGAAAGGCAGAAAGCCACCTGGGTCCTTAACGTTCCCAGGTAAAGCATTTCGACACCAGCTTCCCTTTTATAGCTGCTGTGCGCTCAGAGAATCTCCTAAATACACCTCCTCCTCAACGTCAGGCCCTGCAACCCTGAGTTGAAAAAGTAACTGAATGAAAATAAGGATAAGAAAATTCCTGGCCTTTGATAGCCAAAATTATCATTTGTCCCGCAATCAGTGAATTCCAAGAAAAATATTTGTAAGATAAGTCAAACCTCGGGTTCACAACCGAGGTATTCCAATTCTGAGCCTCAGAGGCCGATTTTTCTGAGTAATTTAGTGCAGTCTACTAACTGTTGTAGTTCGTGACCTTGGCCACATGAACAGGAGTTGTTTCTATTTCTATTCCTCTTATAAAAGGAAGCCCCTAAAATGACACCATGTTGTATTTGTCCAAATCAATTTACATTCTAGAATACACTAATATTGCTTGCAGATTAAGTTAATGAGGGCAGTAGCAATACTTTTTAATATCTGCGGAACTAGGCAGCGTAAACAGAATTTCGTAGAGATTGCATTTTACTACAGCTATGCCCGTAACATAAACGTCTGTCCAACGGAATAGGATCAAATCATAAATTCGATTTGATACTGTGCGAGGTTGTTTTCCATGTTGTAATAGGTCAGAATGGTATATTTTCGTGCTCGTTTCCGAATTGTCATTGAAAGGCACTACAAGTGTAAATTTCCGACTGCAATTGCTATGAATAAATCACTGCTTCCGTAACGCATGTATGTAGTAGAGTTGGTAGAATGGTATTTCTCTCACCACTTGTTGGTTCCATTTGACTCCACTGGAACGAGATGGCACCATTTGATTGAGAGAATGACGGAAAGGGCTCGCTTAAAAATTAATGGAACCCTTCCGCTCAGAATTTTTAACGGATGATTGGATCCTGCATATTTAATGGCGATTCATTCGTTTTCCATCACGGTTCATACCCTTCTTCAACTGCATTCGCTTCCCCGTGTTTGTAATGAAATTCACAATCCTCCATTTTCAGTACCTTTTAATCTGTTGCATGTTTCATCACTTTTCATGGCAGATTACAAATGAAAGGATGACAACGCTACATATACTGTCCCTCGAAATGGAACCGCCGAGCAAATGTGATTAATGATTGTAAATTTGAAAACCGCAAAACTTGCCTGGGGACAGCCTGGTAATCGAAATGTTTGCACTCGGGCACCGCGTTAAACTCGCCCAAGTCAATATTTCACTTTTTCGATGAATGCTGGATGATGTCCATTCTTCAGATAAAAAACGAATAAACAAACATATAAATAAATCAGTGTGCCTCGGGGATCTTGTGCTATGATACGTAATTGGAACACAAACGAACCTCGCATCAACGATGGAGATGTAAGTGCAGTAGTCCTGCAATGTAACAGTCCAACAGACTCTCCAAATAACTACAGCTACGTTACCATACATTTAAAAATTCTTATTCTTAATGGATTAGTTGCGGTTATATTCTTCTTCAAAGAAGAGGGATCACGCTGGTGAATATATGGTATGCTTTGATGGCCTTCTAGAGACTCAACAGTGAGATTTTAATCACATGAGCAACAACCAGTCGAAGTGCACAAAACCAACGAGCATTTATGTATCCATAGCAATCTACTACCTCCAGAAAATGCAACCCCGACTCCATTGAAGTAATAGGCATAATCTGTTCGCAACAAGAGGTACAACTCCCACCTTCTTCATAAACTTCTGTGAGAGTTTTGGCCTAACCAATCGGGTAATTAAGGATGTCACTCTACTGGCCATCAGAGGATCATTACCACTTTTTTAAAAAATGACTTGTAACTGTGATTTCTTTTGCATTTCTTATATTTATATATTTACACTAATCATGTTCATTCTTAATTTATCTACTACGTACTTACAGTAAGTGGAAGAAATACTATATTCCACCCAAGCATTCGCTGTCCAGATTTTACCAGAAATATACGCTATGAGGTCCCCTGAGCTCAAAAATATATATATATATATATATATATATTTTAAAATAGATCAGTGTGTGTGTCTATGTCTCTCTGTGTGTCTGTAAAAACCTTAACTTAAAAAGGAAAAGCCGGTTAAATACCAATCTTGGTATTTAAGTTCAGGACTTTCCAAGGAAGTGACACAAGATTTTCAAGAAAATATCCCTTCCCAATCTATCTTTTACATGAAAATGTTTTCGTCATTTTCGACTTTCTCAAAAATGGTTCGATGTTGAATGAAATATCCGTGTTTAAGCTATTTTCGTGACAAAATCAATATCTTGAACTTTCTAGGAATAGCTTGTGAACTGCTCTTTATTCTGAATGACCTTTGTGTAATTGTTAAACCATAAGAGAAACATCTTACCACACAGAAAATGTAGATCTCCTTAAAGTGTACAAGTTATGACAAATAAAATATTTTGTGGCGTTAATTATTTTCGAAATATTATTTCTTATTGGTTTGAATTTATTCTTTTCTCAACTGCAAATAGCTATTCTTTTCTTTCTCTGTTTTTTTGTCTTCCCACAAACAGAACCGAATTCCAAATTCGTCAAGAGCGACCGGCTATAAAAAGATTTGACTATCACTTCAGCTTTCTGAATGCTTCTTATACCTACAACGCAATGTGTAAATGAATAGACATATGTTTATTAACAAGGAATGTACAAGAAGAAACTTTTGTACAAATAGTTTTTAGAAGAATGAGTAGGGACAGTAATGTGAATGACACGCATAAGATTTTTATATTTATTATTGTTGCTAAGATCTACAACTTAGATTTTTTGTTTAACATGTGTTATAGTTTGTTCACTGTGATATCTCAAAATAAAGAATCTGTTGTAATATATTCACCTGACTTTCTCTACCCTCAATCTTCATAAGTAAGTATACAAACTATTCTTACTAAACCTTATTTTTCTATCTACCACATTTTAATCCAGATAAACCTTTGCAGAAATACCTAAATATACATTTTGTTACACATTCAAAGAGAACAGCGATAATCAGTAGTGATGGTTTAAGAACTGGACGCTATATGCTGGTCTTAAAATTCCATACTGTTTCCATGCAATCGTGAGAAAAACTGAATGTTGAAAAGCAGTTAAAGAGAATTACCAAGTAATGAACAATTCGAACAGTTAATAACGGATGTTCCAAACTGCTTATGCCACAAAAAAACTGTTTTGAAATAAATTGTGTGTTTTAAAGAGATATACATTTTTGTGAAGTACGTTTTCGTCTATCCCTTAACGAAAGTAAGGAATTATAAAACTTTTCTTTCGGAACTCCTGTGGCACAAATTTTCGGCAGTGCTACCAGTACCTATAATTCTGGCAGTTTCTTATATATTATTACTGCATACTGTAACAAAGAGGAAACTGAGTGGTTTTAGGATAGGTTATTCTATATCATTGTGGCTATCCTCATTTGAGCGACTTTTGTGCGGAATTTTGCAATGCGGAGAATTTAGAGATGATTTCCTAATCTGAGTGACCTGAAATGTTAAATTGTCTGGTTGTTGATATGTCGGATGGTGATGTGGGTTCTTTATTTTTCTCCGCAGGACACCAAACGCAGTTGAAATCGTTTCCATCTGTAATATCTAACAGAGTGGTGCTATAAAAAAAACAGGATAACACGGAATATTTGAGATGAAGTACGAGATGTGCGTGTCAGTGCCCATCGGAAGTATTATCATTCTTTTGAACCCACAAAGTACTTTATTTCAGATGATAATTTCTTGCATAAACACTAATTTGATACACGACAGCCTAGAAACCCCGATGAACGTGTTTTGCAATCATAGCTACGCTATCTCTTGTCTTTCATAATTGTTATCTCAATTAATATTAGCTGTTTAGTACTCGTAATATTTGCAAGACATTGGCATGAAGTGAATAAAGAATGTTTATTATTATTATTATCATCATCATCATCATCATTAGTATGATTTAGCTTGTACATGTAGGGCGATTAGTGTAAGTTCGAAGTGTACTAGAGTAAACCTTTGAAAGTACACAGTAATCTTTACCTAGAGTTTTACAGGAAATCGATCTCAGTTAACCCCTTGTTACCTACTAAAGTTCAAATTGTTTTATGTTTGATAATTTGATGTATATAAGGGTTCAAAGCCGTTCCTTCGCGACAGAAGAATATCAATTTTGGCTTTCTCCACGACACTAAGTTTTTCTACCGTATTGATTTCGTAATTCAAAGTTCTAAGCTACCTCTTTAGGATTTCCTAGCTACCAATAAAATCTTCTTTGTTTGCTAACTTTAACTAAATTCAGGATACGACGTGAAATCACTGACAAACGATCAGACAACGGTTATCACATTAAAAAAGAAATATCATGAGGATAACTAAATGTATAGTGCTTGCATAGCGCACAAGAAATACGCAGCATAATCTGTGTATTTCTTGCAAGGAAATTGCTTATTATAAAAGAACGCGCAAGATAAGGATATGTAGAATGTAAGACGTGTTTATCAAAGGGGGAACACCTCGCACACTGCGACCACCTTGATCTATTACGGCTACATCCTCCGGGAGGCATGGAAGAGGTGATGGAGCCACAGAAACTCCCGTGTCCACAAGCAGACCGGCCCACAGTGACTCGCAGAAGACCCTAACATTTCCAGTTTGAACACTCGAATCCTAAGAGGGAGACCCTGACGGGCGGGACAGCTCACTCTGGTGTTCACGGGGAGAACTCCTTCCAATGCGGGTACATCCACGCCATCTGCCCGGCACGGCCAGCAAACTACTCTCTCCCTACGAGTGAGGAATGTGTCATGCAATTTGTGCCGTACACTTTGATGCAGTAATTTGTATCACAAATTACTTAAATGTAAATAATGATTGTAATATGAATATGCATTTTTATGTGACATTGATTTCAGATGTTTATTAATTGTAATTATTATTGGGAAATAAGTTTATACGGCCTTACTGAAACTGTCAATAATAGCGCAATAATGCAGCGAGGGGGTGAGCTGTTTATCATTATTGGAAACAAGGAAGTTACGTAATATTGGCGCGTTTTTCCGTTTAGAACCTTCTGGAACGTTTCCCTAAAGCATATGTATTCATAATTTTCATTGGATATTAAAATAGACTCTAATGTTAGCGCGTTTTATTAGCCAATTGCACTTCAGTTATAATCTTTAGGCATATCGGGGAGTGGGTGTATAAAAAGCCAAGTCAGAGGTAGATCGCGGGCAGTTCATCGAAAATCTCAATACATTACACGTCGCCTTCAGTTGCTCAGTTCATCGAAAATCTCAATACATTACACGTCGCCTTCAGTCGCTCAGTTCATCAAAATTCTTTGTGCACTACACGTCGTCTTCAGTTGGTCAGTTCGTCAAAATATTTGTATGAGATACGTCGTCTATAGATTCACAAGTTACGAAAATCTAAAGTATTATAAAGTTAATTATACACAAAGTTGAAGTACGCGAATTAAGAGTGATTAGTACTGAAGTTATTAAAACAGTTTCAGTTTGGCGAGTGTTAAGATCAATGTATAAATGTGATAGTTAACGTGTTTGACAATAAATGTGTAAAACAAATTTCTTCATCAGTGTTATATTTGGATAAAAGATTCCTTTCCGTTTACACACTCTGATCAAGAGACATGTTCGACTGAGAAATAATAGCTAGCCGGAGGACAGTAAACAAAACTTAAAATTCTTTCAAACACTAATACTACCACAAATTGCTAACACTAGATGGAGCTACAAACCGAACAAATGAATGACGTAACAAGATGGCTTCAACACATGATGTAAACAAACATTATAAGTAATACCGCATCAACTTTTGTTACACGCTGTATATAATGCCTTCTTCGTTAAATTGGATCGCTCGCCATGATCCCAGGATAAGCCAAGCAAGCCTTTATTTGGTAGCTCTATTTCTCACCAAAATACCTCTCTTTTTAATTTAAACTCTAAGTTCAATAAGACTTTTTATTGCTATTAATCTATAGCTCTTGGTCGATTCTGTATAGCTTCCCCCACACATTCCCTCTATTTCTTTGTCATTTCAACCAAATATTACTCATCCCTATTCTTTCCAATCCTGTGTTGATTTTCGATACCCATATCTGGTCTCCTACTATCCTAAATAATTGTTCGTTATAGCTTACTCTAATAAAAAATTGATCCCCTCACATTGTTCTAATTAAATTTTGATCTCCTATATCTTGCATTCAATTACTTCGTTGTATGAATGAAATTATCCAAAAATGATGCAGTTTGCTGTACTCCTTCTCAATCCCAAGATACCTTTTAGAAAACCTATTCTTACTTGCATTAGTTTTACTGTGGGTTCTCACCCCACACCGATCTCCGTCCCGTAAGTCATTATGGATCTACAACTGCGCCATAAATTGTTCTAACAATTTTACAGAATATCTGGGATTCTGCTTCATATACCTAAAATTCCCGGGCTAATCTCGATGTGTTTGGTCTATCTTCCGTTCTATGTAGCAGTCAAAAGTAAGTGTACAAAACTCTTTAAGTTGCCCAATTTCCCAACTGCATAAAAACATCCCGAAAAGTATAACAGAAAAAGCAGCTGGAAAGTTGGGAAGATTTTACTTAATTAATTGGGAGACATTATAATTTATGAATTTGTCATATTATTGAAATGTTCAATTAGACTTGAACAATCTGATGCCACGCTCGACTCTCTAAACCATTAATCTTCGGTTTCATGTGCCCATGCTCAAACTGCTGGAGCTACCGTATCGGTACACCTATATATATAATTTTCCAGGTTAATACTATTGTGAACGAAAAATTATTAAACTTCTCTATTTTGAACTGCATAAAGGGCTGTTGAACTGTTTAAACGTGTTTTACAAAACACATCATCTACTATTTTCACAATAAATATGTGTAATAAGAATAAAATGCGATTGTCAAAGGCAAACGCATTTTCAAAAACAATTTGACAAGAACTACATGTCATTATATTAATACATGGGATTATTCTTTGTTTAGTTTTTCACTGTGTCAGTATCAAATTTGTTATTTGTTTTGTATAATTGCGCATATCTGGCGTAGCATTGTCATTAATTTATCCATCATGAAACTAAAAAATTCAAACATTTTCTATTCAAAAGCCTGTATCTATTTCAACTGGGCAATTGGTGTACTACTGGACAAATTGAAAAGGCGATCAGAAAAATATGCGTAAACATGATAATATTTCCTATCATCGCTCTATCTGGAGGTGCAATGCTAGTGAAAATTTGCAATTCTGTGCATACTTTTCAACACGCTTATTAGTTTATCGACTATGCTGTTTTTAGTAGATATCACAACGAACTTTGCGTTTTCACCAATTATTTACTTCATGACCTACGCAAGGTGCTACAATAAAATACCTTTTATATTTGGATTCACTGGTGCAGCGTTTTTTAATATCATATTATAAATCCTGTAATTTTAGGTGGGCGGTGCCTTGGCCAAGTGGTTAGACAGCTCGACTCTCACTAAAGCGGCCCGGATTCAATCCCGGGATCCGCATGTGGGATTTGTGGTGGACAAAGCGACGTCTGGACGGGTTTTATCCGAGTTCTCAAGTTTTCCCCATCATGTTTCATTCCACCGGTGCTCCATCATCACCTTTCCCATCATTCATCTCTCATCTTCATCTTCATCCACTTCTTCGCTCTCATATCGGGTGCGTGGCTGATCACCCACCATGGTCTCTCACTCTCTGATCCGTAGGCCCTCTGCCTTCCGGCAGGTGTCTACCCCAAACTTCATAAGCCCTGGGTAGTGTGTGCCCTCGCTACGGATGGGCGTTAAGGGCTCTGGTTCAGTTGGGCTGTTTCCGTCTTGCAGTTAGTAATTTTAGATAGATGCTTGATAGCATAGATAGTTACATTTTGAAGCTGTACCGTTTGCTTCAAATTTGAATGCAGTTATCTCGATTTTGCATAAATTTTGATAACGTTTAATATTATCTGCTTTGTAGCTCCTTCTGCGTTGTCTAGTCCGCCAGCTGTTTCATCTCATGGTATGAGTGAGTGTAGTGTGAAAGGACAGCACCAGTTTAGTTAGCTGATAAACTTTAATCTTAACTAAAATATGTTTAAAGAGAGTCGCCGACTGTTGAATTAAAGAGTTAAATTATTTCTATAATAGTAATGAAGCAAAGCGTCAGTTGTGCCGTAAGTTGCAGAAATTTTACTCGTCGAAAGCATCCCTCGCAATAGTCCCTAAAACACCGGCGCGTTCATGCGCACTACACCACTAAAAAATCTGTTGCATTACACTCGCATGATTTTCTCTACTCTTGTACAAACTATTTTTACAAACACTTACTCTCCATCTACTTCATTTAATCGAGATTAACGTTTGCAGATCTTGTTGCTAATTTTCTTAGGCTTTAAGCGATAGTCCAATCCTTTAAGAGCTGGTTGCTATGTGGAGCATTTCATTCTCTTTGCATCTCCAGGACATAATAAAACAAATAACCAATTCCCCTTTTGGGGAAAAAGTATAAGCATTAGAAAATTCAAACAAATAACAAATCTCGGAAAATATATCGGAAATGATTCACTCCAAATATATATATATATATATATATATATATATATAAGATTTATAACATTAATTGTGTGTTTTAACAAGATCTACATTTTTTGTGTTGAAACATTTTATCTGTCTCTTACGGTTTACCAGTTATGCGAAAGCCATTGAGAAGGAGGAGAACGTTTGAGGAAATTCCTAGAAAATTCAAGATATACATTTAATTTGTCATACAAATATCTTAAAGATATCATATTGTGGCATGTGCACAGATTATAGTAATAGTAATATGTCCTCTGGTTACCCAAGTCGAAGGTTGGCAGTTTATCTGAGGAGGGGCGATTGAGGGGAAACAGTCTCATTGGTGGGGATGGCGTTAGTGACGCCAAGCTAGCGTGGGTTTTCTCAGTAGTCTGTGACGAGTCTTCGCGTGAGCTAGACAGATAACTGCACCATGGCGTCCTCGCCCGGCAGACACATGGGGTAAGAGATATTATTATAATAAATCTACTAGTTGTCCATTCCTTTGCAGTTTCTAATTATGATAGTAGAATAGAATCCTTGCCTCTCCCTTCAGCCAGGAATTATGTTGTGAATATAACTTTAGCTGCGTCCCTTCGTCGTTGCCTCTTAAAAGTAAAGTTCTTTGTTTGATTAACGATCCCTCTCCTAAGCGAGTTGCTCCCATCTGAATTTCTGAAGTTAAATAATAAATAAATATTGAGGTACTCGACAAATTGGTGTGAGGCGCCGAATAATTGGTTTGATTTGTTTTGAGATTTTAAGTGCAAAATTTTTTTTCCCTCCAAATTTAACGGTTTCTGCCCCACGTGGTCGTGAAAAATGTAAAGTTCTTTCTGGCTAAAGGGTAAGGATTTTTATACTTTTATTTGTGATTCTCTTCTTCTAAATTTTGTGTCCATCCTTTCTGAAAGTCTGGTGTCGAAATTTCAATTTTGAGTTCATTTTTGCATTTTTTCCATTGTCTGCCGGCGTGACGCTAAAACTTCTGACTCCATTTTCCCCTTGTTTTCGCTTCATTGCCTTAAAATTATATCACTGTGTTCCGTTCTTCGTGCTGGTTATTTTCAAAAAAAATGTTTTGTGAAACTTGAGTTGTGAAACGAGCGAGATAGTTGTTTCAAAATGTGCTCGTCACGTGTTGGCTATCCGTTTGCAAATCTTGTTTTCTGTGCTTATTAGCAGTGGTTTGGAAATGTATAACTTTATATTCCAGTGATTGTAATTTCTAGCTATTTACTGCACTTTTCTGGGTCATTCTTCGTGTAACTTTTATGTACGCACGTGTGTTGTGTAATTCCCGCGTGGTCGTGCATTTCAGCAATAATTTTTAGCTTGTGAAACCAGTCTTCCTCAGCACGTGTTTTGGCGCGTTTATTTGCGTGTGCATATCAGATTATATACATTTGATTTAAGAAAAAAAAAAGAGAAGTTTTGTGTGCTAGTTTAAATTACAAGTCTGTATTCTGCTCCTTTTTGAGAATATTAGCGGTGGTCACAGTAAGTGTGGCGTAGTTTTTTAACTTCCAGTTCGAGGTTTCTCACTGAAGCTATCAGTTTATTTTCTTCCATGTGTTCATTCTGATTCAAAATCTTGGTATTGTGTCCAAGTGGCTTGTGTAGCCGTGTGTTAGTATAATTTTCTGATATTTCGCTGCGGGCGCTTAATCGTGTTCTTTCTGCAACTGTTTTATTTGGCTCTGTTCTGATCTTGCTACTTACATTCATGTGATGCTATAAGTGTTCAGTTTGGTGTAATCTGTATTGCTTGGTCCTACTGTTTGTTTATTGGTTGCGTTATCTTTTGTGTTGCAATCATGCCTAAGCGACGTACTGCACAGAAATCTGATATAGCGATTGCTCCAGTTGGCGAGCACAGTGAGATGGAATCTCTGTCCAGTGTTAGTACGCCTGTTGTTACGCAGTTGTCAGTGATGCCTACTCCGCCTGTCGTGGCCCATGTCCCGCAACCAGCTGTCTGCCGCCCGGTCATTGACCCCTCGTACTTTGAGAATTCCAGTAGGATGTCAGCACATGAATTTCTGCAGAACTTTGAGATGGTCGCTGCTGCTAATGGCTGGTCAGAGGAAATGAAATTGAAATGCTTTCCATGCTATTTACGAGATACTGCTGCATCATGGTTTCAAACTTTTCGCCATCGGCACCCTCACCATGATTGGATTTTCTTATCTACACAATTTTTAAATGCATTTCAGATAACAAACCAGAGTGATATTCTGGAAATGAAACTCAGACAGCGGGTACAGTTGGATGATGAACCTGTTATTAGTTACATCTATGACGTACTATCTTTATGTGACCAAGTCAACCCAGCTATGTTGCAGTTGGAACAAATTAAACATTTGCTTAAAGGTCTTAGACCTCTGTATGTACAAGCTTTATTGCCATTAAATCCTCAAACTGTTGATGAGGTGATACAAATCATTCGACGAGTGGACAAAGCTCAGTTTTACATGCAGAACCGTGAACATCTAGTGTCTGCTCAATCTCAGGCTGCAGTGGTTACGCCACCCTCTGTTCTATTTAATACTGCATCTGTTCCTGCTGTTACTTTACCAGCTTCTCCTCAGCCTTCTCAGGCTTCTTCTCTTGTGGGCGTACCTATCGATCCTATGCATCAGCTGATTGATCGTGTGGAACAGTTATGTAACAGAGTTAACCAGTTTCAGTTACCATCTTCGGAGAGAACTTCCCAGCATTCACAGCTTCCACGGTCAGCTGACCTCAACCGGAGGGACCCACCCGTCACCTGCTATAGATGCAACAGGCAGGGCCACCTGGCTCGCTTTTGCCGGAGCCGCCTCCCGCAGTCAAAAAACGACTGGCGCCGAGCCTCGCGCGACGAGACGTAGCAGCACCACCACCATCCACCAGCATGGCTGCACCTCAATGGGACATAGCTACACCTCAACGGGATGTGTCTGCAGTATCAGGTCAGATATTGCAAGTTCCTGGTCGTATTGCCCAGACAGAGCTGTCCATCTTGCTCGATACAGGAAGCGCAGTGAGTATTGTGAATGCTGCACATGTTCTTGATCATTCTACACTAAAACCTATAGAGATGATGCTCCGCACTGCAGGAAACAAGTTACTTGATGCGCCTTACCACACTGTGTTAGATTTCCATATTAATGATGTTCTTTTTCAGGAGGATGTACTAGTTGTGAAAGAGTTGTCCCATGATTTGATTTTAGGCAATGACTTTTTGCAGACCCATGATGTTATAATTGATTATGCACATAATCTGATAACCTTGAAATCTTCTAAGAATGATGCATTTAGTATACCAATAACTCTCACACAAGGACCTTTTGTTGATATGGCAGTAAACCCTCTCCTAGATGATGATTGTACAGATTCTGGTGTTAAAATGGCAGTTATGCATGATGTTAAAATTCCACCTCTGTCTACATGCTATATCTCCGTTAAGCCTTTGTCAGCCATTAGTAATGAGGTTATGTTTGAACCTGCTCTCAAAATAATGCAAAAGAAGAATCTTTCTATTCCACCGTTATTGTGTCATTCTACCTCTGAACTTACTATTCCAGTGCATAATAATACTTCAGTTCCACAAACATTGTTTACAAATACAGTCTTAGCTAAAGCGTATGATGTTGCACTTGTTCAGAGCAATTCTGTTTTGTCATCCGATGTTACTCCTCTGCCAGCTCCAAATTGTAATTTTAATGTTAATGGTAAACTCTTGGAAACCCAGAAGGCTGACTTACATGCTTTGTTATTGAAATATAGTGATCTTTTTGCCACAACATTACAAGAACTTGGTACTACTGATGTTGCAGAATTTGATATCAAAGTAAATGATCCTAAGCCAATTAAGCAAAGACCATATAGAGTTCCCCATAAACAAAAAGAAATTATTGCTGAGCAAGTTAAAGAGATGCAAGATGCTGGCATTATCAAGGAATCACAGTCCTCCTGGGCTTCTCCTGTAGTACTTGTCAAAAAGAAAGTTGGCTCAATGAGATTTTGTGTCGACTATAGAAAATTGAATGCTGTTACAGAGACCACCTCTTTCTCTTTACCATTGATAGATGATTTGTTAAGTTATTTGGGGGAGGCTAAATGGTTTGTCTCATTAGATTTACTGTCAGCATACTTTCAGGTACCTATTGCAGAGGATAGCCAGAAGTACACCTCTTTTGTCACTTTTCAAGGTCAATATCAATTTACACGCTTGAGTTTTGGGTTGGCCAATGCCCCCAGGTTTTTCAGTTATATCGCAGACAAGTTGTTAGGCGATTTGAATTTTAAAAAGGCTATTGCATATCTGGATGACATTGTTGTGTTTGCTAAAACCTTTGAGGAGTTGTTGCAAAATCTTGAGGCTGTTTTTCAACGTCTGGATCACCACAAGTTTAAACTTAAACCAGAAAAATGTTTCTTCGCCATGCAAAAGATCAAACTCTTAGGCTTTGAAGTTTCTAAAGATGGCATTTCACCTGATTCTGACAAAGTTGTTTCCATTCAAAATTTGCCTCATCCTAAGAATGTTCGAGATGTGAGAAAAGTTTTGGGATTGTTTAATTTTTACAGGAAATTCATCAAGGACTATGCTAATATTGCTCAACCTCTAATTCAGTTGACTAGGAAGAATCAAAGTTTTATTTGGGGATCTGATCAGCAAACTGCATTTCAAAATTTGAAGGACTTATTAGTTTCGGCCCCTGTCTTAGCTCACTATACTCCTGGTGCTTATACCGAACTACACTCTGATGCCAGTGGATTAGGGGTTGCCTCGGTGTTGTATCAGAAGATTGATAATGTGTTGAAACCAGTGGGCTATGCTTCGAGGACACTATCTAAATGTGAACGTAATTACAGTGTTCCTGAGTTGGAATTGTTGGCCATCTTGTTTGGACTTACCCACTTCCGCAGTTTTGTTTATGGCTACAAGGTTCATATTGTATCTGATCATCACTCCCTTTGTTATTTAAATAATTTGAAAGATTTGACTGGGCGTTTGGCACGATGGAGTTTGAAATTGCAAGAATTTGATTATACCATTTCTTATAATTCTGGCAAGAAACATCATGATGCTGATACTCTATCGAGATTTCCTGTGTTACAACCTACAGAAAGTGATCTTGAACAGCTTGATGAACTCCCCACATGTTTGCTGTCATCAGTTGAAGTTGCTGACCATCAGAAGAAAGATACTGGGTTACTGGAGCTTATTAATGCTCTCCATGATCCTCCGTCGGCCCCTGCTAAGCTTCAGAGACAAGTTTCCAACTACACCCTCAAATCAGGTGTTCTTTATCGTAAAAATGCTGGCGCCACTGGCCCCCTCCATCTGCTGGTTATTCCAGAAGCTCTAAAACATGAAATTCTTTCTTCATGTCATGATGATCCTCTTTCAGGCCACTTAGGATTCTCGAAAACATTTGCCAAAATTCACTCCAGGTATTACTGGGTTGGTATGAAGAAAGATATTGAACATTTTGTCCGAACCTGTCCCAGCTGTCAAACAAGAAAGGGACCGAAGAATCAGAAACCAGCAGGCTTATTACAACCAATTCCGGTTACATCTGTAGGCGAGCGGTGGGGTATTGATTTGCTTGGGCCTCTCCCACGCTCCAATTCTGGACACAAGTATGTTGTCGTTGCGACCGAGTATGCTTCTCGCTGGGTCGAGTCTGCGTCGCTTTCTTCAGCAACAATTCCTCAAGTTGCTAAATTTATTTTGCATAACATCATCTGTAAGCATGGAGCCCCTGCTGCCTTGTTATCTGACCGTGGCTCAGTTTTCTTGAGTGAGGTGACACAAGAATTGTTGAGATCTTTATCAGTGTCTTTCAATTTCACCAGTGCTTATCATCCAGCTTGCAACGGACTTACTGAAAGATTTAACCAAACCCTCTTAAATATGCTCAGCCATTTTGTGGATAATAATCAGAAAAATTGGGACTCAATATTGCCCTATGTCATCTTTTCATATAACTCGAGTGTTCAAGAGTCGACTAAATTTTCACCCTTTTTCTTGATATATGGTCGAGAACCTTCATTACCTAACCAGGTTCAGCTACAAGCTACGTCTAATGACCTTTTTGTGAGACAGACATTGCAAGAGATTCAAAAGGCACGAGAGGTTGCTGTTGCTAATATTACAAAGCAGCAGGTGAAGCAAAAAGAAGCATTTGATGCTAAACATCGAGATGTGGTTTATAATGTGGGTCAATTAGTTAAAGTTTTCACTCCCATTAGGAAGAAAGGTAAATGTACAAAGTTGTTACATAGATATTTTGGTCCTTTTGAAATTATCCGACAGATCACTCCTGTTACCTACCTTGTTGGTCGACCTCATGCTCCCCGTACCAAACATCAGAGTGTTCATGTGTCACGCCTTTACCCTTACTATGATCCTGTGGGTCCTTATAGGCTGTAAAGTCTGAGTTTCTGATGCTTAATTAAGCCTTACTTTTCAGGAATATGTGATATGAATGTCTCTGCTAAATTAAAAGTGTGTTATTCTTGTGGGTGTAATTTAAATTTTGAATTGTGTTTTGGTAACTGCAAATCATTTGTTTTGTTTGTTGTATTATGCTGCAGGAATGTGTTTCAGGTGTACTATATGCTTAATTGAGCTTTCATTTTCAGGAATGTTATGTGACAATATTGTTTTGAGTAATGATGTGATGTTGTTTTGTTGCATTCGATTTGATTTGATATGATATGATTTGATTTTGACTCGATTTGATTTTGGGTTTCATAATGATGCTGTGATCTTTATTTGCAGAAAATTGTTGCATGAATAGTGTTTGTATGTATGTGTGTATTTGAGGTTATGTGATATAGGTGAGATTTGCCTCGGTGGGAGTGCCAAAGTGTAACCCCGATGGCGTAGTGTGAGGTTATGTGAGAAATAAGAGTTGAGATTTGCTTCGGTGGAAGTGCCACAGTGTAACCCCGACAGTTGTTGTATCATTTCAGAGATTTTGCTTATTGGTGTTGCTGTAACGTGCCCAGTATAGCGTGCGTGATGAATTCACACGAGAGATTATATAGATGGAAGTGAATGTAATGAAAATAATTTTTTTTTCTCTGTTTATGCAACAAGTTTATTACCATCTTAGATAGCAAATGTTAATACCACCTGTTTTCCAGCTTAAATTTTCATTTTGAGGATGTAGATGCAACATTATAATGTCATGTTATTTGTGTAATTCCTGAATTGTTAATGTGATGTCTTGAAGGTTATGCCTATGTCAAATGTTTTGAATTTACAGCATGTTAAATGAGACACGTAAGTGCAGATGTTTTGTTTTGGAGAGAAAATTGAAAGATGATGATGCTTGAAGTAATGATCGAGATTGCACTATTACTGCTGATGATGTTGATGATTATGATTGCGTTGATGCTCATACTGCGATGAGAAAGATAATGATGTGGACAAGAAGTTGTATTGGTGACAAGAGTAGGACACTAGTAGTTGAAAGCATGTCACGTGGCGTAGTTTAGAAATGTATTGTGGATGTAGCTTGTAGTGATGTATACACTAGTTTGAGTAGATAGTTAAGTCAGTGTTGTGTGTAATTTGGGGCCATGGTCAGTGTGAATGAGTTCATTTCATCGTCATGTGTGACTGTCTTGTAAGTGCACTTACTTTCTTTTGTTAGTGATACCAGCTGGTTATTGAGATGTAATATTGGGATCCCAAAACAAGGTTATGTTTCATTTCTGTCATGTTCATGTATTTTGATTCTGTTTTACTGTTATTTGGATTGTAAAGCATTGTAAGTTACACTTTGGATGGCAACTCTGTAAAATTTCTTTCTTATGCCAATTTGTACTAATTTTTTTTTCTCTCTTTCTTTGCCCCATGTCATAAGAATTTTTTTAGTGTACATTTTTCAAACTTTAAAATCTTTAATTGTAAATGACATACCCTTCTTTTGTGTGTGATTCTTTGTGGGAGCATCCTGTTTATTGTGTGGTGGTTTTGTTTTAGTATTTTGCTGTGGCAGAGAGCGAGAAGGTGCATCAGCATCCCCAGGGCACACCAGAAGTCAAGAAACACCACAGGGTAGCTGTCGGGCAGCCACTACACTGCCGTGGCATAAGGAGCCACCATGTCGGGGGGCAGTCCAAGCCAGCGACTGCCCACCCTGTTGTCATCACCAGAGACCTGCGGTGCTAATTCTACACCAGGACAAATCGTCGTTGTGGGCACTGTCTAAACCCACCCACAAACAGTTACGGCAGTTCATCACCCTTTTGCGCAGTGTAGTGTGCCTGTGAACTAAGGCAGCGTGGTGTGTGCGTGTGCGGGATACTAGAGCTAAGTGCATTAACAATACTAAGTCGACAGCACTTACGTTCCTCGCCTCTCGTCATCGCCCAGCAATATTGTGTCGTCGGCTGGGTGCTTACCACACATATATATTACTGTTATATTTTACTTCATCACAAATTTGTATGTCATTTTTGGTATGTCTTTGTTTTGTTTTTTCCTGTTTATTGTATTCATTTTCTTTCTGTCGACGAGGACGTCGACTTCGGTGGCCAGGGGGAGATGTGGCATGTGCACAGATTATAGTAATAGTAATATGTCCTCTGGTTACCCAAGTCGAAGGTTGGCAGTTTATCTGAGGAGGGGCGATTGAGGGGAAACAGTCTCATTGGTGGGGATGGCGTTAGTGACGCCAAGCTAGCGTGGGTTTTCTCAGTAGTCTGTGACGAGTCTTCGCGTGAGCTAGACAGATAACTGCACCATGGCGTCCTCGCCCGGCAGACACATGGGGTAAGAGATATTATTATAATAAATCTACTAGTTGTCCATTCCTTTGCAGTTTCTAATTATGATAGTAGAATAGAATCCTTGCCTCTCCCTTCAGCCAGGAATTATGTTGTGAATATAACTTTAGCTGCGTCCCTTCGTCGTTGCCTCTTAAAAGTAAAGTTCTTTGTTTGATTAACGATCCCTCTCCTAAGCGAGTTGCTCCCATCTGAATTTCTGAAGTTAAATAATAAATAAATATTGAGGTACTCGATAATATTTTGATCAAAGTCGCTATAGCTATTTTTGAGAAAATCTAAATTTTCGAAAAATGTTGCATGTAAACAGTAGTCTGGAATGAGGGGAGTTTCTTGAAAATATTGTATCGCATCTTTGAAAGATACTGAACCAACACACCAAGTTTGGCATTTATCCTACTTTTCGTTTTTGCGTTAGGCTGTTCACAAACACACATTTTTTTATGGTCGCTCTATAACTGCTGTGGTCCTTAGCGTCCCATTCTACATTGGGCGTGAAAGACCGTAATTTTGCTCAGAGGCCTCTTTATCAGGCTTGAGGTTCTTTTACGTGCCGTAAATCTACGACACGGGACCACCGGCTTTACTTCACTTCCGAAGGAAGCCATGCTAAGGATTTTTACGCCCGAAAAAGCCATCGCCTTCCGCCGGGTTTGAAGCCGCGACCTAGGGAACTAGAGGTTAGCATGGTAACCACTACACCACGGAGGAGAATATACACACAGGCATACAAGCTCACATCCACACAGAGAGGCACACAGACACACGCACGGATCTTTTTCTAAAAATACTTTTTTGGATTGAAGGGGCCTCAAAACATGTATTTCCGGTGAAATCTCATTTAGAATTTTTGGATGGAATGCAATACTTCCCCAACTTACTATATGTAGTAGAGAAAGTAAAAATGACACGAAAGACACAAGCATAATCACAAGAGTAATTCACAAGGGAGTAAATTTGTAAGTAAGTCACAAGAGATAAATCTGTAATCATGTCACAAGAGAGGGTAGCTCTGATTTAGAATCCACGCCTTTTTCTTAACTTAAACTCCGCCTACCTTCGCTACCCCTACCAATGCTCATACTTACGCGGTCCAATTTTAAAAAACCCTAAGTATGCGTATCTGACATTGTTTCTATGCGTTGCCTTGCACAAATCTAAGAAATTCCCTTTCTAATTTACAGAATTCCTGTCTACATGACTTTGCAAAAATAATGAACTCAACCAGAAATCTTATATTAATGCGTTACCTATTCGGTGTTTCTAATGACTTTCCTTAACCTGATTCGCTAATACCTTTTTGTCTGGACAACTGTTTTCACTCAGGCTTACTACATTATACATTAACTTAATATACAGAAATTATTTATCGCAATTATTGTTCTATCTTAGTATAATTTCTTTATTTAATTATTTATATATTCTTGTAACTAATTACGGTATCAATCTATCAAAGCTTAAGTATTTTGTATTGCTTTTCATGAGTTGTCTTAGGATTTTAAAGTTGGACAGCTATACCCATCCCAGTCTGTATATAAACATCTATAAATCATGTGATTTTCTATGTTAAATAAAAAAAACTTACATGTATTTTGGAACTGACTTGCAAATAAGTACAAGTTGTTATTTAGCAAATAGTCTGTAAGGTATAGTAATTAAAATTCAAACTGTATCCTGGTGCAGGTGCAGAAGATATCGAATATATGTACAGCTGTGAAGCGTGTTTGTAATGCGCTTAAATTGTGCTAATCATTGAGGAATCTAGCCAACTCAAGGAATATATTTGAGGAATTAAGAAGTCGGAATAACCTAATAAAATTTGTTGTGTACTCAAAATATATATAACGTATAATAAACTCGCAATAAACACGCATAATAAAGCACTACAGAAAACGCACGTTAATCTGCAGAAAACCACTTAAGGTTGTAGCCATTAACGTCACTGCGAAACATATGCTAGAATGGTCCATTTTATAGTCTGGATTAATACACACATATTTATCTACTAATTTATAAGCTGGAAACATCCATTCCACAAAATTAATCCTAAAATCAAGTGCTACTACCAGAAAAATGTTCGAATTAAAGACCTAAAGATGTCTCCAGACATCAGAAGCAGACATCCTCTCCTGGGAGAGGACAGGCGACGAGACGGTAAGCACAGATAGAAAGCGATGAGCTCCAACGGCTGATAGATAGGGGAGAGGTTAATTGCAAATTAATGTAGGTACTTCGAATATTGGATGCTATTGTAAGACAACTAGAAACGAGATTTCACATTGTAAACGGTTTTTTCTCAAATTAGACGATACTACTCAGTTCGGCAATTATACTCAGTAATAGATGGTCTGGATTCATTATTAGAAACTTATGGTCCGTTCTTCAACCTCCCACAATTGCGTGTGGAACTACTGGAGACTTATTCTTCCTAGCTAAAGAAACATTTTACTCTGTCAGTTTTGGAGACTTGATTAAGGGAATGACTGAGAATGAAATTGACCATTTTTTTTCTAGAAGCTTTCAAAGTTTTGCCTAATTGCTACCAATCTTACTACTTTGCTTCAGATTAAAGGAGATTTTATCTTAAAGACCTATTTGAGCAACAGCATGTTCCAGGTTCGCTTATCAGCTTTTGCTTGTGCTTCAGTTAAAAAATGTGTACCGAGAATACTTGAGAGCCAAGGCACGTAGTACGAGATGTCATTGACGATTTGGGAGGAAGAAGGATCCCCGAGTGAATTTGTTTTAAAGTAACAACCCTACAGCGCCCTGTTTACAAGGGTTTGTAAATAACGGTGATTCCCACCATTAATACTACTACTTCTTCTATTACTACAACTACTACTACTACTACTACTACTACTGGTGGTGGTGGTGGTGGTGGTGGTGGTGGTGGTGGTGGTGGTGGTGTGGTGGTGGTGGTGGTAGTGGTGGTGGTGGTGGTGGTGGTGGTGGTGGTGGTGGTGGTGGTGGTGGTGGTGGTGGTGGTGGTGGTGGTGGTGGTGGTGGTGGTGGTGGTGGTGGTGGTGGTGGTGGTGGTGGTGGTGGTGGTGGTGGTGGTGGTGGTGGTGGTGGTGGTGGTTGAAGTAGCGTTCGTTAGAAAATTCTCCTTACAGTAAAGGGAAAGGAACAGGTATTTTCCAATATCAGCTTCCTGACCTCCCTAGAATTTAGAATGTTAGGTGCTACAAATATCCCAATACTTTGCTTCGTTGTTTTGTAAAGTAAATAAATGTGCAACGACATCTTGTTTCAGTTGTAACGAATAGGTAGTAAATATGGCAAATATGAAATTAGTCTCATGGGATGCATCAGGTACTAAAACTTAAGGATAATTCCATCTTTCGAATCGACGAAGACAATTCTGTACTGAAGAGAAAGAGAAGTTTGATGGCTCGAGGACTGCATCACACGTACAAATTCTACACGCTTGTGAAACTACCTGTGATTACATTTTAGAATTAATCGATTTTGTTAGAGATAGATTTTTTCCTGGAATTTTTTTAACTCCAGGTACTTGGGAAAGCACTTATATTGGTATGTTTTCATTACGCTGAGTCCTTCCGGTATGTTATGCATGGTTCGCTGGAACCTGTCTATCGTGTAGCTCTCGAGACCCACCTGAATCTGATTTCCCGGTATTCTTAAAACGCAATGTTCGTACCGAATATATGGCTCATTTTGCACGCGAGATTCAACAATATCACCTGTAACACAATATATTTTTCAGTTATTTGGAAATTTAAATTTGATGTTTCACATCAGTTATTAGGAATCTATCTTGATTGTTAGAAGTGGACGCTATCCTCTTGTGAAAAATTAATATGGACAGTCCCACATAACAATCCAATAAGCAACTTTTGCCTAAATTCCGTTTTTTCCTTTTAAATGTGGCTGGAATCTGCAAAAGATGTACTATAATTCTGTAACAGTTTCTGTACTGTAAAAATTTCATACTTTACTTCTTTTACTGGCGCATCTACTATTAAGCGTTTAGGGTATTGCCGTTATCCTCTTAATCCGTATTCTTAAAGTCACGGAGTTGCACTGTTTGACTTTCTTTCATACCAAGCTAAACCTTTGTGTTCTTCTCATAGGCGATTATTTCAAGACTATTTTTTACACGCTTGCCTGTCGTATTCTCCTGGAATGGTCGTTACAGTTTAGTTTACTCAAGAAGCAATTCTGAAACCTGAAGCAGGCGATATGTCCCCAATGTTGCTGTTTTAGTCAGTAAGGGGCATCACTCTTATTTTATTTCTCCTACAAGCTTATACTTTGAGGGATAACACGGTGCCATATCGTATGGTTTGCTACTATTTACTGGTGCTCTAATACAAAATGGCAACGTGGCTCTAAACGAAATATCACAAGTCCCTTTAAATACCACTGTAAAGGTCTGTATAGACTGAATCACGGACCTTGGACTCATTATATACATCTTTTAAATAGCTATGAATTTGATACTTATAGAAATTTTAGAAACCGTAAAAGCGGTTATTCAGTATGCGATTTTTATTATTGCACAACACTTCATGTCGCTTGCTACAAATCTCAAATTTATTTTGTCAAATCTGTTTTTCACTAACGTTAAACAAGCTGACTAAATGCAGCGAGAAAATGTTGTGCGTCTTTTGTAGTGGGAAAACGTTGTTCCTCTGGTTGATGCCCTCTGCTGCAGTGTCCTGGTCCCCGGCTATAGCTGCTCAGCGGCTGCTGATTTCTCCATTCCTAATCAATTACCTATCTAACTAATTTCACTGGTCCCAGGGATTTCGTAGGTGAGGCAAATTAAAATGCACTGCATTTCCCTTAAAAAATTGGTTTATTATCAAAAAATACCTATGGGCGGCTAGCTTTTCCCATGTAACAATTCCCAACATAATAATAAAAAAATTAGGAGCCTAATCTAACTGCACACGCTTCCCACCAATATGCACACACATGCATTCGTCGTCCAGAGAGTATCGCTGTGTGTCGACGAGATTCTATAAGAGAGTGAAAATCTGGGGCTTTCTTCCCCTTTTTATACCCAAACTTAGTGTCGCTCACCTTCGCGCCTCAATATATAACGACATTTCTAATTGGTCCTCAGACCACGTTACCTTATTATGTGTGAAAATATTCTGCTTCAAAACTTATCGCATACGCGTCCCAGTGACGCGTCCAGAAGCAGATTCAATATCTCTGTCTCTTTCCTTTCTGTATCTGTCTCTTTCTATTTCTCCATATTGCTTCCAGTTCCTTGATCATTAGCTTGGTGAAAGGTGGGCTCTACCTAGAATTATCTAGCTCGCCCGTTCCTTACTTATCTAAGTTACAGTCTGCTTTGTACATTTCTTGGCTGCTAAATATTCTAACATCTTTCTTGCTGAGTTAAATTATTATGTACAATTCTTGTTTGATATTGATTTATATGTCTATATGTATATATATATACCCTTTCACTGACTAATAAAGTAAATATCTACGTATAAAATGTTTAGCGAAAAAGTGAATTCGTGATTTAAGTTATCATGAACATGCATAACAAGGATTTTCATATTGTAAAGCCAGATGCTGAACTTTAAGGGACAGCAAATTCAAATTCAAAATATTCCTAGGAAAACCAATTTAGCAACTTTCAGCATACATACTTAATTATTAACTTTTGTTGTAGATTGTTATAGCTTCTTGATAATAATAATAATATGAAAAGAAAAAATGAGTAGCTTCATGAATTGTAAATCATGAATTAATTAGAAACTGAAGCCTTTTACTGTGTGCTTTGATGTTCTGAAACATCTTATTGTTATGTATGTTTCCTTACTTTGGAAAGATAGATGAATGACAAAATGTAATGCCATAGTCGTGATTTGAACCACGAATCTTACAGTTTCCGTCCGGTTGCTCTAACCAACTGAACTACCTGGCAACATGCTGGCAAAACATTTAATTCCCCAACTTACTTCCATTTTTCTCAGTAAACCACAAGGAGATCTCAAATTAGTTTAGGTGACATATCTTAATGTCGTAAAAGACCGCTGAAAAAATCGGTGCCATAGCCGGGACTGAACCACGAACTTACAGTATCCGCTCGGTTGCTCTAACCAACTGCGCTATCACGGCAACATGCTGGTACGACATAAAATTCCCCAACTGACTCGCATTTTCCCCGCTAAATCACAAGGTTGAAGTGGTTCAAAACCATGTTTCAAATCCCGGCAATGGCACTGAATTTTTCAGTCGCTTAATTCTACCTTTCCAAACATTTCCTACACCGGCTTGTGTGAAAACATTGAATTACCATTTGCTTAATTTATTCATCAAGGAGTGGCAATTCCTATCCACACCATATTCTTCTTGCAGCTTTATAAACAGCACTGTAGTGTAGTTGATCGAACGAAATGGCTCAGGCGGTTTCGTCTGTAGCCCGCATTCGAGAGATCATGGGTTCAATTCCCGTGGCCAACCTTCCTGACCCATGAGCTTTTTGGGAGTTTTTCCGAATTCCCTGTTTCTCCATTTCATCTCCATTCTCATTTCACTTCATCTTTCATCCACTGGTCTCTTTCAGGGTTGGAAGTGTCGGCGATGTTGTTTCGGTGGTGTGGTGGGGGAAAAAATGTGCTCTTTGTGACTCTCTCCGTCCTCGGCTTTCGCTTGGCTGCCAGGGGTATCTGAACCTCTTTGAGGGGCATTAGACCCCCTCTGTGCGGGGGTTCCCGGTCTGCCTGTCCGTCTGCCGGAGTCTCTGTCTGGAAACTTATGGACCCTGCCATCCCTGTGCCGTCACTCTTGGTTCCGGCCGCCCGGTGTCTTCGCTCACCTCATCCTTCATCCCGGGGACGCTCCCTTGTGGGGCGTAGGTATGTGGAACGGTGCCCCCTCCGTAGCTAAGCCAATCCAATCCAATTGTGTAGTTGCATTTGTTGCACATTTTCATAAGTAATTCTAGAAGCGGAATACTTATACGGATTATTCTATTCAGCTACTTACCCATAGGTCATAGCAAATGGACGAGAAAAGGGTAATTGGTCTTTTTAGAGGCAGTAGAAAGAAATATTAAGAAGCTTTGTAAAACATTTAATTTCAACATATAAAAACAAGTAACAAATGCATATTGTATTACATGACAGACAGGTAGCAGTAATGAATACAATATATCTTAACATAAACTCAACAACAATAGACTAAATGGTATGACTTATTCCTAGCTTTCTTGCAAAGCCAACAGAATATTTTTTGAGATCACACTCAAATATTGCACATACCCCGTTGATTTAAATATCGTTTAACTAGGAACAATTAAAGTACTTAATACTAAAGTGAAAATAATAAGCAGCTTCCTTTAACAAAATAATTGAAATTACATTCTTGAACAAAATATAATCAGTTTTATTAAGGGTAAGCCAAACAGGTGAGAGTGAGGATATGCGTTACTTGAGCAAACCATGACAATAACATGAATACATTTTCGGGATGTTTGCAGAAAAGCTTTAAGTATCCTGTATATAACACATTAATACCGTGTTTCTCCCGAAAAAGTCGTATATCGTGTACTCGTGAATTCTTTTATAGGGGCATGAATCATTCCAGGTAGAGAGAAAATGTCTACTGCTTATCTTGAGGTGTATTTATGACCTTCTGCGTGAGGGTTTAGAGGCAGTGATAGGTGCATATTTATGTGCGTTTTCGCGTAAAAAGTCGTATAAATAATGTCATCAACGTGCACATGCTTTCAGTATCGTAAGCCAAATCTGTTCATTGTTCTTTGCTGCGTGATGAAAGTGGATTTCCAATTTATTTTCCTTTAGATTCCCCTAAGATTAACAAACAAGATCAAGCGATATTATGGTCAATATTTTTTAAAATATGAATATAGAGCACAAAGATCTAATAAGGTAGGTAATATACAGAACAGGCGTTCTCCGCCGTATTAATCCGGAGATGAGCACAGCATTTAAGAAGTTTTCCACAGCTTCTCATTAATAGTCTCGTGTATTTTACACGACTTTAATTTGGTCAAATATCTGCGGCATAAACATTCGCTTTAGGAGCAGAGATATGAAGGATTTTATGCAATATCTTTCATTCCTCACTTCATCTCAATGCTTTCGGTGCCCTATAGGTGGTATATTTCGTTACGTAGGTTAAAAGTAAGTATAGGTAATTAATATATTTGGATATATACTACTTCATGTGGTGTTTGTTTCTATTTTAATCTCAAAGCTCCATATCAAATCACTGGCTACAAAATGTGTAATATGTTTTAAGGCTATCGTCTCAAATAGACCTTTTTGTTTGCGTTGATTATTTATTTTCTTATTCCTTTTGAGAGTACCATTAGATACCATTTGTAGCATCTTTGGTCCTCAGAGGTGAAGGTGAAGGCTGCACAATTATTAATGTGCAGTAAATAAGCCCAGGATTCAGAAAGCTGAGAGTTAAGCGATGTTTGTTTTGTAACGTTTTGCACATTCCTCCCCATTGCAGTAATACTATGACTACCTGCACTGACCTATAAATAATACCATCGGCGATCAGGGATTATGGAAGCATAACTGTATTGTATGGTTTTACACGTTAGCTACGCCGAGAGGAACTTCCCCGATTTTGCCATGCAAGAATTACTATGCAAGAAGCGGGGTGAAGAGTTTTGCAGCCTGCCGCTGCTTCGAAAAGGGCAGCATGAGCGTCAACGTCACCCTTCCTCCCCAATTGGATTCTAGCAGGTGGTGACTCAGCTAGACGACTAGAGAGAGAGAGAGAGAGAGAGAGAGAGAGAGAGAGAGAGAGACTCGAGCTTCTACGTTCCACAGGTTTTTCTAGGATGCGCAACACATTAGTGACCAGGATACAACGCTTCGCATGTGTAGGTTTTCTTTGGAATTAGTCTAAAATTTAACCCATCTGCTATTTCGTAAGTAAAATACAAAATTGTACATTACCAGAGGTGTATATCCATATAGTTTGCGAGAGCAAAGTTATAGAAAGCAAGAAGGGAAGGTTACGTTAAAATTATTCAGAATTACTTGTAAACTATATTTTACAAAGTAAAATGACTTGCACATATGATTCTCTAAAGGAATTTCTTGCATTGTGCGAGTTGTTATTGCCAGTAAAGTTATAAATCATGTATGTATATTTTGTTATGAAATGCTGTTAAATTTTTAATGAACATTTTAAAACATTCTTTTACATTGAAAAGTGGGCGGAGAAGTTAACAGAAAACACAGAAAATATTGTTACCAAAGGATTTAAACTAAACTACACAGTTATTATGAAATCCTGACATTACCTTGTGTTATGTCCTAGTCACTGTAAGCTTATAAGTAAAGTAAGATCCTGCCTCGGGGCAATTAAAAGAAAAATGTGACAAAATTCGCATTACAGTTTCAACACACGAGGATATGACTGAGCTTTGGAAAAATCTTATACATGCACTCAATTACAACTGAGCCTGGAACCCAGGATCTTTGGACTAAAAGGAGGACACACCACCGCACACCAAATTTATACTAACATTTTATTAATGATATGGATTGTGAACGCCTTGTTGTCTTTGTTAATTATAACCACAATTGTAACAACCAAACATAAACAAGCAGTGAGATAACATTACTAGGTATACTGTTGCTGTTATCCAAATTTTTAAGTCATTCCAATTGTGGGAATATTCTTTTCGATTGAATATTTAGGTTTTTTTCATTTGTTTCATGAACACTAGAATTTCCAAAACACCGACCCTTTTAATTCCATGCTTTCAGCTTTTTATTTTTCTTTCTATGCTATCCTTTTCATATAATCCGTGTTAAATTCTGCATAACATCTGGAATGAATATTCAACGCTGTTCTAACATTTTATTTCATCTGTTGGTCACATCTTGAAAGTAGTCTGCAATAAGACTTTGGAGGTCATTATTTCATTGATGTTTTTTAATTGTGTAGCGTGTTAATTTCTGCCAAACCATTGGACTGTATGCTGCTCCTGATAACTCTATCACATCAGAGTTTTATGAAGTGTTTTCAAAGAAATATTGGCAGCAATATCCCTAACACAGATATTATGAAGAAAAAAGATACTCAGAAGTTTCTTTATCACTTCTCGCTCGCTTTGAGCTTGTGGCAGAAAATGAGTGCGCCAAAGCACACTGACAGATGTATACTTCCTTATTTTCGTCATCAGATTATTTAATGATCTTGCATTGCCTAACTTTATGTTCAATTCGAGCGCCCACATTGAGTTTTTCGTGATTTTTGTTTTCTGGTTGGTGCTTTTTCGTTTATTATGATTTCCTTTCCATTTCTCTTTCGTTCTGTTTCCTTCTAATGTTTTAGATGTGCTTCTATGTTTTGTGGCATGTGGCGGTACCGGATAGATGGCGCGAATGCTTGCTCAAGGGAAAGCCATATTATAAATTCCCTGTGGAAATTAGAGGGCTGTTTGGTTGAAAGGGTCGTTCGTCACAGTTCCAGTAGAGCAACGGATCTTCAAGCCAGGAACTGTTAGGAGCTTCTCCACGTCTCTGTGTCCTGTAGACTCTTGTCAATAGACACAATAGATCTCCCTTAGGTCGTGTTGTGCATCCTATACCTCATGTCCAATTCAAGCGCCTTTAAAGTAAACAATGTTGACGATGAACTTTGAGCATTATGACAACGTTAAGTAACTCACTGGTATCACATCGTTGCACTGTGGCAAGTTTTCCCCCAAGATAAGCAACAACTTTACTAATTGCTCCAACAGTTCTTCTTTCAACCTGCATTTAATCTTACATTACTTTAAAACAGAGTCTGATTGCCTTGAAATGTTTCTGCAGGTTAGTGACAGGGAAATCTGGTGTGTGGGGAGCAGAATGGCGTTACCTATCCATAAAGTAGCCTTTATTCTATTTTAATGAAGGCTATAGCTGTGGAGAAGGGAATGACAGATATTGCAGTCAAGCCTTGTTTTAATTAATGCATTCCGCGCGCTTGGAAACATTTTCTGTTCAATTACCGTAGCAGCGTCAGAATCACTTTAATTTCCAACTGGTGCAGTCATATTTTGACCTGCTTTTAATGGAAACCCGGCGCCTAGCCTGGCAATCAGTGACAGTTACAATGTGATCCTGAGGCACAGAATTGCAGTAAATTTTATACTTTTTCGCTGCAAACTGTTGCTCTCTATTCAATTTTTTAAGCTTTAAAGAACACATAGATCTATACAGTAAAGGTTTTATCTCAGACTGGCAAAGATGACTTAATTTCTATAGCAGTTGCGTATAGAAATAACCTGTGTTCCTGGCGGGATTATTTATTACATTTTGACGAAACGCTAGAAAACCAAACAGAGAATGCAATTTATTTCCTTGAGGCGCACATTTGAATGATCCTATTATCTTATATATAGGAACTTTTGAATAAATAAAATAGAAGAAATTTACCTCAAAAGGAAATTTTAAAACAACACTGATTTCTTATTAACAATATTTAGCCTAAGCAGCTGATATGGACGTTTTTTATTATTATGGCTTATTTACAACACACAATGTTTGCAGCTATCAAGAGTGTCTTCGGTGAATGCAATGAGAGGGACAGGTATTGTGTTTTGTTCGTTACTGCGGAACTGCAGAAATGATATTCTCTGAAAATTAAAAGAACAAATACCATGGCACTTAAATAGGCTACGCTTAGCGGATGACATGATCTTAATTCAAGACTAAGCTGCAAATTAGTATCTATAAATTATGATAGTTGACTCAAGATTTTCGTCTAAAAATTTCAATACAGAAATCAAAGGTAATGAAACTCAGAGGAACGCAAGTAATAAGATCTAAGATAGCTTTAAATAATAAAGTGTTAAATCAAGTTGGAAATTGTAACCATCTGGACTGTAATATAACATATAAAACAAACAACGAAGATATAAACAATAAAGTGGGTAAGTTCCAATACATTTGTGGAATAATAGCAAACACTTTAAAAAGAAAAACTCTAAAAGAAACAAATTTAAAATTTTACAAGATAATAGCAGTTCATGTTTTACTGTATAGTTTGGAGACATGGACTATAAAAAACAGGGATTAGAATAAAATTCAAGCTGCAGAAATGAAAAATCTCCGAACAGTAAAAGGCTGTACAAGATTGAGCGAATTATAAATGAGGACATAAAGGAAGAATTAAGTACATTTTTGCTAAATGACAAAATATTAACACACGGAGAAAAATGTAAAAATCATGTACAAAGAATAAATAATACCCGCATTCAATTTCAAACATATGTGTAAAAACCAGCAGGTTATAGAATCACATAAAGACCGCTGAAGCGATGAAGGGATGTTTGAGGCCGGAAGGGGAGACATCTAAACTGTGAAGTGTTGCTGTTGTTGATGATGCTCGGAACAGCGTATTTGTGCTCAGCTCTTTGAGTGAACACGTGATGTTTGACGATTTATTATTCCACATCCTTTCAGTGGGGTCTGCCCCTCAAACCTGAATAGTCTGTTCGCTAATTAGTCATATTCGTCAACTATTCTTTAATGCTCAAAAGCCGAAAGTGGAAACGAATCAAGTCTTTGGTGGGGGTGTTTAGCAACATAAATGCAACTGACACAAATGCGAAAAAATCTCATACTGTATTAACAGTTTGCACCTCTGAGAGTGTACTGAAGGTGTATTTTATGGATACTTTTAGTAAAATTTCTAAATCTTAAAAGGTTTTACAAACATTTTTGGATATGTCAGATACAGGTCTATCTGAGATGTAACCATGCTTCAAATAGTGCGCAGATATGTTTTATAGTTTTAAGAAGAGGACGTTTTAATTAATTTTATTATGATAACTATTAACCAAACTTTCCTCCTAAAAGGAATTATAAATTTCAAAAATAATAGTGGTTTTTATTTAATAGTAATAACAAAATCGTATAGACTTATTGTCACACCTCCACGTCTTTCAGAAAAAATGTGCTAAGGTTTTAAACATAATTTTATTTCCAAATGTATCCTTAATGGTGAAATTAATTGTATTGTGAGTATTTTAAAAGTGTGACAAAACTGTATATCAATTCTTTTTATTCCTTCCTTCAAGCACTCTCGTTGCTTCGAGGATTGTACTAAATATTTCAACAGTTTAAGCTAGAATCTAAATTGTATGGAGCTGTTTGAAAAAGTAAGAAAAATTAAAACTGAGTTAACGGCAATTTAAAGAGTTAAAGGATATGGATCTACAAATGATGGTGTTTGAGAATCTCAAAGAACCATTATGGGGAATTGAAACCAAATTTGCAATGTATTTCTGAGCATAAAGTGTAAACATATTTTATACCTTTTCTCTTTTTCTGTTAATTATTTTACAGACTGTTACCACTCGGTGCCTCTTTTGTGCATCACAAAGTAACTACGCATTAATTTTGGAACCATATAGTAAAAAAATATTGTTTTAATATATTCAGAAATAATCCCCTTTAACACAAAAAATAGAAAATATGTAAATAAGAATTGTCTAAATAATAAAATTATTGTGACTTATCACAGTCGTGTGAGGTAATGTAGCTTTCGGAGACTTGTTGACAAGAAATGCGGTGGTAAGAGAGGGATAGGCTTACAACCTAGTAGGTACAATGTGCAAGATCAAACTGTAGTTATTCAGTAGCAGCAACTTCGCGTTTGCCCCTTCCCTCACCTGCCCACACTTTTCACTGAGTTGTTAACGGATGCGGCAGCAAGAAGAGACCCGTTCGTTAACGTCACGGGGCATTCAGTTACCTGATACTGTTCTAAATGAAGGAGCAAGGAATAATGACGGCGTAAAAATAGAAAGAAATAGCGAATATTTGCAATTATACGAATATGAAGCGATTACTCCGAGCTACTGCGTCTTTCATCTTATTTTTGTACTCCTTACTTAACGCATCTACAGTCCTCAGAATCACACTCTGTTTGCTTCCCTGAGTAGAAAAAATAACAAGTATACAGTATACACAAAAGCTAGGCCACATAGCCAGAAATCACGTAGTAATCTAATAAACGTTCTCTCATATTTTGCAATGATTGCGCGTATTATTTTACTTCATGATTTTTTTTGGTTCATCTTTGTTCTTGACGATCTTTATAAAGTGAAGACAGAGCTGTCATACATATGCAATTTCTCATGCTTTGCTTTGCGGAGCATTTAATTTGTAAACTAATTCACACAGTATTCTCAATAGCCTCAGAAGTTCTTTAAAAAGTTCAAATGGAATGCTTCAAAACGTTGTTACTTGCCTCTGGCTTTACCGCCTTAAATTACAAAACGTAACAAAAACAACTCAAATGTAAATGCTTAGCATTACTCTCTAAATCTCCATTCTGAACTTGTGATCCAACCTCGATATTGCTGTCAATATATCTACTAAAGTTTGCAGGTAAGATATATTCCTACTACAGTACGAGGGCGACACTAAAACGTTTTAGAATGTCATGTTTATAAAAAATTGTTTATGTATGATGGCTACTTTATAATGTTTATCAAGTTGATTGGCATATAGTTTGTTCGATTTGCTCTAACAGTTTAATTGTCTTCATTGAAAGGTTTTGTGTTCACCCAAAAATTAAGTTGACTTGACAGCATTTCCGGGCCATGCTTTTTTTACTTCTTTAAATAGTCATAAAGCCCATACAATGTGAATATCAGCTTAGAAATGCATTTGACGAAGAAGCATCATCTAAGGCAACAATTTATAATTGGTATAGCTAATTCAAAACAAATCGGTTTCTTTCTTAGTGGTGAATTTAGTGAAGGACACCCCAGAACTGCTGAGAATATTGCCGCTGTTCGAGCAATCCTTAAAGAAGATCAACGGATATCTTATAAATTTATTCAGGTGACATTGGGAATTGGTATGAATCAAATCTAGAACATTTTACATCAACAGTTAGATGTGACAAAACTTTGTTGTCGATGGATTCCCATAAACTGACTCTCGATCAAAAACAACAGATTGATTGGTGCAGAAAAACCCTGTAAAAATTTCAGGACGGTATTTCAAATTTCTTTTGGAATATTGTTACTGCTAATGATCTTTGATTTATTCTCATGACGCTGAAAGAAAAGTTAATCAGTTCAATGGTCTTTTGAACAGAATCTAAGGCTACAAAACTCCGACGAAATTGCAGTTCTGGTAAGAAGATGGTTGATAGTATTTTTTTCCAAAAGGGGTCATATTGCTACTATAGCATTACAAGATGGACGAACCGTTACTGTCCATTGGTATAAAAATGTCTGTTTACCTCAAATTTTTGAAAACGTTCGTGAAAAATGCCCAAAAGGAAAAAGGATGTTACATTATGGCAACGCGTCGTCGCATACAGCAAAACTAACAAATGAGTATCTGGATGTCCTAAAGGTCAGCACCATGGACCCTCCACCATACAGCCTGTGAATTTTTTTTGTTTCCAGAAATTAAAGATGAAATGAATGGAATTACTTTTTCGTCATCAGAGGAAGCAGTGGAACATAATAAAAATCTGGTTTCTGAAGAGTGGCTTAATGGTTTCAAGGACTGGTTTCATCGAATGCAAATTATATTGATGTTAAAGGGGAATATTTTGAAAAACAATAAAATAATTTTAATTTTTTAAAGCTAATACTAGCTTTATTTTCTAAAAATGTTCGTGTCGCCTTCGGAACATTATTTACTTAACCAAATGATCACTTCATTCCAATTATTACCACCTCCGGCAGTAAATAATTTGTGCTGTGTTTCTTTTGTAAGCAACCTGAATGAACAATACTAAGAGGGTTTATATCACTGTAATTAAAAAAAAACATAAATAAGCCTTTAAATGTTTTAAATTCTCCCGATGCTAAAATCTATTTAAAATAGTTTGAATATTCACTAAATATTTCCAATAGGACAAAAACTGACTTTCTGCGGCTTCCTAAAAGCGCCTTGCTGCACAAAATGAAACAGAACACAAAGAATTCTTTAATATTTGTTTTCTTGTACAAAAAACTTTATATATTAATCCTAAGAAAATATCTAAAAGCATGTATTCGAATTAGGCTTTCAAAAACTTACGACGCAATCACTAACCTCCAGCTGTCGATTTGGACTGAAAACAGAATCTATTAACAACAAAACTTCTGAGCGAATGCTTGGCAGAGAACACAGTTATATTTTTTAGCTTATAGCTTATCTGAGGCTTTTGAAACTACTGTGCAAAGGCTTTGAATTCATGAACAATGGGATGTTGTTAGTTAAATCCCATGTCCGGCTTTCTTTGTTCGCTTTCACCCACAGGCAACGCGTTGAGGAAAACTGGTATGACAGCGCTGTCGATAGATACCCTTCAGACAGAATCATTCGTGGAGCTGACGATGATGGCCTCCACTGGGTGGATGTTTCGCAGCTTGGTTGTATGATACGTGAGCATGATAGCCACCATGATCTGCCCAGTATTTGACGTTCTGCAGACGGCCGTCGGGTAGTAGAACGTGGTAGTTACCATTGGTGTGGTCTCCATCGCGTGACTCCGAGTGACCAAAGTAAGTACCATGTTTGACATCCCTTACCTGGTAGGCAAACTGGTATTTGGCTGCGTACTGTAACAAAGAATACAAAATTACAGTTATTTCCATAATTTCACGTGTTTTACTGAGCAATGTTTGCTTTCAACACCATTTTTACAATACGTGTGCACTAAAGGATATTCGGTAATAAGAAAAACCAATATTTTAAAACAATTTGTACTCCCGCGGATTTTACATTAATTCATTGTAATTAACATATTGCACATTTTTCCTATTCGAGTCATTTTATGTACCAGTAAACAATTTATCATTCATGAACTTTGGAGAAACATTCATTAACATTTTTGGGAACGAATGTGTAATTCTCGCGTATAAAGTGATCAGTTCAATGTCCCCGAAACGTTTTATCTTAGCGACAGTTATGACTATACCTACCCCATCTCCTGACATAAAATCAATGGACAAAAGGTTATCTCATCTGGGTGAATATGCTACTGTTTTTAAACAGAAATTTATGCTATTATTCAATACATACATGAAAACACAAGGAGAACTTACACTGGTAAACAGATCCTTATCTTTTCAGATAGCCAGGCTACACTTAAGGCTCTAAGTAGTCATAGGATCATGTCAGACTGGTAAAATGCTCACAAAATTCTGCCTAAAATGCTCACAAACTTTGCAGAACGAATGAAGTTCAACTCATCCGGGTGCTGAGTCATAGTGACATAGAGGAAAATGAAAAAACTGACGAACTTGCAAGGCAAGGAGCAGCTTCACAATTTATTGTGCCAGAGCAGGCTCTAGGAACATCTCGACATTTAATAAGGGTGGCTTTAAGAACTGGTCCAAAGCAGAACATCATAAAGCCTGACTTAAAACTCCAGGAAATTAACATGGTAAAGTATTTATTAGAAAACCGTGTAAGAAAAGAAATGAAATTCTATTTAAATTTAATAAACTTCAGCTGAGAACAATTATTACATTTCTCACAGGACATGCTCTTGTGCAAGAGCATCTTAACATGTTGGGAGTGTTTCAGGGTAAGTTAGATTGAAGATTGTCAAGAAAGACACTGAAACAGCCCAGCATATTATATGCTCCTGTGAGGTCTTGGCTTACAGGAGATATATTGCTTTTGGGAAAAAGTTTTTAGAACCAGAAGAATTTGAAACAATTTCTGTTATGAGACTGTACTCCTTGGTAAAGGATACAGACATAAATTGGCTTTAAAACGATACAGTTAGCACAATAAGCCTTCCCCCTGCCTATAGTAAGCCGTCCAAATCACTATTACGTGACACAGCGAATACACCTCCTGGACTCACGTGAGTGTGTTGACACCTGTAGATAGAGACGACCAAAATGGAGCTATTAAGAGCTAAACAATGGTGTCGTTTTGCACAGACCAAACAGTGTTTATTATTGAAGCGTATTTTCACACTGGAGAAAAAAATGTATAAGGATATTGGCCTTATTCCATAGCAGAGTGTGAACAAGAGCTTGCTGCGAGGTTTCTAATGTTTTAACAACAGAACACCTTCTTAAAAACGTAATAAATCTAACTCATTAATTCCGAACAGCTTAGTGCACAGAGAGAAAGACACCCTAGGAAAATAACAACAGAAATTGTGGAGTAAGTAAGATAGAAAACGCATCGCAGTTTAAATAAATCTCTTGGGAGATTAGCTGCAGAAATAGAACTGCCTTATGGAAGTGGACACAGTCATTGGTTTCAGCAAACCCTAACGAAGGAAACTCGATCTTACTTTCTTTGCTGTCGAAGCCTGGTTTCATTTATCTGGCTATGTAAATAGACAGAACTATCACTCATGGAACACTGAAAATCCGCAAAATTAGGAGTTTGGGCTGCGGTGTTCACGGTAGCATAGAGGGCCAATATTCTTTGATGCTGATGTAAACGCTGATATGTACAGCGCAATTATTTTAATAAGTTCCTAGAAGTTGTCCATGGTGATAAAGTTCAAATTAGATATTTTCACCAAGATGGCTCCACAACTTATACTGCACAGCACACCATATTGTTTTCTACGAGTATAGATTAATTATTTGTACTGAATTATGGTCCTCTAGGTCTCTAAACTTGATCTCCCCTTGATTACTTTCCGTGTGGTTATGTACAAATATGTGCAACACATCCGAAAGCATAAGAACAGTTGGAAATGTACACGAAACAAGCAATGGTTTGGATTGGGTTGTTGTGAAGTGGAGGGGACTCGGGCCGATCCAGCGAATCCGGATAATGTATCTACGCCTCCACGAGGGGGCGCCACCGAGAGGAAGACATGAGGCCAAGGGGGACACAGGGCGACCGGAACCAGGAGTAATAGCACAGTAATGACAGGGTCCCTAAAGTTTCCAGATATAAACACCAGGATAGGCAGACCAGGAACTCCATACCACATGAGGTCTAACCCCCCTTCGGGGGCGGCCATTATACCCCGGCAACCAGCTGAACAAACCAAACGGGGTGAAGGATGAATGAAATGATCAACGGAATGAAACGGTGGGACAAGAAAATCGGGGGGGGGGTGAAGGAAACCACTCCAGCATTCATCTGTTGACGCGGGAAAACTTCCGAAAAAACACATAGGTCAGAGTGGGCGGTCGCAGGGATCGATCCCGGGATCTCCCGAATGCGTTGCCGCCTAAGCCAGCCCGCTCGGTAAACAAGCAATGACTCTATCACAGAAGATACACTACAAAAAGTGTTTTCTTGTATATTCAAAAGAGTAAACGCATACAATGAAACAAATGGATGCCACTTTAATCATATGCTTTAAAATGTCTACCTCGTTTTGGTTATATTATGGAGTAAAGTAAGCTTACTTATGTATTTACACTTGCTTCAGTTTAGTATATTGTGTAATACATAGTATTTAGAAATAAAGAGAAAGTAACAATAAATATTTAAGGTGGTGATGTTTGACTTCCCTTATTCCCGACACCAGAGCCCATCTCAGGGGAGAGAAGAGGAGGAGAGAGTAAAAGTGACTACTTCCGTAGGAGAGCATACAGTCATAAGAAATTAAAGTTGCTAGAAGAATTGTAATGAGCACATTATATTTGATAGCCTATTTGTAATCGGATTTGGTGTGGAAATTCAGAGTGTGCGTAAATTAATTTATAATGAGCATTGTCATGCTATATATGACAATTGTGCTTAGTTGGAACATAAAAGATGCTGTAAGGGTTATACATAAATCCGTTAAGCGTAAAACAAGGGCGTTTTCTTTTAATTGGCGTATTTTATATACCTATAGAAAGGTAGAATTATGCATTATACTTATTTTATCAGTGTCCTTTTTAGTACATGTAATTCTCATAAAATATTTTTATTTTTCCTTGGCTACTTATGGTAGGTGCAGTAAATGTTGAATTTCTCAAAACAAAACAAAAATCGATAATCGATACTGAGATTTTGCTGCAAATACGCAGTTTGAGTATGGATCCATTCGTAAGCGCGGGTGTCACCCTGTCTGCCTGTCTGTGTGTACATATGCGTGTTTGTCTGTGAAGAACACAATTAAAAAACTAAAAGCTTGATAGATACCAAAACTCATATTTGAGTGCAACGTCTTTTAGAAATGCAAAAGCAAAGTTTTCCAGATAATTCCCCCAACTTAAACAGCTGCTTCTGTTGAGAACATTTCAATATGCTTTATTTTATAACGATATTGAAATGTCATATTATTTTCAGACCTTTGTAGGAGGAATAAGCTATATAACTTGAATTGTCTGTAAATAGCCTGAGAGTTTACTCTTTATTCTCATTGAATTGTACATAATCGGTAAACCGTAAGAGATAAACAAAGTATATCCAAAGAAAATATGCAGATGTCAAAAACGATTTTCTTTCTCTACTACTTTTCTTTAGTAAGTAGAGGCAGTACTGCATTCCACACAAAAGTTTGATATAGACGTTTCAACGGTAATATACCCTGAATCTACGGATGGGACCTAGATACCATCGATACTCGGCGATATCGAAGTAAGTGTAATGCTTAAAATAAACCTTTTCGATATTTTTAAGTTTCGCATTGTTTATGTGTTTAACTTTACTGCTAGATAACGAATGAAAGGAGTCGGGACTTCATGTTATTGCCTCGCCCATGTCTCCAAGGAGTAACTGACTATAGTTCTTGATAGACTTTGACTGCGAGGAGTGCAACATTGCATAGACTCTTGTGTCTAAATGAAAACATGTAAAACAATGGACGGAGGAGTAGGGTTACTCGTGTAACAGGAGCGTTAACGGAGTTGTGAAAGAAGCTGATTTAGTTGACGCACGAAATCACGTTTCTGCAATAGCCTGGCTTGTTGGCTCATTTTCAGCCATTGAATTTACCTACTCTTGTGACAAAAATCTGTGAATCCAGCAGCAACAAATCAGAACTTATGACGTGTTCCTCCAGGAATGCTCGTGTTCTTAAACAAAAATCTTCGATTCCTTCATATCTCTGCCTTTCATATACTAATATGTGAGGGCGGTAGTAGAAAGGTTTACTCCACAAACTTACTATGCTTCCGAGTGTTATATGGCTAATTACCGGATGAAAAAATATGTATGTGGCGTTATCAAGAAAAACAATTGCTACCAATAGGAGAATGTCAAGCAGGGGCATTTCGGAATTAATATTACAGTACAAAATTGATTACATGCGTTTAGACACGGAAAATTGCTAATAAAAACATAATTCACTGAACAAACTATTGTCTGTGCAGTTTTTTATAAAGTCAGTATCGGTATCGAATATCGATAGATAGTGGTATCGTCCCATCATTGCCTGAATAAAAAAAATAATTTTAGAAAAAGTCTGTGTGGTGGGCTGTCTCAGAACAGCTTAACTCAAGAAATGTTGGTTAAATAGCAAACTTGGTATCTAAGTTCAGCGTCTTCCAAGACGTAACACGAAGGTTTTCAAGAAACTCCCGCATCCCAAATTCCTCTTTACATGGAAAGGAATTCTAACATTTTGATAAAATAATATATGTTTAAGATATCTGCATGACAAATAAAGCATATAATCTTGATTTTCCTGGGAATAGCCACCGAAGCCCTCTTTATTCTGTAGAACTGGTAAACCGTAAGATATAAACAATATCATACTACTACACAAAAAATGTAGATCTCATTAAATCACACAATTTATGCCAATTTTTGGGGCATTAACCATGATTGTCGATATTATTCGTAATTTGTCTGAATGTTCAAATATTTGGACTTTTTGCTAGTGGTAAGTCTATTCATTTTTCCCGTGGTCATGCAGGGAGAGTGGCTTTACATAGCCATTATAACGATCCACTTTTTAAAGCTTTTGATATTCGCTTTAGCCTACTGTATTCTTTTTTACTTTCTCTACTACGTATAGTTAGTAGGGGAAGTATTGTATTCCACCCAAAAATTCGATACCGAGATTTCACCAAAAATACATGTTTTGAGACCCCCTGAAGCCAAAAAAAGCATTTTTGGAAACATGTCCGTGTGTGTGTGTCTGTGTGTCTGTCTGTGTGTGTGTCTGTGTGTCTGTGAACAGCATAACTCAGAAACGAACAGTCGGATAAACACCAAACTTGGTATTTGGGTTCAGTATCTTCCAAGGATGCGACACGAAGGTTTTCAAGAAAATCCCCCCACCCCAGAGTACCCTTTACATGGAAGATTTTTCGAAAATTTTAATTTTCTCATAAATGGCTCTAACGATTTTGATTAAAATATCATATGTTTAAGATATTCTTATGACAAATAAAATGTATATCTTGAATTTCCTGGGAATGTCTCCAAAAGTATACTTTATTGTGAACGACTTTTGCATAACTGGTAAACCATAAGAGATAGACAAAAGTTTACTACACAAAAAATGTAGATCGGTTAAAATACACAATTTATGTCATATACATTTTTTTAGTTGAGTGAACCATCTTCGAGATATTGCTTGTTATTTCCTTAAATTTTCCAATACTTATACTTTTTCTCAAATTCGTTATTAAATTTTTTATGTCCTGGATATGCAAACAGAATAGAATGCGCCACATAGCAACCAGCGCTTAAAATATTTGACTATCGCTTATAACCTACCATGTTCCCCTTGCATCTACAAGAAAATTAGCAATAAGATTGACATCTCGATATCTCGAGTAACATGAAGCATATGGAGAATAAACGTTTGTAAAAATAGTTTGTACAAGAGTAGAGAAAGTCATGTGAGTGTAACACATCAGATTTTTTACACTTGCAACGAAATGTGTAAACATGTAATGAAAGTTTGCCTGGAATAAAAAGAAATATATAGAATAATAAGTTGTAGCAGAGCGAATAGAGAAAGTCTTGTTTAATAGACGTATCACATTTCCACATTCATTTGTGATTTCGTTGCTTTTACAATCATTATATGAGCCGCCTTAAACATCTGCATTAAAAGTTAGGCTCTAAACTGCCTATATTCTCCTCAAATAATTTAGAAAATTAGGAAAAATAGATCTATCAATATATTAGTGGACATAATGGATTATGAATTTTTTAGCAAACATTATGCAACAGTTTGTACATCTTTCTTCCCAACAAAGAACAAAAGGGTTGGCCCCGTAGTTCAGTCGGTAGAACATCTGCCTCCTCTGCGAGGGGTCACAGGTTCAATTCCCGACTGGAGAAACAGGATTTTTTTTGTAGCCAAGATTATTCCCTACCCTCCCCAGAGTCTGGAAGTATGAACGAGAGTGTAAATGTGTAAGTGATCTAATGATTAAAACCCAAAAAGTATAAGTAACTTAACGACAAGATAGTACGAAATAACAGCATTGCTTTAGGCAATAAGTTCCAAAGGCCGTCGATAAGACCACTGTAGTTAAAGGAGGGGTATAAATGGAACTAAAAAACAAAAAACAGTTCTTTTTGCTCTCAATCCGCTTTCGAAATCACTCTGATCGACGTTATAAATACAGGAAAGTGCCACTCTTTTAAAGTCGCTCTCTAGCTGTTTCTACTGCCGCCACTTTTACTTCTCTTTTTTCATTCTTTAAGAATGTCCGTCAAACGAATTTTGTCTTCCAGCTTTTAAGTTTATGAATCTTTTCGAAATGGAATATCCAAGAATAGGATGCACGAAAATCTACTCTTCCAAATAAATAAGTAAATAAAAAAAACATATATATCCTTTTTTTTCAAATGTGCAAAGCAAATAAATACTTTTTTGTACACATATAGCTTATACTCAATGGGATTATGAACGGAGTTTCCATGCTAGCCTCTAGTTCCCAAGGTCGCGGGTTTAAACCCGGCGGAGGGCGGTGAATTTTTTCGGGCGTAAAAATCCCTAGCATGGCTTCCTTCGGAGGGGAAGTAAAGCCGGTGGTACCGTGTCGTAGATTAACGGCACGTAAAAGAACCACAAGCCTGATAAAGAGGCCTCTGAGCAAAATTACTGGTATTTCACGCCCGATAGAGAATGGGACGCTAAGGACCAGATCAGTTCAAGAGCGTCCATAAATTAAACTCAATTAAGTTTTAGCGCAGTTTACACTGAATGTTTCCAATATATAATTATCTCAATGGCGTCACTAAGTAAAATCGGATGCAAACATTAGACCATGAAAGATACCTCTTCCCATAACGCTTAACCAGAAACGTACCACGTTTTTCCTTAGCCGTTGCTAATATTCTTACTCTTTTTACTTTCTCTACTACGTATAGTAAGTAGGGGAAGTATTGCATTCCACCCAAAAACTCGATACCGAGATTTCACCGGAAATACAAATACAAAAAAATACCCTGAATACAAAAAAAGCAATTTTGTAAACATGTCTGTGTGTGTGTGTCTGTGAGTTTTTGTCTAAGTGTCTGTGTGTGTCTGTGTGTGTGTGTGTGTGTGTGTGTGTGTGTGTGTGTCTGTGAACAGCATAACTCAGAAACGAACAGTCGAATATACACCAAACTTGGTATTTAGGTTCAGTATCTTCCAGAGATGCGACACGAAAGTTTTTAAGAAAATCCCCCCACCCCAGATTACCCTTTACATGGAACATTTTTCGAAAATTTTAATTTTCTCAAAAATGGCTCTAACGATTTTGATTAAAATGTCATATGTTTAAGATATTTTTATGACAAATGAAATTTATATCTCGAATTTTCTGGGAATGTCTCCAAAAGTATTCTTCATTGTGAACGACTTTTCCATAACTGGTAAACCATAAGAGATAGACAAAATTTTACTACACAAAAATGTAGATCGCGTTAAAATACACAATTCATGTCATATACATTTTTTTTGATGGGTGAACCATTTTCGGAATATTGCTTGTTATTCCCTTAAATTTTCCAATACTTGTACGTTTTCTCAAATGGGAATTCGTTATTATTACTTTCTCTACTACGTATTGTAAGTAGGGGAAGTAGTGCATTCCACCCAAAAATTCGATACCGAGATTTCACCGGAAATACATGTTTTGAGAATCACTGAATCCAAAAAAAGCATTTTTGGAAACATGTCCGTGTGTGTGTCTGTCTGTGTGTCTGTGTGTCTGTGTGTCTGTGTGTCTGTGTGTCTGTCTGTCTGTGTGTCTGTGAACAGCATAACTCAAAAACGAACAGTCGGATAAACACCAAACTTGGTATTTAGGTTCAGTATCTTCCAGAAATGCGACACGAAGGTTTTCAAGAAAATCCCCCCACCCCAGACTACCCTTTACATGGAACATTTTTCGAAAATTTTAATTTTCTCAAAAACGGCTCTAACGATTTTGATTAAAATATCATATGTTTAAGATATTGTCATGACAAATAAAATGTATATCTCGAATTTTCTGGGAATGTCTCCAAAAATATTCTTCATTGTGAACGACTTTTGCATAACTGGTAAACCATAAGAGATAGACAAAATTTTACTACACAAAAAATGTAGATCGCGTTAAAATACACAACTTATGTCATATACGTTTCTTTTGTTGAGTGAACCGTTTTCGAGATATTGCTTGTTATTTCCTTAAATTTTCCAATACTTATACTTTTTCTCAAATTCGTTATTCATTTTTTTTATGTCCTGAACATGCAAAGAGAATGGAATTCGCCACATAGCAACCAGCGTTAAAATATTTGACTATCGCTTAAAAGCTACCATATTCCCCTTGCATCTACAAGAAAATTACCAATAAGATTGACATCTCGATATCTCGATTAACATTAAGCATATGGAGAATAGGCGTTTGTAAAATTAGATTGTACAAGAGTAGAGAAAGTCATGTGAGTGTAACACATCAGATTTTTTTTTTTTGTAATGGACATGCAAAGAGAATGGAATGCGCCACATAGCAACCAGCTCTTAAAATATATGACTGTGTCGCTTAAAGTCTACCATATTCCCCTTGTACCTACAAGAAAATTAGCAATAAGATTAACATCTCGATTAACATGAAGCATATGGAGCATAAGCGTTTGTAAAAATAGTTTTTACTAGAGTAGAGAAAGTCATGTGAGTGTAACATATCAGATTTTTTCTATTGACTGCAACCATAACTAGAACTAGTGGACTTCTTTGTAAAGCGGTCTTGATTGTTAACTTACCAGATTCCAGCACGTGGCTAGAACCTGATACCGTTATACCACTTGTACTTGAAGGGTGAATTTCGCAGGTGGAGAATGAAGATGAACTATCACCGCAGTCACTGTCTCTTTCTTTTCCATCTAGAGTTGTTTCAGAAGTAACACCGACACCTGGTTTGTTTCCAGAAAATTAATAACATGCCGGCTAATTGGCATTTGTTCCGCACTTTTTACTCCCGAAAAAAGCACATTCTTGGAAATGACGCAACGTGAACTCTAGCCCGTCAACACGATTAATGGCTGATTCCTTAAAGAAAAACAAGGTAATGTAACCTAGTATGCTATCACATATGTATCAGCGGCAGCTAGAGCCCACAAACAGAGCCTGTGCTATCCTTTATCTGTGTTGCAGGTAAGAATGTTGCCTATCAGGTATGTCCAATCTCTTCTCCACTGTACCAATGTTCCCTATGTTCCGAAATATCCTCAACACATTTTAGGGCACTTGCTGTTGCAAATAGCAGCTCATTTTTGGGATATAGCACATAGAAAAATACGAAAGTTTTGGGTATTAGGTATGAGGGGGACATATCGCTACTGCGACCATAGATCTATTGTGGTTACACACCCCGGGAGGCAGGGATGAAGTGAAGGAGCCGCAGGAGGTCGCAGATCCGCAGGCAGACGAGGTTACAGAAACGCACGGAATTCCCTGTTATTCCCAGTACGAAACACCCGCTCTCGGCCAGTAGACGCGAAGAGTCTCGCGAGAGGACGACGAAGCGGTCCTTGCAGGCAGACCAATACGCTCTGTCGTTGGCGAGGAGAAATGTCGGGATGAAAGGGAGAAAGATGAAATGACAGGAAATGAAGGAAAGGAGAAATCGTGGTAGAATACACCACCACACATTCGCTAGGGACCAGAGGAAAACCAGGAAAAACCCCATTGCAGAGTGTGCGGCCACTGGGAATCGAACCCGGGACCTCCCGAATGCGGGAAAGTTTAGGTATGTTTCGATATGACTGTACTGATCAATTCCTTTTAAGCACTTTATTCAGTGCATTACGTGGTCTATAAGATATGTTACCGACATCCTCGCCTATCTATCTCCTGAAGATGTGCAAAGCGCTCATTTCCAGAAGATGGCACAGGAAGAAAACCGGACGATTTAATATTAAACCAATGGAGCTGCCGCACTCTTATATCTGTAAGCATTTTTACTCTTTAATAGGCCCCGAATTTTTATGACCTAAGAATGTTTAAAAGTGAACTATAAAATGACTCCAAATGTTTAAACAAATGACCTAACAATTACAAAAGCAGAGCTCCGTGTTAGCGCAGTAGTCTCATTTCCGGCTCTCGTACTGAGGGGTCCGGGGTTCGCTTCCGGGGCTCTGGAGTGGTGATTTTAAGTCGGCTCATTCACGGTTTCACCTTTGACTTGTGAAGTATCCGCATGGCCCAACGTGGCTCAGAGTCCACGGTAAAACCTACAGGTCTCATTCCACCGCCATCCTCATCATCACCCTATCATCGGAGGCAAGGATTCCGCCAGCAGAATGTCTCCGCCTCAGAATTGGATTCAGTCATCGCTTGGTGGAATGAGGAATCCTCGAAGGTCTTAGGGAGCTTTAGAAAGAAAGACAACCACATTTACAAAATCTGAGCTAAAACCGAGAATTGTTTAATTTATTAAAATTAGTGTACTTAAATTTATTAATTAGTTCGTATACCTGTATAACTGTTATACTTTTCACTCATTATTTGTTTACCCTCCTCTTATGTAGGACTTAGACCCCCCAGGACTTACAAGCGGATGCCTGGGGTCAGAGGCCCGTCGAGGAGCAGACACTCATGGATCAGACAGAGCATCCAGGATGGGTGATCAGCCCAATGCCTGGTATGGGATGAAGGAAGTAGATGAAACGAAATGTTGGTGAAATGGATGAAAGGAAAGGTGATGATGGAGCAGTTGGTGGAATGAATGGCGGGGGAAACCGGTGAACCCGGAGAAAACCCGCCCAGACGCCGCTTCGTCCACCATAAATCCCACATGCAGGTCCCTGGGATTGAACCCAGGCCGCCTTGGTGGAAGGCGAGCGGTCTAACCACTCGGCCACGGCGCCGCCATAACTGCTATACACTTAGAAAAAATTAGATCTAACTATAATGATTAGCTAATTTAGAAAACTAGGTAATTAAAATATACTAATTTATGTTGTTCTTTGAAGAATGTGGGGAAAAATGTTTTTTTATGTTCCATTTATACCCCACCTTTAACTAGATTGGTCTTATCGGCGGCCTTTCCTTTGGAATCTATTGCCTGATGGCAAAGTTGTTTAGCTTATTGTCTTGGCGTTGGGTTTCTTGCACATTTTGTGTTTTAATCATTAGGTTACACACACATTCACACATCCAGACTCTGGGGAAAATAGGGAATAATCTTGGCTAGAGAAAAATTTCTACCCCCTTAGCCAGGAACCGAAACCGGGACCCCTCGCAAGGAAGATAGGTGCTCTACCGACTGAGCTACGGGGCCAGCCAAAAGAATGTTAAAATAATTCTCGAAGCAGCCCTTAAAAGATCGTAGCATTAACTTTTGATTTCCCAGATTATACAAAATTCATTACGAATGAAGAGGACTTGATAGCCTATGACAAAAGCAACCTAACTGTAGTACGCACTCATTAACACGAAACAGGGAAAACTGACCTGTCTCATCACTAGTTTGTGACATGAATTCACAGCTTTAGTTATGCAGCTCCTGTGATAATACGCATCCTTCCATGCGCAAGCAATCTTTTTCAGACTAAACGTTAAATAAGAATGTGAATTGTTTTTCAAGAATGCGCTTATAGTGTATAGAAAGTTACTCTTATTTCTCAGTTGAATATTGAAATTTCCGACGTTTCAAATGTTATCCTTGTGTAAACTGTCAATAATATAAAACGCTTTATGTGTTCATTGAAATGCAAGAAAACAATAAATAAGACATGGCCAATAAAATTGATGGCTTGAATTTTCTGGGAATAGCCTGTGAAGTCCTCTTCATTCGAAAGGAAAGTTGTATAACCTTATACAACTGTTGAACGTTAAGCGATAGACGAAAACGCACTACATAAAAATATAGTTTTAATAAAATGACAAAATAGTTTCGTAAAATCGAAAAAAATACCCTAAAAGTTTAAAATAGTAAAAAATGTTCAAATGATCTAATAAATACGCATTTTCATAACTGGCAGCCTTGTTAAGGATTTGGGTGCGCAGTCGTATATAAAAGTATATAATAAATTCCCCTTGTACGCCAAAATGTTTTTCTTTCCGTAAGGTTTCCAGCTTCAGGCAACCAATTTTTGACTCCGCCCGGTCGGTATCAGTGCTCTATGTGATTGGCGTGAAAAACAATTCAGGGCATAATAACTAATCAATGAACGATGTTTATAATCTATGTGTTGTGGGGGGCGGTTCGGACACTCCTTTATGAAAGAGTTAGGCTACGATTGGCACACAAGGAAAGGCTAAACCAATAAGAAATAATTAGGCCTTTTAGAGGAAGGGGTGAAGGATCATTTTCCTGCCTGGTTAAACTGAATGACAGCTATGACATTTACTTATACGAGAGCTTCCATCAGTGGCATTACGACAAAGGTTAAGTTATTGCTGCTACTAAACGGCAATGTGAAAACCGGCATTAAGTAAACGGTAGTAGCATCAAAATATACGTTTAAGTTGCAATAACATACCTGATTTTGGGTACTGCCAATCCAGTGCCTAGAATTATCCTCGAAAAACAGAGGTGGTCACACTTGTAGGTGGTGTGGCTGGATTTTATCATTGCCATAATAAACAGATGTTCCATTATGTGCCACATTTTATGCACGCGAGTATGCCTGTTAGCAACTCCTATGATGGAATAATAATGTAATTATTAAAATATGGCATGTCATCACAATCCGGGAACTACTCGAAGTTTATTATCGTTGCAAATATATCATCGTTAAAAGAGAGAATTTTGTCTGTATGTTTGTTGATGAATATGTAGCTGTTTACGCAAGTTCTTAGAACTCCATTTAAGACCTGATAATGCTTGAAGCCTCTTTGGTTTCAGACAATGGTTAATGAAGTTTTAAACTCCACCATTATCTCACTAAAGCTTAAGAAGTTGAGATTATTTACTTTTCTCCAGGGTGGAAAGTAAGAACAGAATAATGAAAATGTAAACACGAAAGCTAGACTATCATAATTATTGCAGAAGTGTCGCGATATATAGTTTGAAACAAGAAGCAAGCGGTGTTGTATTGAGGAAGGAGGGTTGGGAAGAGGAAGGGAGGCGGATAAACTTTGCAGTACTAATGAATGGCTTAGCCTGGCTCACTACTCGGGGAATTCTTCTAAATCTGGTGCCACATAATTTATTCTATTAATAAGTAGGTTACTTGTGAGGCAACTTCCACACAACTTCCACGCATAACCTCAAAGTTTGCGGTTGTAGATGATGTACAGTGTCGAACTGGTTCACCAAGTCAGGCTGAGAGCACAAAGGATAGAGGTAAAATGTATATTATATAGTTCAAAGTGTGTTTCACCTCGGAGAAGTTAAAGCACTTAAGGGTATGAGACGTTAACTTCCTTGTACTAAACATCCCTAGCTTCAGGCTTTTGTCGCTAGTTCCAGCTTTCAACTTCGTCGAAAAGATCACCAAAGGTGTAATAAATTTATAAAGTTACTTGTCTTTATGAGCATTTCCCGACGGAATACATAGATATACAGAACAGCAGATATCACAGCTTCACTTTTATTGCTGCAATAGGTGATGAGCTCTCTCTCTCTCTCGTTGTGTGTGTGTGTGTGTGTGTGTGTGTGTGTATGTGGGTGTGCAATGAATCTGTGCTGCTTTTACTCATTCAAAACGGATGGTATAGCTATTATCCCCAATATACTGACAGAAGATGAAGCATACTTAACCTTCATTCTCCTTCTGTAGGTGCAAATATAGGATCTTTCAAGAAGAGTGTCATGCTTTTAGTATATAACAACTGCCATGTTTATGAAGCTATGGCATTGGAGGCAACGGGTTCTGCAGCAGATCAAAAAACGACGTCACCGATGTAAACGCTCCAATGAAAACAGCCACTGCTCATGAAAGTGTACGCAAGAACCCACGAAAATAAATTTTCAAGGAGCACAGAAATTGGGAATTCCATTCGACCACAACTTAGTGGATTTTGCATATGGACCTGCAGTTTCAACCTTATAAAATTGCGTTAACTCGGAACTGAAGCCAAATGACAACAGATTGCGCCGTGTATTCTCTGACTGGGCTATGGAGCAATTGGAAGTTGACCTTACTTTCAGTCAAGAATAATCTTTAGCGACGGGGACCACTTTTGGATGAATAGTTTCATCAAGATACAAAATTGCCGCAATTGGAGCAATGGAAATCCAATGGAGACTCAGGAACAAACACGCCATCCCCAAAAGGTTACAGTCTGGTGAGGACTTTGGAATGGCGGATCACTGGCCTCTATTTTTTTTTTTTTCCAAAATCAACAAGGTGCGGATTTGACTGTCGATGGTGAAAGACCGGGCTATGATAAGAGACTATTTATGGCCTGAGTTGGAAGGTATGGTACCCAGAAACGTCTGGTTTCAGCAAGATGATGCCACGTGTCATACTGCTCACCCATCAATCAACCTTATGAATGAGCAGTTCAATGGCTTCATTATTTCTCGTGGTAGTGATGTTAATTGGCCTCGAGGTAGTGTGATTTAACGCCGTTGGATTATTTCCTATTGGGTTATGTTAAGTCGGGATTTATGTTCACATACCAGAAACATTTAATGACTTAAGCTACATCACACGAATTATTCGTGAAATTGTGGCTGGTTTACGTTTGTTTGTAACTGAAAATTGGAGACCGCATAAAAGCAACTCAACGAGCGTCGACGGCCATTAATTGATGTTCTCTTCCACACATTATAATGACTCTAAATGACTTCAAAATAGTAATTAAATAAATAAACGTCTTTCGTTTACACCATTCATTTTTTCATTTCAAAACACTCTAATTGAAAGGAGGAGGAATTTCCTTCCTCCAGTTTAAAACTCAATATAATAAAAAGGAAAGGAAACAATAAGGAAAAATATGACAGCTAATTAGAATCGAGAAGAGACGATTGCAGCCTCTAGCTCTTACGAGCAACACAAAAAAGCAAGGAAAAAGAAAAGTCGAAAATATCAAACCGCACAAGAAAATCACCCATTAAGGAATTTTAAGTTCAGTAAGTTCATTACTTCAATTGAAGTTGAATTAATATAGTATATGTGTTACTAGCTTGCGTGTAAAAAATTACATATTTTATGCAGTAAAGGCAAGCCTAGTCTTGTTTCTTGTCTGAGCTGTTCCGTTTGCAAAATGCACACGAGCATCCAGAGATATGAGGGAAGTATTTGTTTTTTGCTGGGATTTAACAATGATAAGCTGCAATTACAGTAAATAGGCGTGAAGTGTGCGATAAAGAGAGAAGGAGAGAGCGGGAGAGACCATGATAAAACTTATGAATTTATTTCTCCATGTTTTCAATACTAACCTTTCAATATCGCCCGTAAAGCTAAGTTCTTATTTCTATATTTGAAATAATTTCTAGGTAAAAATGTGTCTAAATAGTATGATGAGGTTGTAAACTAACTTTTGATATGAATATCATAATGTGTAAGGTATATATGGGAGGAAGTCGGAACTTACGCGCCGTGGTTAGCGGGGTGTATCCATCAGCGCTAGTGGGAACGCGACTGGTTGGAGGTGCTCTCGCCCGACGTAAATTCCAGAAGCACTATCAAGACCCAAGGAGATATTTCTGGATTATTTCCCGCTCCCGCTAACTCTCCCGAAGTTCCTGCGACCATATGTCAGTAAGCGTGCTCGCGAGAGTTATTCAGGTTGGTTGTTATTGTTGCTGTGACGTACAGCAAGTGCTACTCTGCGAGCAATAAAAGTCCTTTTATCGACAATTAGCGAGCAACCGGAAGAGAGAAGAGGAGTCCTGTATTCGACAGTCCAGCGAAGGACTGAAGGCAGAAGAAGAAGATGATTCATTACACCGCTACATACAACGTACAGAAAAGTGAAGTGGCAGTGCTACAGCGAACAAATCTAGTATATACTACACTTATGGAAATGCTTTACAGAGTTCGAAATAGCTGGATATAATCTACTTTGATCGGTTTCAAAACTTCTAGAGCGTATAAAACGTTTCTCTCAACCTAGCACAATGGAAAATTATACTTGATGACATATTTTAGAATTAAAGAGTAACCAATACTGTTCATCATACGCACCAGTAGCGATACATCAGACATATTACTACAAACTCCAAGAGGATTTGTGGTATGTTAAGGAGTTTTATATGAAGGTCGTCAAAATAACACGAAGATAAATATAGGTTGAGCGTTATTTATTTTGGTATGAATAAAATTATAAATAAACTTGACGTGAATTATTATTAAGATAATTAAATGGTTTATTATAATTATTATTCTTGTTGTTAGGGGTTACACATAATATTTATGAAAAACCGCATAGAAGTTAGTCTATGTACCTATATGAATTCAGTGTACTGCACTTTGATGCCTTACATTCAGAAGCTTAACTACATGATAAAGAAGAAAACAAAAGCTTAGTGTATGTTACATGCACTTATTACTTTCCCTACTACGTATAGTAAGTAGGGGAAGTATTGTATTCCACCCAAAAATTCGATACCGAGATTTCACCGGAAAGACATGTTTTGAGATCCCCTGAATCCAAAAAAATCATTTTTGGTAACATGTCCGTGTGTGTGTCTGTGTGTCTGTGTGTGTGTGTGTGTGTGTATGTGTGTGTGTGTGTCTGTGAACAGCATAACTCAGAAACGAACAGTCGGATAAACAGCAAACTTGGTATTTAGGTTCAGTATCTTCCAGAGATGCGACACGAAGGTTTTCAAGAAAATCTCCCCACCCCAGATTACCCTTTACATGGAACATTTTTCGAAAGTTTTAATTTTCTCCAAAATGGCTCATACGATTTTGATTAAAATATCATATGTTTAAGATATTTTCATGACAAATAACATGTATATCTTGAATTTTCTGGGAATGTCTCCAAAAGTATTCTTCATTGTGAAAGACTTTTGCATAACTGGTAAACCATAAGAGATAGACAAAATTTTAGTACACAAAAATGTTGATCGCGTTAAAATACACGATTTATGTCATATACATTTTTTTTGTTCAGTAAACCATTTTCGAGATATTGCTTGTTATTCCCTTAAATTTTTGAATACTTATTTTCTCAAATGGGAATTCGTTATTCATGTTTTTGTCTTGGATATGCAAAGAGTATTAATCTGTGGCAAAGGGAATGGTGCTGCACTTAGCAACCAGCTATTAAGAGATATGTATGTGCTTAAAGGCTACTGTATTTCTATATTCCCCTTGTAAATATATATTCCCCTTACATCTACAAGAAAATTAGGAATAAGATAGACTCTGCAAATGTTTATCTCGATTAACATGAAGCATATGGAGAATAAGTGTTTGTAAAAATAGTTTGTACAAGAGTAGAGAAAGTCACGTGAGTGTAACACATCAGATTGTTTTTAAATACTTCTGTTGATGTTTTTGTTTCTAGCATGTGTATTCATTTCGCAACTGTATTGCTGTATGGAGTAATTAGCTTGGTAACATTACTGCTAACTTCCAACCCGCATTTGGGAATTATAATTACCGGGCGTAACGGATATAAGCCTGAAACAGCGGCGGTATGATAATAATGCGGCTAAATTCACATATTATTTGCACGGTTTTTCACACTCAGAGATTGTCAATAAGGCTTTCCAAACTGCACAGGTATTCAAATAGTCAGTGATATTGTGCCCTCACCAATTTCATTTCATTTAGTATTGGAGTTATGGGAAACTAGGAAAGGGATTAATGCACTGCATATTGTAATTGTGCACTGATTTGTTCCATATTCCATTTCACTGTAAGCACCTAAATGAAGTATCTTATAGGTCATCGCTTCAGAATAAAATGGGATGTATGCTGCTTTTAGAGAACCCGCATTCCTTCAGGGAGTGTGCTATGCTACAAAAGCAGAAGAAATCACGAGAATTATGGTTAGTATCAATTCTTTACACAATTCATCAGGATATTCAAATTTATTGTTACAAATAACAGCGACTTTTAATCCGTTATTACCGAACGCACGGATCAAGTGGCAAAGTCTGTGGCCCGCATTTGGGAACTCGATCCCCGACGACCGCCCACTCTCACCTACCGGTTTTTTTCGGGGTTTTCCCGGGTTATCAGGCGAATGCTGGAGTGTTTCTTTCAGCCCCAGATTTCCTGTCCTGCATCTCGTTTCACTCATCCTTTCATTCATCCTGCATCCCGTTGGTCTCTTTCAGAGTCGGAAGTGTCGGCGATGTGTTTCGGTGCAGCGTGGCAGGGGAAAGGATGCCCTCTGTGAACTCTCAACTCTCTCCGTCCCTCGGTTTTCGGCTGGCTGCGGAGGACGGGGTCTCCGTCTGTCGGTCCGTCTGCCATCCGTCTACTACTGGAAACTTAAGGACCCTGTCATTGCTATACCGTCGCTTCTATATCGGGCCGCCCAGTGTCTCCTCTCGCCTCATCCTTTCTCCCGGAAGCGCTCCCTCTTGGGGTTTAGGTACTATATCGGTGCCATTCAGGAATATATGGTAAGTTAGGTCCTTTATTTATATTAATACTGCACTTCATAAGAAATTGTCGCACGAGACCAATGTGACAGAAGTGAAGATGGCGATTTAAACTGAAATGAAAGTATTAAGTAATCGCACGACATTTTTGCCCATTGTTTCTCATTCACAGCTATTCTCAAATAAAGTACTTAAATACCTGTTTCTAGTTATCTCCCTTTAATTCTGTTAATGTTAGCTACATTAGTTTCATATAGCATAAACACGGTAAGACTCACTTTGTAGGCTGAGAAAACAGGTTTTAGGCAGGAACATGTAAACTCTAGCATTTAATTAAATGCTTTTCATGAACTGCCGTTTAAAGCTGCAGAAATGTTTAACCCAGAATTAAGCGAAAATTTAGGAATTGTAAATACAACAGATAATATTTAACATAAATGCAAATTTATTTCCTTTAAATTATTATACCTTGTGTAAGTACAGATGCTTATTTACACAAAAAGGAAAGATTTTCTTCGATTAACTTGTTATATGTCTCAAAGATCGTTAAGGAATCTCGAAAAGCCCTAAAAAGGTTAGGGGAATGCAATAGACTTACTCTAGCATGGGACCCCGGTCAGACTGGGGTAATTGGAAACGAAAATTCAGACAGCTTGGCTAAAATAGGAGCGTAGGCCCCATTTATAGGACCACAACCATCGTGGGTGTTACCAAATTAATGGTAAGAACAAATCTATCAGAATGGATTCAAAGACAGCACATAGAATACTGAAAACGTATCTAGGAATAAAGATATGGAAAGTTAATAATTCAACAGCCATTTCTTAGAAGGAGTACTGCAGTTCTTAAATTCAGTAGGAAGCAGATGAGGCTCATGACGGGTTTAATGACTGGTCACGGGAATTTTAAAAAACACCTGCAAATAATGGGGTTTTCAAAAGAACCAAGATGGAGAAGGTGTGGTGCAGAGAAGGAAACGGCCTTGCACTTAATATTTCAGTGTGACGCACTGGAAGTGAATATATACTATGAATTTGGAACTGTTGTTCCAAATGAGAGAGTATCTAATACAAATCTAATCAATGGATTCCTGAGATTGTTAGAATTTAGGGAGGTGATGATTGGAAAAACAGGGAGAAAGCCGTACAATAAACCTAATGTATCAATTCAGACAGGTAGGGGTTTAGACCTCTGTTCATCTACCTGGCAAATAACTAATCTAATCCAATCGCATGCATGTCTAGAAGTCAACACTATCCATTGTCCTTATTATAGTTTCAACCAATTCCCAGCTTAATATGATTCCTCATATTCATATTCTTCTACACAAAAAAGTAAAGATAAAAGAGGAAATTATTTTAAAGTGTATTTAAATTACAAAAGTTTTGCGCATACATAAAATATAAAATGTCTGAATTAAAACATTTATGGTGATATAAAATAATGTACATTTGTTTTCGCACGTAATATAAATGAGGTATCTTTATTGGTTTCAAATTATTAAAATACTTAGGCCATTTTACCATACATGCATATTTAAGGTACAAGTTAAATTAAAGGTAACAAAAGTAAAATAAACAGAAACAAAGAGAAAGGGGAAAAGTAGAAATAAATTGCCTCTGACTAACCGAACAAAATATTTGATCTGGCTTCGCGCAGTTTAGCCAGGAAATTATACATGTTTTGCCAATTCCCCTGGTCAGACAGTAGATCCGAACATATTCTTTTTTAGAAGGACTTTGGAATTTTTCTTTGAGTTTAATTGTTCGCTGGTTTTTCCATTGTGGGCTTTCCGACAAAATATGTACCCAGTCTTCATCCAAACCACAGAATGGGCAGATTCTCCTGTCAGAATGTCAGTCATTTTCTGTGCCATCCAGGTCCCTACTCTAACCATTTCGATGCTTGATCTTTCCTCTTTTCCTAAGTTAGGTGTATACCAGTTGCACCAACGGCGCTTTATTGGGCGTGTACAGATAATCCTTCGTTTGTTAAAAGAGTTGCAGAACTCAACGGGGCAGTTCCAGGTAAACACAGGTCTGTGGGAAACTGGTGCATTAGCGCCCTAAAACCCACTACTGCTACTACTACTACTACTACTACTACTACTACTATTACTACTACTACTACTACTACTACTACTGTTACTACTACTACTAATACTACTACTGTTATTACTACTACTACTGTTACTACTACTAATACTACTGTTACTACTACTACTACCACCACTACCACTACTATTACCATTACTATACTACTACTATTACTACTACATTGCTGCTACTGTTACTACATACTACACCAGCAGTTCTCAGAAACGTCCATATGGATACACGGAGACGGTTAGAATATCGTATTAATCAACAGGAGTAAAATTTCGAACACCTATTCAAGGAATAAAGTCAGCATAGCAGTACGTTAGACAATGATGATTATGATAATTAATAATAATAAAAATAATAATAATATTTATAAGAGCAAGTGAAAAAATGGCAATGAAACTCTGCGTGCTCCCATGTTTGTTGCTTATAGTCCGTAATGTTAGACAACAACAGATTAAACACAATTAAAGAAATAGGTATAGGCGGATATGGATAGGTGAAATAAAGACATTTTAATTATTTTCAGTCTTAAAACTGAGTTTATTTCCTCGAAAATAACGCCTGTTTAACTGAAGTGGAAAACATCCTAAGACCTTCTCGTTCTACTTTTGTCTATCATCACGGACAGTACACTCTAGTGCAAGGATCTGTTTTTGCGTATTTCATGGACTGCACACCCTATTGCAAGCCTGGGAAGTGCCTCTCAATGAGGTCTATCCGCTCATCGGCTTTGCTGATAACAAATTGGAGTTAACGAAGCTCGGTTGGCCCTTTAGCCCAATAGATAGAGCACCTGTCTGCTGTGCGAGGGGTCTCGGGTTGGATTTCCAGTTGGGGCTTGGGAATTTTTCTCTACCAAGATTATTTCCTATCCTTCCCAGAGTCTGGAAGTATGAATGAGAGTGTGAATGGGTGTGTGATTTAATGATTAAAGCCCAAAGTTTACTAGAAACCTAAAGACAAGCGAATCCGAGTTAACAACATTGCCTACAGGCAATATGTTCCAAAGGAAAGACCACCGATAAGACCATTGTAGTTAAAGGCGGGGTTTAAATATAACTTATAAATAACACATAAATAAATAAAACAAACCTGGCTCACGCCAATTTGCCAGTTCCCCACTGACCTGTGTTTGCTTTAATTACCTCATTCAGTTCTGCAACTCTTTTAACGCACGAAGGGATATTCACACATTTGAAATACGGCACGGTTGGGCCACCTGGTATGCCTCTCTATCTCAGTTCAATTTTATTTCATTTGCTAGAGCCAGAAAATATTTAATTTTACAATCCTATTCTATTTCATGTCGACTCAGGCCTATTAATCTTGTTTTGATAGCTTTGCGTGTGTTTTGTCAATTATTTTACCTCCGGCTATATCAATGTATTATTATTATTGTTATTATTATTATTATTATTATTATTATTATTATTCATGTTAACAAAATCGTCATTTATCTTTTAAGCAATAAAAATACCAGAAATTTTTGTCCTAAAACGGATGTTTGGGATAGAACCATTTTCTAAACAAAATCGCTGATTTGAATAGGAGATGTACCTACCATTTATTCGATTTTTAGATTTTTCAGTTATGTTGTTCAGGGATTCACACACATACGCTATCGACATGGGTGACCGAAGTCGACGGACTCGTGAACGGGAGGTCCGTCGTTTAATTCCTGCAAGGACCATCTTCCCTGTATGAGGTTTTTATAACTGGCCATATCTGGCAATGCCGGGGATGTGCCCTAAACTTAGGCCTGTACATTTCCTTCCCAACAATTCCTTTTCAAAATATAATTTCATTTACGATCAATGTCCACCGCCTGTGGTTACGTATGTAGTAAGAATGGGCGTTAAACACTTCTATGAGGGTAGTGTGATATGAAGGACTATTTGGAGGTTTGACTTTGACAAACTTTGAGAACATTTAACCCAGACCGTGGCATGATGTTTCTCAAGTCTGATTCTGCTTGCCAAGAATTTCTTATGTATACGTTTTAAATATTTCATTTGTGTAGCCTCCCTTTAACTCCTATGGTCATATAAAGGACTTTGACTTTAAAAACAACTGATGCTGTTTGTAGCTCATTAACTCTAGGTTTTTTAACTTGATTACAATAATCTAGGTATAAATGACACTCGCATTCATTCCCAAATTCTTGTTTCCAAATTACCCAGATTGGAAATGGATTTAAATAACATTCCTCCAGAATCGATCACTGGACATTTGGGTTGAGAAATTCCCAATAACTTTTTTCCCAAAATTAACAACTTTTTTCTTGGATTCATTATAGTAAGTAGATGTAGATCAGCTTAAATTATACTAAAGTCAGTATATAATAAGGTTACATTTACTGTATGCCCTCTCTTTCTCTCGCTCTCTCTCCCTCTCTGTGTAACGAATCTGTTCATATGATGTTTCCAAAACCAACAATAAAACTGCCTTTCCCTACTGTTGAAAATTAGAAGTTCCAGTGATACTTTTAATGAAAACGCAATAAACTTTTACTTTTTGCACGCTGAGGTTACTTCATTCATCATGTTTTAATCCATATTCTGTTTATTTATGTTCCGTTATTTTTATCCGCTCCAGTAATAATTCCATTTGTTTCAGACATATTATTAACAAAGACAAAGTAATTTACTTCTTAAATACGATATAGTACAATTATTCTAAATCTATATAGTATAGATTAAGCTTTATATTTAAAATACTTTTTGTAAATAAGCACATAAATAAAGTAAAATATTACATTTTGAAAAATTAACTTTAATGCACGAACTAACATTAAATATATTAGTTGTTAGCTTTAATAGATTTAAATATTCACAATATATTCATCATAAAGCTGTAGAAACGGTATTAAAGTATGATTCCAACTTACCGCATACTTGTGGTTTAAAATGCAAGCAAATAAATGTTTTCACCGCTTCCACTTATTCACATGCAAGTTTCCTTATGACTCATTTATCCGGTTGTATGAGATTTAACGCAAGTTATGCTTGTATGAATTTTCTTAGCATCCCGTGCAGCTCCTCTTTGATCAGAACCAATAGGATATAGACATAACAAATGTAATGCTAAAACAAGGATGCATTTTTGGGCTCAAAAGATGCTATATGTGGAAAACCTAAACACTTGAATTATTCAGGATGTAATATTACACTCAGAGAAACGCAGATTTATATACGGCTCAAGGCATGGACATTGACAAAAGAAAGACGAAAAAAACAGAAAACGCGTTAGAAGCAGCCGAAATTAGATTCCCAAAAGCTATTGGGGGATACAGCAGAATGGATAACAAGAGAAGCAAAAAATTTAGGACAGAGTTAGGTATTTTTATATTAAGGGACAAAATTGTAAAGATAGAAACAACTGGAAAAGACATTCACAACGGATGGAACACTCAAGAATGTCAATACAAATGTTAGAGTACAGAAACGACAGGAAGAAGTCAACACGGCTTCTCTGAACAATCCGCAATTTTTACAGCTTCTAGGGTACTTCATGACGTCATGACTTCATTTATTGGGTGGTGGTGTCACCTTGTAGTTGCTATCACGCCTTGTGCTGTGTATCGTGCCAATAAGCATACCTATGCTAGTTCTGTCAACTCATTGGCAAATTACGAATATATACAGATGAGGAATGGCAACTGATTTTGTCGATCTTTCGCAAGGTTAATAGCAAATATACAGCAAAGTCTGTTTGTAAATGCTGTTGAATATGAGCCAGTTCTCGAGATGTTAGCATTTTGGTCCTCAAACATCACTTATAGGTCTTCATATAAATTAGCGTTTTCTAGCTATTTACACGTTCTTAAACAGGTAAGCTATAGACCCCTTCCTTCTTCAACGTCTAATGGCGAAGGAGGCGCCATTGGATATCTTATATCACGTCCTATTAACAGGCAATCAGAAATCAGATGTAGGTTATTGTGGGTTGTGTACAATCCAAGACGGAAAGGAAGAGTAGGACGTCCATTTCTGAGACGGAGAGACCAGGAGTTTTTCATTTCAACAGTTCAGTGATGGACTGAATCGTGTAGGTGATCATGATAAGACACTGTGTGAATTAGAATCAACTACTCAAAATTAAAAAGTTCTCAGGAACTTGTGGTTACAGCTTTCTTACATGTATTAATTCTTTTCATAACAATTTTTACATATTAAGCTTTAGCTTACACGTTTCTCATGTTCTATCGTATTGTATCCCCACTTCATTGGCAAATGTTGAATGGTGTATGCGACACTGTTATCTTCTTACTGTTTTATGCATTAGAAACTGTTTAGTCCCTGCAGAGATGAAGTTTGTTTGTTTAAGCAAATGAAGATCGCTATAGCAAGTTTGTTGTGCAAATGCAAGATTTTGAAACCGACCATAATATGAGTCTCGCAGGGAAATGAAGCAATAAGCAGATTCTACTTGCTCTGCATGTTCATGAAAATACACAAGAGACTTCCGTCCCATGATGAAACAAAACGTTTACCGTCACAAAAGCGTATTTTGTGCTACACACAACTAAAGAGAAGTCCTATGGAAAATAGAAGTCGTAGCAGGAAGAGTATTTTGGAGAAAAGAAACTTTCATTTATACGTTTGGACATAGAAAAGCCTTTAAATTTCTCTGGAAAGCATTTCTCTCTGGCGCATCTCTAACTGCTCTCTAAGATTTTCTTGAATGAGCTTTTCTTTTTGGGAAAGCAAAATAGGGAGCAATATAACCTAATTATTTACTCTTTCATTATCTTTTTCTTCTGTTTTAAAAGATTGTTATAAAACGGAAAGACAAAGGGAAATAAAGGGTTGTTATTAAGACTTCTGTTAATAGGCCATTTTATTCCTGGTGGTTTCCCTTGTGAGTAAATACTTTGGTTTAATGAGATGGAGTTGGATGTTAAAGAAAACGATTCCGTTGTTTACGCACAATCTCGGCAGATGCTCTGTACAGAAGTGTAAGAATAAAGATGAGAACTTGGGGCTAAAGAAGTGTAGATAATTCTACAGTGTGGCAGCTACTATGTACTTGCAATGAATTCGGAAGGTATTAGATAAAGTTGATAGTTTAATAAAAAATAGTAAAGGAGTTATAGGCTAACTTTTAAAAGTATATACTTCAATTATGACCCAATACTTTCAATTGGACGTTTCTGATTTATTCTGTACAAAGCATTTTCACACATGATTGCAAACTGCAAAGTAACCAATTTTACTGCATTGTTGTTTTATATCACTAAGTTAAATTCGTGTATGTCATTATTCCTTAAAATACCATGTTTTCATTTCCTTATTTTATGTACTTTTTGAAAATAACAGCAAATGTGATGTTATATAGCCTTCAGGAAGCCCTTTTTCGGATATGCCTCTCCCACGTTACACACACACACACACACACACACACACAACACACACACACACACACACACACAGATACACTAATCCATCTATATTTGTCATATCAGCATGTTTGTTTTTTGCATATTTTAAGTTTATTTATTCAATTAAAGCAGCAACAAATTTTAAATTATTTTCTCACTCGAACTCCTAGCGAGCTATTTTTCTAGGGCTTAGTGAAGGAAAAGCTGAAATTAACTACTCTCTGACATAAGGTTGGCTTAACTTTTTCTTCTACTGATTACCCTCCTCGTTGTAGGAATTTACAGGCCAATGCCTTGGGTCAGTAGCCTGTCAACGAGCAAGCAAACTCTAGATCGTAGCATATCAGGATAGGTGATCAGTCCAGTGCCTGTTATAGCGGTGAAGAGGAATGAAATGAAATGTAGTGATGAAAAGGATGATAACATTTTTAGATCAAATTATCCAACTCAGCGTTCACCTACTGACTGAGGAAACCCGTGAAAAAGCTTTCGGTCAGATTGGTCGGTCCTAGGGATATGAAATTGGGATCTCCCGAATACGGGCCATAGATGTTACCGCCTGAGCCAACTTGCTCCATCGGGCTTAATTTCACGGTTGAAAATATCTTGTGTGTGAGATAGGGCTAGAACCAAAGGGGTTCTAACTCGCCTGGGATGGTCATGTGAGGCTAAATAAGCGCCCTGTTTTAATTTTGCAATTTATAAATGTTAAAGCCTCAGGAAGGAAAATAAACAACATTCAGTGCATGAAACTTTCAAAAGTATTCTTTAAACGAGCTGAAAAAATTACACAAAATGATATGAGTACTTTCTCAAATAAATTGGGTACTTGTGTGCGGTATTGCAGTTAAAAAACACAAGGATTAAGGAATGCGCCTATCAGACAATATTCGACTGGGATGCAAGTGTGGTATCTTTGGAGAAAGACAAAGAGTTTGAAGAGATAGCAAGTCTGTATCGTCTCGTATTTTCTTCAAGATTCTCCAAAGCATTTAACGCAGGTGTATTGCACACGATTTTGTGGTAATAGATAATAATATAAATAGTACTGGTTACATACTTATACGAAAATAAAATCAATTACTAACAACTGTTGTATATGATGGAATAGCAAGGTAGCCAACGTTAACATTGATAGCGAAATAGCCACAGATTGTTGTATACCTTACAAAATTAATAACTTGCAACTGCATCATAAAATTTGCAGCCGCATAAGCTGCTGTATGAATTTAATTGTTAGTAACAGTCTACTACGTATAGTAAGTAGGGGAAGTATCGCATTCCACCCTAAAATTCGATACCATGATTTCACCGAAATGAAATTTGTTGAGGCTCCTGAATAAAAAAAATTTAAAAAAAGCCCGTGTGTCTATCTGTCTGTCCTTCTGTGTGCGAGTCTGTGTGTGTGTGTGTGTGTGTGTGTGTGTGTGTGTGTGTGTGTGTCTGAGTCTGTGTGTGTGCTGTGAACGGCATAACTCAAAATGGAAAAGTCTGATAAATACCAAACTTGGTATTTGAGTTTGGCATCTTCCAGGGATGTGAGAAGTAGATTTTAAAGGAAATCCACCCACCCACAGCTACCCTTTACATGAAATATTTTTCGAAGATTTTGGTTTTCTAAAACAACTACTTATACGTAGTAGACTTTTAATGATTTTGTTTAAAATAGCATTTATGGCAAACATTTACATGACAAATAAAATGTATATCTTGAATTTTTGGGAATAGCCTAGGAAGTCCTCTTCATTCCAAAGGAATTTTGTATCATCCTGCATAACTTGTAAACGTTAAGAATAGACGGAAACGTACCGTATAAAAAATATAGAACTCTTTAAGACACACAATTTACTTAATATACGTTTTCGTGGCATACGCAGTTTCCTTTATTAAAGGTTCGAATTGTTCATTTTTTGGTCATTCTCTTAAAGTCCTTTCAACATTCAATTCTTTCTCACGATTGCATGGAAGGAGTATGGAACAATAAGGCCAGTATAGCGCCCAGTTTTTAAACATTTGAGATAGAGAGTAGAGAAAGTCATGTGAATGTATCACATCAGTCATTTTTTTCTATCTGCTACATTTTAATCCCAATATACATCTGCAAAAATAGCTGCATTACACATTTCAATACAAATACAAAGAGATCAGCGATAGTCAAATGTGTAAGAACTGGACCCTATATATCGGCCTTAAATTCCATACTGTTTTCATGCAATAGCGAGAAACAATTTAAAATCGACGAGACTATAAAAGAATGACAAGTATTGAACAATTAGAACCTTTAATAACGTTATCTCAGAAGCGGCTTATGCCCCAGAAAAACTTATTTTAGGCAAATTGTGCCTATATGGCACGTTTTCGTCTATCTCTTAATATTTACCGGTTATACAAGAGTTCCTTCCGAAGTAAGAGGACTTCACAGGCTATTCCCAGAAAATTCAGGACATACATTTTATTTTTTATGTAAATATCTTTAATATATGATGTTTTAAACAAAATCCTTAGAGCCACTTTTAAAACAACAAAAGTTTCCTAAAGTGTTCCACATAAAAGGTGGTCGTGGTGAGAGGATTTTGTTGAAAATCTTGTGTCGCATCTTTGGAAAACACTGAACCTAAATACCAAGTGTAATATTTATCTGACATTTCATTTTTGAGTTAAGCTGTTCACACACACACACACACACACACACACACACACACACACACGCAGGCACATATACGGACATTTTTCTAAAAATGACTTCTTGGATTCATGGGTCTCAAAACAACATATATTTCCGGTGAAATCTAGGTATCGAATTTTTGGGTGGAATGCAATACCTTCTCTACCTATTATGTACGTGGTAGAGAAAGTATTTAATCCAAAACTCAGGCCTCGAACATGAATTTTTAAGTTTCTTAAAAGCTTGTAGCTTAAGAAACTACATTTGAGTTGAAGATTTAAGAAATATTTTACTTAAGTATTCCGAAGGTTTCAAGGCCTCTGTGAATGAAAAGATTCTAATGAACATGCCTAGAGAATGATGATGTGGCATCAACAGGGTTTTCGTTTGTTTATTACATGAGCTTTTTGCTTTCTCTACTGCGTATAGTAAGTAGGGGAAGTATTGCATTCCACTCAAAAATACATACTGAGATTTCACCGGAAATGCATGTTTTGAGGCACCTGAATCCAAATAAAGCGTTTTAGAAAACATGTCCGTGTGTGTGTCTGTCTGTGCATCTGTGTGTCTAGGAGTAATATAACTCAAAGACGAAAAGTCGGATAAATACCAAACTTGGTATTTAAGATCAGTATCTTCAAGGATGGAACACGTAGATTTTCATGAAAATACCCTACTCCAACTACCCTTTACATGTAAAACTTAGGTTTTCTAAAAAATGATTCTAACGATTTTGATTAAAATACTATGTATTAAAGATATTTACATGACAAATTAAATTATATCTTGAATTTCCTGGGAATAGCCTTTGAAGTCCTCTTCATTCGAAGGGAATGTATAATCCTGTATAATTGATAAATGTTAAGCGATAGAAGAATACATACCACATAAAAAATGTAGCTGTCTTTAAAACACACAAATTATTTCAAATAATGTTTTTGTAGCATAAGCCATTTCTGAGATATCCATTTTTAATGGTTTGAATTGTTCATTTCTGGTCATTTTGTAAATTCCTTTCAGCGCTCAGTTATTTTTCGCGATTGCATGCAAACGGTACACAATTTTAAATTCAGCATACAGCGTGCAGTTCTTAAACATTTTACTATTGGTGTTCTCTTTAAACCCCAACGGAATGTATAATTAGCTATTTCTGCAAAGGTTTATTTGGATAAAAATGTAGAAAAATAAGCTTCCTTAAGAATAGTTTGTATACCCAGGAATAACCTATACAGCGTAGGGAATGTATCACATCAGATTTTTTAAAATATTTAGTGTCCTTTCTTACTACATACGGCATCAAAGGTGGTAGACACTGATAATAGATGAAATAAAATGATGATAATAATAGAGAAAGTAAATTTCAAAAGAAACGTTTCGGGCCTAAGCCTCCACCGTTGAAACCAATTCACCAGTAGCACTGCTAAAACGCTTTAAAAATGCAAGTTTTACAATCTGGATTTAAAATTAAGTAGGTTTTTTTACGGAGTAGGGATGCTGTATGATAATATGAGAGGAAAATACACTAATTAGGCAAATAAAATTATATAGCCACAATAATGAGTTTTATAGCATTCAGAAGGCCAAGTTTTAATTATATCTGTATTTCTTATTTCAGCAATCAAAACCTTTGAAACCTCAAAGCTTAATAGATGTTTAACAGCCTTTGATATTAAGCTACATAGGGTACTGTACGGCTTCGACCTCGAAACCTATGTTAATGCGGTACCAGTAGGTAACTTGTGGTTGTGTTATGCTCCGGAAGAATTGTTGGAAAATTGGTTTTTGAATTTGTTGTTTAGACCCTAAAACAGGGATGATTTATCTTCAACCCCAAATTGAAGGTACTTTTTTCACCAATATTCTTCAGCATTTGCCATAAGAAGCGTTCATTTATTCCGCAAGCTCCCAACCGCATGTCCCAGTTTGTCACGTCTTACTAGAGCCTGTTTTCCCACCAAGTCCTGCATCACGACACGCTTGCATCACAGGTTTGTCCTTTTGCTTCATTTCTTCTTAAGCAAACTAAATCTGCTTTATTAAGTCAACTCACACTAAAATGATGAATGGGCTTAAAACAAGCGCTTTTCAAAATAAAAATATAAAAATACGTTGACGCTGATCCCTTTTTCCGTCAATGTCGCGTTTCCTCACTCTGAGACAGACGCTTCCCACCCCTCAGAGCGTGACATAATTATATGAATTATATTATATGAATGCACACATAGCCTGCTCTAGATTAGCGTTACGTTACAAGCGAAGCTACAAAATAACTATTCCACCGCTGGCGCACGCAAGGTATTTCCTACTTGGGTTTAGGAAACAAGGATTAAAGGGAAGGTATTACGTCACTACGAAGTTCAACATTCCCACCTGTGCAAGGATGTAGCAGAAAGTGGTCTGATTCGCAATCAGATTCCGTAAGCTGGCGTCAGGGCTGGATTTGATTAACGTAATGTACTGATGTAAGAGGTGAGAGAGAGCAGAATTCACCCGCAGAATCGGTGCCAAATGCCTCATCGGAATGAATTTTCCCTTCATGTTTCCGGTATGGTTGAAACTGACATGGTACTTTCCCTTTATTGTTTTTGGTTGAAACTTGTCTATACTATAAAACAGTGGTTTCCAAATTGCCCACCGAGGGAATGGGTGAGGAGGTAGCCTGAGGTGCCAGGCTGCATTCCCATGGCACCGGCCATCCTGATCTTCAGTTATTTCCATGGTTTTTCTCAGGTCCATAGAGGAGGGGTGGAATGGATTTGTGTACTATCACGAATCTTCTTATTCTTCATTTCTCTCACTTTCCTTTCATTCTTGAAGGCGCGGTGTACAGTGATGTGCGGCGTAAGCGGTAGATGTGCTTTAAAGAAATAGCTGTTTCTTCCCTGATTTGGAACTTTCTGCGTGATGGAAGGGAGATTGAAAGGGTGGCTGGAATACTCAATCTAGAAAGCTTTGCCCCACCTGCCTCATCGCTGTATCCTAGAGGTTCAGTAGTCGCATTTGGTTCATTTTATCCCTTTTTCTAAATCAAATGCAAATGCAAGCTGCCCTCCCCAGGGGGCTTGATAAATTTTCAGAGGAAACCAGACAACATACTCGGAAGAAATAAGTAAAGTTGCAGTCTGTTATAATATAAGATTCTGATTCGTTACTACGTAAATCCTTTAAAAATCTATCAGAAATACATATTGTGGCGAGCACATGTAGATTTAGTTTGGCAGGCCTGAAGTTGATCCTCACGATTGGTAGACCTGTCCCGGAAGTACCAGCTTAATGCTAGCACCATTTTAGTTGTTCCAGAAAGAGCTGGAAACATCCAGAATAGTCGAATAGCTTGGGGTGACGTATTAATCGAAAATTGTGGTGGGGATGATTATTATAAAAATCGTGGAATTGCTTGATTCGCTCTCTTTAACTATGGGACGTTAGTAGTGTTAAGTGCTCCGGCATCTGCCTGGTAGCGAGGGGGTTGTTGGGTTGATGAAGTTCTTGTAAAGAATTTAATATGTGATTTGTAACGTAAGAGATTTTGTTATTAAAACTGTCAAAATTAATAACTTCTTTTGCATTTATCCATAATAATAACTATATTCCTTTGAGTTCAATTCCGTAGTTTTACATGCCAAGTGAGTATATACGTTCCCCTCATTTGCCTTGATCTGAAGAAAGAAAAGTTTAGTAAAGTTCTTAAATTAATCTAGGGTTGTGACAAAATTACTTCTAAATGTAAACAAATACATCCATGCATTGGACAGGTTCTTCATACTCTTTTAACCATCTCTTAAAGTGTTTATTTTTAGTCTATATTTCTGTTCGCAATTTATTGAAGAGATACGCTTCATTAGCATAAGTATGCCTTGTTTTTAAAAGGTTTAATATGAGACATATTTACTCCCGTTCTTATAAATATGAACTTCAGAATTAAGAAAACTTTTAAAATGTTATATTATTGCTTTTTGATAAGAAAATGTGAATAAGACATGGCTGAGAGCGACTAAGTAGGACTGTAATCTTAGGGTCATAACACAACTTGGCTGCTCTATAGTACACAAACCAGTTGATTCCTGCCTGCTGGGCTACAGACACGTGATCTCCGTCAATGGGGAAACGTAACCTCAAATCACTGCATTACATTATATCGGCCCTAAAGAATAGTAGCTTAGTGATAAGAATTATTCCTGTGTTTTTAGTTTCACACATTTAGAAATACGTTTCATAAAAACGATTTTCCGGTCAATGTTTAGAAGTTATAATAATAGAAGCCCTGAGAGTTCCAGAGCTAATAAAAGGGAGAATGTCCGGTGGAAAGATTTGGGAATTACTGTGTTAAGGGGGTGGATAAAGCGACACCTCCTGCGAACATTCTTCTAAGACAGCAATTTGGGACAAATCATTCCAAATGTAATATATTTAGTAAGTGTTTGCAAACTATTGCATAGAAAATAGATTAACAGTATTCTCTAATTATAGGATTGCAGTACGTCAGGATTGTAATTTCATGAAAATGTGTAATGTGGAATACATTTTGTTCAGTCCTGTGGTTTGAAAACACATAATGATTAAACCTAAAACTAACATGAGGGTCAATTGGGTAAAGAAAAATTGTGCATTGCCAACATAACTGCATGCAATAATGGATTAAAGCTTGAGGAGTAATTTCGAAGTCGGTGTCATTGGTGAGTTTGAAGATTACGATTTTATTTGCAGCACAGGTCGAATAATGACGTATTACTACATCGTTATGCTAGCTGTTGGCCTTAGGTTCTTATAGAATTTGTAAAATGCACTGTTAATTAATCTATAATATACGTATCTCATATATCATCATCAATCTCTTGTAATTTTCGAATTCTGCAAGTAACCGAATAATTTCCCTTACAGCAGTTAAGCAACAGAGAGCACTGAACCATGTCCAACAAATTGTGTTAGAACTATTTGTAAGCTATAGTTCTATTTGTAAGCTATAATTCTAACACAATTTGTTGGACATGGTCCAGTGCTCTCTGTAACTTAACTGCTGTAAGGGAAATTAAGCTATAGGTAACTTTACTTGCTGGTCAAAGAAAAGCTTAAAGCTCCGTTTGAGGTACACTTCCCCAGCTACATACATGATGACTACATTTATGATCCGCAAGTCACTGCAAAAGCTTCAGACTAAGAGAATCATACAAGGACTGGAAACTTGCACATTGCTACAATTGTCACAAATAATTGTATTAAATGGGTAATAAACCAATAAGACAATTTAGGTCGCAAATTCGGGAGGATAGGAAACGATATCTTTTCTGCACTCTGCAGAAAGAACCTCACTCGCTTTATATCCTAAATAACCAATAGATCCTCTAGCTGTATACCTCAGGCCTGGAGAGCTAACCCGAGTAGTGTTTATTCCCAAGTGCGGTCGTAACAATTACAACGAAGCAAGGACCTATACCGATTAGTCTTGCATTTTTACTTATAAAGGCATTGGCAAAACTTATCGAAGAATAAGTCCATCGAAATCAACATTACCAAATACTACCTAGGTTCTACAAAGAACAAGTTGGAGGACTCAATGGTCTGGAAGGAAATAGCCCTAGGGTCTTCCTAGACATAGAGGGTGATTTTAATAACATCCTGAATCTATGGTTATAGCTGTAGCGAAAGATGAAGTCAATGACACGTTTTGTAGTTGGATAAACTCCATGCTTAGGATCAGAAATATTAAAGCTAGGCTTCTTGGGGAAACCAGCGGGATCGTCGATACGAAGGGTTGCCCACAGGAGGGGCCCCGTAACCAGGGCAGAGAATCGCACGCAAGCCAGTCGGCCCTTTATGCTTGTAACGTGATCCTGGGAGGGAAGGATGAGAGAAGAGACCCCAAAGGGTGACCAGATCCGGATGCCGACGGGCGCAAGCATGGACGGGTCCTTAACGTTTCCGGATAGAACACATCCGGTCCAACCAGGGTCCCCCTGAGTGCAGCCCCACGCTGAGAAGAGTCCTAACTAAGCGGTACCGCGGCGACGCCAGGGAAGAAACCTTTACAGAGCGCAAGCCACCGCCTAGTAACAACCAGCCGATCTACAACCCTGAAGCACGTGACAAGGAAGATGATGGGTGCAGGAAATGAGACGGAGAAGAGTCGCGATAGAAGATAAACCACCCCAACATTCGCCTGGAGACCCGGGGAAACAAGGAAAACCCACAGGTCTGAGTGGGCGGTCGTTGGGGATCGAATCTGGGACCTCCCGAATGCGGGTCACAAACGTAACTGCCTGAGCTATCCCGCTCGGTATGCAGGAGGGGTACTGCGTAAAGGACTGTGCGGATGATATAACCTGCTTACTTTTGGGAAATTTCCTGATACAATTTCAGACATTTTGGATCGTGGACTGAGAGAAACTCACACCTGTTGCATTCAGGGGGGTCTGAAAAACAGTCCCTTTCGCTAACAGGAGGGATCTAAAAGGTGTAGAAAGCCTCAAACAAGGCAATTTAACCCTGGAATATTTGAGTCGGCTAAACATCCATGCTTTTCTGGGTAAGAAATTGATCTGGTGCGGTCATATTGACAGCATTCTCCGTTGAGACAGGTGACCTCTTTTAAATCATCAAACACACTATGGAAACAATCTGAGGCCTAAAGTCACACATTAGTCATTGGCTATAGGCTATACTGGCCAGATGCAACTATCCTATGACTTCATTGTTTGCTTAATAGGAAGCAAATTTACCAAGCAACAGATATTAGCATATCTATGCATTACAGGGGCCTTCAGAGGTAATCCAAATGACACTCCGTTAAGTCTTCTTCCCATGGACGTTTATTTACAAGCGAAGGTACAAAAACGTCTACCGCTTAGTGTAAATAGGGATTTGGAGTAGTTCAACAATTGGATATACCTTAATTTTAATTTTCCTGAATATTTCGGTATGAAGCCTGATCTAATGAATACCCATTATGCTGTCCCCTCCATTTAAGTAAATCTCGCATCTCAAGAGAACTGTATGGAAGGAATCATGCCTGAAGTGGAACTAGACCAAAGTTGTGCGATAAATGGCCAGATCCTTTATGGGGATACAGTCGGGAACAGCATAGTTTGTTTATCAAGTGAGGCAGTATTTTATATCACAACACTGTAAATGCCAGAGTGATTGTAGTGTAAATTAGCATTATTGTATGACAATGATTTGAGATGTTTGTTAATTATAAGCATTGTTAGGAAATAAGTTTACACGGCCTCACTGAAACTGACAATAGGAGCAGATAACAATGAAACGAGGGTGTGAGTTGTTTATCAATTAGAAGAGGCAAACAAATGACGTCAGAGTAGCGTGCCTTTCTTTAGAAATGGAGGGAATATCTTCCCTAGAGCATATGTGATCGTAATTTTGATTGGATAAAAAAATAGACGCTAATGTTGGCGCGCTTTAGTAACCAATAGCAGCTCTGTTATAATGTTTAGGCATACCGGGGTAAGGGAGTATAAATTATGAAGCCAGAGACAAGTATCACACAGTTCAACAGAATCATTCACGGGTTACACGTTGCGCAATTCTACAGAATCTCTTGCGTCGTAAAGCTAGTTATAAAATGTGAAATACGCGAATTAATAATGTGCGGCAAATAAGTGATTATAGTTACATTCGAAAATATAACAGTTTCAGTCGGGCGTGTATCAAGAGTAAATATATGAAATTAATGAAGTGTGCCGGCAATAAAAGTGTAAAAACAAATCCTTTTATCAGTGTTATCTTTTAGTAACAACTCCTTTCCGTTTACACTCCCTATTCAAGAGATTTGCTCGACTGAGTAATAATAGCTACCCGGAGGACAAAGAATCCAAAATTCAAAGAAGTAAAACAATAACAGGCGCCAGCAAATAAGATAACACGAACGATACCGCGACACAAGGACGGATGTTAGCATAAGCTCCAGGAAATATTACGCAGTTTTTCAGGCAGAAGTATTTGTTATCCTGAGCTATGCTTATAGAGGACTTGAGAAAGGTTACCATGATAAACAAATTCTCATTCTCGCAGCAAGTAAATCCTTTAAAAACACACTCTTCAGACCAACTGAGATCAAAGCTGGTATGCAAATTATATTGAGTTTTATTATGGACAACCGGCTTTACTGTCCTTCCGAAGGAAGCCATGCTAGAGATTTTTATGGTCGAAAACATTCATCGCCTCCCCCCACCGGGTCTGAAACCGCGACCGGGGGAACTAGAGGCTAGCATGGTAACCACTACACCACGGAGAACGACAGAACTGGTACGGGGACTGCCCTGTCATCTCGCAACAGACTCAAACTGTTATGCATGCCAGAGAATCTGAGCGTTCAGGGAAATGAACAAGCAGATCAATTGGCTAAAAATGGTTTCAAAAGTAGTTTGTGGCGCTGAATCATTTGTTGGTACTGCCAAAACCTCGGCAAAAACATGGATTACTGAAAAACGCCAACTAAAGTGGTAACATACTTTGGACAGACACTAGTCACTGGTCTTAGGACCAAAAACACTCTTTCCTAAAATTCGACAAAAGTGGAATAAGGAAAAGTATTTGATCTGTTTACTGAACATATTCGCTTTAAAAAATATATACGCAACGTGGCACTCCATTAAAATGAACCTATTTGTGGAATGTGCAAAAACGATGAGAAGACTGCCTGGCATATTCTGTTTGATTACCCATTCCAGGTATTAAACAGACTTACTCTTTCTATAACCAAGAGAAATTAGGAACACATACTGAGTTTAGAACCATTTAAGGGAACAGATATTGAGAAACAGTGAAATCATCTCTTCTAATGGGGTTGTGCAGTAGCTAGCCTTTTAGGCTGATGTGTGAGAGGTGGATAAAAGCTCAATACAAGACACTTATCAATCGGTCTATTGAATAATTAATACGACGAACAGCAATACTATGAAGACCTGGATCTTCCTATTATTATTATTATTATTATTATTATTATTATTATTATTATTATTATTATTATTATTTAGTTAAATAAACCGGTTACTACAAAAAGGAGCATGTTACCTACTAATCGAATTACAAGCCTAAGCAACAGGTGTAGGTTTGTATACTGCTGAATATTTTCCTTAAGATTTAGCAGTTTATTACCGATTTTCAAAACAACACAGTACATCTAAGTTGCACAGAAACAAGAGAGAGAAAGAGGTGGTTCCGATGGTTAGGACGAATTAGAGATAGAGATTGCAAGGGAGAGAAAGAAATATGAAGACATAGAGAAGCGTAAGAGAGGGAGAACGAGAGTAAAGTGGATATAAAGGAATGGAGTTTAATGAGTGAGAGAGAGAGAAAATCTCCATATTTATTACAATAACGCGAGAAGAGCTGCAAGTTCTGCTAATAAATATAATGAAATTAAAGAATCCATTCTCAAAGTACCTTTAGAAAGTATCTTATAATTTTAGCTTCTAAAATAACTCAAAGTTAACATATTATAGATATCGTGACTTTAACAGGATTGAAATTTTGTCTAATTTTAACTGGAAGAACGTTCCATAGCAAATATTAAGCATGCAGACTTTAGTAACCGCTACCACCCTCATTACGAAACAGCATGTCTGACTTTACGAACTAGAATTTCATTCAGAATTATGGATTATACACACTGCCTGTATGCTTTTGTACACTATATTCATTTGCTATTGGGAGTGAAACTTTTAATGTTTTTATGTGACCTGTTGTCTGGCCTCATATGGATCGTATGCAGTGATTAAGGCGTGGACTCATTCGCTAAGCTGGGCAAAATTCATTTATATGAAGATTAAATGAGCCATTCTATGTCGATATCCCTAATTGTTTCATAGTTCATGCATATTAGAGGTACAGAAAATTATTACGTGGCATACCCGTAAAAATGATATTAAAGGGACCAGAAGCAGAGAAGGAATTCACCGTTTTTGCCGGTTCATACACCGCAGTTTTGAGGTACTGCGCAAAACGCAGTAACCACGAAGGAAGGAATTTTTATGGAATGTATGTATGTATGCATGCATGTTTAAGCACCATACGTGGTTTAAAATAAAAGCTGACGGGTCCGTCATTAAATTCTATACTGAACTAAAATGTAATATACCAGTATAAATGAACCCTTCTGAAAATGGAGTGACCTAGAATTAAATCTATGTATATAAATTTACATATGAATCGTTGCCTTCATGTTTCCTAATTATGCAACCCGCAGATTATGGTATCACCTGAAAACATGGCCCCTATTGCCAAAGAATAGCTTCCTGAGGCTACGCTTCCTGTAACGTGCTCATTTGTTATTTTGCCTAATAGGCATTAAGATGGGGTAAAGGCGAAAATTCGAAAAAAATGAACACTTTCTTTTTTTCCATTTTAATACCTTTACAACCTATAGTATTATATTCTGGTGTATACTTCCAATTTTGCGCTTTAAATGCCATCACGTGAAGGTTTAAATGGCCGTGCGTAGGTGACACTTTGAATGATAACTTACTGGCTTTATTTCAAAATGAGGCAGTATTTTTAACACTTAAATTATTTCAGTGTAATTATATAATATAACAGCCCGCCTTAAAGCAATATGTGTATGCAATAATATATAAAAGTGTATATTACAATCATTGTATATGCTTATATTATTATATACATGTGTAATAATGCTATGTGAATGTATTACGTAATTTAATAATGTAGGAGCTGTGAAGATAATAGGTTAAAAGATGCTAACAATGAGGTAACCTTGAGGCAATAATGAATTTGAAAGTTTAACAATACTACTTGTAATTCTTGGAAGCAATAATGTAATTTTTGTGACAGTTTATAAAATAGCTAATCAACAACCAGAAAAATCTTTAGTTAAATGAAGGTATTCTATTGGACTAGGATTAGCCAATCGAGACTTGAAATACAGACATTTGCAAATTTAGGCGGTAGAAATCAAGTCAGTTGCTTGTAGACAGTGTTCCTAATAGGACGTGAGATGCGTCCTCGAGAAATTCAATACGTATTCAGTGTGAGACGAAAATAGTTTACGTGTTTAAAAAGTGCAAGTATTTAATAAAAGAATCTTACAGATCTCTATATCAGTGAAGTGTTATTTAAATCGTGTCAAGAATTAATAAAAAGGAGTGAATTAAAAATTATAATCTGTGTAAGCCTACATTCTTCAGCCACACCATGCCTTGCAAAGAAATCCATGTCTCTAACAATAATACTGACAGAGCCGAGGCAAACATAAATATATAATATTTAAAGAAACAGTGAAATTACGAAGTTAATATTTTTTTAAAACAGTTTTTTGGGGCGAAGGCTACCGTAAACTTTTTACCATACCTGTGGTTGCAACTACTTCAAATTGGCTCCCAAAGCGTGGGGCAAATAATGTAAAGACAATAACTTCTTCAAAAATCGGTAGTTGTAATTACCGGCTTTGTTTCCGAGTTTTGGGATTGTGAGTTAGGTATTCTGCAGAGGCTGTACAGCCTGTCATACATATAGTGGCTAAATCATGTTCAGGAGTTCTTACAGAGACGCACATGCTTTGTTCTGTGAGTGTTGTCAGGTCGTTAGTTTACTCCTTGCTTTATAACGTAGTGTTAGGTAGTTATGAGGTATGTAGTGTGTATATAGAAAGTTTATTGTTTATTGACCTGTTCACGTGTAAAAATACAGCAAGTGTAAACATAACCTAGTATAGCCTCAAAAAACATTACAATGGACAGACACTTCGATCCAATGCTGGACGATCGAAAGGGAAGGAAGCGTGCCTCTAAGGGAGTACAAACATCTCGGGAAGCTATTGAAAAAGAATGGAACTCTAATACCTATGATGCATCGTGTAATAATACTCCAATTGCACAAGAATAATCTTTACATATATGATTAGATGAAAGAGTCTCATTTGAAGATAAACCATCACGATCATCATATTCTCAAGAGGCAATTAAATCACAGCAGCCTATACCAATAAAAGAAAATTTTCTGCATTTAGGCCTACATGAGATGAACCTGCATTAACGCATGCACAAGTGTGGATGCATTCAATGCAAATACTGTTGGGCAGAAATAATACAGGCCAATATAAAAAAAAAACATTGTTGGATTTGTAGAGAAACCTGAGATAACCTGCACCACACGTTGAAAAATATTTTCTGAAAAATATATCAGCCCTCGATTCAAAAATGTCGTTGTGTGTAGTATTTTACATGAAGCATAAAATAAACTCCTTCTTTCTCTTAAAAATTGTTGTATGGGAATGGGAATGAAAGCAATTAGTAGTTACTCTTTTAACTGTCAACTGAAAAGTATTTTAGAGCATTGTAAAGTTATAATTATTGTTGCGTGAATGTAAACAAGCTGTAGAACACTTAAAAACCAATGGTTTTGTGTATATCTGAAAACAGGAAACTTATAGCGTTCGAGCATGTTAGCTTAAGTCCCACGTGGTTGAATTGATTGTCGTTGGGAAGCAAAGGAGCTGGAGTCAAAGAACGGTGGTTCAGATATCCTGCTGTTACAATTAATTGCTTTATTTAATAAGTTTCATTTAATTATTTTATTACCTAGGCCAAATAACTTTAAACCGTTATTAATTTTAATCACAAAGTTATTAAAGTGTATAGAGTATCCGGTTATAGATAACAGTTTTGTTCATTTGTCCAGCTCTAAAGCACATGGACGAGAATTCCACAGATACCACTTCTAAGCATTTAGATTCACTCAAACGTTCTTTGCAGCTTTCATACAACATGATGTCGAAGAGTATCTATTCTACCCAAAATAAGAAATAAATGGAATTATAAAAAATAAAACTCCTATGTAACGTTTAAACAAGTGCTGTCACCTTGAAACACTGCACGAATGGTCATTATACCACTTAGGTACCTCGAATCCTCAAAAGCAGAGGCTTTTAAATAGACGTCATTTAATACGTAGATGGTCTGCGATATCGCTTCGCAACTTTGGCATCGATTTTTAACACAGCTAAACGCGGCTATTAGACATTTCAAACTAATCAATAAAATGTGTATACTAGATCAAATATATCTGCTGTAGTTTACGTCAGAGTTGCAATTCTATTTTAACATTTTGGATAAAGGTATCTGTTATTAGCAGTAGCTTTTTTAGCTTTACAGAGTCACCAGTATGAAGTCTTAGCAGCAATATCAGACGTGCCTAATGGTTTTTAGATGGACCACAATCTAGAGCAACTTGACTCCCTTAAATTTGTTTTTCACTAAATTTGAAGTTTGAATCTATCTGAATATGTAACTGTTCTTTAAATCGTGCGCGTAAGTTCGGACTTAGACACATTTTCTGCATAGGAGGTTACATAAAATTGTTGTGCGGGTGATTCACTGATATAATTAATTTCTGATGTGATAAAAACATTCTCTTCGAAGAACTCACGGAATATATCCGGCTTGTGCAGCTATATAGGTTGCTGTAAGAGGACATTTCTAACGTTTGCTGTGACACAAAGGTTCTCTTAAGCCCTGTACAAACAGAGACATTTCTTGTACAAGAGATAGCGTTATATAGAAAATATCCCCGTGTGTGCATACCATTTACTGGTATGCAATGAAGTTGCTTCCAAATGGCATGCCAGTGAACGAAGCTAAATTCCTCACCATTTGGTAGCCATTCTGAGGGCATTGTTCTAGTAGAGCTTTGATTTTATGTTGTATTGAGTGCTTATGTTTGTTTATGATAATATTAGTGCATTAATTTCTTGTAGCTTTAAATAAATAAATACTTTACTTTTTAACGACGCGTCAATTGCCAGGATCATATCAACGCCGCCGGTGTATCAGAATTTCGTCCCGCAGGTCTTTTACATGCTAGTAACTCTACTGAACATGGGGCAGTCGCTTTTAAGCACACTTAAAAACCATCGGTCTCGGCCGGGTTTGAACCCGCGGCCTTGGGATCAGAAGGGCAGCGCCTAGCCAACTAAGCCAACCAGACGGAATCTCAAAGTCAGCAATAACCTATGAAAATGAAAGCAATATTATTCAGACCGACAATATTTAGATTATGTGAGACACATTTTGGCATCTAAAATTCAGATATTTACCTTCTAGAGGAAGAGATACTTTCTCGCATATTAGCGTCTGTTTTACTTCTTAGAGGTCCTGACAAACGTATGTTTTGTGAGGGTTGCTTCATTCATTCTTAGGAAGACTTTTATAGGAATCGGAGTCTTGAATTCGCAGTTCATTATTCAGTAAGCTATGGAGTTATCGACCACCATCATCTAGTCAGATCCATTATCTTCTCAAACCATCGCAGTTTTCTTCTTTTTCAACATCGAGAAATTACAAAAAGAATACTTACAGCAGTAGCAGCGTTTGTATCCTCTATGTCAGCCATTTTCCTTAAACATGTTGCCACTGAGGTAGTGCCGTGTGTACATACAGTGACACAAGATGTACCATCGTATGGCGCCATCTGTTTTATACGGAATGTATCCGTCTGTACGGAGTCTCAGTCACTGTTCAGTTTAGTAGCACTTATACCTCTCTGTTTATGACAGACATGGTTAAGTAAAGTCTAATTTTGGATTTCCAAATATTTCATTCAATTGGTTAGTCGGTCTTCTGGTTTGAGCCGTTTTCCCATTCACCATTCCTTCCAGTACTGTATGCTATTCACCCTTACCTATGTGTCACTATTTTTTCTATTGTTGAACTTACCTGACTTGTCGGAGGGAGGGTGCAGTTAGAGTTTGTATAGGCATCCTTGCTATCTAAGCCAAGAATTTCTTTACATTCAAATTCCCAACAATTTATTTTCTTCTTCCTCATCATGGTTTCCTCACTTACTTTGTTTCCACATTTTATACACATAATTTTACGGCTTTATCCCAAAATTTGGTTATTTCAGAAACAACAAACCACCTCTGGCTTTTACCACCAAACTCAGAGTGTGCTTAATGTATAGCACGAAATAAAAGTATTTCAGGCCAAGGCTGCACAATCATAAGGGTACTGAAAAAAATTCAATACTTTAGGACATGGTAGTGTGCATCAAAGCAAGACAAAAATGTCATAAATTGATGCCAAGACGCATAAATTCTGAAGTTAATAGGCGTCCATTGTTAAGTGGGCTCTAAGTTTGCAGGAAGAAAATACACTGCACTATACAAACACCACATTAACATAAACACAAAATTCGATCCATGCTGCAGGAATTATGTAAGACACCATGGTACATACCCAGAGTAATGTACACAAACGCCAACTAACATGACTGGAACTGCGGCACTGAATGCAAACTAATGCTCAAGCTTATGTTTACTGTGATACAGAGAACCATCAAAACACTCTGTTGATCTGTCGGAGCGCTAATTCAACGATTGTGCTTACATCCGCAATCATACTTTTGCTTTCATTATTCCTTGTGAAATATCAGTAACCCATGCCAGTGTCAACTAAAGTATAATTTTCTAATAGCGTACTGTATTGTACGGTAGACGAATGCATTCCAATGATTGACATCACATTTAGCGCTTCTTATGGTCATACCTCAGAAAGCCTGTGTTCTAGGACTAGTATTTATTAGACATGTTTGCCTTGTTTTGATACGTAGTATTGTCTCATAAAAGTTGGGTATTATTTTTCAAAAGTCTATAGATTTGCCTATAGGAATACAACCAAAAATAGGCAAGTTTCTTTAGCTAATTTTAAAAACTTATTTTGATGAAACTGGGGCGGCGACGTGGCCGAGTGGTTATACCGCTCGTCTCACACCGAGGCGGCCCGGGTTCAATCCCAGGGACCTGCATGTGGGATTTGTGATGGACGAAGCGGCGTCTGGGCGGGTTTTCTCCGGGTTCTCCGGTTTCCCCCGCCATTCATTCCACCAATTGCTCCATCATCACCTTTCCTTTCATCCATTTCACCACCACATTCCGTTTCATCTACTTCCTTCGTCCCATACCAGGCATCGGGCGGATCACCCATCCTGGATGCTCTGTCTGACCCCAGGCACTCGCTTGTAAGTCCTGGGGGGTGTAATTCCTACATAAGAGGAGGGTAAACAGATAACGGATGAATGAAATGTTGATGAAACTAATATATGTATATTTATTGTTTTTAATGTTATACATAACATAGACTGTCGTTCTAATTCTTACTCTGATAGTGTAAACATAACACACAAGAATTAAAATAAATAATGATAAGATTGCTTAAATGATTTAAGGCATCCTGAAATATGTTACGAAATAATGTTAATTATGGAGGACATTTAACTTTGTTTATTATAATAATGTTACAGCTTACAAGTTCTAATTTGACATTGGGAGTACAATAGAAAATTCTGCAAAAGGATTGAAAATATGTTTGAAAATTAAGACATTATTTTAAAATTATGAATTTTTTCATCTTCCTATTTTACTGAAGTTTTTAGGCATAATTGTAACATATTTCAATTACAAGAAATTGATCTTAGCACGAATTTTGTTCAGAAGAAATGCATCTATTAATGTTAAACTATGTCTAATTTTGCATTTGTGTTTAACAATTTTACTTGGCATACCACCTTGTTAAATATTTTTTAAGTGAGAGGCATTTAGTAAATTCTTGACGTCCTGTTAAGGATTGATTCAATAATGTTCCTATTAATATATTGAATTTAATGGAACTGGCTCTAAATTAATGAATTTAGTTTTCAAAGCAGTGCAATCACCTTAAAAGTTGTGCACTCTGTCCCCAGTTTAATAATAATAATATGCTGTGCACAAAACACAGCGATGACTCTTCATGGATCATAGGCCCTTTTTACAGTACAGGATGGTTGCTGGTGTGAGTCTGCAACATTCTTTAGGCTTGTTTGGGCCTTGTTAACTCTACATCTGCTTTTTGCTACTTTTCTTAAGGTAAAGATTGCATTCTGTCACATTCAACTGAAGATTTATTGCATGAATTGATTGGTTGCATAGCTAGCAGCTATGAAATGTAGAAACTTATTGTTCACACTCTATATCGCTTGTACTCTCATGGGCTACCTATACATTTTCTTTGAGTGCTCTTACCCGGATTACTTCTGTGGCCTTCGCTGTAAATAACGTTTCTTGACCTATTAAATCTGCAGTGTTATCTAATGACACACATGGTATTGAGTTTTTCATTTCTTTATCAGTATTTTGTTTTCCGTCGTCTGCTAATGAACCACTTGTACATCCCCCCTCACTGTAAGGTTGGACATATCTGGTCTGGGAAGTCTTTGAATAGCTGGTGAAATGAATGGTTTTTAATAGGGATGGGACCTCGATACCATCGATATCTCAATACTCGGTAGTATCGAAGGATGTCTAACATTTTCACGTAAACCTGCGATACTTTTTCGATACTTTTAACTTTTCAAGTTTTGATTATTGAAACTTTAACTTTCGTATAACTTTAAATTAACTTGCTAGATAAGGAATCAAAGAAGTTGAGACTCCATGTTATTGCCTCGAACGTGTCCTCAAAGAGTTGCTGGACTATAGTTCTTGAAGATCTTGACTACGATAAATGCAACATTCCATAGACTCTTGTGTCTAAATGAAAACATGCAAAACAATGGGTGAAGGAGTAGAGGTACTCATGTAACATTAAGTAAGTTGTGAATGAAGCTGATTTAGCTGACGCACTAAATCATGTTTATTAAGTAGCCTGGCTTGGTGGCTCATGTTAGCCATTACATTTACCTACTCCGGTGACCAAAACCTGTGAATCCAGCAGAAACAAATCAGAAATTAAGACGTGAGATACTACAGCGCATGTAAATATTTGTTATTTTTAGTTGTTTGAGTTTCAGTGAAATATAATATTATGTTAGTTGTATATAACATATTGTATTATTTTAGTTTCATGTAAAATACATATTTGTTTATATGTTCAAGACAGCAGTATAACGAAGAATCTCTAGTATTTGTTTTTCTTTGGATAGAAGTTCCTTAAAAAGAAGATTTTCATTGCAAAATTAGTTACATAGAAAGGAGAGCAAAGAAACTATTATTATTATTATTATTATTATTATTATTATTATTATTATTATTACTAGCCATGACTAACAATACGGAATATATAACCTGTGACATTATCAAGATAAAAACGTTGCTGTCATTTGGAGAATGTCAAACAGGATAAGGAACAATTTTGGAATTAGCATAAAATACAATATTGGTTACATGCGTTTATAAACAGAAAACTACCAAGAAGGACATAATTCAGTGAAAAAACTATCGCCTTTACAGTTTTTACTTTCTCTACTACGTATAGTAAGTAGGGGAAGTATTGCATTCCACCCAAAAATTCGATACCGAGATTTCACCGGAAATACACGTTTTGAGACCTCCTGAATCCAAAAAAAGCATTTTTGGAAACATGTCCGTGTGTGTGTCTGTGTGTGTGTCTGTGTGTGTGTCTGTGTGTGTGTGTGTGTGTCTGTGAACAGCATAACTCAAAAACGAACAATCGGATAAGCACCAAACTTGGTATTTAGGTTCAGTATCTTCCAGAGATGCGACACGAAGGTTTTCAAGAAAATCCCCCCACCCCAGACTACCCTTTACATGGAAGATTTTTCGAAAATTTTAATTTTCTCAAAAATGGCTCTAACGATTTTGATGAAAATATATGTTTAGGGTAATGTCATGAGAAATGAAATGTATATCTCGAATTTTCTGGGAATGTCTCCAAAAGTATTTTTCATTGTGAACGACTTTTGCATAACTGGTAAACCATAAGAGATAGACAAAATTTTACTACACAAAAAATGTAGATCGCGTTAAAATACACAACTTATATCATATACATTTCTTTTGTTGAGTGAACTGTTTTCGAGAAATTGCTTGTTATTTCCTTAAATTTTCCAATACTTATACTTTTTCTCAAATTCGTTATTCATTTTTTTTATGTCCTGAACATGCAAAGAGAATGGAATGCGTCACATAGCAACCAGCGTTAAAATATTTGACTATCGCTTAAAAGCTCCATATTTTCCTTGCATCTACAAGAAAATTACCAATAAGATTGACATCTCGATATCTCGATTAACATGAAGCATATGGAGAATAGGCGTTTGTAAAATTAGGTTGTACAAGAGTAGAGAAAGTTATGTGAGTGTAACACATCAGATTTTTTATAAAGCGACTATCGAGTATCGAATATTGTGTATCGGTGCTAAAAAATGAGTATCGGTATCGAGTATCGAGAAGTAGTGGTACCGTCCTCGTAGTTTTTAATAAACTGTGAATCATCATTCCTATGTTGATTGGCTGTGCTACTGCATCCAAACAATTAATTTATTCTGGACATTTTGGTTTGCTATCCCAGTGTATCCCCTGACCTTGCTATGTGGAATTTTTAATTTTGGCCTCATTTCCTTCAATTCCTAATCAGATAATTGCAAATTATATAGTTATCTGACTGTAGCATACTTGGACTCTCACCTATTGTAAAATGTCAAAGCATTTTAAGCATTTGCGATTAACTGGTCTTCTTGAGTGGACGCAAGAAAATCAATTTCGTTATATAGTTCTGATAACGCAAATGCATAAGCACTTCCCATCTGTTTCACTCAGCACAACAATAAACACACCTGAAGTTACGAATTACGCTCTTTGAATAATCCAAGAGAAGAGATTATATTCTTGGCTAAATTATTTATATGGTTAATGTCTCTTTTTTGATATTCTGCATTTATAACTCAGCCTTTTTTGTCATATACCCTATGAATATCGTATAGTACAAAAAAAGCACTGCCGGTGAAATGCTCTCCTTTAGCTGAAGCAAAACTTTTTTCATGACCATCTACAGTTTTTGGCATCGGCAATCAGCACTGGTTCTTCAATTTTTATTTTCTCTACTACTTACCTATTGTAAGTAGAGCAAGTATTATAATCCACCCAAAAACCTGATTTCAGTTTCAATAGAAGTACATATTTTGAGGTCCACTGAATCCCCCACTTCAAAAAATACCTTTGTAGAAAAAGGTCACTATGTGCTTCTGTGTATGTGCGTATGCCTGTCAACGGTATAATTCAAAAACGAAAAGTTGGTTAAACACCAAAGCTACTATTTAAGCTTAGAATACTCCAATAATGTGGTAAGAAGATTTTCAAGAAAATCCCTCCACTGCAAACTAAACTTGACATGGAAAGCTTTTCTCACGGTTTATTTCCTCATAAACTGCTCTAACGATTTAAATCCCATATACTTAAGATTTATGATGCCAAATTAAATACACACCTTCAGTTTCTGGGAATGGTCTGTGAAGTCTTCTTCATCCGAAATACTGTTGTATAATTGATAAGTCCTAATATGTAGACAAAGTATTTCTACGCGCAAAATGTAAATCCCGGTAAAGGTAAAATTTATTTTTAATATTTTTTGTGGCGTTGATCATTTTCGGAGTATTCTTTTTTTGAACTGAATTTTCAAATACACAAGTTGAGGCCTCCTGAACAAGAAGCATTATTAGTTAAACATCCGTGTTTGTATCTGTCTGTGTGTCTATGAACACCATAACTCGAAAAAGCAATGTCCGATAAATACCAAACCAGGTACTTTAGTTTCAGCATCTTCCAAAGACACGACACAAAGATTTAAAGAAAAGTTTTCCAAACCAAACTACCCTTTATTAAACATTTTTTAAAAAATGGCTCAAACGATTTTGATTAAAAGTCCATATAGTTCGGGTATTTACATGACAAATTAAATGTATAAGTAAGGTCCCAATGTATAACCCCTTTTTTATTATCACTCGTAAAAACATCACGTTGCTTAAAAAAATAGTATATGCTTCATCAAAACCCAGATACGTTTATTATATGTACTAATGTCAACATTGTAATACCTTAATGAGGAATGTAAAAAGGAATGATAATATAAAAACGTGGCATTTCTATATTTATGAGAAATGTGTTCCAAATGTGGCCTCCATTAGCAAATTCAGCAAAACTTTGAGAGTTGCTAATAATCGTTAAATACATATTAAAACACCTGAATATTAACATTTGCTTTTAAGCAATTACTGCAAATAAAGTGAGTTTTAGGTGAAATTGGTCCATTGCATTTTCATTGCTTCACAAAAAGCACTGTATGCACCGAATCCATTTTTGTATTGTCCTGCATATTGTACATTTTTGGCACAATGCTAATAATGGCCCTGGGGCTATAATTAGCGCCGTCATGGGGGCCATATTAGAACGGTCTGCATTGCAGATGACGCTTGTTTGCCAAGGCTACTGTTGATGTAAAATATGTTGAACAATTCCAAAGTAAAACAAGGAATACTGCCTTTGTGTTTTCCAATACTTATGTTTCACGGTGAAACACATTCCGCAACAAAAACATGCCGAGAACTCACGTTTGTGCCGAAAAGAAAACACAGAATTCAGGACTGGCACAGACAAAGATTCTTGTTTCAGCACTCTATATGAATTACTAGCGCCCTCTGACGAAGTTCATGCTAATAACGTCTAAGTGCGCCACTTATTGGAGAGTACACATAAGATGGCCATATTTGGCTCTTTACCTTATCTTGAAATTTCTGGGAATAGCCAGTGAAGGCCTCTCAATTCAGAATGGATTTTGTATCACTTGTAAACTGTAAGAGAAATAGAAAGTTTTAGTACACAAAAAGTGTACATCTCTTTAAAGCACACACTTTATATATATATTGGAGTTTACCACTTCCGATATTTTCCTTGTATTGTTTAGAATGTTCAAATACTTATACTTTTTTCTCAATTTTTGGTAAGTTGGTATTCGTTTTCTTCTCGTGGTTCTGCAAAGAGCATGGAATTTCAAAGCCATCATATAACGACATGTCCTTTAAACATCTGTATGTATAATGAAATGTATAATGAACGTTTATCTGGTTCAACAAGAGTAGTAGAACAACAATAGTTTGTAGAAGAATGCACCACAGGCTGCTTCCCCCCCCTTCATAGCTTCCTTCACTTCTTGAAGCAGGTTTGCATGCTCTTTACGAGGACGTTGTTAAAGCAATAACGATACATGTTTTCAAATAAGCGGAATATAGTTTTCAAAATATTTTATTTGCATAGTTTTCGAAATGATAGGGGCATCTGAGCAACAGGACACCATTTTAATATCCCTTGGGCAAAGAAATATGTTGTCTATGGTGGAAGTTACATCTGCACTTAGTAATTTACATCATCAACATCATTATCATCATTTTTAAAAACCTACAATGGAAGTCGCAGAAGGATTCACTGCCAACTGTGTGAGGTGTATGGATATGTGACAAGTAATGGAATGGTGAGGAAGTGGGTCAGGATGTTCAGTGAAAGTCATGCAAATGTGCAAGATCTCACTGCAAAATTTAGTTGGGAACAATTGGAACACCCCCCCTACTGCCCTAAGATGGTATCAAATCATTTTGGTTGTTTATTTGTTCGAAGTAATTACTTATTAACAAATATTTCTATGACGATGATAAAGTAAAAAGGCAGGCATGGCCTTCATCACAAGCTGCGTTTTTACGAAGACGACAGAATACAAAAATTATTTTCACTCACAAGTGCCTCAACATTGACGGAAACTATATGAAGAACGATTTATAGAATGCTATGAAAATAAAAGGGTTTTGAAATAAACTTCTGCATGTTAAGCTTTAGAAAATATATCGGTACTTTCTTTACACACGTCTCTTACAAGCTCCATGAACTAGACTTCTTCCTTACAATAAAATGGATTCAGTCTCAACTTTATTCTTCTCTCGCCTTCAACTTCGGCAATTAACTCATACAATTACTATTGCGAAATTTGCTGTAATACTGTCACAAAATTAAACATTATATACTTTAAACTAACGCTCATATGAAATGGAGAGCACAGAATAAGGAGAAGTCGTTTAGAGAACAAAAGAGAGAAGTCTCTCGATTCAATATCTCTTTGAACAATCGCCAAGTTACTGGTTAGTCCCGTTCTGACGGCCAAAATGAAAATTTCGTTTCAGCTTTATTCTGTGTTCCGGCCCTCAGATAGCCAATATAGGAAGAATGCGGCCAATTAGTGAAGTAACCGATTTCCGGCTTTGACTATGATATTGCACATGTTCCACTAATCTGTGCCTGGGCCCAATTATTAGTTGGAGGCTCTCCGGAGTTACTGTCCAGAAGGTGATGGAACGAGAGAACCTACAGCTTTTATCGTGGACACCGACCCACATTAGTATCTGGGGATACTGCACATGAGCTAGTCAGAGGTGAAGGCTTGAATAGAGCTGTCGGCATCCCAGAGCCGGGAATCGAACACGTACACAAGAGCCACGAGAGAGGTCACTGAGCTACTCCGGCGCCCACATATGTGCATGTACATGTGCATATAGATAGAGAGATATAGAGAGAGAACGATAGATGCTTAGTTGAAGAATCTGATGTTTTATATTCATATGATTTTTTCTACTTTGAATCTCAGCCTGTTCCATCTCTGCTCGGCTGAATCCGAGTATTCAGCAACAGTGTTCAGAGTTTGACTGAAAGGGCAGAGTGATAGTTAATATGTCACTGGGCAAAGGTCATAGCACAAGTCATTGCGCTTCCTGCCAGTTTTGAGGTTATGTCGTTTCTTATAACATATGTCACTCTGTCACGTCGGAGAGGCCCGCTGACTGTTTTGTAGGAAGGACAGTTTCTGTTTATCCAAAAGGACAGACTCACGCAGTATCTTGTATGTCAAAAGGTGCTGAATTCGACGAGAAAATGGAACGTATAGCATCATTACACAGCTCTTCATTCAGCTGTACCGACAACTTATCCCACTGCCGAACTGTATCGCATGCTGCAGGCAGACTATAGCGAGGAGTGAGTGCTCCGCTGCTCGCTGGTGCGCAACCAAGTGGAACAGCTCTATCGTCTATCAGTGGGCATACAAACTATTCTTAGAAGCTTATTGTTCTATCTACTCATTTTAATCAAGATAAACTATTGTAGAAATAGCTACACTACATTATACATACAAAAAGAATACCGATAGTCAAATGTAGAACTGGATGTTATATGCTGGCCTTAACATTTCATATGTTTTCCATACAATCCTGAGATACAACATCGACAGAACTTCAAAAAAATGAGGAACCATTGAACAATTTCCGAGCATTAATAATGAATATCTCGGAAATGGTTTATGGCATAAAAGTAGTTGTTGGAATTAAATTGTGTGTTTTAAAGAGCTCTGCATTTGTTGTGTTGTACGTTTTCGTCTATCGCATAAAACTAGGGCGCCCCGTTTCTCTGCCCTCTAATGCCTAGGGGGGTCATTTTGACTCTTACTAATTAACATTAGCATTAATGTTCTGCAATTCTATTTGTATTCAGTTGTTATATTTTAATGCTTTGCGTGATTTTTATACTAGTTAAGATACAGAATGGTGAATAAATATGCAATAAAACAAATACATCAATTATTAAAAATAAATTAATTTCACTAAAACCCGTAAAATCCAAACAATGTAAGGGAATGGGGGGTTTGTTTAGCTTTAAATGCACAGAAAAATTTAATGATTCATGCTTACAGCAAGTTTAGCTAGTTTATACGTCTACACAATTGACACATTTGTAATCAGCTTTCTTTGTGCATTTTTCACAAAGCACCTTCTTACAAACAGTGCATTTGGAAGTAGTTTTATGTAAAATCATTCTGTGAAATATAGCTATCACTTAAAAACAAAAAAGAGTCATTTTGACCCCTCTGAGCGTTCTAGTGTTAGCGTTTACCAGCTATACAAGATAATATAAAATTCCTCCCGGATAAAGGGGTCTTCACATTCTTTGCCAGAAAATTCAAGATATATATTTCATTTTTCATGTAAACATCTTCATTATACGGTATTTAATCAAAATCATTAGTAATTTTTGAGAAAATACGAAATTTCGAAAAATCTTCCATATAAGTAGCTGGAGTGGGTGGATCTTAATATCTTCGTGTCGTATCTTTGAAAGATACTAAATTTAAATACCAAGTTCATTATTTATCCAGATTTTAGTTTTTGAGGTATGTGGTTCAAACGCGGTCCGCGCGCGCGGACATTTTTACAAAAATGCTTTTTTTTTATTTTCTTTCTTTCTTTTTGGATTCATGAGTCTTAAAATATGTATTTTCTGTGAAACCTCGGTATCGAATTTTTGGTAGGAATGCAATACCTTCTCTACCTTGTATGTACGCGGTAGAGAAAGTAAAAAGGGAACAGAATAAAAGAGCCAAGTCTAAAAAAGGATATTTCCGAGAAACGAGGACGTCTGGCAGCACTAGGTATTATTCCACAGTTGAAAAGGACTCCATTGTAATGACGAGGGAATTGTCATCTACTCGCGAAATGCATCATCAAGTTTGAGTTTAGAGCTTGTAGCGAGCCGAGGACTGTGTGCGGTTTTAGATGGGAAGGACCTGGTGACAGATGGAAGACATTTAAAGCAGCTCTAGGGGCTTGGTTAAAGTCATAAAGTGCTAAGTGGAGAGGATTCCACTGTGCACAAGGGAGGACGCGCAGCGATAAATTGGACGCCATGGTGACGATTGTTGTGAGCGTGCAAAGAGGACGAAAAGCACCGCAGGAACATTCCATTGTCTACGGCAGCATGGCGGCTGACCGAACTATGTTCATAATGATGCGCATAACAAGGAAACTGGTTGCAATTATTTCAGTTCTTGCGTTTTAACACTGCAATTCATCTACACATGCTTCTCGCGCGAGAAGCGTGTAATCAGGGTGCTCATTAATATAAATGAAAGAACAAAATAGAGTAAACAATTGCTGCTAAAAAAACTCATTTGCAGAGAAAGTCATGCCGTAAACTCTTCGTCCTCGTGATGTATCATCAAGCAAGGCTGATACTTAAACGACAACTGAATCCTTTCTTCAAGGGTGAAATGAATGTGTTCTAGAAAAAAATTATTGAGGAAAAGGCGAGAACAAAAGTACACTGAGTATAAATATAAATAAATGTTCTGTGTTTAAAAATATAAGTAGCAATATGTTTATCTACCCCAGAACACCCATTTACACAGCAGACCTGGGAAATAGCCATTACAACACGTACCAATACTAATAGAATGGTTATGTGTTACACACAATTATTATAGTCTCAACAATCGGAAAAATAGCTTCTGAAAATTTTAAAAAGTGCTGAAAAATCCATGGACGAATGATCGCGCATTTCTTTTCGTTCATAATTTGCTTCTGGTTGCTTCTTTTACAAAATAATGTTTATTTTTATTTGGCCTACTACACTACTCAATGTAGGAGCTGAAATTCTAGAAATTGTTTTCAATGTTTTAAGGCGAAATGGTTAATTTCTCGCAAAAATATTGTCAGCAATTAAATAAGCATTAGCTGCATTTCAGGATATTAATCAATATCTACATTATTGATTAAAGCAAAAATGTACCTATCTCTCCCTTTAAAGCCTCAATGTTTAAAATTTCTTATCACCTTTTAACAAATTCTCCGATGGAATTTTCCTATATTGGATAGATTTAAAAATGCTATGTGGTAGGAAAAACAGTAAAAATGATAATTATTATGCAAATTATTTTATGGAAATTATTTTTTGAAAATAAACAAAGACACATATATAATTGTAATCCAAGATTTTATTGCACATATTCTGAAATGTGTTGTAGTACATTTTTGGACCTCTTAACCCTATTTTTGTGAGAGAAAATAGATTTTGAAAATTGGAAAATAGTAAGAAATTTGAAGTTGCGAAGAATTACCAAAAAATTGATATGCAGTGTTATTTAACAGAGCACAACGCATAGAAATGAGGCCCAAAATATGAGTTGCATCTAGTCTAGGTGAAAGTACTTCAAGCTTTTGCGCAGCATAAAGCAACAAATCCATATTAATATCATCAAAAGCCCTTAAAATAGAACGTCGGGCCTCTATTGAAACTCGTTTCTCTAACCGGTTTTTAAATAAGCTACCTAATTTTGGGGTAATAAATTCAGTGGAAAAATGAAACCTCCTCTATGATATTACGTTTTTAGATACACAGCAATACAGTTAGTAATTTTATTTAGGTGTGTTTAATGCCTGTTCTTATTGTACGAGGATAAGTTCAATAAGTATCTGCACATAATTTTTGAAAATTATTATAACAATAATAGAAACTTACAATTACCTCATTTTTCAACTTAGTCCCCTTGTTTCTCAATGTACAGGGTCCATCGTTGCACAAGGTTTCTGATGCTCTCAGAAAAAAAGGTTTTTCGTCTGAGCAGCAAACCATGTATGCATCGCTTCTTTCACTTATTGGTATGTGGTGAATCGACGGTCCCTTAAGGCCTTTTTAAGTGGACCAAAAAAATATGGTTTGCCACTTCATCGACAGCCAGTCTTCCGTTCTCTGAATCAGGATATGGACTTACTCAATGTTGGTGTCACTAATGGATATGGATGGGCGTCCTGCTCTTTCCTCGTCCTTCACAGTTGTCCGACATTTTTGAACTTCTGAATCCATTCGTATACATTTCGCCGAGGTAAAACATTGGCCCCATATTGTGCAAACAAATCCTCCATGGATTTCGGCTCCTAGTATACATTCAGACGAGGAAAGACGGATAACCTACTCTGTTCTTCTTTGGTGCAAACGGTGAGGGGTGCAGCAATGGTTATTATACAACAATGCAACACTCACTGGAGTGATAAAGGTCAATCATTCCACAAGAAGAGACAAAGGAACAACATGTCGACGTGCGCTCGCACAAACAAATACAAACAACCTACAAAAAATTAAAAATGATTATTGACTTACTCTCGTATACGGCACCACATGCGCTGGACACTGTTGATACATGAAGTGAAATGTTAATTGGGAAAGGACATTTTGGAAGGAAACTTTCCAGATCTGAAATTGCCGGCATTTTCAGTTATGAAGACTGAGGAATCCTGGAAAAAACCTCAGTCAGACTGGATGGTCCTGGAGGAATTTTAATCTCAGACTTCCCGTTCACGAGTACGTGCCTTAACGACCTCGGCTAACAATGTCGGTTACAGTAAATATTTACTAGTTTGAAACAGAGGCAAAACCAGCACTTAGGGCTTGTTACTATATTCATGGTAATCAATGTAGTGCTGGGAACTGAGACCAACAAAAATATAAGAATTTCATGCAGGCTATATTTGTGAAGTTTGTCTCATATACGTCCCTAATTAGTTAATTATAAACCAACGTGGCAGACTCCAGTGATTCCCCTTTGATAGCATTGTCCCATAATAAGGGTGCGTGTGAGAGTTTTCAGTTCTGCTCGTTACTATACGTGCCCAAATTTTCAGGGAAGAAATCAAGGTCGGAATGAAATTTTAGTGACATTCTACACCACATATTATTATGAGTGTATAGGATAGGATCAATTCATGTTTAATATACGTTTACCTACTACTATAATAATCAGTGATGCTTTAGCTCGTAGTTTCTAGGCAACAAAACCTATATTTCATATTCTAACAAACACAAAACACGCTATCAAAACATAAAATACAGGTTCAACAAAACGTAAACTACACTTTAATGATGATCATCTATATCTTATTTTCCTTGATAATAATATGAATTAAAACAAAACCCTTAATTGATAGTTATTGTAATGTTACAACCATTACAAATTGTAATACTTATTGGAGGCACATTTTCCCCTAAGTAATAATTTTAGGAGTTGTATCACTTTATCTCGGCTTAATATTTTCGGTTTCTTACCACGATGACCTACAGATTGCATCTTTAAAAATGCCCTTAAATTTAGAAACTTCAATTTTAGATTTTACTCAAAAGAAACAATTAGAACGGTATGGGCATGATAAAAGAATGGAAGATGAAAGATTACCCAAAAGAATAATGGAGCGGACGCCACCAGGAAGGAGGAGAAAAGGAAGACCGCATATCACGTGGATATTATCATTAAACAGAACAGCTGATCGCACCATGGAATATTCACTTCAAAGACGCGAAGCTTTAATACTTTTCAACTTCTCATAAAAATACGTCAACAAAGAATCTTCATTTATGTCTACTTCATTAGCCACACACAAGTGCTTGAATTTCGTATAACTACTTAAATAAACTTTCCTTGAATTTTCTGGAATATTAACGGTTGCATCTTGGACTGCTTTTAAAATATTTCTTGATGAACCGTGAAAATCACCTTCGCTCATTTTTACTTAAAATTCACATATGAAACCATACTCGCTGCCAAAGAAAAAAGGGATTGAAATTTTGCGGAAAGATAGGTGACGCTGCTTATCGCGACCCGTGGAGAGCTCATTAGAATTGTGTGTGAAGGCAACTGGATTGTATCTGCATTGTAGGACGAGTACTATTTATATTCATATATGAAGACAATAATAAAATAATGAATCCGCATGCAAACGATAGAATATGCAAGAATATATCAGTGTAAAAATTTGCGTTAACAAGAAATACTGATACGTACTTTACTGGGAAAATGCCTCTGATTCTCTCACAGAGCATATTATTTCCCGTGCTTGTCCTTTAATTGGGATACCTTTACGAAGTACATTTTATTCGGTTACTGCACTCAGTTTTTCGTTTGACTTGCTGTCTTTGTTACTATTTTTGGATATTGTTAAATATCCATTAAAAGTGTTAAATCAATTGCTAATGCTCACAATACACGGACTCAAACACACGTAAACACAAATAATTGTACAAATGGGATGATGCAAAATAACTTTCAATACTCAGGCAACTGATGCAAATACATTGCAAGCTGTGGCTAAAGGAAGCATTGTTTATAACTGCAGCGACAGCAGAAGATAAGACGTGCAGTTCATGTTACTACAACGGTCGCTCGCCGGGGGCGTTATGCTAATCACGTGTTACAGTAACAAGGTTTTTGCATGTATCAGTGCTATGGTACCATCTTAATTCTAATTGGTCCTTCTAATCGTTTCTATGACGACCGCTATGACGTATCCATCCCCTCCCATTTATTTAAAGCTTTCCGGCACGTGGTTAGTAACCGTCAATCACCTTCATGATTGGCGCCAACTTTATAGCATGCAAAATTGCAGAATATAATAACAACGTTTGTTGATTTATCGTGTCTGTTTTGTTCCCCAAAGTTCGCATTACTATTTCTCTAAATATATCGTTTTCACAATAAATAAATTTAATTAAATATACGAAATATACAACACTTACTAAAATACTCTGAACGTAGATAAAATATGGTAGACAACACGTTACAAATTAGGTGTAGTAGCTCGCTGCTCTTATAATACTCCCTTCGGTCGCGTTCTAACTCCAGTCTCTTGTTACTAAACCTCTACTTTTGTAACTAGTCCTCTAAATAACTATTTATAACACAAAAAGAGAACACCGACAATGAAACAGGTTATAACAATACAAACTATCAAACGCTCTACTTAGTTTACAAAAAATTAGCGTTTTTTCTCCATAGCAGTATATGAAGCGACTTAATTAGCACTTAAATTAAGTTATACAATTTAATGATCCAAACGAGTTTCAGAATATTCCAAAATACAAAATGCGTGTAATTCCGCAACAATGTAGTGGCAGGTCTCATAGAAGTAATGCTTTCCAATATATTAATACATATTATATTAAATCATCAACTGCAATAACAATTAAGAAGCAAACATGTCGTAACGTTAACAAAGACCACTAGATAAGTTGGTATATACCTCAACAGATAATTAGAAATCAAGGAGCTGAATCCATTTGGTACTGTAGTTCAGTTATTCACTCAGCACACGTAGATGGAACTCTGAAAGATCATGTACATAGGACATCAAATTGTTGAATTAAAAAAAAACATGAATACTCAAAATTTCTGTTTGTCCACATAGGATGTCATTCTTCATTTATCCTTCATTTTCCATAAAGATTTTCCTGTTTTACATAATTTATATACCACTAAAAAGCATTTAAATTATCATTATGAGCATTCACCTCGCTAATGAACGTCTTCAAAGTGTAATCTAAAACAGACGCTCAAATGCTATAGTTTTTCCTAAGAGAAAATTTTAAATGGCTGTTCTTAGAGAAGTTAGCAGCTTCAGTGTGTGTTTGTATTTGAGGCTTTGCGTTCCAAAGTGTTTGTAATCTTCATCCATATTTTCGCTCATTAAAAATGTTCAGCATTTTTGTTAATACAAAAAGCTCCCAATAGAAAACTTTCTGTCGAATTGCACTCAAAGTTGCAGAATATGCTTATGGATGTATAGGAAAATGACATGTATTTTTTATTTTATTGTATTGATTGTATTTAATTGTTTGTGAAGCAATAGCTGGTAATTAATTATGATATATTAAAATTACTCCTTAATTATTACAAAATTAATTTATTCCCTCTTGATAATGTAATTAATATTCAAATAGTTAAACTGATAGATTACACTCTTCCTGAAAACACAAAAAATAGTAAGTTTAATACCCTGTCTAAAAAATCTTGTACGCGGAATATTTTAACAAATCGATTGCGCGATGATTTAGACAATTGCTTAATAACTTAAATTGTAAAGAATTTAAAATTTGTGGGTATCTTTGCGCATGCAGTAGTTTATATTTTATGTTTATTCGTATTCCTGCAGTTTAAATGACAAATCTACGAAAGCAATATATTCCAACAGATTCATTTGGAATCTATAGAAAGTAATTCTTGTATACCTTGCCTCATACCAAAATTAGTTACCTTTTGTAAAAGAGTATCCCCAGTGAACTATTATATAATGGCGACGTTAATGCTACATAGATTCGATATTAAAATCTTTTCAGGATTGACTATTTATTATAGTTTTATCTTAATGTGCTTTATGGGTCATATCGGACGATGAATGTAATGGGTGAAATGATGCTCAAATGAGCTCAGGGTCTGTAGAGCTTGAAGTTGCTCAACATTCGTCTTTTCAGGATAAGGAAAACCCTGGAAAAAAACCTTAGCCGGATAACTCGTCTCGCGAGATTCGACTCGAGACCTCTTGAATGTGAAGCAGACACGCTACCCTCAACGCAGAGGCGGGTTATTACAATTGGTTTCTATTTTACCACCCGTTATGGTGAACGCATTTTTGTACAAAGCCCATATTCCATATGTGACGCGTAACTGAATCGTATCTGCCCACCCTTTGAAACCAGTTTACAGTGACATTATAGAGGTGGGTTTATTATTGCGCATTGCTTTTATTACCTGTGACACTCCAGGTGCCACAAAATAGCAGCAATAGCGGCTCAGCAACGACAAACCACTGCTGTGGTTGTACATGCCATTTGTGGCATTGTGAACTTTGCTTTTAGAATGTTAACCTGCGTAAACGGGACGTCCCAGATTCAGTGTTTATTTGTGACATATTTTACTGCATTTCAATTAAAGTAGCTATGGCTATAGTCATTCGATGACAATCACGCACTTATTAATCGGAAATAATGCAATCAACAAGCTTTTAAGCAGACGCTGAAATATCTAACCACGGTTTAATATTGATTGCTTCTGTGCCGAAGGTTATTAGAAAAACGTTCAGTCTAAAATGTCCATACATGTATCTGTTCAAACTTGGAATTAATATTCCGATTTTGCCTTGTAAACTTGAATCGATGTCGAGGATTTATAACCGTACTTATATCGTCAGCGACTATGTATAGGAAACTCGCAGAGAGAGAGAGAGAGAGAGAGAGAGAGAGAGAGAGAGGAGAGAGTGGGTTCATATGTATGAACCTAGCGGCATTTCACCCACAAAACAGTCTAAAACTAAAATTTGAAATGTTTTTTTCCTCTGCTGCTTTAGTTTCTGAGCTTGAATTTAAGGCGTTCGTTGGAAATAATAATAATAATAATAATAATAATAATAATAATAATAATAATAATAATAATCTATGGCATAACACACCATAAGGGGCAAAGGACCTATCAACCCGACAGCCGGAGATACGCGATCATCCAGTCGAAGAGAGCAGATGGAACGGTACCACATGTTCCCAGACGGAATGCTAGCTTTAGTGCCAATGCCAATGGTAGTTCCTCATATTTCTCATAATCCTCAGTAAGCACTAGTTGTATGCTTGTGTCTCATGGTTAGTCTCAAACCAAGCGTATTCTGTGGGCGGGAACCGGAACATCGCGCTTCAACCCACTATGTCAAGGCACAAGAGGTGTTCGTTGGTAGTAGTGTCTGTAGTACCGCGGGCCTTAGAAGGGAACATGATATAAACAAAAGCACGTAGGAAACTGTATGCATCGACTGCGGGTCGGACTCGGAAATTAATTGTGCTTTGTATTATTTAAGAGTTTATTTCGTTAAAAAGCATTGTAGAATATTGAATTTTAGTTTCCACTGCATTTAAACATACGCGCACGCGCTCACACACACACAAACGCACACGCATATATATGTAATTAATACAAACTTAATGACTTTCTTACTTTCTTTGAAGGTACGTAAAACCCCTTGCTAATCGAACTGGAGTACCGGACTTGGTTGACTGATGACGGATAATAGAGCTTGTGCTATAATGCTCTTGAACACGTGAGGATAGAATACGGTTTCGGCATTGTCCATGCCACCAGCGGCGCCAAAATGGAGATATATTGAAACTTAAGTTTTTTAACGTAACTCTAAGTCCGGTTATTCTGTTACTATTATTATAAGCTTCACACTTGTTACTGGTAATGTTTCAATGAGCTATAATGTTTATTTTTTCAGTATAGTGATATAAGTAATTTTAGAAAAAAATATTTTGTATCCACTATATCGACTTGTTTTCCATATTGGCATCTATAGAGTGGCGTCTGTTGTACTTTGCATCCTCTAGAACGTATTTCGTTGTTATTATTATTACCATTATTATTATTATTACTATTATTATTATGATCATCATAATTGTCATTAAATAATGATAGTGCAGCTCAATTATTGTTTACACTACTTTCATATGCAGTTTATTCGTGAAAGGATTGTTAGTTCATCTACGACTCTCACTAAAACATTTGGAATACGAACGCAGTTAGTAATTAAGCATTCCATTATTCGGCAGCCGGTGCAGGATCGTATTTAAGGACGGAGTAAGAGAAGAGTGTTAACTATATATCGCTTACTTCATTCAGAGCCGAGCCACAAACTTGCCTCTGACAAGGCTCGCTGCAACTGGTCAGGCTCGGGAAACCGCAGTCAGGCCCTCTGAGAGGTGTCCTACATTCAACGCTCCGATGGATTCTAATTAGTTAGATCCTATTAGTCACCGCCTGCCTCGTACTTCTTTCAAAATCAATCAACCAGGGCCGAAGTGCAATCTCATTTTCGCTCTAAAACTTCGTGTATGAAGCCTAAAGCATGGCCATTACTTCGGATATAAAGAGGAAAAATCAACTTTCATAAACCACAAATTATTATGAGTTTTCTAACAACACACGAAGTCCATACCTATAGCATAATTTAAACATTGATTAGCAACTTAAAGGGCAATATTTAGCTCTAACTATGATTGGATTTTCGTATAAGCTTAAAATATACTAGCAGAACCCACAACTTCGCTCGCCTTTTCGCACAAGTGATAAAATGTATTTTCTCTCTCTCTTTGTGTCGTTTAAGGGAAGACTAATGGCGAATATTGGCAAAAATTATGCTTTTAGTTTTTTATGTAGTCTTACAGATTGGAATATATTCTTTATTGTAAGCACAATACCTATATTTTAAGTATACCTTTTAAAACGGTAATGCATTTGCCGTTTTGTGCTGTGAATTCTGTACCACTTCACAGAAAAGAATCATAATACCTACACACTTTGGAGTAGACAGAATCCTTAATTACTACATTATTTCAAATCACGTCAATACTACACTAGGTGAATTTTCACCTATACATTATATTCGCATTTATATGTTTAACAATTGTTAATTTTTGACAATTAATTCTAATAGATTGAAAATGAGAAGGTACTACATGCATATAACTGTAAAGGGTGTGTTTTAATACATATAAACTATTATAACAGTTTTATAACATTGTCCTCAACATAATATTCTTTACACAAATCCATTTCTGAATCATTATTAAGTACACTATCATTAACTTCTTCATTCCAAATAAGTTCTCTGATTTCACTTGCGCTGATTTCTTTACCTGCGTACATATAAATAGCCATTTTGAATGCGACTTTTATCAGACGTATGAAAAATGCAAAATGACATTACTTTAAAATAATAACGCAAATACATCACTGGATGAAGCATCAACCATTATGCACAGAAAACGGTGTCGCTGTAACCAGGCTCAACAATAAGAAACTATCACGAGGAGAACATAGCAGGAACGAGGAGGTACAGTACCAGTTACGTAAGGAACGGCAAAGAAACAAAAAAAAAAAACTCCCTGGGTGAATATTCACCCAGAGTAGTATTTAAGGGTTAAGCTTTAGACCATCTTATAGGGAAGGATTTGCTCTGCAAATTGGCACTACTCCTAAATATGGAACTTCAGTGTGTGCTCATGCCATGATTATTAGATTTCAGGACACCAACATTCTTTCCTCCATAAAGCATTACCATACCCGGCTACAACGCGAAGCAATAGAGATTTATAAACATCCCAATAATTTCAATAGGAAAGAAGAAGCTTTGAAACTCAACAGTAACTGGCATCTAGTCATCAAAAACAAGAAAGGTCATACAATACCGAAAAACACTGCGAGCCAATCAGAAGAGAGCAACAACACAGCCGGCGCCAGCCCCCTCATACCAGCGGGCCAATCAGCAGAGAGCGTCCACACTATAAAGAGAGCGGCACCAACGGCCAAACTGCAGACGATACAAAACAAAATAATCAGAATGGCCTCAAGAGTACCAAAGAGCACACCCGCAGACATACTGCACGACGAACTCAAATTACACACAATAGAGGAATTTATTAAGAAACTCGCCTACGATCTATACAGACGATCCAAAACCCACCATAACCCTCTGATACAAGGCCTAGGCCAGTACACTACAGAAGCAGACAAGCACAAACGACCCCTGTCTCTTTTTGACAGATCTCTTCCCATCACCAAGCAAACTGGCCCCGACCCTGTCACACAGTACCTAATGCATCTTATCCCGCCATGAGGACTGAACGCCCCTATGACGACCACCGCGCTAATATGGAACACGAATAGGTAACCGAAACTCACATTCTATGTTTCCTTTCAGGACGAACCCACACCAACAGAGACCCGACACGTAAGTAAGCATGGTCACTTCTACTCTATCACTAAGCACGACACCTAACACAAAATTCCACCTGCATGAGCATGAATACCTCACTAACATACACCAGGCACCAGCACTGGGCCACGAGCCAAGTGATGGCCCTGGATCCACCTCTGCCTGTCTACCCCCTGGTAGGCCGGCGTCTTTCGTAGAGTTACCCACTAACCCCAGGTTGCGCAAGCGGTACCTGGCACCACTAGCACCACTCCCTCTCCCATCCATTAGCTGTAGTTAGTGCATGGTAGGGGAGGCGATGTAGATCCCTTTCGGATGATCGTCACCTGGTGTGGCGGCGGAGGGGCCACACCAAATAAAAAAAAAAAAAAAAAAAAAAAAAAAAAAAAAAAAAAAAAAGCCAACGCATCAGACGCTGCGATACTTTCACCGAGAAGACTTCGTCCGCGCCACTGAAGATGTCCACCGCAGTTGTGGACGAAACGTCTGGGAAATCTTTCTTCAGCAGACCACGGCATAACAGCCCGGAAAATTATATTAGTTATAATTGTGACACCGGCCGTGAAAACCTACGTTCTTTTCAACCATTAATAAGGAAATATTTAAACTTACAACAAGAAAATTTAAAGAGAATTAAGACTTCGGTCGCTATCGATAGAAACGTGAATACGCATTATATGAAATGTTTTTCAAGCTTACGATGTTTTAATCTTTAAAGGAACTACATTTATAACAATGCAGTATTGGGTTCAATGAGTCTCTTCAGGTGTACTTAAGGTTTTGTTCATAAGCAATATGTTAGCTAAAATAATGCTTTTTTCTTTCGTTGGTAGTATAAAATGTTTCAGTGGGCAGGATAATATCGTGACCACCGAGATAACGCAATAGTTTCGTTTCCGGCTCTGGGGTGGCGAATTTAAGTTGGCCTATCCACGCCTCCACCTTTGACTTGCTTATGTGAAGTATATCCAAGGTCCAACGTGGTTCGGAGTCCGCGGTAAAAGCTGTAGGTCCCCTCATTCCATTGCCATCCTCATCAACTCCTATCATCTGAGGCAACGGATTGCGTCCGCTGGGTGCCTCCACCTCAGAAATGGGTCCAATCATCGCTTGGTGGAATGTGGTATCCCCCGAAGGACATAGGACATATGGGGGCGTTAGAAACGAAGATATCTACTCAAACAGTATAGACGTTCTTTTCCTTAAAGTTCTTTTTTTTCAGAGGCATACATTTTCCAAACCTTTATTCACAAAGTTGAACATCAACATCGAAAGATTTGGGTACAAATTAGAGAATATTAGTATTTTAACAAAATATGCTGGAGTTAAATATCAGAGATTGTATGTAATTACCGAGTGGGATGGCTCAGGCGGTAACGTCTGTGATCCACATTTGGGAGATTCTGGGTTCAAACACCCGGGTTCGACCAATCTAAGCGAAGGATTTTCCTGGTGGCTAGACGCGAATGCTGGATGAATAATTTGATGCGGAATTTCCTATCATCCCTTTCAACACTAAGTATCATTTCCGTCTTCTTCACCGCCATACCAGGCATTGGCTGATCACCCATTCTGTATATGCTATGATCCAGAGTTTGCTTGCTCCTCGACAGGCTAGTGACCCAAGGCATTCGCTTTCAAGTTCTTGGGCGTGTAAGTTCTACAAGAGGAGTGTAATCGGTTGAAGAAGAAGAAAGGGGAGATTGTATGAAATTTCGTCATCTATATTTAGAATTACTTTGACACATTAGCTGCATCACATACTTTCACTTTAAAGAGAACTCTGGTTTTGATTAAAAGCCTCCAATCTGACATTAACACGGATATCCAACTTAGTATGTATAAGGATGGAATAAATCCTGTTTCCGATCAGCCACTACTCCTAATATTTTAGTTATATAATAATTATTTTTGTATAGCAGATTTTATACAATGGAAGTAGGAGTATTAAACCTAAAACCATCACCACAAATACTTTTAAAACAGAAAATTTCTACACAATGTCAGTAAAGGTAATGATAATTTAAAAATTTAAAAAATTCTAACAATTATCATATATTTTTAGTACAGCATTACAGCTTATCAAATGCAACATCCTTATTGACTTCAAGAAGATAAAAGTAGATAAAGTTAGAATGTTAGTTTTTTTTAAATATGGTAGACGAAATTATTATTATATCAGGATTTTGGAATATAAAATCGTTAAATAACAGCCTGACTCGAAACAGTATATGTTTTGAGAATGATATACACACCAGCTTCATCATCAGCTTGATATATTTCGATACAAATCAAGTTACTATGGATTAAGTTCACTTATTTCCGTGCAGTCTTGGTTTTCATTTGTAAGATAAACTTTATAGCTGTATGGTAAAACTAACTACAATGAAACAGTAAATTTAGAGTGTCATAAATTACCTGCACCAGAATCTTGAAAGAAGTGCCAGTGGTTGTAGTAGGCAGCAATTTGAATACAACTCTAGTCCAATGTTAAGAATAAATTGATTAGACAACCCTATATAAATATAATTCACGATTCAATATTATTCAGTGTTGCTACGTTCTTGATGGAAGTTGTAAATGTTCCATTTGAAAACATGTAAGCTTTTACTACAAATATTAAGGCATATCTGAGGTACCATAGAGATACAGTGGGAAGAGATAATTGGTTTGGATATCTGGGGAAACTTTTAGCAGATATTAGAATTGAGGTTGTTTAGTAATTGAGTGACAGCAACGTTATTTGTTTTTGGAAACAAGAGAAAAACAAGATTGGGCTAAATTTAAACACAAAACTTCCATACATCTGTATAAATTGGCTAAAGGAATTTGGAGACGAAAGAAATGTTATATATATATATATATATATATATATATATATATATATATATATATATATATATATATATATACACTGCCGTTTTTGAAAATTGCAACACCAAGAAAGAATTTCCGAATAACTCCAAACTTAGTGGAAGTGTAGAAGAGTGTGCAAGCAGTAAGTGATTAGGTTTGCAGGGAGATGCGGTACACATAGGCCGAGCAGAGCCCTCTCGTGTCGGTCCAACAAGGTCAGTGTTGCGCCCAGTGTAGTCACTGCAGAGCTATCAAACAAGGTGGAAACAATAAAATTAATGTCAGTATGCCTCGTCGACGGGATGTGAGTGTGTTAGAACGGGGCAGAATGATCGGTCTCCGGGAAGCGGGTATGTCATAGCGTGACATTTCGGCTCGTACATGGCATGCTGCTACGACAGTGGTGCATGCTTGGAAGCACTGGATAATAGAAGGTCGTACGAAGCGAAGAGCGGGTACTGGACCACGGAACATGACCACAGCATGGGATGACCGTCATCTTGACCGCATGGCCATAACAGGACCGTACAGGTTCATCCACAGTGTTGGCCCGACTCTGTAGCACTGCAATAGGTGTGAACTAGTCTGCATCAACGGTTCGTCGCCGTCTGCTGCAAGTTAGACTACTTGCATGCATGCCATTACGTCGGCTTCCATTGTCCAGAAACCACAAGCTCCTCCGACTGTAATGGGCACATGAACACCATCACTGAGGTGCTGAGTGGCAAAATGTTGTCTTTTCGGACGAGTCCTGCTTCAACGTGTCCTACAGTGATGACCGCATACGCGTCCGGCGGTACCGTGGTGAGCGCAACCTGGAGGGCTGCATTGTTGAGCGACATAGTGGACAAACACAGGTGTGATGGTTTGGGGCGCCATTGGTTACAACAACCGATCTCGCCTCCTACGAATTGAGGGCACTTTGAACAGCAACCGGTATCTAACGATGCTTGTAGAACCTGAGGTACTCCCCCTGCTTTAGGTATCTCCATAGGCCACATTTCAAAAGGATAGTGCCCGGCCACATATTGGGAATGTAGAAGCCTTCTTCGAAAAGCGACGAGTACCATTGCTTCCCTGGCCTGCAGGTTCGCCTGACATGTCGCCCATCGAACATGTCTGGGATATGGTTGGTTGGCACTTGGTGCGTCACGGTCCTCCAGTAACCAGTGTCACGGATTTGTGGGCTCTAATACAAACTGCGTGGAGGGAAGTCCCTCAGGAAGTATTTCAGCACATGGAGGCCACACCAAGTACTGAATATTAGGGCTCAAAATTCATGTATAGATTTGAAAAGTTTATCATTTGTTACTTGTCATATACTTCACCTGTGATATTAAATTCATTTAATTCATGCGTTTGCTTCCAGGTGTTGCAATTTTCACAAATGGGGCAGTATATATACATATATATATATATATATATATATATATAAAAAATGTGTGTATATAAATTTGATCAACTTGAAACAAGCCCTGTGTATATAGGACATGGTTTTTAAAAGCATTAAAGAAAAACTTTTCAGAATGATTAACTGTGTGGGGAAACTGGATGCATTTTGTATCTGGCAATATGTGAATTGGTAAAAATATGGAGAGACAGTGCCAGGATGAAAGAAACCAAGCGTGTTTTTAAAGTAAGACCGATAATGTTTTAAAAATATATCAGAATATTATTTTCCATATGCTTTATTATAACTAATTCCCTTACACCTTAGACTACTTCTGCACATAGCACCGCCGTTATTCAGGCACTCTCACCAGTTTTTGTACGTCTTCGTCAAAGAATGGCGCCGTTTGTGATGGAAGCTAAGTCGGCACTTCTTGTTTCACAACATTGTCTTTGAAACGTTTTCCACAACGGTATTTCATCAGATGAAGAAACAGATAAATATCCCTTGGTGCCAAATCCGGACTGTATGGAGGTTGGTCGAATTGTTCCCAACCAAATTATGCAATCAGATCTCGAGTTAGGTTGGCTGTGTATGGCTGACATTGTCATTCAGCATTGCTTCCCCATAAACCTCGCACAATTGCCTAAGAATGTCTTTTGGTGTAACATTTGTCGCATTCAGAAACTGATCTGGATCGTTCGATTGTTTTGAACATTTCTTCCAAACTCTCTAACAACAGAAAAACACAAAGTGACGATCACTCATAGCTGCGTCTGGCTTCCTAATGAAGGAGGAAGTGATCGTTCTTGCTCAAAATCTCGACTGCAATGCTGCAGCGGCAAAATATTAAATCGGTACTTACTTTAAAAACACGCCTTGTACCTTAAACTACGGGAATATATAGGACGAATTAAATTTTTGCTGATGGAAGGATAGAGAAAAGTAATAAAATGAAAAAATTGGGCAAAGTAAGAAATAAGTGGAGAATTTTAGAGGAAGTTCATGAGAGCATCCATAGTTGCGATAGTGGGAATACATTTTAGAGGATATCTGTCCGCATACAACATATGGCTTAATGCATGTGAGAACCTTAGTTTTAACTCTGGAGATTCCTAATCATATTGTCTTATTGACAATTGTCTGTATTGCTTTATTGTTAAACACAGTAAAAATATTGAAATTGTAAATAATAAATTCAATACTACAAATACACTAATAATTTCTGAAATCTGTGTATGCGCTACAGTAATCAACTACCGTCTAAATATGTAGTCCCGAAAAAACAGCGTATAAGTTGCAACTCGTTTGAGCAGTATTCGCACTGTACTTTCAGGAGATTCAGCTTGAATCAGCTAAACGTAATTGAAGCTTTAATTTATTTGTGGTTCGCAAGTTACTTCCTTTCCACCAGTATCAAAAATCATTTCTTTGCCAATTAAATATTTATTATTGTGAATGTATAAATAATTAATTAAATACAATGAAGTAAAACAGAAGTAAACAGAATATTAATAGCCTATTAAAACACCGATTATGCTGCAACACAATTGAGTACTCAATATTAGAGTTCCCTAACATAGGGGAAAAATCTGATGTGTTACACTCATATGACTTTCTCTACTCTTGTACAAACTCTTTTAACAAACGCTTTTTCCCCATATGCTTCATCTTAAACCAAATGTTAATCTTATTGCTAATTTTCTTGTAGGTGCAAGGGGAATATGGTAGGCTTTAAGCGATAGTCAAATCTTTTAAGAGCTGGTTGCTATGTGGCGCATTCCATTCTCTTTGATGTCCAGGACATAAAAAAATGAATAACGAGTTCCCATTTGAGAAAAAGTATAAGTATTGGAAAATTTAAGGAATAACAAGTGATATCTCGAAAATGGTTGACTCAATAAAAAAATGTATATTACATAAATTCTGCATTTTAACATGATTTACATTTTTTGTATAGTAAAATTTTGTCTATCTCTTATGGTTTACCAGTTATGCAAAAGTCGTTCACAATGAAGAATACTTTTGGAAACATTCCCAGAAAATTTAAAATATACATTTTATTTTTCATGAAATATCCTGAGTATATGATATTTTAATCAAAATCGTTACAGCCATTTCTGAGAAAATTAAAATTTTCAAAAAATGTTCCATATATAGGGTCATCTTGGGTGGGAGGATTTTCTTGAAAACCTTCGTGTCGCATCTCTGGAAGATACTGAACTTAAATACCAAGTTTGGTGTTTATCCGACTGTTCATTTCTGAGTTATGCCGTTCACAGACAAACACACAGACACACACACGGGCATGTTTCTAAAATGCTTTTTTTGGTTTCAGGGTGCCTCAAAACATATACTTCCGACGAAATCTTGGTATCTAATTTTTGGGTGGAATACAATACTTCCCCTTCATACTATACGTAGCAGAGAAAGTAAAATGGTATTTAAATGGAACTCCTATTCATACAGAGCTATGTAACAAATTACTAATCAGGTACAAGCTGATAATTTTAGTATAATGGTTGTGAATACTCACGGTTTTAGCTTCATGCTCGTCATAGCGGTGGAGCCCATGGTCATGTGCCTTGTATACCAGTGGTGCATTCTTTGGTTCCTTAATGATTGCCTCCGTCACTTTCCCTTGATTACTGTTGGAATAATATGCAGCATTATTTTGCACTTCACGGTCCTCTTCCTTCTCATAGGGCTTGGGGGTAACCAACACACTGGGTTGATAGTTTTCCACATCACTGGTTTTATCTTCATCTACAGGAGGTGGCTCACGATGGTCCAGGAGAGCTCCATATGGTTCCAGAGGAGTGGCATGATACACAGGAGTCTTTGGCTGATTATTCGCTGTGGTACTTGACCTTACAGCCTCCAGAAGCACTTGCTGTTGCTCTGGAGTGAGGGCGTTATATGCGTTCTCCAAGTCCGTAATAAACGTGTGGGTTTCTTCATTCTGTTGGAAAAAGATATTTAATTAGATTTCTTTAAAAGCAAAATCCTAATAATTAGCAGTTAGCATCAGGAATATGGCACCCGAATACATTAGGCAAACAATAGTGCCTGTTTTGAAACTGAACTGGAATCTCAAGTGAGTGTAGATCACACAGAATGCTCTGTTTGGTAAAGCCTCTTGGCAATGTCGTATGGGATTTTGCATTAATTGACCCATTTTATTCTCCATGATACATTCAAATTTCCAGCTTCTTTTGAAAGCAGAATATGAGCTGCTTTCTTTCTTTTTGGTACCGAAGATCTGATCGTTATTCGTAGTTTTTGAAATATTTGAATAGTGCTATAAAACCAACTGATGACTAAATCCACTAAGCAATATATGTACTTTTAAAATAATAAATAAATCCTACTTTAACAACAAAGAATCACAGGGTGAGAAGTGTATCGAAGAGTGGTATACTACTTATATTACTGCTCACTATTGGTACTTGGAAAATGTTAGCAGATGAATACCGAAAATTACCTGTTATACTAAAGTATGTGGCATACTACACCGTTTACAACTAAAATCGTGCTTTTCGGAAATATTGGGTACCAGTGTCCCTAGCTTAGAAAAATAAATGCTAACTATAGCTTAAATTATAAATTCTAGACTGATTCTTTGCAATCACAAAAGAAAAGTGGAGAAGTATAAATAATGGATATTGGGTAAAAATGCGGTAGGTGTTACTTCCCGATAACGGGTGCTTTCAGGTCACAATCGATTCCTGTAAGGTTTTTCGGCACAACAGACTCGTGTCGCAAAGCCAACTCGTAAGAAATACTCCAATTTGTGATTATGTTGCTAAGCTTATCAATTTGGTCTTGTATTCAGTTCCATTGAAAGGATTCTGGTGGAATACAGAACTGTTTATTAGTATGAAAAGCAAACGTGAGCTTTTATTAGGTAAGCAAGGACTTTATCTTTGAGTTCCAAGTGTAGCCGACAATAGCAGTAAGTGACATTCTAATAATATATATTATTTCCAATAATTTTTATACAGTTTTGCATAATTAATAAATTTGTAAACGCATTGAGTTTCATGGATATTTTTATATATATATTTTTCCGGTATAGTCTTTCTTAATTTTGTTTTATCATCCCACTCTTCTTCCACTGAAGAGCGAGATGGCTGGTCACGTTTAGCTACCTAAAGTCTCCCTAAATGCGGAAGATCCAAGGAGAAGGGGTCCATTTGTTCCCTTCCCAGCGCTCTTTCCAAATAAAGGTCTGTAGAATAGCCTCGTCTCCAAATTGCTGCATTAAAAATCTATTTCAAAGAAAATCCAAGTCAGCGTACCCTTAATTGTTTATCAGCATAATGGAATTACTTGGAGACACCTACCCTCCACAACAGATGAGATATGTTCTTCCAGGCACCCACTCCTAAATAGAGCGCACGATGGCGCAGTCTACAAACTCATGATACAAGGTTTCTGCCGCTGGACGTCTGTTCTAAGTATTCGATGTCGATTCTGTCATGTCGCCTTTGTTTGTCTGCTGTTGCATCAGTTTCGTTGAGAGGAGAGTGTACTGCAGCATTCTAGTCAATGGGAACTTTCGGATTCGTAAATGTACTCGAAATGACGCTCCATCGTTGCAACGAATAGTCCTTGTGTATTCTAGATAGAACCTGGCAAACATCAGATATTTGTAATAGTAAAAAACTGTTTAAAGATTAGCCTTTGGTCATTCGTTGCCGGTAGGCCCCCAAAAGCCTCTCATCAGCAGTGAAATTCGCCTATCCGCTTATGTGAAAGACAAGTTATTCTCCCAAAGAGATTTATGATTATTCACCATCCAGTGAAGCGTTTTTTTCCCGAGGAGTACCAAACATTCACATTCGTTGCATTCAGCCCACAGCCAGGTTTACTACTTGGAAGCCACAGATTATCCCTGGCAATCCGAAAAACAGCTCCGGACTACAGACAAAGTCAAAAATGCTTTCAACCATGTGACAGAAGTCCTTGGTAATTGCAACGCTTGGGAATGTAAGAAAGTCTACTGGTTAGGTAGATGTGCACATATCTAAATGTTGAGTAACGTTGGAAAATGTTGAGTATCCCTATAGGCTGCTTCACTAATACAGCCCTTAGCTTAATCAATCTGTCATTACGATTCATTAACATAGTCTCTCGAGTCCGTAAACCTAACGCCCAAGATCTTCGTGCGACTTACAATCCTGATACCTAGGAGGTTAAGTGGCTCTCGGCAGTGACCAAACTGTAAAACCTCCGAGTTGATAAATGTAGTTCTGTACTACGATGCTGTAGAAAACCGGCAGTCAGACGGTGATATACCGTATTTTGAACGAAATTAGCATTAATAGAAAGAAAGACTTAAAGAGGAGTAATTATTGAAAAAAAAAATTCTGAAGAAAAGCGTCTAAGTAGTCCAAACAATTGAATGAAGCAGTACCAGCAATCTGGACAGCAACAAGCTTGAAAAGCTCAAACTATTCCGCCAGTTTTCCCTTTTGTTTTATCCCACTGTACTGTAGGAAATGCATATGGACGCACTCTGTGTTTTTGCGAAACTTTGTCTTACTTTTTATCAGGCTGTAATAATAACTATCCAGAACCATTGCGGTCACGATAGGCAATGATTCGTTTACTATCAATGGTAAGAGAAGCCCACATCCTCCGACCAAGGTTGATGATCGTGTCCCCCTTGTGTTGCCGGGATTCCAGTGTACGAAGCCATGAGTCAGGTGACTGCATCTCTTTCTCCGATGGCAATTGCAGATGAATAGTCTCAACGCTTGGAGATCCACGCTCTTCATCACATATGGTATCACGGACCAAAAATGAAACCGCGACGTTTGCAGATATTCTTCATTTGTGCATGTACAAGTCTGGGACACACTGTATGCCAAGCTGTAGAGTAGTCATTTTTGCATCACAGGTTATGTTTATTTTACCCAAAATTCTGTCTACTGTCTATTTAGGTTTACGCGAATGCTAATGTGATGAGGTATCACTATACTTTTTATAAATTACTTGTGCATTATAAATGCATAGTTTGTTATTCTGCATATGTTGTGGAATTTTCATACGGATTGTATACTTCCTTAGGAGTTAGCTGCAACTACGGCTGCTTGTTGGCAGTGCAATAAACGTTCTCCCAATAATAATTAAATAAGCTGAATTACAACAAAGCATTTTTTAATCCCAAACTTACCGGGTTCGATTCCCTCTGGAGGGTGGGAATTTTTCTCTAATAAAGATAATTCCGTATCCTCCCCAGAGTCTGGAATTATGAATGAAAGTGTGAATGTGTGTGTGTGTGTGTGTGTGTGTGAGTGTGAGTGTGTATGTGTTTGTGATTTAATGATTAAAACGCAAAGTTTACTAGAAAGCTAATGACAACCGAATAGGAGTTAACATCATTGCCTACAGGCAATAATATGCTCCAAAGGAAAGGCCGCCGACAAGACCATTGACCGAGTCGGATTCTGTGGTCCGCATTCGGGAGGTCCGGGTTTTTTCGTGGTTTCCCTCAGCCACCAAGGTAAATAATGGATTGTATATTTAATACCACGACCCAAAGTTCCACCTTAAGTTAAAAAAAATAGTAAAAATTAAAAATAGGTGGTAATAGCGAATGTTGTGCCATCTATCCACAGACAATGAAAGTAGGTAGACTGGACGGCATTTAATGCCATTTGCATGGCACGAAGCAGAAGATCTGACTGCTATGAGCTAGGGTCGCTATGTGCACGTGACGAAGCAAGATGGTATGGTTACAGGGATGAGACCTAGAAGGCTAGCTGTCCGCCACACATCGATCCACGAGTTATCTACTAACAGATCCGTCTACTAACAGTTCCACCAAGAATTACATATGGCAATGTAGTTAAAGCGACGTAAAATAAGTAAATTAATAATAATAATAATAATAATAATAATATCATTGTAGTTAAACGCGGGGAATAAATGGAACTTCAAAGAAGAATATTTCAGAGATTACGGCCGTTATGAATGTTAGTTTTAAAATCAAGGAAGATATGTTGAAGACAGTCAGTCTCTTAATAAAAAATAAATATTTAAAACCCGATTCTTTAAGTGTCCATAGGATTAAAATTTAAAAATTCATTTCATTGTGGTCTGGTACTTTAGGGTCACGAAGGTAGAGGATATGGCATTGGGAAACGTATTGTCTTTTAGCTGAAAATGTGGCTTTGCTTCTTCCATTTACTCTAGAGGCCTCTAGTGTGCCGCATTTCTTGTGGAAAATGGTGGAGTAATTTTTTGGGAATAACGCGTTTCTCCTTGGGATGTTCTGCGAAAGTTAGTTTCATGTAAACCGCGCAAATCGTAGTTACTTAAAAGCTATAAAGTATAAACATATAAGCCCTTAACGGTTAAAAGAAACTAGAACTAAAGACTGGGAGACAATCTTGACCGCGTGACATCACGCATCGTCACAGAATGGTAGTCAATTTGGAGGGTAACATTACTGATTCGCCGCGCAGTAGAACTTGTGCAGTTCGGGAATGTACAAAGAAGAATGTTAGAGAGATTGCGTTTTCCAAAGCTTGCGGTGTTCTATGAAATTATGTAAAATAAAACGCTAAGAATAACAATAATGAAAGATCTTGAATATATTTTTGTTCAAGTAGACACAGTTCCACTAAGAACTAAAAGATCTCAAAATCTCTTCAAAATAAGAAGTAAAAAAGGTACATTTTAAACGCATACAAAAAATAATAAATAGGTAACATAAAGAGGACCCTCTGACAGTAGTAGAACAAATATGGAGGGTGGTGCCGCTTCGACAAGTTGTAACAAATAGCACTAGTATGCCACCGCAACACTTGATGCAGATTCACAGTTCTCTGTTATCGGTACTAAAATAGAAATGAAACATAAGTTGCGATGAAATACAAGCAGTTGAGGCTTGTGAATAATATTATAAAATATACGTGTTGGTTTTGCTCATCACTTCCTCACAAACCTAAAAATACGCTGCCCAACAGCATTAGGTAAGTTAGACATTTTCCGTCAATACTTAGTGGTAGTGACTACTTATGGATCCATGAAAAATATTAAAATATTGGTGAAACTACGAGAAATCTGAGAGTTTTACTAAACGTGTTCAATATATTCCAAATAAGAAAGAAAAACGAAAGAAACAAAGGACAGTGAAGGAGAAAAGTTTCCATGAAATTGGTCTACTATGATCGTTTCTAAATGGCTCATATGAACATGTTAGCAATCAGCTATGGATTAAAAATTATGTAAATAATGCTTGATCAAAATGTTGGACAGAATCAATGCTATAAAAGGGCGAAATCCTGAACGGATACTAATACGAGCAAGTGTTCTCATTTATAGCGGCATTTAAAAATATCTATTTTGATTTATGTTTGAATCCGCAACCTATTTAAGTCACCATTGCATATTACTTAGATGCAATAAATTAAGAACAGAAATTCCGCATTCTGTTAAAAACGAGTTATCTATACTAAATTAAATACCTGTAAGGATGTAAAATTATTAAAGTATTTACCTGGATATCGTAACCACCAGCTCCGATGGGTAGGTATTCATACTTGAAGTCTTGAATTCCAGAATGCCTACTCGGGCGAGCAGGAGGTGGTGTAGGCAGGAACTTGACGCTGCCCTTCTTAGATATCTTCTTCTCCGTTGCAGCAGAGACCAAGATCGCCAGCAAAAGCCAGCAAATAACCTATATCAAACAAGGATAATTAAATTTAAATGATTGCTGATGTAGAAGTACTCATTGAAGAAAATATGAACCGATTGCTGTAGTACTTCGTATGTCATATGAATTAGGTTTACCTCGGAATTCTAAACCCTCACATTGTTTTGTTTAAAACAGTAGTTGTTTCTTAGCAATAAATGGAAAAATTAACATAACAATTCACATGGTCGCATACCGGACCCTTTTACTTTACTTTTCTTCTGCCTCTTCTTCTTCCTTTCAAGGATGGGCCATTGCTGTCCCGTTCCGAGGCTAATTGCATTCTTCTATCTTCTTCAGTGACCCAGGTCACGTTTTCCAACGTGCTGGTAAAAGAATGCTTGCAACGCTAGTCTGTGTATGGTCACTTCTCCCTACAGAAATTTGCTAGTTTTTCTGATATTCCTTACCAATTATATCTTCTTCTTTAACGGATTATCCTCCTCTTTGTAGACTTACACCCCCAAGAACGTACAAGCAATGCCTTTTGTCAGTATCCTGTCGAGGAGTAAGCAAACTTTGGATCATACATATCCAGGATGGGTGATCCTAATATTTGGTATGAATGAAGAAGAAAATGCAATGTAGTGATGAAAGGGATGATAGGAAAATTCGCGGATCAAGTTATACAACCCAACATGCGTCTAGCGACCAAGAAAAATCGCGAGAAATCCTTCGGCCGTATTGGCAACCGTGGTTTGAACCCGAGACCTCCCGAATGCGGGTCATAGACTTTACCCTGAGACATTCCGGTCAGTTATATTCCTTGGTGTTAATTTTTCCTTTATTTTACTAATTTTCCTTTAGTCTCTTATTGTTACCTGCTCAACCGGTCTAACGAATCTCATTTGTGCCGTTTTAATTTGCTTCCAATCCTGGGCTCTTAAGAGCCCATGTTTGACTACCATATAACATTACAAGTAATAATAGAAAATTATGAAATTTAATTTGCACAGCTTGTGATATTTCTTCCAAACTGTTCCTTATAAATCCATATGGCCTTTTGTATTTCTGTAAACTTTCTTCTAAATCTGAAATAGCGAGTGGGGTAGCGGGAAGGAACTGTGTATGGAGACAGTCCCACTTCAAGATGTTGAGCGACCCTGCCCACGCGGGCTCCAGGTTCCCTCTGGCCCGGAGGGTAGCAACCTGTAAGGGTGGGTTAGTCAGACAAGCTGACTGAGGAAGTAAACCCTGAGCGCAAACTCTGGTCCTACTAGATAGGGATTTATTATTGGGCCAGTAACCCAATATAGCAAAAAGGAACACTCATAAGGCTAATCAAAAGAATGATTAATTGATTTCCTTTTGAATTACATAACTAGAGTGCGATTCTAGCCGAGTTGTTTATATACATATGAAACATTTAACGAAATACAGCAGTTTTTTTATTATTACGCTATTAGCATAACAATGCTGGCTTAAAATATGAAATTTTGAATTCAGGATGTAGAATAATATAAACCTTTGTTGCAACTTATTTAGTATGCGTACCTATGTATTAGCAGAACTCGCAGCTGTACTTTGGTTATCCCGTTATAAGCTGTGGTCTATCGTTTTCCGTTCTCTATATCCCTCTTTTCCAGGCGTTACGCGTTACAAAAATCACTAGCAAAGTTCATTTTTCTACAGACATTAGGATAACATTAAAATATATGTATTAAATATATAGTTTAATGTTCAATAAAGTTAAGGGAGAAATAAAAATAAATTTGAAGCACATTGAATTGAGAATATCTTGCTTAGTGTGCAAAATTTATACCTTAGGTATAAGGATTTCAAACGCAAAGTTTTCAGTCTTAATTCGCTATTGCATTCAACTCCAGTTTGTGACTACACCTACTTTTTTAAGCTTTTTAACATACTTTAACCAAAGGATCATACGGATGAAAGAAAGTGTGAACTAAATCTGCAAATGAACTTTGTGATATAAAGACCTTTAGCTATCTGATATCATTCTAAGAACCTAGAAAAAACTCCAATATAAACTTCACCAAGGTATCGGGACCCCAAACCGGATCAGGAGTATCAAGAGTTTAGGATCTTCTAAAGTTTAGGTGTTTCCCATAGAAACGTTCAACACTTTAAAAGTGTGTTTTTGTACCTGAATAATAATAAAAAATGGTATACTTTCTTAAACATCCATATAGTGTTTATCATATAACAGAATTGGTCAGTACGGTTATGCTTATAAGCTTTGGGTACGTAACATTATTTACAAAGCTCTATAAACGGAATTTGTAGTTTTGACTACACATCTAATTATTAAATTGTGCAATGTGTTCACCTTCGCTGATAGACGGATATGTAAGCAATATGCCGTCACTCTTCGCGTTTACTGTACGCCATTTGTTATCTGAATGGGTTATTTCTCTAATGGCGCAACAGCTTTCCTCTCTGTAAAGTTATAAAACGCTTAATAAGCTTGCCAATTGCGCCTTATATTAAATGAGAAACACAATGAAACTCGGATTATTTAAATATCTATAACACATCACAAGCAATATACTGGGGTAACCATTGCAGGTTCGAGTTGATTATTCTCCTCCCTGGTGTCCCGATCGGCTGTATTCAAATTAGTACCTTATCAGTTTGCCCTCCAAAATTAGTTCCCTGGGCCCTGAGGAAGCACGAGGAAGTATTGACCACCTTACCCGTAACTATTACCAATCGAGACAGTCGTGAATCTGATGTTTATGTACCAAAGCCATGCGGAACATTGTGAATTATGGTTTTTTAAAAAGGTTAAAATTGAAATGATAAATCTTCACGTTTACTCTGTTTAATGAATCAAAAGAAACTCAATGCGTACGTTCGCAGTTCCAGCGTACCGAATTGCAGCGAAGTAGCTATTCGCATGCAAGAAAATAATCACAACTCAAGTAAAAAGTTGTCAGAGAACAAGATGTATAATTAAAGCTTAACAACACAGGTTTCCCATACAACAACTTCCTGAAAAGAGTAGATTTTGATGTTTCAAACTCAGTTAAACTACTTCATAATGTCTTTTACCCATGAGATTTCGTATATGTATATGTGCAATCTATTTCCCAAGAAACCAGAAACTCGTATTAGCGAATGTTACTTTCGTAGAGGCATCTGGAAGATGTGCGTTTGCTAGCAATCATTGTCTGACCGGAGGTTGGAGAAGCAGTTAGTTACTTTCTCCTCCATATGGCAGCGTTTTCAGCAGGCTCCTTTGACTGTAGCTTGCCTACTGAATCGAGGTGGTCTGTTTTCCAGCTTCCTCCAACTTCCACGTCTCTTATCCGACCATATGGTAATCCAAGTGCTTTCATTCTACCAATTAATCCGGAATGACTAAATTGGGAAAGGATGCCAGCCTACATAATTGAGCATGGAGCATTGCTGTATGTTAAAAAGGGCCAATGAAATTCAGAGAAACGGCCACTGGTATTGAACCTTAAGTTTTGATCTCAACAATCTATATGTTTGTTTTTTATTTGACTAAATTTCAGAGATTAGGAATACTCATACAAAAAAAGGAAAGAGGTTTTTTTTAAAATTGTCGCTTAGAAAGGTCCTCAAAAACTGTAGAACCAGGCTGAAATAGAGGGTTTGCCCAAATGCCCAAACGCAAAGTTTGAATATACAAGCTCAGATGCGTACCAATAGCGCCTGAAATGTTAGAACTTAATTTTCTTTTAATCTTGTTTCTTACATTTTTTCCGCTTTTAAACATTCCTCAAGATGTCATTTTTTTTAATTACTTTCAATTTTCTTTGAAGATGGATAAATTAGCCTTTACTTTATATCAAGGATAGTTTTGTACTTAGGGTTTTAATAATTTAATTATTGACTGAACTTTAAAAAATTATAAATCTTACAAGTTTTATTATGTTTTACGAAAATAGCCTTTAGTGTTACACAAATTTAATTTTTTGTTTTAAAGAACTTCTCCCCATTTTCCGTTCACCTGGCTAATGCCTGTGTATCGAACTTTAAATCAAACCAAATTTGCCGGCCCTCGTAGCCGTGGTCGCTCCAGCGCTCCGCCAAGCTGAGGGTCGCGGGTTCGAGTCCTGCCACGGGCATGGGTGTTTGTGTGTGTATGTGTGTTGCGGAAATAAGCGATATGAAAACAGTAAAACACAGTAGCGTAAACTGGGTATAACAAGGAACTTTAAAAAAAAATAAAAAAAATAAGAAATTAGCTCACCCAGCGCTGGTGTGGAACACAGCCGATAAAGAGTTTTTATCAACATGAAAGAAAAACACTACAGGCAATCACAAGAATTGGCCCGTTTATGTGCACTCGACTGTACATTCCAAAATAATGTGGCATAAAAGATAAATGCTAGAAGGCTGAAGTTTTGATAGTACTGTAATCCATGTAAAGAAAAATAGAGAATAAAATCTTCAATTAAATTTGTACCTTTTAAAAATAAATATTGAATATATAGAATTAATAGAATAAATACATAGCAATACAATATTTTTAATGAACAGTTGGTTCTCAAATTAACAGAAAACTATATTGTTTTGTAATGCCAAGTTCTTTTGAAAGCAAGGGAGAAAAAATCATTTTAAAGTCCCATTTCGCAAGACTCGAAAATGCTTCTCGCATAAGCGACCTAGTTGTGACGTCACTGTCTAGTATGAACTGAACTAGAGGTATATGCTTCTATTAATGGTGAATGTGTGTGAGAGCTTTAGTTTCGCATTTTTGTTATAAAGAATGACGGACAAAGCTTTTAAAAATGCTCAATCTACCATACATGAATACATTGTGATAGCATAGCGTTTTAGATATAACGATGTTTTTGTCGCACCCGAAATTCCTGGATCAAAAAACATATTTTAAGTAGCATACCTACCCATTATACTATTTATTAGTTTCCAGGAGATAACAGTGAAACATAGTAATACTATTTCTCATTCACGACTAAGTATTAAATCAAGCATCTGGTTTAAAAATCTTTTTCATTGGGATACCAGATTTGTTACCTATTAATTTGCATTGCATAGAAATATAATGCCACAGGAATAATGGAAGAAAATGAAAATCGCTGCAAATTGTTGACGCCCAGAAACATAAACGTAATGCTGAAAATGCTCCAAGACACCTCTAAATATTGTATTAGGATAACATTAAGAAAGGAGCAAATAAATCAATACGGTTTTATTTTATTGCATGAAGATGGTGATTTAGTAATGATAAACAGAACCATTAGTTTCTCAGCATAGAATGATCAGATGTTTTGATTTTTACCCAATGTTTCTTAATGTGGCATCAAAAAAGATAGTTTTTGTTTGGGTAATAGCGTATTCATTATTATCTTTTATTAAATACGTACCAAAGTCAACTAAAACGTTAAATGCAATCCTTAAAGAGGCTAAAAGCGGCAAATGTATGCTTTCAACGACTTGGCATAAGAAAACAATTAAGCATAAAAACAGGAAAAAAAAATTACAAACATTTATCATATCAAAATGATCCTCGCAAAAATACACTGCAGATTTATACGACATATGGTTGACATTTCTTCGCCGGTGCAAAATCCTTTTCTCCTGATTTGAGTTTTTTTTTTGAATAAACAATTTGTTAGAGATGCAGAAAGGAACTATACAAGATTTTCAGCCTTTTTGCTTCAACATCTGGTCGGAATTCATGCTGATCCCGAAAACATTCTGCTGCATGTGCTACACAAAAACTGCACTTAACTACACCATACACAAAAATAATGGCAAATAAAACACAGTTCGTGTTCGTTTACATAGCACAACGTATTTGATTCTCTCTGCTCGGAACCGCTAACTGAGGCGGTGACGTCAGACCAATAAGGATACGCTATTGGCTCACGTGACCTCTTTGCAGATTAAATTGTAATTTAATGGCATTTAGAGTCACTACTTTTACCTCCTGGTTTTATTTTCGGATTCTACGTGAAATTTTCAATCAAAATAGCTCACATGTGAGCATAAATACATTGTCGTGCATGTTCCCAATTCTTGGTATGCTTTTACGCACAACGATGCTTTTCTTCTGCTGTATTAAAGACATTTCAAACCCAATGCTTGAAGTGTTTGCAAAGATGTGCGCGTGTGTGAACAGCATAACTCAAAAACGAAAAGTCGGATCAGTACCAAACCTGGTATTTAGGTTAATATCTCCCAAAGACGCGACTGGAAGATTTTCAAGAAAATTCCCCAACTACCCTTTACATGGAACATTTTTCGAAAATTTTGATTTTCTAAAAATGGCTCTAATGATTTGGATTAAAATACCATATGTGAAAGATATTTACATGACAAGTCAAATTTATATCTGGAAGTTTCTGGAAATAGCCTGTAAAGTCCTCTTCATTCGGAAGGAATTTTGTATAAGCCTGTATAACTGGTAAACGCTAAGCGTTACACAAAATAAAATACGAAATTTATTTCAAAAAAGTTTTTATGAGATATCCGTTAGTAATGGTTTGAATTATTCATTATTTGGCCATTCTCTTGAAGTGTTGTCAACATTTACTGGTTTCTCGCGATTGCGTGATAACATTATTGAGTTTTAAAGTCAGCGTACAGCGTCCAGTTCTAAACATTTGACTATCGCTGTTCCGTTTGTATCTGTAAGGAAATGCGTAACGTAGCTATTCCTGCAAAAAATTGATTTGGATTAAAATGTGATAGGTAGAAAAATAAGCTTTTGTAAGAATAGTTTGTATATCCACTAATAAACGATAGGAGTGTAGAGAAAATCATCTGAATTTAACAGGTCAGAGTTTTATTTAATACTTTTCGCTTTAAAAATCAATAGTTCAAAAACTCTTCACAATACATAACTCTTATATGCGATTTTTAAATTTGACTTTGCGGAGCGTGCACAGAAATCTTCAGAAGAACTGGATAAAAGGCCATCTTGTGGAAGATATTGGATGAGCGAAAGTGCTAAGAAAATGAATTGCCACAAATTCAAATTGTAAACAAAAGCATGTTATTCAGATTGTTTTTGCATATAAAGGTAAGCAACCACAATATAAAAAGATAAAGGAATATAAAGGTAATACTAAAGTTATAGGTTCATCCATAACCTTGAATGCGCAATTCAAATCTCTTCAAATGTTTGCTTCTCGTGAACATAAAAATAACAGTTCATTTTACACATAAACTTAGGTTACAAGCCATACAACCTTTATATTTGCTTCACCCTCAATCACAAGGAACCAAAGAATCAGAGAGCAAGTGTAATCTAATATTTCTGTAATTCCATATCATGGGGCCATTCGCAGATCACCCCACATTGCAAGCACACATGCGTATGCTGTAACAATCAATTTTTGGTTTTAAATTAAGAAACAAATAAATTATAACATACCTTATTCTTGTTCATTTTGACATTGCGGGAATTGTACGAGTATATTGCGATACAAGTGCTGTAACTAAGAAAAGTTTGAAATTGCGAGACAAAGTTGAATATTTTCTGTTTCCAAGATTCTTCAATGCATTTATCACATGCATATATCGCATACTAATTTTCAACTATAGTGTTTAATACAAATAGTACTTATGCAAAAATGAAATGAATAATTTACTAACACCTGTTAAGCATGGTGGTTTCAGTGTCAAGGTCACTTGTGGTGAAAAGGCGAACGATTATCCACGTATGGTTGTTGACGTTAAAGCAATCAATAACTTGCAGCTCATATTTTGCTGCTGCATAAATTAAATTGTAAGAAAATATTTACAAGTATGCCCTAAGTGTTCTTCTTCTTCTTCTTCTTCTTCAACAGATTACCTTCCTCTTTTTTTGGACTTACATTCCCAAGGACTTACAAGCCAATGTCTTGGGTCAGTAGCCTATCGAGGAACAAGCAAACTTTAGTTCATAGCATATCAAGGATGGGTGGTCAATTGATCAGGCCATTGACTGGTATGGCGATGAAAAAGAAGGGAATGAAGTTAGTGATGAAAGGGTTATAGAATCAAATTATTAAACCCAGAATTCGCTTAGCGGGCTGAAAAAAGCCGGGAGAAACTTAAATCAGATTGGTTGATCCCTGGGTGTGAACTCGGGACTTCCCAATGCGGGTCACAGACATGCCTGAACCACCCTGCTCGCTCCGGGTATTATTTAAATGGTAAAGTTCAAATATCAACTTTGATTATATTACACGTCTGTAATAATATATATATTAGAGTATTTAATAGAGTTCATGTGCATCTGTGCTGTAGAATAAGCAAAACACTCAAGTAGATTAGTTTACTAACACTGTATACAGTAAATTCAAGTTTCTACTATAACAGTATGAACGTAAAGTGCGTCGAAAAACTCTTTTGCCCTCTGTGCTACTATCACTTTGAACGTTTAGGAACTCAGGTATTGGATTCCCTCTTGTGATTAATTACCACTTATATTTCCGTTTTTCATTGTGTAAGTGCACTGGCTTCTATTTATGCCGTCCCCGCTGCCTTGGGAGGCATTCTACTGCCTTCACAGATGAATATGTATAGCAAGGAGGAGGTGCGTGTATCTGTTTACCTTTTCGGAGTTCTATTTTATAGGCACATTTCTAGATTATCAGGCGGCGCCGTGGCCGAGTGGTTAGACCGCTCGCCTTTCACCGAGGCGGCCCGGGTTCAATCCCAGGGACCTGCATGTGGGATTTGTGGTGGACGAAGCGGCGTCTGGGCGGGTTTTCTCCGGGTTCTCCGGGTTCTCCGGTTTCCCCCGCCATTCATTCCACCAATGCTCTATCATCACCTTTCGTTTCATCTACTTCCTTCATCCCATACCAGGCATCGGGCTGATCACCCATCCTGGATGCGATCCATGATCCATGAGTATCTGCTCCTCGACGGGCCTCTGACCCCAGGCACCCGCTTGTAAGTCCTGGGGGTGTAAGTCCTACATAAGAGGAGGGTAAACAGATAATGAATGAAATTTCTAGATTATTCGTATATAAATATATAACGTTGAGCAATAACTTTACTCTTTACCACTTATAATAACCATGTTAAAATAACATAAAACTAAATAAGGCCATGTTTTGCACAATATCTCCATGAAAAAAATGTAATGTCATAATCTAAAGCTGAAGTATGTTATGCTTTTTACTCTCAAAGAGGACACCTTTAATTTGGAATCATGTGTCAAATCCAAATATACAGGTAAATAAAACAATCTTTTTAAAAAGTATTTTAATGAAAATATAATGTAAACTAAAATAAATTATACTTTTTACTCTCAAAGAGAGCACATTTACTAAGTATTACTTTAATAATCTGTCCAGTCTCCATTCTTATACAATACCTGATTTAGCTGCCTAGACACTGGATCACTTAGAACTCTGGCTCTAAACCTAAATGTTTCCACATTTCATGACAGTGTTCCCAGAGGACGTCGAGTGATTCACTGCTTGTGGCTAAATTAGGTATTGGACAAGAATGGAGATTGGACAGATTATTAAAATAATGCCTAGTAAATATATCCTATTTGAGAATTAAGCGTATAATGTATTTCAGTTTTATATTATGTTTGCCATTAAAAATACTTTTCCATGGAGGAATTGTGCAAAACAGGGTTTTATTTAGTTATATATTTAAACGTAGTTATTATATTAAGTGATGATGAGTAAAGCTATTGTTCAAAGTTATATATTCATATGAAAATAATCTAGAATTGTGCGGTAAAACAGGACGCAACTGCATGCGCGTAAAGGTAAACAGATACACGCATCTTCTCCTTGTTACACATACTCGCCTGTGAAGTGCAGTAGAATGCCCCCCAAAGCTGTAGAGACGGCATAAATGGAAATGAATGTACCAAGTCGCGCTTATTTCACTCTTTGTCCTACTTGTTGCGTATACTAATGCTTAACTTTCCTTGTGAATTGCGCTTGAATGCATTAACGTCCTCAGGACGACTATTATGCATTTCTCTGAAACCCCCTTCTGTAAACCACAGGATACTCCAGCAATTCATTACGCCGACAGAACTGCCGTTATGTTTTGTTAGAAAGTCAGTGGCAAAGGTGAAATTGCGGCCTTGGCATTGACATTTCGGCGGCTCGTTCAATGTAGTGCTAAATAGAGGCATTCTATTCCTCATGAATGAGGAGTTTCTGAAACCAGTTTGAGTCTCTCTTGAACCGGGCCAAGACATTCACGAGTTATATACCGCATGTGGGTCACTGTGTATCATTTAAATGTATTCATGTAGAAGCAGGCTACGGCATCATTAGAAGGCACATGACTCAACTTTCATGCATTGCTATTTTTTCGTTTTCAGACAGCAGCACAATTCCTGTCTTTTTGTGCTCAGTGGGTATTATGGATCTTAATTTTCAGTTAGGCCATAATTTAATTGACGGCAACTTATCTTTTGTTTAGAGACTATGCAATATAGCAATACCCTTTGTTTTCTACAGGAGTTTAAAATACTCTGCTAAACATATTACACAAAACAAGTTATGTTCGGACGGCTAATCACATGATTAAAATTAGTGATGGGACGATAACACTATTTGTCGATACTCGGTACTGGATACCGATACTCGATAATTTATAAACATTTGTAAAGGCAATAGCTTGCTCACTGAATTATGTTCTTATTAGTGGTTCTTTGTGTAAAAAAGCATGTAACCAATTTTGTATTGTATGCTAATTCCGAAATTGTTCCTGTTTGACATTCTTCAATTGGTAGCAAATTTTTATCTATCCTTTTGTTGGACAAGGCTAATTATTATTAATAATAATGATGATGATGATAATAATAATAATAATAATTCCTTTGCTTCCATTAAGTAATTGTATTTTGTGCTGAAAACTTTCTTTCAAAGGATTTTCTATCTATAGAAAAAAAATACTAGCAATTCTTCTTTATTCTGCAATCCTGAAAATATAAACTAATACATATTTTGCATGAAACTCAAACAACTAAAAGTAACAAATATTCCCATGTGCTATATTCTCACGTCTTGAGTTGTGATTTGTTTCTGTTGGATTCACAGATATTGTTCACCGGAGTAGGTAAATGTAATCGCTGAGAGTGAGGCTATTGCAGAAACGCAATTTAGTGCGTCAGCTAGATCAGCTTCATTCACAACTTGGTTAACGCTGCATGCTGTATGAGTACCTCTACTCCTTCCCCCATTGTTTTGCATGTTTTCATTTGAACACAAGAGTCTGTGGAATTATGGATTGATTTACTCACAGGAAATGCAGTCAAGATCTATCAAGCACTATAGTCCAGTAACTCTTTGGGGACACATGCGAGGCAATAACGTAAAGTCTTTCCTTCCTTATCTAGCATTAAGTTAAATGGAACAATTTTAAACAATGCAAAACTTAAAAATTTAAAAGTATCGAGAAATATCGAAGGTTTACTTCAAAGTACAAGATACCACCGAGTATCGAAAGTATTGAAGTATCGGCTGTATAGAGATCCTATCCTTAATTAAAATAGTATGAACTTTAGAGATATTCCAGCTTTTGAAGCAGTTCAAACTTAGTGTTTAAAGCAAAATCGGACACAGTACGAGAAAGCAAGATTTGTACATTCACAAAACTTTCTCTATCCATTATACAGTCACTCATGTCCATGCCTTATGTCTTAATTAGGCATGTAATTAAAAACTTATCACTCTATCTAGGTTGCGTTATTCACAATACATTTGTATTCATGAATCATTTGGAATAAAGTAATAAACGTTTAGTTACATACATATGTGGAAATAACCTTCAAATGTTTATATCGGAAGCATGGAGGAATAGTTAAAGAAGTCGTAATAATAAGGTCCTCTGAAGCTTGGGGGAGAAAAAATAAACGAAAAAGCTCATGCTTGGAAGCATGTTCCAACAGATAACACATTTACATATTTTGTGAAAGCGTATTTATACTGTATGGAATACTTTAACACTTAAAAGAACAGACAAACAAAACAAAATAAATAAAACACAGAAGTAGCTTAACCTAATGAACTATAAATTTTTCGTGATTAAGTTTTGGTCTGTGCATTTGGCTTCGTAATAATACCAAATTGTAGTAATTTAGGAAATAAGACTTCACGGCTAATCACAGAAAATACAATATATATGCTTTGTTCCTCATCCCATTATCTCAAACATGTAATACCTACTATAATTTAATATATTTCAACCGTTTGTGAGAAAATAAAAAATAATTTAAAGCTATTTTGAGATGTGGGGATTCCCTATCAAAGATTCTTGGATGAAGTTAGGTATTCACTTGAATTTTCGTTTTTGGGGTTATGCTCTTCACACACACACACACACACACACACACACACACTCTCTCTCTCTCTCTCTCTCTCTCTCTCTCTCTCTCTCTGACTCTCTATCTATTTGGCACAATTGGTTTTCACAAAATGTTTTCTTGATGATATCAAAACGTACATTTCCGGTAAAAATCTCGGTGCCTAACTTTTTAGGCAATAAATGTGTCTTCTTCCTAGGATAGGTGGATTAAAAGCGAGGAGCTGGTGAAGCTATTTTATTGTAGGCATTCTATTTACATAATAATAATAATAATAATAATAATAATAATAATACCTTAATGTATTTTAGAAAGCAACTTGGTTTACCATAAATTAAATTTCACTTCAAAGGTTTAAGGTGAGACTAAATGGCTAACGTTGCCAAAAGATGACACTCTATGTTTTTTGTGTTGTCTTAGAATTGCAATTTCGTCTTTAATCTTATATGTACTTTACTCGTATTATTCTAAGCACAATACGTTATTTTAAATATATTTTTAAAAACTGCATTTCCCAACTTGTAATTTGAACTCAGCGCCACCTCATAGAAAAGAAAATCGTAACTTATATCTTTGGAATATAAAGATACATCAGCTCATATTTCAGAAGAAAATTGTGCCAGAAACTCTTATCCACTCAGCTAGAGTATCTGTTACATTATTATTAGATGGTTATGTACTAGTTGGCCTCAATATAAGTGCGATTTGTGGAGGGCGCCATTGTTTTGTTGGCAATGCGTGACGTCATCAATGCTAGGAGTGGAGGGGCAAGGCGATAGGGGAATGTGCAGTTGCACAACGAAAACAGTACTGCATTTGTACGCCTCAGCCTCGCTAAAGTAGGTTAAAGACATACGAAGGCGGGTTGTACTGAAGACTCCAGCGAATCATACTACCAGCGCCGCCGAATGTAGTACATGCACCTTATGCGCCTGAACTGACAACATAATCATTAATTACGCTCGGATAAATATTTAAAAAATATAGATGCCAATTTAAAATCAGACAGGACTTTATTTTCTGATAAAATCTTGCCTCTACGATACTTAGAACGCGAGCTAGGCATATTTTATCTCCACATGGGTTTCGTCGTTCAACATGTACCTATTCGACAACGGAAAGCCTGAAAAAACAAAACCATTCCTTCTTCAAACGCTTATTTGAAATAAAAACGTACAGTATGCTACGAAAATACAAGCATGCAATTTGAAAAGGAATGAGTTGAATTTTAGTTCATTTTAAGATTAGTGGTGTGTTATTTTATTATTAAAGTGCGGGGCATATATTCGTGTTTCAAACTCGAGTAGAAGTATTGTTAATGTATAAATGAAATATTATGTTTAATCTTTGCCCTTGTATTTTAATTTGACGTGAGCACATGTCCATGGAAGCTGGGACAAGTTATTTTTCGATTAACAAACGGAAGTGATTCGTGCACAGTGTGGAAAAATTGTATTTAATGCATACAACTTAAAAAAAGTGTAACTCAATATGGCTGGATTTCAAGAGCTAGTCATGCAGAACAACTTCAGTACGGAGATTTCAACAAAGAAATTGCCAGGATAAAGTAGAGTAAAGTGATGACTCCGAATTAAGTGCTTTCGAATAAGGCGAAGAGGATACCCCTGAAATGCCTGCTGTTCCAATGATGTAACGTGTGTCATGGGTTAACACCATCAAGATAAGATTTTAATCCTTTAAGGATATTTAATGTGTTTTAATGTATAGAAATGAAATTGAATTTTATTTATGGACGCTCTTTAACTACTGTGGTCCCATTCTATATTGGGCGTGAAGGAACGGAAATTTTGTTCACAGGCCTCTTTATCAGACTTGAGTTTCTTATACGCGCCGTAAATCTACGACACGGGATCACCAGCTTTACTTCCCTTTCGAAGGAAGCCATACTAAGGATTTTTACTCTCGAAAAAATCCATTGTCCTCCGCCAGATTTGAACCCGCGACCTAGGTAGCTGGAGGCTATCACGGTATCCCTAGACCACCATTAGAAATAGCGCTCTGCCGATCCACCGGCGTTTGTATGCCTTTAATTGTTGCACTTACTTAGTAATTGCAACTCGGAACTGTGGATATTTTCTTTACGTATCCTTCCGATGTCCCGCCCACTTGTTTCGTAATCGAACGCACTTAGATCATGACCTACTAATGTATTATCGGTTAAGAGGATAGGAATGGCATGCTGAGATTGCAGGAATCTGAGAGGTATAGAATATGCAACAGCAGATATAACTTCAAGTTCTGGAAGAGATATCACCGTTATAAAAGGAATTACTGAGTCGCCACATTCCTACGCACCTAACAGAGAGGAAGCAGATGCTGCAAAAAGGAAAGGAAAATCTTAAGCGAGTTGCAAGAGAACATGCTGAAATGTCACTGTAGCAAATCCTGAGGAACGAACGGTATCAAGTGCCTTCCGGTGCTTCGCAGGTCTTCAGATCTTCTTGTCTGTAAAACAAACTTTGAAACATGAGCGCCGACTAACCAATCTGCGAACTCCCTGGAAATTCAGCAACATACTCCTGATCGACTTACAAAGTGATAATTCTTATTACATAGTTCAGACCGTGTCAGAACTCGGTTTTCGGCACTAAATGAAACCTGTAATTTTTTATCTTGAGGCAGTATTTTATATCACACCACTGTGAATGCCAGAGTGATTGTAGTGTAAACTAACATTATTGTATGACAATGATTTTAGATGTTTGTTAGCCATAAGCATTGTTAGGAAATAAGTTTACACGACCTCACTGAAACTGACAATAGGAGTGGGTAACAATAGCAATGGGGTGAGTTATTTATCACTTAGAAGAGACAAACAAATGACGTCAGGGTAGCGCGCCTTTCTTTAGAAATGGAGGGAATATCTTCCCTAGAGCATATGTTTTAGTAATTGTGATCGGCTTATAAAACAGACGCTAATGTTGGCGCGATTTAGTAACCAATATCAGCTCTATTATAATGTTTAGGCATATCGGGGTGAGGGAGTATAAATTCTTGAGCCAAAAGCAAGTATCGCGCAGTTCTAAGAAATCTCTCTCGCGAGTTACACGTCAGGCAGTTCTAAGGAAGCATTCATGAGGTACACATTACGCAATTCTACAGAATCTCTCGCGTCGTAAAGTTAGTTACAAAATGTAAAGTAAGCGTACGGCAGTAATTATATTCGGAAATATAACAGTTTCAGTCAGGCGTGTATAAAGATCACAAATGTGAACTATTAATTAAGTGTGACGGCTATAAAACTGTGAAAACAAATTCTTTTATATTTCTAGTAACAACTCCTTTCCGTTTGCACGCCCTGATTAGAGATTGCTCGACTGAGTAATAATAGCTAGCCGGAGGACAAAGAACCCAAAATTCAAAATAGTAAAACAATAACAGGCGCTCAGAAAAAAAGATAACACGAACAGATTACCGCGACAACCTACAGTTCAGTATGTTTTCTAGAGTTTCTTCAAAATGTCTAATATTTTCACGTAAGTTTCCACAGTGAATGTGCTATTAAAAGAACTGGCTTAAAGGGGGAGGATACAAATGTTCCTGTGCCCGCAAAATGTGCAAATAAAAGCGAACATTTCTATTATCAGTTTTAGGAAGTATATTTGACTGTGCGAAAAATGTTAACATATAAATGTATCATCCAAAAAAACATAATTTGTAATGCAATATTAATGGCGCCACTGCTACAGTGTCATCTGTGTCAGTACCATGTCGCTTCTTTCACTAAGAGAAAGTGCTTTTAGAAGGGTGCAAACAAAAGGATCTGCAAGATCAATACAATACTTAACAGAATCGCCAATTTAAAAGGTTAACTCATATGAAGCTCCCCGAAACGAAGCACGTTTAGAACTATAACCTATATCAGATTATTTCATAATCACTTATGTCACGTCAGGGGGCGTATTCCCCTCCAGTATGCCGCTCGTCTTTGGAATCAATAAGAGGTTAATTGACATCGCACTATTAACAAACTCAAAGGTTTTCACAACAGATTTCAAACATTTTTTGGTAAATATCACCTTACCTTTTACTATCTACCGAGTTAACTGCAGAAGGGACAATCCGATAATGAAATGATGGCCGAAGAACAGTTACAGCGCTACCAAAACGCAAGTGACTCACAACACAGAGAAGAATCAGTAACATTCATCAAAGCTATGCAAGCTATAAATTATTAAATGAATGTGCAACCGTGAGGTTGGGATCCTAAAGTTCTAAAAGTACACAATGCCGATTCTAAGGGCTAAGAAAAGAAATCTAATAAGCTCCTCATTATACAAGGTGGACCATTTAAATTGAGACTGTGTAATATCTCCAAAACTAAGCGTTGTAGAAAGAAATGCCTTTAATAGAAGTTGCTTGATATTATAGGGGAAAGTAAATGCCATTAGTCGTGTTTTATTTAAAGGACGTTGTGATGGTCATTTTAGGGTCAATTTAAATTGACCATTATTACAGATTCTCATTTTAAAAAATTAAATCGTCGTAACGTCCTCCAAACAAAACATGACTAATGGCATTTATTTTCCCTCATCATATCAAGCAACTTTTATTTAATACATTTCTTTCTACAACGCTTAGTTTTGGAGATATTGTATAGTCTCAACTTAAATGCTCCACCTGTGTACATGAACCAACTGAACACCACACCATGAGAGGTGAATGTCAAGCATATGTTTTTGTCCTCTTAAAATAATACTCTTACTGCAGTAACTTCAATTTAAAATTTTTGCCATATACAATTTTTGCTCTCTTCCGGTGACAATCTGCACATGGCCACTTCAAACATTGCCACGAAACAACGTATGTAATACCAAGAATTATGTGAAAACTCTGATTATAAAATTTTAACTCATAGTTTCTATAAAACCATTGTATAATTGTTTTGCTTTTAAGTTTATTGAAGAGTGCAGCGGATATTGGTATAGAGATAAATGCGCCTGAAGTTCAAGATATAAAAAAATACAAGAACAAATATTTAATGCTTAAGCTTCCTTTTATATTTTAGTGTTACAATTATAGCGTATATTTTAGATTTAGAAGGAATTAAAAAATCGTATAACATAATTCAGAAGAAAACCAGGAGTGTGATCATGCCATAATCAGAAATACAATATTTAACAGTTTAGGGCACGCTTCTATCGCAAAAGTTTACTAGTATGGCATAATACAGTTTAAAATACGTTTTGCAAAACAAAATTAATAAGTGACAGTTTACAATACAATACATCCAGTAAATTGGTCAATATATATTCAGAAGTCTTCGAAATTTTTGTTATACTTGTGTGGTCTCTTAGAAAAATCATAAATTATTTACACATGAAACTACGCAAAGTGCCCCTTTACATGTAACTGAGCAGTTGCGTATATGAGCTTCCATCTACCACATTTGATTTCTTTTGTAGAATAATTAGAGTACCTTTAAAAACTTTTGCTTCTATTTTCAAATCCGTCAAGTCATGGAGGTTTCCTTATACAGAAGTAAAGGTTATGTAATGTTTAATACGTATGAAAAGTGTAACCAAATTCTGCTAGGTAGTTTCCAAGAAATGAGTATCTACATGTGAGAAGTCTACCTTCCTTTTATCGCACTATTTATACTTATATGCCTAAAATACACTACTCGCAAAATATTAATTTATTTACAGTTTTCTTATATAGAAATCTAATGGGAGACTAAATAGCAGCTGATAACAAAATACGTATGTTTGCGAATGCAACAAGTGGACGATAAACTTGATATAAATAAAAAAATCTGATGCGTTACATTCACATGGCTTTCTCTACCCTCTATTATTAATGGATATACAAGTTATTTTTATGCAAGCTTATTTTCCTATCCACTTCACTTTTAATCGAGATAAACCTTTCCGGAAATAGCTGTAATACACATTTCGTTGCAGATACAAAGGAATAGCGATAGCCAAATGTTTTACAACTGGACGCCACACGTAGCCTTAAAATCGTATACTCTCCAGGACATCGCGAGAAACACCTGAAAATCGGCAGGACATTAAAAGAATATTTAAGTATTAAACAATTAGAACCACCAATAACGAATATCTCGGATATAGCTGATGCCTCAAAAAATTTATTTGCAATAAATTGTGTGTTTTAAAGAGATCTAAATTTTACGTTTTCATCTATCGCTTAACGTTTACCAGTAATACAAGGTTATACAAAATTCCTTCCGAACAAGAGGACTCCACAGGCTATTCCCATAAATTTCAAGATATGTATATTACTTGTCGTATAAATATATTAAATATATGATATTTTAACCAAAATCGTAGAGCAAATTTTAGAAAACAAAAGGCCTCGAAAAATGTTCCATGCAAAGGGTAGTTTCGGCTTGGGGATTTTCTTGAAAATCTTTGTATCGCATCTTTGGAAGATACTGAAACTAAATACCAAGTTTGTGTTTATCCAACATTTCGTTTTTGATTCATGCACAGACGCGCGCACGCGCGCACACACGCACACACACACACACACACACAGACACACACGGACCATTTGCTAAAAGTGCTTTTTTACTTTCTCTACTACATATAGTAAGTAGGGGAAGTATTGTATTCCACCCAAAAATTCGATACCGAGATTTCACCGGAAATACATGTTTTGAGACCCCCTGAATCCAAGAAAAGTCTTTTTGGAAACATGTCCGTGTGTGTATCTGTGTGTCTGTGAACAGCATAACTCAGAAACGAACAGTCGGATAAACACCAAACTTCGTATTTAGGTTCAGTATCTTCCAGAGATGCGACACGAAGGTTTTCAAGGAAATCCCCCCACCCCAGACTACCCTTTACAAGGAACATTTTTCGAAAACTTTAATTTTCTCAAAAATGGCTCTAACGATTTTGATTAAAATATCATATGTTTAAGATATTCTCATGAGAAATGAAATCTATATCTCGAATTTTCTGGGAATGTCTCCAAAAGTATTCTTCATTGTGAACGACTTTTGTATAACTGGTAAACCATAAGAGATAGACAAAATTTTACTACACAAAAAATGTAGGTCGTGTTAAAATACACAAAATACATTATTTTTTGTTGTTGAGTGAACCGTTTTCGAGATATTGCTTGTTATTCCCTTAAATTTTCCAATACTTATACCTTTTCTCAAATTCGTTATTCGTTTTTTTTATGTCCTAGACATGCAAAGAGATTGGAATGCTCCACATAGCAACCAGCGTTAAAATATTTGACTATCGCTTAAAACCTACCATATTCCCCTTGCATCTACATGTAAATTACGAATAAGATTAACATCTCGATTAACATGAAGCATATGGAGAATAAGCGTTTGTAAAAATAGTTTGTACAAGAGTAGAGAAAGTCATGTGAGTGTAACACATCAGAGTTTTTTATTCAGGGAACTCAAAACATGCACTTCTGGTGAAATATCGGTACCTATAGAATTTTTGGGTAGAATACAAGACCTTCTCTACCTACTATGTATGAGAAAGTAAAAAGCTAGTGTGACACCACAAGCATGATTTATTTGTGTTAAACAATTTTAAACAAACTTTTGGAAAAGAACTGTTGTTGAAAGTATGCACAACAAACTTTATAAATAATGTTTTTATCATTTTAATTGACTTGCTTTTAAGACAGAAGATGCATTAAAATTCTTTGTTTACTTAGATTGATCTCCAAATATTCCAACATTAGAGAACTAGGCTTGCAGAAAAGCTTGCAATTATTCATTGACTCACCTGAATGACCTTCATGTTTGCTCTCAGCTATTGGTAGCGTGTGTTTTAATCGGGAACTAAAGACGACGTTTTCCTTCAACGGTAACGTGCTTTTATTTCTAGCAGTCCCTTAGGCACTGTAATCGTCGTATTACCGCATACGTGTCTCACAACTAATGAACTAGCAAACTGACCATGTAGGTCTAAATGATGCGTGCTTAATCTCTTACAAGACGCTTTTCAACTGCCTGTAACACATGAGAGTCCGAGCACATAGTGACAGCCCCTACCCTACCCACGCTCCCCTTAGGTAGTTCCGGTTTTTCAGAGCTGTTCCCCCGTTTTCTCTTTCGTTCCGTTTTGGCTCCGGGCGATTGTTTTGTAATTTCTTTTTGGTATCCAGTCGTTCCGGATGCACTGCTCTGCAACAGATACCGTTACACTTTAATGAGCATATGTTCTGAGCATATAATTACCATAAAACTGCTATGTAAGTACTGATGCTAAAACATTTCTCCTGGCGTTCGTGTTGTAAGCTGTAGTAACAAGCAAGGATTAGATTAAAGCTTCCTGCCTTATATTTGTAACCGTAATATTATTTTGGTTTTCACTTCATCAAGTATAACAAGTGTACTTACGAGTTTACATCGCTGTGTCACTTTTGATCAGCCTAGCAAGCAGCATGAAAGATAAATGCGTCTGTTATACTTTAATTTTTACTTTCTCTATCACGTACAAAGTAGGTAGACAAGGTATTGCATTCCACCCAAAAATTCGATACCGAGATTTCACCGGAAATAGATGCTCTGAGGCCCCCTGAATCCAAATCTGAATTTTTAGAAAAAGGTTCATGTGTGTGTCTGTGAACACCGTAACTCAAAAACGAAAAGTCGGTTAAATACCAAGTTGGTATTTCGGTTCAGTACCTTCCAGGGATGCAACACGAGGATTTTCAAAAAAATTCCCCACCACAAACAAGTCTTCATTTAGAACATTTTTCAAATGTTTGATTTTCTAAACAAAGGCTCTAACAATTTTGATTAAACTACCATACATTAAATATATTTATATGATAAATAAAATTATATATAGAATTTTCTGGAAATAGCCTGTGAAGTCTTCTTCATTCTGAAGTAATTTTGTATAATCTTATATAACTGGTAAATGTTAAGCGAGGTACGAAAACGTACTGCACAAAAAATCTCTTTAAAACACACAATTTAATTAAAAAAAGATAATGGCATAAGCCATTTGGGGTATCCGTCATTAAAGGTTCGAATTGTTTATTTCTTGGTCATTCCCTGAAAGTTCTTGTCAACATTTAATTGTTTCTCGCGATTGAAATTTTAAAGCTAGCATATAGCGTCCAGTTCTTAAACATTTGACTATCTCTGTTCCCTTTATGTCTATAACGAAATATGTAATGTAGCTATTTCTACAAAGGTTTACTGGGTTAAAATGTAGCAGATAGAAAAATAAATTTTAGTACGGATAATTTTTATACCTGCTAATAAAGATAGAGATAGAGAAAGTCATGTGAATACATCACATCAGATTTATTTACCTATTAATGTTGAAAGGTATTCACAATTAGCATGTGGAATGAACATTTTGGGATAGTAAAGTTTGTTTCAGGAAATTTTGACTATTACTTACATAGAATTTTATCTATATTCTGCACCAAACAGTCAAAAGCTTAAGGATGCATTTAATGAAATACGTTTATCCTTCTTTCTTTCTGTCTTTGTTTGTTCCTAATTTATTTCTCATGTCCACTTAGTCTTAAAACTAGCAGCAAACCAGTTACTGCAGGTACCTATAGTTTGATTGTTATAATGATATTTGAGAAAACCATCTTATATTCGAGTAGCTGGCCCACTGAAGAGTTGACAACCAGCCTAGTACCCAGCATTGCATGGATGCATTCTATAAATAATAGGTTAAAAATAAGGATGAGATGATTAAACTTAAATTTTTACATCTACCTAAAGTGTGAGTGTTAAAACTCTTGTATAAATTGGTCGAATAATGCAAACTTGTACACACATAAGGAGTTGAAAATATGAGTAGGGATAGTTTTTCTTCTTTTTGAAGTTGTAAGGTATCCTATAATTTCCATAAATGTTTTATAAATCAAGTGTAAAAATTTTAGCTCTGGTTTGCCATGTTTAAAATAGGGGGAGTAGTTTTTAAGTTTCCAGGTACTATATGAAAATAAAGTTTAGGTAATTTTTGGAAGTTGTAACGCAATCTATGGTTTTTTTCCAAGTTCTCAAATGTAACTGAACAATATTTTGACCAGAGAGGTTAAACATTTCAGATTTCCACATAAGGGATTTAAAATATTAAGAGGTAATTCTTTTGAGAATTGTAAGGTAGCCTATAATTTTCGTTAAGTTTACTACTACAAGGTTTTTTAGAGACAGACTAAGAAGTGTTGACTTGTAACTTGGGGGTTGAAATAGGAACTGAAAATAATAGTACCTAGCTAAAGATTTTGAGAGTTGTAGAATGGGTTATAATTTTTGCGGATTGTAAAATGCTAGTGTTAAAGGTTTTGAGAAAATTACACTAAAACTACTCTTGAACAAACTCTCTCCATTCACTACACTGGGCTGAAAGTCATTAGAAATCTGTAATGTTCCCAACAACGTGCCGTAAAGAATCTTTTCATATTCATATTCAACGAGATGTGTTTGAAATTGGGTTTCAAGTATGTGAAAAACTCCCTAATCCCCTTAAGTGTTAAATTATGTTGTAATAATTCGCACCCTATACCTCTCCGGAAGAATATTACTATTCATGGCGAAAGAATGACCAAAATCGGATAGGTAGTTCCCGAAATTATCCTACGCGCTCGCCCGGCATACACGGTGTATCTCTGTATAATATCAGTATTGATTAACGACATAGCTAAAATTTAAATTGAGTTTTATTTATGGACGCTCTTTAACTACTATGGTTCTTAGGGTCCCATTCTATATTCGGCGTGAGAGACCGGTAATTTTGCTCAGAGGCCTCTTTATCAGGCTTGAGGTTCTTTTACGTGCCGTAAATCTACGACACGGGACCACCACGACATAGCTGATATTTAGTTTGGGCGAGCCTCACAATTAGGGTGTCTTGAATATTTCATAGGGCTTATTCCATTAATATTGTCAAACATATAAAGAAAACTGACCTCACAGTTTTTTAAAATACATGAAACCATTTATATTTTAATATAAATATTCTTTGTAAAATTTGTCTAACTTCATCGGCATAAGTTCTTATAATGCAGTTTGTGTCACCTTCCCAAATCCCTACTTAAAATGTTCATAGTTATTGTATTGATTTTCATGCCAGTTTCCCTTAAATTCTTTCCTAATTTTATGAATCAAGAGATCTTTGTTTGTTTTTACACACCATGTAGGAGTGAAATTATTTCTCCATATGGTCTTACATAAATTCAATCGCTTGCTGTTCCCTTTTAAGAATTCTGATTCCGGAATACTAACTAGAACCAAAGCAACTTTCAAGTTCCTCTGAAATCTAACAATTAACGTCTCTAAATCAGAGGTCCAAAGTTTGGTTTTCTTTCGGAGGCAGAATTTACACTTATTTAGAAGCTTTCACTATTTTCTCTGGAATTCAAAATGTGATCAAGGAGTTAGCGTTTGTGTGATTCAAACTTGAAGTATTAAAATCCAAAGATTTGAAGTGTATCCCCAACTAAAATTCATTGCTGATAGCAATGTTTTTCAAAAGTTAAAAAACCTCATATGGCTTCAGATATTAAAGCTGTTGATACATGAAATATTTAATATAATTTTTAATGTTAAAATGATAGTCATTCCAAGCCCTAACGTCTAAGGATGCTTGTATGATACATATCTGAAAGAAGTCCAGAAAGAGAAGTTTGAGTCCAACAGCATAGCATCTTCTCGATTATAATAATTGCTTATTTAGTCCGATTTTTAATTTTAGTTGACCAATAAGATTCAACATTTTCTTATAGAAAAGCAAGCTAGGATATTTGTGTTTATAAACAAATTCATCTGTATAATAATCGCTATTACGCATGTATAAATATTCGCCCGCAATTCCTGAAGTTATAGTTGCAAACCTAGCACATTATCTGAGGCTGTTTCATATGCATTTTCTTTAAGGTGTAAAGTAGGAAAATCTGGATTATTGCCATGATCATAGAAAACACTCATTTTTGGACCGTAAAGCTTCTCTGCAAACACTTGATTCTCCAACGATTAAGTTTAAACTGGTCTGGGAATGTATGTAGCACCTTGTGACACTGATAAAAGACATGTAGTGGTTCCTAGTTGATTAATGACGGACCGTTGGGAGATTATACATGCTGTATTACGTAACTGTAGGTCATCTTGTTACCCATACCCTTGTAATGTACCACGACGTTCTCCTAGACCGGAATCTGATGATCGTATATCAGTATTCTTGTGTGTGTGTGTGTGTGTGTGTGTGTGTGTGTGTGTTGTAATTATTATTTTATAATTATGCCACGGCTGCTGTATTTGTGTCGGAGAGCAATTGTGTCTTGTCAGGGTTAGGTATGGAGAAAGTTACAATATTTTGCATATACATACTCTTAACTATTTCTCTTGTATTTTAGATAAACCACATATGATATTCACAATTCACTATCACCTTTGTCATGTTAAAATATGTATAACTGGCAGATTTTAAATATGTAGTTTTAGCGTCTATTTAGAGACGAGCTTATTCGCGTCCTTCCTGCTCAAAGTCTGACAAGCTTCTGTTAGCGTTCCCTTCAACCGTTTTCTGCGTACGTATTTGAATTACGGGTATGTATCAGCACCTGATTGGTGCTACTATCCAATAACAGTTTACGTTTTATATATATGTTTACAGACTTCCATTGTCTTAATTATGAATCCAAGTTTCGTTACATGCTTACGTAGATACTGCTGAGGTTCTCGTAATTTTTTTTACTGGTTATATAGCTAACAATGACCTTTCTCTCTCATATTGTATTACGTATGTTATAACGTTATATACGTGTTCTCTACCATATATACATTATGAATATATGTGTTTTTAACATATTTTAATTATAATGCGAAATTTATATAATATAGACTATTAGCAAAGACAATACATAACACTTAAAACTTAGAACAAAATATTAAAGAAAAGGATTATTAATGTGTTGATGCTAGAACCTGTGAATTAACATCTTATTACAGTAATGTGTTATCGTATTAGTTTGTCGGTGGCTGGTACTGTATGTTGCTTCATATTGCCCCTACTATAAATACTAATAAGTCGCGTTCACCGACCTTAGTGTATTTATAGTACTCCTTTTCTTCTTTATATATATATATATATATATATATATATATATGTATATATATACATAAAACAGTGCACTAACTTTCTTTTTATAAACACTATATCTGCCTTTGGGTATTCATCATCACGTTAATGCACTGCCTTGCTTATACGCAACTGACATTCGTGTGTATATCTCAGCCTTTTTGGTGTATTGACCTCGCAATGACATTGTTGTCTTAGCCTTTCCGCTCTTGCAGTTTTCTCCCTGTGAAAGACAGGAAATTTTGCTCAGAGGCCTCTTATCAGGCTTGAGGTTCTTTTACGTGCCGTAAATCCACGACACGGGACCACCGGCTTTACTTCCCTTCCTAAAGAAGCCGTGCTAAGAATTTTTTTCGGGCGTAAAAATCCTTAGCACGGCTTCCTTCGGAAGGGAAGTAAAGCCGGTGGTCCCGTGTCGTAGATTTACGGCACGTAAAAGAACCGCAAGCCTGATAAGAGGCCTCTGAGCAAAATTTCCGGTCTTTCACGCCCAATATAGCATGGGACGCTAAGAACCATAGTAGTTAAAGAGCGTCCATAAATAAAACTCAATTTCTTTCTTTCTTTCTTTCCCTTTTTTATCTTACATTGTTACATACAAATGTAAGTGTGTCTTGTTTCTACAATGCTATTGTTACATATAGAATGAATCTGTATGTTGCATTATTTACAGGGTATTTGTGAGCGAGAAAACTGAACATCCAAAACTTATATTACTCTCACAAAGTTTATAACATTTATCTATATTTGCTTGCTACCTATTTACTGTTGCTGTACCAGAAGTCATCTACATTAATCTTATTATGCTTATCCATATTTTCTTGTTTCTCTATTTATTCTTCTTTCTTCTGTATGTAGTTGTCCTAGTTACTTGTCTCTTGCTTGAAAGGTTTTAATATGCTAATGTGGTAGTTTCCTATGAAACATTGTCCATTTTTGTCATACAGCTCACATGTATTGTGCTTAATGTTTTGGTTAACTTGAAGGGTCCTTTGAACTTTCGGCATAGTTTGTGAGTGATTTTGTTTGCTTGTCTGACATTTGTTTGTTCTTCACCAGCATTAGACATCCAACTTGTGCATTCCAGGTCTTTCTTTTATTGTAATAACGTTTATGCTTTTCTTTTCTCTTCTTTGCTTTCTCCTCCATTCTTTTGATTGCTTTCTGGTACATTTAGTCAATAGTAATCGTCGTTTCCTTGTCCACCGGTATTTCTTGGGGGATGCTGTGGTGCAGTTTCTGTAATCGATGGGTCGTAACCTATTACATTGTTGGGTAGGTGGTTCATTAGATTTTGAGTTGTTTGTATATGCTTGTGCCATCCATTGTGATTTTTATGGGTAATAATATGCACAAATCTAGAAATTTCTCTGATTTGTGTTCTACAGGGTTTACCTGAGTGTGGTGTTTTGAAATAAAGTATTGTTTGATGCCTTGTTTTGATATTCCTTCCATGAAGCGCCTTCCTGTAAATGCTGTACAATTATCTGACAGGATTGCAGTGGGTTTTCCCTCTTCTGGAATATAATTGTTAAGTAATTTTCCTAAGCAGGCCTAAATATTGGCTTTCTTTATTTTAAGCATTCTTATATATTTACTAAATACATCGAGTGTAATGAAAAATGCATTTATAACCAAATGTGCTCTTTGGTAGTAGTCCTTTTATATCAATGCTGACTAGAGTGTTAGGCTTGTCTCTATCACTGAATTTGTCTCACAGGTATATGGGACGTTCATCTTTTTTGCTTTCTGACACATTAGACAGCATGTTATGCATTTGCGAACTTTCTCTCGTAGCTTTGAGATGTAAAATTTCTCGCTGACTACTGCAGTTGTTCTAGCGGTTCCTCAATGTATCAGTCCAGTGTAGAAGCTGTGAAATATCTCTCTCTCCACTTCTTTTGGTATGAATGCTTTCCAACATGGGTTTTCTTTACCATGTTTCTAGTGCAATTTATTGTCTTGTACCTCCACTGAGCTGGATTTACGCCTGCTATCTTTGGTGCATTCCTTTTAAGTTCTCGTAGTTTTGTGTCGTTGTCTTGTATTGTAACGATGTTTTTAAACTTCCGTTTCATGCCACTGTTGAAGTGTATGCCAAGTTTCGTAATGGTTACTTCATTCCTGGGTCTGGAACTATTCTCAGGTATGTCTTCATTTTGTGCTATCCTCGACAGGCCACTGAAGGCGTTGTCTTTTCCAGGTATATGTACTATGGTGAGGTCGAAAGATATTATTTCATTAATGTATCTCATGAATTTGCCTGAAAGGAATTTACATTTCTGTAGGAATGTCAAATTGATGTGATGTGAAAAGATGGTTACTTTTTGTTTGTAGATGTACATCTTACTTTTGTGACACCTAGCTCTAGCATTGTTACTGTAGAGTTCTTCTCGACTGCAGATAGTCCTTGTGATGTTGTTGATATCACATGTAGTTCATTGTTTACATCCCTCTGGCACAGTACTCCTGAGTATGCCATCACAGAAGCATCCACATATAATTATCTCCAAGGGCGTGCTGTCTCAAGGTCTTATTATAAGTATTGAATTCGAAAACATCTCTCAGACTCATTCGAAGTATTGTTGATGCTCTGGAATCCATCTCTATTTCTGTCCTTTCTTCAGCAGTTGTCGTTGGGGTTCTATTTCTGCACCGTATCTTAATACCAACTTGCTCTGGTAGTTTAAGATGCCTAACAGTATTCTTAGCTGTTTTACTGTCCTTGGTGCTGGAATTCGTAGTATTGCTTCTATCCTTGCTCGGTCTGGTTTTATGCCTCTGTTATCAACAATTTTACTTCTTTCACGCCGAATTTTGATTTTTGGATATTGACTGTCATATTATGTGCATGAAGTTTGCTTAGCATGTAATTCACATGTTGTAAATGTTCCTCGAATGTTGAGCTGCAGATTATGAAGTACATCTTAGTAGAATTGAATCTGCTTCATTTTTGAAGAACTCATACATTGCCCTTAGAAATCCTGAGCTGGATGTCTTAAATCTAAATGGCATAGAAGAAATTGAGACTTTTTTTACCAAAGGCCAAAAAGCTGGTGTACTGACGAACCTTTTTGCCAAGTTGCATTTGCCAAAATGATGCTGTCATGTCGATAGATGAGATGTATTTCTCTCTGGACAATTTTGCGAGAATTTGCTCTATTGTTTCATTATTGAAATGATCACTTTACATAAATTTGTTTATATGCCTGCCATCTAAGTTGAGCCTTAAACTGCCATCTTTCTTTCTGGACCAACATATTGGGTTTATATAACTACTGTTGCTTGGTTCTATTATGTTATTTTGAAGCATGGTGTCTATTAGTTTCTTTGCTTCAGCATGTAGCGCTTTGGGAAGATTGTCGTACGTGAACTTAGATGGTTTGATGTTAGTGACGTTAAACATATTTTGGTAAACATTGCATCTTCCGGGGACATTGCTGAAGACTTTCTGGTGTGCTGCGATTGTTGTGTTGGTGTAAGGTTATGAGCTTCTTCACATCTAGATTTTATTTCTTGCACTTGCTCTGTTGCCCATTCCATATTTGTTTGATTGTTGTTACATATGTTCACTTGGGTCATGCCAAGGTGATCGTACTCTGTGTTGACATAGTTTACTGGTATCTCATTTACGTCTGCTAACGCATTACTGATGCCTGCTCAATTACATTGTATTTTACGAAAACTTCTGTATCTAACAATTCTTCTTCTTCTGTTGTATCGTTTATTTCACGCCTCACTATTTCTACAAAAAGGACTTCTATTCTCCTCTCTTTAGCTATCATTGTAAATATTCTCTTTACAAAGTTTATCTTGGCCCCGTACTCATGGATTACATCACAACCAGGTTGGAACTCAACTGCGAGATTTCTAACAATTAGGCACATTATTTAAAGAGTTACATCTCCTAGCATGACTTGCATTTTTATCGCTTGTGATGGCTTTCCTATGGCTAAGTTACAAACTATTGATGCATCGTATGACCATTAGCCGTATGCCTTTACTTAATAAATTTTCATAAATTTCTGACTGCATAGTTTTGCTGATGAACCACTGTTTATTGTTATCAGCATGTCCTAGTTTACTATTTTAGCTTTAATAATTGGTGTTTCGTTAGTGCTACAATGCTGAGTGTTTGTAGTGTTAATTTTGTTGCATCTAAAATGTGTAGGTGTAGTCTGATTTTCTGCGTATCTTACAGACTATAATAAATGGACAGAAGTATCACCTATCTCAACCTGCCCATCTGATAGTTTCCCTGATTTTGTGTATCTTGAGCTACACAGGGTTACCGTTTTGTATAGGACATACAGTAATCTCTGTGCTGCTGTCTTGTTGTCTTGAGAATGTGGGTTGTGCACCTCAAATATTGTCAAAGCTAATATTCCTACCTAGTGTACTGTATTGTGCTCGATACTATTGTTGGCCCTACTGTTGTCATTGTCGGTAGACCATCTATTAATGCTCTGATACCGGTGTTGATTATTTGGGGATTGCTCTAGGCTGTATTCCTTGAGTACCTACAAAGAATGTGTTCTCTTGCAGGTACCACACGTTCATTTCTTTCGTTTTTGGTGCGTTATTACCATTGTGGTAATTGCTGTGCTGAGTGTGTCTGCTTTGATTCTATGTTTTTACTGGCCTAACTGTATTTACGTAAGTACTGTTATTATTTCTTGTGTCGAAGTATGGCTATATTCGCACGTGTCGATTAAATGAGGTGTTTTCATATTATTGTGTAATTTCTTCCCCTTGCGCTTCTAATGCTGATATCAATCTGTGAGCTGCATTATGGATGTGGCTCGAGCTATTAATATATATTGTAGTGAATGTGTGTGTATTGTCGCCTCGGACACATTACTGCTGTGTAGAATGACATCGTTGAACTAATTATTTCGTTTGTGACACCTCCACCTCCTAGTCAGGGGGATGAAGGCAAGTTGAGGGACGAGCCTCTTTGTCTGATAGCGTCGGTCAGTGAGCAACGTGAGTCTAGTATATATCTTCAGAGTGTGTGGTTGTAGGAATGCGTGCTCCGTGTGAGTGTGGAGCATCTCTCTCCAATGTTTGTCTGTAACCTTTTGGAAATAATGTACCGGCACCAAGGTAACTTTGTAATAAACCAGAGTTAAATGTGAATTTATGTGTATTATATTATAAATATACCACGCCTGCTTTAGCTTTGTGCATCACGTTCCTGGTATCTCTCGTTTGCCTCTGCTGTTACGTCCCCCAATGTTTATGCCGGGGTAACTAAATTTAACATTTTAGCTCCAAAACCTTTCGGCCTCACCCTAGTGTATAACAATATCGCTGGAAACGCAGTGGAAAGTCCCTGGGTATGAGTGTTAGGAAATCTGATTCCTGCAGGGGTGGTGTTAAATTCCTGACCTGGCTGGACAGATTTAATATATATATATATATATATATATATATATATATATATATATATTTCTATCTAGTGTACGTCTTGCAAGTATCATGCGAATGGCTTCTGGTACGCATCTGATTTACATATATTCACCACGGTCTACAGTATTGTACTGAGTTTGTGTTCTCACGAAATTTTGGTACTGGAATGTCGTTTACAGTGTTACTATAGCTATGATTTAGCTATATTACTATTGCTGTTTAAGCTAGTTGGCTGAGATTCAACAGGAGTTATTATTGAACTACCTGTGTCACTCTCATTACTGTGTATTATTGAGGTTATACCTCTGTTTTGTTTTGACAATTGTGATGTTATGTTGTTGTTTGACGCATTAGAGGTTATGTTACTGTCATCATTTACATGAACACTTGAATTGCACTTTGCTACAGTACTAGAAGTACTTTGCCTTGGAAGGTTATTACAGAGATTACTGGTTTTACCGTTTACTTTCTTCTTAACTTGGTCTAGTTCTGTAATCAAACTGGCTATTCTTGTTTTAATTTCACTAATATTTACATTAGTATCTTTCAGCTTGGTATTTATATCTGTTATCTCTATTGTTACAGTTGTTACTTTATCATTTACTTTTTATATTCCTTTGTTTAATTGGTTACTTCTGCACTCAACTTATTATCTACAGTTATAAGCTCTTCTTTGGGGTTAGTTTTTACTGTAGTTAGTTCACTAGTAACCTTGCTTTGCATATCATTAACCACAATTAACCTCTCGTCTTATTTCATTACAACTATATACTATTTTTTGTTTATTTTCTCTCTGGCTGCTGTAATCTTATCTGTGATTTCTTTACACGTTTTACTAATCGTATCACATTTTGCAGTTAGTTCTGATTACAAATCTTAATGCTTTTGTCTAAGGTCTCAGATAACTCTCTACATAACTTTTGTTTCTGAATTTCTAGCTCTCTACTGATTTTCTCCCCTAGTCTAATTTGAGAACTGTTCTAGTTTGTTATTTATTCTGCTGGCTCTACATGTCTACTTTCAGAGTTTTCTAATTTTCTATCTATTTGTTCTGCTAGCTCTACCTGTTGGCTTTCAGATTGTTCTAATTTCCACCTATTTCTTTAACTTGTTCTGCTAGTTTATTATTTATCTGTTCTCCTAACCTGTTCTTTGTCTGCATTAGTATTCTTACTAACATTGCTTCTAGAGATGGAGATGTTTTTTTCTCTAAACTAGCTACTACGTTTTTCTCTTCCCTAGTTTGATTTTCTGGAGCTACCTGTATCCTCGTTTCTGTTGTACATTCTTGTTTATCTACTTCTCTTACATTATTGACGCTTCTAATCTCTATGCTATTTACATTTGCTGTGTTAACATGGATATTGTTTGTCCTTTGTCCTGGTGCATTTCTGCTGTTTTATACCCTATCATCTGCTTGATTTACTACTACATTTTCTGCTTCTGTATTGTCGCACATAACTACACTGCCGTTTGTGAATATTGCAACACCAAAAAAGTATTTTCCGAATAACTCCAAAATTTGGTGGAAGTGTAGAAGAGAGTGCAAGCAATAAGTGATTAGGTTTGCAGAGAAATGGGGTACACATAGGTCAAGTAGAGCACTCTCGTGTCGATTCGACAAGGTCACTGTTCCGCCCAGTGTAGTCAGAGCTGTCAAACAAGGTGGAAACAATAAAGGGAGTGCCCGTAGGCCTTGTTGACGTCAAAGGGAGCCATATCGGCATATGAGTGTGTTCGAATGGGGCAGAATGATCAGTCTCCGGGAAGTGGGTTTGTCATACCGTGACATTTCGGCTCGTGCAGGGCATGCTGCTATGACAGTGATACGTGTGTGGAAGGAATGGATAGATGAAGGTCGTATGCAGCGAAGAGCGGGTGCTGGACAGGAACATGACCACAGCACGGGATGACCGTCATCTTGTCCGCATGGCCATAACGGAACGTACGGCTTCATCCACAGTGTTGGCTCGACGCTAGAGCACTGCAACAGGTGTGAACTTGTCTGCATCAACGGTTCGTCGCCATCTGCTGCAGGTTGAACTGGTGGCATGCATACAATTACGTCGGCTTCCATTGTCCAGATACCACATGCTCCTCTGACTGCAATGGGCATGTGAACACCATCACTGGGGTTCTGAGTGGTCTTTTCGGACGAGTCCTGCTTCAACGTGTTCTACAGTGATTGCTGCATACATATCCGGCGGTACCGTGGTGAGGTGAGCGCAACTTGGAGGGTTGCATTGTTGAGCGGCATAGCGGACCAACACCAGGTGTGATGGTTTGGGGCACCATTGGTTACTTCAATGGATCTAGCCTCCTACGAATTCAGGGCATTTTGAACAGCAACCGGTATCTAACGGTGGTTGTAGAGCCTGAGGTACTCCCCCTGCTTCAGGCAGCTCCACAGGCCACATTTCAACAGGACAATGCCCGGTCTCATATTGTGAGGAATGTAGAAGCCTTCTTCGACGAGCGACGGGTACCATTGCTTCCCTAGCCTGTAAGTTCGCCTGACATGTCGCCCAGCGAACATGTCTGGGATATGTTTGGTCGGCACCTGGTGCGTCTCGGTCCTCCAGTAAGCAATGTCACGGAGTTGTGGGCTCGAATACAAACTGCGTGGAGGGAAATCCCTCAGAAACCTATTCAGAATCTTTTTTATTCAATGTCACGGTGTATAGCAGCTCTAATTGCAGCGCACGGAGGCCACAACAAATACTGAATATTAGGGCTCAAAGGTCATTAATAGATTTGAAATGTTTATCATTTGTTACTTATCATGTACCTTGCCTGTGGTTTTAAATTCACTGAATTCATGCGTTTCTTTGGTGTTGCAATTTTCACCATCGGCAGGGTATAAAATCACCATCTGACATCTCTACTGAATTTGTACTATTCTGTGATAACTGAATTGTTATTCTCCTACCACTTCTTAATAACATCTGTTGTTATAGCATACATGTATTACTAATGGTTGTCATGGACCTTTGTGTTGATATTCTGTTGGTGTTGTTGTGATGAGATGATCCATTCGCTGATTTTCGTGGTGTTGTTAGCCCCTTTCTCCTTCTTTTTTTAACGATTTTTGCTCTGCAATCTTCTCCGCTTTGCCCCTCGTTGACGCGCCACAATGCAGCGGTTATTTCATCCTTTATCTATAGCATTAATTCTCTTCATTCGAACACTTTGTATGTGTTTAATTAAAGTGTATATATCATTAAGATGATGGTGGACCGCTGGGAGATTATGCATGCTGTATTACGTACCTGTAGGTCGTCTTGATGCCCGTACTCTTGTGAGGTATGACGACTTCTCGTAGACTGGAATCTGATGATCGTATATCTATATTCTTGCGTGTGTGTTAGTATGTTGAAATTATTATTTTATAAATACACCACGGCTGCTGTATGTGTGTCGGAGTGCAGTTGTGTCGTGTCAGGATTAGGTATAGAGAATGTTACAATATTTTGCACACACATAGTCTTAATTATTTTCCTTGTATTTTAGATAAACCACATGTACATATTCACAATTCACTATCACCTTTGACATGATAAAATGTGTATAACTGACAGACTTTAAATTCGTAGTTTTAGCGTCTATTTAGAGACGACCTTATACGCGTCCTTCCTGCTCGAAGTCTGACAAGCTTCTGTTAGCTTTCCTTCAACCGTTTTCTGCATACGTATTTGAATTATAGATATGTATCAATGTACCTGATTGGTGCTACTATCCAATAACATCTAATAACAGTTTATGTTACATATATGTAGGTTTACATACTTCCATTGTCTTAATTATGAATCCAAGGTTCGTTATATGCTTACGTAAATACTACTCATTTCTCGCCATTTCATTGCTGGCTATATAGCTAACAATGGCCTTTCCCTCTCATATTATACTCTATATGTTATAAGTTATATACTTGTTCTGCACGGTGAATACATTATGAATATATATATGTTTTTTATTTTAATTATTATGGTACAATATTGCAAAGAAAATACATAACGTGTAAAACTTAGAACAAAATATTATAGAAAGGGATTATTAATGTGTTGGCGCTGAGTAACTACGAATTAGATATCTTATTACATTGATGAGTTATCCTATTAGTTTTTCCGTGGCTAGTACTGTACTGTTCGCTATCGGAAAGAAAGTCCCTGTTTTTTTTTTTTTTTTTTTGTTTGTTTTTCGAGTGGAGGAGAAAAACACTGTTGCGTGCTTGCAGCCCCGATGGGAGTGGCTGGGGTGTGTGGGACTCGCCATCATGACGGAAGGCCATACCCACTAAAAAACTCCTCCACCGGAGAATTGCAAGGATAAAGGTTTGGAGATCCCGCAATATGCACTCTCGGTATTTTTGTATAGTGTAATCAGCAATGGAGACAGGAATGTGCTGCCTTTATCTGTTTGGAAACAGTGCGACAAGGACAGCGAATGTGTGACGGAGAACGCATGCTACGCAAGGAGTAAAAGTATTCATTGGGCTGTAATTGAGCCTTCGTGTGTGTCATAAATAAGGGTAACATAAGCAAGTAGGCAGGGTTCGGACCGTGTCTAATCAGCAATTTCCCCTCTGCCCTTCATTTCCCGGAGAGTTTCTTTGCTTCCGACATTTTCATTGAACTGAGTTGTATGTCGGAACATCGTGATGTTAGGGGCGAAATGGCTCAGGCAAAAATGCTTGCAGCTCGAATTCTGGACCTCTCTGTTTCGATTCTCGATGGACTGGACACTGTGGTTTGAGTTTAGTACAACGGGATGTATTGTACACTACCGAGACTTTCCCTCATTTCCTTTCATTTCACCTCACTGCGTATCTTTACTTGAAGGTTATAGGACACGCAATGTGGATTGGTACGTTGTGGCATTTGCTCGTGGAAACGATTTCTCTCAGATGTCCGTTTAGTTGGACTGCCTACCCCGTCATAGTAAGTTTATTGTGGAACGTCCTGTAGAGTGCTCTCCGAAGGTGCCCCTTAATGGAGAGCTGGCACCGACATCAGCATAGGCACAATTTGGAATAATTACGGAAGCCACCTTTGCATTTCGCGAGCTGCCTTCCGCTTATGGTTGCCTTTCAGATTTTCCTTCTGTATTTTTCCTCCCATAGGTTGCTGCAAGATCGTCTAGCAGCCTACACGCATGTACCATGCTCGACTAGTTAGAGACCTTCATTACTGTTCGGAAGCTCTTCCATGTGCTTCTTATCCCTATGAAACAAACAAGAAACAATGGAGGAATTAGCTAGGTGCTGGCATTTCCTGTGGATCAATACGTTACAGACAAAACTGAAGTCTCGAATGGTTAAACATATAAAATAACACATATGAACAATGAGGTTAGACATGACGCTGTGTTTTGGAACTATATGGCTAAACAACTAATTCGAGATGTAATAAAGTAAAGAATGTACATTCACATGTTATAGGGCTGAGTGCCAAAAGCTAAAAAGGGTGAACGTACCCCTACAGTGAATTTCCTCCCGTAGATTCCGTTTAAGATCCTCAGCACCATCTAAATGGGGTCGGTGTTTTGGAAAGAAATTTCACAGCTGTTAAATGAATGTAGGTATGTGAAAAGTCGCAGTAGTGCCGACATAGGGGTATGTGAATTGCCATAGAATTAACACATCCCTTGCATGCTCTAAGGTCTCGTTGTCTGCAATGTTCTGCCCATTTCTTCGTCCAGAGGAGAAACATGAAAAATGTGCATTAGATGTTTAAATATGTAGACAGAAATAGCTCTTCCTCAAAAAATGAGTTACTTTTCAGTGCATTACTGTTTTCAACCACGTGTGCAAAGCTTTATACTTTAATCCTATATTTTACAATAGCCTTTTCCAAATATCCAGTTTTCTAAACCATTAGCGGCCGGTTTTACCACCCGATGTTAAAAATACCTAAGCATCTTGTTTGTTAACAATGTGTTAAATGTTTAACATAGTGTTAAAACTTTTCGTTTCATCAAGCTTTTACAGCAAATTGTTAGCTAATATTTTGTTAAGTCAAAGACAACTGCGAACGCTAGCTTTCGAGAAGGCTGTGGCTGAACTATACTGCTTCTGAACTGGCTCCAATGCACTGTATTCTACGTATCGCTGCGCTCTCTGTGTCAGTAGCAGACAACTATTTACGTTCATAGCAATTGCCAAGTGATGTTGCCGATTGTTTGAGGTTAGAATCGCGATGTCAACTGAAATAAATGTTTAAGTGTTTGAAACGCGTTAATGAACATCTGGTTAATACGTATAGGCGTATTATCAAGTGCGAAAAAGCCGACGGTCTTACATTAAAGGTTAAGATTGCAGCCTGGGCCAAAATCTCCGAGTAATTTAATTGGAATGAACGCGTTTCTCCTAAGTCCAGGAAGCAACTGCGGCAATTTTATGCTAACATAGATTGCAGCACCAGAAATGTTAGGTGCGAAGAGCGCTTAAGACGGTTTAAAATTGGTGGTGGACACTGCGTTGAAACTAAAGTGGATGAAAATGTATTATCGCTGATTAATCAAGCAGACCCGAAATAAGTGCTGTTTGCTTCTTGAAGAATTTGCTTTGGAAACCTTCCGGATAAACCTACAAACGGTAGTTTTGGAAATACCAACATCATCACCTACCAAGAAAATGAAAAATGTTAGTAGCATAAAATCTGAGTACTAATTAACTCTTATAAGGTGACCATGTTTTGAAACAAGAAAACCGGACATTTAAATTTTTTCTCAATTAAACAACGGACAAAAGAAAATGCAAAAAATGGCTTCGTCATAATAATAAATAAATAAATGATATGTAATTTACATATATAGTAGCTGTGAATTCATCCAGCCAAACAATCCTTTAGAATTATTAGTGCAGGAATCATTCCTCATACATTGGATAAGTTTAGAAATACACTCCATTGATCTGAAAGATTGGTTGTTGTGAACAATATAGTAAGCAAACGCTCCTTCAAAAGCTGCTAATTGCATATCTTTATCACCAAAACTTTCACTTTTAAAAAAAGTTTAGTAAACATGGTGCTAGAAGAAACACTTGCACGCACCAATTTTGCGTCCCGTTTCTACCGTAAAAAAAGATGGGACAGAGACTCAAAAAGGGGGGGATTATCCCTATAATACGGGAAGTTTGGTCACCTTAAGCATAGGAGGAGTCATACTTCTGTTGGTGGTATTCTAACCACTCGTATTTCCCATAAAACCATGCTTATGACCCTTTGGACAATCTATATCGCTTTAAAAATTCCTCATTTTGCAGGGTTTTAAATTTACTATGACACACGATTGCTCTTCTATTAGGAATGGCATTCCAAAATGCCAATTGCAGTAAGCTCGCATCAACAGCTTAGTTTGGGGCAGCCATTTTCCAACTAACATTTGTTAAACGCCTTAACACCTGAGTACGGCGATGTTAACTTTACACCAACTTTAACACATTGTTAAAGTTAATATTGTTTGATGAATCAGAATATTTGTTAACTTCAGTGTTAAATCAGTTAAACATTGTGTTAAAATTTAGCATCTGTTGGCGAAACCGGCCCCTAGACTATTACTTAAATAAAAGTTCGAAAATGTATTCAAAAGGAACTTCCTTTAGTGAAAATATTTATATAAGGGCTTGCATGAGTATTCTTGTAAATAATTAACAAGTTATCAGTTAACCAATATTAAAAATTAGGATTAGGAACACAGCCCCGGAGTCAACCTGTAACGTAAAAGAGGGGGATAAAATGAGAGGAAATGAGCGAGAGAGAAGATTTGTGATAGACAACCTTGCCGACCAGGAAAAACCACAGAAAACCCCATTGTCAGAGTGGGCAGCCACCAGGAATGGATCCCGGGACCTTCCGAATTCGAGTCGCACACGTCACCACAGTCACCGCCAACTCGCTCGGGTATTAAAAATTAAATACAATCTAAAATTCTAATCATGTTAAAAGAATTACATGCATCATTTGCCTCCTATTTCTCTGCTGTGGACAATTTTTCTCATCATAGATAATGTCTAGCCACATACACATGTTGAAGTCTTCACTAAAAGGAAGGGAGAATGTCTTAGTGTTATAGCTCTGTGGCGACCTTACTGACATGCACTTGGAGAAACATGCATCTAACCTTGTGATAATTGACATACGTGATATTGATATAACCATATTTGTTTTAATTTTATCCAGAAAGGATTAGGTTAAATTTAAAGGTAGCAGGAAATCTTAGAAGTCAAACTGTTGGATATGCATACGCCTTTCCGTTGTACCAATATAATTTAAGGATAAATTAGATCCTGATACAGGAATTAGAATATCCAACAGTAAAAGTGGGAAGTTAAGTAAGAAATATAGTTTTCAGGAGGAACTTTAGCCTCAGCACGCAGCTCTCACCACATGCATATGCTGAACAAATAGAAATGACCACACTTGAACACGTAGACACTTACGGAAGGAAAGGAGACGTAAGAGAAATGTATTTATTTAAGTGTTGATATTGCAAGTCTTGAAAAGCTCTTTCTGCACATAAACAATCCAACATAAGTATGAGACACGTGTAAGTAATTGTTAAGGCTCGTACTGCTGTATTTATTTTGCCTCGCTTGCTCCTTATGCAGAATAAGCAAATGCTGGCTGTTACGAAGAATATAATCGTACACGGTTACATCTTGAAGTATGTCCTTCCGTATTAATGAATAAAACGAACAGAAAAAAGTTCGTGCTCAAACTTTCTGATGAGTGTATCTACTTCACAGAATCCTAACCTTCTGGAAAGGAGCAAATCATTGGAAAATATAATATGTTATATACATGACCTTCTTTACCTTATCTCACTTATTATTGGGTATACAAATTATTATTACGAATCTACGTATTTTAATCGAGATAAACGTTTCAGAAATAGTTTTAATAAACATTTTGTTACACCTAAATACAAAGGGAATAGCAAAACTCAAATGTTTTAGAAAAGGACGTTGTACGTGGCATTAAATTTCATATTCTTTCCATGACATCCCGAAAAACAAATGAAAGCGGCAGGACTTTAAAAGAAGGATAAGTATTGAAGAATTCAAACCATTAATAACGGATATCTTGAAAACGGTTGATGCCACAAAATAAATTATGTATTTTAAAGAGATCTACTTTTGGTGCAGTAAGATTTCTGGTCTATCGCTTAACGTTTACAATTATACAAGATTATACAAAATTGCTTCTGAATCAAGAAGACCTTACAGGCTATTCTCAGGAAATTAAACCTATATGTTATATTTGGATTGTAAATATCTTTAATATGTAGTACTTAAATCAAAGTCGTTACAACCATTTTTTGGAAAATAAAATATTTTCAAAAATATTTCATACAAGACGTAATTTGAGGTGGGAAATTTTCTTAAAAATCTTCGTGCCATATCTTTGGAATGTACTAAATCTAAATAACAAGTTTGCCATTCATCCGACCTTCGGTTTTGAGTATGCTGATTATAGAGACACTCACCTATCCATCCAACCACCCACCCGCCCACACACACAGAAACCTTTTTATAAAAGCCTTTTTGGATTCAAGATGCCTCAAAACGTATATTTCTGGTGAAATCTCAGTATCGAGTTTTTAGGTGGAATGTAATACCTTCTCTCCTACTATGACTGTGGTAAGAAAGAAACATTTGAAATATTTGGTAACCTGGAGCATTGCCTACTTCTTTTCACATATATTTAAGCATTAGATATCTAGTTTCAAACACCTCTAAATTGAAGGCAAAATGGGAAAGCAAATATTAAATTAAATTTATGTTTTCTGGAATCAGTTAGGGAGGTTCATTATTTTTCCTATAAAATACGACAGTTAAAATATAGGAAAAGTGACTGCTAGTCTAAAAAAGTCTATCTAGGTAGCACATTCCCAATGTTTATGGCATTTACTTGTGAAAACCCCTAAAGGAGGTATGTCAAGGTTAGATACATACTGGCGGCAGTAACAAGCAACAATGCCCCTCTTGCTGAAGGGTCATACTATTACGTTTTGTTTGGTTTATAGTGGATTGTCATTCATTTCCGCTAGCTACATGTTACGGTAGCCACCACAGAGTATTCGGTCATTGGTCTTGACACTCTCCGCTATACATTCGGAAAATGTAACATTTAGAATGATACGCCAAGAATGCGATTTTATTGTGTTTTCTTATCTGTTTCTTATTAATATTGCCACTCCAGCTCTCGCGTTTTAAATTTGTGAAACGTGTTAGTTTCTTTTTCATTTCATTAATGTGTACTATTTCAGTTTCAGTTTCATTATTTTTTTTCTCGAAAATATCATTATTAACAGTACTTCCTCTTACATTCATGATAAGTTTGATCATTTCTTTAACTCGCCCAATTTAATTCACTGCTTGACTACGTCAACGTCTACAACATTGTACACAAACCAGCTATTATTCTTCTGCAGATCTGAAACTTACATCGGCCTAGCAAACGCAACCCTTGATTTTCAAATGCAATAGATAAACCTCTTTTGGCATTACATGTGATAACACTAACTTTAGAAAAGGTGATAAAGATTTAGAACTTACCCCACAGGTATGCAATTCTATTCTACATTATGATAAAAAAATATAGCAAATAACAAGCGCACGAATAATTTCCAAACTAAATTTATAATTAAAATATATCCTTAATATTTCCGCAAACGATAATAATATGTAGAGTAAATGTATTACACGCAAAAATTAGGCATAAACAGATGCTTTGAAATCCTCCGCCTCCCCCAAAAGCCACATGTTTCAAAAAGGGTTTTGTAAACCAGGTCTTTGGATGGAAAAAGAACATTACTTTTTCTTTACCTTCTCCAAGAAAAGCATATGTTGCTGCTTTAATTAAAACATATTTTGTTTGAGACACTGGCCCGAGAAGCTATGTATCTATCTTAAATTTTGTGTAAGAGACTGTGAACCCCTCTTCGTTCTCACTCAAGTTTATTTTTTCCCACGTTACTACAGAAACGTTACATAACTCTTTAAATCTTGTCATTTCATATCAGATAGCATTTTTCGTATCGTTAGTCACTTCTGAAATATTCGTCGTTGCTTTCCTGGTTTGAATTATAGTGCGATTGTCATTTATGAATGTACGAAAATGAGGGATTCTCTTATACTAGTTTTTCCTCTTAATATCATTTATTTTAATTATTCTTTGTTTCCTAATGTTAATTTACGACAAACAAAATCCTACTTTGATATAAAGAACTGGATTGTTTTCACCTCTTGTATATGATTTAAGTTCAATTTTGACTAATTTACATACATTTCTAGTAAAGTAGTTGATCGTGATTATTTTAAAGAGATGAAAGCATTACTTCTTATGAGCAGGCTTAGAAATTCTTAAGCAGAAGCTTAGCTACACTTAAACCATCATCAGTACTAGAATGTATACTGACGTGCATAAAATGTGGCCCATAATGGAAAACGGAGGTGGTTATGTTGGTGCTGACAAAATCTAGCCCCTCTCCCTACCAGCTTGACGCCTCTGTTTCTCGAGCATAATTCTAGCCACCGGATTGACAGGGTACTTTACCTCCCTCAAAGATGGCCGAACTGCCGAAGGATAACATTACAAATTAAACCTTATATTTTCATAATGTGCTATCATTTTCTTAATACCGGATTTCTTATTGATGTTTAGTAGCAACAACAACTTAACCTTCGTCTCCATGTTGCCGGTGAAAGCTCTTATATAATATGTAAATGTCGTAGCTGTCATTTATTTAACCTCACATGCAAATAATTCTGCAGCGCTTCCTCTAGAAAGCCGAATTACTTGCAATTGGTTTAGCCTTTCGTTATGCACTAATCTTAGCAAAACTCTTTCAAAACCCTTTAATTACACACAGAATATAAACATCGTTCATTGGTTACTTTTTATGCGCTAAATTGTTTATACAGGCCAGTCACATAGTGAACTTATTTCGGCTGGGTGGAGACAAAGTATTTTTACATGAAGGTGGAAATCTTACGGAGAGAAACATAACAATATGATCTAGGAGAATGGACCACCTTTTATGCACGACATTATACACAACAGCAACCATTAATCCTGACGGCTGGTAAAACGTTGTCTCTAGTTGGTTTGTACAGTCGAGTGCAAAAAAGAGCCGATGCTATTGGTTACTTTTTGTATATTCCATTCTTGAATGTTGGCAGAATCTCCTCATCATTTGTGTTACGCGACTGCCTTAGGTGAGCTTTCCTCTAATTGGTATTAGCTGAAGTTCGATACACTAGCATTACCCTATGAAGGAAGGTCAAAGAAGGCTGGGCGATGAAACGGTGGGGAATCGATATGTTACCTGAATGGTTGAAACAATATGCCTCCCAAAGACTGTCCATACTAGCCCCTGAATGAGTCCCTTATTGGTTCGGCATTCAAGCACTAACGTCTGTAACCGAATAAGAAATTGTAGGCGCGGTAGAGGCGTGTTAATTATTGATTAGCAACTTAAAACGCGGTTCCTCATATTAACACACTTTGTTTCACCCGACGTACACGCCAACATACCGTACGAGGGATGGGAGGTGGTTTTTTTATCTATGACATCACAATGTAAAGCCCGGTAACAGCTCAAACTAATTTCCTTTCGTCATTGCTTTAATGCTTGGAAAATCCTAAGCCTATTTATGCGTATAGTATAACATATAGCACAGGAATAGAAGATTGCGTGCAGTGTTAGGTGATAGAGAATGTCATGTCAAGTTCTCCCCTCTGATACCATTTAGTGTTCGCTAGCCATTGCTCCGTGATATTCCAAACAGCAGTATTTTCAGCCAATATTTCAAATAATTATATAAATTCATAATGTGAATTATTAAGAAATCATTACAATTAATTATAATAATAACACTTTAATTGTATGTACAGGTTGGGCGAGAATTCCCCGTACCTCGTACATCTGTGAGTATCAAATGTTATTATGCTATGTCACTTCTTATTCAATTGTTGGAATTCATGGTTACATGCTTTCGCAGTCGAGTTTTAATTTGTGTCCATGGCAGATGCGAGCGGTCAAAGTTACACTATTGAGGAGCGCTTAGTGACAAGTGTATGGGTGCATGAACAGCAACACACAGGACAGACAATGAGACAGATTATGGGAGCATTCCAGGAAAGATTTAATAAGGCTCCACCGCGAAAAGCAACACTTCTGGATTGAGAACGACATGCTTTTACTTTTGGCAATGTTAAAGACAGGCCGCGGAGTGGAAGCAAGAAGGCACTAGAAGAAACATGTGCCGGTGTCTCTGCTTCGACTGAATAATCTCCTATGAGGTCGACATATAAACGTGCTTTGGAACTCGGTATAACGAGGATAACAATGCGATATCACATGAAACAAGACCTTAAGCTCAGATCGTTTTGACCGACGTTCGTAAACGAGTTATCGGATAGAAACCGAAATGGGCGGGTTTTAGTATGCCGGGCTTTGTTAACTCAATTTCCAAATATGCAGTAAACCGTGCCAAGATTATGTTTTCAGATGAATGTGCGAGCTATCGCAGCTCACGTGGTAGAAATATTGTCTTTTGGGCTAAAGAGAATCCTCATTACAAAGATTGTTAGAAAGGAATCCGCCTCACGTAATGATATGGACAGCGATGACACAACATCTGCTGGGACCGTACTTTTTTCAAGGGACCATGAATGGCGCAGATTATTTACACATATTACAAACATGGTTAATACCTCAGCTTGAGGAAAGGGGCCTCACAGAACGCATACGGTTGCAGCAAGATGGAGCACCTCCAAACTACGTCTTGCAGTGCGCGAGTTCCTAAATAAACACTTTCCAGGACGGTGGATAGGTCGTGATTCACCACAAACACCGGCTCCCTTGAAAGGCCACCAAGAAGTCCTGACCCCACCGCATCTGACAGCTCGTATTGGGGAGTCATTAAGGCGCATGTATCTGTACGTCATTATGCTACAAACGAAGAACTCCGCAATGCTGTTGAGGATGCATTTCGCATTATAAGACACCGGACATGCAGAAGAGTATGTCAAGAAGAACATAGGGGCGTATGGAACTGTGTTTACAGCATGATGGGAACATACGGATGTATTGGACACTTAATACATGAGTACTTGTGCTAAAATAAATCAATTAGCATTCGATACTAGGGGGTTCGGGGACTTCTCGCACACCTGTAGTTTTGAAACTCTTATTTTAGATAGAATACTATATTTTTTTACACATAGCGTAATGGGCTTCTAGTCTACAAATGCGAAAACTCCATTTATGTCCATAACATTTCAACCGTCATAGTCTACGTGTGATATGTCTCTCTCTAGTGAACAAGTAAAACCAAAAGGGCCTATATACTTAATAGGACAGTTCATTTTGAGATACTGTAAATATGCAACGTCAGCAGGTCTGTAGATACTATAATTTAATACTGTCCTTTATCGGAACGCGGATAAAAGTTTTCTTGGTCCTCTTGGTCGGATATAAGATATAGAAAAAAGGTATATCAAAACTTTAAAGGAGATATAAAAATAAGTATTATGCCATTTTGAATTATAAACATTGTTTAAAAGAACTCTTTCTACGAATGGAATTTTAAACCAGTTAAGATTATATACATTCGTATTTTCGAAATCTCCTGAATGTATTTCGAAGATGTTATCTAGATCGATCTAAATAAGAAAACTATTTTCATAAACTTTTTAAAAGTAGCTGCAAACAATTGTACACAAATAAAGTCAACACCGGCAGCCAGTCATGATCATACGTATTTCGTATACGGACCGAGAGTGTAATATTGGAAAATCCCCATTCATTTACTTTTAATGCAAGCAGACCTTTCCAATAACCACCACTACTTCCGGAACATTTTCAATCAACTATTATAACTTAAGATTTTATTACAACTGATTTAAAAAATTCTACTTCAATTATGTTCTTAAATTCCTGTGAAACATCTATGACGTCACAGAGTCTCGGGTGTACAGGTACTTTAATTTGTTAAACCTGAAAGCCAGTTATAAAGGTTAATGAAATATTTGAATTAATGCATATTACCTGTCCAACTGCCAAACATATTTAGGAGTACATACCTAATTATTTACAAAAAGAGAAAGCATAATCAATGTAATGCTCTCTCTGAGACCGTTTTTTTATTCAAAATGTGAGAGGCTATACCTCCAAATACATTTAGAAAATGTCAGATTGTTGACAAAGCTTAAGAGCTCTTTAAGAAAACATTAGGCTTTCCAATAATAAAATGGTGAGCGCTAATTTCAAGTGTAGGTTTAGGTTAGACAACGGAGGGGGGCAGTTCGCGCACTGCGACCTACATAATCTATCGTGACTATCACGCCCAGGAGGAAGGGATGAAGTGAAGAAACCACAGGAAGCTACAGGTCACTTATGTGCACAGAAGTCCTAAACAGTTTCACTGCTGGAGCTGCCTAGAGAGGGTGATGAACCCTTCTAGTGTCCACGGGAAGTACTCTTTCCTTTGAGCAAACATCCGCACCATCTGTCAAACACCACCATACGTCACGAATCCTAGAAGCACACCTGAAAGATGAGAAGGAAACGCAATGAAAGGGAAATGATGGAAAGGAAATCGTGGTACATGAGAATCCATCCCAGTATTCGCCTACCGACTAGCGAATATCACAAAAAAACCAAAGTCAGAGTGGGCGATCGACGGGAATCGAAACCGTGACCTCCCGGATGCGAGCCATCTCACTCGGTTACTCTAAATAAAACCACAAACTTTGTGTAATGTGCAATGTTATATTCCTACTGCTGTTTAACCCATAATCGTAACTGAAACTCATGCTTTAAAAATAGTGGTTGAATTTTAACTACCCCTGTGTTTCGTTATTTAAATTTATCTTAAATATGTCCTCTCTGTGGTGAAAAGGAAACATGGAGTCATATTCTGACTCATTGCAGGGAAAGGGAATTACTAAGAAAACGATATTTACCTCCATATTTTCTGGATTCCAATAGGGGAATGGAGGCTTGCTCGGATGTAATGTTGGACGCAGGGTGTCATAAAATGGGTTCAGTTTTGTCTAAGGTTCGGCAAAGGAGGCTAATCTCCCTGGAGAACGGAAGACGGGGGGGGGGACATAAGAGCGAGTTCTTAAGAGTCGGAGCACTGAATATATTTGTAATATAATTGTAGTTCACGCTTATTATTTTCTCTTCCTGTATTCGTATTTTCTTTCTTCATAATGTTAGTATGTATTATACTGCATACTAGTACATATATGCTTATAAATATAGTAAGTATATAGTTAGTATTATACGCACATTGTTAGATTACAAGAAAAGCATGTACGACAATGAGGTCCATGCGATAGTATTTTACAAGAGTAGACTGAAATTGTTTACAATAAAAGTAAACTGTTTACTACTACTGTATCTTTAGGATAAACTATGAATTGAAAACTGTCAATCAGAAAGAAGGAAAATGTCGAAGGATCAATTTGAAAAGTAGCCTCAAAGCAGGTCGTCTGGTCTAAGCAATGTTTTGAACAAGAAGAAGAAGAATAAGGAACGAGTAAATTACGAGTTTAATACATTTTGTGTTTTCTGACTGTAAGACAGGTATATGCACTTTAATGCATAAATAGTGGTCATTCCCCTAGATCGCCATAGTGTTTTTCTCTCCGTAAGGTTTCTACCTTCAGGTAACCAAATTTTGTTTTTTTTAAAACGGTTTCCTCCCTAGAAGTAGGAATTAAGTGCCCAATTCAATTCGTTTAAAGAAAAAACATTAAATCGAATTGAATTGGGCACAAAAAGTATGTTTTTTTTAAAACGGTATCAGTTCTTTATGTGACTGGCTTGAAAAGTAATTAAGGGTGTAAAATCTAACTGATGAACGAATTTATAATGTGTGAAATGGAAGGGTGTTTCAGATAAACCTCTATGAAAGAGTTTTGCTAGGATTGGCACACAGGAAAGCCTAAACCAATTACAAATAATTCGGTCTTCTAGAGGAAGGGGTGAAGAATTATTTGCATGTCTGATTAAACTGAATGATAGTTACGACATTTACACATATGAGAGGTTTTCGTCAGCCACATAGAGACGAAGGTTAAGTCGTTGCTGCTGCTAAACGGCAATAAGAAAACCGATATTAAGAAAACGGTAGTGTAGCATGAAAATATAAGGTTCAAATTGTAATGATACGCTTCGGGAGTTCGACCATACCTACTTTTGCGGAGATAAAGTATCCTGCTAATTCAGTGGCTAGAATTATACTCGAATTATAAGTTGGTCACACTGTAGGGGATTTGGCTAGATTTTCTCAGTACCAAAATTAACAGCTCCGTTCCATCATGGGCCACATTTTATGCACGCCGGTATACGTGTGTTTGCATGCGTATATGCTTTTTTGTGTGTGTATGTATGTATGTATGTATGTATGTATGTATGTATGTATGTATGTATGTATGTATGTATGTATGTATGTATGTATTTAGTGCTAAGTAAATTACCTAATGGCAACTACAGCATCTAGCAATGGCTATATACCCTGAAGATATCCGTGTATATGTGCATGTATATGGGGAAAACACATCAAAATGATAAGAGTCAGGCTTCTTCTGAGGATGCAAGTCGAATTTCAGCGAATTTTTCCCACTCCACTCAACCCTTGTTTGGAAGGAAATTCTATTGTGCAGAATTTCCTTCATACTTCCTAAACATACCTCTCAAGATTTATATATCCAGAGAAAGGTGAATTTTTTCTCTCTGCATCTTACGCCAACAGTTTTGAACGTCACGAAACATCCGGTCGTTCTGGGATGTTTGACACTAAATGGTGCTCTCAATAATAATTATATCGAAAGTCTTATTACGTAAAACTAAAAGGCTTTTAGATTAAAATTCTAGTAGTTATGTTGTTCACTTCCTATTAAACGTTTTTATGTAATTGACTTGATTTCTGTTTTTTGGCTAAGTAAAAACCTCAGGAATTATACTCGAATAACTCCGCTTCCTTTGGAGCATTCTCCAAAGAGATAAGCAGTATATGAATGTACTACTAGTTGTATCGGCGTAGTACGAACCGTATTATCAGATCTTACACTTGACTAAGCATGTACAAGTGATTTATTTACTTACGTTACAATCTTGGATCTCACTTAATTCTACTGTTCAGTGAATACGTACACAAAGAGAATAGAGAAAACATCTTCACGATGTTACAAAGTATATGTTTGGAATGCTAGTGTAGACTCATTTAAGTATTTTCTTACCAAAGTGCTTACCACAACAACAAAATTATGGAAAAACGCATAGAATGGAACAGATTAATGATAACCAGGAAAGGGATTCATATAACCTAAAATGTTTTAAAATAATAGAAAAACGCATAGAATAGAACAGAATAATGATAACCAGGACAGGAATTTATATAACCTAATTTTTTTTAAAATGGTTTAAAAAATGATGCTGAAAGTTTCACAAAATCACATAACTACAAAAAAACAACCTAATACTGTCATTTATTTCGTTAAAATTAGTGTACAGAAAGTTATGAATTAATTTGTACATGCATGTAACTGCTTTGTAAGTATAAAAATCTTATGTCTTAAATTCACACGAGTTTCTTTACCTCTATCACCTATTAGTGAGCTTACAAGTTATTAATACGGAATTTATTTTCCTAACTAAGTCATTTTAATTGAGAAAAAGCTCTCCCAAATTAGCTGCATTACACATTTTGTTATAATTATAAAGATAGTCAAATGTTCTAGAACTGGACGCTATACGATGACCTTAAATTCCACTTTCTTCCATGACATCGCAAGAAACAACTGAAAATTGCCAGGGCTTTAAAATAATCTCTAAGTATCGAACAATTCGAACCATTAATGACGGATATCCTGGAAATAGCTGATATCCAAAAAAATATTGTTTTATATAAATTGTGTTTTCAAGCTGTTTGTATTGCTGAGCACTGTCGTAATTCTTGCTCCATTAGCTAAATTAACAGGGTTTACATGTGCTTCAAGTTTTTGTAGAAGTGTCAAGGTTCATAGCGATTTATCTACAGGATAATATGGATTTTGCAGTAGTTAATGTACAGTTTTTGTACAGAGCAACACCTTGAGACAGCTGCTGTAATTTTAACCATGTTCAATATCATTTTAGTGTCTATACAGCGCGCATCTTGCTGCGATAAATAAATGTTTTATGTTCATTAGGGAAATTTCCGGCGTTTTTAAATAATTATAATCTACCAATTATCTTGTGTGGGGATTTTAATATTGATATTAATTTTAATTCAGATTTTACGTCTCAATTTCTGAATGTATTAAGAGCAACTAACTAATTTGTACTGTACCAATACCAACTCAACTAGGGGGAAGTCATGTATCGATTGCATTTTCTATAAATTTTTTAAAATTATTTTAATGATTGTTTTCCTCTTAAATATACTCAACAAAATACTTCCAAACTTACATTAAACTGGGTTGTTATACTAATGACTTAAGAGCATTGAAATATTATTTGATTAAATTAAACAGGTACAAGGAATGGGCATCTCTTTATAGTATTATCACAAATGAAATTACTGTTTTATATAATGGAATCAAAATAGCTTATGCCAGAGGCATTAAATTGGCAGATAGGCATTTAATGCAGCCTATATAAACAAGTCGACCAACAAATGTAAAGCGGCTTGGGGAGTAACAAATCAGGTACAAAACATATCTGTAATCTGAAGCCTGATGATGTAAATAACTATTTTGTTAATTTAGTTAAAGTAATCGTCGATACTGCCAAGCATTGCACTCAATTAATTTTCTTCATAATACAAACCTGGTTGTGAATACCAGGCAGCCTGTAACTTATGACGATGTTTTTAATGCTGTCTTTAGTTTAATAAAAATTCTAGATGCAAAGATACCTATGGCACGGATAGTGACGTGCTTAAATTGATGATTCCCTATGTAATTGGACCGCTAACTTATGCTATCAATGAATGCTTTTCTACTGTCTTTTTCCTCATTCTTTAAAGAGCCTTAAAGTGATACCGATTCTTAAGAAGAGTGATCCTCGATGTGGCTAATTATAGACAAATTTACATTGTTCCGATTTTCTCAAAGGTAATTGAAAAATTAGTCAACAAGCAATTAACAACGTATTTGGAGTCTAATTCACTTTCTACTAAATCTCAATATGGTTTTAGATTAGAATTATGTAAACTGATACTGTTGAATACTTAACATAATAATTCCGTTTTAATGCGATTTGAGAACAACCAAGCTAGCGCTATGGCAGTACTTTTTGACTTGTCCAAAGCTTTTGATTGCGTGAATCATGAAACTATCTGCTCTAAATTAGATTTTTATGGAATACGAGATAAAAACCTCAATTTAAATATGACTTATTTATCAAATCGCATTCAAGCAACTTCCATTTAGGGCAAAATCTGTTACGATGGATACAGGGGTGCCTCAAGGATCTATTTTGGGTTCTTTGTTGTTTTAATAATGATTAATAACTTGCCTATAAACACAAGCTGTGATTAAATATTATTTGCAGATGACATCCCACTCTTGACTAATGGTTTTTCTTTAATTGATACTAATCAATCTATGGATCCCTCTTTTCATGAAGCTGCTAGATAGGTCGATTGTAATAGCTTTAAGCTTAACACTGAAAAAAAACAGAGTATATATTTTACACTTACGCAAACTTCTCATAATGTATTCTCTGAAGTTAAACTATTGGGCATTGTTTTGGATTCCAAGCTTATTTGGGCTGGTCACATTTACTATGTCTGCAAAAAGGTTGTGTACTATATTTACTGAGTCATTTGAAAAATCATATTTCCAGACACCATCTTAAGCAAACTTATTACGCTTTCTTTCATTGCATAATTTCTTATGGTATCCATATTTGGAGTAATAGTGTCGATATAAACAAGTATTAACTCCGCAGAAAAAGGCCTAGGAATTATATCTGGTTCATCATTGATACATATTGTCAAACTGTATTTAGATATTTTAAAATACTGACAGTAATTAATGAATATATGTATATAATTAATTGTTCAGTAATAATTAAGATTAACTTGAATAATCATGCATTTCATCATCAGCAACATGAACATTATACTAGAAATAATAATGTTATTGTCACGCACAAAGTAAGGTTGACTAAATCCAAGAAATGGTATAATAACTTCGGTATCAATATGTTTAACAGATTACCAAGAGCTGCCAATTTAGCTAGTCTAGATAGTTCTAAAGTTTCTTTAAATTTTGGCTTGCTGCTAAACCATTTTATAGTATTAATTATTTTTATCAAGTCAATACGGACATTGCATTTTGAAGTGTCCTGTTTTATATTTTTGAATTTTTAGTTTCTGTTTTACTGATTCATTTTATCACTGAGGATGCAGATGTAGTTCTAAAACATCAATAAATATTGAGTATTGAGTTTTAGGGATATCCACATTTTTTGCAGTACGTTTTCGCCTATCGCTTAACGTTTACTAGTTACACAAGTGTATAGATAATGTGATAAGTGTATGAAGAATGTAATTAATTAATTCTTCCTCTGATTATGGACTACTTTGTGCTCAGTGATATAAAGTATTCATCTGAATATAGGTAAAGACAGTCTCTTGTTTGTCGGCACTAGATAAAGTGTTACCAACTTATGAAAAATCAGACACTATACATTTCAGGTGTATGGGGACACTGAATTATAGCTGAATAGGGACTTCTCGTTTTTATCATTTATTTCATTATTTTGTTGCAGATGAGTGCCGAAAAACATAGTTGAACAGGTGATATGTATTCGCAAAGCGTGCGTCATGCAGCAGAGCTATTTAGGGTCCTTTGTCGTCTACAATATGACAGTGGGGTTCCTTCGAAGAAAAAGGGTGGACAAACTACTTATTATAACAATGCGTGTAATAATTTCATACGCAACACTTAAGGCAAGAATAAAATTAACAACCTCTCATTTGGAAGGAGGAATATTCAAAGCTGCTTATTTGAAAGCATCGACACCTGCCAATGCTGAGAATGGAATTAGGCCAACCAGTGTGCAACCATTCAGTGATAATGTTCCGTCTGAACATCGTTTTCTACATGGGTGTATGATGGCTCATTCTTTGACTACAGAGGGAGATTCGAAGATTTCCTCAGTCAATCAACTGTACCGTCAACTTCCAAGACCGGCAGTGAAAATGGGACAGAATCCTCATCCTCGCCTCCAGTGTCTTTCCATGACCTGCTTTGATCTCCAAGAAAGTGTACATACAGGATGGACATTGAAGTTGAGACTGGACAATATCTCCAAAACTAAGCCTTGTAGAAAGAAATGTCTGTAATAAAAGTCGCTTGATATTATATGGGAAGGTAAATGCATTAGTCGTGTTTTGTTTGGAGGATTTTCTGAATTTGTCCGACGTTTCCTTTAGGGCTATGCTGTTCACAATCACACACGCACATGTACACACTTTTTATTTTTACTTTCTCCAGCAGATGCCTAGTAGGCAGAGCAGACATTGCCATTCCACCCAAAATTTCGATATCGAGATTTCAACTGAATTACATGTTGTGATATCCGGTGAATAAAAAAGCATTTTTAGAAAACGGCCCGTTTGTGTGTGGGTGTATACGTCTATGTCTTCGAACAGCATAATTCATTAATGCAACATCCGATAGATATCAAATTTGGTATTTATTTTCAAGAAACTTCCCCAACCCAAACTATCCTTTGCATGGAACATTTTTTGAAATTTTCGATTGTCTCAAAAATGCCTCTAACGATTTGATTAATATACCGCATGTTTAATATATTTACATGACAATTAAAATGTATAATTTAATTTTTCGAGAAGACTTTGTATACCTGGTAAACCATAAGACACCGACAAAAACGTGATACATTGAAAATATAGATCTCCTTATACCAAAAAATTTATTTCTCATAACATGTAACCAATTCCGAAATATTCGCTGTTATTAGTTTGAGCTTTTTAATACTGTAATTTGTTTCAAGTGTTCAGTTCAGTGCTGTTCAGTTGTTACGCGCGATGGCTTGGAAAGAGTATGGGATTTTTAGGCCAACAAAGAGCGACTAGCTTTTAAACATTTGACCTTCGATTTGGTTTCTAACCCCTTATACTTTCAACGACACGTATAGTAAAAATATTTCTGCAAATATTTATCTCAATTATTAACATAAAGTAGATAGAAGAATAAGATTTCGTAAGAATAGTTGGGAAGTATTTAAAAATAAACAATAGTAGGTAGAGAAAGTCACGTGTATGTAACATATTACATTTTGTTTTTTTCCAACTATGTATTTCCGCGCAATATCGATATTGCATTTTTGAGTGAAATTCCATACTTCCTTCCATACCTAGCGGGATGGCTCAGGCGACCATGTCTGTGGCCCGTATTCGGGAGGTCCCGAGTTCACTCTGGACCATGGGTTTTTCATGGTTTCCCCGGATCGAGGCGAATGCTGGGGTGATTAATCTTCTACTACGACCCTCCTCCCTCTCATTTCCTGTACCCATCATTTTCCTTGTCATTAGTTTCAGGGTTGTAGGACCAGGCGAAGGTGATTTGCGGCTGGACGGTGGTTTGCGCACTGTAGAGGTTTTGAAGGTGGTTATCGAGACCCAGGAGAAATAATAATAATAATAATAATAATAATAATAATAATAATAATAATATACGATCAAACATAGCGACGAAAATGTGCTGAATTCATATTAGGAATGGGTTTTGTAGGGAAGACAGAGAAACAAAGTTTGTTTCCTCGAAGCAGAGGTATTTTACCTGCGATGGTCAACGCACCTGCATACCGGAAGTCTCGCCTTTATACTTTTGGCTCGGACAGGGTTTACAACGGTTTCAAAGCTTAAAAGGGTGAGGAAGTATATGTGCCTTATCTACGATCTAAGAATGTTCGTGGGAAGATTTTAAAACTCAAAATAAGCTGTAAGAAGCAGATGTGAAAGTTGTCAAGTGGGGGTAGCCAATAATAAAAATCATGAAACAAAACTGATAACCAATCGAAAGATCGCGTAGGCATCACATGATACGTTTGAACTTAAAACAGAACGAAACTTAAGAAAGGGAGAGGGGGAAAATTCTACGTTTGGCGAAAGGCGTGAAGGAGGAAAGGAAACGCCGGGACAGTCGGGTACAAACTAACCATGAGGACAGCCGAGACACATTCCGGTACAAACTAACCACGAGGACGGTCGACGAAACAAAATTAGAAGAAAATAATCAGAAAGTTTATAGTGTAAAAAAATGAAGTTATGAAATCTAGGCAATTCGAGGGCTAATCGGAGAAACACATAAGTAGCGACTTCGAAAGTAATAAGAATAACAGTGGTTTCGACGACGAAGGTGGCGGGTTGACCAGATAGGAATCTACGTAACAAAATAAAGAAATAACTCAAACTTCTCCGGCAGTATTATTAATATCGTCAAGGCAGTGTCACCACCCCTGAAAACTAGAATCTCAGCTCTACCTAAAACAAATTCCAAATCCCTGCCATCCAACCATGGAACCCGGGAATCTGAGTCCACTGAAGCAACTGCCAGGAACAACACAGATGCGTCAGAGGTCAGCGTCATATGGCGCCCACGACGTTGGGGCTCGAAATACTGCCAGCGGATAACGCACCCGGAGAACCGACAACGGAAGGAAGACGACGCCGATGACGACATCAGCAACCACCAGCATCAGAGTGTACCGATAGACGCGTGGCAACAAGCGACATCGACGCAGCTCCATTACAACAAGGAAGCAGACCTTCAGCGCAGGCATCATCAGTGTTCTAAAAGTGTGTAAGTGTAGTGAAGTGTTTTGTGAACTATTACAACACTTTGCAGCAGCTCAACACAGCACCGAGTAAGTGTTAACTGCATGATACATAAGTTAATAAAATTTTGGAAGGGAGTGCATATGCAATAGATATAAGTAAACTGGGTTATGTATGTTTGTAAATGCTGTTAAGAAACAAGAAATTAACCGGCAACGATATGGAAGGTAATAGCAATGAACAAGGGGAAAATTTCACTAACAATAGCACGCGGGTAGGTGTAGAAATTGGAGATAGCGAAACATTAGAAAACCAAGCCACCAAATCACTTAATACGAGTGAAATGCTGCAACAAATGTTGGCTCAATTGAGCCTCCTAAACACTAAAATATCAGAACAAGAGTAAACACTTGGGCAAACACTGACTCAACGATTAACAGAACAAGAGCAAACACTAACTCAACGATTAACAGTACAGGAGCAAACAATCAAACAACAATTGTCCACCCAGGAACAAACATTGCAGCAGCAGATAGCCGCACAATTAAGCATCCAACAGAAGGAAATCAGTCAGGGATTAGAAAATAAAATACAGGGTGTCTTGTCAGAAATTAGAGCAAGTCAAAATGTAATCTACGAGGATGTAGAATACATAAGAAACGAACTAAAAGCAACACAGAATAGTGTAGAGGTAGTAAGGAAGGAACTTGTCGTGGAAATAGACGCAATCAGGGCACAACAAATTGTAAGCAATGAAAACTTAATATGTACAATTAGTGATAAGGCAAGGGAAGAAGCAATGACAGTCTGTGTATCATTACAGAATAAGCAGCAGGCACTTGAAGCAGGGGTTAATGATGAAATTAACAAATTAAGGGAGGAACTGACACAGACCGTCAATGCTCGCAGGGACGCGGTAGAACAAATCGAACCGCGATCCCAAGGAGCCACGGACGCGCGAATTACCTCTCAGGTTTCCGCGCTTTCGTCGTTCCAATGTAACAACCGAGTAGCGCACCGAGGTCGAACGAACCTGCCTGCCTTCCTTCGGCCTCACCGCACACGGCAAGTGAAATGTCAAGCACCGTAGGGCCCCTGCAACAATGCAATATACCATTACAATTTTTGAATGAACTGCCAATCCCCAAGTTCAACAGTGAAGTCGATAATGCGAAGCAGTTCATTAATGACCTCGAATCTTATTTCGCGCTTAGGGGAATTCCCGACCGTTTCAAAATGGTAATTATAAAAAGGAGCTTGATAGGCCTGTCCCTGAGTTGGTTTCGATTGACGGTGGGCGAGTATGCACAATATGAACATTTTAGGTCTGCATTTTTGGAAAAATATTGGAGTGGCGTTTCACAGTACAGGGTGCGCGCAGAAATCAATAATGGCCGATACAGGGAAGAGAAGCGTGAGTCGATGGTCGACTACTTCTTGCGACTCGGCCAATTAAGTCAACTCCTGGACCCACCGATGCCCGAAGGTGAATTTGTATCCCTCCTGACACGACACTTCCCAGACGTTATACGTCATCACCTCGTGGTAGCACGTCCGAGGACGCTGAGCGAAGCCCTAGAACTACTTACCGCTCTGCAGGGTTACGGAACGCGGGAAGAAGATAGACCCAGAATCAGGACTGAAGGTAGACACATTGATCGGATACATTCGCATCGTAATGATGGGACGAGGGCACAAGGTGCGTTGAACAACTATTCCACAGTCCGACAGCGTTATCAAGAGCCATTTACGAGAAATCGGGAGAGAAACTATAGGCCCTGGAACCAAACGGGCACGGGTAGGCCACCGAGGCAACATGAGGAGTATCCCGTTCAGTACATGAGATTCTCCAGGTACCCGGCGAATAGTAGGCAACACCGGGGAAATAACCTCCACGGTGGTACAGCGGATAGGCCAAGAACGCCTCCGAACCGCCCAGAAACTCCCCCGAACCGACCTGGAAACACCCCGGGCAGGCCAAGGACACCTCCGAACAGGCCAAGAACACCTCCAAGCCGGCCAGCGACCCCACCCCGTAGATATGAGAACCATGAGCTCTTAAGCATGCCTACGTACAGCCACGCATTGACGTCGAACGGGTACCCATCACAGACACGACAGTCGCAAAATGTCCACCGCGAAATGGATGACGCGATAGGTCACCTAAGCGGGGCAATGGCAGGACAAAGCATAGGCCAAGGGATAGGCCCCAGTCAAGGCTTGTGGCCACGACGGTCGGAAAACTAGAGACAGGAAGAGTCGTAGCGTTCCCAGGCTCAACCTCAGAGAATGCGAGCAGGTTCTCGCATTACACAGGGAACGAAAACAAAAATACAGAAGCAAATAGTGTAGGCCACAATATCAGCCGAAACTGTCACGACAAGGAATTCGGATACACGGAGATAAGTCAAACCCAGGAAATAACGGAATCTCCGAGAGTAGCGGCATTAATCGAAAATGAGACGTACTTGGTAACAATAGACAGTGGAGCCATGATCTCTGCGTGCAGTAAAGCCCTCTTCAACCACCTCAGTGAAAAGAATAAGAACTTACAGACACTGCCCGTAAAGAACGCATACTGCATAATGGCTGTAGGCCGCGCGAAACAAAAGATATCGCAGCAGGTCATGATTAATGCTTGCATAGGGGATGTTGAACTTGAAATATTGTGTTTAGTAATAGACAAACTGGTAGTAGACATACTGATGGGAAGTGACGTGCTAAATGCATTCCAAGCCACTATTGACTATGGACGAGCGCTATTGACACTTACAGTATACGGATCGCTAAGAAGAATACCGTTCATTCAAACCCCGAGTATGGAATACACGGTACTAACCGAGATAGAGGAGCAAATACAACAAGAACAATTTTTTATTGAATATTTACACATTGGGGGAGGCATTAACGTGGTTAGAATTTTTACGCAACAACTGTGCGAAGGGAGAGATCTTAACGACACGCCACTGCAGTCAGCTGATGAGTCAGAAGTAGGTCAAGCACCCCAGTATTGTGAGTTAAACACAGAAAATGAAAATGTTTATTTCGGTGAGAGAGCGGACAACTCGCAGGTAGTCAGTGATCAAAACATGTCCCTATCAGGTATACGCGAATATGTAGCATCAACGGACTGCATAAACTATCAAGAGAAAGAAGGAATACAGACGTATGCATATGTGTTGGAAAGGTCCTTATCGGATATCACAAACCTTCGGGGACAGGGTATTTCAACTCCAATCGTCCATGTAAGCAGGACCAAAGAAATTTAGTAGAGTAGGACAGGGAAAATGTACAAACGCACTCGGAACACGAGTAAGGAAAGTCATATACGCGAACATTGTTTACAAACAAATTAGTAGCTTTGGGATAGCAATGTCCTGTTAAAACCGTGTGCTTGACATTCACGATGTTAATGACATACAGTATGAAAACCGGACAGAATGTATACCTGGCAGAAAAAAGGTACCAAAAGGTGTCTGAGTGTGGAGGCTGCTAATAGCCTCAAGAAAACCAGTATTGTAGGTAATGTGCAAGAGAGAGAGAGAGAGAGAGAGAAAGAATGAACTAAGATGTGTAATTAAATTAAAAAAAAAGTTGTTTGAAGAATGCATTGTGTGTGTATAAACAGATTCCTTAAATATAAATGTTTGTAGCCTGGTTGTTGACGGCCAGATATTATGTAGATTGTTTTCTTTTACTTTGTGAAAATACTTGTGTCAAATTTGAAATTGCATTGTGTACAGTGATGAAATGTATTGTGAACAGAATAAATGTGTAACGGTGGGCTCGCCACCAAATCGTCGTAAGCCACTAAAAAAATGAATGAATAAATAAATAAAATGATAAATGAAAGGAACCGAGGGAGAGAGGGACATTAGATTAGCTTAGATGGGACATTAACGATAAACCCATCATTCAACCTAAAGGTCCGATGATAAATTTACCGTCAGGGCATATGAAGCTGGTTATCGAGACCCAGGAGAAATAATAATAATAATAATAATAATAATAATAATATACGATCAAACATAGCGACGAAAATGTGCTGAATTCATATTAGGAATGGGTTTTGTAGGGAAGACAAAGAAACAAAGTTTGTTTCCTCGAAGCAGAGGTATTTTACCTGCGATGGTCAACGAACCTGCATACCGGAAGTCTCGCCTTTATACTTGGCTCGGACAGGGTTTACAACGGTTTCAAAGCTTAAAAGGGTGAGGAAGTATATGTGCCTTATCTACGATCTAAGAATGTTCGTGGGAAGATTTTAAAACTCAAAATAAGCTGTAAGAAGCAGATGTGAAAGTTGTCAAGTGGGGGTAGCCAATAATAAAAATCATGAAACAAAAATGATAACCAATCGAAAGATCGCGTAGGCATCACATGATACGTTTGAACTTAAAACAGAACGAAACTTAAGAAAGGAGAGGGGGAAAATTCTACGTTTGGCGAAAGGCGTGAAGGAGGAAAGGAAACGCCGGGACAGTCGGGTACAAACTAACCATGAGGACAGCCGAGACACATTCCGGTACAAACTAACCACGAGGACGGTCGACGAAACAAAATTAGAAGAAAATAATCAGAAAGTTTATAGTATAAAAAAAATGAAGTTATGAAATCTAGGCAATTCGAGGGCTAATCGGAGAAACACATAAGTAGCGACTTCGAAAGTAATAAGAATAACAGTGGTTTCGACGACGAAGGTGGCGGGTTGACCAGATAGGAATCTACGTAACAAAATAAAGAAATAACTCAAACTTCTCCGGCAGTATTATTAATATCGTCAAGGCAGTGTCACCACCCCTGAAAACTAGAATCTCAGCTCTACCTAAAACAAATTCCAAATCCCTGCCATCCAACCATGGAACCCGGGACTTGAGTCCACTGAAGCAACTGCCAGGAACAACACAGATGCGTCAGAGATCAGCGTCAGTTTCTTCTCTGGCGTCGCTGCGGAATTGCCCAGTTAGATTTCTTCCCCAAGTGGGCTCCGCCCCGGGATCGCTGGAGGGCAAGACCGGGCGGCATCGGATGCGTTCAATCTGGAAACATTAGCGACCCCGTCTCTGCTTGCGCCCTGCGGCATCCAGATCTGGTTGACCTTCGACTCTGTTCCCTCATCCTTCCCTCCTAGGGGACATGTTGAAGACACAAAGGGTGGTTACGGCCTATTTGCGGTGCTCGCCCCGGTTCCGGGGGCTCCTCCGTGATTTGTAATTTTACATTTACCTTTACTGTAGGAAGGCAATAGAGTAAATAAGAATAGAATACACATTGCAGATATTGACCAAGGCTTGGGTTATTAACACCAATTGTATTGCTTCTTATGATGCAGTCTCTGTTTTGAAAGCCGTAAATTGTCATGTGTACAGCGCAAAGGAATTTGGAGAACATGTTTGAAAATTGTGCCGCGAGCTAGTTACAGATATGCCTATATATTTATATATATTTCGGAGAGCAGTATAAGAGCCGAACAGCAAGCATAAAGAAGTGGGTCTACACATACTCGCAAGGAAGGCTGGTGGACCAACTTGGTTTCTCTTTGCCGCAGGCTAGCTCGTGTCTCTCCTGCAAGTAAACATACGTTGTTTTTTATTTCGTCGTGTTGTGTGAGAGAAAGGCTAGAACGATTTTACAACCAAGAGGGACTGTACTTTCGTACCTCACAGTTTAGAATTATTACATTCAGAGTTATATGGATATTACACCCTCTGCACCAACTTTCACAGTGTCATAGCTTTCCTAATCTCTTTATGTCTCAATGTTTCTCGTTGCTGAGTGAATCAGCATATAGGAATAGAAAAATTTAGGGCTGTTTTCATGATTCGATCTGTCGGTTAAAACGCTTTCTATACGGTAAAGAGTGATCAAAAATTTTTAAACTTTCTCGAGTAGCAATTTAAACCAATGACTTTCTTATTTAACCGAGAACTTCTACAAAATCGTCACCATTTATTTCTGAGGAATCATTGCAGAAAGCGACAGTACTATTCTCTGGAAGACTTTCACTTGTATAATTTGTTATAGAGAAAGAGATATTGCCTCCATCATATATATATATATATATATATATATATATATATATATATATATATATATATTCATTATGACATAAACTGTGTTACGCTGAAAGGAGCATTACATAAAACGTAAAATTTATAAAACATTAGCTTTTCCACTATCACTCAACCAAGCAGAGGCATAGATAACAAAGATGGAGGATACGGACCAAACTGTAGCAACAGAAATGAAATATTATAAAACAGCGAAAGCAGCAAATTTAGACAGATCAGAAAACAGTATTAGGAAAGGCATTAAAACATTTTCCGCCAGAAATAAAATAAACTCACACTGGCATAACTGGAAGGAACATTTTCTCCTACTTATATAATTTGAAACTGTGTACCGGATGACAGTCTTAACATTTTCGTTTTACATACTTATTCAGCGAGTTACACAGTTCAACAGTGATTTTGTTGTTTTAGATATTCACATCTTTTTATAGTAATTTCCTTGTCCTGATTCCAATAATGAACCATATATCGTCGTATCACATACATTTCTTTCAAAATTCATATCTTCCATTTTTATGTATTTGTGAATATTTTATGTGATCATGAAACATAACACTACTGCAACAATGCCATATATTGGATAAAGCTACTAAAAGGAAATAGTTGACTGTTATATGGCAGTTGGCAGCACATTCTAACCTGCGTACACCATTTTATATTGAGAATTCATCTGTTACAGGCCTTAATAGTTGTTGTATAAAGCAACAAATTAACATTTAAATAATACCATTTTGTTATCTTTATCATATGTAACTCAGTACAGCAAAATGGAAAGAAGGTGTTGTGTAAATAATCCAAATTGATTTTGTTATATTTGTGGTAGTTTTATTGTGAAGAAGCAGAAAAATATCACATTTGTAAGAAAACCATACAAAGCTTACTTCGGAATTGAAATAGATCAATCCAGGTCTTGGGCTTCTCATATTGTGTGCAGTGTTTGTGTTTTTGAAGACTTACTAAATTGGACAAAGGGGAAGAAACAATCAGTACATTTTAGAATACTAATGGTGTGGCGTGAACCTCACAATCACAGTTTGGCTGTTAGTTTTGTACACGCAATGTGAAGGGTTTTAATGCAAGGTACAAAACAGGAATTGCATACCCAAACTTGCTATCCACTATGAGACGAGTGGCCCATGGCCCTGGTATTGCTATACCTAAGCCACCTGCAGACAGTAGTGAACTTATTCCAAATACAGACAGTAAGAGCGATTCACCATCATCACCTGTGTTCGAGGAGTTCGTTCCTGAAACATCAAATGTGAAACAACCATTATCACAAGCCAAGTTAAATGATATTGTAAGGGATTTACATCCTCCCAAGGATACATCTGAGGTATTAGGTTCCAGACTACAGGAAAATAACTTACTTGCAGCTGATACGTCAGTGACTTTCTACAGGAACACAGAAAAGGATTTCGTGCAATACTTCAGCGAAGAAGAAAATCCAGTTTGCCATAATAACATTCCAGACTTAATAAAGAAACTGGGTTGTGTTACATATGATGACACATGAATGGAGGCTATTTACTTAAGATAGTAAAAGAAGTCTTAAGGTGTGCTGCTTCACAATGGGAATGCTCTTTCTTCAGTTCCAGTAGCACACTCAGTGCAGCTGAAGGAGAATTATGAAAGCTCAAAGTATGTTTTCGCGAGAATTAAATATGTTGAACATCAGTGATTATGTGGGGAGATTTTAAAGTAAACTGTATGATATTAGGCAACAACAGGAATTCACAAAATTTCCATGTTATTTGTGCAAGTGGGATAGTAGAGCAGGAGACAAACATTGGAAACAAAGACAATGACCCAAAAGAGAAAGTTTAAGGCCAGGTAGTAAGAACATAATAAGGGGTAGCCTAGTGGATCCTAAGAAAATTCTTTTACCACCTCTTCATATAGAACTTGGTGTAATGAAACAGTTCGTAAAAACACTTGATCAAGCAGGTGATTGTTTCAAATATCTGTGTCAAATGTTCCATTCTTTCTGAAGCAAAAATAAATGAACGAATCCTTGTGGGTCCGCTAATCAGAGCTCTATTTAAAGACAGGTAATTTGAAACTACTATTACTTCTGAAGAAAAAAAGGCTTGTAATACATTTAAAGAAGTTGTAGTCAAATTTATAGGAACAATAAACATTCTGACTACGTTAAAATTGTGAACAACGTGCTATAGAAATTCAGAAGTTTAGGATGCAACATGAGTCTCAAATTAAACTTTGTGTTCACATTTGGACGCCTTTCCTGATAACCTGGGGACAATCGGTGAGGAATGAGGGGAGAGGTTCCATCAGGATATTCGAGAAATAGGGAGGAGATACCAAGCACAATGGAATTCTTAAATGATTGCAGATTACTGCTGGATACTGTGTAGGGATTTCACGGAAACACAAGAAAAAATCCAAGAGACAAAATATTTGATGCCAAAGATTTTATTGACCTGCTGTTTATAAAATGAATTTAAATGTGATATTTGGCAACAAACTCCCTCACAAATTAATTTGTAGCTCTTATACAACTCATGAGTATATACATTTTTCGAAGAAAATGTGTAAATACTTCATTTTTGATTTGTTAAAAACCTGATGTGACGGAGTAAAACGGAAGTCATTTTTGAAATCATTGGTACCGAAATATTATGAATTGCCTTTCAAATGTAAAACAGCTCACAAAACTTTGTATTTGTAGACCTGTGTTATTAGAGTTATTGTTAAATCATGTTGATGTTCCAGATCAAGTGAATATATTAAAGGTTATATTGTAACTATGCAAGAAAGCACTACCTCATGTAAATACATCCTAGCGTGTATGCTATATTGCTAAATATTGGCCATACTTAAAATATTGATTTATTAATGAAAGCCCGAATTTATTCCTGCCACAATATAATTTCATACCTACTATATGACAACTTTATAGTTATATGTACATACATATTAGTTGTTATTGATTTTAAAGTTTATTTTCCTTTTATTTAAATTAGTGAGTAAGAATAAACATTTATATTAATCCATCTTAAACTCACCTACATAAACTTTTTCATCAAACAATTTCATATACGGTTACATACTTATGTTCCCGATTTTTCAAAACTATCTCTAAGAACCTCACCACTGTCTTAGTCCAAAGTACAGGGTTAAATCTCCGTGTTTCATAAAACATTTGTGAGGGAAGATAACTAAATAGATTAAAACATGAATCACATTTGTAAAAAGCGTGCTTGGACGGTATTCGCAACATGGATTTTAGGCCTACTTTGCCAATAACATACATTCAAAATGAGCTATAATAGCCAACATTTCTAACCGTCCTTTCTCATCTATGAACTCAGAAGCCACTAACCATCCACTCGGATAAAGTGAAAGAACAACTCTAAACTGCTGGTAAAATAAAAGCTCGGGTCCATTTCCAAAGTGCCGTATCACCTTTTGAAGAACGTGAATTATCTGTCTCGGATCGTACGTGAAGTTAGGCTTCAGCTGCAGAGTGATTTCTAAGAAACTTTGTTAAGATACGTATGCAGAGGGGAAGGAAGACAGTCTCAGTCGTGTTTCAGAATCACGTATGTACATGATCCCAATTGGTCATTCCTTTTTAAGTTTTTTCGTCTTTTTCCTTGCCTAACCTTCTTTCCACTTCTCTAAACCAGAACCTTAACATACGTTATCAAACTGGTGTTGACATTGAGGCATAGGAAGAAGAGATGTGCTTAGAAATTAGAATTGCATGTATCACAAGTACAAAGTTCTAAGGTATTTGTATATTCTATCGGTTTGTTTCTTCCACTTTTATTCGGATGTTCCTATTTCACCTATCATTGCATTTATTGAAAGTTGGACATAATGACTTTGTTTCTTTGTTTTTAATGTCTAAATCTTTGTTAATAGATCAGTCCATTAGAGGAAGCAGTAATATAATTGCAGTTATTTTAATATAAAAAATCTGATGTGTTGCACTCACATGACTTTCTCTATACTTCTACGAACTATTTTTACAAAAGCTTATTCTCCATCTACTTCATGTTAAACAGATATCGAGATCCTATTGCTAATTTTCTTGTAGGTTCAAGGGGAATATGGTAGGTTTTAAGCGATAGTCAAATCTTTTAAGAGTTGGTTGCTATGTGGAGCTTTCCATTCCTTTTACATGTCCAGGACATAAAAAACGAATAACGAATTTCTATTTGAGAAAAAGTATAAGTATTGGAAAATTCAAACAAATAACAAGGAACATCACTCGACAAAGAAAATGTATACGACATAAATTGTGTGTTTCAACGAGCTCTACTACATATTTTCTGTAGTAAAACTTTATCGATCCCTTAAGGTTTACCAGTTATGCAAAAACCATTCAGAATGAAGAGGACTTTTGGGAATACTGCCAGAAAGTTCAAGATATATATTTTGTTTGCCATACAAATATTTTAAATATACGATATCTTAATCAAAATTGCCAGAGCCATTTTTGAGAAAAATAAAAATTTTTGAAAAATGTTCAATATAAAGGGTAGTCTGGGGTGGAAGAATTTACTTTTAAATCCTTGTGTCGCATCTTTGAAAGATACTGGACCTAAATACGAAATTTTGTATTTATCCGACCTTTCGTGTTTGAGCTATGCACACATAGACACACATCCACACAGACACACAGATACACACGCATATGGACCTTTTTCTAAAAACGTTTTTTGGGGGGGAGGATTCGGGGCCCTCAAAACATGTATTTGCGTTGAAATCTTAGTATCCAATTTTTGGGTGGAATTCAATACTTTTCCTACTTACTATTCGTAGTAGAGAAAGTAATAAGGAAATAACTTCCAGTAAACACTGGTTTGCAAATGAACGGTTTTGATAATAGCATCTATTGCTACTGGGGATCGATCACAGATAAATGCAGCATGCGTTATCTTGAGATTACGGAGCTGTCATACACAGAGGTAGGTATTTCTTAGGTTGCTCTATTTTTCACTTGCTATTGCAAACCCGCCAACTTCATTGAATTAGTTTGTAGATAAACCGGCTGACTACGGTAGCGGTAGTAATGCACTGGGATTCAACATGTTTAAATTGTACACAAACCACGCCGGTCTCAGTGACTGCAGTCGCTAAGCCGCTTAGCAGTGTTCGGTGAGTTCGAGGCCAACCTCCAGCATGTATTTTTATGTCTTTTATCAGGCACAACCACTCGCTTTCATATGCAATGTGCAGGTATCCAGCACGCGTGTCACTGAGGACATACAGTTTGTTCACAGTAGCAATGGTAGCGAATATTTCAGAGCTGTTTTGCCATGGAAAGAAACTCATAAAGCGATAGGTTTTCACTCCAGCACGTTTCTTCATTCCCGAATGAGAAACTGCATACCTCTTCGGGAAATATAGTGGTATTGTCATTTGTTTATTTTGTGATTGCTTAAACCTTTTAACCTTTAGCGTCTCTTTAATACCAAATATTATTCATTGAAATAAAGATTCCTAGATCACCCAGGCGTACGTCAACTATGATTGGGATGTTAGATTCTACCTACCCATCCACCCACCTACCTGTCTACACTAAGGAGAAGGATGAACGGGAGGTGCAACCCTGATATTGTGAATGGGTATGTAGACCATCTACAGCCTCTTCTTCTTGAAGTAATGCCTCAAGGAGTTCCAAGAAGTCGACTATAGCTTGTAGGGGTTTTTAGGTGGTGAGAATCGAACTCACCCAATGGGTGTCTTTCTAAGATTTTTCCCGTCTTCCCCCCCCCCAAAAAAAAATGAGGAACGACCTACCTACCCTAACTGTCTATATGATTTTAACTGTTTTAACTGTGAAACATAGAATGAAGATCCTCAGTGAGCATAACGTATTATGATTGATGTTGTGCATTAAGGTTCAGATTTGTGTTTCATTATTTTCAAATATAATCTTGAAAAGCCCCCAAAAATACCATAAAACAAGAGCGTCTACTGAGAACTGCATGTGTCAACATTTTACTAGAGAAATGCATCCATTACAATCCATTCATACTTTGTTATTTAAATCTGTGCCAATTTTTGTTTTAATGGCATTGTAAATTTTATATTTCGCGCTCGATTACGAGAGTTTCTACATGTGCAACATGAGCGCTCCCATGTTTTGAGTTTGTCTTGGTGTCGGTGAGGGCCTTTCGGTCGCACTCTGAGGTTAGCTGGCTTGCAATATAGATTGTCGGAAAACTTGCTTTTCAGGCTCTCGCCTGTGTGCTTGTTTGCAACGCCAACAGGTGAGTTTATAGCGAGTGATGTAGAGTATTGAGTAATACATACTGTAGATGACATTTGATCACGTGCGTTTTCAGAGTTTGCCTTATTTAATGTTCTCGTAATAATTCTTTATTACTACTTAAGAGGAGAATATGTTACAGTAATTTGTATCAAGGTTCGATGTAAATGTTCAAAGGCATAGCAGTTTCACTTTTAATATGTAATTGTTGAGTATTAAGATAACCTTAGTATCTGTCATTTTCATTGTGTTAATTCATTAAATCTTTTGGGTTTTAAAGTGTTAGCATTTTTGGACTTTTACAATACATGTCAACACAATTTGGGGGCGTTGCATATCGATATTGGTTTACTATGTTCAGTTGTAATCTCGTGAGGTATTTATTGTAAGGCAGAGAAAGAGGTATATTCATATATGCCTGTTTTCTTTCCCATTTTCCTGTTACCTTATGTATAGATATGTGCAAATCTTAGTGGAATATTCAAAGGAAACAGAGCTTTGAAAATACGTAAATGTACAGTAATAGACTGCTACAACTGATCCATTTTGTAATTGTAATTTTTTATTCATTCTCGTGCTTATATTCGTGATGAAGGCTTTATTCAAATAAATGCATATGTTCAGATAGACAAATGGGGACAATCATTAGCCAGAATGCTGATCTTGTTCACTGTTTTCACTGTGGTCTCTTTGGGTATCCTTCCAGAAATTTATCTCCCAGTGTAGGTAAAGTATAGGAAATAAATAGGGAGAGAGAGTGCTGAAGGCAGTGTATATTTAAGTTCACTTTATAATATTCAAATAACGTCAAGTTTTTTTATTATACTGTTCTATATTTCGAGTGTCAAAACTACATCAAGTAGTAATTAGCATAAGATATAATTTTTATCTTATAGTAAAAATCATGTTGCATATATGCATTGTATTTAATTATATATATTATAACTGTTTTGTTTTCTATTGTACATCATTTAATTTACCTATGCCAAAGAGGAATATTAAACCAAATATATTACAAATTATATTACAAATATAATTGTATGCTACCTATCATACGTATTTTAATGGTAATCGCAACTATATTTTTAACGATACAAACCGGCGCTTTTTTCAAGTGTTGAAAAAAGAAAATAGCTTGCCGGTACAGGCGAATGGCTTGAGCATCGTGCGCAGGGTAGCCGAGGCATGATTACGATTTAATTGTGTCTGGTGCGCATATAGTGCGCATATGTGCCACCAGCATACAGAAACTAGGAAATTGAAAAAAAAAACAACAAATAATCAAGAATATACATATAAGAACGAGGAACCCTCAGATACTCTGGATAGCTTAAAAATTATTAGAAAACGGCACAAATTAATATAGAGTGCGGCAGTGGGATATGACTGATTTATAGACCTGCTCTGCGAAACTCAGAACGATTAAAAGAAATCTTATGTACTGGAAGTAAGCTAGCACAATGCAGTTTATTAATGTCTCATTACTTTTTAAAAACTACATTTTTCTAAGTATCCTCCACGGCAACGAATACATTACTGGAATCTGCTATGAAAGTTCTGCATGGTTCGCCCCCAACAAAACAGGATTAATGGCACTATTTCTTCCTCATGTTATTTTACAGCTGGATGATGGTGCGATACAAACAATCAGAAATTTAATTCGTCCTGGAACTCTAGCTATTCGACTCGCAGCAAATATAATTGCAGGACATTTATTAATAACTCTACTAGGAAATACTGGAAGAAACATTATTAATTCATTTTTACCTCTATTAATTCTAGTTCAAATTATGCACCCTACTTTTCAAATAACCCATAGGAAGTATGAAAGCTGCAGTCAGATAAGGAGATCTTGGCGGCCAGGATGCTCCTAATCGTGAAATTATGCGTCATAGAAACGTTTTGCAGACAATTCATTCAACAGTACGACCACCTTCTTCGAAAAAGTACGAGCCGTATAATTCCAAAGCTAAACAAGCCACACCAGATCGCTACTTTTGGACTGTGCTGTGATTTTTCCCACACTTGTAATAGTTGTTTATCACTCCAGTAACGAAAATTCTGTTTAGTTACATAATCAGAAAAATGGAAATGTGCCTCATCCGACATAATCAGTCTGTTCAGAATATCCAGATTAGAATTCAAAATGTCAGTAAACTGTCTACAAAACTATATTAGAGGAAGTTTTTCAGTTGGTTTAACTCGAAATTTGTACGGGTGAAATTTGTGGCCACCGTGTAGAATGAAACGAAACTTTTGTCATATAGATGCAAAGCCATTGACTAACGCGTTGAAGAGTGAGTTGGACTTGGCTGCACAGCTTCTCTAACTGTCGAAATGATCTCAGGCATGCGGACTGTTTTTGCACTACCAACAAATTTATCACAAACATTCCCAGAATTATTAAATTTAATCACCCACTTTAGAATAGTGTTTCATGATGAAATTCTTTCATGCCGTGGGTTATTATATTCACTTCTAAATCTTCTTTGCACGTGAGTGATCTGTTTGAACTCAAAAAAAGTTCTACTGGGAACACATGTTATGCCACAGACAAGTTATATATACTTCGTCTTTCACAACACTGAGAAAAACAATTGCATGCTTTAGGGATCTCGCTAGCAACACTGCTGATTATGTCTCTCAAAACCGCTAGAAACGAGCGCGTTCTAAAACCGTCATGTTCCGCTGCCGCACCCTATATATACATGAAATGACTAAGCACCTATTGAAGACTATAGCTGTATTTTGAGAAACACCCTTGCTGTTCCTCAGATGCTCGGTTATAGGAATGGTTGTAATTAATTTCTCTATCTGTAATATAGTGATATCTGCTGACAAATAATCATGAGTTATATGAGCAAGAAAAGCCGCTTCGTTCTTTGTTTAACTTTTTAAAATAATTTCTTAATTTTTTACCCTCCTTGATCATTACAAGTCATTTATATAACAGAAAACAAATCATAGAATTTGCAGTGTCCTGTTGCTAATTCATTCACGTAAGAGAAAATAAGGACACTTATGCCTCGAAATTATTTTCATTGTCCTAATGACATACATTCCTTTATTCGTTTACTCACACATTCATCAATTCATGCTATAGTGATTGACACTGCATGAACAGCACACAAAACACTTTATAGGCTTAGAAACAGGTTGTATCCGCAATATATTTAATCTCAATTACTTCATACGTTGAAAACTTAGAACATAGTGCATTTATGCTTAACATTTTACAACATAGACAGATGAGTAATATGGACTGCAAGTTATCCCAGTAAATCTTCACTAATGTGACGAAATGAGTCATGAAAGCGCTTAGTACATGGAAAAGATAAGCAAAAAGGGTAATCGTGTAGTAGTATTTGTTCCTTTGGACCCTAATTCCTCTCCGGAGTACGAATGGTGAATGATACATATATCAACTGCACCGTACATCGTTATCAAAACGTTGGTTTCTAACCAACTCTACACCTGGCTGAAATCCTGAGAAAATCTAGAGTATTACGAAACTTCTTCACAGAGAACAAGGTTTATCATAAGTAATCCCTTTTGATCCTGGAATTCCATTTGTTCCTCTATATCAATGTTTTGTTTCAATTTGCTTGCTTCTTTTGGATCTAATACAAGGTCAATAAATGTAATAATGGTCGATATAATAATATCAACAGTATCAGTGATAATATCAGAACGAAGATGATGGTGGTGGTGATGATGTGACGGATGATAAAGGTGATCATGATGTATAGCCTATAAAACATCTATTGGCGGTCATAGATTGCATATCTCTTTACATAAACAATTTTCTGAGTGTTTTGCGATATACAACATATTAACATGGCAATTCACATAGTGCTCACTGCTCCCGAACTCCAACAAAATGTTTGTAAAGTTTACATGGTTTGCTAATTTATAGACTTATTTTTAAAATCAATCCGTCATTAATATACATCTCCGTTGATCAGCTTCCCACTCGAAACCACCCTCATGAAGCACATTAGTATCAGTTTAGTGAATATTATCACCCATTCCTACAGAATAATACAAAATTAGAAACAAACGACGAAAGTTATAAACTGAACTGTATTATTCCAGAGAATGTTTATGGTTCAATAAATGTAGAAGCTGCTATCCTTTCTGTAATGCTGAATTTGCCAGAGATATGGATTGTTTTTGGAGGCTTATAGCAGGACGAACCAGGAATGAACAGATGAAATTACCCAGCAAGAAATCTAGTTATTTGATTTTATTCTATTATAAATATCTGTTATAAAAGGTCAGTAAGCCCTGAGTTCCAATATATGTACACACTAGCTTGAATTACAATTTAAATAACTTACTGCACTTATAATTTTAAAATTTAAAGGATTCGACATTAACAAGTCTTTCATTAATAGAATTTAAGAACTCAAAAGGTGGTTTCCGTTTAACTTTGCGGTACTCAAATTTGCCTACACGAGATAATCATAAATTCTTTAATTTTGCGAATCTCCGACACCGAGCGAAAGTCTTTAGAGAACCAAGAGTAATGACAATACAATTTTGATTTAACTTAACTAAATAATGTGGTAAGAAACTTTTGAATAGACCAAAACGAAACTTAGTTAATGCATATTCTCTATCCAGTATAAAAGCTCTACAAGACATCTTCTCTGCAAATTCATAAAACTCACTTCTAATGAAACAAGGGAGGAAAATAGCTTTAATGTGGATACCCTCACATCAGATTATATCAGAAAACGAACATGCAGACTGCGCAGCAAAGCAAGCCACAAGACTACCAGTACACGATACCCTTACTTCACAAAGATGTTGCACAATATGTAGGTATCCAGAAGATTTTAAAACCTCTGGCAAACAACTAGGAACAGTCTCCTGCTAGCAAACTACACGGAATTAAACAGAACTCCAGAAAATGATATCCACTTCAGAAATTGAGACGGAAAGACCAAGTTTCCATCAGGAGACTACGGTTTGGACACACCAGGTTAACACATTCCCATCTACCGAATAAAACTGACCATCTGCTACACTGCCATCTCTGTAAGTCACATACTCGGAGTGCCCACAGTGTCTACACCAGTGAGCGGAATGCAATCTACCGGACCTTCAAATAGCCCTCAACAACTCATCAAACAGTAAAACACTGTTTAAATTCTTAAAAATAATACATTTGTGTACTGAAATATGATGTAGCACACCCTGTTACTGAAATTCAGAAATTTAGCCATCTGTGTTAATACTCAACACTTTATATTTTCAACTTTATAATTAAAAATTACGTGCGGCATTTGTTCTACAATCACATATAAAAATACATCTATTTGTTTTATTAACCCAGTATTATTATGGTAGTAGTTAGGGATATAAGGTGATACCACATTTGAATATTTTCAGAATCGTTTAGAACAAGCTTAAAGTCGTAGAGGCGAAACTATGGATTGGCCCAATCACTCCAAAACAAATGTGTGAACGAAAATAAACGATAAAAACCAAATAATAGAAAATAAATAAATCAGCAACGCGCCTGCTATAAAATTTAACACCTTATACATATGCAAAACATTCAATGCATACGAAAAGAGGTAAATAATTTCAGCACCATTTAGAATTGGAATGAGCTAGTTAGATCTTCATTCGAGCTTTTAATGAACGTAGCAAAATGCAGAATAATAAAAACCTACTGTTCATTTGCCAATCTGTGATAATTGTTTGCACTTCGCAACAAGCATACCACACGGCAGAACGCAGAAAAATAAATGAGCTGTAAAAGGATTCTGCAAAAAGCAACGTAGACTATTGCAGTTTAGAATGCTAACTTGACATGTCTGCACATGACAATTGATACAATTTTTAATTAAAGCTAACAGAGAAATAATGCAAAAACAAACTGTCGAAATGGATAAGCAGCGGCATGTTAATTTCAGATATTTTCATTTTCTGCTGGTATTGTCTCGTAGTTTGTGTAAAGCGCAAACACCAAAACCTCTTCTTCTTTAACGGATTACCCTCTTTTTTGTAGGACTTACAATCCCAAGGACTTACAAGACAATGCATTGGGTCAGTAGCCTGTCGAGGAGCAAGCAAACTCTGATCATAGTGTAACCAGGATGGGTGATCAGGTCAGTGTCTGGGATGGCGGTGAAGTAGAAGGAAATGAAACGTAGTGATAAAAGGGATGACAGTAAAATTCACAGATCAAATAATCCAAACCAACATTCGCCTAGCGACTGAGGAAAACCACGAAAAAACCTTCGATCAAATTGTTCGACCCCGGAGTTTGAACACGAGACCTTCCAAATGCGGGCGACAGACTTCCGCCTGAGCCATCATACCAAACTAAAGAGTAGAAAATAACAAGTTATGAGTTTCTAGCTTGAGAGTACTGAATACGCAAATTCCTTTAAGCAAGGCATTCCTCGCTAGTTAATTTCTCTACTACTTACACGTAGTAAGTAGAAATATTGTATTCCTTTCAAAATTTTGATTCCGAGATTTCACCAGAAAGCACATTTTCGGACTCCGTGAACTAAAAGGAAAGTAAAGCATGTTTAGAAAAATTCCGTCGGTCAATGTGTGTCTTTGAATAGCTTAACTTGAAAACTGAACTTTATATTTAAGTTCAGCTTTTTCAAAACGCAGCAAGAAGACTTTCAAGAAACCCGCCACTCAAAACTATTATTTACATGGATTATTTTTCGTTACTTTTGATTTTCTCAGAACTGACTAATGACTTTGACTAAGGTACTCCATATGTTTAGCAATTGCATGACAAATAAAATGGATATCTTGATTTTTCTACCAATAGCCTGTGAAATCTTTTTCATTCTGAATGACCTTTGTATGATTGGTAAACCGTGAGAGATAAATAAAATCTTACTACAAAAAAGTACATCTCGTTAAAGGAGACGATTTATGTTAAATAAAGTATTTTGTTTTGTTGAGTATTTTCGGGATGTTCTTGTGATTGATTCAATTTTTAAATGCTTACACCGAGCGGGATGGCTGAGGCGATAACTCTGTGAGAGGTCGCGGTTTTAATTCCCGCGGCCGACCTTCCTATCCCATGGATTTTTCTGGGGATTTCCACGGGTGGCTAGGCGAATGCTGGTAAGATTAACTACATCTCCCGAATTTCCTACCGCTCCATTTCAACTCTATTCTCATTTAACTTCACCTTTCATTTGCTTGGTCTGTTTGAAGGTTGAAAGCATCGGCAGGAGTCTCGGGGTTGCATGGCAGGGAAAAAGGATGTCCCCCAGAATGAGGGCGGTCTCCCAGTCCCGAGCACCCCCCCCCGTGGGATGTGCAAGCCTGCAGAGGGGAAGGGGAGCCGATTATACCATTACCATCCGGAGAATTTCAATGTGTAAAATGTAGGAACCCTGCCATCTGCCCTGTCGTGTCGCCTGGTTCGGCCGCCCTCTGTCTCCTCTCAACTCAACCTTCCCTACCGGGGGCGCCCGGTCAGGGGCATAGGCACAACATGTCTTGTAGGTCGAGGTGCTAAGTCCCCCTCCACATCTAGTCCTACTCCTATTCCTAAATACTTGTAGGTTTCTTAATTTGGAAGTTTCTATTCGTTTTTTCTCGTGGTCATGCAAAGAGAACAGAATTTCAAAGTCATCATATAGTGATCCGCTTTTTAAAAGTATGACTGTTGCTTTAACTATTGTCCTTCCTATATCCACAAGAAATATATAATGATTCTGTTGCCTTTCTTGGAAGCGTCAGTCGTTTTACGAAACAAGGCGAAACAACAACGTTGCAGCATTCTAGTAAACCACTATTACTGAGCGTACAGACAATGCAATGTGACCTTCAGGCACATTTAACTACCTCTATTTACAACCGGGTTATTAAGTGTTATGTTTACTGTATTTTAATCTCAAGTGAAGGAAGTAGATAGATACAGGCCAAATTGACTGATTAACCTCGGAATTCGGATGAAAAATCTGATGTGTTACACTCACATGACTTTCTCTACTCTGATTGACCTCGAAATTCGGCATGAAAAACCTGATGTGTTACACTCACATGACTTTCTCTACTCTTGTACAAACTAATTTTACAAACGCTTATTCTCCATATGCTTCATGTTAATCGAAATATCGAGATGTTAATCTTATTGCTAATTTTCTTGTAGATGCAAGGGGAATAAGGTAGGCTTTAAGCGATAGTAATATCTTTTAAAAGCTGGTTACTATGTGGCGCATTCCATTCTCTTTGCATGTCCAGTACATAAAAAAAAATCTGATGTGTTACACTCACATGACTTTCTCTACTCTTGTACAAACTATTTATACAAACGCTTATTCTCCATCTACTTCATGTTAATCGGGATAAACATTTACAGAGTCTATCTTATTGCTAATTTTCTTGTAGATGTAAGGGGAATATATATTTACAAGGGCAATTTGGAAATACAGTAGCCTTTAAGCACATACATATCTCTTAATAGCTGGTTGCTAGGTGCAGCACCATTCCCTTTGCCACAGATTAATACTCTTTGCATATCCAAGACAAAAAAATGAATAACGAATTCCCATTTGAGAAAATAAGTATTGAAAAATTTAAGGGAATAACAAGTAATATCTCGAAAATGGTTCACTCACCAAAAAAAATGTATATGACATAAATTGTGTATTTTAACGCGATCTACATCTTTTGTGTAGTAAAATTTTGTCTATCTCTTATGGTTTACCAGTTATGCAAAAGTCGTTCACAATGAAGAAGAATATTTTTGGAGACATTCCCAGGAAATTCAAGATATACATTTTATTTGTCATAAAAATATCTTAAACATATGATATTTTAATCAATATCGTTAGAGCCATTTTTGAGAAAATTAAAATTTTCGAAAAATCCTCCATGTAAAGGGTAATCTGGGGTGGGGGGATTTTCTTGAAAACCTTCGTGTCGCATCTCTGGAAGATACTGAACCTAAATACCAAGTTTGGTGTTTATCCGACTGTTCGTTTCTGAGTTATGCTGTTCACAGACAGACACACACACACAGACACAGACACGCAGACAGACACACAGACACACACACGGACATGTTTCCAAAAATGCTTTTTTTTGGATTCAGGGGATCTCAAAACATGTATTTCCGGTGAAATCTCGGTATCGAATTTTTTGGTAGAATGCAATACTTCCCCTAGTTACGTAGTAGAGAAAGTAATGAATAACGAATTCCCATATGAGAAAAGGTATTGGAAAATTTAAGGGAATAACAAGCAATATCTCGAAAATGGTTCACTCAACAAAAAAATGTATATGACATAAATTGTGTATTTTAACTCGATCTACATTTTTTGTGTAGTAAAGTTTTGTCTATCTCTTATGGTTTAGAAGTTATGCAAAAGTTGTTCACAATGAAGAATACTTTTGGAGACATTCTCAGAAAATTCAACATTTACATTTTATTTGTCATGAAAATATCTTAAACATGTGATATTTTAATCAAAATCGTTAGAGCCATTTTTGAGAAAATTAAAATTTTCGAAGAATGTTCCATGTAAAGGGTAGTCTGGGGTGAGGGGATTTTCTTAGAAACCTTCGTGTCGCATCTCTGGAGGATGCTGAACCTAAATACCAAGTTTGGTGTTTATCCGACTGTTTGTTTCTGAGTTATGCTGTTCACAGACACACACACGGACATGTTTCCAAAAATGCTTTTTTGGATTCAGGGGTTTCAAAACATGTATTTCCGGTAAAATCTCGGTATCGAATTTTTGGGTGGAAAAATATGACATTTTAAACATCTAAAAAGATCACAAAATTGTTAAATTGCGCATTAATTTAGACGCTACTACTACTTATTCAGAAAATAATTTTATATATTTTAATCGTGTATCTTAAAAACGTTATATATAATTATGTATTATTCATACTTAACAACACATAGACGATTCAGATTTATTCGAAATTCTTCCACAGTTTGCAGGAATGATATTTGTTAAAATCATTTTTAAGGCTGAAAAATATATAAAAGGTGCAAAATTAATTATCAAAATTGTTTTCGGGAATTTTTCTCCGGGATCCTAGATATATAAATGGCCAATTAAAGACACTTTGGAAAATTAAACTCTAAAATTCATTTTCAAAGTAAACAAAATCAGGCAGGCGATTTATTTTTATTTTTTTTTCACGTTTTTCTTTTTGTTTTATAAACGAAAGAACATTACTTTCCGTCTTTATGGTACGTATAGCTGAAGTTTGGTTAAAATAGCAAACAATTCAAAAATGTGTTTTTATTGGCAAAAAAATACTTTGAACGTATTGTATGCTATGGTGTATTGCTCTCAGGACCCTTTAAAACTCCAACATATGAACAATTCAATTCCAAACAGTATAGAACCAATGGCTGTATTTACTTCCAAGGCTTTTGTCTCAACTTTGATTTTTCTTACAGTTTTCAGCATTAAACTGTTCCACATGATGTAATTAGTAACCAATCTTGTTCAAAACTTCAACAAAAACTAGCAGAGAATTAATTTAAAAACTGGCTTGTGATTTTTACTACACTTTTGAATTGCTCTCAAGCTATGACAGTTAATTCTACCATCATGATAAATTGTTACAAAAATTACTGTTTTAATGCTTATATTTTGTTCTGAAACAATCAGAAGTATAAAAACGTTTTATACGCCAGTTTTGTGTGTTATTACTTAAATAATGTAATATTTTAATTTGTTTTTCAAAATTACGATTTCTGCATCGTGTGAAACACTTGATTAATTAGTATCTATATTAAAAGTAAATTGTCCATTCAAAAATCATTCAAATTTATCTTAGTGAAGTTTAAACACACTTACGGTTATGGTAGAACAGTATGTCACAAAATTTGAAAATATTGGAATAACAGAAATTTCACCTATGAGTATCCTTAAGTACCATATATATATATATAGGTCACTGGATTAGTGATAGGAGCTAGAGGGACCGCGCCCAGAAGATTACACCAGTTTCCTGTAGATTATGGCCTGGATAAATGCCTGCTATATACGATTGCAGTCGAGGGTCAATTCTCATTCTCAGGAATCACTTATGTATATTCTATTAATATTATTGATACTTAACTTATCAAAGTTATTGGAATTGTTTTATAACCCTTTTTAACTGCATTAATTTTTAGCCGATAACCTAGAATTTTATTATGACAAACTTGATATGTATTTATAAAATAAGGTGAATCGGTTGGCTTTTACTCACATTACACATGCGCTTGGATTTTCTTGCTCTGAAGCGCTTTCGGTCTTCCATCCTCAGCTGAAAAACCGACTGAATTCAGCTCTCTCCTCTGATCCCCAGGATTTGAATTTAAAAATGCAATTGTTGCCCTCTGTTGGGAATAGTTGTTACCCATTTGTAATGGAATTACTACCACATGTGGGGAAGATTGGAAATTCTCTTGTCTTCTCTCTTTCTCTCCTACAGATTGATTGCATAAGCTGCATCAAAGGATCTGATAATGGGATTTCAAAATTCAAAATATTCTTGATATTATGATGAATAAATTTCTTTTCCCAAATTTCCAGATGTGAAGGGAGATGTATGGTTTTTAGTAACTTGATATGAGGTCCTATCTCATGGTTAGAGGTCCAGAAGTGGTTGGCAACCCCAAATTTATCCAATTGTTTTAATTTAATGTTTCTTTGGTGTTCATCCAATCGTGTTTTTAAATTTCTCTTCGTTCTACCAATGTAGGAGCCTTTACAATCTTGAACATTGAATTATCTATTATCTATTATGTTGGACGGTATATAATGAGAAATATGAGAAATATGTTGAATTGAATACACCTTTGTCCAGTGAATGTAACATCACAGTTTATAACACTTCTTTTAATTATAAACAATTGATATGTACTATTTATATATAATTTGAAGTTTATTGTCATTAATTTAATTAGTCTTCTGTATTTTGTGTTATAATTCATTTTTATCATTGTACATTTTTAAAAAATGCTAGTTGTGTGGGTATACTTTGTCTATATGGGAGCTCTCAAATGAGCAAAGTATTTTGTATAAATAAATAATTTGGCAATCAGAAACGAACTAAAGAAGCTTTTAAAAACATATTTCGATGCGGTTTGTATCCACATTACCATGTCAGGCGGCTGAACCAATACATAATAATATATGAACCACACAGACTAAAAGTGAAATTTAAAATGATCATTGTCATTGTCGTTATGGGATCAGAGCATTGATCAGAGACTTGCTAATTGTTGACAGGCAGTGTAATGGGTCGTCTTTATTTATTGATTCGAATGTGCATTGTAGTTTCCGGTTCTAGTCCTCCTGTGAGTGACACAAATTAAAAAAATTACAAATTCAAATTATTCCTACAACCAAAAAGTTTTGAAATATGCGTTAGCTGCTACGGATTTAGGGCGTTCTGGGTATTATAAATACTCATTTTAAGTATGCCTACCAAGAAAAAAAAATTAAGCAGCAGTAAACCAGACTTTCATGACATTTTAGACGTGCTTGATTTTTGTGATTCGTAACAATCTGTTGTTATTTTCAGTGTTCTCTGAAGGAACTACAGAGGAATTTATCATGAAAATCAAGGTCTGCATTGTATTGGATTGACTACGAAGGGGACGCGGCACCGATCCAGAGTGGATATAGTACCTACGTCCCACGAGTAGGCGTTTCCGGGAGCAAGGATTAGGCGAGAGGAGACACCGGGCGGCCGGAACTGGGAGTGACGGCACAGTAATGACAGAATCCCTAAATTTTCAGATAGAAACACCCCAGCAGACTAACAGACAGACCGGTTACCCCACACAGAGGGGGTCCAATGCCCCTCAAGGGTGGTCGGATACCCCGGCAGCAAGCTGAAAGCCGAGGGACAGAAAGAGTCACAAAGAGCATCCTTTTCTCCTGCCACTCTACACCGAAACACCATCGCCGACCTTCCGACCCTGAAAGACAGCAGCGGGATGAAATATGAATGAAATGAAGAATAGAACGAAATGGAGGGACAGGAAATTTGAGGGATGAATTAAACCACCCAGCATTAGCCTGACAACCTGGGAATACCCCCATGGGTCAGAGTGGACGGTCGCCAGGGATCGATCCCGGCACCTCCCGAATGTGGGCCACAAATTTAACCGCGTGAGCCATCCCGCTCGGTAAACAAGATCTACTCACAAGTCTGATACCGCTGTTTCAACTTAGTGGTTCAGCAGTAATGCTTGTTCTTTCTTAAACGTTAATTTGTATTGTATTATTGTTATACATTATAAGAAAATTATTATTGTGTCGTAATGCTAGACGGTGCTTGATACCGTCTAGATTGTTCGGCATTCGCTTTCCGACTCTTGTGTGATTACCACAGTCTCTTGTGTGTGGGTGTGTGTGTGTTCATAATCCTCATTGGAGAAAGAAAATACTGCCGTCTAATAATGGCTTAATATATATTCATTGCAAGATAAGTGGTTACCGTTAATCTGTGATCATCATGCCAAATTCTGTGTCCATGGCGGGAAGCATCTTTCCTATTTATGTGTTCTTCCTTCAAATCACCGTTAGGAAAAACGAATATTTACTTCGTTAACCCTTGCAGTGGTCGCGCATTTTTATGCCGTTAGTAGTCGCTGTGGCCTGCGAGTCCGCTTGAGAAAAAATATCAATTTATAACTAAATAACAACAAAGTAACCCAAAATATACAATTTACTATGTTTGAGTTTTAAATTACTTAGTACATACGCTTTATAAAACAATAAATCCTGTGCAATTCAAATGAAACTGTAAGTTTCTTAATATGTTACGTGTGCTTCAAATTCACAAACAAATACTGCATAAGAATTTCGTAAACAGGATGAAATAGACGCACTGATTACTGCAGTATTTCATATAATATATTTCAGTACAGTGTTCAACTTTCATGGCCTCTCGCTGCCAAAATCTCAAGAACAGTAATCCTTGTTCTTTTATAACGGTTCATTCTGCAAAAAATAAAAAAACAGATACATAAAACTGTTCACTGACCTGAACGTAAACAATACGACGTTACTAATAAAAAGTGAAACTTTAGTAATAAGAAAACTCCTGTGAATAAACTATTACATGGCTACAATAGCTCACTTTTACTATTTCTGCTAAAAGCGACAATGCAGATAATTTCTAACGTCGTTGTTCGCGCGGGACTGTCAATCTGCAATTTGCTGACCATTCCATCAAGACTACAAACAGGACCTGCAGTCGGCCAGCTGTAACTTTGCGCGCGCGATTTAGCCGGGAACTGTGGTGTTTGGCTTAGTTTCGACAGTGTCACTAGATGGGTGTTGTACAAGGGCCATCTAGGAATAATGCCACAACACTGAAATGCGTCTGGCTACTCACGTCACAGCCAGAAATCCTTCGATGTGTAGATACTGGTAGTGAATTTGGCGTATATTTAATTTGTGTTTTATTAGTGTAGAACATAATTAGTGACAAAGTGTAAAATGCCACGCAAATGCTGTATTCCCGAATGTAAAGGAAATTATTGTTTGGGGCCGAAAGTAAGTGTATTTAAGTTTCCATCGGACGAAAACCTAAGAAGCAGATGAATACAAACTGTTCACCCGGATAACTTCATCCCCACAGAATACAATGTGGTAAGGTTTTAATAAATAAATTATATACCTAGATACATTATTAATGACTCTTTTTGCTTTTATTGATATCGTGTGAAATTGCATATGGTAATATTTTGTAAAATGTTGCATACTTAACCTATAATTGCACATGTCGTACTCCGAGGTGCAGTAGTTACCATGTTAGCCTCTATTTCCGAGGTCGCGGGTTCAATCCCGGCGGAAGGCGATGGATTTTTTCGGGCGTAAAAATCCTTTACATGGCTTCCTTTGGAAGGGAAGTTAAGCCGGTGGTCCCGTGTCGTAGATTTAGTGCACGTAAAAAAACCTCAGGCCTGATAAAAATTTTCCTGTCCTTCACGTCCAATGTAGAATGGGAGCTAAGGACCACAGCAGTTAAAGAGCAATTCATAAATAAAACTAGATTCTTTTTCTATACGTGCATACGTATAGTAAAATGTTAAGTTGTTTCTCACTTTATTTATTAAAGAGAATTTTGTTTAATGGGTTTTCATTATATTTTCATTATATCCCATGATATAGAACGAAGTGTATACCACAGTAACACTTGAAAACAACTTTACCTCTGCACTAGATCGTTTCTTTAGTTTCTTTTTTATCATTCTCTAATTTCCCTAATAAGCACCATTCAATAAAAACACTACTATTAAGCAATAAATTAGGCGTCGGTATGAAGTAACCATGCATACCTATTTCTGATATCGAAATATCACACAATCATACCATACATAAGGGAACATAGGTTCCTACCATGTAAATTTATAATACCATTAACCAGAGAATGCAGGGATAGCTATCCTTTCCCATTAAGGCTCATGGTGGAATATGAGCTGTATAATAATACAAACGTCTAATTTATCAGCATAATCTGCAACGGAGTATTGAGCTTTATACCTAAGGCCCTAGGTTATAGAACAGCACACAGTTTGGTTTATTGTTGTCAATGGAAGAAAATGAAAAGATAAACGTTTGATATGCATAACCTTAGCATATAATGCACTGAAGCTACGTGCAGTAAATAAAGCAGCAAGTTACATTAATATTCATTCATATATATATATATATATATATATATAGGGTCTTTCAACAAGAGTGTCCTATCTTTGAACTTAAATAAAACACGTTCTATAAATGATAGAGGTTTATTTATTTTTTATTTTGGAACATAATTAATGTCATTACATGTGGAAGAGAACATCAGTTAAGTGACCGCCGCAACTTCGTTGGGTTGCGCGTATACGGTTGACCCAATTTTCAATGACAGAAGAACGTAAATTAGGTCCAATTTCACGAATAACACGCGTGATGTTATTCATAATTTCATTTACTGTTTCTGGCTTGTTGACATAAATTCGAGATTTAACATAACACCACAAGAAGTAATTCAACGGCGTTAAATCACATGACTTCGGGGGCAAGTTAACATTACCACCACGGGAAATGATGAAACCTCTGAACTTCTCCTTCAAAAGATCTATTGTTTCGAGAGCAGTATGAAATGTGGCACCATCTTGCAGTAACCAGATGTTTCTAAGATCCATACCATCCAATTGAGACCAAAATAGTCCCTTATAAGAGTCCGGTATCTTTCTCCATTGATAGATAGAGCTTCTCGGTCTTCACCGTGGAAAAGATATGGACCAATGATTCCACCATACCAAAATCCACACCACACAGTAACCTTTTGGGGATAAAGTGGTCGTTCTTCAATCTGCATTGGATTGTGATTCCTCCAATAGTGGCAATTTTTTTTGTTAACACAACCATCCATCCAAAAGTGGGCTTCGTCGCTGAAAATGATTTTTTCGACAAAAATCCGGGACAGCTTCCACTTGCTCCATAGCCCAGTCAGCGAATACACGGCGCAACCTATGGTCGTTGGGCTTTAGTTCTTGAGTTAACACCATTTTGTAAGCGTGCAACTTCAAGTCCAGATGCAGAATTCGCCAAGTTGTGGTCGGCGAAAGCCCCAACTCTTGAGCTCGACGAGCAATTGATTTTTTTCCGTTCTCGCATACACTCTCACGAACGGCGCCTAGTTGGAGCGCTTACGTCTATTACGTACAGGCGTTCTTTGTTCGCTGACAGAACCACGTCTTTCAAATTTATCGATCAAACGCCGAATCGTTCTCTCGCAGGGACGATTATGCACACCGTAAACTTCACGCATACATGGAAGGTTTGGCGAACAGATGTTCCATTTTGATAATAGATTTTCACAATCTCTACGCGTTGCTGAATGCTGTAACGTTCCACGGCTATTTTTCAATAACAACTGTAACCACATGAAAACAATGACTGCTGTAACTCAATAACAACTGCAGCTATCACATGTAAAAGATAGGACACTCTTGTTGAAAGACCCAAATTTAACCTGGTCTGCTTAACCAAAACGCCATAAGAACAATACAGTTTACCACTTTCACTCCTTTTTGTGATATGGAATAATATTTTGCACACAGCAAGCAGGTATTTATATTACAAAAAAACATACGTTCATTTGTGCTGTTAGGCTCCGTCATTCCTGTAGGTCATTATTCAAAATCCAAAAAGTTCTTACCCATACTGGTGAATACACACATATTCTCTTTTGGGCTACCTTACATACAATTATGATACCCCACAAGAAACCTTGCTGTGCATGACCACAATACGAGGCATGCAGACCAAAAACATAGCTTAAAACTGTCACAAAACGGACAGTTCGACGGTTTATAATAACGTTCGATGTTACCTAAAACTATTAGGCAATCCTAATCAACGTAAAATCTTCAAGAAAGATTTAAAGTCTTTCTTATATACACATTCTCCATATACTATGAGGAATTTTTTAGTATGTCGTGCAACAGGTGATTATATAATACATAGGGTAGAATGCATATGATGGTGATTTACATTTATTTTTATTGTTGTTCTACTGTAATGCATGTTGAGAAGTTTACTCTTGAAATGGTGATGGTTTAAAAATTTTAATCTCTTAGGTAATGCATGATAAGAAAAGAAATGTTGTTCTGGTGTTGGGTATGTTAGTAGTTATGCTGCATATTTCATAATTGTATGACGTGTTCAGTGTTCCTGAGCATTGCTCGCAATGGGGCCAAATGAATAAATACAAACGAACTACAAGGCTCATACTGCTTCACTGCACTTGTTATAGTGTGTTGACTTGTGCTTGCTTTCTAAGTAATAACTTGCAGTTAAGCGTATGGAATATTTTCATATGAAAGTGTACAATGATAAATTAAAGTAGGTGTCTTAGATGGAAGAAAATTTAAAATGTACAAGTTTTATGTAAATAACCATAGCATTATAATTACGGTATCATTAATCACATACCCTAAACTAACCTACAGTACTAGATTTCTATGCTTGTTATGGCTTATATAGCGTGTTGGCTTATGTTTTTTCAAATTAAAGTGTACCATGTTAAATTAAAGTAGGTGTCTTAATGGAAGAAAATTGAAAATGTAAAAGTTTAATATGCAGAACATTAGCATTATAATTAAAGTATCATTAATCACACATCCTAATCTAACCTACGGTACTAGATTTCTATGGTATAATAATAATAATAATAATAATAATAATAATAATAATAATAACAACAATTTATTGCTTGTGCTGAAAATACAGGTTATAAGCATGGTCAGGTCAGTATTATCGCTACAAGAAATTACACATACAGCGATGGCATTCTATGATTATTAGTTACAAGAAATATTACACACACACACACACACACAGTTTCTCTCTCTCTCTCTCTCTCTCTCTCGCGCGCACACGCACACACACACACACACACACACACACACACACAAAGATTAAAAATTCATTCAGTCTGTGCAATGGTCTATTTCAAGGTATATTTTAATCTAGATTTGAACAGGATGCTTTTTAACTTTTTTAAATCTCTAAGAAATGTGTTGTACAATGTTGCACCTATGTTTTTAGGATCTTTGTCACAGAAGTTTTGGTGTGTGCATACCTACATACATCAGTTTGTGTTCTGGTATTATAATCATGCACATCACAATGTCTGATATGACATTTGGCTTATGTATAAGTAATATGGCACGGTATATAGGGAAGTGATTGTGAGAATTTCATTTTTTTAACAGCTCCCTGCATGGATGTCAAGTGCCTACATCGGACATAATTCTCAAACATTTCTTTTGTAGGACTAACACTCTATTAATGAGTACAAAGAGCGCTAAAGAAAACATCACCGCACCTTGCGTCTATGTCACATTATTTATCATTGTACGTGGCCTTGCGAAGTCATGGCCATTTCATTGGTTGCTTTAGGCCACGGTGTAAGGGTGCGCCAGTCCTTCTGCTAAATAGTTACACCAATAACCATAACAAAGGTTACAAAATGGCGTATAAATGAAATATGTGTTTACGCTTTCGATCCTATTGGCTAAAGGAGACAGAGATAAAATGAGTGCATTCACTTTGTCATACAAACCTCTTATCGTGATTGGTAGCTCATCCTTATAGGCTAGTGAGGACACGTCTTTGAAAGGGTTAAAACTTAAGATAAAAACTTGATGCACGCTCAGGTTAGCGAAATGTAGAATGTGTAGTGGGAGAAGATTTTCAGGGGGTGCAAGTTAAAGCTTGAATGGCATTCATCAAATACATAGCAAGGCAGCACTTTATAACAAAAAATAAACAGAACGATGTTCTCAAAGTAATATATGCTTGTTGCTGCATAGAAGCAAACATAACTAAATAATAAAAAAATAAAGCAGAATGTTTTTCCTCTAATTCAAACTATAATTGGACTTTACCAACACATTGCTGATCATAGGAATACAATAGAATTATAGACAAAAATATAACCCCATTTTATTGCCATAATATGTATGTCATATCAAAATTGAAAAAGGACTTGTCTTGACAGTGAAGAGGTCAACTGATAAAATAAATGGGTCGAATGATATTAAAAGCCTTCACTTACATCATTATGTTAAAAAATCTGGACGATCGTTTCGAGTCTTCAAGGTTTCATCTTCTGCAGGACTTTTTTTCTGTCGGCTTCCAAAACTCCTGCAGAAGATGAGACCTTGAAGTCTCGAAACAATCGTCCAGATTTTTTACCATCATGATGTCATTCGACTAGTTTATTTTATCAATATATGTCATATTCGGAAACCATATAAATATAGATCTTTATCTCTAGTTTCTAAACATGATCAGTCAGTTATAACAAAAGAGTAGTTTGCATTTAGTATACGGATATCACCATCTTCGGATGTTTTACGGGAAGTGCCCACTTTCTGACGAGTATGTAGATCGTCTTTCCCACTTTCCCGGAATTTTGTATCCAGTAATTTACTATAAAAATACTTTTATACACTGTCGTTGCAATCACTGTAACAGTGCGACCAGCCTCCCACATACGCTACGTCCACGAGTAATTTCGCTAATATACGCATGGTGTATTACACTGGTTCTGAGAAAATAAACATTTTTGGTTTCAATAACACCAGAAAAACAAAAGGAATCAACCTCCCCTCTTTTTCCCCTTATTGTTGTGTTATCAAGCCACCACGCTCTGCGATATGTAAGGTGAAGGACAGGCCTCAAAGGACTCGAAAACGATATAAAATACGCCGAAGAATTTCCGTGGCGCTCTGTGTACATTAGCTGCACCTTCCCAAGGTTTAATACCATGAACTAAATGTGGGTATATTATACCATAGGTTTAATACATTTAAGGTCTTGAATCTGGCAAAATAACCTAGTGGAAAGACACCCTCAGGCACTTTGTTGCTTACCTGATAATGTGCTTACTCCTTGTGAGATGTTTGTATAAAAATATTCCCAGAAATGAAGTATGTCTACTTTCCTGGATAGGTTCATTACGAACTGTAGCAGCAAGTAAATTTTCACTTTCTGTATGGGATACTGCAAAGTTTACTATTTTAGTTTTACTTACATTATAACACAATTGACTTATATTGAAGCTTGCTATAGCCTGTAGTGTGTTGGCGTATGGTCTCAACTCACGCATTATAATGTTAAACAATAATCTGCGGTAAACAAATAGAATATTTTGAGATGAAAGTGTACAATGATGAATTAAAGCAATGACATATTATGACAATGTGTTTAACAAATGATATGGTAAATGAATGTGTAAATATTAAGCCTATCATTTCATTTTTATAACAGCGTCATTGGAATAAAAATGACACAAAAATAGGATGCTTGATTATACAGAAATAATTCTGTTGTTCTGAGCAAGTTGGTTTGCTTTGAATATTTGTAAGGGAAGGGAAGTAAAGCTGTAGGTCCCATATTGTACATTTAAAGCACTAGAAAAACCTCAAGCCTCCAAACATACTGCTGAGCACAAGTTTACTGACCTTTAACGCCCTAATTGAAATGGGATACTAATGACTAATAGGTGTTAATGAATGTAAATTAGACACTCTAACCATTTAGAGATTGTATCATGTTCATCCTCATTTTTCTTAATTGTTTGCCTCATATTGTCGTAACCTCTTACATTTTTACATATTACAGGGGGTAGAGCATGGTACCGGATTTTTAAATCATAGCAATCTACACGAGGTCCGACGGGGCTAGCTCAACAAAGTTCGTAAACACCTGAAAATTCTTAAAATATCCCTAGGTCATTATGGGGAAGGAAAGAAGGATCTATCTAAATTATTAAATTACATGGTAAAAGTTTAGATGGAAGGATTGAATTACAAATTAGAAACGATACATGTTACCTTCTGTTTGACGGAGCGTCCTCCATCATGTGTACTACTCGCTACATCACAAGAGACAGACTCAGCGTCATAGACGCTTCCACAATCTACAACCGGTTTTGCCCCACTCTTATTGCATCATTACCGGTCCGTACTGCCAACTTAAAATAGACCAAACAATGTTGCCATAACCGCATATGTTCTTACAGAGTTGCCACAACCAAAATGCCACATCAATTACACTGTTATGAACTGCAAACAGGATTCATGTTGTCAAAATATGTTGAAAAAATTATTCATTAAGGTGAGCAGGAGTGTTGCACAGTATTTATTTAGAGTTTAAAAACGTGGAAATGATGAGGGAAGAAGAAAATTGATACATATGTAATAGTATACTAATTTTTGTGTGCGAAGTAAATGTTTACTGAATGAGCGACCAGGGCCAAATTTTCATTAGGCAACTCTATATATTGTAAATTTCTTAGCACTAAGTAAATTAATTAATATATTACATTCAATTTTCCTTTTACATTTTGAACTAAATTTAAAGAAATTACAAGCTTTTGGAGGCGGTGTTCTTAACAAAGATTGCATACTTATTTGAGTTTAGAAATTGTTTGTAATTAACTCGAACAGAGCTATTTTTACACTTAAGGAGAGTCAAAAAGCAAATGATCTACTGAATCCTGGTCCCTACAATTACAGCAGGAATCATCTTTAATTTTAATTCTGTATAAGGGCTCAGGTGTGGATATTTGCCCTGATCTGATTCTAAGAATAATAACTGTTACCTTGAAGAAAGACTACAGGGATGTTTGTTATATTTTCTGAATATACAGGATTATTCAATGAAATTATACAATTCTATAGCTAACATGAACAACGTTATGTTACTAAATTAACAAACGTATGTGATTAATGCCAGTAATGTGTCATTTCTTGCAACACTGGTAAGCATTTCATTTCTTGAACATTATGTTGAGCAAACGGTCTTTTTGAGCATTTCAGCGACGATAATCTGCCAGCCAGCAGTGTAAACCCCTTTTGTAATATTTCAACTGATATAGAATTAATTTTTCACGGAACATTCTGTTTAAAATCTATAAAGATCTCTAAAATATTTGAAAAAATCTTGTTCTTCAAATTCCCCTCAGAGAAAATATACGCTGATAGGGAAATCTGAGGATTACGGGTTTTACAATATCTTCATTTTTCAAGATGATTCTATTCCCAAAGAACCGACAAACAGCTGCCAGGGAAATATAAGCAATAAGCGCTTTGGCACCTATGTGCATCGTGTTTTGTAGATGGCACCACTGACAGGGACAGCATTGCCAGAATTGTTTGTTCCTCAGTATGGGTGGTCTTTGCTGGCCCTTTGAGGAACACCAGGAGGTAAATTACATTGAGTTTTATTTATGGACGCTCTTTAACTACTATGGTCCTTAGCGTCCCATTCTATATCGGGCGTGCTCAGAGGCCTGTTTATCAGGCTTGAGGTTCTTTTACGTGCTGTAAATCTACGACACGGGACCACCGGCTTTATTTCCCTTCCGAAGGAAGCCATGCCAAGGATTTTTACGCCCGAAAAGAATCCATCGCCCTCCGCCGGGTTTGAACCCGCGACCTTGGGAACTAGAGCCTAGCACGTTACCACTAGGAGGACGACAACGTCAGGAGGGGTGATCACTGTGAGGATGTAACGGAGTGAGAGGCTGCTTTGTTGTTTTGAAGCCTAGCAGCCATGCTGTGACTAAAAGGAGGGTTCACGTATATAATTTCTACTCAACTTTTAGTACAAGTTCGAACGAACCAAACTTTGGAAAGTTACAATTGTTTAGTTTGTATTTTTAACATGTGTTAGTTGTTAAAACTGTTAAAGTAAATATTTAAAGCAATATCACATGTTGCACATTATTGCAATGAGTTAACCCTGAACACACGCAGTCTGCTAGGATAGTAAACCACTTGACGGTGCTATTCACAATAGAGAAATAACCTACCATAACCTGCTAGAAGCATTTTGGCTTTTCCTGTGTAGATTTAAACATAATACTCAGAGATAAATAGTTGCTATTCCATTTGAAATGTTACAAAAATCTTTGGTGCAATGGATCGTGGGTTGGCCATTTTGGGACATAATTTTGAGAAATGGAATGTTTTCCTTATATTGCATAACATGGACATTAACGTTAATCTCACATATTTGTAAATGTATATGCAGGGTGTAGTTAATGCTTATTGCACCATTTTAAAGAAATTGGTTTCACTGAACCATCCTGTAGCACAATATAGCGGTATTCATCATGCTTTCTTGTGAGATGAAAATGTTGCATTCTAATTCTAAAAAAAAAGCAGTGGTTAGTCGTATACCTAAGGGACAAAGGAGTATATTAGGTGATGATTAAAATGTAGGGATTTAAAAGTAAATCTAAACCAGAGAATGAAATATATGATTAGGCATACATTGGAGCCAAAGCTTACTCACATATAGCTACGGTAGAGGGTTGCTGTTTCTTTATTTAGATGAATAGCAATACTTCAATATGCAATTTCGTTAAATATTGCGACGCAGCCGCTATGGCCCAAGATTATCTGGAGGTCCGCGCCGAGCGGTGCGAGTAAACAACGATAATGCCGCTTGCCGGCGTAAACACCGGGTGCGCTATCGGGAGATAACTAGAACTTTCTGGAATTTTTATTTGTCCCTTCTCCAGAAAGTGTATCGAAATAGTTCTAGAACGTTCAGAACGTCTGTGGAAAATTCCACTGCCCATATAAGCGAGTATTCTCGCGCAGTCCATGACAATTGTGTCAATCGAATGTGAATTGTGTTGCGTCGGTCAGCGAGCCAGTTGGCGGGTGAGTTTTCCGTGTAACATCAAGAGCCATTCTCCGAGCGAGGTGGTGACGGCTTCTGTAACGTGCAGTGAGTACTGCTATGAGGCGATGATTGTGGAGGTCTTGTGTTCATTCCCGAGTGAAGTGAACTGTCGTGCGTGAAGGCTGCGTCACGAAGGAAGTGAACTGACGGAGAATTGAACTAGTTCACCTTAGTAAAGTGAACTCCCAGTGAAAGTGAATTCCATAATACGAAAGTGACAGACAAAATAAAACAGTGATAGTGAGAATTGAGGGAAGTGACAGTTAAAAATAAAACTGGACAGTTACAATATTTTATCGTGTCTTTAGCATTTATTCATTCATTGCCTGTTATGTATATACTATACAGTCATGTTTTCAACCGGACGGCACTCTTAAGGGCCATCTTCCATAATATTATTAATAGCAATATTATTATTCCATTCAGAAAATACAAGAAAAATGTATGCGTATCGTGCGGTATTAGCTTGTGAATTATAATTTTCCTTAGATTTTGCGGTATTTGCTTCATTATGAAACAGAAAATCTATGTTAATGCAAACATTCATAAAACAAATACCACTATTAACAGAGATTTTAATATCCCGTGCAATTTGCTAGTGCTGTGTATTGGATGGGAATACACGTTGGTTCATGTATCTCCTGGATCTCCGTTGTTTTTAGACGTTCTTGCCGGCTGCCAGTCGAAGAGCTGAGGAAAGAAGTTCTATCTAGTTGGATAATAACGCGGATTTTGTGGGTGATGGCAAAATAATAAACTGATTTTCCCATAACTTTGATTTATTGAAGAGAATGGTGCCTAATCAGGCGGCTAGCAATTTTTCTTATGAAGTGTTTTCAAAATGTTATAGCTTAAACCTTCCTGCTATCCTTTTATATTATTATGTGGAGCTAGCTAATTCGTTACACGCTCTTCACATCCACATACGCAGCACAATTTAATTACATTACTGATTCTAAATATCGGTTGCTATCGTAATAGCACGCAAACGAATGCCAAGAGAGTATCTCAGAGAGTCTTTTAAACTCGGGGTCTCCCTACCTTTTTATCTATTTTCTTATGACGCGAAAATTCACGCCTTTATTTGTTACAACAATTTCCATTGTTTCTTAATTAGCGTTACATAGCATGTTATATAATAAAATGTGTCAAATTCCTGAAGTCATGCGTCCTGCTGACCTATCCGACAAAACCGGATATAAGGTTTTTTTCTCAAAGTACATGTTTCCTTTTCTGTTTTACCAACTCCCTCGCATTCCAAGAAATGGACCACCATTTCTGTCTCTGTCTATTCTCTGCCTTCTCTTTCTATTTTCTGATGTTTAGCCTGAACCCTGTGCGCATTAGCGCTTGTGTTGATGGACTTTCATCTCTCGTTTGCTAGCTTGCCTATTCCAATTATAGCTATCTACAAGTTGGTTTTACACATTTTAAATTATTCCCAATACTTTAACATTGATTCTTAATCCTATTTCCAATATTTTATATGCTGTAATTTCCTATGCTTATTTGTTATTGGGTATTTCCCCTTACAGTATCATTACAGACATTTAGTGATTACATGCAACAGATTTAACACGTTTTGTCTATATTGGCAGCTTAGAAATTGCAAAGCTTACAAAGACACCACATGGAAAGTTGAATCAAACCTGACATCTAATTGTTCAAGTCTGATTCACCTTTCCAACTCATTACATTTCGTACTTCTCACGTATAGTGTGAAAGAACATTTATAAAATGACGCCATATGTGTGCTGCCCCTTCCAATTAAGCGTTGCCTAACAGTAGATGCTTGCACAGATGTTCAAGTTCCTAATGTTTTTAAATAACGGAAAGACTGTTTTTGGCAATTTTCCTCGCTAGCATACTAACAGATTTCATAAAGCAGTTTATATTCAGAATATATTTACAATTTGATGAAGACGACAGCTAGTTAATTAACTACTTCTGCGATATAGTTACTTAAGTAAATGCTATTATGTGGCCTTTTTACTTTCTCTACTACGTATAGTAAGTAGGGGAAGCTTTGTATTCCACCAAAAAATTCGATACCGAGATTTCACCGGAAATATATATATTTTGAGACGCCCTGAATAGAAAAAAATCTGATGTGCTACACTCACATGACTTTCTCTACTCTTGTACGAACTATTTTTACAAACGTTTATTCTCCATATGCTTCATGTTAATCGAGATATCGAGATGTCAATCTTATTGCTAATTTTCTTGTAGATGCAAGGGGAACATGGTAGGTTATAAGCGATAGTCAAATCTTTTAAGCGCTGGTTGCTATGTGGCGCATTCTATTCTGTTTGCATATCCAGGACATAAAAAATTGAATAACGAATTTGAGAAAAAGTATAAGTATTAGAAAATTTAAGAAAATAACAAGCAATATCTCGAAAATGGTTCACTCAACAAAACAAATGTATATGACATAAATTGTGTATTTTAACGCGATCTACATTTTTTGTGTAGTAAAATTTTGTCTATCTCTTATGGTTTACCAGTTATGCAAAAGTCGTTCACAATAAAGAATACTTTTGGAGACATTCCCAGGAAATTCAAGATATACATTTTATTTGTCATAAAAATATCTTAAACATACGATATTTTAATCAAAATCGTTAGAGCCATTTTTGAGAAAATTAAAATTTTCGAAAAATCTTCCATGTAAAGGGTACTTTGGGGTGGGGGGATTTTCTTGAAAACCTTCGCGTCGCATCCTTGGAAGATACTGAACCCAAATACCAAGTTTGGTGTTCATCCGACGGTTCGTTTCTGAGTTATGCTGTTCACAGACACATACACAGACACACACACGGACATGTTTCCAAAAATGCTTTTTTTGGATTCAGGGGGTCTCAAAACATGTATTTCCGGTGAAATCTCGGTATCGAAATTTTGGGTGGAATACAATACTTCCCCTACTTACTATACGTAGTAGAGAAAGTAAAAAGTATTTTGGAAACATGTCCGTATGTGTGTCTGTGAACAGCATAACTCAGAAATGAACAGTCGGATAAACACCAAACTTGGTATTTAGGTTCAGTATCTTCCAGAGATACGACACGAAGGTTTTCAAGAAAATTTCCCACGACAGATTACCCTTTACACGAAACATTTTTCGAAAATTTTAATTTTCCCAAAAATGGCTCTAACAATTTTGACAAAAATATCATATGTTTAAGATATTTTCATGACAAATGAAATGTATATCTTGAATTTTCTGGGAATGTCTCCTAAAGTATTCTTCATTGTGAACGACTTTTGCATAACTCGTAAACCATACGAGATAGACAAACGTTTACTGCACAGAAAATGTAGATGGCGTTAAAATACACAATTTAGGTCATATACATTTTTGTTGTTGAGTGAACCATTTTCGAGATATTGCTTGTTATTCCCTTAAATTTTCCAATACTTATACTTTTTCTTAACTGGAAATTCGTTATTCATTTTTTTGTCCCGGTAATGCAAAGAGAATGGAATACTCCACATAGCAACCAGCTCTTAAAATATTTGACTATCGCTTAAAGCCTACCAATTCCCCTTGCATCTAGAAGAAGATTAGCAATAAGATTAACATCCCAATATCTCAATTAACATGAAGCATATGGAGAATAAGCGTTTGTAAAAATAATTTGCACAAGAGTAGAGAAAGTCATGTGAGTGTAACACATCAGATTATTTATTTTAAGGTCATTGATTTAGTTTTAAGGTTAAATAATATAAATATACACTTTTTCAACTTTTTGGAAACTATACTCTCTTCTGTGTGAGTTACTTTCATTATTCTGGCGCATAGCACTTTGTCAGGTATGTATGTGAATTACTAGTAGCTCCCCTAAATAAAACTGAATTCCATTCCCTTATACGGTTGTCATTGTATACATAAGCAATTGTTAAACATAGGTGTGTGTGTGTGTGTGTGTGTGTGTGTGTGTGTGTGTGTGTGTGTGTGTGATAAGCTACATCCCTGTATAACTCCTTGGTTCCTTCTATGTCTTCTATAAGTTTCCTTTCTACGTTTAAATTGCTGTTGTATTTAATTGTCCTAATAAAACATTTGTCTACGTTTTTCCATTATAGCCCGCAGTATGTTTCTCCTAATATTGTCAAAGGATTTTCATAATGTATAAATACAGGTTTTATTATCTTCTCTACTACGTATAGTAAGTAGGGAAAGTATTGTATTCCACCCAAAAATTCGGATATACATGTTTTGAGATCCCCTGAATCCAAAAAAGCATTTTTGGAAACATGTCTGTGTGTCTGACTGTGAACAGCATAACTCAGAAACGAACAGTCAGATAAACACCAAACTTGGTATTTAGGTTCAGTATCTTCCAGAGATGCGACACGAAGGTTTTCAAGAAAATCCCCCCACCCCAGATTACCCTTTACATGGAAGATTTTTCGAAAAGTTTAATTTTCTCAAAAATGGCTCTAACGATTTTGATTAAATTATCGTATGATTAAGATATTTTCATTGCAAATAAAATGTATATCTTGAATTTTCTGGGAATGTCTCCAAAAGTATTCTTCATTGTGAACGACTTTTGCATAAGTGGTAAACCATAAGAGATAGACAAAATTTTACTACACAGAAAATGTAGATGGCGTTAAAATACACAATTTATGTCATATACATTTTTTTTATTGAGTGTACCATTTTCGAGATATTGCTTGTTATTCCCTTAAATTTTTCAATACTTATTTTCTCAAATGGGAATTCGTTATTCATTTTTTTGTCTTGGATATGCAAAGAGTATTAATCTGTGGCAAAGGGAATGGTGCTGCACCTAGCAACCAGCTATTAAGAGATATGTATGTGCTTAAACGGTACTGTATTTCTATATTCCCCTTGTAAATATATATTCCCCTTACATCTACAAGAAAATTAGCAATAAGATAGAGTCTGCAAATGTTTATCTCGATTAACATGAAGCAGATGAAGAATAAGCGTTTGTAAAAATAGTTTGTACAAGAGTAGCGAAAGTCATATGAGTGTAACACATCAGATTTTTTAAAGTTTTATTTTCTTCTCTTTATCACTATCTGCATTATTATTAACACATTGTACATGACAGGCCTTTTTAGAATCTTGGTTATTCTTTTAATAAAATACCAGAAATGGTTTCGAGTTCCTGGTTTAAAGTTTAGAATACATTCTGTATATCGCATTTAATAAGCTAACTTCTATAATCCTACACGATGCTTACTGCCTTTATGCAATAATTATGTTCCTATGCGTTAGGGCCTATTTAAAAGAAAGGGCATGCCATCAATTTTCCAGTTATTTTACTGCATTTATGTAAGCATAGTGTAAGAAAATGGTATAAAACTATAACAACAGGTGTCAAATGTAGTTAACTGTAACCAAATCTTGTTTTTTCACAAACATGCGTTGCTTTCCCATTGGTACTTAATATTCATACAAGCCTCATCTGCAGTCTGCAATGTCCAGAACTGAGAGGAAACGTGTTCCATTACAACAATGGCTCATCTCAATCTAATATCCCCCAACAAGTTCAATCTACATCTATTTGTAATTATTTCACGTTCCAAACCAGTTGATGCTGTGTTATGGACACTAAAACGCCGTTCTTTTGATTTGACTGTTGCCAGTCACAAGAAAAAACGAAACTGATAGAACTGCTTTCAACAAAATGTTCTCAGAAGTATGTGAGACATATCCTGGCACTCAACATATCTACACTAATAGGTTCCACGTTGGATGGCAGTGATGGATTTTTGTCCTAGCCATACCCCACAGACTACCTGATCACGTTTCAACCTTCTCTTGCGAACATTTGTTGAATATTTTAAAATATTTCTTGGTGAATTATAAATACTATGTACAATTATTATATATGTGATACATCCCCTATCATACAGAAAGCCATGTGAGTGTAACCACAAGATTTTTTTATATTTTATTTTTTCATTTGTAAACAATCTTTTCAAACATGATATAAAATGCTGTTTATATCCAACGGTTTATCATATGTGTTTCAAATTTTTAATTTGAAATTGAATAGAATATTTATTTATAGATTATTATATAGGTATTAATTAATTTTAAATTGTTTAATAGAAAAGCACTTTTAAGTATTAGTTATTTAGTTTTCGGTCTTAACAATACTAATTGTAAAATATAGGATTTAATCACAAATTAACTCCTTAATTTTGTAAATGATAGCTAAAAACTGCAATTTCACAATTTGTGAAGCTCTCCTGAGTATATCAAGGATGTAAAATAAAAACAGTATCACGCAGAGCAATACGAATGCTTAAAAATGTGGAACAAAAGAGAAAAACTATCTGGGTTTAACACTATTCTTAACCTAAACAGTTTGAGGCCATTTTAATGGCCAAATGCAGTTAAAAACAAGTTAACATTAATAATACGATAATACAGCATGACGGTATAAGCTCAGGAAATTAGTATGCTTTGTGAGTCATTAACAGCTCATGGTAAATTGGGTAACGCTAATATTAGGTTTTATACGCATATGTGTTCCCCTTTATACCCCTCTCTAAAAGTTTTAAGCCAACAGCTGGGATGTAAGCTACGATATAATAAGATTTTTAATTACAATTAGGTTTCCCAGGCTTGCAGTCTACCTCATAAGATTACTTCTTTTGTAATAAAATAAAACTCTGGGATTGTTTATCTTCTTTACAATTTTTCTCTTATACCGGGTGAGTATTCTCAGACTGCGGATTGAGAAGTTATGCAGTCCCGGCTTTTTATGTTTAGTAAATTTAAGAGAACTGATAGTTTGGCATGGAAGTGTCGTTTCACTTAATTAATTTAATTTTGTGAATTTTATAGAACATTAATAGTTACTTGTTAGAATATGCTTTAATGAATATCATAAACAAACGTAAGAAATGAATAAGAAAGTCATTTATTCGTAAACGTGATTTGAGCTTATGACCTCCACTCTGACTTTCCAGCATGTCAGTCATTGCGCTACTAGAGCACGTTAACAACGACCACTACCTTAGACTCAAGCTAGGTAGAAGGAAAATTTCCAATAATAAACTTCTATCATCACTCATTATATTAAAGTAGACGAGCAGCTCAAATCTGTGCTTAAAACGTTAGATATGGAAAATACTTTTTAAATTATAATCAAAAGACTATCGTGCCTCTTGCGCAACAAACGACTAATACTGTTGTATCAGCGACTTTTAATCAATTTATTAACTTTCACCAAAATCGATCGGGCATGTTGAGCGATTCTTCATTATGAGTGCAATTAAATGAAGTAAATCTTAACACCATTAACAAGAGGTATGATTAAGTTTAGTATTTATTCAAATAATCTGTATTTAGATTAATGATATAAAATGATACATGAACGTTTGGAAAGCACCTTCTTACTTGATACAATTTTCTGCTTTAGGCAATCTAGGGCTCCAAATAGCAGAGTGTCAAAACTTCTTTTATACACACCTTGCTTTCGACAGTATGTATATCCAGGAAATTTGAATCCTTACCTAAGAGAAATTTTGGGTTTTACTGCTGAGCCTTTAGATTTGTGTAACCTGCTGCTGAACCTATTCTATGCTTTGAACATGGAAATTCCTAATACCACTTACAAAAGCAGTGTCCTCAGGGTTATGGACACCAAAACAGGTTTGTCGGTGATACGTTAATGTTTACTAGTAATTATGCATACGACTTGACAGGTGCCTCCTCTATTCGTGTCGTCCTTGACATTAACTGTAAACATAAAGGTAAGACGAGGCCCTTAGGGCAAACGAAACTGGCATACATAGTTTAAACTCTCTTCTCCGTTAACTGCTTGTAACTTGGGAAAGTGTTGACAAGTGTGTGGACAGTGCGTGGAGTAGCTTGACCGCTTGATGCTATCTTGATTCCTGCTGTGAAGAAAGTTTAGGCTCTTGTTCCAGAAAGTCATCCTAGGACAACTTCTTGCAAACAAACATTCAATTCGATAGTCCCATAAAGCTAACTAAATAAGGGAAGTTTTCGAACCTGAAAGAAAGCCTCGTATGTTTATCAATTTTGATAAATACAGATCAATTGCATCTGCCCTCCAAAAAGTTTAATAATATATGTCAAACCGTTGTTAGTGTATTATTTTTTATATTCATAATTAATAGTTTTTATTATGGTAATATGAAATGCTCCTTGGACCCAGGAGTTTATCTTATCCAGGTACAAGGGTTTTAGTAAGTAAACAGAGCAATCTTGTTACCGCAAGGAGTATTGGTGACGGCCGGCACCTACTTTGACAGACACACCCCTCCCCTCCCCAACAGCAGGTTACTTTGCGACTGTCCCATTTGACCTTAGTATATAAATAAAAACAATTTGTGGTGCGGGAGTTTCTTGATTTTAATTAGTTTAAGAGTAAAACCTTTTTTATTCACATGTTTTTTTTGTTTTGTTTTTGTTTTGTTTTGAGTAATAGAAGATAATTAATTTTAACTGAACTACATCATGTTTTAACTGGTGCACAACGATTTTTAAATGCATTATTCCTGAAGTTATCCTGAAAAGTTCAAGTTAATAGGTTTATAAAATGTGATATAATGAGCATTTTGAAAAGTGAAAAATGCTGGAAAAAGGAACTGGGAAAAATGTAATTTAAAATTCAACGCGGTACTTTACCTAAGTGGTAAAGAACCCATTAAATAGCCCTTTATAGCTTTAGATTGTTTAAATTAAAAAAAAAGCAATTGTATACTGAAAGTATAACTTAGAAAAATAATAAAAATGTAAAAAACAAAACATTGAAAATCTTCAAAGTTATTAACAATTTCACTGGTGTATTGTCTTAATGTAAATAAGAATCGTTTGTAAAGAGCTTAGGCAGAGTGGAGTATGAAGTAGTCTCAGAGATCGCGAAATACAACGGTTTATTGGATAAATAGCAAGTAAGAAGCGATACCAAGTTACTTACATACTGCTAGAGGAACCAGACAATACATAGAGTAGTAATTTATACATTGCGGGACTACCCACAAAGGTAGACATGCAGTTTAATTGTTTCTGTCCCAAATTCTCTAGAACCTCAAATGGTGCTTTCGAAACTAACCATTTCAAGGTTATCACTTATTGGTTGTTAACGGATTATGTAATATGCCCCATCTACTTTTTGCCGTCTTTTTCTGCCAGAAGAATCTGCTCTTTGATTCTTGAGCGTTTTATTTCAATGTTAATTAATTAAACAATACGCTGAAATGAATCTATGTACCTCTGAAGGTACTATAAGTTCGCTGTTATTTTAGGTGACTTGATTTTACGTAATACACAGCGAACGTGTAAAGCAGACAAATAATAGCAAACGTTTTAGAATCCTTCAGCCACGATAGTACGAGTACAAAATAATGCATGAGGCGATTACAGTCTATCTCTAGTTAAGCGCATTGAAGTCTGAAAATGGCCAATTACAAACGTGAAGACCAGTAACAATGTTTGATTCAGAGTATGGAGTTTAATAGATGTCCTTCCTCATATAACAATAGTCCATCTTCTTCGTCTACAAGATGTAGGACTGTCGACCTCTTCCGTCCGCAAATATATCAGGTTTATTTTAGGACACTCATTAGAAATTATCATGTCCTCTGACTGCGTTAAGAGCGCTGTGCAAGGTCAGGATTGTGGTGGGACTGCGCCTTTAAGCTTCAAACCCAGCTAACCTTGTCTGTTAACTCGATAAAGGAGAATGGCTCCTCCTTCTCTCTTCGCCTCGGAGACCATTGGAGGTTTCACCCGTAACCATGGACAAGTCCTCCTTTCTAGATACTAACTGCTCTGGGCAGGAGAACTTCTTGAAGTAAGGTTATCTAAAAGCGCCCTTACGAGTACCCTAGCCCATGACAGCATCTCATATGGTGATTAATTATATATTATTATTTTATGAGTGAAACACCTGTATTTGGAGACTACTCTATCATTAATTGTGTTAGTTTATGGTTTTAATTTCCAAGTAATAAATCTAAAATAAACCTAAATATAAATGTTTGTAATCATTGTTTTAATGCCAATTAGAAATTAAAATCTGAATTAGATGATTTTATACTAAAATAAGAATATCATTTCCTCTGCTGCCTTTTGAATTCAACGTCGTTAATTGGCTGTAATAATAATAATAATAATAATAATAATAATAATAATAATAATAATAATAATAATAATAATAATAATAATAATAATGCACTAGAAGCGGAATAAATGTACAATGTTAAATTAATAGTAGTGTTAAAATAAATAGTTACTACTAAAATAAATTTACTACGTAAATCGCTTCAAGCTGGCTTTTTTCCTTGAGTTCTAGTGACGGCTCTTACACATTTTAGTTGATAGGTCCTAACTTATAAAAATAAGATTACATAAAATTTACGAACATGAATTTATCACACTGAATACTGAATTTATCCCCCCAAAAGACACCTTTGCTTTTCTGGAAAACATAGTCAAAAGCAATTTTACTGGTATTCAATTTTTATTCTACGTAAAATATTCACTAAATACTACACGTTTAATGAAATAAATAATTCGTTTTCACTTCAGCTTCTCGTTCATTTTATATCTTTGTTAATAATTACTACGTACTGTTGTTCAAAAACTAATTGCATGCAAGAATTAATATCAGCAATAAATAATATACTGAGAATGAAGCAGGATATTTAATCAACATTACTGTGCACGACGTCACTGTTTGGAGGGGGGTCCGAAAAGTAATAGTAAAATGTAAAGTTAAATATGCACTAAACATCTGTATTTTAGATGACACTAATTCTGTGATGCTCCTCTCACTAACTATTGGTTTATTCTTGTGATAATGCTGACCGTTTTTAAAACGCAATATTATTTAAGTGTATATTAGTGAGGTGTCATTATAGTACAAAGTTATTATAATTTAGATTTCTCATAAATCATTTATGGGAAAGGACAAACAGATTTTGGGAAGTAGTAAGGTTGCTCTAGCGACAAATCGCTTAGGGAAGTTCCTCTTGTAGAAACAGTCTCAGTGAGCATGTGGAGAAAGTCCACAGATTGTGCGTACCCTTCGCACTTCTGTTTTATGCTACAATGCTTGTGTTGAATCATTCAGGTTTTGCGTCTAAAATTCTGTTTCTTTTTAGTTGACAATTTATGCAGAAGCTATTTGAAGTTATTTGTGGTTCAAAATCAAAGGAACGGCGTGCACCCTTGTGCTCTTTAGCGCGAGTTGCCACTGGTATCAATTCAGTCGCCTTGGTGATAGAACTAAAAATGAGAGAGATGAATGGACGACTGAATAGGCTTAGTCTACTATGAGTAACAGATAGTATTATATGACATATAGTGAAATGTAAGAAAGATGAGAAACCGTCTCGGCTCTTTCTTCAATCGGTGAACTATGGTGGCTTATACTCGTACAGCTTTGCGACTGCACGAGACGATTGAAACATTAGAACACACTTTGAAAATAGTATAACAAGAGCTGAAGGGAGATACCAATTGCCGCTTGGCAATTGTTGAGTTAATAATGCGTACGTGAAGCATAACATAATGTTACCTATATACAAACAAGATTACCTAGCACGAACTCTTGACCGTAATAAAACATGTAAATTGCGAAATTGGTTTTGATCAAAAAAGTGCATTCCGTAATCCATAAAAATTTGTCCGCTCACTATCATGTTGGAGAATTAGTTATAATATTTTGGGGAAACTATTAGCGGATGAATAAAGCAAAGAATCTTACAGTGTGATTCTATTGTGAATTAAAATTCCCAAATCAAACTTTAAGTTACATCCGCTAAACAGAGCGGGATGGCTCCACAGTAACGTATGAGGCTCGCATTCGGGAGGTCTCGGGTTGGATTCCCGTCGACGGTCCACTCTGATCTTGGTTTTTTGTGGTTTTCCCTGATCGGTAGGCGAATACTGGGGTGGTTTCTCATCTATCACGATTTGCTTTCCATCATTTCCCTTTTATTCCGTCTCCTCATCTTTCAGGTTTCGGGGCGTGAGGCGGTGCAGGACAGATGGCGCTTTTGCTTCCTTAAAGGCAAAAGTACTTCCCATGGAAGCTAGAAGGCTGTTTGATGGACTGGTCGTTCATCGCCTCCTTTAGGAGCTCCAGCAGTGGAACGGATATTCATGCTTGGTATTATTAGTGACTTCCGCGCGTCTCTGTGACCAGTCTGCTTGCAGCCTGTTGCCTCATGTGGTTCCTTCACTTCTCCCTTCCTCCTGGAGGGTGGTAGTCACATTGAGTGTGAAATGTTCTTAATGGTGTGTTATAGTCATTTTAAGGTTTATTACCCCTGTTCCTAACACTTTTTCAAACACTGCACTAAATACCGTTATTGTAGTATTTATAGTAATTCGTTGATATTCAATGGGTTTCTCACTAGTAAATTAAGCAATTAAACAAGTATCTTGATTAATTAATAAAAGATCTTATAGTTCAACTGCTACGGCATTAATATTCTAACGCTGTGGAGGACAGACCTTTGAATAAAGAATGATTAAAAATCATATGCTTTAATTAACTTTAATTGGCAGCTTAAATATTGCTGTAATTACTTCCTCATATCAAAGCATTTGCTGACCTCCTGTCAACTCAGAGCGGAAGAGACAGTTTGCTTTGACTCAATATGTTAATTCAAGACGTCTCGCTAATCTACTTCGGAAGCGGCAATTGGCGAGGAAAGTTCTCTCTAATGACCCTAATTGATTGATAGTAGTGCGATTTGCATTATCGCTTAAGGGAAAATATTAATTGCTTAATAATCGGAGTTACAGGCCATTATTAGTTGTAATGAGAAGCATGCGCTTGATGCTCAAAAGAAAGGGAAAGTTTACACGCTAATCGCTACTCAACTGAAATGAAGGACAGGAATATCGTAAGAATAATCCCCGATTGAAGTCCTTATTCTCCGTTAACAATATGTCCTCTGGCCAAAGACAAGCTTCTTTGAGCACCTCGTCAACCTTTTAAGTTAGGTATGAATCAGATATTAGTAAAAGGATCGAAAATAATTTAAAGCTTGCTAAGGAATGGTAAAATGGAAATAAAATGGAAATGATGGAGAAATATTATACATTGTATATTTATGTATGCATTGTAACTAACATTCATTAATGTATTATTGTTTTAAAGCACCATTTATATTCATAAACTTTGCTTTGAGTATTTATACACTTGAAATTGTTAAATTGTTGTACATTTTAAATTCTGTATGCTGGCATGCCCAGCAATACAAAAAGAACCGGGTAACGATGACAATACCTTAAATAAAGTGATAGAAAAAGATTGACGTCACAATAAAAATATAATAATACGAGGTATGTAACAAAAAGGGAAAAGTTAAGTATCAATATGTTTTATATATATATATATATATATATATATATATATATATATGTATATATATAATGTGATTGTAAATGTTCATTCTTATGAGTATGTTATTTATTCCATGCAAGGATTTTTGAACTATGAGGTTATGTTTAAGATCCACAAAAATTATTCAGCCTTATTTTAAAGCGAGACCAGAAGGTAACAGTAAATGTGAGAGAAAAAATATTTAACAATTTCTCAGTATAGTAAGGTTGAGAAGAGCAGTTATAACAGTAATTTCATCCAGAATGTTTACCATGTTTGAGTCTGAAACAAATACTGGCCACAATGCAATTTTAATGAACTCTAATCTATAAAAGCATATATCGCCGGTGGGGTATGCAACTAGACAATACCTTAAATAAACGAGATTCAACTATTGTGATTGTCAAGATAATTTTCTCTGAGAGAGGAAATGCTTACAGAGAACGCGGAAGAAGTGTATTAATTCGCTACGTGAGTAGGATATATAGGACAGACCTGGCGCAGTTTTTTGCGTTTATATGGGGAAAGATAGGGAAAACGAGGGTATATGCGGAGGTTCACGGAGGAAAATGCGTTTATATGGGGAAGATAGGGACTACGAGGATCGATGCTAGGCTAGATAGAGGTTGAAGGAATGAGGGTGTGCTTTATATGAGAGATTCGTGGAATACGAGGAGAAGTGTTGGACTAGATAGGGGTTGAGATATGGAATATGCATTTATATGGGAAAGATAAGGAAAACGTGAACAGAGGCTAGGATAGACAGATGCTAAAGGAGGGAGGGATACGCTTTATACGAGAGAGATAGGGAATACAAGGAAAGATGATATACTAAACAGGACTTGAAGGGTAGAATATGTCGTTTTTATATGGGAGAGCTAGCAAACCGAGGAGCGGTATTAGACAGGAAGGTTTGAAGAACAAAAGTATGCGTTTATACGGAGAGACGAGGAAAACGAAGGTAGGTGCTAGGTTGAGAGAGTCTTCAAGGAGGAAAATACATTTATATGAGAGCGGTAGGGAATACGAGGAGAGGCGCTAGTCTAGACATGGGTTGAGAAGCAGAGTATACGTTTATATGAGGTGAAATATGGAAAACGGGAGAGATGCAAGGATAGACAGGGGTTGCAGGAGGAGGAATGTAGGTTTATACGGTAATATAGAGAGTAATTAGATTATATAACATTTCTCATCCAACGTTACCACACTTTTATATACTGTTTTCTAAACCTTACAAACTTTTTATATGTTAAAGAGTAGTGTGCGAGACGGAGAGGGACAAACTGTATATCGTTTCACAGTGAAGTATACGTCCTAACCTATGCCCACCTTGTATGTTCTGCATCTTCTCATTGTCTATTCATTCCTAACATAATCACGTAACAAGACGTAACCAACAAACGTAACCACGTAACACAACGTAACATAACAGCATGACAAGACGTTACACTAAGTAACATAAGCACGTAACCACGTGTCAAGACGTAACACCACGTACCAACCATGTAACCACGTAACAAAACGTAAGAACAACACGTAACCAATCCATTGCTAAGGCGATCTAAACTAATTCATCCTTCATAACTTAGACAATAAGTGCGAGAGCCTAGCCTAGATTAACCCGGCCAATCCTAAACGTTCCTCTCATCATCCTTTAGTCAGGCATCGACTAACCTAATCTGGCTAACCAAAGATAACCTCAACTTTCTTTTAGTGAAATTGCAATGTTTTATTCAGGTTTTATTATTCGAGAGTTTTAATTGAAAAGTTTACGCCAACATACCTTTATTTTAGTTCCTTGTAGATGTCTCTCCCCTTTTATCTAGGCTTGAGACTAGCACTAGGATTACTCCTAATGGCAGGGTTACCACCTTCCCTTCCATCTTCTTCTTTCTTCATCAGGCGTCAGCTATCTGCATATACAGCACACAGATAACCTTCTTTTTTAAGATTGTAGACTCACGAGAAACTCTTTATCTTTAACTTACATTCTTTTAAGCACTGTTTGTAATGGCGTAATGTCCATATGCATATGTCGTTATCCCATCCTCAGCAATAATTCTTTTATCATCAAACGGAGTCAATGCAATTTTATTCACTTGCACTGTAGCAAGAGCATGCTTTCGTGATAGGATCAGATTCATAGGTGTTCTGATGATTTCACAGGTTTTAAGACAGTCTGTATAGCTGTCAAACGAAATATGGTGCTTAATAGCGCAACGTTTTATACCTTTAATCTTTTTTATCATTGACCCTTGAATATCTAAGGCATACATCTTAGGACGTAGTCCAACAAAGCGTAGGATGATTTTGCTATTAGCCTCATCTTTAAATTTTCCCAATACCTTCTTGTTCTGAGTAGAGTAACATATATGGTTGACAGGGTAATCAGCTGTATCGAGATGCTCAAGAAAACGTAACTTGTCCTGGTACACATCTTCAGTTGTAACACGATGAATGAACGAATCAGTGTCCATATACATAAGCTTCAGGTTTTCAGCTCCATAATAAGGTAACAAAACGTCGTAATGATAGTTATACATTAATGTCTTGGAGATGTCCAACACACTCATACCAATGTATATAGGCTTGTTGAATACAATCTGTCGGGAGGCCATATGTACTGCAGCTAGATTATCAGCATATATCGTCCTGTCGATAAACGTAGGCTTGGCGATCAGCTTCTCTAGAGTTTTTTCATTGGTCGCCAGTCGTATATCCATACGATTACGCAGGTTCTCCATAGTTTTTCCGAACATAGCATTGTTGAACAATTTGTAGAGATCCTTCTCAAAATCATTTCCAGCTTGTTGTCGTAGTCTGTTGTTAAATTCCACATACGGTTTTAACCATCGAGACTGTTGGAATTGTAGCACACGATGGATTTTTGTTAACCGTAGCCCATGACTAAGAGCTTGCTTCAAAGCCTTGTAATGCACTACATACTTCTTTCGAGGTCCTAGATGAGGTATCAGTTTCTTTGTAGATGCTTCCAATGGTTTCATACACTCTGGCAGGAAAGGTAGATCGTTGTGTAGATCGTGAAGTTCTGCAGGATACTCGATGTCGACTTCTAATATGTAGCCGTAAGGATCATCTTCTTGTAGTCTTTCTAAGTCAATTTTTTCAGGCGATACCCACTCAAATCCACCATAAGGGAGAGCGTGACACATTGCCCACCCATATTGGTTATTAGCGTCGTCATATGTAATAAATTGGGTTGGTCTCGACGGATCAAACTTCTCCATATATGTGTTATTAGCCTCTGCATACCGATGGGAAACTTGACATAAACCTCCTCTTATACCAGATTCCACCATGAGTAATTGATCATAATCCTGTAACAGTTCCAGCTTAATTCCAGTGTACAGTAACATAGCGTCCCATGTAAGACCTGGAGAGGTAAAATAATGTGCAGGATCAACTTTGTGTGTTTTGAGGGTTTGCTCTCTGAACGTCTCAAAGACATCAGCTAGGAGAAGTACATCCGAAGTTAAGTAGAGATCGTTGTACTCTCCCAGGTTTCTCACATTAAACAGCTCCCATACATTTTTAGCATGATCGTAGTCAGCATCACTAATTTCTTCTTCATTTAATCTATTGTAGAAGGAGTCCTTAGGAGGTAAGCAGGTTTCGTTCAGGGCATCCCATGATGTAACAAAATCATATGGAAATACACCCTTACGGGTCATCAACTTCAATTTGTCTTCTCCAAAGTACTTTAGCGTTTCAGGATACGAGGTTAGATTTTTCACCAACTTATCCAAGCTTGTACTGAGGAATCGGAAGCTATCCACAAATCGAAGCTTTATATCTCCTACATACTTGGCGAATGAGATATAGCTTTCTTCGGAGTTAGGAATTACCTCCACACGTTCACTTGTGCAACCCAGCTCCTTAACAATGAAATGAGAGTCATATCCGCTAAGGTTATGCATGAAGACTGGTACATATTTAGGTGTTTTACAGGCTAAATTACATTCATTATGAAGACTTCCACGATATTCACCGCTGATGTGATCATGGTCGCGTACTTTATAGTTCTCTTCTGTAAAGGGTTTTCCACACAAGTAGCATGCTGAAGAAGACTCAAAATCCAACTGCTCTTGATCCGTAAGTTTCAGAGGCTTAGCAGATTTGTATATGTCCTCAATCATTTTTGCAAGAGATGTCAGGTACAGCATAAACTTCTGAGCAGCATCAGCACCACGATACACATAGGGTTGCTTAGGAAGACCAGTTTCGAGATGTTCAACACCAGATGTAGGCTTCACGTAAACACAGAAGCTCATTGGTGTGTGCTCTTGATAAGGGATTGTATAGGAAGTTTCAGGATTGGGTATACACGTATGGCATGGAGTGAGAATACTCTCAAAATCAGCATAGATGACATAAGGTACTTTCAGCATCCTCTCAACATTTTTAAACTGTACAATTGCTTTCTCCTTTGTAGGCATAACTACCCTTGCAACACCATGCTGATTACAGATGGTTGCATGTTCTTGTAGTTTTTCCAGTCCACTTCGTCCATATCGATTATCAAAATGTGTAAAGCAACGCTTGCAGGTATATATCACTCCATCATGCTTAGTTTTCTGGCGTCGAACGAGCTTCTCAAAATTCTTTATATACACGTAATGATGTTTTCCACTACTGTCATTCAATAGTAGCAGGTCGCGATGTTCAGGTAGTTCAATATCAACAACCTTTATCGGGTACACTTCATGCTTCTCATCCAACCCGAAAACGTTAATAGATATCTTGTTAAGCTTCTCAAATTTAGGTATTTGAGAAAGTGGAGTAGGGTAAGAAACACAGCTGAAGTCGTACTTATCTTGAAGATGCTTGTATTTGCTCACACGTTGCGCATCCTTCTCAACGAATTTAGCTAGTACAGAATACATGTAGCATTTCTCATCACTAAAGTTCTGAATGTTTATACACGCTTTCCTTGCTTCAACAGATGACGGTAGTGGTATGTAGCTACTTCCTCGCAACGGGTTGCACTTGTTGATACGAAGTCGAACTCCTTCCACAGTAAGCAAGGCCCAGCTGCTACCCTTAAGCTGAGACTCCTCCATTTCAGCCACCAATTTCTTGAATTTCACTTCCAGCATAGAGTCCAGATCTGTTTCTAGGAAAACAGCTTGATTTCTGGTTTTAAATGTTTTGTCACAGGTTTCGCCAATACTGTTAACAAATCGACACTCAGCCAGCAGATTAATTTTAACACTCTTATGAACGCTAAGCTCTTTATGCACAGCCTGGATTATACGTTGTTTTGCCTCTTGCAGATACATATTTAGGTCCTTAGCTGATTCGCATCGTATAAAATACGATTTCAATCGTCCTTCGAATGAAGTTTCATATTCTTTCATATCACAGTCCTCCATTGTTGACAGCAACTGATGTTTAGTTGGCTCTAATCTTCTTTTCTTCTGAGGGCTGCTTATTTCACATATATCTTCGTGTCGCTGTCCCTTATAACAATCTTTGAAGGTTACATTACAATGTTTACATTTGAAGAGCTTCTTGCAGCTCATCTCGTGTCTTCTCTTGTCATAACCTCGGAGGAACTTCTTCCCACATTTTCCGCATGCATATCCAGTAGCGCTTGGAATAATATCCTTATACGCTGAGTTATTCATCTTTATTCTTGATGTAATAACGTATTAATCACTGATCAATGAAATGTACGCCTTGACACCACTTTAGAAAGCTGATTATTCTTGGAGAGAACACGATGTTAACACCTCAGAGATGATCAACAGAATGAATTTCAATACTCAAGTTCGCTCTATTTATAGAGAAAGCACGAACCTTTTTTAATCAATTATATCCTGATTATTAATACTAAAAACGGTGATGAAGCGTGTAAGCTCTTATATATTTCAATTCGTGTTACACTGATGTTCGAGCGTCTCCGTATAGCTTCGTATGTTTAGAGAGAAAGTGTAAAGTATTGTGAAGATGTTATGTATTGTTCGGCTATAATCGTACAGATTCGGAGAGCTTGACTGGTGAAGGTGATGAACGATCCGTCAACCGAGCAGGAGGCAAGCAGTCCCTTCGCGCAACGAAACCTAGATGCAAAAGAAAGAAAATCGTGTTAGATGAGAAACCACCCAGACATTCGCCTGCAGACCATGGAAAACCATGAAAAAATATGTCAGAGTGAGCGTCCAACGGAACTCGAACCAGCGACTCTAAAAGCACACGTGAAAGATACAGATTATATAGAATGAAAGGAAATCGGTGACGATGAGAAACCACTCCAGCATTCGCCTGCAGACCAGGGAAACCCTAAAAAATATGTCAGAGTGATCGACCAACAGGGAAATCAAACAAAAGACCTTAGAAACATATAGGTTAAGATGTAAATCAAATAAAATGCAATAAAATCGTGATAGATGAGAAACCACCCAGACATTCGCCTGCAGACCATGGAAAACCATGAAAAAATATGTCAGAGTAAACAACCAACGACAATCGTACGAGGGAAACCATCAGATTACTCTAGAAGCAAAAAGTTACAAATGAAAGAAAATCGTGATAGATGAGAACCCACTCAGGCATTCGCCTGCAGACCAGGGGAAACCATGAAAAAAAATCAAAGGGCTGAGCGACTGGCGGATAGAGTGTCTCTAAAAGCACACGCGAAAGATACAAATTATATAGAATGAAGGAAATCGGTGACGATGAGAAACCACTCCAGCATTCGCCTGCAGACCAGGGTAAACCCTAAAAATATGATGTCAGAGTCATCGACCAACAGGGAAATCAAACAAAGACCTTAGAAACATATAGGTTAAGATGTAAATCAAATAAAAATGCAATAAAATCGTGCTAGATGAGAAACCACCCAGACATTCGCCTGCAGACCAGGGGAAACCATGAAAAAAAATCAAAGGGCTGAGCGACTGTCGGATAGAGTGTGCGACCGCCAGGGAAATCAAACAAAAGGTCTCTAGAGACAAAAAAAAGATACAATTGAAAGAAAATCGTGATAGATGAGAACCCACTCAGGCATTCGCATGCAGGCCAGGGGAAACCATGAAAAAAATCAAAGAGCTGAGCGACTGACGGATAGAGTGTGCGACCGACAGGGAAATCAAGCAAAAGGTTTCTAGAGACAAAAAAAAGATGTAATTGAAATGCCACTACAGCATTAGGCAGCAGACCAGGGAAAATCATGAGAAACGTAAGGTCAGAGTAAACAATTGATTGAAATCTAACCCCTGAACCCTAGAAATTCACAACTGAAAAAGAAACCCAGATGTAAGGGAAATTTTGTACACCCTTGACGAAAAAACCCCGTCCGCTGGGGGAAGTAACCTTTAAGTATACAATTGACGTCTGTCATACCGATAAGGGACGGTTTGAAAGGCTTCCTAATTGCTCTACGAAAGTCACCCGAGCAAACACAGGAAATTCCTAAACCAGACAATTACAAGCCCTCTAAAACATTTTTTCCTACAATAAGTAATTTAAATTCTACATGAAGATTATTCCAAAAGTTTCATATCTCTTATTTCCTTCAATAAAATATCGAATATGACTCTAGCACCAGGAAAAAAAAATTAAACGGAGGGAAGCGATATTTTCTTTTTACGCTGAAATTATAATTAAACGCATAGCGTTCTTGCAGGAAAACCCCTCCTATATACATTATAGGAATGGACTCTGTTTAAAACATGTATTTTTCACGCGTGGTGTATAGATTGTCTCAGTAAGCATTCATGACTATTACAATTATCGCCAAGTATTATTTTACAAAAAGATTGGCTTATTCTCTTAGTAAACATAGGACGAAATCGTTTTTTAAACAACTCTCCATTCGAGAGATATTTTTTGATTATTCCAGCAGAGAGAGAGAGAGAGAGAGAGGGGGGGAGAGAGAGAGATCGAGTCATATTTGTTTAAAAAAGCTTTTTTTTTCATTCACAGGAAATCTTCGAGAAAATTCGAGGAATTATTCAGTTGTACACCCTTGCTAAAATAGTTTGTATACCCTTTGAAGAATGTTTACCTGGCTGACGGTGTCTTGGAAATACCTCTGTCGACAGGCTGTCGCCCGCATGGCATCTTGGCCATTTATACATTAGGAAGGCTATTGTGCTTTAAAATGGGATAGCTATGTTTTAAGCTTTCCGATTTTTTCAATAATCATGTACATCATTCGTCAAAAAATCAGCGTACAATACGCATTTTTATACGTTTTAATGTTCGTTTATTTTTAAAACCGCTGCATTTGCCTCTAATTACGAACAATAATTTTTTTCAGATTTACTCAGATGTGTAGCTTGTAGAATCGAATTAGAAAATGTTTTAATAAATGTATTGTATTTTTTAGGTTAAAGCATCTTCATTTTTAAAGTTAGCATACCCGTTATTTGTATTCAGCGTAAAGATATTCATATATCATTTTTAAATCCCTCTTCTTAAATATAATGTATCGCAATCCATTTTTAAAATCAAATCATAAATGCGTTTAATGCATATAATGGATGTCTTCATATACCCAATATGGCTGCCTTCACGTGTCGGGAACCTAACATGGCGGCAGTCATCGTTTAGAAGCGTAACTTTCATGTCGGCATCAGCCTGGAGCGAGCGGCTGGCGGGGAGGAGAAGGGTTGCGAAAGGCGGCGGAGGGATGGCAGCTGGAGGGAGTAAGGTAGGATGAAAGGCCGGCTTCATAAGACGTTGAGAGCTAGCCAAGCCTCCAGTACGGCCTAGCGCGCCGTAAGGTTCAGACCTATACGTAGTAGCATGCATACCAACGCAGCTCGCGCCAGCGTCTTACGTAATTTAGTTTTTACGCTCACTATACCATTTAAATATACATTCATCTAAGAGATATAATATTCGTCAGGATGTCAGATGTCCAAATATACATAACAAAGAAATTAGTTACTGATATAAATGTAATATCGTACGTTCACCATTTTATTTTTAATTACTTTTTTATTTTATTCGAGGATGAATTTGTATTCATGTCACGGGATTCAATCCTAGTCCTCCAACCCGACTTGGAACAACAATCAATAACGAGCTACAATCCAAGGATATAATCGGTAATAATAAATTTTTTTTGGATAAAGACCATCAAATAAAAAGACCTTTAAACGTATGTATTTCCCCTCACTTCCCCTCTTCCCCCCACCACACAGTAGAATAAGAATGCCGATACGCAGCTTCAAAGCCGATGCAACCACTGATAAGTTTCTTTCTTCTATGCCGCCGACTCCCACCCCCGCTTTTTGCTATTCCGACACCGCCATTTACGATGAGAACAATAATGCATTGTCCTGTATCTCTGATATGCGGTGAAAGAATAGCACACGTGAAAACACTTAACCTTTGTGGTTTCACCCTTAAAAGCTACTGGAGCATGATACCCCCTCCTCTCTGCTCTACTCCAATACCGAGGCCAGTGTGGGAGTAGAGCCCAAAGAGAGGGCGTGCCCAGTGTACGGGATAGGATTAGAAAGGATGGGGTAGGGGGATCGGGTGTCCAGTAGCTTTTAAGGGTGAGGTCACAAGGGAAGGGGTGGGGGAGGGGTGGCCGCCAGCACGTGACCGGGAGGGGGCGGGGCTAGTGGCACGCGCTACCATGCGGCATCTAAGCCCTCAAAGGGAGGGGGCGGGGCTAGCGGCATAGATCAAAGAAGCTTATCAGTTTTTCGGCATCTCTCTGTGCGCTCAAATCGGCATTCTTATTCTACTGTGTGGTGGGGGGAAGAGGGGAAGTGAGGGGAAATACATACGTTTAAAGGTCTTTTTATTTGATGGTCTTTATCCAAAAGAAATTTATTATTACCGATTATATCCTTGGATTGTAGCTCGTTATTGATTGTTGTTCCAAGTCGGGTTGGAGGACTAGGATTGAATCCCGTGACATGAATACAAATTCATCCTCGAATAAAATAAAAAAGTAATTAAAAATAAAATGGTGAACGTACGATATTACATTTATATCAGTAACTAATTTCTTTGTTATGTATATTTGGACATCTGACATCCTGACGAATATTATATCTCTTAGATGAATGTATATTTAAATGGTATAGTGAGCGTAAAAACTAAATTACGTAAGACGCTGGCGCGAGCTGCGTTGGTATGCATGCTACTACGTATAGGTCTGAACCTTACGGCGCGCTAGGCCGTACTGGAGGCTTGGCTAGCTCTCAACGTCTTATGAAGCCGGCCTTTCATCCTACCTTACTCCCTCCAGCTGCCATCCCTCCGCCGCCTTTCGCAACCCTTCTCCTCCCCGCCAGCCGCTCGCTCCAGGCTGATGCCGACATGAAAGTTACGCTTCTAAACGATGACTGCCGCCATGTCAGGTTCCCGACACGTGAAGGCAGCCATATTGGGTATATGAAGACATCCATTATATGCATTAAACGCATTTATGATTTGATTTTAAAAATGGATTGCGATACATTATATTTAAGAAGAGGGATTTAAAAATGATATATGAATATCTTTACGCTGAATACAAATAACGGGTATGCTAACTTTAAAAATGAAGATGCTTTAACCTAAAAAATACAATACATTTATTAAAACATTTTCTAATTCGATTCTACAAGCTACACATCTGAGTAAATCTGAAAAAAATTATTGTTCGTAATTAGAGGCAAATGCAGCGGTTTTAAAAATAAACGAACATTAAAACGTATAAAAATGCGTATTGTACGCTGATTTTTTGACGAATGATGTACATGATTATTGAAAAAATCGGAAAGCTTAAAACATAGCTATCCCATTTTAAAGCACAATAGCCTTCCTAATGTATAAATGGCCAAGATGCCATGCGGGCGACAGCCTGTCGACAGAGGTATTTCCAAGACACCGTCAGCCAGGTAAACATTCTTCAAAGGGTATACAAACTATTTTAGCAAGGGTGTACAACTGAATAATTCCTCGAATTTTCTCGAAGATTTCCTGTGAATGAAAAAAAAAGCTTTTTTAAACAAATATGACTCGATCTCTCTCTCTCCCCCTCTCTCTCTCTCTCTCTGCTGGAATAATCAAAAAATATCTCTCGAATGGAGAGTTGTTTAAAAAACGATTTCGTCCTATGTTTACTAAGAGAATAAGCCAATCTTTTTGTAAAATAATACTTGGCGATAATTGTAATAGTCATGAATGCTTACTGAGACAATCTATACACCACGCGTGAAAAATACATGTTTTAAACAGAGTCCATTCCTATAATGTATATAGGAGGGGTTTTCCTGCAAGAACGCTATGCGTTTAATTATAATTTCAGCTTAAAAAGAAAATATCGCTTCCCTCCGTTTAATTTTGTTTTTCCTGGTGCTAGAGTCATATTCGATATTTTATTGAAGGAAATAAGAGATATGAAACTTTTGGAATAATCTTCATGTAGAATTTAAATTACTTATTGTAGGAAAAAATGTTTTAGCAGGCTTGTAATTGTCTGGTTTAGGAATTTCCTGTGTTTGCTCGGGTGACTTGCGTAGAGCAATTAGGAAGCCTTTCAAACCGTCCCTTATCGGTATGACAGACGTCAATTGTATACTTAAAGGTTACTTCCCCCAGCGGACGGGGTTTTTTCGTCAAGGGTGTACAAAATTTCCCTTACATCTGGGTTTCTTTTTCAGTTGTGAATTTCTAGGGTTCAGGGGTTAGATTTCAATCAATTGTTTACTCTGACCTTACGTTTCTCATGATTTTCCCTGGTCTGCTGCCTAATGCTGTAGTGGCATTTCAATTACATCTTTTTTTGTCTCTAGAAACCTTTTGCTTGATTTCCCTGTCGGTCGCACACTCTATCCGTCAGTCGCTCAGCTCTTTGATTTTTTTCATGGTTTCCCCTGGCCTGCATGCGAATGCCTGAGTGGGTTCTCATCTATCACGATTTTCTTTCAATTGTATCTTTTTTTTGTCTCTAGAGACCTTTTGTTTGATTTCCCTGGCGGTCGCACACTCTATCCGACAGTCGCTCAGCCCTTTGATTTTTTTTCATGGTTTCCCCTGGTCTGCAGGCGAATGTCTGGGTGGTTTCTCATCTAGCACGATTTTATTGCATTTTTATTTGATTTACATCTTAACCTACATGTTTCTAAGGTCTTTGTTTGATTTCCCTGTTGGTCGATCACTCTGACATCATATTTTTAGGGTTTACCCTGGTCTGCAGGCGAATGCTGGAGTGGTTTCTCATCGTCACCGATTTCCTTCATTCTATATAATTTGTATCTTTCGCGTGTGCTTTTAGAGACACTCTATCCGCCAGTCGCTCAGCCCTTTGATTTTTTTTCATGGTTTCCCCTGGTCTGCAGGCGAATGCCTGAGTGGGTTCTCATCTATCACGATTTTCTTTCATTTGTAACTTTTTGCTTCTAGAGTAATCTGATGGTTTCCCTCGTACGATTGTCGTTGGTTGTTTACTCTGACATATTTTTTCATGGTTTTCCATGGTCTGCAGGCGAATGTCTGGGTGGTTTCTCATCTATCACGATTTTATTGCATTTTATTTGATTTACATCTTAACCTATATGTTTCTAAGGTCTTTTGTTTGATTTCCCTGTTGGTCGATCACTCTGACATATTTTTTAGGGTTTCCCTGGTCTGCAGGCGAATGCTGGAGTGGTTTCTCATCGTCACCGATTTCCTTTCATTCTATATAATCTGTATCTTTCACGTGTGCTTTTAGAGTCGCTGGTTCGAGTTCCGTTGGACGCTCACTCTGACATATTTTTTCATGGTTTTCCATGGTCTGCAGGCGAATGTCTGGGTGGTTTCTCATCTAACACGATTTTCTTTCTTTTGCATCTAGGTTTCGTTGCGCGAAGGGACTGCTTGCCTCCTGCTCGGTTGACGGATCGTTCATCACCTTCACCAGTCAAGCTCTCCGAATCTGTACGATTATAGCCGAACAATACATAACATCTTCACAATACTTTACACTTTCTCTCTAAACATACGAAGCTATACGGAGACGCTCGAACATCAGTGTAACACGAATTGAAATATATAAGAGCTTACACGCTTCATCACCGTTTTTAGTATTAATAATCAGGATATAATTGATTAAAAAAGGTTCGTGCTTTCTCTATAAATAGAGCGAACTTGAGTATTGAAATTCATTCTGTTGATCATCTCTGAGGTGTTAACATCGTGTTCTCTCCAAGAATAGTCAGCTTTCTAAAGTGGTGTCAAGGCGTACATTTCATTGATCAGTGATTAATACGTTATTACATCAAGAATAAAGATGAATAACTCAGCGTATAAGGATATTATTCCAAGCGCTACTGGATATGCATGAGGAAAATGTGGGAAGAAGTTCCTCCGAGGTTATGACAAGAGAAGACACGAGATGAGCTGCAAGAAGCTCTTCAAATGTAAACATTGTAATGTAACCTTCAAAGATTGTTATAAGGGACAGCGACACGAAGATATATGTGAAATAAGCAGCCCTCAGAAGAAAAGAAGATTAGAGCCAACTAAACATCAGTTGCTGTCAACAATGGAGGACTGTGATATGAAAGAATATGAAACTTCATTCGAAGGACGATTGAAATCGTATTTTATACGATGCGAATCAGCTAAGGACCTAAATATGTATCTGCAAGAGGCAAAACAACGTATAATCCAGGCTGTGCATAAAGAGCTTAGCGTTCATAAGAGTGTTAAAATTAATCTGCTGGCTGAGTGTCGATTTGTTAACAGTATTGGCGAAACCTGTGACAAAACATTTAAAACCAGAAATCAAGCTGTTTTCCTAGAAACAGATCTGGACTCTATGCTGGAAGTGAAATTCAAGAAATTGGTGGCTGAAATGGAGGAGTCTCAGCTTAAGGGTAGCAGCTGGGCCTTGCTTACTGTGGAAGGAGTTCGACTTCGTATCAACAAGTGCAACCCGTTGCGAGGAAGTAGCTACATACCACTACCGTCATCTGTTGAAGCAAGGAAAGCGTGTATAAACATTCAGAACTTTAGTGATGAGAAATGCTACATGTATTCTGTACTAGCTAAATTCGTTGAGAAGGATGCGCAACGTGTGAGCAAATACAAGCATCTTCAAGATAAGTACGACTTCAGCTGTGTTTCTTACCCTACTCCACTTTCTCAAATACCTAAATTTGAGAAGCTTAACAAGATATCTATTAACGTTTTCGGGTTGGATGAGAAGCATGAAGTGTACCCGATAAAGGTTGTTGATATTGAACTACCTGAACATCGCGACCTGCTACTATTGAATGACAGTAGTGGAAAACATCATTACGTGTATATAAAGAATTTTGAGAAGCTCGTTCGACGCCAGAAAACTAAGCATGATGGAGTGATATATACCTGCAAGCGTTGCTTTACACATTTTGATAATCGATATGGACGAAGTGGACTGGAAAAACTACAAGAAAATGCAACCATCTGTAATCAGCATGGTGTTGCAAGGGTAGTTATGCCTACAAAGGAGAAAGCAATTGTACAGTTTAAAAATGTTGAGAGGATGCTGAAAGTACCTTATGTCATCTATGCTGATTTTGAGAGTATTCTCACTCCATGCCATACGTGTATACCCAATCCTGAAACTTCCTATACAATCCCTTATCAAGAGCACACACCAATGAGCTTCTGTGTTTACGTGAAGCCTACATCTGGTGTTGAACATCTCGAAACTGGTCTTCCTAAGCAACCCTATGTGTATCGTGGTGCTGATGCTGCTCAGAAGTTTATGCTGTACCTGACATCTCTTGCAAAAATGATTGAGGACATATACAAATCTGCTAAGCCTCTGAAACTTACGGATCAAGAGCAGTTGGATTTTGAGTCTTCTTCAGCATGCTACTTGTGTGGAAAACCCTTTACAGAAGAGAACTATAAAGTACGCGACCATGATCACATCAGCGGTGAATATCGTGGAAGTCTTCATAATGAATGTAATTTAGCCTGTAAAACACCTAAATATGTACCAGTCTTCATGCATAACCTTAGCGGATATGACTCTCATTTCATTGTTAAGGAGCTGGGTTGCACAAGTGAACGTGTGGAGGTAATTCCTAACTCCGAAGAAAGCTATATCTCATTCGCCAAGTATGTAGGAGATATAAAGCTTCGATTTGTGGATAGCTTCCGATTCCTCAGTACAAGCTTGGATAAGTTGGTGAAAAATCTAACCTCGTATCCTGAAACGCTAAAGTACTTTGGAGAAGACAAATTGAAGTTGATGACCCGTAAGGGTGTATTTCCATATGATTTTGTTACATCATGGGATGCCCTGAACGAAACCTGCTTACCTCCTAAGGACTCCTTCTACAATAGATTAAATGAAGAAGAAATTAGTGATGCTGACTACGATCATGCTAAAAATGTATGGGAGCTGTTTAATGTGAGAAACCTGGGAGAGTACAACGATCTCTACTTAACTTCGGATGTACTTCTCCTAGCTGATGTCTTTGAGACGTTCAGAGAGCAAACCCTCAAAACACACAAAGTTGATCCTGCACATTATTTTACCTCTCCAGGTCTTACATGGGACGCTATGTTACTGTACACTGGAATTAAGCTGGAACTGTTACAGGATTATGATCAATTACTCATGGTGGAATCTGGTATAAGAGGAGGTTTATGTCAAGTTTCCCATCGGTATGCAGAGGCTAATAACACATATATGGAGAAGTTTGATCCGTCGAGACCAACCCAATTTATTACATATGACGACGCTAATAACCAATATGGGTGGGCAATGTGTCACGCTCTCCCTTATGGTGGATTTGAGTGGGTATCGCCTGAAAAAATTGACTTAGAAAGACTACAAGAAGATGATCCTTACGGCTACATATTAGAAGTCGACATCGAGTATCCTGCAGAACTTCACGATCTACACAACGATCTACCTTTCCTGCCAGAGTGTATGAAACCATTGGAAGCATCTACAAAGAAACTGATACCTCATCTAGGACCTCGAAAGAAGTATGTAGTGCATTACAAGGCTTTGAAGCAAGCTCTTAGTCATGGGCTACGGTTAACAAAAATCCATCGTGTGCTACAATTCCAACAGTCTCGATGGTTAAAACCGTATGTGGAATTTAACAACAGACTACGACAACAAGCTGGAAATGATTTTGAGAAGGATCTCTACAAATTGTTCAACAATGCTATGTTCGGAAAAACTATGGAGAACCTGCGTAATCGTATGGATATACGACTGGCGACCAATGAAAAAACTCTAGAGAAGCTGATCGCCAAGCCTACGTTTATCGACAGGACGATATATGCTGATAATCTAGCTGCAGTACATATGGCCTCCCGACAGATTGTATTCAACAAGCCTATATACATTGGTATGAGTGTGTTGGACATCTCCAAGACATTAATGTATAACTATCATTACGACGTTTTGTTACCTTATTATGGAGCTGAAAACCTGAAGCTTATGTATATGGACACTGATTCGTTCATTCATCGTGTTACAACTGAAGATGTGTACCAGGACAAGTTACGTTTTCTTGAGCATCTCGATACAGCTGATTACCCTGTCAACCATATATGTTACTCTACTCAGAACAAGAAGGTATTGGGAAAATTTAAAGATGAGGCTAATAGCAAAATCATCCTACGCTTTGTTGGACTACGTCCTAAGATGTATGCCTTAGATATTCAAGGGTCAATGATAAAAAAGATTAAAGGTATAAAACGTTGCGCTATTAAGCACCATATTTCGTTTGACAGCTATACAGACTGTCTTAAAACCTGTGAAATCATCAGAACACCTATGAATCTGATCCTATCACGAAAGCATGCTCTTGCTACAGTGCAAGTGAATAAAATTGCATTGACTCCGTTTGATGATAAAAGAATTATTGCTGAGGATGGGATAACGACATATGCATATGGACATTACGCCATTACAAACAGTGCTTAAAAGAATGTAAGTTAAAGATAAAGAGTTTCTCGTGAGTCTACAATCTTAAAAAAGAAGGTTATCTGTGTGCTGTATATGCAGATAGCTGACGCCTGATGAAGAAAGAAGAAGATGGAAGGGAAGGTGGTAACCCTGCCATTAGGAGTAATCCTAGTGCTAGTCTCAAGCCTAGATAAAAGGGGAGAGACATCTACAAGGAACTAAAATAAAGGTATGTTGGCGTAAACTTTTCAATTAAAACTCTCGAATAATAAAACCTGAATAAAACATTGCAATTTCACTAAAAGAAAGTTGAGGTTATCTTTGGTTAGCCAGATTAGGTTAGTCGATGCCTGACTAAAGGATGATGAGAGGAACGTTTAGGATTGGCCGGGTTAATCTAGGCTAGGCTCTCGCACTTATTGTCTAAGTTATGAAGGATGAATTAGTTTAGATCGCCTTAGCAATGGATTGGTTACGTGTTGTTCTTACGTTTTGTTACGTGGTTACATGGTTGGTACGTGGTGTTACGTCTTGACACGTGGTTACGTGCTTATGTTACTTAGTGTAACGTCTTGTCATGCTGTTATGTTACGTTGTGTTACGTGGTTACGTTTGTTGGTTACGTCTTGTTACGTGATTATGTTAGGAATGAATAGACAATGAGAAGATGCAGAACATACAAGGTGGGCATAGGTTAGGACGTATACTTCACTGTGAAACGATATACAGTTTGTCCCTCTCCGTCTCGCACACTACTCTTTAACATATAAAAAGTTTGTAAGGTTTAGAAAACAGTATATAAAAGTGTGGTAACGTTGGATGAGAAATGTTATATAATCTAATTACTCTCTATATTACCGTATAAACCTACATTCCTCCTCCTGCAACCCCTGTCTATCCTTGCATCTCTCCCGTTTTCCATATTTCACCTCATATAAACGTATACTCTGCTTCTCAACCCATGTCTAGACTAGCGCCTCTCCTCGTATTCCCTACCGCTCTCATATAAATGTATTTTCCTCCTTGAAGACTCTCTCAACCTAGCACCTACCTTCGTTTTCCTCGTCTCTCCGTATAAACGCATACTTTTGTTCTTCAAACCTTCCTGTCTAATACCGCTCCTCGGTTTGCTAGCTCTCCCATATAAAAACGACATATTCTACCCTTCAAGTCCTGTTTAGTATATCATCTTTCCTTGTATTCCCTATCTCTCTCGTATAAAGCGTATCCCTCCCTCCTTTAGCATCTGTCTATCCTAGCCTCTGTTCACGTTTTCCTTATCTTTCCCATATAAATGCATATTCCATATCTCAACCCCTATCTAGTCCAACACTTCTCCTCGTATTCCACGAATCTCTCATATAAAGCACACCCTCATTCCTTCAACCTCTATCTAGCCTAGCATCGATCCTCGTAGTCCCTATCTTCCCCATATAAACGCATTTTCCTCCGTGAACCTCCGCATATACCCTCGTTTTCCCTATCTTTCCCCATATAAACGCAAAAAACTGCGCCAGGTCTGTCCTATATATCCTACTTACGTGAGTTATCAAATTTTCCCAACAAAAAGTAACAAAGAATTGATTGTTATAATATAAAGAACGTCTACAAGTATTTACAGCAAATATGTTAGTAAATCTTTGATAAAGTTGTCATATATTGTTTGTTGTAAAAGATATTGAACGAAAGAATAGAATAGTGAATGTTCACTTATAGTATTTATTATTTGCATAATGAATAATTTACCTTCCAAACACGAAACATCTGAGATAACATTCCAGAATTACATGAGTAACACTATTAGAATTTTAATTATATCTTAATATATCGCGGACAAAACGAAGCATTCAAATATTTTGCTACAGATTATACATGTAGAAACCCACAACAATTACTAAAACGAATAAAAATTATCCGCCAGGAAGTCAATTCTATCACGCTAGACATAAACTTGCCACAGCTGTGTGAGAGGCGCAGTAAATTCAAACTATTTCAGAGTTCACATCGTCCATATCTACCAGAACATCCAACAGGATCCAGCGGTGACGCCACAGCTCATCAACCGTGCGGTATACTCGTGGTGGGAGAGCATAACTCGCAGTATGTCTGATATATTAATACATGAATTAATATATGAACTATGGTGTTACTGACAATTATCTGGTGTTTTAGTTGTTACTCTTAAAGTTTATTTTTATTTCTTGCCACGGCTGCTGTTATTTGGGTTTTTGGTAGAGCTTGTTTAACTTTGCAGGGTGTGATACGGAAGGAAGATAATAAGTAACAACTCTAACAGTAGATTAAGTTAATGAAGAACAGTATGCTTTAATGACACACGCATTTACTATCTTAGTAATAATATAGACAGGTACTTAAGTTAGTTGGAGCTGTAGAACAATCGAGCCTACCACGTTCGTGCGCCAAACTTGCAGTCGCTGAGCAATCAAGTATTGTATACGTGCTCACACGCTCCTATGGGCTTTTAAATTGATAACATTTCAATGTTCCTACTACATTATAAGAAGTAACTAATAACGCCTGCTTCTGGGAGCTTACATGTATGTTATTCACATCGCAGCACTTTATACGCAACCGCCTTGGCTGATGGAGACGCTACAACTAACATTTCTGCACTTAAAGATTTCATATTCTTCCTTAAAATTGTCTGTCTTCGTTCAGCTTGGAACCTTCCAGAAGACTTACCCGCCTATTGTTCGACGTTTGCAAACATGTGATCTCTCTACAAAAATATGTTGTGTTCGCTTGTCGCCTTTTCTATTTCACAAAGACTCAAGGTCTGGCTTTTATGACTTTCCCGTACAAGTCTCTTTTGCCTGGGCCCTAATTCTAACACAAAGATATGTTTGTCGGCTTTTAACAAGGGTTCCACAGCTCCAGCTCAATACTTGCACATACATAAAACTTATGCCTTAACTTCTATTCATATAACAAGTATTTTGCTTATTAATACCATTTCACATTATAATTCATATTATTATATACATGGCATATATAATCATAGTTACTGTCTCGACCGACATCCACATTAACCTTTTAAATATTACTTCAGGTACGCTCGCTTCCATTTGTGCCATCCCTACAGCTTCGGGAGACATTTTACCAGCCTTCTCAGCGGGGCGTATGATGAGGCATGTGTCTGGAGCGTTCTGGCTTTGTTGTTCGACCAAACGATGGTGTGTGTTAACTGTAGCTTACGCGGTGTATGCAAATATTTCGTGGGTGAATCGCGGAAGAATTGTGGGTATGTGGGAATTGAATTTGCCATTTGAAGACATTACTAGAATAATACCATGCAGCATTCGCATGGCAAGATTATTAAAATGGCTAGTAAATGTGTCGTCTTTGAAAGTAAAAAGTGTAATTTAGCTAAGTACTTACTGTATTAAAATTACTGTAATTAAAACTACTATTGCATGGAAGTCTTTTTTAGTGTTTACGTCCTTTAATCATTTAGGTCATATCAGACTAAGATTAAAGTATGCCCAAATAAGCCGGAGGTCCACAGAGGTTAAAGTTACCCGACATTCGCCTTTATAGGATAAGGGAAAGCTCCGGAAAATCTTATCCGGGTACTTCACTCTAATCGAGATTTGCACTCGGTACTACTTAAATATGAGGCAGACGCACTACTCCCACTCTACAGAGGATGGTGAAATTATGCAAATCAGTGCTTTATTTAGTAGTATATTTACATTATAGCAGATGATTCCAATAATATGTAGCAAATACACCCTGTTTGAGAGTAAACAGTATAATGTATTTCAGTTTACATTATGTTGCCATTATAAATATTTTGCATAGAGATAATGCAATGAGTCACTAAGGTCAGTAATTTTCCCTGACAGAATGAAATTTTCCATTGTTAAACCACTTTTCAAAAAAGGCGAACGCAATAATGTTTCAAATTATAGACCAATATCTCTCTTGCCAATTTTCTCAAAGGTTCTTGAAAAGGTGATGTTTAATAGACTTTATAAATACCTTGAATGTAACAACATACTTGTCAGGGATCAGTTCGGGTTCAGAAAAGGAATGTCGACCAATAATGCAACTTATAAACTTACTCATGAAGTGTTAACTGCATTAAACAAAAAAATGCATGTAGGAGGGATTTTTTGTGACTTAGCAAAGGCATTTAACTGTGTTAATCATGATATTCTGATAGCAAAATTGAAATTCTATGGACTAAAAAATGAAACTCTAAGTTGGTTCGTATCATGTCTAAATGAAAGAAAACAAAGTGTTGAAGTTGTCAATGATATTGAATTTGGAAAACAGACATCAAAATGGAAAACAGTAACACATGGAGTGCCCCAAGGTTCAGTCCTAAGACCTTTATTATTTTTGATCTATATAAATGACCTATCACTTTATATAAAGGATATTGCAAGTATAATTCTGTTTGCTGATGACACGAGTGTTCTGGTGACTAGTAAAAACTTGAATGAATGTGTAATTAAATTGAATTATGTTTTGAACTGTATGTCACACTGGTTTAAAGCTAACAAATTATCTGTAAATTTAGACAAAACAAAAGTTGTTAAATTTATAACCCATCGATCACTACACACTCCAATAGAAATTGGGATTAATGACATGTCACTAGAACAAATAGACAACAATAAATTTCTGGGCCTCCAAGTAGACAGATATTTAGATTGGAAAGTTCACATTAGGTATATCATACCCAAACTCAGTTCTGCATGTTATGCTATCCGAGCATTGGTAAATGCCAGTTCTATAGATACACTTAAATTAGTATACTATGCATATTTTAACTCTATCATTGAATATGGAATATTATTTTGGGGAAATTCGGTAGAAAGTCAACGAATATTCCTCATGCAAAAGAAGGTTATAAGAATCATTTCCAGCACTCATAGCAGACACTCTTGCAAACATCTTTTTAGAAGACTAAAGTTATTAACCCTACCCTGTATGTATATATTTTCAATCTTAAAATGCTATGTATGCAATCGAACCACATTTATTACAAACATGGAAATTCATGAGATAAACACTAGACAAAAGGGTAACATCCATCGTCCCAGTACAAAGCTTTCTTGCTTCCAGAAAGGTGTATATTACGAGACCATAAAAATATTTAATACTCTCCCTAATGATCTTAAGAGAAAAGTTGACAATTTCAATGACTTTAAAACTGCTGTTAAAGAGTACCTATGCTCAAAAGCATATTATTCTGTACAAGATTATCTGAATGACAAATTATCCTAATGATAATACTTATATAGCTCTGTAAGTAGTATTAGTAAATATTAATGACAATTGCCAGTCATATTTGATATCTGCTCTAGAATTAATGAAGCTATTTAAATGTATGTATATTAAGAACTGACAGTAAATGCTATGCATTACAAATCAAATAGAACAAAATGATCAGACTAACAAAGGTAAAATCGTAGTGAATGTTAAAATAACTGTTCTTGCCTATACGTATGTTAACCTTATAACAGTAAGGAGGTATTCAACTCTGTACAAAATTACACTTGATTTGTTTCATTTTGTATATAATATGTCCTTATTTTATTTTAAATGTTCTGTATACTATGTAATATTTATGTATATATGTAACTTTATTGTACATTTCCTTAACATGCATATAGTATTTGTATTTTATTTCAAATGTTCCATATTCTATGTAATATTTATGTTTATATATAGTTTTTGTACATTTCCTTGACATGTTCTATGTTCACAAGCCTTTATGGCTGCTAGTGAACTCACAGAATACAATCTAATCTAATCTAATCTAATGTGCAAAATATGGTTTTATTTAGTTACATATTTAAACATGGATATTATAAGGATGACGAGTAAAGCTATTGCTCAAAGTGATATGTATATTCATATGAGAACAATCTAGAATTGTGCAGATAAAGCAGGAGCCACTGTATGCGCGAAAAGGTAAACAGATATACACATCTCTTACTTTCTATACATACTCCACCTAGGAAGGGCAACAGAATGTCACCTGAAGCTGCAGTGATGGCATAAATGGAAGCAAGTGTACATTAGGCAGGTATTCTATATATCAATATTAACAACTGATGAAGCCAAATAAGGACGAATGTGAAAACGAATGTGTCCTGAATGATATGCATCTGAAATATGAGAAAAAAACAGTTTCCTTGCCGTGTTAAGGAAGAGATCAAAGGTGCTATCCCGACAATGTTAAATCTCCCAAATTCACGAATCATCTCAGATATCAATTAATGTACCAGACCGAACTTTTTGCAGTATTTAGCTGCATGCCTTCTACTGATCTACTTTTATACAATAACTTTGTTTATTAAGGGATATAGGATTATTTTCGTAATTATACCATATTATGATTGAAAATTATCATCAGCCATCTTTAATCCTGGGATGCATGATGGTGCCTTTCAGGCTGAAGGGTAAATGAAACATCACTATACTTATATTAAAATCTTATACAATTAGATAGTATTTTATATTATCCTTAAACATGTATCTAAGAAAGTGAAATATGATGACATTTTATTACTTTCTCTACTACGTATAGTGAGTAGGGGAAGTATTTTTTAGACAGAATGGCCTAAAAGTAGAGCTTTTAACACAGAGCAAGCGAGCTAAAAGCTTTAGATTATTATCGCACCAGTGCGATAATCATTGTGACCAAATTTTGTTTCAAGTTCAATCACATGGCAATTACCCTTGTATCTGTACATGTTGGTTTTACTAGGTTTTACTTTTCGTTGTGTCGTTTTACATGATTAATTTCTCATGGCGCCGCATTATCTGTTCGCAATACAAATCGTCATACTTCAATTTATCGCAATTCGTTGTGAGTTAAGCAAGTGTATTGACAGCTACTGCTGATGTAAAACGTTGTGCTTTTATTTAGTTTAGCTACAAAAAGGTTAAATGGCGGAAATTATGAATTCAGAAGAAAATGAAATGAAAGAGCCAGGTGAAATCAGAAGTAGTAGAAAGAATAATAATAGAAGTAATTGCCGAAAAAGTTCAGAAAGCAATATGATATGCCATTTAATTGCTTCATTGGCTGGTGTAAGGCAAAGCATGTTAAAAATAATTTCACTGAAAATTACTGTTAGCGAATCAATTAAACATCAAAACATCTGACATCTTGATTTTTTATGTCATTTCTCTTGCTTCAAGAACCGCGTTCTAAACGTGTTGTCTGTTAGTTTCAGGATTCAATACAGTATTATGATATTCTACAAATTAGAGAGTATATGCCACACATGTTAAACGTGGTTTCACTTTGCTCTTAGAATTGGAAACGAAAGCCTGCAAACATTCATACTCTCAAAATGAAACTCTACTTTTACCCCTTGTATCATAATCTACGTACTGTTACTATAGCGAAGATTGTATGAAAATAATGCCTTTTTTAAATGCTATAAGAGAAGAAGGTGTTTTGTTGTATTGTTATTTGCCCTCACATATGGAAGCCAATTTGAAGTAGGTAGTATCTTTACGTTATTTGCTTCACGCTTTGGGCGTCAATTTGAAGTAGTTTGTATTGAAGGAGTTGTATTACATTTCAACTGTTGGGGAGCCAAACCTGAAGTTTGTTTGCAACCGCACGTATGGTACCCGGTTTCCGGTAGCCTTCGCCCCAAGTGTACTTTCAGGTGGCCTTCGCCCCAAGTTTAAAAAAAAAAACATTAACTTTGTAAATTTGACTGTTTCTTTAAATATTATACATTTATGTTTGCCTCGGCTGCGTCAGTATTTTTGTTAGAGACATGGATGTCTTGGCAGGGTTGTGGTGCGACTAAGAATGTAGGCTTACATAGATTATAATTTTACTTCACTCCTTTTATTAATACTTGATACGATTTAAATAACACTTCACTGATATAGAGAGCTGTGAGATTCTTTAATTAATTACTTGCACTTTTTAACACATTTTCGTCTCACACGAATACGTATTAAATTTCTTGAGGACACTTTAGGGTCTGCTTAGTAACGCTGTCTGCAACCAACTGAATCGATTTCAACCGCCTAAACCTGTAAATTTCTGTATTTCCAGTCTCTAATTTACTATTCCTAATCCAATAGAATACCTTCATTTAACTAAAGCTTTTTGTGGTTGTTGATTGGCTATTTTTAAACTGTCTCAAAATTTACATTATTTTTGCTCCAATAATGACTAGTAGCATTATTACACTTTCTTTTTTTTTATTGCCTCAAGGTTACCTCATTGTTAGCAACTTTTGACCTATTTCTCACAGCTCCTACATTATTAAATTACGTAATTCATTCATATAAGATTATTGAACATGTATACAATAATATAAGCATATGCAATGACTGTTACATACATTTTACAAATTATTACATACACATATTGCTTCAAGGCGGGCTGTTATTGAATTTACATATTATATAATTACACTGCTGTTATTGAATTTACATATTATATAATTACACTGAATTTATTTAAGTGTTAAAAATACTGCCTCAAAGAATATGCATGAAGGGGACCTTTCAGGCTTATTGTAATATAGTTATTTAGCAATGTATTTTAGGGCGAATTTATGAACAGCAATAGTGTATGTGCTAGGCTCTAGTCATGGCAATAATGGCATTTCTGCTCATTGCTGAAATTTACTTAAAAATGAAAGGTGCTCTCAAATGTAGGTAATTATTTTATACCACCTGAATGAAGACAATCTGAATTCCGAGATGATTCCATTATTGTGAGATATGTACCAAACAAGAGTACATATCTACTAAGTTCTATGCATCACAACGCTACAGTTGAGGCTCATAGAACCAGAGATGATTTTATTTTATAACAAAAGAAAATCAGGTGTGGATCCTCTTGACAATAAAACATGTCCTTATACTTGTAAAAGACAGACAAGGAAACGTCTATTTGTTAATGGGCTAATGTAATGGTCGTTACAGCTGTAAATGCTATAAGTTTATTATAAAAACCAGTATACACAAAATCACAATGGCATATCATGTGAAAGGAAGAATTTTTTGAAAGAGAAGGCCCTACAATATATTCGTGCAATATGGAGGCCAGAATCAACAGTCCAAATTTGAAAAAAAAATATCCTGGAAACAATGGCCAGGTATGATGTCAAAAATTGCCAGGAAACGGATACCATCCACCCAAGGAGAATGCCTACAAGAAAATTTTTTTGTGTCGATGTCAATTCGAAAGGAAGATTGCTGTATGTTGTTAAAAATGTTCTAAAAATGTATGCAATGAGCACAGTTTGCTTGTTTGTGAAGACTGTTTCCAGTAATTTTTTTAGTTTTGTGCCAGGTAGCCTAATATTTATTTAGATAAAATGCTGTGTGATAAAATAAATGAGTCGAAATGATATTAAAAGCCTTCACTTACATCATGATGGTAAAAGATGGACGATCGTTTCGAGGCTATCAAGGCCACATCATCAGAGACGACTGAATCTTGCTCCAAAAGCACAAAATGTGTACCCATGTGGACGATTGGAAGGACCTCCTTGATGTGGCCTTGATAGTCTTGAAACGATCGTCCATCTTTTACCACCATGATGTAAGTGAAGGCTTTTAATATCATTTCGACTCATTTATTTTATCAATTGACTCTTCACTGTTAATATTGTCCTATTTCAACATTGATAAAATGCTGTGTAACCTGATTTTTGCTGATTTCAAGTAATGTACAGGTTAACAATTTTTTAATGTTTGGATAAATGTATTGTGTAGACTGATTTTCGTTGTACCTCATTAATGTGCAACTCTTACCTTTATATAAAGGTAATGCAACTCATTATGTAAACAAAAATAGTAAAGCTTAAACACAAGTTTGCTTTACAAAAATTAATTTAAACAAACTAAGGACAAGTCTGTTTTATAACACTGTATTCACCCGATCATCGAATTGATTTTTCACAATAAATCTAATAAAGTTGAAAAAATAACAATATTTATCGAATTATCAAAGCGGGCTTCTAAGGCCCCCATTATGCATTGTCACTTTGAATACTCGGGCATCCAAGTGTTAAATATACTCAATCATGGTGTTAACACCAAACTAAAACCACAACAGCACTTAGAGGCTGTTTATATCATCGTAAAATTTAATTTAACTACCCACAATAGAGTATGACACCAGTCATTTATTCCGGAAAATCTCATTCACAGAAAAAACTGTTCATAGCAAACAAGCAGGAAAACACTCGCATACATTTGCAAAGAAAAAGAACCTCTACTCTAAAGTAGGTAGTAGGTATTATATATTTGTGCGAATTGGTGCAGAATTCGCAGTACAAAACGGCAGTTGCAATGCACAGTTTTAAAAAATCTGATGTGTTATATGCACATGACTTTCTATACCCTCTGTCGTTTAGGGTATGCGAAAGTTAATTCTTTACGAAAGTTAATTCTTTTATCTTTTTCATTTTAATGGTGATACTTTTGCAGAAATATCTATACTACACATTTCGTTATAGACAGAGGGAACAGCGATAGTGAAATAGCTGGTTATAGGCTGGTCTTAAAATTCAGCACTTTTTCTATGCAATAGCGAGAAACAACTGAATGTTGATAGGACTTTAAGAGAATGACCAAGAAATGAAGAATTCGAATGAATATCTCATAAACGGCTTATGCCACAAGAAGACTTATTTGAAATAAAGTGTGTGCTTTAAAGAGATCTACAATTTTTGTGTGGTACGTTTTCGTCTATTGCTAAGGTTTATCAGCTATATGAGATTGTATAAAATTCCTTCCAAATGAAGAGGACTTCAAAGGCAATTCTCAGAAAATTCAAGATACACAATTTATTTGTTATACGAATATCTTTAATATATGGTATTTTAATAAAAACCCTTAGAGCCATTTTAGAAAATCAAAATTTTCGAAAAAATGTTCCATGTAAAGGGTAGTTAGGGTGGGGAGATTTTCTTGAAAATCTTCGTGTTGCATCCTTGGAAGATACTGAACTTAAATATTGGAGCTAAACCTTGAATTGCAAGAAAAAATCGCAACATTTCAGTGATGACAAGTACTGTAATTGCTTTCCAGAGGAAACTAAACTTATGGATGCACATTTAAGAAGAAATTCGCTATAACTCCTTCAACATTGAAATCAATTATGAAAACCGTCAATGTTGGCCAATGTGATGTTCCATCTTTTGCCCAGTAGCTTTAAATCCTATTCACAGAATGTAATAATAGGTTTAGCCAATTTTCAACACTTGGACCAGTGATTATGTTTATCAATAATCCATTCGCTTCAGTTGGTATTACTGAACTTGGAGATGGGTATGTGAGATCTTCGGAAATTGTAATCTTGAAGAATTGAAATGGAAATATTAAATCTTCAAGAGGATATATCTCTGAAATCGTGCTTAGCACCATAAAGCTATTTCTGCACTCTGGTGGACCGTGATAAATCGGTAGTGTTGTTTTGAAAACTTCATCTTGTTTTGACTCTACATATATTTGCGAGGTCACATTTTCATCTATAAGCATTATCAAGAATAAATACCGATCCAGCCTGACAAACTCATATCTACATGACGCATTGAGAGCAGCTTGCTCGAGCTATATACCAGATTTTTCTGGACTTATAGCAGTGCCAAACTTTATATTTATTATGTAAGCTGTAAATCGGAGCAATTTTAATTATATTTCTTTGAAATACTTTTAGAGCATTACATGTTTGTAATAATAATAATAATAATAATAATAATAATAATAATAATAATAATAATAATAAATGGCACCTCCTTAGACATGACCTAAATGTCCTCCAGAAAATAAGAAAGTTGGACAGCACCTATCTTAATGTTTCACTAATTTTGAAATGAATTTCAACAGCCGTCAATATGCAGGTGATATAAACAGCTACGTTCAAATGTATGAAGACCCAAATGGCTGTTCCCATCCTCAAAACTTATCTCTCCTGCCTTGCAAGATTACTAAAGGTTTACAGAAATAGTTTTCAAAATGTTCCGCACTATCCTCTTGTCAGTGATATTGATGAAATTTATGCCGCCCAAACTGTTTTTGCAATTAGTAATTAATCAAAATATATAACGAATTTAACCAATAGTTAACTTATTATATTAAAGGCTTCTCTGTATGCCTCAGGTAGATAAACGTAAAACTCTAATTTTATGAATTACGAAGCAACCAATCCAACATAAAGAACGTTCTCACTAAACATGTGTGTTTTATAAATATTTGTGAAAAGAGTAGCGAGTTGTTTTTAGATTAATAATGATTAAAGCTAATACTCGTCAGCAAATGTTTCAATAGTTATAGGTATATCTTTATAATTTATGTATCCGTTCCATTAGAAGCCATTGCACACGATTTAAAAGTTTAATATCCAAAACTTACCGATAGTATGCCATGTTTAATTCCCACCAAAAACGCATTGGAAAAAAGTCCCTATATATACATTGTTATGGGTACTTTCTCATTTTTTTCTCTTGGTTGAACATTTGGAAGCTGTTACGTATAGAAAAGTTCTAGTTTCCTTTAATTTGCAAGCAATTCTATGAACTGATGTATGGTTTGTTTAGCGCTACACATAGCATTGAAAAACTGAGTTTTTGTATTATAAACGCTCTGATTATAAAATAATAAATAATTCCATTTTTAGAAACTATTACAGTATGTGAAAAAGTTTCACTATCCGATTCCCGAATGCTAATTAATATAATGCACAGTTTTAAAAAATATCTTATATATGATGTCAAAAAGGATAACCGGCAGAATTGGTACGCGACAATGATATCAGCATTAAATTTTAAGCAGAAGAAGAAGAAAAAGGAGGAGGCGGAGAAGGTCATACATTTTCAGAAACGCCACATAGATGGAGCAGCAAAGTAAACTTAAATAAACGATAACTTTAACACAAAAGAAAAAAAATATATACAGGGTGGGCCATTTAAGTTGAGAGTATACAATATCTCCTAAAATAATCGTTGTAGATAGAAATGCCTTTAATAAAATTCGCTTGATATTATGGGTGAAAGTAAATGCTATTAGCCGTGTTTTGTTTGGAGGACGTTATAATAGTCATTTTAGGGTCAATTTAATTTTTTTAAATAGAAACCTACAATTAGGGTCAAGTTAAATTGACCTTAAAATGACCATTATAATATCCTCCAAACAAAACACGATTAATCGATAAAATATTAAAATCTTCCGTGTTGGAAGGCCGTGGTCGAAGGGTAAAATTACTAGCACCCGACGTTTCGGTCAACTCTTTGGTTGTCATCTTCAAGAGTGTATTACCCAGGACAGCTTGAAGATGGCAACCAAAGAGTTGACCGAAATGTCGGGTGACAGTAATTTTACCCTTAGACCACGGCCTTCCAGCCTGGAAGATTTTAATATTTTATCGATTAACTCCGGCCTTGAAAGCCTTCGTACTTATTAAAACACGATTAATTTAATAAATACCAAAACAAATTTTTGGCATTTACATTCTCCCATAATTTCAAGCAACTTCTATTCAAGACATTTCTTTCTACAACGATTAATTTTGGAGATATTGTACAGTCTCAACTTAAATGGTCCATTCTGTATAACTTGTATACTTTAATTAGCTTTGCATTTTCTGCTAGTGTAATTGATTTTCTTTAGATTTCTCTGTTACAATGTTTCAATGCCAGTGAAGAAGGCTTCATAGTCTATTACCTAACATAAAATTTAAAGAAAATTCAAATTCAAAATTCAGGTACATCTTACGTGTAATACGGATGTATACCGTATTTATACTTTATTTTTCTGACAAATTAACTCGAACGTACCTCATCTAATGAACCAGGTTATTGATATTGAACTGGCCAATTAAAATCGAATTATATCGATAGTGCATAGCATGGTGCTCGTAAACTAACGAGCGATAGTATTTTTCTCCTATGTGCATTTGTTTATTTTTCGAAGCGTCTCATTGCAGATCTCCGCTTTGTATTCTTTTATTTTGCTCAAATCATCAATGTTAGTATTGCAAAAATACAACTTTTTATTTCTATCATCATTACTATGGATGCATTTGTTTTTTCTCCTGAAAAATATTGCTTCTTTTTAAGCAAATCTGACTACATTTGGAAGCGACAACATTAATGAAATAAATGAAACCATTGAAAATATGACACTGACAGAATAGATACATATTTATTAAAGTAACGATGGTATGCAGTGTAGTGTAAATATCAGTGTTTGGCTAGAGAAAATAAACCGGAAAATGCAGAGAAACACAATTTGCTATTGGCAGTTAATCATGCTATGCTTGTTGAGTTTATCAACTCATCTCCATTGGCCATTCATAGATGTTGGGTATGCATCTGTAATTTTTGGGTTCGTAGGGAAATATTTTAATCATGCATCTTAAAATGTTGGTTCTTCTTAAGTTATCTTGTCGAATTTTGCTCGCGCTAAATCTTTTCTTTTATATTTTAATTTCGCTTTTAATCTCTACCTGAGGTCTCGAAACAATTATTATGACAAAAAAATATTTTTTCTCCATTAAATTATCGAAATCTATCAGCGCTTGATGAGGTCTGTTGAGAATCCTTAAAAACAGTTTCTGAAGAAAAAAAGATAAGGAAGAAAATTCGATGTATATGTTTGTAAGGGGACATATACCCAATAGAGTATAGTGTTGAAAATAACAGGAACAATTAATAATATAAAATAATATTGAGAAAGAGTTTTACTGTAAAATAACTTATACCACAGAATGTAATTAATGTGAGAGAAAGCATGTAAGGAACAGTGTAATTAGTAACTACTAGGCGAATGAGCAACAGGGGTAAAGTTCACAGGCACATACACACAAATGCGCACAGGGTTTAGGCAAAGCCACAGAAAATAGAGAGAGTATCAAGATGAGAGTGAGACAGAGACAGTGGTCCAATTCCTGGAAGACAAGCGATTTGGAAAAACAGAAAGAGAAACACGGTTGTAAAGTGAGACGGAGATAGTGGGTTTTACCAGAGAAGTCGGAGGGAAGCGTGTCTGCTAAAATTGGAACATTTTATTTTCATAACACACTAAGTAGATAACCATTGAGAATAGCTGTTACATATAAAGGTGCGAATCCTAGCGTCGTAGTAGGAAGGTATAAAAAGGGAAAGACGCCCCAAGTTACTCTCTGATTTTATCTCACGATGTGTAACACATATGGCTCAGACGAAAGTTTTGTGCGTGTATGTGGCAGGAAAAATATCGTGTCACGCAGTTAGATAGGTCCACGCAAATAATTCACAGTAGCGGGAAGATTACATACACAGCTCATTTTGGGTTAACCAAAAAAGTTGCTAGCCGCCTCAATGGACATTATTTGTGAATAAATTGAAGTGTTTAAGGGAAAGTCAGTTTATTATTTGCCTTCACCTACATAAGATCCTGAGAAAGATCAAAGTTAGCTAGGATAGGAATTTCTCCTCGGCTATACCACAAGCAGCCCGGCAGAGAACTTCAAGGAACTTCGGAAATCCGAGACATCTACCTGAGATAGCACGTGGTACTCACGTGCTAGCACATCAACCGCTACATGATGTTTGCCTCGAATCTGAAGATGAAAAATCACTTAAGTTGAGATTTCGGTTTCGTTTTTAGTTATGCTGTTTTTATTCACACACATACACATACAAAGTGTTTTTCTTATACTCAGAGGCCTAAGAGCAGGCGGACTTAATCTTAAAAACGTGCTTAAACAAACAGGCGCTCGCAGAAGTTTATAAGACCCGAGCCCTTTTGTGACTTGCCTTCCACAAGTAGCAAGTATGAAATAACCCAATTAACATGTAGGGCTCATCTTGAATATGTTGTTGTTGTTGTTGTTCACCAATGGCATTGGGGTTAATTGATATGCATCATTTTGCTTCTGGCTTCCCAATATAAAGTCTGTAAGTTATCACTTTTAAGGCCTTTGCTTTGGCGAGATGCTGTTTGTTCAGGATGACATCTTCTTCACAGAGAGTGCACTTGGGTGTAGCTAGGCATCCTATCTTTTGGAGGTGTTCTGCGAGGCAATCGTGGCCAGTTGTCATTCTAAATAAGGCCACTGCAGTCTTCCTTGGCATTTTTTGTATATCAACCCTATCTTTAATATTCTTATAATCTTTATTTTTTTAATTTATCTTCTTCATCAAGTCTCTGCTGTCGTTTGAAATGTTGTTTAATGTTATTTAATTGTTTATTTATTTCTATTTGTTCTACAGGTTTTATTTGTTGTATTGCACCTTTCTTTGCTAATTGATCCGCATGTTCATTGCCCAAAAGTCCGACATGAGCTGTGATCCATTGTAGAGTGACATAATTTCTAGTTTCAACTGCTTTAATTAGGCTTCTTATTTCTTTAATATTTCTTGTTGTTTTATTATTGTAATTTACTATTCCATCTATGTCTGATTTTGAGTCTAATAAGATGACTTTTTTTTGTTTTGTGTAAGCCCCATATAAAATGTTCTGTAATGCTGCTTTTGTAACTATTAATTCTCCATCATACTGGTTTGACGTTTCATCTAATGTTAGATACTGTGCAAAATGTTTACAGTATACTCCGGCACCGGAATTTTTTTATTGATGAGGGATCCATCTGTATATATTCGGTGCCATTCTTTTTCTGGGTATATATATAATTCATTTTCCGTAGCTATTGCTATGGCTCTCATTTCATCTGGTATATTGTGTTGTTTGTGCATTGTATATATCGGGTAATTCTGATATTGTATGTCAATGTATTCTATTAGACTCGATACCTCAGTTGCAATTATATTTGTTATATTTATATTCTTGTAGTTTAAGTTATTAATATATGTTCTGAAGCTTATTAGAGTTTTTAAATTACGTATAGTATCTGCTGTGTGGTACCACTTGTATCTGTTTCTATTGACTTGCAGTTTTTGTGCTAGAGTAATTGCTTTCAACTCATGTTCCAATTCTATAGCCATGTTTTTTGTGAAGCTTAGTGAATTATTTTGTGAAATTTCTAGTTTACTTTTAAGTCTCTTGTTTACTGTTGCTAGTAGTTCTCTTCCATACAATAGGTTAGGTTTTATGTACGTTTTATATGTATTATTAAGGAGGTCCATGTTTCCATCCCATTTTATACCTGCTAAACCTTTTAAAATGTTCTTTTGTTGATTTTATTCCTTACATTGTTTGCATGTTCTTTCATTGATAGTTTTTTATCTAATTCTATCCCTAAATACGTTGTTGTAGTTCCTTCTTGTATTTCTTTGTTGTTGATTTGCAGGCATATACTTTCTGTTTTATGCTGCATTGCGAATAGTTCATATTGAGTTTTTTGTACTTATTTCCATATTGTTATTATTAGTCCACTGTTCTAGGGTTATGATTGTATTCTCCATTGTTGCTTATAGTTTTTTGTAATGTTTCCCAGAACTTATTTTCTTTTCTGGAGTCCATATTACCACGTCGTCAGCAAACATTCCTACTTGTATGTTACCTATTTTCTTTAGTACATTTACTAGGTCATTTATATATATATATATATATATATATATTTGAACAGAATAGCACTTGTAACTTGAGGTATTCTAAATCTCGTTTGTTTCCATTTAGATGTGGCTGTTTTGTATTGTACTGCAAACCATCTTTGGGATAGGAAGGTTTGAAACCAGTTTAGCATGTGGCCTGATATGCCTGTAATGTTTCCCAGATCTTATTTTCTTTTCTGGAGTCCATATTACTACGTCGTCAGCAAACATTCCTACTTGTATGTTACCTATTTTCTTTAGTACATCTACTAGGTCATTTATATATTGAACAGAATAGCACTTGTAACAGAGCATTGAGGTAGTCCAAATCTCGTTTGTTTCCATTTAGATGTGGCTGTTTTGTATTGCACTGCAAACCATCTTTGGGATAGGAAGGTTTGAAACCAGTTTAGCATGTGGCCTGATATGCCATATGTCTTCATCTTGTATAGTAGCATTTCTCGCCATGCTGTGTTAAATGCATGAAGTCGACAAACAGTGCTAGTGTAGTCTTATTATTATTATTATTATTATTATTATTATTATTTAAATTTGCATTAATGTCCTGTGTGAGTCTTACAACCTGGTGTATTGCTGAGCTGGCCTTCCTAAATCCAGCTTGTTCAGGGAATAATAGATTTTGTGTTTCTAGATAGTATGTCAGTCTTGTTGCTACCATTCTTTCTAAGAGTTTTACTGTGTTTGATGTTAAGGATATCGGTCTATAGCTATCTATCATTTGAGTTGGTTTTCCTTTCTTCTTAATGGGTATAATTTTTGCTTTTTTCCACAGTGTTACTGTGTTATTTCTGGTTGTCCAGATTTTATTGAAAATGTTTAATAAAGTATGGAGTGCTTCATGTCCTAAATTCTTGAGCAGCTCTGGATGTATGTTATCAGGACCTGGGCTCCTTTTATTTTTTACTGTCCTTATTGCTTGCTTTATTTCTGGCTCATTGAAGAAGTTTTGAAAGCTAGACATATCTTCAAGGTTGCTATTTCTTAAGTATTTATTCTGTTTTTTATTTTTATTTTTTAAGGTGGTACTAGTTTTATAGTATGTTGCCAATTTTTCTGCTATAAGGTTATCCTCGTATAGTTCTTTATTATGAACATTCAATGGCTAATTTCGTTGGTTTTCTCTATTTATTTGTTTAATGTAATTATGTACCTTAGTACTATTTGTTCTATAGTCTACTTTTTTATAAATTCTTCAAAGCTCTTTTTTTGACAGTTTTATAGCCTGTTTTAACTTTGCGTTTGCTTTTCGCCATTCCATAACATCTACTTTGTCTTGTGTTCTTTCTGTTTTTTCTCTAGTTTTATCTCTTTTTGGTTTGAGTTGTGTTAACTGTTCATTCCAGAAGCGTTTGTATTTATGAATTTTCCCTCTTGGGATACTTGTTTTGCAGCTTTTAGAATTGTGGCATTTAGTTGTTTCACTACTTTGTTTATGTTTTGTTCCAATTTAATTTCTTTGACAAGTATGTTTGTTGTCGTTTTGTATTCTTCCCAGTGTGCCTTTTAGAAATTCCATTTAAGCCTTATTTTTCTGTTTGTTCTAGGTGGTTGATGATTTGGATCTGTTTTTTTATTATGGCTCTATGTCCAATACCACTATCTTCAATTACTTTTTTTGTAGTTTTATCTTCTAAATCAGTTGATATGATAGCATTTTGAATATTGAAGTAAACAAATTACTGGCAGACAAGCCCATGCGCTAATTTCGGGCCCAGGCGGTAAGCAGTGCGAGATTCCCTTCATTCTAACTAGATCTAAGTTCGCAGGTGTTGTTGGCTATCTTACGGGCCATAAAACATTGCGCAAATTAGGACTTATACAAGATGTAGTCAATGTAGAAGGGAAAATGAAACTTCTCAGGATATACTATGCGAATTGGAGGGTTTTGCCACGCACATATATATATATATATATATATATATATATATATATATATATCCTTAGGCTTCTTTTTCTTGCAATCTGAGAATATAGGAAGGGCAAGTAACAAGGACGTGGTCCTTTTATGGGATCATCGTCTTTGATTAAATGCCAGTCTAAGCGGCACAAAGGGCTCCAGAGCCTACGTGTAAGCCTTTATAATGTCACTTCTTTCATCACCTTCATCATGAGGGCCTCAAAGCTTTCGAATATAATCTCTATGAAAAATTAGGGTCGAATGCAATATTTCTTCTACCTTAGGTACGCAAACAGTGGAGGAAATAAAAAGAAGATTAAGCATGGCTGTTGGACCCTGAAATGTGTGTTGTTAATCAATGTAACCCTATAGATTTGTTCCTGACATAAGTCACGTTACTAGTGAGGTGCTTACATACAGTTTGATGAAATAACGTTTATGGCTTTAATGCGCTTTGTTTTTCCTATTTTACTTTCTCTAATACACAACTATAGTGAGTATAGAGGAAAGTATGTTTTCCACTCAGAAATTCCATACCGAGAATTCAACGTAAATACACGATATTCTCTGTGAATGAAAAAGCACGTTTAAAAAATCGTCCGTGTGTGTGTGTGAGGTATGCATCCGGCGGGCGCGCTGACCTGTCTGTGAACAGCATAAATCAAAAACAAAAATTTTTATGAATACCAAACTTGGTATTTAAGTTCAGCGTCCTTCAAGGATGTGGCTCGATGACTTTTAAGAATGTCCCCAATCTATCCTTTACTTTGAGATATGTTCGTTAATTTTTTGTTTTCATTAAGTAGGGAAAGTGTTGCATCCAAACAGGGAGATTCCATTGGAAATATACGTTTTGAGGTCCCATGAATACAAAAAACCAATCATAGAAAAATATCCATATATGTGAGTATATGTTCGTGCTTGTGTCTGCATGTGTGTGAGTGTCCATGTGTCTGTTTGTGAACAGCATAACTCGATAAGGAAAAAGTAAAGGTACGCATTACGGAGGAGCCCCGGAACCGGGGCAGAGCACCGCATGCAGGCCAGTCGTCCACTGTGCTTCCAACGTGACCCCTGGGAGGGAAGGATAAGGGGAGAGACCCGAAGGGCGAATCAAATCCGAATACCGATCGGACGCAAGCATGGACGGGGCCCTAACGTTTCCAGATAGAACGCATCCGTCGCCGCACGATCTTTGCCCACAAGCTAACAACCTCCAAGGAGCCGCACGCTGAGGAGAGACCTAACTGAGCGGTACCGCAACAGAAGAAACCTTTATAAAGCGCAAGCTACCGCGCAGCCGCAACCCGCGGAAGACCGTCGCCTGGTTTTACAACCCTGAAACAGATGAGAAGGAAGATGATGGGTACAAGAAATGAGATAAAGAAGAGTTGTGGTAGAAGTGGGCGGTCGCCGGGGATCCCGCGACTCCAGAATACGGGCCACAGGCGTAACCGCCTGGGCCATCCCGCACGGTAAAACGAAAAGTTGCTTACATAACCAAACTTAGTGTTTAGGTTCAACATCTTCTTAGAATATGACACGGAGCTTTTTAACAAAATGTACAAAACTGCCGTTTAAATTTAATTATTTTTGATTTTCTCAAAAATGTATCTAGGTAATAATTTTCTTTAGAAAATATATGTTTAATATATGTTCATGACGAATAAAATGTACATCTTTAATTTTCTGGGAAAAGCATGTGCCTTCTTCATTAAAAATGATTCGTGTAAAATTGGTAAACCGTAAGCAATAAATAAAATGCAGCACACAATTCATGTCAAATTACACGTTTTGCAAAGTATTTCTTTACTATGTTTTTTAATTTTAAAATAGGTCTTATACTTTTTTCAAGTTGTTAATCGCTGTTCGCTTGGTGGTGCAAAGAACAGGGAATTTCAAAGCCTTCACATTGCGACCCGCTTTTTAAACATCTTACTATCGCTTTAGGCTACTGTACTCTTCTTATACCCATGGCTAAATGTGTAAATGTTTATCTCTGTTATCAAAAATTAAATAGAAGAATAATATTTAGTAAGTATAGTTTGTAGAAGAGTTAGTGGAGAAAGTCATGTGATGCAACACATCAGATGTTTTCTCATGTACACATATGGAACATGGAATTTCAAATCTGACTATCGCTTTAGTTTACAGCATTCTTCTTGTGCCTACGAATTTGTAAATGTCTAATGAAAGTTTATCTCCATTAACAAAAAGTGGACAGAAAAAAAGCTTTTGTTTGAGTATTTTGTAGAAGAGTGAGTAGAGATAGTCATGCGAATGTATCACATACTATACTTTCAGGGAGTCAGGGAGCTAAACGTTATGCCGTGAGTTATAAGCGAATAATTTAATATATCTATTAGGTATGAATAAATAAGTGCAGCAGATGAATGTAAATTGCGCAGTAATGTAATAAACTGCAATATAAATAATATAATGTAATTTCAGTGCATAAGGCATCATTAATATAATAAGATCTTGTGAATAGGGAGAAATAGTTCTCAGAGTATTAAAATGTGCGGTCAAGTTATACAATGCTGGAATCAAATTAGAAAACACTGGCAACAGTAAATATTCGAGGTTGAAAGTTTATCGCAAGACAATGGCTGATGGATGCAAACCAAAATGAAGAAAAAAACAAAGAAACTGAAAAGAAAAACAGTAAAACCGTTACACAGAATAGGAATAAGTTTACTTGAAGCACCAAATGAATTATATCTTGCCATGACAAAGTATATCGTTTAGACGAATTTACCGGGATGACCACTGCGGACTCCAAGGTAGCGATACCAACACAACAGCGAGCATTTTACACTTAAAAAATAGAGTGCAACTTTACATTTCCAGACAAGGATGATAACGGTGTTGTCAAAATATAGGAAAGAAAATAACTCACCTTATACGAAAAAAATAAAACTTTGCAGATTTTTGGTTCAATATAAAATGGAAAAATGCACAGTTCGGGCGATTGGTATTAATAAGTTCTTTATTGTTTCCAGTTGTATAGCTTTATACTAGAAAATTCCTCAAAGCTCCCGGTCATAGGTTTAGGAATACTTTATATATTTTGAAGCGTCATGGAGAAAGGAAGTCGTCATTAGTGGCTAGGTGTATTTAGAGGAGTATATTGATGAGAAGATTGACATCACTGGAATTAAATGGAAAATCACCTGAACCAATAGCGGGAAAAAATTGGAATGAGATAGAATACTGGGCAGTGCTAAATATTGTGACATTTGTGATATAATTGGCATTATTGCGTATGTGTCCTGGCGGCCCAGATCGGAAATGTTGCAATAGTAGTGGGGATAGAAACCGGTTCCTAGTGTAGCGTGCCTGACGGTAAGATAGCGTGGGTTAGTTAGTCGAGTCGAGTTTCTGCTTGCAACCAGGACAGTGTGTGTGTGTAGCTTATTCCTTTTCTTTATTAGTTGTACCAGCTGGTCAAATACAACATTGGGATCCGAAATAATTTACTATATTTGTGTTGTGTTATTTTGTGTAAACAATGGATGTAATTGATATAATATTTATGTATTCTGGACCTTTCATGTCTCCTTACTTGGATTCTAAAGCAGTTCTTGTCAAATTTTGGATGGTAACCCCTTGAAAAATTCAGATTTTATGTCAATGTGTAGTCATTTTTTTTCCTTTGCTAAACACTAAACTTGACTGTTTGTAAACTTTGGCCAACTTTGTGACATTTTCTGTTCACCTTAGTGTAAATGACATACTACTTGCTTCTTTTATGTATGATGATCTTCTGGGAGCACAAGTTGTATTCACTTGTGATTCATGTTATAGTGCTTTTGCTGGTTCCGGAGCTCGAGTGTCCAGAGGAGTAACCCCGCTCTACAGACACGCCAGAGGTTGCAGATACACCAAAGGAGAGCTGTCTTTAGTCCACTACACTGCAGTGGCATAAGGAGCCACTATCTCGGGGGGGGGGGGGAGTCCAAGTCTGCGATTGCTCCCCACATCTTCAGCGACTTACAAAACAGGAAAGACCCTGCAGCTGAAATTTCATCGTTGTGGGGGATGTGGAAATTACACCCACAAACAGTTACGTCGAGACTTGGTGCAGTGTAGTGCGTATGCAACAGCGGCAGTACGGTGTAGTGTGCGTGTACGGGGTACTCGTAACTAGGCAATACATCTTGAAATAAATCGTCGGTGGCACTCGAGACTCCATAATGTTTGAATTAGCTTCACATGTTCACAATATATTTGTAACTTCTTCATTGAGAGACATTTCTGCTCCCTCCTAGCTTTCTGAATGCCCAGATATTGTTTGCTTTAATCTAATTTTGTAAAGTATGTCATATTTTTTTCTTGTCTCTGTAATTCTATGTCAACACAAAAAAAAATCCTTCTTGTTTCGACGGGGACGTCGATCTGGGTAGCCAGGGGGAGATGTGACATTTGTGATATAATTGGCATTATTCCGTATGTGTCCTGGCGGCCCAGATCGGATATGTTGCAATAGTAGTGGGGATAGAAATCGGTTCCTAGTGTAGCGTGCCTGACGCTAAGATAGCGTGGGTTAGTTAGTCGAGTCGAGTTTCTGCTTACAACCAGGACAGTGTGTGTGTATGTGTAGCTCGTTTGCGCGTACAGCATGGCGTCCCACCGACAGGCAAGGAGGTATTGTAATTCCTTTTTATTGTAAAATATATTTGTCATCCAGTGCAAATTAATTTGAATTTCTGTAGTAGATAGATCCTTCCTTTATCCCACATAATGATTTAGGAATATTTTTAGTTTTCTTTAGGTGTATTTAGAATTTTGTTAAGCGTGCACCGTCGGACCTCGTGTAAATTGTTATAATGCTAGATCCTGTTCACGGTACCTATTGCTCTACCCCCATTGAGCTAAAATATGTAAAGAGGTTACCAATATTAATGTGTCCAATTGTAAAAGCATATAGCATTGGTGTGTAAAGGCAAATAATTGTATATTTGTTTTTATTTCTTAATGGTGTATTAGTTCATTAGTTTTATTTATTATCGTGTCTCTCTTGCGCAATACTATGAATTCTGCTGTTTGTATTTGTATTCACAACGAACTTTATTTAACGAAAAGAGAGAAGTAAGCTATTTTATTTCACTGTCACAGGAAAAATGACTACCTTGATAGTATTAATAATGCTGCCGGCTAAACTGGGCTATTATTTATTTTTAAAAGTTTCCTTTCTGATGGACCCGCCACCTTCATTTATCGAAGACGCTTTCATTTACCTTAAGGTTCGCGAAGTCGCGACTTATGTGTTTCTCCGTCCTCATTTCCTGCTAATACATACCTCATTAAATATAACATTCTCATTAGTGAACAGTTCGGCTTTCACGCCAAACACTCTACTACACTACAACTCTTAAGGAAAGCAGAAATTATCACCAACGGATTTAATACTAATCGATCAACGGGCGCTGCTTTAGTAGACTTTGAGCGCACATTTGATAGAGTATGGAATGCCGGCCCACTCCGTAAATTTGTCACCATCAATATACCCGACACAATCACTAAACTTATAGCCAATTACCTAGACAACAGATACCTTTATTCTTTAGTCAATCACTCCAAATCCACCGTAGTCCTATCCTTGCTGGCGTACCACAAGGTAGATTAATTGGACCCGTTTTATTTAATATTTATATCAACGACATACACAAAACTTTCAACACATCCTTATATTTATACGCTGACGACACTTCCTTTACAACACAAGCCAGTAGAACCACAACTTTACACAGCAGACTACAAATAGCACTCACTACCATTCAACCATGGCTGAAAAAATGGCGCATCAAGGTCAACAACAATGAATCCAAAGCTATATTTTCACTAAGCTCAGATTACATCAATACCTTACACATTCACTTCCTCCCCTCCAATTATTTGAAAAGAACATCAACTAGACAAACCAGGTTTCCTACCTTGATGTAGTCATGGACCAAGGTTTAACCTGGAGAGCAGATATTAAAGCTGTCAGAAACAAGGCCCAAGCACAGCTAAGGGAACTTTACCCCTATTAAATATTAACAATGGATTAAGTCCTAAATTAGGAACCGCTATATACAAAAGCTTAATTCGACCAATTATAACCTACGCTGATCCGGTTTGGGGATATGCTGCCCCAACTTGCATCCAAATTCTCCGAATTGTAGCCAAAGTCCCTCCTTGTGCTCCAGCTTCTAAATTACACGATGAACTCCACATGCCACTCCTGAACAATACATCAAAATACTCGCTTACAACCTATACTACAACATACCCAACCATCACAATCCACTCATTAGTTCCTTAGGTAACTATGACACAGACAACTTACAACATAAACGTCCTCTACACCTCTTTGACCGATTTCTCACTACCGACAATTCTGCCATTGATGTAGCTATACATCTATACAACTTTACACGTAACTTAAACATTTGATTTTTCATTTTAGAACCCTGCAATAGATCCACAGAATGCTCATCTTAGCCTCGAACCAGTATATCAGCACCACGGGTCCGCACCTACACTTTAGGTAGGCAGCCAGCCTGTGAGTACTACCATACTACAGTTCTCTACAGTAAGTCTATACCAGGTAATACATCAACATCCTCCCCCACCATCCACCACACACTTCAGACCACACCTCACGCATCGTGCCAGTCAGTCCGTCCCTGCTAATGCAACACACTCCACTAGTCCGTCTGTCAAACCACTATAGTACTCAACTGTTCTTACCATCACTCATTTCACCAGGGCTCTGCAAAGGCTCCGGTATGTGCGGAACCCGGGCAATCATCGTTCACTTGCATGTATTTGCAGGTCATCATGTTCGTCTGTACTTTCCGGGGTGCTCAGCGGAACCCATTTCACCTCTACCTCTCCCCTGTCTATGCTTAGATTGCATGTTGCATGGGGAGACGATGTAGCTCCTGCGGATGATCGCCACCGAGGGCGGTGGGTGTGGGGCCGCCCCTAAAAAAACCTCTCCTGCTAACTTTTTCCTCGGGTTGTCTATGTTACGACACTTGATGGCAGACTTAGAAAAAATCACTTGATAATTTTCCGTCGAGTTCTTTACCGACCGTCGCTCTTGCTAGTTTTTGAATTTCCACACCTTTTGCCATTTTGTATAATCTCTCCCACTTTTCTTATATTTCATTTCGTCTTGGGTTAAAAACGTATCATGTGACATGTATGCGATCTTTCATTCGGTATCACTTTATTTCATAACGTTTCTTATTGGTCCTTCCCACTTCGGCAACTTCCACGTTTAATTCTGAAAACTTATTTTAAATCAAAAATCTTCCCACGAGCCTTCTTAGATCGAAGATAGAACACGCACACTCTCTGACCGTGCTAAGCTTATGATATTTTGTCCGTGTCACGTCCGAGCTGAGATATAGACGTAGACTTCACGGCACCATATGTGACCGTAAGCTACTTCCCACAGAGCAGGTACATGTCTACCTGGCCCTTCGCTAGAAAACAAAGTTTGCCTTCCTTTCTTTTCGCCAAAGTTATTTCTGGTGAGAATTTACATCGCGACGCATTCATTTATTATTTCACTTGATTTACTTTTTGCACATTTATGACCCTTTTAACTGATTACTCCCTATACCCAATCGTGCTTCACAGATTTATCTCAGGTTATGAATTGTATTAAATATTATTAGATTTTTATCAATATTATTTTCTGTATTAAGATTTATATTCAATGTATATATTGTATTATATTAATATTTATTGCTCGCCTTGGCCTCGGTAACCCACTTCATACTATAGGAAATTCTCTTTGCGAAAAATAGTCTCAAAAAAGAGGGAATGCAGGAAATAAATAAAGTTACTTTATGATTGAGACTGACAATGTGAACCATTCAAGGAATCCTTTAAAGGAATCTCCATACCTAGGTGTCTTATAGGACAACGTACTTCTCCCAAAGTACAGGATTAGATGGATCACCTTGGCATATCAAGTGAAAGAAAATCTTACGAAACCTTAATAACATTGTGAATATCCCCTGTAAATCTTCGCCGCAAGATTGTGGAAAAATCTTCTTTAATTTATTTTCGTTCGCATTACAACCTTAATAAATATTATAGGATGTTTTCCTGTTATTTTGGCCAAAGAGAGAAAATTTATTTGCTTTTCACTTTAATTATGTGAGCCACTCAAAGCGAGATTTTCGAGAGCAGTGTTCCATAAAAAGCTTAACGCCGAAGTTCTCAGTAATTGTGATCTCAGTGGCAATAATTAACCCGTCACGCAAGCTATAAAGCCGCACCCGTAACTGCCGATTCCGAAAAGTGATACTAACATTTTACATATTTTTATAATGACATTCATTGGATTGCTTTATTACAACAAGCACGACTTTAGAAGAACACGCTCTAAATCATGTTATCAGAAAAAACTGAATTTAATTATCCTTTCTCCTTGTGCGAATCACCGTAAATTTCACTGTTTAGCACAATCATGTATATTTACGAGGAGTGGACGTATGCAGCATTTATTCATATTTTACATTTAATGCTGGGGGTACCAAACTTTTAAGCTTGTAATGATTGCAAATTGATTTAATATCGTCTCATTTCTAAGGCTTTCTATATGGCCTATGACCTTCTGGGATACCTAATTACACCAAGCGATGACTAGAACCATTTCTACATGGAGGCACCCATCTGGCGGAAGCCGTTGCCTCCGATGGTAGGGTGATGATGAGGATGGCGGTGGAATGAGAGGATCTAAAGCTTTTACCATGTATCCGAACCATTTGGGCCTTGGAGATACTTCATATGAGCAAGTCAGAGGTGAAGATGTGGATACAGCGAACTTAAAATCGCCATCGCAGAGGCGAAAATATTAATTATATGAGTGATGAATTTTACCCTGATTTCGGAACGGTTTGTTGATGATGGTGATTATAATAATGATAATAATCTATCTATTTTTGTTATATTATTATTGCTTTTCAAACTTAAGGTCGATTAACCCGATGAGCCATATTTGACAGCGAGTAGGTGAAATAGGCAAAATTATGCTCAAACGAGTAAGAGGTCAACTGAATATAAAGTTACTCGACATTCACCTTCTGAGGATAAGAATTAATGTCAAAGAAATTTCATCCAGGTAACACATTTCAACCGAGATTCAGACTTGAGAACTCTTGAATGTGAGGCAGACATGCTAATTGGACACCATGGAAGTGAGCATGATAATTATTATTGCTTGGACTATTTCAAAATAAAAAAATTAATAACATAAAAATAGAGAACAATATTAAAGAATATTAATGCACTGGAGAAATACACTTCTGGTAACCGGGCTAAAGCACATTAAAGCTTGAAAAGCCCTCATTGCAGGGATCATGTCTAAGGCTATAATAGATATTTCTAAGCAAACTAAGATATCGAAGTAAATTAAGTACATAAAGGCTGTAAACATGCATATCAAGGCAAGATGGGAATAGATGTGTACCAAGCGATCATGTTTTGTTTATGAACCTATGTCCAGAAACTCTCCGTTTACTCGCTAGAGCCTCCGAAACGGTAAGGAGAATGCTTATAAGTAAACAAACCGTAGCTACATCAACTGCTACGTTTAGGACGGCAGTCCTTCACCATATCTACTGCCAACGGTAGTATTTACGCTATTATTCTCATTAATTGGTTCATACTCTACAGCATTCAATTTTGTAGCTATGTGAAGTGAAATGAACAATGGCGGCTTTGTACACAAATGTAGACTGGGTACACCGAGGTGCTTCTCAACTACAGGGAAGGCCGAAGGAATACAAGAGATGCTTGCTGACTCCATCAACAACGTTATCCCAAATGGCGTCACCCAGCCCACACCACGTTTCCAAAATTGAAGTGGTTTTAAAGTGAAACAGGCAGCTTACGTCTGAACAAACACTCCTGTGCACGTTGTCGGACACGCCGTACTCCAGAGTTTCGATATCATATTACCGGCGATGCACAAAATATATCGAAGCTGGGGCAATCTTTCAGGACATATTCAGTAGTTGATTAACATGTTGTTTTGTTTACTTGTAAGATTTTAGTCTTCTCTTATACTTTTTTCTGTCTTTTGTGATTCGCACTAAGTTCTCCTCCATACTTGAGATGTACACAAGGCGTTGCTGGACATTGTTAATTAACAAAATATGACCACATGGTACCCATATATCTACCACTAGCCTTGTAACTACAGAGTGGACCATTTAATTTGCGAGTTCAATATCTCCAAAACTAAGCGTTGTAGAAAGAAATGTATTGAATAAAAGTTGCTTGATATTATGGGGAGAAAGTAAATGCCATTAGTAGTGTTTTATTTGGAGTTTATTGCAATGGTCATTTTAGGGTAAATTTAAATTCACCCTAATTGTAGGTTCCCATTTAAAAAAATTAAAGTGATCCTAAAATTACCATCATAACATCCTGCAAACAAAACACGACTAATGGTATTTGCATTACACCACAATATGAAGCAATTTTTATTAAAGACATTTATTTCTACAACGCTTAGCTCTACAGATGTTGTACAATCTCAAATTAAGTGGTCCATCCTTTATATTTATTTATCCACTTTATATCAAAATAAATGAAGGTGTTACCAACAACAGACTTCGCTGGAAACACATATAGACAGACTACCACCACAAAAATGATCAATCTTCTTTTAAAGCGAGACTGGAAAGTAACAGAAAAAAGAGAGAAAAAAAACTTTAACAATTTGTCTGTATTTGACACCAGTAAGGCTGGGAAGAGTTGTTAAAACAGTAATTTAAATCAGAATGTTGAGCATGTTTGAGTCAAATTCAAATACTGGCCACAATGTAGTTTTATTGGAGTCTACTCTATAAATGCATATAGAACTAGCCATCTGTATACTACAGAATCTGTGTACAATAGGTATGTATTAGAAAGGAAGGGCAGAGGACAGACCGCAAATGGTAATATTTGGCTGAGAAATATGATTATGTTCGAAATGTGTAAAAATAAAAATATTAAAAGTTCACGCCTGTGATATAGTGCCTGTGTAAGTAAGACAGACGGGTAGGTAGAATGATTGATCTGAGCATAGAAATGCATATTAACGTCAAAGAGAAGGAGGCGAAAACCACCCATCCCCAAATACAACACACGTGTTAAGCTGTGTCATTGATTCTTAAGTTGTGTCTTATGATTCTTCGCTTGAAATACTGAACAGGTATAATGCTATCAGCATATGTTAATGTGTTATATAGTAGGCAATATGATACGTAATAGAGAGAGAATATTGCCTTAATACACTATCGAATTTGCGTATTTCTTTTGCAAATATTTCGTGGAAAGGTTCACGTTATATTAGTATTTAAGGAGTAGTAAAGCACATATGAGCATTGTTTTATATACAGTAAATGCATTAAGTGTAAACACACCTGTACCTAAGTGCATAATAATCCTGGCTTTACACCGAACATGTTACCTATACACCTTTCTAGCGAAACCCAGAAAGATGAACGGAGGAGAGCGTTATGTAAACGTTTTCCGACTACAACGTTTTAATGTTACAAAAACAAGTGAGTACAGAATTAAAAACACTATCATCAGTAGATTTACTTCGTGGTGTCCAGAGAGGAACTAAATAAGGCATTTTCTTCTTAGACAAACGTGTTTTACAGGTTTACATGCCTGTGTGTATACCAGTGAAGATTGTGCGGAGTGTAGGGCTAGCAACGGAAAGAAACAGAGTAATTTGTTCCTTTAAACGGTCATCTTAGGATATAAAAATAAAACAAGATTGCTGGTACGGTTAAAAAACTTGCTACCTACGAACTCTTCGTTATAATTTTCTATGGATATAGATTTATAATAAGTTTAGTATAAATAAATAGCTAAACTCAAATCATGTAGGAGATTTAGAAGTTGTGTGTTCGTGGTTCATCTGTTGCCTTCCCTGTAGATCAATTATATTTATGTGCTCAAACATGACAAAATGTTAATATGATGAGCAGGCATATACGGCCGTGTGAATGGTAAGGATTTGAAACTGCACGGTGTCTGCAGTTTATTACCTAGTTGCTGAGAAAGGACCTGTAGCACTACAAACTACGCTATAAAAGGACCGAGAGTAGTTGATAAAATTTCAGTAATTGTCACATGGAATTTGGATTTGGCTGTAGTGACTCTCAAAAACGCGTTGAAAGGTTCTATGAGCAAAACTTTTATGTTTACATTCAAAGTGTTTCTGTAAACCAATGTGCTATATAATTCTTTCATAAATTGTTTATGACTCAAACTACTAATTTTTAGTCTTGTATTCAGAAGAGAGAACATGTGGCAGATGTAATACGAAACTTTTTTAATACAAAACAAATCTTCAAGGTATACAACATCAAGTGAAATAGGTTCGTATTGTGTGTGTGTGATCTTATTGCCTTTATTTATTTTGTTGCCTCCACATATTGGAAGCAGCTAGTGCAAAAATTATATTTATTATGAACTCTCTCACAATTTAAATATCTATCATTTTAGACGAATGAGCTTGGGAGGATCTACAAATTCGCCTGAGATTAATCCTTTTTTAATTTCTATTTGCATTATACAATCGGGCGAGGACCAGCTTAAAAGACTACAATTTTGCATAAATCCTTTGTAGTTTTAACTGAGTAAGCATTTAAAGTCACTATGCTTCATCGACGTGTAGCATATCCTGTGAAACATTTGGGCAACGCCCTGAGGGAAGCTTGCGAGCGTAGAAACATTAAGAAGACTTTGAACAAAGCTAAGGATTGACAATTTCGAACATTTAATGTGTTACTGTAACATGTATTTAAGGCGACTCATTAGTAATATCAGTAAATTTTCTCCTTTTAATAATAACTCAGAAGCTAGACTATTTTAGATAATATATTATTTTAGGGGAAGCTGATGAACTTTCTCCCTCCAACTTTCCATTACTCTTGATATACAAAGATGAATTTATGTCTTCCATAGCTTTAAACAATACGAAATCTCTTCCTTTTCTGGGAGAAGTAAGTGCAGAAATCGAAGTGTTTAAATCAGGGCAATTTACGTTTGACGTTCTCTTACTGAAGAGTATTCCAAAATAGAACTGTGTCATTATAACAGACATTTTCTATCAGTTTAAAGATTTATGCATGGTATGTAAACGAAACCTTTATAATATATTTTGACAGAAGAGAAAGTTTTGCATTTTGCTGAACAATTTGTATACCATTTGAAGTGTGATGTAGTGCATACAATTAATATTATTAGTAGCGGTGTATAGAAATATAGCTAAACCTGAATATAATTGATAATGTTTTCATGGGTGATTAGTCAACAATATCTTCTTTGGTTGTAAAGACTCCTAGGCCTTTTCACACCAATATTAAACTAAGTTTTATGTACCTTTCGAGACAGAAATATTGGCATTGCACGCTGAAAGTAGTGTAAGTTACGTGGTATAAGTTTTATGAACAGTAAACTAGAGTTTATGCCACCGAGACATCAGATTAGTTATTTTTTACTTAATTTCAAGTTTTTAATTAAAATATTGTTAATTACAGTTAATGAAACATTCGCAAATAGTTCTGCTACAGTAGTGTCACTGCCATCCTAAGGCACAATAATGACAGCTTCAAAAGCTATAAAAAGTAAATGGTATGTTATATATAAGTATACTCAAAGAAAGAAAATTAATGGGTCGCTTAAAATTTATAAAGACTCCCACAGGTGATACAGCTCACTTCGCTACTGAAATAACGAAGTACTACCGTCTTTATCATGACATGCTGCGAAGAAGTTGATTGCATTCGACAGAAAGAAATAAATAGGATTTAATTATGTTCATTATCATTAGAAGTGAATACAAACATTATCGCACTGGATTGCAAATATATTCATGGAGTGCTAGTAGTTGCTTCGCAAATATTTTCCTCGGTAGTACAGTGCTAATATTCCTGCTTGTCACGTGAAAGACCGAGATTCTGTTGGCCGCTGGGAAACATGATGTTAATCTACTTTAATAAGCATTAAATGTGTTGAACGTATTCGTAGTCATTTCAAAACTGGATGAATATTATAAACCCTCTTTTATTTTACATCATTAGACGTATTTAAACATCTCAGAATTTGCGTTTGGAATCGCCTGGTGCACCACTTATAATCTTTTCTCAAATTATAACAACATTGTCAATAAAAGCGTCTCAAATATTAGGGAATATCATAGGTTTATGAAAGTTAAAGCCGAGAAGCAGCACCGTCTTATGGCAAATTCATTTTAGTAACAAAATAGAATTATGTCTATTTAAACGCAACCTGAATTAAAAAGTGGGCAATGTATTAGTTTAACTCATTTTGGGGGGAGATATCTGCTCAATATTATTTGCGGAAAGATAAACTGTACTTTAGTTTTAAAGACACATGAAGCTTAATAAAAGGCTACTTATTTTTGGCAGATTAAAGTACATGTGTCTTGAAAAATCAACTATAATATTGTTAAAAGGAGAAAACCCTCACTATTAAGGAGATATGAAGCAGGTGTCGGATGAAACATAGGCAGACGCTTTAACCACTCAGTCACAAAATCAGAAACGATGTTTCGATCAACGCGCATGCGTATCTTGAAAGGAATGTTACCATGAACAGGATGCCTTGAAAGCAGCTCCAAGTTTCCTTCAATTCATTTTTTCACTTTGTACAAACAGCGTCGTATGAGATGCGGAACCCTCCTTCAGCAATCAGGTCACAATCGGGACAGGGTGAATATTCGAAATTTAGACCTCCGAAATGTCTAGAATAGAATATTCTGGAAAGGGGTGACTATTACTACTGATGAATCAGCCGCCCTTAGATTTTCCTATCTGTGCAACTGCAGTTTCTAGTCTTGCATGAAAATATCACCCCCTTTCCCAAAACAATATGTTCGTCTGCAGTTACAATTCTTGCAACAGGTTTAGTTCCTAACTAGCCTTAATAACGTTATATATATGTGAAGAAGCCATATAATGTTAAGAAAAACAAGATTGGATAAATGTGAATTACGAAGTCACTAATGGAGTACGCGCGAGTGGAGCAAAATGAAGAACCAGTCAGCTCAAGCACCTGGAGGGCAAAGTGCAATAATTGCAAGCATAACGGCATTTGAGCAATGGCTAAACGACGATATTTATTCAAATAGTAATTGTTTCACAAACAAATCTGATTAAACATTATTTAGAAGCTGTCCGGTTGGTATACTCCTCTTTCCCCTACATTACTTAAGAGACATATGTTCCAGACCAATTGCTGCACAAGTGGTGGGAACATGGGTTATTACGTCTTCTCTACGAATCACTATTTTTGCATCCTTATCATGCTCCAGGAAACCCGGATTGGCGGTGGTGGGTTGTACCGACAGCAGCGCCAACATCTAGTAGGTGGCCTCCCGGGGGAGTGAGATAAGTCATTGCACTTATACACTGTGCCAAGGCAACTGTATTTTTAGGTTTTCAGCTCTGCGCGGCCAAACGACATATGCTACATTCACGGCACTTTTCGGCCATTGTCAAAATTATCACAAATTACGCTTTCCGTGAGTAACTTTCAAAATTTCAACCTCGTGTTGCGGATAGTATTAAAAAATCGTCCGGAAAGGAAATTTGTCGGCGTTGATTTGAAATACATTTCATTGCTTTGTTTAAATGGTAAATTTAGCGAGACAGAAAAGAAACAAAATTCATGCGATTCTTTGTATTGTACATGTTATTCAAAAGTGTTTTTCAATGGAGAGATAAAGTTGCTTTATTATATTAGTCATTATGTATAGCTAGTTAAACTTAATGAATTATAAATTTTACGAGCCCAAAGCTTTCATGTAACACAGGAAAAATAAATAACATAATGGTCTTTACTCCAAAAGTGAAGGAAATCTAAAATTAAAGGTTTTTCTTTTGGGTCGGGGTGTGCATTCAGAATTAGAATTTGTGGTTATGTTAGAGATAAAATGTTTAATACTCATAACAATGGGAGGAACTCGGCAGAAACCGAGTGGGATAGCTCAGTGGTAATGTCTGTGGCCCGTATTCGGTAGGTCCCGACTTCGATCACAGGCGATCGCCCACGCTGATCCATAGGTTTTTTCGAGGGGTTTCCCGAATCGCCAGCCGAATGCTGGAGAGATTTGTTTCATCCCCCGAATCTCCTGTCTCTCCGTTTCGTTCCATTTATCATTTAATTCATCTTTCACCTCGTTTGGTCTATTTCAGGGTTGAAAGTGTCCGTGATAGTATTTTGGTGCAACTTGGCAGAGAAACTATTGGAACTTTCCCCGTCCTGGGCTTCGGCTCGTTGCCGGGATATAAGGGCCGCCCCTTGGGGGGGTAGTGCTGGACTCTGTGAGGGTGGAGTTCCCGATGCCGACGCCGGGGCGTTATATCTGGAAACCGTAGGGAACCTGTTATTGCTGTGCCGGCATTCCTGGTTCCGGGCGCCCGGTGTCTCCCTTCACCGCAAGCCTCACTCCCGGGCGTCTCCTCGAGGAGTGTTGGAACGATATCCTCATTCTGATCGGTGCCAATCCCCTCCGCTCCATAATCCAATCCAACTCAGCAGAATAAAATACTTGTAGTAGCTATACATTTTTAGTGTTTACAAAATATTTATAGCTATAATATGTAATTTTTAGTAAATTCTGAGTTTACTAAATATTGTTACAAATCAATAGTAAAGTGAATTATTATGATTGTGCAAATATAGCTGTAATTTCGAGATGCTAGACTGGGAAGACGAAAATAAACACTGAGTTTATTGTTCAATTAACAGAACATTTGCTTGGTAATAGACAGCCGTTTCTTTCAGAAAAATATATAAATTATTTCTATCTGAGCGTCCTTAAAACGAATTACCTACCTATGTGTTCACTGGAGAAACAGCAAAAAAATACTACTGAGAGATAAAAAGGGCTGGGAAGTAGGTACATCAAGTTGAGGATTAATTCACTGAGTACTGCACAAGTTGGTGCTGTTCTTGTATTTATTACTCTGAAACTGTGTATAAATTCTCTTATTCATATTTCACTTAATATTTGGTTATTTCAATATATGTATCTATTTCCATATTCCCCAAATATCTGTGTATTCTATCGGTAATAAATGAATACTTTCATAAAATAAAAAGTTAATGCTCTATATTCACACGATTTTTCTACCTGTTATCGTTTATTTTTAAAAAAACCTTCCACAAATTATTCATACGAAAGCTTATTTTTCTACCTTATTCATGTTCATTGTAATAAACCTTAGCAGAAATACTTTCATTAAACATTTCGTTGTAAGTACAACAGGTTTGAGAAAACCAAATAATCAAATGTTTAAAAGCGAGCCGCTATATGCTGGACTAGAAATTTCACACTCTTTCTAGGACAAATATAAATAACTGCAATGACATGACTTTCTCTACCCTCTATCGTTTAATAGTAGCTGTACAAATTATTCTTACGAAAGTTTATTTTTCTATCTAATTCATTTCATTTGAGATAAAAATTTGCAGAAATGGCGACATTACATATTTTCGTAATAGGTACAAAGAGAACAACGATAGTCAAATGTTTAAAAACTGGACGCTATACACTGGCCTTAAAATTCCATACTGTTTCCATGCAACTGTGAAAAACAACAGAAAATCAACAGGACTTAAAAACAATGGCAAAGTATTGAAAATTCTAGCCATTAGTAACTGATATTTCGGAAATGCCTTGTGCTGCAAAAAAAGTTATTTGGAATAAATTGTGTATTTTAAAGAAATTTCATCTTTTGTGCAGTACAATTTCTTCTATACTTGATATTTACCAGCTATATGCAAAATCCTTTCCGAAAGAAGATTTCACGGGTTCTTCTTAAAGATTTCAAGATATACATTTTATTCGTAATTTATTTTTATGGTATTTTAATAAAAAAATTTAGATCCATTTTTGAGAAAATAAAAAGCTTCCTAAAACCTTCTTTCTAAAGGGAAGTTTGCGGTGGAGAATTTTGTTGTAAATCTTAGTGCCTCATCCTTGTAAACTTTGTAAGTTATTTTTTCTTTTAAATTGAGATACATTTTCATAGCACATTTATGCATTTTATTGTAGGTATAAGAAAAATGAATTAGGCTATGCCGATTATCTGCGATTATTCCGTGAGGGATATTATTCCGTCTCGTCTCATACCCTTTGGCCACGCTCTCACGGTTGAGTTTGGAGGGCGGTTTACCTTTCGAAGTTGGCCATTCTGCTTAATGGGCTGTTGGTTTTTCTCTGGCTGGGTTTGGCTGTTAGTGAAGGAATCGCTCTTAGTTTGGTTGAGCTTTCGCTGTTTAAGCGAGGCATTTTTTCGAATACCCAAGAAGGTATGCGATGAGACTTCGCGATTTCGCACGAGAGAGAAACGTGTGGCCCGATGGCCGACTCAGTTGGATTGGTTGGAACCTGCTTTTGGGATTTTGCTCTGATTGGAAGATGAGACGACTTCGGTCATACTACAGAAACAATATTAAGCAGCCTTCCTTCAAGGTGAGGGTATGTAAGGCTCCCATTTTTATACTGTATTTCCAGGAGTAATTAATTCATTTCTGTAGTACCTAGTCCGGTATATGAGAATCAGTCCGACTCACTATACACGTAACAGACATGCTTATCCATAATTATTTTCTTGTATACCACAAATAGATATATGTTATACTACAAATTAACACTGTAGATAATATATTTAAAACATTTATTAAAATTATTCACACCTGTGTTCATTATAACCAAAGTTATACACATGCATCCCACCCAAGGCATTATGGGAACATGTTTGCCCTGCCAACATAGTTCGGGACTGAGGGCCCTAAGCCTCAAAGCGTAACCGGGGAAGTCTTTTATAAATAGAGGACAGGGCGTAGCCGTAGGATCTATGAAGCTAAATCCCTACATCACTTTCGTAGCGTTTTCAAATGTTGGCATCATAGATTTACCGACCTTTAGCCGATTACTTCTGCAGCCTTTCACCAGCTTCCGTTTCAAAATGGAGTCAGCTTCTCCTATATAAATTTTGTTGCTAAAAGAGGTGGATGGTTGAGTGGGTTAGACGATTTCGTTTGGGCAACATCTAGTGCATAAATTGTTTCATTTTAATTCAGATTATTGTACATGCGTTCTGTTCTCGATTTCGTAAATATTATTAGTTTTGGTAAAAAAAAGAAATTATTCATGTCTTGAAGGACAAATTTTTCTAAGTCCCATAAGGCACAACGCCTTGTTTACACCATAAGCAATATAGTTGTGTAGCCGCTGTAGGAAGTTGTACGCTTTACTAAACAAGCTACCTTCCCTGTGTATTTTCTGTAGAGCTGTGACAAACCGCAGGGTACTTCTGTGGTTTAGACCGCAGATACGCTTCTCGCATGCAACAAACACATTTTTTTTCTTCTGTTACTAATGTTTAATCAACACATAGTGACTACTTATTTTCAATATACTGCATTTCATACACGGCATTTGGTAAAGTTCATAATAGAATCGTTACTACAATGCAAAATACGTGCTTCATAATTTCATCATTGTCCCATATCTGTATGTTGTTGGATATACATATAAGGGACGGTCTAGGTGTGTTGTGGCATTTTCGATACATTAAACAATGCCGTGACAATATTTTGATTCCTTCTGTGGGGTCATAGGATATCCCCATGCAATTGTTCAACTGGTACAGGATAATCATCCTCTCCACATATGTCCAAAGGTTTCAAATTGGTTCTCGGAGCGGCAGGATATCAGAGTCATAGACTGGCCTCCCTATTCAACAGATCTGAAGCCTAATGAAAATGTGTGGACTGAAGTGAAAAAGGAGTCGCGCTCGAATTTCCCTGTAGATTGGCAAGTAGGAACAAAAAGCCGGTTCTGGACCACGGAGAGATGCCGACAAGCGATAAGCTTCTTTGTTCTACGCCGACAAGCCCGCCGGTTCCCTTTGAGGTCTCACATGCCGCCAGGTCTCGTGTCGCCAGGCCCCGCCCCCTCTCGCTTTGTGTGCTTACCTAATGCCGACAGTGTCTGTGCCGACAGGTCCTACCCCCTCCCCCATGCGTTCTACTGTGCCGTCCTGACTTGAGGGAATTGTTTTCTCGAGGCCTACCGCCCCTCGGCATATTAATTAGGTAATGTTCGTCAATCATTTTTTATGACTACTAATGCCTGCACATTGCATCCTCGAGCAATTAAGTATTTTTTTGATTAATTAATTGTATATGAATTGACCCAAGCGTGAGTGTTAGCGTGTATAAGTAGCGCGCTCACGGAACAACCCGCCATGTTACGAAATAAACCCTGCAACCTACTTCTGACTGAGGAAAGCGGTTGTCCATTAGCTGACAATGTTAGACGCTTTCACCACATTAATAGACTTTTAAGTTTGCATTCCGGATCTGTTTACGTACATTAGCGAACAACAGCCCGGCATGTAATGAAAACCAGCAACCTACTTCTGCCTGGTGGTAACAGTGACCTCCATTAGCTGACAACGTTAGACGCTTTCACCACATTGGCGAATAACAGCCCGGCATGTAATGAAAAAACCCGCAACCTACTTCTGCCTGATGGTAACGGTGACCTCCATTAGCTGACAACGTTAGACGCTTTCACCACATTAGCGAACAATGTCAGTAATTGTTTTCCTAAGTGCTCTGCACAACTCTCACCACTTCAGCTTTTAGCGAGGAAATTATATAAAAGCAGCAGCTTCTCCAATGATTTTCACACTATCGTAAGAACACTGTGATCTAAGCACTCTGCAAACTTTATTCTTTCAACGTGGAAATTACATCCAACATCATGTCTGGTAAGTTGTATCACCAATTCATCTTCATTAAAACGTTAACTTATTACTTAGTACATTTAACCTATATTTGCGTTCTTGTTTTTAATGACGGACCTTTATTTGTAAATAGCTGAGTATTCTAAAAGTTAATAGCTATACAGTTGAATTTTTCTGAAATGTGAACAGTTTAGTTAAGTATTCATTTTAGGGAAGCTCATTCTACATTTAATAGCTAACTGCGCGAATTCTCAAAATATGTGAACAATTTAGTTGAGTATTCATCTTGTTGAGTAATTATTATTCCAGATATTTAAATACAGGATTTCACAGACTGAATTAATTTCCTTTCTAGACAAAATACAATTACTTGAATACCCTACGACTCGAATAAAGAATGTTCTGTATAAATATTCTTCCAAGGGTAACCGGCGGTATTCGATCCGGGGACTTCATGTTTGCATGCATTGATCGAACATTCATCAGTTAATGTTTCATTCCTCTTGTGCATTTTATTTATTAAAAACTTCCAGCCTGTTTCCGTCACGTTAAAAGGAGATATTTTCCACGAGTGTGTCGAATAATACAAGTGCTTTATTTTGTCATAGAAATTTCTCAGGTGTTTAAAAATACATCGACATTTCGCTGTATAAGCAATGCGCAATAAAGTAAATTAACTTAATAATATAACTTTTCTTAAAAAAATAAGTAAATAAATAAATAAATAAAAATCTAACGTGTAAATTAATTACGTTTTTTCAGCATCCAGTTCTGCTAACGTATCTGAGACGTACATCCAGCTCCAGCAGGATACCCGCCACCGGCTGCAGGATCGTTCCTCAAATACAGTCATGATTCAGGCACCCGGACAACCGAATGGTAAGCATTCTTCAGAGTTTAAAAGAACTTTCGAGGGTAACCGGTGGTAATCGATCCTAGGACTTCATGTTTGCATGCAATGATCGAACATTCATCAGTTAACGTTTCACTCCTCTTGTGCATTTTATTTAGTAAGAACTTCCAGTCTGTTTCCATCACATTAAAAATTAACGTTTTTGCTTTAGAATATTACAAAAAGTCTGTTGCGCGAATCATTCACTCTAACAAAGTAAATGTTTACATTATATTAAAACATTTAAATCGGAAAATATAGTACTTAATGAACTTCATTAGTGAATCAGAACCTCAATTATATTTACACATATCATTTTTATTATTATATTATACAGAAAAAAGTTAATAATTTTGTAACTTTCAAATATATGAAATTTAGTTATGCAACACATTCTCTAATAAAGAATATGTTTTTTTCTCTTCCTGATGCAGAAAGTTTGACATCTCAACTTAACACATTGGCTGAGGGTAGCATTTACCCGACCGTTCAAAGACTACAAGATCTTCAGCCAGAGGAGCCTTATAATATAAAATCCATAAGAAAAATTGATACGAGATACGGTGCTAGAGTGGTTGCAGTTTTAGACAATAAGCAAGTGAAATTAATGAAATTAATTGTTCCTTCACACAAGCCGTGTGTTGGACAGGGTTGGAAAGGTAGAATCAGGTGACTGAAAAATTCAATGCCATAGCCGGGATTTGAACCACGGATCTCCCGGTCTCCGTCCGGTTGCTCTAACCACTGAGCTACCATGGCAACATGCCGACACGACATTAAATTCTCCAGCTGATTCGCGTTTTTCCCGGTAATCCACAAGGTGATCTCAAATTGTATTGAGATGTCATACCCCAATGGCGACTTACTTTATAGCAAGTACTTTAAGTCCCGGGCTTTATAGTTGCAACCACTATTAGGTCAATTAATGAAATTAATTGTTCTTTCACACAAGCAAGTGTTTCTTCCGACAAGATATTCAACCCTAACAAGCCAACAGTTGGAGGAAATGCCAGGAAAGTTTCAAATGGTATATCATGGTGTAGTACCATCCGGCAAGTTTAAGACATGTAAATTGTCTTTTCTTCCTGTTAAGGTTTGTAGAAATAATTCAGCTATCCTTTCAAAGCTTCATTTAGAGTTACATTTGTTGAGTTTATAAATTCATACTTCACTAGGATAACATTCATCTAAAGTATACATCACTGTGTAAATAACGCCTAGGATGTAGTCTGGGCGAGGACCTGCAGAAAGAAGTTTAATAGTCAATTCACTGATTCTTTACCTCAAAGCAGATACCTACAGCAAGTTGCAAATAATTTCCATTAGGATAGCAGTTGCCAAAGCATAAATCACTGTATTAAAACAAATATGTGTAAATAATGTCTAGATTGTAGTCTGAGTGATTTCGTACAGAAAGAAGTTTAATACCCTTTGCATTGATTCTCCGCATCGAAGTATATACCTACAACAAGCTACAAATAATGTGAATGTTTGTTACAGGAATGTCCAGATGAATGTAAATGAAGAGGAAGAAGGAGATAGCCTAAAACAACATGAACAGAAATGTGTTACGAACATTCTCAACATGAAGAATTGCAGCACCGTGCAGCATGGAACATTTGCGTGTGTAGAATATAGCAATAATATATAAATTATGTACTCATTATTACTGCTATACCTGCCAATACCATTGATTTCATAAATAATTTCATAATTGTTTAAAGAAGAATGTATTATCTTAAAACATTGATGCCACATGAAATCTAAACAAAAACTTATTGAACTATTACTGAAAGAGACTTGAATAAATGGGAATCTAGAAGCCAGAACCATCTTAATATTGGACTGTATGATATGAGGTGTATAAAAAGATTAATAAAAATGAGGGCTATGTAATATAAACAACATTTATTTTTTATAAAACATTATCCTATTACATTCCTTGACAAAAAACCGAACATATTTCCTAAAGACAAAAGTGATAGTCTAGACCTTCTAAACATGCAGTTATAGGGGAAGGGATGCTCTTCTGAAACATTAGGCCTCTAGACAGAAGCATTTATAGGGGAGAGATAGGGAATACCAGGGCTGAATCTAGGCTAGTCAGATGCTAAAGGAGGGAGGGATATGCTTTATACGAGAGAGATAGGGAATACAAGGAAAGATGCTATACTAAAAGGGACTTGAAGGGTAGAATATGAGCGATATAGCGAACCGAGGAGCGGTATTAGGATAGGAGTTTTGAATGATAGAGTAGGCGTTTATATGCGAGAGATAGGGAATACGAGGGTCGATGCTAGGCTAGACGGTGTTGAATGAGGGAATGCATCTTATATGAGAGAGGTAGGGGAATATGAGGAGAAGTGCTAGGCTAGTCGGGAAGGTCTGAATGACAGAGTATACGTCTATATGGGAAAAGATAGGGAAAACGAAGGTAGGTGCTAGGTTGAGAGAGTCTTCAAGGAGGAAAATGCATTTATATGAGAGCGGTAGGGCATACGAGGAGAGGTGCTAGTCTAGACATGGTTTGAGGAGTAGAGTATACGTTTATATGGGAGAAATATGGAAAACGGGAGAGATACAAGGATAGACAGAGATTGAAGGAGGAGGAATGAAGGTTTATACGGTAATATAGAGAGTAACTCGATTATAAAACTTTTCTCATCCAGCGTTACAACACTTTTATATACTTATTTTCTAAACCTTACAAACTTTATATATGTTAAACAGTAGTGCGCGAGACGGAGAGGGACAAACAGTATATCGGTTTACGGTGAAGTATACGTCCTAACCTATTCCCACCTTGTTTGTTCTGGATCTTCTCATTGTCTATCATCATCTAACGTAACCACGTAACAAGACGTAATACAGGAAATCATACATATGGCACATTAATAAAAAAATAAATAAAGGTATATATAATAAACATAAACAAGTAGACGGAGGGTCATCGATACACAGAAAACCAGGAGTTGTATGTACTGAGACCATAGATTAGTATAGGCAAACAACAAAGAAGTGAATTTATAGTGTAAATAGCCTAATATTTTCAAATATTATTATAGTCTAAAAGTATATAACTTAATTATGTACCGAGTATTGAGAAATAAACGTTATTCATTATTCACTAATCTCAGATCACTGCAATTGTTTTGAATCAATTCACAATTGCTAATGCCATTCAACATTCATTTGTCTCTGATACATAAAAAAATTGCAAAATGTAGAAGGACGAAAGCAATAAAAAGACTCAGGCAGCAAATTTTAAGAAAGAAGAGAAAGATATATGACCGACATTGTTTTTAGAACACAAATTAGTGTTGAAAATAAAATGACTGATAGCTCTGCTAAGCGTAAGGAAGAGACATGGAAATAAATTGCAAACGAGTACAATTCTAGGAAGATCATCCAGTGTGAATGAAAATCCCTGAAATGATATTATGAGAACATAAAGAAAAGAATGAAGCAAGCAAATGCCATTGACAAGGTACGATTGTACAAAACTGGAGGCGTATGTATGTACCGCCTTTCTTAGACAATAGTAGCCAAATAACAATTGTTGCTCTTCTATTCAATCGCCAATGAGTTTGATGATGAAGTTGGATTCCATTCAGAAGTAATCACCACAGTGAAGGACATTGAAATAGTAAATCCAGATCCAACATGTCATTCAGCAATTCTAATAACAGGTGAGGAATTTGAAGAAAGAGAAAGTGTAAAGGTAGCGTCTGCAGTTCCCATACAGAACTTTCAACGCCATTGCCTGAAAAGAACAAAGATGGCATAAGGGGGGGTTTTTATGAGAGGAGGCTTGAGTGTTTGGAAGAAGAGTACACAGTGAAAATGAAGATCTTGAAATTGGAACCAGAAATGAAAGAATCTAAGAAAAATTAAGCGTTGTTAGTAACTTATACAACCATAAATATATTACAAAAATGTAATGAAACAGGCAAGGAATAATACGGATAAAGAAACTGTTAAGCAGATCTACTACGCTTTCATTTATTTGCACATACTCAAAGTATGGAATTACACTTTCGGGAAATATTGCAGAAATAGACATGAAAAAGATATTTACGCAAAAAATAAAAAAAGGACTTAAAATATTAGAAAAAGAAGATAAACAGCATTCATGTTAACCAATTTTAAAAAATCAGTTTACCTGAATACCTGTAAAAAACATATCACTTTACAAAAAGTAATGCAGACAACATATATTTTTTATAAACATTATCATATTACATTCCTTCACAAAAAAACCATACATATTTCCTAAAGGCAAAGGTGATAGTCTAGACATTCTAAACACTCAGTTATATAATCATATACATCACACAGAAAGAGACCTGCATTATCAGTAAAAAAAACTAAACATCTCAACAATGTCTGATTGATGTATTTTATAAGTACAAGTTTTTGATATTTCAAAGTTCCTGTTAACCATGGCCGTAATTGATTAACACAATTTCTCGATCCTGTCATGCTATAATTTTAGAAGCTTTCAGCTTACTTATAATTTCCTTAATCTCTTGTGTGTGACTATTATTACCAGCATCCCTCGATTCAATTAGTAACCTCAATATATTTACTAGTCTATTCGGATTTTCAAGCGTAGATATCACTGAATCGTCATCATTTGAAGATTTCATATTCTCGTAACTTCCGATGTATCCAGATTTTTCACCAACAGTAGTCTCCAGTGAAGGACAGAGGCTTGATCCGGTATAACATTCCCCTCTATACATCTTCGGAGCTTCGAGTGCAGGGGAGAGAGTCGATTCAGTATAACATGTTGCTCTATGAAACTTAAATCTTGACAAAGAACGATTCTTAAAAATCCGCCCGCATATACAGCATCTAATAGCGCGTTTTCCTCCATGTGTAATATATGAAAAATTGAGTTTCTCATTCGTTAGTGTCACAGATTTTCTCGGGCAGTAGCTCATGCTAAAACTAAAAGAAATTAAATGAATACGTGAATGCTAACGCTCGAAGGAATTAAAAGCGAATGAATGAATTCATAACACGCAACTATGTATATATCCCAGAGGAGGACGACGGAGGGAATCGCGATCTGTGCATAGCAGCGGGAAAGGATGCTCTCTGGAAACACTCGTCATCCGCACAACGGATTGTCCCTAACATTGCCAGATTTCGGACCGTTCAACATCGTGACGCGTCCCTGTCATCTACATTTCGACGAAATTTTACCTCCTGAATTAAAGTTTGGTGCTCTGTATAGATCTGTACAACATGCATCACGCTGTGTGTCCTACCGTTTCCAGCTCCTGAATCGTCCCAGCTAGTGGACTGCTTCTACCATGTTCATGTCAACGATCTGTTACTCTGAATTAAAGTTTGGTTAGCGTGATCAGATTGTTATATAGCGTGATTAGGTTGTTACATAGCGTGATCAGGTTGTTACATAGCGTGATCAGGTTGTCACATAGCGTGATCATGTTCTACATAGCGTGATGAGGTTGTTACATAGCGTGATCATGTTGTTACATAGCGTGATCAGGTTGTTGCATAGCGTGATCATGTTGTTACATAGCGTGATCATGTTGTTACATAGCGTATACAGGTTTTTACATAGCGTGATCATGTTCTTACATAGCGTGATCAGGTTGTTACATAGCGTGATCATGTTGTTACATAGCGTGATCAGGTTGTTACATAGCGTGATCATGTTGTTACATAGCGTGATCATGTTGTTACATAGCGTGATCACGTTGTCACATAGCGTGATCATTTTGTTACATAGCGTTATCATGTTGTTACATAGCGTGATCATGTTGATACATAGCGTGATAAAGTTGTTACATAGCGTGATCATGTTGTTACATAGCGTGATCATGTTGTTACATAGCGTGATCATGTTGTTACATAGCGTGGTCATGTTGTTACATAGCGTGATCAGGTTGTCACATAGCGTGATCATGTTGTTACATAGCGTTATCATGTTGTTACATAGCGTGATCATGTTGTTACATAGCGTGATAAGGTTGTTACATAGCGTGATCATGTTGTTACATAGCGTGATCAGGTTGTTACATAGCGTGATCATGTTGTTACATAGCGTGATCATGTTGTTACATAGCGTGATCAGGTTGTTACATAGCGTGATCATGTTGTTACATAGCGTGATCAGGTTGTTACATAGCGTGATCATGTTGTTACATAGCGTGATCAGATTGTCACATAGCGTGATCATGTTGTCACATAGCGTGATCATGTTGTTACATAGCGTGATCAGGTTGTTACATAGCATGATCATGTTGTTACATAGCGTGATCATGTTGTTACATAGCGTGATCAGGTTGTTAAATAACGTGATCATGTTGTTACATAGCGTGATCATGTTGTTACATAGCGTGGTCATGTTGTTACATAGCGTGATCAGGTTGTTACATAGCGTGATCAGGTTGTTACATAGCGTGATCAGTCTGTTACATAGCGTGATCAGGTTGTTACATAGCGTGATCAGTCTGTTACATAGCGTGATCAGTCTGTTTTCATAGCGTGATCAGGTTGTTACATAGGGTGATCATGTCATTACATAGTGTGATTATGTTGTTACATAGCGTGCTTATGTTGTTACATAGCGTGATCATGCTGTTACATAGCGTGATCAGGTTGTTACACTGCGTGATGAGGTTGTTACATAGCGTGATCAGGTTGTTATATAGCGTGATCATGTTGTCACATAGCGTGATCAGGTTGTCACATAGCGTGATCATGTTGTCACATAGCGTGATCATATTGTTACATAGCGTGATCAGGTTGTTACATAGCGTGATCAGGTTGTTACATAGCGTGATCAGTCTGTTACATAGCGTGATCAGGGTGTTACATAGCGTGATCAGTCTGTTACATAGCGTGATCGATCTGTTACATAGCGTGATTAGGTTGTTACATAGCGTGATCATGTTGTTACATAGCGTAATTATGTTGTTACATAGCATGTTTATGTTGTTACATAGCATGATCAGGTTGTTACATAGCGTGATCAGGTTGTTACATAGCGTGATCATGTTGTTACATAGCGTGATCCGGTTGTTACATAGCGTGATCCGGTTGTTACATAGCGTGATCATGTTGTTATATAGCGTGATCATGTTGTTACATAGCGTGATGAGGCTGTTACCTAGCGTGATCAGGTTGTTACATTGCGTGATCATGTTGTTACATAGCGTGATCATGTTGTAACATAGCGTGATGAGGCTGTTACATAGCGTGATAATGTTGTTACATAGCGTGAATAGGTTGTTACATAGCGTTATCAGGTTGTTACATAGCGTGATCATGTTGTTACATAGCGTGATCAGGTGGTTACATAGCGTGATCATGTTGTTACATAGCGTGATCATGTTGTTACATAGCGTGATCAGGTTGTTACATAGCGTGATCATGTTCTTACATAGCGTGATCATGTTGTCACATAGAGTGATTATATTGTCACATAGCGTGATCAGGTTGTTACATAGCGTGATCACGTTGTTACATAGCGTGATCATGTTGTTACATAGCGTGATCATGTTATTACATAGCGTGATCATGTTGTCACATAGAGTGATTATATTGTCACATAGCGTGATCAGGTTGTTACATAGCGTGATCATGTTGTTACATAGCGTGATCATGTTGTTACATAGCGTGATCATGTTATTACATAGCCTGATCAGGTTGTTACATAGCGTGATCAGGTTGTTACATAGCGTGATCATGTTTTTACATAGCGTGATCAGGTTGTTACATAGCGTGATCAGTCTGTTACATAGCGTGATCAGGTTGTTACATAGCGTGATCATGTTGTTTCATAGCGTGATGAGGCTGTTACATAGCGTGATCAGGTTGTTACATAGCGTGATCATGTTGTTACATAGCGTGATCAGGTTGTTACATAGCGTGATCATGTTGTTACATAGCGTGATCATGTTGTTACATAGCGTGATCATGTTGTTACATAGCGTGATCAGGTTGTTACATAGCGTGATCATGTTGTTACATAGCGTGATCAGTCTGTTACATAGCGTGATCAGGTTGTTACATAGCGTGATCATGTTGTTACATAGCGTGATCAGGTTGTTACATAGCGTGATCAGGTTGTTACATAGCGTGATCATGTTGTTACATAGCGTGATAAGGTTGTTACATAGCGTGATCAGGTTGTTACATAGCGTGATTAGGTTGTTACATAGCGTGATCATGTTACATAGCGTGATCATGTTGTTACATAGCGTGATCAGGTTGATACATAGCGTGATCATGTTGTTACATAGCGTGATCAGGTTGTTACATAGCGTGATCAGGTTGTTACATAGCGTGATCATGTTGTTACATAGCGTGATCAGGTTGTTACATAGCGTGATCATGTTGTTACATAGCGTGATCAGGTTGTTACATAGCGTGATCATGTTGTTACATAGCGTGATCAGGTTGTTACATAGCGTGATCATGTTGTTACATAGCGTGATCAGGTTGTTACATAGCGTGATCATGTTGTTACATAGCGTGATCAGGTTGTTACATAGCGTGATCTGGTTGTACATAGCGTGATCATGTTGTTACATAGCGTGATCATGTTGTTACATAGCGTGATCTTGTTGTTGCATAGCGTGATCATGTTGTTACATTGCGTGATCAGGTTGTACATAGCGTGATCATGTTGTTACATAGCGTGATGCATGTTGTGCAGATCTATACAGAGCACCAAACTTTAATTCAGGAGGTAAAATTTCGTCGAAATGTAGATGACAGGGACGCGTCACGATGTTGAACGATCCGAAAACTGGCAATGTTAGGGACAATCCGTTGTGCGGATGACGAATGTTTCCAGAGAGCATCCTTTCCCGCTGCTATGCATAGATCGCGATTCCCTCCGTCGTCCTCTTCTGGGATATATACATAGTTGCGTGTTATGAATTCATTCGCTTTTAATTCCTTCGAGCGTTAGCATTCACGTATTCATTTAATTTCTTTTAGTTTTAGCATGAGCTACTGCCCGAGAAAATCTGTGCAACTAACGAATGAGAAACTCAATTTTTCATATATTACACATGGAGGAAAACGCGTTATTAGATGCTGTATATGCGGGCGGATTTTTAAGAATCGTTCTTTGTCAAGATTTAAGTTTCATAGAGCAACATGTTATACTGAATCGACTCTCTCTCCTGCACTCGAAGATCCGAAGATGTATAGAGGGGAATGTTATACCGGATCAAGCCTCTGTCCTTCACTGGAGACTACTGTTGGTGAAAAATCTGGATACATCGGAAGTTGCGAGAATATGAAATCTTCAAATGATGACGATTCAGTGATATCTACGCTTGAAAATCCGAATAGACTAGTAAATATATTGAGGTTACTAATTACATCGAGGGATGCTGGTAATAATAGTCACACACAAGAGATTGAGGAAATTATAAGTAAGCTGAAAGCTTCTGAAGTTATAGCATGACAAGATCGAGAAATTGTGTTAATCAATTACGGCCATGGTTAACAGGAACTTTGAAATATCAAAAACTTGTACTTATAAAATACATCATTCAGACATTGTTGAGATGTTTAGTTTTTTTTACTGATAATGCAGGTCTCTTTCTGTGTGATGTATATGATTATATAACTGAGTGTTTAGAATGTCTAGACTATCACCTTTGCCTTTAGGAAATATGTATGGTTTTTTTTTGTGAAGGAATGTAATATGATAATGTTTATAAAAAATAAATGTTGTCTGCATTACTTTTTGTAAAGAGATATGTTTTTTACAGGTATTCAGGTAAACTGATTTTTAAAAATTGGTTAACATGAATGCTGTTTATCTTCTTTTTCTAATATTTTAAGTCCTTTTTCTATTTTTTGCGTAAATATATTTTCATGTCTATTTCTGCAATATTTCCCGAAAGTGTAATTCCATACTTTGAGTATGTGCTAATAAATGAAAGCGTAGTATATCTGCTTAACAGATTCTTTATCCATATTATTCCTTGCCTGTTTCATTACATTTTTGTGATATATTTATGGTTGTATAAGTCATTAACAACGCTTAATTTTTCTTAGATTCTTTCATTTCTAGTTCCAATTTCAAGATCTTCATTTTCACTGTGTACTCTTCTTCCAAACACTCAAGCCTCCTCTCATAAAAACCCCCCTTATGCCACCTTTGTTCTTTTCAGGCAATGGAGTTGAAAGTTCTGTATGGGAACTGCAGACGCTACCTTTACACTTTCTCTTTCTTCAAATTCCTCACGTGTTTTTAAAATTGCTGAATGACATGTTGGATCTGGATTTACTATTTCAATGTCCTTCACTGTGGTGATTACTGATGAATGGAATCCAGCTTCATCATCAAACTCATTGGCGATGGAATAGAAGAGCAACAATTATTATTTGGCTACTATTGTCTAAGAAAGGCGGTACATACATACGCCTCCAGTTTTGTACAATCGTACCTTGTCAATGGCATTTGCTTGCTTCATTCTTTTCTTTATGTTCTCATAATATCATTTCAGGGATTTTCATTCACACTGGATGATCTTCCTAGAATTGTACTCCTTTGCAATTTATTTCCTTGTCTCTTCCTTACGCTTAGCAGAGCTATCAGTCAGTTTATTTTCAACACTAATTTGTGTTCTAAAAACAATGTCGGTCATATATCTTTCTCTTCTTTCTTAAAATTTGCTGCCTGAGTCTTTTTATTGCTTTCGTCCTTCTACATTTTGCAATTTGTTTATGTATCAGAGACAAATGAAAGTCGAATGGCATTAGCAATTGTGAATTGATTCAATACAATTGCAGTGATCTGAGATTAGTGAATAATGAATAACGTTTATTTCTCAATACTCGGTACATAATTAAGTTATATACTTATATACTATAATAATATTTGAAAATATTTGGCTATTTACACTATAAATTCACTTCTTTGTTGTTTGCCTATACTAATCTATGGTCTCAGTACATACAACTCCTGGTTTTCTGTGTATCGATGACCCTCTGTCTACTTGTTTATGTTTCATTATATATACCTTTATTTATTTTTTTATTAAGGCGCCATATGTATGATTTCCTGTGTTACGTCTTGTTACGTGGTTACGTTAGATGATGATAGACAATGAGAAGATCCAGAACAAACAGGTGGTAATAGGTTAGGACGTATACTTCACTGTAAACTGATATACTGTTTGTCCTTCTCCGTCTCGCGCACTACTGTTTAACATATATAAAGTTTGTAAGGTTTAGAAAATAAGTATATAAAAGTGTTGTAACGCTGGATGAGAAAAGTTTTATAATCGAGTTATTCTCTATATTACCGTATAAACCTACATTCCTCCTCCTTCAATCTCTGTCTATCCTTGTATCTCTCCCGTTTTCCATATTTCTCCCATATAAACGTATACTCTACTCCTCAAACCATGTCTAGACTAGCACCTCTCCTCGTATGCCCTACCGCTCTCATATAAATGCATTTTCCTCCTTGAAGACTCTCTCAACCTAGCACCTACCTTCGTTTTCCCTATCTTTTCCCATATAGACGTATACTCTGTCATTCAGACCTTCCCGACTAGCCTAGCACTTCTCCTCATATTCCCCTACCTCTCTCATATAAGATGCATTCCCTCATTCAACACCGTCTAGCCTAGCATCGACCCTCGTATTCCCTATCTCTCGCATATAAACGCCTACTCTATCATTCAAAACTCCTATCCTAATACCGCTCCTCGGTTCGCTATATCGCTCATATTCTACCCTTCAAGTCCCTTTTAGTATAGCATCTTTCCTTGTATTCCCTATCTCTCTCGTATAAAGCATATCCCTCCCTCCTTTAGCATCTGACTAGCCTAGATTCAGCCCTGGTATTCCCTATCTCTCCCCTATAAATGCTTCTGTCTAGAGGCCTAATGTTTCAGAAGAGCATCCTTTCCCCTATAACTGCATGTTTAGAAGGTCTAGACTATCACTTTTGTCTTTAGGAAATATGTTCGGTTTTTTGTCAAGGAATGTAATAGGATAATGTTTTATAAAAATAAATGTTGTTTATATTACATAGCCCTCATTTTTATTAATCTTTTTATACACCTCATATCATACAGTCCAATATTAAGATGGTTCTGGCTTCTAGATTCCCATTTATTCAAGTCTCTTTCAGTAATAGTTCAATAAGTTTTTGTTTAGATTTCATGTGGCATCAATGTTTTAAGATAATACATTCTTCTTTAAACAATTATGAAATTATTTATGAAATCAATGGTATTGGCAGGTATAGCAGTAATAATGAGTACATAATTTATATATTATTGCTATATTCTACACACGCAAATGTTCCATGCTGCACGGTGCTGCAATTCTTCATGTTGAGAATGTTCGTAACACATTTCTGTTCATGTTGTTTTAGGCTATCTCCTTCTTCCTCTTCATTTACATTCATCTGGACATTCCTGTAACAAACATTCACATTATTTGTAGCTTGTTGTAGGTATATACTTCGATGCGGAGAATCAATGCAAAGGGTATTAAACTTCTTTCTGTACGAAATCACTCAGACTACAATCTAGACATTATTTACACATATTTGTTTTAATACAGTGATGCATGCTTTGACAAGTGCTATCCTAATGGAAATTATTTGCAACTTGCTGAAGGTATCTGCTTTGAGGTAAAGAATCAGTGAATAGACTATTAAACTTCTTTCTGCAGGTCCTCGCCCAGACTACATCCTAGGCGTTATTTACACAGTGATGTATACTTTAGATGAATGTTATCCTAGTGAAGTGTGAATTTATAAACTCAACAAATGTAACTCTAAATGAAGCTTTGAAAGGATAGCTGAATTATTTCTACAAACCTTAACAGGAAGAAAAGACAATTTACATGTCTTAAACTTGCCGGATGGTACTACACCATGATATACCATTTGAAACTTTCCTGGCATTTCCTCCAACAGTTGGCTTTTTAGGGTTGAATATCTTGTCGGAAGAAACACTTGCTTATTGTCTAAAACTGCAACCACTCTAGCACCGTATCTCGTATCAATTTTCTTATGGATTTTATATTATAAGGCTCCTCTGGCTGAAGATCTTGTAGTCTTTGAACGGTCAGGTAAATGCTACCCTCAGCCAATGTGTTAAGTTGAGATGTCAAACTTTCTGCATTAGGAAGAGAAAAAGAACAATTTTCTTTATTAGAGAATGTGTTGCATAACTAATTTTCATATATTTGAAAGTTGCAAAATTATTAACTTTTTTCTGTATAATATAATAATAAAAATGATAATATGTGTAAATATAATTGAGGTTCTGATTCACTAATGAAGTTCATTAAGTACTATATTTTCCGATTTAAATGTTTTAATATAATGTAAACATTTACTTTGTTAGAGTGAATGATTCGCGCAACAGACTTTTTATAATATTCTAAAGCAAAAACGTTAATTTTTAATGTGATGGAAACAGACTGGAAGTTCTTACTAAATAAAATGCACAAGAGGAGTGAAACATTAACTGATGAATGTTCGATCATTGCAAGCAAACATGAAGTCCCAGGATCGATTACCACCGGTTACCCTCGAAAGTTCTTTTAAACTCTGAAGAATGCTTACCATTCGGTTGTTCGGGTGCCTAAATCATGACTGTATTTGAGGAACGATCCTGCAGCCGGTGGCGGGTATCCTGCTGGAGCTGAATGTACGTCTCAGATACGTTAGCAGAACTGGATGCTGAAAAAACGTAATTAATTTACTCGTTAGATTTTTATTTATTTATTTACATATTTTTTAAAGAAAAGTTATATTATTAAGTTAATTTACTTTATTGCGCATTGCTTATACTGGGAAATGTCGATGTATTTTTAAACACCTGAGAAATTTCTATGACAAAAGTTTTTACTAAATAAAATGCACAAGAGGAATGAAACATTAACTGATGAATGTTCAATCAATGCATGCAAACATGAAGTCCCCGGATCGAATACCGCCGGTTACCCTCGGAAGAATATTTATACAGAACATTCTTTATTTGAATCGTAGGGTATTCAAGTAATTGTATTTTGTTTAGAAAGGAATATAATTCACTCTGTGAAATCCTGTATTTAAATATCTGGAATAATAATTACTCAACAAGATGAATACTTAACTAAATTGTTCACATTTTTTGAGAATTCGCGCAGTTAGCTATTAAATGTAGAATGAGCTTCCCTAAAATGAATACTTAACTAAACTGTTCACATTTCAGAAAAATTCAACTGTATAGCTATTAACTTTTAGAATACTCAGCTATTTACAAATAAAGGTCCGTCATTAAAAACAAGAACGCAAATATAAGTTAAATGTACTAAGTAATAAGTTAACTTTTTAATGAAGATGAATTGGTGATACAACTTACCAGACATGATGTTGGATGTAATTTCCACGTTGAAAGAATAAAGTTTGCAGAGTGCTTAGATCACAGTGTTCTTACGATAGTGTGAAAATCATTGGAGAAGCTGCTGCTTTTATATAATTTCCTCGCTAAAAGCTGAAGTGGTGAGAGTTGTGCAGAGCACTTAGGAAAACAATTACTGACATTGTTCGCTAATGTGGTGAAAGCGTCTAACGTTGTCAGCTAATGGAGGTCACCGTTACCATCAGGCAGAAGTAGGTTGCGGGTTTTTTCATTACATGCCGGGCTGTTATTCGCCAATGTGGTGAAAGCGTCTAACGTTGTCAGCTAATGGAGGTCACTGTTACCACCAGGCAGAAGTAGGTTGCTGGTTTTTCATTACATGCCGGGCTGTTGTTCGCTAATGTATGTAAACAGATCCGGAATGCAAACTTAAAAGTCTATTAATGTGGTGAAAGCGTCTAACATTGTCAGCTAATGGACAACCGCTTTCCTCAGTCAGAAGTAGGTTGCAGGGTTTATTTCGTAACATGGCGGGCTGTTCCGTGAGCGCGCTACTTATACACGCTAACACTCACGCTTGGGTCAATTCATATACAATTAATTAATCAAAAAAGAACTTAATTGCTCGAGGATGCAATGTGCAGGCATTAGTGGTCATAAAAAAATGTTTGACGAACATTACCTAATTAATTTGCCGAGGGGCGGCAGGCCTCGAGAAAACAAATCCCCCAAGTCAGAACGCCACAGTAGAACGCATGGGGGAGGGGGTAGGACCTGTTGGCACAGACACAGTCGGCATTAGGTAAGCACACAAAGCGAGAGGGGGCGGGGCCTAGCGACACGAGACCTGACGGCAAATAGTAGAGCACAAAGAGGGGGCGGGGCTTGTCGGCGTAGAACAAAGAAGCTTATCGCTTGTCGGCATCTCTCTGTGTGCTTAAACATACATTTCTATTACTACTTGGGCAAAGTACAAAAGATGGCTTCTGGGCACAAATTAAAGACGTATGGGATGTTCGAGCTTCTCGTTCACGTTACTACAGGGATTTAATTTCATCTACAACCCGAAAATTGAGGGCGGTTATTAGTGCTCAGGATTCATACACCCTATATTAATTTTGTTTATTTTTATTGTTTTAGTTTTTGGAAGATTGATTATTTGCATTTATTTCTTTAGTTATTTAAACTGGGTGTTTTAACAGGATTAATTTTTTGTATGCATAGATATGCCTAAAACTTAAAATGCTAGGTTTTATATTAATGCAATATTATGTTCTACACATCCAGTCGTAAAATTAACAACATAAAAAATATCAGTAACTAATGCGAGATGTGAACCGAGGAGCTTACGAGCTCAAGCAGCGCCTTCTTAACTCTGGGCCAACGAAACGTTGGTTGGTGCTCGCTTTTCAGAGCTTATAAGCGTCACCACCGAGAAATAGTATTATAAGGTGATCATTGCCCTCAGAGGCACAGACCATTCTAAAGTTCCTGCACGTGCGTTGTAAACACGGCTATTACGAATGTACACGAAGCCCTCCCGATCGTCATGTGGAATCTGGTGATGACCTCTTTTGTCCACGTGTGTACATAGTAGGTAGAGAAGGTATTTCATTCCACTCAAAAGTTTGATATCGATATTTCACGGGAAATGCATATTTTTGGGCCTCCTGAATCCAAAAGAAAAAAGCATTTTTAGAAAATGGTCCGTGGTTATGTCTGTGAACAGCATAACTTAAAAACGAAAAGTAGGATGAACACCAAACTTGGTATTTAGATTTGGTGCTTTCCAAAGAGGCGACACAAAAAGTTTCAGGACAATCCCTCCATTCCAAGCTACCCTTTACATGGAAAAATTTTCGGATTTTTTTATTTTCTTGATTAATACCACATATTAATAATATTTGCATAACAAATAAAATATATTTTGAATTTTTTGGGAGTAGCCTCTGAAGTCCTCTCCATTTGGAAAGAGTTTGAATAATCTTGTATAACTAGTAAACGTTAAGCGATAAGACGTACTGCACAAAAAAGTAGATCTCTTTAAAACACACAATTCATATTAAATAACTTTTTTGTACAGCAATCCATTTCCGAGATATTAGTTATCAGTGGTTTCAATTGTTCATTACTTGGTCATTATTTTAAGTCCTTTCAACATTCAATTGTTTCTCACGATTGCATGGAAGCAGTATGGAATGTTAAGGCAGCGTATAGCTCCCAGTTCTTAAACATTTGACTATCGCCCTTCCCTTCGTATCTGTAACGAAATGTGTAATGTAGTTATTTTTGCAAAGGTTTATTTGGATAAAATGAAGTAGATAGAAAATACGCTTTGGTAAGAACAGTTTGTATACCCACTAATGAACCATAGAGGGTGTAGAATGTCATGTGACTCTATCACATCGAATTTTTTTATGTAAACCGTTCATTCCATATATGGGAGTTATGGCATAACTTGTAATTGAATTTAGTTACGTGTTTAATTTCCAGTAACTCGTGTTATTTTAAATTATGCTTTCTGGTTCCGATAGTCCTCTGCCATTTTAGTAAGTGCTAGGGCTTACCGGTAGGGAGGACCTACCTGTTCGTTTGTGAATTAAATATAGTAGACTAAAACCTGTGGGTAGCCGTCTTTGTGTTTGGCTGTATCAGAGACCAACGTTAACTCCATTCATTTGTGGAAGTTCACTTACTATATACATATTGAACGCATTACTCTGCTATTAACGTTTGGAGTATTGCAGTAGCTAGCATGACATGCAATATCGCCGTGCTACAAACGTTGATTAGTTCTGCCAGGGTGTACGCTGGCAATCAGTAGTTAATTCTCGGACACCAGCTGGGTCCTAGGAGCTTTACGTTATGGCGTCTGGTACATTTAAACGAACCCGAGGCAATAACAGTTACTTTGTCAACGAATTTGCAATTATTGAAGGACAAGTGTGGTGCACTACTAATTGCACCATTAATTTGTGGTGAAAAAGAACATTAAGTATTGAAGGATAGGAGGCCCAGCTTGTTGGCACAGCTTAAGATAATTTTCTTGCATTTTTATGTATTTACTGGCTGCATTTTGATACCATAATTACTTATAGGAATATATAAATAATTAAATAAATGATAGTAAGATAGAGAAGTAATTGGAATAAATAAGTTCTGTATATTAAATCAATATATACTGTAATAAGCACTAATTGAAAAGATCTGCCCAGAGAAAAACTTCATTAGCGAGACATGTTAAGCAAAGCCATTAGCAGTAGCATGAGTTACGAACGGGCCAAGCATAAAGATTCCTGGAATGCAGTTAAGCTTTAGGTTCAGTAGGTTTCAGTCACGTAGACAAAAATTCTATATAAGAGAAAGGCAAATTAAATTCTTAGATTGGGGGAGATACCGCCTAGTAACAGTGCCATATAGGCGTATGTAAGAGTTTTGAGACTGGACGCATGTGAAAGACCGTTGGTGGGGTTGTTCTAAATTAGGCGGAGCTTAAGTAATAAAAGAGCGTGTATTGTAGCGTTTTGTCGTCTTGGTTTTCTTCGATCACAACTCTAGGGGCTCTTACGGTGATCGGTAGTTTATAGCGCTTAAGACCGCATTGTCAGTTACCTAGCGGTAGCTGCGAGGGGTTTTTGTCGGGAAGCATTTTAGCGACTTACGGCAAGTTACGCGTTTAGTTTCTTCTTTGCAGAAACAGTGTAAAATTTATACTACAGAAGCTAGCAGGTATAGTAATTCAACTGTTATGATTTCGAGTGCTACGATTCATAATCAATTTCATTCTTTACCTTCAATCTGTCGGCAACTCGCTTCAGTAGCTGATGTATTAGATTACATTAAAGTTCTCAGTCAATTTAAACTAGCGTTATTCTTTTACACTACGCCCACGCATACACTGAGAGAAATAGCTCATAGCCAACCATAGTAGCAACCGGCAGCAGAATTAACAGCAGATATTGGAGACGATGTCAAAAGGTGACAGTGGCGATTCGTTGTCAAAAGTGACGACCGTCGACCGGCTTTGACTTCTCTTTGTTATATATCTGTTGAGACTACTGAATATTTACAAGGATTCTTGGTTAGCTAAAGCACAGTCTAATTTGCACGTACAGTTTTACTGCAGCGGTGGTTTAGGGTTCTGTTGACCTTAACTTTTAGCCTGTGCATGTACTCATTTTGAACTATATTTTCTTGGTTGAATTTATTCCCGTGCGTTTTGATTTAATAGCTGAATATGCCTTAGTTCAGTATACATGTAATGGGAGAATTTCTACTTTTTTATTGGTATATATAATTTCTATACCTACCAATAACAAAGTTGTTATGTGTAGTATGTATATTTATATATACAGCGCTGTTTGAAACGATTACCTCATTCTATTAACATGCACAGCAAGTAATCCATATTTGGTAGCGCGCTCTGCTATTAGAACAATTACGCAATTAAGAAGCGTATCTGTTGAAGGAAATGTGGAATTCGTAGGTGTTCATTATGAATTTGACCTGCCACTTCGATCTAACTTTAAATATCTGCTTTACAGTAATTTTCTCCAGCGTATCCTAAGTCGTCCGCGATCTCCTCTAGAAGGAGTGAGAGGGAGAGGAGGTAACATAAAATGAATTGTAATAATGCTTTAGCAAAGAGAAGTAAATGTTGCACAGCAGCGCTTGAGGAGCTAAACCGGCCAGGGAGCTATACCGGTTGTGCAACACAAGTAAGGTAACGCATGTACATATTAAAGTAGAACTATGATAATTAAATGTAACAAAATTTGTAATTTGTAACCTGAAATGTGAACAATAAACTATATACAATTAATCACAATCCTCTCGGCATCCAACGCTGTATTGGGAGTTCTGATATTTCCCATTCTTAGTAAACGTTCTGTAAATCTTTTCGTTATCGAATATTTTCTTATATACTGAATCGACAGTTATTCTTTCCTAACATGTTTATTTTTTATCCTATCATCCTCGTAGATCATGTTTCACTCCTTAGGAATTTAATATTTGTCGATTGGATTTTTCTCAGTGGTTTTTGAGCCAGTACCCAGACTTCAGTGCCACAAAGCAACGTGGGTAACGCCATTTCTTAAATATAAACTACAAAATAATAAATAAAAGTATAAAGATATTGTGTATCAGATTTTGTATAATTCTAGAAACTACAAGTTTTACATTGGGTTGGCTCAGAGGAGTTGAAAGTGGTGAGCTATTTCTTTGCAACAATGGACTAATCAATTTCATTGGTAAACCAAAGTTTTAAATATATTTTTTTCTGTTTGCGTGAATACTATTGAAGAGGTTCTTCACACAACATTGATCGTGAAATATATCGCTGGTTTATCGTGTGACTAAAAGGTCGCTTTACACATAGGGTAGTAACCTTATTTTAAAAATCCTTAACTTAGGCTTATTATTTTATATAGAACTTCCATTAGTTATTTTAAACTGAATTTAAACACAGCAAAACTGTAATAAATTTTATTCGTTATTTCATTTAATGTCAACACTCACTCCAAGAGAAAGAAGAATAGCGTTAAACACATTTTCATGTTGTTTTTCACTCTATCCGAAATGTTTTAAAATGTCCTCCATTTACTTGTAGAATATGTCTCTCTCGATACAGGCTGGATAACATGGCTATAACTCCTTTTCAGTTTGTTTAGGGACGCCAGTTAAACCTTAACATAGCCTACTGAAAAATCAAGTGTATTGGAGGTCTGTGTGATCGTGAGAGCAATAGATGAAGTCAATATCGTTCACTCCATTGCACGAAAGTTTTCTATTTAATTTCTCACAAATTGAATGAGCATAATATAAAGTAGCTCAATCCCGCTGTCTTATCGTTTATTTACTGCCATAAATCTAGCAGTTACAATACAATGCTATCCAGTGATTCACCTCAAGTATTCTGACTTAACAGTGCCGTTAACCCTGCGTGGTAAACTTTGATGCTCGCATTCGGGAGGCCCCGGGTTCAATTCCATTCTGGCTTAGGGTTATTTCTTGGTTTTTGCTGTTAGGCGAATTCTGGGGTAGTTTCTATTTCTACTATGACTTTTTTCCCTCATTTCCCTTTTATTCCGTTTCTTTCTCAAGTTTCAGGTGTGTTTCGGGGTTTCGTGGCGTGGGGCGGTGCCGGACAGATGGCACGAATGCTTTCTCCAAGTAACGAGTATTCGCCATGGACACCGGAGGGCTGCCTCTTTACAAGGTCGTTCATCGCCCTTTCTAGGCAGCTCCGAAAGTGGATCAGATATTAGAACCCGATCGGGTGTTGATCGGGCCAGGAAATGTTAGGGTTTCTGCGCGTCTCTATGCCTGTCTGCCTGCTACCTGTAGCCTCCTGTAGTTGCTTCAATTCATCCATATCGCAGTGCACGAGGTGCTCCCCTCTTCCGCTGTATAAGCATACATTGCCATGAAAACCACTTGTTCATAACCATTTAACCCAATTTACCTAAGGTAACTTTTGGAGTACTAAGGTTATTGACTTCACTGACCCACATTGAGTTTTATTTATTTTTTGTATTACTCGAGCTTTATGAAATACAGAAGTAAGTAAATAAACGCAATATACTTGCATTGTGTTGTACATATATACCAATGTTTATTGCTTTCGAGAAAGTTAATTTTTCCATATGCCCCGCGCCATTTTGTCACAATGTATACTTATGTTTAAATGCGTGTCCGTGCGTCGCATGTCTCTTTACAGTCCTGGATCCGCCCGCAACTAAGTGCATTCTAGTTTCATTATAACTGAATGGGTCAATCAAAACAGTACCATAATGCGTATTACCTACTTTAGAAGAAACTAAATTTTGTATTGACTTATATCAATAAATGAAAACGTTAGAATAAACCTATGATGTGCCACAGAATTCTAAATGAATGAAAGCAACATATGTATTAAATGAATTACAGCTATATTGAATTGCAAATCAAAGAGATAGACATTCTTAACACGTATATCATTGTTATGAATACATTGTGGTAAATTTCTAAATTAGGATTTTTGAAAAATACTGTATAAGAGGTTTAATATTTGCAAGGAATGCTTATTTTATGAGAAATCAATTAAAACTGTATAATGTAAAAAGAAAAGAATGGGAAAATTGAATAACGTAAAAATAGAAAATACGTTAACAGGAATGAAAGAAAACATTGTATTCTCAATATTTTAAGCACACTAGGAAATTAAAAATGTCAACAAAAGAGAAAAATAAAATATAAATATATTAAAGAATGAATTTATATTGTAAACATGTTATTTATATTAAAATGTGATCTCTTTAACTTAAAGGATCGTGTATAAGCTATATGTTATTTTGTTACATGTAACAACCAGGTTAGAAAGAAAACAATGTTCAATTTTTTATTACCTTAAGAAAATTTTCGCTGTGAAGCAGACAACTTGAGCAGGCTCACAGAAAATTATTTAAATTATAACGCACATTGTATTGTTTCATATAGAAAAAGAAATTAGCTATTAAGCTTTATCAAATACAAAGAATCAGGGAACAAAAGAGAAAATTGGAGTAAGTGAAATTGAAATACAAAGGTACACGATATTATTCAATTACCTGAAAGAACATAAACCAGTTTTCAATGAATATCATTATTATTGCTATAAATGATTTAAAACGCCTTACCTTTTCTAAACACGTAATAAAATCCTTGATGAGAGCAATTGTTACGACTGAGCCAAGCGTGTTTTAAGATCACTTAAAATAAACCGGACAATACTAGCAAATTAAAATAAAGCTTTCACAACATTCTAGTAGCGTAGCGCACGCTAACACAGTTCAATAATTACTGAGTTAAACTCATAATCACCAAGACTCACTTCTGCCACCCCAGGCAATTGCAAGTTATAGTGTACGAGATAACGGGAAGCTTCCAGATCGTGATCCAGACTCAGAGACGGATCTGTGACGAGATCGAAACACCTGACCGCTACAAAATCCTGCATCAGATGTCTATTGTTGCATTGGATTGGAATGGATTGTGAAGCAGAGGCCATTTGGCACTGATCTAGGAATGAGGATATTGTACCGACGTCCCACAAGGGGGCGCCACCAGGAGGTAGGAAGGAGGTGAAGGGACACACTGGGCGGCGAGAGCCAGGAGAGACGATACAGCAATGTCAGGGTCGCTACAATTTCCAGATTGAGATTCCCCGGCAGTCGAATAGACAGATCGGTGGCCCCGCTCCACATAGGATCCAACGCCACCCCCGAGACAGATATAGTTCACAGAGAGCAAGAGAGCATCCTTTTTCCTGGATACGCTGCACCGAAACACATCCCCGAAACTTGCAACGCTGAAAGAGAATAAACGAGGTAAAGGATGTATGAAGTGATTAATGCAACGAAGTGGAAGGACTGGAAGTTCTGGGATGAAAGAAACCACACCAGCATTCGCCTGACTACCAGAGGAAAACCCCAGATAAAATCCATTGGTCAGAGTTGGCGGTCGGCGGGAATCGAACCCGGAACCTCCCAGATGTGGGCCACAGACCTTACCATGAACCTTTCCGCTCCGTACCGTTTATTGCATCCTCTACCCTAAGAATTTAGTAATTTGTAACATCCACTATTAACTTTTTCCCGAAGTCGCTATTAAACAGTTCTAGGCAATCTGGTTCCCTATTACTTTAGATACTTCACACAGAAGATCAATGGCAATGGTCACAATAAACCTGTTTTCCCCCAAAAATAAATAAGAGAGTTTGTTAGCAGTTTTTCCTTTTAATGAATTAATCACACCGCTGGTAGTTATTCGATATTAAAATTCACTTAAGTGTTTCTTTGACTAGCCAAATGAGTAGGCAGAGAAATCTCTGTGAAATTATAAAGGTTTTAAGCGTGTGTGTTTGTCACCGGAATAAAAATTAATGGCTAAGAAATCTGAGGTAATGTTTTCTTGGAAAGAGTCCTGTAATTTATCAGCATTAAGGTGAGAAAGCTAACATAAGGTCCAACACTGAATTGCGTAGATATTTTTTATCTAGCTACCGTAATAGAGAAAGGGAGAGCGCTCTCGGCAGGAAATTTCCGGTCATTATAGCTTCACCACCACAAATCTTTCCTTGCGGCAGTGCTCATGAAAGTTTTCTCCTTCCATGTCGGAAGTGGTATGCTTTGCAATTTATGTGCAATTAAAACTGTTACCGAACAAATTATAGCAAGAATGCTACCTCTGATAGTCTTTTTATGGGATTATGAATCACCGTTGTTTACTTTTGAGTCACTTTGTAGTGCCTACACATACCTGACAAACATAGGAAGATATAATATTTCCACATTTTTAGACGTGAATAGAAATAAATTAGAAAAACCCACGGCTCTAATGCATATGGATTCGGGAAGACGAGGAGAATTGAAAGAAACGATAAATAGATTATGTTTTTAACTTAAGATGTTTTCAAAGAATTTTGCAAATGTTCTTTATAAAATGTTTGCAGGTGATATATTTTGAATATATGAAATATTTAAATATTAAGCCTGGCTTAATGGAAATATTAGCTAGCGAGATGGCTCCGCGGTAAGTCTGAGGCTTGCATGCTGGTGGTCCCGGGTTTAATTCCTGTTCGAACGCCCACTCTCACCTTGGATTTTTCGTGGTTTTCCCTGGTCGGTAAGGGAGTATGCTATGGTGTTTCTCTTTTACCTCTACTTCCTTTCCCTCATTTCGCTTTCATTCCGTTTCCTTCTTATGTTTCTTATGTGCTTCCAGGTTTCGCAGTGTGAGGTGGTGCCGACATTGGCGCAGTTGTTTGTCCAAGGAAGTAGTATTCCCCGTGGACACCAGAGGACGTTTGGTTGAATGAGTCGTTCATCGCCCTCTCTGAACAGCTCCAGTAGTAAGGCGAGTCTTCAAGCTAGGAATTTTAGGAACTTCTGTGCATCTCTGTGGTCTGTCTGCCTGCGCCCTATAGCCTCCAGTGGTTCCTTTATCCCTCTTTTCTATAGGGTGGTAGCCATAATAGATCTATATAGGTAGAGGTGCGTAAAGCATCCCCCTTCATTGTGTTACCTAAACCTAGGATCCGTTCCATATAACCTTGTCCCGTATCTCTTAACCGTTAGGCCACTAGCCACCTCTCACTAACTTCTGCCATGGAATAGGTTATTATTTGGTACAAAATAGATTCTTATTTAACATGATAATTGATCTTAACATACTCAAAGTAATTAAATTTTACATTATCATAACCGTGATGCTATAATTATTGTCAGGCAGATATACATAAATAAAGAAATAATAGTACGATAGAGAAATGATTGCAAAAAATAATTTCATGTATTAAATCAGTGTACAATGTAACAAGACTGAGTTGAAGTGTTGTTCGGAAAGACGAAGGTAATAGGAAGTCAGGTTAGCGAAAGTCATTAGTATCAACCGAAATGCGAACGCATTAGCTTAAGGATTCTGGGAATTCAGTTAAGTTATAAGATCTGTACGTTTGTAGTCACTAGGTAAATTCTGTAAATTAGAGCGGCAAAAGAAATTCTGAGAAAATTGAAAGACTCAGTTAGCGACAAAGTAAAAGATGTGCAAGTACTGGGCGAGAAAAAATTTAAAGTTTAAAGGGGGGATCATATGTAGGCGGAGCTAAAAGCAACAAATGCGTACAATTTTAAATCACAGAGTTAAAATTTTAAATCAGAGAGGTACTGACACCTAAAGTCGTTCGTGCACACAGTTGTGCATACATTGCTCTCTCTGGTACTGTCTTCGGTACATACTGATCGGTGATATTTTAAGCGCCTAGTGATGCGCTTGTGTAATCGCAGCTTTCGCGGCTATTACGAGAGGTCTCGTTGATAAGCATTTTAGCGACTCACGGTGGGTTACACTAGCAGTTTCTTTTATTGCGGAAACAGTTTATTTCAAGTTTTGATACTACAGGAGTTAGCAGGTATAATATTTCAGTTGTTACAATTTCGGTGCTAGATTCATAATCATTTGCATTCTTTATCGTCAAACTGGCGGTAACTGGCTTCAAAAGCTCTAGTATTAGATCATATTAAATTTCTAGTCTATTTAAACTGGTGTTATCCTTTAGCAATACGCCCACGCATACCCTGAGAGAAAGATCCCTCCTACGACTAGAACAGCTGGCGCACGAGACAATAGAACGAACTACATATCACGGCAGCAGAATCAACAACGAAGCAGGTAAAGTAAACGGCTTCAAATGTGCCGATCATCGTCCTGCTTCAATCGTATAAATTAAATATATTGCGTAACAGAGTTAAGAGTTAATGCATCTGAAATGCATGCAAATTCATGTAATCAAATAAACGGGAGGATCCTTCGGTTTAAACCTGCCTCTCAGAATACGAAAGTACGTGCATCTATCACAACACTGTGTTTATATAGCTTTTATCCCCTCCCCTTTGTTTCCATTCAAAGGTGTACTAGTCGGCCACAATATGAGTGCGTGGGAAGAGGAACTAAACAGTTACGGAACAATGAGTGGGGCATCGCAAGGACAGTCAGGTAAAGAAAACAACCGCAGGCCTCATTTACGAGTGCCTCGCTAGTAAATGAGACCTGCAAATGTTGTACTGTGTTCATTGTGCAACTGCACATTCCCTTATCGCCTTGTCCCTCACTCCCCTCTGATCCCTAACCTTGATGACGTTCGCAGTAATCACCAAAAACACTGACAGCCTCCTCTAAGCGCACTCATATCGTGGCCAACTGGTACGTTAGTCAACCAGTGGAAACGGGAAGGAAACGCATCGCGGAAGAATACTTGTATGTGGGGCAAGGTTATAAGAAACAGGGCTTAAACCTAATCTAAACGAAACAGTTTAGTGACAGTACAGTTTGCCAAAGTCTTGTATTATGTGGTTGTAGCAGCTTGATGGTTTTACGCACAACCGAACTATCGTAAATTATAAGAGATTGTCGTTCTATTTTCTTGGAAAACTTAGGTTTTCTGTATCGTTTGTATAATTATGTTCCAAAATATTATTTATGCCTTTTCTCTTAACTGTTTCCTAAAAAAATCGAAAATAAATACCTACGTTTACTCTGGGATAGTGATAGAAATAAGGCATAAGATCTGTTAGGTCAACTGCCAAGAACACAATAGCATCGCAGTTGTGCCAAAGGTTTGTCTCACAGATATATCTCTGAGATCAATGAAGTGACACTGGGAAAAGAAAGGATTGCCCATTCAGCTGTAATAACAGACAGCACGGACAGTTATTCTTTTGTTTACATTTTAGATGGAGTACCAAACAAGAAATAAGCAGAGAAATTGCTGAAAGTATACTTTTCTTACAATAAAATGTCAACGCTTCTTTTTATACAATTGATTTTATGCTCCATCAAGAGAATTCATTTAATGAGCTTACAATGAGCGTATTTACTGCAGGGGTACATTTTAAGAATGTGATATTTTTATCCCAGGTGAGTGAGCCTGGTATTGTAGTTTTATACAATCAGCAATTTATACTCTAACATGAAAACATCGGCTCCTATGGTAGGATCTACCCAAAACGTGTAACATGGATGTTTTTGGTTGCACACTCAACGAAATTATTAATAATATAGCCGATGTTATTGTATTGCCTTTGAATACACTTCAAAACGCAGCTGACGTTTGCGCACTGAAGATGTGTAAGTACTGGGACAAGCAAATACTATATACTATGTAAATTGACTGTGAATCTTTCATGTTTCTAGATAACTCAATAGAACGAGCGCGTGGTTTGTAAACAATCCATCTGCAGTATAAGTGGCTCGAATCACTTGCCTATGCTAGATTTTATATATTGTAACAGTCATAAATAATCTTAGTTTAAACTAGAATTATGTTTAACATTGTTATCATCATTTTAATTTGCAACTCTTATTTTTATTTGCATTTAAATGCCATTATTGTTAGTTCTTTATTGTTAAACTGCATGTAGATATCTGCATAAGCGACATAGTACATTTGATGTAGATGAAATCAGGATTTTACTCATTTGATCTAAGACAATAAGGAAATTGCATATCACAGTTTAGTACGGAAGTTTTAATGGCTTCACGATTTTGGTTCTTTGATCCAGTAAATAGAAGTGTATTTTGTTATTATTATGTCATCTAGTGCTGGATTTAATGAGAATACATATAAAATAAATAAAAAAAGTACAAGTTCTAGACACTGTGATTAGCGCATAGCATACAGTCAGAATTCCACTCCGCTACTTGGACGATTGTTGAACATATTCTGGGTTGACCTTAGAGTTTACTTCCCGGGCGCCTCGGCAATGTCACCTTGTGACTTTCGTGTATATTCCAGCCTTCTAAGACAGCTTAAATTCTTTGTTAAACCTTTTAACATTATTATTTAAATGGCATATGCTATTCTGTATATTATTTGAGATATATGAGACGTAGTTTACGCCGTTCAAAGATTAAAATAAATCTTTATTTAATAATCTGTGTAACTTGTTTGTACAGCGTCCATTGTGGATATAGGCCTACCTCTAATTTGTCGTAGCCTATCCCGTTCTGATTACAAAATTCCGGCATTTTCCTTTGAGCTGATTTTAGTGGACTGATATGATAGGTCCATTTTAACAGAGACGTTTACTGAATTGCATGGATATGTATACTGCAATGTAAAAGTTTATAAAATCGGCTGGAAATCCGGAATTTCCTCTCAGTAAACGAGTCGTATGTTTTTGAGTTGCACTTTAGTGCGGAGAATTCTGTGTCCCTTAAACCGCTTTTCCCCTGAATTTTTAGCTTTCGTCTATCTAATAACCTCAAGTAATAAATATTGGTAAGCGAAGAAAATGAACTTATAGGGCAATAATAGTTTGAAGGGTGGTCTATCTTCCAAAAACGGACGGGGCGATTGACTCATCTAGTATATATTAACTTCAATATCGGTAGTAATATATTGTATATGACGTACAATATGAGTGGCTGTGAATGCATTTCTTGCATAACGCTTTCTTTTAGGATTTAGCAATTTTTTCTTAGTCCCTCAAACTTCAAACAACAATAACAACTGACGGCGTGATTTTAAAGTAACCTGTTGTTTTATATTTATTTTTATTTGTCAACAGTGACAACAACTGGGCTTTCTTATATTCTCAGTATTTCCATTGAAAGGTCGAGTGGTCAGCGTTCTACTTCTCAGTCTAATGGTCCCGAGTTGAATTCTTGGCTAAGGCGGGAAATTCTTTTTAACCAAAACAAATGCCTATTTTCGTAGAGTCTGGAAGTATGAATGTGGGAGTGTATGTGAATGTGTTTAATAGCAAAAGGTATTGAAAATCAAAGTTAAGATAACCTACAATTCAACGATTAATAACACCATGAGTTGTTTCTGAAGTTAAAGCCCCGATATATCATGGAAGTTAAACCAGCTATAGAAATGAATAAATAAAGAAATAAGACATGAGTTAATTGTAAATGTGGCACATTTAATGTTTAGTGGTACAGGGATCTAATTTATAAAGTAAGAGTGATTACAGTGAAAAAATTACTGATAAGAGTTTTGATAAAAGGGTGAAAATGAATATGAAATAAACAAATCCAAAATTACTGAAACAAACTAAGAAAATGATTAGACAAACTAAAACATGCCCATCCAAAATCTCCGCAATTGTGGTGATGGAGAAAATACGGCCTCGCCAGTACTTTTGCCAGGTCCAAGTACTTTAACGGAAGAATATTAAAATGAATACTTTTTTTCACTCCTTGCTTTATTTATTTATCATTATTTATAAAAATATTACCTGTATTATTAGGGGATTTCATTAAATAGATTTATTTTCTTTTAGTTTTAATATTTGTGTTGTCAATAATAGGTTTACAGTTACCAGACTTCAGTTCTGGTCACTGCTTTCGATGTTAGAAATTATATTGAAAGTAAGAAAATTGACGATTTTCTAAAGCATAATGTGTTATTAAATCCATAGCAGCCTGAAAATGCTATAATTTCAAGAATGACATAGATGGTATAAATAGGGTATTTTGTTGGAACTGACTATTACTACAACCAAAGATGACTTATTTTAAAGCAACAAAAGGTGCGCTTTGTAACTGTGCGTACTTTTACGACCACGTGTAACCCAAGGCAGTACTCATGGGGTATCCATAAGCGTTCATTCACTAATTGCAAAATGTTTAATGAGTATTCAAAAATACATGTAAATTCCTATTGGCGTAAAGATGCTGTTCGAAAGGCAATCAATATTTCCTAAATGCTACTTGGTTATAATGAGCGTAGTAAAATGACTGGGAAAATTGGCGAATTACAGCAAATAATACCTAATAAGTATCCCAATGTAGATTTGTTTTACTGTGCTGGCCATGGGTTTAGTTTAGCTATAAATAATTGAAATCCCATTTTGGTTTATTTTATTTTAAATAAATTATTTATTTTTAATGCCCTATGCACTGCTACCAATTGTGCTTCCCTTCACTTAATCTCCTAAACTGCTCCTTCGCAAAATCTGTAGGTCTCTTACTAGGCACTTCTTGAAATCCTTGCAATGGCATGATGTTTTTATTTATGCATTTAACCCTAAGGACTGTGAGAGCTTTACAGACACATAGCAAATGAGATAATGTTTCATTTGCTCTTCCGGATTTTCTACATATTTGATCGACTGCTTTGCTGATTTTGTAGATAGAGATGCCCATACAGCTGACTGTGTCTTGTTAATAAACGAATTGTCCTTTGTAGGGCAATTAAATCATTTTAAGCATTTTCTATGTCCTGATTATTATTATTTCTTTGATAAGACCCCTTGAATGCTTGTATCCTGATACATACTCCCAATACTCATTGTGTTTTTTCCTAATGCATTCCCGAGTCTGGGTTCAAGACCTATAAAAGGATTTGTCTGAGTGTCCCTCATTAAAAAGTTTTGGCAGACTTTTCTCTACACGCGAGATTATTACTTTATTGAAGCCATTATAAACAGAAGTTTTAACTAACGATATATAGTATCGTTGTTAAATGGTAATGGAGATTGGGGTGTGACTGTTACGCACAAAACATTTAACAAACCACTCATTTAACACCAGAAGTTTCTTTTAATTAGCAAGCTTTCTCCCGGTGTTTAAATTTTCATTACTGAATAGTTTCAGGCGAATAAATTAACTCCATTATCCTGTTCAATGATTTGCTTATTTAACAGTTACTTGGATCTTACCCAACTTCAATAATAAACTACTGTGACTTTTAATCATTGTGGTTAAAGCCATATAAAAACCACTTCGAATGGCGAGCAATATTGGTTTAAAACATGGTGTAAAATAAATCAATCTTCGCGTAAATAACGCCGGGCAAAAATTCTGATGTGTTATATTCATTACATTCATATATCTTTCTCTAACCATTCTTAGACAAAATATTGTTTTAAAAGGTTATTATTGTATCCACTTCATATTAATCGAGATTAACTATTTGCAGAAATGGTTTTATTGCATATTTTTTTGCAGGTACTAGAGGATTAGGGGAATATAGTAGACTTAAGCGACAGTGAAACCTTAGGGATCGCTATGATGGCTTTGAAATTCTGTTCTCTTTACATGAACACGAGAAGAAAAGAAAAAGCGAGGAAAGAAAAGAAATACCGATTTTCCTCCTGAGAAAACTTTAATATTAAAACCGATAACAAATAATATACAGAGAATGGTTAACGTCGCAAAAATTTTTATTTAGCATAAATAAATATTGTGCTTTAATGAGATCTACACCTTTTCTCTGGAAAGATTTTGTATGTCTCTTACCGTTTACCAATTATACAAAACTGATTCAGAAAAAAGAGTACTTCATACGCTCTTCCCACGAAATTAAATAAACATTTTATTCGTCATGAAAGTATCTTAAACACATGGTATTTTAATAAAACACGTTAGCCCTTTTTAAGGAAATCGAAAGTAAAGAAACATTTTCCCCGTAAAGGGTACAAAATCCTCGTATTGTATCTTTGAAATACCAAGTTAGGTATTTATTGGGATCTTAATTTTTAATTATCTCATTCATAGACATCCACACACACCTACATAGAGACTGGTTTATAAATATGGTTTCTTTAATTCAAGGGACCCTAAAACGTGTATTTCCAGTGAACTGTTGGTATCAAATTTTTAATGGAACACAATTCTTTCTCAACTTACTGTACGTAGTTATAGATAAAGCAATAATGTAATGAAGGGCACTTAGTCTTATCCTATGTTACATAATTATCTTTGCAAACTTCGCAGCAGATTTGTGTCGTTTTAATTTTATGACCATATAGTTTGCACGTAAATTTTACTATAGAGATTATATCCCCTTCTTTAATATTCTCCTCCTTAGAAACCTATGATGTATCGATTCGAAAGCTGTTTCGAAATCTATAAGCACAGTAAAAATTAATTAAATAACATATTAAATTCCCAAATTTGGTCATGTTTTCTTTTCGAATAGATTCGGTTGTACAGATTTCCTTTGTATATGCAAATATCACTATAAATAGTAATAAATAGTTATACCATTTAGTTACTTATATGGTTAATATATATTTACTTATTATGTATATCTCATTTAGATAAATGAGCAAATTAATTATCTACTTATAATGCGTTTTAATAAAGTAGGGGGTATTTTTAAAAGATCATCTGCATATCACTGCTACAGAGGATTAGTTCACACATTTATAAATGTTTCCTTATTTTATCTTCGGATTCCCATTCCATTGTATTCTAGAATATTCTTATATGTAATGTTCTAAAATGGAAATATGGACCTGAATTTTTGGCAGCAGTAGGTGTACGACTCGAATCCTTGCCTCATAATCAGTTCGAATTTCGGTAAGTGAACAAAATCGACCGATTAACTGAATAAAATGTTTTCTGTTAACTCAATAGATCGTTTAGTAGCTGTGTCCGCGCATCAACTAAGAAATACTAGTTTCAGCTGAATGGCGGTATGCAGCTTATACGGGAGCCAGCCAAATATACTGTATTCCCTCTATGGAACTTCAAAGAGAAATAGCATTTTATTTTGGGATATTTCCATACCTAAGAACATGCTTGGAAGCTACCCCACCCACCCACACACACACATATTATGACTTGGTCCGGTTTTTCAACTGTCACTTTTCTCACTTTGACCTTCACTTAACCAATGTCACTCACTAAGATGCACTAGTTCAATTCTCCGTCTGATCACTTCCTTCGTGACTCAGCCTCTTCACGCCGGACTGTTCACTTCATTCGGGAATCGTCGAACACAAGACTTCCACAACCGTCGCTCCGCGGTAGCACTTGCTGCACGTCACAAAAGCGTCATCAACTCGCCCGAGAAGCGCTCTTGATGTCGCACGGGAAATTCGCCCGCCAACTCGCTCGCTCACCGATTGGTCGACGCGACTCACCCTACTGTCACCACTCGCAGTGACTTGACTCGCCACTGCAGCAACTCGACATGCATGCACTCGCTTGCATTTCGCGACTGCCTCGACTGGCACTGATTGACTGACTGCCCGCGAAAGCACTCGCTTATATAGACGGTGAAACCTTCCACAGAAGGTTCTCGAACCGTCTAGAACTATTTCGACGCAATTCCTGGAGGAGGGGAGGGGGAGATAAAGCTTCCAGAAAGTTCTAGTTATCTCCCATTAACACCTCGGGTGTTTACGCTGACAAGTGGCATTATCGTAGTTTACTCGGACCGCTCGGCGCCGGACTCCCGATAACTACGGCCATGGCCGCTGCGTCACAATACGGAAATTTCTTTGATTTAACTCTTGATGGTTTTCATTAGTGACTTTTAGTACAGATGATTCTTCAAAAAGAATGATATAATTATTAGTTTTCTTCACGCATATGGTAAGTACGAGGTGCATTCAAGTTCTAAGGTTTCTGATGAGTTTTCTCACAACTGGGAGCAGGTAGAAACCTGCGGTTTGGCTTAAAATATGAGTACACTTTGTGAATGTGGACAGAGACGGCATCACTGTATGGTGTACATAACCATAGTGGATACAGCTAGAATATGGAGTATTTTTATGTTTAAAATGGTGACGTTCTCATTACAAGAACAGCCAGTAGTCATTCGTTTTCTCCACTTGCATGGTGACATTGTGTGAGGCATGTGGTGAAGGTGTCATGAATGTGAAAAATGTCCGTTCGTGTGGGTAGGTCACTCCCCAAGAAGATGGAACGCCGTGTGACACCGAAACGACACAACCTCAGCCTCGTACCAGCGGGTCAGACATCATGCTTACGCGAGTGAAATAAGTTGAATTGGAGGATCGCTGATTAAGTGTGGAAGAAATTTTGGGTAAGCAACATAATGTAAAAAATAATGATTGGCATGGGACAGTGATGGTGTAATCCTTACTCATTGTGCTCCAAAAGATACTACGTTTACAGGAACATTTTTTCTAGATGTTTTGAAGTAAATCCTTTCATATTGCGAGAAAAACGGATGAAAAAAGCCTGTACGTCTTTCACGATGACAATTCACAGAAGGAGTTCTCGTGAAAACTGCTTTTAAATGGTTTCTTATTTTCCCTACTCACCTGATCTAACTCCTAGCGATATTTGACTTTTTCCAACTATGAAAGACTATATCGTTCGTAGATGTCATGAAGTCATGGTGTTGACGTTATGAAAAATGTGTATGTCCACAAGGAGATTACGTTGAGAAGTGACAGAAGTTTCACATTTTGGTACAAATAGTTTGTGAGAAAAAGAAACTGGACACCTTGGAACATGAATGCACCTCGTATCACTAAGTGAATACATGAAAGTATACCTTCTCTATACAGGAGTTTTCTGCATTAGACCGAAAAATTATGCAATTTGAAACGGCAACTCTAGGCCGAGCCCGAGAGCTGTAATTATAGATAATTTATTAATTAACTTTTATTGATGTTAAATCATACTATGTAAATATCTTTTTCTCATACTGCTTGTATATTTTAAGAAGGGTGATTTAACGTTATGTATCTATTTAGGTTACTAATATTAGTAGAGTTATAAATGGTTTAATGTAAATAATTTAAGCGCTATGTTAAAATACTGTCCACGACGAAATGTTTTAGCTACAGGAATAGTGCTTTCGAAGGCACTCAATCTAGTTTTATGACATGTCTTTGGGTCGCAGTGCCATTATTCCTACAGCGAGGGTGTAACGCCTTTGTCCCTTTATTTGATAATTCGCCGTGACCAAGTGAGAGAGACAGATAGCTTAACGGTAAATGTAGGAAAAGCCGCGATTTATATTAAACTTGGACCAATGAGATCCCTGGAAGTTTATATGAAATAGTTAGACGCGTCGAGTGGCGCTAAAAATGGACCAATAGGAAAGGAAGCAGCCTCAGTAGCCTGAGACTATAAATGGATCTGTTTGGAGCAAATTCGGGACAGTTTTGTCATGGCAGTTTAGCATTGCAGTTTGTTTGACGGTTTTGTCATGTGTGGTCAGGGAGAGATGCTGCAGGATGTGTGAGGTATCGCGCCAAAAAAGGAAATCAAGACAGTTTTAGAAACACACCTAAGATCCGCTACTCGTAAAGAGATAATAAGCATATTTGAACTTCGTGTCATATCCGCGCCGCATTTTAACAGCGGGGGACAGTATTTTAACAGCGGCAATACCAGTTTTGTATACTACGTGTGTTAGTTAAATAAAAAGAAACGGCAGTGTCATCTTTACATAAACAAAGCACGTCTATGTCTTCCTATATCATCACCCGAGATCTACGCTTCCTTTACCGAGGATAAGTCCATGCTCCTATATAGGTTAAAGAAAACTACTGCAGCTAGCCGAGGATAAAATTGAAGAGAACCAACACACGGCGAACTTCTGGAGCCAACGGGAGAAGCATCAAGGTAAGCCTACACCTACGGACGGAGGAGGTGACGGCCGCAAATCAGATAGATAAAGTTCTTTGAAACACTTCTTGTTAAGGCGTCCGTGGACTCCAACGCTCCATTTGTGGTCCAAAAGGGGTTTGTGTGATTAAATTTCTCGATCCTAGAGGAAGGGATTGAGGTAACTATGTGCATGAAACTTGAATAAATAAAGCATTAATGTTACAGATAGTCTGTTTATTCACCCAAAAATACAATAAAAACATATCGAAGGAAGAGGAAAAGTAGGGTTTGTCAATAATACTAACACCCAGTTGGCTTATTCTTTCAAACATATTTTGTTTACTTCCGGAGCTCGATATTATGCTTCCTTGTTTACATGCAGACCAGGAAAATTTGCGTAGGTATATGGCGTACGTGGCAGCATCTGGTTTTGGCTGTGCGCATCAGAGGCTTTACCAGAAACGATTTCCAAACCGAGTTCTTCTCCACAGTACCATTTGCCAGCATTCATCACAGGCCAACTCGAAGTAATGCTCGGTAAACAGAGAACCATCCTTTGGCGAATACTCGAACTATCCCTCACCAATTGAACATTAGCCATTCGACAGTCTAGAAAATTCTGCAGGAACAGCCATTGCATCCAGTCCATGCTACTAAGTCAGGTGAATGTCCATATGGACAGCAGTTTTGTAGTCGGTACTTGAACCAAAGTCCGGCACGTGTGTTATTCACGGATGAAGCATACTTCACAATTCAGCGGTTTTTTCAACTCTCAAAATTCCCATTCCACATTTGTACGTCAAAGTGTGGGCGGGATTGTGAGTAACTATATATACAAATAATTGGTTAAGTTAATTATGGTTTCAGTTGCAAACAAAAGGAAATTTTACACAAACACAACAAATCTAAATTCAATTCACGCTGGCTAACACTAGAACGATGCAGTCCCGAGTTCAAAGTTCGTGACGTCATAAGCACCTTCTACAATCGACAGCTACAGAAATATACTTGCAATGACATGCAATAAATGACGTTACAATGACTAATGTAATGATGTTACATTACAATGACTATTCATATGCCACATGTTTGATATCCATCATTAATTTTAGCAATACCTCGGATATCGACCAATCGAGGTATTTATCTAGTAATATGCTTGAAAGGCTGCGACTTTATCGGATAACATTTACTGAACCTTATTAGTACCAGCATACAGTGATTAATACTCATCAATCTCTACTGGAGAAATTGGCGAAATCCTACTACCTCAACGTCCACTTCCGTCCATTTCACTTCAGTTTCCATTACTGAAAACCAGCATATTAATTCCACTTCAACACTGAAAGTTGCCAGTATTGGTAGTATATTGGTAAAATATCCGATTGTTTATTTACCATGGCGTGCTGTGACAGTAGACAATTGTAGTTCGATTTCGAACAATAAAAGTAAGATAATTAATATCTACACAATCCGTTACATTAAATGTAAATGAATAAATTTTATTCATGCAGTAGTCCTAATAAATCCTTTTCGAGGTTACGAATTTCATCAGATAAATTCACTGGTGCTACACACTCGAATCTATCGATAAACTCACAATCTGTCCGGAGATTACCCATGATCAAGCTGTTTGATTAATCAATTTTATTGCCGACTGCTCTTTTAAAACCAACAGTTGACGTGGTATCTAACGTGCATTTTATAGCTAATGTGGAGGTGTTGGGGGAATACAATATATATATACAGGAATAATTTCAGCAAGTTTTACATGCATTTTCCTCTATTGGAGGAATACGGGCATTAATAACGATTTATTGTCTCTTACATAATGCGCAACGAATTCCACGGAATTTAAATTTTAAGCTCATCAAATACTGAAAAGCCAATTATCCGCTTTAGATGTTCTATTTAAATGTCACTTCTGCATTCAAAACATTTACTGATTATTTGTCACTGATGTTCATTTCTGGGCCGCATAAAAACCTTTGTGTATTGTGAGTACAACAGCGTACTAATAGTATTTATAATGCGTTGTACCTTTGGCTGATGTAATGGGAAGACCATGCTTTCACATTTGGTTTTTATAAGAAGCCGATGGGTTAATAAACATTATAACTCAAGACATTCATAACCATTGGAATTTAAAGCTCAAATTTTTGGCCATCGCATTCTATTAAAATGTTAGAAAGAACTCTGAGTTTTCAAAACCTATGATATATACGAAATACATATTCATTTTTAATTCATATAAAGGGTGCTATCTGCGTTTTACTATTCTGGGTCTGCGTAATACTCAGCGAATTGGTAACACTGTTTCCCAATGAGAGAATTACCTTCAAACAAAATACTGGATGCATCAGAAGGTGGTTAAGGATGGTTAAGTTGAAGCTTTGACGAATGTGAATGTTGTTACTACGAATTAAAGAAAAGCGACAGGAGGGGAGAAGTTTCGAAATCAACCAAATAAGAGCGAGAAGCTAGAGGACAACAATAACACGTTACAAAGAATAGCGTTTTTAATAGTGAAAGAACTGTCAGTTCGGTAGATGGTGTCTGAGATTACTCTGGACGAACAACTACAAACAACAAATACGTTTTTTCTCCAAATAAAGGTTATCAGAAACACAATGTGCAGCCCCAACTAGGAGAAAATAAAGTAACTAAGCGCCAATTAATATCTCCGTAATGCTCACTACCGTTGTAATCACACTAATGCTATTGACGCGATATGGGCATTAGTGTTTTTTTCACAGCCTATTGTGAGTTACCGTAAGCGCTGACGTGACCAATCTTTTACGCATGCGTCACTTTATCGCAACGAAAGCACCAATAACGTAACACAAATGCTAATTCATTCGGCTTGAGGGTTTACGATAAATGTCATGAGTTTATTTCAACACAAACGACGTTCTAATTATTCCGTTTCGAGAGGTTATTTCTGCAAACCCTTACGAGATCATAAAGCTTATGGAAGGAAATGCATGCAAAAAATTCAGACATGTTCAAACTCCCTGTGACCATGGTCCCAAGAGTATTAGCTCCTTCTTTTCCAAATGGAATTACAGTCGGTAGTCTTGGTCGTTTATTTTATTTAAGACCAATATAGAATTATGCAACCTGGTTCCTGAATTGCGATTCTTCTATTAATATGAAGCTTCATTATATCCTTTAACAAATCGTTTCTATTATTTGAAGTATGGCGTTATACATTAGGTCCTCAATTTTATCTATTATGTTGAGAAAACATATCGGTGACAAAGGCAAAATCTCTAGCTTGTTAAAAGACATTATTGCATTTACGCTAGATAAATTCATGAAACGCCACACAGACTCACAAAACCGCAATTTCAACTCTCTATTGAATGGCTTTTGTTTCGTAACACTGGAAAGACAAACTACAAATAAATTTTGTTTGAATCAGATTCCAGTTAAACAGTTGACATTTGTCCGCATTTAGATACTAAGTTGGTAATTTTAAAATTTTACAAAATTTATATTATCATGCTCATAAATCTTTTAAACACTTATTGTAGGTATCCACATTATCTACGTATCTATATGATGAAAAAGAACATTAGAAACTCTCTATCCAAGAGGTTATTTTTGCCCCTTGGAGAGGTAGTGGCCCTTAAAACAGGCATAGTTTACGTACAAGCAACGTACCCTCTAATGCTTAAGTTCGCCATGATATTAATGATTACATTTCGTTCGAGAGAAAAGCTTGATCAAACGATTTGATAGCTAAAAGAGTATCAGAATCAGTGCATCCGCCACTGAAGTGAGCTGATTAAATCAACAAGTTTGGTGATTAGAGCCCTGAATAGAAAGCCAAGTCATTAAATTTTCTGGATATTTCCTGGGGCTTTACTCAAGCTTGATCCACTCGTAACTTTGAATACGTTTTCCAGGGTCATACATGCATTCATTTCAATAATTACACAGATTTTGTGATTTTGCTGTTTTAGATATTCAGGTCTTTTTATAGTAATTTCCATGTCCTGATTCCAAAAATGAAATCCATATTATCGTATCAGATACCATTTCTTTCAAAATTCATATATTTCATTTTTATTTATTTGTGTACCTTTTATGTGATCATGAACCATTACACCACTGCAACAATGCCATCTATTGGAATAAAGCATCTAAAAGGAAATAGTTGACTGTTTTATGGCAGGTGGCAGCACATTCTAAGCTGCTTACACCATTTTGTATTGAGAATTCATCTGTTACAGGCCTTAACAGTTGTTGTATAAAGCGAGAAATTAAAATTTAAATAATTCCATTTTGTTATCTTTATTATATGTAACTCAGTACAGCATAATGGAAAGAAGGTGTGTAAATAATCCAAATTTCTTTTTGTTATATTTGTGGTAGTTTTATTGTGAAGAAGCAGTAAAAACAACCTCATTTGTAAGAAAAGCGTACAAAGCTTACTTCGGAATTGAAATAGGAGATCAATCCAAGTCTTAAAAAGTCGTTTGGACCACATAAATCGGCAGGCCCTTATTTAATCATTCCTGCATTTCTACAACATGGTATTGATTCAGTTCAATCCCTACTTGTAGTATTTTTAGAGTTTGTCTAGCCTATGGATATATACCCATGGCTTGGAGACAAACAAAAGTGGTGTTTATGCCTAAACCGGCGTCCTAGTTACGCCCAGGCTAAGGCTCATCGCCCTATAAGTTTCTCCTCTTTTATGCTTAAAACGTTGGATAGATTAGTGGATAGACACATTAGGGATAATGTTTTGATGGAACATCCATTAAACAAATACCAATTAGCCTACCAAACAGGGAAATCAACGGAAAAGCACTTCATCAAGTGGTCTCGACTAATGAGAAGGAGTTCAATACCAGAGAAATAGCCATTGGTGCTTTTCTTGATATTGAAGGTGCGTTTGACAGGACATCTTATGATGTGCTGTCGGACGCTCTTTATGGACACGATGTACCTTCACTTCTTTATGAATGGATACGTTTTGTCTTACAACATAGGAAGTTAACCATGAATCTTTGTTGGGAGACGCTGGGTGTGTCCACGGAGAGGGGCTGCCCGCTTGGGGGGTATTTCATCACCCCTGCTTTGGAACCTTGTAATGGACACACTTCTTTGCGCACTCAATACTGATGGTTACTTCACAGTTGGTTTTGCAGATGAGATTGCAATAATCATAGAGTGAAATTCCCTCACACAGTTTCTCAAGTGCTACAAATGACGCTTAAGAAAGTGGAAGCTTGGTGCAAGACGAATAATTTAACTGTTAATCCAAGGAAAACAGTAGTGGTACCCTTTACCATGACAAGGGAGGCTGATTTAATCAGACTCTCTTTCTCTCCCTCTCTCTCTCTCTTTGGTGAAGTAGTTCCCCGTTCAACACAAGTTAAATATCTTGGGCTTGTTTTAGGCAAGAGATTAACTTGGAAACATCATATGGAATTATGTATTACCAAGGTCTACAGAGCCTTTGGACATGTAGAGGTATGCTTGGTAAGACATGGGGTCTGAAACCCAGTATAGTGTATTGGATATACACTGTCATGGTGAGACCTATATTATCCTATGCCGCACTGATGTGGTGGCCTAGAGTTAATTTAAAGGTGTGCAGAAAGGGACCCTGTAAATTGCAGAGGACATTCTGCATTTCTATTATGGGAGCTTTCAAAACTAGTCCCACTGCGGCAATGGAGATGCTGATTGGGCTCACACCCCTCCACATATGGATGAAGGCAGAAGCCATGATCGCGTACCACCGTGTTTGTCCTCAACTATCTCAAGCTTCCCTGGGACAAGAATGTATAACGGATACTCAATATGGGGACTGACATTGTTGAACCAAGATTCAAGTTTGAATTTAATTTTGCGGTCTCCTATCCACAGCGGGGTGAATGGGAAAGACTGATAAAACCTCATAATAAGAAAGGCCCAATCTGGTATACTGACGGTTCTAGAACCAAATCAGGCACGGGGGTGGGATTTACGGTAATGGCACCCAGATTTCTTATAGTCTGGGTACCTTAGCTACAGTTTTTCAGGCTGAGGTTTATGCAATCCTAGCCAGTGTCATGGAAAGCATTAAAAGGATATATAAGAAAATAAGTTTGCTGCTCTTAAAGCACTTGAATCATCAGTAAAATCAAAGCTGGTCTCGGAATTCCGGGAATCCTTAATGACACTGGTTGAACACAATAAGGTTCAACTTATGTGGGTGCCAGGACACACAGGTATGCCGGGTAATGAGAAAGTAGATGAAGCAGCCAAGATTGGTAACGAAATCCCATTTTTGGGTCCGGAGCCTGTACTGGGGTTGTCCTGCACAACATTGAAACAGGCTATCAAGAGCTGGGCTCAAGCAGAAGACAGGAACTACAGGGTTTCAGACATCCCAAGTTGTTTATTATAGACCTGGACAATAGCAGGGCAAAGTACCTGCATGGTCTAAGTAAAAGAAGGCTTGCATGGGCAACATGATTCATTACAAGACACTGTGCCCTAAAGTTTAATCTATACAGAATGGAATTGTCCAACAACCCTATCTATAGTAGATGGCTAGAAAGAGATGAGACTGTTGCTCATCTGTTATGTGATTGCCCTGCTCTTGCGAATCAAAGAGCAAGTATTTTTGGCAATCATTTTCCAAAGATAGATGAACTATCGAAAGCCTCAGTTAGCAGTCTGGTTAAGATCATAACGAACAACAGGCTACTTAGCTGATGAAAGGGGGAATGCACAATAGATCTTCGAAAAGGTCCAAGTGCTTAGGCACAAAACCCACCACTTTTCAAACTAGAACTAGAACTAGAATCCAAGTCTTGGGCTCCTCATAATGTGTGCAGTGTTTGTGTTGAAGACTTACCAAATTGGACCAATGGGAAGAAACAATCAGTACGTTTTGGAACACCAATGATGTGGCGTGAACCTCACAATCACAATACTGTTCTTAAAGCAAGAAACAAAACAGGAATTGCATACACAAACTTGCCATCCGATATGGACGAGTGGCCGATGGCCCTGGTATTGCTATACCTAAGCCACCTACAGACAGTAGTGAACGTATTTCAAATATAGACAGTAAGAGCGATTCATCATCATCACTTGTGTTCGAGGAGTTCGTTCCTGAAACATCAAATGCGACACAACCATTATCACAAGCCAAGCTAAACGATATTGTAAGGGATTTAACTCTTCCCAAGGATACAACTGAGGTGTTAGGTTCCAGATTACAGGAAAACAACTTACCTGCAGCTGATATATCGGTGAATTTCTACAAGAACACAGAAAAGGATTTCTTGCAATACTTCAGCGAAGAAGAAAATCTAGTTTACTGTAATACTATTCCAGACTTAATAAAGAAACTGGGTTGTATTACATATGATCGCACATGAATGCAGGCCATTTATTGAATCTAGTAAAAGAAGTCTTAAGGGTGTGCTGCTTCACAATGGGAATGCTCTTTCTTCAGTTCCTCTCTCCCAAGGTGTGTTGTTCTTGTTTACCTGCCAATCATTTGTCTTTCAGTTTCTAGAGTCTTTATTCTTTGTCCACATTCCGTATAACTTAAATGTGGATAATGTGATGCCCATTGCTTAAGAAAATCAGTGCTTAAAGGAACAATAGGGTTGTCGAACTCTCAAAGAAACATAATAAACTTTTTCCTTTACTTTCTCTACCACGTACAGTATTGATAGAGAAGGATTGGATTCCATTCAAAATTCGATTCCGAGATTTCACCGAAAATACATGCTTTGAGGCCCCTGAATACAAAAATACTATGTTTAAGAACCTTTCCTGTGTGTGTGTGTGTGTGTGTGTGTGTGTGTGTGTGCGCGCATAACACAAAAAACGATAAGTCGGATAAACACCATACTTGGTATTTACGTTCAGTATCTTCCAAAATTGTGCCACCAAGTTTATCAAGAAAATCTTCCTACCCCAAAATAACATTTACATGAAAAATGTTTCGAAACTTTTTATTGTTAAAAAATGACTAACCATTTTGATTAAAATGCATATCTTAAATATATTTACATGATAAAATGTATGTTATGAATTTTCTGGGAATAGTCTATGAAGTCCTCTTCATTCGGAAGGAATTTAAATAGTCTTTTTATTACTCTATTTATTTTACATCGCTTTAGCTACAGGATCATATCGCAACGGATCTGTTAGTGGATAATTCTTGGATCGAGGTGTGGCGGACAGTTAGCCTTCTAGGTCTCATCCCTGTAACCTTGCCATCTTGCTTCATCACGTGTCCACAGGGATCCTAGTGCATGGCAACCGGATCTTCTGCTTCGTGCCGTGCAGATGACGTTAGGATGCAGTCCAGTCTAACTGCCACTTTCACATAAATAGGCGGATAGTTAGTTTTCTAGGTCCATTCCTATAACCATGCCATCTTGCTTCGTCACGTATCCACATAGACCCTAGTGCATAGCAAATGAATCTTCTGCTTCGTGCCGTGCAGATAACATTAGGGTTGCGTCCAGTCTACCTGATTTCATTGTCTGTGGATAGATGGCACAACATTCGCTATTACCACCTATTTTTCATTTTTACTATTGTTTTAGACTTAAGGTGGGACTTTGGGTCGCGGTATTAAACCTCCAATCCGGTATTTACCTTGGCAGCTGAGGACCACGAAAAACTTCAATCAGATTGGTCGGCCCACGGAATTTGAACCCGGGATCTCGCGATTGCGCGCCACGGCGTTGCGCTTGAGCCATCCCGCTTAGTTATATAATATTGTTTGTCTTGGTAAACTCCACGCATAGCTTCAACCCCATTCAGAGACACCTTCGCCTCCTCCAAGAGGCGTTGGCGGTTATCCATAAATCCGGCAAAAAGCCACACCATTCTCTTTAAAAGTGCCGCTTTCCCGCAAACTTCCCCACATTCACCTATCTTAGGAAAAGGATAGAATGGACGAATGCCATCACCTATTTGGGAGCTAAGTTAGATAGAGGTCTAAATTTCGAGGGAAATATCCGAGATCTCGCGCACCACTAGGGCTACAGCTTCATTGTACGTCATTCTGAGGTCAGGGGATGCCTGTCCCGCTTAAGCTATGCCTTTTTCGAGCGCTTATAATCCCCGTCCTGCTTTACATCTGCGAGATCTGGGGCATGGCCTCAGACTCGTCTGTGTTTCTGCAACGGGTGCGGAATACGGGCCTTCGGGCTATCTATCCCTCGTTTGGTCTCTTGGGGATTATAACCCCAGAACACGCCGCTTGAGGCGTCACCGGCTTCCCCGCACATGCACAACGGAGCACCAGAGCCCTCTGAGCAATATTACCGGTCTTTCACGCCCAATATGGAATGGGTCGCTACGAACCATAGTAGTTAAAGAGCGTCCATAAATAAAACTCAATTTCAATTTTCCAACACAGCTAAGGCTGAGCTCCTATGCTTCTAAGAGTAGCTTGGATCTAAATTATAACCCCTACATAACAGTTTGAAAAATTACTTAACACCTGCGGTGCGCAAGGGCCGTTGCACCATGACCGGCAACCGTTGAGGAGCAAAATTTGCTACCTTCTTTCACTCCCCTACATAAAAATTCACTAGTCACCCTATAAACGTCTGTACTCAAATAACCTTTGTGGCATCATCCATTTCCGAGATATGCTTTATTAATGGTTCGAATTTTTCAGTACTTAGCTATTCTTTTACAATCCTACCAACATTCAGTTGCCTCTGGGATTCCATTGAAATAGTATGGAATTTTAAGGCCAGCGTATAACATTCAATTCTTAAATGTTTGACTTTCGCTGTTTCACTGTGTATCTATAACAAAATGCATAATGTAGATATTTCTGCAAAACTTTATTTGGATTAAAATGAAGAGGATATAAAGATAAGCTTCAGTAAGACTACTTTGTATACACGCTAATAAACGATAGAGGGTAGAGAAAGTCATGTGAATGTATCGCACTCAATCTTTATTTTTAAACATGCCATACGTCCGTGTTGTGTAGCTTAGTGTAGGAATTTTGTTTCAGAATATCGTTCTCATGCATTCCGTTAAATACGGCTGTGACGAAGCTTTATTTTCTCTTTCTCTCACACGTGCATTCTTATGATGCCATTTTATTGGCTCTTTCTCTTACCGGTTTAACTAACAACAGTAGAAAGACTTGCATCATGGAACACTGGTTTCCAAACATGTGTAGCCCAGGAGATGCTCGCACAAGCTTCCTCTTGATTGATAATGTTCTCTTTTAAGCTTTCAATCAACATGCGTTTGCGCCTGACAATGTTAATACAGAAATGCAGGCACCACAGGTTATGAGTTTCAACAAAACGCAACTCAAAAGTTTGGTTCTCGCAATACTAGGTGAGAAAAATTATCTTACACACCATGTCCCTCATATGCTGTTTTTTTGGGGTCATCGGCATCTCAGAATATGTTATTATTACTATTAATATTATTATTATTATTATTATTATTATTATTATTATTATTATTATTATTCGGCTCAACAAGGTTTAGGTAGCCTTGTCCGAGACTAATTTAACTGGTCACTCCATATTCTCCGTTACCGTCCAATGTTTCTTCGTCGAAATGGTTTATAAAATATCTTGCCGTGGATACCTTTAAGGGTATTTTCCTAAAATATGATCTTTCCATTATTTATATCTTTGAATGTCATTTATATTATCTTCATTAAGTGTGCCCTTATATCTGGTTTCTCATGACGTCAAATCTCGCAACTACCAACAGTGGCCGTAGAAATCTCATTTGAGCTGCCTCCAATCTTGATTTCTCTCTAACTCTTTGAACCTAAGTTTCCGAAGAGTATTTTAGTGCTGGTTTTTAATACAATGTTAAGTAATCAGTGTTTAACTTCTCTTCTTATACTTTTTCCAAAGTGTTTGTTTACGGATCCATTTTAGTTTATTGTGTATTTATTTTCCTCAATGTCCATTTACAGCTTATAGTTTCGAACCTAAGTAGTTAAATGTAGATATTTGGTTCAGTTATCTATTCCTCAACATCTATTATTATTATTTATTGTTTCCTTCCTATCAATGCCACGTATCTGCTCATACTTATACATCCTAGTATGTGAGAAGCGCACAGAATATAAATTAATAACTACTGCAGTGTGAAGCAGGAACATGCGCCCAATAACTATATATAAAACACTTATACATACAGCAGAAGGAAAATCACGAAACGCTAAAAGCTACAGAAAGAGTGGAAACTCCCACAGCAAGTGGCTACCACCAGATGGAGGTAAGCCTTAGGGATAACGGGAACCAAAAAGGTGTTCAGCCTTTAGAGTTTCGGAAAACACACGGGCTTCCCAAACGACAGAATTTCACAGCGACAGACTGGCACCAGTGGGTACGTGTCTAATCGGGCTGTAAAATCACTGTAGCATAAAAACCCACTCTAGAAGTGGATGAGCCATAAAACTTTACAAAAATAGAATTTTTTACTAGTCTAGAGATGAAATCCTCCAATGAAAATAAAATTGGAAAAGCAAAGTAGCAAATTAGCGAGGCAAGAAACCACGTGTATAGGGGCCAAATCCAGGGCGCTTAGAAAATGGGCGTAAAATAAGAAAAGCTCCTGATCAGAAGGAGGAAAGTTTGCGGAAGAAAAAGTTTCACTTTGATTATCTTTCTCACGGTGTTAAAGCAAAAAATTGTCGCAGCTCCGACATGCTGCATCTCGGAAATTTTTTAAGTTCGGGAAATTAGTTATAAAGCAGTCGCGTCTGCCGGTGATCAGCAACTCAAATCAGTGTTCCGTGGTTTTGATCGTTTACTAATCAGTGTTGCTGCGAACAGATAACGGTGGCTAGAGTAATTTAAGATAGTTTGGAGTAGTAATCGGCTTGTCTTGTGTGTGAGAAAAGAGGAGAAACATATGAGTGTGATACCATTTGTCACCTGTTAAGGCGCAAAATTAATGAAAAACAGTCAGGGCCGCATACATATTACCTAACTGTCCTTCACTCGCACAACCCTGAGATGATCTACCCCCGTCACACATCCTTTCACCACTTGGAGGGGGAATACACTCACGCGGAGCCAAGAAGCCACAGCCGGATAATCCAACCAAAATCCACACCCACGCACCCCAGGTAAAACCCCATGCAACCCAATCCTAGAGCAAGCTATCATCAGAACAGTTGATAAGAGGTATTAACTTCATTGGTATTGATTAATTAATATTTCTATGTTTAATTGTACGAGTATGTTAGTTGAATGCATTATAAACTCAGTTCTAATCGAGGTTCACCATAAGTGGGAATTCAGTTTTTCAGAAAACTGAGGTTGAATTGACTTTCAGCGCAGAAGACACCAGCTTTGAGCGCTTTGCTCTTCCGACTATCCAAATTTATCCATATCTACTTTTGGAAAGCCAGCCTCACCTTTGGTCTGAAAAGCCTAGCCTTTTTGTAGCTTTGCACTTACGTCCGCACTTTTAAAACTATATGTGTATACGGCTGATCTATTCATTGTAGGTTAAATTATTACGAGAGCTAAGGGTATGTGTCCTAACATGTAATTCATAGCTTCTGACAAGTAGATTGTACTTAAGTCTTATAAATTTTAGAATGACTGACTCATCAACAAACGGTGACGGTGGATAGCGATACTAAAGTGTCGCAATAATTACGAAAAAAATACGAGTGTGCATATTAATTAGTGTACCAAAGAAATTGAAAACTAGCAATGCTTAAGATGAGCAATTTTTTCCGCCTTCGTTAACAAATATCAGTAGTAAAAGCAAGAAATGCAAGCCTCGTTATTCATTTCGTTTTAAAAAAGCTGATGTGTTACACTCACATGACTTTCTCTACTCTTGTACAAACTATTTTTACAAACGCTTATTCTCCATCTACTTCATGTTAATCGAAATAAACATTTGCAGACTCTATCTTATTGCTAATTTTCTTGTAGATGTAAGGGGAATATATATTTACAAGGGCAATATAGAAATACAATAGCCTTTAAGCACATAAATATCTCTTAATAGCTGGTTGCTAGGTGCAGCACCATTCCCTTTGCCACAGATTAATATCTTTGCATATCCAAGACAAAACAATGAATAACGAATTCCCATTTGAGAAAATAAGTATTGAAAAATTTAAGGGAATAACAAGTAATATCTCGAAAATGGTTCACTCAACAAAAAAAATGTAAATGACATAAATTGTGTATTTTAAAGCGATCTACATCTTTTGTGTAGTAAAATTTTGTCTATCTCTTATGGTTTACCAGTTATGTAAAAGTCGTTCACAATGAAGAATACTTTTGGAGACATTCCCAGAAAATTCAAGATATACATTTTATTTGTCATAAAAATATCTTAAACATATGATATTTTAATCAAAATCGTTAGAGCCATTTTTGAGAAAATTAAAATTTTCGATAAATCTTCCATGTAAAGGATAATCTGGGATGGGGGGATTTTCTTGAAAACCTTCGTGTCGCCTCTCTGGAAGATATTGAACCTAAATACCAAGTTTGGTGTTTATCCGACTGTTCGTTTCTGAGTTATGCTGTTCACAGACAGACAGACAGACAGACACACACACACACACACGCACACACAGACACACACGGACATGTTTCCAAAAATCCTTTTTTTTGGATTCAGGGGGTCTCAAAACATGTATTTCCGGTGAAATCTCGGTATCGAATTTTTGGGTGGAATACAATACTTCCCCTACTTACTATACGTAGTAGAGAAAGTAAAAATGGTTTCCCTAGCAAACTGAACAATTTTCATTTAGGAGCCTAAAAATAGAGCTTCCACTGAACTCTTTCCTTATGAATAACTAACTAGCAATAGTGGAGCTTTTTGAACTACATTGCTTTTTAGTCACTTTAATTCCAATTTAAGTAGCATAAGATTTTCACTACTACTTTCAATTTCTTCTGTTTATTTGTAAACTTTTATTTACTATTTTTATGCTAATAAAGCATTTGGTCATGCATTTAAAAGTTATATGTCCTTGTATTAAACAGGGTATCTGTCTGAAAAAAATTCACGTGCAGCAGTTTGAGCTTAACACGAATTTAAAGAACGTCAAAACGGGTTTTAAAATTGAAGTGTATTTTCCTGATAAAACATTTTTTCTACCGTTAGATACGTAAAAAAAGGAAAAGAACTATTCCACCTAGGCAAATAAAGTTTTGTAGGCTTGTTTCTTATTCCACATATATACTAAAGCTCAGTTACTTTCCCACTTAACTCCAATTCTACATAACTAAAATTCGGCTGATTTCATTACATTATAGTGTTGAAAACTTATGGTTTTTATAGCATAACAGTTAAAACATTTATGTACTGAAAAAACATTTTATTCAAACTTTCAAATAAATTGAGTGTCAGACACTTTTAAAATTTGGGTTTGTTGGCTTCTTTGGTTAATTTTTAAAATATGACCATGTAAACTCATGTTTTAGAACCACTATGAATAAATGTTTTTAATTTTTTAAAGTGTATAAGAAGGGCCAAAATCACTTATCTTACGTAGAATAAGATTCGGCGCACTATAAAATCTTATGTGTTGCATTCGTATAACTTTCTCTATCCCTATCGTTAATTAGTGGGTATACAAATTATTCTTATAAGAGTTATTGTTTTCTTCTTCATTTTAATCGAGATAAATATCTGTAGAAGTAGCAACGTTACACATTTCGTTACAGTAAAGAAGGGAATAGCGATAGTCAAATGTTTAAGAACTGGACGCCACCCGCTGGCCTTAGAATACCTTACTTTTCCCATGGCATCGCGAGAAATAAATAAAAATAAAATAAAAATGAAATAAATAAAAACAAAATAAAATAAATCTATAAATTATCATCCTGGCATCTGGTTGCATAAACCAGGGCGTATATTACAAATTGTGTTTATTAATAAATACTTATTACATTGTTGCTATTCGTAATTGTACAGATAATTATATTCTTAACCTACCAAACATGATTAAAGAAATTAAGCAATAATGATAATAAAATTAAACAAAAAATAAGGTGCAATTAATGATTAATTCTAATAATATTCTCCACTATCACTGGAAGCCAGCAGCTCTCCAACTGGTTGCCGGTTGGCATCTACTACCGTTTAATTCTACGTTAATTAAACTTTTAACTAGTGGTATCCAGTAGTGTTAAATACTGGTAACCAGCATCCTTCTTAATTTAAGTGTGCATTTAATTCAGGTGTTTAATATTTTATTTGACATTAATTTCTTTTAAATGTTGTAACTAATTCTTCAGTAATTCCATTTACTACATTTCAATTTCTTTAACACATATTCTTCACTTTCATCTAAACGTTCCTAAATATTTCTTTATATCATTAATTATCAATCAGATTAATCATTTACATCCTGTAATAAAATAGTATTGTTTCTTTAATCTAATATCCAACCTAATTATTTATTACCTTATATTTTAACCTTTGTCTTAGGACTGTCTGTAATATGTTTATATTCAATATTTAAGCATCCGCTACTGACTTCACTTTCTTCTATTTTTAATTCACTTTACTCTCACTATTACCTTTCACTTTTGCTTATTTTAGCTTCACTAACTTTTACTATTCCACACACACTATTGGGTACTTTATCCCATCCTTCCTTACTTTTCACTTATTACTTCACTACACTTCATTTTTTCACTCGTCTTCTCCTTCCCAGATCCAGTAATTAGCTCCATCCTTTTCCACAATCCTCGCTCGGCTCACAGCTTCGCCTCTCCTACTATCAGCAACTGTCCTATTTCCCCGGCTCCGCTACCCTCTCTACCTCTCATCTTTCCATCTGGTCCCTCCTTTGCAGGCATGGTGTTCCATCCCCGTAGGCTCCACTACACCCTCCTCCCATCTCTCCATATTCCCATCTTAATTCCTTTTCCCTTTCGCCATCAATCTCTTCTTTCTCTCCTTCAATCTGTGTTCGTATGTATGTTACCAACAGCTCTTCTTCTGTTGTCCTCATCATTTGTTGTGTAATAATTCTTTCCGAACTTCTAATTTCTTTTTCGGGTATAATTGTATTGCCTATTGGTACTACTATAATCACTGGATCTCCCCATGCTAGCCCGCTGATTTTATTTGCTAAGTTACCTAGATGTTTATATATGTTGTTTCTAATAATAAATCCGATTTGAAATCCTTCTAAAGCATTTCTTTCTTCCTCTGCTTCATTATTATTTTTGGGGCATTCAAAGAACGTATGCTCTGCTGTCCGGGCACATGACATATGTTGCATATATTATTTAAAACTTTTTTAATTTTGTGCCAGTATGTTTTATATGGGTCATGATTGATCAGATAATCTGATAAATCTTTCGTAGTTGTACATGATTAAAACTCTTCCTTTCGAAAATATTCGAAAAATATCATAACTTCTCCTTCCTACTTCTATACTATTCCATCTGACAATCAACCATTAAAGTATTCTTAATTTCTCTTAAATTTAAACATGTCTTCCTGTTATTTCTTCTACTTTATCTGATTTTCCTTTTTTGAGACAAAAAATGCTCCTCTTGATTTTATTTGATAATAAGTTGGTCTTATTCCTATTAAAACTAATAACGCCATAGTCGGGGATTAAGATTACCCGTATATCTTAATAATACCTTTCTTTGGGATCTTCTTAAAAGTATTTTAATTTGTACATTATTTATCCTTTTAGCCCATATTCCCGCATCATATAATATAATTGATGAAAATATACAGTTATAATATGTTGTCATTGAATTTAAACGTACGCTGTATTTAGATTGTGTTATCCTGGCTAAGGTCATCATTCGCTTTATTGTGAACGTAACCATGTGTATCCTGAAATTTAACTTTTCATCTAAATAAATCCCAACACATTTTGCTTCTGTTTGGCGTCTTATATTTGATTTTGTAGTTAATTATAGGATCGCTTATCATTTTTTCTTTTAATAGCACAAAACTGATTTACTAGGTGCAATATCCAATTTTATCTGTTTGCATGTTTCTAATTTTGTCCTTAATTTACTAGAACGTTCTTCAATTTCTTGCCTATTTTGTCCCTCTACAATAAATAGGAGATAGTTGGCGTAAGCGATGGTTTTTGTTACTTCCGGTTCATGTAATAGAGCAACTAATAACGTTTAAACAGATGTCCAGTCCAAGGATGGAGCCCTGGGGAAATCCCTTGGTAATTCTCTATAAATTGTATCTTTAATACCGTTTACAGAAGCTCTTCTATTTTTTCACTAATCCTTTAAAATTTCATATATACACCTGAGGTAATTTTTACATCGCAGTCTTTCAAAAAATGCCGGCCACCAGAGATTATCAAACGCTCCAAAAATATCAACTAGAATTCCAACGGCGTATTTCGCGTTTGATTATTCTATTGTCGCTATAAGTTTAGTGATTGCATCCTCTGTTGATCTGCCCTTCCGATAGCCTTATTCACTTTCATTCATCCCAATCATTGCCCTAAATTCTCTTATTCTTTTACAAATTAACAACTCAAATACTTTTCCCATAGTGTTAAGGAGGCAAATGATCTATATGATTTTGTTTGCAATTGATCTTTATCCTTACTTTTTCTAAGTATATTATATTGACCTCCTTCTAACAATGGGGAAATCTTTCTTACCATAAGCATCTTTAAGCAATTTGTTTAGGTATGGTGTTAATCTTTTTCTAAACATAGGTATAAGAACTTCGTTACTTATGCCACCTGGTTTAGCTGCTTTTTAATTTTTTAAGCTCTTAATTATATATCCAATTTCGGTAACATCGAAAGATATCCTTTATTAAAGTTCTCTTTCATGTCATTTCTTTTAATAATATATATATACACATCTTCTTCAATATTACCGCTCGGTAACAATTCATTTACTAAAAACGATACCGATTCTTTCCAATTAATAGTGTATTCACCATTTCCTTTATTGAGTGTAGATAATGTTTTCTGGTATTTTATTTTATCCAGAATTAGTTTATATGGATACCTCAGACAATTTTGCTTAGGGTATCCTCCAAAAATTTTCTGCAAGAATGTCTCCCTGTTCCTTTTAATAATTTGTTATATTTTTGTTCAACTGTTCTGTAATTTAGCAAATTAATATGACATTCCTCCCCCACTATTGTTTTTTGATACATCGGTTAATGTCCTAACTCTTCTTCTTAGTTTTTGTAATGTATCGGTCCGAATTTTATCCTTATATTTACGCTGTCTGGTTTATGGTATAGTTTTTGCTATAAATTCCTTCACCGCGGTTACTAAATTATGTTTATCTTTGTCAACATGGTGCCTAAATAGTCAAATTGCATGTTACTAAATTCATATTTTATTTCATTCCAGTTTCCTTGTTTACAAATGTATACTTTATTTCCTCTATTCACGTTTTTAGTATTGCCATAATTGATTTCAATTTCGAAATAAATAAATCGATGGTCACTTACTGTCATATTTTGTTCAACTTTCCAGGTGGTAATTTTTCCCAATGCTTTGGTGTTACATATGGTCAAGTCAATGTTGGATGTGACCCCAGTCCTATTTTCAAATGTTGGCGGTTTATTGAGCTCGTTAGTAGTATATACCCCGCGCAGGCAGACGGTCAAAGGTCGCCCTGGTGTCAAAGGTCAGAGGTTAAAAGTCATTGGCGTCATTAAGGTCAGAAGGTTATCTGACCGTGATGACGTCATAGACCTTGACAACTCTGACCCCCGCCAGGGCGGAGCCGTCTACCTGCCGCGGGGCATATTTTTTTTCTTTTTTCTTTTTTCTTTTTTCTCTTATTATAATGTGTACAGTACAAGGTTACAATTTTTCAATTAGTTGTAAAACAAAAAAGGTGTGTAAAAATTATGTACAAAACTGTATGGTGGCTTTACATTTACAATTTACTGCAAAGAGTACAAGTCTTTTTTTAATTACTGCTTTTTTACTCTAGTGAATGGTTTTGATACAAAATAATTTTATGAATGTAGTTACATCATCATTATTATAGTTTATGCTGTTTTTTGTGCTGCTGCTGGTAGCGGCGACGGCTGCGGGGATGTTGTTGGTGCTGCTGTTGCTGGTAGTTGCACTTGCCTCGGGGATGTTGTTGCTGTTGCTGCTGGTATTGGCGCTTGCCTCGGGAATGTTGTTGCTGCTGTTGCTGGTAGTGGCACCTGCTTCGGGGATGTTGTTGGTGCTGCTGTTGCTGGTAGTTGCACTTGCCTCGGGGATGTTGTTGCTGTTGCTGCTGGTATTGGCGCTTGCCTCGGGAATGTTGTTGCTGCTGCTGTTGCTGGTAGTGGCTTCGGTTGCGGAGATATTGTTGCTGGGGATGTTGCTATTGGCTCCGGTTGTGCGGATATTATGTTTATCATCGTCATCGTCGTCGTCAGAGTTAGATGTGCTGTTATTGTTGCTGCTGCTGCTGTTAAATTCGAAATCGATTTCACTAACATCGGTTTCGGAATCTTCGTCATCACTTTCGCCGAACACAATAGAGCGAAGCCTTTTATTTATGTTTTTGGTGACGCACTTAAACATCAGGTGAAAAAATTTGTTGCTTACATCTTTTTGTAGTTTTGGCATGTACAGAGCGCTTGCCACAAAATTGTTGCATTTTGTTTCGTTGCACTGTAGTATGTTATATGAACCGTGTTGTGTGATGCACTGGTCTAAACTTGGAGTTTTGGAGTTACTTGCGGTAATGGTTAATCTTGCAGCGCTTTTATCACATGCGTTGATTAAACAGCATTTAAATGCAATGTGGAATACCTCAACATTAACTGAACAAGAAGATGGTGGTACTTCAAGTTTTATGATTACTGTTTTTTCTTTCGGAGTATGTGGAAGTATTTCCATGGATAGAAGTTTAAACCATTGGTTGACGTACTTTCCGTCGGCGTTTACAGCATCTGTCGTGTTAAAAACAACTTGACTCCAAACATTATATCCTACGTCAATGGGGTCTGTAAGAAGATCCATGGTGTAGTGTTTGGTACTTCCGCTGAACTGACTGATCTCCAGAGCTTGGTGCGTCGTTACATTTAATTCTTTTGGTCACGATGACGTCACGTAAAGTATGACGTCGCTTTAGTCGTCGTGTTGCGGCTATCGTTAAGTTGTCAGGCCCTATGCATTGGGCTGGTTCATGGTAACATTTAGAACACAGACATTGTATGCGATAAAGTTTGCACATACTATGTGGGCAAAACATTTTAATCAATAAAGAAGCAGTTAGTTTGAGAAGTATATATATGTTTTACTACCTAAACAACAAACTCTGACGATAATTAATCTTTATTTTTATTTTATTCTGTCGAAGCTGTAGAGGTGTCGCGTTTTATTATTACGCAGCGACTCTTCTTCGTTGTACAACAAGTAGTGCTTTTCTGAATTGATTTTTTGAAGTTGTGCAGCGGTCAAGGCTTCGAACCATAGAGGTAGGAGTAGCTCTCGATTTTCTATAATTGCAAAAATTCTTCTCCCCTATTTAGTTTTTTCTGGCAAAAGAGATTCTAGCAGGTGCTTCTTACCTTCCACTAATTCATTAACGACGATCGGTCTGGCTCCGGCATGGGAAGCACATCCCAAATTGTTGAGTACGGTTAAATGTGTTCAAGGAGCCTACGATGAGCAGTAAAGAAGCAGTTAATTTGTGAAGTAATATTTATATATGTTTTTCTACAACATTTGCCGATAATTAGTGTTTCTTATTTTATTCAAATCTTTCGAAGCTGTAAAGGTGCCGCGTTTTATTGTTACCCAGGGATTCTTCCCCGTTGTACATTAGATAGTACTTTTCTGAATTTATTTTTTGAAGCTGTGTAGCTGTTAAGGCTACATCTTTGAGGTAGGAGTATTTCACGATTTTCAATAATCGCGAAAATTCTTCTCCCCCATTTGGTTTTAGTGGCAAAGAGAGATTCCAGCACGTATTTCTTACCTTCCACTAATTCGCTTGCGGTGATTGGTCTGGCACCGGCATGGGAAGCACACCCCAAATTGTTGAGTACGGTGAATGTGTCCACAGAGGCCTCGATGGCGGCGGCGACGGAGTTGTTCCTGCAGTGAGCCATGATAATGTGGCGATACTTGTAGAACACAAGAAGACAAACTGTGAGTAACGGAAGCGCTATACGCGGTATATATTAGCGTGCTTACGTAACACGTGATATGGACGTGTAAGGTTACCCATAAGCAAGCGAGAATGATGTGGCGAGTGCGTCATCACGTGATGCTGGCGTGATATTCATGTTTCGCGTGCGTGATCATATGAAGCTGCCAGCCGTTTGTATAAGTAAAATCGTATTTCGTAATAGTCTTTAGGAGTGGTACATATGATATATTCCGTGTACTTAGAATAGCACATGTTCTCCAAGTCATGTTTTACGCTTTGTAAGTATTTATCGTAAGCTATAATTAGATTGTTTACTTCGTTAACCTCTTTTGATCGATGATAAAAAATATCCTTAACAATAGGATAGAGTTTAAGTAAAGTTTTCCATTCTTCTTCAATTAAAGATATGCTGACTGAGTCGTCTCCTTGATATTGTTTTACTATAATGTTAGGAGTTCCAAATACATATTTGACATCTAATTTTAATTCTTCATTCAGGTTTACATCCCATTTTACTGCTTCTTTTCTAGGATTTTTATCGATAAGGGTAACACACGTGAATATATTTTTCCAATCTGATAAATTGTTAAGAATAATTCCACGCTCTTCACCACATTTTGCAACAGTGATACACAGTTCGCAGGGAATTTGTGCAGAAATCATACACTGAGAAACTTTTTTTGTGATCGGTCTAAAAAGTAGACGTTGCTTCTAACACCAATTAAAGATGACAACTGTTTTTCGTCCTCTTCTAGTTTGATCTTCTTAGAGTCCGACTCGTTAATGCTAAAATAAAAAAGCTATGTTAGATGTAGGATTCGAACCCACGCTCTCTTTTCGGAAAATCAGATCTTAAGTCTAACGCCTTAGACCGCTCGGCCAATGTGAATATAAATAAAATACATACCTTATCTCCGTAGTTGACATGGCGAAAGGGAGAAGCACTCTGTGAGACGGTCTTGCTGTCAGGTTGTTAAGGTGCGTTCTAAAACAAATGATTGATGTACACATCATAAGGAATGCAGTTTAATGATGATTCATGCTTTAACTCGTGAGGCAGACGTGAGTCGTTAGGCTTAGGATCACATGGATATGCATTTCTTTTATTTACGGTATGATCGTACCATTCAGTTAGATTTAACACGTTTTTTTGAGCACAATCAAGAGTTTGTATTCTATGACAAGGATACATACAAGACGAAGAATTAAACATTACTAACGATTCGTCGTTTAATTCCAATTCTTCTATATTAATTACAGTTCTATTTTTAATTTTACGAAGAAATACCGTTCTTTGTTCTCCTTTAGTGAAAATGACAGTAAAAAGATCTACGTTGCGAGTGAGTATGAAGGAAAGTTGATCGTAGTCAACATCACCATTGTTCCAGTGTAAACCGGGAATTTTTGAACTAATTTTTTATTAGTAGAAATAGTTTTATCAGATAACAAGCGTTCATTGTGAGGTGGTTTAAAGACCCAAGTCTGCACTTCACGACTTAAACCGCATATAGAAAGCTCCTTGATCACATATTCAAGTTCATTATTTATTAAAAAGTTAAAATAAACAAAACCAGTTCCTGTAAACATGTTTCTTTATTTGTTTTCAAATTAACACTGAAGTAGTAATAACTAAAGTACTTGCCTTATATTGATGATGTACAGGTTTGTAGTAGAACTTACGCATTTCTTGTAAAAAGCATACATCTTTGTTACATTAGAGATGTGCAAGTTTGTAGAGGCACTGAAGTGGTACTAGTTACGCATTTGTTGAGAAAGCATACATTTTTGTAAGTTTTTAAGATAAGGTTGTCGTTGTATGTGTAATCAGATATTCTAAATTTAGAGTAAAATTTTCGAAGGGGTAAATTACAACATCCGTGTATAGAATAAGCAATTACGTAATGCCCGCATGTAGAGCTAATAGAGCTTTGTAATCTTCGTTTACCACAATTCCAATTATTTCCGCAATTACGGTTTAGAAAATGTATAAATGGTGAGAAAGTGGAGGCATTCCGAAACTGTCAAAATATTCTCCTTTGCCACATTTTGAAATAAAAATACCGATCCAATGTTTACCAGGCTTACTAATCGAATCTCTATTTGCTACTAATACAATTGGAAAATGTCTATGTATCCGTTTAGGTAATTGGTCACACAAAAACGCCTAAAAAATATGGTCTAGTATGTGTGTTGGTAGATAAATATTTTCTTATTTGTTCGGTGTTCATGTTACGTAAATTGATCTGTTCGCATCAAAATCTAGTACCCGTTGATATTCGGATAAAACAATCATGCAAGCTGCTTCGGTTAAAGCCGTTTTAAAACCTACGTTTATTGAAACATTACCGTGATGTAATCCTGAAACATGGGTTTCGTTAGCACTTTTATCAGGCGTTAAATCAAACATAAGAAACGGGTATCCGTTTTGATAATCTTTTCTCGATATTGTATGTCCTTTGTCCTCAGGATTTAAATCCAAAGCTTTAGCGAGGGAATTAAAGCATTTAACGTATTTTTTACTTGTAAAATCAGGAGTTAGAGGTTGCGCAGTAAACGGTTGTTCATTTACAAAAAGTTGAAAAAAATTAAAGTTAAAATGTAAAAAATTACCGCTATATGCAGTATCTGACACAAATCCGACTGTGATTCTGCGAGGTGCTTTACCCACTAATATATCATGAAATTTTTTGCTTATTGTTCCTTTAGGAATGAAAATGGTTGAACATCTACCACATCCAATATTAATTTACCGTTAAGTGTAGAAAGTAAGTTTTGATGAGCTAAAAGCATGGAAGTGGAATGATAAATACACGTTACGTTAAGCTAACATCCGTAATTATAGTTTTACCTTTAATTTCTCCAACAGCTATAAGATGATATTCGGGAGTAGGTGGAGTTAGTTTTATCGTCTTGTCTAGATTGTTGGGAATATATTTTTCTTGAGAAAATAGAGAACACGATAATCGACCCTTAATTCAAATTCTTGACTACCTTTAGTATGTTCGAAGCGCCATTTTAATCCTTCATTACTATCGAAGGTATCAAAAACACCTGCTGTATCCTTTTTCCAAAGTGACGTTTCAAGCCACGAATTTTGTGATTCGGATGAATAATTAAACAATTGCTCTATATACGTTTTATACGGGTATCCGGGTTGCGGTGGAGTAACAGTAACATTATTTAACATTACCTCTATTTGCTGAAACAGTGAATTTAAAGGGTTGTTAACCAGAGAGATTTTATCTGTATCTTTTAACTCTTTACCATCGTGGCTAACAATTTTACAACGTAAATATAATTCTATCTGTGAACCTCGATGTACGCATCAGCATTACCTTTATAATGAAAGACGATGGGTGAATTGTACGAAATTATATTTTGAGGTTCTAATTCAATTACGGTATACCGATTTACGCTAGTTTGCAAGGGAGGTTCGTCAAAAAATTAAATGCCGAATTTACGTATACCTTAGACATTATGCAAATATATCAGTGTGTTTTTTGATTTTTTTTAGTTTAACGCTTTCTCTGTTTCTTTTTCTTAGTTATTTTAGACTTTTTAAACCCTTTCTTACGTCTTGCACTTCTTCTTTTTAACTGTGTTATTTTACGTCTTTTACGAACTTTTATTCCTGAACCGAGCATCGAATCCAAAGCCTGGTCTGCTTTTCTCTTTAAATTCGATCCGCCTTCTTTTAATCTATTATTAAGTGAAGACTTGAAAGATTTTTGCGAAATCACGTCCGATAAAACATTACCACCCACGTTTAATAGTTCTTTACCGACTGACTTTGCAGCGCTTTTAAAGTACGGAGACATGTATCTAAACAAACTACCTAAAGCACCAAAAAGTCCGCGTCCTTTTTGAAAGCGTCTACCTTTATACGATACAAAAGTATCGCCATGTCCTGTCTGATTAAGAAAATATTTAATGAGCTCACGATGATCCATAAGGTCTAAAACAAAGTACTGCAGCCGAAGAAAATCCGTCCATAAATGGTAATAATTCGCCTGTTCCCGTTCTTAAATCCATTTTTATAATTTGGAAATCATGTTGAAGAACAGGAACCCAGTTTAAAGGTACAAACGATTTTTCCATTGCTAGATGTTTATGATCAACATCTATTTCAACAATTGTACTTTCGATAATTTGAGTAAACGTATCGCTTACCATTTGAGGTTCTATAATATTGCAGTATATAAACATTTCGTACGGAAATGATACGTAAGGATTCATTGGAAATGGGGCGCGTTTAATTTTAGTAACATCGGAACGAGGTGCAAATCCTAGCTATCTGCTTAAATCCTGAGAAAGATATAATTCGCGCATTATATTATCGCTAACTGCTCTTTTATCTTTTGATTTTGTTGTCTCGTCATTAACTTCGATGTCATGTTCATTTAATTTAGAATCTGTATTAGATGGTTGAATAGAATCGTTTTCGGTATTATTTACAACCGATTCCGAAACGTCTGCCTCATTACGCTTTTTGTTTTCTTTTCTACAGCAGTCGAATTAACGTGAACAAAACCGGTGTCCTTATTGTATAAGAAAAGCTTGTTGATATGACTTTCCTTTTTAATTGTTTCGTTAATTACCGATAGAAGCATAACATTATCTGTTATAGTAGTTTCATTTAATTCATAACGAAAATCTATTTCCTGAGGAACCCCTTGTTCAGGTTTATAAAGCATTCGTCCTTTAATGTAATTACCACCTTTAGCAATGTTTAAAAAAGAGCCCGGATAACGAAGTTTTGTAAGTGCCACTTCCCATTTACCTCGAAGAATTACCCTTTGCGGCAAGATGTTCAAAAATTGAGAAGTGGTGTTGTTATCAAAAATAGTTGAAGAACCATTACTTGTTAAAGTAATAGAAAATGGTTCGGTACGTATCATTATAGTGACGCTGTTTTTGAATGTTTAATCCAGGAATTAAATTTATCAGGATAACGTTTCCACTTTACCAATACTTCTTTACTACGACCTTTACCTCTCATGCCTAAGATTTTACCAATCTTGTAAAGTTTCGGAAGACGCACTTTTTGTAATTCTTCGATGTAGAATATACCGTTTATTTCTTCTCCAGATAAATCTTTTATTTTATAAACTATAGGTGTACTTTGAATTATTTGCTGTATTAGAAATATCTCATCAGTCCAATTGTGTTCATAAGCTTTATCAAAACGTAATTTGGCTTTAGAAATTCTAACATGATCACCGATTCTAAATTGTATTTCGGATAAGGAAACTGATTCAGTAAACCGATTTTTGTATAGATTATTGTATACTTTTAAAATGTTTGAGGAATTTACCTGTATTGGTGCCATTTTGATTGATCTATGATAAGAGCTATTATATGCTTGTTACAGACTAGGTAGTATATCTATATACGTGTATGTGTGTTTATATGTAAAGTATCGCCACATTTTAGTTTTTAAAGTTCTATTAAATCGTTCTATAACACTAGCTTTTACATTATTATTAGTTGTGTAATGAAGTATTCCTTTAGATTTTAAAAACGTCTGAAATGTTTTATTTGTAAATTCAGTTCCTTTATCGGTTTGAATTACTTTAGGAATGCGTTTATATCGTTAGAATATAATTGTAAATGCTTTAACAATTTCACCACAGTTTTTAGTTTTTAAAGGTAATGCCCATGCAAATTTGGAGAACACGTCTATAACAGTTAAAATATATACGTAACGTTTGTTGTATTTAGAAATAGTACCTAAAACATTTAAATCGCTTTCCCAAAGATCATCAATATTAGTTACATGATATATTTTTGTTGGAAAACGTTTTTTTATTGGTTTGTGAAGAGTGTAACTCTCCTGTGCTTGAAGATAATATTTAATTTTAGCTTTAGAAATTCCTGTAGCACGATGCAATTTTTGTATTGTTCCAAGTCCTGCATAATGATCAAATTTGGAATAATATTTGTTAAGTAGTGATGTTTCTGCTCGTGTTAAATTATTTTTCGCCATTTATGAGAACGTAAAGTGTAACCGGGTGTTTGTTTTCGAATACGTGAAGGGTAAGGTTTGAACCTAACGTTTGTATCAGAGTCCTCGCTGTCGGAGGTTTCTCTATCTTTTTCTTCGTTTTTCATTACCACTTTACTGCTTTCTCTTTTTACGGGCTTTGTTAATCCAGGTTTCGATTTCCTTTTCTTTTTTGAGGGGATTTGTAGACTAAGGTTGCTCGAATTCTAATAACTATTGTTCTTCTTGCATAGCTTGAACATACGGTTGAACGTAATTTAGACATTATATCGTGATAGTAAGTTAGTTTATGCCTAAGCAGACTCCATTTATCGTCAGCTGACAATTTTAAATTTTTTATTTTATTAATATTCTCTATTAAATTAGATAATGTTTTATCTATAACGTGGTCTTTTTTTCGCTTTCCGGTTGTGAATGTAACAACATAATTTGCTTAGCGTATTTCATGATGACGGTATGAACTTAGACACAAGAGCACTACCTATCGCACTTAAAACAGGTATAATAAAAGCAGGTAAACCACCTTTTTGTAGTATTATTTTCTTCTTTTTCTTTAAAGAAGTCTTTCTATTAACTAATCTTCTCCAGGTAGCTTTACACTTTTTTAAACGATTTTTACATTTGCTCGATATAGGTATAGTTCCTTTACTAACATTTAACACGCATTCAGTTATTGCTTTAAGTATTTTGGAATCAGCAGCTTTTAATAATTTCGTACGTGATTTAGAATTTGCTTTACTTAATATAAACAAAGCTCCACATTGTTTTGCCATTGCGGGTGAAGATAATTTACAGACTTTCCTATAAGCTAACGGAGATAGTTTAGGAACTTGACGCATAGCCATGATTCTTCGTAAATGAACTTTATGTATATTATCGACGGTATTTATTTACTTTGGTCTGAAACTAACAAGACGTTCGTTAGGTAAAACACCAGTTCGATATCGTAAAATATCGGGAGTATGTTGTGTACAATCTAATACCAAATAACCGTGCGGGGTATTAGTGGCTTTGTTAAAAGCTTCCAAAAGAAATTTTGAATTTCTGGGTTCGAGTTGCTGAAACAATTTATCTATTTGTAACTTATCTCTGTTATTTTTAAAAACTATAATATAATTTGAATTTAAAGACATCGTTCTGAAGTTTTTTCCTTGAGAAAAAATGTTTTGTAAAACGTATACGATTCCAAAATTTTTATGATGCGAGTCTTACGTAAAAAATTAGACACATCGTTATTGTCTGCTTCATACATTAGATCGTCTAAGATAAGTAAGTTCCCATTTTTTACATTTTCTAAATCTGGAACACCTTCGTGGGTACGTACGTTAAATGTACAATTGTGAAATTCGCGACCAAATTTTGGTGGATGGTCACGTGGATGACTCCATAAAGCTCCTTTTATCGGATTATCGTATAAACAATTACCATGCTTTAATAAGTTTTTTTACAAATGTAGACTTACCGAACTCGTAGGACCGGCTACCTGCATGGTACTTGGAAATTTAAATTTTACAGCTGCTGATTCCACGGTTTCCGTGGGTGTAAATTGTTCTTCATCGTCGTAATTATAGTTTTTGATATCGGAAGTAATAGTACTTTCTTCATCATTACCGTTAATATCACCATCATCATTTTTCATTTCTACTGTTTCTCCCGAATCGACCTGTTCTAGGGGCTTATAAACAACCACATTTCGTTTTTTCTTTGTATACGGTTTATATCGAGTGTCTTTCCATTTATTTTTATTTAAAGGTTTAGTGTCTTAGTAAACAAGAAGTTAAACGAATTTTATTTTCAATGTCATTTTGATTTTTAGTTTTGGTTTCTTGGCTCTCTACCTGATGTTGCTTAGTTTTTAATTTTTGGTTAAAAGCATTGTCATCTACGTTTTCCGGCTCGACATTTAAATGTTCGTTGTCGGTTAATAAGGGAATTTTATTTTCCTGCCTAGCTATTTGTTGCTGTTTACGGTATGTTGTGTAATGTGTGTGTCTTCGTTCGAAATTTTTGAGTTTTGTTTTCAAATCATGATTAAAGGTATTATCAGGTAACTGTACTTTCGTAGTCAAATTTTCAGTGTCAAATACATCATGCAAAGTAGTATCTAAATTTGCGCGCTTACCACAGTTTTGCTCCGAATTGTAATTCTTCTTCTTTTTTAAAGACAATTTACGTGCACTAAAACCGTTCTTTAAAGCGTTTATAATTAGGATTAAACAGTGTTTCAGAGTTTAAACGTTTGAACGCATTTTCTTTTTTATGGTTTCAGGGAATTTAATATATTTATTTCTTCAGCTTTAGGCTTTATAGGTTGAAAAGATGTTTCAATGTTCAAAGGCTCATATCTTGTTAATGTGCTTGGTCCTTTATTTGTTGTGGTATTAAAGCATTTAGATTCACGCTTTACGGGTTGAAAAAAGGTTTCAATATCCAAGGGATGAAACTTTGTTAATTTAATTTCTTGTTCAAAATCATCGGTAGCCGGTCTTTTATTCGATTTGTTACTACCACGATCTAACTTTAAATATTGAGCATTATTTTTTAATAAGTTTTTATTAGCCGAACGTTTATTTTTTACTTCGTTATTATTATCCCATCTCGGTATTTTACATCGTATGAAATAAATATATCGATAGCAGGACGTTTTGGAATTCGTAATGTTTCGGTATTACATAAGTTGTTAACGTTGTAACGTAATACTTCTTGTTGCGGTAACGTATGCAACACCATTATATTTGCTCAATACACGGTCTTTTATACCCGTAAGGCACTGTGTCAAAGTCTGAGCTTCTTCTACGTTTAGTAACCCTCATACGAAAGGTTTTAGTTGTAGGTTCTGTGACCAGCCTCCATAACGGTTTCCTAGTAATTTGCGTGTTATTAAGATTAATTGATAGAGTATTATTTTTTAATACTATAGCACGCATTACTCGAGTATTTACTTTATTCAGATTAGCACAATTTAACGTTATTCCTTTAATTTTACACATTACTTTAGTATTTTCCCCATATCGTATCCTGTAACCGTAACGTTTAGGTCCTGTGGACACAAATTGATCGATGTAAGCAGTTTCGCCATATTTTTCTAATTCGTTTGTCATACAACCTATAAACGGACCGGTAGCGGGCATCCATTGGTTAGGTTTCCACGTAGCGATAACAGAATCGGTGTCGAAATATAGCACACGTCTACCTAATTGTTTTAAATAACTATACAGTTCCAATCGAGCGTGTGCAGTAGTGTACGCAGCTATAACAACGTTAGTTGTTGGATTTAATTTTGGGCTTATCTTCACGTATTTCCATACTACGTACATAATAGTGTCTGTCGCCGGAAGTTATGTTTGTACTTCTACACTAGGATTATTTAATAGCTCTATCAATCGCGAATATGTATTTACTAACTCACAAGTAGGTGGATTATCTCTTTGCCCATATTTACCCCAAAAAGAATTAAGCATAAGCTTAGCCATTTCTCGTTTTCCGGGATTCGAACATATTGTATCGTAATTTAATTCCCTCTTTTAATTCAAAATCTTTAATGAATTCAAGTTTTTTATCGTCAGTATCGCAATAAGAGGGCCACCCTGAAGCTTCGGTTTGTATTTTTAAAAATTGGTTCACGTAATTCTCAAATAACCCTTTTTTCTTTGATTCCAAATTATACTGCACCATGTCAACCTCCCATATTTCATATATTTCCATTATAACAAAATTTTCTTGAAGGGCTATTTTACCTCGTCAATCACCCACGTTCCTGAAATGCTTCTTTCTTCATCGTTATGATCACAATCCTTCTGATTTTCTAATTGTGCGTATGTCATGCTTAACGGAAACGTTAGTTCACCGTTAATTCGCACAGGTAAAACGGCATGGTAAAGGTTTGCAAACGGTAATATTTTGCATTTGATTAATCCACCTTTTACATTATTTAAATCCGGGAAGTCTTTACAATATATTTTTGGATGTCCAACCGGATACGGTTTAGTCTTATTTACAAAGGGATATAAAGTACAAACATCATAGTAAAATATTTTTTCGTCTGTACCTGTAATTTCATAGTATAATTTAGTACAATTTGTACGACCGCCAAAAAACGCATTTCTAGGTTCGAGGGGTTCTGCAATTTTAAATGCTTTTATAAACTGAGATAGAGCAACGTTCGACCGACTTAAATTATTAAAATCACATTCCCACATTTCAATTTCTTTGTATCCTGCTTCTTTTATGCTTTTAATTACCCTTTCTGTAGATTCGAACCTAGAGTTCATTGTTTCGTTACCTGTATTATAAAGTACAGTTGATCTATTAACGAAACAAGTTTTACAACCGTGAAAATAACATCCTTGGAACATGTATACATATTTATATTCATCATCTTCTCTATATCCGTCAACTTTATGATTTAAACTTTTTACTTCACGATCGTTAAGTGCATGTCGGATGGTAATGTTTTCGGTTTGTTCTAACCAGCTCAACCATATTAAAGCTATGTGAGATTGTTTATCTGCTAAACGATAACCGCCAAGAGGAATAATGGAAATAGTATCTTTAGGCATAAAACGATGTCTATACACATTCATGCAGGCATTTGCTATAGTTACACATTCTTTGAAAGGGTCAATCTTATTTTCCTGCATAAATTCTTTTCTAAATTTAGACACACCAAAACACAACATTTGTACATCCATTTGACAATATGTAACAATTTCTTCTTTCATGTTAAATTCATAATTAGAAGATACCTTTTCAGCGTACCATTTTTCGAATATTTGTCTATCTTCTACAGTCGTTTTGTCAGGACAAAAATATTGTTGATCGGGCATCACACCAACATAGTTCTGATTTTCGCTTGTATTAAATAGGTAAGGGAAATATCCTTTAAATTCTTTTAACCCGAACGTTTTTGAAAATTTAGCAAGTGAAAACGGAATAAAGTTCAACGAATCTATAAATGTTATATTTTGATATTTCATTTTGTATATACGATTTCCATTCATGATCAACTCTGGAGTCCATTTTATAGTATCTACCATATACTTAAGCAACAAGTGTCCATCGTACGACTTTAAATTGTGGCAATAACTGTTGAGTTTTTAAACAGGTACGTGGCAAAGTAATATATTGAAACAATTCATGCACTGGGTCATTTTGGAATAACCGCTCTTTTATATCAGTGTTCGCAGCTATACATTTTTTCACAAATTTCTATACAGTAATTACATGCCTGATATAGAACACATAAATTTGCTTCATGTTCATAGGTATTCTTTCGAGTGCCAAACGGTTTCTCTTGCATACACTCGAAATCGATAAATAGGAATAAAACATTTTTACTTAACTGCTTACCACGATATGGATTGATATAACATTGATGTGTATCTTCAACATATCTTTTACAGACGGTACAATGTCTGCTTACAGACATGAGCAAGCTTTCTACGTCTGAGGTTATATAAATGATTACATTTAGGACAAACCTTTTCAATGCCGCACACCGACTTCCCCGCAGGATAAAACACACCTTTTAATAAATGGTTATCGTAACATGTTTGACCTTTAAAATCACGGTTACAGGATGAACAAGCAATGTAATTTTCAAATGAAGTATCGCACAGCAAATGACATTTGGAACAATCATAGTCACAGCGATGCAGTTCCTTTTTATTTTTTGAAACGAAGTTACATCGTCTGCAATAATATTTACATTTAAATGCTCTATGTAAATCTACTATAGCATTTAAGTGATTATCGTGATATATTAAATCAATATATTTAATATTACTCTTATTATAATTTATTGTTGACTTATACAGGACTTTATTTCCAGAATGTCCATCAAAAACAGTAAAACAATAATTCTTTAAAGCAATTTCAAATGCTTTTGCATCATCTACACCGAAATTCATAGTTTTATTGACTAAGTCAGTCAATAGTAACGCGTTACGCTTTTGCATGCATTCAGTCTTTTTTACTGAATTATATTCAGGATCATTATTAACTTTAGCCAAACACACAGCTATCACTCTAGGTAAACAAAGAGCATCGGTTATTTTAATAACAATGATACCTTTATTCTTATAACAAAGCTCACATTCGTTAAAACATTCTCCTTCTAATATACGTGTATACACACACGTAAATTTTATGTACCATTCAAGAAAAAATTTTGATTACTTTTCAAAGTAGTTTCAATAGAATTTAATATAACATCTATATTTACCTGATCAAAACGTTGCACCCTAATATTAAAAACCCTGTTTGGATAAGCCGAATTAGATATAGACATTCCAAAATAACTTGGTTCGTTATTTAACAATTGCTCGTTTACAAATGTCAAGTACTGAGTAAATATCCAATGAATCCACTCCATTAGATCTATTTCTTCTTCGTCATCGGGGATAGGGTCAACTATTACTTCAGTTTCGGAATATCCGGAATAAAATCTATTTAAAGTTCTATTTCGTGTTCGTACAATAGTAAAAGTCATGATTAAACAAAACTTACCAAAGATGTATGCTTTCTGCGGACGTTAAAGATGTATGCTTTTTTCTGCGGTCGGTGTAGATGTTAATTTTCGCTAACAATTTACAGCACTTTTATACCTCGTTACGTTGTATAAAGCAGTTCGATACTCCTAAGTATTGCAACATACGCATATTGTTGAGTTATCGTCGGAACAGTTTACTGAAATGACGCAAATAAGTAATGTGTTACATCAGCCGCATCTGGTTAGATCCTGTTTAAACGCACAGTCATGCAATGTTTGCACAATTGTCGAGAGAGTTTACTGGAATGACGCCAGTATGTAACTTGTTTCATCAGCCGCATCTGGTTATAACTTGTTTAAACGCACAGTCATGCTATGTTTGCAGAATTGCCGAGCCAATTCACTGTAATGACGCCATTGTGTAAGTTGTTGCATCAGCCACATCTGGTTATAACAGTCTCACACGCACAGTCATGCAAGTGTTATTACTAATATTGGCTGGCTTGACGCCAAACGCTACATACGTTATTAACATGTGTGGCATTATCCACTAGCATGAGTCTTCGAACTGAAGACCGCCATTAAAAGGTTATTACGGGTGGCTGCATTGACGTATACATGAGTTAGCCTTATTCTAATGGTTTTTACTAGCATATAAAAACACGAGCTATCATTCCCATGTTATAACGTCTTGTGATAGTCATAGGAGTCACGTCTCTCTGTCTCTCTGACTCTCAGTGCAACAACAACATCATCTTCAAAATGTTCTTTAATTTTGAAATGAAGAAGATGATCAGCGCTGCATGCATTGGTAGGTGTGCTAATACTCCGCTAAACCTGTCGACAAAGAGAACAACAGAGGCTCCTCTAGACTTGTCGACACAGTAAAAAAGCGGAGTAAAATCGACATGCTTCCGATTACTACGTCAATTCTACGTACTCTGGAGGTTTCGCTTAACCAACGAGAACCAGTTATGGAACTCGGATTTAAGGGGACCTAGGACAGATTTTTTAGTGAAAATGGCCAAAATCTTCAATTTTTTGTTTTCTGCAAAAATTAACTCTTTATAATGTTAGTCAAATATTTAAATGCATTTTATGCTGATAAGCACCTTTTTAAAGGGTTTGGTAGCCATTTTTAAAAACCACTGCACGGAAATTTAAATGCCTGCCACGCCCATTTTTGTTCTCGCTTGCAAAATAGTTACTTTCTTTCCAAAAAATCATTCAAATTTGCACCATAGTCAGTGTGTATTGGTTATTGCTTCCATCTGGTGTTCATTACTGTAACTACAACAAAACCTCATCTTCATGAGTTCAAAATATAGCCGATTTTTTTGGAAACAAAATATACAGCCGTTTCACACCAGTAAAATATATTTTTATTATATATTTAAATATTTTAAGAATTTATTTGTAACATTTTATCTGTTTTATAAGTTTTAAATAATTATGTGTTATGTATACATGCAGCTTGGTTTTGTGAGGTTATTACTGTCAGTGTCTTTCAAGTTTATTTATTGGTAATTGAAATGCATACACTAAGTGCAAGTTGGAGGAAACCAACAGGTAGGATGAGTAAAAGGAAGCTAAAGACTCTGAAAAATATTGAAAAAAGATGGAAAGGTGTTCCCAAAGAAACTATAGAATCACAACCTGGCCCGTCAACATTGCCATATGATCACAAAAGTATTTTATCTGATTCAAATAGTAGTACAGAAATTTCAGATTCTACTTCTGTTGTACATAATACATTACCCACACATACCAGTTCACATGAAATAATTTCTGCCAGTGACAAAAAGCTCAGATATTTTGAAACACCACTTACACAGCCTAACCTATATGAAAATAAATACATTTTAATTCACTCACAAGTTCTGAATGAGTTATGTGGCAATATAGTATGTGATGAGTGTGGGGAACAGTCTTTGATTATTGAAACAGGAGAAAATAAGGGCCTAGCATGTAAGCTTACTGTAAAATGTAAGAATTGTGACAAGACATTTTCAGATGTTTACTCCAGCCCAAAAGTAAAGACTGATTCCAAAAGTAAAAAGGCTGCTTTTAATGTAAATAGAAGATGTATAGAGACATCTTTAAAAATTGGAGGTGGTCAGAGAACAATGGAAAGATTTTGCTTGAGCATGAATTTGAATATAATAGATTCTAAAACATTCACTAAGCATATGCATGCCTTAGCAGATGAATCAGAGACCATAAGAAAAAATGTTCTTTCCAAATCAAGAGAAGCAGTGCATAAAGCCCATAAGGATCTGAATGCAGCAAACATAAATAAGAAAGTAATAGATATAGCTGTGTCTTTTGATGGAACCTGGCACAAAAGAGGGTTCAGATCTCTATATGGGATAGGGATAGTAATAGATATTTAACTGGATTAGTCATTGATTTTGAAATTTTATCAAAATATTGCCCCATGTGTGTCCTCTCTCAAAATGAACTGGGAGAAGATACTCCAGAGTATAACATATGGCTTAGAGGACATAAAAGTATACCTGGAGAATGCTGTAGGAATTACTCTGGTTCATCTGTTGCTATGGAAGTTTCTGCAGCAGATATCTTATGGAAGAGGTCTGTAAGTGAGTGTTCCATGCGCTACACAACTCTATTATCTGACGGTGATGCCAAAACATTCCTTCACCTGACAAATGAAGCTATATGTGGATCAGATACCACAATTATAAAAGAAGAGTGTGTTAACCATATTGCCAAGAGGATGGGTACAGGATTAAGGAATTTGGTACAGGAATGGAAAGCAAAAGGCACTCAACTTGGTGGGCGAGGACCAGGAACACTAAAAGAAGCTAATATTGTCAAGTTAACCAATTATTATAGGAATGCCATTGTCTCTAATTTATCTGATGTTGATAGGATGAAATCTGCCATCTATGCCACTTTGTATCATTGCTCATCTACTGATGAAAGCCCAAAACATAGTAAATGTCCTTCTGGAAAGGATTCATGGTGCTTCTACAATAGAAGTATTGCAGAAGAAAAAAAGCCAGAAAGCCATAAGGTTATGTCTATACAGTTTTCTTCTGCTATGCTAGTAAAAATACTACCATTGTGCCAAAGACTAGCTTGTACTGAACTTTTGTGAAGATGCACCCAAGGTGGAACTCAGAATGCAAATGAAAGTTTGCATTCTTCAATTTGGAGAAAGTGTCCTAAGGAAACCTTGTTTCCAGGAAAAGGTTAGACATAGGAGTAATTGATGCCATTTCTGAATATAATATGGGATGCATTGCTTCACAAGTAGTAAAAGCCAGTTCAACTGGAGAAGAAATTACTGGAATAGGAAGAAAAATAGCTCTGAAAAGAGATTCTCGCAGAAAGTATGAAAGTCGCCGCTCCACATTACAACAGCAGAAGTCCACCAGAAAGAAGAAGAAGGTGTTGAAATTGCAAGCAGAAGAGGCTAAGAAGAAGAAGGAGGGAAAGAGCTATGGTTCTGGACAATTTTAACCCTTTACACCAGGTACATTAGCCTGTATAGATGTTTTCAATATAAAATTTAAGTTTTCTCAGAACATTTTTCAATATCTCAAATGTCCCATGCGGGATAGTTTTCTTTAGTTTTGCATGAAACTTGGCATAGTAGTTCTACTGTTCTATCTAAAGAAGTTGTAGTATCATTTTTGGACTACTATGTAAAACTTGGACACAGTGGGCTATTAACCCTAAAAAGTTTTACTTTTTAGGCTGTAATATCTGCATTAATGATTATAATTAATAATTTGTTATTCAAAGCACAAAATGAAAAAAGCATACTAGAATAATTTGTAAGGAGTTCAAATATTAATGTCACAAAGTGGTACTGATGAAAAATAAAATTTGTTCCGCATGGAGTATTTCATAATTTTCAAATATCGCGATATGAAAAACAGAAAATATCTCATATCTGAAAAACTACTTCATCAATTTTATTGAAATTTACACATAATGCTATTTAGAATGAGGGAAACCAACATACAAAATTTTAATAAGATTGAAAAAAAATTGTAGAAAATCATATAATCTGTCCTAGGTCCCCTTAAAGTAGTACTACCTGACTCGTCAAAGCAGCCTGACGAGTGCGTAGAGGAAGAACACCGCTCCGACGTACATGACCAACTTCATCGGTCCGACGAGCATGTCCAGCAGCACCAATGCGAGGAGCAGGACCAGCAGCGTCAGTCCGAGGAAGACCAGCTTTACCGGTCCGAGATGCAGAACCAGCAGCGCCAGTCCGAGGAAGAGGAGGGCCGGTTTCACCGGTCCGAGGAGCGGGACCAGCAGCGCCAGTCCGAGGAGGAGGGTCAGCTTCACCGGTCCAACGGTGAAAACCAGCAGGACCAGTCCGAGCAACAGCGGCAGGCCGAGGAGTTGCACCAGACCACTCAATATCATGATCATCATATACAACAACCACAGCAACCGGGGACGTCGCAGCATCAGGTAAATAACACTGTAACAACGCAGCGACGTCCCGTAACTCATTTATGTATAACAAAACATAGAATTAAACAATTGGTCAGTAATTTGCAACACGTTGTGTCCGATGTGACTGACATGTTCAAGATTAACGCGGACGAGACAAACACTGAAAATGACAGCACGATTTTCTTAAGCAACGACGGTTCGGTTCAAAATAATAATAATAATGATGATAATGACGATGGTAATAATGATGATGATGGAAATGATAATAATAATGACAGCATGGAAGGGTTTACTATGACAAATAATTTGGCATTTCAGTATGAATTTGTAGATAACAGTGCTCTTCATCCAGTCAAAATTAAAACAGGAATTTTGATACCATGTCATATAAATACCTCTGTCGAACCACGTAAGCTTTTATCTGTGTCTACTGGTCTCAAGATCCAGGTACCAAAAGGATACTACGCTAGAGTAGAAAATTATAAAACATTACTACGACGAAATGTGACTGTTTTTTCAAAATTAATATGCGACAGTAAAACTCATTTATTGACGATTGAACTGTTTAATCACTCGGACATGTTGTGTGATCTGCCAATGTGTACAGACATAGCACAACTTACATTTCATCCCTATAATGTACCAAAGGCACATTACACATTATTTGACTTAGTTGACAATAACTGTACCGATTGTTGATTTTATTTTATCGAACATCCACCGCATTAGTGTTACAAGCCGCCACAGTATTATTTCATCAATCATTTACAGTATTATTGTTATTATTGTTATCCTAATAAAAATGTAATAAATAATAATAAATAAATGTTTATACCTACGTTATTGCTTTATAGTTTGTTTTGTCATCATCGTTGTAAGACATCATCGTCATCTTCTCCATTTTCATTTTCTCCTACTTCCAAACTTGTTAATAATAGGTCATCGTTATCGTAATTAACAAACATTTCCTCTTCTCGCGCTTCTTTGGGTTTAATTGCGCAGGCGTTAGAGTTTGTTAAGTTAAATATTAAACCTTTTAACACCGTGACATATTCATGCATCGTGTTTACAGTAACTTTATTTTATTAACTATCAATTGGTGATGCGTCAATTTGTGTTGCCTAATCTCTAAAGCCTTTTTCATAACCTCCACTGCTTCGCCCGCTTTTTGCAAATTTTCTTTAAGATGATCGTTATCTTCCAAAAGCGTATCTATTTCATCGTTTAAATATGCAACCTTTTGATTACATTCACGTTCTAAATTCTGCTTAACTTTGTTAATAGAAGTTTTGCCTTTTTCGGCCACTACTTTTCGTAATTTATTTATCGACACACGACCGGTTTCGGCCGCAGTAGTAGCGGTAGTACCAGTACCGCTACCGCATTGTGATTTAATATTTAACGTACCTTCAGCAGACCATGTACTCCACGCTTAACTCTGCCTGATACGTGTTTACCACCTATATTTAAATCCCATTCATTACTCCCACATTTTCCGAATACGTAAACATAATTATCTGAAAAATACGAGTTCATATCGTGGATCATATTATACAATAACACTAATTCGGTTTGCTCCTTAGTTAATTTCCAATTTATCCCTATACCTTGCGGTGAATTATAATTATGTATTAATGTTTCACAATTCATTAGTTCAAGTAAAATCGATTAATTCTCATTTGACAACATTGGAATAGGGCTATTGTAAAATTTACAACTACCATTATAGTGTATTAACATTTCTATGCATTCACATACTTCGTTCACTACGAAACCGTTTTCGCATTGCATATTACCTACATGTAAATTCCTGTAAAATATTTGCCCACAACGATTACCATAAGAACACCTCGTGACAGGTTTTAAACACGCATGCACATTTTTTAAGCTCTCGATATTCAGCAAACTATCTTTAAACATGCACACGCTATTGTTTTTATAAATGCACGAACAATTAGAAAGCAATTCATAGTCTTTCGGACAAATGGTAGCATTTTGCAAATGTCCCGTATTATCATTTACGGTAATTCCACACCTACCAAACGTCACGCAACTTGCTCCCGCACCTGTTACGGCGCCCGAAACAACTACAACAGAAGACACGATCACCACCTCAAACATGATGCTCACCTGAAAAAAAAATTAAAGTTCACGTGCAAAACGTATATATATATACCCACGTGAAAGTCACGTGATTCAACCCATATTGCACAATAAAGCATTACCGCATATCTATTAATAAATATAACGTCATCAGTATTGGCGCACAAAGCAAAAGTCGTCATTTAAGTAGCCAATCACATGCAAACAGTATTTATCTTATAGCGTCCTGGCAATAGCGAATCGACTCAGTATAGCATTATAGCTATGCCTATTCGCATCGCTGCACGCCCCAGCACGAGTAACACCGGCAAGTATCGCTGGCATCAGGTAGTAAACAAAACTAACCACACCTTATGCTTACCGGCACACAAACACACACACACACAATAGTCTTTTTTATTATTCCTCATAAAGCTACAGCAATGAGCATGGAAGAAGCGGACAGGGTCATCTACAAGTACGTCGGCAACCAGCAACAACTCTCCAACCTCAACTCCGACGAACGACAGGGGCTGTCGTCACTTCCACTCACCTTGTTACATCATCCTCCTCTCGACGTGGACGTGGTGTGGAACAGTTTGAGCGACCAGTGTCAACAAACCTTTGCGCAATATCGCCGCTGCAACAAACATTTTAATCCACCTTCGTGGAGAACTCACGTGGATGCTCTCGCACCTTTTGTTAAAAATTGTCACTTTTGTGTATCGCCTCACAAAGAACAATAAAAGGAAAAAAAAATGCCCCACGGCAGGTAGACGGCTCCGCCCTGGCGGGGGTCAGAGGTGTCAAGGTCTATGACGTCATCACGGTCAGATAACCTTCTGACCTTAATGACCTCAATGACTTTTAACCTCTGACCTTTGACAACAGGGCGACCTTTGACCGTCTGCCTGCCGCGGGGTATATACTACTCTCGTTGCAAATTATTAGTTCTAATTCCAATATTATTTCTTCTAATTTCTCTGATCTTTCAACTGTGTTATTATTAAACCACCATTGTTACTTTGCGTTTGGATCAAAGGTGTGGTCTATGATGTTATTATTCATTTACCGAATATGTTCTAAATAGGGTTCAATTGGGTAACTAAGTTGAAAATGATAACTTGCCACTGTATAGCTGCTTCTTATTGTTGTAGTTTCTATACAGTTCATGTAAATGTTGCTTAATTGGAAAATAACCACTTGTAGAGTTGGATTAACTGTTAATATAACCGCCATGGTGTTATCCCCTGTACTTATTTTTGGTACTCTAAAGGCCATATGTCGTATATTTCCCTGAATTGTGCATCGTTCTTGAATGCATATTTAAATTTAAATCTTCTATGGTTTTACATAATTCTGCTATTACTAATCTACTCCTCTGAGGATTAATCTGTCCAACTCTTAGTCTATATTTAAATTCTGTACTATCTTCCATTGTGTTTCCTATAAAAACCGGTTTTGAGAATCGCAAGAAACAATTGAAAATCGACAGAATTTGAGAAGAATAACAAAGCATTGAACAAATCGGACGATTGATAACGGATATTTCGGAAATTACTGATGCCACAAATAATTATTTTAAATAAAGTGTGTGTTTTGAAGAGATCTGAATTTCTGTGTAAAGTACATTTTGATCTATTGTATAACGTTTATCAGTTATACAAGATTATACAAAATTCCTTCCGAATGAAGAGGACTTCACTGGCTATTCCCAGAAAATTCGAGATATAAATTTTATTGCTCGTGTAAATATTTTTAATATAGATATCTTATTTTAACCAAAACTGTCAGAACCATTTTTTTAGAGAATAAAAACACTTTCCATGTAAAGGGTAGTTTGGGGAATTTTTGTTGAAGGTTTTCGTGTCACATTTTTGGAAGATACTGAACCCAAATATCAAGTTTGTTATTTATCCAACTCTTCGTTTTCGAGTTATAGTGTTCACACACACACACACACACAGGACTTTTTTCTAAAATGCTTTTTTGGATTCAGGGGCCTCAAAACATGTATTTCTGGGGAAATCTCGGTATGGACGTCTACGTACTATGTGAGGCAGTATTTTTAACACTTAAATGAGTTCAGTCTAATTATATTATACATATATATTCAATAACAGCCCGCCTTAAAGCAATATGTGTATGTAACAACACATAAAAAGTGTATGTTATAGTAATTGTAAATGTTTATATTATTGTATCCTTGTTGAATAATGTTATGTGAACGTATTACGTAATTTAATAATGTAGGAGCTGTGAGAATAATAGGTTAAAAGTTGCTAACAATGAGGTAACAATGAGGTAACCTTGAGGCAATAATGAATTTGAAAGTTTAACAATAATACTTATGATTCTTGTAAGCATTAATGTAATTTTTGTGACAGTTTATAAACAGCCAATCAACAACCAGAAAAAGCTTTAGTTAAATGAAGGTATTCTATTGGAGTAGGATTAGCCAATCAGAAAATGAAATACAGAAATTTACAAATTTAGGCGGTAGAGATCAAGTCAGTTGCTTGTAGACAGCGCTCATATCTGGACGCGTTGGTTGTTAACAGTGTTCCTAATCGGGCGCGAGATGCGTCCTCGAGAAAATTAATACGTATTCGTGTGAGACGAAAATAGTTTACGTGTTAAAAAGTGCAAGTAATTAACAAAAGAATCTCACAGCTCTCTATATCAGTGAAGTGTTATTGAAATCGTGTCAATAATTAATAAAAAGGAGTGAATTAAAATTATAATCTGTGTAAGCCTACTTTCTTCAGCCGCATCACGCCCTGTTAAGAAATTCGTGTCTCTAAAAATAATACTGACGCAGCCGAGGCAAACATAAATATATAATATTTAAAGAAACAGTCAAAATTACAAAGTTAATATTTTTTTAACATTTTTGGGACGAAGGCTACCGGAACATTTTACCATACGTGCAGTTGCAACAGTTCGGCTCCCCAACAGTCGAAATATAATACAACTTCTTCAAGCTGACTTTCCATACGTAGCAGCAACAAACATACTTCAAGTTGGCTTCCAAAGCGTGGGGCAAATAACAACGTAAAAGAAACAATACCACCATAAATTAACTACTTCAAATGTATACCCGGGTGCATAAAGTATGGTCTATAATGGAACGGAGCTATTTATGTTGGTACTGACAAAATCTAGCCACAACCCCTACCAGCGTAATCACCTCTGTATTTCGAGGATAATTATAGCCATTGGTTTTGCAGGGGAGTTTACCTCCCCCAAATAGACACTCCGAACTGCTGAAGAGTAACATTACAACTTAAAACTTATATTTTCATGTTATACTACTGTTTTACTGTTTTCTTGTTGCCGTTTAGCAACAGAATTAGCTTAATCTTCGTCTTTCTGTTGATAATGAAAGCCTTGATATATGTAAATGTGTAGCTGTCATTCAGGTTAAACAGACATACGAGTGATTCTTCACCCCTTCCTCTAGAAGGCCGAATTATTTTTAAATGCTTTAGCCTTTCCTTGTGTACCAATCGTAGCGAAACTCTTTCATAGAGGGGTATCCAAACCACCTTTCCATTCCACATAGATTATAAACATCGTTCATTGATTAGTTTTTACATCCCTGAATTGCTTTTCAGGCCAGTCACATAGAGAATTGATAGCTGCCGGGCAGACTCAAGATGGAAACCTTTCGGAGATAAAATCATATGGCCATCTCAGGAAATGGGCCACATTTTATGCACGGTAGTGTACGTGGTAGAGAAACTAAAAGAGCAGTAAAATTTGAATGATACTTGTTTTCAAAATTTCCCGGATATAATGTTGTGTATAGTATAATGATTAGAATGTAGTTTTCCTACGCTATAATATGCGTCCTTTTATGTTTATTATTTATAGGAAAGTTACTAATATTTATTTTTTGATAATGTAGATGTTATGGAGAGAAAATATTTTTGTAACGAGTTGATAATTAAATTTTTTTTAAACATTCTATTGCAACTGTTTTCTTTCACAACTTGATGACTATGTTTCTGTTATGCCGGAGATATAGGATAAACAACTGAAGCTTTGAACGAGCCAAGACAGAGCTCTGTGGGATGATAATACTATGCAAAGCTCCAGGCGTTAAGAATAGGAAATCGCAACCGGTTGTAAGAGGGTCGGATTGTGGGTGGCTAAGTGTAACGGAACTCAAGTGTTCCGTCGCCGGCCATCCGCCTACTGCAAATCGATGGCTGCAAAGAGAAAGGGAGGAAATACGAACTAGCAACTTAAGCGCGTTCTCTATCTGCCTTCCTTATTTGGATCTGGGAAATAACAATGGGAAGGTCCGATCCCCATGATAATACTTCATTGTTATTGCTCTCTGTAGGATTGGAAATCTCTCTAAATTCCATGTGCTGGGCAACTGACCAAAATGTTTTGGATGTTCGGCGAAGTGTGAAGTTGATTGCATAATTAAGTAAGGTGAAAACAACGGCAGCACTCAACGTGTCAACAGCAAGAGGGTATAAATGAAGCCCTCTTGCTATACCTACTCGTGTTCTGTGTGCTTTGCCACCATAACACAAAATTCTTCAAGAACATATTGGCGCACTTAACAATTTCAAATTTGTTTATGTAAATTTCAGCACCAAAAGAAAAAAAGAAAACTTAAATTATTAGTTGTGAACATTCCAAATCTTATTAACACAACTAGCTAATACAACCACATGAGCATTTTTCTGGATTATATATTAAAAAGTACAATTAACAAAACTCTCATAGATCTGCAGTAGGATATATCTGTGAAGTGTTATTTAATCGCGTGAAAGATTAATAAAACTAATTTAAATACCATTATAATTTGTGTAAATCCCATTCCTTAGCCGCATCACCGCCTGCTAGGGGATACGTGTTTCTGCAAATTACTACTGACGCAGCCGAGGCATACAAATATAATATTTACATAAACATTCAAATTACGAAGTTGATTTTTAAACATGGGGGCAAAGGCCACCGGAAAGCTAACGTGGGGCGAAGGCTATCGGAAACTTTGTATCGTACGTGGTTGCAACTACTTCAAGTTTTGGCTCCTCAACAGTGGAACTACAATACAACTTCTTCAAACTGGTGCCCAAAGCTTGGTGCTAATAACATATAGATAAGGTTACTTCAAAACTGGATGCATATTTGGTCTGGAGACCAAATAATAGGCATATTTCGTTAACATTCGCAATATAACCCACGTTCTCGTTCTTTTTTAAGTATACAGATCCTTCACTGTTCTCCACTACCTTAGGAATAAAAATCATACACTGATACAGAAATACTGATTCAGTTCCTGGTCGGTAAGTGAGAGGAACTGTTCCTTAAATACAATAATTTTCTAACCTCCCTAGATTCTCATCAAGATGTGAAGGTGAGAGTTCCCTTCAACCTATAAAAGTATTAGGAGATGTCTGAACTATACAAATGATACTAAAATAAATCATATTTATTTTTAAAGTCAAAGCAAGAACTTCTTACACTGGGCTCACTGTTGCATCTTCGCTTTTAAGGAGCCGTACTATAAATTTGTGACAAGCACATGACCGCATTGTCAGATCCACTTGTGATCTGTGGGTAGCAGGAAAAGGAAAAGATGCAATGCTACGAGAGGGTGCTGGAAATATGAGGCTTGTTGGAAAGTTGCTAGACTATAAAACATTCTGGAAAAAGAAGTCATGCATGGAAAGTTAGTGGTGTAATTCGACTTCTTCGACATGCGATGGCAAGCAAAGTGAGAAGGCCGAGTATTGTTATAAGTGTTAACCACTTGTAGGAGTTTTGAAGAAACGAAGTGGGGCTGACCTTAGTTTCAGAGGTTTACCCCGCAAAGGACGACATGAGCTACGTTGGTGCTACGAGGAGAAGTGTATAAATTTACTAGTAATTAAACATAGTGAGGTTTCATAGTTAGTTACAAACATACATGACAGTTTGGGTATAAAAAGTTTGATTCCTAAGCGCCGCTTTTTACACTTTTCCAATCATTTAAACGTTCCATTCTTCCGTCGCTTTGCAACATTGCCTCCCTGAAGACTGACACACTTAGCCAAGTAGATATCTACTATTTCTAAAACTTCTTTGAAGAAGAGGTATCTAATTTCTACAATGAAGCGATTTATTACGCTATCGCTTCACAAGGCGATTGTGGGTGTATATGAAGCATATCGTATGGTTTCAGAAAATCTGACCAAGTACAATGTAAACAAAATCTAAGAAGAATTTATATAAAAATAATTTATAAAATACTAAAAGAGATGAAAACGATGGCCTGGAAAATACTACGAAAACAGAATGTTTGGATATAAGGACCGGCTGATGGATAGCCAAAAGGATGGATCACTGGATGCTTTGATATGTGACTAAAATTTATGGACGAAGTAACATGCTCTATTGAAGAAAGTTAATATAGTAGTAGTAGTAGTAGTAGTGGTAGTAGTAAGTAATAAGTAGTAGTAAGCAGTAGTAGTAGTAGTAGTAGTAGTAGTAGTAGTAGTTAGTAGTAGTAAGTAGTAGTAGTAGTAGTAAGTAGTAGTTAGTAGTAGTAAGTAGTAGTTAGTATTAGTAGTAAGTAGTAGTTAGTAGTAGTAGTAAGTGGTAGTAGGTAGTAGTAGTAAATAGTAGTAGTAAGTAGTAAATAGTAGTAGTTAGTAGTAGTAGTTAGTAGTAAGTAGTAGTAGTTAGTAGTAAGTAGTAATAGTTAGTAGTACTAAGTAGTAGTAGATTTAGTAGTAGTAAGTAGTAATAGCTAGTAGTAGTAGTAAGTAGTAGTAAGTAGTAATAGCTAGTAGTAGTAAGTAGTAATAGCTAGTAGTAGTAGTAGTAGTAGTAAGTAGTAGTAAGTAGTAGTAGTAGTAGTAGTTAGTAATAAATAGTAGAAGTTAGTAGTAAGTAGTGGTAGTTAGTAGTAAGTAGTAGCAGTTAGTAGTAGTAAGTAGTAGTACTAGTAGTAAGTAGCAGTAGTAGTTTGTAGTAAATAGTAGTAGTTAGTAGTAAATAGTAGTAGTCAGTAGTAGTAGTGGTAGTAGTAGTAACCAGGAAAGTTCACCCGAGGATCTTCCTTTTAATGACAAAATAAATACTAGGAGCTCATTTGAGCTCATTCTTTGAGCTATCTGGTTCACCGTTTCTATAAGTCTGAGCTTTTAAAAGCAAACAACACAAAATTCTCAATAACGGCGGTTTATGCTATCGAATTTCAGGAAAAGTTTTATTTCATTTTTCAAAGGATTTTCTGATAACACTGCTGAAGGAAAATAATTAGCTTTGACGAAATCCAAAAACATTTGGCTTTGGATTTTTGAGATGGTTTTAAGTTTTACTTTCCTTTAATAGAATGAATCTCTCGCTAGATACCCCAAGCTATTATCTGGTACATATGGAGACCGTATAAGTGGACCATTCAATGTAATTGGATATCTGTTCAGTAGGTATTTTTACTAACTGAATAACAATATTAAAAAGTTCTCTCCTAATTATATCAGCTTAAATACCAAACTAAAGTAAAACGAAATAGCTATGTATGTCCGAACTAACATTTCTCCAAAACTTGACATAAAATTCAGTTTTATTCCTGGACACTAACTGCTGTGGTCCTTAACTTCCCATTCTATATTGGGCGTAAAAGACCGGAACTTTTGCTCAGGGACCTCTTTATTAGGCTTGAGTTTATTTTATGTGCCGTATGTCTACGACTCGGGACCACAGGCTTTACTTTCCTTCCAAAGGAAGCCATGCTAAAGATTTTTACGCCCGAAAAATATCCATCGCCCTCCGCCGGGTGTAGCGGGAAAACGTTGTGCATCATTTGCAGCTGGAAAACGTTGTTCCTCTGGTTTATGCCCTCTGCTGCAGTGTCCTGGTCTCCGGCTATTGTTGCTCAGAGGCTGCTCATTTCTCCATTCCTAATAATTACCTATCTAACTAATTTCACTGGTCTCAGGGTTTCGTAGGTGAGGTGAATTAAAATACACTGCATTTCCTGTGGTTTATTGTCAAATAAATACCCATGGGTGGCTAGCTTGTCCTATTGTAACAATTTCCTCAATAATAATAATAATAATAATAATAATAATAATAATAATAATAATTAGGAGCCTAATCTAACTGCACAAGCTTTCCACCCCTATGCACTAACGTGCATCTGTCGTCCAGAGAATATCACTGGGTGTCGACGAGATTCTATAAGAGAGTTAAAATCTAGGGGTTTCTTCCCCTTTTTATACCTAAGCCTAGTCACGATCACCTTCGCGCCTCAAAATGTAATGACATTTCTAATTGGTCCTCAGACCGCGTTACCTTATTATGTATGGATAATTTCTGCTACAAAGTTTTTGGCATACGCGAACTAGTGACGCGTCAGGAAGCAGATCCAATATCTCTGTCTCTTCCCTTTCTATATTTGTCTCTTTTTATTTATCCTTATTGCTTCAAGTCCCTTACTCATTAGCTTGGTGTAAGGTGGGCTCTACCTAGAATTATCTTTTACCTGGAATTAGCTAGCTCGCCCGTCCCTTACTTATCTAAGTTACAATCTGCTTTTTACATTTTTTTATCTGATAAATATATTAACATCTTTCTTGATGAATTATATTATTATTATTATGTACACTTATTGTTTGATATTTATTTATATACCTTTATTATATGTATATATATGCATGTAGCAATCGCATGTAGCAGGTTTGAGCCCGCGTCCTCGGGAACTAGAGCCAAACTTTGACGCTTATAAACAAAAGCCTATATTTTTTATGAGGTGAGGAAGTTGAAAAGTAGATAACAGAGGCAAGTCGACTTACTGGCATCCAAGAATAACTGGAGAAATCTGCCTTAATTCTGATTACCCTCATTTACTGGCGATAACGTTCCATTGTTGATTCTCGAATTCATTTGCTAGTTATAGAGACATGCTAAATGCTGAAAGCTAAAGTTAAGGAGCTGATTTCTTGATGCAATAAAACGAACCTGTAAATTTCCCAGTAGGAGAAATAATTCAAAAGAATTATACTTTACATATTATCAAATAAACAGTAAAACAATATTTACCAGATTGCAATCATAATCTTCCTGCATTAAGTTGCCACAGATGCACAACTAATATTTTAACCTCTCGGCCTTTCTGCTCCTTTATCATACTAACCTAAGGTAAATCAAAATGAAATAATGAAGAACTACGGAAGGAATAATTTATTACCTGTCTCACCTATTTTTGCAGATGTGGCTGGTAGCATTGCTGAATTTTGACATTGACCTTCTGTGAATATATGGTGTCTTGTACACACACACACACACACACATATATATATATATATATATATATATAAGGGTGCTGAATAAATAAAACTCAAGAAGTCATATATGTAGTGAAAGAACAAGATTGTTGTGAGTGAAAGATGAAAACAGGCAGTCATGTGATAAAAGTATGCATTATTTTGCATTTACCCTTTCATCAAGTGATTAAAAGATTAAAGATACACACAAGATGAAAACGACAAGCATGTTTTAATTTTGTATGTGATTTTAATATATACATATATATATGGGTGGGTGGATGGATGTGTAAATGGAGGGAGGAATGAACGGATGGAGAGAGGGAGGGAAGAAGGGAGGGACGGACGGATGGATGGACTAGTTAGCATACCCGGCGTTTCAGGATTAGCTTTTTAAATTAGAATGACAAAATAAAAAATATTGTCTCCCCATTCTTTATGTAATTGTATTACTGTGCAATGATATAGGGAATTTTATAATCAATTCTCTCCTTTATAGCCTATAATCACAATTTCTTACATTTCCGAGATTCATAATAACGCATGAAAACATCCCCTGTTGTTCACGCAAAAGGATGTGAACCATCGGCGGAAAATCTTACCTCCTTAACCTCCCATTGATAGTCTTCCAAGTTCTGGAAGTGCTGCATAGTCTATAACTGCCCTTTGGCGGTGGAACAGCCATCGGTCGAAATGATCGAGTAATTTTATACATAATTACAGGGGGTGAAACTTTAAACCTTTATACCTTCTCTTTGTTGTTCCCGTATTATTTAATAAGATAAAAGCTACATAGATTTGAATACTGCAGAAACCCTTAATATATAACTAAATATAGGGGAAGCTGATGAACAGAAGACTCCGCTCTCCCGGACCACCAAGTTAACCTCTTTGGAAAGGACACATAATGTTATAAATTGGTACCTGCACGACAATGCTTAGCTGCTAATTTGGCTATCAACTTTGCCCTCACCTTCAGGAAAATGTTATCTCCTGCCATTAATTTCTTTGAATTAAAACATTTGAGAAATTCGGTGCATCATAATCGCGTAAAGCAATTAGTTTCCATTTGGGATAGAGTTAAATAAAGCTTTAGCGTAATGCTGGTGATTTGTGAATCTTTTATATCCAAACAACAAGTTCCAATAATTGAAACTTAAGTGCACTTACAGGGGTAGACTACCTCTCAGACACTCCTTCAACATCGGGGGATGCTATCTACTCTCCTCCTGACTATCTAGATAGTAAATGTTGACTTTTCGCCTGAACATATGGGTGAGAGAAAAGCAGGAAATGAACTTTATCAACCTTTACACTGCTGGTAGTTTCGACATCTATATGACTTCCACAGGTCACTTAGCTATTCAGTATTCTAAAAATCTATTTAGGAGCTGTGAGTTTTTAAAGGGAATACAAAAATAAACCCTATGTTAAAATATTGGGTTGTCTCATACGTTCGTTCGCTTTGCTCGCAAGTTCATCTATAGCGCCTGCCCCGTACACTCAAGTTGCCTAACCACCCCTACGACTTAGAGAACAACCAGACTCACTATTGGATATGCCAGTGTATATTTGTGACTGACGTTGGATAGAACGGCGCGATCTTGTGTTTACAAACTATGGAAAGCAAAAAAGGATCATTTCCGACATCCTATGCTGTTTTACTATCGTAAGGGTAAAACCACCTCACAATGCCGGCAGAAAATTTGTGCTGTCTACGAAGATGATGCAGCAACGAAGCGAACATGTGAAAAGTGATTTAGTCGATTTCGAGCTGGGAATTTCTTCCTAAAAGACACATCTCGGTCTGGACGGCCAATGGTTACGGACGTGGAAAGCATTCATGAAACGATAGTCAACAATCCAATCTGGTGTTGTTGGTATTGGAGCTCAATTTAGCTCGTACTACTGTAGCCAGGAACTTGGGAATATATTGTCGACAATAATGGAGTATACTGCAGGAAATAAATGGTGTGTTTACAAAACCTAACTGCCGTGGTTATTTATCTTTTGAACGACCTTGTGTTTAAAGTCTGTAAACGGAAGGTTCGGCAACTACGCTGTCGTAGCTATGCTGCGGGGGAGGTATGTTCCCAAGCGTTCTTAATGATTGAAACGTAACGAAAATCGATCGAACTTATGAGACAACCCTATACTTTCACCATTCTTCCTATACCAAAATAAGATCTATAATATTAAAGGCATTTCTTTCAAACATTTTGATAATAATAATGTACCACGCCATGAACAAAATTTTTCAAGTTCAGACGCTCAAGTTGATGTGTGCGATTATATAATTTTAAAAGTGATAGTGCCCTTCTTTTAAGATGTCGTTTACAAATGGTTCCTGTTCCCAACCTAATACCGCGTTCCGATAATAGACGGAAACTAAATTTATATCGTAAACTTAATCTACGCTTCACTCCCAAGGAATGACTAGAGATCAGAAATTAACCGACGGTAAACGTTTGTTAAACTTTCGTTTTACTGCTTTCCTAAGAATATATAAACATCTTGATCGTAGTTAAGCACGAAAAACACATTATTCGTAGGTTAAGCACCATGTTTTTAATTTTCCGGGTCAAACTGGTGCCTGTCTTAAAAGAAAAATTCTTTTCTGCTCAATAAATTGTATTGTTGTTAGGCAGAAATACAACTGCAATAGACAACGTCAATAGATACAATAAAATACAAATTTATTATGTACAATGTGAATTAAGCCTTACACACAATTTGCAATATTAAAATAATATAAGGATGTTATAAACTGAATATCAATAACACATGCATTAAGAAGGATAAATACATTCATAGAATCAAATGGGATATAATACAAGCCAAGAGTGAAATATTTTGCTAAATACTATATGCAATAATGCAATTATTCTTTGAGGACCTTATTAAAAAGTTTAGCAATATAAAGGTAACGATATGAAGTCTCATTAAGCGTATGTTGAAAAATTTCAATCATTTGTCAATTTCGAGTATTATAATTACGAATAAATTAAATTGGGTTTCATTCATGAGCAATCACTAACTGCTATGATTCTTAGCGTCCTATTCTATATTTAGCGTGAAATATCGAAAATTATGCTCAGAGGACGCTTTATCAAGTTTGAGGTTGTTGTTGTGTCATAAATCTACGATACGGGACCACCGGCTTTACTTCCATCCCGAAGGAAGCCATGCTAAGTATTTTACGCCCAAAAACTTCATCGTCCTCCATCGGGTTTGCATCCGCGACCTCGAGAACTAGAGGCTAGCATGTTACCACTAGACCACGGAGGAGGACATAATTATGAATATTGGATTTTATGTCATATATAGATTCTGTTTCGTAAATATCAATACAGTGTATACGTACAAACGTTCAGCTGTCGAAATAGTATAGTTTGTAAAATAAGATTTAAAATAAGTTCTACAAATATATTAGCGTTACTGTAATAACTTTATTTTGCGGAATTAATATAAATTTGATATAAGAACTATTACCCCAAAAGAGATTCCATAATTAGTTATTACACTCTGAAAACATGCAAAATATGAGATACGTACATACTCGAACTGTACAGTTAACTAAATTTCTCAGCGAGAATATTGTCGTATTTTCACATATTAGTCACTTAAATTTAGATGGTAGAGCTGAAAGGTTCCCGGGAACTTTATATTCTTTTACAATCACCAAGAGGCCGACGGGGCCGAGCCTGAATATTTCTTAAAACATGCTTAATAACACTTAAAATTACAAGGATTTTGGAGTAAGGTTACCTGTTCAAATAATGAAACCATATTCAACTTTGGATGGCCAATATATTACACCGAAATTTACAGATTACATTTTCTATCTGCTTCCACGAGGACCTCCATGTCTACCACGCGCTATGCCTTACAGAAAGAGAAAGAGGCACTTCCTGGCCTCGCCGCGATTAACGAGTTATCCCCTCCCTTTTACGGTACGTCACACCCTGTCTGTGTTATCAACCTACACTGACGTGTTGCCAACACGAGCATCCCCAGTGTTACCAACACGTCACAATATAACTCTTGACAACTTTCTACACAATTTAATACATGATTTTCAAGTAAAAAATCTGTTAATAAAAATACCTAAGAGCTTAACATCATTACAAACCTGTGCCATAGCAACATTACTAAGAGTAAAAATTATATTTTGAGTTTTAGATACTAAACAACCATTTTCTCGAAAGCATTACGAAACATACTTAATATTATTTTCTACTCCAGGCTCAGGACATTGTATTCTGTCATGACTGTGAATAAAAGTTGTATCATGAGCAAATAATATTGTTTTTGGTTCAATATTATATAGTAAATCATTAATTATAATAAGAAAAAGCAATCGGCAAAGGCAATAGCCCTGTTGCCATGTTTGAATCCTCATCACCAATCTGAACAATTTGTTTGCCATTAGACAAATAAGCCGTGGGAAATTTGTTGGGTGTTCCACTAATGTGATAATTTTGACAAAAATATACATCAACCAAACAAATAATATACAAACAAAGGCCTTACTTAAGTCAAAACATGTGACTACGGATCAGACGCTCCGGTTTAACCGGGACAGTCCCGGAATTTTCGTTCTTTTGTTGGTTTGTCTCTGGTTTCCGAAAAATTATCCCGGATTTTGAACCTATTGAAATGTTTTTGTGATAAACCTAGTTATCTTTTATCTATAAGGGAAGTATGACTAATTGTAACTGTATTCGTGAGATGGAGTTCTGACTGCTTCTCGACACAATAAGATAAATATAGTTAAGCAAATTTGCATCTACTTGAAGACTTAATGGCGCTACAATAACAGTGGTAATTATTCTAACCTGAAGTTCCGTTTCAGGTTCCCGTGTTTTCAGAACGAACGCATGGTACAAGTAAAACAGGAAGAAATCCATTTTATAAATTGTGAAATGTGTTGTTTCATTGTTAAAATATCCAAGTGGAGATGTGATTTTAGTGATTGCTTGGAAGACAAATATCCATTTTTAAAGAAGTTCAGCAATGACAGCAGTGGTTTGAACGCCAAATGCAGTTTCTGTCGCACATTTAGCAAGTACAAGGAAGCGTTCTGTGAATGCTAGAGGCTTTAGTCAACATTTAATTAATTTTTTAAAAAACAAGGAGTGTAAGAGGAAGAACCAAAGCTTGCTAACAAGAAGCTGTAATGGTATTTCACACGGTAAAACATAACTAAAGTTTTCAGTCAATGACTGCATACCAGCAATCATGAAAAGGTTATTAACAAGAGATTCAGTTGTGCACAAACATAATGCAAGGCCATTATTGTAAAGGTATTTTTTTATTTCGTTTATTTAGTGTCCCTTTCACAAAAGGGTCAAATCGCGACTAAATTAAGTTTTACAATTCCTCACATAATTGGTGTACATTAACACAGTTTAACACATTATTGGAGAAAGACGAATCACCAAGAACGGTTAAGATAATTGTTGGCACTTTGCAACTAGTCCTTGTCTAATTGTATAAGCGGCAGTGGTAAGAATGTGAGTGACTGTAAGTGGAGAATGACAATAGTTGCACATGGGCGGAAGACATCGGACAGAAGGTAAGAATGGGCAAGAGCAGTATGTCCGAGGCATAGACGTGATGGGAGATCTTGATGGTGATGCTTGAAATGTTTGAGAGGATAGACAGAAATCATAAAGGAATCACTTAGTTTACTTCTAGATGAGGCGAAACACTCTTGTTTCAATTGCCGGAGAATGGTATCAAGCGTAAAGCGGCTGAAGCTTGGTGAGGAATTTTGAGGTCCGACAAATTTGGAGTATGTCGTGTTGCTTTCTTAGCTGCAGCACCGGGTTTCTCATTCCATGGTATGCCAGCATGAGAAAGTTCCCAACTAGCAGAACTTGTTTACTTGAGGTCGATATTCTGTGATAATGCAACTGGATGTACAACACCAGGTTGTTTGCTGGAGCTCGCTGCTGAATACTGAGGAGAGCACTCATCGAGTCCGTGAAGATAGTGTAAGAGAAAGCAGTACTATCAAGGGCGTACTCCAAGGCGAGGCGAATAGCTATTATTTCACACGAGAGATGGATAGGAAGTGCGGTAGACTGTAGAGGAGGGTCTTAAGAGGTAGGACAACCGCACAGTTGCAATGCTTTTCATAATTCAAACAGTCTTGTTTCTTGTTGTGCTGTAGGATATGAGGTCCAAAGGGCGGTGAATATACGGAGATAGATGGAAGTATACGTGTGGCCTTTGTTTTAAAGGGACATGGATGTATCTATGACAGGTAGTTATAGCTTCAAAGGAACAATGTCGAGGTAAAGAAGCAGGAGAATATTAGTAGAATACTAGTAGAATATTTAAATGAAATTCTTGCAGGAAGAGCAGAATTCTCTGAGAAAACGGTACATCACGACGATGGCTATGGATAGTCACATTATGAGGCTTGGAAAAACATGGCTGAAAACATTTGATGGGCTCCTGGAGGCAGTATGTGTAGCGTAGTCAGACTTAAGGCTTTCCTCCTCGTATTCAGCGGAAGTTCATTTGTTTCAATCGGAAGCTGCTTGCGGGAGTGTTGTGAAAGGCATCCAAGGAAATCCTCAGTGCCAAATATTGAATACCATCAAGCATTTTGAGGCTTGTTGGAATCGCTGAATAATATATATATATATAATCATTCATCTAAGTGTCTACGAGAACGAGTAAACAGAATGCATTGGCTCTTAGGGGCAGATAACCTGAATCCAGTGTTATGACTTAATTGTTTTAATTTTTGGAGTTAATTCTGTAAAAGTACCTGCGTGGTGTGTAGGTTCTTTCCTCTACAAAATATGGTCAGGTCGTCCGCAAAGAGACTAGCCCTAACAGTAGACTAGAGGCAGGAATTCACGTCATTGATGACTATTAGGAAGAGAGTCGCTCTGAGAACCGATCCTTGCAATATTCCTTTGTCAATGCTGACGCTTCGGGAGAAAACCCATTAGCAGTACACTAATTTATCGGTTTTGGAGAAAATTATAGATGAACGCAAGCATGTTCTCTATAAAATCATGATTCACTAAGGTGCAAATGATGTGGTTAAGCCAGACCGTATCATAAGCCTCTCGATATCCAAGTTGACAAGAATAGCGTATTGTTATTTCAAGAAAGCTTCGTCAATGTAGGACTCTAACAGCACGAAGGTATCAGTAGTGGAGCGATGTTCTCGGAAACCGTATTGGGTATCCGCAAAAACAGGCTGCACTCTAAATACCAACGTAAACGTCGGGTGATAATCTTCTCCAAAAATGTGTATAAGGTACAGGCAAGCGAGATGGGACGGTAATTGAAATGAAGAGTGTAGTCCCTATTGGGTTTAGGAAGCATCTCAATGGAGGTGCGCCATTGGCTAGAAAAACAGATATTTAGGATGTAGGCAGATGTTGGAGGAATTCATATGGGGTACTGTTCGATCCTGAACTCTTACTAATGCAACGGCTTAACTGATGTTCTAATCCGTTCAACGTAAGTGCTTCATTAAATACTAGATGAAAGTTTATAAATTTCGCTTGTAAATCCAATGCTGGAGACTTGTGTACAACACAGAGAAACTTCGGGTCATAATAGGAGTTGCGGAAGCCTCAGAAAGGTATTAGCTATAGCCGTCAGTAATAGACGCACTTGAAGCAGCGGTAGCAAAATTAAATATAACCTGGGATGGGCGATTGCCACAAATAGTCAAATGGTAGTGAGGAGCATTAGCGTTAAGAGTAGACAGAAACTGAAGCCAACATCATTGTTTGCTCTCTTTCACTTTCCGACGAGCTGCTGCATGGAGGCGTTTGAAAGCACATTCATTTTCTCGTGTAGGTTGACGTTTGTATTTGTAATATGAATGGTTTTTGTTCCGGATAGCTTCGACAACTGAGTCACAGTACACGGCGTTTACCCGAAAGACTCTGCGTTACAGGAATGCTGAGGCATCCTTGTTGGAGTACAGTTATAAAGAACGCAATAACAAGGTTGTCTATGGCCAGTTGTGGGAACATATCCAGCTGTAAAGGATCTGCAATGGCGTTCTGCACAAGAATCTGGAACAGGTGCCAGTTAGTTTCCAAGTAGAACGTCGAGCATATTATGACAGATTGCGGGTAGACTTAAGAGTAATGGGATAATGGTCACTGCCGTAAAGAGCATGTTCAACGAACCAGTGGAACAGAGGAACAATGTTCAAAGAGCAGAGAGTAACATCAGTACTACTGGTGGAGTTGTGGGCTATATCAAAACGGGTAGATGATAGAGAGTTGAGTACCACCAGGGGAAATACATTCGGAATTGAATCGAAGTTTTCCACTTCGATACGTTCGTTGGCATCCCCACAGAATATTATGACTATTGAAGTCTCTCAGTAAAGTGGCAGTTGGGGTAATTCTGGGATCAAATCTGGGAGAATTTGGAGATCAAATTTTGGCGTTGTTGCATAAGGACACAAATGCATATCTCAATAGGAGATAAACAGGGACAGCCACAGCTTGTAGACGGTTCTAAGGGGCGATTTATTTCTGTGGAATGTTCTGAAGTAAATATGTTGCATCACCACCACTGGCATGGTAAGGGTTGAGGCAATTTTATGGTATCCAGTGTAATGACGTACCGGAGCTAGCAGTCACTGTGGAAGTTAGTTTCTTGTAGGTAAATAATACCGGGAGATGGGTAGACAGAAGTAATTGTAAGTATTCTAGTTGTGATCTGTAGCTATTAATGTTCTTCGGTAGCACCAGGGCATTAGAATTCATGACAGAGCCGTGAGTTCTATCCACATAGACATCTGGGCTGCGGTATCCAAGCTGTGCAGTGGTAGAGTAGTGGCTGACATCAATTTCTTTTCCAGTTGTGTGGTTCTATTTTTTATTCTGTTGGTTAGTAACATAATATGGTATATGTTTCAAAGCGTGTGTGCTAACGCTTCGTGATCTGTCGTGTAAGAAGTAGCTAAATGGCGTTATAGGAAGACCCCGCTAAATTTTTCATAATACCCGACGAGCTGTGTTAAATTCAAACGTTAACCTCCCAGACTGGCCTCCATATGGTTTTGAAGAGGTAGCAACAATTCACATAGAGATTGTATCTCGCTGACGATTTGGATTTTTTTGGGCACTGGTTTAGCATTAGTCTACTAACATTGTCATCCTCAGACGACTCAACCTGTGCTTTGGATAAGCGTTAAAAGTGATTCTACTCAAGTCTTGTGTCAAGTAGATGGTCTGAATTTCAGTGTTAACATGGGGAGTGTCCATTTGTGAGGTAGCTGGACCAGAATTTACCGCTGTAGCAGACAGAAGGGCAATTCCTCCGAATTGGAGTTAGAGGGCGTTGTGACAGTGGACAGTTATGTTTATTTACTTTGCATTGGCTAGCCAAGTGACCTTCCTGTTTGCAGAGAAAGCTAGAAGGGGTGTCAGTTGATACGTAGACTCAGACTAAGTCGTCGTGATAGATTTGAAAATTCATGGGTAATCGGTCGATTTTCTCAGGTTTAACATAAATCTGTCGGCGAAAACTCAAAATATGAATGAAACTGCAGCACTCATTCAGTCCCTGATGTGTGTGATTGCAGAAGTCGGATGTGCATCATGGGATACCAGATGCGCTTCTACGGTACTGCTGGGGATGAGTGGACAGACATTCGACAGTGTTGTTTAATCAATAGGGGTCTTAGATCAAGAAAAGGCTTCTTTTGCAGTGAAACAAATTCTTAATGCTTTAAAGAGAGCAAAGTAATGTGTTTTAGGAGAAAATTCTATAAATCATGTAGATAAAAATTTCGTACCGATTATCGCACCGTACTTTACTCCTGAGAATAATAATGAAAATTAAATACTAGAGCTTTGTAACTTACCTGGAGAAATCTCTAATATTCTTATTTGACACATTTTCGAAACTATCGAAAAATATGAAATCGCTGATAAAGTAATAGGATGGTCAGCGGACAATACAAATACTAACTTTGGTGGGTTATGAAGAAGAGAAGAATAGTGCAAGCTGGCAGCAAAGCTAGGTGGAAACATAGTGTGTGTTGGTTGCGCAATCCATATAATTGACATTTCATTGCTTAAACAGCTGTAGTTGTGTTGCCATGCTCAGATGATTCTGGGGAAGGTTTATTAGTATTTCCATCTATTTACTGTGTGGATGGAAAGTCTCAACTATTTCTGTCAGTTTATAGAAAATGATTATAAAACTATTTTAGAGTTAAGCAAAACATGATATCTGTTGCTTAAACCTGTCGCTTCATTGACGTATATGATGGACTGAAACAATATTTTTATGGACAGATGTCCAAGAATACTGCATGGTCTTTTCGATAACATGCAATCTTTCTTCTTATTTTTCTTGCTGTTTTTGAAATCACAGATATCACCATTTTCACAATCTATTCAAGGAACAGAACGTGAAGAGACAACAGGTTTTCAAATAAAAACAGAAGTAATCTTCTACTTACCAACTTTACATGCGGCAGACTGAAATGTTCCTGAACATTGATGTGAGGAACAAACTCAAAGAACATTTGTAATGAAGACTTTTATTACCAAAGACACATTCATGTGCTATATATCTGATTTTTGTAGAGTAGTAATTAAGCACATAGGAATCGACTGATAAGCCACTCTCAGTATTCACATTAAGTAATGGGTTTCCCTAGCTGCAGCTATAGTTGGGAGGAAGTAACAGAATTCATTAAAAATGAAAATAATTTTGCCAAATATGATTCTCAATAAAGAGAATCTCTTTTATCAACATGTGTATGTTAAATTCTATGTAACAGAAGAGAAAATTGCTGAAATGAGTGCCGCAATAAGACTGCTGATAAATGCAGAGAAATGTTCACACGTTTCAGGAAAGAAAAATTACCTACTGTGAAATAGAAAAAAAGAATTGTCAACTTCTGCCTCACATACACTGAATCTAAAGCCTCCATACAACGGATAATCTCGTTATGAATTTTCTTTGGACTGATGAAAAGGAACCGGCCCCAATGGACATAGTGAAGTCTCTTGCAGTCCCATTCATCAACTAGCCAGTAAACACCAGGAGGAGGGCAATGGATTGAACAGCAAAAATAAGATATGGGGTTAATGTTTAAGTAATGTTTGCAAGTTAATACGAGCATAACCAAAATAATAAACTTCGTATTCTTGTGCATATATATATATATATAATTTCATGTTTTGCGGTATATGATATCAATTTTCCATTTACGTAGAATTTTTGCCCCTCTCCGTAAATATTTCGTCCCGTTTTCTTTTTATTTCAGAATCTGATATTCCTACACGTAACCCAAGCAAAAATGCTTGATATAAAAGTATTCATTATTCTGTCGGTAAGCAATCGAATTGTGCCAATCTAATTTACCTATCTAAACCCAAATTGCCGATAGAAAAGCCATTAAATTATGAAAGTATAATATAATTGCTTGTGAACTAATACCTCAATTACTTTAGAAAATACTGGCACCAGAAATATTCGCCTATTACTGTCTAACAATGATTTATTGCTCTTGGTATTACAATGCCTACATTAAATTTTCTTGAAAGTATGCCCTCATCAAAGCATTTATTTATACAAAAAGTTAATGGGAAAATATAGTCAATTATTTCCTTTAACATATTATTTAAACATTCATGGAATTCCAAGATTCCAGCACCTCTGGAATCAGAGTTGTACATTTTAGCAACAATGCTCAGCAATCCGCAAACGACAAGCTTTTAAGTTGAAAATAAATTAAATGCACCTCACAGTTTTATAAATATTCAACCCCTGATTTATTTGGTTTTAAAATTTGTTTCTTTACTGTTTGCATGGATTCTGTAAAAAAAAAATAGGAACCTGAAAGATAAAAAAATTGTGGGATAGTATATGAAAACATAATATGATGAATGATTATAATGTAAAATCTCTGGCATTTATTCGCTACTTCTGAACAACAACTTGGATTATAGATTTAATGTACGAATAATTTTTACAATTTTCATTCAAAGACGTATAGTAATGTGTGTCACGAAAATGCTTAAACGTTCTCCCTTTTTATATACACTTACAACAGAATAGGATGACCTTTTTCGTCCTGAATCCGCTTATCTGTATGCGCAGTAGTTGGACAAGTCCATCATCTTCCGGGAAGGGTATTGGGTCAGTAGTAACAGGGTAGCAGCCGCGTACACAACTTGGGATAAGGTGACGTTCATCAATGATTGCAGTACAGTCGCGTGCATAATTACTGTGTTACTACATCTATAGTTAAAAGTAAATTAGTTGGAAGTAAAGCTCTGTATTCTAAGCTACGGGAAGTAATATACAAAGTGTATAATTACTTTAAGAAAAATCTAGATCAAGGACAATCACTTTAGAAAGCAGTTGAAAAATCTACTGGTGTATCTGTGAGAAGTGCTACTTTAGACAGTGCTATACATGTTTACATTCGTGATTCAGTTAGGAACCGTACGCATTGCTGTTGCTCCACGCAAGATAATACGTTATTCCCTACCTTAACTACCTTCACCTTTGCGTTTCTGCAGGGTCAGGTCGAAAAAACCGACCTATACAATGTTTTTGTACATTTTATTTGTTTAATTTTATAACAATATCTGGAAAGCAGGTCAGAGTTTGAATTAGTGTACTGCAGACTCCTCAAAATTTCTGGTGCATACCGGCACGTAACATTTGGAAACAACACGTAAATAGAGATTTAAAACAATAACTACTAAAGGGGAGACAAATCAGAAAAATTGCCAAAAGGTGACACATTTGGTTATTTACGCTGTCTTATTAATTGAAATACCCCTTTAATGAGATAGATCTCATCACTGTAGGCATTACACCTGTATTTTAAAAATATTTTTTAGAGATGGTAATGCATTGTCATTTTGTAATGTGAATTCTGCACTACTTCATATGATAACTTCTGTACCCTTTGGAGTAGAGAGGTAAACTTAAGTCCAGCTTCTAGGTGAGGTTTTGCTCTACAATTTGGTAGGAACACATCCCACAAGAAGTAATCTACATCCGATTTCTGATCGCCTGTAAGGGCGTTAATAGGGCATGACTTAAGACATCCGCTGGCGCCTGCTTAGTGCGCTGAAGGCGGACGGGGGCTATAGGTTGACTGTTTAAGATAATGTAAATAGCTATGAAACGCTAATTTATATGAGGACCTATAACAGATGTAACTGTTAATATCTCGTGAATTGACTCATATTCAAGAGCATTTCCAAACAGACATTTATTGTATATTCGCAATTAACCTCGCAAAACATCGAAAAAATCGTTCGCCATTTCTCACCTATACCTATTTGTAATTTGCCAGTGAGTTGACAGAACTAGCATAAGTATGCTTATTGGTGTGATACACAGCACAAGACGTGACAGCACCTATCTTTTGTATAAAATACCCGCCTTCTCTGAAATTATATCAGATGAATAAATTAAATTTTAGGTTGATAAAAGCAACTTCTAAATGCCATGTTATGGATCTACTTTAGTATTAATAGCATCGGTGGTTATTTTTAAAACATAATTGCTGATAAGTTTCAATTAAAAGACAATATAATTAAGATAATAATCCTACCCTCCTTAACAAAATTATGTAAGAAAAGTAGATTAGCGAAATTAGAAAGCATACATCCACATCCCGTAAAAATGTTATTCTGGTGTCTTAGATAGTTTCTGAAATAATGGGTCAGGAAATTGGCAATTTAGTATTGGATGGATAGGACTTTTAATTTGCCTTTAAATTTCAAATAACTAATTGCTCTTTGGAGTTATAAATTATCAGTTACCTTGTTTTACTTTCTGTTGAGCAGAACTTTCACAGATATTATGTAGCACATTAACAAAGCTGTAAACTTAAAACCTTCTTTTAGCATACTATTTACGTAATAAACATTGCTGTCTCCTGAAATTTGGTATGAACTCACCTGACACGCCTCCTTAGCCAAAGGTACACCGTTACTAGATTTTCTGTACTCCATCCTAGATAGTAGGAAGCCGTGAAATGCCACATATTTCAAGGCGCATCGTTGCAGTCGATATCTGCGGAAGGTTTATTTATTTTATCTTTTTGGTTTTTCAACAAAGCTTCTTAGAACTCAGGATACATAAAAAGAGGTGCAAAATCCTAGCATGTGGTTCATTTATTTCAATTTTTCCCCTTTATTTTGTATTATTTTTGTTTGGTATCTTGCACAACTCTTTCTAGAGTATATTTACACCCCATTGAAAATTTGATAAAAAAAAAGAAATAAAATTTTGCATGAATGCATGATTGGAGATGCTTAAAAGTGTGAATACTGCGTATGAAGCATTTTGATAATTGTACTCACGCTACCCTGAACATCTGAACACAGCAACAAGTTATGTGAGGCATGCATGCATGATTTGGACGCGACCAAACAAGTGAATAGCTATGTGCTATGTTACTCACAGGAGAGGAGCGTCATACATACACAATGTAACCTACATTGATAGAATGAAACATAAATGAACTTAAGCCTCTACAGGTTTGTCATTATACCTATAAGATTACCAAGAACAAAAACATTCTAGCTGCTTTTGCAGTAAGAGCAACTTTTTGGAAGGACGTGTCTGAAACATTTATTGACGAATACATTTGAAGATCCAAGTACGGTGTCAGTTTTATTGTGATTGAAAGTACTACCAGGTATACATTACACAAGAAACTGAAGCATGAAAATAGCAATATCTAGATCAAGTTGATTTTAAGGTATTCGTTTGTGTTGCAATCTCTGTTAATTATCTTTATATGCTAATTTCTTAATTTCAGCTGTCCACTTTTCAGCGGTTGCTTCCGATTCCTATCCGCCACAGTGATCTCTCGTTCCACTATTCGTATTTTAAGGCAAATTAACCACTAATTTTTTCACACTGTCACACCAACTTTAACGAGCCCTTCCTCTTCTCTTTCTTCCTGTGGGAGACCAAACACTATTCGTCTGGGCCATCTCTTCTCCTCCATTCTTTGTATATGTCCGTACCACTACAATGGTGGTATACTAATACTGACGTTATTGCATCTGTCACAGGTTTCTTATTTTTAACTCAAGGATACCCATCTGTAAAATAATATTTTCAAAATCCATAGTTTCGTTTCGATTGTAAAAATTTTAACACTGCAGTGCGTTTAATAGATAATGTGTACACCGAATTTCATGGATATTTTAAAATAATCCCAAGAGATATTAATTTTTTATCCTTTACTGCTTTGAAAAATTGCTCCACCTGATGCAATTATTATTTAAAAAAATTAATATTTCATAGTTAATTTTTAATATTATATCAATTAACTGTGGATATGAATGTTTAATTATTCCAATAATTTGAGAGGAAATAAATGTTAAATATCAGACTTAAATTTTCTGCTAAACAGTTTATATTATTGCGTAATAAAATCACAACTAAAAATTCCAACAAATTAATCACATCATTTTGTATTGTTTACAAGGAAATACACAGTTTTACTCATTTTTACTGAAAAGTACATCTTATAGAAGAATTTGAAAATGCGAAAATGCCTTCAAATGAAAAACCAAGAAAAGAGGGTTTAAAAATTAACGCTAAAATAACACTGTTTCTGACTTTATGCTGTATAAAACGCACTTACTGCCTGTACAGGTAGTCCTCGTCTTTTTCTGCTGATCTGCTGATAATTTAGAGTTTGAAGATTCCAGAGGCCTCTCTTGAATGAATTGTTCACTTTATTGTGGATAAAGGTATTGTTTTTACTGAAAATTTATAGGGAGCTAGGCTTGAAGACAGACATTTAAATGTTTTGAAAGGTCGCACAGGTATAAAAATTGCATAGAGCTAAAGTAGAAAGTTTGTAATCACAAATGACCGGATTTTTAGGTTCTAAAAGGTTAAAATTAGATTCTGTGTATCAGTGATTAGGATTTTATAGGACCTTATATGTTGAATTTAGGAATCTTGGCATATATATATATATATATATATATATATATATATATATATATATATATTCATGAAAATTACTGGGCACTTTGTTCAAAACACTAACTTTAAATTGTAAAAAGTTAAATTAACTGTAACTTTAGTATGTATTTGAAGGTACCAAATTCAATACACCTATGAATGTATGGCACTGAAAAGCAAACTAATTTCAAGCACTACTGTGCAAAGGTTGAAAAACACACAATTTAATTTCCAACACTGCATGTGCAAAAGTACTGAGTATACTCATTTTGCTTTAATATTATTATACTTTAAAAACACACAATTAATTTTAAACACTACAAAAGCAAAAGTTTTCATTACTCATTTTGCACTCCTAGAATGACACTGAACAATGAAGTACTTGGAAAGATTTGGAGGTGTAAACTCCCTTCTGTCTTCCGTTAAAATGCGCTTGAAAGCGGAGAAACTGCGTTCCACTACACACGAGGTAAGAGGTGCGAACTTCATCTCGGCTCTTTCCTTAGGATTCCAACTCAATGATCCCTGCACTTTTTCTCCACAGAGAACGCGGCCAATTGTTGCTACGATCTTGAAATCTGGACTGCGCACCAAAACAGCTTCTAACTTCTTTTTTGTAGATTCTCCACTTGGTCCAGGTACCACTTTGTTCTTACCTCCTCTATGACTTGCAATGCTTCTGTCATGGAGAGAGATGATTCTTCAAAGTGAAAGCAATTTGCTTTGATATAGCTCAACTCCTGTACTGCTGCTCCTGAGTGCAATGCTTTCTTTGCCTTTACAATGGGGGCTGCATCAAGTTCATTTAATGAATCAATTACCTCTACGACGCTTGTGTAGTTTTCCGCATAATACATTGCTGCTGATAGCCACGTACCCCACCGTGTCACTACAGGCTGTAGAGGCAGCGGTATCGAAGGATACTTCTCTCTGAATATCACCACTCGATTTGGTGCTTTCAAGAAAACCTTCTTCACCGAAGAAATTATTTTATTGACTGTAGGATGCTCTTCCCGAATCTTTTCAGCTACCCGGTGGAGTCATGTGCAAGACAGGTGACATGGAGCATACGAGGATGGAAAGCCTTTAGACATTCACCCACTTTCAACATGTAAGCTGCACTGTCGGCCACTAACAATCTCAATTTTTCCTCTCCTTCTGCATCTGGCCATATGACCTTTAAAGCATCCCTCACTGAAATTGATATTGTGGAGTGGTTGGTTTGTTGAAGCTCTTTGCATAGGATGACATGGGGCGTACTGGGTTCCTCGGAAGTGAGTTTGCCCACAACTATGGCGGCAATATATCTACTACAAGCATCCGTTGTTTCGTCCCGCTTAACCAAATGTTGTGGTCAGTGATGTTTGCCTTTATGTCTTCAATAGCTTTCTCATACAACTGGGGCAATACATTCTTTCTTAAGGTGGATTCATTTGGTACTTTAGAGTTGCAAAATTCTTGAAAAAAGTTTTTCAATATTGGGTTTTGTAGTGTAGCAATTATATTGGCGGCAGTAAAAGCTTCACATAAACGCATGCTAAATGAATTAGCTTTGGCTTCTTTAGAACTGCCTGGCTTTGATGTTAAGAAACTCTGCTTCTTTTGAGATTCATTCCTTACAGCATTTGTAGAATGAGTTGCTGATTGTCGATGTTGCACCAAGTGAAAACGTTTTTCTCCTGGCACCTGTAAATGAAATGTAAACAAGAAAATTAGTCAATTTAAATGCCCACCACCGGCAAATAAGTCTTAAATAATTTTGGATGTGTGATGGAGTCTAAACAGAGCATACTTTAAGTTGCACTCCAGTATTATTTTAAAAAATAGCAAGGTGAAGAATTACCAAAATACGAAAAACACAAGAAATTATTCCTACCTGATTCTGACATGCGTTACAATAAATAACCTTTCCATCTGTAGAAAAGCTTTTGTTGATCAGGATCCACTCGTGGAGCAGAGAACTTCTTGATGATTTGCTTTTGGGCATGGTGCAAAACTGTTATCGTCACCAGTAGCAAGAAGACTGTATATTTTGCCACTGAAATTTAAATTTTCGTGTTAGAAACTCTCTATAACGGAAGAAGCAATAATGCATACTACTCAACAGCGCTATTGAAATGTTTGCCTCTAGTTTTCACCTATTGTTGCGGCATGTAAACATCACACGTTTCAGAAATGCCGCGTGCCACTCACCACCTCTTTTGACAATAGCTAGAAAATGATAACTGACGGCGGATAACGTTTTAATTAGTTTATTATTGAGGCGGACGGTTTAATTAAAGTTTATTATTGTACGGTATTGCGCAAGATTTCATAATCTAATTATTTAGTCCTTTCCTTATTCGAATGGTCTCCCTTCGTTTTAAAAATACTTTTATATTCATAAATCTACTCTTATATGCTTAAATAACCGAATTAGGCACTTTTAGGTTCTATCACTTAAAATAGGATTTATTAGGTCCTAACGTAAAATTAGGTCAATTTAGGCTCTATAAAATTGAAGTGTAATACTCGGTAACTAAAACTTTAAAATAAACTTAAGTTTGGAGTGTAGGAGGTCAGGAATAAAATAGGTCAGAACCTAAGAATCCGGGGCTTAGTAATCACTAATATCCATATTGAATTAAGTTATGTTATTGAATTTTTCAGTTTTGCAAATACCAATTTTGAAAAATACTTAAGAATTTTGGAAGAAAACTTGCTAAGGAAAAAGAACTGAGAACGAAGAAATTCGTACTGTGCTTTACTGAACGACATGGCGCATTTAAAAACCATTTGTATATTCTAAAATGACCAATATTAAGAAACAAAGAATATAGCGTAAAAATACAAGCATAAGCTACATTTGTAATGTTATTATTTTTCGCTAAAGTTCACCAGTGCTTTGCTTTAAGGTAGAAGAAAACCTTGTCATGCTGCTTGGACTTGGGAGCATATATATTGTATTGCGCGTAACACTTACGCGTAGAATGTAGCCTCTAGTGATCATTTATGTTGACGACGTAGGTTTTACTTTGTTTTGTTTAACCAGAATATGGAGCCCTAAAGCTCTGAAAATAGTAACTTAGGATTTGTATTTAGCAGTAATCTTGTCCATCATAAGCTTAAATTTAAAAATTAATCGCCTCTACTCAGGAAGCAGCTTGCATATGGCGATAAGACTGTCTTCCCTGTTATGAGCAAAGAAAAATAAAAAACTGCTGTCCCATTTTGTTTGAAGCAAGGGGAGGAAAAAGCACACGAAAATGTATAGCGGCTAAATAAACGCCGGGGTTGATGAGAGATGAGAAATATCCTCTGTACATACATATTTTTAAGCCATTGGTCTTACCTCTACCCCATTATATTTATCCTTGTAAAAGTTGCAGCAATAAAGGCGTCCCTTGAGCTGGTGGAAAACATCCATTATTCCTCTAGCAAATAATTTGTCACACAACTCTTAATGATCCATTCGTCTACGCAATTAATCTCGTTCAGGAGCACGCAATGGGATGGAGGCATTAATTTTCGCTGGAGATGTCATTAAAATCTCGACGTCCCCATTTCGTGCAAAATCCGATATCGAGACACTGGCAGGCTAATTATAAGGCGCGACGCTTCAATAAAATAACATCAAGTCCTACAGCGTTCCTTTTTCATGCCGCACTGCACGATGGTAGCGAGAAGCGGCGTTTGCTCAAATTAACTTCATTAGTGCAGAAATAACAGCGTATTTTCTCAGTAACTATAGAATACTTCAAACTCTATAAATACATAATCTCTCAAAGAGCAAAAATCACGTATTGATCATTTGAAACAATAAACTGTAATGCCAATGTAATAGACTGATTATTGCATTCACAATTATTTATATGGGGTGCCCTACGCCTCTTTGATCGAGTTAATACAGATGACATGGACCTCTAAACTGAGTGCGAGAACCTAACAGAAAAGGTCAGAACCTCTAACGATGAATTATTATCAGAAATTCATAAATTAATAAGTGCTTCCGGCTAACGTTTCGATCATCCCTTTGATTCCCATTTTCAAAGCATAAGACCCTGGTTAGCTTCACACTGCCAACAAGCTGGCAACACCTGGCAATTTGTACCTTACGCTAAGGTGAGAAGTGGCTCATGAGTGGTGGGTCTACAATGGTGTGTCACTGCTGTGCATGCGCGATTAAAATTCAATTTTTATCCCTATGCAAAGGAGCCGCAGCTTCATCCCTGCAGCAACAAAAGGTTTAAAGATGACAACAAACGAGCTTGTTTCTTCCAAACATCCTCTAAACGATGAAATGACGAAAGTTACACGCATCTGATATTGTCCATGTCTAACTTTTACTAATTTATGATTTAACAGCGGCCTTGAAAGCCTTCACACTAATTATTAGAAAACTTTTAAGCCACCTTAATATTTTTACGTCGCTTATATCAGTCAATCTAGATCAAACTTTGAGATCCTTTGATGCCAAACAAGTGTTCGCATAGAAAGCTCATTATGATTTCTGTGCTTTTCTCACTCACTCTCTCTCTCTCTCTCTCTCTCTCTCTCTCTCTGTGTATATGCGCCCGCGTGCGTCTGTCTTCTGTCTGGAAACAGATGACTCAAAAACAAAAAATAAGAGTAATGGTAATGAGTTGAAAAATGTCAGTGAGTGTCTCGCGGGTGTTTTAATTCCAATAAACAACCTACAACGCATAGATAAAAGTGGCTACCGACAACTATTAATTTGGGTGATGAAGTGTATTTTGTATTTGGCGTCACTAAGTTTAATTATGACGTGAGTGCCATTTAGTAAGCTTTGCTGCAGTGCTTTTGAGGTTAATAGGAAGAAACATCGAGTAACTGCCTCAAAAGCTAGCTCTGGGATACAGGAAATGTTGAGCTGGAGGTAAAAGGTAATGGTATAGGTACGGACAAACTGAGGGGGCCCCGAAACCGGGGCAGAGCACCGCACGCAGGCCAGTCAAACCCTTGTGCCTCTACCAGTGCCCTCGGGAGGGAAGGATGAGGTGAGAGACCCTAAGAACGACCAGACGCGGATGACGACGGGCACAAGCAGAGATGGGTTCTAATATTTACAGATTGAATGCACCCGACACCGCCCATCCTGCCCACAAGCAACCAAACTCCAGCGTCCCCGAGGCGGAGCCCATTCGGAGGAGACACCTGACTGATCACTCCCCGCAGCGACGCCAGGGGGAAAAAAAACCTCTACAGTGCACAAGCCGCAAACCGCCGCCTAGTCCTGCAATCTTGGAACAGATAACAAGGGAGATGATAGGTACAGGAAATTGGGGGCAGGAGAGTCGTGTTGAAGATGAATCATCCCAGCACTCGCCTATCGACCCGGGGAAACCACGAAATACGCATGGACCAGAGTGAACGGTCGTCGGGGAATTATGAGATTAACCATTTCCGAAATATTTGTTTCAATTTTAAGTAGATAAACTTACTTTCTTTATCTTATACTTCCTAAGTAGAGGAAGACTGTATCCCACCTAAAAGTTTAATGTTTGGATTTACCGGAAATACATGTTTCGAGGTCCTATGAATAAAAAATATTTTTATAAGAGAAAAGTCTGTATGTATGTGTCTGAGTCTGTAAACAGCATACTGAAATATAAAAATTCCAATAAATGCGATACCTGGCACTTAAGTTCAGTGTCTTCCAAAGATATGGAACAGAAGGTTTCAAGAATAACCGCCATTCCAAACTAACCTTCAGCTAGAACATTTTTCGAAAACTGATTTTATAAAAAATGGCCGTAACTATGTTGATTAAAATGGCATATGGTTAACATATTTACATGATAAACAAAATGTAGATCTTTAATATTTTGTGAATAGCCTTGAAGCCCTTTTCGTTCTGAATGACTTTTGCATAACTGATAAACTGTAGGAGATAGATAAAATCTTAACCACACAAGAATGTAGATCTTGTTAATGCACACAGTTTATGTTACATAATTTTTTTGTATTTGTGGTTAACTATTCCTAGATGTTCATTTTTACTGTTTTGAGTTATAAAATATGTATACTTATCTCAAATGGGAAGACGTTATTCGTTTCTTTCTCCTGGTCATGCAGAGAGAATGGTATTTCAAAGCCATCACATAGCAATCCGTTCTTAAAAGTTTGACAATCGCTCAAGCCTGCTGCATTCCCCTATTCCCATTGCATCCACAAATAAATATGTAATAATGCCTTTGTTTATAAATGTTTATCTCGATAAAGTGAAGTATATAGAAGAATAAGAATTGCAAGAATATTATTATTTTATTATGTACAATTAATGAAATTAATTGATTATACTTTCAGCGGCTTGCCCGGATAAGGAATGTGATATAGAGCCAGCTGAAAAACTCATTGTCATAGCCATTTTCTATTCATTGTATTCAGCCATTCACAGTTATTTGTAAGAATAGTTTGTTCAAGAATGCGTAGAGAAAGTCACTTTACATGGAAAATATGTAGTATTTTTTATTTTCTCAAAATGGCTCTAAAGAATTTCATTAAAATGCCATACGTTTAAGATATCATATGATAATAAAATGTATATGTTGAATTTTCTGGGAATATCCTTGAAGTACTCTTCATTAGGAATACCTTTTATATAATTGTATATAAAGTGTAAAAGTTAAGAACAGACAAATTCTTACCACAAAAAATCAACATCTTTTCAAAACACACAACTCATTTGAAATAATTTTGGGGTATAATTTTCGAGATATACTTTGTTATTGGTTTGAATTTTTCAATATTTGGATCATGTTTTCAAATGCTGACGTTATTCAATTTTTTCTCGCTACGTCATTGAAATAGCATGAAATTTCAAGACTAGTATATATCTACCATCTGATTATCGCTATTCCGTTTGTACTAACAAGAAATGTGTATAAAGCTATTTATACAAACTTTATTCCAATTAACTTGAAGTAGAAGAACAAGATTCCGCAAGGAATAGTTTTAGAATATAGATCTCAGCGCCTCTAGTTTATGTTCTCTCCCCTGGTGTTGCGACGATTTTATTATCAAGTATTTTACCTTTAGACTCTAAAGGTTATTGTTTAAAAGTGAGATATAGCGTGCCTCTTACCTCAAGAGTAGTTATAGTATCTTGAATGCGTATAACTGGGCTGTACTCAAGCACTGGGAGATCTTATCCCTTTACACCCGTTTTCACGTATGCTGGGCGGTCGAAAGGATGCGATAGTGCAAATTTCTTATTTATTAAATAGGGCTACGAAGGCGGAGGGAGCTTGATTGTGTAGTTAATTCCATGGAGTTTTTACGTAGTAGTTTTGCGAAACGTGCAGCTCATCCAGTCCTACGGTATCCTGTGCATAGGTATAAACTCTGTGCTTAGTCACGTTTCTCTTTCTTACGCAATGTATAATATATATAATGATCGGAAGACATTAATCATTTAATGGATTCCTTTCCCTAATACCCACAGCATGAGCAAGAAGTTATAAGCAAACATGCAGTAGGGACAGATAAATTTTTTAGATTTTTTGGTACTGTTGGATACAGCATTGCTAAATATGTCATTACGCAGAGCGTACAACTCGCGGAGAATTAACAGTACTCGCATGGCATATACAAATCGTTATTCTGGAACATCATAAGTTGCCATGCATTATATGTCATCGGCTGATAGAGGCAAGTTGTGACAGCCATCCAGTCTGTCATAGTCCACGCGTATTTTACCTATTGTGAATACATTGCCACCGTAACTTGAGGGACGCGGATTCGGGAGGTCATGGGTTGAAATCCCAATCTGACCAAAAGTTTTTTTTCTTCTTCTTCTTTTTCTTCTTCTTCTTCTTCTTCTTCTTCTTCTTCTTCTTCTTCTTCTTCCGGTTTTCCTCGGTCACTAGGCGAATGCTGAGTTGAATAAGTTTGATCCACAAATACTTCCACCATCCTTTTCACCACTACATTTCATTTCCTGATCACCATTCCTGATGTTTATCGAGATTTCATACGAAAAGCTGTTTTGGAGTCCGTCACACAGGAAAGGAGTATCTTCATAAAATGTAGGTATGTAGATCTGTTTATAAGTAATATAATTAGGAACTAAAACTCCGATAAATACAAAATTTTATTAGTTGATTCATGCTCTTAACGGATGGCGGGCTAAGATTTTCCAGCAATTTACCCTCGCGCCACTTACTACTCATATAAGAAAATTGTGCTAACCTTTTGTTGCTAACCAGAAATACTTCTTATAGTGTTCATGAAAATATTATAACGACCAATAAATGACATCTTTTGTCATTTTTTGAATAACTTGGGAAGTTCTCTTCAATCCCGTTGAATTCCATTTAAGCGTGAAATCATAAGAAATAGTTAAAAAGCGTATAGTAGAAAAACCGGCGAGTATATTAAGATGCAAAACTTATGTTAAGTGGCTTCTTGTAGTATTAGTCGTTTCCGAAACATTTATTAGTTTATGTTTATATTTTCTCGAGTTTCCACAAATGCGCCAACTAAGGAAACTTTTTTGGAATTGTGTGATCCTTTTTTTTATTCCACATGAGCTCATTAATAACCAAAACTTGCTTCTCATATGAAGGTTGGGATTTGCTTTAATGAATGTAATTAATTTGAAAGCATTTCTAGGTAAGCATTTATCCCGATTAACGTATAATGGATGGAAACATCAACAGAAAGTATATATATATATATATATATATATATAAAATGGGACGTCCTATATAAACCTCTTTGTTGTTGCTGTTCCCTTTAATGGCTAGGCAAACAACGCATCCTACACTTAAATGTTATGACCCATAGCTTCAGCTACAGAATAAAATAAATGGAAACAAAATAGCTGATTACACAAATAATGTACCTGTTCACAATCTGTGAAACCAGAGAACAGCCTGCAGTTCCACGATTCAAATGTCCATATTTCTATGATAAATCGCAATGGCATAAGTGATACAGGAAGTTGATTATAGAGCTAATGGCGTCTGTACGACGCACACTGGCTAATGCATGTCAAAGAACTTAGAAGAAAATTATCGCAGTATTAACTCTCATTTAAAGCGCTTCAAATACAAAAAAAAAATATATGATAGGAATGCAGTTTTTGTATAATTCAACCCGAAACTTTTAACAGCAAAATAAATTTTCTTAGCGAAGGAAACACTAAGAAAAAATTAGCGAAGTGGCTAGTGTTGAGTGTGGCTATGCATATCTTCGTGAGGTAGAATGCTGGGAAGATGCTGTATTTGCTAAAATAAATATAGTTATGTAGTGGCTGCGAATAATTTGAGTTGACCAAACAACTCTGTGAGCAATACGTTATCGTCATCAAATGAATAACATAGAGCATCCAAAATGGTGGGCAGCGAGGCTACAACGGGGATTATAAAAAAAATTCGCTTAAACGATACCTGGCAAAGGAGTGATTAAAATAGGTACAGTGTCATCAAAAAAGTCAAAAGATGACTATGTGATATAAAACTGCCAAGAAATAGAATCTAAATTTAGACAAATAGCAGCATTGGAGCTACAAAATGAAGTAAAAATTAGGTGGGGTAAGGAAACATATATTTGGAATTGGGTATAAACCAGAGGACGGGAATAGCATAGTTTAGGTTGGGAGAGTGGAAATCTTGCAAGATTGTTGACGATGATGGCAGGAGGATTTGCCCATTATGCGGGAAACAGGACCACTGGATGCATGTTTTGGCAGCATGCGTGCAGACGGAAGACGTTAGGAAAAAATTATTACCGGAAGTATTTTTGGCTTCCAATAAACGGAGCACAGCATGTTGGGACTTGATTCTAAAAAAACACTGACCAAGCTTGGGCACATACTTAATGGAAGTACGGTACTAAGAGATAAGGTGTTTATGTAAATGTTCTTTAAATATATGGGTACTTGAGTACTTGTGTGTGGGAGGGAGAGAGAGAGAGAGAGAGTGCGCGCGTGCTTTGTGTGATTCGGAGTGTTTTTCATTTTATGTGTATGTTTATAGTGTTGTGATTATAAAATAGTTGTTTTCTGCAAGTCAAGTTTACAGGTCACGTATTTTCCTAGGAACCATGTACGGCCTTGTGATCCATGGGATTGTGTTACGCAATTAACGTAATACTAAGTACTTAATAAATACTAGTACATGAGAGCTTTGATGTTGCGACGATGTGAGTAAACTGACTGAATGCGTGTGTAGTGTCCATGCTATTGGCTTCCTACAGTGTATTTTTATATTCTCTACTCTCGTACGTATAGTAAGTAGGGGAAGTATTGCATTCCATCCATATTTCGATACCGCGATTTCACAGGAAACACATGTTTGGAGGCCAAAAAAAGCATTTTTAGAAAAAGGTCTGTGTGTGTGCCTGTGTTTGTGTGTCTGAGAACAGTATAACTCAAAACCGAAAAGTCGGATGAACACCAAACTTTGTATTTAGGTTCAGTATCTCTCAAAGATGCGACAGGAAGGTTTTCAAGAGAATCCCCCACCCCTGACTACCCTTTAAATGGAACATTATTCGAAAATTGTTATTTTGTCAAAAGTGCCTCCAACGATTTTGATTAAAATGTCATATATTTACATATTTTCATGACCAATAAAGTGTATATCCTGAATTTTCTGGGAATGTCCCCAAAAGTCCTCTTCATTCTGAATGGATTTTCCATAACGGTAAAGCGTAAGAGATACACAACATTTTTCTACACAAAAATTGTAGATCTCGTTAAAACACACAATTTATGTCATATACAGGTTTTTATTTGTCGAGTGAGCCATTTCCGAGATATTCCTTGTTATTTGTTTGAATTTTCCAATACTTACACTTTTTCTCAAATGGGAATTAGTAGTAGCGAAATGGGCGTTCTGGCCCACTTAATATGCATGGAATGTAATTAATATGCTAATTAGCCCCAACCCCTCCCCGTCCCCCCTCCCCCTCCCGCTGTGCCTTGGTAGTTTTACTTGCACCTGAGGGTCATAAATCTTGTTGAGTACAATGTAGGCTTGACAGTTAAGCAATTAAGGCTGTCAATCAACTGTCAAAACGAACAAAGGGGTCATAAATTTAAGGTTCTGTAACAAAGGCGAGATGTTTTTCCTACCCATTCCACATCCGACCACTTCTGCACTGTTGCAGTTACCCACTCCACTCCTATTGTTTGTCGAACACGTGGCATACTCATTCCACTAGCTTTTAACAAAAGAGCAATGCTTACCCTTCAGCTGTCAAAATGAACAAAGCCCATGATGAATTAGGGTTGTGACAAAGAGAACCTAAGCCAATTAACAGAGAAACAAGTTCTATTGTCCGGGCAAGCATTTATTTCTCATTCCACTACCTCCATAACAAAGCCGGTCCCTTTCCATTGTGTAAGAGATTCTATTGTGTGTGCCTTTCTATTGTCCCGGCAAGCTTCTTTAGAAAGACCATCTGGCATACTCATTCCACAACCCTATAACAAAGCCTGACCCTTTCCATTGTGTAAGAGATTCTATTGTGTGCCTTTCTATTGTCCTGGGCAAGACTAGTTTAGAAAGACACCTGCGGCGTTTCCATCCCACTGCTCCATAACAAAGCCTGACCCTTTCCATTGTTCGAGCTTAACAAAAGAATCTGAAGGCTGCCTTATGCTCGTCCTGTCCTTGTTTGCGGGAAAGAGAGAGAAACTTGTTTACCAACTCTGCGTAACAACGTCAGTGTCGGCCATCATGATTTTGCCTGAGGGACTGTTCTCTCCGATGTTTTACGAGGTCCTACGAATATGTCCGAGCATAGTTAACAAGCATTCTGCTTGGTTCATTTCAGGCAGGGACTCTGAAAAAGCGCCTAATATACATTTCATTACATGCATTAAACCTCTGCGTGGATATCCATAGATCGGTGCTCGATTCTTGCTGTAATCAAAAGTTTATTGCTAATGAGAAATTGATGATTGATATTATTATATCATTACCCTAATTAATGAAAGGGTGTTCAGAGGGTTCTAGCTCGAATCTTACGCAGCGAAACTCTAATGCTTAATAAATATTAAACTATGCAAGGTCAGATTTAAAAATGTATTTATCAAATATAATTTTTTTATACATCATTACCCTGATTAATGAAAGACTGTTCAGAGGACCCTAGTTCGAATCTTACGCAGCGAAACTCTAATGCCTAATAAATATTAAACTATGTAAGGTCAAATTAAAATGCATTTAACGAATATAATTTAATTTTTATATATCATTACAATAATTAATAAAAGGGTGTTCAGGGGGTCCTAGATCGAATCTGCGAAACTCTAATGCTTAATAAATATTAAACTATGCACGGTCAGATTAAAACGTGTTTAACAAATATAATTTAATTTATACAACATTACAATGTTTAACGAGCTGCATTGTTAGGAACCAGAGGTCCATAGTTTGAATCTTACCCTGCGAAACGTTATAATAACTATTAAAATATTGAAGCAGGGGGCGGTCGGATTAAAATTGCAATTAGCAAATATAATTATTTATATTAAACCTGGTGCATACTTAGATATCCCGATGCCTAGACAACATTCTTTCTTCTTCTCCTCTCTTTTTCTTTCTATCTATCTCTTTCTTTCTCCACAACTTGTACACATCCAGGCGCTCCCATATACACGAGCACATGCGCATACATCAACACGCATACACTGGTGCACGTACGCACACACACGCACACACGTACATGCAAGTACACACACGTACACACACGCACACGCAAGCACATACACACACCAGCACACACATACATACACCGGTACACACACGCATTCACGCACCTCATGCGTATACATACATACACCACTGCTCTTACACTCACACATACATATACATGGACACACACGCATACACACATACACTCACACACACTCATTTACATACATACACCGTTACCCTTGCACATACGCACACGACCACACACACACACACATGAAAGCACATATGCCTGTTCACTTACACCCAACAGCACCAACCCCCACACGCACACACCAACTCACGCGCATGTCCTGAATGAAAAGAGACAAAATGATGCAATAAAAGGTAATTATAGCTCGGGATGCGACGCGTCATTTACGAATTGTTCGAAACTGGTCTGGATGCATGGGTTCGAATCCTATGAGAGATTACAAATTCATCTTCTAATAACTCCAAAACTAATTAAAATAAAGACAGTAAATAAACTTTATTACTTTTATGTCATTAGTTCCTTTCTTGTGCATGTATATTAGAGTACCAGGTGTCATGGGTTCGATCCTTAATTTTAAAATCTCAATTATCTCGGAAACTAATAGTGATAGAGGAGCGGGCCAAAGCATGATTCTTAGCTCCTATTATGGGCAATTAATGCCTTATATAAATTCCAATCAGTTTTCCCTAGTTCGAATCCTGATTTTTCAGTGACTTCCTTAATTTTCCAGTGTACACTAGAATATATCACTTAGATCAATGTTGCAACTGCATACAGGTCTTTTAAACATATCAAACTAATATTATAAATAATTTTGTTTCTGAAGTTCTGAGTTCGAATACCGATTCAATGAAGTTTACTTATAAATTTAATAACAGTAAATCATTAAGACAAAGGCACCGAATAAACCTATTACGTTTATGTCATCAGATAATATCTTGCGGGTGTATATTAGGGTACCTGACGTCCAAGGTTCGATCCTTAAGTTTAAATCTCAATTATCGCAGAAACTAGCAGAGATAGAGCTGTAGACGAATGCATGTTTGATAGCTCATACAATGAACAATTATTGCTGTATATAATTTTCAATCAGTTGCCCCTAGTTCGAATCCCGATCTTTTAATGACTTCACTGATTTTCCTCTGTACTCTAGAATGTAACTGTATGCAGCTTTGTGTAACGACATTATGGATGTACTCGGTGTGAGAGAGAGCAAGAGAGGGAGAGAGAGAGAGCGAGAGGGAGTGAAACAAGTAGGGATAGAAGTGCAGAGAGCCTCTGCGCATGCGCAGCAAGAGATGATGCCATTGGCTGCAATAATCACGTGACGTGTAAGCATCACAACCATGATGACGTGCCGGCATCGCCTGGAGGGGGTTTACATCCATATATAAACAGATATCTGCCCATGTTAGAACTGTTGTGTACTTATTAACTTTACATTCAAGTTCTAAAGAGCATTAAAAGTTACCTGAGCTGCAGGCCGTCTACACATTCAGCACATATCAAAACGTGGCAATGCAAGGTGAGTTTTTCATAACTATACAAAATCACTGTTGGCTTTTACAATACATTTAATTTTGTTTAAACGTTACAGTACATGAAAGACGATTCGTTACAAGGAGCATCATATTTTCTAATCTGTGCTTTACATTCACATGGATTTCACTGCATACTCTTCTCCAGTTCACATGCTTTTCGCCACACATTCTTCTTACCTAAACATTCATACGATTTCCCCCCTCATTCTTTGTTTCACTATACACTCACATGATTTCCTCTACTCATTCTTTGTTCCCCTACAGGTTCATGCTCTGTTAACATTCACATGACTTTCTCTGCACATGCTTTGCTTCCATTAACATTCACATGATTTTCGCCACACATTCTTCTTACATAAACATTTATACGACTTACCCCCTCATTCTTTGTTTCACTATACACTCACATGATTTCCTCTACTCATTCTTTGTTCCCCCTGCAGGTTCATGCTCTGTTAACATTCACACGACTTTCTCTGCACATTCTTTGCTTCCATTAACATTCACACGATCTTCGCTACACATTCTTCTTACTTAAACATTCATACGATTTTCCCCCCTCATTCTTTGTTTCACTATACATTCGCACACGATTTCCTCTACTCATTCTTTGGTTCTCTGCTGGCTCATCTTTAATGAACATTCACATGATTTTCTGTACTTATTCTTTGTTTCTCTACACATTCATAGGCTTACTTACAAAACTTACATACCCTAGTTCTAATATAAAGAAGTGTATAACTCGTTCTTCAACTTGAATAATGTAGTGAAAATAATAATTCATGACAATGTCTGTTACAGATTGTTTAGCTGATAGACTTAACAAGATGGTTGAAGAGCGTAGTTTCCTACCGACTCGTCGAGTTCAAGATCTCGAAATAGGTCTTAACTATGAGATAAAGTCCTTAAAGAGAGTTCAAACAAGATATGGTACCAGGATAGTATCTTCGCTGGAGGATTGTCAAGTGTTCTTGCCAGAGCGCTATAATTCGTTAACCGATCAAGAGATTGCAGAAATACCTGGAAACATATACCTCCAGTATAACGGCATGGCAGAGACGGGGAAATTTAAGACCAGTAAATTGTCTTTTTTACATGCAAAGAAGGTGCGTAGAAGTGTCAAACTTAAGTATTGAATGTTCTCCCATTTCACAATGAAAAATTCATAAATAAAACAACTGACTCATTGATATTACATATAAAGATACAAAAGATGCATATTATAGAATTTTATAAAAAATTTACGAAATTAGAATATCACATGCTTTGAGTTTAATTATATCTAGCGCATTGATATATCTCTTAATATGCGAATGTTTATACAAATCTTTGTGCTTCTTTTTACATGTGCCATATGCTTCATTTCACATGTATCATAACAAAAAATGTAATTCTTTCCAGCTTGCCTTTACTTGACCAAGATAGTCTTCTAAGACTTTCATTGTGCAATGTTTCAGGGTGTGCAATAAGAGGAAGAAGAAGAGGAATAGCCTGCTGCCATGCAAAGGATGCTGACGCTATTGGAGGGTGGAATAAGCACCATCGACACCTACAAGAAACATTTTGGCAAGAAACGGGTGCTGAGACATCTATATCACCGAAACACATTAAGACAGGATCCTTATATAACATTACAGGGTATACAATGAAAAAATACGGTCAATTTTGTATACAATTCAATGCATAGCTGAGAGTTAGCTCGAACTAGTCTCCCTATATTCACTGAAATTAAGCATTGTGAGCAATAATTTAAGTGACTGTGAAAATACTTTAAGTAATGGTGAAATTTGTATCCTAAAAGACTTGAGCCTTGTATACATTAACAGCATTAAGGCTCTTTGCCACGCTGGAATACAGATTATGAAAATAAAAAGACTTTCATTTAAATAATAAGGAAATTTGCATAACCTGCTGCTACAAGTGTAATGACATATACAGAAACAATGAATCGGATGAGAAAGTGATGTAAATGTAAGATAAATAATAACAATAAATGAATTAAGGTATGCTTTTACATAGTGTTTTTATTCATTAAAGATCCTTGCACTCCTAATGAAAAATAAATCATTACAATGATTAGTTTAACTTATGTCACAATGATCAAAAAGAGAACCGTCTTTAGATGCATTACTCGATCTTAAGTCAGAGCACCAAAAAAAGACAAATCACGGCTTCTCCATTTTAGATGCGGTGTCACTATTCAGGTATATTCCTGTAACACAGCAGGTTGAGTATGCAGATCCGTTGTCCTAAATGGGTGAAACAGAGTCTTATCCAGCTTAACAGTCTTGAGATCTCAGCATCAGAAAGTCGAATCACAAGCCTTCTCCACTCGATGAGTACAGGTTTAACAACAGCATTCTCTTCACCCTGAGACGATGTAAAGTATATAAATGTTCAACTTGACAAGGGATTCTAAACTCGTTGTTAGAGTCCAGAGCTGATGTATTATATGGTGAAAACACATGTTCCTCTTTTTAGTGATCTTGTCGTCGAATCTCGGTGTCATTGAGGTGTCGATAACATTGAAGATGCCCATGATTATAGGATTCTGAAGCCCAATAACTGTAGGAACTGCTGGTTGCGTGATGTTAACTTGATGGGCGTCAAGGGCAGAGCATGATGTGTGCGTCGAATCATTCCATTATTATATCCTCGACGTCGTTGACTTCTTCTAAAAACTATAGGCATTATGCTTATATCCTTGTTTCTAAAGGCAATGATATTGCTGTTATGCTCCCCTGTTTGCTCTATGAAGCGGATCTTTATGAACAACAGGTAAAATTTGATTTGATGGTTCCTGTGAAATACGTTATCCAGCCGTAACAGATGGGAAAACTGGTAGATGGAGGGTCCACTTTTACTATCGAGGAAGGAGACTGATGCAATACTGCGCTAAATTCGTATGATGCTCCACCTAAATATATTCACTAGGAAATCAGATTCAGACAGCTGATTAGATGGAATAACTTTGTCACTGAAGGGCCACAGAACGTTCCTATAGAACAATCACTGGAAAAAATCAAGAGTGAAAGGACATTTTAATGACATTTTTATTATTATTATTATTCACTTATCTAATAAAGAAGACATTCGCATCCTAATATGAGGAATCTTCCTAATATGAGGAATCTTTCTAACTCTTTCATGGTTTCAAGGTTCTGCAGATGCTAATCACGCTATAAAACCACCCAGCTTTAAATCCTGAATAATGTCGTTAATCGCATCGGAAAAGTCATTTTTATCAGGTGTATGAATCCTCATGAGTACCCTTAGCATGTTTACCAAATCATTAGGATCGGTGTAGCGGCATAGCATCTCTTCTGTATTCGCTTTGGATATATCTTCTAATCTAGGTGAGTTGACACTAGTATGCTTGCTTTCATTGGTGTATTTATTCAGAGCTTGCTCATTCAAAGAAACTTCTCTCATTGCTTCACCAGTGGTAGCTGTTGACGTTATTACAGGGTCGCTTGAACTGGTTCCAAGTACGGTACATCTTTAATCCCGCTCTTCGGGACTTGAGAGGATTTCACGATCTCGTTTGGGTGTTGTAGTCAATGCACAGCTGGTCATTGCTTTACAGCATCTTCTCCTATGTTGCTTAAGCCTTGAAATTGTCCTGTTTTTTAAAGTTCTATTATATATGCAGCACTTAACAAAGCGATTACTCCCCCCTTGGGAAACATACGAAAAATCAAGATTCTCGTAAATTGACTGTAATTGTCCGTCTTTGTGAGTGTTCATGCTCAAGCAGTATATATAAACTAGTCAATGTATACTGTAGATGTTGAATTCGTATACGATAACACGAGACTGAGCTATTTTTTTAACATTTATGTATTTATATATGTACTCAGGTTTTGATGCATATAAACAGCCATGTCCGAATTAGACTAAGCAAAATATTGTAGCATTCGCGCATAATAGTTGTAATTCCGTTAATTATAACTATCTCATTAAGCACAAGCAGATTCAAGTAGCTAGAAATAGATTCATAGAGGTAAGAGTACAAGATTTCTTGATAGTTAGCACAGAGAATGCGAGAGTTGAGGGAGATACTGGTCATTTTCCCTTTGCAGATCACCTTTTTTCCCTTTGCTGGCCACCTTTTCCCTTTGCTGGTCACATTTTTCCCTTTGCTGGTCAACTTTTTCCCTTTGCAGGTCACGTTTTTCCCTCTTCTGGTCCCATTTTTCCCTTTACTGGTTACCTTTTTCCCTTTGCTGGTCACATTTTTCCCTTTGCTGGTCACATTTTTCCCTTTGCTGGTCACCTTTTTCCCTTTGCTGTCACGTTTTTCCCTTTGCTGGTCACATATTTCCCTTTGCAGGTCACGTTTTTCCCTTTGCTGGTACCATTTTTCCCTTTGCTGGTCACCTTTTTATCTTTCCTGGTCGCATTTTTCCCTTAGCTGTCACATTTTTCCCTTTGCTGATCACGTTTTTCCCTTTGCTGGTCACCTTTTTTCCCTTTGCTGGTCACATTTTTCCCTTTGCTGGTCACCTTTTTCCCTTTGCTGGTCACATTTTTCCCTTTGCAGGTCACATTTTTCCCTTTGCTGGTCACCTTTTTTCCCTTTGCTGGTCACCTTTTTCCCTTTGCTGGTCACGTTTTTCACTTTGCTGGTCACATTTATCCCTTTGCTGGTCACGTTTTTCCCTTTGCTGGTCACCTTTATCCCTTTGGTGGTCACCTTTTTCCCTTTGCTGGTCACGTTTTTCCCTTTGCTGGTCACCTTTTTCCCTTTTCTGGTCACGTTTTTCCCTTTGCTGGTCACCTTTTTCCCTTTGCTGGTAACGTTTTTCCCGTTGCTGGTCACCTTTTCCCATTGCTGGTCACGTTTTTCCCTTTGCTGGTCACGTTTATCCCTTTGCTGGTCACATTTTTCCCTTTACTGGTCACCTTTTTCCCTTTGCCGGTCACGTTTTTCCCTTTGCTGGCCACGTTTTTCCCTTTGCTGGTCACCTTTTTTCCCTTTGCTGGTCAGATTTTTCCCTATGCTGTCACCTTTTTCCCCTTGCTGGTCACGTTTTTCCCTTTGCTGGTCATGTTTTTCCCTTTGCTGGTAACATTTTTCCCTTTGCTGGTCACCTTTTCCCTGAATGGGTTACATGATAGGCAAGTCAAGAACATTAACAAGAAACAGTTTTGCACTAAGTTCACATCTAAAGTCGCTTTCAAACTCTAACATATCAATAGGCTGTGAGCATTCTTGTTTCATCCTCTTTAGCTTGACAGCTAAAGTAAAATAAATCGCTCTTAATGTATATACGCTAATGAGAAAGTATAAAAGAACTATCCTGAATAAAAATCGATTAGTATAACGTGAGAGCTAAGGTGGTTAAGCTCGCAAGAGGTTTCGGTTTAATTAACTTTCTCACTAGCCTGCAACCGTTGAAGTACATTTACCTGGTTACATAGGCTGAGGAACTGTGGTAAAGCTAGAGAAAAATTAAAGAGAGGAGACCCAGGAACCATTCTGTTAGACGATTCGTGTAATGTTAGTGGCATTGCCAACGCTCAGCATAAGGTCTCTGCTTCGAGAAACATTGCTGACAAGATCTGGCTGAAACGACTTGGAAAAGCGTGCAAACATCTGATGTTACATTAGGTGAAAAAGTTGGCAGCGTGACTAGTAACAGCAATTATGAAGGGAAAGGTAGCTCCAGGTGCAGTAACCACGAAGAAGAAACGAGGAGGATTTCTACCTCTCATACCAATTATTGCAGCTCTAGACGCTGCTGCTGGAGGTGCAGCCCAAATTGCCTCAGCAGTAAATAAGAAAAAGGCAGCAGATAAACAACTTGCCGAAATGATGAGGCATAAGAGAGAAATTGAGAGAAAGGTATCTGTTGGCGGAGGTTCCAAAAAGAAGAAACGAGGAGGATTTCTACCGCTCATACCAATTATTGCAGCACTAGGAGCTGCCGCTGGAGGTGCATCACAAATTGCTACAGCTGTAAATACGAAAAAAACTGCAGATAAACAATTTGCTGAAATGATGAGACGTAACAGAGAAATTGAAGCAAGAGGGAGAGGTTTTCGAGTGAAGAAGAATAAGGGAAGAAACACAGAAACGAAGAGGAGACAGAGCCTGAATGGGAATTCAAAAAACTCAGGCAGAGGGCTATACTTGTCCCGGAAAAAGCATTGAGTAACATAGACCTTGACTTGTATGCCCTACGTTTAAAGATTCCTCATATTAAGATGCGAATGTCTTCTTTATTAGATCAGTGAATAATAATAATAAAAATGTCACTAAAATGTCCTTTCACTCATGATTTTTTCCAGTGATTGTTCTATAGGAACGTTCTGTGGCCCTTCAGTGACAAAGCTAGTCCATCTAATCAGCTGTCTGAATCTGATTTCCTAGTGAATATATTTAGTTTGAGCATCATACGAATTTAGCGCAGTATTGCATCAGTCTCCTTCCTCGATAGTAAAAGTGGACACTCCATCTACCAGTTTTCCCATCTGTTACGACTGGATAACGTATTTCACAGGAACCATCAAATCAAATTTTACCTGTTGTTCATAAAGATCCGCTTCATAGAGCAAACAGGGGAGCATAACAGCAATATCATTGCCTTTAGAAACAAGGATATAAGCATAATGCCTATAGTTTTTAGAAGAAGTCAACGACGTCGAGGATATAATAATGGAATGATTCGACGCACACATCATGCTCTGCCCTTGACGCCCATCAAGTTAACATCACGCAATCAGCAGTTCCTACAGTTATTGGGCTTCAGAATCCTATAATCATGGGCATCTTCAATGTTATCGACACCTCAATGACACCGAGATTCGACGACAAGATCACTAAAAAGAGGAACATGTGTTTTTACCATATAATACATCAGCTCTGGACTCTAACAACGAGTTTAGAATCCCTTGTCAAGTTGAACATTTATATACTTTACATCGTCTCAGGGTGAAGAGAATGCTGTTGTTAAACCTGTACTCATCGAGTGGAGAAGGCTTGTGATTCGACTTTCTGATGCTGAGATCTCAAGACTGTTAAGCTGGATAAGACTCTGTTTCACCCATTTAGGACCACAGATCTGCATACTCAACCTGCTGTGTTACAGGAATTTACCTGAATAGTGACACCGCATCTAAAATGGAGAAGCCGTGATTTGTCTTTTTTTGGTGCTCTGACTTAAGATCGAGTAATGCATCTTTTGATCATTGTGACATAAGTTAAACTAATCATTGTAATGATTTATTTTTCATTAGGAGTGCAAGGATTTTTAATGAATAAAAACACTATGTAAAAGCATACCTTAATTCTTTTATTGTTATTATTTATCTTACATTTACATCACTTTCTCATCCGATTCATTGTTTCTGTATATGTCATTACACTTGTAGCAGCAGGTTATGTAAATTTCCTTATTATTTAAATGAAAGTCTTTTTATTTTCATAATCTGTATTCCAGCGTGGCAAACAGTCTTAATGCTGTTAATGTATACAGGGCTCAAGTCTTTTAGGATACAAATTTCACCATTACTTAAAGAATTTTCACAGTCACTTAAATTATTGCTCACAATGCTTAATTTCAGTGAATATAGGGAGACTAGTTCGAGCTAACTCTCAGCTATGCATTGAATTGTATACAAAATTGACCGTATTTTTTCATTGTATACCCTGTAATGTTATATAAGGATCCTGTCTTAATGTGTTTCGGTGATGTAGATGTCTCAGCACCCGTTTCTTGCCAAAATGTTTCTTGTAGGTGCCGATTGTGCTTATTCCACCCTCCAATAGCGTCAGCATCCTTTGCATGGCAGCAGGCTATTCCTCTTCTTCTTCCTCTTATTGCACACCCGGAAACATTGCACAATGAAAGTCTTAGAAAACTATCTTGGTCAAGTAAAGGCAAGCTGGAAAGAATTACATTTTTTGTTATGATACATGTAAAATGAAGCATATGGCACATGTAAAAAGAAGCACAAAGATTTGTATAAACATTCGGATATTTAGAGTTATTTCAATGCGCTAGATATAATTAAACTCAAAGCATGTGATATTGTAATTTCGTAAATATTTTATAAAATTCTATAATATGCATCTTTTGTATCTTTATATGTAATATCAATGAGTCAGTTGTTTTATTTATGAATTTTTCATTGTGAAATGGGAGAACATTCAATACTTAAGTTTTACACTTCTACGCACCTTCTTTGCATGTAAAAAAGACAATTTACATGTCTTAAATTTCCCCGTCTCTGCTATGCCGTTATTCTGGAGGTATATGTTCCCAGGTATTTCTGCAATCTCTTGATCGGTTAACGAATTATAGCGCTCTGGCAAGAACACTTGACAATCCTCCAGCGAAGATACGATCCTGGTACCATATCTTGTTTGAACTCTCTTTAAGGACTTTATCTCATAGTTAAGACCTATTTCGAGATCTTGAACTCGACGAGTCGGTAGGAAACTACGCTCTTCAACCATCTTGTTAAGTCTATCAGCTAAACAATCTGTAACAGACATTGTCATGAATTATTATTTTCACTACATTATTCAAGTTGAAGAACGAGTTATACACTTCTTTATATTAGAACTAGGGTATATATGTTTTGTAAGTAAGCCTATGAATGTGTAGAGAAACAAAGAATAAGTACAGAAAATCATGTGAATGTTCATTGAAGATGAGCCAGCGGAGAACCAAAGAATGAGTAGAGGAAATCGTGTGCGAATGTATAGTGAAACAAAGAATGAGGGGGGAAAATCGTATGAATGTTTAAGTAAGAAGAATGTGTAGCGAAGATCGTGTGAATGTTAATGGAAGCAAAGAATGTGCAGAGAAAGTCGTGTGAATGTTAACAGAGCATGAACCTGCAGGGGGAACAAGGAATGAGTAGAGGAAATCATATGAGTGTATAGTGAAACGAAGAATGTGTGGCGAAAATCTTGTGAATGTTAATGGAAGCAAAGCATGTGCAGAGAAAGTCATGTGAATGTTAACAGAGCATGAACCTGTAGGGGAACAAAGAATGAGTAGAGGAAATCATGTGAGTGTATAGTGAAACAAATAATGAGGGGGGAAATCGTATGAATGTTTATGTAAGAAGAATGTGTGGCGAAAATCATGTGAACTGGAGAAGAGTATGCAGTGAAATCCATGTGAATGTAAAGCACAGATTAGAAAATATGATGATCCTTGTAACGAATCGTCTTTCATGTACTGTAACGTTTAAACAAAATTAAATGTATTGTAAAAGCCAACAGTGATTTTGTATAGTTATGTAAAACTCACCTTGCATTGCCACGTTTTGATATGTGCTGAATGTGTAGACGGCCTGCAGCTCACGTAACTTTTAATGCTCTTCAAAACTTGAATGTAAAGTTAATAAGTACACAACAGTTCTAACATGGGCAGATATCTGTTTATATATGGATCTAAGCCCCCTCCAGACGATGCCGGCACGTCATCATGATTGTGATGCTTACACGTCACGTGATTATTGCAGCCAATCGCATCATCTCTTGCTGCGCATGCGCAGAGGCTCTCTGCACTTCTATCCCTACTTGTTTCACTTCCTCTCGCTCTCTCTCTCTCCCTCTCTCGCTCTCTCTCACACCGAGTACATCCATAATGTCGTTACACAAAGCTGCATACAGTTACATTCTAGAGTACAAAGGAAAATCAGTGAAGTCATTAAAAGATCGGGATTCGAACTAGGGGCAACTGATTGAAAATTATATACAGCATTAATTGTTCATTGTATGAGCTATCAAACATGCTTTCGTCTACAGCTCTATCTCTGCTAGTTTCTGCGATAATTGAGATTTAAACTTAAGGATCGAACCTTGGACGTCAGGTACCCTAATATACACCCGCAAGATATTATCTGATGACATAAACGTAATAGGTTTATTTGGTGCCTTTGTCTTAATTATTTACTGTTATTAAATTTATAAGTAAACTTCATTGAATCGGTATTCGAACTCAGAACGTCAGAAACAAAATTATTTATAATATTAGTTTGACGTGTTTAAAAGACCTTAATGCAGTTGCAACATTGATCTAAGTGATATATCCTAGTGTACACTGGAAAATTAAGGAAGTCACTGAAAAATCAGGATTCGAACTAGGGAAAACTGATTGGAAATTATATAAGGCGTTAATTGCCCATCATAGGAGCTAACAATCATGCTTTGGCCCGCTCCTCTATCACTGTTAGTTTCCGAGATAATTGAGATTTTAAAATTAAGGATCGAACCCATGACACCTGGTACTCTAATATACATGTACAAGAAAGGAACTAATAACATAAAAGTAATAAAGTTTATTTACTGTCTTTATTTTAATTAGTTTTGGTGTTATTAGAAGATGTATTTGTAATCTCTCATAGGATTCGAACCCATGCATCCAGACCAGTTTCGAACAATTCGTAAATGACGCGTCGTATCCCGAGCTATAATTAGTTTTTATTCCATCATTTTGTCTCTTTTCATTCAGGACATGCGCGTGAGTTGGTGTGTGCGTGTGGGCGTTGGTGCTGTTGGGTGTAAGTGAACAGGCATATGTGCTTTCATGTGTGTGTGTGTGGTCGTGTGCGTATGTGCAAGTGTAACGGTGTATGTATGTAAATGAGTGTGTGTGAGTGTATGTGTGTATGCGTGTGTGTGTCCATGTATATGTATGTGTGAGTGTAAGAGCACTGGTATATGTATGTATACGCATGAGGTGCGTGAATGCGTGTGTGTACTGGTGGTTGTATGTGTGTGTATGTGCTTGCGTGTATGTGTGTACGTGTGTGTACGTGTGTGTACTTGCATGTACGTGTGTGCGTGTGTGTGCGTACGTGCACCAGTGTATGCGTGTTGATGTATGCGCATGTGCTCGTGTATATGGGAGCGCCTGGATGTGTACAAGTTGTGGAGAAAGAAAGAGATAGATAGAAAGAAAAAGAGAGGAGAAGAAGGAAGAATGTTGTCTAGGCATCGGGATATCCAAGTATGCACCAGGTTTAATATAAATAATTATATTTGCTAATTGCAATTTTAATCCGACCGCCACTGCTTCAGTATTTTAATAGTTATTATAACGTTTCGCAGCGTAAGATTGAAACTATGGACCTCTGGTTCCTAACAATGCAGCTCGTTAAACATTGTAATGTTGTATAAATTAAATTATATTTGTTAAACACGTTTTAATCTGACCGAGCATAGTTTAATATTTATTAAGCATTAGAGTTTCGCAGATTCGATCTGGGACCCCCTGAACACCCTTTTATTAATTATTGTAGTGATATATAAAAATTAAATTATATTTGTTAAATGCATTTTAATCTGACCTTACATAGTTTAATATTTATTAAGCATTAGAGTTTCGCTGCGTAAGATTCGAACTAGGGTCCTCTGAACGGTCTTTCATTAATCAGGGTAATGATGTATAAAAAAATTATATTTGATAAATACATTTTTAAATCTGACCTTGCATAGTTTAATATTTATTAAGCATTAGAGTTTCGCTGCGTAAGATTCGAGCTAGAACCCTCTGAACACCCTTTCATTAATTAGGGTAATGATATATAAACAATTAAATTATATTTGATAAATACATTTTTTAAATCTGACCTTGCATAGTTTAATAGTTATTACGCGTTAGAGTTTCACTTGGTAAGATTCGAGCTACAATCCCTTGAACGCCCTTTAATTAATTAGGGTAATGATATAATAATATCAATCATCAATTTCTCATTAGCAATAAACTTTTGATTACAGCAAGAATCGAGCACCGATCTATGGATATCCACGCAGAGGTTTAATGCATGTAATGAAATGTATATTAGGCGCTTTTTCAGAGTCCCTGCCTGAAATGGACCAAGCAGAATGCTTGTTAACTATGCTCGGACATATTCGTAGGACCTCGTAAAACATCGGAGAGAACAGTCCCTCAGGCAAAATCATGATGGCCGACACTGACGTTGTTACGCAGAGTTGGTAAACAGACTTCTCTCACTTTCCCGCAAACAAGGACAGGACGAGCATAAGGCAACCTTCAGATTCTTTTGTTAAGCTCGAACAATGGAAAGGGTCAGGCTTTGTTATGGAGCAGTGGGATGGGAACGCCGCAGGTGTCTTTCTAAACTAGTCTTGCCCAGGACAATAGAAAGGCACACAATAGAATCTCTTACACAATGGAAAGGGTCAGGCTTTGTTATAGGGTTGTGGAATGAGTATGCCAGATGGTCTTTCTAAAGAAGCTTGCCGGGACAATAGAAAGGCACACACAATAGAATCTCTTACACAATGGAAAGGGACCGGCTTTGTTATGGAGGTAGTGGAATGAGAAATAAATGCTTGCCCGGACAATAGAACTTGTTTCTCTGTTAATTGGCTTAGGTTCTCTTTGTCACACCCTAATTCATCATGGGCTCTGTTCATTTTGACAGCTGAAGGGTAAGCATTATTCTTTTGTTAAAAGCTAGTGGAATGAGTATCCCACGTGTTCGACAAACAATAGGAGTGGAGTGGGTAACTGCAACAGTGCAGAAGTGGTCGGATGTGGAATGGGATAGGAGAAACATCTCGCCTTTGTTACAGAACCTTAAATTTATGACCTCTTTGTTCGTTTTGACAGTTGATTGACAGTCTTAATTGCTTAACTGTCAAGCCTCCATTGTACTCAACAAGATTTATGACCCTCAGGTGCAAGTAAAACTATCAGGGCACAGCGGGGGGAGGGGGGAGGGGGGAGGGGGAGGGGGCGGGGCTAATTAGCATATTAATTACACATTCCTGCATATTAAGTGATACAGAACCCGCAAATGTTCCCTACTGGAATTCATTATTGATTTTTTTATGTCCTGTACATGTAAAGAGAATGGAATGATTCACATAGCAACCAGCTCTTGAAAGATTTGACCATCGCTTAAAGCCTACCATATTCCCCTTGCACCTACCAGAAAATTAGCAATAAGATTAAGATCGCAATATCTCGATTAACATGAAACTGATGGAGAAAAAGCGTTTGTAAAAATAGTTTATACAAGGGTAGAGAAAGTCATGTGAGTGTAAGACATCATATTTTTAAATTTCATATTGACAGAAACTCCTTATGTGTTCCACAACAGCGATGCGTGAGCATGGGTTTGAATTTAAGTCCGACACACACGCATTAGTCTATGAACGAAGGTCAAGCTTAGGTGAGTGGCGAAAAGAGAGGTGTACGGAAAAATGTCACCTGAGCGGCTGGAAGACATTCATCGCAAAGACGATTCACATAAACCCCTGTTTGTGTCCGCCTCCTATTGGTTTGATGTCAAAAGTCTGGCACTAAATCATTAAGCTATGAACACAGTTTGGTTCAGTTCAGAAAGAAAGGAAACGGGGGGAGTAAAGTAATCATTAAGTGGAGTGCTAGAACCAGATAAGGGGTGGAGTGGGAATGGCAGAAAGTGGTTTAGTATTTCCTTACCAACATAAACTACTATGAATTATATTGGCACGATTCCATGCACTTGAGTGCACATTGTGGACATGGAGATGATGGAGCGTGTAAAATATACAGGTAAGTAAGCAATAGAGCTGTTTAAAGAGAGAAGGCGAAGGAAGAAGTGTGTTGAAAATTATCTGTAGGAGGAAAAGAAATTGGATAGGCATTGGAGGGGAAAAATTACTTGCTAAGAGATTTATTCGAAGAGATGGTTAATAGGAAGAATATAATAGGGCAGAAAAGTTTCCAGATGATACCTAGCATTAAGATAAATGGGTCATTCCAGATACGAAGAGCAAAGCTATAATGTGAGAAAAATGATGGAGAAAGCTTACAGTGGAATTTCCTTTGAACAGAGAACCATGATTGAACGATGATAGAAATGTGCTGGTATATTTCTCCGAATATACAATGTGATATATATTTTTTCAATTCCGAAATTCTTCTTTTCCCTAGAAGAGACAAAAGCAAGAAGACTTTAAAATTTCGTAAAGTTCCGATAAAAAGTAATCAATAGAAGCCATACAACATAACAATCGAGGTTAGTAATAGAAAGCATATTAAGAGTAAGTCGATTATTAGATAGATGCTACGATAACTCCATAACACGAAGCGAACGACAGATTTGCGTGCATTTCTACGAATGCCTAAACCTCTAGCTTGTTATGCAGTCGGCTTTCAACCATTAACCGACATTAATTTCAAAAGCTCTTTAAAAATCAGTGACCACCCACAGTATACCTCGAATGTATATTTCATGAGAGAAAAACCGTTTTGCAGTTTAATATAGTGTCTGAGGAGGAAATTATAACATTCGGTCCCCTCAGAGTTCTACTATTGATGCCTTTATTACTAGTATTGGGGAGAGAGAGAGAGAGAGAGAGATAGAGAGAGAATTCCCCTCCACAAATAAGGAACCCAAAATTTTATTTTATGCACATCTAATATCCTCATTCGTTTGTCTGTCATGTTTCTGATTTTCCACTTTTCGATTATTTAAATGATACTAAATGCCACTTAAACGCCAATGTATGAAACAGCTGTGATCTATCAATATGAACGTGTGACAGTTGTTTTCCAATAATGAGGTTATTCAGAGTCTAATCTAAACAATGGTTTCCAAGGGGGCAAGAAAGCTTAAAGTACCTGCCCTGAATGAAGTAAACAGATTAATGTGTATCAAAATTGAAAAAGGACTTGTCTTGACAGTGAAGAAGTCAATTGAGAAAATAAATGAGTCTAATGATATTAATAGCCTTCACTTACATCATGATGGTAAAAAATCTGGACGATCGTTTCGAGACTTCAAGGTCTCATCTTCTGCGTCGACTTCCAAAAATCCTGCAGAAGATGAGACCTTGAAGTCTCGAAACGATCGTCCATATTTTACCATCATGATGTAAGTAAAGGCTTTTGATATCATTCGACTCATTTATTTTATAGATTAATGTGTGTTCTAAGATTTTGTATTCCAAAGTGTGCTTAATCTTTAATGCTGTTTACTCCTAATTAAATTTTACACATTATTTTATTATTTTTACACAGAAAGTTTTTTTCAGAAGATTTATTTTATAACACTAATAACTTGTAATAAATGTGTAAAAAGAAAGTAAGAGAGTGCTTTATATAAAAGAAGCCGGTGTATATTTTGAACTTTTTTAAAAATAGAAACAATTCATTTTTGGACACCCTTTTTGTGAACATAAAAACGTAAGTTTAATATTCAAATGTGACAAGTCTTCTATTTGCTGCACTTTAAAAATTCTATTTGCAATAATATTTTCTTGAAGGCGATTATTTCTTGAGAAATAATATTAATGACTAAAGCTTAAAATAAGGTGTCCATTTTGGCTGATATGCACCTATAAAATATGATAAATGTCAAAACTTGTAGAATTTACAGTTTCAACAATATATGTAATACTACACACGAGAGCACAAAATGAAGCAATTTTATTAAAAGCACAAGGTGCATAAAGAAATATTGTCCTGCTTTGACTCCTATGAGATATGACTGTGAATGTAAGGTTACGATTCACCAATGATTAAACTATTTGTAAAAATTGTATATGTATATGCTTTTCTCGTCGAGCACACAAGCAGTTAAATGTTTGATATCTTTTACAGATATAAACATTACCGAGAGGAAAAGTTGTCCTCAAATCATGTGTACCCTAAGGAGAGGTACAGTATACAAAATTGAATTGCACTTCTTGAGAAACCTACCAGACACATCGGAAGACAGAGTGAATAGCTGACAATTAGTGTCAGGAATACGACTGCAGCAAACATTGGGAGTGTTACATGATATACGCTTTTATATATAGCTTTATTTACAAATCGTTACAACCCATATTTTATCTAAAGCTACACTACGAGGTATTTTTAGTTATGCGAGTTTATAGTTATAATATGCGAGTATATACAGGGTGGACCATTTAAGTTGAGACTGAATAATATTTCCAAAACTAAGCGTTGTAGAAAGAAATGTCTTAAATAAAAGATGCTGATACTATGGGAAAAAGTAAACCTATTTGTTGTGTTTTATTTGAAGGACGTTGTGATGATCATTTTAGGGTCAATTTAATTTGACCCTAATTTTAGGTTCCCATTTAAAAAATTAAATTGACCCTACAAACTATAATAACGTCCTCCAAACAAAACCAGACTAATGACATTTACTTTCCTCCATAATAATAAGCAACTTAGTTTTGGAGATATTGTAGAATCTCAACTTAAATGGTCCACTCTGTGTCGAGGATTTCAGCAAGCTGGTAACGTTGGGCCTGTTGATTTGGCATTTCTGCACCTGAATACAGTGAGACACTTGGAAATACTGCAGGCATACAGAGTGCATTCCGTCATGAGATGATGTGCCGTTTGAATTGCTTTTTCAGGACAGTCGCGAGGTGGTGAGGGACCCTTGTTAATTTGTGGAGGTAGAATCGGAAATTTCCACGATTCGTTAAGAGCTGCCTAAGCATATAGATTGACCAGCGCTGTAGGAAGGGTCTGTGGAAAATACTGAGTATGAGCAGTTTGGCGTGGGCTGCAACTTCGAAGCATTGCTTTCCGACAGTCTTCTTCATTTTACCAAGCACTGTGGTTGGTAGATAACGATAGGAGTATGGCATTGACGAAGTAGTGTGAATTGTGCTGTACTATAGTCACAATGGAACAATATTACAGTAAAGAAGAACATATTTAAGAGTGCAGGCGCACAACCTGAGAAAAGTTTGATGTGGTTTGGTTTACAGATAGCTAAAAGGATGGCTTAGGAACAGGTTCCGGTGTATATGGCATAAGACCAAGGTGCAAAAGCTTTTTCCCCTTAGGTGAATATGCTACTGTTTTTTAAACAGAAATTTATGCTATTATTCAATGCATAGATGAAAACATAAGGAACGCTTATACTGGTAAACATATTTTTATCTTCTGAGATAGCCACGCTGCACTTTAAGGCTCTAAGTAGTCATAAGGTGGCGCCAGGACTGGATTTAAACTGTCTAAACATGCTCACAAACTTGGCAGAACAGAATGAAGTTCAACTCATTTGGGTGCCGGGTCATAGTGGCAGAGAGGGAATTGCAAAAGCTAATGACCTTGGAAGACAAGAGGCAGCTAACACAATTTATTGCGCCAGAGACGTAGGAACATCTCGGTGTTTAATAAGAGAGGCTATTGGTAACTGGTCCAAATTAGAACATTATAAAACCTGGCTTATTACTCCAGGAAGCAAACATGGTAAACTATTTATTGGAGAACCATGTAAGAAAAAAGCTGAAAGCTGACTTAAATGTAACAGACATCAGATGAGAACAATTATTGATTTCCCCAGGACATGCTCCTGTCAAAAAGCATCTAATTCAGGGTAACTTGGATTGCAGATTGTCCAAGGAAGAAACTGAAATAGCCAAGGGCATTATATATGCTTCTGTGAGACTTTGGCTCATAGGAGATATATTGCTTTAGGAAAAATAGTTTTACAACCAGAAAAATTTGAAACCATATGTGTTGTGAGAATATATTCTTTGGTAGAGGGTACAAGCATTATGAATTGTCTTTAAAACGACACATTTTGCACAATAAGCCCAAAGATGAGTTGCGTCGAGATCCGTATCGAACAAGACAAGACGACAAGACCATGGGCACAATTAATGCACAACTTTAAATTTGCAAACTACATCGCAAACACAATCTACTAGGCCTTTGTGCTTATACTATTATGTTCTTTCAATTGCATTTCATTGCAGCTCTATAGCATTCTATACACTCTATGCACTATACACATACAGTAAATTATATAAACAGCAGCTATATTTAGCTTTTCTGGGTACAAAAAGAAGATATGATGGATGTTTCGTTATATTGAATCAATAAATCCGACAATAATTCTATAGAAAATGTCCTTACTTACACGCTATAAAGATGGTTTCAAATGTTACTTCTGTTTACGTTTATGAACAAATATTTACCAGCAAACTTATTTGTATTTAGAACCATTTATTATCATTATGGGCCATAGCCGGGAAACCCTGAAGCCTACATTAAATCAAAGGATGCAAAATTTTGAGACCCAAACTCAGGTAGAAGCCAGAAAGAAAACTGAGTCTTACCCAAGAAAACCTCACTCGGAAAGCGAACCTAGCAGGAATCGAAAGAGTTGCAAAGCCCTAAAGGCTTTACCCTAAAAAATTTATGAACCATTCTTCGATGGGAATTCTGCATCACTGACATTAATTATCTGTAGTCAGGAAAAGAAATTAATAATAATAATAATAATAATAATAATAATAATAATAATAATAATAATACAGCACAGTTTTTCCAGCCTACTACCCTGTCTCCTGAAATTTTCAAATCAAATTAAATTACTACTAAGGTTATTGTTTATTACATGCATTTAAACCATTTAACGTATGTTTACTCACGCAAAATTAATTAAAATTGACGTTATGCAGAACTTTATTCCTCGCATGATTTAATACAAAAACTCCTAGGTTATCATTTATTTAAAAACTCATTTCTACTGTGTATAACGCTTTGTCCCTCGAGGCAGTCCGCAAATACAAGAGTTGTTGAATTTTTTTTAAAATAAATAAAATAAAACATTTCAATTTACGTGAATCAATGTGTGCCGTGTTTTCATTGTATTTTCAGTGCAATAACTGATGTGCTAAAAGCACAACGAAAATATTCTGCTGCAGGTTATTATTTGGCTTAATAATTAAGTTTGTGTATTACATTTTAATAGCTCTAATATGCTAACATTCATACGTTCGCTGTATTAACATATTTTACCATATTGCAAAATGTCACCTATGCCATATTTTGCTCCATTATTGAAAATTGCATTCGCTAATCTGAAGAGTTATGAATATTAATTAATTGGTTACCCATGTGACAGAACAGACGTTGTACAGCTTAAATAATAAACAAATGGATATGCATTTCTTAGTAGTGATAAATATATTTTGACATAACATTATGTATTAACACAAAAGACATCCCATACTTACGTAAATGTAAATTATCTGCACTGCCGTTTGTGAAAAATGCAACACCAAGAAAGAATTTCACGAATAACTCCAAACTTGGTGGAATTGTAGAAGAGTGTGCAAGGAATAAGTGATTAGGTTTGCAGAGAGTTGGGCTACACGTAGACCGAGCAGAGCCCTCTCGTGTTGGTCAGTGTTGCGCCCAGGGTAGTCAGTGCAGAGCTGTCAAACAAGGTGGGAACAATAAATTGAGTGCCAGTATGCCTCGTCGACGTCAAAGGGAGCCATATCGGCATGTGAGTGAGTTCGAACGGGGCAGAATGATCTGTCTGTGGGAAGCGGATTTGTCATGCCGTGACATTCCGGCTCGTACAGGGCATGCTGCTATGACAATGATGTGTGTGTGGAAGCAATGAATAGATGAAGGTCGTACGTAGCGAAGAGCGGATACTGGACCACGGAACATGACACACCACGGTATGGCCGTCTTCTTGTCCGCATGGCCATGATGGACCGTACAGCTCCATCCACAGTGTTAGCTCGACGCTGGAGCACTGAAACAGGTGTGAACTTGTCTGCATCAACGGTTCGTCGCCATCTGCTGCATGCATGCCATTACGTCGGCTTCCGTTGTCCAGAAACCACAAGCACCTTCGACTGCAATGGGCACGTGAACAGCGTCACTGAGGTGCTGAGTGGCAAAATGTATTTTTTCGGGCGAGTCCCGCTTCAACGTGTCATATACTGATGGCCGCATACGTGTCCGGCGGTACCGTGGTGAGCGCAACCTGGAGGGTTGTACAAGCTGCGAGGAATGTACAAACCTTCTTCGAAAAGCGACGGGTACCATTGCTTCCCTGGCCTGCACGTCGCCCATCGAACATGTCTGGGATATGGTTGGTCGGCACCTGGTGCGTCACGATCCTCCAGTAACTAATGTCACGGATTTGTGGGCTCGAATACAAACTACGTGGAGAGAAATCCCTCAGGAACTTATTCAGAACCTTTTTGATTCACGGCGTATAGCATCAGTAATTGCAGCGCATGGAGGCCACACCAAATAGTTAATATTAGGGCTCAAAGGTCATGTATAGATTTGAAAAGTTTATCATTTGTTACTTGTCATGTACCTAACCTGTGGTATTAAATTCATTGAATTCGTGCGTTTCCTCTTGGTTGTAATTGTTTACAAACGGCAGTGTATGTAACACCTAAATAGAAAAGTAAAGCAAATTATGTTCTTCTCATAGTGTAGTAAAACTTAGTATTAATGAATTACTTCATGGATTATATAGCAAGATTATTATCCTCCCATGGAGATCAAACACGCCAAATATAACATTTCGATTTTAGTATGTCCTCATATACGTTTTAGTCGCCTTAAAATGGACTCTCATAGCTCTTTGCTATCACAGAGCTGGATGGATTGAGTTCAATGCTAAATTTTCCACATGTACAAGTAAACGTAATTCATGCTGTTATTGTTTGGAAAATACAGAACCATGGAGAAATAATTACATTTACCTATCCGCGTGACCAATGCTGATTAAACAGTAACGTACATGTTATGATTTGCGGAATTAACAAGATTTAATGGCTGGAAAATTGCATTTATATGGAAGAAATGTTCATACCTCATTACATTTTGGAAATATTTGTATTTATGAGAAGCCTATATCTTCATGTTTTCTACGTTTCTATGCCTGTTATTTTTAGTTGCTCCAGCACCTGCTTGTAGTAGAGAGAAAAACAAACTATTATGTTCCATCTAAAAGTTCGATATTCACATTTCACCGGAAATAATTCTTAGAAACCTTGAATAAAAATAATAATAATAACAGTAATAAATATTACTTTATTACAATTGCGTGTGTGTCTGAATATCGTAATTCAAAAATGAAAAGTCAAAGAACTACCATACTTGTTTAAATTCAGCATCTTCCAAGAATGTGACACGGAGATTTTCATAACAATTCCCCCAACCCAAACTACGCATTATATAAAACATTCTTTCTTTCCGATATTCTCAAACTGACTCTAAGATTTTGGTAAAAATTCCATATGTTTTAGGTATTCACATTGATAATACAATTAATACATTAAGTGTTCTAGGAATAAGTTGTGAATTCCTTTTGAATTAATTTTGTATAACTTTATATTGCTGATAAACCAATAATGAAGTCAAAAAGCTTACTGATCAAAAAATATAGATCTCTTTAATATACAGAATTTGTTCAATAAAACTTTTGTGGCATCAGCATTTTCTAGATGTTCGTTGTTATTGGCTTGAATTTTTCAATGATGTCATCTTTCAGCTGTTTCTTGAGATGTGATGAAAAGGGTATGGAATTTCCACGCCAGCGCATATAGATCTGATAATTGCTCAAGCCTTCAATATCTACGATGAAATGTATAATGAAACCATTTCTGCAAACGTTTATCACAATTAGCATGAAATATGTAGGAAAACATCTGATGAGATACACATTACTTTCTCTTCCCACCATTGTTTATTAATGGGTATACAAACTATTGTTACTAAAGCTTATTTTTCTATCTACTACATTTAAATCCAAATAAACCTCTGCAGAAATAGCTACATTACACATTTCATCACAGATACAAAGGGAACAGCAGTAGTCAAATGTTTATGAACTGAACACTATACGCTGGCCTTAAAATTCCATACTGTTTCCATGCAATCGCGAGAAACAACTGAATGTTGACAGGACTTTTAAGAGAATGACCAAGAAATGTACAATTCTAACCTTTAATAGCAGATATAACTCACAATTGGCTTGTGCCACAAAAAAGAGACTTATTTGAAATAAATTGGGTGTTATAAAGAGATCTACATTTATTGTGTAGTGCATATTCGTCTATCGTTTCACGTTCACTAGTTATAAAATATTATACAAAATTCCTTCGGAATGAAGAAGACTTCACAGGCTATTCCCAGAAAATTCAAGATGTACATTTTATTTGTCATGTAAACTATCTTTAATAAATAGTACTTTAATGAAAATCGTTATAGGCATTTTTAGAAACTAAAAAATTTTGAAAAATGTTCCATGTAAAGGATGGCTTGGGATAGGAAGATTTTCTTTAAAATCTTCTTGTCTGATATTTGGGAGATACTAAATCTAAATATAAAGTTTGGTATTTATCGAACGTTTCGTTTTTGAGTTATGCTGTTCACAGACACACATACACATTTTTCTAAAAATGTTTTTTTTTAACTGAAAGGACCTCAAAACATATATTTACGGTGAAATCTCAGTATAGAATTTTGGGGTAGAATGCAGTACCTTCTCTACCTACTATGTACGTGGTAGAGAAATTAATAAGCTTTGGTGTACGAATAGGTAGAATCAGACTGAAGAATGAAACGCTATAGCCGGAATTTGAACCACGAAGCTTCAGATTTTCGTCCGGTTACTCTAACCAACTGAGCCACCATGTCAACATGCCGGTACTACACTAAATTCCTCAACTGACCCACATTTTTCCCGGTGGACCACAAGCATATTTCAAATTCATTTTGAAATGACATAGCCCAATGGCGATGTATAATGTCGTAAGTACTTTAAGTCCCTGGCCTCTAGTTCAATCTATGGTAATTAATTGTTCTTTCACAATTAACTGTCTTTGTAACAATAGTTTGTGCAAGGGATATAAACATGAACGATGGTGGCTAGAGGAAGTTTTATTAATGTAATTGTGACGGTATTTATGTTGTTTTTTTTTAACATTATTGTAGCCCCACGTTGTGGTAGCCAATTTGCGACGGTATTACTTATAAATGTTTGTGTATTTATGTTTACTTCATGTGAAGCCATCTTGTGACGTGATTCATTTGTTCGGTTTGTAGCTCCATCTGGTGTTAGCAATTTGCAGCAGTGTTAGTGTTCGTTTGAAACTATTGTTATCTTAATTAATTTTGGTTTACTGTCCTCCGGCTAGCTATTATCTTTTTCTTGGGTCGAGCACTTCTCTTTATACAGGTTGTGTAAACGGAAAGGAATCTTTTATCCAAAGATAACACTGATGAAAGAAATTTGTTTTACACTTTTATTGTCGAACACGCTAACTATCACATTTACACATTGATCTTGACACTCGCCAAACTGAAACTGTTATAATAACTTCATTACTGATAATTCTTAATTCGCGTGCTTCAACTTTTTGTATAATTAACTTTATAACACTTGAGATTATTCATAATTTTGCTGCGCGTAACTTGTGAATCGATACCCGACGTTTGCCGTACAAATACTTTCGACGAACTGACTGACTGAAGACGACGTGTAGTGTACACAGATTTTTGATGAACTGGCCGACTGAAGGACTTTACCTCTAACCTAGCCTCTATTTATACTCCCACTCCCCGATATGCCTAAAGATTATAACTGAGCTGCAATTGGCTAATAAAACGCGCCAACATTAGCGTCTATTTTTATATCCAATGAAAATTATGAATACATATGCTCTAAGTAAACGTTCCAGAATATTCTCAAGGAAAAAACGCGCCAATATTATGTAACTTCCTCGTTTCCAATAATGATAAACAGCTCACCCCCTCGCTGCATTATTGCGCGCTATTATTGTCAGTTTCAGTAAGGCATTAAAAACTTACTTCTCAACAATAATTACAATAAACAAATATTTCAAATCAATGTCACATAAAAATGGATATTCATATTACAATCATTATTTACATTTAAGTAATTTGTGATACAAATTACTGCATCATAATGTATCAGATCCTTTAAGTCATCTATATGCTTTATATTTTGCTTCTCTGTTCATTAATATTTACTTAAGAATAATAAGTGAACAATTTATTTCTATTTCAATACACAAAGCATAAACAATAACTCTCAGTTAATTTAGGCCAAAAAGCTTGAGGGAGCTTAACATATCTCGACTTATTAGATATTAGTTCCGCTGAGGTGGTTTGAAAGAGGCGCTTCCATGGTGGCGGCAAATCACATATTGATCTCTCAGCAAGTCCCAGGTGGTGTTTTTGAGTAACGGTTATCCACACTACCGCCAATCCCGTCCGTCTCTAGTGGTCTTCTTGATTTGAAAGCCAAAAAAAAGTAATTAATTTTAACTCCAAGGGCTTCCTTAACTGCTGTCGTAATGCCAAATTAAGTGATGAAGGGAATTTATGTCTTAAGTTTAATGAAACTAATAAAGCTGAATTCCTTTCGCTTTTGGAGCAATTGGTACATTAAATTTACATAAAGGATTTGGGGATTCAATGTAACTTGCCTAATTCCTCTTAGCTTTAGCTTTTTTCAATTCTTGCACTTTTATTTGAACTAGAAGACGCAGACGTGCACAAATTAATTAACTATAGTGTGTAGAAAGGCATTTTATGCATTTATCCCTTTATGCGAAGGAAGGAATTTTAAGCGATACTGCTTCTACACTTAATTTCACGTTTCTTCTCTGATAGAAAGTGCGAGATACTGTGTTCAGGAGAGTTTTAAACTGCGGCCAGGTCTAGGCCTATTGCACTTAACTGCTGGTTAGCAAGGAAGAGTGGAGAGACTATCAGAGTGGCCAGATCTGAAGTAAGCAAGTACAGCGCAGTGAAGTCATTAATTTCCCCTGAATTTGCCTTTCGGCAGTCAATTTATCCTGGTGTTGTCCTTCACAATAAATCCGCGCATACACTGAGGGAAAATAATCATAGCTCAACCACTGGAACAGCCGGCAGCAGAATTATCAGATATTAGAAAAAACGAGAAAAGTTGGCAAATACATTTTTGTATTAAACTGCGCATCACCATCGCGGCATCAGCGATACTGTTTCCCCAGGAATAGGAATTGTTGATTTTTATTGGTTGAAAGAAGCTATGCTAAAAGATACGCTGAGCAGTGCAATGAATGGGGAAAAGGTTAGGTGTAGAAATAAATGCAAGCTGTTACATAATAAATGTGTTCAATTGCACATATGAAAAAGAAATCGGAATGGATCTATTGGAGGTTTTTGGATTTGAAGTGATGGAGTAAACTAGTTTGACTAACGAACTCCGAGCACTATTGAGATTTGGCATGTTTATTTCTGATGGTAAAAATATTGTCCACATTTACTTAAATCCATAACATCAAAATTCAAATTTAAAAAATGAAAATTTTAGGGTACTTTTCACTTTGAAAATAATTTGGCAATTTAATGGTTATTTTCTGTTTACTGTAACGAACATTCTAAGTAAAAGTAACACAACCATGATTTACATGAAACGTTTATTTGAAAACAACTATAGCAAAAATGCCTTCAAAGCAACAATAGAATTTAATGTTTAGGGAAATGCGGTGTTTGAAGTGATGTAAATTTCGGAGCACGTCTCCTGTTCTGCTGTATGCAATGAATTCGGAGCTATTGTTTGCATGAAGTGCTCACGTATTTGCATGTATATTCATTGTTGTCAAGTAAATGTGCGTAACATCAGTGATGCTTGACAATGAGCAAGTTTTATTGTACTCTCTGAAATCAAGGATAACGTCATGGACTCTTCATAATATGACTGTTGTAACATTACAAGAGAACTGCGACGTACACCGTTAATGTATAAAGCTTGTTTTATTCTTCCAATTGTTATGTTCCCTACCACGCACATAGGTAGTAGGTAGAGAAGGTATTGCATTCCACCCATAAATTTGAAACCAAGATTTTACCGGAAACATGTTCTGAGGCCCCCTAGTCCAAAAAATCATTTTTAGAAAATGATCCGTGTGTGTGTGTGTGTGTGTGTGTGTGTGTGTGTGTGTGTGTGTGTGTGTGTGTGTGTGTGTCTGCGTTTCAGTATGTGATTGTAAACAGCGTAACTCAAAAACGAAAAGTCCAATAAATACCACACTTGGTATTTAGGATCAGTACCTTTCAAAGATGTGACTTGAAGATTTTCATGAAAATCTCCCACTCAAACTACCCTTTACATGGAACATTTTTTTGAAAATTCCGATTTTTCTAAAAAGTGGCTCTAACGATTTTAATTAAAATGCCATACATTAGCGATATTTACATGACAAATAAAATGTATATTTTGAATTTTCTGGGAATAGCCTCTAACGTTCTCTTCATTCGGAAGGAACTTTGTATAATCTTATATAACGTTAAGCGATAGACGGAAATATATCATACAAAAAAATACAGTTTTCTTTATAACACACAATTGACTTAAAATGAGTTTTTCTGTGCCATAAGCTGTTTCTGAGATATCCGTTATAACAAATGACAAGGAAGGTGATAGGTATAGGAAATGAAGAGCAGGAGAGCCGTGGTAGGAGATGAATCGCCTTCTGACCCGGGGAAACCACGAAAACCCATGGATCAGAGTAGGCAGTCGACGGAAATCGAACCCGGGACCTCCTGAATGCGAGTCCAACACGTTACCGCGTCGCTACCTCCCTCAGTCAACATTTTATGTAGTTTAAGTAATACAATGACGCACCTAACACAATTTTCACAGTACGTTGTAAATGGTATAAGTAATCCATTTATTAGTCTGTTGCAATGATTACAAACATTTAGGTAAGGGTGCGGTCAAAAATGTCTTTAGGTACTATAGTACTTTATACGTTTGTATAATACATTTATGCTAATGTTAATAATGGGGAAAACACTTAAAAATGAAAAAAACACACTTTGTATTAACTGACTCTAGAAAAATTTGATGTGTTACACTCACATGACTTTCTCTACTCTTGTACAAACTATTTTTTAAAATCCTATTCTCCATCTATTTCATATTAATAGAGATAAACATTTGCAGAAATGATCTTTTGACATGCAAAGAGAATTACATTTTACACATAGCGACCAGTTCTAAAAATATTTGACTATCGCTTATGGCGTACTATGTTCCCCTTGTTTTGTAATTTGCAAGGGCAATATAGAAATACAGTAGCCTTTAAGCATCGACATATCTATTAATAGTTGGTTGCTAGGTGCAGCAGATTTGGCACAGATTAATACTCTTTGCATATCCAAGATAAAAAATGAATAACGAATTCCCATTTGAGAAAATAAGTATTGAAAAATTTAAGGGAATAACAAGCAATATCTCGAAAATGGTTCACTCAACAAAGAAAACTGTATATGACATAAATTGTGTATTTTAACGCGATCTACATTTTTTGTGTAGTAAAATTGTGTGTATCTCTTATGGTTTACCAGTTATGCAAAAGTCGTTCACAATGAAGAATACTTTTGGAGACATTCCCAGAAAATTCAAGATATACATTTTATTTTTTCATGAAGATATCTTAAACATATGATACTTTAATCAAAATCGTTAGAGCCATTTTTGAGAAAATTAAAATTTTCGAAACATGTTCTATGTAAAGGGTAATCTGGGGTGGGGGGATTTTCTTGAAAACCTTTGCATCGCATCTCTGGAAGATACTGAACCTAAATACCAAGTTTGGTGTTTATCCGACTGTTCGTTTCTGAGTTATGCTGTTCACAGACACACACACGGACATGTTTCCAAAATTGTTTTTTTTGGATTCAGGGGGTCTCAAAACATATATTTTCGGTGAAATCTCGGTATCAAATTTTTGGGTGGAGTACAATACTTCCCCTACTTACTATACGTAGTAGAGAAAGTAAAAAGTGTACATGATTCGGCTCCTATAATACCACTTTGAGTTACAAGGAAACAAATGCACATGGTTGAATCTAGTATTAACCTGTAGAGTAATTATAAAGCTGCAATCAAATGTGATCAGTTCATCTCTCCTGAAGTACCTATTTCAAAAGTATTCAGATAAGGATGCGGAACGTTACTTTCTGTATTTAAAATATATTTTAATGCATTGTAGTCTTTCCAAAATTACTCCTGTGATCAATGAGCACTGAGGCCAAAAGCACAACTTACATTCTCGAATTTTGGGGATAATTAAGTGCGATGACGGAGTATAGGAAAATAATATTCTGTTGTGTATGAAAAGGTTTAAAAATAAGTTTCTCAAAGACCGAATCCTTGGCTGCCGGTTGTCAAGAAAAAATATATAAAATTTGAATATAGCATGGTTAAGGAAGCAGAAACTTTTAAATTCTGAAATTCTGAAATACTAATATTGGAATAGACGTGGAGAAATAGCTTGTGTGTATTCAAGGAGTTAAATGGAATACTCCGAGGTCATAGCGTCGCAGAATATTAAACTAATATTGTTAAAAATAATGTTGAGAATACATTACACATAGCGGAAAAGTTGGACATATCAAATAAATAGAATAATATTATTAAATACATATGAATGAAGAGATTGCAAAACAGTATACTGTGACTCGCTTTGATAGAATTAGCAATAGCATTATAATTGAAGAGAATGTTATTAAAAGGGCATTCAATTAGTATCGGCGGAATCCACAACTCCAGTGCTTCGGGCACGCACAGTTGCCCTAGGATTCACTTTCAGATACTAGGAACTACTCTGAAGTAAGCATCAAGGATCTAGAAGTAGTGTGTTACTTACAGTCGTATACTATTTCTGAAATACGATTTTGTCATACATATTATGTGATAATGTTAGTTGGTGTATATTCCGCATTACCCAACAAGAACCTGTGCTATGCTTCGTTCAATAGCCTCTGATTTTTTGAGTTATAACTTTGAGGCAGTATTTTTAACAATTAAATAACTTCAGTCTAATTATACAATATGTAAATTCATTAACAGCCCGCCTTGAAGCAATATGTGTAGAGTCGCATCACGCCCTGCCAACACTTCCATGTCTCCAATAATACTGACGCAGCCGAGGCAAACATAAATATTTAATACTTAAAGAAACATTCAAATTACAAAGTTAATATTCTTTAAACTTGAGGCAAAGGCCACCTAAAAATACATTTGGGTCGAAGGCTACCGGAAACTGTTATACGTGCTGTTGCAACTACTACACGTTCGGCTCCCCAACAGTTGAAATACGATACAACTCCTTCAATACAAACTATTTCAAATTGGCTTTTCATACGTAGGTGCAAACAACGTAAATATAATAACTTAAACTTCAAATTGGCTCCCATACGTGGGCCTAATAACAATTACAACAAAACACCTTCTTCAACTTTAATAACGTAAAAGTGAGCTATCTCAATCCTTTTCCTTTATGCTCTCTGCAATAACATGGGCAGGACAATTATCCTCACTATATTAGAAACACTTGACATTTTTAAGAGATCGGTTTTAGAATATGTTAATACTTTTCTTTTTAGCTGAGGAATGTTATGTTTTAAACATAAATGTTAGGGTTCTAATGAATCAATAATGCAGGGATTTTACTTCAACATCTTCTGACAAATTCCTTTGGTAAGAAAATGCATGTAAATACATTGGAAAATATTGGAGTTTTTAAGAAGTTCAGCTATTTTCGTTACATTAAAATTAGGAATAGATGATTAATAAGAATTACATTACAGAAAAATTATCATAAATTCAGCATCGTTGAGTTCTCATGAATGATTACTACAGATGCCTGTAACCGAACTTTGGTTGTAATTAAATTAAAGAGTTTATTTGTTAAGACAATAATCTTGCTACAGCATTTTAATACTTTAAATTTGGTCTATTTGTTTATTGGAGTCATGACTGTTAAATAAATGTACAAGAAGAGGAGGGGACGGAGAAAGAACTAATTTCCTAACTAGTTCACGTAAATTCAAGGGAAATATCAGAAATATTTTATATACCATTGGAATAGAAGAAGAAGTAAAATATACGAAAATTGACAATGTCTTAAAGTCTCTAACCGCATTAAGTCAAAGAATGGAAAGTAGAAAGAGCAGTATATTCATACGACAGTTGTCTTAACTGCCTAATTTCCAAAACCTTTACTATTGAAATTTACTATTTAAAAGCTGTATTAGCTTGAAACAAGAAATTTAGAAGAGAACAACCAATTCCCGCTTGTAACAATACGAAGATCAGCAGAGCAAGGACGGCCGAAGGTATAAGCATTTTTTCCATATTTCATTGCCAAAAGTGCAACTGACAATAACACAAGTACACTGATACTGAGAGACTGGGCGGCGATTCAGACAGGCTTTCTCAGCACTCGGACCGTCATTAGCACACCCGCTCTCCTAGGTAGCGTCAAAATGGTCATGTTTCAACTTAAACCTCACGTGTTGTAAATTAACGTAAACTAAAACATATATTTACCATATATTAATAAAGCCTAAGTCCTTCAATCGACGGATAGCAGGCTGGATCTAACTTGAATATGTTGCAAAATTTGGAGATGGAAGAAATTTCGGTAGCCGCCAAGGTTATTTTTAACGAAGTTCTTCCAGCATACAATCTCAGCTCTTTCGAAGCCAGGATTTCTTTCGGATTTTACGAGTAGCTGGTTTAGATGGTGTACTAATCCGAAATTGGAACAATTTTGACCCAGATTGATATTCAGGGCAGTTTTCGAGAATTGAAGTTCTGGGCGGTTGGCCTTGTCCCCAGCGCATGAAACCTCTTACCAGCGCGCTAGTTCAAACCCGGCAGAGGACGGTGGATTTTTTCGGGCGTAAAAATCCTAAGCATGGCTTCCTTCGGAAGGGAAGTAAAGCCGATGGTCCCGTGTCGTAGATTTACGGCACGGAAAAGAACCTCAAGCCTGATAAAGCGGTCTCTGAGCAAAATTACCGGTATTTCACGCCCAATATAGAATGAACGCTAAGAGCCACAGCAGTTAAAGAGCGTCCATAAATAAAACTCAATTTAATTTAATTTAGCGGGCTAGGCTAGCCTAGCGTTGGCCGGAATCTTCTGTTCTATGTGTTGTGCACGTGGCCGACTGTTCAAAGCTTCAACAATAGGAAACTTCATTAAATATAACTTTCGATAAAACTATTTTAATTTCTGAAAAAGCATACAACCTTAGCCATTTACCATCCATTTTCAGACAAGTTCCATATTAGTTTATGAATGCTCTACAGGAGCAGCTGAGCATATATTCAGTCATAGGAGGTTCGCGGATGACGCAGACTTTGTTGTTCAGCTCCGGTATTTTCTTTAAAAGTAATATATTCATTGGGGATGATATGAAAATGTATTCAAAGCAAGAATTAAAATGGGGCATATCGGTAGGAAAGGCTAATTACTGTAAGTAACTAAGTTGAAGTGGGTTGTAGCCCCATTGTTGGAGAGCTAAACTTGATGTAGTTTAATTGTTGTAGCGGTTGCACCACGTTTAAGCACCAATTTGAAGCTGTTTTAGACCACGCACGCAATGGATGCCAATGTGCGGGATATATGTTTCTAGGAGTGTTCGCCCCACGTACGGTACAAAGTTTCCGGTGGCTTTCGCCCCCTAGTTTACTTTTCCGGTGGCCTTCGCGCCACGTTTAAGAATGAACTTCTTTATTTTTATTTAAATATTATATATGTATATTATATATATATATATATATATCGGCCGCGTCATTAGTATTTTATAGAGCACGTATCTCTTAGCAGGATTGGTACGACTAAAGAACAAGACTTACACAAATTATAATTGTACTCCACTCTCTTTATTAATACTTCACACGATTAAATAACACTCCACTAATGTATCCTACTATACACCTGTGAGATTATTATTATTTCCACGTTTTAACACGTAAACTTTATATTATTCTCACCGCAATGAATTTTTATTTCTTACACTGAACCCGTACCGAATTGCTTGGGTACGCAATCTTGTAGCGTCTACCGCCTGAATTTGTACATTTACTCTATTTCAAGTCTCTGATTGGCTAAACCAACTCCAATAGAATATCTTTATTTAACTTTAAACTTCTCTAGGTTTTGATTGGCTATTTGTAAACTGTTTTAAATATTACATTATTATTGTTCAGAGAACTATTAGTAGCCTTTTTGAACTTTCTAATTTATTGTTTCCTCAAGATTACCTCATTGTTAGCAACTTTCGGCTTCTACTTTGTAATTCTGTTTCCTACGGAAGGCAGCTTGCTTCTATTCTCACAAATTCATACATTGTTAAACTACGTAATACATTCACATAACACTTTTATACATGTACATAATAATATAAACATAATACAATGACTGTTATATACGATTTTTATATATTATAGTATACACATATTGCTTTAAGGCGGGCTGTTATATTTTATTATATAATTGGAGTGATATATTTAAGTGATAAAAATACTGCCTCAAAGTTATGCTTTGCAAATAAAATAAGCATGTATGATGATGAATAGCCGTATAAAGGGCATCCTCTCTCTTTTTAACCTTTATACTCACGTCGTAAGACTTCGGAAATATAGAGATATTTACCACATAATTTTAAGATAAGTGATACGATTTTAGTTGCAGCAATTTTCAGAGATGATCAAGAAGTTTTAGTCTCTAAGGAAGACAATCTGCAAAGAACTATATTTAGAAATATCAATGAGAAAAATCAAAAGTAATAGCGTTGTATGGAAAGAATTGTGAGTACTGAATAATAATATTTTATTAGTTATATAATGCAAGTTATACTGTTAATTTCTTGAGTCATTAAGGCGACGACAAAAGTAAAATATAAACAAGAAAATCCGCAAATACTAAATGTTATACGGCGCAATTACAATAACTCTAGCGAGAAAATTCAGGTAGGAAACATTGCACCGTTCTAACGGTAGCAGTGGTATTATACGCATGCAGATGTCGAAATTTAAAAACAGGGAATTAAAATTAAATTCATATTTTTCAAGGTTACATTCTATTCTACAAAAATATAAATGAAGACATGCATTAAGCTAAGTATTTTTAAAACAACAAAAACTAGCAAAAAATACATTTGTGACAACTTAACTCATAGAATGCATAAAATGTAGTAAATTCTTTTCCTACGGTTTTGGAAGGAAATACAATGATCAGATGGCATAAAAAGAGCAGCATATGCTTTTCCTTTTAGCACATTATCGATCTAGTAGGTTATACTTCTACCCTTAGAATATACTATGATTGCCATGCATAAAACGCAGGAAAAGGGTCTGCTTCGTAGGCAATACTAAGAAGAATCGTAGCATGCCTTTCCCCAGGCTTCGCCTGTTTAGCAAATGTCCATAATAAAGTAAAATGGCTGTAGTTCGAGGTAGAAAGACGTTTAAAGAAAGAAAACAGACTAAAGATTCTGACTTCAGGCAAATATATCGATTCGATAAACAGAATGCGGAGTGGTTAACTGATTATTTTATTGGCAATATCGTCATCTATAATTTCTGTACTGCTGAAGCTTTCTTATTTCTCACTGCAGGGCTATGTGATCTATTCAGTAGATCTGGATGTTGCTTAGCATATACGGGCTGTATTTGTTCTCGTTTCTCATATTCCTCAGGTATTTTGGAGGTTTTACATACACAGGTTATTTTAATACTAGATTTTCCAGTTGTTGGAGTTGCTTGCTGCCTTCTGTAATCTATCGCGTTAACTTTTAAATGAGAATGGCCGTGACGAGAATGACCGAATGAATGCGGAAGCGCGGGCGATTGATAGGAAATTCGATTATTATCGAAAGGTAAAACTCTGACATGTTTAAATTTAAATTGAGTTTTTTATTTATGGACGCTCTTTAACTACTATGGTTCTTAGCGTTCCATTCCATATTGGACGTGAAAGACCGGTAATTTTGCTCAGAGGTCTCTTTAACAAGCTTGAGGTTCTTTTACGTGCCGTAAATCTACGACACGGGACCACCGGCTTTACTACCCTTCTGAAGGAAGCCATGCTAAGGATTTTTATGCCCGAAAAAATCCATTCCCCTCCGTCGGGTTTGAACCCGCGACCTTGGGAACTAGAGGCTAGCACGGTACCACTACCACTAGTCCACGGAGGACGACACTATGTCATGGAAGAATAAACTTCGTAGCATTAGGTTACTCTTTATGCATGCGAAAAGAAGTACATATGTACTATTGCTTCGAGGTTTTCTACAGGTAAAACAAGAGGTAATACTACATTTTTTTTTGCATATGGCTCCTTCTGTCGAATTACTTGTATGAATCTACAGAACGAAAGTGGAGTGGAGGGTAAGTTGCCCAGGATGTTTTACTTTAGGTTACAATTATTATTATTGCATGTAAAATAATTCCTTCTCAATGTCTGAGAACAGTCAGTGGGTTGCTGAAGGTTTCGGTGTATGTGAGGTCGTTACTTATCATCCGACATCTCTCTTTAAGGCCCCCCCCCACATAATCAAATTCTAGAATTAAGGGGGAACATGAAAACTAACAGAACCGGGATAACTTCATTAAATTCAACTTACTGTAATCGTTTATTTTTATGCTTATTTTTATACCTACTTGAATGTAGAATTCGTGTACTCCTGCATTAATTCATTAATTACAGTCCTAATAAAATATATTTCCAATGAGCTAAATTAAAGCAGAGGAGGATTTAAGCACTGAGGCCCGAGGCCTATTGTGTCGTACGCAACCTCCGGGAGGAAGGAATAAGATGAAACAACCGAAGGGCTGTTGCCCGTACCAAGCGATAGCAAGTGCGGATATTGCGGGGTCCCTAAAGTTCAAAGATGGAAACACTCCTGCAGGCATCCTCCAGCGCTCCTGACGTACAGGTCCAAACTGCGCTGGTTCCTTACCAGAGGAGGAAGAAACAGGCACAGGGCGCATATTCACCGCGCACCACATACTACTAAACTACCCAGTCAAGTCCCGTAACCCGAAAGGTGATATGAAATGAAATGATGTGAAATGATGGACTAGAAAGGGTCGTGGTATTAGAAGAACCAAGACAAGAGAAAACTACGAAAAAAACCCAAGTCAAAATGGACAGTCACCGGTTATGGAACCCAGGACCTCCTGAATGCGAATCGTACGCGTTACCGCGGCGCCACAGCGTTCGGTAATTTAAAGCATTGATATAATTTGCTATTTTTGGTGGCTGTTTTGTTCTCAGTCAATACAAACTACCGAATTCCGTAATTTATGGTTACTAAAAGTTTACATACACTTTTGTTATCTGCTTATTCCGTTAAACCGTATTTTGTAAAATGTAGTTTTGTTCTCCTTCAGATTCAATTTATTCCAGACAATGAAACTGCCAGCTTGCTTCATTTACTGCCATAAACATTGCAAAATCATGTCTTGTACTTTAAAACCACTCTTTGATATAGCATAATAACACAGTTTTAATTTGAAAGCTTCCCAAATAAAAAAAACTATTTATTTAATTTTAATTTAAAGCAAAAACATTGAATTGGATACTCGTAGGGAAGTTTAAAATCAGGATTAATTGTAACATGTTACGCTAAATTACCCCAACCAACCCTCCTTTAAAATTTAAAATAATATCCATATACTTTTATACTTTTTCTTAAAATGACATTCGTTTGCTTATACGGCTCATTCATTTGTTCTCACTTTGTCTTTTATTGTTTCGAGGAAAATATTAATAAGTCACAGAGAGGAACACAATTATTATTTTGTGGAATTTCCTGATACAATTAATTTAATTCACTAAATTAAATGTTAAACAATTACTTCACTTTTTGATATATGGTTGTTAGGGAACTCATTTCAAGCGATCCTTCACAATAATATGTGGTTTTATTCTACACTCGGAGAAACAAATGAAACTCTGAATAAAAACAAAATTCTGATGTGTTCCACCCACATTACTTTCTCTACTGTTGTACAAACCATTTTTACAAACATCTACTTCACGCTAATCGAAATAACTGTTTGCAGAAACTATCTTATTGCCAGTTTTCTTGTAGGTGCAAGGGGAATATGGTAGGATTTAAGCGGTACTCAAATATTTTAAGAGCTGTTTACAATGTGGAGCATTACATTCTCTTTGCATGTCAAGGACATAAAAAAAAGAATAACGAATTTGCATTTGAGAAAAAGTATAAGCATTGAAAAATTAAAACACATAACACGGAATATCTGAAATGATTCACTCTAAAAAATATATATACATATATATGTGTGATATAAACTGTACGTTTTAACGAGATGGACATTTTTTGTGTAGCAAATTTTGTGCATCTCTTGCGGTTTACCAGTTATGCAAAAATCATTCAGAATGAAGAGGACTTTTGGGGACATTCCCAAAGAATTCAAGATATACATTTCATTTTCCATGAAAATATCTTAAGTATCTGATGTTTTAATCAATATCGTTAGAGTAATCTTTGGGAACATCAAAACCTTTGAAAAAATGTTCCATGAATAGGGTAGTCTGGAGTGGGAGATTTTCTTGAAAATCTTCGTGGCGCATCCTTGGAAGATACTGAATTAAAATAGCAACTTTGGTATTTATCCCACATTTCGTTTTTGCGTTATGATGTTCACAGACAGACACACAGACACACACACGGACAAAAATGCTGTATTTAGATTCAGGGCATCTCAAAACATGTATTTTCGGTGAAATATCCGTATCACATTTTTGGGTGGAATACAATTGTTCCACTACTTACTGTACGTGGTAGAGAAAGTAATAAGCGGTATTAAAATATAAGGTCGTTATTTTAGGTTTCAAATATGTTAACTGAGAGTGTTTTAGCCTAAAATGTAATAACCTGGGTCTTAAATTTCCTCCTCAATATCTATATTAATGTATTTTTGTTTAAATTAACTTTAAAATAAATAAATAGTTATTTAGACTAAAAGTTTTTAAATGAAAAATCTATATTATACACTCTATTACTTACAATACTCTGCTGATTTCATTAATGAGAGTGTCAAGTGAAAGGGAAGGGATTTGGAAGGACAAAGTACATAACTGGAAAACACGATTTTACAAGAGTAATAGATTCTTTATTGAGATCAATAGGTTCTTCACATGATTTCGATAAGTGTTTTTCACCAGAAGAAATCAGGATCCTCTGGGATGCTAGTAAAGTGTACTGCAATTCGCACATGAAACATTTTATGGCCCATAACTCAAGGAAGGAGGAATACTTGACAAGCGTAAAATCTTCTCCGCTTTACAACTCTTTCTCCCATGGACGTCGTCACACTGTACGTTTCTTTTGATAGGAGCCAAGCCTACATACTTTAAGGGATTGTTTTATAAGAAGTCGATAGTATTTTACTGGTTGACGAAATTAGCACAATGAAGTTAAATTCTATTTATACCGCTTTATTTCTATGGTAGAATACAATATTTTTCGTGCCTTGTTATGGTATTCTATGTGGTATATTATTAACTCCCATTAGTCTCACTTAGGTCTAAACCTAGCTGGTATTATTCCTGATTGCTAGTGATATTAATTCCTCACCATTGTCCTTTCAGAATATTCTTCTCTAGTGTGCTTCGTCTCGTATTTTACTTCTATCTCTTTGCAGGTCTGTCAATTCGACGATGTCCAGAAGTTTGAATATCTGTCTTCTGGAATTCTTACAATACTATTAATACAGTTTTCCCGCTGCTTTATTAATTTCTGACATGTATTTAATTCTTCTATTACGTCAAGATACAATCTCTCCCTTAGTCCGCAATCTTTCTTTCGCTAATAAGTCTCATTTCAAAAACTTCGACTCTTTTAGATTCTTTGGGTAACCAGTCATGTTTCACCACAACCAGACATTAGGTTTTTAAAAGCCATATTACGACAACATTTTGAGTTTCTTTTGTTTGATGTTTCACATATCCACAAATAGTTTTAAGTATACCTGATCATACGCCACATGCCTGCCATTGTTATATAAATCTCTATCGAGATATTTGAAAGCAGAGATTTTTCCAGCATTTGGTTTTCATTTGCTTAAAAGGAAATGTTAAGATTATGTTTCTCACCAAATTTGAGAGTAGCGTATTCGGCCTTCTAACCTGGAGGATCACAGTATAAATCTCGGTTGAATACTATTGCACCCTGTTCATTCTCCGTCTTCGCAGAACTGAGGTGTTAAAACGGAGGATACGTATTTAAAATTTACAGTATCTATTAAATCAAATTTATATAGAATTAAAAATACTCTAATACCTTATATAAACAATGTGGCGTTGAGGAAACATCACATGTTATATAAGTCCACTATTTGTTATATACTTTGATGTTTCCACTTTTGGGTTTGATAAAACATCAATGTATTCATATTAATTCTCTGTTTCATCAATCCTGTCTTATTCATAATTTACAGTAATATATTTCCATGTATACATTCAAAATGTTTTTCTAAATAGATTAATCCTATATTTGCTATGTTAGCAAGTCTTTTGTACATAATTTGCATCTGAAGAAATATATCGTCTACGTATGATTTTCCTTAATGGATGTTATTTTTGTTTTCATGTAGTAGAAGTTAAGTTTTAATCTATTATTTAAACTTTCCATACACTTTACTTGCTTTTAGTAGAAGTTTTCAAAAACTTAATATTATCAATGATACAGCCCAAGATTTTGGTCACCGTTTTCTCGCTCGCCATATTTGATAAAGGCTATAGTTTATGTACAGTCCTCCAGTTTTAAATTGCAAATTTAACCCCTCCAGTATCTCACATTTCCAATTTTGTGTCATATTATGTATTCATGCTGTTTCTCTAAACCGAAGTTTTGGTATTAGGATCACAGTACAGACTTCTATAGCATTCTTCCCATTGCGATTTACTGAAACATATAATTGGTGTTTGTTCCTTTTTTTCGATTACTAAATCTATGAGCTCTGGATGTGGAAGCAGAGCTATCATGCAGATTATACTGTAGTTTAATGTTGGGAGTAACGCGTTATACTAGTCCATTATTTGTTCTGTTGCTTTATTTCATTTCTGCTTGTATTCTTCCAGAGGTTTGTGTGTTTACTCCCGGAAGTAATGCAGATAAGTTTCTTTGCTTTTATTGTGTACCCTGAGTTAGAGCTTTGCTCCAATTTTAAAATTTTTTCTGTCTATTATATAATCGTTACTTGTCTAAGGCGTATGCTTTTAAAAGCAAATATTAGTTATATCTAACAGAACCTTAGCCTTTGTTGTTGTAAACTTCTATCCATGTCTGCGTCTTGCATAAATTCAGTTTATATACTTCTGATTTTTCTTTTTATTTCGATTTATCTGACAGTTAGTGAGCGACTGCCTAAGTCGTAACTGGATTATTGATGCTTATCGGTAATTGTTTTAAACCACATCAGCTTTAGAAATAATAAATGAAGAAGGCATTGGAACTCTCACTCGCAGGGGAAGCCTATATTTGCCTACAACATTATTTTTAATTAGTCCACATTGTTTCAAAAGAAATAAGAGTACTTTGGATACATTCTTTAGAATTTACTGAAGCTTCTATCAAACGCCGTTGTCAGCAAACCAGAGTGCATCATTTGGCTTTGAAGATATTGTCTTGTTTCTGTGCAAGCTATTACATAATATGTTGATTTTAAGCTCTCTTGCAAACAATATTTAGTCTCATGTATATATAAGTCTTTTCTATATTAGATCTACTTGTAAACGACCATACGAACCAATTGTGTGATAAACGTAATCCGATGTAATGATTTTTCTGCTAAGCATCGTGGGCACGGCTTTGTTATGTTTCACTGTTAGAACCTGAACAACATTTTAATAACTTTCTTGTTCATCTTGATGTCCAATCAAGTTTTATCAATTTTAAATCAAGCTGAGTTATATTACATCTAGAATCCAAGAACACAACTAAAGCTAAAATGTCAACGAGTTCCATCTATTCTGTTCTTTCTCTATCGCTTCGCAAGCTTAGGGGGGGACTTGTTAAACTTTGGTTATGAGCATTACATGAGTTCAATGCCACAGAAGGTAAGACTATCAATTGCCCTATTAACGCTACAATGCATTTAATAAGTAAACTAGTCCCCCAAGAAATAAATCAGAATATTTCATACCGATTAAGCGGTACGAATTTACCTTCTATCTTTAATGGGAACACATACGCTCAAAATCTGAAGTTCGTGATGGCAAGAGAGTTCCGCGGAGAGTTTCTTGATTGCACTTTGGAGCTCATTTTCAATTTTAAACTACATTGTTTCAAAATATATACATTGCAATATTTGGCTTACTATGTGGACTGGAATTCTAAACCGTATTAACCTCCGCTTTTTAGCTAACAAATCTCTCTGTCTCATCAGAGGTCTGTGATGCTATGGAGGGCAAAATGGGACGATTTCTGTAATTCTATTCCGTTTCACTGATGAACAATAGGTGATTTTCCTGTGTAGGCCACTTCTGCATGAAACCCAGAGTCATCTGCCCAATAACGCACTGTCTTCTCACGTCCGTCAGGCAGCTGCACAAAATATCGTCCCCATGTGCGATCACCAACTCGTGCCTCTGTGTGGCCGAAGTCGTTTCCTTCTGGATCCTTCACCTTGTAGATGTATTGGTATTTGGGTGGAGATTGCTTCAGATCCTGCAGAAAACAGCAGATTATGAAAAGCATTTATCATATTGTATCAACTTCATCTATATTGGCAACTTGAAACTTTATTGTAGAAGTATTTTAATACTTCTAAACCTTTAAACCTCTTTACAGTCTGAAAACATTACAATAAATTAGGACAATAATCCCAGAATCTCACTACAAACGACGCAATATGCTATGGAGGTTCTTTAAATTACAATAAATGAAAGAAAATGTATAGTAGGCGGTTTTAAATCAGTACTTCCCGGGATATCTGCCGTTTCAGAGAAATAAAACTCAGGCATTTGGTTATTACATACTCCGCGGCTGAAAACAAGAATTTTATCTTGTTGACGCAGCTGATATATCGAGAAGTTTTAATGTATAATATTCTCCGTAAACTTTTTAAATATCATAACAAAAATAAAGCCATTAAACAATTATTATTACACCATAGTATTTGGTATAAAGCCAAGATAAACTTAAATGATTCTGAGATATTTCTATTCATGTATTCAATCTTATATATTGGGTAAAATAATTTATATGCTTAAGCATTTATATGCCTAATTAGCATTTTAATTTAAGTTTAGCATTAACTTTGAAATTCTAGCTAAGTCCAGAACGGGTAGACGCAGTTTGGAGATGTTAGTATGACCTCAATGCTTTTAATGCCAATCAGTGTACCATTAGCGTCGGGAGCACACGCAGAGAGTTGCAGAAAGAGATTGACCGAGACAGAATATTACACTGCCTCTTTCTTTCATTCTCGTTCACTATGCACTGGCAGGCACGTTATTCAGAGCAATGCTACTGTGCAGGCTACACGCACCCTCAAGCTGCACTTCGTGTGTGCTCCCGACTACAGTAGGAAAGGCATCTAATACCAAAAGAGGCAGTAAATCTGCTCTCGTCACAGTTTTTGAGCCTATATTGAGTGCGGATGTTTATGACCATAAGGTGGAAGTTGAAGAAAATCATGTTTGAATCATTGATCATAGAGGGCTTGTGATTCTCGGGTGATTCTGCCTCAAACAAGTCGAGGATCAGCTCAACATTACAAACGGCGGAATTTGCTTAAACCCAGCTACTTTATTCTTTCCTCTATTTATTGTAGGTTTAGCTTTCCTTTCCCTACCCCTATTTCTGCCACTTTTTTGTAAGAAACTGTACGTGCGGTTGACCTGAACAAAATATTCAAGCCAGAGCTGAGAGAGAGAGAGAGAGAGAGAGAGAGAGAGAGAGAGAGAGCAGTGGACTGAATAAATACAGAGTGCTAATTAATAACACCGATATACTTTCATTTTGTAGGGAGCAGTTTTAGACAAGAAATTTGCATTAGGGAACCTGGGTTCAAAGTTATGTGTAACGATGTAAATGCACTTTTTAATATAGAAATATTTATTAAAGCTAACCGCGTTAAATGCTATACTATGTCTTCATAATAAGAAGCAGATAAAATGTTAGTACAGAAAAAGCGTAAAGCTTAACAAAATACGCAATTTGTGTCAAATAAATGTTTTGTAGCACTAGCCGCTAATTATTCCATATAGAAATTTTACACCCCTCTCAAATGTGAGTGCGTCATCGACCATACACACTTACACTTTGAGATTCTTTTCATTTTCTCTTGTTTCTTTCCATTGTAAAGTGTGTTACTACAAATAAACACTTGAATACTGTTTCTACAAGTTTTATGCAGACTGCCTCTGCAGCCGAGTGATCAGTGTTCTGGCTCCTCAACTCGGAGGTCCCGGATTCGATCCTGGCTGGGACGGGGAATTTTTCTTTAACCAGAATCATTCGCTATCCCCCACAGTCTGGAAGTATGAATTCCCACATTCAATGTGAATGTTAGTGTATTTAATAATTAAAAACAGACAAAACTTACATTAAGAAACCCTACAGTTCAACGAGCAATAACACCACGAGTTGTTTCTCAAGTCAAGTCCCCATTGTGACCAAAGAAGTTAAAGGGAGGCTATACAAATGAAACAATTAGTAAAAAGAGTTTTAACTAACCGAGTCCATACGGTTAATTCCAAATTATTGCTAACCCAAAATGTATCGCGAATAAGCAATTTGGATAAAAAATTCACTGTTTTGTTGAATGCTATAATACGTACATAAAGGATTTTACGAATGGGTCATTGCTAACTAAAATCATGCAAATGTATCAAAATTAAATTTTGTCTATTAGTTCATGTTAATCAAGATAAATTTTTGCAGAAATGATTTCATTATATATTTCGTTGTAGGTATGGGGGGGGGTTTACACAAGAAGCGGAAACGATAGTCAAATGCTTAAAAATCGGCTTTGAAATTCGATGCTTTTTGCATGACATTACGAGAAACATATCAAAGGTAACTTAACACTTCAAAAAATAAAGCTATTGGAAAATTCAAACCAACAGTCACGAATATCTCGTAAATGGTTAATGCTGAAACATTTGACATAATTGCGTATTTTGACATCTGCATTTTTTGGCTGGCAAGATTTTGTTTATTTCTAAGATTTAACAGCAATACAAAATTATACAAAATTCATTCAAAATGATACGCTATTCTTAGAAAATTCAATATATGCATTTTATTTGTCATGCAAATATTTTATAGAATGTGCGTTTTAATCTTAATCATAGTCCGTTTCTGAGAAAATCAAAAATAACGAAATTTTCCCATGTTGAGGGCATTTTATGTGAAGGAGTGTTTAATTGAAAACATATTTGTGGTATCTTAGTTAAACCCTGAACTTGAATACTAAGTTTGGCTATTATCCGAACTTTAATTGTTGAGTACTCTAGCCACATACAAAGACACACACAAACACCCACAAGAACCTTCTGAAAGTTCTTTTTTTTTTGAGGCCTAGAAATTTGCATTTCCAATTAAATCTTGATATCGATTTTTGGGTGGAGTATAATAGTTCGTGTACGTACTATTAGTAGGTTCTAGAGAAAGTAAAAATGACTACATTAATTTGTATTCAGAGATGCGGATGCAATTAATAAAGTTTTCTCTGTAGATATTGTTAAACTATAGCTGCTAATCACTTTATCCAAATTATAAAAAGCTCTTTGTAAGTAATTTTCTTACCCTGTTATAAGGATCTGGTCACCTGCATATAAAAGTGTAGATAACTTAAGGTTATTTACATTAAAACCAATATCGTTATTTGCTTTCCATTGCCTTATATATCATCAATATATATATATATATAATATATAAAATAATATTGGAAATATTGATCAGGCTTGCCTTGAGCGGTAAGATTTATTTTTTCACTAACTTTTCCGTCCTTCTTTATCCTAAAATTATACCTATCAGGCATTTATTATAGTGTTCCTCTTCTGTTCAGTGTTGCCCTGCGGAAAGCTTTCACATAATCTATGAATAATAATGTTGGTGTATTAAAACTCTCTGTTTTTCTATGAAAATAAATGACCTTCAAACTTTCAAACAATTATAAGAAAATTGAAGGAGAGGGCACCCTTCTAAAGTCTTACAAGATTATGGCGGCTCCTGTTCTACTCTACGGATCCAAATCTGGACTCTAACAAGGTAACTGCAGCGTATCCAGGCGCGGAAATGAAATTTCTTAGATCCGTGGCAGGATATAAGTTAATTGATAAGAAGAGAAGTGAAGACATCAAAACGGAGCTGGGTATTTTCTCAATAAACAGAAGGATAGCTGATTATATAATAAAATGGAAAAGCCACTTAGACGACCTAAAAGCAATATAGCCAGAAAAAATATATATTATACAGCAACAGGCAAAAGAATTGTAGGCCGCCCCAAATCAAGATGGTCGCAGCGATCTTTTGAGGCCGGAACAGGCATAAATGTCTAATCCCTGACTGTAGACGACGACGAATTACGGATCCAACATTCTTAGAGTTGAGCTTTAGAAATATGTGTTATTGCTCTACATACTTTTTGAAACGGCAAAACATAGAATGTAATTTTAAATGAAGCCTTTAATCCCAAATTCCCTCTCTCCAAAGTTTGTCCTGAATTCTCTCTATGGAGTGCAGATATTTCAGTCCTATTCCTAAACCCCTGTATAATTTTTGTCCCATTTGTAAATATCAATATATTGTATTTTCTAGTAGCGTTTATCGTCCACTAACACTACATTCGGCACAACAAGTTGTGCACACTAACAATACATGACATGAAATGATAATTGGGAAGGAAGCTTTCCAGGGTACCAGTTTAGGGTACCTCCTAGTATTTCCCGGTTATGGAGACTGAGGAAAACCTGGTACTCAGGAAAACCCTCAGTGGGGTCAGTCCTTGTGGGATTTGAAGTGCCGACCTGCGTTCACGAATCCATGCCTAACAACCTTAGTCACCCATGTTGCTAAAATCAAATTGAAATATTTAATAAAAATAAAATAAAACCTTTTTGCGTACTTCATAGCTGAAGCTCTCCTAGAAAATATTTAAAAATATATACTAAAAATTATGACTCGTTATATGTTACAGAAAGATTACATTGACCATCGTACTTGTGCCGTTATATGCAGGTACCTATATCTAATATTTAGTATACTATGTAATACATACGCCATTATCGCCGCTAGAAAATTCACGATGCTAGTTCCCGCGTCATCTGTATGTTGGATTAGTGCCTTTTTTCCATGTTTCTGATTTTCCAACTAGTTGCCCGTAAACAACTCTCACCTTTTGTTCGCCTTAGCCATCGGTTGGAAGAGAGAGACTGTGGTGGGTCTTCCCTGTCTTGCGAGACTACCTAATGCGAGCACTCTGATTTTTTTTTTCTGTGGTGTGCAGAAATAGTAATTTACGGGAGACATGAATGTTTGAGGTTGTCGCTTGGCAATTTTCCAGATGTTGACAGTTAGCATTTTAATGCTGTTGGCCGTATTTGTTAAAGGTAATGACATTTATGCACTTTGTTTTGTTGTTTTGTAAATTTATATCACCAGTGCTGTAATTTCCTGATTGATCTATTCACTGAGGGCAATCCTGGTTTTTCATTCGCAAGTGCAAGCAGTTGAATGTTAGGTACATTCTAATTCGGCTTGTTATTTAACATATTTTTAGATCAGCTACTGATTGGAGTAAAAGTACATTTAGAAGTAACTGGCGAATGCCGTAATTTTCATTTCTTCCGCGTAATTTAATTACTATAATTATCTACATTTTCTTTTAAAAAAAGGTGAAGTAGCCGGCAGACAATAAAAAAATATATATACATCCTTATTGAGAACCTACAGTTCTAAATATCCATGAAAATAAATGTATTTATATCTGTGAGTCGGGATTGTCATAATTTGTGCGAGATTATATTTTGTTTATATGTGCTAGGTGAGTCCAAGTTTCATTTTACCTTTATCTTGTTTGTAACAGTTATGCAATGAAAGTTTGTAGTAAGGGAAGGTGAAGTCACTTTGGGCAGCATGAGATATACCTGCTGTGGCTGTTTAATACGTAAATCTATTATCTAATATTGTGGTCTTACGCAGCACGGAGTATAGCTTAGTTTTCTGTTTATTTAAGCGAACTCTTTACAACACTATGGTACAAACTTCGTTTCTTTAAGTAGTTCAGAATTTGTGCCTACGAACTATTTAAAATTTTCTCGTAACGCATTCACGTTTACTTAAGAAGAGTCTGTTCCTAATCACGATATTTTCTTGAATATAGTTAATATATATTATTGTGGATACGACCCATGGTTTCTTACTCAAGCTGTACATTATTCCATGGGGATGCTTTTGATTTTCCTACAATGTCACTTCAAAAATTTATTCTTTGAATTTTCTGTGAATGCTCAGTTAATTCCCCTTTTTGGAATTCCACTCAGTGGCAAATACAGCGCAAGGTTTTCATTATTTTATATTTCTGCACTTTATTAGAGGGATATGTGTATTAATTATGCATTATTAATAACTTTAGGATCCTTGACATTTGAGGTAGTATTTTTAACACTTAAATGATATCAGTGTAATTATGTAATATAAATATGTGCATGTAATAATATATAAAGTGTATGTAACAGTAATTGTATGTTGTTTATTTTATTATGTACATATATAAAATGTTATGTGAATGTATTACGTAGTTTAACAATGTAGGAGCTGTAAGAATAGAAGCAAGCTGCTTTCCGTAGCAAACAAAATTACAAAGTAGAAGCCGAAAGTTGCTAACAATGAGGTAACCTTGTGACAGCAATAAATTAGAAAGTTTAATAATGCTACTAATAACAATACTTGAAACAATAATGTAATATATAAAACAGTTTATAAATAGCCAATCAAAAATTAGAAAATCTAAAAATTAAATAAAGGTATTCTATTGGAGTAGGCTTAGCCAATCAGAGACTTGAAATAGACTAAATGTACAAATTCAGGCGGCAGACGCTACAAGATTGCGTACTCGATCGGTACGGTACAGGTTCAGTGTGAGACAAAAGTTCATTGTGGGGAGAAAATATAATTTTTACGTGTTTAAAAGTGTAAATAACAATAATCTCACAGCTCTATAGTAGAATACACCAGTGAAGTGTTATTTAATCATGTGAAGGATTAATAAATAAAGTGCAATACAATTATAATTTGTGTAAGCCTTGTTCTATAGCCTTACCAATCCTGCTAAGAGATACGTACTTTAAAAATTACTACTGACGCAGCCGAGGAATACATAAAATTATAATATTCAAAATGTGGGGCGAAGCCACCGGAAAGTTTGTACGTATTGTACGTGGGGACAACACTCCTAAAACAATCTCCCGTAAGTTTGGCATCCATAACGTGGTGCAACAACAACAATAAAACTACTTCAAGTTTGGCTCCCATATGTGTGGCTCCAACTACTTCACATGAAAGAGGTAATATAATAGTGTGTGTGGAGCTTTCATTTTCTTTACTTATTTAAATGTGTTTCTCTGCCTTAACACAGTGTTCCATTTGTATAGTGATATCACTCTTGAAACATAAAGAAGGTGAGTGAATACTTTATTGTGCCTTTGATCACCTTTTCAAAAATATATTAGCCCGCTTTAAGAATTAACTTTTATCTTGGTCTCTATAACTATTGCCGTAAGTGTAATATACTTATGTTTCTACGGTTTTGTGACAGAGTTAAAGCGTTGAAGTTCTGCTATGCTTTACAAGTTTATATGAATGTGTTCAAAGTTTTAAGATTAAGTTGATGTAATTAAATTACTAAAATTGATTTATTGCGTTTAAGGAGTTTTGCTTGTATAGCTAGCTTTTTGTTTTATTAGTTATTTGCACTCAACATTAAGCATTATATTTTTTATCTTTGTTCTGCATGCTGTTCTTCATAGGCTTGATTATCATTCATTATCTCAGTTATGAGGAAGTTTCTTAACAGGCTCCAAATTATTTCAGTGTATTTCAGTGTAAATTAAATTATAACTAGTTATAATTTCATGTAACTATTATTACTAGTTGAGGTACATTTACTCATTCTTTGGTTTCAAATGAGGTGCAATGTGTTTGTGTCATACAGTGGTGAGAGACAGTAGGGAACTGTGGTTTCTAGTGCTTGTGTTATACTTTTGTATCACGTTATTTAGGCAAGGTATTAGTAACTTAACACTTTCAAGCCACAAACTTATAATTTTAAGAAGAGCAAAAAGAGTAGAATTCCTCCGTAGTGTAGCTTGTTCATTGCAGCGTAGAGTTTGGGCTAGCCTATTCTCCCTTGTTCATTAATTGTATTAATTTATTGTTCTTAGTTGATATGTATTTTATAATTGTTAATAAAATATGCCACTTAAGTTTGGAGCTGGACTACTTTCAGTTTCCCTGTATTCTGTTCCCAGTCCTATAGGGTTGGTTTTGTTTCTTTTAATTAAGTTATTAACAATTAACAGAAACACTTCTCATACAACAGCAGTTATATTCTTGCCTCTCTATTGCGCATTTGGGATCGAATTACTTAAATAATGAGAAATTAATACTACAGTGATACAAATATAAATATGATTTTTGCAGAGAAAAATTTATTATTAAGTAAAACCAAATCTTTAGAACATGATTCTGAAAATAAGCAGGAATAGTTTTATTTTCTTTGAACCCTGTAGAGACTGTATAACATTGCTAAAATTTAGTTTCGGACAGCTTTATGTCTTAATTAAGTGGAGGTATTTAACATTCTATAATATTAATAATAATAATAATAAAAAAAAATTACAATTATTGTGTGTAACAGAACTGTGTGCACCGGGCTATCGTGCTTTGAAATGCAACGAGATAAACATTCTCAACCCTTCGACAGTTATAATATATAAGCGAGCGTACTCGTGAGTTAATGAGATATTGTTGATGTGAAGTAAAGTGCGGGTTACTCAAGTTTTCTACGAGTGAGTTGGTTATTGTAGCCACGTCTACTGCTTGTCGCGTAATCGTGTGTTCAAAACTCCAGCAAGTGAAGCGGAAGGTATAAGTTGCTTCGCTGTTGCTTAATTACACCGCTGCGTGCAAAGAAAACCGAAGAGGCAGTTAAAACCGAACTGAAACAAGTTGTTGAAATGGCATTAATAATTGTCACAACAACAACAAAGACGATGATAATGATAATGATCATGATGATGAAATAATAATAATAAGTACTGGTAGCAGTAAATATGTTTCTAACTAAATTTAATTACGAATAACGTTTTTGTCTAATTTCAGGGATATCTGCTAATAAACCCAATAATACCTCAGCACTAACTTCCTCCATTTGTCTCGTGGGAAGTTGAGGCTCTGGCTGTTCCGGTGCAGTTGCCGCTGAATGACTATAATACAGTTGCTCTTCCGGAATGGCGAAGGGCACCGGACTTGGTAGAAGGTAAGTCCCTACTAGATGATTGCTTATGGGATTGGTGTCAAGCTTCTCTTTCAACAGCTTTAGAACTAGAGGTGGTTTTATTTCCTGGTGCTTGTTCGTCTTCTCCTCTTCCCAGTTTTGATTCTCATTCCCATCATCAGAGTCCCTGTGCATGTAAAATAAAATAATCATTAAGTTTTGGGGTACAAAGTAACCAAAGGCAGTTCTTGGTTGGTGTGCTTATTTTGATTTGACACTTAAGGCAAAGTGTATTTGTATAAATTGATGTAATGCTTCCTTATAATATAACCACAGTAGTTTGTTACAAAATATTGCAACCTAGTCTTAAATTTTAGGACTTAATGTGTTTTAGTAATTGCCTGTTTTAACAGTAAATCATTTACAGTTATGTTATAACAGATGATGCTTCTCAATGGAGTGAACTCTTCTGGATGGGATTCGGAAAGCTTAATAAAACAGAATTTTGTGAGTTTCCTTTCAAACCAGAACACATTTTGAATCAAGTTTGTCTCTGCCCATTAAGAAATTAACTTCAATATCTCAGCAGGGACAGGGTGTTAGTTAAACCGAGGAAAGCATAGCATAAATTTGAATTCAGCTAAGAAATATTGAAATAAATCTAGAGCGCTCCACAAATCGATTTCCTGTTTTCAGAAAGTCTACGCCTGGCATTTAATCTGCGAACCTCTGAAATTACAGATATGCCCATACCACTTCTTTCCATGCCAGTAGTAAACAACAATCGTTCTTTCAGTAAGGACATTTACGAAAATATAGACGTTCTAAGTGAGAAAAATAATTTTGTTGAGGAGAGACTAAAAACTGTTTATCCCAGGAAATGCTTGACCAATACGAATTCAACGTTTATTATACCATATCTGGCTTTAGGGTAGTCAATCAACAATCTTTCCAAAGTTTCTGCTGAGTCCTGTTACTTTTTAAAGACTATTTTAATGTAGGATCATTCTAAGTGATATAGCATAACCTTGAAACGCTCTAAGAAGGGAATTTGTATTACCACAATAATTACAACTGAACTTTATAAACAGGAACTTTTAAATATCGACACTGTACAGTTCAGTATAAAATGCTGCAGTAAGTTCTGGAAGATAAACTAACGTTGCCAGAAAATATTTGTTCTTCTTAGAAGACAAGACAAGTTGCTTCAGATTAAGCTTTATTTACTTTATGTCCTCTACTGTCGTTCTTTTTGAAAACACTGAATTATGTCCAACTTTCTAATTCACTGAATATAATTTTGTAGGCAGTTTTCGATGGGTTTCCTGCATTCACCTTCTAAACAGACATTCTTGACAAAAGAACGTTTTTGGTTGCAAGAACAACGTCACTGGCTTTCATTAAGTCAAAAACGCTTGTCTTCCATTATTTCAATGGGCATATTTTGTCTCCCACTCACCTTGTGTAGGTCTTTTGGGACAACAACTTTGCAAACTCTCTTTCGCTTCTCAAACATTGCAAAATCATCGTCACAAGTTAGAAAAGAGCAACCTTTTAGAGTAAATTTGTGGCACACTTCAGTAAAACATCCCAAGCTCATAAGCCACACCATTAAGGATTTCATTGTGCGATTTTCATTTTGAACCGCAACAATTATCCGGCCAACATTTGAGTGAGTATGAGTTAGTAGAGGAATGACCTGCTGGAGATCAATGGGAGGCACATTTAGTTACAGTTCTGGAGTTTAGCTTCAAGTTTGTCTTTTATCCACTTAACTCCACTCCAGTCTGGTAGGCTCGTGATGAGCCTAAGTAGTGCTAGTGTGTCCATGCCCTGAGTAGGGCTTAACCACAGATATGGTAGGATGGTGAGATATTGTTTTTAAAGGGGTGGTTTGATAGGAGGTAGCTTCTATACTTTTATAGGCTCCTCAACGGTTGCCGTTTCAGGAGCAGCATCCATCCGCTGCTCCACTGGTGTCGATTGTTCCAAATGGTTTGAATGTTTTAAATTTTGAATGACCACTTTCATGGGGGGGGGGGAGAGTACTTACAGTGAGCATTATGCTTTTGGTTGGTTTAGGGCCTTCTCTACCGGGGTGCCCGCACGCCATGCGGAGAACAAGGTAGCATCTGCATGGAATTGTGTGGGTTCACTCCACTCTACCCTACTATAGTCTGGCAGGCACATGTTGAGCCTAAGTAATGCTTCTGTGTACCTGCCCTGTGTAGAGCTCTACCGCAGAGGTAGTAGGATGGCTTTAGGATGGTGATTTTTGGGTTTTAAGGTGGTGGTTTGATAGGATGGGCTGCTCCTGAAACGGCAACCTCCTCAGGAGCCTATAAAAATATTGAAGCTACCTCTGTGGGTCATTTCACCAATTGCCTTTTCATACAAACTATGGTGTAACTGTTGTTCAACTAGGATCTGAGTTTGAAGCTAACACTCGGCGATTCAGTTAATCACATAATGCTGCTATCAAAGTTACGATCATTGCGAAAAACGTTTTACAAACATGGCATTTGAAACGGCAACTCTAGGCCGAACCCAAGAACTGTAATTACAAATAATTTATTAATTAACTTTTATTGATGTTAAATCGTACTATGTAAATATCTTTATCTCATACTGCTTGTATATTTTAAGAAGGGTGATTTAACGTTATGTATCTATCTAGGTTACTAATATTAATAGAGTTATAAATGGTTTAATGTAAATAATTTAAGCGCTATGTTAAAATACTGTCCACGAGGGAATGTTTTAGCTACAGGAATAGTGCTTTCGAAGGCAGAAAACCTAGTTTTATTACCTCTCTTCAGTCGCAGTGCTATTATTCCTACAGCGAGGGTGTAGAGCCTTTGTCCCATTATTGGATAATTCGCCGTGACCAAGTGAGCGAGAAAGACAACCTAACGGTAAATGTAGGAAAAGCCGCGATTTATATTAAACTTGGACCAATGAGATCCCTGAAAGTTTATTCGAAATAGTTAGACGCGTCGAGTCGCGCTAAAAATGGACCAATAGGAAAGGAAGCAGCCTCAGAAGCCTGAGACTATAAATGGATCTGTTTAGGGAAAATTCGAGACAGTTTATGTCAGTTTGGTAATGTGTAGTCAGGGAGAGATGCTGCAGGATGTGTGAGACATCGCGCCAAAAAGGGAATAAAGACAGTTTTATCATGGATTTTTAGCGGGACAGTTTATGTCATGTGTGGTCAGGGAGAGATGCTGCAGGATGTGTGAGATATCGCGCCAAAACAGGGAATCAAAATAGTTTTAGCAATACACCTAAGATCCGCTACTCTGAAAGCGACAATAAGAATAGTTATATTTCGTGCCATATCCACGCCATAGTTTAACAGCGGTGGACAGTATTTTACAGCGGCAATACCAGTTTTGTATACTACGAGTGTTAATTAAATAAAAAGAAACGGCAGTGTTATCTTTTCATAAACAAAGCAAGTCTATGTCTTCCTATATCACCACCCGAGATCTACGTTTTCCTTTACCGAGGATAAGTCCATGCTCCCATATAATTTAAGAAAAATTACTGAGGCTAGCCGAGGATAAATTGAAGAGAACCAACCCACTGAGAACTTCTGGAAGCAACGGGAGAAGCATCAAGGTAAGCCTAACAGCACGGATGAGGAGGTGATCGCCGCAAACTGGCGCCATAACGTGGAGCTCGAAGGGAAGAACGACACAAACGGAGGACTAGGAAACAACGAACAGACGAAGAATCTTCAGAGGAAAGGGGCACAGCAGAACAAAATTACAACGCGAACTTCTAGTCTACCTACGTGGGACAACAAAACAGCTGAGAACATCGCTTCTAGAACTTCACCAGGATTCGAACCCGGAACGCATCAGTTATCATTGAAAAAAATACAGGTTAGAACATTTATTCAAAAACAAACAAAAAGGCATGCAGAGTAGTGATTCAGTTTTGTGAACACATGTTATTGAGAGGGGGTAGAACGTGCTAACGGAACCATGAGTAGGTCAAGGGAAGATTTGAAAGAACTGAATAGGGAGGCTATTGTCAGCGAAACACCAGAAGGAGAAAATATGGGTAAAGCAAAGGGAGAAGCTAGGCTGGAAAGGAGACCACCGATTAAGCAGGTCATTGACGCAGGTCAAAACCAGCTGCTAATATTGATTCAACAGTTGAGTGAACAATATAAAAAGTTAGAGAGTATAGTAGATGAGCATAGTAAGAACTTAGAAAGCATAGTAGATGAGCGGGGTAAAAGGTTAGAAAGCATAATAGATGAACGGGGTAAGATCTTAAGTGAACATAGTAAGAACTTAGAAAGAATCGTAAGTGAACATGGTAAGAATCTAGAAAGAGTCGTAAGGGAACAAGATAAGAATTTAGAAGGAGAAGTAAAGAAGCAGAGTAAAGACGTAGAAAGAATCGTAAGTGAACAAGATAAGAATTTAGAAGGGGAATCAAATGGGCATAATAAGGACTTAGAAAGAATCGTAAGTCAACTAGATAAGAATTTAGAAGGGGAATCAAATGAGCATAATATGGACTTAGAAAGAATCGTAAGTAAGCAAAGTAAGGAATTAGAAAGAATCGTAAACAAGCAGAGTAAAGACTTAGAAAGAATCGTAAGGAAACAAGATAAGAATGTAGAAGGGAAATCAAATGAGCAGAGTAGGAACTTAGAAAGAATCGTAAATAAGCAGAGTAAAGACTTAGAAAGAATCGTAAGTGAACAAGATAAGAATCTAGAAGGGAAAATAAATGAGCAGAGGAAGGACTTAGAAAAAATCGTAAGTCAACTAGATAAGAATTTAGAAGGGGAATCAAATGAGCATAATATGGACGTAGAAAGAATCGTAAGTAAGCAGAGTAAGGACTTAGAAAGAATCGTAAGTGAACAAGATAAGAATTCCGAGGGGAAATTAAATGAGCAGAGTAAGGACTTAGAAAGAAAACTGAGTGAACAGAATAAGGATTTCGAAGGGAAATCCAATGAGCAGAGTAAGGACTTAGAAAGAATCGTAAGGGAACAAGATAAGAATTTAGAAGGGAAATCAAATGAGCAGAGTAAGGACTTAGAAAGAATCGTAAATGAGCAGAGTAAGGACTTAGAAAGAAAACTGAGCGAACGTAAGGATTTCGAAGGGAAATTAAGTAAGCAGAGTAAGGACTCGGAAAGAAACTTAGGTGAACAAAATAAGAGTTTAGAGGGGAAATTAGTTGAGCTGATGAAGGGGAAGTTGATAGAAACACTTGAAGGGAAATTACTACAGATACTAGAAACTAAAGATCCGAAAACACTAACGGGAGAAGAGACGTTAAAGAAAGTTTTTGAAGGAATGTCAAAGAGGGCGCAGAAAAGAAAGCAGGAATTTAAAACAAGGAAGCGAAAGAAAGGGTTGATCGAACTTGGAGAATTAGTATGGATATAAAAAAAAAAATCCAGCATTCAAATTAAAAAAAAAAAAAAAGAGAGACATAATATCATTGATCCTGACTCTACAGTGCCTGGAAAGGAGAGCTTTCACATGTGAATTAATGAGTTATCTTAAGCAGTTGTGGAGAATATTTTTTGCATTACTAAAGAGACTTGAGTATTAAATGCTCATTAGTGATAGTGAAGAAGAACAAGAAACACCTTTGCCATTAATATGTTTCAGTTTCTTTCTGTTTGAATAAGTTTGTCTTAAGGTTGAAACAGCTTCTATTGTCAGAATATTTATTATTTTTTTTGATGTTTAGAAATATTTGTAAATTATTAATTGGTTGGTATGCTAGCAATATGCTGACAGTTTTCTTTAAACATATAAATTAGTTTTATTAATTATAAAAAAAAAAAAGTATCATAGAATGGAAAATTTATTTAAAGGTCCATACAGGGTGATTAACATTTTTGGCTCGGATACATTTGAGTTACAAGAAATAAAGAATTCCAAGATCGTAGGGAGATATCATAAACAGTTACTCAAACCATACAAATGTTTAGAAAATGAGAAGGGTGAAGAATGTAATGAAAAGAATCAGGTTAGTTTTACTCGAAATGAGGTAGCAACCCTGTGAACAAATAGTAAAGGTAATACACCCGATAAATAAGGATGTAAAGAAATAAATAAAGGCATAATAATTATGTACCAATATGTATGTAAATAGATTTAATTTTAGAACTTAAATTGGGTATTAGAGTATTTGTTTGCGTCACAAGTTATTCGTGTGCGGGAAATGTATTGTGTATAAGAATGTCTCTCGGAAACCTGTTTTTAAAAGGGAGAGTGTAGAGTGAATGACCCAAATGTAAACACCACTGGTTTGGCAGAACCCTTGTGAAGGAACAGGTATAGCGAAGGGTCTCCGTCAACAAAACAAACTAACAAACGCCATAATCAGAGGAATTATTCTGTAAAAGAAAATTGTATCAGGTGTTGAAAAATTTATTCTTTTCCAGAACAGGGCAATTTGAAACGGCAACTCTAGGCCGAGCCCAAGAACTGTAATTACAGATAATTTATTAATTAACTTTTATTGATGTTAAATCGTACTATGTAAATATCTTTATCTCATACTGCTTGTATATTTTAAGAAGGGTGATTTAACGTTATGTATCTATCTAGGTTACTAATATTAGTAGAGTTATAAATGGTTTAATGTAAATAATTTAAGCGCTATGTTAAAATACTGTCCACGAGGGAATGTTTTAGCTACAGGAATAGTGCTTTCGAAGGCAGAAAACCTAGTTTTATTACCTCTCTTCAGTCGCAGTGCTATTATTCCTACAGCGAGGGTGTAGAGCCTTTGTCCCATTATTGGATAATTCGCCGTGACCAAGTGAGCGAGAAAGACAACCTAACGGTAAATGTAGGAAAAGCCGCGATTTATATTAAACTTGGACCAATGAGATCCCTGAAAGTTTATTCGAAATAGTTAGACGCGTCGAGTCGCGCTAAAAATGGACCAATAGGAAAGGAAGCAGCCTCAGAAGCCTGAGACTATAAATGGATCTGTTTAGGGAAAATTCGAGACAGTTTATGTCAGTTTGGTAATGTGTAGTCAGGGAGAGATGCTGCAGGATGTGTGAGACATCGCGCCAAAAAGGGAATAAAGACAGTTTTATCATGGATTTTTAGCGGGACAGTTTATGTCATGTGTGGTCAGGGAGAGATGCTGCAGGATGTGTGAGATATCGCGCCAAAACAGGGAATCAAAATAGTTTTAGCAATACACCTAAGATCCGCTACTCTGAAAGCGACAATAAGAATAGTTATATTTCGTGCCATATCCACGCCATAGTTTAACAGCGGTGGACAGTATTTTACAGCGGCAATACCAGTTTTGTATACTACGAGTGTTAATTAAATAAAAAGAAACGGCAGTGTCATCTTTTCATAAACAAAGCAAGTCTATGTCTTCCTATATCACCACCCGAGATCTACGTTTTCCTTTACCGAGGATAAGTCCATGCTCCCATATAATTTAAGAAAAATTACTGAGGCTAGCCGAGGATAAATTGAAGAGAACCAACCCACTGAGAACTTCTGGAAGCAACGGGAGAAGCATCAAGGTAAGCCTAACAGCACGGATGAGGAGGTGATCGCCGCAAACGACATGAAGCACGTTGTGTTTCACATAGAATGTTTTCAAGGTTACTGCAACTGCACATACACGACGTACCATCTGTTGGTGGCCACGAAAATCACTTCTGTGATGCTTTGACACCTGGAACATTTCAGAGGGATGGACCTCGATCTTAGAACGATCTTATAGCAAAAACTGAAAAAGTATAGCTTTCGTAGAGCGTTTGGCATTTCCATTCTTCGTATACTTTTGAATCCATATTATCCAGTTGTGAAGTAAGAACTGCGCTTAAAACGCAGATTCGCTTAAATTCTTACAGTAATTTAATCCTCTAAATTATGTTTTAAGTACCTACACGCGTTTTTCACGATATTCGTCCCCCTATTATTTTCTCTTGCTAAAAAGTAATATCCATAGGGGCCTTGTCAGTAGTTGTGGTGGGGCCGCTGCAGATTACGCACCTTCTCGATACCTGTCATTTTACTCAATACATTGATATTTTCTATTTAGGAACTGTTCGGATTAACTTACATGCGACAATGCGGGTGCGACAATGAATATGTGTGGCAAGAAAGTGTTCATAACTTTTTATGCAGTCCACACTGGAAAAAAAAAGCTCTCTACTCACTCTTCTACAAACTGTTCTTAAAAAGTACATTATTCTAGCTACACCTAATTAATCCAGATAAAATTTCAATTCACATTTACATGTTGCATTGTACAATACAGTAGGTGAAATGATAGTCAGATATTTAAAGAGCGTGTTGATATGTAATGGCTTTGGAATGCATACTCGTTGCATGATCACGAGAAAAAAAACTATGTTTCACACCCACATGACTTTCTCGACTGTTGTACAAACTAATTTTACACACGCTTATTCTCCGTATGCTTTGTGTTAATCGAGATATCGAGATGTTAATGTTATTGCTAATTTTCTTGTAGATGCAATGGGAATTGCTAGGTTTAAGCGATAGTCAAATATTTTAAGAGCTGGTTGCTATGTGGAGTATTCCATTCTCTTTGCATTACCAGGACAAACAAAAATGAATAACAAATTCCCATCTGAGAAAAATTATAAGTATTGGAAAATTTAAGGGAATAACAAGCAATATCTCGGAAATAGTTCACTCAACAACAAAAATGTACATGACATAAATTGTGTATTTTAACGCGATCTACATTTTTGTGTAGTAAAAGTTTGTCTAGCTCTTATGGTTTACGAATTATGCAAAAGTCGTTTACAATGAAGAATACTTTTGGAGACATTGCCATAAAATTCAAGATATACATTTTATTTGGCATGAAAGTATCTTAAATATATGAGATTTTAATCAAAATCGTTAAAGCCATTTTTGAGAAAATATAAATTTTCGAAAAAGGTCCCATGTAAAGGGTAATCTGGGGTGGGGGCATTTTCTTGAAAACCTTCGTGTCGCATGTCTGGAAGATACTGAACCTAAACACAAAGTTTGGTGTTTATCCGACTGTTCGTTTCTGAGATATGCTGTTCACAGACTGACAGACACACACGGAGATGTTTCCAAAAATGTTTTTTTTATTCAGGAGGCCTCAAAACATATATTTCCGGTGAAATCTTGGTATCGAATTTTTGGGTGGAATACAATACTTCCCCTACTTACTATACGTAGTAGAGAAAGTAACAATAACCTCGCATTTGAGAAACAAGTATTTGAAAATTCAAATAAATAACCAGAAATAATTTGGAAACTGTAAACTCTGTAAAATAACAAAAATATTTTTGACATAATGGTGTGCCTAAACGGGAGCTAAATTTTTTGTATTCTTAAACTCTTACGGTTTACCAATTATGCAAAAGTTATTAAGAATGATGAGGACTTCACAGAAAATTCAAGATAACATTTTGTTTGTCACGAAAGTATCTTAAACATAAGATATTTTAATTACAATCGTTGGAGCGACTTTTAAGAAAAAAATAATTTTCGAAAAATTTTCCATGTGAAGTGTATTTTGGATTAGGGGGGGATTTTCTTGGAAACCTTTGTGTCGTATCCTTGGAAGACGCTGAGTTTAACTGCCAAGTGCGATATTTATTAGAATTTTCCTTGTTGAGTCATGCTGTTCATCACACAGAGATACGCGCACGGACATTTTTCTAAAAAAAATATTGGGGGGTGGGAAGGGGCCAGGGGACCTCAAAATGCGTATTACCGATGAAACCTCTTCATCGAATGTATATAACTGATAGAGAAAGTAAAAATATATTCTAATATTGTTCTTAGCGGCCAGACTACCTACCACTGTCGGAGCGCAATAAAGGAGAGGAGGAACAGAAAACGCCCTATCCCGCCAGCATTAAATTTGCTAACATAATGGTCCATTATTTAAAAAATTATTTAAGATATCAGACTGAAACGTTTACGGAATATACTCACACGCTTTTACTGATATGCTTCACTGATAGGTCTTTATACATAATGTGTTTCATTAAGAAAATATAGTATTTACTTAATTATATATGTTTTGATTAAAACGTATCAGCAATTATTTGTTTTAAAATATAGCTAACCAACTTATTAAATCTAAGTAGATCAGTTACTGAACTAAGATGTTTTTATCATTTCAAATTTTAATTTAGCATCTTCTATAGTTTGTGAGAAAATACACACACACACACACATATATATATATATATATATATATATATATATATATATATATATATATATAACAAAAAATTTCATTCAAAGAAAACACGGGATATATTTTATGTTATGATATATATCACATTGTTTAGAACTATGGGCGCTGCCATATTTAGAAGTGGTACCAGTTTGTATAAGAAACCTTCCCCTAAACGAAGAGGTAAAATCCTCCCTCTGTTCCAAAGAGTATAAGTGTTTTTCCTGTGAACTGGCGCAGAATTCAGAGTACAAAATGATAGATGAAGTACCACAGGGCGCTAATGACCTTATTAGAGCATTAAAAGTAGGATACAATGACCCTTTTAGCTTCTACTGTGACCCCTGGGAGGAGGGAGGGAGGAGGGGAGATACCCTAGGGCGATCAGATACGAATGACGACAGGCGCAAGCATGTGTCCATAACGTTTCCAGTCGAATGTATCCTCTTCCGACCGGGCACGCCCTCCAGACCCCAGGCGGTGCCCCCTGGTGGAGCCCACTCAGAGGCAGGTCCTAACTGAGCAATCCTGCAACACTCCAGGGCAGAGACCTCTACAAAGCACATATCCAGCCCATGCCGCAACCCGCCTAATACCTACAATCCTGAATCATTTGAAAATGAAGGAGACGATGGGTACAGGAAATGAGGAACAGTGAAGTCGTGGTGGAGGCGGAACCACTTCAGCATTCGCCTGCGATTCGAAAAGCCATGAAAATCCTGGGTCAGAGTGGGCGGTCGCGGGGTTCGAACCCGGGATCTCCCGAATGAGAGTCACACATGTTATGGCGGCGCCACCTCGCTCGATGTTTGATTAGTTAACTTTTTACTGTGTAACTTAAAAACCATGGCATTTCCCATAAAACTTTTTTCTTCTATTTCTCCTTATAATAATATCCTGGAGTTAGTGATCTAATGTGCGGACATTCTATATTAAAGTAATAAATTAAGAAAATGAATAATCTATTTAAAATGAAAGGTTTGTAATTTCCTTTATTTATAGGGCATGAGTATCTTGGAATGTTTAGTGATTATGCATAATGTGAAAATAAATACAATGGATCTTAAAGACAACAATAACGAAATTCTGACGAAATTTATTTGTTAACTGTTTATCTTCGCAAGCGCCAAGTTTAGTTTATATTACACATTATTAGAACTCATTTCAGGTTTATAAAGTTCACCTCTCTGTCACTCCACCATTTAAAGAACTAACGGTAATGTGCTCGACTTCACCCTTAAATCTGAATCGTCTGTGGCTCGCATTCGGGAGATCCCGTGTTCAAACCCCCGGGCCGACTAATCTGCCCTAAGGATTTTTCCCGGTTTTCCTCAGTCGATAGGCGAATGCTGGTTGAATAATTTGATCCGCAAATTTTTCTATGATCCCTCTCATCACATTTCATTTCCTTCTTCTTTACCGACATACCAGCCATTGGGCTGATCACCCATCCTGGGTGGATACACTATGATCCAGAGTTTGCTAGCTCCTCGACAGGCTACTGACCCAAGGCATTGGCTTGTAATTACTTGAGGGAGAGGAGGGTAATAAAGTTAAAAGAAGGTGATACAGATTTTACACGTAAAAGTTACGGGTCTTCAATCAGTGTTGCTTATAAGCTTTTGTGTTTCCTCCCTTATTTAAAGTAAACCTTCTGTCATATATTATTTTTAAGTCAAGAAGGAATACTATTTCTTCTATTAATTATACTTACGTCTCCAAAAACCTTTCCTGTATATTTTCCTTTGGAAACTTCCGCAGCAACTCGGTGATTCTTACTGCAGAATGGGAATCTTCAAGACTGAATACAGACGTTACAATACATAGATAGAAGGATACGCCAAATGTAAGCTGAACGATCCTCGACATCTGAAAAGAATAAGTTATTTTAATGAGAATATTTTAATTACCTACTACATTCAGATGTACAATAAAAAGCAAGTACGAAATTTGTAGAAACAGGCCTCACATTTGGTGAATAGTTACGTGTAGTGGTGGAAAGACGGGCATAAAGAAGGAGTGCATAGAACTTAAAAACGAAATTAATACTTTTAGCTCAATGTAAGGACATATCTATAGCCAAAAGATAGTCTAAAAATATAAGAAGTATACAAACATTAGAGTTTTATCTTTAATAAGGATTTAATAAATTATTAGCATCATCTCGTCATTGCCTGCTCTCAGCTTTAGTGCAGGTAACACACAAGGAACGTAGTCAGGAGGTACCTGGGCCATGCCGATGTCTCAGGTGGTGGTGTCTTAGGCTAGCATTTGAGAGATTTGGAATTTATATCTCGAGGAGGTGCATTATCTGGTTTTTCCTAGTCCCTAAGTGAGTGCTGGGATGAATTCACTAATTTTATATCGTTCTTTATGTTTCAAGATTACAGGGCTAAGCACAGATATAGTGATATTTGGTGCATATTCTTTGAAGAGGGAAAATTATTTCTACTTGGCTTTCGACCTGAATGTCTTTTTGGACTGGGATATACACCACCCTCCTGCCCTACTATTAACGATTTAAAGAGAGGAATTGTCACCCATATGCCGTCACAAAAGTACCCTAAATAAAGTTTAGGAAAATATGTTTTCCTGTTATAACACAGACAACACAATGCAATCATAAAATTTACACGTTATTCTTGGGGAATCTAGCTGAACATTTATGAGCTTCTTTTAAGTCTCTAGAGGTTGATATTTGTCGCAACAAAGGATAGGAATTGACATTGAATAATACAAATAATCGTTAATTACATGAGACCCCTCCGGCTAAAATTTAAAGCCAAAAATATATATACTTAAAGTGTAATTAAAAATTTTAAAACCTCCGGATACATATTATAAGTTACAAACAGAGCTATCACTCAAACCGAAGAGGAACAATAGAAGGTCAGGAAAACGGAGACCAAAGTAGATAACATTACGCGAACAAAACGAAAAGGTGTCGGGGAACTTCGGCCGGCCGAAGAACACGAGCACACTCGAAGCCTGGTAAGCTGCACAAAGGGGGCCCGAAATCTAGAACGACGGTGGTGTCCTCCCCACCTATGAACAAACGATAGGCAACGACGGCACAACCGACACCCGGCGGTGGACGGACAAATTAACGATAAAAATATAGCGAAGAGTACAAGGGAAAAACATACATGTAGCGGATTAAGAAAATCCGGCACAGTTAGTATCGGAGAAACATCCGGACTAAATGCGTCTGTTCTGTACCTGCCACTATCAGTTTTGGCCATTATTAGTGCTCCATCACGTAACTCCCGGAGTTAAATAAGTACAGTCTAAACGTGGCACATTGCCCCTAAATGTATCCCCTCCACCCACATTTGTCTCTACATAGTGTACTTTCATATTTACTGTAATTGTTTATCCCGCAATTCTATGCGGTTTGAGAGCAAACAAAAGGCCCTGAGGTCTCGGATTCGATTCTCGGATGATGCAGTGAATTTTTTGTTTGATTTTTAATTAGAGTCCAGAAGCGTGAAATGAAAGTGAGCTGTTTCACTGAAACATTAATGAAATCCGACTATAGCCTGCAGTGTATAAAGTACCAAACAAGTTGATTAGCACATTACTTCTCAAACAAAAGCCGGATATTTGTGTAGAATTTGAAATGGAGGCTTTACAAACAAAATAATAAAGAATGGTTATTTGGTCATTAACTTCTAGCCCCTAACCATTTGCTTCAATAATTATTTACATGCACATCCATTGCTGAATATATAGGTGGTTTCTCATTGTCTTCTGGTTTATCAAAAACACAGATCCAGTACGTTTATTACCAGCTTATCTGGAATTATTATTAACCCCGAGCATCCTTATCCATGCAAGATATCTAATGATGTATTTTTCCACTGCTGCACTTCAACTAAAATTGCTTGTGCTTCACACAATACAAACTCTATTTATCGGTGCACTGCAAAACCGGTAACAAATTAAAAAGTTCTGCTTAAGCTTTGAAACTCATTATAAGTTTAGCACAAAGAATGCATAAATTGGAAATTAAGTTTCAACTCCCAAGATAACCGTATAGAAAACTCGTTACCGAGTGCCTGTTTTCTTCTATAATGCTTGTGATTAAAGTTCTAGGAAAGCAGTGAGAATTTTTCCATTCATTTATCAATACATCCGTGATAAACGTTTCCAAAACTGTTTACTTTCATTCCATAACTTATCTGCAGTCCTTATAAACATATTAACTATGGTTTTATTACTTAAGGTAGAACACTGATTTCTTAGCTTTTCCAGAACCTTTAGATATTGCTATTTAAACCAAGGGAGATGGTTTAGCGGTAACGTGCGACGTTCGTATTCGTGAGGTGTTGGGTTCGATTCCGACCATGGGTTTTCTGGTTTCCCTTGGTTGGCTAAGCGAATGCTGAGGTGACTTCTCTTATCACGAATTTCCTTTCCCTCATATCCTATCATTTCGCTCCCCCTTTCATATTTCAGGTAGACTTAGAGGCAGTGGAGTGTCGACCGTGCCGGACAGATGGGAAGATGGTTGCTAGTTCCCTTCTGTGAGCCGCCTTAGGTGGGTCGAATTCTACCCGGTTCCGCCAGAGGGAAGCCTTCTCTGAGCAGTCCGCCGTCATCAAGCTTGGAATCCTTAGTGATCTCTGCACGTCTCTGTCGGTCAGCCTACTTGTGGCCTGTAGCCTCCGGTTCCTTCAACTCTTCCGTTCCTCCTGGGGGAGGTAAATACAAAAGATCCGTGTTGGGTCAAGGTGCGAGGTGTTCCCTCCGTTCCGTGGTCATTCATTGCTATTTGCTTATTGTGAGTCATTTAATTACCAATCACTGTGAACTTCAGTGATTTATACATTGTTACATTCTCATTAGTGGCGCTATTTAAGTCCCAGATATTTATCGTTTTCCGAAGTCATCTTCGTACACTTCTAGGATTACAGCAACACAGAAATATTACAATAATTATTTTTACAGTAAATGTTCCAAAACATTTTAACAACTTAGAAGTATTTTTGTAAACCTATTTTATTTTTCGCAAATTCTTTTTTGCTATCAGAACTAAGCAGTAATATTCGAGTATATGAGATCACTTTGAGGATTCACCATAATGCTTGAAGCAGATGCGTAGGTTTAATGCACATGCGGGTACATCACCAGCTAGCTGACTGATACAGTAGATTGAAACCTTAGATATCCTTGGTTCCTGGCCATGGCATTCAATTTTCAGGTCTGGTTCAAACTCCATATCTATAAACAACTAGTGCAAATGAAGAATTATTCGAATTAAAAGGCAACTTTTTGAAAAATGCTGTTACGGTATTCAGCGTACTCTACGTAATTAAGATTACGGTTGAATGAGGTAAAACAAACCTTGTATATACCTCTGGTATGTTTCCACGCACAAAAAAGACAAAAATAAAAATTGAAAAATATTGTATACTTATAGAATCGCTTCCCTAAGGCAACCAATTTCAAATATAGGAAATGAATATGAGCGGAGCAAATTTTTGTATCAATAGGAATAATAAAACATTTTATTCATGAAAGTCCTTCAATCTAAAGGTTGTTAAAACAAAAATTACTAATAAAAACGGTATAACCAATTAGGAAAAGCTTTTCTAAATAGAATTGATAAATATATTCCAATGAAAAGAAAAAAATAATAAATGATCTACTTTCATTTTCATTTCTACTTTTTCAATTATCCTATAGAATAACTTCATAGGTCTATTTCCATATACTTTTACTAGAACAATATTCCTATAGAAATTAAAATCATAATTACTTAAAAGCCAATAATGTTTATCCAATTTTGCTGCATGATCGTGGATGCTGACACAGCTTTTATCGCACCTAAATTTCAGTATAATTAAATTTTAAAAAGCTAATCCATTTTAAAATTAATAACACAAAATAATTCATCACAGCATAGACTCGTTTCCTTGTTTCGGTGTTTATTGAACATAACAACCCTGTTATTCGCAATTGTCATCAATATTTCAGGTACATTCTTTTTATTATCGGTTTGCAGAGAAAGAAAGAAAATGAGAGGGAGAGAAAATGGGAAGAGGAGCAACGCATCAGTTAACCGAATAACGTTAGCTGTGCTGCAGGTACTGCTGGTTAAGAACCAAATTAATAGGAATATACAACTTACGTCTGACCAAAAAGATAAACAAATAACAAGGAAAGAAAAAAAATCGTTTCAATCTAGACAATATAAAATATGTATGGTTATACGCAGGGCGAGGAGAAACACTCAACGATCTCTGACTTTTTAGTTTTGTTAGTGATCTCTAAATGTAGTTTCTTATAACCTTGTCCAACAGATTCTTCGAGCAGCGTTCCTTCCTCTTTCCATCGGTTGGCTAATGCATACCGTCAAATGGTGACAAACAAGCCGTGTGCAGTGCAAGGATAGGCGATAAAAGCGATATAAACACAATATCATGATAGATACACACTCCGTACTTTCGTCTTCTGAAAGGCAGGTTTAAACCGAAGGATTGGCCCGTGTATTTGTTTACAAGAATTTACATGGCTTCCATACTGTGTTACGTAATATATTTAATTCATACGGTTATGAAAATATAAATTCGTCTATTATCTTCGAATATGTGGTTACATGATGAGATGAGGGTCAAAAGGTTTACAGAAAATGAATAACTGTGATTAACCTGTGATAACCTGATCATATAATGACAGAACATCGTAAACATAGTGTAAAATAGGTTCAGAAGCTAACTTTATCCTTTGTCGAAGTTTGATTTCTAATGATTCATCTTGGTGAGCAGCCTCAAAAGCTATAATAAAGGAAGTTTCTAAGAGACCATTCATGAGATTGATGCCTGTGACAAAATGTCTGAAACCATTGTATGGCAGTATCTTTAAGGCAGTAAGGTAAATACTCCAGTTTTAGCAAATTTGACCAGTTATTAGCAAAGGCTACCCTTTCAAAAGTATTCAGAAAATTAAAAGGATTATCCACTGCAGCATCAAAGAAAGGAGGTTCGACAGAAGGTTGTGCAGGGGATGATTGTACAGCGACAAGGTAATCTGGAAAACTGCCTGTACAAGTGCAATTAAATCATTATTGGTAGCCACCAAGATCGATGACCCAGCACTAGTGGAAGGCATAGGAGGAGGCTCGTCCACAGGCATGTCTGAAGATTGTGTGTTACCTCTCTTAGGTATAGTGAATCTATATAGCACAGTATTAACACAGAAATGCAGGCAAAACAAAAAATGTTTACTTAGACACAGGCATGCAATTAAACAGTGACTGTAATGAAAAGGATGAGTAGACATGCACAATATAGAAATATTATTGCATTAGAAACAAAAATGGATATGAGACAAATGCTTAAATATCAACGTTGTTAGAAAGGTATAATGTGCATTCATAAAACTATACAGTTAAAAAAGTAAATTCCCATAGACAATGCTAGATATTAGCAATAAGTCAAATATTTAAGTCAATAGCACACACAGGTAATAGTTAATCACTCAGTGTGAAGCAACATAGGCCAGTAATATTCACAGAAAACATATATGACAGTGATAAATGATTGCAGTACTATATCACAGTTGAATGAAATCAAAATAATTATATGGTGAAGTTAGAAGTAAATAAGCTTAATGGAACTAATATGGCCACAATGAATACAATTTCAGTAGTACAATTGTACAAAAAGTAATAGTGTGTGCTAAAATTAGTAATTTTATGCTGAAAAGTTAGTACAAAAGTCAAATTCACTATAATGAACCAAATCAAGATAGTAAGGTAAATGAAAAAGAAATTTTGCTAGTATTCAGCATAAACCAGCAATGCTGTACTAAAACCGTATATAAACAATGCTGACAATAAATTTGAAACAGTAAGCAACTGAATGTAAACAAAAAAATTCAACATAGCACTGGTCAGATAGTTTAGGTTATAGAACACATCTGTAATGCACTACAGTGACAAATTTGATAATAAGAAAGCAAGATTAATAACGCTTAATAATTTCACTGGCACAAGTGATTAACAGAGGCATATGATATTGTAGCACGGTGATATAACACACATAAGAATATCAATATCATGAGGCAAGGGACAAGCTTGAAAGATTATGTAGTCGTATCAGGCATAAAAAATCTAGAAATTTCACAGAAATAACTGAGACACTGTTCACATACAGAATATACTCGTCAAATTAAACGTCGCCAACTCGCTGCCACGAGCTAAAGCGCGTGCACTACTGAACTACTAAATTGTATTATTAAAAAACATGGAAAAAAATAAAGCAGGCAAAACTGAAAGGAAACTATGGTTGTTAGAAAAACACATAGTACCACGTACAGAAACTCGCAGCAGGCTGCGAGCATTGTTTTGAGACCTACATAACTACATGAAATGGAGCATTTGCAAAAATACTCGTACTTAGCATACAAATTAAACAGTCTTACATACAAATTTAAACACAGAAAACAAAGGAAAAAACATACACATCAAATAACGTTGCAGAAGGGAATGAAAAGAGAAAAGAAGGAGAAAAGAGGGTGGGAGGGAGGAATGGGAAACAGAATGGAGAGAAGGAGAGAGGAGGGGAAAGGGGTGATGTAGAGACGCCAAATTTTTATGTGGCCATTACACCAAAGTTACAAAATAGACTATCAAGAGAAATTTGGAAGGCAAAAAAGAAAAGAAGAAGAAGAATTTTGCTACGCCAAAAAGAAACCAGCACGCTAAACTCTGGAAAGGTAATTTAGAATTTCAACGTAACAGTTACGTTACGAAACCAAAAGATGCTGCCTAAGGGTGGTGGGTAATCTCGCAAAATTTCTGTCACATTAAAAACTCACAGCACATACCCACACACAAAAAGATATCCCACTCACGCTTACATACCACAAAACTTACCTTGATCTACAGGGCTTGATGCATCTGCCACGTGGTCATATACCTTACTACATATATTTAGAGCACTTGCACACCACAAACAAATGGCAATCTCCAAAAGAATAATTACACCAAAAAACACGCGCCTCCAACAAAAATGTTACATACTGGGGTGAAGGCCAAAAGGTTTCCAGAAAATGTATAAATTTAGTTCACCCCAGCACGCACATGGGGAACGCAACTCGCTACAGCAAGAAGACCAGGATCTTTGTGTATAAAATTTAGAGGAAGGCGTGGGATTTTACATTACACAAAAACATTACTTAACACACATTACCTGAATTTATTGACTAACGTTTGGTGACTATATATTATAGCTAGGAAGAAAGGATGGGAGGAGATGCCCCGAAGCCTTGGACTGACCACATGCATGTCTTGCTACACCAACTGCACTTACTCAAGTGACGCAAACTATATGCCCACTTCAACCGTGGGCATATAGCCACGCTAGCCAGGATTGGCGTCATACCAGACCGTTTTCAAACAAAGCCTTCTCTTTGGCGTGTTCCGTGCTAAAGGAGGGATCGTTAAATCTAAAAACATGATCAAAGGAAAACCTAATAATGCTACCAACAATGCAACACTATAATGCGTCTGGCAATGACAATGCACTTACTAATACGCCACAATATTAAGGCAAATGATCGTATTAAATAAGCAACTATTTTATATCGCACAGCAACCTATTCCACGACAGCAGTCAATGAGAGGCGAATAGTGCACGGGACCGTTAAGAGATACGGGGCAAAGTTATGTGGAACAATTGTTAGGAGTATATTGTTACATATTCTTCTGTTATTGACAGTGAGAATAACTGATACTTTGTTGTTCTCCTACGTATGCCGTGCTGGATATTACATTGAATTTTCAGTTGGATTCGACTTTTCCAACTTTAACATAGACATGGAATGTGTAGAAAAATAATTATCATTGATTGAACTATAATGTGCTTTTATTCTAGCCACTTCCGTTAAGGTAATCCACTATTACTCTATACTTCGTCTCTTTCTACGTTTTTCCCCGCCAGTACCTCCCTCACAGCTTTTAAACCAGTTAGAATAAGTCTCTACTGCCACAACAGTACTACTGCTACTTCAAGAAGGGAGTGAGTGGAGTGGGGCGGTTACAAAGTAGGAAAATAATGGTGTCGAGTGGACCTGCGAAAATGAAAACACAACTATGGTGGTAAAAGGGGTGGTGGACTTAAATTATTTACGATATTGTAAGTCACCATTGGGTATGTTATCTCAGAATGAATTTGAGAGTGACTTGTGGTTAAATTGCGATTCGGTGGGCGAATTTAATGTCGAGCCGTCATGTTGTCATGGTAGCTCAGTTAGAGAAACGGCATATAGATAGAAGAACCGTAGTTCAAATCGCCGCTATGGTATTAGTCTTTTAAGTCTGATTCTACTTTGTCTACTCTAGCCTACGTGGCACGTGTGGAAGAACAACTAATTATCATTGATCTAATAACGGTAAACTATAAAGGCCTGACCCGATTTATTTACGATATTGTAAGTCGGCATTTCAATCTTTGCCGACTTACATTTTGATATCTCAAAATGAATTTGAGAACTCCTTGTAGTTTACCAGCAAAAATGTGAGATAGTTGGAGAATTTAATGTCTGACCGGTAACTTTCCATGGTCTTTAGGTTGGTTAGATTTAGGAATGGAAAGCCGAAAATTCATGGTTAAAATTGGGATATGACATTGAATTTGTTAGTCTAATTCTATCCTTCCAGTGAGAATAATTCATTTTGAAAATGTCTATGTTTGGCATAACAAGGCAGACTTAAACACGAGGACATCGAGTGAGATTGCTCCGCGGTGAAAGGGCATTTATAGCTTAATTCCGCTTTCATAATTGGAAATGCTCCACATTCAATCTGTTTGAGAATTCGACTTTAGTATTTGAAAAGCCATAAATATAAGGATACTTTTTTAAACTTCAAATAATTCCGTCGTTATCAACATTTTTTAAAGCGTATTTCGATTTTCTATTGTGTGAGACTCGCAACCGGAAGGTCGCGGTTTCGATTCCTGTCGCGTCGGTCACATTCACCATGGATATTTTCGCCGTTTCCCGGTCCGTAAGCAAACGCTGAGGTGATTCCTCTTCTACCACGAATTTTCTGTCCATGGTTTCCGGTACCTATCATTTCCTATCATCTTTTACAGGTTGTAGGACCAACCAATGACGGCTGGTATATTGGTGAAATTTGCGCTATGGAAAGATTTCTCCCTGGTGCTTGATGGTACAGCTTGGGCCCCCCATTCTCATTCATCTACACCGGGTTCGGCAGGGCTAGCCTTCGTCAGAATTGCTGTCATGTTGTAATCGTTAGCGACCTCCCTTTACTAACGCAGATCTATTCACCCCTCGGGTCTTCCCTTCATCCCTCCCTCCCAGGGGTCACGTTGGAAGCACAAAGGGCCCACCATAGCCTAAGTGCTGTGCTCAAGTTACTGGAGGCTCTTCCGTTTATCTACTTACAACTCAACTTGAGAAAATTTTGACGTAAAATATGAATGTTTTCGGACGATTTGCCACGAAACAAAAACAATTTATTTTTAGTTATTTATTATTTTCCAAATACTTTATCATTCACTGCTTTACAACTCACACTACTTCTCCACATAGCCAGGCACTTGTCGTAGTGGGATACCAGTTTTTATACGCCTTCGTCAAAATTATGCCGCCGGTGATGAAAGCCAAGTCTGCTCTTCTTGTTTCACAGCAGTGAAATTGGACTGCAGGCAGGGTGGTCGCATTGTTCCCAACGAAATGATGCGGTCAAATCTTGAATTTGTTTGACTGTGTGCGTCCGGGCATTGTCATTCATTATTGTTTCCTCATAAACCTCACACAATTGGCGATGAATGTTTGCTGGCGTAGCATTTCTCGCATTAAAAAAATGAACCACTGATCTGACTTCACAATCAGCGGGTTGTCGATTGTTTCGAATTTAGAAATGCTCCAACAACAGGAAAACACAAAGTGACGATCGCTCACAACTGCGTCTGGCTTCCTAATGAATGGAGGAAGTGATCGCGCATGTTCAAAACCGCAACTGCAGTGCTGAAGCGGCAAAGTTCTAAGACGATACTTACTTTAAAATTATGCCTCGTAACCCAATCAATGTCTTTTTTTGGGGAGGGTTTACATCACTACTATAAAAGTGCATTTCAGATAAAATCTACCGAATTTTTGGATCAGATGACATGCTCCTGCTATCTCAGACAAGTGACATAGAAAATAATAATAGTAAAATAGCAGAGTGAATTTAAAAATAATGACAATAGATTTGAAAGTCCTTGTAAGATACAAATATCACAAGATTTGTTCAGAGCGGCTCTATATTTGAAATGCTATAAACCTTTGGAGTGTTAATTCTGCTATATGGTTGAGAGACTTGAACATTAAATAAGTAAATAGATAGTAAAAGTATCACCACTTAAGAATCAAAACGGTAGAAATTAGATTGTCTTATGAAGAACAGGATGCAATTCCGTGTGTAACTGGGCCAGCCCAGTCTCATCTATATTCAGATAATATCTTCTCCCTGAATATGTTTGATCAAAAGGCGGTCGACAGTTATTACATTAGCCCTCTAGTTTCCCTTTCAGATTTCAGACAATGTCATTTTCTCTCTCCCTCTTTTTGTCTTGCCTTCCTTTCCCGACTTGTAAAGTATGCAAATTTGTTTTCCAAAGTTTACTTGTAAAAGACGGTTATCTGATGACATGATCTGACTTCTTTCTTCGACCAGGCAGAATAACGAACGACTGCTACAGCAACGTTGTTGTAGGTATTGTCTACACTTCAGACACTTATTCCTATCGTACGCAAATCAGCAGCGAAAAAACAACCAATATGTCTTTTCTTCCTATCTTTTATAACAAAATAACTATGAAGCATTTTAGGTGTTACTTTTGTGCGAGAAGCAATTTAAAAGTGTCCTACCCACAAGATTTTTCTACTTTACCACTACGTAAAGTCATTTTATTCAATCTAAAAGGTTCAATATTTCACAGAAAATGCAAATGGCCGAATAAAACAATAAAAAAAAATATTTAGAAAAACATTGCGACTGTCAAATTGAGCGTCATTCTACCGACACGTTGAGTCACGGACTCGTGAGCGAGAGGTCGTGTTTCCTATCCCGTCAGGACCGCTCTTCCTGGCAGGTTTTTTCCAGGTTTCCCTCAGTTCTAATAACTGGCAAATGCAGGGAGATGGCCTAAAACTTAGGCTAAAACGTTTTATTCCCAATTTTCTTTCCCATTTATTATTTCATAGGTGTCCACCACCTGTGGTGCCGTATGAAACAAGAGTAGACGTTGCATACATTACACAAACACATTGTATCCAAACGTAACACATTTTTACTGTTAATTTAAATGTCCAATAATAAGTAAGTACTCATAACTCTAGTTTACAATGTAGCCGCATTATTAAAATATCTACTAGACGGTCACTATATAACTGCGTTCGCTGGGAAGAGGAACTAAACAGTAACGGAACAAGTGGGCGGGGCATCGGAAGTAAGTTCAGGCAAAGAAAATATACGCAGTTCTGAGTTGCATTTACTAGCAAGGCGGAGGCCTGCAAATGTAGTACTGTTTTCATTGTGCAGCTGTAATTCCATATCTCCTTGACCCTCACTCCCCTCTGATCTCGGGCCTTGATGACGTTAGGCATTGTCAACTAAAACATACCACACTCCTCCAAGCGCGCTCATGTGGCGGCCGACTAGTAAGTATATAATACATATGTTTATATCCTATGGTGCGTTTATAACAGACCCAAACTAAAGTTCTCTTCTTCATTTTGGCACATAAGTTATACAAAAATATAATAACCGATTATTCAATTATTAAACTGGTCATTAAATAAATAACCGATGAAAATATAGTTCTGTTTTATTCTTAAGGCTGGAATTGTGCAATTTTCAAGCAGAAACTTTATACAGATCTCATTCCGATTATACTCAATATAGTAATTACCCAACCCTAATGGTATACATTACAAAATGTTGGTAATAAAAATTGTTGATGTACAAGCAGTTGAAGCACTGGCATTTAATGTCTATCGCAAAAGCTCTCATTGCTAATTAAATAGTCATTCCTACTGTCTTGTTTGTATGTATGATTATGTGATTCAAACCATACAATTTTTTATCTGCAGTTCATAGGTAGAAGCAAAACTAAGGTTATCTGGGAAGTTCCCCCATGCCATAAGGTATACAATAAAATGCTATTAAGTTTTATTTGCTCAAAAATGCTTATAACATTTCTAATTAACGGAGCGTTATTTCTAAACACTCGTTTCACATTTCTATAAATGCATTTTCATTCTCTTTTTTAATTTATGAATTTAAATCGCTTTAATCCGAAGGTAATATCGCGGTCATATTTACAACTATTGTTAACATGAGATGTAACTTTTGCACATTGATGCAGCATATTACGTCAAACTCTTTTGAACAGTTTAATGTTGTGTATGTAACCCATTTACACACTTGGAAGTGACGGAACTTCCCACAGAGTTCTTGAGGCAGTAGGGATTCCATAGCGTCATTGTTCATACAGTGGACAAGCTGTAACTAAATAATGAATTGTTATCACAGGAATACAATCAAACCTACACATTCTGTAACATCTCGTTAAAGTTTAATAACTTGTTAAATCCGCTAACCAGTTGCTACGCGGTATTTGGTATTCTGTAACATCGTAAAAACAACATATGGTTAAGAGGAAGAAAATTAGACTAACGATTGACTGAGCGAGATGACAGGAGGTCTCGAATTCGATTCCGTCTACTGCCCACTTTGACCTTGGGTTTTCGTTATTTTCCCTGTTCGGTAGCCGAATAGAGAGGTGGTTTCTCATCCACCACGATTTCCTTTAAATAATTTACATTTTATCCCATTTCCTTCTCACCATTCAGGTGTACCTCGAGGTTTCGTGGCGTATGGCGGTGCCGGACAGATGGCGCGGATGCTAAAAAGAAAGAATATTTCCCTGGACACTAGAGGGCTGCTTGGTCGAAGGGCAACCCTAGGCAGCTCCAGCAGTGGGACGAATCTTTGAGTCTAGAAGCGTTAGGGACATCCGCACGTCTCTGTGGCCTGTCTTCCTGCGGCCTCTTCATCCATTGCCCCCATAGGGGTAGTCACAATTGATCTGAGTAAGTTGCAGTGCGCGAGGTGTCCCCCTCCATTGTGTAACCTATAAGGCTAACGAAGCTAAGACAGTGTTTTGGCGCTAACAATACTGGTAACTGGCTGAAAATGCATCCACTTTTAGTGCTTCTGTCTTAGAGAAAAAGGTTAGCAATATTCTTAACCCAAAAGTTACAGAATAGAACTGAATATCTTCAAAAAGGCGGAGTATCTCAGCTAGTGTAGCGATATGCCGATTTTTTCTGTCAAGGGTCTCATGTTATAATTGATGCTAGTAGTGGCAAAAGTACCAACTAAACTGATGCATGGTGTCACTCCAGTTGTGGATCATTCTTCGTTTGAGATTATTCATAAAGTCTTGAATCTGACTTACGTAGCGGCCGTATGGTCTAGCTCTACTTCTCCATGTTTTCTTATTGGATTTTATAGCTGGAAAATCGTAACAACGTACTGAAAGAAAAGTATAGATTATTAAAATATTCCATTTTGTTATTTTACCGTCAGTTGATTAACTGCCACTCGTGAGCCTACATATAACGGGATATGTGCTGAAACCATTTATAGCGTTTTACGTAAGTATTACGTTGGGTACATTAAAATTGTTACACGAAGAAGAATTTCTATGAAATGATAATTGATAGAGAAAGTATTATAATTGTTAAGTATACCATTTATCCTTCTTTATGTAAATGAATAATTGCACACATGATAATCGCACAACGAGGAGAAGTCGACTTATTGGTACGATTCTATAAAATAAACGTAAGGATTTGAGAGCGACAGGAAAAGTATTCATCTTGTAATTTGTTATTTTCACTCGTATTGGTTGACAGTACACTTTCGCTCCTAAAAACCTGCCTTCAGAAAAAGTGGAATATTCGTGTTTACGAAACTAGATTCTGGGTAATAATAGAATTAAAAACCGGAATTGAAAACAGGGTCTGCAACGTAGCACTGTGGCGATTAAATTCAATTAATCGCTTCGTTGGCTATTCCTTTATCACTTCAGTGAATATTTAATTTGAAATTATAACAAAAATAAGAAAGAACTACGCTTTCACAGACAGTATAATATAGTATATTGCCACTTTTAAATCAGTAAAGGTGTACATTGTCTGATTACTCACACAGCGAAGAAACTGTGAAAGTCTTTAAAACGTGAGGTTTCGTTTGACAAAGATATGCACATGTAGCTGATTTTATTTTGATATTCGCTTCTATTACCATGCATTTTATAATTTATTGGACGAAGGTACAGAAATCCAAAGTTTAAAACTGTTTCAAAGAAAGCTATTTTACTTTAAAGTACAGAATGTACCAGAAGTGATGACAAAAAGAGAAACAGTCAAATCCACACTGTAGTATAGCAAAAATGGCTTAGTAAACCTTGTTTGCAAATGAGCTGTTAGAGAGAGAGAGATATCTATGAATGCATGACTATTATTAACCATTGATTTAATTTATTCTATTCATGTATGCATCATGTGAGTATACTCTATGCGTTGTAGTCATCATTTGCTAAAAAAGAAACAAAAACAAATGCTAATTCTTTTAGAACTAGCTTTCGTTAATACAAAGTGTGTCTGTTAATAACAAACATTTGTGCGTTACAACTCTGCCCAGAATGTCATTCGAACATATGCATTTCGTAAATAAGTCAAAATTCGTTGCAGCAGTTCATCTGTGTCAGCGCAAGTGCTTTACCTTATAGACATAAATATGCAAGGAATTTAAAATCAGGTGTGGTTACAGACCAAGAGACAGACTTCCCTACACCTATCTCTTTCTGCCTATATCTAATTTGGAGATGCACCAATGAATCTTGATGCATGTACGATATATAGTATGATGTACACAGCAAATCAAGACGGTGATAGTACATTAATAATTATTTCAGTAATGATTCATTTGGGAACCCAGTTTTACTTTTTTAGTACTTAGCTACAAGAAGATGAAGTACCTATTGCATTCCACCCAAAATTTTGATACAGAGATTTAACCGGAAAAACACGTTTTGAAACTTTGTATTTAAGTTGCGCGTCTTCCGAGGATGCGACCGAAGGTTTTCAACAAATCCCCGTGCCAAACTATCCTTTACATAGTATTTCGTTATTTTCTATTTCCTCTAAAAAACGTAGGTAGAGATTTTGATTAAAATACCATATATTTCATGAATTTGAATGACAAATAAAATGTGTATCTATATCCTTAATTTCCTGAGAATAAACTGTGAAATCCTCTTGATTCTGAATGGCTTCTGTATTATTACTAAACCGTAAGAAATGCAGAAAATCTTCTACACAAAAATATAGATCTTACTAACGTTCAGACTGCTGTGCTTTTTACCTCCTTAAACCCCTGAGAGGGGTGTCCAAGTGGAACCGACGCAGAAAACTCCAATTAACACAACATAATTATCTTATGTTCAACTTAGAACAAATAAAATCACTTTAAAACAATAATTCTGATGTCTCAACACTTTTTACCAACAATGTACTTTAAAATTAGCATTGTCAAACAAACAAATGAATTAGAGATTACAATATTATTTTTATTTTCCAGCACTATCGCATTAGATGAAATAATTTGCGTAATTTGTTATTTTTAACTTTATGTTTTATTTTTCATTGGGATTCACAACTGCATTTTAACACTTTTACAATGTATTACCAGTACGGTGTAAGTTTTTTACATGGAGTTTTACAATTCATGTTCACTGAGTGTAACATCCAAGACACACTACTCTCTACATTTTCTTACAGTGGGTATCGCAAGTCGAATTTCTTGCAACTCTCACACTTTGCTCTAGTTTTTCTATCATTTTTTTTGGACATAGTTGACATCGGCCTTTTAAAGGTTTCACCTTTCCGTTTTGACATGGGTACTCCCTATAATGCACACCAGTAGAGTACTGAACTATTTCCACACAATTTGAAACCAACAATGCATGCCAGAATAACTGATAAACAAAGGCAGCCAACATAAAACTCTCAAGATGCAGAACATTTTATGATACAGGAACTGCTATGAGGGTTCCAAGTGGACCCCAAGTTGTATTTTATTGTATTTTATTTTTATAGCTGTATTTATTCAACATTTTACGAAATTATGCTAATATAATTATATAAAATTATGATAATATAATTCATTTCAAATTTTAAATTGGATATTTCACTCATAAAAACTAAAAGGTTTAACACTGGGGTCCAGCTGGACCCCGCATAGCATTCTGAAGGCTAAAGCACACAATTTATTCGAAATTAATTTTTCGGTGTTATTGATTTGATTGTCAAATACTTAATCTTTTCAGCTTATAAACCGCTCTTCGGCTTTTCTCGTGGTCATGCAAGGAGCATAAAATTTCAAAGCCATCAGATAGCTTTTTAAAAAACCTGACTATCGTTTTAACCTACTCTGTCCTTATACCTAGAATGAACGTGTAAATTTTTTAATGACAGTTTATCTCAAGTAACAAGAAGTAGAAGAATAAGCTTTTCTAAGTATAGTGTATAACTTTTGTATAGAAGCTATACAAAAATACAGAATAGTGTGTAGATAAATTCATGTGAATGCAACGGGTTGTATTTTTGTTAACATGCTTTGCGTCTACTATAGAGGATACAATATACGAGAGGTTACCAAGCTGTAACTTTGACAGTTTTCCCCATTATGGGATACATCACTAGAATCTTGTGATATTCAGGTTGTTAGATTCCATTCATAATCGGCGACCCCTCCGTATATGCGCACCTGTTTTGTGAATTGTTCCAAGGTTAGTTATATTGTGATTAAGGTGGTGCCGTTTTTATATTTGGAAGTGTTCAAACTTTGCATACAGGCCACTTATTCACCAGCTGATTATAATATTAAGTATATTATATTAATTATGTATTACATTATATTAATTATATTACTCTTTATGTTATATTATTTAGACTAATTACGCGAGCATTTAATTATTAATTATCATTAGCTTAGTTTATTAGGCAGTTAGGTTATTATTAATGATTAGGTCTTAACTTCGCAGTTAACTAGAAATTTAAATTGTTTTTGTAATGTTTTGTGTAAGTGTTCTCTGTTTGTATGGGGTTTTATTTATATAGAAAGAAGATCTGCGTAAAAGAAAGTCAAGAAATTTAATTGTTCCGTTTAGGTAGCTCCGCCGAAATCATATTAAAACGTAATTATAAGTTTTTTACTTTCTCTACTACGTATAGCAAGTAGGGGAAGCATTTCATTCCACCGAAAAATTCATACCGAGATTTCATCGGAAATAGATGTTTTGAGGCACCCTGAATACAAACAAATCATTTTTCAGAAAAAAAGTCCGTGTGTGTGTCAGTGCGGATGTGTGTCGTGTGAACAGCATAACTCAAAAACGAAAAGTCGGATAAATACCAAACTTGGGATTTAAATTCAGTATCTTGCAAAGATTTTTAAGAAAATCCACACACCACAGACTACCCTTTACATGAAAGCTTTTTCGAACATTTTGATTTTCTCAAAAAAGGCTCTAACGATTTTTTATTAAACTATCATATGTTTAGGATACTTTCATGGCAAATGAAATGTATATCTTGAATTTTCTGGGTATGTCCCCAAAAGTATTGTTTATTCTGAATGGCTTTTGCATAACTGGTAAACCGTTATATAGAGAACATTCTTTACACAAAAAATGTAAATCACGTTACAACACAAAATTTATGTCATTTACACTTTTTTGTAGAGCGAACTATTTCCGAGATATTCCTTGTTATTTGTTTGAATTTTCCCATTTTCTAAAATGGGAATTCGTATTCGTTTTTTATGTCCTGGACTTGCAAAGAGAATGAAATGCTCCACATAGCAAGGAGCTCTTGAAAGATTTGATATGGCTTAAAGCCTACCATATTCCCCTTATGCCTACAAAAAATTATCAATAAGATAGTTTCTGCAAATGTTTATCTTGAACAACATGAAGTAGATGGAGAATAGGCGTTTGTAAAAATAGTTTGTACAAGAGTAGAGATAGTCATGTGAGTATAACACATCAGATTTTTTAAAACTATTACATACCTATAGTAACTTGCAAGTTTAATAACATACGCATGCTATATGAATTAAGTTCATAGCATGGTTTAGTCTTAATTTAACACTTAAGGTTCATCCAGGGTACAGGCTGTAGGTAATCAACGATTATGTCGGAGAAGAAAAGTGGTGACCAATCCGTTGCACTGAACAAAAGAATAAAAGAATGTACAGAGCGCGCGCGCGCACACACACACACACATATATATATATATATATATATATATATATATATATATATATATATATATATATATGCTCTGTATTGATTCATAATACTAGACCGAAATAATTCTTCTTTTGTAAATAAGTTGTCTGCTGATTCCTCTGGTTAATGAGTTAGAACGTTGAGCACTCTGGCATGCGTTTTCAGCCATTTTTTTTGTTTTTTAGTAACCTTAGTTTGTGTCTCCTACATCGTTGCATTTTACTATCATTTTGTGACATTTTCTGAAACCTACATCCCGTAAGTTCCAATATACTTCTTTAAAACGAGATTTTGAAGTTTAATATTTTGATATTCAGCTCATCTCTCCCAAAAGCAATAAGCAAAAATATTAATTTTAAAAGTTTAACAAAGAAATGGCTGTAAAGAATAGTTTCTATACTCAGCTTATTTTCTTGTAGCAAAGAGATATAAATGTGTCCTAGTATCTGTCAGAGTTATTAGACGGCGTACCACAGTTTTATCCTTTCTTTTACATATCAATGGATATTATTTTCCAGTTCATATGTTAGGCTCATGTGTCATAAGTCTTTTATTCAATGTAGATGGATTATTTCAATCTCTGTATAATAAATATGGGCTGACATTATAAGTTTACATTAAACATATTAGTAGTAATATCAGTCTTAAATCGCGATCCAGATTCCAAGCTACGAAGTTGGGAGAAGGTGTATTAGATCACGTAATCCTGACGCGTCTCAGAAAAGTTTAAAATTTGAAGATTTGCCTTCAGAAATGGGAAGTGAAATGCGCAAGAGTGTGGGTATCGAGTATAGGGATGTCTGAATAAAGTTTGCAAGGGACAACTTGAGGAATTCAGAGAAGTTGAAATTAAAGGGGGAAAGAGACGAGGTGGAATGTTTAGCGAGAGAGGAATGAAGATGTCGTTAAATTAACAACTCCATAATGGAAAGGATAAAGGCATTAGACACACGAGAAAAGTCCCTCAAACTGTGCTGAAGAGCTTGCTCAAAATTCCCCGAGTTTCGTGGATAATTAACGATGCTCGCAAAGTTACTACAACTGATGTTTGTTGCAGAAATTGTTCCCTTGAAAATTTACAACTTAGATGTGCATGGAAACAATGATACTTTAAGTAAGGCATTTCTGACTATAGTGTAGATGCAAAAAATTCACTTAGGCTGTAATGCTTTATCGCTAAATGCTTTATTGCATTGTGAAAGTATACCGTAGAGTTTTACCGCTACGTATTTATAATCACTGTAAACATGGTAAGCTATTTCATAGCAGGGAAGGTTTCTATTGTCATAAGAGACTTGCTGTTTTCCATCTCAGGGCTGCTTGTATGAATTACGAATAAACTCCTCTTAGGACCGCTTTTACGATATAAGCTTAAGCTTCAAAACGGGCTTAAGCGGAGGCTTAACTGTAGTTATCGAGTGGTACAGCTAGGTCGGAAAACTCTTTATTCCCGGTTCGATTTCCGGTGACCACCCACTCTGACCATAGTGTTTTCCGTGGTTTTCCTCTGGTCGCCTAGGTATGTGCTGGAGAGGTATACGTATTCTATTATGATTTCTCCTTTCCCCCATTTCCTTTTGCGGTATACCCGTGGTGTGAGAGCATAACTCGCAGTATGTACACATGTACGATATATTCATATATACATGAATTAATTTATTATTTCTGAATATTATCTTGTGTTTTGGTTGTTACTGTTAAAGTGTTAATAATGTTATTATATTTCTTGCCAAGGCTGGTGTTGTTTGGGTTTATGGTAGAGCATGTTTAACTTTTCAGGGTCTGGTACGGGAAAGAAGGTAAGTAGCAACAACACTAACATAAGATTAATTCAATGAAGAACACAATGTTTTAATGGCATAGGCATTTACTGCTTTAGTAAGAAGCTACACAGTTACTTTAGTTAGTTGGAGCTGTAGAACGGTCGCTTAGCAATCAAGTATTTTATAAGTGCTCTAGTAATAGTGGTAGTACTTATCACACGTTCCTAAACTATACTTTGTTTCCCTTCTCATAACTTGAACTTTTAAATTGATATCATTTCAACGTTCCCACTACATTATGCGAGGTAATTAATACTTCATGCTTCGGAGAGCTTACACGTATGTTCTTCACATCTCCGCACTTTATACGCAACTGGCTTTGGCTTGGGGACGCTATAACTAACCTCCCTAAACTTAAACATTTTAAACATATTCTACTTACAACTTTATTGGCTGTCCTCGTTCAGCTTGGAACATTCTAGAAGACTTACCAGACTATTATTCGTTGTTTCCAAACATGTGACCTAAATATGTTGTGTTAGCTTGTCGCATACTCTCTGACACAATGACTCAAGGTCTTGCTTTTGTGACTCCCTCTACAAGTCCTTTTGCCTGGGCCCTAATTCTAACAAAAACATGTTTGTCTGCTTTTAACACATGTCCCACAGCTACAGCTAAAGTCCTACACATACATACAACGTATGTTTTAATATCTAATTATACAAGTATTTTGCTTATTAATATTATTTTACATTATAATTTACATTAATATATACATGGTATATATGACCATAGTTACTGTCTCACTTTCATTTCATCTCTGTCTCTCTCAGTTTCAGGAAGTGTCTTCGGGCCCTGAAGTACTGTTGATGTCACACAAAAGGCATAGTTGCTTGAGTATTGCAAAGATTCCTCCCCGTAACCGCCAGGGTGCGTTGTCCCTAGTCACTTCGTCGCCCTCTGGGAATTTTTCGCCTGTGCTGTTTAGCGGGTGTTTCAACCTAGAAATATTAGGGACTTTTATGCGTCTCTGTGGGCCTGTCTGCCTACTAACCTCCAGCCTCCTGCGGTTCCTAAAATTAATCCCTGCCTCCCAGGGATGTAGTCACAATAGATCAAGCTGGAAGCTGAGGCAGTATTTTATCACTTAAATAATATCAGTCTAATTATATAATATAAAAACAGCCCTCCTTAAAACTATATGTGTATGTAATAATATATAAAATATATGTAACAGTCATTGTATTATGTTTATTTTATTATGCACATGTATAATAATGTTATGTGAATGTATTACGTAATTTAACAATGTAGGAGCTGTGAGAATAGAAGCGATCTGCTTTTTGCAGTAAACAGAATTATAAAGTAGAAGCCGAAAGTTGCTAACAATGAAGTAAACATGAGATAATCTTGAAACAACAATTAATTAGAAAGTTTAATAATCCTACTAATAATTCTTGGAACAACAATGTAATATTTAATACAGTTTTTATAAACAGCCAATCCAAAAACTAGAAAAGCTTTAAGTTAAATAAAAGTATTCTATTGGAGTAGAAGTAGCCAATCAGAGACTTGAAATATAGTAAATGTACAAATTTAAGCGGTAGACACCAGACACTAGAAGGCAGTGTTCCCGAGCAGTTCGCTCGGTACGTATTCGGTGTGAGACATAAAAAATTCATTACGGCGTGAGTAATAAAAGGTTTACGTGTTAAAAACTGCAATTAAACAATAATCTCACAGTTTTGCAGTAGGACATATCAGTGAAGTGTTATTTAATCGTGTGAAAAATTAATAAAACGAAGTTAAATACCATTATAGTTTGTGTAAGCCTTCATTCTTTAGCCGTACTACCCCTGCTAAAAGATACGTGTTTTTGTAAATTACTACTGACGCAGCCGAGGCATATATATATAATATTTAAATAAACTCTAAAATACAAAGTTGATTTTTTAAAACGTGGAGGCGAAGGCCACCGTAAGAGTAAACGTGGGGCGAAGGTCACCGGAAACTTTGTATCGTACGTGGGGCGAACACTCGCGCAATACGTGGTGCAAACAGCAGCAACAACACTCTCAAGTTTAGCGCCCAAAGCGTGGTGCCTAATAACGTAAAGATATTCTATCTCAAAGCATTGGCGAGTTGTACCCCTTCCGATAAACATATCCTACATCCTAAGCCGCAGTGGAGTTTTATAATGCAAGCGACAAGCTGAGTTTAAACTGTAATGTTACCTGAAGAAGTCGATATTAATGACGAGAAAGTGCAAATTATTATAACCCATATGTACATAAAATTACCTAAATTCTTTATAATGCGTCCAAACCATTCTCACGTACGGAATGTCCGAGAATACTGCGAGAGATTTCGATTAAATAAACAGTCGGCAATACCAGAAATTAATTGATGATACAATTAAAAATAAAACCGACTATATGCAAAATTTAATTTTAAATTTATACTTCATATGTTTATTGTATACTTTCTTCGCACTTATTGCTATCTCATCTATAACTATTGACTTATATTTCATTAACAAAACTCTCTTGTCAGAAAAAATGCTTCTCTTAACATTGAAGTTATATTCAAGGAGAAGCATTTTTAATTGCAGCTGTCAATATTGTTTCACATCATTCTAATCCACTCTTTGCATCGTAATTTTTCCCCACATTTGGTTTTTCTTACTGCATAGCAATTTGTCTGATTACTTTCACTCTATTACATGCCAATGGTGCTTCTCAATTTTTAAGAGAATGCTGATTTTATGAGAAGTAAAGTTTGTAGTGCGTTTTACTCTCATCATTTTTTGATTATTTTAACTATATGTTGTTGCATAATCTACAAACGCTTATTTTAGGAATTCTCTTGATGCGCTTCTGCAAGGTTGTCAACATTTCAGTTCCGTGGAGATGTTCAGCTCAGTAAAGCCGAACGTGGTTACCCTCTGTGAAACTCGTAAAGATTAAACCAAAGCGTAAGCCTTGCTTAAACGGTTTCCGTAGCTTAAACTGCCCTTAGATATTACTCCATGGTTAGGCGCTAAACTCCGTTCCACGTTACGGGAATAGGAGAGTAGAGTCTATGAAGCACATAACAATGGGATAAGCTATTCCGTTCTTTTATTCCGATTATAGAACGAAAATGTCTGCTTGGGTTGACGAGATAAATTATTCCAATTGTGATGTTGAATTTCATTATCATATGTTTTTGAACACGATAAAACATAAGGAAATACGGCGTAGAGATGATTCATAAATCAATACGATGATAATGAATTCTTCGTGAGTCAAGGTTTAGAAGGAATACCGCGTTGAGAGTGTTGGGCCTGATTAACGATTTGAAGTATATACAGGATGGACCATTTAAGTTGAAACTGTACACTGTCTCCAAAATTTCATTTTAGGTGAATTTAATATTCTTAAATGGGAACCTACAATTAGGGTCAATTTAAATTGGCCCTAAAATAGTCATTACAACGCCCTTCAAATAAAACACGACTAATGGCATTTACTTTCCCCCATAATATCAAGCAACTTTTATTCAAGACATTTCTTTCTACAACGCTTAGTTTTGGAGATACTTTACTGTACAGTTTCAACTTAAATACTACATCCCGTATAATTGTTACAAAATTTAGAAAAGGTTCACACGATATGCCGCTTGAAAAAAGTGATAAAGGTTGCCAGATTTATGGGAGTTATTGACTGGAGATTTTCATCTCATGCAACAAAAACACGTCCGCACTTACAGCCTCTAATAAAGAAGCGGCATAACCTATGTACCTTTTCTGAATTTTACGAGAAGTATAATGGACACGTTAAACTGCATAAAATAAAGTAATTAATTTAAATAGGATCGTGCATCTATAATATCAACACAATGATAGTTTCATGGAAAGGGTGAGATTTATTACTAAGATAATCAATTAATATTCTTTTGAATTTACCAGTAACATGGCATTGCGATATAAAGAGTGAGGTGAGGTTATTGTTAACCAAACGCGAAATACTATCAATAAGCCTGGAGGTTTGGACAGGAAAGCATTAGATAGAGGCGGCATCAGGTTACGAGGTATAATCGGCGCAACAGTTCTAGACACGTGAAAATCTTAATGAGAGCTATGATGCGAGTTGCTTACCAGATCAGGTGGTGACCGGTGGACTGCATACTGCAGGAGTGCGTAGGACAGTCATCGTCAAATATCCACACCGGTTATGCACTGCTTTGCGCTGATAAACTTAGTTATATACAGTATATTAAAATCCACGCTGTAAAAAGCGCTTAATATAAAAAACGCTGTCAATCATTGCCTCCAATTCTTCCACACCTAACAACCCTTCCTCTTCTGCGGAATCACTCACATTATTCCGTCATCGCTGCTGTCACTACTTTCTGCACCATTATCTTGGATGAGAATTCTTTCTATTTGATTTTCTGCAATTCCGTATTTTTCGAAATAATGATTCTTAATTTATTCAACATGTCGACATACATTTTCCCATTCTGGCCTTCCAATTTCAGCAAATTGCTGGCGTTATAACTGCTCCAAATATTTTAATTTAAAAGTCATATTTCTGCATGCCACCCATTTTTTGATATCAGCCCAGATTAATTCGATTGGGCTTAGATCTGGGTGATGCGATGGGAGTCTAAGTACATTATGGCGATGTTGTATTACTATCTGGTCAAGTATGTATGACGTCTGAAGCTGTTTGTTGGTTTTAATTAAGTTATATAGCTTTGTTTTACTCATGCTTTCATCTAAAGCTATATTATGTCTAAGTAACCAAGCTCTCATTTCTTCTTTCAATGAATTTGAGGTAGGTGGTTTGTCAATTGAGTGTTGACGCATTGTGAAGCATTGCCGATGACCAGAACAGACCCAGCAGGCATATTAGGACTCAACATGGCGTTGATTCACTTCATGTACTTTTCTGTCTTCATTTCTTGATGAAAATCTCCTGTTGTTTTTGCAACTTGTAAAAGAAGGGCATTTGGAACGAAGCCGATCTCTCCAACAGCATGAACGATAAGAAGTATTTGCCCTTTAGCAACAGGAACCTGCAACCTAATTCGCTATCGTCACTCCAACTTTTAGATGTTGTACGACTGCTGTGTATGTATGACTCATCTTCGTACACTATAGTATTTTTCTGAAATTTGTAGCACCACCTTAAAAATTAATGCTGATATAAGTACACACTGATATAAGTACATATAAAATTATACTCATTTGGAAAGGTAGAATCAGACTGAAAAATTCAATGCCATAGACGGGATTTGAACCACGGATCTTAGGCTTTCCGTGCCGTTGGTCTAACCGACTAAGCTATCATGGCAACATTTACTTTTTATTTTATTATTTTTTATTTTATTTATTTATTTATTTATTTACTTTGCTTTTCTGTTAGAGTTCTATTTGATTTCGGTTTCTTCCACTTGAACCCTAAATCTTTAATAATTTTTCTGAGATTTGTAGCACAACCTTGTAAGTTTCTGCTGTGTTTCAGCTGGATGAGCAATCTGCTTATTGTTAGCACAGTTTTTTCTTCCACATAGGAATTGTGAATCGTGCGCCGAATGACGCATTCGAAATCGTCTATTTCTGTAATACGTTTAGGGACCTTATGTTTCTTCCCAGGTGTGTCAAATGGTACTCTTTTATCCATATGTTTTTTTTCTCTTATCTTTGAGAACTCTGGAATCGGAACTCGGTGAAACACCAGTTGCTTTGACTACTCTTTCTTTCATTCTCTTAAGGCTTTTGTGGAAATCGGATGAACATATATTTTCTTCCTTCATCTCTGCTTCTTGCTTCATGAAGTCTAGGACATTTGCAATTATTTCCCTACTTTGACTATGTAACACCTTGCCACTTAACTTTGAAAACATAGGAGCCATGGTTATAAATATAACAAATATGAAAGAAGTACTATTTAGATAATGCAGCTCTCTTTAAAATTACAACCAGATGCAGACACTTTCTATGCAGACTGTATGTGTTACGCACTGTGAGTAAGCAAAGGTATTATATCGCTTTCGTTGATAAAGCTAAACATAAACCATTCCTAGGCTCGGCAGCTGGGTTGGCAATCAAGGTCACGAGTCCAGAAGTTTTGCGCGAGTAATACTAAGCTATAGCTAGCTCTATGCATGGCGGAATTGTCAGTAGTGTACTGTCACGCTGCTCTCAGTTATTGAACAACTCGCTGTGTGGTTCGCATGCAATTAACTTCATACGTTCGCTGTCCAAACAGGCAAGTTTATTATCATCATTAATGCGAGTCACAACACTTTAGACAAGATATCTATTTTGTCCTCTTCTACAGAAATCATTCGGTTTCACGACTTATCATTGGTTCTTCAAAGTGTCAAGTACTCGCTTCCATTTATGCCGTCACCACAGCTTCGGGAGGCATTCTACTGGCCATCACAGGTGGGGTGTGTGTGCCAAGCAGGAGGTGTGTGTATCTGTTTACCTTTTCGCTCATACAGTGGCGTCCTGTTATATGTTCACAATTCTAGACTATTCACATACGAATATATAACTTTAAGCAATAGCTTTACACACCATAATTTATAATAACCATGTTTAAAAATATAACTAAATAAAACCCTGTTTTGCAAAATATCTCCACGAAAAAATATTTTGGATGGCAGCATAATGTAAAACTGAATTACATTGTACTTTTTACTCTTAAAGGGACACATTTACTTTATATTATTGTAATCATCTGTCCAATCTAGTTATACAACTAAATAAAACACTGTCTTGCACAATTCCTCCATGAAAAAATATTTTTCATCGCAATATAATGTAAAACTGAAGTACTTTATACTTTTTAGTCTCAATTAGGACGCATTTAATATAATCACCATTATCGACTATCGACCATTATTTCAATAATCTCTCAAAGCTCCGTTCTTGTCCAATACCTGATTTAGCCGTCTAGGTACTGAACCACTTAGGTGCTAGATGAACTCCGGCTCCAAACACAAATACATGTGAACAATTCATGACAGTGTTCTCAGAAGGCGACAAGTAATTCAGTGCCTATGCGGCTAAATCAGATATTGGACAAGAATGGAGATTGGACAGTTATTAATATAATGTCTAGTAAGTGTTCTTTCAGAATAAAACGTATAATTTACCTTCATTTTATATTGCCATTAAAATGCTTTTTCATGGAGAAACTGCGCAAAATAGTGTTTTATTCAGCTGTATATTTAGATTGGACAGATAATTCCAATAATGTCCATTAAATGTGTCCTCTTTGAGAATAAAAATTATACCTACTGTAGTTCAGTTTTAAATTATGTTACCTTTAAAAACATTTTTTGGTGGAGATATTGTGCAAAACACTGTTTCATTTAGCTATATATTTAAACATGGTTATTATAAGTGATGAGTAAAGCTATTGCTCAAAGTTATATATTCATATGTGAATAATCTAGAATTGTGCACGTAAAACAGGACGCCACTAAATGCGCTAAAAGGTAAACACACACAGCTTTCTTTAGCTAGGTTAATAAGAATGCCTCCCAAATCTGCGGTGAGGGCATAAATGGAAACGTGTACTTCTGTCGAAGCTGCTCAGTAGTACTGTCTGCAGCTATCTGCATATTTAAAGTATATACGTATATATTTATTCCCCTACTCCTAACTTGTAAGAAACTATGGTGTATGTCTTTTAGTTTTCAAACGCGTGTTTGTATTTTATTTTCTTAAGTTTTAACGTAATATAACCGAATATGACGGAGGATGAATGAAATGAACAAAATAATGCTAAATGAGCTTAGAGTTACTCGACATTCGTCTTCTGAAGATAAAGCAAATTCCAGGGAACTCACTCCAACGATTTTATGTCTATCAATGTTAACAACTCTTCGGAATTTTAACTTTGCGTCCGAACACATTTAAGCACTCATTACCTCATAACACAGAATACAATTCTAATAAGAAATAGCAGGTTAGGAGGAGCTGATTGCAAAAACAATTGCAAACCGCCGCTGAGCGTTGACTGCCCCCGTGATCGAGTGGTCACAGATTGATTTTTCCTCTCCGGAGGTGTCGGGTTCGATTCCCGGCCGGGAAGTGGGAATTTTTCTTTTAATTAGGATCATTTGCTACTCTTCTTAGAGTCCGAGAAGGTGAATGTGAGAGTAAACAAGTTAAAAATGAACAAAACCTACAGTAACCTAACCTAAAATGTCGAAGAATAAAAATACCATAAAATGTTTTAATTAAAGAAATTAAATGCGGCTATAAAAATGACTCTCTCCTCAAAAAACCGGCGCTTTAAACAACATGAACACCAGTTTTAAATATTTTAATACTGGACTATCTATTTAAGGATGATGCAGCATAATTAGAACTACATGGGTATTCAACCAAAAGCAACTTTATCAAATTATTATATAGAGAATGATATCATCAAGCAGTGTTTCATTATTTAAAGGTAATTGAAGTGGAAAGGAACTTTTTTTATAAAGTGTGGATAGTTCTGGGACAGATAGGCATGGAGGACTCGTGGATTAATAGGGAATATCAAACCGGAGGTTTTTGGAAATAAATAAACTTAAGACTGGAAGATATCGAAAGACAATAATCATTTGGTATAATTACATAAATGAATTGTGTGAGGGTTTAAAGGTAGAAAACTAATGCGATATATTTTAAAGACTTTCTCTACTAGCGAAAACTCGTATGTATCTTTATGTAACTATATAGTTATAGTCTGCATTAAAAGATTATTTTTCTATCTACGTTGCGTTACGCTCTATATAGATTTGTTTAGGAATGACTGCAAATTAAGCAAGATTTGCTCAGTTACAACATACGGAACAAATGTTTGTTCGTGGTAACAAGTTTTTGGAAAGAAAAGAAAACAAGAATCGCAAAATTTCTAATATATCCGCTAGATGATGCCTAGCATGGAATATTTAAGCATTCGAAAACTGCTTATACTACGAAAAACGTTTGTTTGGCATAAACTGTGTATTTTAATATGTACATTTTTGCAGTAAGCTTTGGACTATCCTTTAAGGTTTTCCTAGAAATCAAAATTATACAAAGTTCAAAGATTGTTTAACGAAATTCAAGATAAGCATTCAATTTCTGATGTAAATAAAGTAGTCATGTGACATTTTAATAAAAGAGTGTCAGTGGTTGTGCAGAAAATAAAAAGAACTAAAAATTTGTTACGTAAAGGGTAGGCAATAAAGACGGAGATGTTCTTGAAAATTACACACAAAAATCTGTTTTTGAAAAAGACGATTTTATTCACAAGTACTCAAAACGTATATTTCCAGTGAAATCTCAACATGGAAATTTTGCTTGAAGTGCAATTCTTCCCCTACTATAGAAACAGCAGAGAAACCAATAAAAATCTAAAGCTTATTTCTTGTATTTACTTCCAATTAACTTACATAAACCTGTGCGTAAATAGTTTCAACACACCTCGCTAAAAGTGAGAAGGGAATAGCAACAGCAAAATGTTTAAAACCTGTTTCCTATATACTGACTGTCAAATTCCATACTCTTTCCATGACCACAGGAAACAGCTGAATAGCGACTTTTAAAAATTGATCAAACCATTGAAGAAAATTCAAACCATTAATAACCAATATCTCAGAAATGGCCAATGCCACAAAAATAATTTGAAAATTCTGAGCGTTACTGAGATGCACATTCTTTTGTGTAGTACGCTTTTATCTATTTCTTCATTCCGAATGAAGAGGACTTTACAAACTTTTTCCAGAAATTTCAAGTATACAGTTTATTTCTCGTGTAAATATTTTAATTGTGCGGTAGTTTTAATCAAAGCCGGTAGTGACTTTGATAGAATAAAAAGTATCGAACATTTGTTCATGTAAAAGGGTACTTGAGGTGGGGAAACTTTGTTTAGTCTTCGTGTCACATCTTTGAAAGATACAGAACTTAAACACCAAATTTGGCATTTATCTAAGTTTTCGATTTTTAGTTATGCTGTTCACACACTCGCGCGCGAGTGCGTGCCAGCGGACGTTTTACTATTTTGGACTCAGGGGGCTAGAAGATTCTGGCGAAATCTTGGCATATCTTTGGATGAAATAAACCTACTAGGTACTGGTAGAGAATATAAAGATCGAGATCATTTGCTTGATTGGAAATAGAGTTATGAATTTAAAGGATTTAAGTTATAACAAAAATTTAGAAACATTTCCATTGTGTGTGGAAACAAAATGAATATCATTTAATATTATACAATACTCAAACATGGCTATGGAGAAAACGAGCATGGCAACAAGTAATTGATTTTAAAGGAGAAGCAAATGTAAAAATGGTAGGAGATTATATTTACGAAATTAAAGGGAAATTGTTAAGAATGATCAGCAGCAATCTAGAAGGATGCATATGAGGATAATGTAGTAAAAATCTATGGTCACCAATATACTAATAATTTGAAGTTTTGTGATTTGTGATTAGAAATATATGCAAGCGTATTTAGGAATAAGAATAATTAGAGGAGGTAAGTAATATTAATATTTATTCTGGGTTTGTTTATATTAGATTGCATAGATTATCAAATTATGTGTTAATGGTTTAATGAAATAAACTATTTATTTAAGGAACAGAAGCACATTTATAATTCGTTTCCACATTTGTACTGTTATAGTATTTTCAAATACATATATCTGGATGTATTCAAGGTTAATAAACAAGGCCCATAGATAAGTCATTTCTAATCCTCTGAGTTTCAATGGTAATTCCTCTCGTTAATATCTCAGATAATGAAACAGTTCCGATGACGCCTAATGGAACAATAATAATCCTGTTATTATGCTGATAAACAACTTTTGATTTTTACACCTAGGGTGGATGCACGTGACTTAATATAAAGTTGTGCGGTAAAATTACTAATGTTTACTTTTTTGATAGTAGAATAGAGTTTAAGAGTAACTTTTTTCTGCTGCATTTTAGGTATTATACAAGTGATTTGCATTTCTTAAGGAATTGCCAATGATATGCTTAATATATGAGTGCAGAGAAAAAATCTGATGTATTGCACTTACATGACTTTCCCTACTCTTGTGCAAACTATTTTTACAGGCCTTTATTCTCTCGAGATAAACATTTGCAGAAACCATCTAATTACTAATTTCCCTTTAAGTGCAAGGGAAATGTGGTAGGCTTTAAGCGGTAGTCAAATCTTTTAAGAGATGGTTGCTATTTGGATCATTCCATTCTCTTTGCACATCCAGGATATAAAAAAGCGAATAATGAATTCCCATTTGACAAAACGTGTATATTGCAAAATTAAAAACATTGCAAGAAATACCTTGGAAATTGTTCACTCCATAAAAAAAATGTATATGACATAAATTGTGTGTTTTAACGAGCTCTACATTTCTTGTGTAGAAACATTTTGTATATCTCTTACGGTTTACAGTTGTGCAAAACCCATCCAAAAAGAAGAGAACTTTTAGGAAAATTCCCACAAATTCAAGATATAATTTTATTTGTCATGAAAGTATCTTAAATATATGATACTTTAATCAACTTATCGGAAAATGTTCTATGTAAAGGGTAGTTCGGGGTGGGGGATTTTCTTGAAAATCTTGGTGTCGCATCTTTGAGAGATACCGAACCTAAATACCAAGTTTAGTGTTTATCCGACATTTCATTTTTGAATTATGGTGTTCACAGACACACAGACAAACATATTGACCTTTTTCTAAAAGTTCTTTTTTGGATTCAGGAGCCTCAAAACATGTATTTCCGGTGAAATCTCATCATCGAATTTTGTGGTGGAATGCAACACTTCCCCTACCTACTATAGGTAGTACATAAAGTAAAAAATTGAGTGACCGCGATGCTTACCTTTTTTCTAGGTAACGTCTTTAGAGACACATTAAATTCAAAGAACGGTTTTGGTTTCTTAGAGAATCTACAGAAATTTCACTCGTTGTAGTAAAACATTTATCCATGACAGATGAAAAGGGCATAGTTCTCCAGGTTTATAACTTTTTTTGTGGACTCCAAATATTCTCAACAAACATATCTTGCATCATTGGAAGCGTTCATCAGACTTAAAGTGATAGAGTTTTCCATACTGCAGGAAGGAATTTGGAAAACTTCAACTCTTTTTGTGTAGTCATATCAGTCGGGAGATTCGACCGTGTTATGTCATAAGAATATTTCTGCCTACTAGGTGGAATGTCCTTGTGTTACCTACTGGTATAGTCGGGTTAAAAAAACGATCTGATATAAGGAGGTGTATGTTAAGTTGGTAAGGAATTAAAAAAGCAACTCCTCCCACTACTGTGGCTCCACCACGCAGTCCCTAACCTTACTCGGTTCTACCAAGCCAAACTTGATTAGCGGCCTGTGCGTAGACTTTTCTCGCGATGGGGAAGTGCACCAGAGGTTAGGATCCAAGGCAGTTTTGGACTCGTTGAGAAAACGTAATCAATTCTAACGTAATTGTTCTATCTAGAAAGACAGAATCAGACTGAAAAAGTATGTAAGTCTAAATTGGAGTATTTTATCTCGAGAGATATTGAAAACTTCTTGTTTCTTAGCGAGAAAATTTGAGTCACATGGAGAATGTTATGAGGTGCTCGCATAGCAATATCGTAGCTCAGATGGCAAGCAACAACCTGGAAAACAGAAGAGTGGAGGTTCGAGTCCCAATCATAGAACCACATTGATTATTCTCTCTCTACATTTCCATAATTAGTTCATAATTAATATAATCTTAAATGGATTGTATTACCAGAATTTTGCACGAAAAGGAATATAAAGAAGGTTGCCAACCCTTTTCAAGTAATGTGAAAATGTTACGCTTTGCAACTTTTTGTAATACTTTTTCGTTTTACGTGGTTCATTTGCGTGTAACTCAGTTCATTACCATGCACTTTTACCTTTGTTTGTAATACCAAATTTGTTCGTGATACTTTATAGCTAAAAAACAATACGTCTATTGCTCTTGCTGCTTTGCAAATAATTATCAGAAGGGAATAATAATGATGATGATAATGATGATGATGATAATAATAATAATAATAATAATAATAACAACCCCATAATACCCTAATTCATTAAATCAGTTATTCGGAATAGAATACTCTTTTATCTCTCCTGAAAACCTTTATGTATTAAATCTATTTGTTTTACGTATCCTTGAATATTGCTTTGTATCCCGTTGTAATATTTTTATGATGTTTCTGGTGCCAAGCAGTCCACCTCATGGATTTATAATTAAATGCGCTACCTAGGTTGTGTATGCAGTAACCCTGTTTTTGGTACATCATCCAGCAGTTTGAAGCTGTTTCCGAGGATACTCCATATAGCTCCGCAGCTCTCCCAGCACCACATATAAAGCTTACTCAATAAGGGCATGAATTGTTGGATGTTTGCCAATATCTTTGTTTCTTTCCAAACGACATATATAAAAAAGCGGACAATGTCTACAACGTAGTTTTATCCAACCACTGCGCATAATGTTTGTCTTACCGCCCCCTTCGCGCTCACTTCGCTCCTGAGTTGGTAACCAACCTCTGTTCATTGGTTAGGACTTGAGTGCTAGACCTTTGACATAAAACCAACAAGAGACGGGCAGATCTGGCGAGCATCTGGTGAGTACCTTCCATCCGTTTCGCAACCCTTTTACCTCTCATTTTGTTCAAACCAATAAGAGATTAGCACAGCCGGGGAGGGTGGAACATAACTAATACGGGGATTATCCAACATTAAATAAGGAAATACATTTTTGGAAACTAAAAGCATGGACACGTTATTTGCACCGAACTTTGAACAGGTATAAGAATATCCTTCCCAGAATTTAATGCATTAAATTTTGCGGGTATCCCACAGTGTAGATTTGTTCCTCACAACTACTCTCCAATTATCATCACTTTCAAACTGAGCTCAACTTAACCAGAAGGTTACTTGTCCACTTTCTCCTCCCTAGCTGCTTGTGGTATCTACATGTTCTCACCTTCTATTCAATGCTCTGAGGTACTGTTTTATCTATTCTTTCTTCTCCATTTTCTTTTCCCTATTATTCATGATCGTCAGCCATAATTTTGAGGTAGTATTTTAATACCTGAATAATTTCAATTGTATTATATAATTAATATAAGTATGTAATAATTATTTGAATTGTATGTAACATTCACTGCATATGCTTATTTTTATTGTAAACATGTTTTAATAATGTTATGTGTATACATTACATAATTTAATAATGCAGGAGCTGTGAGAATAATTTTTAATTTGCTAACAATGAGGTAATAATGAGTGCTTAAAAATAACCAATCAATAGCAAGGAAAAAGTTTAAGTAAAATGCAGATATTCTATTGGACTAGAATTAGCCAATCAGAGACTTGAAATACCGAAGCTTACGAGTTTTAACTGTTGAAAGTTGCTCAGTTGCTGGCAAGCCTTGGAAGTGAACAGATGGAAGATGTGTTCTCTACGTGTGAATCGTAAAATATGTATACGCGCTAAGTGAAAGTATTGAAGATTCTCACAGTTCTTAAAAAGTGTAGTGCTTTATAAAAATGTGCAAGAATTAATAAAAGAAGTGAATTTAAAATCTCAAATTCTGTGATGTCTACAATCATTGTCATACCGCGCCTTGCCTAAGACACATGACTCTACAAACATTAATGACGCAGCCGAGGCAAATTCAAATGCAAATAACATATAGAAGCAGTGTTAATAACAAAGTTAAATATTATAGTGTAAAACTTGGAGTGTAATAACAAAAACACATCTTAAAACTCAGCTTATCATAGATATCACCATATTGCGTAATAACAGTAACTATTACATTATCAACAAATTCAAACCGACGCCCAAAGCGTGTTCCAGGAACTCTTTAAATGCAACTAAAATAAATATTACGTGAAATACAGTTACGTAAGCATACATCTTCTTCAAATTTAAACAATACACAACAATACATTTTCTTCAAGTTGGCTTCCCAAGCGTGGAGCTAAAATAACGATCTTCAAGTTTAGGTAAAAACATATTACATAACAAATTTTAACTTCTTCAAGTTGGCTCCTATACGTGGGGCAGTTAAAATTACGTAACCAAACAAAGCAAAACCAGCACAACATAACCTTCTTCAAGTTATCTAAAAACATTACGTTAACAAACATCTTCAAGTTGACTTCCCAAGCGTGGAGCTAAATAACGATCTTCAAGTTTAAAAAAAAATATTACGTGAAGAAAATTACTTCTCATTTTATCGGCTCAACTGGCACTTACTTTACCACTATCGCGGTTATCAGCTAGCTGAAGAATTGTGGATCAGTTTCAGAGAAATGTAAATGAAAGATCACGTCCTTATCATATTTAAAAGAAAGCAAAATAGCTAAAGACAAGAGTCACCGTATGAAGCTGCTACTTGTACATTGTTTCTTCAAGTTGCTCTGTCGTCCTCCGTGGTGTAGTCGCTACCATGCCAGCCTCTAATTCCCGAGGTCGCGGGTTCAAACCCGGGGAGGGCACTGGGAAGTAAGGGAAGGGAAGTAAGCCAGTGGTCCCGTGTCGTAGATTTACGGTACATAAAAGTACCTTAAGTCTAATAAAGAGCCTCTGAGCAAAATTTCCAGTCTTTCACGCCCAGTAAGAACGGGAAGCTAAGGACCACAGCAGTTAAAGAACGTCCATAATTAAAACTCAATTTTTAATTCTTTTTCAGTCCGCTCTGGCCTTCTCTCAGTGCTCTCTTTTCTATACTGAATAGCAGGTAGAGGGAAACGCCCTAGCTTTTCATTGGAACGCAGGCAAGGCAACTTATGCACAGAATAACATTTTAAGGAAGATTCATGCGTGCGTCTCTGTTTCCACAGTGATTGTAATGCAATGGTGAGTAATCATTTCTTGAACTAAACGGGCAACGAGTGTACGAAAACCAAGTAGCGCAAGAAGATACAAGTAACAAAGAAAGAGAAAGAAAGAAACAGGAAGAAAACGGGTAATTATGACTAGGGCTGTGACGTCGGAATCGTACGTGAAGGAAAGCATGTAGAATAGAAAGGTAAGGGTGTAGCGATGACGGCTGACACAGACTGCACGCGGTAGTCTTTACAAGAAGAATTACGCATGTCTCGCGAACAATTACTTTTTTCTGCAGTACAGTTTATAACATGTACATCTGACTTACTTAACTGAAATGTCTTCATTAAATCATACAATGTGCACATGGATAAGGTACTAGGTATGTCAATTTATTACAATGAATTAAAACCCTCAACGTTAATCCTGCAGTTTATATAACGGAATATCGGCAGAGACAAATGCCACGTATAGTTCATTATACTTTTGATTTGATGGAGGTGACTCTTGCTGTAGCGTTTTTTCTTCACATTTTGCTTGTACGTTTCCCCATATTCCAATGTATAGTTTTGCAACGTTGTGGACTTTCATATCCTTTCCTTAGCTATTTCGACTACGTGAACCTGTGCGGCAATATACTTGACTCAACTGTACAGGTGATCCTCTTGTTGTAAACAGTCACTACAGGACGCCTTGGGCACAAAGCAAAAACAGTAGCAATGTGAACATGGATCAAGCAACTAGCAAAACCAGTTTCAGACACTGGGTATTAAGGGAGGCACATAAGTGTTAATTGCACATGGTCATGTTATTTATTTTGCTGAAAAATGCTTTTAAGGGATTCTTAGTCAGCTGTGCGTATTTAAAGCATCCTGTTTTCGGGGCACACCACGTGGGGGTGATCTTTTATCACACCCCAGAGGCTTATATTTTTGTTATTATTACTCTTATGTTATTTTCATTCTGTTATAACACGTCAATGGGTTTTGTTTTTTCTTCGTCCATAATTACACTTTCATTTATTTACAAGCTCATTCAGCAAGAATTCGTAATATTTATTCATCACTTAAGTTCATTCGTATAATACGAAATTTGTCATTAACTTAATTTATGCTCATACGCAAGAGCTTTGAGACATTTTCTTAGATTTTTGGTTTTCTCAAGATCTTCCAATCTATTAGCAATCCTCTTGTCAAGTATAACTACAGACATTCTTCGTTTTTCCCCTCCAAGTTGAAACGGCAACTCTAGGCCGAGCCCAAGAACTGTAATTACAAATTTATTAATTAACTTTTATTGATGTTAAATCGTACTATGTAAATATCTTTTTCTCATACTGCTTGTATATTTTAAGAAGGGTGATTTAACGTTATGTATCTATCTAGGTTACTAACATTAGTGGAGTTATAAATGGTTTAATGTAAATAATTTAAGCGCTATGTTAAAATACTGTCCACGATGGAATGTTTTAGCTACAGGAATAGTGTTTTCGAAGGCAGAAAACCTAGTTTTATTACCTCTCTTCGGTCGCCGTGCCATTATTCCTACAGCGAGGGTGTAGAGCCTTTGTCCCATTATTTGATAATTCGCCGTGACCAAGTGAGTGAGACAGACAACCTAACGGTAAATGTAGGAAAAGCCGCGATTTATATTAAACTTGGACCAATGAGATCCCTGAAAGTTTATTCGAAATAGTTAGACGCGTCGAGTCGCGCTAAAAATGGACCAATAGGAAAAGAAGCAGCCTCAGAAGCCTGAGACTATAAATGGATCTGTTTGGGGAAAATTCGAGACAGTTTATGTCAGGTGTGGTCAGGGAGAGATGCTGCAGGATGTGTGAGATATCGCGCCAAAAAGACAGTATTGTCAACAGTTTTATCATGGAATTTTAGCATTGCAGTGCGACAGTTTATGGCATGTGAGGTCAGGGAGAGATGCTGCAGGATGTGTGAGATATCGCGCCAAAACAGGGAATCAAGATAGTTCTAGCAACACACCTAAGATCTGCTACTCTTAAAGCGACAAAAAGAATATTTAAACTTCGTGTCATATCCGCGCCATAGTTTAACAGCGGTGGACAGTATTTTACAGCGGCAATACCAGTTTTGTATACTACGAGTGTTAATTAAATAAAAAGAAACGGCAGTGTCATCATTTCATAAACAAAGCAAGTCTATGTCTTCCTATATCACCACCCGAGATCTACGTTTTCCTTTACCGAGGATAAGTCCATGCTCCCATATAGTTTAAGAAAAATTACTGCAGCTAGCCGAGGATAAATTGAAGAGAACCAACACACTGAGAACTTCTGGAACCAACGGGAGAAGCATCAAGGTAAGCCTAACAGCACGGATGAGGAGTTGATCGCCGCAAACTGGCGCCATAACGTGGAGCTCGAAGGGAAGAACGACACAAACGGAGGACTAGAAAACAACGAATAGACGAAGAATCTTCAGAGGAAAGGGGCACAGCAGAACAAAATTACAACGCGAACTTCTAGTCTACCTACGTGGGACAACAAAACAGCTGAGAGCATCGCTTCTAGAACTTCACCAGGATTCGAACCCGGAACGCATCAGTTAACATTGAAAAAAATACAGGTTAGAACATTTATTCAAAAACAAACAAAAAGGCATGCAGAGTAGTGATTCAGTTTTGTGAACACATGTTATTGAGAGGGGGTAAAGTCATTACTAGGGAGGTAGAACTTGCTAACGGAACCATGAGTAGGTCAAGGGAAGATTTGAAAGAACTGGATGGGGAGGCTATTGTCAGCATAACAACAGATGGAGAAAATATGGGTGCAGCAGAGGTAGAAGTTAGGCTGGAAAGGCAATCACCGATTAAGCAGGTCATTGACGCAGGTCAAAACCAGCTGCTAATATTGATTCAACAGTTGAGTGAACAATATAAAAAGTTAGAGGGCATAGTAGATGAGCATAGTAAGAACTTAGAAAGCATAGTAGATGAGCGGGGTAAAAAGTTAGAAAGCATAATAGATGAACGGGGTAAGATCTTAAGTGAACATAGTAAGAACTTAGAAAGAATCGTAAGTGAACATGGTAAGAATTTAGAAAGAGTCGTAAGGGAACAAGATAAGAATTTAGAAGGGGAAGTAAATGAGCAGAGTAAGGACTTAGAAAGAATCGTAAGTGAACAAGATAAGAATTTAGAAGGGGAATCAAATGAGAATAATAATGACTTAGAAAGAATCGTAAGTGAACCAGATAAGAATTTAGAAGGGGAATCAAATGAGCATAATATGGACGTAGAAAGAATCGTAAGTAAGCAGAGTAAAGACTTAGAAAGAATCGTAAGAGAACAAGATAAGAATTTAGAAGGGAAATCAAATAAGCAGAATAAAGACTTAGAAAGAATCGTAAATGAGCAGAGTAAAGACTTAGAAAGTATCGTAAGGGAACAAGATAAGAATTTAGAAGGGAAATCAAATAAGCAGAATAAAGACTTAGAAAGAATCGTAAATGAGCAGAGTAAAGACTTAGAAAGAATCGTAAGGGAACAAGATAAGAATCTAGAAGGGAAATCAAATGAGCAGAGTAAGGACTTAGAAAGAATCGTAAATAAGCAGAGTAAGGACTTAGAAAGAAAACTGAGTGAACAGAAAAAGGATTTCGAAGGGAAATTAAGTAAGCAGAATAAGGACTTAGAAAGAAACTTAAGTGAACAAAATGAGAGTTTAGAGGGGAAATTAGTTGAGATGATGAAGGGGAAGTTAATAGAAACACTTGAAGGGAAATTACTACAGATACTAGAAACTAATGATCCGAAAACACTAACGGGAGAAGAGACGTTAAAGAAAGCTTTTGAAAGAATGTCAAAGAGGGCGCAGAAAAGAAAGCAGGAATTTAAAACAAGGAAGCGAAAGAAATGGTTGATCGAACTTGTAGAATTAGTATTGATATAAAAAAAAAGTCCAGCATTCAAAAAAAAAAAAAAAAAAAGAAACAGAAAGACATAATATCATTGATCCTGACTCTACAGTGCCTGGAAAGGAGAGCTTTCACATGTGAATTAATGAATTATCTTAAGCAGTTGTGCAGAACATTTTTTTTGCATTACTAAAGAGACTTGAGTATTAAATGCTCATTAGTGATAGTGAAGAAGAACAAGAAACACCTTTGCCATTAATATGTTTCAGTTTCTTTCTGTTTGAATAAGTTTGTCTTAAGGTTGAAACAGCTTTTATTGTCAGAATATTTATTATTTTTTTTGGATATTTAGCAATATTTGTAAATTATTAATTGGTTGGTATGCTAGCAATATGCTGACAGTTTTCTTTAAACATATAAATTAGTTTTATTAATTATAAAAAAAAAAAAGGTGTCATAGAATGGAAAATTTATTTAAAGGTCCATACCGGGTGATTAACATTTTTGGCTCGGATACATTTGAGTTACAAGAAATAAAGAATTCCAAGATCGTAGGGAGATACCATAAACAGTTGCTCAAACCGTACAAATGTTTAGAGAATGAGAAGGGTGAAGAATGTAATGAAAATAGTCAGATTAGTTTTACTCGAAATGAGGTAGCAACCCTATGAACAAATAGTAAAGGTAATACACCCGATAAATAAGGATGTAAAGAAATAAATAAATGCATAATAATTATGTACCAATATGTATGTAAATAGATTTAATTTTTAAAACTTAATTTGGGTATTAGAGTATTTGTTTGCGTTACAAGTTATTCGTGTGCGCGAAGTGTATTGTGTATAAGAATGTCTCTCGGAAAACCTGTTTTAAATGGTGAGAGGGGGTCAACCATAACAAAGTGTAGAGTGAATGACCCAAATGTAAACACCACCGGTTTGTCAGAACCCTTGTGAAGGAACAGGTATAGCGAAGGGTCTCTGTCAACAAAACAAACCAACAAAGGCCATAATCAGAGGAATTATTCTGGAAAAGAAAATTGTATCAAGTGCTGAAAAATTTATTCTTTTCCAGAACAGGGCAATTTGAAACGGCAACTCTAGGCCGAGCCCAAGAACTGTAATTACAGATAATTTATTAATTAACTTTTATTGATGTTAAATCGTATTATGTAAACATCTTTTTCTCATACTGCTTGTATATGTATCTATCTAGGTTACTAATATTAGTAGAGTTATAAATGGTTTAATGTAAATAATTTAAGCGCTATGTTAAAATACTGTCCACGATGGAATGTTTTAGCTACAGGAATAGTGTTTTCGAAGGCAGAAAACCTAGTTTTATTACCTCTCTTCGGTCGCCGTGCCATTATTCCTACAGCGAGGGTGTAGAGCCTTTGTCCCATTATTTGATAATTCGCCGTGACCAAGTGAGTGAGACAGACAACCTAACGGTAAATGTAGGAAAAGCCGCGATTTATATTAAACTTGGACCAATGAGATCCCTGAAAGTTTATTCGAAATAGTTAGACGCGTCGAGTCGCGCTAAAAATGGACCAATAGGAAAGGAAGCAGCCTCAGAAGCCTGAGACTATAAATGGATCTGTTTGGGGAAAATTCGAGACAGTTTATGTCAGGTGTGGTCAGGGAGAGATGCTGCAGGATGTGTGAGATATCGCGCCAAAAAGACAGTATTGTCAACAGTTTTATCATGGAATTTTAGCATTGCAGTGCGACAGTTTATGTCATGTGTGGTCAGGGAGAGATGCTGCAGGATGTGTGAGATATCGCGCCAAAACAGGGAATCAAGATAGTTCTAGCAACACACCTAAGATCTGCTACTCTTAAAGCGACAATAAGAATATTTAAACTTCGTGTCATATCCGCGCCATAGTTTAACAGCGGTGGACAGTATTTTACAGCGGCAATACCAGTTTTGTATACTACGAGTGTTAATTAAATAAAAAGAAACGGCAGTGTCATCTTTTCATAAACAAAGCAAGTCTATGTCTTCCTATATCACCACCCAAGATCTACGTTTTCCTTTACCGAGGATAAGTCCATGCTCCCATATAGTTTAAGAAAAATTACTGCAGCTAGCCGAGGATAAATTGAAGAGAACCAACACACTGAGAACTTCTGGAACCAACGGGAGAAGCATCAAGGTAAGCCTAACAGCACGGATGAGGAGGTGATCGCCGCAAAGTTGAGTTATATTCTATCGAAAAGAAATATTCGGTACTCTATCATCCTTCAAGGCCTTAACTAGCGTGAGTATATTAGGGCGTGATCATTGTACGATTTTATTGAACTGGTGTTTCCATCCTTCGACAGCATTGTTGGTTCTGTGACATTTCTTGTGACAGTTCCATACTTATTTTGGTATTGAAGGATTATCCAGCCACCGTTCCACAAGGTAATCGTAGAACAAACTTAATTTCTCGTTTCTTGGTGAGTTTTCTTGTATAATGAACCAACCATCGTCAACTCTGTTAAGCGGAAAATAAGCTTATGCAAAACACATCCTTATGTGAAGTTTAATTTTCTCATTTTTAATTAGGAATATTCCTAATTCTTGCACCTTTCTCCAAACATATCGATTGAAATGATAATTGCAACCAGAAATTTGTACATATCGAAACACAGGCTTCAAAGCTTGAATATCGTTAAGTTCAAAATCTTCAATTACATCCTTGGGATGTAATCTTGGAATCTTCTCTTTGTGTTGATCAGCCTGCCGTAAGTCTCTTGTTTTTATTTGGAAGAAGAGCGTATACCACTGGCACGACATTCGTTTCGTGACTTGTACTTCCAAGAACGGCGTGGATGGTGCATATTTGGCTATATTGTTTGCTACAGCTTTTGGATGTCCCGTCCATAAAAAAGATGTGCTTTTTCTTATTGCAGCTACTCCTTTAATGCTTGCAAATACCCAAATCCTTTCTTGGAGCACAGAGAAATCGTCAGTCAAAAGAAACTTGCAACCACAGCTCAGGTGGTAAAATGATGTTTTCAGGATTACATCGTTATTACTGATTATTCTTCCTGAGCTTTTACACTTGATACTGTTTACACATCTCCAAAAAGTAAGGTTTTTCTCGACGCTTCCTACCCTGTATGATATCCACTGTAAAGTGCACAAGGTTTACCCGTCTCTGTTTGTGTAAGTTCCATGTCAGCAACGAAAAATTCAAACTTATCTTCCCGAGTTACAAACTGAAAGTGACCGCAATGAACGCGAAAAAACACCTCCCCCTCCTTTTCACGTACCTGAAAGGGCAGACCACCTGAAAGTGACCTTCACTATTAAACCGGTAAAACAACCCCCTCGCCACCTGAAACTTAGATAATTATCTCTGTGCCCAACTGCTATGCAATGCTCTAAACAAACGTAAGGACTCGGATGTCGTAGCCCTAATTATGACTAATTCGTAGGTACCAACTTAAATAAAATAAACAATTTAATACAGAAACTTTCTATCTATTTTCTGGGTAGTAAAGTAGAATTTGAAACGGCAACTCTAGGCCGAGCCCGAGAACTGTAATTATAGATAATTTATTAATTAACTTTTATTGATGTTAAATCATACTATGTAAACATCTTTTTCTCATACTGCTTGTATATTTTAAGAAGGGTGATTTAACGTTATTTATCTATATAGGTTTCTGATATTAGGAGAGTTATAAATGTTTTAATGCAAATAATTTAAGCGCCGTGTTAAAATACTGTCCACGACGAAATGTTTTAGCTACAGGAATAGTGCCTTCGAAGGCAGAAAACCTAGGTTTATGACCTCTCTTCGGTCGCAGTGCCATTATTCCTACAGCGAGGGTGTAACCCCTTTGTCCCTTTATTTGATAATTCGCCGTGACCAAGTGAGAGAGACAGATAGCTCAACGGTAAATGTAGGAAAATCCGCGATTTATATTAAACTTGGACCAATGAGATCCCTTGAAGTTTATACGAAATAGTTAGACGCGTCGAGTGGCGCTAAAAGTGGACCAATAGGAAAGGAAATAGCCTCAGTAGCCTGCGACTATAAATGGATCTGTTTGGAGCAAATTCGGGACAGTTTTGTCATGTCAGTTTAGCATTGCAGTTTGTGAGACAGTTTTTCATGGAGCTTTAGCATTGCAGTTGGGCAGTTGGGCAGTTTTTAGTAAGACAGTTGTCATGGCAGTTTATTATTGCAGTTTGTGAGACAGTTTTTGTCATGTGTGGTCAGGGAGAGATGCTGCAGGATGTGTGTGATATCGCGCCAAAAAGAGAATAAAGATAGTTTTAGCAACACACCTAAGATCCGCTACTCTTAAAGAGACAATAAGAATACTTATACTTCCTGCCACATCCGCGCCGCATTTTAACAGCGGTGGACAGTATTTTACAGCGGCAATACCAGTTTTGTATCCTACGTGTGTTAGTCAAATAAAAAGAAACGGCAGTGTCATCTTTTCATAAACAAAGCACGTTCTATGTCTTCCTATATCACCACCCGAGATCTACGCTTCCTTTACCGAGGATAAGTCCATGCTCCTATATAGGTTAAAGAAAACTACTGCAGCTAGCCGAGGATAAAATTGAAGAGAACCAACACACGGCGAACTTCTGGAACCAACGGGAGAAGCATCAAGGTAAGCCTAACAGCAACGGACGAAGGAGGTGGCTGCCGCAAATTGCAAATTAAGGTGTACAAATTAACAGCAATAAAGCATCACTTTATTTTTAACATTTCCTATAAGCAATGTTTAAAATTTTAATCCAAAGCTCAACGTTAATGCATTTAATAAATGAAGTAAAATTCTTATCAGGATAAACAGGTAATTAATTATCTGTGGTAACAACAGTAGCAAATACGCAATAAAGCAGCAGATAGTTTGACGTTGTTGTGTGAAACAAAGCAGTACATCTTAGCTATTGTTGTACCACGACGTAATGTGTAGTTTTACGATTCCACACAAAGTAGACATGTGGGGCCTATTCACTTCAAGAATCGGAATCAAATTTACGAGAGCTATAAAGAGACACGAGCATATTATGTAGACAACGGGATGCACTTCATCCTTTAAGAAGGGCAAAGATATAAAACAGTGCTCATTCCCCAGTTGCATTACACGAGAAACTAGCACAAGTTCCCATCACCTGACTTGTTTCTCTTTATAGCGTTCAGAGACCTGAACTGAAGTTATGACTCTGGAATTCACTGCAGCGGCAATGGTTCTGGTTCGTTATAAGGCATTTCAAGCTGAATATGGGTATTATATTTAAAATACCATTTAATGTTATTTACAATTTTAAATTGCTGCATGCTTCAAGAAATATTTTAAATTATATTACACATGGTTTCTAACACAGCCATGATATCATTAGAAATAAGCGAACCTTATTTTGGTAATTAACTATTCTTTCACACAAGCCGTGTGTAGGTCCGTCTGATTTCCGTCCCGTTGCTCTAACAAACTGAAATACCATGGTAATATGCCAGCAAAGCATTAAATCCCCCTTGTCCACATAATGTCGTATTCGCTTGTTGTCATAGTATCTCAGTAGGTTAGAGCAACCAGACAGAAACCAGAAGATCCATGGTTGAAATCCTGGCTATGGCATTGAATTGGTTTTCCGAACCTTATTTTACATTGCTTATATATAACCAATGCGGTTAATGACATTTACGTCTATGTCTACTAGTCGGCCACGATATGAATGCGCTTGGTGGAGGGCGCCACTATGTTTTATCGAAAATAAAGGCTATGGATCAGAGGGGAGTGAGGGGCACGGTAAACGCGATAGGGAAATGTACAGTCGCACAATGAAAACGGCACTACTGAGTACAGGCCTCAGCCACGCTAGTAAATGGAACTCGCAAATGCGGATGTTTTCTTTTCGTAAGCGTTTAGTTCCTCTTCCCACCACAAGCATACATATCGTGGCCGACTAGTACATAAGCACATACGTCTACGTCAATGTGCATACTACGCCAAGCAACCGCATTGTTTCCATAAATACTAACATTGTAGGTGAAATATATATGCACAGTAGGGACAGTAGTTCTGTGCCGGTGATCTACTTTCCTAGAGCACTGAAGAGAGTCTATGCCTAACACCAGTTACTCTCCTGCAGGCAGCTCTCTACTGCAGTGTTGCCAGGTCTGCCGAAGTAAAAGCAGAAGATCTGGTTTGAAAAAAGCAGGAGATAGCAGTAGATTTCACTTAACCGGCAAATTTGCTTTGTGTATACATATTTATGGCATTATTATTATTATTATTATTATTATTATTATTATTATTATTATTATTATTATTATTAGAGACAATCTCCGAACACCTACTTCGGTATTAAATTTTCCATAATACTAATTAAAATTGGAATAGCACTCACCATTTATGTCGATCCTTCTGTAGTGCACACAGTAGTAGTTGAGGATCCAATTATGTACACATTATTGTCAATCACTGTCATACATGTCACTTTTGACGTTCTGCAACATTGAACTTGAAATTGCAAAAGAATTGCACTGTGAATCTGACACAAGTCTGCTTGCATGTAACAATCCGCACATTGTTTTGGTTGACAACCGATTCCTTACTTTTGTTTTCATTAGATTTATAGTTGAAAAAACTCGTTTCACTGTAGCACTAGAGTGGGGAAGACTCAAAAGGCACCAGATAAATTTGGACAAAAGAGGGAAAACATGTTTTGAATTGGCATATTTCTTTTCCTTTACTTGGGTCCAAAATTCTTGCACTGTAGCGTCACTACCACATGCAATGTCAGTGTTGCGCAGTAGCCCCCATTCAGTATCTATTTGTTGAATTTCTTCGGGTTGCACCAAATTAGGAAAACAAGAAGCAAGTGGTGCAATTGACTGTACTATTTGGATTTTAGCTGGTTCTAACACTTATAACAATGTAAGAAGGGAACCGCTTAATGAAAAACGGCTTAGTATCTGGCAAACTGACTCAATGTAAAAATCAACACAGCGTAATTTGAGAACTTGCACATGTTTGTCCGGCAGAGATAATTTTGTCCGAGATATTTAGACTTTGGCACCAAAATACATGTTTTCCACAGGAAGAAATAATCTGGAATCCCTGTATTCAATTTTATCTATTTCAAGGGACTTCAAATGTTCAGGTTTAATGTAGCAGTCAAGGATAGTTCGCAAAGCAGAAACAACATCAGCTTTCAGGTTGTGGATTTGGGGTTCTTCGCTTTGCATTTGCTTATTTAAACCGTTAAAAACAGGTAAAACAAACTGAAGGAACTCCAGATATAACTTGTTGTATGGTGATTTCAGCTTGTTGAGAATTACCTCAGTTGCTTGCAGTTTTTCTTCGAAAGAAGCATGGGTGAAGTAAAGAATAAGAGCATCATACTGCTCTAATATACGAGAAACGACTAACTCGAGAGTTAACCACCGTGTTTGGCTTGGTTGTAGTAGTTTGTGTGGCTTAGTGTTCACAAAAGTTTGCAACTATTTGAGAGCTTCTACACGCTTTGCACTTGCATGGAAATAATTGAAGATATCGCGAACCAGATCTTCTGGTTCTCGCGGAAGTTTAGTGCAAGCATAGGATGAACATAAGTTGAATGAATGACAAACACATGTCATTTTAAACAAGTGTGGTATATCATTCTTTAGAATAACCGATAAAGAATGTCTTTTACCTATCATAACACTAGCTCCATCTGCGGCTAATCCAATGAGGTTGTCTTTATAAGGAATATTCCTAGAAACAAAAGAGTTTACCACACTCTGGTAAAAGTTAATTGCAATAGTATTACTAACAGATATCAGATCAAAAAATGAATCTGAAATCCTGCAAATACCAGAATCAAACCGAACAACCAAACACAAATGTTTAGAACTAATGTCTGTAGATTCATCCACAATTAGAGAAATTTTATATTCTCTAAGCATTGAATATAGCATTTCTTTACTTTCTAGACCCAAAACATTATTAAGAATAGCTGTTGCTTTTGTTCGAGAACAGGTTATCCTTTTTGCAATTTCAGAATTAGGACATATTGATTTAATTAGAGAGGGCAGATGTTCCATGACATTAAAAGAAATATTATGTTCTGCTAGAAAAGCCACAAGACGAATTTCTGCTTCTTTTACTTTGGTAGTTAATGTGGTGGACTGATGTGCAAATGATAGAATTGTCTGTCCAATTAGCCGATTAGCACACTGAATATGTTTCTCTATTGTTACATGTCTCTCCAAAGCAGTTTTACCACCTGATGCAATATTTATATTATAATCACACACTTTGCAAAATGCAAAATTAGATCCCCTTTTAGAAGATGATAACCAGCCACTAAACTTATCTGCTTGCAACTGAAAAATTAATTTATATTTTGCCACAGTAATCTTACTATTTAATTTGTTAAACCAAACACAGATAATCTGCAACTGTTATGCTAGGGGAGGTGGAAAGAGGATGGAACAAACTAAAGGCATCAGCGATAAGTCTCTGTGGGATAAATAGACACTTATTCTAAATAATGCACGTGTATGCACATAAACACCCAAGATTTACTGCCAGTATAAACTGAAGCGAGAAGTATAAACGCAGTTGGTAAATAACAAGTAGCCTAAATAAGCTACCGGGAACGTCAATATCTGTATACCAGCCAGTTACTATGAGGAAAGTAGGCTTGAGAAATTTCTCCGGTGTGTGCTGAATATGTTATTGTTTATTCGTTATCCAAGAGTCCGGTTTAAAAGTGTATATGTTTTCCCTCCACTTTCTTATCTATCATAGTTTTTCCAATAGCAAGTTCCCTTACGATAACGCAACCCAGATATGGTATAATGTTTGTGTATGCAAGTGATTACGAAATGAATCACTCATTTTTGTACACGAGTACAAGTGCCTTGCATGATAAAAACGTCCAGAAGAGCAATTTCTACGATCTTAAGGGAAAACAAAGTTTAAAAATAATAAAGAAGTAAAAAGCAGGAGATTTTGAGGTTCGCTCGTGTTTTAGCAGTAGAGCAGTAGATTTGCAAAAAAGCAGGAAATCTCCTGCAAAATCAGTAGACATGGCAACCCTGCTCTACTGGAAGACATGAGACTTTCGCTGATACGTCATAAACACACATCACCACACCACTGCATGACTGGTTTATTGTTATGTTCAGATCGCTCTATCATTCTCTTATATTTACACGTTATACACAAACCTTGTCACGCTAATGCGTTGTCTTAAACTAACAGGGGCTTTTATAGTGTGATAAACACTCTACACGAGAAATATCACCACCGTCGTTGTCTTCTGCAAGACTTTCCCTTTCATATACTTCAGATATTTCCTTTCATCGTCTTCAGTTTTCTTCTTCACTGTCACTATATTCCCTACCTTTGATTACAAAACCTTCTATGACATTTTTAAACAGGTCTTCTTGTTGTTCTTCTTCAATATATGTTTGTCTTCCTATTTAATAACGTGTTGACAGGCATTTTCCCACTTTTCCACGCTAATGTCAACATGCTGTTAGCTAAGCTTCATAAATAACATCATCTAATTTAAAAGGGTGTTCTACGAAGCTACCCGTTGCTTTATATCAGCCCAGATGAGTTCTACTCGATTAAGACCCGATGAATAGGGCGGTAATCGGAGAACATTGTATGCATGACCCGCAAACTATCAACGTAAATTTTCGGAACAGGCTTTGACACTTACTTAGGTTGTAAAGCTCCCAACGTAGCACCGTTTCATGGAATGGGGCAAGTCCTGCATCTTATTTTGGTATGAGACGTTGGGGCCTTTTCCAACTGCACACTATGGTACGGTGCGTTATCACAATCGCCAAAACAGATCTGCTAGGCAAGTTAGGAATTAGTGTTTTCATTAACCAGCTTTGTATTTTTCCCAATCATTTTGTGGTACATTAACTTTTATAATTTTTACATAAAAATTCCCAGAAGGCAAGAACTCCCAATAGACACACCAAAATACACAATATATGCAATCCAAGTTTAATTACAGAAACACAGAGGATCATTTGCCCCCTCCCCCTAAGTTACAAGAAATAATTAGGTTACTTATTGCTCTACCAAAAGAAAAATTATGACATCTGTACTTTGAAACGGCAACTCTAGGCCGAGCCCGAGGTATGAAATTATTAATAATTTGTATAATTACCTTTTAGCGAAATTAAATTGTGCTATGTACAACTATTTTTCTATTTACGACCTGTGTAGCTTAAGAAGGGTGATTTAACGATATGTTCGTATTTAGGTTACTAATATTAGAGGAGTAATAAATTGTTTAATGTAAATAATTTAAGCGCTATGTTAAAATACTGTCCACAACGAGATATCTTAGATGCAGGAAAAGTGTCTCCGAGGGCAACAAGTGAGTTTTACGATGTCTCTCTGGTAGCAAAAGTATTGTTCGTACAGCGAGGGTGTAGAGCTTTTGTCCTTTTGTACTGTAATTCGCAGTGACAGGAGTGAGTGAGACAACAAGCTTAACGGTAAAATTAGGAAAAGCCGCGATTTCATGTTAAAATTGAGCAAGAGGGGGTGGAATAGGACCAATGAGATCCAAGTAAATCGATATGATATAGTGAGGCGCGTTGAGTGGCGCTAAAAATGCACCAATAGGAAATTAAGTAGCCCAAGAAGCCCGCGACTACAAATAGATCTGCTAAGACCAAGATCAAGGAGTTACTTCGAAACTACAGGCAGAGAATGATGCTGCCGGATATTTAGATGCCGCGCCAAAAGTTAGTGAATTAAGACAGGTTTCGCTACACACATAAGAATCGCTAGAGGTAAAGAGGTTTGTTAAGTATATAAACTTCGCGTCATATTTCAGTTATTACTTGAGCTAGCCGAGGATAGAGATGAAGAGAAACAGCCCACGTCGAACATCCGGAGTCTACGCGAATGCGGCAGAAAGGTAAGCCACGAGCTACGGGCATTACGAACCGGAACAACTTCGGACAGAAGGTGCTACTGCCGCAACTTTTAATACAAATATTTCAAATTTAAGAAATGAGGGTTATTTTCTTTTAGGCCAAATATATCGTTAAAATCCACATGAAAATTCGGGAAACTGCTCCAAGCAAACTAGACCCCCCCCATGCGGAAACTGAAATGACGCTCCTACAGAAGCACATAGTAACTAATTTATAAACAGAAAGTTCAAAGATAGCATAAAGTCATAAACAGACAGCTGGCAAGAGAGAAGTTACTCGGACTATTGCTGCCGCAAGACTGAACTGATTCTACTCACTGCGCATGCCCGAGAATTGGGGCTCACTCACTGTCCAGATAACCAGTGTGCATCCGGGCTTCACCGACACAGAACCATCGTCTCTCTCTCTCTCTCTCTCTCTCTCTCTCTCTACATATATATATATATATATAGAATAATACAGAATTCAAACGACAAACTTTCAGGGGTTACAGAGAGTTTTAGGTGAGCACTTTGATACGCGATGTTTATGCTCTTTGAGTTCATGGTTGTTTGCAACTGATCAACATCACTGGCCAGTCACTACGCCACTGATAAAACTTTGAGTTGCTACAGTAACGTAGTCATGCCATTTAAACGTTCCATGTGAATCCCTCCGTAACATGTGCTTAAACGCGAGAAATAAAACTGAGTTCACTCCAAACATACATCCCTCTGTTTCGGGGAAAGATGTGTAAACGCTTGTACGGAGTAGGAAACCAGCACCACCAGATTGACAACCGAGTACGCTAATACCTGCACTATTGCTATAGCTAACTGTTGTTGGTCTCTCTGATACTTATGATTTTCCAGATGAAATTGGAGATATCAGTGGTGTACTGGCCCTTGCTGACGGAGCATTTTTCCAGACAAAGCAGAGCTCATAACCTTCAAAGTACCGAATTTTCGAGCTATTACCGAGCTATTTTCACGCTAGTGGGAGCGAGACATTAATTATTTTGAAGTGGAAATCCGTAACTATTCGTATGAGATATTTATTTATTTGAATTTATCAGTAGGAATATTCAAATAAAAGATTATTAGGTAACTTCAAAGTATTTCGTCACGGGCCATAGGTGTACTATGAAAACGTGTTCCTATACCACCCATCCCTCTGTAACCCCTAAAGGTTTGTCGGTTGAATTCCCTAACACCACAGGTGTACTTGTGTTAATGCATTTCAGCATTGCCAATAATTTTTATAAAAACATACTCAATGAAACTCTTAACACAGAAATGTATAGTCTACCATAATTATGTTTCATTCACCTTCCAAATGACCATCGCATTTCAATTGCTACATATCAACCCACAATGAGCACACTGTACGAAACATCATTCCTGACATTAAATCGATTTGTTCCTTTACAAAGATAGACGAGCGTGGCGAGAATCTTCTTGCAGAACTCCAGCGACAGGCACTTCGTGTCTCATTATATCAAGAAGTTCCCTCAACTACATTTGGAGGAAGGTGACAACCTGGAAACGGTGGTTTTCTAACACAATGAAGCTTCTCCTCATTTTACATGAATTGTTCGTGAGTACTTGGGTGCCAAATTTCCACTTAGTGGATTGTTAGGGAATCACAATTCTTCATGTACTATGTCGCTAAAAGCTACACACATTTCACCCGAATTGATAGTAAAAACACTGCATTCCATAGATAGACATACAGATAAGCATTATTTTTTTCAAGTTCTTGGTAGAGGTTACGCCACAAGGATCAACACTTGTTTACATTAAGTGACCTTAACGATTTGGACCTAATTAAAGCTCTAAATACCAAAACGTTCCATAAAATTCTCTTAATTTAATTTTTGTGGAAGTTAGTCTGCATATCAAGGGATTATTTTGTACGCTGTAATGAATGTATATATTTATAAATGTATATTTATTCCAAGGTATGTCTGCATAGGTTATTTTAAACAATGATCACAGAAATTTATATCAATTTTGTTTTCCATCAGGCATCACCTAAATCTACTTTTAAGTCAAAAGGATTTGTACTAAAGGCGATTGACGACCTCTTTCGGTGATGGATGGAACTAAGCACAAGCCGTGACCAACACAAAAAGAAAGGAAACAAAATACTGATAAAGGAATCAAGCTTCGCACCAGTTGTTGAAAGCATTGGCTGTGATATAGATATATCTACATATATCTAACATTCAATTATTTATAACAAATATTGTGGTAAATCTATACTAGTTTAAATTATGAACGTGAAATGAATATCGAAGATAGCAGAAACAAATAAAGGGGAACAAAAAGCATACGTTATCACCGAAATTTGAACCTAGATTAGCCAGTGCCTAAAGCGTGTGCGTTACCTCTAAGCAATACATGCTTGAACTTCAGGTCTGTTGCCATATCTAGTTAACACGAGGCGCTATAATAGTAGCCATGGTTTTTATGCTAAAATTATTTATTTATCGTATTTAGGGTACTTTTGATGACTTACGATTCAGATCGGTCGAATGGGTTCTGGTTGTTCCTCCTATTTGTATAAAACAATGAGCATATCATCAGACTGAAGTACTTTTGTGTACTTGAAGCATTGGCTAGCAAGGAATGGGAAGGATATTACAGCAACGTCCCTCTTTCTTTATCAGGAAGATATACAAATGCGAAACATGATTCAAGAGACAGCCTATTTGTGTGTTCGACAAACCATGACGTATGCTGCAGAGACTGTTAATGAAGTCTGGCTGCAAGCTGGAAATATCGACTTGTGTAAACCGCGTTGCAGTGCGTTGCGAAATATTCTGGTCTTAGACAATTTTTCCATGACTGGGTGCTAAATTTTCAGGACATGTTATTATGGTAAAGTCAGATGCAGCAAAGTCCGAATAATATATAAATAAGAATATATAATCTAAAACTATATATGTATTTAAGGATTTCAAATCTCTGTATAGTTAAAGTGAAAAGCATTACTGGTATTTTTGTGTGTGTGTGTGAAAGGTAAGCTTTCCAAGCACTTCATGAGTCCAGATCTATTAAATTTATACTTTTCATAGCTATTCACGGTCATTTTCAACACATGAGCGCAATTAAGGACCTAAAACAGCATTTATCTAAAAAATCTCATGTGTTACATTCACATTACTTTACCCTGTATAGTTTATTTTTGGGTATACAAATTTTTTTTATGAAAGTCCATTTTTCTATCTGCTTCATTTTTAATGGAGATAAACCGTTAAAGAAATAGCTAAATTACACGTTTTCTTATATATACAAAGGGAACAGCAAGAGTCAAATGTTTAAGAACTGGACGCTATATGCTGACATCCTGTTCCATAGTCCTTTCGTGCAATCGGGAAAAACAACTGAATGTCAACAGGTCTTTACTTAAATGCCAAGTTTGGTATTTATCCGACTTTTCGTTTTTGAGTTATGCTGTTAGCAGTCACACAGACAGACAGACATACAGACACACAGGACCTTTTTCTAAAAATGTCTTTTTTGGATTAATGGACCTCAAAATATGTATTTCCGGTGAAATTTCGATATCGAATTTTAGGGTGGAACGTAATACCTTCTCTACCTACTATGTACAGTCGAGTGCAAAAAAGCGTGCCGATGCTTTTGGTTACTTTTAATGTTTTCCATTCCTGAATGTTGGCAGAATCATATCATTTGTGTTTCGCGCTTGCCTTAAGTGAGCTATCCTCTAATTGATTTTAGCTGAAGTCCGATACGCTGGCATTATCCTATTAAAAAGGGTGAGGTCTGGCTGGCCGATGAAAGGTGTGAAGAATCAATATATGTCACTTGAATGGTTGAAGGAATATTACTCCTTGGTTCGGCATTCAAGCATTAACCTCTGTAACGAATGAGGGATGGAAGGCGCAGCAGAGGCGTGTTAATTATTGATTCCCAACCTAAACCGTGGTTCCTCATATCGTCAGTTTTTTTTTCACTCGAGTACTGGTAGAGAAAGCGAAAATAGATCTTCTAGTATGAGACAAAAACTTGTACCTACTTGCATCCTTTACTATCGCTCTTCTGCAGATCAATTTGCACAACTAAAGTATCATAGTGGTTATCATATTGGCTGTTTGTATTATTAACATTTTCACCTTCGGTTTATTTCTTCTTCTTATTACTTCATGGCCAAGAAGTCGCCGTTTCAATCTCTTATTTTCGCATTGTTTCCTAGGCCACCTTAGGAGACTGAGTGTTTTCCTCCTTTTTTCTGTTAATAGTGCGTAACCCCGTTTTTATTACAAACTACACCACAAGCGGTGGACATTGATTATATGTGAAATGCGTTGAAAAAGAAAAGGGAATATGAGAGAGAAACGTTCCAGACCTACGTTTTAGGGTATCCCCCCGGCATTTTCCAGTTATGAAGACTGAGGTAAACCTGAAAAAACCTCACCGGAGGAGAGCGGTCCTGGCGGGAGTTGAACCGCAGACCTCCCAATCGCGAATGCAAGCTTTAACGACCTCGCGCATCCGTGTCCACCTGACCGATATTCAAGCATATGACTCCTACTTTGTGGCACTCTGTTTAAACGTAAAATATTCTTTGGATACATTTTTTTTCCTAATATGCAAGTTAGGCTAGTCTACACGACTTCCCATGCAAGCATATACTTGAAGTAAGAAGCTCTTTTGATGCGCATTTTCTTCCCGGTTTTTATGTTTCTTTCACTGTTTTTTTGAAGTGAAATCTCCAGTCTGTATTCCCTGGTGGTTTTTATCTCTTCCTGCATTCACCTAGCCACTGGGATGTAAATTACAACTGTTTGTAAAGTACAGCGTTCAAGAAGTTCAACTGCCACGTTTTTCGGAATGCATTCCCAAGAGCAATATGAACATGAAAGCATACAAAATATTTACGGGAGTTCTAGGGACTCTCTTTGTTTTATGCTATAAGAATCAATAAATACAATAAAATAAAAATAGTATAACCCACGAAAATACTATCTTATACAAATAATAAATGTTTGGACCATAAACATTAGGATGATATCATTTGTGAATAAAAACATAAAGAACTCGTTATCACATACTTTTTCATTACTAAAATTTCTAATACACTTAATTTTTAATATTTTTATCGTGTAATTTTGTTTTAACACGTTTAGTAATTTTAATTTAAAATACTTGTTTTAAAGAAACAAGATAGTGGGATTTCTTATGTAAAGGAGTATTTATGTTCCTTATATAATGGAACTTAGTAAATCCGTTTTTATTTTATTTTTCCAGTTTTATGAAGTCGTCCTTTATTGAGATGAAAACATCAACCCATAAGGTAGGCCATATTAAATCTTTTTCTCTTGTTTCTGTTGAGCACTTAGCGAGTAGAATGAGTACAATGTAAAATGTTAGATATCTCATCACTAATTCGCCCGCAAAATTTCACTGGCGTGATACTCTTACCTTTATAAAGTTAGGTATTTCTATATCGGTAGGCTGCCTGCCAACTCACTACGTAACTCAGTTGTAATTTTCACTTGCATAATAGAATGTCTATGAAAAGGTCCTGTATACTGGAAAGTGACATATTTGAGTTTTATTTTGCTTTGTTTAAGGGCGTTCAACTCCTAGGTCATTAGCGCCCTCACATAATTGATGCATTTGTAACAGTTACAAACACTGTGTTTTAAAGTCATAGGTATAGGAAAAAGTTATACAACGTAGGGGGGCACCTAGCGCATCCGCGCCATCTGTCCGGCACTTGCTTACGCCATGACCTAGAAGCACACCTAAAAATGAGAAGGAAACGGAATGAAAGGGAAATGATGGAAAACAGATCGTGGCATATGAGAAACCACCCCTGCATTCACCTACCAGCCAGGGAAAACCACGAAAGCCCCAAGGTCAGAGTTGGCGGTAGACAGGAACCGAATCCGGGTCCAGCCAAATGCAAGCCTCGCGGGTTACCGTGCTCGGTTTTTAAAGTCATTAATCCTGTTTCATAATTTCAGGTTTAATTTGTTTGGCTAAATTGTCATACTGTTGCCCTCGTTTGTGTCACTTTTGCCCGCATTAGGTCTTTCTTTTGCCCACCTAAATTAGGAATAAGGAAGTGAAAAAGCAATGAAATTACTTACCTTAGGAGTGATTTTAGAACATGATGTGGTCTCTCCAATATCTAGTACCAACCTACCCACCCGTTTTAAGTGTTTTATTTATATAGGCAAATAGCGTTAGGAAGAAAACAAACGTAGCCATTTTTCCATGCAAAGTGGGTACTGCCAACCTAAATAATCAGTGAAATGCACTGAATATGCGATGTGCTGTTGTTTTGTGAACGTGAATCATTGGAGTTTTAGACGCGCAGATCCCTGGGCTACGCTCTGTCGTCGCTTCGCATCGGCCGCAGCTTGCTGCACTCCTCTCCTTATAAAAAACATCCCTCGGCTACGCTTTGAGGCTGAGGGCCCTCAATCTCTCGGCTACGCTTTGAGGCTGAGTATCTTACCGGCTTCGGTGGCATTATTCATATGTTGGCAGCATTACGTTAGAGCAGCGTAAGACCTAATGCGGGCAAAAGTGACACAAACGAGGGAAACAGTATGACAATTTACCCATTTGTTTTTCTGTAATCGTCATCTTGTAATTGTTTTACCCTATTTTGCTGATCTCTCGCTCACAGTTTTAAGCAGCATATGGGTGTTATTGGTCCTGAATAGGGTGTTTGTGTGCTTTTATTTTTTAAATTAATTTATATTAAACGCAAAACTTTTAAATAGATGTACTAAAACAACAATTTCGTCAAAACCGGGTTTCTGAAAACGTTCAAAACCAAAGCGTTCTCGTAGCACCTGAAAAATCAAACTTCGTTTATGTAGGCTGATGTCCTCAGTAACAAGGGTAACGTCTTTCGTATAATCGGATTTAATTATGTTTTTGAGCTTGTGCAATGCAGTGATCTTTCTTTGGTTTCAATCTTACGCTTAAGTATATTTTGTACTATAGATGATGCGGACGTAGGTAACTTCCCTTAAATTTAAATTAAATGAGTTGTAACATGAATCACATGGCATAAGCTACAGTGATGTCACCTGACAGAAGTATAAAACTATACTTATTATATTAAGTTCTCCTTTCTTAAAGCAATCAATGTAATTCGTGTTCAAACAACCTTTCGAAATACATTCAAAGTTATACTTATATTCCTAGTAAATGCTTCAAGAAAACGCATCTTACTTAAAACACTGAATTTTTAAAACCAGGTCCTGTACAAAAGAAGCATACAAAGAAAGATAATTTTAATTTACAGTTTAGGTTCCTTTCTTTTAATGTGGATTGCGAAAAAAAAAGAGCAGAAAAGAAAGGACATACAAACGAAACATAAATCATCCCAAATATTTCGGGTTCAGCCTCTTTCACATTGGGATAGCGTGTCTGCCACACATTCATGAGGTCCCGAGTTCGAATCTCGGTTAGGCTGAATTACCCGGATAAGGCCTTTTTCCGGGGGCTTCCCTTTCCTGGAAATATGAATGTTGGGTAACTTTATGCTCTGTGAATCCCGGGCTCATTTGAGCATCAATTCACCTATTCCATTCATCCACCAATATGAACTAACCGGTTGGAAGACGCTAAACTTATACATACCTATATGTTCTAAAGGCGAACGCAGTTGTGGATATGTATGCTAATTTTTTTCAACCACTTTTCGGAATGCAAAGATTTTAAATGAGTACAAACATTTCTTCCTGCTCTGCAGCGCAGTGAGTAGGGACGCGTTGCTCCCTTCCGCGTCCGGAAAGCTACTGGGTTCAAATCCAACCATGGAGAGGGAGAATCATGAATTTTCGCCCATGAATAGGAACAGCGCCCAGTCCGCAACCTGATGAATATTATAAACTACGATTGTTAGCGGTTTGTGCGAAAAGCAATATTCCGGCTGTGAAACGCGTGATGTTGACCATATTAGCTCTCCGAACCATATGGATGATAGTCCAACTATGTATGTCATATGTTTGTGGGCGTGAGGCTGGCAAACGAGTTGGTAGGCCTTGGCCCTTCATGGTTTATGTGCACAGATTCTTCTTCTTTTCTTCAAGGTATACACATAACTGGGCTGTTCCGTCTTTCAAGAATCCCCAGCGATCTCTTTCTGGGTCTGACTACAGATCTTCCTCCTGTATGACTGTACCTTCATATTTGTTTCGGTAGTCTTGGATCTGGCAATCTTTCTACGTGTTCCTTCCACCACCGCTTAAGTTCTGTAGTTGTCCGTTTATATTAAAACTTCTTAATTCCTTTGTCAGATTATTATTATCACAAGGAGTTCACAGCTATTCTTAGGATCAAATATATAAACATATTAAGACTTTTGTTTGTTAATCCTTGTATTTTACAAACAATTATCGAGATACATGCATGTATAAATCTTCCCAACTATTAATTCTCACGTTTATTTAGATGCTCTACCTAAACACCAACTCAGAAGTTGTTTTCTCTTCTTCCAATTAATATAATGAATCCTTCGGTCGCATTTGTACTCCTTTCTGGATCACTAGTAACTTCTATGTGTGTGTGTGTGTGTGTGTGTGTGTGTGTGTGTGTGTGTGTGTGTGTGTGAACAGATAAGGGACAAATTCAGGACACTACGAGGGACGAATTGTGTGTAAGCTGTACACGTTCCATGTATTACACGCGACATATAACTTTGCGCTCTGGTTGGTGTCGCTGTTATCGTGTTTACGTGTAGCGGCTGGTGAGCCATCACTCACAACACGCTTAGTTTCTCCTTTGGCCACGGATAAACAAACGAAAAACAGGTAGCCCCAGGTAGTAATGAAGACACGTCACGTAAACGACTACAAAACCATCGTAGAAAATTAAACAGTTTGCTCAGAAAACTTGTTAATGAATTCCTGTAATTGAAAGCTAGATTTCACTAAAAGAGTCATTAATTGCTCCTCAGAAAGGTGTAAACTGTCTTTTAAGTATATTACTAATTGTGGAACGTTATATATCCATCAATATGTAAACCACGTAATTTCATGTAAAATTCAATTCGATCTTATGCAGTAAATCCAAATTAGTGGTCATTATAATAAGTTTTCACACGAAAAGCATAAAAAATCCGAAGGCAAGAAATAACTAATGCTTCCTCTGTCTACCCGGAAAATGCAAGAAGAACCAAGTTTATAAGTTAAACAAACATCTGCAAGACCAATAAGAGAAAGCTAAATGAATCGAAAAAGGCCACAAATTCCTGTTACTCAATGTGGCAAAGGAACAAAGTGAATTTCAGCTCTTCTGGTATTTTGTAATAGCTATGGTAATCTTTGTACTATGTGGTATTTTTAACCACACACGACTGCTACCATTTGCGCAATGTGCTATTTTTAATTAGTTATAACTGTAAAGATGTTTTAGAAAGAGTGTAATATCAACTAATATTGCGTGCTGGGCCCCTAGATTGTTTTACGAGTAGAAGTATGCACACTCTTCAAAGGATAATAATCTAGTCGTTGGCTCATATGAAAGACGAGGAACAAAGAACAAGGTTGATAAACAGTACAACAAATAAAGCGTTTTGTTCTTTCTTCTTATATTCTATAAATCATTAAAAAATTAGAAAGACTATACAATTCCAATCACATTCGGTTTACAATTCAAAGCCTTTGTTCTTCTTGCTAACTAAATTACGAGAATTTGATGCAGTAATTTGTATCACAAATTACTTAAATGTAAATAATGATTGTAATATGAATATGCATTTTTATGTGACATCGATTTGAGATGTTTCTTGACTGTAATTATTGTTGATAAGTAAGTTTATACGACCTTACTGAAACTGTCAATAATAGCGCGCAATAATGCAGAGGGGGGGGGTGAGCTGTTTATCATTATTGGAAACGAGGAAGTTGCGTAATGTTGGCGCGTTTTTCCTTGAGAATCTTCTGGAATATTTCCCTAGAGCATATGTATTCATAATTTTCATTGGATATTAAAATAGACGCTAATGTTGGCGCGTTTTATTAGCCAATTGCAGTTCAGTTCTAATCTTTAGGCATATCGGTGTGTATGGGTATAAAAGCAGTAGGTTGGAGGTAAATTCAGTCCAGTTCATCAAAAATCTGTGTACACTACACGTCGTCTTCAGTCAGTCAGTTCGTCGAAAGTATTTGTACGGCAAACGTCGGGTATCGATTCACAAGTTACGCGCAGCAGAATTATGAATAGTCTAAAGTGTTGTAAGGTTAATTATACAAAAAGTTGAAGTACGTGGATTAAAAGTGATCAGTAAGAAGTTATTATAAAAGTTTCAGTTTGGCGAGTGTTAAGATCAATGTATAAATGTGATAGTTAACGTGTTCGACAATAAATGTGTAAAACAAATTTCTTCATCAGTGTTATATTTGGATAAAAGATTCCTTTCCGTTTACACACCCTGATCAAGAGACATGTTCGACCGAGAAATAATAGCTAGCCGGAGGACAGTAAACAAAAATTAAATCAAATAACAGTCGCATTCTTTCGAACACTAACACTGCTGCAAATTGCTAACACCAGATGGAGCTACAAACCGAACAAATGAATGACGTCACAAGATGGCTTCACATGAAGTAAACACACAAACACAAACATCACAAGTAATAACATTATAAGTAATACCGTTACAAATTTAACGTTACATATTTCTTTAAATGAACAATTACTCTAATTCCGAATTGACCGTACGCCACACACAAGGAATTTATAAAATTTAGAACTACTTATAAAAATGCAATAAAGGCGCATGGTCGTAGCTACTTCCCAAAGCCGCAAGCTAAGTTTCCTTCTTCGGCGATAGCAGATTCTCGCCTAGGCTTGCGTCTTCGTGCTCGATCCAGCTCGGCTGGGACCTGCAGAGGAAGGTCACATGATCTGACATCGTGCAGCAACCGCGCCACGCAGCGAGCAACCAGCCCGCCATATATGGCATGTAGAGTGGAGTTCCTTCCAAACGTAAGCCAGGAAACCATGCTAGGTTACATCGCCCCTTCTCCAGGCAAAATAATCTGGCGATGCTGACAGGTGAAAAGGCAGTTGACACATGATACTCAGTCACCCTTCAGCTGAAGAGACGAAACATGCTGCAACAGGGGAGCCATCCATGGCTCACTCAAAAACGAAAAGTCGTATAAATGCCAAACTTAATATTTAAGTTCAGTATCTTCCGAAAAAGCGACACGAAGGTTTTCAAGAAAATCCCGCCTCCCCAAACTACCCTTTACATAGAAAATGTTTCGAACCTTTTTTACTTTTTAAAAATGCTTCTAATAATTTTGATTAAAATTCATATATTAAAAATGTTTTCATGACAAATAAAATGTATATTTTGAATTTTCTTGGTATGGCCTTTGACTTCATCTTTATTCGGAAGATTGTTGCGTAATCTTCTACAACTGGTTAAGGGAAAGACGAGAACGTACTACAGAAAACATGTACATCTCTTTAAACCACACAATTTACTTCAAATAGCTTTTTCGTGGTATCAGCCATTTCCGAGATGTTCGTTATTTACAGTCCGAATTCTTCAATACTTTGTTATTCTTTTTAAGTCCATTGATTTTTAGTTGTTTCTGGCGATTGCATGGAAACAACATGAAATCTTAAGGCCAGCATAAGGGGCCAGTTCTTAAACATTTCACTATCACTGTTTTCTTTGTAGCCTAACGAAATGTACAGTGTAGCTATTTCTGTAAATATTTATCTGGATTAAAGTGAACTAGTTAGAAAAATAAATTTTCTAAGAATAATTTGTATATCTACTAACAAATTATAGAGGGTATAGAAGATTATGTGAATGTAACACATCAGAGTTTTTTTTTAAATTGCAACGGTGGGATTGTGGCTGCAGATTCAATTTTATTCTTAATCTATGACATCTGTTTCAGTTATAGTTCATGCTTTGCTAAAATTGGCAATGTTACTGGTAAAATTCTTATTTAAGAAGTTCATTGAACCAAATGAGTGGACCTTTGCTGAACGATATACTTCTTACGTAAAAGTATAAAACTGTTCCTGAAGTACAGAAATTAACGAACCCTTTTGCATTATGTAATACTTAAAAAGTCTTAAGTTTAACTTATTTAATTTTATTGAATCTGCTGACACCAACCAGTTTTATGTTCCATTTACCTTTAACCTCACTTTTAGGAGAATCGATTTTTTTACATCCCAACGCTTAGGAAGCTTTGTACAATTATTTACAATTACTATCACACAATCCCATATCAGCGCTTAATTTACCAAAGCTATTATTAAATGGATTATCATATGAAATGCGCTTTATATCATTAACAACCTCCATGGATGAGCATAGCCACGTGTGGTCTTATTTTAGGAAAAGCTATATCTGGGCTCTAATATTAAAAGTACTAATCAATTACTAAGATGGTTAATTCAGAATTTATTATTTTTTGTATGATTGATATTTTTAATTAATATTGTTTTTTTTGTTGAAGAAGATTAAAGTATGTATTTGGATATGATAAGAGTTAAAGTATAGGCGAAAGGAGGGCGCGAAACTAGGGCAGAGCCCCGGAAGTAGGCCGCAACGGTCCTGTTTGCTTCTACCGTGACCTTTGGGAGGGAGGAGGAATGAGGGGAGAGATCCGAAGGGTGACCAGATCCGGATGAGGGGCGTAAGCATGAATGGGTTCCCTAACGTTTCCAGATTAAACGCATCCGACGCTGCCCCAGTATACCCACAAGTCACCGAATCCCCGGTGGTTCCTTCTGGTGGGGCACACTCGCAGGCGGGTCCTAACTGAGCAGTCCCACAACGACGTCAGGAAAAAAAAACACAGAGCGCACATTCAACGTCCAGCCACAATCTGCCGAACACCGCGCCTGGCTCTCCAACCCCTGAAACAGATGACAAGGAAGATGATGTGTACAGGAAATGAAGGGCAGGAAGCCATGGCAGAGGATGAACCACTCCAGCTTTTGCCTCCCGACCCGGGAAAACCACGAAAAACCCATGTGTCAGTGGTCGGCCGCCCCGGAGGTTGAATCCGGGACCTCCCGAATACGAGTCTCTCATATTACCTTGGCGCAACCTGCTCTGTCCACGTAAGAATTAGTTGTCTAACTTTTCCATGGTTGGGAAATAAAGTCTCAATATTCTTTAACGATGTAGTAGGCCAGTTCTTGTGATTTAACCCCACAAGAATTCGAACTCGGATTGCAGTAATAAAGACATGCACGTTACTCCACCATTTTTGTGGCTGCTGGGAATTTTATTGATATGTGATTTATTTTCCTTCCTAGGGGTGAATATCAAATAGTTTAGAACTAGATACTCTAATGCATTTACGCTGTCCCTTCGCACAATCATACATTGTCGAAATGACAATGACTGAGAATTTATAAAAGAGAAATACAAGACGTCTTGAGCTAGTAAGAGAAATATAAAATATTACCGTATTTGGATGAGTAGTCGCCTAAATAAATAGATCCGCTTAACTGAAGTGGCTAAGGTGAAATAAAAACGAATAAATACAGAGGGTTAAGCAATTATATTTGTACTTCACACTCTCACTGCATGTTACTGTAATCTGACTTATCGAAACATTCCTTTAATGCTCTTTGACAGTGCCACAGTAAATCTGTAACCTTTGGATTATAGGGATAAAAAATGATCTATTCATTCCACATACGGCAAATACTTTTGCAGCGGAATGCCGTAACTCCAATAAAAAACAGATGATGCACAAACAAAGTAGCAGATAACGATATATGGTTGAAAGGATGGATTGTTGTTGCATAAACCGCCTCTTACAAAGGTATTCTCTCTATGCTAATAAGCATATGCATGAAAATAGATTTTGCTTGGGAAGATTTCCGTGGTCGAGTCTACTTTCCCAGATCCGCAGATTCATGAAGGCAAAAGAAAATTATCTTCCTAAAATTGTCCCTCTATGTTAGTCGTTAATTTATCTCCTCATTCTCATAGTTGTTTCCACTTACGTTCTTTCTGCTTTTGTAGAAAATTTTCTCGTCCTTCCTGCTTATAGTTTACATTTCAAAATATAATATTCTTAAAATTAAACTATTAAACCTAGTCTGAAGAGTAAACAATGATATTAACATAATTTGTATACAGAATACTAATAAATTATGGAAATACATTTCGGGATATGATTTTTGTCATTACAGTTACATATAAAGCTATCTGAAAATTTGGACATGCTAGCTTTACTTTAGCTGGCAGCTCTGCTTCATGAAGTGCATTTCCTTGTGTGTCATGCCATTGGTGTTGTAATCAGTAAATATGTAAAAGTGATAAAATCTTATCAAAAGGAAATACAATGTTTACAGAAATCATCTGCTAGTGTTTGTTTTTCCCTAATCTGTCTTTATTCGGTATTATTTGTGATGTAGTAATTCGGAGCTCACAATTAAGTGAGCTGAGAACATACTGGTAGATTTTTCAACTCATTTGAAAAGTAGAGAAGAAGAGGTGATTAAACGGAAGGGGACTTCTCGCGCTCTGCAACCTGGGATGAGGTGAAGGAACTGCAAGAGGCTACTCCGTAGATAGACAAGGCACAGAGACGCCCGAAAGTCCCTAACATTTCCAAGCTCGCAGACCCCACCGAGAGACGGCGAAGGACGATCCACCAATCAAGCAGCATTCTGGTGTCCGCGGGAAATACTCTTTCCATTGAGCATGCATCCGCACCATCTGTCCAGCACCTCCATACGCCACGAAACCTAGAAGCACACCTGAAAGATAAGAGGAAAACGGAATGAAAGGAAATGATAGAAAGGAAATAATTTTAGGTAAGAAACCAACCCAGGATTCGCCTGAATACCCCGGGAAAACCATGAAAAGCCCATGGGTCAGAGTAAGCGGTCGCCGGAGATCGAATTCGGAACCTTGCGAATACGATTCGCAAACGTTACCGCGGACCACCTCGCTCGGTTATCCATTGCTAATCTCCGGGAAAGAAGTACCTGTAATACAGGTATAGATGCGGCCAAACAGTTTCGGTAATTAGAAACGTATTTGTTAACAATTGGCACCACTAAATAGTTTGTAAAGTTAATTGATAATAAGCTGAAGTGTTTTAAAGGGTTTATATAATAATAACAATAACAATAAGAGATAATTTTAGTTAACATGGAAGAATGAAACTCAGAAGCAGTCTAAGGCAAGGAACAACCTATGTCAGCATTAGTATTGTTTAAAAAGAATATTCTCTGCAATATTTTTCCTTCACATGAATGTTTAATGAAGACCTATCATCTCCATAATCAGCGCATTCGTTATAGAGATGCACAAAACAATCCTTATTGGCTTCAAGCCAGGGGATGGCTCGTATTTTCTAGTAGATATTTGCAACTTCTCAAATTTATTGCAATTTAGAAGGTTTGTGGTTCTTAAGCCGACAGAAGTATAATGATGAAAACAGTACCAATAATGAAACATTCAAACTCAATTCAGAATCAAATTATGAAATGTACATCATGAAAATAAAAATATTTTTGCAATATATGGCAAACTCACTCCGAAATTTGTGATTTATCTGTCACATTTACTGAGATGAGATGGCTATAGGTCGTAAAAATTTTGGAATGATATTTAATGTAAGACAAATAACAAAGTAGGCTTACATTCAAAGCGATAATTATTTTATCATGATTTTCATCAGGAGTCAGAAAATTAAAGGTATTTGCAACTTCGCAAATCACCTTTAAGGAACGATGTCGAAAACATGACTGAAATTAGAGAATTTTCAGTGCACATTGATTTGTATTACTGATGTTTGCTATTTATACTGCATATTTATAGTACTAGAAGAAGTATTCTAGTATTCCACCCAAAAATTCGATGTGGAGATTTCACCGGATACATATGTTTCGAGAGCCCTGAATTTAAAAAAAAGTGCATTATAAAGGGGTCTGTGGGTGCGTGCGTGTGTCTGTGAGGCCCCACCCCAAAATGTACGATTGTACCAAACTTAGTATTTAGGTTCAGCATCTTCCAAAGATAGGACAGGAATATTTTAAAAAACTCCCCCCCACCATAACCTAAACTTTATTTGTAAGATTTTAATTAAAATACCACATGTTTAAGATATTTACATAACAAGTACATCTTCAACTTTCAGGAATAGCCTGTGAAGTACTCTTCACTCGAAAGAAATTTTTCATAATTTTCTATAACTGTAAACGTTAACGGTTAGACAAATACGTGCAGTCGGGTACAAGAAAAACGCACCAATAAGAGGAACGCAGTTTAAGTTGGCAATCAATAATTAACACGCCTCTGCCCTCATTCGGTTACAGAGGTTAATGTTTGAATGCCGAACCAATAAGAGCCGGACTCATTCAGGGATTTGTGTGGGCAGTCTTTGGTAGCATATTGTTTCAAACATTCAGGTGGCATATATCGATTCTCCACCCCTTTCATCGGCCAGCTAGGCCTGACATTTCTTCATAGTGTAATGCTAGCGTATCGGACTTCAGCTAAAATCAATTAGAGGACAGCTCAACTAAGGTAGGCGTGGAACACAAATGAGAAGATTCTGTCAACATTCAAGAATGGAAAACACTAAAAGTAACCAAAAACATTGGCACGTTTTTTGCACTCAACTGTTCTCCACAAAAAATATGTATCACTTTAAAATACACAGTTTATTTCAAATAGATTTTTTTTTTGTGGCAACCTCTTTGTGTATCATCAAGTCATTTCCGAGATATCCGTTATTGTGTGTTTGAATTTTTCAGATTTTTTGTTATTTTTTGAGTGCCGTCGCAATTCAATTGTTTTCGCGATACCAGGCCTGTCTGTAGTGAACAGTTTTAGAAACATTCGACTATCGTATCTCCCATATTCTCTCGTGCCTACAAGGAAAGTTTAATGAAAGCATTTTTGCAAGCGTTTTTTATTTCGTTAATCTCGATTAACCTAAAGTGCACAGAAAAATAAAACTCTTCCAATAATAGATTGTTGAGGAGATATAGAAATAAACGATAGTGGGTAGCTAAAGCTTACAGTTGTTTAACTGTAGGTAACATTGGGGACCGATAACAAAAGTTAACTGCAGTCAACTGCTGTATCAACCTTTCTGCACAATAAGGAATACGGAATAAATATTATAGGTCATAAGTTTCCAAAAGGTGGCCTCGTAGCTCAGTCGGTAGAGCACCTGCCGGCTTTGTGAGGGTCTTGGGTACGAAATGTTCAATACTTTTATCTTAAACATTTAACAATCGCTGTTCCCTTTGTAACCTAACTAAATGTGTAATATAGCGGTGTTTTGCACAGGTTTATCTCGATTAAAATGAAGTAGATTGGAAATTAAACTTACATAAACATAGTTTGTGCATTAAACACATATTTACTAATAAACGATAGAGGGTAGAGAAAGTACGTGAATGTAACGCATTATATATTTTTCATCTAGGAAGTCTCTAAACGTACGAGTGGTAGGAAAAGTAGCAATTATTTCAAGAACACACGAGCCATGACCTAATAAAGTTTTAAACTTATGTCAGGCAGCAACTTGTAAGAATGCTATGCATCAGTTAGTAAAATAGGGCTGAGTACGCGAGATCTGGTGATGTCCAATTGAAATTAGATAACATCTATAATATTTTGTTTACTTTCACACTTATTCAATATCGATTAGGTGTTCTTATACCAATCCTATTTTGAGTGTTTCAAGAAGCAGTAATAATATTTTATTATCTGTAGCAGGAATATTAATCCAACCTCCATCATCATACTTTCTTCACCCTTATGAATAGTCTGACTTGGTATAGGCACCCTCCTGCTGCTAAAAGCATTTCTCTTGGCTCGTCTTTTTATCTGGTTGTCCTCTGTGGTTTACTCAGCTTGGGGGGGGGAGGGAGTGCAGAGCTTCTCTGTATGGAAAGGCAGCTGGGCCCGAGTCCTCATCTCGCAAATTATGACCACACGCCTATATAATTACAAAAAATGGGCTTACTGCTCACGCTGGAGGTGCGCACACAAAGTTTTACCATTCCACAGACACCCCTTCTCCCTTTTGCCCTTCACGGACAAGGGATCTAAAGAGGTATTACCTATCTCCTGTTCCCCTTGCAAGGGAGATGGCATTATCTTTCCTTTCCCTGTTAATGTGCATATCAGACGTAAATTTACGAGCGTTTGTAATTAAAACTTGAAAACAGCATGTGTTGTACACGAGAAAAATAGAAGAATTAGTAAGCAAGGATGTTCCTCTCCTCTTATTACGTATGTATTTCTTGTTTAATTTTATGTTTAGATTCTTCTAGAGCAGTATGACAGTTTAATGTAAGATCATTCAAAGTTTATATTGTTTTCTCCTGTTGCTAAAAGTACTCTATTTTATTGATATTGAGCATACCAACATTTGAAATTTTATAAACATTGCTGTCTTTAAGCAAAATTTTTTAAAATGTTACACATACTGCTATACCATAATATAAGAGTATTTTAAATTTTATGCAGACATCTTTAATATTTTAAAGAAACAAACACATTTTCATTATTTCATAGGTTAATTGATCGGGTGCATGACAAGATAGAGAAATCATAATTTAAAGAAAATGAACCTACAAACTGCTATTCAAATACTATTTCGGAAAACTGTATCTAGAACTTTTTAATTATTTTTATGTATCAGAAAAAATGAAACACTTGAAAATATGGAATTAATTGTTCTTTCACACAAGCCGTGTGTTGGAAAGGGTTGAAAAGGAGGAATCAGATGACTGAAAAATTCAATGCCATAGCCGAGATTTGAATTTTTCAGTCATCTGGTTCTACCTTTCCAACTTGAAAATATAATTTTTTCACAATTTATCCTCTGTGATTAAATTTGTTACTCATGTCTTTGGCGATTTAAAAGCGTAGCATATTCAAATGGTTGTTTTGAAATTCATTATTTCTGAGCTGCTGCTGTAAATTTGAACAAATATGGTTACAAGTTACATCTAATAGAACACTTTGAATATGCAGAAATATAAGAAAAATCAAAGTGGAGCAAAAAGCACTTGAAATAAATACTGGTCGTGTGCTCATGGGTATTTAAATGGTCATGTGATGAGGTGTTAAAAGGCTCCGAAAGGGGGAAAAACAGTATAGGTAACTCAATGGGGTAATCCCAAGTAAACACTGGCGAATTAGCGCGAGCGAGCGAGTTTCTTTTTTTTTAATTTCGGTTTATACAGCACCTTTAACCACTATGGTCTTATCTGCGGCCCTTTCTTTGGTATATATTATTGCCTATAGGCATTGTGTTAACTCGTATTCGCTTGTCTTTGGGTTTCTAGAAAATTTTGAGCTTTAATCATTAAATCACTTAGCTTACTTCCAGACTATGGGGAGGATAGGGAATAATCTTGACCAGATCAAAATTCCCACCCTACAGCCAGGAATCCAACCCGGACCTCTTGCACAGCAGGCAGGTGCTCTGTCGACTGAGCTGTGAAGCCAGATGACCTTCATTCTACGATTATTGCTTATTAGCAAAGACAACGAGCGGATCGCGCTCATTGAGAGACACTTCCCTGCAGTGAAGTTTATAGTTCGTCATCATAGACAAAAATACATCGAAAAGGTCTTAGAATATTTTCCACTTCGGTTACACCTGCTTTATTTTCCGTGAATAAACTCACTTTTTAGACTGACAAATAATTAAAATGCCTTTATTTAACTTATTTGTATCCGCTCATACGTGTTTTTTAAATTGTATTTACTCTGTCCAACATTACGGACAATAACCAACAAACCTGAGAGCACGCAGTGTTTCACTTCTATTTTTCGCTTGCTATTATAAATGTTATTGTTGTTGTTATCATTATTGTCACCATCATCATCATCATCATCATCATCATCATCTAACGATGCCGTTATGCTGACTTCGTCCATTTAATAGGTGGTTTTTCCCCTATTGATTGATAGGTTGTTCCAACCGTCCCCGTGTATCCATACGACATTTCTGAGAACCGCTGGTGTAGTAGGAGTAGTGGATTTATAGGGCGCTAATGCACCAGTTCCACGCTGACTTGTATTTACTTGAAATTGCCCCGTGAAGTTCTGCAACTATTTTAACGCATGGAGGGTTATCTCCACACGTCAAATACGGCGCAGTTGGGCCACCTGGTGTATAACCGAGCGAGCTAGCGCCGCGGTAACACGTGGCTCGCATTCGGGAGGTTCCGAGTTCGATCCGCGATCGACCGCCCACTCTGACCTATGGGTATTTCGTGGTTTCCCCGGGTCGGCGGCAGCGAATGCTGAGTGATTTATCTTCTACTCCTGCCCCTCATTTCCTGTGCCCATCATCTGTTTCAGGATTGTAGGACCAGGCGACGGCGTTCTGCGGGTTGCGGCTGGGCGTCGGCTGTGCGCTCCGTGAAGGTTACTTTCCTGGCGTCTCACCTCCGAGTGCGCACCGCCCCGGGGGGACCGCCAGGGTTTCAGAGGCTTCAGAGCGTAGCGTTAGAGCCGAAATGCACAGTTTAACATAGTAAATGAAGTTCAAAAATATTAAATATTAATTAATGTTTCCAATTTTCAAGTAAATTTAATAACATAATAAAAACAATTGCATGCAATAAGTCACTTTATTTTCATGTAGGTATAACTTTTCATAAGAGAATTGGTCACGCGTACCGCCCTATTTTCCAAAAATAACACACTGAACCTGCTAATGAAATTAAAGCTACCAGTTTAAATAACACCAAAAGCTAGGCCATGACCTTAAACAATAAATCTGAGTTCGCTCATCACCACTTTATCCACCAATAAAAACTGCATTGCTCACGTTGCAATCAACATTCCTCAACCAGTCACGCTTGTAAGCACAAAGAATACAGTTGTGTATGGAATACTTTGGAAAGCATTCTCGGATTGCTGAAGTTTAATGCTTCCTGTTTAAGTTGAATAGAGCTGAATCTGAGAAGCTAAATCTTCTTTAGTTTTTAACCTAACAAGTTAGAATATAAAATGTTTCTGTTTGTTAGTTTCAATCAGTGATATATATATTTATTAAACCGAGCGAGATAGCTCTGCGGTAACGTGCAAAGCTCGCAATCGGGATGTCCCGTGTTCGATTCCCATCGACCAACCACCCTGACCTTGGGATTTACGTGCCTTTCCCTGGTCAGTGATGATGGTCTTCTACCAGGATTTCTTTTCCCTCATTTCTATTTTATTCCGTTTCCTTTTCATGTTTCAGGTTTCGCGGCGAGAGGACTGATGATGCGGATGCTTACCTCAATGAAAGAGTATTCTCCGTGGTCGTCAGAGGGCTGCCTGCTTGTAAGGATTATTCATCACCCTCTCTGGGAAGCTTCAGAGTGAACCTGGTCTTAGAGCTAGGAAATGTTAGGGATATTTGTTTGCAGCCTGCAGCCTCCTGTAGTTCCTTCACTCCATCCATTCCCACTAGAGATTAGTAGTCGCCATAGGACATGCAGGTCGCGGTGCACGAGGTGTCCACCTCCGTTGTTTATCCTATAACTATACCTAGAGTTTTACTACAATAGGATGCAGGATGTGTTTATTGGAGGGGGACACCTCGCGCACTAGACCAGCGTGATCTATTGTGGCTACACCTCCCGGAATGCAGGTATGAGGTGATGGAGTCTCACATCCGCAGGCAGAGAGGCCCCTAGAGTCGCGCAGAAGTTCCTAATATTTCCAGGTTAAACACCCGCGCACCAGTAGAGGCAAAGAAACCCGAGAGAGAGCGACGGAGTCACTTTAACGGGCGGAACAAAGCATCCTGGCGTTCACGAGAGAAATCTTTACAATGCGCAAGCATCCACGCCATCTGCTCGACACCGTCACCGACCTGAAAACATTCCTAGGTGAAAACCACGAAAACCCCATGGTCAGAGTGGGCAATCACGGAAATCGAACCCGGGATCTTCCGAATGCAGACGTCGCCTGAGCCTTTCCTATCGATACTACAGTATTATAAAAAGTCATGTAATCTTTTAGAGAATCGTGAGTAGTTTAAGGTAGTCATTAACTATATGTAGCATTCCTGTTTGCATAGTACTGTAAATAGTGATGTTTACGTGCAACGAAACTAAGTAAAAAGCTCTGTGTCAAAAAGCATGCATTTATCTCTTTGGAAGCGTTACAAGAAAGATCCGGTGGCCCCGTAGGTCAGTCGGTAGAACCTGCCTGTTGTGTGATGGGTCCCGGTTTGGATTCCCGGCTGGGGGTGGCAAGTTTTCTCTAGCTAAGATTATTCCCTATCCTCCCCAGAGTCTGGAAGTATGAATGAGTGTGTGTGGTCTAATGAATAACGACCCAAAAGTGCAAGAAGCCCAACGACAAGAGAATACGAGTTAACACCGTTGCCAATAGGTAATAAGTTCCAAAGGAAATAGCGCTGATAAGACCAATGTAGTTAAAGGCGAGGTATAAATGGAACTAGAAAAGAAAGATCCAGAATATGTTTAACGAATATTCTCTTGTAGAAAGTACAAAACGGTGCGTATTTCCTTTAATTATTGTAATACATTTCCCGTAAGGTTACTTCATATTTTGATAACGGTATTTATAATATTTGTGCAATGACTCCATAATGCACTTTATGTGATAATCACAGTTGTGACATAACACCTAAGTGCAATCGACGAGAGTACTAGTTTGTCCCAGTAAAGTCGAAATAGTTTTCACCCGAGCTTAGACACAATTTGTACTCACTGAATCATATTCTGTAACATCTCTTAATGGATACTCCCGATACCAATAAGCTTAGGAGTGCTACACTAGCTGTGTTTCAAGTAACTCCATGTCGTCCTCTGTGTTAGCCTCTAGTTCCCGAGGTCGCGGGTTCAAACCCGGCGGAGGGCGATGGATTTTTTTTTCGGGTGTAAAAATACTTTGCATGGTTTCCCTCTGAAGGGAAGTAAAGCCGGTAGTCCCGTGTAGTGGATTTACGGCACGTAAAAGAATCTCAAGCCTGATAAAGAGGCCAGTGAGGCAAAATTATCGGTCTTTCACGACCAATATAGAATGGGGCGCTAAGGACTGCAGCAGTGAAAGAACATTCATTACAAAAAAAAAGGAAGTCCATATATAGAAGTCTGTAGAAGTTAGCTGAGGTGGTCTGCGGGTTGCTACTTTTCTTCTTCTTGTTTCCCATCTTTTTATTTTATTCTTATTTACTTTTATAGGAAGTTGAGTATTAGCCCTTTGCAGTATTTAAAATATGATACGTTGCAAACTGGGTAGAAGTAATTTTTGTCCATAAAGAAGGAAAAAAAAAAACGCACGAGACATTATGTTGTATTTACTTCTAATGAATTAGCAACACAACATATTGTGTCTCGAATTCTGGATTTACGGAAATTTTAGGAAGTAAAACGTGATGCTAGGCTTTCCACACACAATATTTTTAAATTTCTAACGGTGTCAAACAAATTATATCCATGATCATTCCCTTAGCGGTTCGGTACTATGCAGACATACATGAGATAATTTACAATTATCTGTTTATGGCAATAAATTTAAAACAAAACATTAGTTATGTCCTTCATAAGTTGCGGATACGTGTTTTAAAGAATGTTTAACACCTTTTATTCTTAAAAAGGTATATAAAAATTTTAATATCTGATGTAAAACTAAATGCCGGTCCCCCGTATGCCAAGCATCACAACAAGTGTTTGGCATAGGAGCCTATTTACAGTGTTTCTATTGCTACTCTGGATTCCATTACGGTTGTATTTCGCTATAATTTTAATAAAAATTAAATAGAAACTGCATTTTGTGTCCTTCCTCCAGCTTGAAATTAACTACGTATATATTCCATTGCAGTATTTTTTAGCTACAAGATTTAAAACCCTATAGCTTCTGTTAGGAAACGCTCAGCCACAACCTGGATTCAGAGGCTGTTTGTCTTAACTGGTTTTAGTTTTGTACCGATTTCAACAAACTTGAAATCTGTCAAGCTCCAATAAATAAAGTCTCAACTCCGTACTTGTATCTCTTGGAGAATTGTTTCACGCGGTCGGGCAGACGAACAGAGAAACCGAAAAGCGACGCTAGTAGGTGTATGTTCTGCAGTAGCGCTCGGACCTAAAAATCCGCTGTCGAAGAGAATACTTCATGCTTACCATATTACGAGGAATGAATCATCAAATACTTTCCCTAATAATAACCAATAATGGACGATATTCGAGTCAGAAGTTCCAGTGCATATTCTTTCAAAAGTACAAAGATCATAATATTGCATTTAAAAATGACTAACTTCCAAATCGAAATTGTAATCCATTAAGGGGAGACATAAATGACCGTCTTATAAATTGTAATTTATTACATTATATATATATATAATATAATCACTGTAGTCAGAATGCTTATAATTTACATTTATTTTTAGAAGTGGCACATCTGCCATTTTATATTGTGAATTCTGCAACATTTCATAGAAAAGAATCTTAACTCTACTCATTTCGGAGCAGAGAGGCAAACGTTATCCCAATTTTTAGTTTAAGTCCTGCTCTACAAACTGATACTACTGTTAAGTATGACAGCTTCCCTGTGGTCAAGCCATATGGTTTACTTCTTTGTAAATAATTTGGATTTGTTTTCCCCCTGTTTACTTTAAATAGTTTTATTTGTGAATGACATTTCCTATTAATAAATTACACATTTCATCAGCAAATATTAATAATTATAATAATATATAATCCTATGGCGCTACAGCCCATGAAGGGCCTTGATCTGAAAACCCGACTGCCGACCTCACTCTACGTTTGCACGGCAGAGGTCGGCAATCATCCAACCGATAGGCGAGGTGACACGGGCAGCATCATGCATCCTCCAGCCAGAATATTGCACTTTGTGGCCGGAATCGCTGCCTCTCGCCGCTCCACACTTTCCTCACGATGCTGAGTGGACATCGGTCCTATAGCCGTAACTTAAAAACTACACACTCAGATGGGCTCGAACACGGCGCATTCCCTTGCCGGTAACCAGAACTCCATGCTCAAACACAAAGCGCCACGGTACAAGATAAATATTGAAGGTAGTTAAATTAAATGTTAAGATGGTAAAAACAACCTCTAAGTGATGATGTGGATCTAATTCGTTAGTTTTAAAAAAATTGCTAATAAAGTTTAATCAAAAGATGGCGTAGTAAAGAAATATAGTCCTATTTCCGTTAATATACAAACATATTATACAAAAGTGGATCAACGAATTTAGAAGGCATGCAACTATATCGTAAAAATTCCATCTAATATCTTAAATAATTTGTGAGATAATGGGTCATGAATTTAGCAGATTTTACATCGGCAGGATAGGGCTATCAATCTCCCCTTAAAATGGTAAAGGCAATATGTATACATATCACCTATGAGGTTCATCAGCTTACGCATGAATCAGATGAGAGAAAGTCAATATGCTTTAGAAGACCTCGGTCACGCCAATGGTTTTCGGCCTCGACATTGATGCTTTCAGTTCTGTTTCAACTATATAGCCTTGGAATGCCTAGGATTTTTTGAAAAAAACAACAATGCATAAGATGAACACTACAGCTATGTACCACACACAAACAAATGGATGTTTACAAGCTTCTCGTTTTGAGAATTTGCTATCCCTGTACCCTTATAATCGAGTTTACCTTGCTCATGTAGAGTACACACAAAGTAAGTGTTGTCCAAAAACCACAAGCACTAACTTACTTCCGCAGAGGCTGGGATTGCTTTACTGGGCTTTCCCAAACGCCAAAGACCTTTATAGCAGAAGCATACCATCTATGTACAAAGTGCAAGATCGTGTGTTGTGGTGGGAGGTAGAAACGTTACTTTCACATGCTGCCGCATCTTCACTATCTGCAACCAAACATTTTTAAGACGTCTATGGATAACCAAAGAGAGAAACACATGTTGATCAGGAAGGGGCAACCAAGGACATTACATCAGGTTCAGCGAAAGTTCTTCAACAAACGGTTACTCCAGGTGGAAGTGGACAAGGATGACTAGCACCGAAAGGGAGAGTTGAATGAAACCGCAAAACAACCTCATAAATACAACAATAAAAACGCCACTGGCTGTCTTACTACTTATTCTTCATTCATAATTACTGTATTTTATTTTTTCTGTATCACAGCTTGTATATGTTGACTAGATAGCATTCTTTCACACCTTAGTATAATCTTACTCGTTTTTTTATTGCGTTTCAGCTGCTTTCTGTAAAAACTAACTAAACGTTATTCCCTGGAAAAGATTAAACAAATCTAAAATATCTGATGTGTTACATTCACATGAGTTTCTCTAACTTATAACGTTTATTAGTGGACATACAAATTATTCTTACGAAAGCTTATTTGTCTATCTACTTCATTTTAATCGAGATAAACTTCTGCAGAAAATAGCTACATTACACATTTCGTTATAGATCAAAGGAAACAGGGATAGTCAAATGTTAAGAACTGGACGCTATATGCTGCGTGTTTAATATTCCATATATTTTCCGTGTAATCCTGATAAACAACTGAAAGTAGTCAAGACTTGTAAACAATCAGTCTTGAACAATTCGAACCATTAATAACGGATATCTCAGAATGATTTATGCCTCAAAAAATTTATTTGAAATAAACTGTGTGTGCGATGGTATTTCTTGTCGTTGATTGTGGCCCCACGTTTGGCAGCCAATGTGCGGTGGTACTTCTGGTTGTTTTACGGTACAGGATTTTTAGGAAAGGTCCCTTGTTCGGTACTAGCTCAGGGTTCTTTGCATGGATCTTGGATCTCGAATTAGTGGTGATCACGACTGTTGGTTTTTCTGCTCGTTTATTTTACCGTCACCGTTTTAACATTTTATTCCTGCTATTTACTTCCACACACACACGCGCGCTTTCTTATTTGTTACACTTCATATCATTGCGCCTATCCGCTGTCTTCTAAACTTTTCTGCCGCCTATCTCTAAGGAGCTACAACAGCCAAGTGTTCATTTCTAAATCTCACGACCAAGTGTTCATTCTCAAATCTCACGACCAAGTGAGTATTTTAAAATCTTCCGTTTCTCTCTTTCAAACGTTCTATACCTCCTCATTCCTCTATCACCTGATTCCTAGCTTCTTTCATTGGAGGCCTAAAGCTATCTGGCTTTTGGCAAACATTGACCCTTTTCTGCTAGCCTGCGTTCCCAGCAACCTAACGGGACGCTTAACAATAGAGAACAACCACCCGTTTTCGGCCGCTAGTAGGATATATAGGAGAGATCGAGCGCAGTTTTTTGCGTTTATATGGGAAAGGATAGGGAAAACGAGGCTAGATGCGACGGTTCAAGGAGGAAAATGCGTTTATATGGGCGAGATAGGGAATACGAGGACTGACGCTAGGCTAGACAGTGGTAGGAGGGGGAGTGCGCTTTATATGAGAAAGATAGGGAATACGAGGGGAGGTGCTAGGCTAGACAGAGGCTGAGTACAGTATAGTTTATATGAGAGGTATAGGAAAACGAGGGGAGGTGTTAGGCTAGACAGAGGCTGAGTAATGTATGGTTTATATGAGTGGTATAGGAAAACGAGGAGAGGAGTTAGACTAGACAGAGGTCGAGGAGCAGAGTATGGTTTATGTGAGAGTCATAGGTAAACGAGAGAGGCGTTAGGCTAGACAGAGCTAGAGGAATAGAGTATGGTTTATATGAGAGGTATAGGAACAGGAGAAGAGGTGTTAGGCTAGACAGGTAGTGTAGCAGTAGGAATATGGACTTATATACAGGAGAGAGATAGGGAATACCAGGGCTGATGCTAGGCTAGTCAGATGCTAAAGGAGGGAGGTATATGCTTTATACGAGAGAGATAGGGAATACAAGGAAAGATGCTATACTAAACAGGACTTGAAGGGTAGAATATGAGCGATATAGCAAACCGAGGAGAGGTATTAGGATAGGAGTTTTGAATGATGGAGTAGGCGTTTATATGCGAGAGATAGGGGATACGAGGGTCGATGCTAGGCTAGACGGTGTTGAATGAGGGAATGCATCTTATATGAGAGAGGTAGGAGAATATGAGGAGAAGTGGTAGGCTAGTCGGGAAGGTCTGAATGAGAGAGTATACGTCTATATGGGAAAAGATAGGGAAAACGAAGTTAGGTGCTAGGTTGAGAGAGTCTTCAAGGAGGAAAATGCATTTATATGGGCGAGATAGGGAATACGAGGACTGACGCTAGGCTAGACAGTGGTAGGAGGAGGAGTGCGCTTTATATGAGACAGATAGGGAATACGAGGGGAGGTGCTAGTCTAGACATGGTTTGAGGATTAGAGTATACGTTTATATGGGAGGTATAGGAAAACGAGGGGAGGTGTTAGGCTAGACAGATGCTGAGTAATGTACGGTTTATATGAGTGGTATAGGAAAACGAGGAGAGGAGTTAGACTAGACAGAGGTCGAGGAGCAGAGTATGGTTTATGTGAGAGTCATGGGTAAACGAGAGAGGCGTTAGGCTAGACAGAGCTAGAGGAATAGAGTATGGTTTATATGAGAGGTATAGGAACAGGAGAAGAGGTGCTAGGCTACACAGGTAGTGTAGCAGTAGGAATATGGACTTATATACAGGAGAGATAGGGAATAGGAGGGCTAGACTTGAAAGCGACTTTAGACGTGAACTTAGTGGAAAACTGTTTCATGTCAATGTTAGAACGCTAATTCTAGACATGCCCATCACGTAACCTATTCAGGGAAAAGGTGACTCGTTCAGGGGAAAAAGGTGACTGCTCAGGGAAAAAGGAGGCCCACAAAGGGAAAAAGTTGACTAGCAAAGGGAAAAACGTGACCAGCAAAGGGAAAAATGTCACCAGCAAAGGGAAAAAAGGCGACCACCAAAGGGAAAAAGGTGACCTGCAACGGGAAAAGCTAACCCACTAACACTAACAGGTAAGTAATTCAGATAGTATTGCAAGAGGCTGACTGGATCATAGCAGTGTATGATTTCACAGGTAATTCAGCTAGTATCGTATGTTTTTAGGCTAATTCGTCTAGTAACACAGGATAGATTCCAGAGGCTAACTGCATCATAGCTATGCATGATTTCACAGCTAATTCAGCTAGTATCGTAGGTATTTAGGCTAATTCAGCTAGTATCACAGGAGGTTAGATTCCAGGGTTGGGTATAGCATAGTTTCATATTTCAGAGGGTATCATAGGTATTTAGGATAATTCAAGTAACATAGGTGTTTAGAGTAATTAAGCAAGCATTACAGGAGGGTAGGTTCCAGGGGTTGGTTATAGCCTAGTTTCGTATTTTACAGATAGTTCAGGTAATATCGTAAGTATTTGGGTAATCAGCATAGTTTCACAGATGCTCGTGATAATTTCGATCAGAGATTTGTATCACAGCTATTTAAGGTAAATGCAGGTGATTCAGGTTGTATCAATGGTATTTGTGTCATTTTAACAGGTAATTCAGATAGTGTCTAGGTATTTGGGCAATTCAAGCATCATAGGTGTTTAGAGTAACTCAGTTAGTATCACAGGAGGCTAGATTCAATGATCAGGGTTTCGTATCAGAGCTATTTAATGTAATTTCACTTGATTCGAGTAGTATCACAGGTATTTAAGTCATTTTAACGGGCAATTCAACTAGTATCACAGGTACTCATGGTAATATAGAGAGTAATTAAATTATAAAACATTTCTCATCCAACGTTACAACAATTTATATACTTTTTTCTAAATCTTACAAACTTATTATATGTTAAACAGTTATTGTACGATGCGGAGAGGGATAAACTGCATATTGGTTCACAAATTGAAAAGCTTTACGTCAACATACCTTTATTTTAGTTAGGTGTAGATGTCTCTCCCCTTTTATCTAGGCTTGAGACTAGCACTAGGATTGCTCCTAATGACAGGGTTACCACCTTCCCTTCCATCTTCTTCTTTCTTCATCAGGCGTCAGCTATCTGCATATACAGCACACAGATAACCTTCTTTTTTAAGATTGTAGACTCACGATAAAATCTTTATCTTTAACTTACATTCTTTTAAGCACTGTTTGTAATGGCGTAATGTCCATACGCATATGTCGTTATCCCATCCTCAGCAATAATTCTTTTATCATCAAACGGAGTCAATGCAATTTTATTCACTTGCACTGTAGCAAGAGCATGCTTTCGTGATAGGATCAGATTCATAGGTGTTCTGATGATTTCACAGGTTTTAAGACAGTCTGTATAGCTGTCAAACGAAATGTACTGCTTAATAGCGCTACGTTTTATACCTTTAATCTTTTTTATCATTGACCCTTGAATATCTAAGGCATACATCTTAGGACGTAGTCCAACAAAGCGTAGGATGATTTTGCTATTAGCCTCATCTTTAAATTTTCCCAATACCTTCTTGTTCTGAGTGGAGTAACATATATGGTTGGCAGGGTAATCAGCTGTATCGAGATGCTCAAGAAAACGTAGCTTGTCCTGGTACACATCTTCAGTTGTTACACGATGAATGAACGAATCAGTGTCCATATACATAAGCTTCAGGTTTTCAGCTCCATAATAAGGCAACAAAACGTCGTAATGATAGTTATACATTAATGTCTTGGAGATGTCCAACACACTCATACCAATGTATATAGGCTTGTTGAATACAATCTGACGAGAGGCCATATGTACAGCAGCTAGATTATCAGCATATATCGTCCTGTCGATAAACGTAGGCTTGGCGATCAGCTTCTCTAGAGTTTTTTCATTGGTCACCAGTCGTATATCCATACGGTTACGCAGGTTCTCCATAGTTTTTCCAAACATAGCGTTGTTAAAGAGTTTGTAGAGATCCTTCTCGAAATCATTTGCAGCTTGTTGTCGTAGCCTGTTGTTAAATTCCACATAAGGTTTCAACCACTGAGACTGTCGGAATTGTAGCACACGATGGATTTTTGTTAGTCGTAGTCCATGACTAAGAGCTTGCTTCAAAGCCATGTAATGCAGTACATACTTCTTTCGAGGTCCAAGATGAGGTATCAGTTTCTTTTTAGATGATTCCAATGGTTTCATACACTCTGGCAGGAACGGTAGATCGTTGTGTAGATCGTGAAGTTCAGCAGGATACTCGATGTCGACTTCTAATATGTACCCATGAGGATCATCTTCTTGTAGTGTTTCTAAGTTGATTTCTTCAGGTGACACCCACTGAAATCCACCAAAAGGAAGGGCGTGACACATTGCCCACCCATATTGGTTATTTGCGTCCTCGTATGTGATAAATTGGGTTGGTCTCGTCGGATCAAACTTCTCCATATAAGTGTTATTAGCCTCAGCATACCGATGAGAAACTTGGCATAAACCTCGTCTTATACCTGATTCCACCATGAGTAGTTGATCATAATCTTGTAACAGTTCCAGCTTAATTCCAGTATACAGCAACATGGCGTCCCATGTAAGACCTGGAGAGGTAAAATAATGGGCAGGATCAACTTTGTGTGTTTTAAGGGTTTGCTCTCTGAACGTCTCAAAGACGTCAGCTAGAAGAAGTACATCCGAAGTTAAGTAGAGATCGCTGTACTCTCCCAGGTTTCTCACATTAAACAGCTCCCATACATTTCTAGCATGATCGTAGTCAGCATCAGTAATTTCTTCTTCATTTAATCTATTGTAGAAGGAGTCCTTAGGAGGCAAGCAGGTCTCGTTCAGGGCATCCCATGACGTAACAAAACCATATGGAAATACACCCTTACGGGTCATCAACTTCAATTTGTCTTCTCCAAAGTACTTTAGCGTTTCAGGATACGAGGTTAGATTTTTTACCAACTTATCCAAGCTTGTACTGAGGAATCGGAAGCTATCCACAAATCGAAGCTTTATATCTCCTACATACTTGGTGAATGAGATATAGCTTTCTTCAGAGTTAGGAATTACCTCCACACGTTCACTTGTACAACCCAGCTCCTTAACAATGAAATGAGAGTCATATCCGCTAAGGTTATGCATGAAGACTGGTATATATTTAGGTGTTTTACAGGCTAAATTACATTCATTATGAAGACTTCCACGATATTCACCGCTGATGTGATCATGGTCGCGTACTTTATAGTTCTCTTCTGTAAAGGGTTTTCTACACAAGTAGCATGTCGTAGAAGACTTGAAATCCTTTTGCTGTTGATCCGTAAGTTTCAGAGGCTTAGCAGATTTGTATATATTACCAATCATTTTTGGAAGAGATGTAAGGTACAGCATAAACGTCTGAGCAGCATCAGCACCACGATACACATAGGGATGCTTAGGAAGATCAGTTTCGAGATGTTCAACACTGGATGTAGGTTTCACGTAAACACAGAAGCTCATTGGTGTGTGCTCTTGATAAGGTGTTGTATAGGAAGTTTCAGGATTGGGTGTACACGTATGGCATGGAGTGAGAATACTCTCAAAATCCGCATAGATGACATAAGGTACTTTCAGCATCCTCTCAACATTTTTAAACTGTACAATTGATTTCTCCTTGGTAGGCATAACTACCCTTGCAACACCATGTTGAATACAGACGGCTGCATGTTCTTGTAGTTTTTCCTGTCCACTTCGTCCATATCGATCATCAAAATGTGTAAAGCAGCGCTTACAAGTATAAACCCGTCCATTATGGTTAGTTTTCTGGCGTCGAACGAGTTTCTCAAAATTCCTTATATACACGTAGTGATGTTTTCCACTGCTATCATTCAATAGTAGCAGGTCGCGATGTTCAGGTAGTTCAATATCAGCAACCTTTATCGGATACACTTCATGCTTCTCATCCAACCCGAAAACGTTAATAGACATATTGTTAAACTTCTCAAATTTAGGTATTTGAGAAAGTGGAGTAGGGTAGGAAACACAGCTGAAGTCGTACTTGTCTTGAAGTTGTTTGTATTTGCTCACACGTTGCGCATCCTTCCCTATGAATTTAGCTAATATAGAGTACATGAAACATTTATCGTCGGTAAAGTTCTGAATGTTTATACACGCTTCTTTAGCTCCGACAGATGACGGTAGTGGTATGTAGCTACTTCCTCGTAACGGGTTGTACTTGTTGATACGAAGTCGAACTCCTTCCACAGCAAGCAAAGCCCAGCTGCTACCCTTAAGCTGAGACTCCTCCATTTCAGTCACCAATTTCTTGAATTTCAGTTCCATCGTTGACTCCAGATCAGTTTCCAGGAAAACAGCTTGATTCCGTGTTTTAAATGTTTTGTCACAGGTTTCTCCAATACTGTTAACAAATCGACACTCAGCCAGCAGATTAATTTTAACACTCTTATGAATGCTAAGCTCTTTATGCACAGCCTGGATTATACGTTGTTTTGCCTCTTGCAGATACATATTTAGGTCCTTAGCTGATTCGCATCGTATAAAATACGATTTCAATCGTCCTTCGAATGAAGTTTCGTATTCTTTCATATCACAGTCCTCCATTGTTGACAGTAACTGATGTTTAGTTGGCTCCAATCTTCTTTTCTTCTGAGGGCTGCTTATTTCACATATATCTTCGTGTCGCTGTCCCTTATAACAATCTTTGAAGGTTACATTACAATGTTTACATTTGAAGAGCGTCTTGCAGCTCATCTCGTGTCTTCTCTTGTCATAACCTCGGAGGAACTTCTTCCCACATTTTCCGCATGCATATCCAGTAGCGCTTGGAATAATATCCTTATACGCTGAGTTATTCATCTTTATTCTTGATGTAATAACGTATTAATCACTGATCAATGAAATGTAGACCTCTTCACCTTGACACCACTTTAGAAAGCTGATTATTCTTGGAGAGAACACGATGTTAACACCTCAAGACTAATTAGCACAATGAAGTCCAATGCCCTAGATCACCATATTTATAGAGGGAGCACGAACCTTTTAGATCAATCATAAACTCGCTCCATAACCACCTGTATATGATCGCTCAATGTGTACTAACCCCCCAGCCATATAACCTCAAGTCTAGAGACAGGATGTTTATGACGTCACACCCAGAGACAGGATGTCTGGCAGCATCAAACACGTTTAAACTCGTCTCATAACTACCTGCTTATGCTGTCACACCAGCAAGAGAAGTATTCCCACACGCTCATTCAGACATATATTTCAAATTCAAGCCCACCACCACCATCACCACCTATTGTACCAAGGTTAATTCAAGCTGTATTATCACAATACTTAAAAGTAAAAGCTTAAAAGGAAACCTAGAAGATTTTCCCCCTTATTTACTTAATTATTTCATGTTTTTATTCCCTTTTCAATTCTTCCTTTCCATCTTCTCACAGAAAGACCATTCATTACATTTCACTACAATCATGAGAAAAGCAATTTTTCCAGAGTTACACAGATTCTAAGCTTCTAAATCGAACCCGGTAATACTTTTAATAAATGTATTTTAGCTCCCCAATATCAGCATCTACCATTTAATCTTTACTCGAACCTGATATGATCCATAAGCTTGAAGATATATGAAATCACCCTTCGGGATTCGATCTGAGTACTTTAAAGTAATATTTGTCACGATAACGATATTTAAGGACTAGATACTCTGTTTGCGTTTACCTTGACATGTTTATCTAAATTAAATTACGAGTTATTAAATTTTTGCAAGTAAATTTCATTGAATCGGTATTCGAACCCAGAACACCAGGAACAAGATAATTTATAATATTAGTCTGACATGTTAAACAAAGTTGTATGCAGTTACATCATCGATCTAAGTGATATATTCTAGTGTACAGAGGAAAATTAAGAAAGTCATTAAAAAATCGGGAATCGAACCAAACACAACTGATTGGCAATTATATACAGCATTAATCACCCAGTACAGAACCTATCAATCATGCTTTGCTGCACTCCTCTACCTCACTTAGTTCCCGAGATAATGAAAATTTAAAAATTAAGGATCGAACGCAGGACGTCAGGTATCTAATTACACATTTACAAGATACTACCTAATAACATAAACGCAATAAAGTTTATTTGGCGTCTTTATCTTAATTGGTTTAGGAGTTATTAAATTTATAAGTAAATTCCATCGAATCAGTATTCGAACCCAGAACACCGAGAACAAAATAATTTATAATATGAGTTTGGTATGTTTAAAGGTGCTGTATGTAGTTACAGCATCAATCTAACTGATATTTTCTAGAGTATAGAGTAAAATTAAGGAAGTCATTAAAAAATCGGGATTCGAACTAGAGACAACCGATTAAAAATTATATACAGTATTAATTACACATTATAACAGCTATCAAACATGCTTTGGTCCATTCATCTAGCTTTCTTAGTTTCCGAGATAATAAAGTTTTTAAGATTAAGGATCGAACCCAGGACACCAGGTACCAAAATATACATCCACAAGAAACTACCTAATGACATTAATGTAATAAAGTTTATTTGGCGTCTTTATCTTAATTAGTCTCCGAGTTATTAGAAGATGAATTTGCATTCACTCCTAGGATTCGAACCCAGGCATCCCGGTCAACTTGGAACAAGGTCCTAATGACGCGGCGCATTCCAAAGAATTGATTAGTTTTTATCCCAATGTTCTATCTCTTGTCATTCAGGAGATATAAGCGATTAAACAGTAGAAATAAAATGGGCGGAGCTTGCCGGCATAGATCAAAGAACTTTATCAGATGTCGGCATCTCTCTGTGGGCTCAAGTCGCCATTATATTTCTACTGTTTAATCGCTTATATCTCCTGAATGACAAGAGATAGAACATTGGGATAAAAACTAATCAATTCTTTGGAATGCGCCGCGTCATTAGGACCTTGTTCCAAGTTGACCGGGATGCCTGGGTTCGAATCCTAGGAGTGAATGCAAATTCATCTTCTAATAACTCGGAGACTAATTAAGATAAAGACGCCAAATAAACTTTATTACATTAATGTCATTAGGTAGTTTCTTGTGGATGTATATTTTGGTACCTGGTGTCCTTGGTTCGATCCTTAATTTTAAAAACTTTATTATCTCGGAAACTAAGAAAGCTAGAGGAATGGACCAAAGCATGTTTGATAGCTGTTATAATGTGTAATTAATACTGTATATAATTTTTAATCGGTTGTCTCTAGTTCGAATCCCGATTTTTTAATGACTTCCTTAATTTTACTCTATACTCTAGAAAATATCAGTTAGATTGATGCTGTAACTACATACAGCACCTTTAAGCATACCAAACTCATATTATAAATTATTTTGTTCTCGGTGTTCTGGGTTCGAATACTGATTCGATGGAATTTACTTATAAATTTAATAACTCCTAAACCAATTAAGATAAAGACGCCAAATAAACTTTATTGCGTTTATGTTATTAGGTAGTATCTTGTAAATGTGTAACTAGATACCTGACGTCCTGGGTTCGATCCTTAATTTTTAAATTTTCATTATCTCGGGAACTAAGTGAGGTAGAAGAGTGCAGCAAAGCATGATTGATAGGTTCTGTACTGGGTGATTAATGCTGTATATAATTGCCAATCAGTTGTGTTTGGTTCGATTCCCGATTTTTAATGACTTTCTTAATTTTCCTCTGTACACTAGAATATATCACTTAGATCGATGATGTAACTGCATACAACTTTGTTTAACATGTCAGACTAATATTATAAATTATCTTGTTCCTGGTGTTCTGGGTTCGAATACCGATTCAATGAAATTTACTTGCAAAAATTTAATAACTCGTAATTTAATTTAGATAAACATGTCAAGGTAAACGCAAACAGAGTATCTAGTCCTTAAATATCGTTATCGTGACAAATATTACTTTAAAGTACTCAGATCGAATCCCGAAGGGTGATTTCATATATCTTCAAGCTTATGGATCATATCAGGTTCGAGTAAAGATTAAATGGTAGATGCTGATATTGGGGAGCTAAAATACATTTATTAAAAGTATTACCGGGTTCGATTTAGAAGCTTAGAATCTGTGTAACTCTGGAAAAATTGCTTTTCTCATGATTGTAGTGAAATGTAATGAATGGTCTTTCTGTGAGAAGATGGAAAGGAAGAATTGAAAAGGGAATAAAAACATGAAATAATTAAGTAAATAAGGGGGAAAATCTTCTAGGTTTCCTTTTAAGCTTTTACTTTTAAGTATTGTGATAATACAGCTTGAATTAACCTTGGTACAATAGGTGGTGATGGTGGTGGTGGGCTTGAATTTGAAATATATGTCTGAATGAGCGTGTGGGAATACTTCTCTTGCTGGTGTGACAGCATAAGCAGGTAGTTATGAGACGAGTTTAAACGTGTTTGATGCTGCCAGACATCCTGTCTCTGGGTGTGACGTCATAAACATCCTGTCTCTAGACTTGAGGTTATATGGCTGGGGGGTTAGTACACATTGAGCGATCATATACAGGTGGTTATGGAGCGAGTTTATGATTGATCTAAAAGGTTCGTGCTCCCTCTATAAATATGGTGATCTAGGGCATTGGACTTCATTGTGCTAATTAGTCTTGAGGTGTTAACATCGTGTTCTCTCCAAGAATAATCAGCTTTCTAAAGTGGTGTCAAGGTGAAGAGGTCTACATTTCATTGATCAGTGATTAATACGTTATTACATCAAGAATAAAGATGAATAACTCAGCGTATAAGGATATTATTCCAAGCGCTACTGGATATGCATGCGGAAAATGTGGGAAGAAGTTCCTCCGAGGTTATGACAAGAGAAGACACGAGATGAGCTGCAAGACGCTCTTCAAATGTAAACATTGTAATGTAACCTTCAAAGATTGTTATAAGGGACAGCGACACGAAGATATATGTGAAATAAGCAGCCCTCAGAAGAAAAGAAGATTGGAGCCAACTAAACATCAGTTACTGTCAACAATGGAGGACTGTGATATGAAAGAATACGAAACTTCATTCGAAGGACGATTGAAATCGTATGCGAATCAGCTAAGGACCTAAATATGTATCTGCAAGAGGCAAAACAACGTATAATCCAGGCTGTGCATAAAGAGCTTAGCATTCATAAGAGTGTTAAAATTAATCTGCTGGCTGAGTGTCGATTTGTTAACAGTATTGGAGAAACCTGTGACAAAACATTTAAAACACGGAATCAAGCTGTTTTCCTGGAAACTGATCTGGAGTCAACGATGGAACTGAAATTCAAGAAATTGGTGACTGAAATGGAGGAGTCTCAGCTTAAGGGTAGCAGCTGGGCTTTGCTTGCTGTGGAAGGAGTTCGACTTCGTATCAACAAGTACAACCCGTTACGAGGAAGTAGCTACATACCACTACCGTCATCTGTCGGAGCTAAAGAAGCGTGTATAAACATTCAGAACTTTACCGACGATAAATGTTTCATGTACTCTATATTAGCTAAATTCATAGGGAAGGATGCGCAACGTGTGAGCAAATACAAACAACTTCAAGACAAGTACGACTTCAGCTGTGTTTCCTACCCTACTCCACTTTCTCAAATACCTAAATTTGAGAAGTTTAACAATATGTCTATTAACGTTTTCGGGTAGGATGAGAAGCATGAAGTGTATCCGATAAAGGTTGCTGATATTGAACTACCTGAACATCGCGACCTGCTACTATTGAATGATAGCAGTGGAAAACATCACTACGTGTATATAAGGAATTTTGAGAAACTCGTTCGACGCCAGAAAACTAACCATAATGGACGGGTTTATACTTGTAAGCGCTGCTTTACACATTTTGATGATCGATATGGACGAAGTGGACAGGAAAAACTACAAGAACATGCAGCCGTCTGTATTCAACATGGTGTTGCAAGGGTAGTTATGCCTACCAAGGAGAAATCAATTGTACAGTTTAAAAATGTTGAGAGGATGCTGAAAGTACCTTATGTCATCTATGCGGATTTTGAGAGTATTCTCACTCCATGCCATACGTGTACACCCAATCCTGAAACTTCCTATACAACACCTTATCAAGAGCACACACCAATGAGCTTCTGTGTTTACGTGAAACCTACATCCAGTGTTGAACATCTCGAAACTGATCTTCCTAAGCATCCCTATGTGTATCGTGGTGCTGATGCTGCTCAGACGTTTATGCTGTACCTTACATCTCTTGCAAAAATGATTGGTAATATATACAAATCTGCTAAGCCTCTGAAACTTACGGATCAACAGCAAAAGGATTTCAAGTCTTCTACGACATGCTACTTGTGTAGAAAACCCTTTACAGAAGAGAACTATAAAGTACGCGACCATGATCACATCAGCGGTGAATATCGTGGAAGTCTTCATAATGAATGTAATTTAGCCTGTAAAACACCTAAATATATACCAGTCTTCATGCATAACCTTAGCGGATATGACTCTCATTTCATTGTTAAGGAGCTGGGTTGTACAAGTGAACGTGTGGAGGTAATTCCTAACTCTGAAGAAAGCTATATCTCATTCACCAAGTATGTAGGAGATATAAAGCTTCGATTTGTGGATAGCTTCCGATTCCTCAGTACAAGCTTGGATAAGTTGGTAAAAAATCTAACCTCGTATCCTGAAACGCTAAAGTACTTTGGAGAAGACAAATTGAAGTTGATGACCCGTAAGGGTGTATTTCCATATGGTTTTGTTACGTCATGGGATGCCCTGAACGAGACCTGCTTGCCTCCTAAGGACTCCTTCTACAATAGATTAAATGAAGAAGAAATTACTGATGCTGACTACGATCATGCTAGAAATGTATGGGAGCTGTTTAATGTGAGAAACCTGGGAGAGTACAGCGATCTCTACTTAACTTCGGATGTACTTCTTCTAGCTGACGTCTTTGAGACGTTCAGAGAGCAAACCCTTAAAACACACAAAGTTGATCCTGCCCATTATTTTACCTCTCCAGGTCTTACATGGGACGCCATGTTGCTGTATACTGGAATTAAGCTGGAACTGTTACAAGATTATGATCAACTACTCATGGTGGAATCAGGTATAAGACGAGGTTTATGCCAAGTTTCTCATCGGTATGCTGAGGCTAATAACACTTATATGGAGAAGTTTGATCCGACGAGACCAACCCAATTTATCACATACGAGGACGCAAATAACCAATATGGGTGGGCAATGTGTCACGCCCTTCCTTTTGGTGGATTTCAGTGGGTGTCACCTGAAGAAATCAACTTAGAAACACTACAAGAAGATGATCCTCATGGGTACATATTAGAAGTCGACATCGAGTATCCTGCTGAACTTCACGATCTACACAACGATCTACCGTTCCTGCCAGAGTGTATGAAACCATTGGAATCATCTAAAAAGAAACTGATACCTCATCTTGGACCTCGAAAGAAGTATGTACTGCATTACATGGCTTTGAAGCAAGCTCTTAGTCATGGACTACGACTAACAAAAATCCATCGTGTGCTACAATTCCGACAGTCTCAGTGGTTGAAACCTTATGTGGAATTTAACAACAGGCTACGACAACAAGCTGCAAATGATTTCGAGAAGGATCTCTACAAACTCTTTAACAACGCTATGTTTGGAAAAACTATGGAGAACCTGCGTAACCGTATGGATATACGACTGGTGACCAATGAAAAAACTCTAGAGAAGCTGATCGCCAAGCCTACGTTTATCGACAGGACGATATATGCTGATAATCTAGCTGCTGTACATATGGCCTCTCGTCAGATTGTATTCAACAAGCCTATATACATTGGTATGAGTGTGTTGGACATCTCCAAGACATTAATGTATAACTATCATTACGACGTTTTGTTGCCTTATTATGGAGCTGAAAACCTGAAGCTTATGTATATGGACACTGATTCGTTCATTCATCGTGTAACAACTGAAGATGTGTACCAGGACAAGCTACGTTTTCTTGAGCATCTCGATACAGCTGATTACCCTGCCAACCATATATGTTACTCCACTCAGAACAAGAAGGTATTGGGAAAATTTAAAGATGAGGCTAATAGCAAAATCATCCTACGCTTTGTTGGACTACGTCCTAAGATGTATGCCTTAGATATTCAAGGGTCAATGATAAAAAAGATTAAAGGTATAAAACGTAGCGCTATTAAGCAGTACATTTCGTTTGACAGCTATACAGACTGTCTTAAAACCTGTGAAATCATCAGAACACCTATGAATCTGATCCTATCACGAAAGCATGCTCTTGCTACAGTGCAAGTGAATAAAATTGCATTGACTCCGTTTGATGATAAAAGAATTATTGCTGAGGATGGGATAACGACATATGCGTATGGACATTACGCCATTACAAACAGTGCTTAAAAGAATGTAAGTTAAAGATAAAGATTTTATCGTGAGTCTACAATCTTAAAAAAGAAGGTTATCTGTGTGCTGTATATGCAGATAGCTGACGCCTGATGAAGAAAGAAGAAGATGGAAGGGAAGGTGGTAACCCTGTCATTAGGAGCAATCCTAGTGCTAGTCTCAAGCCTAGATAAAAGGGGAGAGACATCTACACCTAACTAAAATAAAGGTATGTTGACGTAAAGCTTTTCAATTTGTGAACCAATATGCAGTTTATCCCTCTCCGCATCGTACAATAACTGTTTAACATATAATAAGTTTGTAAGATTTAGAAAAAAGTATATAAATTGTTGTAACGTTGGATGAGAAATGTTTTATAATTTAATTACTCTCTATATTACCATGAGTACCTGTGATACTAGTTGAATTGCCCGTTAAAATGACTTAAATACCTGTGATACTACTCGAATCAAGTGAAATTACATTAAATAGCTCTGATACGAAACCCTGATCATTGAATCTAGCCTCCTGTGATACTAACTGAGTTACTCTAAACACCTATGATGCTTGAATTGCCCAAATACCTAGACACTATCTGAATTACCTGTTAAAATGACACAAATACCATTGATACAACCTGAATCACCTGCATTTACCTTAAATAGCTGTGATACAAATCTCTGATCGAAATTATCACGAGCATCTGTGAAACTATGCTGATTACCCAAATACTTACGATATTACCTGAACTATCTGTAAAATACGAAACTAGGCTATAACCAACCCCTGGAACCTACCCTCCTGTAATGCTTGCTTAATTACTCTAAACACCTATGTTACTTGAATTATCCTAAATACCTACGATACCCTCTGAAATATGAAACTATGCTATACCCAACCCTGGAATCTAACCTCCTGTGATACTAGCTGAATTAGCCTAAATACCTACGATACTAGCTGAATTAGCTGTGAAATCATGCATAGCTATGATGCAGTTAGCCTCTGGAATCTATCCTGTGTTACTAGACGAATTAGCCTAAAAACATACGATACTAGCTGAATTACCTGTGAAATCATACACTGCTATGATCCAGTCAGCCTCTTGCAATACTATCTGAATTACTTACCTGTTAGTGTTAGTGGGTTAGCTTTTCCCGTTGCAGGTCACCTTTTTCCCTTTGGTGGTCGCCTTTTTTCCCTTTGCTGGTGACATTTTTCCCTTTGCTGGTCACGTTTTTCCCTTTGCTAGTCAACTTTTTCCCTTTGTGGGCCTCCTTTTTCCCTGAGCAGTCACCTTTTTCCCCTGAACGAGTCACCTTTTCCCTGAATAGGTTACGTGATGGGCATGTCTAGAATTAGCGTTCTAACATTGACATGAAACAGTTTTCCACTAAGTTCACGTCTAAAGTCGCTTTCAAGTCTAGCCCTCCTATTCCCTATCTCTCCTGTATATAAGTCCATATTCCTACTGCTACACTACCTGTGTAGCCTAGCACCTCTTCTCCTGTTCCTATACCTCTCATATAAACCATACTCTATTCCTCTAGCTCTGTCTAGCCTAACGCCTCTCTCGTTTACCCATGACTCTCACATAAACCATACTCTGCTCCTCGACCTCTGTCTAGTCTAACTCCTCTCCTCGTTTTCCTATACCACTCATATAAACCGTACATTACTCAGCATCTGTCTAGCCTAACACCTCCCCTCGTTTTCCTATACCTCCCATATAAACGTATACTCTAATCCTCAAACCATGTCTAGACTAGCACCTCCCCTCGTATTCCCTATCTGTCTCATATAAAGCGCACTCCTCCTCCTACCACTGTCTAGCCTAGCGTCAGTCCTCGTATTCCCTATCTCGCCCATATAAATGCATTTTCCTCCTTGAAGACTCTCTCAACCTAGCACCTAACTTCGTTTTCCCTATCTTTTCCCATATAGACGTATACTCTCTCATTCAGACCTTCCCGACTAGCCTACCACTTCTCCTCATATTCTCCTACCTCTCTCATATAAGATGCATTCCCTCATTCAACACCGTCTAGCCTAGCATCGACCCTCGTATCCCCTATCTCTCGCATATAAACGCCTACTCCATCATTCAAAACTCCTATCCTAATACCTCTCCTCGGTTTGCTATATCGCTCATATTCTACCCTTCAAGTCCTGTTTAGTATAGCATCTTTCCTTGTATTCCCTATCTCTCTCGTATAAAGCATATACCTCCCTCCTTTAGCATCTGACTAGCCTAGCATCAGCCCTGGTATTCCCTATCTCTCTCCTGTATATAAGTCCATATTCCTACTGCTACACTACCTGTCTAGCCTAACACCTCTTCTCCTGTTCCTATACCTCTCATATAAACCATACTCTATTCCTCTAGCTCTGTCTAGCCTAACGCCTCTCTCGTTTACCTATGACTCTCACATAAACCATACTCTGCTCCTCGACCTCTGTCTAGTCTAACTCCTCTCCTCGTTTTCCTATACCACTCATATAAACCATACATTACTCAGCCTCTGTCTAGCCTAACACCTCCCCTCGTTTTCCTATACCTCTCATATAAACTATACTCTACTCAGCCTCTGTCTAGCCTAGCACCTCCCCTCGTATTCCCTATCTTTCTCATATAAAGCGCACTCCCCCTCCTACCACTGTCTAGCCTAGCGTCAGTCCTCGTATTCCCTATCTCGCCCATATAAACGCATTTTCCTCCTTGAACCGTCGCATCTAGCCTCGTTTTCCCTATCCTTTCCCATATAAACGCAAAAAACTGCGCTCGATCTCTCCTATATATCCTACTGCCGCTGATGGCATTGCCTCTCAACCCTTATTTCAACTTACAGAAACATTCGCTTGCCAGTTTTATTTAATACTATCCTCGTCGTTACTGATATGTATTCTCCCTATGATCTTAATTTTATTTTACTACTCAAAATATACTGCTTCATATTGTGACGTATGCGCATACGTCTCTTTGGTCACCTAGATTCGAGATGGCAGTTGTAGTTTAGGTGGGGATTAGCAGTTTAGGTGGGGGTAGGTTAGTTGGCGTCCCCCACGCTTTTTGAGACGTGCTTGGGGCTGAGAGTCAGTGAGTAACAGTCAACCAGACCAGACCTGCGTTCGCTCTCTCCGTGCAGGAATGCATGGCGGCCTCGCCCGACAGGCATGGAACTAAGATGGGGTATGTAGTAAGTTTAACCAATAAATATTGTGCTATCCAAATCTTTATTGTCTTATTTATGATAGTGTAAAGCTCCTTCTAACTATTTTGAGCCATGTAAGAGTCCTTTTGCCAGTTTTTAATAATATCTCTGCACTTTCACTTTAGCTGCGTCCGTAGTCGTAGCCTCGCCTTATTCAAATTATTACAATTTGTTAATTACCTGTACCTCTCTAGCGAGTGCTCTGCCCCTTGAGCGTGTTTGATTGGAGGCTGCGACTTTGTTCCTAAAACAAATCTACATTTTTATGTAGTACATTTTCATCCAGGGTTTAACGTTTATCAGTTATATAAGATTATACAAATTTCCTCCCGATGAGGACTTCGCAGGCTATTCCCAGGAAATTTCAAATATAAATTTTATTTGTCATTCAAATCTCTTTAATGCATGGTGTCTTAATCAAAATTGTTACAGCCATGTTTTAGAAAATAAAAGTTTCGATAACTGTTCCATGTAAATGGTAGTTTAGGTTTGGAATCTTTTTTGAAAATCTGCATGTTTGGAAGATACTGGACTTATATCTAAGTTTGGTATTTTTCTGATTTTCCCATTTTGATTTATGCTGTACACAAATACACACACAGATACATACGATATCGAATTTTTGGGTGGAACGTAATACCTTCTCTGCCTAGTATGCACAGTCCGGTGCCTCTCCCAAAAAACGTGCCGATGCCTATGATTTCCTATAGTGTTTTTCTCTAGGAATGACTGCTGAATGCCCTTATCAGGCGTGTTCCACACCTACACGGTTTTGCAAAATGTCTTATTGATTTAAACAAAGTGATCGGAGGAAGGGGTGGGAACCGGAAGCATTTTATCTGAGTGGCTATAACGCACTGGTCAGACACTCAGATATGTCCATTTCTTATTGGTTTGATGTCAAAAGTCTTTCACTCATACTCTGACAAATAAACAGAGGTGGATTTCCGGCTCAGGAGCGAAGGAAACCTGTGGGGGGGGGAGTAAGACAAACGTTATATGGAGTGATTGGATGAAATTTCTTGTCAAACTTGTGAAAGAAATACCATGAATTACTACTAAATACTACTGGACAGACAGACCAGGTGGCGTGTTTAATTATAAATGCATAATGCAGTCCGCAAGGCACCAAAAGTACAAAAAAAACATACCACAACCAGATATAAAGCAAAATTAAAGGACATGTGAAAAGAAATACTGTAACAAACAAAATTGCGGGAAAGCTAAAGAGTATTTTACTTTAAATAGCTCATTTAATAGGTTAGTGCATTATTTGGTAGTTATTGTTATTTATTATTATTACTATTATTGTTATTATTACCTTCTGATAATTGTTGGTAAAGCAGCAAGAGCAATAGGCATATTGTTATGTGTAATACTGTAATTGCAATATTATATACGGAGGGTTGTTCACGATCTATGGTAACAATATCAGACGAGCACAATATTTCCGCGCTGAAACATATGGAACCGAATGAAAGTTCAGCATGAGTGTATCACTGGGTTTGCTCAGTTGTGTGCTCTTGTTCTTGCTGATATCAAATGGGTCAGAAACAGAACCATTTTGATAAGGGTATATTATTGTCTTTTCCGATGCATAATACTTGTATTCTAAGGTTATTAAGCAGTGCAAAAGGCGTGGTTTTATCATATTCAAGAAAGTGATCTCATGTGCAATCAACAAAAAAGATAAGGCCATATCAGGACTTATTTCAAAGGCCAAGAAACAGGGAAATCCACGACTGGCCACCAGTCGCACCCTGGAGATAATTTGGAAGGTGAAGGCCCATGCCGCTGGACCAAATCCTGCAACTCAGTGGGCCATTGCACTGTAATTAGGGATCTCTCTTACTACTGTGAACATCATAATCAAAAGGAATTGAATCTAGAAAGGTGCCAGAAGGGCAGAGGATATAAACTGTTGCCTAGACACATTTCAGAACGTGTCACTAACAGCAGAAAGCCGTGTGAACGATATCTAGCTGGTGAGAATTAGATGTTTCTTGTCTTTTCAGGTGAGACATGTTTATTTAAGTGACTGCAACAAATCCTGATCTATATCTTATCGACCAAGGGGAGAAAAAAATTAAAATTTGGTGTAAGAAAACTAATGAATCTTTCCCCAATGGTTTATGGTAATAGCAAGGTACGGCTACATTGGCAAATTATTCATTCGTAGTGTACATAAAACGTGAAAATCAACTCGGCATATCATCAGACTAATGTCCTGATACAATTTTCCATACAGAACTCCCTGCTCTCTATGGTGCAGATGTAAATAAGGTCTGGTTGCATCAGGATAAGGCATCAAGCCATACGTCTGCTTCAACCTACATTTTTGGGGAACATAGAGAGGGAGAGAGAGAGAGTGAGAGAGAGAAATGGGAATAGATCCGTGTTAAGTCATTTATGCATCACTTATGGAGCCTTGTGCATTTGGGTTACTGAAAAGAGCCCTTGGAAGCAAACGGCCGCGAACTTTGAATCGTCTCTGGAAAGCTGCCAGGAGGAATGGAATAAACTGGACATACCTGTATTTCTAGCAATTTGCTCTAGTGGAAGCTGTGCTGCAGATTGATAGCTCAAGCAAAAGGCTGCCAGATAGAACATTACTGCTGGTGGAGGCGTGGTTTTTCATAAGGCAAGGGAGTCTAGCTTGTTTAACATAGATTGCGAACAACCCTCTGTATGTCACAACCAGGTATGATAAGTATCTGAGGTATACGAAATGAGCCATGTAAAACGAAAAAGATTTACAAAAAAACGCTTAAAGCATCGTATTTTGCATTACTTGAAAAGTGTTGGAAAGCTTCAATTATGTTCCTTGTCTTGCAAATCTCTGATAATAAAGTTTATTTAAGATAATATTAAGATAGTATAAACTCCGAGTTAACTGTAAAGGTACAATCAAAATAAAAAGTTCAATCTTATAGCGGGGGTTGGAATCACCGACCTTCAGCTACACATTGCGCTGCTCTGCGGTTTGAGATCTGATATCGATATAATAATCCTCCTTAAATTCTCCATGTGACTAGAATTTTACGGTAAAATGTAACTTATCCTTAATTTCTCTTGAGATAACATACTTCATGTCGACTTACATACTTTTTCACTCTGCTTCTACTTTTCCAGCCTATGGAGGAACAATAAATACAACTGAATTGATTATGTTTTCCCAACGAATCTAAAGCTTCCTTGGATTCTTCACTCTGGTGCACATAAAGCCATTGCGAAAAAAAAGCTATGAGAAAGCTTCCCAATCAACTTGTGCTGCTAGAACTAGTTAAGGATTGGGAGTGTAGCCATGAATGGGGAAAAGCTACTTTATCTTAAAACACAGCTCATTATATTAAACTTTTTTCTTTTTTGCACCCGAGTGTACGTGGTAGGGAAAATAAAAATTGAAGGATTGAGACATGGACTTTCGACTTAACGATAATAGAATCTCTGATTTTCGTAGCTGCTAATCGCATTCTCTTCTTCGAAATGAACTAAAGAACAAATTTTTGTATTTCGCACAATTGTGTCTAGTACAAATACTGAAAAGGAAGAGCAGATTCTTAAAAAGCAGACATGGGTGGGATACAAAATGTGGAGAGAATTCCGTACTTCCGGATGCTTACTTTTACTCCGGATCTGCAAAGATATATAGTTCGAGCCCCGGCCTTAACCCGAGTTTTTCAGATATGTTTCATTCTTTAACTTACAAACGACCTATATGCAAGAACATTTGTTCATTACACGTTAATGTTTAAGACTGCTTTATATTTAGAATCTGCAGTAGCCATTATTCAATCTCACGTTTTTGCAGTATTAAAAACCCTTTATTTTCAGGCACTTCCTGAATGCTGGAATATTAACTGCTTTATCTAATCGAGTTGGAGATGTTGCTTTAATAATAGAAATTGCATGGATGTTAAATTTTGGAAGATAAAATTATATTTTTTATTTAGATTGTATAATAAATTAATCTGCAAATTGCCAATATAAAATAATAAAACCCCATAATAACCTCTGTGAAACATTTAGGCTTATAGTGGAAATATGCTGTTTTTCTAATAATCCAATAAAGTAAACTTAAAATGATTACAGATTATCAGTATTAAAACAAACACAGAATCCATCACAGGCCTAAGTTTAAGAAAACAAAATGGATGGCATTTGCAAATAGTTAAGATTAGAAAATCTGTCCATTTGTTTTGAACATAAATACTGTTTCGACATTAAAGCTGTCAGTTTTTATATTCTTTCAGAAGAAAGTCACAAATAAAATATACATAACTAAACTAAATGACTTAAAGTAAAGGCTTAAAGTAAAAACAGCTATAACTTTTGAAGCATTGTGATAAGCTATGATTTTAATCAAATCGGGTTTTGTTTTAACAAATAAGCTTTAGGCATTTTTCTTATATCTGAAGGAATAATTTAAAGTGTTACTAACAATACTTCAACAGTAACCGTTTGGATCGTACCGGAAGACAGTCAAGTTACCATGTAAGAAGTGTAAAGTTTTTTTGGAGGGGTTTTAAATAGCTATGGAGGAAAAATTACCTTAGTGTGTTTGTTTACCTCCGACACATCCTAATCTGTTATACAGATTTTGACTCTGTAAGTATTTTTTTTTCGCTGCAACCGATGAATGTAAACTCTTTTTATCTACTGCTATAATGAATTGCATCCCTTGTAGTATAAGAATTGAATGGAAGCAGTTATTTAGAGATTTGAAACAGCAGAGAAACAGATTTCAAGATTAATTATAATGTACTTCTCTGGAAAGTCTCACCCAGGGTTAATGAATGCAAAGCTAAATGAAGTAGCAAAACATACAGCTGATACGAGCTGTCTTAACCGGCGTTGCGTGAGTGGCTTGTTAAATATGAAACGAGGATTGAACTAATTCCATTGACCTCTCCCCATATGCTTTAGGAAATTATTATAAAATTATATAGAAGATCTTTATGGTGAATCTTCTCCTTTAACACTTATAACTGCAATTTTCTAAATCCCAGTGATAACTTAATTACAAAAGTAAACTGGTCCGATTTTCACGGAAAAGCATATAAAACATCTATGTATGTATTTCAGAATTCCTTTAACTCCAACCCCACTTAGATTAGGGAAAAGTTTTGTGTGCGTCTGGAGCGCTGCCTGTCTTCCTCTTGTTTGTTTTGGTTGAGGGCGTTCCAGTTGCATACGGAGGTCAGGTGGTCGGCTAAGCTGCCTGCCTTAATGACTTGTTTCCAAGCTCTTCACCTGTGTGTCAGCACTACAACATAGCTGGTGAGTTACTGTATAATATGTAGCCATTGTTCTAATATTTGCTGATCGCTTGCCTTTTCGTGTTTGCCTCTTTAGCCTTTATTATATTTGGCACCAAGACACACAAGCGGAGAATTAAATGTGTAATGCAACTTTTTTTTATTGTAATTTTACATTGATGTTTAACTTAAACTTTATGGAATCTTTTAAATGTACTCTCTTAGTGTATATATAGCTAGTACTCTCCTGTTTGCTTACCTTCAAATTAAAAGCATGTGTAGTGGTGTTGAACATTTCAGTTTGGAAACAGATATTGAAGTACGCATTTGTTCGCAGGAAACATCGAGATATTATATAGACTGCAACTGTCTTTACAATTTATTGTGCTTGTATGTAGTTCAAGAGCGTTAAATCGGAACAGTCACTTGTCAGTAAGTTGACCTTGTCGACCCTTCTTTTCTAACCTTTCTGGATATTCCTTCTTGAAGTGATAAGATCCGCCCGAATAATAAATAATAACGAATAAGAAGAATAATTAATAAGCATATCATCAAAATAATAAGAAGGAATACCAGTATGAGGGAAGAATAAAAGATAACATTAAGAATTAGAGAAAGGGGGAAATGAAATCATGAAGAAAAAAAACGTAGAGGGTAGATATTAATTAATAATAAGAATATGAAATAAAACGTGTAGTTGAGAACGAACAAACTTGGCGAAAATCACATAAAGATAGCAGACGTAGGAAAGGACAGGAAAAAGAATATTAGAGATCGCTTAGTGACAATAGGAACCGAGTTGTGCACACGGGAAGCCAAGACAACGGGCAGGAAACCGAAATTAATCAAGCGCACAGAAAATGCAGTGAAGCGAACATAATTTGTTAATGTTAGACGCGAGCAACGCTCGGACGATGTTATTGAGAACCAATGGTAGACGGAGGAAAAATTCAGAAATGTAACAATCATAACGAAGGAAAGTCACGTGAATAGCAAAAAGTGAGAGAGATACTAGAAAATAGGCGTGAAATAGAAAATTATCTATGAGGCAGAGCGACGTTCAGACGTGAGTAAGATAACTCACTCTGTGTCGAAACGTCGGGGAGGGAAGAAGACTCTGTGTCGAAACTTCGGAGAGAGGAGATGATTTGTAGGGAAAGAAACAGATTCGTGTAGGAAACGTGAGGGAAAGTAAGATAGATCTATAAATTCAAAATATCTTATATTAAAGAGGGAAACAGTGTAGCGGTCTTCGAGTAAATATTTATGTATTGAAAACCAGTTTAAGGCAACCGTGAGAACAGGGTAGCTAGGGACTGACGAAAGGAAAAGCCATTAGCATAGTATTGTAACTGTGTGGAAAGGGATTCGTGCGAGGACATCAGTGTGGATCATCAATAAACGGGCCATCTGAGAGGAGAAAGTGAACTTCATTTATCTCCCATCCACACTCCCTGAGGTAAGAGACTCCTGAACATAAATTCCTCTACCTGAGTAGCCGGCAGCAACAGCAATCCAACCACCAAGAACCGCACCATTACAAACCATTATTATTTTTCCATTCCCAAACCCCGCTACATTCTACAGTGTCATAAACCGAAAAAAGAAAGAAAACAAAGATGTTTATAGTGCACTCTTTAGTCCTGTAGTTGTTTAATAATATATAGACTTCACATTTTTCTTGTAATATAGAGACACTGGCATCAACATTACACGAAATAGGGTATATGTTATGAATATGAAGGCCCCAGGCCAGCATGTTAAACATTTTGGAAATGGCGCATAGTCTGACCAAAGAGAAAAATATCAGCTGTTAATTATACACACCCTTTGAAAGTTTCTAGTAATACTATGGTACCAGTTTTCTTTTATTATATAACTATTCATTATACGTAATAGTGAACTTGATTATAATATGCATAGGAAATAGAAAAAGGATTTATCTGATAAGGGTAATTAAGCATATTTGCATACAGATGCTTCACAATATATATATATCTGTAGAATTAGAATAAATTTATAAGTGTTTCTCTGCTACATCCTCCACATATTTATTGTATTTGGTAAATGTCAATTAAAGAAATAAGAATTGCATAAAATGATAGTACCATTATAATCAAATCTTAGTAATTGTCTTTTGTTTTGCTGAGCCTTCTGCTTTCTCAGCTATTAAATCGCGACCATATTGTGGAGTACCGACAGAAAACTATTTTCTACTCTGCGGCATTCTCAAGAAGAAGTCGAACACACCTTCGAAAGTGTGTTCTTTTAGGACTCTAATATGTTCGTATTCTAACAACCAAGCCTTCCCTTTCCAGCATTGTAGTCCTCTAGGAATAACTGAAATTAGAAGGTGCTTTTCAATGGTGAAAAAGTTATCAAAACTTGGAGATTACCCTAAATACTCTCACACAGGCACACACTCACGAATGCACACACTCATACATACACACACATTACATACATACATACATACATACATACATACATACATACATACATACATACATACACACACTACATACGTACACACATACTACATACATGCACACGTACATATACACATACACACATTCATACATACACACATATTGCATGCATACATATAAATTTCTCTCTTTATAACATTAGTATACATGACTTGTATCCAGCAAAAAGGTCTAACTATAATAGGAAAAGAACACAATCACAATAAAGCTGCAAAGGTGGAGAAATTATTGAACAAAGATCCGCATTTAAATATTTAGAATCTCTAATATTGACCCGGAATTTAAAGACAGATTTGAATGAAAATAAGAAACAGGAATTTTTAAAAAATATAGTAACAAATTAATACAGGGGCCTCATATCATCATATAAGTACTCTTTCGAAACTTAGATGTCATAAGTAAAGAAAACAGTATTACAGGCTGCCCGTGTAATATTTGTAATACCATTACTCTGAAAGAAAACATAATAAGAGAAGGTTGAATGAGAAACAGAAAAAGAAGAACGCAAAGAAGCCGAAGTATGAGAAGATACAGCAGGATACCGAACACAATGGAAGGAAAATGCCTTCTTTGGAATACCCAGGACACGCTTCATTTTATAAAGCGAAAACTACAAGCCTTGGATGACCATGTAAGTGATCAAATGGGTAATTTGCATAACTTTAGCACAGTTCAAAACTGAAACTTCGTTTAGAAGAGCACAATTTTACAGAGCTAGAAATCGTGAAAATTTCACTATGCGTGCTGTGAAAGTGTGCACATATACGGACGACAATACATTCTTTTATATGACTGTCCCACTTAAGGCCACCTGAATCAAAGGCCACTAGTGACTCCCCACGACTGTGCCCTCGTTGTTTCGTAAATGCTTTTTACGTGAATTTTAATGAAGAAGCATAAGCTGAATGATATTTGAGTAATCAAACTATACATAGACCATCCACGTGTCGAATCTGATCATTTTCCATAAAAATCCTACTACTCAAACCCTGCTTACATAAGCATACGGGAAATGGCTGGTAAGAATTTTAAAGCCAATTTCATGGATTAACTTTAATAGAATTTGTCCTGAATATCACGAACTTTATAAAATTAGATTTATGACATTATTGTAAAATAAAACTATAACCGTCACAATGTTGCGTCTTAAAAACACAAGGACCTGTTAACTTTTGCGCGGACATACAGTGACTCCAGAAAGTATTTATCTCCAATTTAAAGAATTCTAACAGTCAAATTAACGGAGAGAAATTTCTAGTTTAGTATGCAGAGAAGGCAAACGTAATTACGGTTATGTATTCTGTCATTTTTTCAAGAATTTTCGTTTTATTAAATTTTTAATACTGCAACGTATTTTCAGCTTTTTGCGTGCTTACAAAATTATTTTATATCCGTTTAGTAGAAGAATATTTTGGTATAATAAATATCTGCAGTTGCAATTAAAACCGTTTTTAATCTGACCTAGAAAGTAATATCAGTCGGGAGTTCTCAAGGTTTTTATTGAGCTTCCTCGATCACACCTCTAATTTTACGACTTTAGAAGTTTATTTCTCCGTAGTTTTAATTATATCTCGGTGACCTTGTAAGTATTATATAAGAGTTGCTTTTATTAAATGTATATACCATAATTTTGAAAACACCACACATTAAAAAAGTTGAAAAATGGGTGCAATTTTCAACAAATTATTATAATAAAACAGAATATCTGGAAATGTGCAACACGTATACATTTTAATACCGTTTTGTGTTTCTGTACATTAAAATTGCTGCTAGAACTTTTTAAAATGGAAATTAATATTTTATATAGTCATTGTACAAAATGAAGGTATAAATGGTATTTGACGCAGGGGAACACCTCGCACACTGCATAGATCTATTGAGGCTACCACCTCCAAGGGGGAAGGAATGAAGTGAAGGAACCACAGGGTCAACAGAGTCGCGCGGAGGTCTCTAATAATTCCAAGCTTGCAGATCCGTTCCGCTGCTAGAGATGCCTAGAAAGAGCGATGAACAACCCACCAACCAAGCAGTTCTCTGGTGTCCACAGGAAGTACTCTTTCCATTGAGCATGCATCCGCGCCAAACGCCACGTGATTCAAATACAGCTTATATTGATGTCATCAGTACCTTAAAGAGCAGACATTGCTAGTCTCCGAAAGCTTGATTGACCTGGCTGGTAGTCCAAGAAAATATATTCGGATCATGGTGTGGTTTTATTTGCTGTTAAAGAACTAGTCTCAGAATTCGTTGATTGCACATTGCATATAAAAGCTGCTTTTAACAGTTAAATATGTTTTGAAAGCATGTGAATTATTGTGCAACCAAAATAAAATTGGCGTTAAATGCTTACTCAAAACAAAAGAAAATCTGGGAAATGAAAACTTTATCAAAGAACCTTTGGTGTTACATTCACATGACTTTCTGTATCCTCTAAAGTCTATTAGTGGGTGCATACATTATTCTTTCCAAATTTAATTTTCCTATCTACTTCATTTAATCGGAGTAAACCTTTACGGAAATAGTTGCATTACACACTTCGTTATAGATACAAAGGGAATAGCTGTAGTCAAATGTTTTAGAATCGAACGCTATATGCTTGCGTTAAAACTACATGCTTTGTGCTTGCAATCGCGAGGAACAACTGGATATCGAAAGAAGCTGAAACGAATGATAAAAGTATTGAACAATTCTAACCATTAATATCAGATATCTCGGAAATGGCTGATGCCACAGAAACATTTATTTGAAATAAATTGTGTGTTTTGAAGAAATACGCATTTTTGTGTAGTACTTTTTTCTTCGATTAGCGTTTACTAGTTATACAAAATTATAGAAAACTCCATCCAAATGAGGTGGGCTTCACAGGTATTCGCAGAAAATTCAAGTCATAACCACAATTTATTTGTAATGTATATATCTTTAGTATATTTATTTGGATTGGACTTGAAGTGCAGAGGATTCGGCACCGATACAGGAATGAGGATAATGTACCGACGCCTTTCGAGGAGGCGCCCCTAGGAGGGAAGGATGAGATGAAGCGAGACACTGGGCGGCCGGAATCAGGAGTGACGGCACAGCAATGACGGGTCCCCAGTTCCAGATTGGGACGCCCCGGCAGTCGAATAGGCAGACTAGCACCCTCAAGGTTCGGTCCTTATACTCCGGCAACCTAACTAAGGCCGAGGGCCGGAGAAAATTCACAGAGAGCATCATTTTTTCCTTCCATACTGCACCCAAACATCATCGCCGACACTTTCAACTCTGAAACAGATCAAACGGCGTAAGGAAGTAATGATTAGTGGAACGAAATGGAAGGACGGGAAATTCGGAGGGGATGAAAGAAATCACTCCAGAATTCGCCTGACGACCCGGAAAAACCCCCGAAAAAACCTATGGATCAGAGTGGATCAAACCCTGTACCTCTCAAATGCGGGTCATAGATGTTAGCACCTGAATTCTTTAATATCTGGTATTCTAATCAAAATTGTTAGAACTGTTTTTTAGAAAATCAAACCTTTTCTATGTAAAGGTTATTTAGGAGCGGATTTTCTTGAAAATCCTCGTGCTGCATCTTTGAAAGGAACTGAAGCTAATTACCAAATTTGGTATTTATCCAACATTTTGTTTTTGAGTTACGTTGTTCACACACATAGACACACCATGTACCTTTTATGAGAAATGCTTCTTTTCAATTCGGGGTCCTAAAAGATATATTTCCGGTGAAATCTCGAATGTTTCGGTGGAATGCAATACCTTTTCTGACTATTATGTTTGTGGCAGAGAAAGTAAAAATCCCACTACAAAATTTCTACTTACCGAAGCTTTTAGATCCTGCAGACGAGCATGGTCAATGCTCCACAGCCTTATTCTAGAGTACTTTAGATAATATTTTACCATACTGTTCTATTGCTCAAACCACTCAACTCTCACTAGTAATGGACACCTATTACCCTGGTCGTCCATTTAGCTGCCCTTTAACCTACCGGCAGGCGCGCTTAATTCTGCCACACAAGCAGGCACACGTTATAAAGATTACAACATGGATATTTTTAAACAATAGCAAGATATTTCTGGGAAATTTAGGTAATGTATTGAACACACAGTTAAATAAATTGTTGTGGGATGCTCTACCAAGAACCTTCGTTATTTGAGCTCTTCATGAGACTATTTTATCCCATTATTCTGGGAAGCGTTAATTATTGATTATAGGTATTCATGAATAATATCAACATCAATTATTTTCCGAAAAGGATTATCTTTATCAGTGATACTCATCACACTACTCTTCGGACCTGGAAGAATTTTCACGATGTTTTCCTTTTCGATTTGAAGTTTTAGCACACTTTTACACCATCGTTTATTTTTGTTTCTTCTAATAATGCACTCCTGCACATCTTCCAGCTGGTCGAGATTTTCGCCATCCACCTCTTCCGTTGATTCACAATTGTGGTTTTCTGATTGTGGTTTTCCTCGTCACTCAAAGCTGTATTACTTTCCTTCAGCCCCGTAAAATCCGCATAGATTTCATTATCACCTTCTTCATAAGCCAAGGCTAGAAATTAAGAGTGCAACTATTGTGGAAAGTAATATGTGCATGTTTCTTATTATTATACCTACCTAGGCGGCGCCGTGGCCGAGTGGTTAGACCGACCCGGGTTCAATCCCAGGGACCTGCATGTGGGATTTGTGGTGGACGAAGCGGCATCTGGGCGGGTTTTCTCCGGGTTCTCCGGTTTCCCCCGCCATTCATTCCATCATCACCTTTCCTTTCGTCCATTTCACCCACATTTCGTTTCATCTACTTCCTTCATCCCATACCAGGCATCGGGCTGATCACCCATCCTGGATGCTCTGTCTGATCCATGAGTGTCTGCTCCTCGACGGGGCTCTGACCCCAGGCACCCGCTTGTAAGTCCTGGGGGTATAAGTCCTACATAAGAGGAGATAATGAATGAATTATGCTTACCTCTACCATTACCAACTCTAGCATCAACCACATATCCTATACAAGAGCAGATGCGTGTTGTACCTTTTACACCTCGTTACTTGAATGTCTTAAGCCAAACAAGAACATTAAACAAAGAAAGAATAACTGTTACCACATTCTTAGTAGGCATCAAAAAACGAATACACTGAACCGGTGAAGCAATACCTCAAGTTTAAAACATTGATAAAGCATAAGTACTACCTGAGAAGACAGCTTTGCGTTTGTTTATCCGTGCCCATAGGAGAAACTACGCGTATTGTGAGAGATGGCTTACCAGCCGCTAAACGTAAACACGATAACAGCGACACCAAACCGAGCGTAAATTTATATGTCCCGTGTAATACTGCTGGTGCATTTTTTACAACGGCGCGCCTGCTGGTAGGTTAAAAAGGGCATATGGATTTGATTGATGTCTCGCAAGATTTAAGTTATTTATATACACTTCGCAACTACGGAGAAACAATACGTTTTGTAAGTACACCTATCTTTATTTTCTAAACGATTTGAAAAGATGTCTGTTTCAGCTATAGTTGATTTTACAAGTGAACAAATTCTGTTTCTACGATTTTTTTATCTGTATACTATAAAGTTATACAATCCAATCTTGTATGAGATAAATATGGTAGTTACCTTTACTAGGCCAATAAGAGTCAGAAAAATGAGAAAGCAAATGAATGCATAGATTCTGAAATATCATATACGGATAATATTAATGGAATGAAAAATTCGCGCCCCGACAATTTAACACTATTATTAAAAATATTTCATGGCCGAATATTCGCATTGGATTTGCATACATGCGAAAACTGTAAAGCTGTTAACAGGTTTTATTTCCATTGCCCTAATGTACTGGCATTACATGCGTGTCATTTGATAAAATGGTTAGCCTCTACAGAGTATAAAAAATTCAATTTATTTGATTGCATTCGGCTTGGGAATTTGCGTCAATAGCATTACCAAAACAAAGCTTGGGCGGAAAGCCATAGCTACGTGTGTGAAGCCATTCCCGTTCATTTTAATGCAGGGAACGTACTTACCATTACATTGTATTAATAATGTATATCCTATGTCGAAGGGTGTAGGCAGATTTTAAGTAGTTTCAATCTGGTTTTCAGTCCGCATTCAATTTTCTGAGTGATTTTCGAGATTTTGGAAGAATGGGATTGATATTGCTGTTGTAAGTTGTTTCGTTTATCACCATTAACATATTAGGACATAAATTTCACCTTAGAGATCACTGAATAGATATTCTTTGGGGATAACTGGTGTGCATCATGCTAAAAAATATTTCTGAAAGAATTAATTAACCAAAGGTTTCACATGATATGAAAAACTACTGGCAGCCGTAAATTAAGTTTTCGCTGTGCAGATTATTTTAAAAAGTTGAAAATTTTAAAGGCTTAATGAGGTCTTTTATTCACTTAATGTGAAATGTAGCAGTCTCATTTATATTGCCTCTTTAACATAGAAAGCTCATAGTGCTTTCTCCCTATTGAATGGTTGATACATTTGCTCTTAGCAGAAGCTAATGGACCAACTGGTATAAAATTAAATTTAAAATGAATATATTAAAACTAATCATAAAATAACATAGGTATCTAGGATAAAACGAATTATCCCATTCAATCCCAAATTCGAAGTCGAAGTTTCGTCAAAATATTATGCGTTGATGTACCAAAAAACAAAAGTGAGCTGGCCTCGTAGTTCAGTCGCTAGAGCACTATCTGCTGTGCGAGAGGTTCCAGGTTCGATTCCCGGCTGGGGGATAGTAATTTTGTTCTAACCAAGATTATTCCCGGAGGTATGTCTGGGAGTGTAAATGTATGTGTGATCTAATGAATAAAATCCAAAGTTTACCAGAAATCCAACGACAAGCGAATACGGGTTAACACAATTGCGTAGAGGCAATAATATGTTCCAAAGGAAAGGTCACCGATAATACCATTGTAGTTGAAGGCTAAAAAACTGAAAAAAGTGGCTTTAGAAAAATGCGTGCATAAACGTTAGCTCTGTGCGTCTGCGCGGCTGTAAAAGTATAAATCTAAAACGAAAAGAACGATAAGCGCCAAATCATTCTTAGGTCATATGCTTTTTAAAGATATAAGGCCTATCCAAAAATTTATTTTCTGGAAATTGTTTTAATATTTTTTATTTTCTCAAAAGTATTGTGAGTTAGAAAGTAATGCCTCCTGTTTTTGTTTATCCTTACATACATAAGTTATGTGAAAAATTCGAATTTCGCGCGATTTCTCAAACCTTCTGCAATCCACTGTGCAATAACATCTTCCCAAGTTAACAAATGACAGCACTGCAGTCTGTTATAAATTGGTGAACATCAGTTTACGTCGAGTGCAAAAAACATTGCCGATGCTTTTGGTTACTTATAGTGTTTTCCATTATTGAATGTTGTCAGAATCTCCTCATCATTTGTGCTCCCGGTAACTATGAAGCCCGGGACTTAAAGTACTTACAATATTGTAGGTCGCCGTTGGGGTATGTCATCTCAATACAATTTGAGATCTCCTTGTGGTTTACCGAGAAATATGCGAATCAGTTGGGGAATTTAATGTCCTACCGGCATGTTGCCATGGTAGCTCAGTGGTTAGAGCAGCCGGACGGAGACCGGGAGATCCGTGGTTCAAATCCCGGTTATGGCATTGAATTTTTCAGTCGTCTGTTATACCTTTCCAACCTTGTCCAACACACGGTTGTGTGGAAGAACAATTAATTCTATTCTCTAATTGGTTTTAGCTGAAGTTCAATACGCTAGTATTACCCTATGAAGGAAGGTTAGGCGTAGCTGGACAATGAAAGAGGTGGAGAATCGATATATGTTACCTGAATGGTTGAAACAATATGCCTCCCAAAGACTCTCCATACTAGCCCCTGAATGAGTCCGGCTCTTATTGGTTCAGCGTTCAATCATTAACCTCTGTAACCAAATGGGGGATGGAAGGCGCAGCAGAGGCGTGTTAATTATGGGTTGCCAACTTAAATCGCGGTTCCTCATATCGGCACGTTTTTGTTGCACCCAACTGTACGTATCAGGCAGCATTCTGTGGTAGGATTGTTGAATCCAGAAGGTGAAACACCCATTCGGATTCATGAAAGACTGAAAAATGTTTATGGGGATGCAGCAGTAGAGTCAACGCTCTTAGATATTGAGTTCATCGGTGTAGAGAAGCTGAAGGGCAAACATCACTGGCTGATGAAAAGAGGAGTGGCAGGCCAGCAACTGCAGAGACCCCACGCAACGTACAGCGAGTTGACGAGATTATTCGTGAAGACCGCCGGGAAACAGATGAATTGTATCGCATGCTTTCCAATCGTAAAGGCAGTGTGATGGAGATTAATGGAAAATTAGGGCACTCAAAAGTTTGTCACGATGGGTACCAAGAATGTTAACCAACAAAATAAAGAGACAGGAAAAATAATAAGTCTCTAATCTCTTGCAGCACTTCAATAAGCGAGGCATTCTTGGAGAATTTTTTGACTGGAGACGAGACAAGTTCATTTTTTGAACCTCAATGTAAGAGGCAACTATAGCGAGAAATGGTTGGTCGACTCTTGCAGCGTGCTGTTGTAGTGTTCTTCTTCCTCGGCTAGTGATGCTCGTCGGTAGTTGAGTACTCCATTCCTACCTAATTGCTAAGTTTCTTTAATCTCAGGTTCTAGTGGTTGAGGCAAGTTAAAAAATACACTGCAAGTTTTCCCTTTATAATGATGTTTATTTCATTGTTCAAATAAATATGGGCGGCTAGCTTTTCCCATTTACTTTATCACCACTTGAATATTTAACAGGAGCCTATCTATCTTCACACGCATCCCCACCCTTATATGCACCCACGTGCATCTGTAGCACCTTGCGTTTGCGTGACTTCTTGTTGCGCTGAACTGGTAATAAGTAAGAGTGCCCCTCGGCAAAATATGGTCTTATATAGGGCGGCTTACCCACGCAGTCCTCTACGTTTGAAAACGTAACGATGCTTCCCATTGGCCCTCAGGCCGCGTTACCCAAGCATGTATGAAATTATGAGGTTTCAGAACCTTGCGCTTCAGCGCCATCATGTAGCGTTGTACCACTCTGTGCTAGTCACGGTCGTTATGAGTTCCAGGAATTCCAATTCAAGTAGCTAGCGCGCCCGTTGCTTACAAATAGCTCTGTACAAAGTTACATGTTGAATGTATTAACATTCAGTGAATTAAATTATTTCTAAAGAATTCTTATGTGTATGGTTCCCCTTTCATATGTACAGTGTATGATATGTATGATATATCCCCTTTCACAGCAAATGGAATGGCATCACACATCCTTGCCGAGAAAGAAAAAATTCAAAACTGTGCGATCGGCAGGGAAAGTTATGGCGACAGTCTTTTGGGATGAACAGGGTGTCATTCTGGTTTAACGCTTGCACAATAAATTCTGTCCAATACATCAGCACCCTCCAGAGGTTAAAGCACAGCTTCGACGAATTTGCCCAGCAATAGCTCTGGCAGATAGTCTTCTATTGCACGACAATGCAAGACCACCAGTATTTGGACCACTCAACAATTGGATGCGAAGTCTTGCCTCATCCTCCATACAGCCTTAACCTAGCTCCATCAGATTTCCATCTATTCGGGCCACTAAACGAAGCTCATCTTGAGATTCACTTTGGAGACGAGGATACCTTGAAAACGTCCGTGCGCCAGTGGCTAAGAAAGAAAGGCTGTGATTTTTACCACACTGGAATACATGCCCTTGTTTCCAGATGGATCAATTTTGTTCAAAATTAAAAGAGAGAAAAAAAGGAGGCATTACTTTCTGACTAACCTTCATATGTTTAAAACACTAGAATTATGAGTTACAATTTGAAGTTTCTGTAAAGAGCCTGTAAAGTCCTCTTAATTCATAACGAATTTTGCACGTCTTTTATTTTAGGAAATAACTGACATAGAAATATGTATGTACCTACAGCTATTATATAGTACTACTATATATGAAGGAATGTTGTAGTCACATTGCAAACTGTAGGGGTTTTGCAATACTGGGGCTTCTCGCTGTTGTATTCCGCACGTGTGATAATTTGTTTCTTCTTTTTCCATTCTCTTTCGACTCGCAATATCATCACTTCGGGAGAGCCATGATATCACATATAAGGGCAAATCAAAAAGTCTTTGCCCATATTTTTTCTGGTAACATAAGTTGCATAAAGCCAACTAAACATGTAGATATTATTTCTTGTATCTTTCACTATTTTTCCAGTTAGTTCCCGTGCCGGTTCAGACATTTGTCCCATCGCAGCACTAATTTTACGATGTCACTGCGGCAGAAGTCGGCCGTCTGACTACGGAACCACTGTCGCACTTTTATCTTGACTTCGTCGTCGCAAGTGAATCGCTGTCCTGCCAGGAACTTCTTCAGCGGACTGAAAAGATGGAAATTCTAGGGGCAAGATCCGGGGTGTATGGTGGATGCTCTAGAAACTCCCAGTGAAAGATCCTTAGCTTGCCGACGGTCTTTGCCACATGTAGTCTCGCATTGTCGTGGAGGATGATAACGTTGTCAACATCGAGAATCCCGCGGCGCTTCTTTCTGATCGCAGCAGAAGTGAGTGTGGAACAATATCTGTCGGCATTGATGGTGGCACTTCGCGGCATGAAAACCAGCACGAGCGGTCCACGGCAATCCCAGGGAGACAAGCTAACGTCATTACGAACATATGAAGACACTCTCACTTACGTAAACAAATGCCCCAGTACGAATTTTCTTTTTCACAGGAGACTGCGGATGTTTCCACACCATACTCTGCTGTTTAGATTCCGGCGTGTAATACAGTACCCACGTTTCATCGCCAGTAACAATGCGATCCAGAAAATTGACACCCTCCTCGGCATATCGTTGCAGATGATTCAAAGAAGCAATCATTCGCTTGCCTTTCATCACGCCATCCAACTGCTTAGGAACCCATTGATATGAAACCTTCCTGTACACTAAGCACTCCTAAATGTTGTCGAAAGCACTCCCAAAAGAAATGTCGAGCTCCTGAGTAATGTCTTTGATGCGCACGCGCCGCTCTGCTTTCACCATCGCATCCGCGGGCAATATTGTCATCAATCACCGATACACGCGGTCTCCCCGCACGCTCATTGTCATACAGATTTGCATGGCCATTTTCGAACTCCGAACACCACCATCTCGCGCTTCTTAAATCAAGACACCTTTCCCCATATAATGGTTGCATTCCCTGTGGATCCCGATGGGCGTTCGTCCCTTACTCCACAGAATACGGATCACACTTCGTTACTCGTAAGCCGTGGACGTATTAAGCACACCTGCCATTTTGAATGCACTGACAGCAGCGCTGCTGCCGGCAGCATTTGAAAACTCTATGAAGACCGCCCCATGAGAAGTCCACTACTTCGAATGTATATGTTGGTTTTTGTGTTACTTTCGTAATTTGGCCGAAAAAAATAGGGACAAAGACTTTTTGATTTGCCCTCGTAGTAGTGGTGCAGAATGAATGGCGTCCATAAGCGACAGAATTGATGAATACTGGAGCTGCTACTGTGTCTTTGTTCGAAGATGCACTGATCGGTGTCATATTTTATTCATGAAACTCTACCATTATAAACAGGTTGTTACAGCATTCAATATCGTGGATAAATGGCGCATTATGGCACACGTACCAGTAATAGCAATGACGTAATATCGGTATTCTAAGTTACCGTGACTTATAGAGATAAAATGAACTTATTTTTTGATATTCTTTTCTCTGAGCAAGGAAGATGCAAAAACCTATATGCGTTGTTAAGTATAGAACAATTACGATCTGAATTTAGAATGAATTACCTACAATGCTCTGCTGAAAGCAGGCTACTTCACAGTTCGTAACATCTGATTATTTCACTTTCAAAAAGGAAAAGTGTACAAATGGCTCTCTTACTTATCAGTTTAACACGCTAGGTACTAAAAACTGAAATGCAGGGAGACAAGCTAACGTCTTTTACGAACATATGAAGACACTCTCACCTACGTAATTATGGATACCAAAATACTTCATTATTCATCTCCTACAACTTATAATGCTAATAATACATAAAATATTGTATCCATCTCGTGAATAATCTTGATAGAACACTGACATCGTTGGCATAATCATCAAGGTTATCAATTTGCTGCATATGTTACTAATATCACACTAAAAATTCCCTCACACTAGTTGATGTTGAAAATGTAGCTGCAACATTGAAAAGAGAATTCATATCCTCCGAAACTTCCTTTCCTTCGTCGAATTTATACAAATGAAAATCACTAATGGTAGTCGATTCGTCCAGTCGAAACAGCTGATCATCCAACTGATTTGATTGTCCGGTATTGTAGGTGTCGTCTTCTCCTTTTTGCAGTTTTTCAAGATCGAGCACCTTCACATTTTCTAATAAATCACTGTATTCGTTTTCATAGTGTAAGTGAATTTTTCTCCTACATTTGAAAATCTACGTGTAATCATACGACGTTTCAGATTATTTTCCAAACTTCTGAAAAACTGAGTAATATTGACGGCTTTAATATAGATTGCCCCTCATGATTTATCACACCTTGATTTTGTGTTGTTGATTGCATTAAGTGCAATTGTTAATTTGGGTCCTGCGTCAGATACTGTATAATTTAGTATCCTAATTCTAATTGCAATCGCCTTATCAGCTTCTGTGAGTAGTGTAATGCCATGCCTTAGCAAAACACTCGATAATTGTCTTAATTCGTTAAGGCATCTGACACTCCAGCTAAGTGAGATTCCTATAAATTCTTTTAAAACCTGAATGTTGACTTCTCTTTCTCTCTCTCTCTCTGTCATTTCCTGTGGGACCTTCTACTAAAGTGTTTATAGAGTGCAGTATAGCATACTTGATGCCAGCCATTGTACAGAGAATATTTATCCGATTTTCAAAAGATTTGTTTCTAGTGAAATACCGGTCTGCCTCAGCTCCCTTTGATTTTTAGGTGATTTATATCAGATGTAAAGTTTATCTGAAAATAATGAAATGGTTCGCAGAGGAAACCTCTTTTACAGCATCATCAACAGTGTGATTGGCACAGTCATAATTCTACTACTAGCGTGACAAATGCCCATTACATGCAAAGGTAATTAAGTTCTCCTTTAGAGTAGCTTGGTGAAGTCATCCTTATTCATTGGTTATATTTTCTGCTGGCGTGTAAAACTCTACGCTTTCCAGGATAATGGAAATATGCAAGTCTAGTATTGTTTTGCTGCTCAGTGTAGTTGACTCATCAATTTCAATGTATGACTTTCTATTAGGGAATATTATGTTGTTACAAATAGCCTATTTCTTCTCTTTTTTATTTCCGAAGCAATATGGATAGCAATCTGAGTACAGGTTTGGTCAAAATGCAGTATTTTACACATAGAAATACCATTTAAAATCTGCAAATAATTTTTTAGGAGATACTCAGCAAATGGTTTCAGAGATTTAATGATTTTATACAGTTTTAAACACAATTAGGGTAGTTTGAAATTGTGCAAGCCTGCTTACATATGCTTTCTTGTTTGACAGTCTGTTTCAATATTTCAAATGCTTTAAGATGAGCGCCCTTCTATTAAGTTTAAATATTTTCTTTCTCAAACCTTACTGTTGACATAAACACATAAATTTGGACATGACCTACGCACTGAGCAACCCAAGGGAATGCTTTTCGCTATTAACCAATTATTATTACTGTTGTTATTATTAATTTATATTTTTGAGACTATTACACTGACCATCCAACAGTCTTTATTACGGGCAGATGAAGAGGTGGGCGTTTGAATACTATCTGAAGAAAGGTGAATTTTCTCTTTGTGGTTACGTCTAACCATAAACTTTGATGAACACTATACGGGGATTATACTTCCACAACTCTTGAAATGCACGAATCTATGGAACTCTCAGTTTCTGAATCATTATTACATTTCCTAAGCCAATCTGAAATACCAATTTTGTTTGGTGATCGCACTATGAGTAGAGCAGTTAACTTAAAATGATCCTTCTAGCAAGGATACGCGACAAATACTAAAATAACCTGGTGTGAAAATTTCCACCTCCCACCATTATCGGTTATTGTATCATATTTCTTTTTTGTTTTTAAACTAAAGGTGAACTGAAAGCTTTAAAATGGGAATGAAAACTTTAAATTGTTTCTGTATATTCATAATATTGTATATTATTATATAAATTATGACAAAATGTAATTTCATCATTTTTAATTGTTTAATATGGCATATATGCAACAGATCCTTATGTAATCGTATGGGTCACATTAACACTGCAAATAAACTGAAGCATTAATGTGACCCTTTCGGTTACAGCACAAATGAAAAACGACAATCTTGCTTCTACAGGTAACCGAAACTTGAAACATGCTATACATTCGTGGACGCATGTAGGTCTGCAGGATGCTTTGATTACTTAATGATTGTTTAATGCAGAAGTTTTCGTTACACGATAACATGTATCAGAAAGGACATACAAACTAATTTGTAGAGGGAAGGGAAGACATGAACATATTTTTTGCTTCATTTCGAGCCATGAAGGTAGTTTCTTTTTAATAGTGTTTAACGCTAGTTCTTGCTACATAATATGCCATCATATACGGTGGAGGCTGATGATGGATGCAATGAAATGATATTTAGGAAAGGAATTTTGGTGAAAGGACACGTTCCAGGCCTAACTTTAGGGTTCTGCAAGGAAAACCTGAAAAAGAAACTCAGTCATTGACGGGGTGCTGGCGGGATTTGAAACGCAAACCTCTTGTTCCTGAGTCCATGTCTTAACGAGTTCGGCTACCCGTGTTCGGTCATAGAGGTACATGCTAAGACTATATTTTCCTTAAACAGCACTAAGGCTTCTGCTTTACTACTTATTGGGTTGGACTCTTGGCGGTGCAGTAGTTCCCGACACCCATGGGAGTTTAGCTACGTCTGAACAGTGATGTTCAGGTGGGATTTCGAGACACCTGTGTCCTCGGTACCATCCGGAGAGCTGTGAGACGGCGTGCTAGATCGTGCTGTGGTTGTCCACTCTGGGTTTGACGTGCGCAAGTGGCGTATCCACTTATCATCTCTGTTCAGGCGGCGGGTTTTTAGGAAATCAGATATTGGCTAACGGAAAAACTCACAGAGGGAAAGCCACTCTGTTGGTGACTTTCCGTGGTCGAAGAAAGGAAGCTTCGGCTGCAGGTAGACCTTCAGTTCCAACTATCCGTTAATTATCTATAATATACTAATATTCAGTTTTACTGCACTTTCATGCTGATTCCATAGACAGAAACCGTCTATGGATTTCTAACTTCATTTTAGGATTTGTAGCAAAACAGGATATAGTGGTCTGCTGGCAGTTGAGCTTTAGATACGATTATCTCATTTTGACAACTTTCAATACAAGAGAAGTGAAGCATTAGCGGTTAAAACTGAATCCAATTTTAGCTCAGACTTGCAAACAGAAAATGCTTGGGATATGAATGGAATAGTCATATAGCTGTGATTGACAACCAATTATTATCCGATACTCTGCTACATTATTCCTTGCAATCATCCGCAACGATATTATGGCACTGGCATGTACTAGCCTCATTAAGTAATTTCATCCACTATAATTAGGTAGTGTGGCAAGAGATACAAAGATGCGTAAATTGTTATAGTGAAAGAAAATCTCTATTCTCAGTAGAAACCTTAGGCAATGCCTCACACTTTCACTACCTGGTTATTAAGTCAACCGAATTCGCTACCACTTCACTGTAGCGACCTAATTCTCAAGTCACTTTATAAGCATAAATAAAAAAATAAATTCACCGTGCTAATCCACTGGATATACGGGTTATCCCAAGGGTGGAGTAGTTTATTAATACGAAATTTGACTAATATTAAAAACACATTACCAATATATACTTCCTTACACTGGACTTAGGATGCAGTATGATGTATTCGAGTTACGTAAAACAAATATGTCATACTCGTGTTTTAATAATTGCATTAATAAATACATATAAATATATTAATTTAAATAATAATTGTATTGATATTATATTCATTTTACTTCCCCCAAAAATCTCTGTGGGATAAGTCACCCATAATTACATTTACGTAACGTGGTGAAAGTGTTTCTCAATCATTTCAATCATCTAACAAGACTTTATCGACGCACGTCTGAAGTTACTATTCTTATAATCACTACTTTGGTATTAACCTTCCCAACATTAAACCTTTTCAAAACTGGGAATGTGCATGTAACAAATGAATTATTGACATGTTGAATTGAATTCACAATACAAACTTTAAAACCTACCGCTCACTTATCCTTAAATTTGAGTGTCTTTTTACTGTGTGGCATGACTTTACCTTAGACATTTAATAAGGAAGTGAATATTTCCCATGTTTAATTTGGCTGAGAAGGCGAGTGCGGTAGAAAACAAGGATCTTGTTTCTTCCATGACATTACACTGGTATTCTGCCGTATATCAGCGTGGATATAATAGAACTCGGAATCCAACCACCTTCCTCTCTTGATTGCTGATCTTGTGGCATACAAAGGTTGCAAACTGGACATCCTCCGTGAAGTAATATCTCTACCCCACAAGTCCCATTTGACTTTGGACGGCTGGTCGCTTGATGTAGATGTATGAAGTGCCACAATACTAGTGTCTGCTGTATAACTTTGCTAGCATACTTGCTACATATGAGAATTATTAGTAGCGATATTATTTTAAAGCCGCTGATCGCCATATAGTGTAGACAGATGCTTTCTAAAATTGCTTCATAGTAGCTATCTCGTTCTAGCTGGTCTGCTCAGGGCATCTATACAGAAGCAATTGCTCATGACAACCATGCTAACTGCATACCACGGCTATGCAAAATCAAGTGATCAGAACAACCATGCCAGACTAACTGCTCGCGACTGCTACGCAGAACCAGGTACTGTTAACAACCATGGGAAGCTAACTGCTTGCGATTCCTACGCAGAATCAAGTGCTCACACAACCGATTGTTTTTCTTGTTCGACGTCAAGTGACGTAACGCGGTCAAGTCGATCTCGCTGCAGCCGAAACCATTTAATTTTCCCTGGTCTTCGGAATTCAAGGTGTCTGTTTTTAAAACGTCACAACATACAATTTATTAGGGAACCTAAAGATATTGCACGTTTGAACTACATCAGTGAAAAATATCGGTATTTATTGGGTGTTTTACAGCAGTGTAAAATAAATTTGATATAGATTTATATTGTCTAATTGTGATGACGTAATTATTATTATGATCGTACATGGATGAGAGTTAGCTTAGAATGTTCGATAGCCAGCGTACTAGGAATATAAGGAACATTATACAATTTCTCATTTGCTGACCATAATAGCAAAAGAGGATAAAATATATGGGTATATGTCCTAAAGATATCAATATCAGTGTTAGGAAAAATGTTGAGCATAAATTTCTCGATTAAAACATGCAAACATGGCTGGTGGCTGAATTCCACAGCACCAATCTTAAAGGGATGTATAAGTATATCCCGAAATTGTTTTTTTCCTCTGTTGTAAATTAACAACGTACATTTTTAGAATAACTGCATTATGCTTATGCACAACCCATTCTTGACGTATATTAATTTACAATAGTTTTAGGGGCAGTTTTATTTCAAGTTATCTCATCCGATTTGAACCATTCCAATGAGAATAGCAGGAACCCTTATCTCGGATATAGGCTATCGCTTTATAAAAGAATAGTTGATTCTTTAAAGAGAAAATTCAATACTGACTGATGTTTTGTATGAATGATCATCAACCTACCGTTTCTGAACGATCAGAATATTCTTGAGTTGTTTAACGTTGTTAAAATAATTTTGGCACTGTCAAACCAATAGTTTGATCTTTAAAGTGAAGTATTTGTCTACTTTTGCATTTCTGTCAAGAAAACTCGTTTTTGGCGTAGGTTATAATATACAAAAAAATCTTTTTATATTTAGTTTAGAGTATTTCACACACGGCTATCCGCATACTAATTCTGAGCTCTTAAATTTCAAGGATGGCCATCTTGATTTTACTGTATAGATTACCAAGCGCCAAAAGACACCGAGTGAGATGGTCCCCGGTTTGATTCAGGCCGAATACTCCTACCATATTTCTTTTCGTGTTTACCCTGGTCGGTAGGTGAATGCTGGAGTGGTTTTCCTTCTACCACGGATTTTCTGTTTCCATTATTTTGCTTTTATCTGATATACCTGATCTGTTTCAGGGTTGTAGGATCAGGCTACGGCGATTGGTGTATTGCGGCAGAGCGGTGGAATTTGCACTATGGAAGGCTTTCTACCCTGCGCCTGGCGGGACTTTTGGTTCCCCTCCCTGTGTTTGTCTCGTCTACACCCAGGACCCCCAGGTTGCTGGTGGTTAACACACGGCTCGGCGTCATGTTGAAATCACTGGAGATCCCGTCCTTGGTAGCGCATATCGTCGTCCGGATGAGGTCACCCATCGGATTTCCTCTTTATTCTAGTGTTATTTTGGAAGAACAAAGGGCCCATTATGTCCTACGTGCGGTGCTGTGCTCCAGTTACTGGAGGCCCCTCCATCAGACTACTCTTAATCCTTGTCTCCTATGTAGTCAGAGGAGGCACGGAAATTATAGGACGAAGACTTAGGTAAAGGCTATTTGATTAGTTGCTATTAAGCAACTAAGGAAGTTACAATTTGAGTAAAAGTATTGTAAGAATGAGAAAATATACAATGTTTATTATAGTAGTTGAAGTAGGATGCGTCCCGTTGGTGAAATTCTACTTGTTAAAGAGGACGACTTGACGATTGTACTTTCTACCGAAAGAATGTCCTCAGTTGTTCGATTAGCTCAGGACAATATCACCGAGGTGTTAACAACATGCGATTAAAGGTGAAAAAGTCAGACAGATGGGAGTGAGTAACAGCAATTGCAGACTCATCACGTGTGTCATTGACCTTCAGCGCTGCTGCAGCTTTCACTGGCTTCGTAGGACAAGGCCAATGTTAGCTAAGAGCGTACGGCACCTGCTGTACAACTTTCAACTCAAACAACTTTATTTGCAACTCTGCATGATTACTCCAATAAAACCCGTCCCTTGATGGGCAGTTAGCAAACTCGTTATTCACTACATTCTAATATTACGAAAAAGTGGAACGAGGAGAGAGTATAAATAACATTGAAAATAGGAACCGGAATCATGTTAATACACTTTTCAAGTAGAAAGTACAAAAAGTGAGTTAAAGTAGACACTAAAATGTAATCCATTCCTGAAAATCTGGAAATATTAGAACAGGGCTTTTAAACAAATGGGTTTTCGGAATTAAACATTTAGCATATTGTATATATACAATGTAATGTAAAATAACCACTGCGGGCTGTCTGCTTACAGCCTTTTGTTTACCATACCCAGAGGAAACAGTTACCGTGAAAAGGGACTATTGCTTAGGAGCTAGAAAATAGGAAATATTCACCAACACATAGATTAACAATTTATTTTAAAGTGATATATCCGTTCACAGTGCTTAAATCAGCTTGCTTTAACATTCGTTTAACAAATTAATATGCTGAAATACAATATGAAATTTTCTTTCGCTTTGTACCGTTAATTTTGCTATATGAGTTTAAAGCTTTTGTAACAAAATGACGAATACAATAAACTTACAAAAAATGCAAATGTCAATACTTCTCCCGTACAAGAATTTAGAAAGGCACCAAAAGTTAAAGGTTAAGTTTTAAAGCTTACCGAATAAAGCATAAAAGATAATTTAGAAAAGGCCGAAACAACTCTTGGTGAATTATGCCCGAAACTTCCCTGTCACGATGGCTAGTTGTTCCGCCTCGGACCCTGGCGACTGCTTGTCTCTGCCTGCCCAGGAGTAGCTGGAATCGTCGGAGAGCGTGAGGGCGCTAACGTCAATGGCTGTCGCAAACCAGCCAATGCTGAATGTCCAGGATGCATTACGTAGTGAGGTGATGTCTTACGTCACTCATGGCGATATGTTGTTCGAAGCTTTGGATGTTGCTATCTCTGGTTATGAATGACGTCATCACTCCGAAGTATTGTGACGTGCTGGTTGCATGAGCCATGACCATGGGTTGGGCGAAAACGGCACAAACGTTACACGCTTTTGCTAGCAAATACTGTCCTATTACTTATAGGAAAACCACATATAACTATTTAAAATAAAAAGAATATAAACTGACATGCCCGTAACCAGAAAAAAAAATTCCGGAAGGGCTTTTCATAACTAGACTAAGCTCAATTGCACCTTGCACAGTTACCATGTATGTTCTCTGTAGTATATAGACGTTATGTGGACAAGAAAATTACTTGGAAACATTATATAGACAGGAATGAGGATATTCCATCATATAGCACAAAGCGCCGATACTGCTTCGAAAACCGAGACATACGATCACCTTACCTATGTAAGTTTCCCTTTTCCTTGTAAATGTAATACCAACAGTAGACTTACTGTTATCTAACGAAATTTTCTCATATCGGTTTGATATAAGTTTAAACAAATAAATGTCAGAAGTTTGGGGGAGGTTTGATCCCTTAAATCCCCTCTAAATGCGTTCTGTAACCTGAATGTTTTAATAACCTAAGTATTTACAATGAAAAGAACTAAGTGCATAACAGACTAACTACATTATACCATTAATAAGGATTTATTTCGGCAATAGAGAAAAAGACTAGAACAGAGCTGGGTGGCTGTGGCTCGCATTCGGGAGATCCCCGATCTCCGATTCAAACCCCGTGGGCCGTCCAATCTGTTTGGGATTTTTGTCGCCATGGAAATTTAATACCACCTTTAATACCTTTCACCTTAATTACAAACAATAGTAAAAATGAAAAACAGAAATAGCGAATGCTCTGCAATCTATCCACAGATAATGAAAGCAGGGACTGGACGCTACCCAAGTGCCATCTGCTCGTCATAGGAACACAGGTAAAGTTTCTATACACATGCCTCTGTGGACATGTGACGAAGTAAGATAGTATGGTACAGGGATGAGACCTAGCATGCTAACTGTCCGCCACACACCGATCCACAAGTAGGTATGTATCTTGTGACAAATCTGTCGCGATACGACTACGTAGTTAAAACAATGTAAAACAAATAAACGGGGAAAAAATAATGTGCAGAAAATAAAATCATGATCTCTGTTGCTATTAGTAACTGAAACAGGTTTTGAAACTCTAAAGCTCATATCAAACATGTTTTACGGGATCTCTATTTGATACTATACAGAGTGTATTTCCCGCCCTCATTTTCAAGATATAAACGGTGATAGTGCAGTTTATGGCGTAATGCAGGAGTTCAGGCCTCTTTGGTACGTAGAAGTTAAATACGTTATTTCTGATGAAACAGCTTAGTTTGAATTTCTTTTCTGTAGTTCATTTTTAATCTCATTTTATAATAACCTGATAAGCACAATTCAGTTAGTGGTTTTGAAAAGAATTTAGTTAGAATTTTGTGCAATTTGAGTTATGTATTACAGTGCATTTCAGAGGTCTATCAGTGCATATAAAAAGACATCTAACATTTTCCTGAAATAAAATCCGTTTCCAGAAATATCTAATGCTATGAGTATGCGGTATGCTTTTACATTAACAATTAGCAGCATTTATCGTATTATTACTTATTATTACAAGTTTCGTGATTTTGTCTATTATCGTCATCGCTAATCTTTTCCGCCCTATTTGTTCGTGCCTTTAAGAATATCAGCTAAAGTAAATCATATACGAGGGCTGATGAACAAAGACTGAGACTGATTTTTTTTCACAGATGTTTATTGCTCCAATTCAATGTTTACATGATCTTTTTCAAAGTAGTCCCCTCCTACTTCAATGCACTTTTTATAGCGTCTCTGCCAGTCCTTGAACACGTGCTGCAGAACAGGTGCTGTTTGTCAGGTCCTTGAGAATCGCCTCACTTTTCTTGAGCACTGATTCAGAGTTCTCAAATCGAATACCCCTAAGCTTTGCCTTTAGTGATGGGAATAAAAAAAAGTCACAGGGTGCAATATCGGGGCTATAAGGTGGATATGGTACACAGGTAATCTTGAATCGAGCCAGAAACTGCATGACTTTATTTGCGACGTGAGGCCGTGCATTGTCATGATGAAGTCGCCACCCAGTCCGAGAAAGCTCTGGTCGTTTCTTTGCAATGTGCTTCCTCAGTGTGATTACAGTCAAAAAATGTGATCACCATCACTTTCCCTGAAGATGGAACAACGTTTGCCTTTTTTCGTGTAGGAGAACCTGGCGATTTCCACACTGTGCTGGCTTGTTTTCCTTCAGCATCATAATGATGCAGCCATGACTCCTCACCGGTGATAATCGATTTAAAAAATGCATCACCTCCATTGTCTGGTATGCGAAATGCACGTAGGATCTACAAAATAGAGCATTACTACCAACCTACCAATACGAGAGTGCTGCCGCCTACCAACATTATACATAAAAACCCGCTCTTTCCAAATATTTATGTTACAGATACGAAACTATCACAAAAGCTACAGGAAAAAATCAGTCTCAGTCTTTGTTGATCAGCCCTCGTATATAGTCGCACTAATCTCTCTCAGAGACACTAATACTGCTAGAAAAAACTAATGATAAAACAAACGCAAAAAAAATCAGTTATTGTTTCAAAAACAGTGGCCAGAATTAAATCATTGTAGGACGAAATCTTTCTCAAGTAGACGTTGTGTTCACATATTTTGGAAAATTTGAGAAATTAGTTTTTGTAATATTAACAAACTCACCAAACTTTTGAAGACTCGAACGCGCGTGCTTTGAAAAAGACTTATTGAGAGTAATGGATCCTTCTCAAATGAATAATGCTCGGTCAGCATTAGTTAACTGATGTTATTCACAGACTAAATTCTTACGTTTCTGAATTAGTAGTATTTTTGGACTATTAGCAGCTTATCAGCTATTTTCTTCTTAGAATATAAGTAATTTAAATGGAGAAGGTCTAAACAATATGGCTGTTTGAATGGTTTAGATTCTTAACTGAATGTTTCTAATCGTATTTCACACACAACTTTTTCATCACTCTTATTCATGGTTTGTTTTAAAATTATGGATTTTTATACTGTAAGACAATATGGTTTTGCTTCAACATGCTTCATTCCTCACCAACTTTACTTGAATTTGACATTAATTTTACTTGTATTTGTAAAAGTCGACAATTCTCTTTAAGTAAAAGGAAAAATGTTCTAATTACAAAAAAGCTTGTGTTGCATATATATTGAAAGCTTATTCTTCTGTCTACCCACTTCGCGATAATCGAGATAAACTTTCGTTACACATTTACACGTTTCGTTGTAGGTATAAGAACGATGCTGTAAGGCTAACCGATAGTTTGGTATTTATTCGACGTTTCACAGACGCGCGCGCGCACACACACACGCACACACACATACACGGACCGTTCTCTAAAAATATTTTATAGGGGTCCTAAGAATTCATATTTCCGATGAAACCAAGGTATGAAATTTTGGGTGGAATACAATACCTTACGTGGTGCCGAATGGAATGGCTTAGGCGGTAACGGCTCTTGCCCACATTCGGGAGGTGGGTTCGATTCCCGTGGCCGCCCTTCCTGACCCATGGGTTTCTTTCTGAGGTTTCAGCGGGACGCTAGGCAAATGCTGGGAAAGATCATTACATCCCCTGAATTTCCTGTCCCTCCATTTCATCTCCATTTTCATTTCACTTAAACCTTTCATTTGTTTGGCCTCTTTCAGGGCTGCAGATGTCGGTGGGAGGTCACGGCGTGTGCATGCCAGGGGAAAAGGATGCTCTGCGGAAACCTTCGTGCCCGGACTGCGAGTGGTCTCCGGGTCCCAGGCCCCCCCCGGGGCATGTGTGTGCCCACAGAGGGGAGGGGAATCACCACCATCCGGTGAGATTAAGTATATAAACGGTAGCGACGTTGTCCTCTGCCTGTCGTGCCTCCTGGTCTGGCCACTCTCTGTCTCCTCTCACCTCATCCATCCCTCCCTCCCGGGGGCGCCCCGTCATGGGCTTAGGTACAAAAATTTGCGTGTGTTGAGGTTTTAAGTCTCCCTCCGCTTCTAGTCCTATCCTATCTTACCCTATATGGTAGAGGTAGTAAAAAAGATAAGTATTTAAAAATTCAAACAAATAACAATAGCTGGGAAACGGTTAACGCCATAAAAAGAATATTAGACAACAATTGTGCTTTAGGGAGATATACATTTTTATGTACTAACATTGTGTCTACAGCAATCACATGATTCAGGCTAATAACACGACATGATGCCTAGCCGAACACCTGCATCTTCGCATCTCCTAAATGCATCTTGTGCAACAATACAAAAGAGGACATGTACGAAGACCATCTGGACAATTGCATCGCATTACAAAGCGAAGATTGCAGGACAGGAAAGTACTGGAGAGCAAGGCTGCTAATGATTTGGTGTTAAATGTAGCACATTAGAAAACAACAACACATTTTGTCTATCTCTTACGGTTTACCAATTATACAATGTCATTCAGAATGAAGACGTTTTCGCAAGCTAATCCCAGAAATTTCAAGATGTAGATGTGATTTTTCATGCAATTATCTAAAACATAGTAATTTAATCAAAGTCTTTAGTCATTTTTGAGAAAAAAACAAAGAAAATTATTGCATATGAAGGATAGTTTAGAGTAGTGGGGTTTTCTTTAAAAATCTTCTGCATTCTTGGAACACTCTGAACTTAAATGCCAGCTTTTATATTCATCCCACTTTTTGTTTTTTAATTATGCTGTTAACAGACGCACTCTCCCCCCCCCACACACACACACCATGCATATGCACACGAAACGTTTTCCTAAAATGCTTAGTTTGGTTCAGAGAGCCTCAATATGTATATTTCCGATGATATCTCTATACCGAATTTTTAGATGGAGTACAATACTTCCTCTACTTACTATAGATAAGCAATAGAGAAAGTAATAATAATAATAATCCGATATGTTACACTCACATGACTTTTTATACTCCTTAACAAACTATTTTTATGACCGCTTATTCTCCATCTACTTCATGTTAATTGGGTTAAACATTTGCAGAAACTATCTTAATGCTAATATTCTTGTAAGTGCAAGGGGAATGTGCTAGGCTTTAAGCGATAGTCAAATCTTTTAAGAGCTGGTTGCTATGTGGAGCATTCCATTCTCTTTGCATGTCCAGAATATAAAATAACGAATAACGAATTCCCATTTGAGAAAAAGTATAAGTATTGGAAAATTCAAACAAATAACAAGGAATATCTCGGAAATGGTTCCTCCACCAAAAAAAACAACAAAATATATGGCAAAAATTGCGTGTTTTAACGAGCTCTACATTTTTTATACAGAAAAAGTTTGTTTATCTCTTAAGGTTTACCAGTTATGCAAAAGCCATTCAGAAAGAAGAGGAAATTCAAGATAAACATTTTATTTGTAATAAAAATATCTTAAATATGTGATATTTTCATCAAAATCGTTAGAGCCATTTTTGAGAATGTCAACCTTTCTCTAAAAGTGCCTTTTTGTATACAGTGGGACTCAAAACATGCATTTGAGGTGAAATCTCGGTATCTAATTTTTGGGAGGAATACAATACTTCCCTACTTACTATACGTAGTAGAGAAAGTAAAAATTGATTAAGCAGAATAATGGAATTAATCGATTAAGTCCCCAACAGCTTAACAGGCCTATTTAAATAACACTGAATGACGTTGTATATGAAGAAGGTAGTAAAATGAACATAAATTATGAATCTGCAGAGTTTGAGTTTATTTCCTAATAAAAAGAGAACGAGCGACTCTTTGGTTTCAACATTTCAATGGAAGAATTACTTTAAGTGGATTTCTGAGAGAAAATACGGCTTAAATCTTTAATTTCTGCATATTTAAGCCTCAAATCCAATTATAATTAGCAGCAAAACGTTTACAAATTGAAAATAAAACAGTAGTTTCAACATTAACACTAAAGGTGTGCATTGAGTCCAACAGATAACAAATAATATTTGTATTTTATATAGCTATTGAGTAGCTTTTGTTGTATTTCTTAAGATTTTAGACTAACAAGAAGTTAAAATATATTTTTGAAATTCCTGTTTTTTTCACTCTCGGAGTAAGTGTCTTCCAATTAGTTTATTTTAATATCTTTATTCATATTAATCCAAGTAGCTCACCCGGTGATACATGGATAATAATAACCATTCTGTCAAATCAATATAGTATTTTGGTATGCATTGTCCTCTGGAATTATATCTTCCTACTATTCCGTCCTTTACAGCTGTTTCTAAAATGCTGCTTTCATGTGAAAATAAAACAATATGGTTCAAATTGCTGAGAAAAAAATGTCTACTTTGAATAGAATGTCTACTTTTAATGTCTAACTCTTTGTCAATAGATCTAGAATAAACTTGCCATTATACACAGTAGTACAACTCCCTTAAGAAATACGGACATTTTTTGAATACTAAAACTTTTGACAATACAGGGATATTCCAAAATACCCGAAGCCGAAGATCCCTCCTACAGTTCAAGGAAGGCGCAATCCGAATGGCTCTTCTTTGTATTGCCCAAGACTAGGGCTGTTTGCCTACTCGACCTCGAAAGGATGGATGATGGCAGGCACAAGGCAGGTTTCCTAGCATTTTTAGATGGAACATCTCTAGCAGAGCATCCCTCCAATACACCCCTATTCACAGGGTTAGACACACATCATCTGTAGCTGCCCTTCGATATACTCCTAACAGCAAAGATAGGATAAAGGGTGGCAATATCGAAATCAGAAAAAAAGTACAACCATCATATATATTTGTTGTCCTCCGTGGTGTAGTGGTTACCTCTAGTTCTCAAGGTCGCGGGTTCAAGTCCGGCGGAGGGCGATGTATTTTTTCGGGCATAAAAATTCTTAGCATGACTTTCTTCGGAAGGGAAGTAAAGCCGGTGGTCCCGTGTCGTAGAATTACGGCACGAAAAAGAACATCAAGCCTGATAAAGAGGCCTCTGAGCAAAAGTACTGGTTTTTCACGCCCAAGGACCATAGTAGTTAAAGAGCGTCCATAAATAGAAGTCTATTTTAATTTACCATCATATATGTCGCAATTTACAATCCGTCGCGTCTGACCCACAGCGGTTAAAGGAAATGAGAAACAGAGAATCAAACTGAGCATTCGCCTAACAGCCCGTAAACCTCTAAATAAAGCGTCAGGACGGCGAGTCCAGCGGGAATCCCAACTGAGACCTTCCGAACATGGTTTCGAAACCTAACTTCATAATTGTTATCGCTGTTCAAAGTGGCGTTATTTCAAGTGGAATAAAGACTCTCTAGAACAGCTGCTCTTGGCTTTGATGCTAATTAAACTAAGAGGAAAATTAAAAAAAGGGGGTAAGGAGTGCTGAAATTAATAATTAGCGAACAGTGAGAAGTTGGACTCCCTTTTAACGAAAAACGCTGTGAAGTAACCAACTTTTATACGCTCTTAGTGTAGAGTCTTTGCTGTTTATTCACACTGAAAATATTTGGATGTTGTAAAATATACGGATAAAACTTAAGTATTTGAGAAACGCTTTTAAGATCTGAGGGATTATTAGAATAATTTTAAATACAATAAATAAATGTATTAATCTTGTGTTCCATACTATTGCTTTAGTCATTAAAATATACTACGTTTTAGAGCTTGTATGCTTGTTGTAACATATTTATTTATCTTACATTACAAAAATTATATTTATTTTATTAGTCAAACACAAATATTAATGAAAAACTTATTTCGAACATAGTGATTTAACCCACATGAAAAATATGGTATTTCACGAAAGAAAGAAGTACCAAACTCGCAAATCTTGGGAGACTGGGTTCACTATACATTTAACTAATTCGGTTGATTCGTTTATGATTGGTAAATCTTACGGAAAACTTGGCAGACTCTATCAAGAATGTGTATTAATCATAGTTGTTTTTTTTCTAAATAATGATACCTAGGTTTATAAATGAACACAAATTATAGGAAGAATAGAAACTAAAGTTTTTATATCAGGACTTTCTAAAATGCGGTATTTTACCTCATTCGAACATAATTATTAATTCACATGTTTTCACGCTGAGCAGTAGGCTGACGTAAGTCTTTCTAGGTAGCTATTATTTCCTTGAGAAGGGTCATTGTGCAAACATACGTCACCCCTCACCCTACTATTCAATCTGAAAACATGCGATTTTATTAATTTAAGAGTTCTTTTCAGGTTATTAAAAAAACTTACTCAGATTGGTATATAGAATGATGCATAAGCTTTACTTCAGTTACAGTTATTTTATAATGTTTCATAGATATTTGAGTAAACCCTGATTCATCTACATGATCTATTTCTAAAGGAATAATATCATTATTTCTACCATTTAACACCTATTAAAAGTTTTCTCTGCTGGTTATAAAACCAATTTCTAATTTTATTGCTCTGTTTTCAACACTATGAATGTTTCGGTTACATCTGAATGGATCACTTGTCTTTGAAACCATTAGTGGTTGTGTTTTCCTTATAGAGTAAAACATTTTACAAAATAGATTAATTTCAAACTTCACAGGACAGGACCATATTGCTGGCGAAGGAGAAGATTGCAGTATAGTACTAGGCTAAATGCTCTTTCAGAAACCTCTCATGCTAAGTCTAAATGAGCAGAACTAATGAAGAAGCAGCTGAACACAATTCCAGTTTGCTGTGTTGGCCACAACGACGCTTTCGTAACTTGAGCTAAGGGTTGTTGTGAGTTAAGTGGGTCGGGGAGGCGTCTAACTTCATCCCATCTTTGTAAAGTGCCAAAGTTCGTCAAGAAGTCAGTCCAACTCTATATCTTGGATTTTAGGTACAGTACGCTCTAAATTACTGTCAACACTAAGCACCACTGACGAAATTGCTTCGAAGTTAATGCAGCAGTCATATTAAACGATTACATACAACGTCTATCTCCAAAACGCGTTATAGAAAGAAATGTCTTGAATAAACGTTTCTTGATACTGTGGGAGAAAGTAAATGCCATTAGTCGTGTTTTATTTGGAGGACGTTGTGATGGTCACTTTAGGGTCAATTTAATTTGTAGGTTCTCATTTTAAAAAATTAAATTTATCTAAAATGGCTATCATAACGTTCTCCAAAACAAAACACAACTAATGGCATTTACTTTCCCCCATAACATCAAACAACTTTTATTAAAGACATTTCTTTCTACAACGCTTAGTTTTGGAGATATGTAAAACCTGAACTTAAATGGTCTACCTTGTATACTGAATTTTCAATTGAAAGTTAAGATAATAAAAAGTAGGTTTCGGCGCTCTTATTTTTGAGCAAACTGATTTAAAATCAGTTAAAGTCGGTAATATATTAATTAAATCAGTTGAAACTCGAATGTTCAAAGAAACCAGAACGTAAGAGCTTTGAAAGGAAAATGAGTACGAGAATTGATAGTCCTAATAAACAGAAGAGTATTAGTAGATTAAATAAGAGTAGGGCGCTAAATACGCTCATACATAACAAGTCTATTGAACCTCATCAGAATCCAGAGAACCGGTTGGATCGGTCACACGGGTAGAATGGGTGAGTAAAAACTGGTTAAACTATACCTAATTGAAAAAAGAAGAAGGAAAGACTGACGCTAAATCTTTGGGAAGATCTAAATGAAAGCCAGAAGATATCATAATTGATCTGAGAAAAATGTAGACAGGTAAATGGTATTACGTATAGACCTTGAAAATAGTTACGGTGAGGGCCTTTACATTCTTTTTTGAAGTTATATTGCCTCAAAGGAAAGCATTTGTTCGCATTGTGTGCATTACTGTGCTTAACATTATTTATATAACCAAACTTTAACCAGAAATGTTATTTCACTTTTCATCTGCAGCTCTGTTTTCAAAAGCATATCACATCAAATACTCCCTATTTATGTAAACTAGAAGAGATTATCCTCTTCTTTCACTTGCGTCAGGTTCTATATGTATTCAGTATTTACAGTAAAAGCTCTAAAGCTTGATTTCTACAATGCATAGCTTATTGGCATTTGTCCGTAATACGTGATTCACTCTCCTTAAGCTCTTCTTACACCATCAGATTTATGACAAATTAGATACTTTGCAAACTTTTCAAGAGAATAAGGGTATGCTCTTAACAGTCGAAGATTTGACAATGATTTGATGGCTTTGGCCAAATAAATACGAGTTTTTACAGTGCGTCACGAAATCTGCAACATGGCTGAAAGCAAGAAGTAAACACAAATGGTACAGAGAACGCCAAAGAAAATCGCACTGCACCTCGCATTATTTATTGTTGTACGTGGCTTTGCGAAGCCTTAGCCATTTCATTGTTTGCTTTAGGCTACGGTGCAAGGATACGCCTCTCCTGCTAAATAGTGAAACCAATAACAACAATAAAGTTTGCAAAATGGCGTAGAAACGAAATCTATGTTTACGCTCCCGATCGTATTGGCTAAAAGAGAAAGAGATACAGTGAATACATTCAGTTTGTCATTCACACCTCTTATCGTGATTGGTTGCCATATCTTATCGGCTAGTGCAGGACACGCCTTTGAAGGGGTTAAAAGCTATGGGGAAAACTTGATGAGCGCCCAGGTTAGCGATATGTGGAATGTGTAGTGTGAGAAAATTTTAAGGGGGTGCAAATTAAATGATATTCGTTAAAGACATGGCAAGGCAGCACTTTATAACAAACAATACACAGAACTGTAGTCTCACAGTAATATAAATGCTTGTTGCTGCATAGAAGCAAACATAACTAAATAATAAATAAATAAAACAGATGATTTCCCGCTAATTCAAACTAAAAGTATATTAACCTTTACTAACATATTACTGATCATAGGAACACAACAGGGTAATAGATAAAAATATAACCCGATTTTATTGCCATAATATGAATGTCATATTCGGTAAACCATATACATATTTATCTCTAGTTTCTACACATGGTCACTCTATTACACAAAAGAATAATTTGCATTTAGTAAACGAATACCATCAACTGCGAATGTTTTACGGGGAGTACTCACTTTCTGATAAGAATGTAGGCCATCTTCCCCATGTTCCTGGAATATTTTTATCCAGTAGTTTACTATAAAAACACGTTTATGCACTGGTTTGTAATTGCCGTAACAGTGCGACCAGCCTCCCACATACCCACGATACGTCCACGAGTAATTTCGCTAGTATACGGCATGACTGGTTCTGAGACAATAAACATGGTTTGGTGTCAATAACATCAGAAAAAGCAAAGGTATCAACCTCGCTTCTTTCCCTCCTTATTGCAGTGGTACCAAGCCACTACGCTCTGCGATACGTAAGGTGAAGGATACACCTCAAAAGACCCCAGAAAACAATACAAAATCCGTGGAGGATTTTCTTTGACGTTCTGTTACCCGGCCAAGATATGTCGTATGCGAACTCATTAGGTTATACATAAGTTGGCCATGTCTGTACGTCGAGGGCACAAGAAGATGAAACAATTGAAGTCGGTTGTGAAGAAATATTTAGATTTGGAAGGTAATTTACGAACTAAGCATACCTACATTAATTCAGTGTTATATAGTGTGGTTAACCTATCGCTGGTGTTATTCCTATTGTATTCCATAATTCTAATGCGATTTCATTGGATATAATGCGTGAAAGTGCTACGTAATATTAGTAAATGACAATATTTCATTGCAAACTGCTTTGCGCGTGATAAATTATCAATATGTTCTGAAGGGTTTCAATTTGGCAGAGAGAATTTTTAAATACACATTTATGACGTTTTCAAGTCTTGCTAGGTTTTCATGTCTTGACCAATCTTGCCACATATTGAAAAATATTTGACAATTTTTCTTGTAAACTCTTGAATTCAAAAAAAAAGTTTCATGTACAAGGGGCTTTATACTGTTAGTTCCCATATCTCTGTCATTCTTTAAATGTTCTCACTTCTTTATTTCGGAAGTTTCTGCCCTTGTGCGACTCTTCTACTTCTTTTTGCAATGTGTAGCTTATCTGTTCTATTTTGTATAAAAATCTGTATTAAAAGTATCAATGATATGAAAAACAAAAAAGAAATTGAATTAACCAATATCTCTCGATGTGAACCGCACAAGACACTGTCCCTCTTTTGCGATACTCAAACACGTGGTTCGCTTATTCCTCAGTCTTGTCTGCAATATTTAAATCACACCCATTAAACCTTTGATAGCTGCCTCTCCCCCTTTTATATACACTCGGGTTCTAAGCATTGTTACTTGCAGACATAAATGAATTTTAGCCACTTCCTCTTTCCAGAGGGCGCTCCTTCAAGAAATTCTCTCCAATCTCGCATTGTCTATGCATACAAACCCTTCCTCACTATATTGAAATCTGATTGCCGGTTGGTGACGACAAACTTTGCAATGTAATTAAATTATACAAATCAGAATAATCTATAAAACTGCAAATCCACTGAAAATATTTTAAATATTTGCGCGTTCAAACGGACATTTATACAGCGCTTTTGTTTTGTAATGGATTAGTGGTTATGTTTATTCTGCTTGGAAATGTATATACACTTTTTTCACGAATTTCTCTGTTGCAATTTACATAAAATATAAAAACTATAAAATATATCAGTGTAGCGGTACATACTTATGGTTTAAACATTGCAATTGAAGCCTGTAGAAATAGTGTCTATCATATTTTTCCCGTTAATATGATTTCATGCTTATTTCAAGATTAAAACTGTGTTTTAACTTGTTTGAAAACTATTTCAGTTTAACACATGCTTTTCTAAATGAAATTAAGTGGTACTTCCGAAATTTATAAAATAAATATTTGAACCCTTACATTTTATTCAGAAAGAAAACTTTCAGCTTTCCTACATTATAGGGGCTGCCAAACAGACAAAGCTTTTACTGTTCTTATTATGTTAAACTCCTGTTAAGTTTTAAATTAAACGGCATTATCGACCTTTAAAGTAAGCAGAAAATCTCTCTACAGCGAAGGGATACTGAAGGGTTATGTCAAGTTTTGTTAATGGAAACGAGGAGTATTTTAGGGATAGCGACTATTTTGAAAACTGTGTGGAAAAAACTAGTTCCAAAAATGTGAACTTTGCGTCCTCAATGGATAGTAAACCAAATGAAATGAAACATAAATGTTTAAACTTAATGTTCTTTTGTTTTGTTTGCTATGAACTGACTCTAGTCTCTTCCAAAATGGTGAAGTCTAGCTAGTCTTGAACTGACCTTGTGTTTATTTATTGTACCATATAAAGGTGTATGAGCAGGGCCCAATTGGTCCCTGTCAATGTTGTTTTCATATTCTTACGCTTTTGTTATTTTGTTTGCTGATTTCTTAGAAAAACTTATTATAGTTCACTCCTGATTCTTTTGTCAGATAATTAATTAATTGCATTTCGTTTTAAGATTATTCAACTATGTACTGCCATTAACTATTACAAGTCAATGTTGTATTTTTAATTACATCTCTCTGTATTCTGCGCACTAAATATTGTTCATGTCATTTAATTTTACTCAAGTGGTACTCTTACATCATTATTCTAGTAAATAATATGGCTATACGAAAATACAAGTGATGGTATCTCATTGTTTTCACAAGTATCTTGTCTGAATACACAAGAATATCACAATTAATTGTCTGAAATTAAAATATAATAAGACAAGTAGTTGTAGTAATTCTATAATGGTACAGAAATTCTATGAATAATTTGAACTGTAAAATTATGTCCTGTAAGATTATGATGCAAAATAACTAAAAGACTGTTTGTCTTTTTGTTGAACAGAACCAATTAGCTATATACTCATTGTCTCAATAGTATCCACAACTACGAAATATGATGGTAGTTGTATGACTCGGTAATCTGCACAGCTCTATTGTTAAAAGTACAAGTTTGTATAATTCAGTAAAATGGAAATATAAAATATCCACAAAACTACAATTTTTGGCATTGGAAATGGATTATTGGCGGCAAATATCTCTAATATATAGAAGAGATGAAATTAGGAATGAGAAAATAAGACAGAAAATGGATATTAGGAAATGTGTATTAGTGATAATTGAAGGAAACAATTAATATAGTATGACTGTAATGCGTATGGAGCAAGATAGGTTACCGAAGGTTGCTTTTGAACGGTTGCCATCAAGGAAACGAAAAAGAGGGCGGCCTCTAAGAATATGGAGAAACAGAGTTATGGAAACCGTAAAGGAGAGACAATTAAGAGCACAATGGATGGATAGAACAGAATTGTTTTTGTCGATATGAAAGAATGTCTAGTTTAATGTGTTTTTGGCTGCCAGAAGATGTAAATATTGTAAAAATAGGCAAATAATAGTAATAATAATCTGCAATGCTAAAGTTTTTCATAGTAGACCCAAAATATTTATTCTACTATTTTGTTTTTTTAACACTATATCCTTACAGATATTACACCAGCAAGTGAATTCTTGTAACAAACGGAAAACCAAGAAAAAACCTACCCGGAAGCGCCTCTGCCAGAGGCACGTATTTAAGAGCGTGCGAGGTACGTGATTTCTATTAATTAAATCGCGATTATCCCATTAATCTGCGAAGGAAAATTCCGGATGCTAACATACTCTAGAACGACACTTTCACCGTAGAGGTCATTGGCATAGAATGGGGAGTAACGTGTTCGACATCTGCGTAAAGTTGCTCGGAGCAAAAACATGACTCGTGCTGTGGTCTAACTATCCCCAGGCATTGCATTGCGACAAATATGTCGTGAAAGCTTGTCATTATGGCTTATCATGCATAATATATTTCTGTTGAGGTAATATTATTTTAAACGATTGCTTATGGAAATAAGCAGGCGACGGATGCTAAAGTGGACTTTAAGGGTTAATACAATGCATTTCATCATTTGGACAAATATTTACTTTCTCTACCATGCACCTAGTAGATAGACAAAGTATTTCATTCCACCCAAAATGTTTGTGTGTGTATGTGTGTGTGTGTCTGTGAACAGCATAATTCAAATTAGAAAAGTCGGATGAATAATAAACTTCGTATTTAGGTTAAGTATCTTTCAACAATTCGACACGAGATTTGCAAGAAACTCCCTCTTCCCAAACTACCAGGGTTGTTGTAATTTAACCCGAGCCAAAAAAGCCCAAAAAGTCCATGAGGTCTTTACTAAAAGAAACCATTAAAAAGAACTGGCAAAACCCCAACAAAACCCACTTATATTTATATATAAAAATGTAATTAACATACAAATTATGTTTATACAAATTAAAAAGAGCCATTGTATTTATTAAATGAAGCTATTTGTTGTAATCAGAAGCTGATTACCTAATTAATATTGTGTTTTAGCTTTTTTGCTATATAATACTATTAAATAACACAATCACTGACGTGTTATTACTTATTGTAGAATGATAATAATGACTGTACATTATAATTTAGTCCTTTTAGGGAATATACAGAAATTTGTAGACCTTCACTAATTTCCCAGCTCTCTTCTAAATTATTTCTCAATTTTGACCAAACAAGCAAAGATTCTCTCAATGAATGCGGTGCTGATTCAATAGATTAGTTATTTATCGCGGAAATTTTGGATTTTAAATTTGATTTTGTGTTATATATATTGACAACCTAAAAATATTTTAAAAACACACATTCATTCAAATATATTTATTAAAAATACCAGAATCCTGCTCATGATAACGCAGGGCAGTGGCTTCCGCCTGGAGTGTGAGCAGTAGAGGGGGTGGAGCGGCGACTCGCCTCCTGTTATGAGTTACTCAAGATTATTCTTCTGAATCACTTCTGGATTTAAAACACAAACAACCTTATCAAGGCAAACCAGATTAGCATTTCCTTCCACAGAGAATCAGTCCAGAATATTTAGTTTTTGGAGAGAGACCACAATCTGTGTCGTTTGTGAGTTTAATCAGTTAAATTTAGTTGTGAATATTCGTTAAACATTTTATGTGTTTATCGGTACCGCTACAAAACGGCATGGTTGTCGCTTTAACCCTTTCAAAATTAACAAGCACAAATTCAAGAGAAACAAAAATTGCGACCAGCAACTCCTAAAATGCTTTAGAAACTGAAAATAAAGAATGTAGAACTATCCCCGGAACTAAGAGTATATGCCTCATGTTGTAAAAGAATTTTTCAAATTCCAGATGCGTCTGAAAACAAGAGTTACGTTCGTGAATCTAGTATTACTGAACCCAATACTTATATTCCGTGTAGGTCAAGTAAATGAAAGTAGCTCGAAATTGATAACTCAGCTTCACATCAGAGCACTGATATCAGATCAAGAATGTTTCAAATGTTCAAATCTTAATACTGGCTAGGTATCAATCCTAGGTGAATCACCTATAAAGAATAGAAAATTGCATAAAAAATATCCATCACAGAAATTACAAAAAATAACAGAAAAACCTAAGAAGAAGATGAATCGGTCCTAGAAGAAAAATAGGATTCAGAAGTAATTCAAAAGCTGAGAGATTTCGTAGTGCATGCATTTTTACAACTACACTCTCTTTACAATCCTGTGCTTAAAGTATTGTTCAAGCCGTGATGCCAACACAATGAGCTGAAATATGGCCAATGTGATAATGTGTCGTCCTGTGTAGTGCTAGGCCTTTAGTTCCAGAGGTCGCGGATTCAAAATTGGATTTTTTCGAGCGTAAAACTCCTTAGCATGGCTTCCTTTGGAAGGGAAGTAAAGCCGGTGGTCCCGTGTCGTAGAGTTACGCCACGTAAAACAACCCCACTCCTGATAAAGAGGCCCCTAAGCAAAAAACTCAATTTAATTAATTTTTGTGCAATAACTGATAAGTAACCAAAATAGCATCTTAGCATTAAATTACTATTATTTAGATAGTTGCAGGCTATTACAATTGTCAAGTCCTTATCTCCTTAATATTAAATTGTATTATTTTCTATAGTTAAATGAAAGCTCAAACAGCTAGATTTAACTGTAAACTAGTAAACTAGCTGAAGTGAGAAACTGGTTCTGGCCATCAAACTAAAAATATTTAATTTACTAGTTTTAGACTGTTTAATTTATGTGCTTTTTGCTAACGAAGTAGTTATAAGAATGGGATAGTTTTTTGAATAATTTAATCATAGATAATTTAAATTGAGGTATTTAATTGTAAATACAAAAAACTGCAAAAATAAAAAAAAACATAAACCAATTTAACCCACCAGGTTGGGTTATTTAAAAAATACCCGGGCTTTTCTCAACCCCGTTCACATGGAACATTTTTTAATTTTCTAAAAATGGCTTTAACGATTAAAATATCATATATGAAACATATTTATCAACAAACAAAATATATATCTTGAGTTTTCTGGGAATGGCCTATGAAGTTCTCTTCATTTGAAAGGAAGTTTGCATAATCTTATATAACTGGTAAACGTTAAGCCTTAGACCAAAACAGATTACATAAAAAATGTAGATCTCTTTAAATCGCAAAATTTATTTCACAGTATTGTTTTGTGGCATAAACCATTTCTGAGATATCCGTTATTAAAGGTTCGAATTGTTCATTTCTTGGTCATTCTCTTAAAGTCCTGTCAGCATTCAGTTTTTTCTCGCGGTTGCATGGAAACATGGAATTTTAAGGCCAGCTTATAACGTCCAGTTCCTAAACATTTGCTAATCGCTAATCTATAACGAAATGTGTACTGTAATATTTCTGCAATATTTTTGCAAAAGCGTATTTGGATTAAAATTCAGTAAATGGGAAACAAGCTTTAGTAAGTGTGGTTTATATACCCACTAATAAACGATTGGGGGTAGAAAAATCATGTGAACGTATCACATCAGATTTTTCAATTTTAAGCACAAATAAATAATATTCATAATTATGTTTTTGATATACAGTTAATCCTAATAGTGATTAACTATAGTCCGAAGATTTAAAAGCACGTTAAACATTGCAAATCAGGTTTGAGACCGCCTTGAAGGTTTGTCGGAATACTTGAATCAGAGGAGAAGTTAAATGCGCGCACTAGTATCTCGCAATGGTAACTCAAGCGGTAAGAGGATCCAGAGTTAGAGCTCCGTTTATGGAATTACATTTTTCAGGTCTGATTCAACTCTGCAACCTAGTGTCCACGCACGGTATGAAAGAACAACTATTGAAACACGAAAAGAGCTGTATATATCCTATATATAGTCCAGCACACGTAAACGTGCCGATGCTTCTGATTTGGTACAGTGTTTGTCTTTATTTAATGTTGGCTGAATTTCCTTAGCATCAGTGTTGGACACCAGCCCTGGGTGAGACAACCTCTTACTGGTTTTAATTCAAGTCAGACACTCACGCATTAGCCTATGAACAAAGGTCAGACCTAGGTGCGCGGTGACAGGGGACGAGTACGGAAACATTTCATCTAAGTTGTTGGAAGGCATGCTTTGTAAAGACGATCTATACCAGCCCCTGGTTGCATCCGACTCGTATTGGTTTGTAACAACAGAGGCGAAGCGCCAGGATAGGCAGGATAACCTTGGATACCCCAGAATTAAATTAGAGGAAGAAAAAGCTTGACAGATAAAACGAAAACCTAAAAATGCTAATTATCTTCAAATAATCTCGATAAAAGTTGAAAACTACGTGAGTATGAATCACGTCATCCGCCAGGCGAACGTCCAATTTCTTAGTTCCTTCAGCCGAGGTAAGCTAAGTCATTCAGCCTCAGGATGCCATTAGAATCTGGTAAGATCCGTTAGGGGAGGGCGGCTATTCCTGCAATCTACCGTACTAGGTGGTCGGGAGACTATGTTACGTTATAATTCGTTTCTAAGCTAGAAGTTTTACAGACGTTTGGTTTTCTCCCATTTATGTAGTAAAGAGTGCAAATTACATGCTATTTTATTGTGTTAAGTTAATAATGCCATATGATATAGACATAGAGAATGTTGTAGATATAAACAATAACTATTTTAATTCAGTTAACGTTCCGCTAATTAATTGGTTTGAAGCTTTGCCTTTTGAGAAATAAAGGAAGAAAAAATAGCATCACAAAAGCTAACTATTTCATAAAAGCATGGTAAGTATACAAGAGCCTTTCAAGAAATTTGGTATTCAAAATATGAATGATTAACAGGGAACAAAATAAAGCAAACCTATCATTGCTATTATTGCCCGATGTGCGGCTGGGAGTAACCTTGGAGTAAGATTGGCCAGACAGCATTAAGACAGCTTGAACTTCAAACATCAAAACATGCTACCGGCAAGCTATACATTAAGAACGCCGAGGCATTTCATATCCTGGGGAGGTGCAGAATTGATTCCTGCATTTCACAGAGTGCCCATATTGAAGCAGACAGGCGTAACAACAACTTGCACGTAATAGAAAAATAGTAAGTTGCCTCATTGATGCCATATGGCATTTGGAGAAACATGAACAAGCTTTCCGAGGACATGATGAGAGTGCAGATTCTCTGAATAAAGGAAATTACCTGGAAACTTTAAACTTCTTTGCCACGGAGGAAGGCTTAATGAAGGACCACCTAGAAAGCAATACGGTATTCAAGAGAAATTCTGAGATTCAAAATGATTTGATCTAATCAGTGACAGTTGCAATAAAAGAGAGAATTAATCATGAAATATAAGATTCCAGCATTTTGTCAATTCAGGCGGGTGAAACCACTGACGTTTCTGTAAAGGCGCGTCTCAGTATCATTGCTGCATACTTTCATGGCAAAAACATTGAAGAACGTTTTCTTGGATTTTATGTTTCAAGCAATAAAAGCGCTGAGGGGCATTCTGTGAAGGTTATTGCTGTCCTAGAGGAATACAAAATGGGGAAAAGCTTATCTGCCAGACATACGATGGGACATCAGTAATAATGGGCCATCGAGGCGGACTACAAGCCATAATTCGACGAAAATATCCCAAGGCAATTTTTGTTCACTGTTTAGCACACCAACTTACTTGGTATAGTGCCAAGACAATTAAATAGGTTAAGTTTTTCATGTGTAAACTCACTAGATTTCATACTTTCTTCAATAGATCTACGTCTCGTGTAGAAGTACTTCGACAGAATGGATTCAAGCTATCTCATTTAGCACAAACACGATGGAACTATAACTCGGGTACTGTGATCACCATAAAAAATTATTACCGGGGTCTACGAAATGTCGTGAGTTATACAGGGTGGACCATTTAAGCTGAGACTGTATAATATCTCCAAAACTAAGCGTTGTAGAAAGAAATGTTTTGAATAAAAGTTTCTTGTTATTATAGGGGAAAGTAAATGCAACTAGTCGTGTTTTATTTGGAGGACGTTGTGATTTAAATTCACCCTAATTGTAGGTTTCCATTTAAACAAATTAAATTGACCCTAAAATGACCACCATTACGTCCTCCAAACAAAACACGACTAAAGGTATTTGCTTTCTCCCACAATATCTAGCAACTTTTATTCAAGACGTTTCTTTCTACAAAGCTTAGTTTTGGAGATATTGTACAGTCTCACCTTAAATGATCCATAACTGAATCTAATGATTGGGTTCCTAAGTCTTTGAATCAAGAATCAGCCGTATTAGAACTTAAGATTCCTTGTTATGTCCATCTCTACTATACTCAATAATCTTTGTCTTCAGTGAACATCTGTTCAGGATTTTCCAGCAAAGTTCAAAAGTGGTGTAAACTTAAGCATCAATGATATAAGGATTAATAAATGAAACATTTCGTTTCTAGTTTGGGGGCTGTTTTACAAGAGTGTCTTCAAGAAGCCATGGAGCTGAATATCAGCTACCAGACAGACTTTCAACCTGGATGTTTTATTGAAACCAATAAACCGTTGGATTTCAAATCCTTCACTCGGTCACAGTTCAGTTAGATGTACGATTCTCCAACTTTGGCGAGCTTACATTCGTCGAACTGCTAAACCATAACTCCATTTCCAGAGTTTCAATTTGAAAAGCTTAAAAATACGTATCCAAAAGCATTCAACTTCATCGAATTGTATAATGAACAGGTTAACATCCACAGTTCTGAAGACAAAGTCAAATCTTGCATTGAGTTTTTGGCTTTCATTTAGATAATGATCTCAAAAGTGTATATGAGCAGACACTGAAGTTGCTGCAACTCATCCTCAGTATTCAATGAGCTCCGCTACTACAGAACGTTCAGTGAGTATACTGAAGCGAGTAAGAATGCATATACGTAATTCTATGGCCAATAAATGCCTATCCAACCTTGCTAGTATTTCAATAGAAAAGTAAATATCTTGCAAATATCCAGTGCTTAAAGAAAGAGTGGTAGACATCTTTTCAGAAATGAAAAACAGTTCTTAGAATTAATTTACAAGAAAACTTTGTTTAGCAGTCACAGACAATCCTACCCAAACGTTTTGGGATATTGGTATGGAATTAGTCTTAATGTAAGTATCAGTCCCACAAGCCATTTGTATTGCGAAACATTTAACACAATACGTAAAAATGCATTTAACCTTATATACACTAGTGCTTATGAAAATTAAAACATCATAAAGAATTCCCCAAAAGCATTCAAACGAGGTGGACGTGTGGAACAGTGTGCAAGCAATAAGTGATTAGGATTGCAGAGAGGTGGGGTACACGTAGGCCCAGCAGGGCCCTGTCTGCTTGTCTGATAAGTCGGTGTTACGCCAAGTACAGTCGGCGAAATGTTGTGAAACAAGTTGGAAACGTGAAAGTAGGTGCTATTATGCCTCGTCGACGTCAAAGGGTGCAATATAAGGATGTGAGTGAGCTCGAACAAGACAGAATGGTCGGTCTCCTGTATGCGAGTTTATCATACCGTGACATTTCGGCTCGTACAGGGCATGCTGCTACGGGAGTGATTAGTGTGTGGAAGCAATGGATAGGAGAGGGTCGTATGCAGCATCAAGATGGCACTGGACCGCGCCTCGGGATGACCGCCATCTTGTCCGCATGATCATAACGGACCGTACAGCTTCATCTACATGTTGGCTTGACGCTGGAGCACTACAACAAGTATTAATCTGTTTGCATCGACGGTTCATTGCCGTCTGCTGCGGATGGGACTGGTTGAACACATGTCATTACGTCGGCTTCATTGTCCAGAAACCACAAGCGCCTCCGACTGCAATGTGCACGTAAATGCCGTCACTGGCGAGCTGAGTGGCAAAAGATATCTTTTCAGACGAGATCCGCTTCAGCCTGTTCTGCAGTGACGGCCGTGTTGGACAGTACCGTGGCGAGCGAATCTTTAGGTCTGCATTTTTGGCGGCGTAGCGGACAAACACCAGGTGTGATGGCTTGGGGCGCATTTGGTTGAAACAACCGATCTTGCCTCCTACGGATTGAGGGCAATCTGAACAGCACCCGGTACTTGAGGGAGGTTTTAGAGCCCGGTACTCCTCTGCTTCTGGCAACTTCACATGCCATATTTCAGCAGGACAATGCTCAGCTACATATTGCGAGTAATGTACAGGCCTTCTTCGAAGAACGACGGATACCATTGCTTCCCTGGCCTACACGTTCTCCTGACATGTCGCCCATAAACATGTCTGGAATATGGTTAGTTGGCTAATTGTTCGTCACGGTCCTCCAGTAACCAGTGTCAATGATCTGTGGGCACGCATTCAAATTGCGTGGAGGGAACTTCCTCAGGAACATATCCAGAACCCTTTTGATTCCTTGCCATGGCGTTTAGCGTCACTTATTGCAGAGCGCGTGGAGGCTACACAAAATACTGAATATTCATGCTCAAAGGTCATGTACAGATTTGTAATCTTAATCGTTTGTTTATTGTCATGAACCTATGTGGTATAAAATTCTTTTCGAATCATGCTACTACCTTGGTGTTGTAATTTTCACAAGCAGTGGTGTATATTTATATACGTTTATGTATTGACTTACTCAGCTTACCCAATAATTATTATGACGCTTCGCTACTGGTTGTTAATAATCTGGCACTGAAACATTAACCTATGGACACAGGTCGATTTCAGGCTCAGGAGCGAAGCAAAAGGGGGCAGTAAGACGAACATAAACTGAAGTGCTAGAACCAGGTAAGGAGTGGAGGTGGGCGTTTAAGAGGTGGTTTAGTATTCCCTTAACACTGCGTATTACATCAACACGATTCCATGCACTCGACTTACGTCTGGCTTTGCCTTCTAATTACTCCAGACACATTTTCGGACTTAAAGGTGTCACGTGGCTGTATAACATTTAAAGAGGCAGGTCTTCTACATATACTTGGAGAAACTACTTGGCGCTATCATTTCGAAACGCAAGGTAATGAGAAATGTATCACGCTCAAGCAAAGAGGTGAAGGAACAGTTTCAAAAATGCCCAAGAAGAGATTCTATTTTGTGACAGTATTCGCAATCTCACAAATCTTAAAACATAGAATACGTCAAAACTGCTAAAACCATTTAAATTTATGCACAGAGTCAAATGGCTTTTATAAAGATTTAAAATACATTATTATTTAAGCAACCGGCTTATGTCCATTAAAATCACAACCGAAAATAATTATTGCTAGGGGACTTGATAGATCTCTGTGCATATAAGGACACCATAACCGAAATTATTCTGGGAAGTTTCAATTTTGTATGAATTGTATGATGTATAATCGTTTATTATTATATCTCTTCTAAAAACTAGTCTTGCAAAACCTTGTTTATGCACCTACTCTGTTGCCTCTTTCTATGCAATGTACGTGTAATACCACGTTTTTAAAACCTAGTAAAACGGCTTTTTCTGGGGTGTTAAAAATTAAAACCTAAATAAAAGTTTTAACGCTAAACAGCTTCTGTCTCTTTCTCACGTTTGCAGTGCGATCGGTAAGTGAAAGCGATTTACATACATGAATAACAGTCACCAAAATTTCGTATAAATTCTTAACCCATTAACGCATGAATTATTTTTTTGTTAATTTTTATTGGTTTTCTAGTTTATTGTGTCTTTAAGTAACACAAATGTAGTGAATAAAATACAAAAATAAGTATTCATTACTCAGTTTTGAAAATATTTGCCACTACCATATGTAACGCCACTTCTGTCAAATCTTATAGAATCTGATATGTGATCACTAAGAGATATCCGTGAAGCTGCTGGTCTTCCAACTCCTTTTGGTACAGTATGGTATCTAGGTAGCAACCATTTCTCTTTTGAAATCCAGCTGAGCTATTCTTTGTCTTCTAGCTTTATTGCATAAAATCCAGGTGTTCTGAATGGCCACATCTGCATCATGGGTGCAGCTGCCTCTAGTGTTGATGGCTGTGCTGATGAGTTGTATCGTTTTGGTCAACATCTATTCTTTCGTTGTTTGGTAACCTTATTTCAGCGTTAGCCAGTAATTGGCGACATGCCAGGTTGTCAGAAAATCCGCCTTTATCCTCATTTCCAGCATCCTCATCTGTGTCTACGTTAGATGCTGGGGACTCAATAAACACATCACCATCAATATCATCGCTGTAAATTATCTCCAGTGCTTCAGCAGGTGAAATCCCTTTCCTGAAACAACATAATGAAATATACGTCTTACTGAGTATATCCGCCTAGCGTTGCCATATGGTAACACTGGAATTAGGAAGCCATAATTTCATCTGTTTCTTCTGAATCACCTTGTAATTCCCAGAGAATATATCAGATGTTGCACTATACAAAGAAATATTGTCGTGACCTCTTTTTTAACTAGCTCAATGGAGGGTAGAGCGATGAGGTTACCGAAGATCTTAAAGTTAATAATTCACATTTACGAGGTCAGACGGGGGACGCAGCTGAGGTAAATTATAACAATATTAGAAAGTTCCTAACAGAAACATTAACCCATGGTGTGGATGAGGGAAGGGACTATCTACTACAGTAATTTACATTAAACAGAAGTGGATGGTTAGTGGGTTTATTAATAAAAGGGGATTACATTACCTCCTTGCTTCCATGTCTGTCGGTGAGGACGCCATACTGTTTGTATGGGTAGCGCGCACACACACGTCTTGCCTTGAACAGTAACTAGCCTCGACTCGACTGACCCCCACGCTCAATTCGGCGTGGTAACGCTATGCTAACTAGCTTATCCCCTCCACTCTTGCGCAATACCCGATCCGGGCAGCCAGGTCACATACGCAACAATGCTCGTACGTCACATCTTCCCCTGGCCACCCAGATCGAAGTCCTCGTCGACACAAGGAGGATTTTTTAGTGGTTCATGTGTAGACAATTACAAAGACAGAAAAATATATGACATACGTTAAAAAAATTAACAGTAACTGGGTATTTACAAAGGTAATATGGAGCAGAAATGTCTCTCAGAGAAGAAGATAAAAATTGTGAACATGTGACAATAATGCAAACATTATGGAGTCTCGAGTGCCACGACGATTTAGTTTAAGACATATTGCCTAATCATGAGTACCCCGCACACGCACACTACACCGTACTGCCACTGTTACATACACACTACACTGCACCTGGTTGTTCCGACGTAACTGTTTGTGGGTGGAATTTCCACATCACCCACAACGGTGAACTTTCAGCTGTAAAGTGTTTCTGGTGTTGCAAGTCGCTGAAGATGTGGGGGGAGCAATCGCTAGCTTGGACTGCCCCCCAAAATAATGGCTCCTTATGCCACTGCAGTGTAGTGGATGAAAGACAGCTCTCTTCTGGTGTATCTGGAACCTCTGGCGTGTCTGTAGAGCGGGGTTACTCCTCTGGACACCCGAGCTCCGGAATGAGCAAAATCACTATAACATAAATCACAGAAGGATAGAAATTGTGCTCCAGAAGATCATCATACATAAAAAAACGAGTAGTATGTCGTTTACAGTAATACGATTTGAAAATGCCAAAAAGTTTAAAAACAATCAATTCTTTAGTGTTGGGCAAAGAAAAAAAATGACTACACATTGACATAAAACTGAATTTTACAAGGGGTTACAATCCAAAATTTAACAAAAACTGGTTTAGAATCCAAATACAGAGACATAAAGGGTCAGAATACATAAACATTACATCACTTATATTCATTGTTTACATACAATAACACAACACGAATATAGAAACTTATTTGGGATCCCAATATTATTTATGACCAGCTGGTACTACTAATGAAGAAAAGAAATAAGTGCACTTACACTACATTCATACATGACAATGAAATGGAATCATTCATACTGACCATGGCCATAATAATACACAACACTCACTTAAATAACTACCCAAAACTACTATGTGCATTACTACAGACTATAATAATAAATCCACAGTACATACGTCAAACTACACCTCATTACAATCTTTCAACTACAATACTCATGTTTTACTGTCAAATATAAATTCTCCTCTACAATACTATCTCATCCATCTCATTATTATCATCATCATCATTATTTCAATCATCATCATCATCATCATCTTAGTTTTCAACTTTCTCGTATACAGTAATTACTGAAAAATAAAACATCTTCACTGACGTGTCTCATTCAACTGGCTGGAAAGTCAAAAATACCTGACATAGGCATAAACTTAAAGAAATCACATTAACATTTCAGGAATGCCACAAATAACATGGCATCATACTGTTGCATCCACATCCTCCGAATCAAAATTAAGCTGGAAAATAGATGGTATTAAAACTCGCTATATAAGATGGTACTAGACGTGTTGCATAAACACAAAAAAAATTATTCTCATTGCATTCACTTCATTACATTTACTCTATCGTGTGAATATATCACACACGCTATACTGGGCACGTTTCAGTAACACCAATAAGCAAAATCTCTCAGTTCATCACATCGAATTTCCAGGTACATGTAGCCTTCCTGAAAAATCAAACATTTACACTTCAAACATCGGGGTTACACTTTGGCAATCCCACCGAAGCTGACATCAACTCATCTCATCTCTCACACTACCACCGTCGGAGTTACTGTTAGGCACTTCCACCGAAGCAAATTTTACATATACTACTCACATAACCTCACAAACATACACACACACACACAATTCATGCAACAATTTTCTGCAAAGAAAAAGATCACAGCATCATAGTGAAACCCAAAATCAAACCAAATCAAACGAATGCAACAGAACAAAGCACATCATTACTAAAACAATACTGTCACATAACATTACTGGAAATCAAAGCTTAATTAAGCACACAGTAGACATCAAACACATTCACTGCAGCATAACATGACAAACCAAATAATTTCCAATGCCCAAAACAGAATTAAAAATTTTAGTTACACAAAATGGTGATAAACTTTCAATTTAGCAGACATACATAGCACACATTATTCCTGAAAAGCAAAGCTTAATTAAGCATTAGTCAGTGAAACAACAATAAAAATTTAGCATACCTGTCTGAGTTGTGAAACTTTGTCTGTTGTTCACACCTTGGCACACACAATGTTCACATATTTAAAGGTTTCTTTTTCTTTTTCTTTCTTTTTACCACAAAATTGTGCAACTTTCCAAAATCTGGTAACACACATATAGCTGATCCATCAACAATCAAATCCTGCTGGTCCATATTGGAGGCACATTAAACCTATTTAGGTGAAGATACTGGCACAGCTGGTGATAGCTGAAACTTTTACTTAAATGAGTCATTTTGAAATACTTTCCCCCAAAGAAATTCATTGTGTAACTAGATAAACCAAACATGGCAACGGTGAAGCAAAATTATTATTATTAGTACTACCACTATGTGTACCACGGCGAGCGTACAATACACAAATATGAATTTTTAATATATATGCTCTTGACTTCTTTCGTTTTATTATTCAAACAGATGCACCTCACTTTTTATACACACGCAAGTTTAAACACGCCACACGCGAACTGTAAAATATTTGCTTCACATTCGAGTCGTTAACAAATTACAAAATCACGCAATCAATAACACAATGTTACGTACACCAGCTAACACAGCAACTATATTATATAACCTAAAGGGGAAATTTTTAGAGGATTTAAATAATAAATACATATGTACGTGTATTCCAATTCTCTTTTATTAATCTCTGATAAGACATATATATTATTAAATTTATTATTATATACTAAAGTATTTTCCCTTACAAGTAGATAGATTCCATTATCAAAGTTACAAAATATAAGTATATTTTACAGAATTCACAAAATAAGTAATTTAGAATGCACAGTACAAACAATTTATCACCGAAACAGAATTTAGCGGAAGTGAAGGCAAGGTAAGGGGAAAAATGGAGCCAAACGTTTTACCGCCACGCCACCGACAGACAATGCAAAAAATTTAAAAGTGAGCTTGAAATTAAAATACAAACATGGTACTTTCAAGAAACAATGCAGGAGGAATTTAGAAGAAAAAATCACAAATTACAGAACCAAAACCCTTACCCTTAAGCCATCAAAAAAATACATTTTCTAACTAACATGTGGAGGACCAAAAACGCTACATTTTAGAGAAGAAAAAAAATTTTACAGTTCAAAATGCCCGGCGCCTCCACCAAATGTGACTCTTTATTAACTAGCTCAATGGGGGTAGAGCGATGAGGTTACCGAAGATCTTAAAGTTAATAATTCACATTTACGAGGTCAGACGGGGGACGCAGCTGAGAGAAATTATAAAAATATTAGAAAGTTCCTAACAGAAACATTAACCCATGGTGTGGATGAGGGAAGGGACTATCTCTACAGTAATTTACATTAAACAGAAGTGGCTGGTTAGTGGGTTTATTAATAAAAGGGGATTACATTACCTCCTTGCTTCCATGTCTGTCGGTGAGGACGTCATACTATTTGTATGGGTAGGGCGCACACACACGTCTTGCCTTGAACAGTAACTAGCCTCGACTCGACTGACCCCCACGTTCAACTCGGGCGTGGTAACGCTATGCTAACTAGCTTATCCCCTCCACTCTTGTGCAATACCCGATCCGGGCAGCCAGGTCACATACGCAACAATGCTCGTACGTCACAATATACTACCAATAAATACTCCACATAACAACTCTAACCATATCATAATATACTTATTCGAAATGGATGCCAATTACTGCTCCACATTCAGCGATAGCAGCTTTCAAACAATCTGTACATTATTATTGTAACAAACACGATAAAAAAACACTATATTGTCGTAAATGCAGTTCCTTTACAGGGTGATTAGCAGTAGTACCAAACCTCCAGCGTAATGTTTGAAGGCACAATAACAACTTTAAGAATGCATTGCGTGCGTTACCATATGGAAACGTTAGGCGTTAATGGGCATACATATCCTATCACACTACTCAAATACAAAACATGTTATAAGCCCTAAGTTTATGATATTTATCAAATAATTTAATAATAATCTGGATATTTGGATTTTGTTTATTTTGTATCCTATTAAAACTCCATCCTTTCTGTGGGATAAGCAGTTAAGATAGCATAATATGATCTATAATTATTTCCTCTACCACATACCTTTTGTAGGTAAAGGGAGTACCGCATTTCAGGTAAAAATTCAATATAGGGATTTCACCGGAAATATGTGCTTTTGGACTCCCTGACTCCTCCTCCCGCCCCAACAAAACATTTTTAGAAATAGGCCTGTGTGTGTTGTATATGCGTGTGTCTGTCTATCCCTCTGTCTGTGTTGAGCACAATTAAAAAATCTGATGTGTTACACTCACATGACTTTCTCTACTCTTGTACAAACTATTTTTACAAACTCTTATTCTCCACATGCTTCATGTTAATCGAAATGTTAATCTTATTGCTAATTTTCTTGTAGATGCAAGGGGAATATGGTAGGTTTTAAGCGATAGTAAAATCTTTTAAGAGCTGGTTGCTATGCGGAGCATTCCATTCTCTTTGCATGTCCAGAACATAAAAAAATGAATAACGAATTTGAGAAAAAGTATGTGTTGGAAAATTTAAGGGAATAACAAGCAATATCTTGAAAATGGTTCACTCAACAAAAAAAATGTATATGACATAAATTGTGTATTTTAACGCCATCTACAGTTTTTGTGTAGTAAAATTTTGTCTATCTCTTATGGTTTACCAGTTATGCAAAAGTCGTTCACATTGAAGAATACTTTTGGAGACATTCCCAGAAAAATCCGGATATACATTTCATTTGTCATGAAAATATCTTAAACATATGATATTTTAATCAAAATCGTTAGAGCCGTTTTTGAGAAAATTAAAATTTTCAAAAAATGTTCCATGTAAAGGGTAACCTGAGGTGGGAGGTTTTTCTTGAAAACCTTCGTGTCGCATCTCTGGAAGATACTGAACCTAAATACCAAGTTTGGTGTTTATCCGACTTCGTTTCTGAGTTATGCTGTTCACAGACACACAGACAGACACACACACACGGACATATTTCCAAAAATGCTTTTTTGGACTCGGGGGGTCTCAAAACATATATTTCCGGTGAAATCTCGGTATCGAATTTTTGGGTGGAATACAATACTTCCCCTACTTACTATACGTAGTAGAGAAAGTAAAAACGGGATAATTAAATACTTAACTTGGTATTTTAGTTCAGCATCTTCTAAGATGCAATACGAACATTTTCGAGAAAAAACACTTATCCCAAGCTTCCCATTACGCAGATAATTCTTTGTTTGTTTTGATTCGCTAAAAATAACTCTAACGATTTTTATTAAAAAACTCTATGTTTAAAGTTTCTGTTGGAACTCAAAGCTTCGAGTGGTATTTACTATGAATATTTCAGAATAAAACTGATGTACATATTGACAAATTTCACTACAAAATACACACACTGAAGGTAATTTATATATTATATTCTGTTGGACAAAATAGTCAACAGATTGCCGAGTATGAGCGCTGAACTATGGAATAACTACCAATCATAAACCAAACCTCCAAAGCAAATGTAAAATGTTAAATTAACAGAATAGAAGTGCAATTTATGTGGAAAATCATTTAATTTTAAAACAAATTAGTTAAATGCATACGCTGGACCCATTCATATTAAAGCTGCGATTTTGTTTAGAAGCCCTCCAATTGGAAAGAAATGACGGAGGAGCCATTCGAATAAATAACGGATTTCCCTTCAGTCAAACCATGATTTGTTGATATCTGCCTTTATAAACACGACTCCTTCTTACAGTGCTTACGTCATATGAGTGAAACAGTCACAGTCATAGCTCTATTACTATTTTTACTTTCTCTACCGCGTATAATAAGGGAAGCATTACATTCCACCCAATAACTTGATACCAAGGTTTCATCGGAAATACACGTTTTGAGGACCCCTAAATAAAAAGCATTTTTAGAAAAAGGTCCCTGTGTGTGTCTGTGAACAGCATAGCTCAAAAACCAAAATTCGGATAAATACCAAACTTGGTATTTAGGTTCAGTGTCTCTAAATAATGCGACACGGAGATTTTCAAGAAAATCCTCCTACCCCAGACTACCCCTTATATTTATCATTTACGAAAATTTTTATGTTCTCAAAAATGGCTATAGCGATTTTGATTGGGATATCATATGTTTAAGATATTTTATGATAAATTAAACTTATATCTTAAATTTATTGGGAATTTCCCCAAACGTTCTCTTCATTCTCTGAGTTACTTTTGCATAACTGTTAAACCGTAAGAGATAGACCAAATTGTACTACACAAAAATGTAGATTTCGTTGAAACACACAATTTATGTCATATCCCTTTTTTGTGGAGTGAACTATTTTAATGATATTCCTTGTTATTTATTTGAATTTTCCGATAGTTATACTTTTCCTCAAATGGGAAATAATAATTTCTTTTTATGTCCTGGACATGCAAAGAGAATGAGATGCTCCACATAGTAACGAGCTCTTAAAAGATTTGACTATCGCTTAAAGCCTACCATATTCCCCTTGCACCTACAACAAAATTAGCAATAGAATAATTTCTGCAAATGTTTATCTCGATTAACAAGAAGTAGACGGAGAATAAGCGTAGAGAAAATCATGTGAGTGTAACACATCAGATTTTTAATATTTGCAAAATTCCCAAGTAATGAATACTTGAGGAACAGCTCACTCAACTACTCCGGTAATATCGGCGACTTTGACTTTGCAAACCTCCACTATTTTCTCAATTGCGCTGAGCTTTGTGACATTAGGTGTGTTTATTTACCTACTTATCTACTTACTTATTTTCTTTGAAATAAATGCACTCATTCTAACTTTAGAGACTCTACAGAGGGCAACGAATAAATCTGATTAAAAAAATATTAAAAGACGAAGCCTTTGAGCGTATAGTACACGTTGAATCTACTTTGCGGGAATCAATCAATCTTTGTTTGTTATTTGCGAACAGACATACATTTGTTTAAATACAGAGTGATTTATACAGAGTTAACACATTTTATCTTTCTTTATTTGAAAAGGAATGACATTGGCTAGCAATACTTAATACGTCTTAAATTTACATTATGATAAGGCATACCTCAGCGTTCCATGTTGCTGGCCGATCGTTGGAGTACTGTTTTGCTAATACAATTAATCTCACCGAGCCAGGTGGCGCCGGGGTAAACTATGCGACTCGCATTCGAGAGGTAGCCCACTATGCCCCATGGGTTTTTCGTGCTTTCCCCGGTATCGGCAGGTGAATACTGGGGCGGTTTCTTCTCCACAACGTTTTCTTTTCCATCATTTCCCCTTTACTCCGTTTGCTTATCTTTCAGGCGTGCTTCTAGTTTTGAGGCGTATAACCTACCGTACAGATGACGCGGATATACAGGAATTAGACCTCTACATTTTCAAGGTAAATAACTTAACATGTCTGAGGAAGTCAAATACTTGGGTATCACTTTTGACTCCAAGATGGACTGGAATCAGCATTTCAAGAAAACAATAAAACGTGTGAAAACAACCTTTGAATTAGTTCGACGCACGCAGGTTAAAATATGGGGACTAAGACGTGCTATGATCAATGATAATCATATCATCGATAAGGTATGGAACACTGATTTGGGCGTCTCAGATCCTTCAAAGAGGCTCTAAAAATCAACTAAATGAAGTTCAAAGAAAAGCATATGTGACTGATACGAGAGTCATGAAAACAATTTCTACTGTAGCAATGGAGGCACTATGGAACCTGAGTCCATTGCATTTAGTTGTAATGAAGGAGGCAAGAATAACACTCTATAGACTGCAACACGCTAAGCAATAGATTCAGGTTTGCTAAGAATTAGGAAATACTTAGGAGATGCAACTTAAGAAATGTCATCAGGCCATATAATTCCAAATGACCGATTTATAAAGAACTTCGGGGTCATTATTGATCCTGAATATTGGAGGAACAACTGGAGACTCCTGAGAAAACTTTGATGTGGTTTACAGACGGCTTAAGGAAGGTTCAGGAACAGGATCCGGTATATGGTATAAGAGCAAGGTGGAAAAATTGTTTTTCCTTGGGTTAATATGCTACTATTTTTCAAAGGGAAATTTATGTTATTATTCAATACATATATGAAAACATATTGAGAGCTTACAGTGGTAAACAGATCCTTATTTTCTCAGATAGCCAGGCTATACTTATGGCTCTAAGTCGTCATAAGGTGACGTTAGGATAGGTTTTAAATTGCCTAAATATGCTCAAAAGCTTGGCAGAACGGAATAAAGTTTATCTCATCTGGGTACCGAGTCATATGGCATAGAGTGAAATGAAAAACTTCCAAGACAAGGAGGAGCTTTACAATTTATTGGGTCAGAGCCGGCTCTGGGAACATCTTGATGGTTAGCAAGAGAGGCTATTAAGAGCTAGTCCAAAGTAGGACTCCATAAAACCTGGCTTAAACTCCAGGAAGCAAAAACTCCAGGTTTTTATTGGAAAACCATGTAAGAAAAGACCTGGAAGCTTACTTAAATATAACAGGCTTCAGCTGAGAGCAATTATTGCATTTCTCATAGGACATGCTCCTGTGAAAATACGATCGGGGTGTTTCAGGGTAACTTAGATTGCAGATTGTGCAAGAACGAAACTGAAACAACCTGTTATTGTTCCTGTGAAGCTTAGCTTAAAGGAGATATGTTGCTTTTTGGGAAATGTTTTGCAGCTAGAAGAATTTTAAACCAGTCGGTTATGAGACTGTATTCCATCGTAAGGGTGCAGGCATAATGAATTGGCTTTAAAACGATACAGGTAGCACAATAAGCCCAATGCTGAAGTGCGTCTGGAGCAATGACGGAAATCTGTATAATATAAGACAAAACAAAATGGCTCAGATACGTGCTCAATGGGAAGAGTATACCCCATTTACACCAGAGGCTGCTTGACTGGTGGATTCCTCAGCGTATCCAGCACTGGGACGAGACTGCGAACTTGGGAATGTTAGGACTTCTGCGCGGCGCAGTGACCTGTCTGCCTACGACCTGTAGCCTCCTGTGGTTCCTTCACTCATCCCTTCCTCCGGGAGTGGTAGCCGCAATAAATCTGTGACCCCCTCCGTTGAATCACCTCTACCACTAATCTCCTATATTATGTTTTGCTTCAGATATTCCAAAGTCTATGGGGGTGTGCTGTAAACTTTCTGTTTTAAGTAACCCCATAAGAAGAAGTCAGGTGTTTTTAAATCAGGAGGTTCCGGTGGCCACAGATGTTTGCAGATTATCCGGTCGTCCAAGAAACATGAGTTGATTTGGTGTATGATGTTTAGCGCCATTTCATTGAAAATATCCTGACATTGCTCCATAGCGACCAGTTGCTCAAAAATTCCATGAAAATCCTTCGGTATTCCAAAGTGTGCACAGTCTGGTAAAAGAAAATTTTATCGCACTTTTCTCGTGTGCACCAAAGGTGCACCAAACCTCGGCTTTATTAGATGCATAAGTGCTTTATGAATAACATGTGGATTCTATAAAGTCCAGTAGCGCGAATTTTATGAACACAACTGCATAAATGAAAGCTAGTTTCATCTGTGAACCATGTGGTGGACAATATGCCCGGATTTTGCACAAAGAAGGCTAATACTTTACACTTTTATCGCCATCTGATTCCTGCAACTCATGGGTAACTGTGGCCTGTATGATTTTAGGAGAGAATTTCTCGCAACTCCCTGACACATTGAGTAAGGTACACCCGGTCTCCTGCGACAAACGCTTAAATGACTTACCGCTCCAGTCGTACCCGGACACGTCCACAACCGTAAGTAGTCTAGATGAACGAATTTGTTTCAGGGGTTTTGTGATTACTAAATTGCCTCCTACGTGTCCTACGAGTAGCTGTAATTGAATTCGTAATCTAGTTTTACCTCCAAGGAAGAGCCATTACTTCATTGTGTACTGCATTTTCACAGCGACTAGAACAAAATATCGAAAGCAACTGCAAACCATAAAGGTTAACAATAAGAAATAAATCATTAATATATGTATGTGCATCTCATGACAGGAAACAAAATTCCCAAGCATCCTCTTAATTTGACGTGAAATGTGTTAGTTCTATATAAATCACTCTGTGAATCTAACTGTTGACATGACCCGTTCCATGCTAATAGTTGGATCGCAATAGAAGTATTGGAAAGTAGCTGGCTCTGTGCCGATTTTATAAAAAAATATTTAAACTGACCTGACGTGAATAGAAACATAGATCAATAAACTACATTTTAAAACATAGTTACTTAATTTTAAAAACTATAGGCATAGGTTTCACTTTCGGACACAAAGGAGAAAAAAGCTTGCAGCTCGGAGTTCTTCATAAAGCTAAGTTTATTGAAATATGCATAAATTTCTGAATTTCTACAGATGTAGTATTTTCATTCTTTCAGATAAAAGGGATTAAGCCTTCGGTTATATAACGCCCTATTTTTTAAAATGTATAAAATATTGTTCAGGGTTCTTTAAAATGAAATGACTCGCCTCAAATGTCAAAACTTTTTCTTCATTTTATGGCATGTACTTTCTTTCTTTCTTTCATTTTATGTTCAGTGGAACATTACGTTATAAATTACATTATAGCACTAAATCTATCACCGACGTTTTAAATTTTGCTGATAGTAGAAAAAAGCTTTTGTTATGAGTTCATAAAATACAAACTAAATACACAAAGGGAGAGAGAGAGAGAAAGAGAGAGAGAGAGAAGGAAAGAGAGGGAGAGAATAAGAAAATAAAAGAGGGTCAGGAAATATCATAGGCGGATTGCGGATTTGTCAACTGTAATACGGAATGGAGCTGGAGCTGAGAATAAGCGCAAAAAACCAATATCAATGCCCGAGTCTAAGTAATGAAACTGCAATACATGTTTCACACTTTGTTCGCAAGTGTATATTTATACATGTGTTCAATTTCAGATGTTGATGCCTGTGCAGATTGCATCTATTACCTTCTTTGTATCACAGGTTAGAAGAATCCTCAGTTCTGCTCGTGTTGTTGCGTTAAGTACAGTATTGCCCCTCCTTCTCCCGTCTCTCCTTTCCTCTTTCTCGCTTACCTTTATTTCAACTCTCGTTTATTTCCCAATTTCTCCCTTTCCACTTTCTCTCCTACTCTATTGCCCTCGTTTACTCTTTGTGGAATGTGCTTCTTGTTATATGGTATTTTGAAAAAGGGCAATAAAAGTGTTTTATACCGGGGTGTTAATAAAAATTAAAACGCAAGTAAAATCTTCCACAGTATAAAAATTGTGCTTTCTTCTTATATTTGTAATGCGATGGGAACTAAACCGTTTGTGTAACTTCTTAAGTATTCATTCTATCGAAGTTCTACAAATAACACAAAATAACTTAGAAATACTCTGCTGTAGGAGTTACTGCACGGCATGGAATTATCAACGAAGTGTATATCTGCTATGTGGCTAACCTCCCCTGAATTAGAAACCTAAGCTTATATAAAAAAACTAAACCTAACCTAACCTCCCGTGAATTATATACCTAAGTCTATTTTAAAAACAAACTAACTCTAGCCTAACCTCTCGTGTATCAGAAACTTAAGTTTAGCAATGCACGCGAGCGAAGCATACTTTATTGTAACTACTGGTAGGTAATTAAAGTAAGCTTATTTATAAACAACTAATCCTAATCTAACGTTCCGTAAATCAGAAACATAAAAAAACCAATAACCTAAAAATAAAGTATTTAGAAACGCACGCTGCGAGCGTTGACGGTATCTCGCTGGCTTTGGCGGTATTTGTTATCCAAATGCAGCCAGCACTATGTTGGAGCTAGAGGATGACATAGAGTGACATGGGTATGAGAACTACGACAACACTTTCATCGCTTTTAAAGACCAGCGTAATGCAGGTTACCGAGATATTCAAATTGTTCTATCTATTCCGATGAGATTTGCTGTGATTGAGCGGTTACATCCGGTGGTGATAATCCTCTGGGCGATTAGAAGATTTCCCGTAAACAGTTGAAATGAAATTGTTTGTCAGATTTAGCGATATCACGCACACCTCAGCAAAAGCAGTAGGAGTATTAATCGCAACAACGCCATACTATATTTTTGTATTCCCTTCTCTATGCCCCCAAACGTGAGGTGTCCAGGAATTCCGAAAGAAGCGTGCAGACATCAAAAGATGTCCACCCAACAACATAACACTCGCTGATACTTTCTGATAAAAGCAAAACAGATGTGTGATGCAGCCCCACTTATAGGAAAGTTATGCTATTTCTTAGAAGAGGGATCAGCTAATTAGCACATAAATGCTGTGAGTAAAAATTTTAGCCTAGAAGGCTGTTAGAGATAACGGAAAAGGAAAGTGGCACTCGTGCGCAACGCATTCGCCGCGTGGGTGAAATCATGCGTGATAATAACAGCAATCTGTAGTTGGAATTATCTTATTGTTAGGTTGAGCAGTCTTGAATGGCACGTGACTCATTATGCCCCCACGCCCCTCAACCTGACTTTCCATGACTAATTATTATAACCTGGAGTAGCAAGGAAATCATAAAGCTGAGAACTAAACTTTTTAAAGTGACAGTTTGATTTGAAATAAGCGGCTTTTAAATCGGATAATAGTAAAATAATCCTCATATACAACCACTCAGTCCATGATCTGGTATTTAGCTAACATTTAAATCGCAACACAATGGTTCCATAAATAATCTTTGCCATTCCAACTTAGTCATTTAAGATTAAATCACTAAGTATTTATCTTACTATAGTACGCTTTTATAACCGTAACATTAAGCTTTGAATACTTCGCTTATAGCTAATAATGGAAAAACAGGGTAATCTATATTACGTTGGTCTTCAAAAGTGATGAAAGTGCTGTCCTACATCTCTTACAGATGTCACCCTAAGTCATCCTCTAGCCCCAAAACAATACTGGCAAAATATGAATAACAGATACCACGAAAGCCAGTAACATACCGCCAACGCTCGCATCGTGCGTTCCTAATTACCGTTTATTCTAGGTTTGTTAGCTTTTTACATTTCTGATCTGTCCAGAACATTTAGGTTTGGCTTGGTTTATACATACACACACACACACATATATATATATATATATATATATATATATATATAAGCTTTTCTAATTCACGGAGCTTAAGTTCCTGCTTCACGGGAGGTTACGTTATGTAGGTTTAATTTTTTTTATATAAGCTTAGGTTATTAATGTAGCTGTAAGTTCTCCACACCTAATTTCTCTCTGGCTACCGTGTATACTGTATTTTCACATTCTCCTAAAGCCATTTTGTTTCCTGTAATGCATTGCGTTTATATCAGCGGCGAAAGAAAACGAAGTCGAAAAACACATCGCTTATTCCGCGGATTTCGCTTCTCATTTGCGGGCAGGTGGGCACCAGCTATAGAACAAGAACAACTACTCCTAAGGTAGCTTATTCAATTTCCTTTAGGTTTTATTAACGTTTTCAATGAAGACCAAAGTAATGAAGAGTAATATCGATGATCAAGGAAGATTAGAAGCAGAGGTGAGTTCTTTTACAGAAAGCAAAAGAAAAATAGGCGAGAAAAGTAAGGATTACATATAAGAAAATAAGACAGAGGGAAGGAGGGAGACAAGAAAGATAAAAGGGAAGGGATAACATGAGCTACCAGGTGGGGCAAACGGCCTGGTTGCCATGCAAGCCTAGATAGCAACAAGGTTAATTTAATCTGTACACAGTTTATATTAGACAAATGAAAAGAATTGTAAAAGCTATGTAAAAGAAACTATATAAATTTATATCTATTCATTCAATATCGATAGTTCATTATCATAATCATGGTAGTTAGGTATATTATCAAGAACCTCAGTACTCAGGCCCTGCATACAATTAAAAGGAGCTTCAAATGGTGAAATTTACACTCGCCTTGAGAGGCCAGAAGAAACACATATGTGAGAAGACTAGAAGCTTAACTATATTTTTTTAAATATTACGGTTTACAGACCAAACTTTTTTTTTTATAATGTTCTTACCCACACTAAAAATGGGATCTCTTCTCTTTCCTTTTAAGAAGAAAATATTTTCCTTGCTTAGCAACCACCGACGATTCTGATGGCCCCAAAGTGAAACGAGGCTTTCCCGATCACTCGAGGTCCGTGTAGAACAGCTAATGGTACCTATTATATGAGCGGGTGACAAGTTTAATGTTATAATTTAAAAAAAAATCTGATGTTTATAATTACATAACGTTCTCTATTCTTTTACAAACTATCTTTCAAACGCTTATTCCCCATCTATTTCATGTTAATCGATGTAAAAAAATCTGATGTGTTACACTCACATGACTTTCTCTACTTTTGTACACACTATTTTTACAAACGCCTATTCTCCATATGCTTCATGTTAATCGAGATATCGAGATGTCAATCTTATTGGTAATTTTCTTGTAGATGCAAGGGAAATATGGTAGCTTTTAAGCGATAGTCAAATATTTTAACGCTGGTTGCTATGTGGCGCATTCCATTCTCTTTGCATGTCCAGGACATAAAAAAAATCTGATGTGTTACACTCACATGACTTTCTCTACTCTTGTACAATCTAATTTTACAAACAGCTATTCTCCATATGCTTCATGTTAATCGAGATATTGAGATGTCAATCTTATTGGTAATGTACATGTAGATGCAAGGGGAATATGCTAGATTTTAAGCGATAGTCAAATATTTTAACGTTGGTTGCTATGTGGCGCATTCCATTCTCTTTGCATGTCCAGGACATAAAAAAAATGAATAACGCATTTGAGAAAAAGTATAAGTATTGGAAAATTTAAGGAAATAACAAGCAATATCTCGAAAACGGTTCACTCAACAAAAGAAATGTATATGACATAAGTTGTGTATTTTAACGCGATCTACATTTTTTGTGTAGTAAAATTTTGTCTATCTCTTATGGTTTACCAGTTATGCAAAAGTCGTTCACAATGAAGAATACTTTTGGAGACATTCCCAGAAAATTCGAGATATACATTTCATTTCGCATGACATTATCTTAAACATATGATATTTTCATCAAAATCGTTAGAGCCATTTTTGAGAAAATTAAAATTTTCGAAAAATCTTCCATGTAAAGGGTAGTCTGGGGTGGGGGGATTTTCTTGAAAACCTTCCTGTCGCATCTCTGGAAGATACTGAACCTAAATACCAAGTTTGGTGTTTATCCGACTGTTCGTTTTTGAGTTATGCTGTTCACAGACACACACACACACAGACACACACACAGACACACACACACACAGACACACACACACACACACACAGACACACACACACACACAGACACACACACGGACATGTTTCCAAAAATACTTTTTTTGGATTCAGTGGGTCTCAAAACATATATTTCCGGTGAAATCTCGGTATCGAATTTTTGGGTGGAATGCAATACTTCCCCTACTTACTATACGTAGTAGAGAAAGTAAAAATCTGATGTGTTACACTCACATGACTTTCTCTACTCTTGTACAATCTAATTTTACAAACGACTATTCTCCATATGCTTCATGTAAATCGAGATATCGAGATGTCAATCTTATTGCTAATTTTCTTTTAGATGCAAGGGGAATATGGTAGCTTTTAAGCAATAGTCAAATATTTTAACGCTGGTTGCTATGTGGAGTATTCCATTCTCTTTGCATGTCCAGGACATAAAAAAAATGAATAACGAATTTGAGAAAAAGTATAAGTATTGGAAAATTTAAGGAAATAACAAGCAATATCTCGAAAATGGTTCACTCAACAAAAGAAATGTATATGACATAAGTTGTGTATTTTAACGCGATCTACATTTTTTGTGTAGTAAAATTTTGTCTATCTCTTATGGTTTACCAGTTATGCAAAAGTCGTTCACAATGAAGAATACTTTTGGAGACATTCCCAGAAAATTCGAGATATACATTTCATTTCTCATGACATTATCTTAAACATATGATATTTTAATCAAAATCGTTAGAGCCATTTTTGAGAAAATTAAAATTTTCGAAAAATCTTCCATGTAAAGGGTAGTCTGGGGTGGGGGGATTTTCTTGAAAACCTTCGTGTCGCATCTCTGGAAGATACTGAACCTAAATACCAAGTTTGGTGTTTATCCGACTGTTCGTTTTTGAGTTATGCTGTTCACAGACACACAGACACACAGACACACACACACACAGACACACACACGGACATGTTTCCAAAAATGCTTTTTTTGGATTCAGGAGGTCTCAAAACATGTATTTCCGGTGAAATCTCGGTATCGAATTTTTGGGTGGAATGCAATACTTCCCCTACTTACTATACGTAGTAGAGAAAGTAAAAATGAATAAGAATTTGAGAAAAAGTATAAGTATTGGAAAATTTAAGGAAATAACAAGGAATATCTCGAAAACGGTTCACTCAACAAAAGAAATGTATATGACATAAGTTGTGTATTTTAACGCGATCTACATTTTTTGTGTAGTAAAATTTTGTCTATCTCTTATGGTTTACCAGTTATGCAAAAGTCGTTCACAATGAAGAATACGTTTGGAGACATTCCCAGAAAATTCGAGATATACATTTCATTTCGCATGACATTATCTTAAACATATGATATTTTCATCAAAATCGTTAGAGACATTTTTGAGAAAATTAAAATTTTCGAAAAATCTTCCATGTAAAGGGTAGTCTGGGGTGGGGGGATTTTCTTGAAAACCTTCGTGTCGCATCTCTGGAAGATACTGAACCTAAATACCAAGTTTGGTGTTTATCCGACTGTTCGTTTTTGAGTTATGCTGTTCACAGACACACACACACACACACACAGACACACACACAGACACACACACACACAGACACACACACACACACAGACACACACACGGACATGTTTCCAAAAATACTTTTTTTGGATTCAGTGGGTCTCAAAACATATATTTCCGGTGAAATCTCGGTATCGAATTTTTGGGTGGAATGCAATACTTCCCCTACTTACTATACGTAGTAGAGAAAGTAAAAATCTGATGTGTTACACTCACATGACTTTCTCTACTCTTGTACAATCTATTTTTACAAACGCCTATTCTCCATATGCTTCATATTAATCGAGATATCGAGATGTCAATCTTATTTGTAATTTTCTTGTAGATGCAAGGGGAATATGGTAGCTTTTAAACGATAGTCAAATATTTTATGGCTGGTTGCTATGTGGCGCATTCCATTCTCTTTGCATGTCCAGGACATAAAAAAATGAATAACGAATTTGAGAAAAAGTATAAGTATTGGATAATTTAAGGAAATAACAAGCAATATCTCGAAAACGGTTCACTCAACAAAAAAAATGTATATGATATAAGTTGTGTATTTTAACGCGATCTACATTTTTTGTGTAGTACAATTTTGTCTATCTCTTATGGTTTTCCAGTTATGCAAAAGTCGTTCATAATTAAGAATACTTTTGGAGACATTCCCAGAAATTTCGAGATATACATTTCATTTCTCATGACATTATCTTAAACATATGATATTTTCATCAAAATCGTTAGAGCCATTTTTGAGAAAATTAAAATTTTCGAAAAATGTTCCATGTAAAGGGTAGTCTGGGGTGAAGGGATTTTCTTGAAAATATTCGTGTCGCATCTCTGGAAGATACTGAACGTAAATACCAAGTTTGGTGTTTATCCGACTGTTAGTTTTTGAGTTATGCTGTTCACAGACACACACACACACACAGACACACACACAGACACACACACAGACACACACACGGACATGTTTCCAAAAATGCTTTTTTTGGATTCAGGAGGTCTCAAAACATGTATTTCCGGTGAAATCTCGGTATCGAATTTTTGGGTGGAATGCAATACTTCCCCTACTTACTATACGTAGTAGAGAAAGTAAAAATGAATAAGAATTTGAGAAAAAGTATAAGTATTGGAAAATTTAAGGAAATAACAAGGAATATCTCGAAAACGGTTCACTCAACAAAAGAAATGTATATGACATAAGTTGTGTATTTTAACGCGATCTACATTTTTTGTGTAGTAAAATTTTGTCTATCTCTTATGGTTTTCCAGTTATGCAAAAGTCGTTCACAATGAAGAATACGTTTGGAGACATTCCCAGAAAATTCGAGATATACATTTCATTTCTCATGACATTATCTTAAACATATGATATTTTCATCAAAATCGTTAGAGCCATTTTTGAGAAAATTAAAATTTTCGAAAAATCTTCCATGTAAAGGGTAGTCTGGAGTGGGGGGATTTTCTTGAAAACCTTCGTGTCGCATCTCTGGAAGATACTGAACCTAAATACCAAGTTTGGTGCTTATCCGACTGTTCGGTTTTGAGTTATGCTGTTCACAGGCACACAGACAGACAGACAGACACACAGACACACACACGGACATGTTTCCAAAAATGCTTTTTTTGGATTCAGTAGGTCTCAAAACATGTATTTCCGGTGAAATCTCGGTATCGAATTTTTGGGTGGAATGCAATACTTCCCCTACTTACTATACGTAGTAGAGAAAGTAAAAATGAATAAGAATTTGAGAAAAAGTATAAGTATTGGAAAATTTAAGGAAATAACAAGCAATATCTCGAAAATGGTTCACTCAACAAAAGAAATGTATATGACATAAGTTGTGTATTTTAACGCGATCTACATTTTTTGTGTAGTAACATTTTGTCTATCTCTTATGGTTTACCAGTTATGCAAAAGTCGTTCACAATGAAGAATACTTTTGGAGACATTCCCAGAAAATTCGAGATATACATTTCATTTCTCATGACATTATCTTAAACATATGATATTTTAATCAAAATCGTTAGAGCCATTTTTGAGAAAATTAAAATTTTCGAAAAATCTTCCATGTAAAGGGTAGTCTGGGGTGGGGGGATTTTCTTGAAAACCTTCGTGTCGCATCTCTGGAAGATACTGAACCTAAATACCAAGTTTGGTGTTTATCCGACTGTTCGTTTTTGAGTTATGCTGTTCACAGACACACAGACACACAGACACACACACACACAGACACACACACGGACATGTTTCCAAAAATGCTTCTTTTGGATTCAGGAGGTCTCAAAACATGTATTTCCGGTGAAATCTCGGTATCGAATTTTTGGGTGGAATGCAATACTTCCCCTACTTACTATACGTAGTAGAGAAAGTAAAAATGAATAAGAATTTGAGAAAAAGTATAAGTATTGGAAAATTTAAGGAAATAACAAGGAATATCTCGAAAACGGTTCACTCAACAAAAGAAATGTATATGACATAAGTTGTGTATTTTAACGCGATCTACATTTTTTGTGTAGTAAAATTTTGTCTATCTCTTATGGTTTACCAGTTATGCAAAAGTCGTTCACAATGAAGAATACGTTTGGAGACATTCCCAGAAAATTCGAGATATACATTTCATTTCGCATGACATTATCTTAAACATATGATATTTTCATCAAAATCGTTAGAGCCATTTTTGAGAAAATTAAAATTTTCGAAAAATCTTCCATGTAAAGGGTAGTCTGGGGTGGGGGGATTTTCTTGAAAACCTTCCTGTCGCATCTCTGGAAGATACTGAACCTAAATACCAAGTTTGGTATTTATCCGACTGTTCGTTTTTGAGTTATGCTGTTCACAGACACACACACACACACAGACACACACACAGACACACACACACACACAGACACACACACACACACAGACACACACACGGACATGTTTCCAAAAATTCTTTTTTTGGATTCAGTGGGTCTCAAAACATATATTTCCGGTGAAATCTCGGTATCGAATTTTTGGGTGGAATGCAATACTTCCCCTACTTACTATACGTAGTAGAGAAAGTAAAAATCTGATGTGTTACACTCACATGACTTTCTCTACTCTTGTACAATCTATTTTTACAAACGCCTATTCTCCATATGCTTCATATTAATCGAGATATCGAGATGTCAATCTTATTTGTAATTTTCTTGTAGATGCAAGGGGAATATGGTAGCTTTTAAACGATAGTCAAATATTTTATGGCTGGTTGCTATGTGGCGCATTCCATTCTCTTTGCATGTCCAGGACATAAAAAAATGAATAACGAATTTGAGAAAAAGTATAAGTATTGGAAAATTTAAGGAAATAACAAGCAATATCTCGAAAACGGTTCACTCAACAAAAGAAATGTATATGACATAAGTTGTGTATTTTAACGCGATCTACATTTTTTGTGTAGTAAAATTTTGTCTATCTCTTATGGTTTTCCAGTTATGCAAAAGTCGTTCACAATGAAGAATACGTTTGGAGACATTCCCAGAAAATTCGAGATATACATTTCATTTCTCATGACATTATCTTAAACATATGATATTTTCATCAAAATCGTTAGAGCCATTTTTGAGAAAATTAAAATTTTCGAAAAATCTTCCATGTAAAGGGTAGTCTGGAGTGGGGGGATTTTCTTGAAAACCTTCGTGTCGCATCTCTGGAAGATACTGAACCTAAATACCAAGTTTGGTGCTTATCCGACTGTTCGGTTTTGAGTTATGCTGTTCACAGGCACACAGACAGACAGACAGACACACAGACACACACACGGACATGTTTCCAAAAATGCTTTTTTTGGATTCAGGAGGTCTCAAAACATGTATTTCCGGTGAAATCTCGGTATCGAATTTTTGGGTGGAATGCAATACTTCCCCTACTTACTATACGTAGTAGAGAAAGTAAAAATGAATAAGAATTTGAGAAAAAGTATAAGTATTGGAAAATTTAAGGAAATAACAAGCAATATCTCGAAAATGGTTCACTCAACAAAAGAAATGTATATGACATAAGTTGTGTATTTTAACGCGATCTACATTTTTTGTGTAGTAAAATTTTGTCTATCTCTTATGGTTTACCAGTTATGCAAAAGTCGTTCACAATGAAGAATACGTTTGGAGACATTCCCAGAAAATTCGAGATATACATTTCATTTCGCATGACATTATCTTAAACATATGATATTTTCATCAAAATCGTTAGAGCCATTTTTGAGAAAATTAAAATTTTCGAAAAATCTTCCATGTAAAGGGTAGTCTGGGGTGGGGGGATTTTCTTGAAAACCTTCCTGTCGCATCTCTGGAAGATACTGAACCAAAATACCAAGTTTGGTGTTTATCCGACTGTTCGTTTTTGAGTTATGCTGTTCACAGACACACACACACACAGACACACACACAGACACACACACACACACACAGACACACACACACACACAGACACACACACGGACATGTTTCCAAAAATACTTTTTTTGGATTCAGTGGGTCTCAAAACATATATTTCCGGTGAAATCTCGGTATCGAATTTTTGGGTGGAATGCAATACTTCCCCTACTTACTATACGTAGTAGAGAAAGTAAAAATGAATAAGAATTTGAGAAAAAGTATAAGTATTGGAAAATTTAAGGAAATAACAAGGAATATCTCGAAAACGGTTCACTCAACAAAAGAAATGTATATGACATAAGTTGTGTATTTTAACGCGATCTACATTTTTTGTGTAGTAAAATTTTGTCTATCTCTTATGGTTTTCCAGTTATGCAAAAGTCGTTCACAATGAAGAATACGTTTGGAGACATTCCCAGAAAATTCGAGATATACATTTCATTTCTCATGACATTATCTTAAACATATGATATTTTCATCAAAATCGTTAGGGCCATTTTTGAGAAAATTAAAATTTTCGAAAAATCTTCCATGTAAAGGGTAGTCTGGAGTGGGGGGATTTTCTTGAAAACCTTCGTGTCGCATCTCTGGAAGATACTGAACCTAAATACCAAGTTTGGTGCTTATCCGACTGTTCGGTTTTGAGTTATGCTGTTCACAGGCACACAGACAGACAGACACACAGACACACACACGGACATGTTTCCAAAAATGCTTTTTTTGGATTCAGTAGGTCTCAAAACATGTATTTCCGGTGAAATCTCGGTATCGAATTTTTGGGTGGAATGCAATACTTCCCCTACTTACTATACGTAGTAGAGAAAGTAAAAAGAGAGAACAAAATCTGATGTGTTGCTCTCATATGAATTTCTCTACTGTTGTAGAAATTAGTTTTACAAACGATTATTCTCCATCTACTTCATATTAATCGAGATGAACATTTGCTAAGTTATTGCTAATTTTCTTGTAGGCGCAAGGGGAATATGCTAGGCTTTAAGCGATAGTCAAATCTTTTATGATCTAGTCGCTATGTGGAGCATTCCATTCTCTTTGCATGTCCAGGAGATTGAAGAAAAGATTATAATGAATTTGCATTTGAGAAAGAGTAAGTATTGGAAAATTCAAACAAATAACAAGGGATATCTCGGAAATGGTTCTCTGGACAAAAACAAAAAATGTATGTGACATAAATTGTGCGTTTTAACGAGATCTAAATTTTTTGTTTAGTAAAAGTTTGTCTATCTCTTACGGTTTACCAGCTGTGCAAACTAAATTCAAAATGAAGAGGACTTTTGGAGACATTCCCAGAAAATTCAAGATATGCATTTCATTTGCTATGAAAGTATCTTAAACATATATTTTAATCAAAACCTATAGAGCCGTTTTTTTCGAAAAATGTTCAATGTAAAGGATAGTTTGGGGTGGGGGGATTTTGTTGAAAATCTTCGTGTCGCATCTTTAAAAGGTATGGAATCTAAATACCAAGCTTGGTATTCATCCGACTTTTTGTTCTGGAGTTATGCTGTTCACAGACACGCATCCACACATCAACAGGCACACACACGAACCTCTTTATAAAAATGCTTTTTCTGGATTCAGGAGGCCTCAAAACATGTATTTCCGGTGAAACCTCGGTATTAAATATTTGGGTGGAATGTAATACTTCCCCTATTTACTATACGTAGTAGAGAATGTAATAAGATGTTTTAAGCAAAAAGAACATGTTTTTTTTTTCTGAAATGATACCGTTAATGACTTCATTCTAGAAACAAAAACTGTGGACAAATCTGTAGAATTTTTCTAACTCGAGTCTCCTTGTCACATTTAATCTTCTGTACCTTTCGTCTACAGTAGAATTTTTGGAATGGACTAAAATGTCACGATTTCACATAAAATAAGTGCTTTGAACCCTGTCCGACTACAACAGCAGCAAGACTTTCAGGAAAGCTACCAGCACGTTAAACTGGTGTGTCCTGAATATAAAAAACAAGTACTTTAAATGAAATTCGAACAACTCAACCAATGACTTCCTTCAACACATGATTGTAGGAGTCGTGTAGACCTACTCCACCCGTTTCTGTGCGTTTAAAAATAAATAAGGTTAACTTTCTGTAATGGAGTTTGATCTGGAATACTTCTAAACGACGCTATTATACTTTTAGTTGCCTTTTTGAAGATGTTTCGTAAATGCGAACACAAAACAATTTATTTTTAAATAATGATCAACCCTTTAATTTTCATGTTCAGGAATGCACCAATACCAAGCGGGATGGCTAAGGCGGTAACGTCTGTGGCCCTTATTTGGAAGGTCCCTGGGTCCACCAATCTGACCGAAAGTTCCTCGCGGTTTTCCTCTGTCGCAGGGCAAATGCTGGGATGAATAATGTGATTCGCGAATATCCTTATCATCCCATTCTTCCTCACCGCCGTTCAAGGCTTTGGCCTGATCACCCACCTGGTTATGCTAGAATCCAGAGTTTGCTTGCTACTCGACGGGCTACTGATCCAAGGCATTGGCTTGTAAGTTCTTGGGGGTGTAAGTCCTCTTTCTCCTGCTCCTCCTTCTCCGAAGAAGGAATGTATTAACAGAGTGAGTCACCTAAAACTTGCACTTCAAATTCTCTGAAGAAAGAAAGAAAGAAAGAAAGTAAGGAAGGAAGAAGGAAAGAAAGGGAATTTCCAAACGACTTTGACATGCATGGAGGTAGGGGAGGAAGTCATCTAAGTAAGATTATTTAGGCCATTCAAAATCATACATAAGCAGGTATGCTTTTCAACATAAGCTGTGTTTTCTCCATTGAAACCGCCAATTATTTTTGACGAAATTAATAACATTGAAAATGACATTAACAATGGCATATGCTATATCGCAATAGGTCAATTACATTCCGAGAAATTTCAACTTGAGACTAGGATTAACTTCAGTGTGCGTTTTGTTGTAACTCAAGCTTCAACATTACGTTACAATATATCGGCACGATGTCAGTTAATTAATACCTTCAAAAGTATTGGTTTACGGCGGAAGATAAAGGCTTGTATTTGGCAATAGGCGTACGCAAGATGCCATTGTGGGAATTATGTTTAGAAATGAACAAGGAAAACAAGAAGACTTACTCTACTAAATCCGCATATAGATGCAGTGCTTTTCCTTCATACTGTGGTCACCGTACGGCTATTTGCGCGCCGGCCGCCGCAGTTCGGACTCCCGCCGAAACAGTCATAATATAGAGCTGTCATATGTTCATTTCATATAGTATATGATGGGACTCGCCCGTTTCTCCCAGTCCAATTCGTTCGAAAAGCAGCAATGAATGGTCGAGCTTTTGGTTTACATGCCCGCTCTTGGGAAATGGTTCCCATTGGGTATTTACCTGCTAGGGTATTCGCTCGTTCGAGAGTTCACATCGCAGTGGTGTTGTCAGGCGTATCGCTTCAGTGCGTTAAGGCAAAAGAATGGCAATAGCCTATGCCATGTCACAGCGTTTTCGATTTTGTTTCTACCTGCTGTTATGGTTAAGATTTGTTTTATTACATTATGATGCGCAAATATCATTTTCGTGTTTTGTTTTATCATTTCCCCTAAGCAAAATATGTATGAAAATATGTACCAAAATAAACATCATGAAAGCTTCATATACAATTTACATTCTGAATTTCTATGAGAAGAAAGAATCATCTGTCATCTGTATAAATAAACATTACAAATCATATTATAATAAAACAAATGAAATAACAATTATTCTTTAAAGTGCAGAAATTGCACAACTGCCATTAAAATAAAGTACCAACGTTTAACGCAAATTCAGGTTAATGATTCAAAAGTTGTTGTTTTACATTAATAATAATATATACTACTGAAAAGACGTTTATTGTATTTAAGATTACGTTTTCTTTTAATGAGATACAAGTTAATAAAACTGAGAAAAACTCAATAATGACAAATGACGATGTTTGAGAGCAACTTAATGTTGTACAATTTGAAATCTTATAAAAATCAAACCAAAAATAGTTTTCTTAAAAGAACATTTAAAACAACACCACAGAATGCGTATTCAGGCTAAATATGTATGACCTGGTTCTAGGCTAATTTCATGTGTACATTATAGAGCTTATTTTTAAAATCAAAATGAGAAACTGAGGTGAAAATGAGGTGAAATCTCAGCTAAGGAATCAATAACTTATTTTTCTTTTAGCAATTTACGCTACCGGTAAATGAATATTGCTGTGAATGAACATACGGTCATTAACATTTTCGGGTGAAATAAAATATAACATAGCAATAACTTAGTTTTGTTTTAGAATTTTACGCTGCCAACATATGAATGTTGAGGGAATTAATTCCATTGGGTAAAGGATCATTATATCTGATAACCTGCCATGCCCGATAGGCCAAATATAGTTTCACAGAGCATATTTAGTGTTTCACTCAAAAGGTGGTGGTGATTATCATAAAGAGATGCGGAATGTAGTGTTTAGGGAATGGTTTACCGATCTACTTCAGACTGGAAGAAAGATATGTGTTTGTAATGGACAATGCTTAAAGAAAAAAATTCCCAATACAAATTCTAGGAAATTTTGTCATGTCTTCAAAGCAAGAATATACCTTATTATATACATAGAATAACTGAATAATAAACTAATTTTAAAACAGCCGACTAAGCATGTTATAGTTAGTAATTAATTGTTAGTGGATACATTCATATAGCAACTGTGATCGTTGACCTCGCTTGTATTTCACTTGTATCATAAGTCCATTATCATATTTGAAGTAGGAGTATTGTAGGAGGAGTTGTATTGTAGTTCGACTGTTGGGGAGTCGAACTTGATGAAGTTGCAACCACGTACGGTACAAAGTTTCCAGTAGTCTTCGCCCCAACTATCACTTTCCGGTGGCCTTCGCCCCAAGTGTAAAATTTAACTTTGTAATTTAAATGTTTCTTTATATGTATTTATGTTTGCCTCGGCTGCGTCAGTATTAAATTTGTAGAAACATGTATTTCTTAATAGGGTGTGATGCGGCTAAAGAATTTAGGCTTACACATATTATAATTTTTACTTCACTCCTTTTATTAATCCTTCACGCGATTAAATAAGACTTCACTTATATAGAAAGCTGTGAGATTATTTATGAATTGCACTTTTAAACACGTAAACTTTATAATATTCTCTTCGTAATGAATTTTCGTCTCACATTGGATACGTACGCGACTAGCGTCCGGTTAGGAACGCTGCCTAATAGCGACTGACTTTTACCGCCTGAATTTGTAAATTTCATCTATTTCAAGGCTCTGATTGACTAATCCTACTCTAATAGAATACTTTTATTTAATTTTTAGCCTTTCTGGTTGTTGATTAGCTATTTATAAACTGTTTTAAAAATATTACATTATTGTTTCCAAGAATTACTAGTAGCATTATGATGCAGTAATTTGTATCACAAATTACTTAAATGTAAAGAATGATTGTAATATGAATATGCATTTTTATGTGACATTGATTTGAGATGTATATTGATTGTAATTATTGTTGAGAAGTAAGTTTATACGGCCTTACTGAAACTGACAATAATAGCGTGCAATAATGCGGCGAGGGGGTGAGCTGTTTATCATTATTAGAGACGAGGAAGTTACGTAATGTTGGCGCGTTTTTCTTAGAATTTGCTGGAACATTCTTCCTAGAGCATATGTATTCATAATTTTCATTGGATATAAAAATAGACGCTAATGTTGGCGCGTTTTATTAGCCAATAGCAACTCAGTTATAATCTTTAAGCATATCGGGGTGTAGGAGTATAAAAAGGGCTAGGTTAGAGGTAAAGTCCTTCAGTCCGTCAGTTCACCGAAAATATTTGTATGCTACACGTCGCCTTCAGTTCAGCAGAAATATTTGTAAAGTACACGTCGGCTATCGATTCACAAGTTACGCGTAGCAGAGTTATGAAAAATCTAAAGTGTTGTAAAGTTAATTATACAAAAAGTTGAAGTACACGAATTAGGAATGATCAGTAATGAAGTTATTATAACAGTTTCAGTTTGGAGAGTGTCAAGATCAATGTGTAAATGTGATAGTGACTGTGTTCGACAATAAAAGTGTAAAACAAATTCCTTCATCAGTGTTTTCTATGGATAAAAGATTCCTTTCCGTTTACACAACCTGTATAAAGAGAAGTGCTCGACCAAAAAGATCATAGCTAGCCGGAGGACAGTCAACAAAAATTAAATAAAATAACAGTAGCATTCTTTCAAACAAACACTAATACTGCCGCAAATTGATAACACCAGATGGAGCTACAAACCTAACAAAGAATCACGTCACAAAATGGCTTCACCACGTAAACACACATACACAAACAATAAAATAAATAAACATTATAAGTAATACCATCACAAATTGGCTTCCAAAACGTGGGGCTCAACAAATGAATATAACAGAAGTATACCACTTCAAATTGGCTCCCAAACGTGGGGCTAAATAAACAAAATAAACAAAACTTAACAAATATACCGCCGCAAATTGGCACTCAGAACGTGAGGCACGATGACCAGGAAAGGAGCAGAATAACCAGGAAGGGGCGAAGGAACCAGGACGTGGAACGAATGGAGCGGTGAACTGAACTACAAGACGCAGATTCCAGAAACAACAACAGAGACGACAGACGACGCGGATGATTGGACATCATAATTCCGAGATTAAAAGGCAACAGGGGAATTCAACTACAGGACACCAAGATGACGTAGATTCATCATAATACGACGCAGAAGCGACATACAAATCTAGGAGAGAGGGACAGACAGCTGGACATCAAAGCAACATCAGCAGATAGCATCAGAAAGGTTGGAAAAGTGTGATTTTAATTCTAAAAAAAATTGTAAAACAAGAAACAATGATGTAAAGGGATAGTGTAACAGTTAGCTGTAATTCAATACAGGTTACAGAAAATAGCTCAAACAATGTAGGATTTGAGGGAGGAAATGTTAGTGCAGAAAGTCAGGATAGAATAGCAGGAAATGTTAATTTTAATGCTAGTATGATGATAGAAATGCTGAGAGATATTGGTAGGAGCTTAGAACAAAAATTAACTCAGAGTTTGGAAAAGAATAATGAACAATTAGATCAGAATAATGAGAAATTAAGGGAAGATATTAGTAAGAGTTTAGAACAAAAACTAGATCAGAATAAGAAAGAATTGAGGGAAGATATTGGTAAGACTAATGAGAAATTAGAAAAACTACCTCAAGATATTGGTAAAAGTAATGAGAAATTAGAAGAGAAAATAGATCTAAACAGGGAAGAAATTGAAAAGAAATTTATGGAGCTAGATAGTAGTATGATGAGAATGAGAAATGAAAATCAGGAAATGATAGCAAGTGAGATAGGAGAGGTTTCAAAGAAAATGTCAGACATGAGCAGGGAAATAGGTAACAAAAAAAGTGAGGTTAATACTAAAAGTGAACATGTTGATGTAGAATGTACAGAGTTAGGTAGTAGAATGAGTAACATTTCAAGTGAGATAAGAGAGATGAAAGAGGTTATGAATGTAGATGTGAATCAGGCGCAAGTTAATTTCAGAGGGGAGATATCAGAAATACAGAAGGAGTCAGTAATGCAAAGAAATAAATTGTACGAAGAAGTTAAAGTTTTGCCTATAAATAATCAAAAGCTAACTTCTGAAATTAACAAGTACCAAGATGTTCAAAATGAAAACTCCAATCCAGTAAAGCTTATGACAGATTTGTCAGAGTACTCTCAGATTAAAAAGATAGCAAAAGAATTGAGAATGACAGTTGTTAAAAGATGTGTTGTTCAGGAAACCTTAGATTGTTTTCAAATGTTATCAGGGGACGAAATATCATATGAATCCTTTAAGAGGTTATCCATTAACAAATTTTTGAAGGTTAGGATACGGCTACGAGTAATGTTTAGCCACCGACAATTTGATCCAGGAGGGTGAATAGAAATGAGTTGTAAAGTAAATGCTGGATAGTTAAAGATGACTTGCAGATAAATGTATTGGAACGTAAGAGGGTTAATTATGTATGTATGTATGTATGTCATAAGAAAGTTAATAATAAATTTTGGACATAACTAAATGTTTAAAAGGGAAATAACATTTTCTTAGTAACTGTAACAGCATTTGAAATGAAACTTAATGTTATATTAAAGTAAAAGTACATTGATATAATTCCAAGAGTAGTGTGAATATAAAGTACAAAACAACAAAAATGGAGTAAAAATAATTAAAACAAATACTTATGTAGCAAACCGAAAATGGGAAACAGTGTCTAGATTTAAGAGATGTAAATATATTTGTGTAGAGGGTGAATATTTTTGGTAAAAATGTTTAATAATTACAAAAATTCTTAAATGTATAAATTTTTGTCAACAATATAAGAGAGTAAACCAATTTTGTAACAGTAACTAAATAATTCAGGGTACAGTATTTGCTATAAAAAAATTGTAATGTCAGATTAAAATCTAAACACATTAAACCAGAGCCAGTAAATAGTGGCAAGATAAAGACAAAACATATGTCGTGTGTTAAATGCGTGTGAAGTGTTAAGTGAAAGTGATAGCGTGTGTTCCAAGATTTAGGAGACTAAAAACCCAATTATAAAATTTCCAAACAAGTTGTAAATATTTATAATTATGTTTCTAGTGGGGCATATGATGCAGTAATTTGTATCACAAATTACTTAAATGTAAAGAATGATTGTAATATGAATATGCATTTTTATGTGACATTGATTTGAGATGTATATTGATTGTAATTATTGTTGAGAAGTAAGTTTATACGGCCTTACTGAAACTGACAATAATAGCGTGCAGTAATGCGGCGAGGGGGTGAGCTGTTTATCATTATTAGAGACGAGGAAGTTACGTAATGTTGGCGCGTTTTTCTTAGAATTTGCTGGAACATTCTTCCTAGAGCATATGTATTCATAATTTTCATTGGATATAAAAATAGACGCTAATGTTGGCGCGTTTTATTAGCCAATAGCAACTCAGTTATAATCTTTAGGCATATCGGGGTGTAGGAGTATAAAAAGGGCTAGGTTAGAGGTAAAGTTCTTCAGTCCGTCAGTTCACCGAAAATATTTGTATGCTACACGTCGCCTTCAGTTCAGCAGAAATATTTGTAAAGTACACGTCGGCTATCGATTCACAAGTTACGCGTAGCAGAGTTATGAAAAATCTAAAGTGTTGTAAAGTTAATTATACAAAAAGTTGAAGTACACGAATTAGGAATGATCAGTAATGAAGTTATTATAACAGTTTCAGTTTGGAGAGTGTCAAGATCAATGTGTAAATGTGATAGTGACTGTGTTCGACAATAAAAGTGTAAAACAAATTCCTTCATCAGTGTTTTCTATGGATAAAAGATTCCTTTCCGTTTACACAACCTGTATAAAGAGAAGTGCTCGACCAAAAAGATCATAGCTAGCCGGAGGACAGTCAACAAAAATTAAATAAAATAACAGTAGCATTCTTTCAAACAAACACTAATACTGCCGCAAATTGATAACACCAGATGGAGCTACAAACCTAACAAAGAATCACGTCACAAAATGGCTTCACCACGTAAACACACATACACAAACAATAAAATAAATAAACATTATAAGTAATACCATCACAAATTGGCTTCCAAAACGTGGGGCTCAACAAATGAATATAACAGAAGTATACCACTTCAAATTGGCTCCCAAACGTGGGGCTAAATAAACAAAATAAACAAAACTTAACAAATATACCGCCGCAAATTGGCACTCAGAACGTGAGGCACGATGACCAGGAAAGGAGCAGAATAACCAGGAAGGGGCGAAGGAACCAGGACGTGGAACGAATGGAGCGGTGAACTGAACTACAAGACGCAGATTCCAGAAACAACAACAGAGACGACAGACGACGCGGATGATTGGACATCATAATTCCGAGATTAAAAGGCAACAGGGGAATTCAACTACAGGACACCAAGATGACGTAGATTCATCATAATACGACGCAGAAGCGACATACAAATCTAGGAGAGAGGGACAGACAGCTGGACATCAAAGCAACATCAGCAGATAGCATCAGAAAGGTTGGAAAAGTGTGATTTTAATTCTAAAAAAAATTGTAAAACAAGAAACAATGATGTAAAGGGATAGTGTAACAGTTAGCTGTAATTCAATACAGGTTACAGAAAATAGCTCAAACAATGTAGGATTTGAGGGAGGAAATGTTAGTGCAGAAAGTCAGGATAGAATAGCAGGAAATGTTAATTTTAATGCTAGTATGATGATAGAAATGCTGAGAGATATTGGTAGGAGCTTAGAACAAAAATTAACTCAGAGTTTGGAAAAGAATAATGAACAATTAGATCAGAATAATGAGAAATTAAGGGAAGATATTAGTAAGAGTTTAGAACAAAAACTAGATCAGAATAAGAAAGAATTGAGGGAAGATATTGGTAAGACTAATGAGAAATTAGAAAAACTACCTCAAGATATTGGTAAAAGTAATGAGAAATTAGAAGAGAAAATAGATCTAAACAGGGAAGAAATTGAAAAGAAATTTATGGAGCTAGATAGTAGTATGATGAGAATGAGAAATGAAAATCAGGAAATGATAGCAAGTGAGATAGGAGAGGTTTCAAAGAAAATGTCAGACATGAGCAGGGAAATAGGTAACAAAAAAAGTGAGGTTAATACTAAAAGTGAACATGTTGATGTAGAATGTACAGAGTTAGGTAGTAGAATGAGTAACATTTCAAGTGAGATAAGAGAGATGAAAGAGGTTATGAATGTAGATGTGAATCAGGCGCAAGTTAATTTCAGAGGGGAGATATCAGAAATACAGAAGGAGTCAGTAATGCAAAGAAATAAATTGTACGAAGAAGTTAAAGTTTTGCCTATAAATAATCAAAAGCTAACTTCTGAAATTAACAAGTACCAAGATGTTCAAAATGAAAACTCCAATCCAGTAAAGCTTATGACAGATTTGTCAGAGTACTCTCAGATTAAAAAGATAGCAAAAGAATTGAGAATGACAGTTGTTAAAAGATGTGTTGTTCAGGAAACCTTAGATTGTTTTCAAATGTTATCAGGGGACGAAATATCATATGAATCCTTTAAGAGGTTATCCATTAACAAATTTTTGAAGGTTAGGATACGGCTACGAGTAATGTTTAGCCACCGACAATTTGATCCAGGAGGGTGAATAGCAATGAGTTGTAAAGTAAATGCTGGATAGTTAAAGATGACTTGCAGATAAATGTATTGGAACGTAAGAGGGTTAATTATGTATGTATGTATGTATGTCATAAGAAAGTTAATAATAAATTTTGGACATAACTAAATGTTTAAAAGGGAAATAACATTTTCTTAGTAACTGTAACAGCATTTGAAATGAAACTTAATGTTATATTAAAGTAAAAGTACATTGATATAATTCCAAGAGTAGTGTGAATATAAAGTACAAAACAACAAAAATGGAGTAAAAATAATTAAAACAAATACTTATGTAGCAAACCGAAAATGGGAAACAGTGTCTAGATTTAAGAGATGTAAATATATTTGTGTAGAGGGTGAATATTTTTGGTAAAAATGTTTAATAATTACAAAAATTCTTAAATGTATAAATTTTTGTCAACAATATAAGAGAGTAAACCAATTTTGTAACAGTAACTAAATAATTCAGGGTACAGTATTTGCTATAAAAAAAATTGTAATGTCAGATTAAAATCTAAACACATTAAACCAGAGCCAGTAAATAGTGGCAAGATAAAGACAAAACATATGTCGTGTGTTAAATGCGTGTGAAGTGTTAAGTGAAAGTGATAGCGTGTGTTCCAAGATTTAGGAGACTAAAAACCCAATTATAAAATTTCCAAACAAGTTGTAAATATTTATAATTATGTTTCTAGTGGGGCATATGATGCAGTAATTTGTATCACAAATTACTTAAATGTAAAGAATGATTGTAATATGAATATGCATTTTTATGTGACATTGATTTGAGATGTATATTGATTGTAATTATTGTTGAGAAGTAAGTTTATACGGCCTTACTGAAACTGACAATAATAGCGTGCAATAATGCGGCGAGGGGGTGAGCTGTTTATCATTATTAGAGACGAGGAAGTTACGTAATGTTGGCGCGTTTTTCTTAGAATTTGCTGGAACATTCTTCCTAGAGCATATGTATTCATAATTTTCATTGGATATAAAAATAGACGCTAATGTTGGCGCGTTTTATTAGCCAATAGCAACTCAGTTATAATCTTTAGGCATATCGGGGTGTAGGAGTATAAAAAGGGCTAGGTTAGAGGTAAAGTCCTTCAGTCCGTCAGTTCACCGAAAATATTTGTATGCTACACGTCGCCTTCAGTTCAGCAGAAATATTTGTTAAGTACACGTCAGCTATCGATTCACAAGTTACGCGTAGCAGAGTTATGAAAAATCTAAAGTGTTGTAAAGTTAATTATACAAAAAGTTGAAGTACACGAATTAGGAATGATCAGTAATGAAGTTATTATAACAGTTTCAGTTTGGAGAGTGTTAAGATCAATGTGTAAATGTGATAGTGACTGTTCGACAATAAAAGTGTAAAACAAATTCCTTCATCAGTGTTATCTTTGGATAAAAGATTCCTTTCCGTTTACACAACCTGTATAAAGAGAAGTGCTCGACCAAAAAGATCATAGCTAGCCGGAGGACAGTGAACAAAAATTAAATAAAATAACAGTAGCATTCTTTCAAACAAACACTAATACTGACGCAAATTGCTAACACCAGATGGAGCTACAAACCTAACAAAGAATCACGTCACAAAATGGTTTCACCACGTAGAGTAAACACACATACACAAACAATAAAATAAATAAACATTATAAGTAATACCATCACAATTATTAAAGTTTTTCCAATTCATTATTGCCTCAAGGTTACCTCAGTGTTACCTCATTGTTAGCAAACTTCTACCTCTATTATCACAGCTCCTATATTGTTAAATTACCTAATACATTCACATAACATTATTAAATATGCACATAACGATATAAACATAATACAATGACTGTTACATACATTTTATATGTTATTTAAACATATATTGTTTTAAGGCGGGCTGTTATTATATTTTATATTTTATAATTAGACTGAAATCATTTAAGTGTTAAAAATACTGCCTCATATTACGTATAAGGAAGGCATAAACGCTAGTGAAGTAAACGGACTGAGCCCTCCCTTGAGGCTGGTCACTCTGGGCGTTCGAACAGGAAAAGAGGCATATACCCATTCGGTATACCAAACGAAATGGTGTGAGAGAGGTACACCGCTAGAAATCCTGTAAATCCAACCATCCCGTATGCAAGAGCTCATTTGTGCTCGAAGGCATAAATGGTACAAAATAGTGCCCAAAACTCGTTCGATGGACAGCTCTATTCTAATATCCCTACAACCGACCAAGTTCTCATAGTTACGCTACAATTATAATGATAATAAGCAGATGCCTTATCATAAGGGATGTTGGAAGTGCTGTCCTACTCTATCCACATATTTCTAGCATCTTCTCAGGAAATTTTCGTTCACACTCTAGAGTTCAATATCCGAAATTGAGTGAATTTATCGCTTGATGTTTTCTTTTTAGTTATTACTATGTATGGGGGTCTGTTGCATAAATGCTCAGTTATGCGGAAACAGATTTCAAATGTTTAGCCCTGGTAACGTGTTACTAGGTGGCATTGGACGCAGGTATGCTTCTACCATAACAGCATCAATAACGGGTAGGAGACGAACATGGCCGTCAGGCCGTAGTGAACCACAATTAAGTCGAGGGGTCCTGTTTTCTAGATATAACCCTAAGTTAGATATAGATTTATGGTGTGTTTATGAAGTAATATTACTGTGATTATTGTATATCGCAGTCAATCTGTCAGCTGTGAGAGTATGCGTTGTTCACTCATGCGCAATGCAGTATTCGCAGCCAAGCTTCATTCTTGCAGCGAACTATTTGTTGTTTGGACGACCTCTGGCTATGGAAAGAAAAAGAATCACCGACTTTCAAGCATGTGCGTCAGGCGATGTATAGTAGAGAAAGCGTAAACATACAAGATGGAATATTTACAATTCAATAATACTGTATTCGGGAGCACATTATTAATTATCACTATGATTTAATTTTCCAATTAAAAATAAAACTTAAATTAGTCTGCTCTATTTTTGTATTTTTGCAGTCTCGTAACAAATGGCTCCTTAGGGCTGTATTAAGTGATGTTGCTAAGAGATATATAGATTCCTTGGTTCCAATAAGGCTCAAATTTGAACTAATATTTAAATATTTATAACAACTAAAGTTTTAAGCATAAAAAGATAAACATACTTTTTTACTAACAACCGAAATTGGTGCCGACATTAGGTATTTCTAACGTTCACCAATACAAATATAATATTAAGATGGGCCTTATGCTATTTTATTTCAGAGTTTGCCTGGCCATAGAAGATAATAAAATACTCATGTACAACAGATACTCGTATGAGATATGAACCGAAGACATTCTGGCCGCCTGGCTACTGAAGCTTTTATAACATTTGCGTTTTTATGCTCAAGCTTTGATAGTGGTTTGCTGTTCAAATACTTGGAGATGTTCCAATTTTTCTGGAACATTAACTTAAACATCTGCTTTGGAGTTCTTTGAGGTTCATTAAAAGAAGCTTTTCTGGATATTAGGAAACTTTCCACAACCTGTCACAGAGTCATGCTGTTTTATGGTTTGAAAACGTTTATAAACCTGTTTGCTCTTAATCTGTTTATGGAATCCTCCAGTATAACTTGTTAATGATCTAAAACACTATTCGTATGAAGTGCGCATTTCTTTAATGGAATTTCGAAAGCGGTCCTAACATCTTAATATGAAGTCCACCTTTATTATTCAGATTCTGACCGAAAACAAGTTTCCCCTACCACTGGGGATATTAATCACATCAAGGAGAGCTACAAGCTACGATTTATAATTGTGAATTATCAAGTTCCCTACAAATTAACCATCAGTGAGAAATACAGGAAGTATTTGAGGTAACATTAAAAGAATTGTACACTTAGCTTATTACCCAGAACTTAAGATCAGTTATGGCTGTAGCAAAGCGTGAGCAGAAAGCATAACGCCTCGTTGTATTCGATTCCGGTAAACATAAAAAAACTGTATATGACGCGTTTAATTTCCAATTTACTTTAGAAGTGTAAGAAGTTACCCCTAAGAGCCTTGCCGCTTATGCTAATTCGAATCAAAATTAGGTCTCATGCTTACCATAATACTTCACTAAGCGACGAATAGTGTGCATATAACACAATTGATTCCTTTGTGTGTCAGCACACAAGCCGTTCTTTTGCTATGGCTTTTTCTGGTACCCTAGTACAATTTCAAGGTATTTGACGTTTATTATTTCTCACAACTGGTATGTCAGATATCTTCATTTTACATAAACAAATACAACAATTTGCTGAGACTTGCACAAAGGGTCTGCAGGGGAAGTAATAATTAAATAAGATACAAGAATTTACCCAAAGTTAAAAATTAATTGTACGAAGTGGCCCAACAGCGCGGTATTTCAGTGTTAGATAACCCTTCATGCGTTAAAATATTCCAGGATTCAACATGTTAATTCCAAATAAACACAGGTCAGTGAGGAACTGTCCCGTTAACGTGAGCGACTTCGTTCTACTCCTCTTATAAGCCAAGAAGATGAGCGGACCTTGCTCATTGAGAGGCAGTTCCCAGACTTGTCCCAAGCAGACCAAAAAGTTTTCCACTTCAATTAGACAGACTTTATTTTTGAGGAAATAAGCTCACTGTTTAGACTGATAAATAATTAGAATGTCTTTATTTGACCAACCAGTATGCGCCCTTTTTAATCGTGTTTACGCAACGATCGTAGTAACACTACTAATATTGCTACTACTACTAATATTAATGATAATAATTATCATCATCATAGCAAGCGAACAAAAGGCAATGAAACACTACGTTTTCTCATGTTTGCGTTGTTTCCGTTACGACGCTTTAATGTTTTGATTTAACTCTGCGATACGTTTTTTAGTCCATAATGTTAGACACGAAAAACGTAGCTATGGGCACATACTCATACGACAAATAAACCTAAAAGGTGCATTTATTCCCTCGAAAATAAAGTCTCTGTAACTGAAGTGGAATATATTCTAAGATAGTTTTAGTCTTTTTGCATTGTCCTTGCCTATGGTGGGGACTGGGGCAAGCCTGGTAACTGCCTCTCAACGAGCGCGATTCGCTCATCGTCTTCGATGTTAAGTAAGAAGAGTAAAATGAAGGTCGCTCACGCTAATGCGCCAGTTCCTCACTGACTTGTGTTTACTTGGAATTGAGCCGTTAAATTCTGCAACTGTTTTAACGCACGAAGGGATATCTGCACACGTGAAATACGGCGCGGGTGCGCTACGTGGTATTATTAAAATATCCGATGAATTGGAAAATCTTTTTTAACTAAATTGATACGGTATAATCGACAAATGCAGATGTATAATATAGTTTATTCTGTAATTAATTATTTCGGTAAAACAAATAAACCAACAAACAAAACGAACGAAAAAAAAAGCTTTGTGAAGTTTTATAATTCCTATTCCGGACACTCATGGCAAGTATTACTACTTTCTCTACTACGTACACTAAGTAGGGGCTAATTCGATATCGAGAATTCACCGGAATACATGTTTTGAAGCCCCCTGAATCTAAAAAAGCATGTTTAGAAAAAGATCCGTGTGTGTGTGTCTGTGAAAGCATAACTCAAAAATGAAAAGTCGAATTAATACCAAAGTTGGTATTTAGGTTCAGCATCTTTCAAAGATGCGACACGAAGATTTTCAAGAAAATCCCCCACCCCAGATTACTCATTGCATGAAACACTTTATGAAAAATTTTATTTCCTCAAAATAACTAAAGATTTTAATTGAAATATAGAGTATATAAGATATCTTCATGGCAAATGAAATGTATATGTTGAATTTTCTGGAAATGTCCCCATAAGGCCTTTCATTCTGAATGATTTTTGCATAACTGGTAAACCGTAAGAGAGAGACAAAATTTTACTATATAAAAATGTAGATCTCCTTAAAACACACACTTTATGTCAAACACTTGTTTTTATCGAGTGAACCATTCCCGATATATTCCTTGTTATTTGTTTGAATTTTCCAATACTTATATTTTTTCTGAAATGGAAATTTGTTATTTTTTGATGTCGTGGTATGCAATGAGAATGGAATTCTACACATAGCAATCAGCTCTTAAAAGATTTGACTATCGCTTAAAGCCTACCATATTCCCCTTGCACCTACAAGAAAATTAGCAATAACATAGCAAATGTTCATCTCGATTAATATGAAGTAGATGGAGAATAATCGTTTGTAAAAGTAGTGTGCATAAGAGAAGAGAAAGTCATGTAAGAGCAACACATCAGATTTTGTGCTCTTTACTTTACCCTTAAGCACCACGTTCCGCCACAATTTCACATTTTTTGTTTTATATTACGCAATCTACGCTGGAGCTACAAATTCCAACGGCGGCTTGAAAATTGATCTCACATCCGCCTCGGATTACTGTGATAATGTTTGCGTTTTGACACATTCGGAATTAAAAGCGATAAACAAGTTACACGGTTCTCCACGTTTTCTTTTTATCTTTCATTTTAAATAAAATTAAGATAATTTAACTGCTAGTCTGTTTATTACATTTTTAAAAACAATCATTTCGATTTCTTAGAGTTGCTTACGTTAGTACATGAAAATATCCATCTTACTTTTTATTTGTTTTCATTGACTGCTTCGACAAATTCGTGGATGTTTTTACCTTCTGAACTATGTATAGTAAGAAGGGATAGTAATGTATTCCACCAAAAAATTAATGATGAGAATTCACTAGAAATATATGTTTTGAGGCCCCCCAAACCTAAAAAAGCATTCTTATAAAAGATCCCCGCGTGTGTGTGTGTCTGTGAACACCATAATTAAAATACGAAAATGTTTATTTATTCTCTAACGCTAGAGGTGAGAGAATAGTCAATTTAGTAATTAAGTTCAATATCTTCCCAAGATGCTACACGATAATGTTCAAGAAAATCCCCCAACCCCAAATTACCCTTTACATGGAACAATTTTACAAATGTATGATTTTCTGCAAAATTGCTGTAACGAAGTTCACTTAAAATACCACATATTAAGCAGATTTTAGGTGATCAATAAAATGGATATCTTGAATTTTCTGAGAATGGCCTGTGAAGTCCTCTTCATTCCGAAGGAACTTTGTATAAACTGGTGTTAATTTGTAAACATTAAGAGATAGACGAAAATTACCGCACCAAAGTTGTAAGTCTCTTTAAAACACAATTTATTTCAAATAACTTTATTGTGGCACTAGCCATTTCCGAGATATCCGTTACTAATTGTTCGATTTGCTTAACACTTAGCCATTTTTTTAAGGTCAGTCAATTCTCAGTTGTTTCTCGCGTTATCATGGAAAGGGTATAGAATTTTAAGGTAAGCCTGTAACATCCAGCTCTAAAACATATGACTTCTATTCCCTTTGTATCTATAACGAAATATCTAATACAGCTAATTCCGGAAATCCTTATCTCGATGAAAATGAAGTAGATAGAAAATAAACTATACATAATTTGTGTATAGGTAACTATACTAATGTAAAACTATATTAATACATAATGTGTATACCCGCTAATAAGTGTTGAAGGGTAAGTGATACACGTAATTATTGGTGATAAGATATAAATAATTAAATAAGGAAAGCATAGTAAGATAAAGAAATAGTTACAATAAATAATTTGCATATATTAAATCAACGAATAATATAATAAACTTTAGTTGAAAGATTTGTATAGAAAGAATAAGGTAATTAGGAATCCATGTTAACGAAACTCATTAGTATTAGCCGAGGATAGAACACATTAGCTTAAAGAGTCTGAGAAGGCAGTTTTTAGAGTTAAGTTCAGTGCGTTTGAAGAGCCATGTAGGTAGAAATTCTGAAAAGGAGAAGTGAAAGGTATTTATCAGATTTAGGGGATGTCCCCTAGTAAAAAAGTAACAGAGGCACACATAGGATTTAAGTATTGGCCCGCGTGTGAAATAACGTTGGTGGGAATAGTTCTAATATAGGCAGAGCTTAAGTAATATAAGGGCGTTCATTTAAATCAGAGAATTACTCCGGGTTGGGCAATGGTAGTGATTGACATTTGTGCACACAGTTGTGTAGACACTCTATCGTGAGTTAATGACGTAATTGCTCCTTTATTATTTAAGCGCTCAGTGACGCGATTGTGTAAGATTTAGCGGCCATCGAGAGGGGTTTCGCCGGTAAGCATTTTAGCAACTCACGCCAAGTTACGCTTATAGCTTCTTTTGTTGTGGAAACAGTTATTTCGAACCGCAAGACTGAAATAACTTAATTTCAATTTACCCGCTTACTGCAGAAGTAAGAAGGTATAATAATTCAGTTGTTATAGTTTCGAGTGCTACGATTCATAATCAGTTTCCATCTTTACCTTCAAACGTTCGGCAACTCGCTTCAATAGTTCAAGTATTAGATCACATAAACTTCTCAGCCAATTTAAAATGGTGTTGTTTATTCACAATACATCCAAGCATACCCAGAGAAAGTGCTATAGCTCTACCACTGGAGCAGCTGGCGCACGAGATAACAGAACCAGCTGCGAGATAACATCAGAAGCAGGTAAAGTATACTGCTTCAAAGTTGTTGCACCATTGCGATATCATCAAAACTGCTTCACACTGTCGCATCATCGTGTGGCATCAAAATTGCCGGCCATCTTCTCGTATCAGCACAGAAAATCATGTGAATGTTACACATCAGATTTTAGTATCTCGTACTCTACCTAAACGACCCCTCTATTCACGTTAGATTATTGACGATACACATAAGCTCAAAAATAATTTCAAGCGAAGAGCGCCTTGTTACAACACGTGGAGACGGCATTCTAAAAGTAATATCAGAACCACGGAGAAATAAATAGTAACGAATTATTGTGGAGGAAAAGAACCATTAAATTTTAAGCGTTGCGTAAGCTAACGCATTTAAGTAAGCCTGAATATAAAAGCGTGTAATATTTCAAAAGCAGCTAACGCTGCAAAAGGTGTATTTGATACACTTTGTGTATTTCAACTAGTTATTTACTTTCCTGTAGTAAATTTGATCTAGTTTCTAGTTGTAGTAACTTATACAAAATTCGATAAAACAGTGACTTGAAAAACTGACTAAACAGGCTACTTCTAACAGATTAAATATATGAATTTTATTGATGTCAATATTTCCAGTATGTCACAGTTAAAGAAATTCGTTGGAGCTGTTTTTGAGAAAGTAAACAAAGTAGCAATGCAAACTTTTTCCGTCTAAAATGTGGTGTTTAGTGGTTGGCTATTGACAAAATCTCGAATATATCGGATATTTTATGTAGTTTACAAATACATACAGAGAAGCAATTCTAAACATCTCCTTTTTTTCGGTTTCAGCACATATTACCGATAAAATGTCCATTTCGAATTTTTAATACACCACAATCTGTCATAAGCAGGAGGTAAAGTAAGTAAATTAATAATTAAATGCGAAATCTCTCTTCCAGCATCCAAACACAGGCCAGCATAATAAGAACACTCTGCTGCAGCCAAAATTATTAATACCGAAGAGAAAATCTGACATTCATCTGTGCTAAAGCTTTACCTCTTATTCTCAAATTACCATAAACCTCTCTCTCTCCCCACATTTCCATATTCATGCGCAATCTCCAATCAGCATGGGAAAACTTCGTACACATAAATATTGCAATTATCATTCCAGCGTTTTCAATTAACCCTTTTCCGTGATTGAAAGTTCGAACTTTTATTCCTGGGACTAAATCCATTTACAATACAGCTATCCTCTGGGAAGGGTTTTTTTAGGCTTTCATTTTTCTGCCCTCCATAAATAAGCGGCGATTGTGTAGAGTATTATGGTTAATTCCCAATGGGCGCATTTGAGTTACTCCCTGCAGGGCTGCATGATCATTTGTGTTTTAGCATTAGTGACGGCGGAATTATTAGTTTTAGCCGGGAATCGAGCGAAAATAAAGCATTAATGGATATCCATTACCCCCTTCGTTACACGTTTCAAATGCGAGGTTAATTCAGGATATGCTCTCACCTTTAGACGTGTTCATGCCACTATGACTGCAAGCCAGTAAAAATAAGAGAAGGTAATTCTGTGTTAATCAAACACTTTTTTTTTATTTAAGCTTTGTAAACCTGTTTGTCCTTCCTGTATTATTTCAGGTGTGTGATTGCAAATGATTTGGGAATTTTGTCATTTCATAATATCCACAGCGGCGATGTGGATTAAATCCTTTATTTATGAGATGTTAACGAGCCACGTAGGCTTGTCTCTTCATCTTTATTTAAGGCAAGCCTGTTTGTCTTCATGCACAGCCTGATGGCGATGAGAAACATCCTTCTAACCATAATTTTAGTGGCCTTTTAACACTTCTACTTCCTACTGTCGTTTGTCTCGTGCTGTTTCAATCAAACCTACTTCCTCTGCTCTGCAAATATGTACACTAAAGTGCATAAAAGTGGTCCATTCCCCTTGATCGCAATAGTGTTTTCCTTCCATAAGGCTTCCAACTTGAGGTAACCAACCCTTGGCTCCACCCAGTCGGTATCATTCCTCAATGTGCCTGGCCGAAAAACCAATCCAGAGACAAAAAACGATTCCAATGAATGAGATTATAATCCATGTGAAAAGAAGGGGAGGTTAGGATACCGCCTCTATGAAAGAGTTTCGCTACGATTTGTATATCCGGAAACGCTTGATCAATACGACATAACTCGGTCTTCTATAGGAAGGCGTGAAGAATTATTTGCGTCTGTCGTTAAACTGAACGACGGCTATCATGTTTATACGAGAGTTTTCATTAGCGCCATGGAGACAAAAACAAAAACGTTTTAGTGTTTACTTCTAAGTTTGTATTATATTATATTTTTATTTTTGTGCCTAAATTCAGCCAATCATTGCCTTAAGGGTACTTCGGTATGAGAAAAATAGCGCGTAATGTTACTCTTTGGTCATATTTTGGGGGAGTAAAATGCCTGGCCAATCCAGTGTTTGGAAATTATGCTTGAGGAACAGGGTAGTTCACGCTGGTAGAGGGCGGAGCTATATCTATCATTACCAACAGAATTAGCTACGTTCCATTACGGGCCAATTTTTATGTATTTCAGTGTGCAACCCAATGTTTCTTTCTTTTACAAATTTTCTTATATATTAATATTTTCTGACCATCCTTGTTTATCCTACTATTGCCCTTAATCAGTTCATTTTTGTTGTTCTGATTAACTGTTTAATGTTACTGTTTTCTGCTCTAGTATCTGTTCTACACGCTAATATAAGTCTTATTAAAGTTTTTCAATTTTTATTTTAATTTGTGTTCAAATAGTTATTCTCCCAAATATTATATCTAAATAAAGTGATCTATTTGCAGTTCTGTGAATTTTGATACGAGCTAGGATCTCTGCATCAAGGAATCGGAGGAAATGGTTGCAATGAATCAACAAAACAACAACCAATCTATCCCTGTTCCACATCAAGATATTATGCAGGGTGTAACAAAAATGCACGACACAAATTGCAGGACATATTCCTCACACGTAGACGAAGAAATTATGTTGTATGAACATGAGTCAGGAAACGCTTTGTTTCCATGTTACAACTCATTAATCATGGGAGACACACACGAACAGAACGTTAGAATCATCGGGAACATGCACTCTTGGTTGTCTGGTTACATTGTCATTACCGTAGGTGCACCGCCAGCGTTTTATTCTATCTGTCCCTGTTGCCATGCGACTTACGTCATTGCTTGCTTGCAGGTACTGTCCCAGTGAGCAGTACGACCCTGGCAAGCACACGGGTTACTACGTACTAGTAGAGTTGATCATAGACTTGGCTCGTGCAATGGCAGTGTACATAAATGCAGAGATGGCAGATGCCCATTTGATGTATGGGTTAGCAGACGGCAATGGCGCTTGCGCTCAACGTTTGTACCGGGAGAGATTTCCAGGACGAAGGTGTATCGAGAGGAAAACGTTTGAAGCCATTGATCATCGTCTTAGGGAACATGGGGCATTTCAGCCTGATACTCGTACTCGCGACCGGGGAACCCTAGAAGGACGAGGACACCGCAACGAGAGGCGGCAATTCTTCAGGCAGTTGACGATGATCCTAATGTCAGTACAAGGCAAGTAGCTGCCACAATGAATGTTGACCACATGACTGTCTGGTGAATGTTACACGAGGTCCGGCTGTATCCATTCCACTTACACCGTGTGCAGATACTATCAGCAACTGATTATCTTGCATGGGTACGCGTTTACGAATGGTTTATGCAACAAAGTGTCAACCATAATTTTAGTGCAACGGTGCTGTTCACAGATGAGGTGTCGTTTCAACGAGATCGGTTTGTAAATTATCTCAATCGGCATGTATGGGCTGACATCAATCCTTATACAACTGTTGAAGCAAATAATCAACAAAGATTTTCTGTCAAATTTGGGCCTGCATTGTTGGTGACTGTTTAGTAGGGCCTCGCGTTCTTCTACTCATGCTCAACGGAAAAGAACCATAATTTCGTAGAGAATGTTCTACCTGATCTATTAGCAGTTGTACCTTTAGCTGTGCGACAAAACATGTACTCCATGCACGATGGAGCACTTCATCATTTTAGTGTTGATGTCCGTCGGCTTCTAAATGATAGATTCGGTGACAGATGGATAGGTAGAGGTGGACCAATCGCCTGGTCTCTACGCTCCCCAGACCTTAACCCACTGGACTTTTATTTATAGCGGCATTTGAAAGCTCTTGTGTATCGAACCTCAGTACCAGATGTTCAGTCTCCATGCCCGTATTGTGGAAGGCTGTGAAACCTACGCAATACTCCAGGGATATATCAGCGCATCCGGAAATCACTACGGCGGCGTGTTGATGCATGTATCAATGCTCACGGGGGGCATGTTGAACATCTCCGTGAGAAAGAGTTGCCTGTGGTATGCCGGTACGCTCTATTCTTGTGTGTTTCCCACGATAAATGAGTTGGAGAAAATGAGTTTAACATGGTAACAAAGCGTTTCCGGACCCACGTTCATGTAACATAATACTCCGTCTACATGTGAGGAATGTGTCCTGCAATTTGTGCCGTGCATTTTTGTTACAGCTTGCATTGAACCTATATTGAGAGAAAGCTCATACAACAATGGAAAAACAACTGGTTTGAAAACACTGTAAACAGCAAATGACGTGAAAAGAAACTCAACACATCCACTCCATGAATTCTTTCAATCGACACCAACAGGTGTTACTCCCCAAGTTAAGAATTAACCACACGGAATTAAACACGGCCATCTATTTGCTATACAGTAGCATCCGTTTTATGAATATTGTAATAAATAACTAACGATAAATCACAATTTAACCGAATATACCCTCTACTCCAATTACAGGATCATCACCGAATTTCTCCAGCTCTTTATACACCATTAGATGAACCGACCAAATTGCCTTCATTATTTAAAATATTAAAAGTCTGTAAAGATGTCAACATATCCCAAACATATTGTTTGACTCTGATTATGCTTTTCTGTATGTTGAATGCTGTGTAAAGTTGAGAGCATAGAAATGTGTCCATGCTTTTTACTTCCATAGTGATTTTCTTTAGTTAATATTGGTAAAAATCCATTATCACTTGTGTTACACACCAGCTGTGGGTGAACCAATGTCTTATTAGTTTGATTACAAGTTAGACAAACAATCATTAGCCTGTGAACAAAGGTCAAGCCTAGATGAGTGGCTAAAGGGGAGGAGTAAGTAAACATTTCACCTGAGTGACTGGAAGGCAAGCTTCGCACAATGATCCACCCAGCCCCTGAATGAGTACGTTTGTATTGGTTTGATGTCAAAGTTAGACACTCAAATATTAAGCTATGAATACGTGTCAGCTTCAGGTCAGGGGCGAAGGAAAAGGCAGTAGTAAGATAGAGATTAAATGTAGTGCTGGAACCAGGTATGGAGAGGGGGCTGGGCAATGCAGAGACGGTTTAGTATTTTTTTATCAACATAAATCACTGCGTATTATACCGACACGATTCCATGCACTCGCCTGGACACCTTAATATGCTGATGCAATATATAGGATGTTTCAAAAGTAAGAAATAATATAAATAAAACTAAAATAACTCATTTTCTTTTAAACAGTGCTCGGATACGTCAAATTTAATATTTTGAAAGTAAAAGATTACAAAAAATAAACAAAATTTCCTACCCTTATTTTACAGGCTGTGACGTCGTTGACAAAACATTGTTGGCGAAGTTAGTATAAATTGAAAAAGAAGCTAATTTCGGTACTATACCCACCTTATATTATAGCCGTATATTGAATCGAGTTGAACTTTGACCGAAGCAGGCAAGCAAACAAAGTTAACCCTTCCTTTCTTACCACTTTTAATTTGAATGCTGTTGGAGGCGTGAAGCACTGTGTTAATTATGCTCTAAACATCGTGCATATGCATTTTTATAATGTTTGCTTCCACACGTTATGTTAAAATTTACGTTTTAAGTTTCTTCTTTATGAAATATTTGAGGAAAAAATTTAAAACACTCGTGTGCGACGCTGTAACCACAAATATTGTTCTCTAATTTGTATTTTGTATTTATATGAAGTAATATCCTTTTGTAAATTGAAATATTCCAAATTACGTTTTCTAACACTTGGTGACGTGTAGTGTGACGAATATCTACTAAAGCATCGAGTTTAATTTTTCATAATGTTTTAATTAAGAAAAACGTACAATTAAGCATACTGTAGGAAAACGTATTTTACTTCGTCTTCTAACAGACACTTAAAAATTCTGTATCCAGATATAACTGGAAATACATGCTTTGAGATTCCTGTGCTCAAAGAAACCATTTTAGAAACGGATGTGTGAGCGCGTGTGTGTTAAGTCCAAATAACTTAAGTAAGAAAGAAAACAATGACTAGTTTAAACGCTAAATGTAATACTTCAGCCACATATGTTTTAAAGGCATACGGCAAAATTTTAAGAGAGCTTTCTAATAAGAAATAGTTGCTCATATACAAAATGAGAAAATATGATTTCCAACGATTTCATTCCATTAATGATTTGCATTAAAGCATCCATCCCGAATGGTTCTCATAAAGAATATATAGCGTGAATCTTCTTTAGATTTTCTTTAAATACTATTTCTTCATGCTGAATTTTGTATCACTGGAAAGATAGGAGTGATGAAGAAGAATGTGGAAAACAAGTAGATGTCGACTAAATATATCATTATTATAACATAATATATATGTGAAATCATCTTTAATATTCACTGTTGTTAAAGTGTTATTAAATTTTAAGCAGTATTACCATATATAGTATTACTATTACATTACTATACTCTAACAAATGAGAACAACGTTGCTGCTAAACTCACTTTATTTGCCACTTAAGTGCTCAGCGTAGCACACCTTTGACACCAGTCAGAATAGAACACAAGTGATCCGGAGAATCGAATCACAACTGAACTACAGACTCATAATTAGCAACTGAACTATAGAGTCACAACTCTCAACTGAATTTCACTCGGCACTGTTCACTTTTAACTGTCCAAACTCTTGACTGCACTTGTAACTTCTTAACTAACTGAATCTCCTCACTGGTTAGAGCAACCCCTTTATATAGGTTCCACATACAAATCGGAATGTTATGAAGGGGAAGCTACTAGAAACGGCTGAACGGAATCTTTTAGTGCAATAAAATCTGCAGGGAAGCGGCATATAATGGGTTTGTTCTGAAGGCCGTCGAGAGCCCACCCGGACAGATGCGTTTACTGGAGCCCACAGGTAGTTTCATGCGGGCGGTCACAATGTGGTATTGTTTTAACATCTTATGAACGTCTGATAAGATAGTATTATATAACGATCAACATAATTATAAATCCCTGCTTTCCAAACTCTGTCTTCTCATCTTGCTATCCAACAAAATCTGTTACCAGCTTACTACGTAATTGAAACCAGTTCTGTCGAATATTTCTTTGCCATATTTAAGAGGAACTCAATAGAAGATACCATTTTAAGAACACTTTGTAGAATAGGTGTACGAATAAATGATAATAAGCAAGATTTTGCTATATGATATTGTTTAATGAAATATGCTATTACAATATCCACCGAACGCATCCTGAACAGTACCGTTACCTTCGTGAGTAAAATGTTAATAACCAATTCAGTACCATACCATATACTGTCAACACTCAACTCAGTTCCGTAATATTCCGCAATTTCTTATCAGACACAATAGATGTAGGTATAAATCTTACGTACTCTTTTGAATACTTTCCTAGTAATTTCAGTGTCTGGACTTTCCTCAAAGTTGGTGCAATGTATTTCTCCCTGTTGCTGTTCTCTACTGGTTTTTCTATCTTCTTTGTGGTTTTACCAGGCAGAGGGTTTAGTAAGTAAACAGGGCAATCCTGTATCCACCTTGACGGACACTCCCCTCCCCTCCCAAGCAACAGTTTCGTTGTGATTGTTCCATTTATTCGCTACATATACACCAGTGGAGAAGTGTGGCTATAAGCCTAAAGCAAAGAAGAGTTTATAGATTAGAATTAGCGTCATTAGTGGCGTAATATGGCAGAGCACACTTCAGTACAAATGTCAGATATAACACACAGCTTAAAAGACGTTTAAAATATCACGTTAAACAACTCTGTAAATTAAACGAACATGTGACATTATCAGAAAGGAGCAATGAGGAAACTGGACCTTCAACCTCCCCAGCCGCCCCAAACAACAAATCAGAAGTTTTTGAGGATCTATTTCATACATTTATGTGAGCGGATATTGCTTTAAGAATGTACAGCTTTCGAAATCCTTGTTTAGTAGCTACCATAAGCACTATCAATAGTTATACATATGTACATAATTTTTTCAATCTAATACTTCTTAATCCTTATCTAGCTTGGAAGCGGGTGTGCTGCCCTCAATTGTACATCATATTCGTTTACAGAGAGCACTGCAAGAAAAGAAGCACTTCCAACTTCCTTCGCCACCGACCCTCGGTGCGTTCCTAACTTGATGGTTTACTTACTAAAATCCCTCTGCCTGGTTATTAGCTTACGCTGTTCATGTCTCCCTCCCCCAGACACAATCACACAGTCATACAGTCACAAATACATTTACACAAAAGCAATCATCAATACCAAGGAAAGACGGGTCGAAATTCTAAGGCTGGGCCCGGTTCTGCCCTATCTGAACCAAGCACGTGAATAGGCTTATACTCTATCAGTCGCCCCAGTCTCCATTGTCTAATTTTGTTTTGAGTTGAATTATTATTATTGTTATTATTATTGCTATTATCAATCCACGAGGTGCATACTATTTGCGGTGCGAAGGAACTCGGGTTCGATTTCCAGTACCAGCATGGTAATTTTTCCCCTGTTGTGAGGCAGGAATGCACTTAGGCTCTTGGAACAATTGAGGAGCCACTTTACAGAAATAGTGGCGGTCGAGGGCCTGGAACCTCATGTTGACAGCATACTTTCTTATTGAGCACATGTCGCTTCTATTACTGCACTCTGCCCAAAATGTCCTAGGTGTGGGAGGACGGAGGGAGGCGGAATTTGCAGCTTGATTGCTGTTGTAACGTTATGCATAATTGACCAAACTTTACATTTATTTATTATTACTACTATTACTACGGCAATGCATGTATGCTTGCTGCGATACTTGTGCATCTCAGCATCGGGATCAAAAAATGTTATCAGCTTTTTCATACTTATTTATCTTTACATGAAACAGTTTACGTTATTCTTGAATTCCTCAAAAATGCGCTTATGTTTCTGAATAAAAAGCACATGTTTAAGATATTTACATGTCAAAATATATAGATACATATCCCACAAGAACTAATCTACATCCGGTTTCTGATCGCCTGTAAGGGCGTTAATAGTGCGTGACTTAGGATATCTGCTGACACCTCCTTCATCCTTAGTGCATTAAAGGAGGAAGGGGGCTATAGCTTGCCTGTTTAAGAATGTATAAATAACTAGAAAACGCTAATTGATATGAGGACCTCTAACTGATGTTTGAGGACTAAAATGCTAACATTTCGAGAAATGACTCATGTTCAAGAGCATTTCCAAGCAAAGATTTGCTCTATATTCGCAATTAACCTTGCGAAAGATGGAAAGAATCCGTCGCCATTCCTCACTTACATCTATTCGTAATTTGGCAATGTGTGTACAGAACTAACATAGGTATGCTTATTGGTGCGATACACAGCACAAGGCGTGATAGCACAAGGTGACACCACCACCTAATAAAATGAAGTCATGACGTCATGAAGTACTCTATAAACGTAACAAATATGATTTTTCCAGGGAAGCCGTTTTGATTTCTTCTTGTCGTTTCTGTACACTGTCCTGCATAAAAAGTGGTCCATTCCCCTAGATCGGCATGGTATTTTTCTCTCTGTAAGGTTTTCGCCTTTAGATAACCAACTTTTGACTGCGCCCAGCCGGTATCAGTTCTCCATGTTACTGGCCTGAAAAACACTTCAGAGATATAGAAACTAACCAATGAATGATGTTTACAATCTATGTGGAATAAAAGGGTGACGAGTTTCGCTACGATTGGTATACAAGGAAAGCAAAAGCAAATACAAATATTTCGGCCCTTTTAGAGGTAGAGGAGAGGAATTATTTTAATGTGTGGTTAAACTGAACGACAGCTACGGCATTTTCTTATATGAGAGCTTACATTAGCGACATTTAGGGGAAGGTTAAGGTTATTGCCGCTACTAAACGGTAATTAGAAAACCGGCATTAAGAATAATGTAGTGTAGTATGAAAATATAAGTTTTAAATTGTAGTGTTACCTTTCAGTAGTTCGTCCATGAGGGAGGTATAGTAAGTACTCTGCCAATCCCGTGGCTAGAATTATGGTCGGAGAACACAGCTGGTCACGCTGTGTAGGGGATGTGGCTAGATTTTCTAAGTACCAACATAAACAGCTGCGTTTCATATTTTATGCTTGTCAGGATACGTTGAATGTGATAAACACATATTTTCATCTTCAGCAAACTGATTTAAAACTAAGCCCGGCTCGCGGGCCGAGCCGAGCTTAGCCCCAAGGGTTTTGCCCTAGTCCATGCAGACCTTTAAGCCGGGGGGATCCGCTCCTATAGACAGTAGCCAGTTTGATTTCTACCAAAGACAGCCTGGATGTCATAGCACTTTCAATATTTCTCCCTCTGCAACTTCTTCAGCATTCGAACCATGTTGTTTGTAAAAAGAGCTGTTATCGTAAAGTAACTTGAATGTAAATATAATACGTATTCGGACAATGTTTCCCTTTTTTATTGGAAACGCAGATACATTAAGTTAGATTATAGAAAATGGTCCGCAGAACGCGTGCGTGTTGGTGTATGTCTGTCCGTTTGAGTGTGTGTGTGCGTGAACAGTATAATTAAAAAACGAAACGTTGGTTAAAGATGAAACTTGGTATTTAACTTCAGGACCTTGCAAGGATACACACGAAGATTTTTATGAACCCCCCCCCCCTCCACAAATTCAAACCACCCTTTAGACATGGACCATTTTTACTTTCCTTACCACGTACATAGTAGGTAGAGAAGGTATTGCCTTTCACCCAAAAATTCTATACCGAGATTTCACCGGAAATGCATGTTTTGAGACCTCCTGAATAAAAAAAAAGTATTTTCAGAAAAAGGTCCATGTGTGTGTGTGTGTGTCTGGCTGTCCGTCTTTGTGTCGGTGTGCCCATAAACAGCACAGCTGAAAAACTTGGTATTTTGGTTCAGTATCTTTCAAAGATGCAACACGAAGATTTTCGAGAAAATCCCCTACTCCGGTGGAACATTTTTCGAAACGGAACATTGTTCGAAAAGTTTGATTTTCTCAAAGATGGCTCTAACGGTTTTGATTAAAATATTATATGTTTAAGATATTTTCATGACAAATGAAATATATACATTAAATTTTTTGGGAATGTTGCCAAAAGTCCTCTTCATTTTGAATTACTTTTTCGTAACTGGTAAACCGTAAGAGACAGACATAATTTTACTACATAAAAATGCAGATCTCGTTAAAACACACAATTTACGTTACGCACATTTTTTTTATCAAGTGCAGCATTTCCGAGATATTTGTTGCTATTTGTTTGAATTTTCCAACACTTCTCCTTTTCTCAAATGGGGGATTCGTTATTCATTTTTGTTTAATGTCCTGGACATCCAAAGAGAATGGAATGCTCCACTTAAGTAACCGGCTCTTAAAAGATTTGACTATCGCTTAAAGCCTACCATATTCCCCTTGTACATACAAGAAAATTAGCAATAATATAGGAATTATTTATCTGGATTAACATTTAGTATATGGTTTGTGAGTGCAGCACATAAGATTTTCGTTGATGTTTTATTTCCTCAAATATGACTGTAACGGTTTTCTTTAAAGTAGCATATGTTTAAAATATTTTAATGACAAATAAAATATATTCCATTTTCTGGGTATAGCCTGGGAGGTCCTCTTTTTTCTGAATGACGTTTGTATAATTAGTTAAGCGTAAAAGATAAAACACTACAACAAAATTATTTCTTTTTGTGGCGTTAACATTTCTGAGATATTCCCTGTTATCTGTGTTATTTTTACTTTCTTTCTTTTCCGTTCATACAAATAGAACAGATTTTAAAAGCCATCGCATTGCGACCGGCTTTGAAAAGATTTGACTATCACTTTAACTTACTGCATTCTTCTTATACCTACAACGAAATGTGTAAATGCATAACGAATGTTTATCTGTATTAAGAAAATCTTATGTGTTACACTCACATGACTTTCTCTACTCTTGTACAAACTATTGTTACAAACGCTTATTCTACGTCTACTTCATGTTAATCCAGATAAACATTTGCTGAAACTATCGTATTGCTAATTCTATTGTAGGCACAGGGGGAATATGGTAGGCTTTAAGTCATAGTCAAATCTTAAGAGCTGGTTGCTATGTGGAGCATTCCATTTTCTTTGCATGTCCAGGACATAAAACTAAAAACGAACAACGAATTCCCATTTGAGAAAAAGTATAAGTATTGGAAAATTCAAACAAGTAGCAAGGAATATCTCGGAAATGGTTCCTGACAAAAAAAAATTATATGGCATAAATTGTGTGTTTTAACGATATTTAAATTTTTTGTGTAGAAAACTTTTGCCTATCTCTTACGGCAACGCCATCAGAATGAAGGGGACTTTTGGGGACATTCTCATAAAATTCAAGACATGCATTTTATTTGTCATAAGAATATCTTAAACATATGATATTTTAATCAAAATCGTTAGAGCCATTTTTGAGAAAATAACTTTTTTTAAAAATGTTTCATGTAAAGGGTAGTATGGGTTGGGGGATTTTCTTGAAAATATTCGTGTTGCATCTTTGGGAGATACTGAACATAAATACAAAGTTTGGTGTTTATACGGCTTTTCGTTTTTGAGTTACGTTGCTCACAGGCAAACAATCACAGAGGCACACATTCGTGCGCGCGCGCGCGCGCGCACACACACACACACACATACAGACCCTTTTCTAAAAATGCTTTTCTCGGATTCATGAGTCTCAAAACATGTATTTCCGGTGAAATCTCGGTATCAAATTTTTGGATGTAATGCAATTCTTCCCCTACCTACTATACGTAGTAGAGAAAGTAAAAAGTAGATAGAAGAATGAGCTTTTGTAAGAATAGTTTGTGGCAGTGTGAGTAGAGAAAGACATGTGATGCAACACGTGAGATTTTTAGTTTTGTTAGTCTAGACTGTGATAAAGCGGTACAGTTTTCTAGGAAAGGGATGAATACCGGAAAGGTGTCTGTCCGGCAGGCATGGAAATCAGACCAGTACTCCTATGTTGGACGTAGGAGAAAATTAAGAATTTAACAATTATCTAAAAAAATTCTGATTTGTGCTCAAAAGGTTCTCCATGTGATCTCTTCTTGTTGAGTGCAGAAATTGGAAAAATCGTTACAGGAAAATATAGGGCCACAAATACCACTCAAATATTCAAAGTGCAGTATATATATATATATATATATATATATATATATATATATATATATATATTGTATTCTGTTGTTGAGAGTAAAATCTACAGACGAATAATATCTTGGTAAGTTAAGGTTCATTACTAAACTGTTTCACGAACTTGCAATAAATGTGATGGAAACAAGTAACCTAAACATTAGGACCTGAGAAATATTCCAATGATAGGGAATCTGACCTACAAATAGGATTTGTTAATGATTACACGGCCAAAAATTCGTTCCTAAGATACTACTGGCACATAAAGCGTAATGGGAAAAATTTCAATTCTCACAGCAACTCTATGTGCGCAGATGAGAATGCGCATGTTTAAAAGCAAGCGCATTCCCTGAAGGATATATCGACAAAGTTAATGACAATCTTTTACCGTAAAGCCTTTGTTAATAACTTGTATATTTCTTTTGATTTACACTGTACATTTGGCTTAGACTTTATCGTATGTGGATTCCTATAAAATGTAAACACTTCATACATGCTACCCGTTTCCCCTAGCGAGACCGGAGTTGTTTACTTTATTCATACAGCAAAGCGGCACTTGATTCAACGTGCTATGTTGCCAAATATTTGAGTTGTGAACCATATTATTTTTTGGCGAAATGCTTGGAAATGGACTAAAGGTGATGAAGAATTTTATGCTACTACAATGATCTCTAATCGTAGTTTAAAGATGGACGTCTATACTTCTTACGTGCTTAATTTTTTTGTTTATAAACGTTGTTAGTGATACCCATATAACACTGTCTATAATGTATTATTATAAAGCCTGGATTCCCTAAAATACACCACTGAAATTTGATAAAAATTTCGAAAAAAAGAACATGTGATTTACGCATCTAAAGCAACTCATAAATAAATTTTATATAAAATGGTAAATTTAGTTATTTTTCTCAGCACTTTCGCTGACTCAGAATGTTTCATACAATAGGGTTTCATCCATTTCCTCTGAAATCCTTACTTTAAATTCCGAAAAGTAAAATTTTTAAAACTGTTATGTGTATTTTCTGTGTTGCTAAGAACTTTTGAAGTATTAATCTCTTAAGTAAAAGGTGATTTTAAAAATATGAAGTCTTTAGAAAATCCATCCTTTTGAACTAAAAGTAGTACAAATAGCAAATTTTACGCTATGATAACTATTATTGATGTAAAACAGAAAGAATATTTTAAAAGTGTCTTTGAATGGAATATTTGGCATAGTACAATTAAAATTGAAGGCATAGGATAAATTGAATTTGAAGTAACTTGGAAGACTATACAAATATTGAAATGAAAGTTTAAACTCTTGAGTATTCACGCAGAATAATCTTTATGCTAACAGTTCAACCAACAAGACAGAAAACGTTTTGGAAAATTGGATTTTCAAAACATTTCCTCTAGGGTAATTTTGTTTCAGACATAGGTAAATACACTGTGGCGCTTAAACAACATCATATGAACCTTCGCAATACGTAAAATCAAGTAATATGATATGGATCATATGGTATGGTGGATTACGTGGATTACACCTGTGACCAGAACATAAGCCTTTTCACCTCTTTGATGAATTTAAGGGGATTGAGTTCTAGACATATTATATTATGAGTCTCACTTCGTCTTGATGCATTCCTCAACCTGAAATTTCAGTTTCGTCCGTCCCAGTATCATCGCAAAGGGCACAGAAGCATGAAATTGAAAAGGAGAATCAGAGAAAAGTATCTCAGTAGGCTTAGATATCTCAGTAACAACTTACAGCTGCAGCTCTGACACTGCACAAATTCAGAGGGCTGTAAATTTAACTCCTTTTGAATTATTAGGAATTTCCTATATTTTCTGGATATCCACTGGTTGTTAGCCACGCTTGTACTAAGAGAGGCACGAGGAGATGTGATAATGAGATCGCTATGTCGTTACCAATTCGTTTTGACTTACTTCTCTAGGAAACGTCACAAAATCGATATTGATGGTGCAATGGAATGTGTTAGAGCAGTAACTTCTGTTCTTGTTACACGTGTGGAGTTTTCTGACTTTTCGCGCTGTAATGAACTCCAAGGTTTGCTTAGTGCCTTTGTTGGTTCTATAAAATGGCACATGAGTTAGAGTTAAACCCTCAGAATCTCATCTGCAGAAAAATATACGCATACGGCATATTATTAATGCAATTCAGATTAAAATGTTACATATTTGAAACAAACTGATATTTTCTTCTTTTTTAGCGGATTACCCTCCTCTTTGTGACTTACACCCCCAAGAACTTACAAGCCAATGCCTTGGGTCAGCAACCTGTCGAGGATCAAGCAAACTCTGGATCATAGAATATCCAGGATGAGTGGTCAGCCCAATATCTTGTATGGCGGTGAAGAATGAAATGAAATGTGATGATGGGAATGATATGAATATTCGCGGATCAAATTATCTAATCCAGCATTCGTCTAGCGATTGAGCAAAACCGCGAAAAAAAACTTCATTAAGATTGATTACCGCCTGTAGTTTTAACCCGGGACCTCTCGAATGCGGGCCACAGACGTTACCGCCTGAGCCATCCCAGATTAATTATGCAATACCTTTGTCCGGCTTGTACATGTCACTTCACTGGTTCTCACTATCAGTGTTTTAATCTACGTAGTTTAACTTTCACCTAGACTTTGCTAAGTTCACACTGTCGCTTCACTTATGCAAACTAGTTCAATTCCCTCTGTCACTTCACTTTCTTCACTACGTAGCGGCTAAACGAGATTTATTTTCTTTCAGATGTGTCACTCGCTGGGGAGTTGAACACAGGACGTCTCCAGTCTCTCCCACAGCAGCTCTCTCGTTGCACCAGAATCGCACTAGCTGTCTCGCTCACCAGCTGACTGGCTCATCTCAATGACAACGCTCGCTTATGCAGTCAGTGGAATTTTCCACACAACATTCTAGAACTTTCTGGAAGTAGGTGGAGTTAGAATGAAACTTCCAGAAGATCTGCCGATAGCGCTTCCGATATTTACGTCGCGCGAGAACGCGACGTATCTTTGTTCGTCTCCGACTGCCTGTCGCCGAGTTCCCGATAACCTTGAGTCATAGCCACTGTGTCGCAATAGTTATAAAAATATGATGTGTTACACTCACATTACATTCTCTACTCTTGTACAAACTATTTTTACAAACGCTTACTCTCCATCTACTTCATGTTAGTCGAGATAAACATTTGCAGATACTACCTTATTGCAAATTTTCTTATAGGTGCAAGGGAAGTATGGTAGGCTTTAAGCGACAGTCAAATCCTTTAAGAGCGGGTTGCTATGTGGAGCATTCCATTCTCTTTGCATATCCAGGATATAAAAAAGCGAATTACGAATTCCCATTTGAGACAAAATATAAGTATTGGAAAATATTCACTTCACTCAGAAAATGTATGACATAAATTGTATGTTTTAACGAGATTTCCATTTTTTGTGTAGGAAAATTTTGTCGAACTCTTACGGTATACAGTTATGCAAAAGCCATTAAGAAAGAAGAGGACCTTTAAGAACATTCCTTGAAAATTAAAGAACTTTATTTTGTTTGTCATGAAAATATCTTAAATATATGATATTTTAATCAAAATCGTTACAGCTATTTTTGAGAAAATCAAAAGTTTCTAAAAATATTCCATGTAAAGTGTAGTCTGGGGTGGGGAGGTTTTCTTGAAAATGTTCATGTCGCATTTTTGAAGGATACTGAAGCTAAATACTAAGTATTCACAGATACACAGATTCTCACACACACAGATCTGCAGAAAAGTTTTTTTTTTGGATTCAGAGTGTCTGAAAACATGCATTTCCGGTGAAATCCCGATATCTAATTTTTGGATGGAATGCAATACTTTCCCTACTGCTATACGTGGTAGAGAAAGTAAACAATCTTGAAACAATTTCTGGCATTATAAAATTAACAAAGCATTTAACACTTTTATTAGATTTATTTAATTACGGAAGTAAGTCAAAAATAAGTTATTTTATTACTCGGAAACTAAGGACAGAAGCGCATTGCAAAATATATATATTCGCTAGACTATAGTTGCATCGAAAAATTACAGGTAAATTCCTCCAAGATTTAGGAATTTGAAAAATGACCTTGCTTTTCATCGCAGCACTTATTACAAGCGTGAACACAACTGCTTATTAGTGGTAGACTATTTAGACATCTTAGATGCGGAGTGGAATTGTTGCAAGTAGGGATGGGGCCTCGATACGCGGTAGTATCGAAGTATGTCTAATACTTTAAGAGAAACCTTCGATGCTTTTAAGCTTTTAAGTTTTGCATTAATGAAGTTTGTCGCTTCCTTATGCTAGATAAGGAATAAAATGAGTCGAGACTTGATATCATTGCCTCGCACATGCCTCAAAAGAGTTGCTGAACTATGGTTCTGTTAGACCTTGACTGCGTTTTCTGTGGCAAATCAAGCAACATTCAATAGACTGTAGTGTCTAAATGAAAACATGCAAAACAATGGGAGAAGGAGTATAGGTACTCATTTAACATGGAGCATTAGCTGAATTGTGAATAAAGCTATTTATCACGTTTCTGCAATAGCCTGGCTTGGTAACTCCTCTCAGCCATTACATTTAGCTACTTCGGTGAACAAAATCTGTGACTCCATCAGAAAAAAATCAGAATTTAAGACAGATAATACAGCGGATGGAAATATTCTTTCTTTCCTTCCATTGGGTCATGAGCGTAGCTTACAAGTATACTGTACGACTAATTTCAATAATATGGATAGAAAATCGTTTAAAAGAAGATTTTCAACACAAAATAGGGTTACACAAAAAGAAAAGGAAAGGAATTATTATTATTATTATAATTATACATTATTACTATTATTCTTAATACCTTTGACTAACATAATGGGATAAACAGGATGGACCATTAAGTTTAGACTGTACAATATCTCCAAACGTAAGCGCTGTAGAAAGAAATGTCTTGAATAATTGTTGCTTGATATTGTGAGAGAAAGTAAATGCCATCAGTCGTGTTTGATTTGGAGGATGTTGCGATGGTAATTTTAAGGTTAATTTAACCTGGCCCTAATTGTGAGTTCCCTTTTAAAATTAAATTAGCAGTCTCAACTTAAATGGTTCACTCTGTATAATCTGTGGGACTAGCAAGATAAAATATTGCTGCCAATTGGAGAATGTTAAACAAGAACAATTTCTGAATCAGTATAGAATACAAAATTGGTTACATGCGTCTATATGTAGAAAACTGCCAATAAGAACACGAACAAGATCTCGCTTTAGAGCTTTTTATAAAGTGAGTATCGAATATCGTGCTCAAAATTCAGTATCTGTATCAGGTATCCAGAAATAGTACTATCGTCCAACACTAGTTGAAAGATAATGTTACATTAGCCCTTAGTAACGTACTCCTAATCTATCATACCTGACAGGGAGGCCCTGGCAATTACATGATTGACGAAATACTGAAAGGTTTCCTGAGTAGAACGCCAGGTTCTATCGTCAGGATCCAAAATCTGATAGAATACTATTGCAAATTCATGAATATCATGTGATAATTAGATCGAAAAAGAAAATAATGACGGCAAAAGAATGCGGTTCTTTTTCTTGTGGTATTCATCTACAACAAATTAGGGAAATATTTAATTATTCTCGTAATACACAGCAATTCAATGGGATAAATTCTTAAAATTACACACTTGAGCATTTGTAACACATCTCTAAAATGCCTCACTTAAGGTGCTACAACACAAGGCGGGCTGAGATCAACCGCACGACCGCTGGTTCCTCTGCCTCTACCCACATAGTACATCATAGGTAACAATGGGTAGTGGTTAACATTTCTAAATTTATTTGCCCAGAAGTAAGGAATTAAAGGAACACGAAAGTTACATAACAGTGTTAAGCTTAGGAGAAAAAACTGCTCTTTGACGGCAATCGAACATTTATTTTACGTGATAAAACTCACACATACATAAAAATAATCCACACTTGGGCGCTTCCTGCACGTAGTGGGTTGGGTTGCAGCTGTTCGATATTCCCATTCCCAGCACCGGAATGCGCCCGGGTTCGAGCCCACTCATAGGGGTGGGAGCTTTATACATAGGCGCATTTTTCGGTCTATGTGTAAATAAATACCCGCTCAGCATCGTGATGCATTTGAGGAGCTACGAAAGGCAGAGGTCTATAAGTCCCGAAAAAGGGACCTGAAAGTAATATGGTGCTGGACATATTTCCCTATATCGGCTGGATGATTTCTCTCCTTTGTCATGAGCATGGGTGTGAGATTAACAGCCGGGTTGGTAGACTGTATGACACAGGTTTTTTGCATTATACTCGGAATCCAACAAATCAGAACTCACAGCAGTAAGATTAACAATTTACGTGAAAGGGACAGTTGCAACCCAGGTGATAAAGGAAAGAAAGGGTGCGCACGTGCAGTGGCGGATTGCTACATAAGTACAGTGCAGAGATTTCATTTGTACTTAACTTGTGTATGTAATTACAATATATTTCCTGAGACCAAAAAAATTTATTCTTATAATTACAGGAAGAAATAAAAAACGCATTGATGCAAATAAAGCAATAAAACATGTAAAATAAGCTATAGATTTTTAAAAATTAATTTACATGGAGTGGTCAAATGATCAGCGTTCTGGTTTCTCATTCTGAACGCTGAAGTAATATAGTGTGGGTTTCGGTTGGTGTGGGTAGGGTCGATGTGGCAATGATAGAGGTGATGAGGTGTCGCCGCTGTATCCTGGTGGATGCTCTGAAAATTCTTGTAGTATTCTGAAATACTCGGTTTAAATTTTCCGCGCCTCTCACACAGTTGGTATGCAAAATTTAAGTCGAGCGCGGTAGAATTGTTTATTCAGTAATTGCTGTGGATTCTAGCATGTGTAACGCGTAGCAGAATATTTGAGTTTCTTTTTGTCCGTTATATACTTAATATTCTACTGTCTCTAAATGTGACAATATTGAGCCTTTCTCAGATTTTCTGTGTTTGGAAGTAAGATATTTATTGTGCAAATAATAAATTCAACTTCCACTACAATATGTTCTTCTTTCTCTCTTTCTTTCTTTCTTCCTTTCTTTCTTTTTTTTTTGTTTGTTTTGCTCAATTTGGTTTAACGGTGAACAGTGTATGACAGTTGAATCATAAATTTATTTATATATTTAAAATAGACCTCGTTTATATTATAATAATACATTCTTTGTTCCTCCTTGTTATTTCATTCGCTTATCGAATTAATGTACTTCTACTTTTCCTGTATGCGTCTCCTATCTCAGTGAACATTTTCTTAAAAATCACATAGTTAATCCCTGCTTATCTGGTTGATATCGATTGTAAAACAAATTCATACAGAGTGGACCATTTAAGTTGAGACTGTACAACACCTCCAGAACTAAGCGTTGTAGAAAGAAATGTCTTGAATATAAGGTGATTGATATTATAGGGGAAATAAATGCCATTAGTCGTGTTTTATTTGAAGGACATTGTGATGGTCATTTTAGGGTCAATTTAATTTTTTTAAATGGGAACCTACCTGTTGTTTTCTCATTCCTCATAAAAAACTAAACAACATTTGTATAAAGCACTTTGCAATGTTTTTACACCAACGTAAATAACAACGAAAATTCTAAATGGCTGTGCACGAAGAGCCCAATGAATGGTTGGACCATCCATGGATGATCATTTGAGGGTCAAGTTACTTTTCGTATTTGGGAACCAACATTTTTTATTTTTTTTTGCTTACTCCGCATCCCAAAATAAACAGCTTTTTATAAACCATTTTCTAATGAGAAAACCAGATATAAAATGTAGATTCTTATTTAAAAAATTAAATTGACCCTAAAATGACCACCATAACGTCCTCAAAACAAAACACGACTAATGGAATTTATTTTCCCCATAATATCAGACAACTTTAATTAAAGCTATTTCTTTCTACAACGCTTATTTTTGGACGTACTGTACAGTCTCAAGTTAAATGGTTCACCGTGTATAATTTCATAATTCTTGCATGGAATAAATAACATATTCATAAGAATAACAGATTTACAATCATATTATATATAAAATTTATTACTACTTAAACTCTTCTGCTTAGTTACATATTTTGTATTATCACAATATTTTTAATGTGAAGTCAATCTTTTTGGATCACCTTATTTAACGTATTTTCAACGTTATTTAATTTTTTATCTCTGAGTATGGCAATACATCAATTCTATTAAACATTTAGAATGTATAAATGCTCAAAGCAAAGTTGATGACCTAAATGGTGTTTTGAAACAATAACGCATTAATAATTGTGATATACCAGGTGAGCCAGCTGCCCCTAGGTATTCGTATATATGCAACCCGCAGTTTATGGTTTAATGTGAAAAAATCGACCCTTTTAGCAAATAAACGGTTATTGTAACTCTGTCCTTCTAGTCGGTACTATACGAAACTAGCATTAATGATTAAAGGCCTCAATGAGAACCAAAGAGCTGCAAAGGCCTTAAAAAGACGGCGTTTCATGGATATAATGCTTGCAAGGAGATAGAGGAATGTTTCCCGAAGAGCGGGATAGACTACGTGGGTTTTGGCCGAGTGGGTTGAGGCAGTATTTTTAACACTTAAATATCAGTCTAATTATATTATATAAAATTTAATAACAGCCCGCCTTAAAGCAATATGTGTGTGTTATAATACATAAAATATATGTTACAGTCATTGTATTATGTTTATTTTATTTTGTACATGTATAAAAATGTTATGTGAATGTATTACGTGGTTTAACAATATAGAAACTGTGAGAATAGAAGCAAGCTGCTTTCCGTAGCAAACAGAATTACAAAGTAAAAGCCAAAGTTGCTAACAATGAGGTAACTTTGAGGCAACAATAAATTAGAAAGTTTAATAAAGGCTACTAGTAATTCTTGGAACAATAATAATGTAATATTTTAAACGGTTTATAAATAGCCAATCAAAAACTAGAAAAACTAAAAGTTGAATAAAAGTATTGTATTGGAGTAGTCATAGCCAATCAGAGACTTGAAATAGAGGAAATGTACAGATTCAGGCGGGAGACGCTAGAAGGAAGCGTAACCAAGCAGTCAGTTAGATTTGATACGGGTTCAGTGGAAGACATAAAAAATTCATTGCGAATCTTTGCACGCTTTTTGCAGTGTCATACAGTGATGTGAGCTCGGTTTGGTAGTTTTAATTCAAACAAATAAACTGCATCAGTCATTACAATTACTGTATAATCTGAAATACGCCACAGTTTGTGACATAAGTGAAATTATCTACCTAATGCTTAGCATTCATTGACAAGGCTTTAAAACGTTGAATGCCGGCTTAAATCCAATTGGCGTTTTTAAAGGTGAGCATGAACGTATGCTAAATAATAAAAGTTTGTAAAATTGACTGAAAGTGCTATTGCAGCTCCCAGTGTCAGGGTGGGATGTTTTTTTTTTTGTATCGATATACATAGCGGTTGCATTTTGTCCTGTAAAACACTTATGCACTGAGTTATCTATTCCTCCTCTATAAAATGTTATACAAATCAGTCATTAGAAGGCATTTAAGAAAGGCATAAGTGAAATATGTCGCTTAGCATGTTGCACAAATTCAAAAATAAATAGGGGCAACTGACTCACCTCGTATAATGCCTACATAAAAATAGAATATAAATTTCTCCATCCATTTCATTGAATTTCCGTTTTAAATTCCTTAGAAAGTTTTAGAAATTATTTTTGAAACTCTTTACTAATATCCGCTTCAACATACGCGGTTCAGTTCCAGTCTAAGGCGGAGGAATACTTCTTCAGATAGAATCATTCCTTACGCTTGGCATAGGCTGGAAGTATGAATGCGGGAGTGAATGAGAGTGCGTATATGCTAAAATAATTTAAATTGTAGGCTAAAAAACCTACAGTTCAAAGAGCAACTAACATATCAGTTATTTGTCAAGACCGAAAACAGATATGAGCGTAGAAGTTAAAAAGCAGTATACAAATAGAAGTCTGAAAAAATATTAAATTACTAGTTCGAACAGAAAGACTATATCCCGAACGATTAGTTTGCTGTATCCAAATAATGCTTATTTATACTCCTGCGAATCATCATCAAGGATTGACATTGTTTCTGTAACATATACTCAGTTGTGGTAATAGAGTCCATCAGATAAACGAGAACAAAAAGGGGATTTTATTTGTCTTATTCGCTAAAAGTTCTTTTTAAGCTCAGCCGGTAGATATTGATTTTGTTTGATAATTGTGCAAGAAAACTTCGGAAGGAAATGCTCCAGGCCTATATTTAAGGTATCACCCTGGCTATTGCCACCTATCAGGACTTAGGAAAACGTGGGAAAAATCTCAGTCAGGGAAGACGGTCGTGGTGGAATTTGAAGCGCAGACCTCCAAAATAGCTATGGAAGAAAGAAAGAAGAATATCAGCGTAGCTTGGAGCCACTTAATGTTAGTAAGGCAAATTAAATACCCCTTATTGGTTTTAATATCTACAAAGGCTTTCTGAGCTGTGGATGCTTCAAAAATTTAGATTTAATTTTATTTGTTGTTTTACTACAGCAGTCTTAATATGATCCATTGTTATAGTATTATTTCATAGGACCTCCTAATAATTAATTAGTGAACACAAACTAATTCATACATCTTCTTTCACTTAAAGCTGCCAGCCGCCCAATGAATCCTCTCAACTTTCGACGTACTTCGGCACTATGGGTCGCAATAATAAATGTTTCCTCAGTTTATATTAATACTCTTCGACTTATATAATGATTAAATTTCTAGACAATTGATTTATAGTATTTGTTTTTATTAAAGAATTTAATAAAATCGACTTTGCATTAACATAAATGTTCAAAGATGACCAGATTATTACATCAAGAACAGAAGAAAATCTTCAAAATTCAGCTTATCCACTGAATAAAATAGCAAAAAAATGTGGCATGGCAATCTCCCTGAGTAAAACATAAGTGTTTGCGTCAAAAGGAAAAGAAGGCATAAGTTGAAACGTTATAATAGAAGGTTGTGAAACATGTGGTACAATTTAAATATTTAGATTGCGATATCGTATAATAACAGTCTGATCCGTTCAAAGAATGGAAGTATTTAATTATTTTAATGGCACTATAAAACGATGGTTGAAAGAGAAAGCAAAAAATACACCATATTATCATTTTGTAAAGTAATATATATATATATATATATATATATATATATATATATATATATATATGTGTGTGTGTGTGTACAGGGTGATTCTGTGACTATGTTACAAACTTTAAGGGATGGTACAGGAGACAGTTATGAACAACTTTCACATAGTAACCCATGTCCCCAAAGTCTCGTTTGATATGTAAAAGTATTAGTGTGTGTTATCAGAATGCTGTCTATAACAGATTGGTAGAGTTAGGTTTTTAATTCTAAAGTGATTAGGGGGCTAGTAAATCATACTATCTCCTTTAATGTAGGTCCAGATGTTGCCATGGTGCTGTTTACGTGTTAGTATGTTAATATTGTTGCAACAGGAAAGATTCAGATTAAGAGAACCTTCTGATATGAATTTTCAGTTAAAGTGTGGGCTGACATAAGGAGGATCACTTGATAGGACCATATCCACTGCCAGGTCATTTAAACAGACAAATTTACCACAACTTTCTTGATGTGATTATATCACCTGAGCTACTGAAGGATATTTCATATTATCTTCGCCAGCGCATATGATGGCAGCATGATTGTTCACCCGCTCATTTCACCGGGGTGTCCAAAATGTTTCCATTAACGTTTTCCGGCGAGATGAATCAGAAGAGGTGGTCTAGTTCATTGTCCTACCCGTTCACCTGATGTTACACCAATAGATATTTTTCTTATGGGATCATCTTAAAGCCCTTGTTTATGAGACACCGATTGAATTGGAAGAGGACTAATAGCAAAGTTACTAATCGCCTGTGATACAGATAGGAACATGCTAGGAATCCTTGAACGAGTGCGGTAAACGATGGTGCGGCACTACAATGCTTGAATTGGGGCTGGTGCATGACATTTTGAATAGTTCTTGTAATGAGTGTTGGTATTTTAGTTCTATTGTGTGAATCTTACGACCTTCAAGTGCATTCAATAAATAAAAGTTTGCAATAAAATTCAAAGCCTTAGGTTAATTATTACGTTGTCTCATAAGTGATGTCGGTTTTTAAGTTTAATGTTTTATAAGATAGAATTGGTTTTCTTTGGTTCGCCAATGCTATTTGCAGGATGCCAAGGATAGTATCATTTTGATTACCTAAAAGTAAGCTCTGACATGGGTGGAAATTGGAACAAGAACATAGAGTTTATAAAACATTGGCATTGTACTTTCGAAGTATTAAGCATATTGACCCGGGTACCAGATATGCCAGTAAAAACATTACAGACCATGTATGAAACAATGGTTAGGTCCTCATTACTATACGGCAGTGAAGTGTGGGAATGGGAGAGGATGGATAATGTAAATAAAGTACAGTGTAATTTCTGGAAGCGCATTCTAGGGGTGTCGAGGGGTACTTCAAACTATGGAGTTCTTCGTGAGGTAGGATGCTGGGAAGATGCTGTATTTGCTAAACTAAATGTAGTTAGGTACTGGCTGCGAATAATTAAAGGTGATCAAACAACTCTGAGAGCAACATGTTATCGCCATCAAATGAACAACATGGAGCATCCAAAATGGTGGGCGGCGGGGTTACAACGGGAATTATAAAAAATTGGTTTAAACGATGTCTGGCAAAGGGCCAATGAAAACACAAACAGTGCCCTGAAAAAATTCAAAAGACAACTATGCGATATAAACAGGCGGAAAATAGAATCTGAATGTAAACAAAGATTAACATTGGAGCTACAAAATGAATTAAAAACTAGTTGGGGTAAGGAAACATGTATTTTGGAATTGGGTATAAAACAGAGGACAGGAATCGTATTTCTTAGGTTGGGGGGTGGAGAGCTCGCAAGATTGATGATGATGATGATGATGATGATGGCAGGAGGATTTGCCCATTATGCGGGGAACAAGAAGACTGGACGCATAGTTTGGCAGCATGCGTGGGTATTAGAAAAAAATTATTACCGGAAGCTTTTTTGGCTTCCAACAGACGGAGGACAGCATGCTGGGACTTGATTCTAAACAGCTAAAACTGGGGACATACTTAATGGAAGTACGTGTACTAAGAGATAAGGTGTTTATGTAAATGTTCCTTAAATATATGTGGTGCTTGAGGACTTGTGTGCGTGAGTGTGTATGTGTGTGTGTGATTCAGAATATTTTTCATTTTATATATATATATATATATATATATATATATATATATATATATGGTGTGTGGTGATTATAAAAATAGTTCTTTTCTGGTCGATTCTGCAAGTCACGTTTACAGAGCAGGTATTTTTCTAGAGAGCATGTACGGTCTTATGACCTACATGACTGTGTTATGTAATTAATGTAATACTAAGTACTTAATAAATACTACTACTACTACTACTACTACTACTACTACTACTACTTATACTACTACTACTACTACTACTACTACTACTAAAAGTTTGAGATTAGAGTTCTTCTAAAGCACTACTGGAAACAAGATTATAAAGCTGTTGCCGCGGTTCGATAAATGTTTGAAGTGGAAGAAGATGTCGTTAGTGAGCGTGTGGCACAACGATGGTTCCAAAGCTTCCACACTGGAGAGGAAAACACTAAATATTTACCACGTTCTGGGAGACCTAAATATGAGATATTGAGACTACACGCAGAATTTTGGAAGAAAATCTGCAATAAAGTACTCGTAGGCTGTCAGAAGAACTTGTTCCATCCAAAGATACGATACATCAGCAGATTAAGAAAGTTGGAAAATCAACCAGAAGCTGTAGATCCGTACCTCATGAATTAACACCTCAACGGTTCAACATAGAGTGGATATCTGTCACCAGCATATCGGTAATCCCATGGATGATAGATTTATAAGGAGAATTTCCAAATGTAAGGAAAACTGGGCCTTTTACTGCAACCCTGACGCCTCGAAACGTAACTCAGTCACCGTCAATTTGCCAAAGTCATCGTTAAAAGAAAATCAGTTCGCCACAAAGTAATGTTGTTTGTCTCGTAGAGTTTTGAAGGAGTGATTCAGTGGGAGTTTATTTCAAACGTGCGTGCTGTCAATGCGGATCTTTATTCTCAGCAACTGGAACGAGTTCATGAAATTTTGAGGAGATACTCAGCATTAGTTATGAAATATAGTTCTCTTGCAGCAGGACAATGCAACACCACATACTGCACGAACAACCATGACAAAGTTCAGGAATTAGAAGGAATCGAACTGCTACCACACCCAGATACAGTCCTGATCTTGCGCCTTCAGATTAGCATATGTTGTGATCCATGACTTATTTTTTACGTGGAAGAAATTTCAAAAGTATTGAAGCTGTGGAAGTGGGTTTCATCGAATTATTCGCATCAAAAATCCAGAGACTGGTACCGGCGCGGAACAATAAACCTCGCTGAATGATGGCTAAAGACCTTAGAATCTGATGGTATCTACTTTGAAGAGTAGCTTAATTTCTTGTCAGAAAACGTTCCAACATTACTTATGAGATACCATCTCTTTTATCTTTATGAAGCATTCCTGAACATGAGATCCTACATGAAAGTTGTTTATTATGTCTCCTCTATCATCACCAAAAGATTGTAAGTTAGGTACAGAATTATCCTATATATATAAAGAGTCTTTCAACAAGAGTGTCCTATCTTTGAACTTAAATAAAACACGTTCTATAAATGATAGAGGTTTGTTTCTTCTTTTGGTTTGAACATAATTAGTGTCATTACATGTGGAAGAGAACATCAGTTAAGTGACCGCCGTGACTTCGTGGGTTACGCGTATACGGTTGACCCAATTTTCAATGGCAGAAGAACGTAAATTAGGTCCACTTCACGAATAACACGCGTGATGTTATTCATAAGATCATTTATTATTTCTAGCCTGTTGACATAAACTCCAGATTTAATATAACCCCACAAGAAGTAATCCAACGGCGTTAAATCACATGATCTCGTGGGCCAGTTATCATCACCAACACGGGAAATGCTGAAACCTCTGAACTTCTCCTTCAAAAGATGGATTGTTTCGAGAGCAGTATGACATGTGGCACCATCTTACTGGAACCAGATGTTTCTGAGATCCATACCATTCAATTGAGGCCATAAATAGTGCCTTATAAGAGCCCGGTATCTTTCTCTATTGACAGAGCTTCTCCATCTTCATCTTGGAAAACTATGGACCAATGATTCCACCATACCAAAATCCACACCACACAGTAACATTTTGGGGATGAAGTGGTCGTTCTTGAATCTGCATTAAATTGTGATTGGTCGAATAGCGGCAATTTTTTTTGTTAACACAACCATCCAAATTAAAGTGGGCTTCGTTGCTGAAGATGATTTTTCGAAAAAAATCCGGGTCAGCTTCCAGTTGCTCCATAGCGCAGTCAGCGAATACATGGCACAACTTATGGTCGTTGGACTTTAGTCCTTGAGTTAACACCATTTTGTAAGCGTTAAACTTCAAGTCCAGATGCGGAATTCGCCAAGTTACGCTCGGCGAGCAATTGATTTGTTTCCGTTCTCGCTTACACTCTCACGAACAGCGCCTATGTTTTCGTTGGAGCGCTTACTCGATTACGTACATGCGTTCTTTGATCACTGACAGAACCACTTCTTTCAAATTTATCGATCAAACGCCGATTCGTTCTCTCACAGGAACGATTATGCACACCGTTAACTTCACACAATACACGGAAGGTTTGGCGAACAGATGATCCATTTTGATAATAAATTTTCACAATTTATAAGCGCTGCTGAATGCTGTAAGGCTCCATGGATATTTGTCAACAACAACTGTAACCACATGAAAACAATGACTGCTGTAACTCAATAACAACGGCAGCTATCACATGTTAAATATAGGACACTCTCGCTGAAAAACCCTATACAATCTAAATGAAGAAGAATTAAAAATATAAAACTAAGTACTTAAGTCATCCTCTAAGAATAAATAACATTCCATTTAAATAATAATTATAAACAAATAGGAAAAAGGAACATTGAAACACCAAAAAAAAAAAGAAAAGAAAAGAAAAGAAAGTGGCATGTAGTTTGCTAGAGTCAGAAAAGTCTAACACTTCTCAAATAAATACAGATACTTGCTTGGCACCAACAGATCTGTGCAGCCGCTGGTTGCCAGGGAAAAGCAACGACTTTTTGCAATTTTATTTCACCTGACTGTCAGTGCAGCACACCATCCATTTCACTCTGCTTCTTACATTGCGCCTGGATAATCTTACGTATGTTTTGTAAGCTTTCTTTTACTCGGGGCATTTCTTTCCAGGAATTTCAGAAATACAATTTCTTACGAATTCTCCATCTCAGGGAGGTTATGGAGAATATGAAATCACACAACTATAGAGCTGAAAAATATTAAACTTTGTGCCATATCAAAATTATATCCTTCCGCTGTTTCTGGAGGCTTTTTATTCTGTCAGCGTTGTAGTTTTAAATTCTTTTACATAGTGACATAGAAAGATATAACGAGTAAGGAAGTTAAAATATTCTCAGTACATCTTACAATAAAATAATTTATGAAACGATGTTTTAAACCATCATATAAATAAAGAAATCATCTGGAACCAGAAAGTATATCTTATCTTTAATGTTGGCTTACTCACCATTGAATTCTTTATAATGACATTCTAAAGTGGTGTAATGTACCAGTATTAGCGCTTTTTATACACAGTTTAATAACATATCATTCACACCGATGGATCGAACACTGAAAATAACGTAAGGGTTATGGTCTATCTAAACAAAACGGAAGTGCATTGCACCTGGACGAAACTACACCAACTATGTACGATCTTCCAAGCAGAAGTTCAAGGAATAAAATGACAATAGAATGGATAAAGCAAAATAAACAACTTAATCTTCATTACGTGATCAACGTGGACTCAACGGAAGCTCTGAAAGCCATTTCATCCGGTCAGTTGGAGTAATCAACATCAGAAAATCTCTTAACTCCTTAGTCACAAAATAGAATTACATTCTACTGTGGTAATTAATTGGTTTACCGCGAATAATGCGGTCAGTAGCAGAATTTAATGTCGTACCGGCATATTGCCATGATAGCTCAGTTAGAGCAATCGGAAGATCCGTTGCTCAAATCCCGAATATGGCATTGAATTTTTCAATTTCTGATTCCACCTTTCCTCATTCCACTGGGTCTGAGGTCATACTGGACATCTCAGAAACGAGCAAGCCGACTTTCTAGTAAAAATAGACTCCAAGAAGCAAAACAACGTAGAATATGACGACTACTATTATACCTGAGTAAACAGAAACTCAGGGATTACTACAAGCACCTCTGGAATCTGGAACTTTTTACAACACCTCCACAAAATCGAAAAGACTCCATCACCAAAGCGCCCATGTCAAACGAAACCAAATAGCGTATCATCGCTTCGTCAGATGCAAGATGACGAACAAGCTTAGACCCAAATTCATTACTGAAACAAATTTACCTCAAGCAAAAAATACTTTATAGCTTATAAGGATTTTATTCATATACGATATCATCTTCAATGATAAACAACAGGAGTAGAAGTAGGTCGCTCACACCAATGCGCCAGTTCCTCACTGATCTGTGTTTCCTTGGAATTGTTCCTTTGAGTTCTGCAACTCTCTGTAGCGAAGGGAAATCTGCACACGTGAGATTCGGTGCGGTTGGGCCACCTAGTGTAAAAGTCAGTGTATGTATACCAAGTGGCCCAACCGTGCCGTATTTGACGTGTGCAGATAACCCTTTGTGCGTTAATAAGAGTTGCAGAACACAACGGGACAATTCCAAGTAAACACAGGTCAGAATTCGAAATTATGCCCAATTTCACAGATTAGTTATTTAATTTTATGTGTTGCTACAAGAGCTCACAAGAACATCCATATTTTTCTCAGTGATAATCCTAATAAATCGAACATTGCCAACATAAGAATAATAATTAATTATGCTTTTACGGCCTCACGAAATAATAGAGTAGCGTGCTCACATATTCCTTGATCTTCTCTCTGACATTGATCATGGATTAATAACACAGACAAATACTCAATTAAAGCACCTATACCACCTATAGCTATGCTTGCAGAAATGTAAAGCCGCTAAACTCACTTAGTTGAGAAATTAAACAAAATTTCCAGCTGTATTATATTAGACTGTCATAACAGAAACAGCACCAAACCAGACAAAAATGCATTTCTTATTCTTCTTTGTATCCATATGATGTGTATTTATTACATATAACACAAAAGCATTCAATATAATCTCAATGACTACAAAAGTCTCTATGATGCTCAAATGTTGCTAACATAAGACTAAAACATAGGTCGAAGTTCATATCCATTCGTTCTACCATCATACTTGGATGTTCGGATGTTCACTTATTATAATTTGTATTTTATCATCTTATTCTTCTTCTTCTCCTTTGATTGTTATTTTAACATTTCTTTTGTCTTGTCTTTCTTGTGTTATTTTTAGTAGTTTTATGTGCGTTAGTTACTGAGAATAAACAAGGCTATATTGAAGCCCATTAAACTGCTATTATTTCTTTCCAACTAAGACTTCCTCAATAAAAAGGCAGCCCAAATGTGACAACGTGGAAGTCGCTCAGCTGAATTCACAAGAAGTCATCATTACAAACTGTGGTATTTGTACAGTTGTTCAACAGTGGTATTGCATAGTGTTTTGTCAGTACTTTTATTTTGTTCTTTACAGTATCCTGAGTTTTAATGAACTGTTTGCTTAAATGTGTTTGTTTCAAAAAGAACAGCGAGGGGGAGGTAAATGAAATTAATTATATATCTATCGTCATTCGAGTCTAAAAAGCTACCAGTTCAACTTCGGGTAAGCCAGCTAGTACTCAATATTACTCTAATAACAACGCATGTATGATTAAACGAAAGCTACATGAATCCTTGCTTACTTCTTGCCTTTAACCTATGGCAAGTTTTGCTAGATCATAGCGCCATCTACAGGTGAAAGCCTGCACAAAGTATACACAGAAAACCAGCTACAGTGGCTCAAGGAAAGCTGGTACTACCTGAGTGAAGCAAGGAAGAGACATTATGGAGTACAAGGTCAGTCGGTTTTCTTGTGTGTTGCATATTCTGGAATACAGTAGAATAAGCTTCTTTGGAAGAATAAAATGAAAAATGAATTCAGAAGCCAACTCGTTATGTCTTATTGATACCTTATTGCTACAAGATTAGACTTAATATTTTAGAGAAAATGATGAAACAAAATCCAGTAGGATGACTGTACTATTAACCTGGGAGCTCAAATCCTTTTCAGGAACGGGGTGGGGGAATTTAATGCATAACCAATATAACAAATTATCTACCCTTTATCTTAATTTTCATAGCTATCCGTTTTACACCCAAAATTATATTTCTGCACACGTTCCATTAACCAAAATGAATTTACGTTGGAAATGGTTTAAATTAGGTAAAGGCGTGGCGAAAAGAGGGGTCACCGCAACCGGGACAGAGAACCGCACACGGGGATGGGCACAGGAAATAAGAAGCAGGGCAGTCGTGGTAAATATTAACCACCGGGGGAAACCATGAAAAACCAATGAGATCTTCGCCCGAGATAGAACCCTTAGCCTTCTGAATAGAATTGTACACGTTACCGCGGCGACATCCCGCTTGGTTTTAAATTAGGTAGTAACACGGTAAATAAGGTTGAGATAAATCTAAACTCTTTGAAAAGCAGACAATACCATTTATCACGTATTGTCCCATTAACTTATAAGAAACAAACTAAAACTTATGGAATGCTCGAACAAAGAAAATCGAATACTTCGGAAATTAATGTCATAAAAACTTTTATTTGAGATAATCTGCTTTCCTAATGTGATTAACATTTGCTCTGTAGGATAACATTTCTTACGTATTCCAGTCACACCATAAAAGTAATTGAGAATGAGAAACACTTTGTAGAATACGGTAAATTCAAGACATGCACTTCATTCATCACTCCAGTGTTTCGAAATCATAGATTTTAATCTTAAATGATTTTTGATAAAACAAAAACCATAAATATTTTACCTGTAAGTACCCTTTAAAAGGCCTTACTTAGAATACAATTTGGTATTTATTCCAAATTAACTGTTTGTAGACAGGCAGGTGGATAGACGGAAAGAGAAACAGCTAGAAACTTAGAAGGTATTTTTTTCTCCTTATTTACTTAGGGAACCTGTAAACATGCATTTCTGTGAAATCTCATATTGATTATTTTGATCAAAGCAATAGTTTGTCTGCCTTATGTAACTAAAATGAAAGTGCTCATATTGGATTTATAAAATGCAAAAACTAAAGGAAATTAAAACAGTTTTAGTGCCAATTAGTTCTGTAGCTAATTACATTAAAGTGCTACAATAAGAACTAATACAGGAAATAATTAATGGTTTGTTTACTATTAATTAAACAATGTTAATTAATCTGTAATTAATTACTGTTGTTGAATAGTAAAATGCAACTACAATTATTATCATACAAAACATATTAATGACGTTATCACAGCACAATTAAATTAAATTAAATTAAACAACTATCAGCTGGGATACTGTAATCCGAAAAATTCTGATGTGGTACATTCATATGCCTTTCTTTCTATACCCTCTATCGTTTATTAGTGAGTATACAAACTATTGTTACCGAGGCTAATTTTTATATCTACTAGTTTTATTACAAATTAACGTTTGCAGAAATAGCTACATTACACATTTCAATATAGATACAAAGAGATAGCGATATAAAATGTTTAAGACCTGGACACTATGCTCTGGCCTTAATTTCCATACTTTTTCTATGCAATCCCGAGAAACAACCGAATATTGAAAGTACCTTAAAGAATGACCAAGAAACGAACAATTCGAACCGGCTGGCCCCTTAGCTCAGTCGGTAGAGCACCTGCCTGTTGTGCTAGTGGCCTCGGGTTCGATTCCCGGCTGGGGGAATCTCTAGCTAAGATTATTCCTTATCCTCCCCAGAGTCTGGAAATATGAATGATTAAAATGCAAGAAACCCAACGCTAATAGGCAATAAGTTGCAAAGGAAAGGCCGCCGATAAGATATGGTGGGATATAAATGAAGCTAAATAAAAATTCGAACTATGTCTCAGAAATGGCTTATTCCACGAAAAAAACTTTTGAAATAAACTGTGTTTTAAAGAGATCTACATATTTGTTTTTATACGTTTTCGTCTACCGTTTAACATTTATCAGTTATACAAAATTATGTAAAATTACTTATGAAGGAAGGAAACTTCAAAGGCTATCCCCATAAAATTCAAGGTATACATTTTATCGGTAATGTAAATATCTTTAATATGTGGTATTTTAATCAAAATCTTTAGAACCACTTTTTAGAAAATCAAACATTTCGAAAAATGTTCCATGTAAGGTGTAGTTGGGATTGGCGAATTTTCTTGAAAATCTTCGTGTCGAATTCTTGGAAGACACTAAACTTAAATACCAAGTTTGGTATTTATCCGACATTTTTTGAGTTGTACTGTTCAGAGACACACACAGATATGTTTCCAAAATGCTTTATTTGGATTCAGGGGGTCTCAAAACATGTATTTGTGGTGAAATCTTGGTATCGAATTTTTGGGTGGAATGCAATACCTTCTCTACCTACTATGTGCATGGTAGAGAAAGTAAAAAGAATTAACGTTGCTAGGAGACGAAACAAATCTGCTGAATATGATGATAGGCTGCTGGTGATTATGACGACGATGGGTGTCCCGTTCAAAGTCAGTTTCTATCTCCTTAGACAAGACCGTTGAGACAACCACAACTCGCCCTTTGGCGAAAAATAGAACGTTTGTGTTAAAAATAAATAAATAAACTGTATGGCTATAAAAGTAGACTCTTCTATCTCTAACACATTACATTTTAGTATTCGCACTGTTGTTCTTTACTTACGCCGTTGACAAATTTAGCCTAAGCAATTTATCGTTAATTAGAGCAGTGATTGCTTGATTCTATGGAGAATCTTCCTATTTATCATAACAGTTTTCAATTAATTAAAAATCAGTTTATACATTTATTTAGCTTTTTTGTGACTTGAAAATTTACTATGCCATACATAGCATATCAACGATTCATTTCTACGACTGCCCAGGCTTTGAAACGATACGTTGAAGCCATAATATCGATTATACATAGTCTATTTGTGAACCACCTAGAAAAGTGTGGAAACATATAACATGTCTTTATAAGACTGTACAGAGTAGGTATACGACGGGAAATGAACGTACCGTTAGGGGATTGGAATGCAGGCTGAACATGCCCATTGTAACGACACATGTGTGAGTTGGGGGAAACAAGGCAGGCAGAAATTTAGGGTTAAGAAACTTTCAGGAATGCGAACCGAAGGGTAAATGCAGACACTTGTACTCTGGAATCCGATGTGAGCAGACGTGTGAAACACCACAGGGTATCATGTGGCTATAGTTTGATTTGGCGATGGCATAGTTCGATATATTTGTGTGATCGGACATAAAACATATTTGTGTGAACGGATCGGTTATGGGAATGATTTTAAGGAGGTCAGAATAAAACGTAATAAAACCATACAAATGTCATCGGTTAACACGACCCGAGATCAAGAGAACCTACTTGTATCCATGCTCTTCCGACATTTCACCGATACCTTCTCCTTTTCCCCCCTACAAAAACACCGATACCGTACATAAAAGGAAAACACACAATAAAGTCCATCCCACTAAGGCGCCCAACGATAAAGTCCATCCCAACATGGCACCCAACGTGTCAGGAGAACTGCCGATGACAACGATCGAGTGACAGCGAGCATCGAAGCCCAGGTCAGCAGCAGCGGATGAACGTGCCGATCGCCGGAAGAAATCCCCACCATCCAAGTCAACAGATCAACCCGGCATCCAGATCATCGCAGCAAGGGTCAGCACAGTGCAAGTCAACGGAGCCAACTCAACGCAGCAAAAGTAACGTACACATATGCTTCTATAGTTTTCCCGATATAAATCCATGCATGTAACAATTGAATAATAGTATCACTAATTAATGTTACTTAGAAATAAAAAGGTTTTAAAAGAACTGTTAAGTGTAAAAGAGATGGAGAAAGACTTAATTGAAGCTGAAAACATGCAGGTAGAGCAGGTAGAAAGTAGGCCGTTAGACAGTAGGGAAACAAATATTCCGGGAAATATGCAGACAATAGAGGCTAGCGCTATGACCGAAAACAACCTTGTTTTGGTTATACAGCAAATGTTCGTGAACTTAAGTGAAAGTTTACAAAATCAAAATAAAGCATTAACAGAAAAGCTAGATGAAAGTTTACAAAATCAAAACAAAGTAATGCAAAACCAAAATAAAGCATTAGAAGAGAGATTAAACAGAAATTTGCAATGTCAGAATGAGGTTTTGGAAGAAAAGTTAGGAAATAGATTAGAGCAGATGATAGGAGCCAGGTTTGAAGTACAGCAAAGAGAGATTAGGGATCAATTAGAGGAAATTAGATCTTATCAGAATGCTATGCAGCAAGATTTTTTGTTAAATAGAGCTGAGGTCAAAGAATCACAGAATGAGGTTGAGAAGCTCAAAGGGCAAATAGTAGAAATTAGAAGTAGTACCTTAGCAATGCAAGAGGGGTTGAATGCTGAATTTCAGCGCAGTTGCACAATAATGGAGAAGCGGCAGCGCACATTGGAAAATAATGTGGAGGCAGAAATGACAGCCGTGAAAAAGATTATTCAGGATCAAAAATTGTCACAAGTAAATGATATAACCAAATTGAAAGACAAAATTGCGCAACTGTCTGATACTCAGCAGACAACAAACCTCAGAGTAGAATCCTCACGTGAGCTAGCAGGACTACAAGACAAAGCACAACGGTTCGAAATGGAGCCGATAAATAATCCAAGCCAGAACATACGTTCCGCCAGCTCACCTGATGTTTCGGCAAACATACGACCAACGGAGCATATGCATGGTGGTGCATTTTCTCCCATAACCACTTGTAATAACGATACGAATGCAACTCCAATATTGTGTTTGAATAATCATGTGTCCGTGCCAAACCAATTGCTAAACGAAATTGCGATACCGACATTTGATGATAGACATGATAATGCCCGCCGTTACATTATGGATGCTGAGGCGTATTTTACATTAAAGGGTATCCCGGAACAGTACAAAATGGTTATAATTAGGAGAGGTTTACTGGGCCAATCTTTAGTTTGGTATAGACAAACGCTGGGTGATCACACGTTTTACGCTCAATTCAGACAGGCTTTTCTGAGCAAATATTGGAATAGCAGCACACAATATGCGGTGCGCACGCAGATCAACAATGGGTGATATCAACAACATCGAAGTGAAACCATGGTGGACTATTTTCTAAAACTAGCGCAACAGAGCCAACTGCTTGAACCACCAATGAGAGAGGAGGAATTCATCTCCTTGATGGCCCACCATTTCAATGAGCACATTAGAAAACATTTAATTGTCGCTAAACCAACAACAATAGCAGAGGCACTAGAACTGTTAACAGCTTTTCAAAGCCATTCAGGCGAAATACGGGGCACCAATATTTTCCACCAACGAACCAGTGAGGACAGATACATTGCTCAAAATTTCAATGGGGCGGGGGCACGTTCCAATGAAAATCACCGTAGCCCAGATCCTTATCACATCCGGAACAGATATCAAAATCAGGCTCCAAGAGATAACCAGCGACAACATAGAACGAGAAACGAGCCAGATTTCGAACGACAAAACCGCCAAAAAATGGCCGTTCTCACCATATAAATTACATAGACTTCAATCCCCACAGGCGAGGCGGAAATAGGCCGCGCGGAAACTATGGCAATAATGGCTGGCGGCGCGCTTATTCAAATAGCCCCCCTAGAACGAACCCAGGACCCGCGTGAGAGGCGGAGGACGAATGTCGCCGAACTGGAACAGACAAGAATCACGCCCCATTGAACAGCATCAAGATGCACAAAACAGTGCCTCAGCCACAAATGTACTGAATAACCGAAATTTAAACTAATTAGGGGCCGTCTCAAGTCCTCTGATATGGCCGTGCAGGATACGTCAAATTCATTTACAGCAAACGAGGACGACAAAAGTATGAATAGTGTAGGCATAGAGCATTATCAAAGAGGCTCTGCGACAGAAAGTGATAACCGGGAGGAATACTATGATAAAATTAGTGAAATAGTGGAGGCACCTAGAATTGCGATGAAAGTGAAAGATCAGGTCTATGAGGCAATTATCGACAGCGGCGCATCTTCTTCGGTATGTAGCCAGGAATTATACGATAACCTGATAACAACGGGGTGGAAATTACAGACATTGCCAGTAAGAAACGTGTGTTGTGTTACGGCGATAGGTAGGAGCAAGCAAAGAATTAAATACCAGGTGATGATAACATTTAAGATTGAAGAGGTAGAAATAGAGTTTGTTTTTCTGGTAGTGCCACGGCTTATATTTCAACTTTTAATTGGAAATGATTTTCTAGATGCAATGCGAGCAAAAATAAATTATGAAAGCAAGGAGTTGAGTTTTTACATAAATAACCGCTTCGTTGTAACACCTTTCATACAAAAGACACAGCAGGTAAACGATCCCGAGACCACCGGAGAGAAAGACTTGATGGGAGATTATTTTTTCGTCGAATATTTGCAGGTTGAGGGAGGAGAAATATACCAGATCAATAACGCTAGAAGTGATCTAAACAGAGCATCCGATGCCGATTGCGTGGGGTATAATCAGGATGAGGAATGATTTGAAGATATTAGTAATGCAAGTATTGTCCGGAGTGAATCAGTAACTGTTAGTTATTACGACTTAGAGGTACGGGAAGAAACAGGTTTGTTCGCCCCTGACAGAACTGCCCGGTTTCAGGTAGAAGAACACGCTAATGCGAATATCTCCCAAAAGATCCGAGAGAAGATAAGGGACATAGAAATATTGACGGCGGAACAGAAGGAGAAACTATTGGAGGTGTTCTACCGAAATCGCGAAGTCTTCGCGGACAGAACCGGTTTATGTAACAGTTATGAATATGAGTTCCAGATACGACAAATGGAGCCCATTAGACACAAATGTCGAGCTATCCCTTTTGATATAAGAGAAAACGTCGAACTCACAATAAATAAAATGCTTCAAGATGGTATTATTGGGTTATCAAATTCCCCATATTTAAACCCCCTGTGCATAGTTAGAAAACGAAATGGGACTGTTAGAATTACCATCGATGCACGTCGACTGAATAAATACATATCGCCTGACAATTTTAGGACCGAAAGTATAGACCAAATATTGGGCAAAATAGGTCACAAAAATGGTTTTCTACATTGGATTTAAAAAACTCTTACCTTCCGATAGAACTTAAGGAACATCTGAGAAAATATACCGCTTTCCTTTATTGTGGGCGTGTCTATGAATTTCACAGAACTCCATATGGCGTCGCGACCGGCTCTAGTGCATTTCTGAGAGCCATGCATGCAGTTTTCGGTGACACTACGCATGAATTTATGACGCAATACGTAGATGATTTTTTAATACATGATACTGACATTTCGGAGCATATGGAACATATTGATTCTATTTTACAACGTCTGATACAATGTGGCATGACGATAAATTTAGAAAAATCTGCATTTTTCGCCACTCAGGTGCGATTCGTTGGTTATATCATCTCTGATGGCGGCCTATCAGTTGATCCACAGAGGGTTGAAGCCATACAGAGAATACCAGCCCCGAAAAATCTGAAGCAGCTCAGGAGGATTTTTGCTAAATTACCAAGTAAGATTTGTATACAATTTTGCGAAGGAGACTGCACCGTTACGGGCATTACTGAAGAAGGGAACAAGATGGCGGTGGACTGAACACGAGCAACGCGCCTTTGAAGATATAAAACAACTGTTTGCGCGGGCGATTTTATTAGAAAGGCCAAACATGAACCAGCCATTTGAGATTTACTGCGACGCCTCAACTATTTCTTTCGGCGCTGTATTGACGCAACGAGACAATAATGGCGGCCTACACGTCATATCCACATGCTCCCGACCTTTGACACATGCAGAAGCAGTTGCACCCATCACGGAACAGGAGATATCTGCAATTTATTATGCACTGCAGAAATTCAAAACATATATCTTTAACAAAAAGATTACTAAATTCACAGATCACGTTAGCCTGTCTTTTATAAAGACATGTAAATTAACGAGTTCTAAAATATCACGATACATTTATGAAATAACCTCCTATGACGTGGAAATTAAGCACATTCCTGGAAGTGAGAACATTTTTAGTGACATTCTTTCCCGACTGAGCCCAGGCAAGAATTTACCTGAGTGCCAAACCGGTACACAAAGAGAGGTAACGCTCCTCAAACTGGATCTTAGCTTAAACAAGCAGCTAATAGCTGAAATGAAAAATGTTAAAAAAAACACAAAGTGAAGATGCAAGGTTACGTCAAATAATAGAATCAGCGCCAGAAATAAACAAAGACATTTCAGGAACCTAGGGGTATGGAAGGGCGTGTTGTATAAATTACAGGGGAGAGATAGACCCAAATGGACAACATACGTACCAACTAAATTACAAAATTTGGTTATCAATGCGTATCATGTCGCACTTGCGACGGTTTTACTAATGTTATTTATTTAACATTATTGTAGCCCCACGTTGGGCGCCAATTTGCGGTGGTATACTTATAATGTTTGTGTATTTGTGTTTACTTCACGCGTTGAAGCCATATTGTGACGTGATTCATCTGTTAGGTTTGTTAGCTCCATCTGGTGTTAGCAATTTGCGGTAGTGTTAGTGTTTGAAAGAATGCGACTGTTATTTGTTTTAATTTTTGTTTACTGTCCTTCGGCTAGCTATTATCTTTTCTTGGGTAGAGCACTTCTCTTTATACAGGTTGTGTAAACGGAAAGGAATCTTTTATCCAAAGATAACACTGATGAAGAAATTTATTATACACTTTTATTGTCGAAACACAGTCACTATCACATTTACATATTGATCTTGACACTCGCCAAACTGAAACTGTTATAATAACTTCATTACTAATAATTCTTAATTCGCGTACTTCAACTTTTTGTATAATTAACTTTATATCACTTGAGATTTCATAACTCTGTTACACGTAACCTGCAAATTGATATCCGAAGTGTGCCGTACAAATACTTTCGACGAACTGACGGGAATGCGACGTGTAGTGTATAAGAATTTTGATGAACTGACGGACCGAAGGACTTTACCTCTAACCTACCCTCTATTTATACTCCTTCACCCAGATATGCCTAAAGATTATAACTGAACTGCAATTGGCTAATAAAACGCGCCAACATTAGCGTCTATTTTTATATCCAATGAAAATTATGATTACATATGCTCTAGGGAAATGTTCCAGCAAATTCTAAGAAAAACGCGCCAACATTACGTAACTTCCTCGTTTCCAATAATGATAAACAGCTCACCCCCTCGCTGCATTATTGCACGCTATTATTATCAGTTTCAGTAAGGCAGTATAAACTTACTTCCCAACAATAATTACAATCAACAAACATCTCAAATCAATGTCACATAATAATGCATATTCATATTACAATCATTATTTACATTTAAGTAATTTGTGATACAAATTACTGCATCATACGCCCCACTAGAAACATAATTATAAATATTTACAACTTGTTTGGAAATTTTATAATTGGGTTTTTAGTCTCCTAAATCTTGGAACACACGCTGTCACTTTCACTTAACACTTCACACGTATTTAACACATGACATATGTTTTGTCTTTATCTTGCCACTACTTACTGGCTCTGGTCTAATGTGTTTAGACTTTAATCTGACATTACAAATTTTTTATAGCAAGTACTGTACCCTGAATTATTTAATTACTGTTACAAAATTGTTTACTTTCTTAAGTTGTTGACAAAAATTTATACATTTAAGAATTTTTGTAATTATTAAACATATTTACCAAAAATATTCACCCTCTACACAAATATATTTACATCTCTTAAATCTAGACACTGTTTCACATTTTCTGTTTGCTACATAAGTATTTGTTTTTAATTATTTTTACCCCATTTTTGTTGTTTTGTACTTTATATTAACAATACTCTTGGAATTATATTTACGTACTTTTACTTTAATATCATATTAAGTTTGAATCTTTACATTCTTAATTTCAAATGTTGTTACAGTTACTAAAAATTTAATTTTTTTTAAAAAAAAACATTTCTCTTTTTTTATAAATTATTTCTCTTTTCAAATGACATATATAAATAATTAACCCTCTTACGTTCCAATACATTTCTCTGCAGGTCATCTTTAACTATCCAGCATTTACTTTACATCTCATTGCTATTCACCCGCCTGGATCAAATTGTCTGTAGCTAAGCATTACTCGTAGCCGTATCCTAACCTTCAAAAATTTGTTCATGAATAACCTCTTGTATTCATATGAAATTTCATCCCATGATACCATTTGAAAACAATCTAAAGTTTCTTGAACAACACATCTTTAACAACTGTCATTTTCAATTCTTCTACTATCTCTTTAATCTGAGAGTACTCTGACAAATCTGTCATAAGCTGTACTGGATTGGAGTTTTCATTTTGAAAAGCTTGGTACTTGTTAATTTCAGAAGTTAGCTTTTGATTATTTATAGGCAAAACTTTAACTTCTTCGTACAATTTATTTCTCTGCATTTCTAACTCCTTCTGTATTTCTGATATCTCCCCTCTGAAATTAACCTGCGTCTGATTCACATCTACATTCATAACCTCTTTCATCTCTCTCATCTCACTTGAAATGTTACTCATTCTACTACCTAACTCTGTACATTCTACATCAACATGTTCGATTTTATTATTAACCTCACTTTTTTGGTTTGATATTTCTCTGCTCATGTCTAACATTTTCTGTGAAACTTCACCTATTTCATTTGCTATCATTTCCTGATTTTCATTTCTCATTCTCATCATACTACTATCTAGCTCCGTGAATTTCTTTTCAATTTCTTCCCTGTTTTGTTCTAAGCTCTTACCAATATCTTCCCTCAATTCTCTATTATTCTTTTGCATATCTTCCCTTAATTGATCTGTAATACTCTTACTAATATCTTCCCTCAATTTCTCATTATTCTGAGTTAGTTTTTGTTCTAAACTCCTATCAATATCTTCCCTCAATTTCTCAATATTCTTATTTACTGTTTCGCCAAAATTTCTCATCATTTCCATCATCATACTAGCATCAAAATGAACATTTCCTGCTATTCTATTCTGACTTTCTTCACTAACATTTCCTCCCTGAAATTCTACATTGTTTGAGCTATTTTCTGTAACCTGTATTGAATTACAGCTAACTGTTACACTATCTCCCTCCATAATTATTTCTTCTGTGTTATTAGTGGAAATTGTTTTCGTTATCCTACCGCTCCTAAGGTACATTTAAATTTTGTTACCCTTTTTTTTTAGAATTAACATAACACTTTTCTAACCTTTCTGATGCTATCTGCTGATGTAACTTTGATGTCCAGCTTTCTGCCCCTCTCTCCTAGATTATTTGTTGCTTCTGCGTTGTATTACGATGAATCTACGTCGTTTTGGTGTTTTGTAGTTGAATTCCCCCGTTGCCTTTTAATCTCGGAATTACGATGTCCAATCATCCGCGTAGTCTGTCGTCCCTTTTGTTGTTTCTGGAATCTGCGTCTTGTAGTTCAGTTCACTTCTCCATTCGCCCCTTCCTGGTTATCTCACTTCTTCCTGGTTAATTCTGCCCCTTCCTGGTTATTCTGCCCCACGTTCTGGGCGCCAATTTGAAGTAGTTTTTATGTTGTATTTATTTAACATTATTTTGTAGCCCCACGTTGTGGAAGCCAATTTGAAGTAACTTCATTTGTTAATGTTTGTATTTGTGTTTACTTTACGTGGTGAAGCCATCTTGTGACGTGATTCATTTGTTAGGTTTGTTAGCTCCATCTGGTGTTAGCAATTTGCGGTAGTATTAGTGTTTGAAAGAATGCGACTGTTATTTGTTTTAATTCTTGTTTACTGTCCTCCGGCTAGCTATTATCTTTTCTTGGGTCGAGCACTTCTCTTTATACAGGTTGTGTAAACGGAAAGGAATCTTTTATCCAAAGATAACACTGATGAAGAAATTTATTATACACTTTTATTGTCGAAACACAGTCACTATCACATTTACATATTGATCTTGACACTCGCCAAACTGAAACTGTTATAATAACTTCATTACTGATAATTCTTAATTCGCGTACTTCAACTTTTTGTATAATTAACTTTATAACACTTGAGATTTCATAACTCTGTTACACGTAACCTGCAAATTGATATCCGAAGTGTGCCGTACAAATACTTTCGACGAACTGACGGGAATGCGACGTGTAGTGTACAAAGAATTTTGATGAACTGACGGACCGAAGGACTTTACCTCTAACCTACCCTCTATTTATACTCCTTCACCCAGATATGCCTAAAGATTATAACTGAACTGCAATTGGCTAATAAAACGCGCCAACATTAGCGTCTATTTTTATATCCAATGAAAATTATGATTACATATGCTCTAGGGAAATGTTCCAGCAAATTCTAAGAAAAACGCGCCAACATTACGTAACTTCCTCGTTTCCAATAATGATAAACAGCTCACCCCCTCGCTGCATTATTGCACGCTATTATTGTCAGTTTCAGTAAGGCAGTATAAACTTACTTCCCAACAATAATTACAATCAACAAACATCTCAAATCAATGTCACATAATAATGCATATTCATATTACAAGCATTATTTACATTTAAGTAATTTGTGATACAAATTACTGCATCACACTGATACATGCAGGAAATGAAAAGACATCCCTTGTTGTGGGCGAGTATTTTTATATACCGCGGTTAAGGCATAAGGCCAGGAAACTGACAGCAACATGTGAAATCTGCCAGAAGGCTAAGCCAATAAACGTGAAATTTGATTCACCACCGCAAGCGATATTAAGAGACAGACCAGGAGCTCTGGTTGCCATTGACTCCCATGGACCATTAACGGTAGGTAGGGGAGGTATGAGACACATGTTTGTAATGGTAGATATTTTTTCAAAATTCGTCAAAATCTATCCAATGAAGAAATTGTCTAGCGCGTTATGCGTAGCAAAAATCATGGACGACTATGTGCCTAATTATGGTAAGATGGATGCTCTCATAGCTGATAACGTTTCGATTCACAAGTCAGAGAAGTTTCTAGGTCGTCTTCGGGAAGCAGGGATAAAAGTTTATAACTCCACATCATACCACCCCCAAAGTAACCCTTGCTAGCGAATTATGAGAGATATTTCGATTTTTTTTCGAGTGATATGCCATAAGCGGCATTATCTCTGGCCAAATTATTTTGAATACGTGCAGACAGTAATAAATAATACCCCATGTCCATCTACGGGATATGCACCAGTGACCTTACGAACAGGAGAGATAGCCCGCAACATAATACCAAAATTACCTGAACCGATTAGCGCAGCAGAAGCCGAAAAGGACGGAGAAATGTTTCAAAAAGCATTTAACAGGCTAAAAGAACGCGCAGAAGCACGAAAAAGGCGTACTAAAAGAAACAGTAACATATGGGACCCACAAGTAGGTGAAAAAATATTATACAAGAACCACCCTCGTTCATCACTAATTGGAAAAAGATACCATAGAATGGAAAACTTATGGAATGGGCCATGTGTAATCACTCAGAAATTTAACGCTAAGGCATTTGAAATTACGGATATAAAAACGGGGAAAGCAAAGGGGCGATACAATATTGCTTTATTAAAACCTTTCAAAGAATTTAGAGTAGCGTCGTCGGATACATTAAGTAACTGCGGGTACATGGAGGTACTATCAATAACACAAATAACAAAACAAAACGGACAGGATGGTTGTAAAAAAAAAGTATTTACTTAAAAAAAATTCAGTGTAATTAGATGGCACGCACAGTTGATTAGGGATAAATCATTCTTTGTAAACCAAATATCCAATCAAACACAGTTATCAGTAATGTACTCATATGTATGTTATAGTGTTAAAAATTTTTTTGGAAGACAAAGGCAATGAAATTTGTCGTATACGGCCCAGTCGGCCAGTGAAAGTTTGTGGCGAGTGTAGTGCTTGTGATAAACGAACAGTACTGCGTGTGCCGCTATCAATTGTGACCCCGTGATTGTGAAATAAAAAGAAGAAGAAGAATAAACATACATTACATCACAACCAACATACAATTTCATAGGCATTAGCGCCTAAACAATGTCTATCTCGTCTACCTATAAATGTGTAAATTATATACATATTCAAGATATCTGTTCCATGTTTGAAATGCTTGTAAATAATTGTTTTCATTCTAAGCTATCAGCGCTATAATTTTGTGTAATCAGTCAATACTGTGGTTATCTAAACTGTCATCATTTTAGTAGTAATTTTCTTTTCATATGTGCATTGTAATTTCACGGATGTTGTGTATATATGTTTATTGTAATTAAATGTTATTATCGTACATTCTCAAAATCGATCCGACACACAAAGTACATATACTCTGAGTCACATTTCGGTATAGTAACAAAGATACAAAAATTTAGGTATGGGGATTTCCGAGAAAATCCCTGTCGTTTTCTTCGAAGCGACAGCGATTTCCTCGTGGGGGCATATTGAAACGATACGTTGAAGCCATAATATCGATTATACATAGTCTATTTGTGAACTACCTAGAAAAGTGTGGAAACATATAACATGTCTTTATAAGACTGTACAGAGTAGGTATACGACGGGAAATGAACGTACCGTTAGGGGATTGGAATGCGGGCTGAACATGCCCATTGTAACGACACATGTGTGAGTTGGAGGAAACAAGGCAGGCAGAAATTTAGGGTTAAGAAACTTTCAGGAATGCGAACCGAAGGGTAAATGCAGACACTTGTACTCTGGAATCCGATGTGAGCAGACGTGTGAAACACCACAGGGTATCATGTGGCTATAGTTTGATTTGGCGATGGCATAGTTCGATATATTTGTGTGATCGGACATAAAACATATTTGTGTGAACGGATCGGTTATGGGAATGATTTTAAGGAGGTCAGAATAAAACGTAATAAAACCATATAAATATCATCGGTTAACACAACCCGAGATCAAGAGAACCTACTTGTATCCATGCTCTTCCGACATTTCACCGATACCTTCTCCTTTTCCCCCTACAAAAACACCGATACCGTACATAAAAGGAAAACACACAATAAAGTCCATCCCACTAAGGCGCCCAACGAAGACAACACCCAAAGAAGCCGACTCAATACGGCGCCCAACGATAAAGTCCATCCCAGCTTGGGTATTACATCTTGCACAAACAGAAGTTAACATTTTCTCTTAGAGATATTGAGAACATTTTGAGATTGTGACACAAAAGCTAGCTAGCGAAGAAATTTTAGTTATTGACTGTACGGTGTTGGAAAAATGACTGAACGCGCTCGTAAAGCAGGACTTAATACATCTAACCGGAAGGGATGGCTGTGGTGGCAAGTTCTGTGGACCGCATTCGAGCGGTAATTTTACTTCGGCTCACGTTCTGACTCATTGCTTTCTTTCTCGGGGTTTTCCCCGAGTCTCTAGGCGAATGCTGGGAAGGTGCGTTACATCCCCAGAATTTCCTGTCCCTCCATTTCACTAAGATTCCCATTTCATTTCACCATTCACCTACTTGGCTGCTTCGGGGTTTTAAGTGTCGTCGCTAGTCTCGGCGTTGCATGGCAGGAAAAATGATGCTTTATATAAAATTTCGTCCCCCGGGATGGGGGCGGTCTCCGAGTCCCGGCCCCCCAATGGGATGTTCAAGCCTGCACGGGGAGGGGAGCCGGTTGTACCAACTGCCCTCAGGTAAGTTTCAATGTGGAAGCAGGTAGAGACCCTGCCCTCTGCCCTGTTGTGCCTCCTTGTCCGGACGCCCTCTTCGTCCTCTCACCTGACCTCTCTCTCCCGGGGGCACTCCGTCAGGAGCTTAGGTATAAAAGATCGAGGTGCTAACTCTCCCTGCGCTCCTAGGCCTAGTTCCTAGTTCTATTCCATCTGCACTTTGGCAAGCGGGATCCAATCATGCACAAATAATAGGCATCTTAAAATGTCACTGCCTTTTTATTTATTCCGTGACGATCAAAGATGGGCGGTGGAGCACTTCCCCATAATATCAAACAATTTTTATTAAAGACATTTCCTTCTACAACGCTTAGTTTTGGAGATATTGTACAGTGTCGACTTAAATGGGCCATCCTGTATATCTGTCAGATGCCATGGTCATTGACTGTTGCGTAAATAAGAGGAGCAGCCAAAATTTGGTTTGAGAATACGACCAATGAACTGAACCCATGCAAGCTATCGACTACCAGTAAAAGGAGGAATAAATATGACCTAATCAAAAAATCCATTGCTGTTTTAATTGCGTCGTTTATTAGTTGGACGAGTAAATAGAGCCTTTGAAAGGCAAGTCCAAATAGCTCAGAGCTAAAGCATGCATTTCAAGCTCTGAATACCTGATTGCTCCCCTTATTTTTTCGTTTTATATTTTCCTTCTTTTCATGTCGATACCATATATCGCACACTTGCACTAAACCTACATATAATTTCCATAAAAATAAAATCCATATTAGTTACACACATATATCCTGCAGTTACTTATCACAAGCCAACGCTTCCAATACCGGCAATAGGCCCAGAAGCTTTGTCAGTCATTCTTTAATTGAGTTTATTCCTGTCATGTTCACACATTTGTTTCTCATTACCCTAACTTACCAAAAGAGGTAGTTTTATCTGTTTACATAGTGACAATTCTTACCCTATAACGGCACATTTATTTCGTTTGTAGCTATGACAGAGGCCGTAAATGATTGTTCCGCTGTTTCGTGCTTGTTTCACAGGGCATGCAACATTTGTGATGCTTACAAACAACTGCGAGGAGGTGAACGAAATTTTATCGAGAAAGGGGACTGCAAGAAAGAGTGCAGGTTGCCCATGTGTCTACATAGTATGAAGAGGGATCTCTTATGGCAGAGATGGAACGGGTTCCCTTTTGAACCTCCACTTAATACACGACTTTCTCTTCATTCCCTTATAGTGCACTATAATTCCCCTATAGTATTAAAAAAGCCGCTGCAGGAAGCCGGAATTTGGAATAGGTGTGCGGCTATTAAGGAAGAGCTAACCGGCGCTCACATTATTGACAGATTGGCATATGCAGAGGTGTATGAGAATTTCAATTGAAGAAAAGAACTTTGGCTGAAAATGTTACACTGGGCATTGCAAGTAGTGTTTCTACTATGTTTGTCTACAGACCCAGTGGTACTCCCTAATACAGACGCTATCTGGCCATTCCTGCAAGAAGTTGAATAAGGTTACGGTTTGGTCTTGGATATCGCGAGATGGAGAGGTAGGTTAAACGCGTTCATGGAAACCTAAATGAAACGTATTTGAAATACTCCAATATGTCATTCTCCTGTCTGCCCGATAGCGTTATCCTGAAGGAATTATTATAATATTCCAGCGTAATCATTTTAGTCCATAAGTTGGCTATAGTTTAAAATTGCTTTTCGGAGCACACGGGCATTTTTCAGCACATACCGTGGCCTCCAAAGTGATTAGATTTGTATCCCATTGAAGATATTTGGGCGAAAATAAATAAGAAACTTTCTCGGTGCCCCAGGTTCACTGATGTTGCACAGCTCTGGTATGCCATAGAAGACACTTAAAAAATCACTAACAGTAAATAAAATTTTAGTGACCTGCTGTGTTCCATATCCCGAAGATATAGGGCAGTGATGGAAAGTGTCGAAGACCGCACAAAACAACGTTTTGTTCTTCTTTTTGTTTGTCTTGGTCTAATTAGGTTTGTTTTTATTGTTGTTCTTTTCTTTTACGTTTAAAAAGTGACTGGAGTTCAGATAGCTATATAGAATTAAGGTTGTTATTTTTTCCTAGGAAAGTAGACAAATATGTACATAAAATGAGTATAGTCATAAAATATAATCCGCAGAAATATAAAAAAGTGACTATATGAAAAGTACATGAATAAAATATACATGCGGATTGCGGGGTTCGAGCCTTCTCTGTAGGATAACATACTGGAACTTCAACCTTAGAACGATAGCACCGAGTCACTTCTACGACAGACAGTGGATTTATAAAGTTTAAATCGACAGATTTGGTTTAGCATTTGATTCTTTTGCTGTGAGTTTTTGCAAATAACCTTTGTTTTATTTACTCCCCCCCTGCTGTTCATATAATAACATATTATTCTACCTTAGATGGAATTATTGGTAAGTCTGATTTGTAGTTTAACACATTCCACGTGTGAACCAAACGAAAAAATAATGCTGTCATACTCAAAACTGGCACCACCTCGCCTTGGATAATGAAATGAAATAGGTGACATTCGAAAGAAAAACTCAAATGATTTTGTGCATGTTAACAATAAGCAACAATGGACGGGATCGCGGGTTTCAAACACAAAAACTAAATTTACTCACGTTTTTGATTAGTCGATATGGGTTCATTGTTGGATATTTAGCAGGCAGGTTACATGTGAGTGCTTGCTTTTAAAATTTTGTTGCTATTAAAGAAGTTTTAAGGAATTATGGCGAACGTAGTTGGTGTGTTTTGGAATATCATAGCACGCAGAGTCTGGTGTATGTTCAGCGTTGCTTTTAGGCGAAGGTTTCAACATCAAGCTCCTACAAACATAGGTCAATTTTGAAGTGATACCGTGATTTTGTGGATTGTGGTTGCATATGACATCAAAGAAAAGGCCATTCTGGAAGACCATCTGTCAATGCGGGAATTGTGGAACAAGTGCGGGAAGCATTTATATGTAGTCCTAACAAACCTGTCCGTAGAGCTAGTCAGAAGTTAAAATCTCTAAATCCACCCTATCTAAGATCCTGGTACCCGACTGAACTTTCATCCCTACAAAATGCAATTACTGTATAAGTTGAAACCTGCAAAATGATTAGATTTCTCTGAACATTTATTGGTACTAGTAGAGGATAATGAAAATATATCAGAAAGAATAATGATGATAATGTCTTCTACAAGTGGCCGCCGAGGTCGCCTGACTGAAGGTCTGCGACTTATTTTTATGGGGTTTGCATAAAGGATTGTGTCTATATACCCTATTTCCTCAAAATCTGCAAGAAGTGCAACTTCATGTCACTGCTGTCTTCTAGTCCATTTCATCAGATATATTGGAGCGTGTGGAAATATCACCTTGATGTCTGCAGCGTCACTAGTGAGGGCCACATTCAATGTCTATGAAGTATAGTAAAATATTTGAGTGTTTATGTAGAATGTCACCAACTTCACCCAAATACGATTATCCAAAGCGACACAATACCAGTACAAAGCATGACAGTATTTTATGGACAAACTGTATTTCCGTGAAGCCGTAGCCATACTTGGAAGTATTACAGCTCTCAATTATTTTGTTCCCACCACTTTATAATGGGTGTACAAGTGCGAGAAACGTTAAGGGATGGTTAAAATAATTGTTAAGCAAACAAAATCCTATAATTCAGCGCATATGAAGATCTCGCTTGGACAACTTTCTATTGACTCAGTAGTAGCACGGAACATGGACAGCTAGGTACTGTGCATCTATTGCTAAATATAGCTTGGTGTTACACACAAGTGTTGTAATACTTGTTCTCTTATAGGCTTATATTTATTGATGGATACAGGTACTATTAAGAGGCGTCAAATAGGTCGGCTGAGAGGCAATGAAACGTAAATAGATTAGTAACTTGCTGCATTAACCTTTCCCGAGATATTGGTTGCTATTGGCTTGAATCATTTAGAACTTGATCTCAGCTATTTTAAGTCCTAAGTTACCATTTTTTTTCTTGCTTGTAATGTAATGCAATGCAAAGAGCATGGAATTTTAAAGAAATTCTGAAATTTTCTTTTTAAAATTTGGCTATTGCTCTAGCCTCCTGTATCCTCTTTCCTTATAGAACGAAATATGATGAAACCATTTCTCTTAATGCCTATTTATATTAACATAGAATGATTAGAAAATTGGGCATTTGCAACAAGAGATTGTAACATATAAGAGGGTAACAGTAATTGGTAAATGATAGTAAAAAACAAAACAAAACATGTGAATTATACACATCAGATTTTTGTTTTGTTTCGTTTACGATCTGTTTTTGCTTAAATTTGATTCTATTTTGAGGTCCTGAACGCCATTCACGGCTGCATTAAGTTCATATCCTACCTAGCTCAATCTAGGATGTGTGAACATTAAGTGTTAAGCATTTCCTTTTATTTTCTATTATTGTTATATATATTTTTTTTGTTTCGGCATATCGGTAGAAATGCTATACAGACCAGAGGTGAAGTATTAGTAAATACATAACAACTGAGGTTAACCATACTGACTCCTCTTTCGTAATTGAAGTATGAATTGTTTACAAATGGTGAATAACTAACATTAGTGTACATAACTGTATACGAGTGTATGAAACAAGTTATAAATAGAATAATAAAGTGAATAATTGTTAACACAAGTCATCTGCGCCATTTGATTGTACATGTGATCATTTTATTTTCAGTCTTTTAAGTGGTGATCTGTTCTTCAGGTTGTATGCTTGAGTTGTTTAATTTAATGAAGAATAATTTTGAGAGATTTTGTTAGGGTTTTAAAGAGAAAATCTTTGTTTCTATATCGTGGATGTTGAGAGAAATGCGCAAGGATTTAAGCCATTTTGTCAGTAATGAAAGAGATGCTTGAAGGTAGCTAATTACTGTATATAGTTTAAAGTTGAATAAAATAGGACAGTATCGTCTACGTACACGTCTATAGAAGTAGGTTACAGATCGTGAATATTATGTATGAATGTATTAAACTGCAGAGGGAATACTGATCATTGTGATACTCCTGCCGCAGCTGTTCTTGGCATTAATGCAAACTAGAAATGTCGTCCTGTTGGAGAGCTTCTTATAAAATTCAGCTAGATAATCTGGTAGAACAATTCTATAAAGTTTTATAGGAAGCCCCTCGTGCCGCACTCGATCAGAGGTTTGAGCGGCTTTAAGGAAGATTGCAACAATGTACTGTTCCTTTTCAAATCCTTTAACTATTGAATTTGTGATCCTTAATAAATTTATGTTCAGTAGAATTCTTAAGACGAAAACCAAATTTAAAATCAGGAATTTTGCAATTCCTGACTAAAAAGGTAGTTAGCCGTTTTTGAATGATTTTTTTCTCCAAATAATTTAGATAATGCTGATAGCAGACTAAGCGGTCAATAACTGGATGGTTGATGTTGATTTACCTTGTTTCTTAAAAACAATGATTTCAAATCTGCGGAAAGTAACCAAATTTCAGAGGTATTGTTAGTTAAGCTAGGTAAACCAGGGCTTTATTAGCGAGCTTTTTAACATTATATTGCAGATTAGATCATACCCTGGTGATTTTTGAGCGAAAGTTGATTGATAAGCCTTTTTAATTCTTTTACAGAGGTAAGAGTAATTGTGTTTGGACCATTGGCTTGTTTATACGTTGTTGAAGTTCGTCTATGATCGTAATGTTTGTCTGTTCATGATCACTGTTGTTGAGTTTAAACACGCCTTCATAGTAAGAAGCTAGCAGGTTGCGTTTAGATTGTGTATCAGTCCCAATGAGGTTATTTGCATGCAGTGAGGCATCACGTTTGGTGCTCGGAATATTCGTTTTGTAGCCTGCCAAAGAGGTTTGTTCCAGTTGAAGAGAGATGACAAGTGGAATTGATATGATTTAAGCCGAAGCTGACCTAGCTCATGCTTAATCATTAGCATAAATTATTATGTTTCCTTTTCTGCAAAAGCTTATCGTTCTCTTTGCCATCTACGTCGAATGTGATGTTTTGCCTGAATTAGTTGCAGAATATTTGAAGTTAAATACAAACTGGACCCACGTCTCTTAAAAAAAAGTTGATTAATTTACACATAGAAATTATTTCAGTAAGGGTTTTAACAGCATTGTCAATTAAACATTTTTAAAGCAAAGAACAAGCTGAGGAACCTAATGTAAGTAGGAGTAGGACTAGGTACAGGGGAGACTTAGTACCTCGACATAGACGATCTTTGGTAACTAAACCCCTCACGGGGTGCCCCCAGGAGAAAGGGGAGAGGTGAGAGAAGACAGGACGACCACACCAGGAGACACCATAGGGTAGAGGGCAGGGTCCTTACCCTTTACGGATTGAAACTCCCCGGATGGCAGCTGGTATACCGGCTATCCTGGCCCCTGCAGCTTGCACATCCCATAGGGGAGTCCGGTACTCGGAGACCACCTCCATTTCGAATGGACGAAGAGTTATATAGAGCATGCTTTTCCCTTGCCAGGCACACACCGAGACTCCCGCCGACACTTTCAACCCTGAAAGGGAGGAAGGAAGATTCTTCGTCGGAGATGGGAAAGCGAAGGACGCGCCGAGCAGCCACCGAAGAACTCGCCGCCAACCCTCGGCCGAAGCTACGCCGTCCTCAGATGAAGCTGCTCCGGCTTCACCGCTGCTGATTTGCCGGTCACTCCTCCGGCATCTACCGGGAGCGCTGGCTCACCGCCGCGGTGGCCAGGCCTTCTTGGGCATGGGTCACGACTTCGACCAGACACCAGCAGCAAGACACTTCACGCCCAGTCAACACTACACCTCACCTTCCGCCGCAGCAGTCGACTTCAAGAGCATCACACCGCAACACCGCAGCTCAGCAGCCAGCTTCACCACCTACTTCACCGCCGCCGCTGTCATCTCGATGCAGCGTGGTGATCGCCGGAGTTCCCCGGGATCTGCCATCGAGATTTATCTTCACCGCCGCTCAACACCGGTGGCCTTCAACCTTGAAGGCCACAAGGATCATCACTTCCCGGGGACCCACAACTTTGATTCACCTGGTATTCGCCGATCTGGCCGACCGTGAGGCTGCCTTGAGGTCCGGCATGCCCTTGTTAGGGCAGGTTTATCATGCCGAGGTTAGCCGAGCGGAAAGCCACCAGTCATGCCGCCGATGCTGCTGCTACGGTCATGACTCCACCAACTGCGCTGCACTTCCGAAGTGCCACTACTTCGGAGCACCAACGCTGACATCGCGATGCACCAACCATGACCTCCGCCGACGCGGCAGGTACTGTGCCACCTGCAACGGCCACGTCCATTTCACCGGGCAGGCACAGTTCCCTCGGTATCCGAGAAGCCGTCGATACGACTTCACTCCGGCTTCAAATGTACCTGCACCTACATCTCTTCCGACGCCATCACCGCCACCACCTGCAGCAACAGACACCACCCTGCGAGATGCGATCCAGGATCTACATTCAGAGGTCGTGAACATCGGATCCAGCATCTGGCAACAGGACGAAACACTCGCTTCACTTGCCACCGCCGCTCATTCTACCAACCCGGAACCACAACTCAGCCGTCTTGCCGGAATGGAATCCGCCATCCAGGACCTTCACACCATCGTCACCGACTTCACAACTGCCTTCCAGAGCTTCACCGCACGCTGCCTGCAGCGGTTCGAAAGTGCACACAGAGGACTGGGGAAATCCATCGCCAGCCTGCCCCCGACAACAGCAACGCCAGCTCCGACAGATTTCCTGGAGGAGCTCCGGTACACCTTATCAGGTCATGCCGACCTACTACGATCCCTGCAAACTACGATGACCGAGTGGACTTCTGTCCTCTCCGGACTGAAGAGTGAGCAGGAGCGAACCAGCGTCCACTTGGCGTCACTGGAAACTCGCTTTTTATCGACGGTACTACCAAACTTCTATCGACAACCAGAGGGCTTCTATCGAGCCAACAACCACTAAAATGATGTAATAAAAGAAACGCCGCATTCCTTCCAATTCCTATCCACGCAACTCCCCGTGTGTGGCGGTCAGGGCCTTGGTCATGGTCGTCACCCGGACTTTCCCTACTCCACTGCCAGCGCAATAAGCTGGCAGCTATCCTACCGCGCCCTAACGGGGGTGCAACAGAGGAACCTCAACACCTTTCCTAACTTCTCCTTTCTACTCCACGCTAAATCCTACCCATTCCCGAACCCCTCCCCCCAAATAAAACCCCTGAAACAGACCAAGCAGATAAAAGGTGAAGTGAAATGAGAATGTAGGTGTGAAATGGAGGGACAGGAAATTCGGGGGATGTAGTGAACCTTCTCAGCATTCGCCTAGCGACCTGAGAAAACCTCCGAAAAACCTATGGGTCAGAGAAATCGCACTCGGTAACCTAATTACCAGTTGAATTACCAGAAAAATGAATTACCTGTTCTGTGGTGTTTTGTTACAACATAATATCTCAAATAAGGTAATTTTAGATACGAAAATTGCTAAAAATAATACAAAAACTTAGGTAGATAAATATAACCAAATAAAATTGCTGCTGTTTGTTATTTTCATTTCATTCGTAATGTATTCCATTTTTTTTATTTTTAAGCTATTAAAATTGATAATAGACAGCTCATTTTCAAAAAGAAGACGCCATGTTACCAAACACCACAGAAACAACCAAAAATCAGTCTCCAATATAATCTTCAGGCCGGCATATAGATGCACGGGCTTAAGCAAATCTTTTTACAGTTAAGTCTTTGGTATCGTTTCTTAAAATATATCTCAGATGTTGTGGTTTACTTTGTTTCGTAGGCTTACTTAAAATTAAATATAATATTAAATCAACTAAATACAACATTTTTAATTTTTATTTGCTGGCTTGAAAATAACACCTTTTTTTGCAAAAGAGAAGATGAAAAGAAAGAAATAATGAGGTGAGAGCAGGGACAATGAAAGGAAATGATAAAAAGGAAGCAATAAAGCGAACGGAGGCGGGAGCGATGCCACTCATTCAATGTAAAAACAAATTACAGGAACCTATATTAGAGGTTGTCGTGGAGTCCTGGAGTACGGAGAAGCACTGTCTGTATTTTGTTGTCCCTCCTTCCAGCAGACCTTCAAAAACTGCGTTTCTCCAAAGAGGCAAATAAAATGTTTGTTGTCTCAGTTTGTAGTACTCAGATTACATAAAATATCAGTCACACACTATATAAAAGACCCTTAAACAACCCGATTCTCTAATTAAATAAAGAATAAGCAGCAAGTGATGATGCCAAAGGAAGAGCAATGAAAACATTACGATGAAACACATAAAAGCAGTAAAGTAAAGGAAGGCAGTAAGACCACAAGAGTGTTGTTATTATACTGCAGACGCATATTTACAGAGACAGCACACACCTATTTTATCGCGTTACATCTAGTTAACCCCTGCTGAGAGAAAAATGGTTGACACAGGAAGCTCATTTAATTTAGATGTAGCTGGCGGAAATAGGCGAACACGAAATGAGCGGAGATGATGTCAGTAGATGATGGCATGGCCGAAGAGGTTTACGACCTGCGGGAGGCAATATAAATGCGCTATCCTTGTCAGGAATTACGATGTGTTGTCTAGCCTAGGGGCCAAAAGACAAGAGAAGTGCACATCTGGATACTGTTTCCGCTTCCCCGGAGGAGAGTGACTTCTTCCGTATTTCCTGCCGGAACTATACTTATGTTCCTGGGACGAATGCTGGATGTTTCACAGTTGTTAGCCTTGAAAGTTGAATCAGACATACGGAATTCAAATATGTATAATAATAATAATAATAATAATAATAATAATAATAATAATAATAATGTAATCGAAACTAAGGTTAATATAAGTAAGTCAAAAAAATGGAAACACCATACCCGCTTAATCAAAACATGTATAATAAAATGTGCATATTTTAGCACACAATATTAAGACATTATAACATAAAACTGCAATTAAACCAGAGTGCCTCTACGGGGCAGAAATATTAATTTTAAACAGAAAAGCATATATCGAAAATATTCTGAAAAAATCTGATGTGATACATTCACATGGCTTACTCTATCCTCAATCGCTTATTAGTCAGCATACAAGCTATTCTTACTAAAGCTTATTACTTTCTCTACTACGTATAGTAACTAGGTGAAGTATTATATTCCATCCAAAAACTCGATACCAATATTTCACCGGAAATATATGTTTTGAGGCCCCCTGAATCCAATTTTTTTTGGAAACATGTCCGTGTGTGTGTGTATCTGTATGTCTGTCTGTGAACAGCATAACTCAGAAACGAGCAGTCGGATAAACACCAAACTTGGGATTTCGGTCCAGTATCTTCCAGAGATGCGACACGAAGGTTTTCAGGAAAATCCCCGCACCCAAGATTACCCTTTACATGGAACATTTTTCGAAAATTTTAATTTTCTCAAAAACGGCTCTAACGATTTTTATTAAAATGTCATGTCTTTAAGATATTTTATGACAAATGAAATGTATATCTCGAATTTTCTGGGAATGTCTCCAAAAGAATTCTTCATTGTGAACGACTTTTGCATAACCGGTAAACCATAAAAGATATACAAAATTTTACTACACAAAAATGTAGATCGCGTTAAAATACACCATTTATGTCATATACATTTTTGTTGTTGAGTGAACCATTTTCGAGATATTGCTTGTTATTGCCTTAAATTTTCCAATAATTCTACTTTGCTCAAATTTGTTATTAATTTTTTTGTCCTGGTAATACAAAGAGAATGGAATACTACACATAGCAACCAGCTCTTAAAACATTTGACTATCGCTTAAAGACTACTATATTCCCCTTGCACCTACAAGAAAATTAGCAATAAGATAACAACTCGATTAGCATGAAGCATATGGAGAATAGGCGTTTGTAAAAATAGTTTGTACAAGAGTAGAGAAAGCCACGTGAGTGTAACACATCAGATTTTTATATCTAATAATAATCTAAATAAACATTTGCAGGAATAGTTACATTACACGTTTCCTTATAGATGAAAGAGAAATGTGATGGTCAAATGTTTAAGAACTAGACGCTAGTGCTGGCCTTAAAATTCCATCTTTTTTCCATGGAATTGCAGAAATAAGTGAATATTAAAAGGACTTTAAAGAATGACCAAGAATTGAAGGATTCGAACCATTAATAACGGATACGTAGTACGTTTTCGTCTATCGCTTAACGTTTAGCAGTTATACAAGATTATGCAGAATTCCTTCCGAATGAAGAGAACTTCAAAGATTATCCTCAGAAAATTCAAGATATACACTTTATTTGTCATGTAAATATCTTCAAAATATGGCATTTTAATAAAAATCATTAGAGTCATTTTTTAAAAAATTAAAATTTTAGAAAAATATCCCATGTAAAGGGTAGTTGGGGTTGGGAGATTTTCCTAAAAATCTTCGTGTTGTATCCTTGGAAGATACTGAACTCTGATACAAGTTTATTAGTTATCCAGTTTTTTGTTTTTCAGTTATGCTGCTCAGATACACACACACACACAGACAGAGTTTTTCTGGAAATGCTCTTTTTATTCATGGTACCTCAACACATGTATTTCCGGTAAAATCTCGGTATTGGATTTTTGGGTGGAATGCAGTACCTTCTCTACTTACTATGAACGTGGTAGAGAAAGTAAAAGGAATGCAAAATTATAACAAAAATTTTAAGTCCATATGTCATAAGTGAGCAATATAGACTCAGAGGTAAATATATTTACAGATGTTCACAGTGATATTGTAGCGGACCAGGTTGAGCGCCGAGGATTACATCAGATGAGGTAACCAGGCAGAAAGTGTTGAAACGAGGTTACCTCAACACGACCGCGCTAAGGAACGCCGAGTCTGGTCTTCTGTATGCATTTATACTACGGGGGTTTGACTCGAGGGAAGCAATGGTCAAAAGCGATTGTCGGAATGAATTGTCGGGAGCAATTGTCGGGATTGATTGTCTGAATGATTGTCTAAATCATTGTGGGAATCGACGTAGTAATAGGTTGAAGGGAGAATTTTATCACCGACGACCTGAGGTCCGCTTACCTTACACAAGTCGCCAACGCAACACGGGGTGAACAGGTAAGGATGTATCTCCTCTAAATTCTGTTTGCTTGCGGGGCTTCACCCCAATCTGAGTGGCCCACCTACGCGCCCTAATGTACTCACACTAACGCAATAATATAATCTATTGGTTCAATGCATCCCCTGTGCATTATTTAAATACCCCCATCCTAGAATGCCACCCTGGCCTACCTATCACCCCAGTACCAACGTATCCCTTATCTCTGAGCTATCACCCCTCTAGTGTAACCACCCCCGGTAGGGGTGTTACAATATTAGAAACGAAAGTTAAAAAGTTATGGCCATATAAAACGAATGAACGTAAACAGTCTCACAAAACAAATAATTGAATTCTACATAAATAAAAATAGACAACAAACAGATACTATGAAGTTGATTGTCGAAGTAAACGAAAAAAAAATTAAAATTGGCAGCAATTTCGCAAGAAGATATCCTAAACAGACTTATATCTAGAGTCATGCTGCGTAAGTGGCAAGATGACCAAGAGCACAAACCTAGGAATGAAACTGAAACAATATGGATAGACGAGAGAAAGAAAGCCCAAAACCAAAGTAGGACTTAGATGGAGGGATGAATTCAAAGAAAAACAAAGAAAAATCTCTTAGGACTACTTTGCGTAGTCCTACATGGGCTCATTTGCAATAATAATAATAATAATAATAATAATAACCTAAGACTATTAACAGGATAATTTGAACACCATTATTTACGGGGTTCCAATAATAATCCTTTTACTTCTTTCTCTACTACGTAGTTACACCGAACGCCCACACCAGTAACGTGTGCAATTCGTATTCGGGAGGTCCCGGGTTCGATTCCGGCGACCGCCCACTCTTAACTCATTGATTTTTCGTGGTTTCTCCGGATCGACAGACGAATGCTGAATTGGTGGCTGGATCATGGATGTGCCCTTTGTAGATGTTACTTTCCTGGCGTTCGTCGGGACTGCTGGGGGTTAGGGGCTCGTTTGTGGGGTCCAGCGGCGTTAGATGGGTTCCATCAGGAAACGTTAGGGTCCCCTTTCATGCTTGCACCCGTCGTCATCCAGATCTGATGGCCCTTTGGGGCTCTCCGGTCATCCCTCCACCCCAGAAGCCACGTTAGAAGCAAGAAGTGCCGTTGCGGTCTACTTGCAGTTCTCCGCCCCAGAGTTTAAACGTGTGCCAACGATTATTTCTGTCTTCTAGTGTGTCAACTATACCTTGTTGTTTACTTTGGAGGGAATCGGAAACAATATTCTTAGATTGGATATGACCTATGTGTTGCATAAATTCAAATTATAGTTAAGGAATCTCCTAGAGTAACTCTAGTCACAGGACACCCATAGAAGGGTAACATAGTTTTATTAACCGTTAAAAAAAGAAAAAGAACACGTTTTATGTTATACCTAAACCATCCAAAATAGTTCAGTAAGCATTTACGTAAGGACAAGACTAAGTGAACGCGGTATGAAAAGTTATATGCTGAAAGCAGCACGAGCTGGTGATAAAAGCATATTATGGTACACTAGCTCCCATTTATGCCGTCCCCGCAGCTTTGGGGGGCCTTCCACTGACCTTCACAGGTGCAGTGTGTGTAGCAAGGTGTGTGTGTGTTTGTTTACGTTTTCACGCATGCAGTGGCGTCCTGTGCCCACTCCTGGATTATTCACACATGAATGTATAACTTTAAGCAATAGCTTTACTCGTCATCACTTATAATAACTATGTTTAAATATATATCTAAATAAACCCCGTTTTGTACAATATATCCACGATAAAATATTTTTAACGGCAACATAATGTAAAGCTGCAATACATTATATTTTTTACTCTCAAAGAAAACGTCATATTCACTACACATTATTGGAATTATATGTCCAATCTAAATATGCAACTAAATAAAAAAATGTTTACAATTTCTCCAAGGAAACGTATTTTTAATAACGAAATAATGTAAAACTGTAGTAGATTATACTTTTGTTCTCAAAGAGGACACATTTACTAGACATTGTTGGAAATATCTGTCCAATCTAAATGTACATCCAAGTAAAGTAATGTTTCGCAAAGCTTTTCCATGAAAAAGTATTGTAATGCCATCATAATATGAAAGTGGAGTAAACTATACCTTTTACTTTCAAAGAGGACTCAGTAGTTTTAATGCCACTCTAAGGTAAACATTATGTAAATTATACTTTTTATTCTTAAAGAGGAAAGATTTACTAGAAATTACTTTAATAAGCTACACAATCTCCATTCTTCTCCAATACCTGATTTAGCTGCCTAGGCACTAAATCACTTAGGTGCTGAAAGTCCTCTGATCCTACTCGCAAATGTTCCCATATTTCATGACAGTGTTCGCAGAGAGCGACTATGGTTTTTTGTAGAGGTTGCCACACTTGAATCATTCTGACAAACATATTCCCGATGATGATGAGATCTGGTGAATTAAGTGGCTAGTCAAGAGCGAGAATACCGGGGTGCTCGACAAAGAAGTTCCTTACCGTGTAGGAGGTTTACTGAGCTGTCATCCTGCACAATACGAATAACAGGCGCTTCATCTGCAGAATCGATTGCCCGCACGCTAGGGATAACACCATCCTTCTTAAGGATAGTCACATACTCTTGAGCATCCATGTTGGCCGTGGTCTCCACGAGCTCACCAGGGCTAGTGAGCTAATCCACCCCAAGAGTGAACATGCGATGGGTCCGAATTTTCTAGTCACCTGTCGAAATCCTGGAGGCATTCGAGAACTATCAGGCCTCCAACATTTCATTTGGTGATTAGGTTCAGAGCAAAAAACATTTTCGTCCACGCATATGGTGGTTTCCCATACTTATCGAGTTGTCGTAAGCTCCTGCAGATCGAATTCCAGGCGCAGCTCTCGATGGCTTTTGGCGAGAAACTTTCCGAGCAGCAATCCGTGAATGAATGTGTGCCAAGTGGAGCTGTTTGAACACTAACTTGCAGTCCTAATTGTGCCACGGTATCTTTCGTTGTTTAAAAAGGCTGGTCTCTTACTGCTGTTATAACGGCACCATCGTCTTCTGGCGTGGTTTTATTTGGCCTTCAGTTTCTTTTTCTTTGATCTTTAAGACCCCCAGCCCTTTCTGCTTTTCAGGCATTTACCCGCCTTCGAATTGTGCGAATTCTGCATGGAATTGACCTGGCAACGTCTTTAAACAGCAAAGTGGCTTCTCATATACCCATAATTCTTCCCCGTTGTACTTTCAAAATGTTTGCACATATCGCGTGAACTACAGTTAACACACACCATTTCTTGGCGTACAAGAAAGGCAGAACGCTACAGACTCACCCCTCCCTGCTAAATACATGCCTGCTGAGAAGGTTGGTAATATGCTTCCCGAAGCTGTAGTGAAGGCATAAATGGAAGCAGGCATACCAGTTAAGAGGGTATCATGATAATTGTGCCCCAAGCATGATTTTGCAGTGGCAATAGGCTATTTATTTTTTTAAATAATAGTTTAATAAAATCGCACAAATATTTTTGAAACATATAGTTACGAAAAGGATTCCATATAAAGGGAAGTTTTGGATGGAAATATTTTCAATCATCATCTCGTGTCTAGAAAGGAGGTTAATAAACGCGCATACACCTTTGTATGCATGTTCACACTGCTCCAAAATGAAATGTTCGATAACTACCAGACTTGGTATTTAGGTTCAACATCTGCCAAAGCCACAACACAAAGACTTTTAAAGAAAATCCCCCAACCCGAACTAACCTTTACATGAACAATTCATGGATATTCGTTATTTCCCTAAAACTGGCTCTAAAGATTTTGATTACAATACCACATTGTTATATATTGGGGTGAGGCCAAACGCATTCCAGAGCAGGCGTGGGATAGTTATAACAAAATACACAGAATTTCACATTAATCACACACGTTGCCGCTACATCAGATACACAAAAGATAAAAAGTAAGAAATTGAAGGGAGATCCTACACACACGAGAATACATTCACACGATTTTACATACAACCTTACAGATCCAACACTCAGACGAAAAGTGAAGCTAACCACAACACAAAGCATTAACGCTCACCTCCTCCACTCCCCACCGCTAGCTAGGATCACCAGCTAGACGGTGGCGAGTCGCCACGCCAGACGAACTTCAAAACCCCAGCCGAAAGAATTACCTCAACAATACTGTCGCCAACGACGCAATAATGTGTGTCTGGCATGACAATATACACACATATACGCCATAATATATTCAAGATATTAAAATGACAACAAATGTCACGACATTTTGAATATTCTGGGAATAACCTTTGAAGACCTCTTCAGTTGGAAGGAATATTGTATAATGGGTACACCATAAGAGCTAAACAAAGACCTGCTTCATAAAAGATATATAGAGCTCCTTAAAACACACAATTTAGTTCCAACAAGTTTTTTTTAGACAGAATTAAAACTAGAACTTTTAACACAAGCATACTAATTTCATTTCGTATCACACGGAAGTTTTCCTTTGTACACTGGTGTGCAAAACCTAGGACGAGATGGGTAAATTAACATAACAAATGCACTACTTGGTGGAAGTAGATGAAGGTGCGGAAGCATGTACAAAGAAAGCTGGACGTCACATGGCGTGAGTGTAGCAAGCCTATAGTGCCAAATGGGTCTGATTCCGCAACGCCGGGCAGTTGATAAAACAGGACAAGACGGTGTGTGGCAATTAGCGAGCTGTTACGGTGCACTGTAGTGGTGCTCTTCATTGCAACATGACCCGTAGACACCATTTGGATGGCTTCACGCCGGGAAGAATCATCGGGAAACTAGAAGAAGGGCGAAGTGTGACGAGTGTTTCTCAGGAGTTTGGAATTGCTCACAGCATTATTTCACGGGCATAGGGAATCTTCCAAACCATAGGCACTGCTGTCCCAAGGAGAGGTGGTGGTCGACCACGCTCAACTACAACAGCAGATAACCGCTACATTGTGTAACAGGCAAGAAGGGATCCACGCCAAACAGCGGTTGCAATTGCAACCACATTTAACAGGACAGCACGCAATCTCACGATACATAGTGTCACCGTGACTACACAGAGGTGGTCTCTTTACCGACGGCCGTTACGTTGTGTTCCATTGACATCCGCACATTGGCGGCACCGTTTGCGAAGGTCCCAAGAGCATCAAAATTGGTACAACGAGGAATGGGGTCGAGTGCTCTTCTCGGATGAGAGTAGATTCAGTATAGGTAGTGATTCTCGGCGTACCCTTATCTGGCGAGAGGTGGGAACACGTAATAAACCCAGGAACATCCTTGAACATGATCGTTTTGGTGGTCTGGGTGTTATGATTTGGGGAGGCATAATGTTGCATGGGCGCACCGACATCCAAATCTTTGAACATGGTACGCTCACTGGTCAACGTTATTGTGATACTGTAATCCTTCCCCATGTGCGTCTTTTCAGGGGTGCAGTCGGCCCTGACTTCATATTTATGGATGGCAATGCGCTACCGCATTGAACAGCACAGGTGGAGGATCTCTTGGAACGAGAGGAAATTCGGTGAATGGACCGGCCTGCGCGTTTCCCCGATTTAAATCCCATCGAACACGCGTGGGATGCTTTGGGGAGATGCATTGCAGCACATCCACATGCACCAATGACCGTCCAACAGTTGTCAACAGCGCTGGTGGAGTAATGGAACGCCCTAATGGAACTGCTTACCAACCTTGTGGCCAGCATGGGAGCACGATGCAGAGCATGCGTCGCTATCCGTAGTGATCATACGCCCTAATAAGCACCATGTATCTGCTTCTGTAAATCTAGAGAGCTATCTTATGTCGTATTGACTTTAGTGTAGCTTATGGTCTATGAATAAAAGTGGAATTTCTGTTCGTCTCTTTGCATATTTCGTTTAGTTGCCTACTGTAGCATACCATAACAGTTCTCTCTATGTATGATTCAACTTTCATCGAGCTATGTTACTTTGCAGTGTCACAGCATACGCAGATTTCTTTCGTCTTTAGGTTTTGCACACCAATGTATTTGCATATGCTTAATAAATCGAGTTGGTTTGTTTAGTTTCTACTTTTCATTGCCTTTTTACATGATTAATTTCTCATGCCGGTCGCATTATATGTTGACATTTACAATCATCATAATTCAATTTATTGCAATGCGTTGGCTAGTTAACCTGTTTCTTGTGTTGGCAGCCGTGTACTTTCTGAATAATCGGTATTCTGAATAATCGATATGACCCGAGTAATCGATAAAGTTGCGGCAGTTGCGAATATGAATGAAATTAAATTCCAAGAGCTGGAAAAAATTCTGGAATTTGGCTAAAGGATAACATTGGAAGTGCTGCCAAACAAAAATCCAGAAAGCAGTATGATATAACACATAATCTCTTCTTGACTGGTGTAAGCAATAAACAAACCATCAAGCCATCTATGTTCTCACTGCACACCTCTATTGATCTCCAATTCTCTTAGTTGTGTTTGGACCTGGTATCAATATAATATTATTTTGTTATTATAAAAATTTCAGGGCTGATAAAAATAGTATATGCCACACATGTTAGATAACTATTTTGTGGCATAAGCCATTTCTGAGATATCGAATATTTCAATACCTTATACATTTTTACTTTCTCTACTACGTATAGCAAGTAGAGGAAGTATTGTATTCCACCCAAAAATTCGATATCGAGTTTTCACCGGAAATGCATATTTTGAGGCCCCTGAATAAAGCAATTAGGAAAAGGTCCGTGTGTTTGTCTATGAACAAAGGAACGAAAAATCGGATAAATACCGAACTTGGTATTTAGGTTCAGTAGCTTCCAAAGCTGCAACATGAAAATGTTCAAGAAAATTCCCCAACCCATACTTCCCTTCACATAGAAGATTCTCCGAATTTTTTTATTTTCTGAAAAATCGTTCTAACAATTTTAATTAAAATACCATATTTAAATATATTTATATTAAAAATAAAATGAATATCTTGAATTTTCTAGGAATTTCGAAGAAATTTTGTATTACTTGTATAAATGATAAACCTTAAGCGATTGATGCAAACGAACTACTCAAAAAGTGTACATCTCTTTAAAATAAACAATTTATTTCAAATAAGCTTTTTTGTGGCATAAGCCATTTTTTGGATATCCGTTATTCAAAGTTCGAATTGTTCATTTCTTGGTTATTCTCTTAGGTCCTGTCAACATTGATTTGTTTCTTGCGATTAGATGGAAATAGTATGAAATTTTAAGGCCAGCTTACCGTATGCAGTTCTTATACATTTGACTGTCACTGTTCCCTTTGTATATATAACGAATTGCGTAATGTAGCTATTTCTGCGAAGGTTTATTTGGATTAAAATGTAGTAGATAGAAAGATAAGCTTTAGTAACCATAGTCTGTATACCCAATAATAAGCAATAGAGGGTAGAGAAGATAATGTGAATGTAACAAATCAGATTTTTTAAAGTACTATGACTATTCACTTGTTTCTTTTCGATGTCGTGGAAAGAACATGGAATTTAAGATGCATGTAGCGACCCGTTTCTAAACACCTGATTATCGATTTGCTTTCTTCCATCACCATTGCACCCACAACAAAATGTGTAATGGGAATAATTCTGTAACCCTTTGTTGCAATTGATATGAAATATGTAGATAGAAGCATAACCTTTCGTAGAAATACTTTATGAAAGTACCTAAAATGAGCGATAGTGGGTAAATAAAGTCATGTGAATCTAACACATCAAGTTTTCTATTCCCGGTGCATTGCAACGCAGTTGTATTGTCAAAATTGATAAATTCTTCCTCCACTTTAGCCATGGGTTAGGAAAGGCAGTAAAGATATATTATTTCAGCAAGGTCTGTAACACAATAACAGCAACAATCGTAGAAGCAGAAACTGTCTTTGTTGCAAACGATTATAATGCTAATGTTAAGAGTGTGATTATTGTATTTGGTCAACGTTAGAACAAAAGATATATGGTTATACGGAATTTGTTGCAAACGTAATAACGCAGAGGTGGAATGAGTGGAACCATCACGTTTCTCTCTGATGTACTCCTTTTGGATACAAAGAGAATAGTTGCAGACAACCTGCACTTATCCTTCCGGCTTGTGTATACCAGGCAAATAATATAAAGAGAAAGAACGCTGAAGTTCTTGGATGCTACTAACATACTTCTGTTCCATTTCCTGTGTTTTTGGTTCTCTCTTCCTATTCTTTTCCATATTTGTACTCATGTTGAGTCGCTTGCTGTCTGCAATACATTCCACATTGCCAGCAGGCTCTGCCTCCGGTGTGCCTTGCGGTATGAAAATATTCCATAGATGAGACGGAAGAATCCCTTCCAATTTTGTCGAATATTGCAGACTTAAGGCTGCACTCAGTAATGGAACACGGCTTCACGACTCGATTACTTACGCAATAGAAGGAAGGAATTCTAGTTTGTACTGGAAGTTCTTCACTGCGGTGTACTATGAACAAAATTTCCTAAAATAGCACTTGATAAATAACTGGAACGAATGAAATATAACCGCATTCGCTTAAGCTCTGAAATAGAAGTAAAATATTAAGGTACAATTAGCTTTGATTTAGATGAAATTATTGTTATAATTTATAAAAATGAAGCTCAGATAGTTGTTTTAACTTAACCTTCATCACCAGTTATTGATCTTCAGTTTTCCTCTGAACAGCCTGTTTTTTCTAATTTCCCCCAAAATCAATTTAGGAAACAAACTTGAGTTTACTTTCAGCCTCGTACCAAATTTTATGCATCCAATATATAAGCATTACACCGTTCCTGCTTCTGCAATTGGATAAATATTTCTATATAATATATTCACGAAATGTAGCGATTTTAATTTTCGTACAGACCTTCACACTTTAACATGTATATAGTGTGTTTTATTCATTAAAAACATAAATTTATAAACTATATAATTTGAAAGCATAGTTTATTTACGGTTGTGACTGCCGCTTTGTCCCTTATTCAATGCACCCTTAAAAATGTAATTCTAACTGAAACGATCGATTAGTAAAAGGTTAGCAAAGAATGGCTATGTTGAAATGTATATGTATCCCAGATTGTTTTGAGACATATTTCCTTTTTCCTATAAAAATATAACTACACACACACACATATATATATATATGTATGATATAAACCTATCCTATTTTTATTTTCTCTAACAGTACATAGTAGGTATAGAAGATATTGCATTCGACCCAAAATTTCGATGTAGAAATTTCACAGGAAATGCATGTTTTCAGGCCGCCTGAATTAAAAAAAAACATTTTAGTAAAAGGTCCGTGTGTGTATGGGTGTGTATGTGTGTGTCTGTGAACACATAACTCAAAAACAAAGAGTCGGATAAATACCAAACCTGATATTAGGTTCAGTACTTACCAAAGATGCGACACGAAGATTTTTAATAAAATCCCTCACCCCAAATTACCGTTTACTTGGAATACTTTTCGATTTTTATTTTATTAAAAGTGCTTTTTGATTAAAATATCATATTTTAAAAATATTTCCATGACAATTAAAATGTATATCTTGAATTTTCTGGGAATAGTCTGTGAAGTCCTCTTTATTTGGAAGGAATTTTTTAGAATCTTGGATAACTGGTAAACGTTAAGCGATAAACGAAAACGCACCACACAAAAAATTCAGATCTCTTTAAAACACATAATTAATTTCAAGTAACCGTTTTTGTATAATCGCTTTTTACAAGATATCGGTTATTAATGGTTCGATTTGTTCAATACTTGTATATTCTTAAGTACCATCAGTTTTCACCATGGAAACATGTGGGATTTTAAGGCCAGCATAGCATCCAGTTCTTAAATATCTAACTATCGCTGTTCTCTTTGCATCCTAACGAAATGTGTAATGCAGATGTTTTTGCAAAAGTTTATTTGGATAAGAATGCAGTAAGTAGAAAAATAGGGTTTATTAAGAACAGTTTTATACCCACTAATAAACGATAGAGGGTAGAGAAAGCCATGTGAATGTATCATATCTTATTTTTATATACCATTTCTTAGCACCGTATAGTTCGTATACAATATGGATTTAAATAAAACCTTAAAGAACCACATACTTTCTTTAAATTATGTTCTAACGTTTTTATGTAATTTTATTCTGAGTGATAACAAACCCTAACTTCTTTTTCCTTGGTATCTTATTTGCTATTTTAGGGAACCCAGTTATAAAAATTGGCTCAAAGAGTCAAAAGAGTTAATTTTAATAAGTTCAAATTAAATATAAACCTAGAACTTATAATATGTGTAATAAATGCATGCATCTGTGGCCAGCAAATTGCCCCAATGTACCTTTTAGCAGTTAAATAACCCAGCTTAAAATACTTCTCCGTATTTTTTCTTTCTCATCAGCTTAGCTTTTGAGGGGAAATGAATTACAATTTTTCAACAAAAACCTCTATACTAATATAGTTGCAATTGAGACAGTATTAACAGTGAAGTGACAAATTGATTTTAATTATGAGTTGAAATAATATTAAAAGCCTTCACTTACATCATGATGGTCAAAGGATGGACGATCGTTTCAAGGCTGCTAAGGCCCCATCTTCAGCGTTTGTTAGTCGACTAAACTCACACTCCAAAACAAAGTGTGTAGAACCCATGAAGTCGAATGGGAGGACCTAGGAGGTAGTTTCTGGAACTGACAAAGGTGAATTAGAAAGCTGATGCACTGCCCTCTCTTGGTGTCTTGGAGACCTTGAAGTAGGATGGACTCCATATTCGTCTAATTTCTTCTGTGGTTGAACCAGAAGGTGAGTGACGTCATCCAACGGAGGAGTTTCAAAATTTTAAACTTGTGGATTGTTTTTAACAATAAATATTTTTTCCCAAGCATCCAAATGGGCTAAATTATGTATAGGTTTTAGTAATTCAATATCTTGACCAATCTCGTGTTGATTATTCCAAAAGTGGTATAAAACAGCTGATTTGTCAGTTTGTTTTAGTTTGATGTTTCTTTGGTGTTCTTTTAAACGAATTGAGAGGTAAGGTTTTGTTTTTCCAATGTAAAACTTGTCACAATGGTAACATTTTATTTTATAAATACCTGTAAGAGTTTTCTTATCTTTGATGTTAACATTGGCTTGTTTAACAAATTGTTAAGATTGAATCTATTCTGTGGAGCTAACTTTATTCCATAGGTCTTAAAAATATTTTCAAATTTCTTGAATAATTTAGAGTGATAAGTACATTTTTACTTTCTCTACTACGTATAGTAAGTAGGGGAAGTATTGTATTCCACCCAAAAATTCGATACCGACATTTCACCGGAAATACATGTTTTGAGACCCCTGAATCCAAAAAAAAGCATTTTTGGAAACATGTCCGTGTGTGTGTCTGTGTGTCTGTCTGTGTGTCTGTCTGTGTGTGTGTGTCTGTGAGCAGCATAACTCAGAAACGAACAGTCGGATAAACACCAAACTTGGTATTTAGGTTCAGTATCTTCTAAGGATGCGACACGAAGGTTTTCAAGAAAATCCCCCCACCCCAGAGTACCCTTTACGTGGAAGATTTTTCGAAAATTTTAATTTTCTCAAAAGTGGCTTTAACGATTTTGATTAAAATATCATATGCTTAAGATATTTTCATGACAAATAAAATGTATATTTTGAATTTTCTGGGAATGTCTCCAAAAGTATTCTTTATTGTGAACGACTTTTGCATAACTGGTAAACCATAAGAGATAGACAAAATTTTACTACACAAAAAATATAGATCGCGTTAAAATACACAATTTATGTCACATATAAATTTTTGTTGTTGAGTGAACCATTTTCGAGATATTACTTGTTATTCCCTTAAAATTTTCAATACTTATTTTCTCAAATGGGAATTCGTTATTCATTTTTTTGTCCTGGATATCAAAGAGTATTAATCTGTGGGAAAGGGAATGGTGCTGCACCTAGAAACCAGCTATTAAGAGATATGTATGTGCTTAAAGGCTACTGTATTTCCAAATTGCCCTTGTAAATATACATTCTCCTTACATCTACAAGAAAATTAGCAATAAGATAGACTCTGCAAATGTTTATCTCGATTAACATGAAATAGATGGAGAATAAGCGTTTGTATAAATAGTTTGTACAAGAGTAGAGAAAGTCATGTGAGTGTAACACATAAGATTTTTAAACAATGAAGGCTGTTCTTTGATGTTGTTGAGAGTGCTGATCTCTTTTATTTGTTTTTTATGTTTGTAACGTTTTACCATATTGTTGATAGACATGGGGTCAAAACCATTCTTTAAGGCTCTCTGTTGAATATGTTTAAATTTCCTCCAATATTCTTGTTTAGAAAGAGGTAAGTTGACAAGTCTATGAATAAGGCTGTGAAAAACAGCATATTGATTTTGTACAGAGTTGCAAGAATTATTCTTGATGTAATTGTCAACATGTGTAGGTTTGCGATAAACACCATATTCAAACTGATTGTTAATACTTAATATTTTGATATCCATGCTAAACTTTATAGAATTATACTGGGTATTCAACAGACCCAACGCAGTCTCAATTTGTGATTTAGGAACAATAGCTATATATCGTCCACATATCTGACCCAAAACTTGAATAAGTGTGGGTGAGAACTTGTAACTTTTGTCTCCAAAGAACGCATGTATAAATCTGCTAATAAAGGTGATAAAGGACTACCCATAGCCAAACCATGTGTTTATTGATAAATTTCTGTGTCATAAGTAAAAACGTTTTGATTTATGCCGATTTCTGTAAGTGTGATCATTTCTTTAACTATTTCTTCTTCAACATCATAAGTTTTTTATTAAATCAGGTAGTTTTTCAGTACATTGGTAAAGAGTGAAGAAACATCAAAATAGACTAAGGTGTCATCAGAAGATAGTGATACTGTTTTCAATTTTGTGGCGACTTCTACAGAGCTTTTAATGCTCAAACTCTCAAATTTTGGCGAGGAGTTGAATTCTTCCACCAGCCATTTTGCTAAAGAGAACCTATATTATTAATAATAAGTCTCATGCTGTGTTTGCTTTGTGAATTTTTGGTAAGCAATATAAATTAGGTAATGTCGGGTTATTGACCTTAAGAAACTTTTTCTTGGGCACTGGAACCAACAGACTCTTAGAGAGAGCTTTGTTAACAGCTGTTACACATTTATTAAGAGGATTTTTATGTATTACTGCATAATATTCTAAGCTTAGTAAGTTCATTACTCTGTTGTGATAGTCGCCTTTGTCTAGTATTACTATTCTGTTGCCTTTATCTGCTTTTATACAGACTACAGGTTTCTTGTTAAGATCTTTAACAGTTTTAAGTGAGAGCTGTTGACACCATATGATGCTTGTAATTCTTTTACTATAGGTGCACATTTCTTTTTTATTAAAGTTTTATCGAAGTCTGGCAATTCATTTGTGGGCTACAAGTTTATCTACTATATAATCGTTTGGACTTTTTGAAAAATCAACGCAGTTTTTCCACCATAGTTAAGTATTTGAAGTTGTTTCTCAGAAAAGGAATAAATGGAATGGTTTACCACATTTACATCTGGTTTTGATCTTGATATATAATTGTACCTAGTGTGATTCATGTTAATTTCTCTGAGTTTGAAACAAACCAAATAGAACAAAATGATAAGGCGAACAAAGGTACAACCCTAGTGAAAGTTAAAATAGCTATTCTTGTCTATAAATATAATGTATAATGTTAACCTTATAACAGTAGGGAGGTACCCGATTTTGTAGAAAAGTACACCTGGTTTGTTTCATTGTGTATAAAATATGTCTTTATTTTGTTGTAAATGTTCTGTATTCTATGTAATATTTTATGTATATGTGTAACTATATTGTACATTTCCTTGACACGCATATAGTTTGTCTATTTTATTTCAAATGTTCTATATTCTGTGTAATATTTATATTTATATGTAATTTTTGTACATTTCCTTTACCTGTTCTATGTTCACAAGCCTTTATGGCTGCTAGTGAACTCACAGAATACAATCCAATCTAATCTAATCTAGTTTATTTTTTAAGTTCAAGGTCTTTTTTTGCATGACCTTTTGTAATTTTCTATTCCAGATTATAAACGTATGCATTTCCTTACAACTAATGTTAACCATTACTGAATTCTACGTCGCGCCCGACCTGTTAGCTGAATAGATGGATGACTTTTGTTCGTCATACACAATGAAGGCCAGAAGTTATATAATTCCGGTTTCATTTAAAAACTGCCTCCAACTCTCCTGAAAATTTCCTCTCGTTTGGTCCCATTTGTAATCCCAATAACAAAAAAGTTTCTCGCTGACTGACTTTTCTACTGAATGGTATAGTATTTTCCGAAAATATTTAATTTAAAAAATTATAACGCTCATCTTATTAAAGGTAGAGGAATTCAAACTGGACGGGTATCAGCACAGTGTAGCTAAAACAAAGATATTGTTCCGTTCTACCCTTTAGTCTATTAGTTACTGCGTGATAAGCGTGTAAACAGCAAATATCGGACCTTTACTGCAAAATTCGTTTTCTTTAGAAATTCGAGCACACAGAAATCTATAAAGGCTCTAAAAATGATATAGTCTGATAGAGAAAAATATTCTGCATAATATAATATGTTCTAAACTGAAATTTATAACAAACTCAATATTTACACCATGTTATTACTTATTGGCAAGTTGGCCAAAGCGCGAGAGTAGAAAAGGACGAAGTTAATGGCAAAATGTATGCTTTAGATAGAGAAAGAGATATTTCATTTACCAACATCCTGTCTTTTAAGGTTGAGACAAGCTTTAAATACCAAGTTTGCTATTTATTCAAGATTTTGTTTTTGAGTATTGCTGTAAAACACACACACACACACACACACACACACACACACACACACACACACAGTAGGGACGATGGTTATGTGATGGTGAAGGCTGGATGCGCACTGGTTATCTGGACAGTGAGCGAGCCCCCAATTCTCGGGCATGCGCAGTGAGTTTCATCGCTTCAGTCTAGTGGCAGCAGAAGTTCGAGTAACATCTCTCTTGCCAGCCGTTTGTTGATGCTACCTTGAACGTTGTGTTTATAAATAAAATTAGTTATATGATTCTGCAGAGGCGTTATTTCAGTTTCTGCATTGGGGGGGGGCAAGATTGCTTGGAGCAGTTTCACAAATGTCCATGTGGATTGTAGCGATATATTTGGCCTAAAAGAAAATGTTTTATTTTTTAAATGTGAAATATTGCTATTAATATTACAGTTGTAATGTTTCATTTGGTAGAGCAATAATGTTGCGTGTAACCTAGGGGAGGGGGCCAATTGACCCCCTGCCCCCTAAATGACACCCCTGTGTTTCTGTAATTAAACTTGGATTGCATACAGGTATTGTGCATTTTGGTGTGTTTATTAGAGGTTTTGCCTTCTGCAACGTTTTATGTAAAAATAATAAAGGTTAATATAACACAAAATGATGGGAATAAATACAAAGAAATCGCTAATGGAAAAACTAATTACTACCTTGCCTCTCAGATCTGTCTTGGTGATGGATAACGCAACCCTACCATTGTGTGCAGTTGGAAAAGACCCCATCGCCTCATACCAAAATACGATGCAGAACTTGCCCCATTCCATGAAAGGATGCTAAGTTTGGAGCTTTACAACCCAAGTAAGGGTCAAAGCCTATTCCGAAAATTTACGTTGATAGTTTGTACGCCATGCACACAATGTTCTCCGATTACCGCCCTAGTCTTCGAGTCTTAATCGAGTAGAACTCATCTGGGCTGATATAAAGCAATGGGTAGCTTGGTAGAACATCCTTTTAAACTACATGATGTTATTGATTAAGCTTAGCTAACAACATGTTGCGGACATTAGCATAGAAAAGTGAGAAAATGCCTCTCAACACATTAAGTAGGAAGACAAATACATTGAAGAAGAAGACCTGTTTGAAAAAGTCTTAGAAGGTTCTGTAATCCAGGTTAGGAAATATAGTGACAGCCAACGAGAAGATGACTGATGACGATGAAAGGGAAAGTCTTGCAGAAGAAAACACGGTGGTGATATTTCTGGTGTAGAGTGTTTATCACACTAATAAAGCCCCTGCTAGTTTACGACAATGCATTTACGTGACAAGGTTTGTGTATATTGCGTAAATATAAAAGAATGATAGAGCAATCTGACAATAATTACAATAAACCAGACATGCAGTGGTGTAGTGTTGTATGTTTATGTCGTATCAGCAAAGTTCCACGGCTTCCAGCAGGCAGGCGGACAGAGAGCTGCCTGGCGTTAGGCATAGACTCTCTTCAGTGCGCGAGGAAAGGTCACCGGCACAGAACCATTGTCCCTACTGTACTTATTGCGACACATACGTACCTTTTTCTAAAACAACTGATGTGCTACATTCACATCACTTTATCTAATTCACACACATCCAGCTCAGAGATGGCGAAGAAGAAGGTCCGCTCTGTCGCCGCTCCTGCTAAGGCAGGAACCTCTTCATCTCCTCCGGTACCCGCCGAGGAGAATTCGCCGCAGCCGCCGCAGCCTAGGGCAACCTACGCATCGACCGCCGCTTCGCCACGTGCCAGCGTAGCTTCGCCGGGACTGCCTCCGCAGTTACCGCCAGCTTCACCGCAGCCAACACCGCCGATTCTGGATACTTTCCAGCCAGCGCAGATACAGCCTGTGCCTCATGGGAGGTACAGCGCTGTGATCCGAGGGGTCTCGAAGGACCTGCCAGTCAGGAAGCGGCCTTGAGGGCGGGCCTGCCCTTGATAGGGCGGTGCTTACGCATAGAGGCCAGCCGAATGGAACGCCAGATTCGAAACCGACGCTGCTGTGCCTACGGGCACAATGAGAGCTCCTGCACGGGGAAACCAAGGTGCCACTACTGTGGCGCTTCCAGCACCACGTCTTCGTGCACGCAACACGACCTTCGCCGCCGACGCCGCTACTGTGCGACCTGTGGAGGCTCGAATCATTTCACCGGTCAAGCGCTCTGTCCCCCGCACCCTCGCAAGAAGGCAACGCCAAAGCCACCAGCACCAATATCACAGCCACCAGCCCTCCACAGACGCCGCCACCAGCACCATCACCAGCGCCGACACCAACATCTTCAGCACCGATCATCGAGGAAGTCCAGGACCTACGCGACGCCGTTCAGGATCTCCACGCGGAGTTCCTGAACATGACGACGAAGCTGACAGCCCTGGAGGAACTCATCAGGGACCATCAAGACACCTCAGCTGCTCAGCAAGTTTTTCTAGCTGGGCAGTTCGAGACCATCACTTTTAGATTCAGCACCATCGACAAATCCATCCAGACCTCATCTTCAGCATCAGACGCCATTGCACAACACCTAGACTCCATCGACATGACCATCAGATCTCTGGAAGCACAGCAACACGAACTCCGAGCTCACTTCCAGCGGCCAGCCAAACCGGAGGCACCAAGCAACCGCCGAAGGCCTCCTATCAGCATATGACACGCTGAGGAATTCAGAAACCGAGCACTGCATCTTTAACAGAAGTAAGTTCTGCACCAACCCATCTCCACAATCACCATCCAAATTCCTTCCCAAACCCTCGCCATTTTCACTAGGTTGCAATCAGGTTTCATGGCTGTAACCTAGTAGCTACCTTTACCCGCTCCAGCCCATAAGGCGGAGACATCCATCTCTCACATACTAACGCGGATGCTATGCGGGACCGCAAAAAGCCACGCCATTCCACTTTTTCCTTCTTCATTTTTCCACCAGTGGAGGAATTTTTAGTGGGTATGCCGACTGTTGGTGAGTCCCACACTCTCAGTCCCGACTCCCATCGGGGCTGGGGTCAGGGATTAAATCATTTTCTCCTCCACTCGAAAAAAATCTAATTCATATGGTTTATGTTTATATCTTCTACAAACTATTCTTACGAAATATTTTTTACTTTCTCTACTACGTATAGTAAGTAGGGGAAGTATTTTTCTGTATACTTCATTCTACTTGATTTAGCTGTCTCAAAGAGAGACTTGGCTAGCTGACGCCAGAGGCGTACCACTCCGTACAAAGTAGCACAGCAAGAAAGGTACAATAGGTGATTTGAAGTAGCACATCAGGTAGTAATGTGGCCAACTGTAGCAGTTCAAGCAACTGATGTATGCTTAAAAGATTTGTGACTCACGTCATCTATGTCAAAACCGTAGCAAATATAACTCGATATGCTGGCGCTCTCTTCTTAGGGATCGAACGTACTGAGTGTTCATTTTATTTTGAATTTAAGTTCCGTTGTCCAGCATATTGGGCAGCGCTGACTGGCAATCTTTCGGTCTTCAAATATTAGTGAATTCGTACACCATGTGGCAGCAACTGCTATGTGCTAAGTTAAAGGTTAGAAGGAAATGAGGTGGAAAAATGGGGTTCATGACATTATATTTTAAGATTTTATGAAGCATTAATATCTGCAATTGCAGAGTGACAGGCGGAGAAGGTAACAAACTAAATAGCTTTACATGTTTTGAATAATACATTTACTTTGTTGTAAGAAACATAAAAATTCCCTTAAATTGTAAACAATTTTCCAAGAATTGACATAACGAAACTTTAAACAATGATTCAATACATTCTCTGTAAGCATGTCCTCACTCTCTTGACCAAATTATGGAAGATAGCCTCAAGCATTACGGGCTTGACATCTACTCGTTATCTCCTGGAATGTGAATTCAGCTGCTGGTTCGGATTTTCGGGGCGTTAGCAAACACTCCGTTCTTCAGATAAACTCTGAGAAGAAAATCAGATGGTTTCAAATCTGGGGATCTCGGAGGCCATTGAGGTTTACTGAGAATTCTTTTGATTATAACATTACGTTAAGATTAATTGTCACGGTCCGCATCTCTCGCAAAATATCTCTCGCTTAGTCTTACTGTCTCCACACATTTTCCACCACACGAATTCTGTTTAGCCTAAGTGAGCTATGCACCTGTTGTAAATAAGTCAGTGAGAATAGATAAAATAGGAAACTCTTTTGGGCTGGGAGATTGACAGAGAAAATACAATACGTACAAATGACAGATTACTTATATCTTAAATGTTTCAGGGCAAGATGTTTTATGTCCACAGTAACATAAGAGATAAGCTAACTCAGCAAGCGCCCCATTCCAGCTTTGCACACATCCAAACTATTGGGTGCTCGTTTTAAATTGGTCCTGCCGTACTCCACTCTTCCTCTAAGTTATGTCACTATTTTGATGCGAGTTTCATCTCAGAGGTTGCAAAGCGGAGGAGGAGGACTATAGGATTTTTAAGGAGTCAAGTAACTCGTCTTATGAACCAATCTAATGCTCGGCACAGTGCACGACTTGCCTTGGATTTATTTTTCAGGTATTTGTGTAATGCTAGTCACTATGGCAGTAGAAAAAATGTGCTGTCAACAGTCCATTTCATTTGAAAACAGCCGATGTTTACAACTCGCATATTACACAACACTGCATTTTCATAAAAGTCAGATAATATTCGAGTTATGGGCGCCGGGGTAGCGCAGTGGTTTCGTTGCCGCCTGGCGTTTCGGGTGGCGATTCTATGTCGGTCCTATCCACACCTTCACCTCTGACTTGCTCATGTGAAGTATCCCCAACGTGCTTCGGGAGTTCACGGTAAAAGCTGTAGGTCCTTTCATTCCTCCGCCATCCTCACCCTACCATCGGAGGTAAGGGATTCCGCTCACAGAAATGGTTTCAGCCATCGCTTGTTGGAATGAGGTATTCGCCGAAGACCATATGGAGAGTATTAAAAACACATTCAAATTATCAGTATCGTGGTGGTTAGGGAAGGCGAGTGGGTGGGTTACTTTTCTTTCATTGGCTTATACGTACCCGTTTACTCAATTTATTACTTAATCACTGTTCCCACTAGATGATTTAAACATGATTTTCCATCTTTTCTCCCCACTTTAGCTTTACCTGACGTTTACCTGTATTGTTTCATAGTTAAAATTTGGTCAAACATTTTAGAAACATTCAAAAATTAGTTTTTCTGTCCAAGAAATCTTTGAACCTTAGCTTCAATTAAATACAATGAGTTTGGCTCTAAGAACACTTTAAAGCTTTAACACGTGACCATTTAGTTGTCAAAGAGCACACGGCCCAATGCGTTGTATTTACTGGCAAAACATGGGCAATTTTCTGGCTAAAGTGCGCGAAGCTAGGTCAAATTTGTTCAGTTAGACAAAGGTAATTTATTTCTATTTCCCTTTTTCTTGTTCCTTTTGTTGTGTTTTCTTTATCTGTTGTTTATTTTGTCACCCTATTGTATCTTAAATATGCATGTACGGTCAATGACCCATGCACTAAATACTTGTGTAATAACTTCAATAATTTGAAACCAATAAAGATACCTTATCTATCTATCTATCTACTTCCAATGTCTTTTACTCGACTTTGATTTTCTTACACCATTGTTCATTAAAAATGTTCCATACGATTTAGTTTGTGCTCATAGAAACTCAGAAGAGAATGAGCCTTATATGGTTTTTGCTACACTTTTTAATTGCTCAGGATATCATTTAACTATTTCGACCACTTAGAATAATTTGTTACAAAATCTATATCCAAATATTTAAACACATTTCTGCAACAATCAGTAGTGTGAAAAATATCTATATCATTTGTGTGTATTGTATCTAAATATTATTTTAGTATTTTCATTTTTTCAAAAATACTATTTCTGCATCATGAGAGCAATCCTGTTTGTTTAGTATAATAAAAGAAAATAGTTTTCTTAAAAATTAATAAAAGTATTCAAAAACACTTATAATCGTGGAGTAGCATGTGGCGAAGTTTTAAAAACACTTAGATAAAAGCTGCAAGATTTAGAAATATTCACCAAAGGATGCCATTAAGGAGAAGCTTCTCCATCTCCGTCCCTCTCTCTCTCTCTCTCTCTCTCTCTCTACCTCTTTCTACAAAGAATGTTTCCTGATATTAGGATAGCTTTAAGGCCTATTTCTGACAGAAACCAGCCATAATGTCTTAGAAAGTAAATGCAGAATAAAATCAATAAAAGAACAAAAAATGAAAAGTGAAAGAAGCAAAGGAAGAGGGAGTGGTAAAGCTGTTTTAACCTGACGGAAACCGGGAGTAGAGAAAAATGGTTTTGAATAAAACCGGAGAAACACCCTTCCCTCTTTTCTTTGTAAGGAAATAAACTGATTACACGCGACATAAAATAGTGTGTGTTATGTTTATTCATCATTGGTTAGAAAACGTGCCTTATGGCTATAAAGTAATTCTCCACAAGTACCGTTGAATGCAGATAACGTGTTTGAGAATAGGTGCATTTACTTCCTTTGTTTGGTTATGTATTTCCGTAATTCAAGGCTAGATAAGCCATTATTTATTAGTATTTAAGTGGCAGTTAAGAGAACTGTGTGTGTGTGTGTGTGTGTGTGTGTGTGTGTGTGTGTGTGTGTGTGTGTGTGTGTGTGTGGAGGGGGCGTGGTGATGAAAGTGTAGTTGCATGCTATATGTTTATAATTACTTCATAATCAGACTAGTTATTATTAAAGGGCATCAAGGACATTCATATTCTTCAACTACAAAAATATATTACCATTTCCGATACTTATAATTTCGCCATCATAAAATATAGGTAAGGTATGAGAGGTATTTTGCAATGAATTGTTTAAGGAACGAAGACAATGTTAAAAACCTTCGCTTGCGGATTTAAAATGTACTGAATTCGTGTATGTATAAGGAAAACATTTGCCAGTTTCTGTGTCTCTTCACTATCTGTGTTTCTTCACTATACATATATAAACAATGACCAAACCATCGCGTTTAAAATAAACACATCAAAGTAATATTTAATGGAAAACCTATCGATATATTTTGAAGTTTATGTCAATTTTCAAAGGACTAAAAATGACGTACAAGTTCTGAATACTAAAAGTTTAAACACATTGCAAAAACAATGAACAAATGACGCTTAGTTATCCTCTTAGAATGCACGTAGAGTACAGCAAAAATAAATCTGTTACATTCACATGACCTTCTCTACTCTCTATCGCTTATTGGTGGGTATACAAAATATTCTTATTAAAGCTTATTTTTCTATTTGCTTCATTTTAATCCAAATAAACCTTTACAGAAATAGTTGCATTACACGTTTCGTTATAGATACAAAGGGAACAGCGATAATCAAAGTTTAAGAACTAATGCTATACGCTACTTTAAAATTCCATACTGTTTTCATGCAATCGCAAGAAACATCAGAATGTTGAAAGGACTTTAATGAATGACCAAGTAATGAACAAGTTGTCATCTATAACGGATATCTCGGAAATGACTGATGTCACAAAAGTAGTTATTTGAAATAAAATGTGTGTTTTGAAGAGATGAACATTTCTTGTGTAGTACGTTTTCTTCTAGCGCTTAACGCTTACAAGTTATATAAGATTATACAAAATACCTTTCGAATGAACAGGACTTCAAATGCTATTTCCAGAAAATTCAAGATCTACATCTTATTTGTCATATATATATCATTAATATATGGTATTTTAATAAAAATCGTTAAATATTTTTTAGAAAACAACAAATTTTGAAAAGTGCCCCACGCAAAGTGTAGTTTGGGTTGGGGATTTTCTTGAAAATCTTCGTGTCCCATCTACAGAAGTTACTGAACCAAAGTGCTAAGTTTGGTGTTTTTCCAACTTTTCGGTTTTGAGTTATGCTGTTCAGTCACATACACGGACCTTTTTCTAAAAGTACTTTTTTAGATTCAAGAAGCTTAAAAAATGTATTTATGGTGAAATATCGGTATGGATTTTTTTTTGAAATACAGTATCTCCTCTACCTACTATGAACATGGTAGAGAAAGTAATATACCTCTACCAGAACGAAATAAAGGCCAAGCCAAACACATGACTGACAATCGAAATACCGATCTAATATTTTATAACGCCTGACTTTTTATAAAACCATTACAGTAAAATATACAATTAGCACTAAACCTCTAAATAACCTCTAATAAAATACCACGGGTTATACCTATAGTGAGGTTTCTGGATGTGGAGGTGTTCAATGAAGTTAAGAAATTTTCTTTTATTTACCATATCTTTGTTGCATTTAAGTGTTTTGCAATGGAGGGAGAAATTTAGGACATAACCTTACGAACAACTCAATGGATGTTTTTCACCTTCGAGAATATTGTTAACAATTATTTACTGTTTTAACGGCTAAACATTGGTGGGAATTCTTCAAGTGTTCAAATTTTGAGATATGTCTTTGAAGGAAAGCAAAAGTATTTATTATGTTCATCTATTAAACTAATCAAAATCATTCTACAGTATTTGGATACTTCGTTTACTAATAGAAGATACAAAGATGACATTTCCAGTGTTCAGATGGTCAGAAGAGGTTGATTAGGGAGAGCAAAAAATATAGAATGCGCCTACTTTTCACCTAATATTGCAAGTACTTTGAATTTCCGATGTTTCGTGTTAACCAGCATTAATGTTTTACCACATTGCAAGTCGTCATTAACATAAAATAGCTCGAATACTTGAGATGGCTCTGAAAGTTCCTTGGGATACTTGAATAAGATGAGGCTTAATGCACATGTGAATATCTCCATTATACCTCGGTTCGAGTCCCGCCATGACACTGAATTATTCAAATTTTGCTCAACTTTTCAACCCAGTGCCTAATACGGCAGTTATGAATGAAGATCTAGTGTACCTATAAGAAGTTTCCAAAAGGGAAACTAATTTTCTTGTGAGTTGGAATTAAATTAACCTATGTAGGCTGCTGTACAGTAATGAAAGGGGCAATTTAAGGTACACTGTCGTGCATAAAATGTGGCCCATTTGTGTTTTTCTCTACGTAGGGCTTTCATCTTCCGGTAACCAACTTTTGACACCGCCCGGCCGCTATCAGCTCCCTATATGACTGGCCTGAAAAATAGTTCCTGAGCATAAAAACTAACCAATGAATGAAGTTTATAATCTGTGTTAAATGAAGGGGTGATTCGGATACCACAGCTATGAAAGAGTTTCGCTAAATTGGTATACAAGGAAAGGCTAAACCAATTACAATATAATCCGGTCTTCTACAGGAAGGGGTAAAGCATAATTTGTATGTGTGGTTAAACTGAGCGACGAACTGCAGCACTTACAGATATGAGAGCCTGCATCAGCGACATGGAGACGAAGGTTACCTTATTGCCGCTACTAAACTACAATAAGAAACCTGGCATAAAGAAAATAGTAGTATAGCATAAAAATATAGGGTTTAAGTTGTAATGTTACCCTGCAGCACTTCGGTCATACTTTGGGGGAGGTAAAGTACCCTGCCAATCCCGTGACTAGAATTAAGCTCGAAAAACTAGGAGGTACTCACGCTGTTAAGGGGTGAGGCTGGATTTTGTCAGTACTAGCATAAACAGCTGTGTTCCATTATTGACCACATTTTATGCATGTTAGGACTCATATTGCATCAAGCATTTTTCTTATCTCTAAGAGTTATTCCATTTATGAAATTATATTTCTTTAGGCTTTTGTCTTCTGTACAGTACGGGATATATATTAGGTTCCATCCAAGATTTCGATATTGAGGTTTCACCGAAAATAACTTTTGAGGTCTCTGGACCCCAAATGAGGTATTATACTATGTTATGAAAAACAATATTCGCCTTGCACCTATAAGAAAATTAACAGTACGATGTGCAAGATTTTATATCGATTAATATAAAGTAGATGGAAAATAAGCATTTATGAAAGTAGTTTGTACAAGAGTAGAGAATCATGTGAGTGTAACGCTCAGATTTTTTAAGATGCTGTCACCATTAAATTTTTCCTCGCGATGTCATGGAAAGAGTATCAATTTTAAAGTCAGCATACAGCGACACGTTTAAGTATTAAGTGTTTAAGTATTTAATTGTTGTTGAAGCCCCCTGTATCTTTCTTGTACCCGCAGTACAATTCAAATATTTACCTTGTTTAACATGCACATAGAAAAATGAAACTTTATAGGAATAGTTTTTAGAAGCTATTTAAAAGTAAAGGTTTGGTGTTAGTGAAAGTCATTCGAATGTATCACAGATTTTTTCCTGCTGTTCCGTTTAATTTTACAGTATTTCCAGCCATACACTGAGGAAACAATATATTTGCTCTTTTACATTTCCTGAGGTCTTGCAAAGTGTATGCAAAATCAGGTCCCACATATACTGGCTGATTTTTAAACATTTGATGACTGTCCTAGCTTCATGTATTCTCCTGTATAACTACAGCAGAATATGTATTGAAACAGTCTCGGCCAGTATTTAATAGCACAACAGGAACAAGTACACAATTTATTTGTTCGATAATTTGTAGAATATATATTAAAATAAATTATAATTGACAGAGAATTTCGGATTGTTGTAACGCACCACATTTTTCCATTGTAGTATGTACCTATTTCCTTTCTATAAATTCTTAATATACAAGACACGAAAAGTTACACGGGCACAAACTTTCAAATTATATATTTCTTTAGTTGCATTTATACATGGCTTTAATTACATTGGACTTATTGGCAGCCTTTCTTTTGAAACTTATTGTCTATTGGCAATTGTCATTGGGTTTCTTGTACTTTTTGGGTTTTAATCATTATATCACACAAACACACACATTCACACTCTCATTCATACTTCCAGACTTTGGGGAGGACAGGGAATAATCTTGATTAGAGAAAAATTCCTACCTCCCTACCAGGGAATCTGGTTACATCACCGGAATTTTCTGTTCCTTGATTCCTTACATTCTCATTTCACTTCACCTTTTATCTGCTTGGTCTATTTCAGGGTTAAAAGTGTCGGCTGGAGATTCGACGTTGCAGGGGGAAAGGATGCTCTTTGTAAACCTTCGTCCCCGGAATGGGGCCTGTCTCCAAATTCCGGGCCCGCTAGCTGCAAGCCCGCAGGGGGAGGGGACATAAACACCAACAGGATCTGAGCTGTCTACCCAGTACCCTTGGACCTCAGGAGCAAGCTCGTGGGGCTTTTCCATTAGGGCAGCACCAATTTTATCTTCCCCCCTGCGTGGTCGAAATCGGAGCAGGACACCTACCCCCCTGTCTCCTGCCACGCAGGGATGGAAATGGCTACGTCACTTACGCGCGTCAATCCAATAGGGAGAACTCTATCAGGAAAGACTACCAAATAACCATCTAGGCGTCTCATAATCACGCATGGGCGGTAAACCAACCAAGCCTAATCTCCCATGGGTGTTGGGAACCACTGCCCCGCCGAGTTCAACCCAATCCATACACCTCCCTTACGGGAGGGGCTCGAATGTTCGGCACAGCGTACTTCTAGTAACGTCGGAAGTACCACTAGTGCTAGGGGTCCGCATCATTCGCACCACGGTAGCTGAAGGGGTCAGACACCCCGTACAGATAGGGGAAGCTGGTTTCCAACTGAAATCCGGGGAGTTTCAATCTGTAAAAGATAGATACCCTACCTCTGCGCTGTCATGCCTCCTGGTCCAGCCGCTCTCTGTCTCCTCTCAGCTCACCCGTCCCTCCCGGGAGCACCCGTCAGTGGCTTCAGGCACAATGTAGGTAGAGGTGCTAAGTACCCCCCCCTCGAGTTAGTCCTAGTCGCTTAAACAAAGCCCTTCTGGACATTTATATTGATTAAAAGATGACTAACATGAGTCAATCTATCATACGTATACCGTGTATTTCATCACACACCTAAGAATTTAACGGAAGTACTAACGACGGGAAATGCACAAAAAATCGCAGAAACTGCAGTAGGTTACCAAATAAATCAAGCTCAAGGGCTGGTAAGTTGCATGCAATGCAGAAAACACGCAACACGCTCGAGTTTAAGACTTCTCTTATATTAAATGATTATCTGAGAAAAATTGTTAAGGGGCAGGCAACTTGGTGCATAATAAAAAATATCTGACAGGCTTCTTTGTTACTTTGTCTACTACTATAGTAAGTAGGTGAACTATTGCATTCCACACAAAATTCGATATCGAGATTTCACCGATAATACATGTTTTGAGGCGCCTCGAATAAGAAAAAGCATTTTTTACAAAAAGGTGTGTGTGTCTGCTTGATTGTGAACAGCATAACTCAAAAACGAAAAGTCGGATAAATACCAAACATAGTATTTAGGTTCAATATCTTTTAAAGATACGACACGAACATTTTCATAAAAATACCCCATCCCAAACTACCCTTTATATAGGACATTTTTCGAAAATTTTCATTTTATAAAAAATGGTTAAAACGATTTTGATTAAAACATGATATGTTTAAGATATTTTCATGCAAATGAAATCTAATATCTTGAATTTTCTGGGAAGTCCTCAAAAGTCGTTTTCATTCTGAATGAATTTTGCATAACTGGTAAACCGTAAGAGAGACAAAATTTTACTATACAAAAATTGTAGATCTTGTTAAAACACATAATTTATGACATATATATTGTTTTTGTCCAGTGAACCATTTCCGAGATATTCCTTGTTATTTGTTTGAATTTTACAATATTTATACTTTTTCTCAAATGGGAATTCTTTATTCATTTTTTTGTCCTGGAAATGCAAAGAGAATGGAATGGTCCACATAGCAACCAGCTCTTAAAAGATTTGACCATAACTTAAAGCCTACCATATTCCCCTTGCACCTACAAGAGAATTAGCAATAAGATAGTTTCTGAAAATTTTTATATCGATTAACATGAAGTAGATGGAGAATAAGCGTTTGTGAAAATAGTTTTACAGGAATATAGCAAGTCATGTGAGTGTAACACATCAGATCCTTTTTATAGCAGATCTAAGATGTCATCTAAGAAGGTCATAGATCATAAGATCTAGAAGGTCTAAGATCATAACAGATCTAAGAAGGCATAAACAGCAAAGTTTATGCGTTGCCAGGATCGATCGTAATAATGACAAATGTGTTATTTTTGTAGATTCTCTAAATGAAGGTGACTTTAAAACAAATACTCTCTCTCATGCAAGAAACAGGGCCGTCACAAGGGTGGGTCGAGCCGTGCCACCGCCCACGGCGGCGGGTGCTATGGGCGGCAAAATTTTAAAACATGATGAAGTTATTTGAAAATGGAACGGAATTAAAAATTATGCATAAATTTTTGCGAATGTTTGAAGATTTTGAATTTCTTTTTATTTATTTATTATTTTTCTTTATGAAACTGGTGACAAATGAAGCGCCAGAGTTGGTCACTTTGGATCAATAAGCATCACGTTTATGAAGAGGAGGTTTCAAGCCACTATAGTTTTATTCCTTCCTCCTGCGGGTGGTATCCTCAATAGATCTCTCCTAGGTCGCAACACACGAGGTGTCCCCGTTTGTTGTACGCCCTATACCTTATAATAAAGTTGATTATTAACCATGCAGTCGACCGTTAAGTATGTTTTCATCTTGTGTATGTTTTTAATTTTTTAATCTGACATAGAGGTAAACTCGAAATTTTGAATAGTTTTAGTTACTCTCCAATTTGTATCTTTCCTTCGAATAATCTTGTTCTTTCACCACCATATCTTACAGCTATGCCGTAAACACTGTCCACTGCAGTGCGTCGTATCAATTGCGACTGAAATGACTGCTTTGCACCGCTGTCCGTGCAGTGGCTTTCCTCGTAGAGCAACAGTGTGCTCACTGGCCTTCGTTGGTAAAGGTTCCAGGTTCAAATACTGCCACTTAAAGGTAGTTTTTTATGCTTAGTAAATTTAACGAGAACTGCTATTTTGACATGGAAGTGTCGTTTCACTTAATTAGTATAATTATGTGAATTTCTTAAAACTCAAATTGTCACTTGTTAGAACATGCTTTAATGAACATTATAAATAAATGCAAGAAATGAATAAAAAAACTCATTTATTAGCAGGCGTGTTTAGAACTTTCGACGATCACCACGACTATCCCTTGCGCTACTAGAGCATGTTAACAACGCGCACCATCATAGCCCTAATCAGGGTGCTGGTAAATACCATATCAGCACCTGCATTTCGCATCGTCTTTAAAATACAGGGTTGCCTAGTTACCAATCCGCAGAATGAGAAGACTCACGTGGTATATATACATTATGTGAGAAATATAATATTATGGAAGACTAACATTGGAGATAAAAATTGGGTTAAGTTTGAAAGCGCGAGTGTGGGCGGCACTTGGAATTATCACACTGGATGGCAAAACTCCTGGAGCGGGGAAGCAAGATAACGTAAAGGATAAATTAACCGAAAGTGGAACTTAATCTACATAACAATATAACCTACACATACAAAAAGGATAGTCAACGTGTTTGTGGTAACTTTTGATTTTGAATGCTGAGTTCTTATTTTTAACGTGATATCTGGCAACATTGAAGCCAAAAAGCTATATTTTAATTGTTTGTATTAAGGTGCAAGCCCGCGGGTGTATTTGTTTAGTTGTGTTAAACATCCCTTACTGATATGGGACAATAAACATTGAATACTGATGATCATGTACGGGAATTTCCAAGCATTAAAGCCAGGACGGAAGGAAGTGAAGTTGAACTGTTACTGGAATTTACGCTATGATGTCGCAGGTTACAAACCACCCCCATCCCTCGTACGCTCTATCGGCATTTACACACAGCACTCACTCACTTTCTCGTCACTGACTTATGGCTCCTGTTGCTTATATTCGTTGTATTTTTTTTAACGTTCTGTAACAGACAGGTAATATCGGACGATGAATAAATGAAATGGGTTAGATGATGCACAAATGAGCCCGGGGTCCATAGACTACATTCCCCTTTCAGGAAGAAAAAATCCAGAAAAAAATGTTATCCGGGTAACTCGCTTTAAAATCCAATGAACTAAAATAATCAATTCCATGCGTACAAATTATTGAAACTAGGTGCTTTGATAAGAACTCGGGGCTTTTGAATGTGAGGCAGGCACCCTATCCCCATACCATGCAGGTGGTCTATTCTTTGCACTAACTTGAAGACAACGGCTTAAGAATTTCTATGCTGATAATACATGAAAGGAAATTATAATTGAGAACGGAAATTTTGGAGGAAAACCTTCCAGGCCAAAGTTTTAGGGTAGCTCTCCGTCATTAACCAGTTATGAAAACTGAGGAAAATCTGCAAAAGCCTGAGTTAGGGAAGGCGGTCCTGGCGGGATTTAAACCGTAGATCTCCCGTTCATCGTACCTTAATGATCTCGGCTACTCATATGGATGTGTGTGTGTGTGGTGTGTGGGCGCGCTTACGTATCTTATAAGAGCTCAAGAATGACTGAAACGATTATTGTGGAATTTCATACTTAACATATATTAACCAGATGTTGCTTCTTGAGCTCCTAAAAATGTTTAATTGGAATGCATGCCTCTTTTATACATTGGTTTGTCACGTGATTTTATATTGCAGACCTTAGCGGACCTTAACGTGTATTTCTGGAAACTTTTGGGGGTACATTTAAATGTTATTTCTAGCCTTAAGCTCATACACCTCTGAAGACAATGGAGAGTAGAGTACTCTGTGAAGCTCATAAAAGTGGGTCATTCTTCTCAAGATAAATCGTAATTAAGATTATCTCGAAACTATACCTTTTTTAAACACTTGTCCTTTTCCCAAAAACTACAAAATTTTTATTGTTGACAGGGATTATACTTAGCTATGTAAGACACTTATTTGTTAAACACACTGATCTAGAATTATATTTTTCAGTGTGATACCTTTTAAAAGACTGAACTATTTTCTTCTACTTTTAATAGATATTTACATTCAGTTTCTTTAGAGATTAAGGAATTAAAGTTCATGCGCTTTTAAGAGCTCACTTAATCTCTTTAAGTACACATCTCTCGGCTTCAAATCGTTGACTGAAAAGAGCACTAATATATGTCAATATGTTTATTACCTTTTTATACTCATAAAATGTGCATGGAAATACATCTGCATGCATATTGATTTGACAGTATACCTTTTTATCATGACAAATCAAGTATACTCAGAGATATGCAGTTTCCTGTGTTCAATGCATGTCCAGATAAGTAAAATTTTCCAGTCTCTTTACTTCCTTACCTAAATGGAGTTGTAATACTATCTAAGCTTTGTAAATTAGGGTTAATTAACAAAATATAAACATCACAACTTTTCCAATATATTTTTACTTTCTCTACCATGTACATAATAGGTAGAGAAGGTAACGCATGCTACCTAAGAATTAGATTTGAGATTTCACCGGAAATACACATTTTAACATGTGCGTGTGTCTGTGTGTCTGTGAACAGCACAACTCAAAAACTAAAAGTCGGATAAATACCAAACGGTGTATTTAACTTCAGCATCTTCCAAGGGTGCGATACGAAGATTTTCAAGAATATCGCTCCACCTCCAATTACCCTTTACGTGGAACATTTTTTCGAAAGTTTGAATTTCTAAAAAATGACAAACGATTTTGATTAAAATGCCATATTAAAGATATTTTCATAAAAATAAAATGTATATCTTGAATTTTCTAAATAGCCTGTAAAGTTCTCTTCATTTGTAAGGAATTTTGTATAATCTTATATAACTGGAAAACGTTAAGCGACAGACGAAAACGCAATGTACAAAAAATGCAGATCTCTTAAAACACAAATTTATTTCAAATAAGGTTCTTTCTGTCATACGCCATTTCTATGATATCCGTTCTTAATGGTTTAAATTTGAAATAATAGTAAGTATAGCCTGCGATAACTATAAAAAATAAAGGAAAATAAGTAGGGAAAGTCTTGTGAATCTAACATATCAGATTTTGGAGACATCTAAAAGTACAGGTCTATACCACTGTAGTTCTCTGCAGATGAAATAAAGTGACGCTAGGATACCTGATACATGGGTGGATTGTGAATCGAAATCTATGAATAAACGGAAGAGCAACAATGTCGAGGCATGTGTTACATATTTCATTATTTACTCACCTAGATTTCAAATGAGAAGGAAAGTACAACGAAAACTGTATTACTTTTTATTTACAACATATCACAATGTTAATTTTGTAAACAATATTAGGAGAAATAGCACGCAGCAGTCATATATCACCATTAGGTGGTACAAGGAAAATAAAATATAATTTTGATTTGTTTTGCTCTAAACCTACCTTTAATTTTTATTACTTTCTCTACTACATAGAGTAGAGAAAGTAATAAAAATTCCACCCAAAAATTCGATACCGAGATTTCACCGGAAATGCATGTTTTTAGGCGTCATGAATCAAAAAAAAAAACTGCTAGAAAAAGATCCGTGTGTGTGAACAGCATAACTCAAAAACGAAAAGTCGGATAAATACAAAACTTGGTATTTAGGTGCAGTATATTTAAAAAATGCAACAGGAAGGTTTTCAAGAAAATCTCCCACCCCAAACTACCCTTTACATGGAACATTTTTCGAAAACTTTATTTTTTAAAAAATGGCTCTAACGATCTTTATTAAAATATCATATATTTAAGATGTTTTCATGACAAAATATATATCATGAATTTTCTGGGAATGCCCCCAAAAGTCCTCTTCTTTCTGAATGGCTTTTGCATAACTGGTAAACCGCAAGAGATGGACAAAATGTTTCTACACAAAAAATGTAGATGTTGTTAAAACAGACAATTTATGTCATATACATTTTTTTAATGGAGAAAACAATTTCCAGATATTCCTTGTTATTTGTTTGAATTTTACAACACATACTTTTTCTCAAATGCGAATTCGTTATTTGATTTTTATGTCCTGGAAATGCAAAGAGAATGAAATGCTCCACATAGCAACCAGCTCTTAACAGATTTGACTATCCTTAAAACCTACCATATTCCCCTGTACCTACAAGAAAATTAGCAATAAGATAGTTTCTGCAAATGTTTATCTCGATTAACGTAAAGTAGATGGAGAATAAGCGATTGTAAAAATAGTGTGTACAAGAGTAGAGAAATTGAGTGTAACATATCAGATTCTTGCATAACAAACTATTTTCATGGTCTTTGTACCATATTTATTGAATTCTGCGGAAGTATTTTTTTTTATTGTTTTAAGAATAATCATAAACAATTTTAACGAATACACACACACACACCAACTTACACCACTATACTTTAACAGCCACAACTCGTAATTGATTAAATTTTGCATCACCCCTGAAAACCCTGCAACATACAAACAACGTTACCGACGTACCATCCGAACCACGAGTTATAACTATCTACAGGAAGTGGAAGGTAATTCGAGTACACGCAGTCGTGCCTGTAAAATTTCAAATTTGCGTTTATTGCACAACTAAGATATTTTTACATAATAATAGGTTTGTGTCATTCTAATGAATTTGAGCTATCCACCACCAAAAAAAGGCTTCAAATCTGATGAATAGATTCGAGGATGCTTCGAAAAAAATTGATATTACAGTTTGTCTTTATATAAAAACATAAATTATCACTTTTTCAATGACTTGAGTCGTAAACTATTGAGGCAAAATTGAGTTGAGGCAAAATAAAATGTTTAAACCCTATAAGACATTCTCACTCTTCTTTTATCTTTCATTCAAGCCTATAACACTTGCAATGCTTTCTTGTTCGTAGACACAAAATAAGCCATTGTCCATTCTTTTGCCGGGTATCTTTATATATTAGCCATTTATCGAGCACCATTCTTAAAATTTCCTATTAGTGTTTCTGGGAAATATTTCAAAGCTCTGATTTTTCGAGGTTTTCTGTTGTTCGTTGTTTTGAGAGAATGTTCAATGTTCTCAATTATAATCACGCACAAATTCTACTTACATCTAATTTAATTCTGTATTTAAATTTAAAACCTATTGTGTATCGTAAAAGATAAGTAATATTTTAGCTAGTATTTTATTCTACATTTGATTTATTTTTCTCCCTCAGTAAATACTTAATGTTACATTTGCCTTTTGTGAAGACGAATTTGCATTATGGAATGGTGTTTTAAAGCTAAACGCACTTATAAGCAATTTGTCCATTAGTAAAACAAGCAGCTCATCGCTCGAAAGATGATCAGTGGATCATAAAGCGGGTTTGTCAACAGAAGCTAATGTAATCCTCCCACCCTTGATAATGACAATGGAACAGTATTACGAGGGAGATGACAAACTGCATTGCGAAACTGTAGGCGACTCGCCACGTATTTCACTTCTTCCTGAGAACATGTAGGAATTTAGACTCATAGTTATCGACTGTGAGCTCAAGGATTTAGGAAAGCACCACAAATGAAATCGGTGACCCATGAAACCAGACAGCCTGTTAATCCATGCCCCATCCCCTCCTTAAGGGTGGACACGGATAAAATGGCGGTCACCACGTCCTCGACAAGAAGATTAGAAACAGGCATGGGCGAAGGATTCCTTTAAACCTATTACTCCCCCTTCCATTGCAAACAGTTCTGAGAACATCCGTAATGAAATGGGAAAAAAGAAGAACGCAAGGTTTTTAATCTCCTCTCCCTTGCCTGACTGAACTACTTTTGGATACCTTGAGAGCTTATGAACTCATTTTGACCAAGATTTTCGTTGCAGAAAAGTAATTACCTCTAGTGGAAGATATATGAAAATGAATCTTAGTCAAAGGAACAGGATTCTATATTTGTGTAGTCATCCTCAACTATGCAACAGCATTCAATATCCAGTAATCGACTATGGGCAAGTAGTTACAGTTCTGTATAAAGCAACCACGTAATTTACAGGATGTTCGAAATAATAGTTAAAGTTTTCCTTACTGAACAATACATATCTACGAAAATGATTTACAGTGGTATGTCTGACAAACTAACAAAAGTGTTTTGTTACTATCTGGAATTCCATGTTTTTCTCTTGAAACCAGTACATCAAATTGAACTTTTCCGTTCAGTTACTTTTCGTATACTCTAACGCCAACATATAAGTATATAATGTTAAATGTCTTACGAGAATAACTTTTCATAAGCATTTTTCTTCCTATTGCATTATTTCATGTATCCGTATTAATTTTAAAATTTGAGTATTACTTAACTCATTTTAACTGATTTACATACAGAGATATTTCTTTTCATATTGCTATTAAACTTTTTAAGTCCCAAACTCAACAAATAGTTGAGACAGTTGATACTCCAACAACGGCGTTATTGCACTGTAACTCCAAAGTTACCAACATGTATTACATTAATTCATATGAGCTTATGAAATATGACTGCGCCCATGTCCAACACAATATGCAGTACAATATTTAACTAATATATCAAGTATTTCGACAAAGTATGAAACAAAATATTGTACTTAACTGCAGGAAGGTGGGTTTTTCAGAACTCGTTTCGCTACTCACATCATAGGCATCCTTTCCTTTCTTCTTTGTTTTTGGTTTGGCGTCCTTAAACCGGTTAGGTCTTATCAGATGATGAATGAAATGGGTGAAATGATGCTCGAATGAGCCTGGGGTTCATAGTTCAAGTTGTCCGACAATGATCGTTTTAAACGACAAGGGAAAATCCTGGAAAAATTTCATCCTGGTAACTCACACTAACCGGAATTCGACCTCGGGACCTCTTGAATGTGAGGCAGACACGCAACCTCGACGCCACAGAGTTCAGGGATAAACATCTTGCTCGTCTTGAAAAACTCACTTTCCTACCCAATTACGTAAATACTTCTCAACTAACTTAGAGGTTGTTACTAGAGGGGAAAACCTAACAGAAAGGTCACGACGTGCTTCCGATCAATGTTTACTTTCTCTTCCGTTACTTAATGTGGAGGAAGGACTGCATTCGAAGCAAAGATTTTATATTGATATTTCACTGGAAATATATGCTTGAGATCCGTTGAATGAAGTAGGTGTGTTTAGAAACACGTAGGGGCGCCTATACGTGCGTGCCCGCTCGCACCTACCTGTGTCTGTCTTCCTGTGATCAGCTTTGCTCACCTAAGTATTCAATTTCATATGTTAGTCAAGCACCCATTAATGATGCAAGCGAACACTTTAAAGGCAGTTCAACTAAACATGATACAAGGCAATTGTCCTTTCCGAGCATGTGATAATAATCATTCAATAATTCTACCACCTCAAAGTTTAAACGCCTTCTTATACATTGAATACCGTCCGTCATTGGTATTCGAATACGGGTTATTGAAAACCGAATGGCGACTTAAAGATATGATCAAGTATCATAATTTAGTTCACTGATTTTAAAACTATATATTCTTCCAAATAGTTTGCAGTTCTTCTGCTAATGTAACATCTTATCTCTGCTTTTGAAGTTAGGTATTGTATTATAACTCAGCAGTTGGTGCTAAGGTTACAGCGCTCCATGATGTAATAATTTGTTTTGAATAGAATGTAAATAGAAGCTATTTTTATTGTGTATATGTTATAACAAGAACATTACTTGTATCGATTTTATTCGTGAATGGCAATAAGCATTCGAAATTTTGAACTTAATGTTATAATTTTGAGATATGAAAGCTCTTATTTCATAATCTCAAAATTTCTGTGGTGTTAACTATAAAAAGTTACCTCACCCCAGGCAAACCTTCACATAAAAAAGGTCTATTTTTTGTTTTGTTTTACCTTTCTCGAAAGTTGTTTTGAGGATTTTTATTAAAATAACTTAATTTTTACCTATTGGCATTGTGCTAAAAGTTATATAGTATACCTACTTCTGAATTCTTGTTTACTCATATACAGTTTGAAAACTAAAAAAGATGGACAAAAACGTAATACAGTAAAATGTAAAGTTTACCCTATTTGGTCGCGGGTTCAAACCCGGCCCAGACCAATAGTTTTAAGTGTTTTTAAAATCGATAGCCCCATGTTAGCAGATGTTTTAACATGTAAAATAACTCCTACGGGACGAAATTCCGGCACATTACCGGCGCTGATATGATGTCTTTAACAAATAAAGTAATTATTTATTATTACTCAATTAGTAACACAAATCTTTTTGTAGAATTAACCTTTTCCGAAATTGTTATTGGTATGTTTACTTTCTTCCAGTTAACATGCATCTTTAAGAATGTGCAATTCTTTTTTTTTTTGTACATGAACTGAATGAAAATAAAAACTGACTTGTAATAAAAGCAACCGAATTCTATTTTTGCCTCCTACAAGCACTAAAGTGTTGATTCAAAAGCATTTCTAGGCAAACATGTATAGCGAATAATGCAAGGTGGATAACATGTGTAAGTAAGTTTACAGAGAATTGATAATAAGTAGGGCTCGGATTCTGATATGTCATCCTTTAATGGTTGCCTCTTACGCATTGCTAAAATGTACATCAATCCTTATTATGGGTCTCAAATTATGAAAATGCATATTTATTAGGTCAGTTTTGGATCATTTCAGTCCCTTTTCGACTTTATGTCATTATATTGTCAGTTCTTACCCTTTTCGTCTTTACTTAGCCATTTCCTTGCATATAAGTTAGAGTATATAAATAGTTTATATTATTCATATTTTGTAAAAGAATAACTTTTCAAACATAAGAAATTTCCCTATTCACCTGAGAAATAAGGGTAGCTTTGTACGAACTTTATTCGCATTCTTGGAAAAAAAATCGCATGGCTATTTAATGGATAATCTGGGTTGCTGGTGAGTGGAGGGGTGGTTATTATCAGGGGAGCAGATGTCGTTACAGTTATGAGTTCATGTTCCTCGGATAAGACAGGTCAGTTTTCCCTTTTTTGCCTTAATGAGTTCGTACAGTTAGGTTGCTACTCGTATTATGCTTTTCCTTATGTCGCGTCATAGGGTGTGAAGTCTTCATTCGCTATGAATTATGTGCATTCCGAGAACTCGAAAGAATTAATGCTACAGTTTGTAATACCTACTTCAAAAACAATTTTATTAAGTTTCCTTTCATATTTGTCCAAAAGGAACACCTAATATATGCGAATACATTTGTATTTTTAATGAATTTCTGAATTATCTCATCATTATTCTTATGTCTACTTTTTCTGCTTGTATAGCAGGTGTACTCTTTTGTAAATTAATTTATAGTTTTGTGTACATTAACTTGTGAATTAAGTAAATCTCAGTTTTAGGCTTTTTTGTAATTATTATGTCATTTTTAAAAATTTTAGTAATTTTAGACGTCAGTTTTAAAACATTTTTACGTCATCAGAACCCGGGAATGTCGTGTGAATATTACTCGTCATAAATTTTCTCTCTCTGCCAGTACAGAGCTTAATACAGAAGGAATACCCTTGGGTCAAAAACTTCAAAATGGACGTTTCATTAGGGACATTTTGAGATGCTCGGAATGAAAGAAACAAATTATATGTGTTATGTTAACACAACCTTGTCCATCTGTTAACGTTTATTTTATTTATTGGTTCATTAATTTTTTAATTTAATTTAATATTTATTTTATAATTTATTTTTGTTTTTATTTTATAAATTTAAATAAATAATTTATTTAAATTTGTTTATGAATAATAGAAGGACAAGTCGGTGCTATTTAATTTGACGCTTACGAGCAGATTCGAAATGCCAAAGGCTATTTGCAAGCGTAAAGACTCCGTAACTACATCAACTATGCTGCAATATAAATAAGAATGTATTATGTGTCACTATTACATAAGAGCTCATTCACACGCATTAGTTCCATTATGGCATACACATGCCCGCGTGCATGCCCCATCGTATTCAGTCAGTGTGTTTGTCACTATTATTAGTGAATCCTAACATCCCTAATTCATGTTTCGCACAACAGGTTTGTAGGGCCTGACTCTGCCGTCCCAGTCATTCGCTCTCTGATATTTGAAATAGCATATTTATACGTAGATTGCCCGTTTGATTCATTATAAACGGGTTATCACTGTATTCAATGGCGTTCATAATTCAGTCATTATGACAAGCGTGCCAGTAATAGAAATTAGTATTTCCTATAACAATGACGTAACACAGGTATTCCAAATTGCCGTGACTTGTAGGGCGACATTCCTTTTTTCCGAGCAACTAAGATACAAAAACCTCTGTATATTATTAAATATGGAGTAATTAATCTGAATTTATAATTACGTACCATGCTGTGCTAATAATAGGCTACATCGCAGTCCATAACCACTGCTCACTTCTCTCCCAGGAAGGAAATGCATGTAATTGGCTCTTTTTTGCTTATCGGTTCAACACGCCAGGTAATAACGCATGTAATGCAGGGAGAGCACCTAACGTCTCATTTATGAACATATGAAGACACTCTTACTTATGACAGCTAAGGATGCCGAAATATTTCATGATTTATTTCCTAGAATTTATGATACTAAAGTTGAATAAAATGTTATTTCTGACTCGTGGATAATTTACTATTTCTGTTTCATATCGGTCGATAAGCCGCAATGCCGCAGCTTTAGTGTACCACATTCTAGAAAGTCAATGGGCATCATGTCATCTTACAAGAGGGCTAACAGTCTTATGGTGAACTTAAACGAGAGATTTTAAATGTTAGTAAAAGCGGGTGCTTTATACTGCAAATAGTAAAATCAATATTTTCTTCTTCCTTCATGCATTAGACATTTCTATCTGTAGCAATTTACACATCTTGTTCGTGCTACATTTTATTTCGCCTTTCAATATTTATTTTCCCTACTAATTTATAATTCTTAAAATGGAATGGCAGCCTCTTTGTATTCGTTCTTTGAAGATGAATTATCCAATTAGTTTAATATTCGTTAATTGTTTAATTCATATTGAATATATCTAATTCCTTTCTTATATCTTCAGTTCTTTTATAATCTGTTCTCTTATACCCTGTTACTTCTATTAAAGACTTCATTTCATTTACTTTAAGTCTGTTTTGATTTCCTCTGTGATAATCCATGTTTCACTCCCATAAAGTAACTTTGGCACTGAACTTACTTTATAAAAATGTTAATATTGTGTTTCTGGCTTTGCTTTGTTTTTAAAAACATTTTATATAGTGTCAATAAAATGGTTAAATACTTCCATTTTTAATTTATGAGATGGTTTTTTATATGATAAATTGCATCCTAAATATTTAAATTCTACAACGGTTCCACAATCTTATCTTCTATTACAAATTTTTATCTTAAACTTTCTCTTCCTTTGAACGCCATCGCTTTTGTTTTACTTATGGAGATTTCCATATTATATTGTGTTGTGACTTTATTCAATGCACACGTTGACTTTAGAAGATTTTCTTCTGAATTAGATATAATAATCTGTCATCTGCGATCTTTTAAAGTTAATGCGTAGTCTTTTTTATAAAAATATTTGAATATAAATTTATACTGTTAATCCATTGTGTAGTAATTTCGTTAATATATAAGTTAAAAGAGTAGTTGGGGCATACTGTCTCATTGTAAAATGAATATTCGTATACAAATAAAATCATAGTCATAAACGAAGATCATTCAGAGGACAGGCAGTACATCTCAGAGCACGCAGATGTTATCATAAGGGAGGAAGAAGACAACTGAATTGTACAAGACAACGCCATTAATGGAAAAACGGCGAAGATGCTTTATGCGTTTCCTACGTTCATTGATATTTCCACGTTGTCTTTAACCCAATGAGTCTAGAGTGGAGAAGCGCGCTGGAATTAGCAATAGAGATAAGGCCGGTATTTGCTAAAATAATTATATCTACCATTACTGCGTAACTAATAAAAATGTAACACTTTACAGCATGAGGTGAATTAAAGCATTTACATTACTAGTTACGTACAAGTGTTTCATTTTTTGCTGCATATCGTTTATTTCATTTAAATAAATAGTATAATTACTTCTGAAGAAGCAAGCATGAGTTAACATTGAAAATATACGATTGATTATCATGATGGTCAGGTATGTAAGTGACGATAAGTCATTAGTTTTCAGTAAAGCAATATTTTTACAGCGAAGTTCGACTTTCATCGTAATGTACTTAAATGCGATATCTCACTCGTAACGTAAAATCAATTCCCTAAGTTACCATTTTAGATATGCAGAACTGTACCATAAATTTGGTGCTATGCCAAAAGGATTACGTCATCCATCTCGTACCCGAACGAGAGAATTGTGCCACTCATAGAGTTTATAATTCATTACTCGCTTGTTTACGTCACTGAAAAAGGCCTTGTTTGCGGGATGAATATTGAAAGTGAACTAGTGAGTTCATCTCTTTTCAAACGATTTTTAAAAGTGGTGCACCACTTAAATATGGTTTCATATTATAACGCATTTCCTTATTTCTCGTTCAAACATGTGTGTTACATTCGCATGGCTTTCTTTAGCCTCTGGACGTTCGATATATCGAAAGGTAAAGGGAAATGTTCGATACTTATGATTCCCGTTTTTTGTCATGCCACTCTTGTTTTGGTCACCTCGGACATCTAGCGAGAGAGACGGGGCAGCGAAAGTGTTGTCTTTTAATGTGTGTAATTGTGATATCGCACGTACAGGTACGTGTTTGGTTTGTTGAAGTTGAGACTATAAACGCTTTATTTGGTTCTTGTTGGAAATTCCTTTAACCTTTACAAAATGTTACAATACTCAGTGCTCTATTTTAGCCTCGAGTCATAAATTATTATTACCCTTTTTATAATCTGTGAGCTCAATTTCGAAGGTATGTAAAGTGTGTTGTGCTTCGAAACGGTGATAATGTGGGCAGATTTTTATTGCAAATTGTTATGTTGCGAGAAGACCAAGTCACAGACTGTTTATTCGTGCTGCTTTTGACGTGAAGCGTGCCTTTAGCTGAATTTCAGGTATATTATTTCTTGAGAAATACTTCGGATTAGAAATTCAAAAATTATTTTGAAGCTTCAGTATGCCTTGCTGTTTTTTATTGTCTATTGTAATTTGTTGCCTCGCTTCACATGTAATGTGCCTTTGACTACTTTACTAAATTGTTGCATAACTAGGAGTTTCCTTGAGGCTTCTGGTGTACATACATATGTTATACATTATTCTTATGACATATAGCATAATGTTGAAGGGCAGCTGTTTAATTGGACAGTTGTTCTTGACCCAAGTTTTAATTGAATGCATTTAGGGCACCTGAGAATTTTCCACAACGTTAATGATAAAGAAGGGTGCTGCGCTGAACACACCATTATTATGTATTTTTGTACAGCTTTTACACACTAATCTTGCAAAACCTTATTTTTCTATATACTTCATATTAAAATTGTGCATAAATAGTTTCATTACACATTTCGTTTTTTACTTTCTCTACTACGTATAGTAAGTAGGGGAAGTATTGCATTCCACCCAAAAATTCGATACCGAGATTTCACCGGAAATACATGTTTTGAGACCTCCTGAAACCAAAAAAAGCATTTTTGGAAACATGTCCGTGTGTGTGTCTGTGTGTGTGTGTGTCTGTGTGTGTGTCTGTGTGTCTGTGAACAGCATAACTCAAAAACGAACAGTCGGATAAGCACCAAACTTGGTATTTAAGCTCAGTATCTTCCAGAGATGCGACACGAAGGTTTTCAAGAAAATCCCCCCACCCCAGACTACCCTTTACATGGAAGATTTTTCGAAAATTTTAATTTTCTCAAAAATGGCTCTAACGATTTTGATGAAAATATCATATGTTTAAGATAATGTCATGAAAAATGAAATGTATATCTTGAATTTTCTGGGAATGTCTCCAAAAGTATTCTTCATTGTGAACGACTTTTGCATAACAGGTAAAGCATAAGAGATAGACAAACTTTTACTACACAAAAAATGTAGATCGCGTTAAAATACACAACTTATGTCATATACATTTCTTTTGTTGAGTGAACCGTTTTCGAGATATTGCTTGTTATTTCCTTAAATTTTACAATACTTATACTTTTTCTCAAATTCGTTATTCATATTTTTTATGTCCTGGACATGCAAAGAGAATGGAATGCGCCACATAGCAACCAGCGTTAAAATATTTGACTATCGCTTAAAAGCTACCATATTTCCCTTGCATCTACAAGAAAATTACCAATAAGATTGACATCTCGATATCTCGATTAACATGAAGCATATGGAGAATAAGCGTTTGTAAAATTAGATTGTACAAGAGTAGAGAAAGTCATGTGAGTGTAACACATCAGATTTTTTTTACTTTCTCTACTACGGGAAGTATTGTATTCCACCCAAAAATTCGATACCGCGATTTCACCGGAAATACATGTTTTGAGACCCCTGAATCCAAAAAAGCATTTTTGGAAACATGTCCGTGTGTGTGTGTGTCTGTCTGTCTGTCTGTCTGTCTGTGTGTCTGTCTGTGAACAACATAACTCAGAAACGAACAGTCGGATAAACACCAAACTTGGTATTTAGGTTCAGTATCTTCCAGAGATGCGACACGAAGGTTTTCAAGAAAATCCCCCCACCCCAGATTACCCTTTACATGGAAGATTTTTCGAAAAGTTTAATTTTCTGAAAACTGGCTCAAACGATTTTGATTAAAATATCATAGGTTTAAGATATTTTTATGAAAAATGAAATGCATATGTCAAATTTTCTGGGAATGTCTCCAAAAGTGTTCTTCATTGTGAACGACTTTTGTATAACTGGTAAACCATAAGAGATAGACAAGATGTTACTGCACAAAAAATGTGGATCGCGTTAAAATACACAATTTATGGCATATACATTTTTTTGTAGAGTGAACTATTTCCGAGATATTGCTTGTTATTCCCTTAAATTTTCCAATATTTTCTCAAATTCGTTATTCATTTTTTTATGTCCTGGACATGCAAAGAGATTGGAATGTGCCACATAGCAACCAACGCTTAAAAGATTTGGCTATCGCTTATAACCTACCATATTCCCCTTGCATCTACAAGAAAATTAGCAATAAGATTGACATCTCGATTAACATGAAGCATATGGAGAATAAACGTTTGTAAAAATAGTTTGTACAAGAGTGGAGAAAGTCACGTGAGTGTAGCATATCAGAATTTTTAAGTTGCACTTATCAGCGTCCTTTCCTTTGGAACATATTATTGCCTATTGTAGGCAATGGTGTTAACTCGTTTTGGCTTGTCTTGCATTCATACTTCCAAATTCTGGGGAGGATAGCGAATAATCTTGGCTAGAGAAAAATTCACACCCCTAACTGGGAATCGAACCCTGGACCGCTCGTAGAGAGGCCGGTGCTCTAACGACTGAGCTACGAAGCCAGCCACATTTTAATGTGGATGCAAAGAATATTGAAGGGATAGTCAAATGTTTCAAACACGGGTAGCCATTTGCTGGCCTCTCGTAGAGAAAGGATGAACTGAATGGAGTCAACAGTTTAAAAGGATGAGAAAGTATTGAAAAGTTCAAACCAATAGTAACGGCATTTCGATAAAGGCTATTACCTGAAAAGAGTACTTGAAATAAACTGAGATATTAAAATTATCTACATGTTTGTTAAGTTTTTGACTATCTTTTTTTTAAAGTACCAATTATATCCCGCCAGTAGTATAAAAATAAGAGAGCTGGCTCACTTAATATGCATGGAATGCCAATTAATATGCTAATTAGCCCCGCCCCCACCTCCCCCTCCCTCCCCACCCCCACCCCCACCTCCATGGTAGTTTTAGTTGCAGCTGCGGTCGTAAATCTTGTTGAGTACAATGGAAGCTTGACAGTTAAGTAATTAAGGCTGTCAATCAACTGTCAAAACGAACAAAGGGGTCATAAATTTAAGGTTCTGTAACAAAGGCGAGATGTTTTTCCTACCCATTCCACATCCGACCACATCTGCACCTGCGCCAGTTACCCACTCCACTCCTATTCTTTCTCGAACACGTGGCATACTCATTCCACTAGCTTTTAACAAAAGAACAATGCTTACCCTTCAGCTGTCAAAATGAACAAAGCCCATTATGAATTAGGGTTGTGACAAAGAGAACCTAAGCCAGTTAACAGAGAAACAAGTTCTATTGTCCGGTGCAAGCATTTATTTCTCATTCCACTACCTCCATAACAAAGCCGGTCCCTTTCCATTGTGTAAGAGATTCTATTGTGTGTGCCTTTCTATTGTCCCGGCAAGCCTTCTTTAGAAAGACCATCTGGCATACTCATTCCACAACCCTATAACAAAGCCTGACCCTTTCCATTGCGTAAGAGATTCTATTGTGTGCCTTTCTATTGTCCCGGGCAAGACTAGTTTAGAAAGACCCCTGCGGCGTTCCCATTCCACAGCCTCCATAACAAAGCCGGTCCCTTGCCATTGTTTGTCGAGCACCTGCTACCTTAACAAAGAATCTGAAGGTTGCCTTATGCTCGCCCTGTCCTTGTTTGCGTGAAAGAGAGAGAAATCTGTTTACCAACTCTGCGTAACAACGTCAGAGTCGGCCATCATGATTTTGCCTGAGGGACTGTTCTCTCCGATGTTTTACGAGATCCTACGAATATGTCCGAGCATAGTTAACAAGCATTCTGCTTGGTCCATTTCAGGCAGGGACTCTGAAAAAGCGCCTAATATACATTTCATTACATGCATTAAACCTCTGTGTGGATATCCATACATCGGTGCTCGATTCTTGCTGTAATCAAAAGTTTATTGCTAATGAGAAATTGATGATTGATATTATTATATCATTACCCTAATTAATAAAAGGGCGTTCAGAGGATTGTAGCTTGAATCTTACCAAGTGAAACTCTAACGCGTAATAACTATTAAACTATGCAAGGTCAGATTAAAAAAATGTATTTATCAAATATAATTTAATTTTTTATATATCATTACCCTAATTAATGAAAGGGTGTTCAGAGGGTTCTAGCTCGAATCTTACGCTGCGAAACTCTAATGCTTAATAAATATTAAACTATGCAAGTTCAGATTAAAAAATGTATTTATCAAATATAATTTTTATACATCAATACCCTGATTAATGAAAGACCGTTCAGAGGACCTAGTTCGAATCTTACGCAGCGAAACTCTAATGCTTAATAAATATTAAACCATGTAAGGTCAGATTAAAATGCATTTAACAAATATAATTTAATTTTTATATATCATTACAATAATTAATAAAAGGGTGTTCAGGGGGTCCTAGATCGAATCTGCGAATCTCTAATGCTTAATAAATATTAAACTATGTGAGTATTGGGCGGTCAGATTAAAGCGTGTTTAACAAATATAATTTAATTTATATGCCATTACAATGTTTAACGAGCTGTATTCTTAGGAACCCAGAGGCTCATAGTTCGAATCTTGCCCTGCGAAACGCTATAATAACTATTAAGTTATTGAAGCAGGGGGCGGTCGGATTAAAATTGCATTTAACAACTATCATTGTTTATATTAAACCACCGCGTATACTTAGATATTACGATGCCTAGACACCATTCTTTCTTCTTCTCCTCTGTTTTTCTTTCTAACTATCTCTTTCTTTCTCCACGAATTGTACACATTCAGGCGTTCACATATACACGAGCACTTGTACACAAACATCAGCAAACATACACTGGTGCACGCATGCACGCACACGCACACACGTACATGTAAGTACACACACGCACACACGCAAGCACATACACACACGCACATACATACACCAGCACATACACACATGCACATACATACAACAGTACACACACACATACGTACACCAGTACACACACGCATTCACGCACCTCATGCGTATACATACATACACCAGTGCTCTTACACTCACACATACATATACATGGACACACACACATACACGCACACACACTCACGTACATACATACATACACCGTTACACTTGAACACACGCACACGACCACACACACACACGTGCAAGCACATATGCCTGTTCACTTACACCCAACAGCACCAACCCACACACGCACACACCAACTCACGCGCATGTCCTGAATGAAAAGAGACAAAATGATGCAATAAAACTAGTTATAGCTCGGGATGCAAGGCTCCATTTACGATTTGCTCGAAACCGGTCTTGATGAATGGGTTCGAATCCTAGGAGGGATTACAAATTCATCTTCTAATATCTCCAAAACTAATTAAAATAAAGACAGTAAATAAACTTTATTACTTTTATGTCATTAGTTACTTTCTTGTGCATGTATATTAGAGTCCAGGTGTCATGGGTTCGATCCTTAACTTTAAAATCTCAATTATCTCAGAAACTAGCAGGGATTAAGGTGCAGACCAAAGCACGATTTTTAGTTCCTACGATGAACAATTAATGCTTTATATAATTTCCAATCAGTTGTCCCTAGCTCGAATCCCGATCTTTCAGTGACTTCCTTAATTTTCCACTGTGTTCTAGAATATATCACTTAGATCGATGCTGTAACTGCATACAGGTCTTTTAAACACAAGGTAATATTATAAATAATTTTGTTTCTGGCGTTCTGAGTTCGAATACCGATTCAATGAAGTTTAATTATAAATTTAATAACATAGTAAATAATTAAGACAAAGGCACCAAATAAACCTATTACGTTAATAATATCCAGCGGGTGTATATTAGGGTACCTGACGTCCTGGGTTCGATCCTTAAGTTTAAATCTCAATTATTGCAGAAACTAACAGAGATAGAGCTGTAGACGAAAGCATGTTTGATAGCTCATACAATGAACAATTAATGCTGTATATAATTTCCAATCAGTTGCCCATAGTTCGAATCCCGATCTTTCAATGACTTCCTTAATTTTCATCTGTACACTAGAATGTAACTGTATGCAGCTTTGTGTAACGACATTAGGGATGTACTCCGTGTGAGAGAGAGAGAGCGAGAGAGGGAGAGAGAGAGAGCGAGAGGAAGTGAAACAAGTAGGGATAGAAGTGCTGAGAGCCTCCGCGCATGCGCAGCAAGAGATGATGTCATTGGATGCAATAATCACGTGACGTGTAAGCATCACAGCCATGATGACGTGCCGGCATCGCCTGGAGGGGGTTTAGATCCCTATATAAACAGATATCTGCCCATGTTAGAACTGTTGTGTACTTATTAACTTTACATTCAAGTTTTAAAGAGCATTAAAAGCAACGTGAGCTGCAGGCCGTCTACACATTCAGCACATATCAAAACGTGGCAATGCAAGGTGAGTTTTACATAACTATACAAAATCACTGTTGGCTTTTACAATACACTTAATTTTGTTTAAACGTTACAGTACATGAAAGACGCTTCGTTACAAGGAGCATCATATTTTCTAATCTGTGCTTTGCATTCACGTGGATTTCACTGCATACTCTTCTTCAGTTCACATGATTTTCGCCACACATTCTTCTTACATAAACATTCATACGATTTTCCCCCCTCATTCTTTATTTCACTATACATTCACATGATTTCCTCTACTCATTCTTTGTTCCCCCTGCAGGTTCATGCTCTGTTAACATTCACACGACTTTCTCTGCACATTCTTTGCTTCCATTAACATTCACACGATCTTCGCTACACATTCTTATTACTTAAACATTCATACGATTTCCCCCCCCCCACTCATTCTTTGTTTCACTATACATTCGCACACGATTTCCTCTACTCACTTTGGTTCTCTGCTGGCTCATCTTCAATGAACATTCACATGATTTTCTGTACTTATTTTTTGTTTCTCTACACATTCATAGGCTTACTTACAAAACATGCACACCCTAGTTCTAATATAAAGAAGTGTATAACTCGTTCTTCAACTTGAATAACGTAGTGAAAATAATAATTCATGACAATGTCTGTTACAGATTGTTTAGCTGATAGACTTAACAAGATGGTTGAAGAGCGTAGTTTCCTACCGACTCGTCGAGTTCAAGATCTCGAAATAGGTCTTAACTATGAGATAAAGTCCTTAAAGAGAGTTCAAACTAGATATGGTACCAGGATCGTATCTTCGCTGGAGGATTGTCAAGTGTTCTTGCCAGAGCGCTATAATTCGTTAACCGATCAAGAGATTGCAGAAATACCTGGGAACGTATACCTACAGTATAACGGTATGGCAGAGATGGGGAAATTTAAGACATGTAAATTTTCTTTTTTACATGCAAAGAAGGTGCGTAGAAGTGGCAAACTTAAGTATTGAATGTTCTCCTATTTCACAATGAAAAATTCATAAATAAAACAACTGACTCATTGATATTACATATAAAGATACAAAAGACGCATATTATAGAATTTTATAAAAAATTTACGAAATCACAATATCACATGCTTTGAGTTTAATTATATCTAGCGCATTGAAATAACTCTAAATATCCGAATGTTTATACAAATCTTTGTGCTTCATTTTACCTGTATCATATGCTTCATTTTATATGTATCATAACAAAAAATGTAATTCTTTTCAGGTTGCCTTTATTTGGCCAAGTTAGTTTTCTAAGACTTTCATTGTGCAATGTTTCAGGGTGTGCAATAAGAGGGAGAAGAAGAGGAATAGCCTGCTGCCATGCAAAGGATGCTGACGCTATTGGAGGGTGGAATAAGCACCATCGGCACCTACAAGAAACATTTCGGCAAGAAACGGGTGCTGAGACATCTACATCACCGAAACACATTAAGACAGGATCCTTATATAACATTACAGGGTATACAATGAAAAAATACGGTCAATTTTGTATACAATTCAATGCATAGCTGAGAGTTAGCTCGAACTAGTCTCCGTATATTCACTGAAATTAAGCATTGTGAGCAATAATTTAAGTGACTGTGAAAATACTTTAAGTAATGGTGAAATTTGTATCCTAAAAGACTTGAGCCCTGTATACATTAACAGCATTAAGACTGTTTGCCACGCTGGAATACAAATTATGAAAATAAAAAGACTTTCATTTAAATAATAAGGAAATTTGCATAACCTGCTGTTACAAGTGTAATGACATATACAGAAACAATGAGTCGGATGAGAAAGTGATGGAAATGTAAGATAAATAATAACAATAAAAGAATTAAGGTATGCTTTTACATAGTGTTTTTATTCATTAAAGATCCTTGCATTCTTAATGAAAAATAAATCATTACAATGATTAGTTTAAGTTATGTCACAATGATCAAAAAGAGAACCGTCTTTAGATGCATTACTCGATCTTAAGTCAGAGCACCAAAAAAGACAAATCACGGCTTCTCCATGTTAGATGCGGTGTCACTATTCAGGTAAATTCCTGTAACACAGCAGGTTGAGTATGCAGATCCGTTGTCCTAAATGGGTGAAACAGAGTCTTATCCAGCTTAACAGTCTTGAGATCTCAGCATCAGAAAGTCGAATCACAAGCCTTCTCCACTCGATGAGTACAGGTTTAACAACAGCATTCTCTTCACCCTGAGACGATGTAAAGTATATAAATGTTCAACTTGACAAGGGATTCTAAACTCGTTGTTAGAGTCCAGAGCTGATGTATTATATGGTGAAAACACATGTTCCTCTTCTTAGTGATCTTGTCGTCGAATCTCGGTGTCATTGAGGTGTCGATAACATTGAAGATGCCCATGATTATAGGATTCTGAAGCCCAATAAGTGTAGGAACTGCTGATTGCGTGATGTTAACTTGATGGGCGTCAAAATAAAGTATATATTATGAGGCAGTAAATATGGTTCAAGGTTTTTGGGAGGTCGGGGTAAACAAAGATAATTGGCGCTCGCCAGCCTAAGTAGCCAAAGGGCTATCGTCTAAGCCAATTATGGTTCTTCTTTCAACAAGTAGCTGTTTTCGCAGAAATGGCTGCAGTTCCTTAGCGTATCTGGAAAGATGAGCTAGTATCTTCGGTACCTGCTTGTCACTACATCGGCAGCCCGATTAACAATCAGTAGCCGGTTGCAGAAGGTACCTACAGCGCTCGCCAGGTTGCGTCCTCCCCGCCAGCATAGACAGCACTTATGCAGTCTCCACGTCAACATCACGTGATCCTCCGGTGCCCCTCGAGCGATACGCTCCGACGAAGTGTGTGTAACAGACTTAGTTCTCGACGACCAACGAAGAAGAACTTTTGAGCTTCGTGTCTAAGAGTGGCTGTCTCCACACCTTTCGGCGTTGTCTAAATTATATAAATACTTTTCGGGTAAGTAAATTTCTAAATTCTTTTTAGTGTGTGGAGCGGCACTTAAATCTTATCGAAGCGAGTTTATATTGTAATAACGCCACGTGTTAAATGCATGAATTAGTGGTTTTATTCAGAGCTGCTTTAAATCCTTATTTCATTTCCCTTAACTTTTGGAGTACAAAGATTATTGCTCTGGGGAATGATTTATTTTAATGCATTCTACAATGGACTCGGCATTTTACCTTTCCAGTTAACTTTTTCTAAGAAATTGTGGCATTCTGCGCATTGAACTGTATTTAAATAGGCCTTGCAAAAGTGTTACAGAATGGTAACAGAGCGTTACAGTCATATAACCAGAATCTTCTGGATATTTCTCCTTCTCAATCGTTCTAAAACTCCGTGGAAAGTTCCAATGGCTATATAAGCGATCGCTCTCGCAATTAAATCAGTTAGTGAGCGAGTTAGCGAATGCCTTTCTGGTTCGATGAAAAATGTTGTGTTCCTCGCGGGTTTGTGATGAATGCCATGACACGCAGAGATGCTGCTTCCGCGAGATGTTGGAGAAGTCTTGTCGACTCCCCTGTGAGTGAACCGTCGGGCTACTTGGTGCGTATTTCATTATGCCGCTACGTCACGAAGAAAGTGAAGTGACTATGAGAATTTATAGAAGTGGCAGTTAAAAGTTGAACTAGATTACCTTAACGAAGTGATAATTAAAAACTGGACAAAGTCACGGTATTAATTGTGTTGCAATCAGCCGAAGTTGACAATCGAGGAAGCATTCACAATGATGAATAAGATACTTTGGTGATGTGTTGCCTTGGATGTTCAAGCAATCTGTGTTTGTATCATCTTTGTCATAATTGTATTTGAAACCTTCCTGAAAAGTTCTCGTTGTTGTCTTTTATGAAAAGCATACCAAGTGGTCCAAGCAAGCTGTCCTTTACAGTTCTATGTTTCCCGCATACATAGGTGCAAAAGATGTTTTTGTAGTAGTTGCGTACTGATAAGCATCTCGTGGTCGCCTGCATACAGTTGGAGCCAAGTCATTCAGACAGAAAGGTAACGTTCACCAAAAACGTACACACGAATATGGTTACGATCTGTGTGGAGACGCACCAAAATGCAGCTGAGACTCGAAGGCTGTGTTCTGAACGTTTTCAGATGCGACATCTGTCTTCTGCGCACCTTCTTTTTTGAGGAGCATGAGGAGCATGGTTTCAAAACGTATTACGCCCCCCTTTCCTAATTTTTCAGGAAACGATAAAAGTATTTTTCTTGAAAAATATGCAGTGTTTCAGAAAAAAACTGGCGTATAAATATTTGTATACACAATTATAACTAAATCATGTGAAATTGCTGTATAGAAATGATATTAAGAAGTTATGCATAATTCCAGGTAAAACGTGGGCCTTAGAGGCCCTTGTATCAAATCGTCCACTAAGGTGGGTATTTTTTTGCTTATTATGAATAATGCACTAATGGAAAATAATTTAATTCTAACGCCTTTAAAGGTACATAAATATAGGTAATTAAGTAGAATTATTTTTGTTGTTATTATATAAATTAATTATACTTTTAATAGACCTTAGCCTGGTCTTAGGCAAGTTTTTTTTAACATAGAGTCAACTGAACAATTAAAAATTATATTAAAAAAGTTGCCTAAGACCAGGCTAAGGTCTATTAAAGTATAATTAATTTATATAATAACAACAAAAATAATTAAAACCCTTAATAATAATATATATGCACCCAGCACTGAAGTACTTGCAATAAGCAGGTCGCCGCTAAGTTTGTCATCTCGAGGGAGATGCCTTGGTAGGTATGTCTGGGAAAACAACTTGAGTTAATTGGGGAATTCAATGCCCCACCGGCATGTTATCACAGTAGCTCAATGGTTAGAGCAACCGCATGGAGAGTGGGAGAACCGTGTTCAAATCCCGGCTGTGGCGTTGAATTTTTCAGTTGACTCTATATTAAAAAAAAAGTAAGTAGAACTTTGTTTTATCATGTTAACTTTGCGGCACCAATTGGTGCGATACAGTTGTACTGATTGTAAAGAACGGAACTATATGACTTAACGCGTGTGCTCAGGTTTGCGTCAAGCGGCAATCCTTAATTTTTCTTGTTAATAAGCGAATTGCTTATTAAAATTAACTGATAACACCCACCAACCCACCCCCACACCCCCACACACACACATACAGGTACTCTCTCATTCAAACACCAGACTCTGGGCATACCGTGAAATATTTTTGTTTAAAGACAACTTTATGGAGCCCAGCCGGGAATCCCACTCGGAAGACAACAGGAGTTTCTCAACCGAATGTACCTAAGGACCAGTAATAGCAGTTAAAGTGTTCGTTTTCAAGCATTTAGCGGTCTCCTCTCTATCGGTTTGGAGTACCATTTGCAGTTCTGCTTAGGCAAACCTTTTGGCATCTGCGCTATCCGGTATAAACTAACTTAAACTAAAGATGGCTTGTGTGGGCCATCTGATATATAATACAACAAAACTAATCAACTTACTTCTTATTTGCATTGCAAAAGATACAATTTGTTAAACCATCACAATACTAGAATAATATTTTTACATTAGTTCTTCTGTTAATTCGAAATACACTCCGTTTTAGAAACGTCAACTCAAATATCAAACTGCACGGACACAGTAGATTATTATTTAAATTTTCCTTTGATTTCATTATAATGAAATTTACGCTACTGATTTGAATAAAGTTACGCCTATATTTAATATTACATCCAGGGTATCACATCCACACGGGTGGCCAAGCTCTTTAAAGCACAAGCCAGGATCGTTCTTCCTGAATGAGGGTATTTCAGGTTTTCCTAATCTCCATAACACGCAAATGCTGGGGAGGTGCATCGCACCTTAAACTTAGTCCTGGAATGTTTCCTTTTCCAATTTATCATTTAATGTTATGTACCACCACTGTTCATCGCCTGCGATGCCGTATGCAACAAGAGCAGACAAACACACAAAAGAATAAATCCGGGATGTTTCCTTTGATTTAGTTTGTTTACCAATGATGAATATTTAAAAAATTAGTGGGTTAAATTCAGAGAAGTTTTAGCGATAATTTCGTCTCTGTTTCACATTGCCAGGCGGCCGTGATTGCTGAAATTGCTCTTAGATTGGATTGGTTAAATGTATCTGCCTGTCATACTAGTGGAATATTGAATACCATGTTTGACCTTGATCTATGAAGGTAATGAAGTGAAATAAAAAGAAGAATTTGTTTTCACTAAAGGGTTAAAACAAGCTGAATTGGGGATGTTGCACATTAATTTCAATACTTTATCTCTCAGTTCTATAATAATTTAAACTTCAACTAAAAGGTGTAGTTAATTCTAACAGAAGGCAATTTGGTAATACCCTAGGTTACTTGATACCCTAATTATTGACGGGAATATATAAATAACTAAAGAAAGAAATGATAGATAAATAAATAATTGTAATTAATGATTACCGTATATTAAATCAATGTATAATGTAGTACGCCTGGTTGAAATATTTGTCCGAAAAGAAAAAGGTAATTAAGTAATTAGCAAGTGATGTAAGAAAGATATTATTAACAGGCGAGTATACAACCCATTAGCTTAAAGATTCTTGGAATGCAATTAGGGTTTAGTTTGGTACATTTGCGAAGTCACACAGTCAGCAATTCTGTAAAATATAAAAAACGAAAGGTACGATTTCGCAATTAAGTAGAAGACGCATACTAGATTTTAAGATTGGACCACGCAAGTACGAACGTTGGTAGGGGTATTAATATGTGGGCTGAGCTTAAGTGCATTCTAATCACATATACATTCATATTCCTGCATGTCGTCCTCCGTGCTGTAGTGATTACCATGCTAGCTTCTAGTTGCCGCGTTCGCGGGCTCAAATCCGGCGAAGGGCGATGAATTTTTTCGGGCGTAAAAATCATTATCATGGCTTCCTTCGGAAGGGAAATAAAGCTGCTGGTCCCGCATATTAGATTTACGGCGTAAAAGAACCTCAAACCTGATAAATAGGCCTCTGAGCAAAATTTCGTGTCTTTCACGCCCAATATAGAATGGTACGCTAAGAACCACAGCAGTTAAAGAGCGTGCATAAATAAAACTCAATTTAATTTAATGTATATTCTTGCATACATTCGTGACACATTCGGTATACTTTTGTGACACATTCGTGACTTTCCTAATAGTCTTGACTCTTGTGATTTACTCTCGTGTAATTTTTAAGTTGTGTAGCGCATATGAACACGCTGGCGTTAGAAATATTTAGCGGTTATTGAGAGGGATCTTTCCGAGCAGCATTTCTGTAACTTACGCCAAATGACGGTTCGCTTAATTGTTATAGAAGTAATTCGTAAATTCAACAGTCGGATACTCTTCTCAAACTAAATATTTTAGTCAGCATTAAAAATTATCAGCTAACTAAACCGGTATTATCCTTTCAAAATACACCTATATATACCGCGAGATAAAGAAGTCGTATCTATACCACTACAGCAGCTAGTACACGAGACAATGCAGACGAGCTACGAGAAGACATCATAAAACCCATCAACAGAGCAGGTAACATTAAATCTTATAAAAATTTGAAGCAGAGAGCGGCATCAAAGCTATAGCATAAAGAACGGCTTCATATTCCAAAACCAAAGAAAGAATATTAAATTTTAACTGATTACGGCAACAGCAATGACGTGGTGGAAGTAAGGCGGAGAACGACAGAGACAAAGAGAGGGAGAGAGAGAAGGGGGACTCCACTGACCGTCTAGACAGCGAATAAAATCCCTCACAGCAGCGGAGGGCAAAGAAAAATGTCGTAAAAATAGAGATCACGTGAGGACACACCGCCCAGAAATACTACCAATATGTAAAATAAAATACTTTTTTAGCTTCGGGAAAGTTTGCTTTGGTGAAAACATACCTTAATTACTGTTTCTGACACGCTTCACTATATCACCATTCAAAGTCCTTGGCGGCGAGCTGGTAATAAGCCCATTGTCAAACGTTTTCATCTAATACTAGTTGATAATAAGGTTGTGTAATTGGTAGTCGAAATGCAGGTATTGACATGTAATTAATTAATATAACGATGCAGTATTTTCCCGAACTTAATGCTACACGGTTGAATTTACAAATTGCCATAAGGCTTTGTGCTGCACAATCGCGAATGTAAATAGCGCTATTGACAAAATCAAGCACTGATTCTCATAAGAGAAAGCCATGATATGCATAAAGATTAAAATAAAGTGTTTTACAAGTGTGCATAATTGGAACGTTTACCCTACATCGGCGGTTCTCATTTAGAAGGATTATGACGTAGGAAAAAGGACGGAAATACCATCCAAGAGTCTGCCCACGCGTATAAAAAGGACTTAAAAAGCTGCAATAACTCTGTGGAAGACAGCATGACAGTTGTGACATCTGACCCTATGACGTTCCAAATCACGTCGAGCAGCTTTCGCTGGTAACGCAGTATAAATCACTTACTTGTTTCGTTGAATGACATCGGACACCGCAACCGTTTACAGTCAGGCGTTTCTCTAATAACGAACGTATGTCAACCTCTCTGCAGAATATGAGCTCCAGCTATGTCATATATCAACAGAATGTAATCATGTTCCTATCCTTGTAGGTTTAATCCCAAATAGCTATGTTAATAGTAATGATACTGCGTCTCTATTCATATGCATTTAAACGGCAAAATATACGTTTACATACCAGGGTGCATTCAAAGAAACTTGCAGTAGCTTCTGCGAGACATTTATATAAAGTTTATAATATTTTATAGCCCATTTTTTTGTTTCGATGGAACAAATCAATAAAATGAATGCAACATACTGTCTACCATATAGTCCGACCGCGCCGTTTCAATTGTGTAGGCGTCCCTTCGTGCGTTAAAAGAGTTGCAGAAGTGAACGAGGCAATTCCAAGTAAACACAGGTCTGTGCTAAACTGGTGAATTAGCGTGAGCGACCTTAGTTCTTTCATTCTTAAGTTCCATTTATACCTCACCTTTAACTACAATGGTCTTATCGGCTGCCTTTCCTTTGGAACATATTATTGTCTGTAGGCAATGGTGTTAATTCGTATTCGCTTGTCTTTGGGTTTCCAGTAAACTTTGGGCTTTAATTATTAGATCATACACACACACCCACACAAATTCACTGGAGAGGATAGGGAATAACCTTAGCTAGAGGAAACTTGCCACCGCCAGTCGGGAATCAAATCCGGGACCCCTCGCACAGTAGGCAGGTGCTCTATGACTGAGCTACGGGCCCAGGCGAACTTCGTAGTCCTCTTACTTATCAGCAAAGACGATGAACGGATCGTGCACATTGAGAGGCACTTCCCAGGCTTGCATTGGAGTGTAGAGTCCGTAATGATAGTCAAAACCAGACCCTTGCACTATAGTGTACTGTCCGTGACAAAAACAGACGAAAAGGTCTTAGTATATTTTCCACTTCAGTTACACAGGCTTTACTTTTAAGGGAATAAACTCACTTTTTAGGCTCATTAATAATTAAAATGTCTTTATTTGACCTATTCCAACCGCCTATAGCTATTTTTTAAATTGGTTTACGCTATTCTTGTCTAACATTACGGAAAATAAGCAATAAACATGAGAGCACGCTGTGTTTCACTACCATTTTTCACTTGCTTTAATAAATATAAATCGTATTTTGAAAAGTTTCCATCCCGACAATTTTTTGTCCCATTCAACCTTCTTAGTTGCTAGGTACGATGTTGTTATGTTTGTTTGCATTGTGTTTTCTGTTCATTGATTGCATTGCGACTTTCTGGTCAGTTAGTTTGTGACAGTTCAAGCAGTAAGTCGTGAGTGGAAGATGGGTTTAATAATGCAGAAAAAGCCGACATGCTCATGGTGTTGCAGTTCGTTCCTGTACGGTGTATGCGGAAACGTAACCCAAATAGATGTCAACCATCTCGGCAATTATTTATTAACCAATTACGTGAAAGTGGTACTGTAACACCTAGAAAACGTAACGGAAACAAACAAGTGACTGGAGAAGAGGCATAAATTAATGTTTTGGCTGCCGTTGTAGTAGATCCGCAAACTAGTTCCCGTAAAATCGCACGTGGAAATGATATAAGTTAGGCAAGTGTACTGCGCATTCTCCATCGACATTGGTTCCATGTCTATCACATCTCTCTCCATTAAGAGCTGCATGGAAACTATTTTGAGAATCGTGTTAACTTTTGTACATGGGCATTAAGACATAATACTCCAGATTCTTCATGTATCTTGTTTAGTGATGAGGCAACATTCACTAATCATGGTCAGGTAAACCGCAGAAACTTGCACAATTGGTCTGTTGACAATCCTCGTTGGCTTCGTCAGGTGGAACGTCAGCGTCCATAAAGTTTAAACGTGTGGTGTGGGATAGAGAACCATCAGCTCATAGGCCCTTTGTTCATAGAAGGAACAATGAACTCGCACAAGAATCGCAGCCTCCTAACAGACCATCTGCCACAGATGCTAGAAGACGTTCCATTGCAGACTAGGAGGAACCTGTGTTACCAATATGATGCATGTCCAGCCCATAGTGCACGAAGTGCTGCAGCTGTGTTAATGGATGGTTTCCAAATCGTTGGATTGGGCGAAAAGTACCTGTACCTTGGCCGGACCGTTCACCAGATCTGACCTCTTTAGACTTTTTTCTGTGAGAAAGGCTGAAAGACACGGTCTACAAGGATATACCTACTACACCAGATGATATGAAACGACGTATTACTACTACCTGCTCTGAAATTTCCGCTGAAATGCTAAAACGTGTGCAGCAGTCTTTTCATAGCAGACTGGAAGTGTGTATTGAAGCTGCTGGTGCTCGTTTTGAATACAACCTATGAAGGGCTATATTCTCTTTACTTGTAAGAATCCACAGAAGTATGGTAATTCTCTTTTGTTTTTCTTTACTTTGTGCTACCACAGGTTGTACAAGTGTCGGTGCATAAAATTTCAGAATAAGATTTCTCGTAAACCACTTGCACAAGAATCTTGCAACAAACGCCAGTGACGTTATAATTTACCCTACCTTTATTCTGTTGATGTCACTAGGCATTGTCCCATTTAAAAAAAGATTATGTTTGCTCAAAAATACACTTTCTCAGTATTATTGAATTCTATTTATAGACTAACTGTACGAGCCCCTGACTACCAATGATAGCCGTGAAAACTGCACGGCAATAGCACTTTCCATTTCCGAAATATTTGCGGTGAAAGTTTTGGGTGATTCATCCTGTATTTACTTGGAAATGCCCTTGAGTTCTGCAACTCTTTTAACGCAGGAAGGGTTATCTGCACACGCCAAACAAGGCGCGGCTGCGTTACATGGTACATACTCGTATACACACCTGCTGGCTTACACGACATTGCAGGATTGGGTTTTTAAACTCGAAGGACGAATTAGTTAATTTCTTTTACCTTACCCCGACTGGCTTTCAAGTTCTAGAACTCCTGCATAGCCTTTACGTACCCTTTGGCTGTGGAACAATCAGCGGTGAAATGGTCAACTAATCTTTTAGATAATTATAGTAAGTGAAATTGTTGTATCTTCTCTTTACTTCCGTAGTTGTTTAATAATAACACTAAGGTCGCATAGTTTTCACATAATGCAGAGGTTCTTACATTTACAACGAAATAGAGGCGAAGCTTGTGAATATAAGATTTCGTACTCCCAGGGCACCAAGTTAACATCTTTGGAAAATACATATAGTCTACAACCACTAAAAAAATTGTGTCATTTGTTAATTAAAAAATATGGGTTCACGGATTTCTAATGTTAGCAATTTTATCTCTTTATACAATTGTTTAGCATGCCCTACTAATGAAATTAATTAGAAGAAAATAAAAAATCAATCAATCAAAACTTTCTTATGCGAGGACAATCAGAATGTTTTGGCCTTAGAATCTCATGCGTATCGTGGCGTTATAAACAGAGAAGAGGATTCTCTTTTGTTTTGCTGCGTCTTCTGTTTTCTTAGTTACTAAATATGGGTGGCGTTAGTCTTATTTGCATGCGTTTTCAGTGGAGTAGAAACCATTAATTTCTACTCTATGGTAATTTCATCTTTCCTTCTTCGCAAGTATGTTCTTTTATAACTTCCATGCGTTTGTAATCTAATACATAGGCTTCGTAAATTCGTTTTATTCTTTTATAACTTAATTGAATAGGACTTTTCAAGGGTAGAATAATTGTCACAATCGATTCAGTAGTTTATTCATACATACATAATATATATATATATAATATTATTACCTACGCAATTCATAGTATTCGTAAGCACCTAATATACAGAAAATTCAGGAGATTATTAATTCTAACGAAACTTCAATTTAAAAGTTGTAAATGACTACAGGGACCCTAAAATAAAATGCATGAATGTAAGAATACGATAAAACCTTCCAAATAATGGACTAATCATTTAAAAGTAAATAATAATAATAATAATAATAATAATAATAATAATAATAATAATAATAATGTGACTGAATATAGAGTATTCGAAACAAAGATTACGAGTAATTTGATAAATACCTCTATAACAGAAATTATTGATAAATACAGATGGTACAGTCTTATAGAGGAGCTGGATGTATACAACTCACATTATATTGCCCTGTTTAATCTGGTTAATTTATTAAAGTGAATCTGCTGGTTTCTAGGACCACAACATAAACTCATTTTTGGATGGAATAAGAACTGTAACACATGGTGTTAGTAGGGAGGATCTACAAGTGATATAACGTATACGTAAATAAAATTGAAAACCTTAACTCTAAAGTACTTTTTGCCCATTGCTATGTCCGTTTATTGCATCTGGTCTTGCAGCAAAGCCTGACTTGCAACAAGAAATGTAGAATATTTTTTTCAAATTCTTAATGGATTATCTGCACATTGCTCCAAATAATTCAAAAGAACTGCTGTTCTTCATGATTTTCTTGTTTTTCTTAGCGATTTAATTATGCTTGCTGATGATTTTATCTTGTTGGTTACTAAGCATGATGTCTACACTCTGATTTCCTAAAATCTGTAGTTGCAAGAACACTGCGTGCTATACTAAATGACTAAGATCATCAAATCCTCTTTTACTCCTGATATTACCCTCGAAATAGGATTGTATTTCAAAAGGTTGCATTTGGTACCCAAAATGATGACATGATGTCTCAGAGACAAGGGCAATAGGGCTATTTGATTTTCGCAGTCAACAGTAGATATATATTATACTACGCCTATGATAAATATCGTATGTATACTTCCTACTTCAATTTTTGGGTTGTTGTTAAATACTGTAGTTGATGAAATGGTTTCCCATTCTAATAATTGTCAAATTTTCACCAAATTTTAGGGCATCAGATTTTCTGTTTAAGTTCATTCTTAGTTTGTATGTTCATTGCGATTTCCCTGGCTTATACTCTTAATTAGAACTTAAATTCATTTAAGAAGCTTTAACGCTGCTGAAGTTCGCTAAACAATATAAACGATAATAAACAGTGTAGCGTCCAGCGTACAAATTAAAGCCAACGACCCACCTCTTGCAATTAGGAGAAAATCCACGTGTCTCGCATACGCTACAAGCGCCGACACAAGACTTGATTCCATTGTCTACTCTACTATATTTTTCAAACCCAGAATAATCCACCAAGAAGAAGTAAGTTACTTCCTCTATCACCTAGAATTTTGGTTGCTTTGAAGAGTCCAATCTGACCCTTCCTCCATTGATTCTACGTTCTCTCAATTCTGATACTCCACCCTGAAAACTGCAAATCATCGTCATCGACCTTCCTTTAGCTTCGTTCCATAAACCTGACACGGATGGTTCTGTCTACCGCTGTTCACAAAAATCAGCAATGTATGCCAGCAATACAAACGATCTACCCAAATGGCTCCACAAGCGAAGCCGACTGCGGGTGTGCGATAGTTTTCCTGACCACACAATTCTTTACAGGCTACCAAAACACTTTACATCTTCTCTTGCGAACTCTTCGCTCTGGAATATATTCTTGGTAGAACGTATCACCACGGCTACACAATAGTCTCCGATTGTATGAGTTAGCTCTTCAACGACCATCACCTGACGATATGCAGTCTACGAAATCAGGATCCTGTATCATAAGATTGCAGCTGCGGGAATTCGAATTATTCTCCTTTGGGTTCCTACCCACACCGGAATACCAGGGAAGAATTAGCCGCAGCCGCTAAAGAAGCCACAAGTCACTTAGTTTACAGAATCTCAAGAACCACATCACGACTTACTGATCCACTTCAAAGGAAGCGTACTATGTCTATGTCTATGGAGAAAATACTATAGTGACACCTCAATCATCAAGCTACACATATTTCTCCACACATTAGTCACCCAATAAAGCATCTTTCCAGAAGATATCAATTAGTCATTACACGTATAAGAATTGGACATGGCGCCTTTAGCCATAGCCATCTACTAGCTAAAGAACTTCCTCCTTTATGCAGATATTGTCATATTCTGGTATTGTCGAACATCTGGTTACAACCGGCACATTGTATAATGAAGACAGGAGGCACTCAGAGTTCCGGATTGCATCCATACAGCTTTAGGAAACCTATACAATATAAAAAAATAATTCTTTATATGAATCTTACAAATCTTACACAAAAGTTTGATTCTGCCAACACAGTGTAACTCTTCCTTTCCATTTAACATATCTTACTGTAATCATATACTAACACCGTTATGCTATTCATTTTGTAAGGTCGCAATAATACTAATTGTTCAGCCACCTTGAATAAATAAAAACATTAACAGTGTTTCCCCTTCCCGTGCCTGATCCATTTTAAACGAGGAAGAAGGAAGAACTGCGAGCTGTTACAGAACTGCATACATTGTCACGCAAAATCTTCGAATACCCTTCCTCCCTTACCGACACTAAATATCTCATAACAATCGCAAGCAGAAACACGCAAAGCTGAGGGCTACAGAACACACTGGGCATGAAGTTTGAGGTAAGAAACTGAAAACGGAGCAGCATCATGCTGTACTTTGTGGTACTGTGCACGGGCTCGGAAAGCCCTTTGACCTAGACCTAGCCAGGCTCGCAAGCTGGGTTCGGACTTGAATCTATAGACCAAAAAATAATTTATCATGTTCAACACATCTGTTTTATTTGTCATGTGATAAATTTTATTTGTGTTTAATAAAAATCATTAGCACAATTGTTAGTAAAATAAAAACATCGAAAATGTTCCATGTAAAGATCAAATAAACACAAAAAGGCTAATTTAACACATTTTTGGGCCTGCGATGTTGAAAGGCCGCAGAATCCACACATCCATAGCAGTACATAGTAATGTACAATGCTTCGGCCAATTGCGAATAATTTTGCAACACGGCAGCTGCAAACTCCGCCTCAGGAGTCCATCTACACTCAGGACATCCTGGGCAGAGTACAGTAATAGGGACGATTTGTGACTAATAAGGCCATTTACCAAATAGGGGTTCCAGGTGCTCAGCCGCCACTATTACTGTAAAAAGGCCCCTCAAATGGTCACAAGGATCTAAAGTGCATCCCTTACCACGCCTCCAAGCAGGGGAAAAATCCCTATGTCATTACTGGAAATTGAACCCTGGTCCCTTCGCACTCTATGCAGCAGCGTTGCGGAAATAATAATAATAATAATAATAATAATAATAATAATAATAATAATAATAATAAGTGCAAAAATAATTTTATTTAAAACAAAATTAGACAATTGAGTGCGGGTCGGGTAGTGCAGTATAATCTTTTCTTGGGCTCGGATTGGTCTCGGTTTAGACCGGGTTGGGCCGGGTCGAGCCTAAGAATTTCGGTACATGCAAACCTCTACTATGTGAAGTGTTCCGAAAATCAAGCACAGTGAGAGCTGCTTAACTATCGCATCTCTGCTGGTACCACACTATAATTTTACTCCTTGTTTGGTGTTTTTTTAAGGAATTAGGTGAATGCCGCGCATCTAGCAATCATAAAGGATACATTACTGACAACTAGTACAGTATAGTGCAAAAGATAAGTGCCAAAACTTTTGGTTGACTTTAGTGTTTTCCATTCTTGACTGTTAGCAGAATCTCCTCATCATTTGTGTTCCGCACGTGCCATAGGTGAGCTACCCTCTAAGTGGTTATAGCTGAAGTTCGATACGCTAGCATTACCCTAAGAACAAAGGTCAGGCGATGAAAGGCGTGAAGAACCGACATATGTCACCTAAATGGTTGAAACAAAATGCCTTCCAAAGACTGTCCGTACTAGCCATTTGAATCAGTCCAGCTCATATTGGTTCAGCGTTCAAGCATTAAGATCTATAACCCAATGAGGGATAGAAAGCGCGGTAGAGGCGTGTTAATTATTGATCGCCAACTTAAACCGCAGTTCCTCATATCGGCACTTTTTTTTATTGTGCATCCGACTGTACATGGAGAATTGCCAGAAGTCACATGATCATCAGGAAAGTTCTGCATAAAAACCTTCTTATCCTATCATCTTCATCAAGTCCTACAAGTCCTAAAGATTACATGCGGCATCCTCCCGGCCAAGAAGAACTTTCTGTCAACGCGTTTCACATCAGTATGCTGTGTTCATACAAATCTTAGCACTAGATCTAATCACTGATGAGGCTGGTACGCTTTACTGATCACAATTACGTGGCGGTATCTTCAGTTATCATAACAATCATATCTGAGCTTGCTAAACCCCAATGAAGTATGGCAGAACAATCATCAACAGAGGTTTGGCATCAACATCTGGGGAGGAATCATGCATAATCATCTTAATGCTCGCATTTCTTCCCGCAGCTGGAGAGACATATCTACTTGGTGTATTCAACGTTGTACCTAAAGCGGATGTTCTGAGGGATTTTATTCAAAATGGACTTGACCAAATGCGAAAAATTGCAGACTTTTTTTACTCAGAGGATGCTTGAAGCAGGAGGAGGTTACATTCAGCAATTTTTGTAAATGTATGTTCGACCATTAGCAATGCCCAAACCCACGTAACCACCTTACGATTCGTTATCTCATCCATGATCATATTACTTTTCAAATGTATTGGTGCCAGGAATCCAAATTTAGACACAATGTGGAACAATGTCAAATGTGCACACAAATTTAGACATTTACGCTAAAAGTAATGACGGAAAAATTATTGAATGGCAATCAGTTGTTGAGGGTGGTGTGTAAAATTTTAAGTTTTTTAAAAGGTTAGCAATAATAATAAAAAATGTTAATCATTATCTTAAACGGGATTTTCAGTTTTCTGAGTTGCTTCTGTATAGCACCTGTGAAAACCAAACAACATATTCATTACAAACCCTGATGAGAAGGGATACAGTGGTCCTTAATCAGATAGAATGTAGAAGTTTCCCGTTTCGTAGTACACCTAAGCTGTTTTTATTCCCAAGTGAAGTAGGAACAACACAATTCCTTATAAATAAATACTTTTATTTGTGATTCTATTTTCTGAAAGGAATGTTACTGTAACGTTACAGAGAATTAAAGATTGCAACCATTCAGCTAATAAGCTCTAAATATTTTTGTTTCACAAATACGAAAGCCCTTCTTACAACAATAAAATAATTTTAAGTTTCTTTTTACCCTAGAGTAGTATAAAAAGGATTTCAGTATGTTAGCATAAATCGACATAAGCAAATGACAAGTGTACCTTAAATGACTGTCCATAAAATTTAATAGTCTCTAAATCCAGAGATATCGAGTTGGCTTTTAGGGCTGAAGGGGGAAGTTATTTCATTAGGATGTTACCTATACTTCCTCAGTGCCGCCAATATTGAAGAGAAAAAATTCACAAAGAGCTACAACAACAGAAATGGTGTTTTAACTGAGGATCCTATTTATTTATAAATTTTTGTGCATTTTTATATCTGAAAAAAATCAGGAAAAATCTTTTTGTAAAATATTAAATTAATTCCTTAGACATGCTGCCGAGAGCTTTTTAAACCCAGCAAAGTATATTCTCGAGTGTTCAAAACGCTTAGTACAATTTCTCTTGGTACACTACAAGCAGTTTGGATTAATATATCCCTGGCAACATCAACATCAACACATTCGGATTTATACTTCACTGCGAACTTTCCAAATTTCTCTGTTAGAGTATCTCAGCGAATTTGGGTCTAGATATACTACTTCATGCATACAGATTTCTAGTCCTTCATACTTCCATCTACTTTTGCATTTTATGTTTCTTTACGATTAAACTTTCACAACAGCATGTTGTTTTACTGTTGCAAAATCCGGGTAATGATTTCGGTTTATTCGCGCGTTATTAACGGTTACTAGTCAACTGAGATGCTTGATTCATTTCGGGCGTGGCAGACCGTGGTGGAATAAGCGAGTAGGGGGAAGGATAGCATTTTAGGTACTTCTCTACTGAATAATGTATGAGTTTTGAAATTAAGTTGGTTGTTTAGTATGAATGATGGAAATAATTGTGTGTGTTTATTCACTCCAAACTACTGTAATGTATTTAGCTTTTGCTTTTCAAAGCGATGAGCAGAACAGATATATATTGTTTATGCTTCTGAAAATGTGATTTACTGTGATTATATGTTTCGCATAATTTTATTCCTTCCCTGCATAGTAATACACTTTTAATAAACTATCTATATAGAAGCGGGGGCAATCTTGGCATTTGAGTTTGTATCCATACTTCTGTGGAGATGTATTTGACTGAGTATGTTTGTAGCTGATTGTGCTGTCTGTCTTATATGTTATTTATACTTGAGGTTTTTGAAAAGTGACAGAACTTTATATGTGTTAGTATTATGATACCGAGCAAAATGGCTCCGCGCTAGTATGGAGGTTCGTATTCGGGGGGGCGGGTTCGATTCCCGGTGGCCGCCCACTCTGACCATGAATTTTTCGTGGTTTTCTCTGCTTGACAAAGTAAATGCTGGAGTGGGGTTTTCTACCACGGATTTTATCTCTCCTCCATTTCTTCCCATCTCATTTCCCTTTCATGTTTCAGGTTGACTCTATGACTGTGGTTCAGTCAGTGTCGAGCAGATGACGCAGAGGTTTGCGATTTGGAACTCCTTCTCAGTCATGCCAGAGGGAAGCCTGTCGAGCCTCCACTGCTGGGTCGTGTTTCTCCGGTCCCAATAGAGGGACGTCTCCAAGCGACCCTCCCGTAGACGAGTGATCAAGCCTGGAGCTGCTAGAGAACTTTGGGCGTCTCTGTCGACTTGTGCCGGCCTCACTCTGTAACCCACTCGTCTCCTGCGGTTCTCTTACCCGTTCTTCCCGGCGATGTGCGTACAAAAGATCCATTGGAGGTCGTTAACTTTCCTTCCGTTAACTGGTTCCCATCCTATTGTTATGATAATCGTGTGTGATGCATTTGTTTTCTTCCTGTATGCATTCTAGTTTATTTATTTTCACGTCTTAGTTTCTTTATAGTCTTTTTTATTTTCTCTGATGCTTATCTATGTTAGGTAAGGAAGCAATATTTATATTGCGGTCAAAAATGGATAATGTAGCTACTATCTTTGTAAATTCACGTTTTCAGACCCTTGTGTGTCATTTAATAGCACAGTTAAAATCCAAAATTTGGATAGAGGTTAGATACCAAACTTCCTATTTAAGTTTAATATCTGTCATAGACCAAAAAAAATTTATTAAATTCTCCCAGCTTCAAACTTAAGTTTACGTATACACTAACAATTTTAGTTTCAGTATATTATGTTTCGGGTATTGAAACAGGAATAAAATGTACATCTTAAATTTTCTGCGAATGATAAAATCTTTATTCTAATTGAATTTTGTATCAGTATAGTGAGTAGGAAACGATAAGAATTTAAAACAAAAGATTTTTATAAACCCTACCGTAAGAAAATTGTAGGGTTTACAAAAATATTCAGTTTGTCCAACAAGTTTCTTCCGTAGCGTTACAAGTTTTCAAAATGTGTCATGTTGTATGGCTACATTCTCCCAAATTTAAGTGTTTATTATTAAACATCAGATTATTTTTAAATTTTGCACCTTTTATTTTCTCTACAACTTCCACCCAAAAATACGATATCGAGATTTCACGGAAACACACGTTTTCAGATCCTGAATCCCAAGAAAAGCGATTTAGAAAGATATCTGCGTGTGTGTGTGTGTGTGTGTGTGTGTGTGTGTGTCTATCCACCTGTCTTTGAAGAGTATAATTCAAAAACGCAAGGTCAGTTAAACACCAAACTTGATATTTAAGCTCGGTGTCTTCCGGGGATGCGATCAAAAGATTCAGTAAAAAATCCACTTACCATAAACTACCTTTTACCTGAAAAAATTATCTTTATCTCTGAGATTCTCAAAATTAGTTCCAACAATTTTGATTATAAAGTCATATGTTTAAAATATTTGCATGGCAAATAAAGTGCATAGGTATATTTAATTTTCTTGAAATAGTCTGTCAAGTCCTGCTAATTCTGAATCACTTTTGTATAATTGGTAAACCGTAAGAGGTAGACAAAGTGTTACTACACAAAAAATATGAATCACATTTATGTTAAATGAAGCAAACAATGTATGTCGAATACAATTTTATTGTGGAGTTAACCATTTCTGATATATTCTTTGTTACTTGTTTGAATGCTTATGATTTTAAGAACTGGTCAGTCGTTATTCGTTTTCTTATTTCTCCTGATCATACAAACGGCATGGAATTTCAGAACTGTCAGATAGCGACAAGCTCTTCAAAAATCTGACTAACGCTTTACCTTTTGTATCCTTCTTATACCTAGAACGAAATGTGTAATCGTGAATTGAAAGTTTATTTGGATTAACAAAATGTAGAGAGAATAATAAGTTTTGTAAGAATAGTTTGTAGAAGAGTGAGTTGTGAACGTCTTGTCAGTGCAATTCACCGGATTTTTAATTTCTCTACCACCTACATAGTAGGTAGAGAAGGTATTGCACTCCACCTAAAAGTTCGATACCGAGATTATACCGGTAATAATTGTTTTAAAGCCCCTGAATCCAAGAAACCATTTTTATAAAAAGTTCCGCGCGCGCGCGCGCGCGCGTGTGTGTGTGTGTGAGTGTGTGAGTCTGTGAACAGCATAACTCAAAAACGAAAAGTCGGATAAATACTTGGTATTTAGGTTCGGTACCTTCCAAAGAAGCGACACGAATAATTTCAAGAAGATCCCTCACGCCAACTATCCTTTTCATGAAACATTTTTTGCGAAAGTTTTGATGTTTAAAAATGACTAACCATTTTGACTAAAATATCGTATACTAAACATATTTACATGACAAATAAAATGTATATCTTGAAGTTTCTGGGAATAGCCTATGAAGTCCTCTTCATTCGGATGGATTTTTTTATAATCTTGTGTAACTAGTAAACGTTAAGCTATAAACAAAAATGTAGATTACTTTAAAACGCACAGTTTAGTTAAAATAAGCTTTTCTGTGGCATAAGCTGTTTCTGAGATTTCCGCCACTAAAGGTTCAAAGTTTTCAGTAGTAGTCATTCTTTTAAAGTCTCATCTATTTTCAGTTGTTTCTCGCGATTGCATGGAAACAATGTGGAATTTTAAGGCCAGCATATAGTATCCAGTTCTTAAAAATTTGACTATCACTGTTCTCTTTGTATCTATAACGAAATGTGTAATGTATCTATTTTTACAAAGGTTTATTTGGATTAAAATGTAGTGGATAGAATAATAAGCATTATTAAGAATAGTTTGTATACCCACTAATAAAGATACAGAGTAGAGAATGTCATCTGAATGTATAACATTAGATATTTTTTATATTTGTTTCGTAAGAACTAATTTCTACATTTTTGTATTTTTCCTCCACGCATTTTCCGCATATTGTGTCTAACTAAGAAATTACAGCGTAATTTGTCACGATTTTGAGGCGAAAATGTGTCTGAATAACTCAACGTGGATAGATGAGTCACTTCTTTATGGATACTACGTATAGAATTTGTAATGTGTAGAGAAAACTGTGTGAGTTAACGATAGCTGATTTTATTAATTCTGTATTCATTAATAAAATTCAGGGTTGCATCTGTTTTCTTGAAGCAGATGCTTCATCGCATTTTCTTCAGTTATAATAAGCTTATCATAATAATAATAATAATAATAATAATAATAATAATAATAATAATAATCTCTTTGTGGATTAGGAGATATCTCCTGTTGCGGCCCCATGTCTCTTTTCATCTTCTCATCGGTCTTCCAATATCTCTTTTTCCATATGGTTGATATTCGTATGTAATTTTGGAATATCGGGTTTCGTCCATCCTCCGCAAATGGTTTCTTCGTATTTATCTATAGTGCTTTATTTTGTCATTTCTAGGACCAATAGCCAATTTCTTTCTGATCTCTTCTGTTTTATTTTATCCATTATTGAACGCCCTTTAATAGATCCGAGGTATCACATTTTTGCCGCATGTATTTTTTCCCGTTCTTTTCTCTTTATAGTCCAACTCTCACAGCCATACATTAGGGTTGGAATCGCCACTACTTATAAAACTTTCAGCTGTTTTTTTTCTAATTCTTCTTTTTAATGTTCCTTCTAATATTCCAGAATTATTTTGGAGTTTATTTACTTTAATATTAATTCTTGATTGGCTAAACACGATTACCTAAATAATTAAAAGTTTTACTTTCCTTACCTTTACCATAATAAAATACCATAATAACATAGTTGTGTGGTGGTTTGATTCTTCCGAAGATTAAGCGCCTTCCTCCCCTCCATCCCTCGCGTGTACTTTTCTCTCTTCTTTCTATGCGGCTATAGTTTTAATTTTCTTGTTCAGAACAACACATAGATATATAATTTGTTTTAATTTATTAAATTAGTGTTAAATGTCAATTGTACACATTCATGATGCTGCAGCAGAGAAACATTCATAGCATGATAAATATACAGTAGGACAGTAGTTTTTGAATGTAAGTAAATGGGAAGCAGCAGCACATCTAGTGTCATGCATTTGTGAGGAGGCGCGTCAAAAGCATGGGAAAAAAAGAAAGAAAGAAAAAAAGAGCAACTTATAAACACTATCTCAAGAGATTGCTTCTCACACACATTAATAGTTTTAGAATAACTGTCTAATTTAGATCTGCATTCAGTTGTTGGCTCTTTTGTTTACTTTTATAGCCATTAAGCTTAGTAGTATTCTAATCGCCATTATGTTTCTATGAAGATGTTGGTCGATTAAATAAAATGAAACGAAATTCTGACACAAAGTGTTCTATTTCCTTAACTCTTAACAACCATTTTTAATAAATAACATATAATTGCAGTGAAGTGAGTGTTTAATATGCAACAGCTTCATTAAGTTCTGAACTATATTTAAAAAAACATCACACACAGAGTTGCGGAAGTACTCTTTCGTGACAATATATTGTAAATCCAAACTCTGGTTTGGAAGCAGAAGAGAGTGGTTTGGAAACAGAAATTGCACAAGTATTTGCAGTGATCAATGTAATAATAATAATATTAATATTATTATTATTATTATTATTTCGAGGTAATAATTAACGTTTTTCTTTCCTTTGTGATGGCAACTGCAGTTACTCCCTCTCTATTCTGCGAGCCTTTCTGCTGTCATGGCACCTTTGAACGCTGTATTTTTAAAAATAAACTGAATACGTGCGAAAATTACAAAATATTGACTGTTAAAACTAATAAAGCTCAAACTTTATTTCAGAGAACTTGTTAACACATATTTATACATTTATAATTTGTAAGTAAATGAAGCTTTTCGGTATTTATCAGCACCCTTTTAGCATTCCATATCTATGCTGTTGTATTTCATGGCCTGGATTTAGGAGAGGTAAGAGGAGACACATGATACCAACAGTATGTATGTTATTATACACGTTTTTGTATAAAACTACAAGCAGTAATGCGGGCTAACTGTCAGTCGTATTTATTGAATCCATAGACGGGATTGTGGCTATCTGACACTCCATATGTCACTAATTCCTTAATTTTCAAAGGCAATACCAACGAAAACAAAGTTGTTTTTCTTTTTTCGTGTGTGTGTATGTGTGGTGCCTATGCCTAGGTGTGCGTACAGTTGTTTAAGCATATAACCATTAAAATAGTGATTAGCTCTATCATAAATATGTGACCGCAGTAGCAACTGTAAAGAAAATAATAAATCATTCTTGCAGATGATTTAACAATTTCATGTGCTGGGAGAAATATTGAAACAATACAAAACCTTTTGGAAGATACGATTACCGACCTTCAAAAATGGTGCTGATCACAGGATTTAAGTTCTCAGCGACTAAAACAAGTTGCATATTTCCTCTCACAATACAAATGAACAATCAAAAAATCTCGTATACCAATACCCTGAAGTTTCTTGGGATGCTTTTCGGTGAAAAACTTTTTGGATTGGTCATATTAAAGCTATATCTACTGACTGCCTTAGGAGGCTTAGTATTCTTCGGCCTTTATCGGCACAAAAATGGGTTGTAGATTACCAAGTGTTACCTTCCACATACCGAGCAATTATTCGCAAAAAATTAGACTATGGATCAGCAGTGTATTCATCTGCAAAGCCATAATTATTAAAAATGCTAAATTCTATACAATTCTCTGCACTTCGAATAATTCTTGGATCATTTCGGACGAGCCCTATATATAGCCTACAAATTGAAACTGATGAGCCACCTCTCTCAGACGGAAACAGCTCTTCATTTCATATACACTGAAGATAGCATCTAGACCATCCTCAAGGATATTTAACAACATATTCTGAAATAACGCATCTTCACCGATTACTTCATCCATATATAGAAGAATTCAAGACATATTAACCGAAGTTTGCATACCTTTTCCTCAAATAATCACGCCGAATCTTTACGATTTTCCGCTATGGAGAATCCAACTTTCTCATATAAATTTAGATCTTAGCAAAAATGTGAAGTCAGATACGAATATAGCAATATATGTGCAGTTATATCATGAAAGTGTTGCTTTTTATCGAACTAAAAATCATATATTCACTGATGGATCAAAAACAGAAGACAGATGTGGATATGCACTTGTTACAAATAGAAATCAAACTGTTTCTTCCCTTTTGCCAGATATGTATTCCAATTTTTCTTGTGAATTAACGGCAATTCAGAAGACAATCAAATTAATTCGTTCAATAGATAGTAGTCATTTCATAATATTTACCGATTCCAATAGTGCTCCCCAAGCTCTTCAAGATCGATCCACATCTCACCCACTGTTACGTAACATTCAGCATACTCTTCAATCTATTCTAACAGAAGATCGCACTGTAACTCTTGTCTGGATCCCATCACACATCGGCATTAAAGGAAATGTACAAGCTGACTTAGCAGCCAAAGAAGCCACTCGCCTTTCACAGTTGACAAATCCATCAAAATACTGTGTCAGGATGCTGCATCACACTTTAAAAGAGCGATCCACAGCCTTTGGAAGCATCAATGGACCCAGATCTCAAACAGTAAGCTGCATGGTACTAGACAGGAAAACACCAGTCCCTTCCCATATACTGTCTTGAACCGCCAAAACCAAACAATTGCTCCTAGATTACGAATCGGACATACAAAACTCACTCACCTCTACCTCTTCACCAAAGAACCACCTCCTGAATATTGTTTCTGTACTACAAGACTCACTGTTGAAAATTTACTATGCAAATGCCAACAATATGATAACTGTCGCAGAGCTGAAAAAATTTCCTCCTACCTCCACACTGCAATAGGTACTCAAGTGTCCTATCAAAAACTAAAGAAGTTCCTGCAGAATATCAGTCTTTTTAACAAAATACAAAATGTTTCATTATATTATTAATATTTTCTCGTTCATACTTTAATACCAATCTTAATATTAATATTTATTTGACCATGTTAAAATTAACGCTGTAATTCCATTATTTATTTTATGTTTTCTTTATATGTTCTCCCTATGTTGTCTTTGTGAACATGTAACTGTTTTTCTAATTATGTATTAATGTAATTAATTGATGATTCGCATATGAACATGCATTTAGCGCGACTTTAAATAAATAAATTTAAAAAAATACTAAAATTACCGGTTATTTGTAATACGTAGATATTGTAGATTAAATTATGATCATAGGTAAGTTTTTTTAATTACAAATGTAAGCTGAACATTAACAGTTATGATCTATAGAATGTACAGTAAATAGGTCTATTTACTTTGTAAATAACTACGAGTTGCACACAGAAATAGATGCCATTAAAGAAAGTTGGGGTTATAGATAAAACAGCTGTCGATGTACATATTTCATCTTCAGTATTCTCTAAGTGCCACTGGAGGTCGTGTAATTGGTCTTGCGTATTCCTAAACATTCGCAGAGCGAAATGACCTCATGGTAACATGCCTTTGGGAGCTGCCGGATTCGATTCCCATCAAGCCGGCCAGTTTACCATGGATTTTCGTGGTTTCTCCGGGTTGATAGGCGAATGCTGGTGTGGTTCCGCTTCTACCACAAATTTCCTGTCCATTTTTTATCTCCATCATTTTCTTTCATTTATTTCAGCTTACCAGGTTTGTAGGACCAAGTGACGGCGGCAGTCGGTGCGTTCGGACATCACAGAATTTGAGGTATGTAAAAAACGCTTGCGCTTTGAGAGAATGTTGGGATCCTCTTTCTTCCCGGAGGAGTCTCGTCTATTCTGGAACACGAGGTTGTGGGTGGATAAGGCAGGCCTAGCCTGCGTCAGAACTGCTGGTACATGAATGTTCCCGAGGTCACGGGCTCAAACCCGGCGGAGGGTGATAGATCTTTTTCGGGCCTCCTTCCAAAAGGAAGTAAAACCGGTGGTCTCGTGTCCCGTAGATTCACGGCACGTAAAAGAATCTCAAGCCTGATAAAGAGGCTTTTAAGTAAAATTACCGGTCTTTCACGCCCAATATAGAATGGGACGTTAAGGACCACAACAGTTAAAGAGCGACCATAAATAGTACTCAATTTAATTTTAATTTTCATTAGGGCCCCGTTCTTGCTAGCGCACATCGTCGTCCAGATCTGGTCGCCCTTCGGGTCTCCCCTTTCTCCCAGGGATCACGTTGAAAGCACAAAGGGCCCATTTTGGCTTACGTGAGGAGCTGTGCTGTAACTTCAGGCCCTTTAGTCTGACTACTCCTAACTCCTACACCTTACAAGCAGACGCCTAAAAGCATACTAAAAGAAACATAAAACTAATTTTAATTATATTCTTATGAAAACGCTATGTGAATAATTTGTGACAATGCTACTGAATTCTCACAATGAATCTACGAGTGGCGTCCAATAAGTATGTTTCCCTATTTTATAAAAAAAACGTTACACACAATTGATCATTATGAATTAATTTTATTTATATTTCACAAGCCTGCTGTTACTTTTCTACATAGTCAACATGTTTTTCCAAGCATTTTTGGGGACGTGGCACAAGCTTTTCCAAGGCAGTGTTGTACCAGGTCGGGTTCTGTGCTCGCAAACAGTTGTTCACTGATTTGACTTCATCAACGGTGTTAAAAGTTCTTACCTTTATGTGGAAGAACATGTGAAAATGATTTGGAGCAAGCTCAGGTAAATACGGGAGATACGAGAAAACTTCCAAGTTGGATCCTGATCCAGGCAGAACTCAGAAGATTCAACTGGGAAGCTTTTTCGCATCCTCCATATTCACCAGATCTGTTCCCAAGTTATTTTCACATGTTCCTCTGACTTAAAGATCATCTTGGAGGTAAGCACTTTAACATCATGACGAAGATCAATCAGAAGTGAACAGCTGGTTACGAGCACAGGACCCGACTTCTGTGAAATTCACTTGGGAATAGATTAGTGAATTTGGGGGATGCGAAAGAGCTTCCCAGTTGAATCTTCTGAGCTCCGCCTGGGTCAAGATTCAACTTGGAAGTTTACTCGTATCCTCCGTATTCACCGGAGCTTGCCTCAAGTGATTTGTTTCTCCAACTCAAAGATAAGCATATTTAACACCGATGATGAAGTCAAATCAGTGAACAGCTGGTTGCGAGCACAGGATCCGACCTGGTACAACACTGGCTTGGATAAAGCTGTGTTACGTCCCCAAAAATGCTTGGAGAAACATATTGACTATGTAGAAAAGTAACAGAAGGGTTGTGTAATGCAAATAAAATTAATTCAACATGATCAATTGTGTATAATGCTTTTTATAAAATAGGGAAACTTAGTTACTGGATGCCCCTCGTACCTTAAAATGAGAGGCAACATTAATAGCCCGTATCATTAGGCAGCGGTGTGAATCATCGACCCAAAACAGAGCAATTATTCCTGCTTGGTTTCGCGAGGCGTTGCCCGTTGAAAAAGGCAGTCTAATGTGCAATTTAATTAATACAAGGCTTTTAGAATAATTGAAAGTGTTTGTACCTACAGGATGATAGTATTACAGACCGACATCTGCACCCTTACTTTCTAGAAGTAGTAATTTGCATTTGTGCGCTAGCAGTTCGTATATGTGGGATACTTCTAAGTCTTGGAAGTACTTGAGTTCGAATCTTTTTGATGACATCTGTTTTCTCTTTCTGTGAATCAATTATTTTCCTTCTAATTTCTCACTTACTAGGAACAAGAGTGAAGGGAAGGATCCTTTTAAGTAAGACGTATAATACTAATGTACACAGTTTATTTCGACCGTAAGAGTACTCGTAAATTAATAATCAGAATTTCATTATTTTAAAAAAACATATATCATATATCTGTATTTTACATTCACACGGCTTTCTCCATTCACTATAATTTATTTTGATATAGCTGTTACAAACTCTCTTAGAAGCCTTATTACTTTCTCTACCAAGTATGTAGTAGGTAGAGCAGATATTGCATTCCACCCAAATATTCGATATCGAAATTTCACCGAAAATATGTTATGAGGTTGTGCTGTTATGTGTTTCTTTTATGTTTTGTATCTGTATTATACATCCAGCCAGTCACTTTACGTTGCTTGTCCCCTTTGCTTAACGCACTCTTTGGTGTTCTCTTTTTTTTCTCCTCTGTGGTTTGCTGATGTGGCATGTGCTTTGGCCGTACGCGAGGAGTGGTGGGATTTCTGCCGCATTGCAGGGATAGCTCTCTGCCCGGCAACTACTCATCAGGATTGTGGAAGTTTTTGTAATGAATTTTTAAGGAACGTCTTTGTGATTTTTTTGTGGATCGACCTTATGTAAAGGTAGGCTTTATTATCAGTTTTGTGTCTTGGTAATGGTGAGTGAATTTTGGGGCGGAAAACGTTATGTGTGTTTGAAAATAAGAATTCGCAAAGTGACTGGCTCTGGGAATTGTTCATATGTTTAGTGTGTTTTGGTTCTTTTCCAGTTGAGTTATATTTTTCAGTACGTGATTTTCAGTGTATAGTTAGTTTAAAATTGGTGATAAGAGCTTTACACAGTTGTGCAATTTGAAAATGCATAATTTGATTCATGAAGGTAAAAGCATCAGTAGTATGAAATTTGTGAGAAAAGCTTTACATATTTTGGGCACTTTGAAAATGCATAGTTAGTTCAAAATTACAGAAATTCTGTTGTGTAAATTATGAGAGCAGTAATTGCAGTTAAAACCCAGTTATGCTGAACCCATTTATGCTGAACTTTGTAACTGAAAACGGTTGGGTTGTAAAGTACCTACATCTAGCTTAGCTGGACTTTGAAGCTCTCTGTTACCAGAATTTCATAATAGTCTCTTTCGGTCTTGTTCAACATTCTTAGCTAGTCTTTGACTAGCTAAACATAATTAAATATTTTGGTCTGATGTTTATAGTGGCTTTGTTTTATAAAGTTTCTAAATTGATTTTGTTTGTTGAATTTTTGTTTGACTTAATTTTTGCTGTATTTAAAACTTGCTTTACTACTCTGCTCAATTGGTTTTGGTTGGTTTACTATTTAAGCCATCTTTGTTTTACAGTTATTCTTTTATGGTTGGTTTACGGTTCTGGTTATTAAGGTTTGTTTATTATCATTAAAGTACCCACAAAAACAAACTTATAAATAGTAGTATATTTTTGAGAGTTCTGGTTTCCTTTTGTTTTCCCCTACGGCACTCGTTAGGGCTTCCCTTTTCGTTTGGCCGGGGTTCCCTAACTCAGTCAAACAGCGGTACCATTGCAAATTACTGGTAGCAGAGCGTGGTTAATTGATTTGTCTGTGTTGGTTAGGGAATATTGTTGGGTTTGCTGTTTGCTCTGTATTCTCCGGATTTCATTTTCTTACTTGTACCATATCCGTAGTTACAAGATGGCGGTATCGGTTACTAATGTGGACAGATTACGGAAAGGTGAATTGTGGGTAGAATTGGTTGTACGTGGAGGTCAATGTTCTATGACAACTGAAGTGGCTATTATGTTGGAAGTTTTTCGACAAATTAAGGATGCTCCATTAATTACTGTTTCTATTGATCACGTGGTAGTGACTAAGTGTGAGTCCACTTGCTCGTTGGCCTTAGCAGAGATTCAGGATAATTTAATGGATTTTGGGCGCGAGGATTCTCCCTCTAAGGCACAGTTGCTCCGGTGGCAAGTTAGAATTCGACATTACTTGTTCTATTTAGATTATGTCTTACAGAGATTCCCTACTTTGCAGTCATGTATAGCGTTGCAAAAGTTAAAGGTTCAGTTTAAGGAATTAGCCCGTAAAGTGGAGGAAGATTTTGGGACTTCACAGGAGGATACTGGGTCGTCCCCCTTGTATAATCAAGGATTGTCAGATGTGGTTCAGCCTTCGATTGCGGTGTCTGCGTTTCGGCCACTTAGACTCGCTCATCCCCTCCAGCAATTCGTGGAAGGCGTTCAGTTAAACGACATTGTTGATGTACCATCGGCTTTACAGTTTCTCTATTTTCTTGTTCGATTGACGCTAATGGCTAAGCGTTATTTGGTACCTACGGCTCAAGTGATAGAATTATTATCTGTCAAGGTGTCTGGGATAGTTTCGGACCTGTTAATGCGGTGTGCTGGTTTGGCCGAGCCTTTGACTCGTTTTCATTTGGCCCTATTAGACATGTTCATTCCGCGTAGGGAATGCACGAGACTAATGCAAGACGTATATTTTCGTCCTCAGGGTCTAACGGAACCGTTTACAGAATATATGGTTCGGGTTAAGGAAATTGCTTTAGTGTTGGTGCTCCCTGATACGGAAGCGGAAATTTGTGATGTCATTTTATCAGGACTCAATCCAGTCGTCAGGTCGGCTTTGGTATTAGGACCTCGGCCGTCAAATTTGCAGCACTTGGAAGCATTGGTTCCTAAACTCAATGAAGTTATGCTTGTTGATAGGCTGCGTCTGTCAGAACCTCCAGGCTCATTAGCAGCTCCTAATACCACTGTATCAGCTCCTTCTTCGGCCATTGTTCCGGATTCGGGTCGTCTGGCCACTATTAAATGCTTTCAGTGTGGTCAGGAAGGCCATGTTCGACGAAATTGTCCCAATAGGAGGACCGTGAATCGGGGTTTTCTTCGTGTTTCTAATCAGGGGCGACAGTTTCGACCTTTATGACGCCAGAAGGTTAAGTCGACCATTTGTTTGTCTCCGTTTTCGGGTAAACCTTTAGTTCAAGTTTCTCTTGAGAAGTTGCCTTTATTGGCGTTATTAGATTCCGGAAGTTCTGTCTCTTTGATTCAGCTTGATTGGCTTAGGTTAAATTTACCATGTATTATGTCGCGTGCAACCACGTGTCAGTTGGTTTGTTTGATGGTCAATGGTCAGGCCTTTCAAGTTACTCAAAAAGTATCATGTACTATACGTTTCCCACGTTTTACGTGGAAACATAGTTTTTTTGTCGTTCCCAAGCTTCCTTATGCATGTGTCCTAGGTGCCGATTTTATGTCAAGGACTGGGATGGTTATTGATTTTTCCACTAGGCAGATCGCTTTTCATTTTGCTCCCCGGATAAAGTTGGACTTTGTGAGGGATGTTAAACCATCTCGGCCCCCTTTAACCTTGGGAGATATTAATTTGGTAACCCAAAATTGCGCAACTTCTTCTATGTCTCATTTGTCCCCTGAACAGGCAAAGCAAATAGAGCATTTAGTTAGGGAATTTGATTCCCTGTTTACTGATGTTTTAGGGGTCACTCATTTGACTCAATATGAAATTCAGTTAACTGATTCTACTCCGGTCAAGTTATCTCCATATAAGCTCACACCACCGAAGATGGCTATATTAAAAGAGAAAATACAGAAGATGCTTGACCAAGGGGTTATTAGACCGTCTACTTCAAATTACAGCAGCCCCATATTTCTAGTACCGAAGGGAGATCAGGATTTTAGACCGGTCATAGATTATCGTCTCTTGAACAAAAGAATACTTATTGAAAGTACCCCTTTGCCCGATTTGCATACAGCTGCTCATCATTTTTCGAAGGCTCGCGTTTTTACGACCCTGGATTTAAACAATGCTTGTCATCAGATTCCTTTGGCTGAACATTCCAAGCATCTAACAGCTTTCGCTACCCCCTGGCGCCTTTATGAATTTAATAGGGTCCCATTTGCTTTGGCTACGGGCGCGCAAGTCCTCACTCGTTTGCTGGATAGTTTGTTTTCGGACATAAAATTTAAATATTTGTACCATTACTTAGATGATCTTGTAGTATATTCCGAGGATTTTGACTCACATCTTGTTCATTTACGTGAGGTCTTTCGTCGCCTACAGAGCCGGGTTATCAGTTAAGCAGTCTAAAGTTCATTTTGCTACCTCTCAAATATCATTTTTGGGCCATATAGTTTCCCCTTCTGGTATTACCATAGACCCAGATCGCACTAAGGCTATTAGAAATTTTCCGGCACCCAAGAATAAGCGTGAGGTGGCTCGATTTTTGGGAATGGTTAACTTCTTCTCTAAATTTATTTCAAATTTTTCTACTCGGGCGGAACCTCTTAATTGCTTACGTAGGAAAGGGGTTACTTTTGCGTGGGCCGAGGAGCAGGAAGCGGCATTTGTTGATCTAAAAGAGGCTATTTCAAACCCTCCTGTCTTGGCTTTTCCAGATTTTGCTATGCCCTTTATTTTACAGACGGATGCTAGTGCTAGCGCGCTAGCGGCTGTTTTGTTGCAGGAATTTCCTGAGGGTCGTCGTCCCATTTATTATAGTTCGCGTACTTTATCTCCTGAGGAACGTAAATTTTCTACATATGAATTAGAAACCTTAGCGGTGCTTTTTGGATTGGAGAAGTATAGGGTGTACTTAGAACATGTGCATTTCTTTTTAGAGTGCGATAACCAGGCTTTAACGTGGGCGTTAGCTGTCCCAAGGAAGACAGGTCGTCTTGCGCGTTGGGGTGTCCGGATAGGTGCCTTTAGGTTTACTCCTTCCTTTATCAGAGGTTCAGAAAATTGTATTGCGGATGCTCTTACCCGGGTATTTTCCGAACCTACTGAGGAGTGTGTTTATTTCGAGACTTTGGATGCTCCTGCGGATACTCAGATTGAGAGTTTCTCATTTTCGGCATTTCCTGAAATGTTTGTCAGTATTCCTGAACTTCAACTTACCGATTCTGGGTTAGCTTCAATTATTGAGCAAATTAAATCGGGAGTTTCACTGCAGGATTATAAGATTCATGAGGGTGTTTTGATGGGAAGAGCTAGTTTTGATCGGCGTTATAAAGTCATAGTTCCGAAGGCAGCTATTCCCATGATTCTCAGTTATTTTCACGATTCTCCTTTCGGGGGTCATTTAGGCATTGCCAAAACCAGAAATCGAATTCGTGAACAGTTTATGTGGCGGGGCATGGATTTCGATGTAAGAAAGCATGTTAAGTCTTGCCGCATTTGCGCATTGTCCAAACCCGCGCAGGCCACAAATTGGGGATATTTGGCTTCGGAGGTTCCCTCCTCGCCCATGGAGAAACTATTTGTGGATTTTATCGGACCATTCCCTCGTTCTATTCAGGGAAATATTTTTGCATTGGTGGTTACTGATGCTTTCTCAAAGTTCGTATGGATTTCACCTCTGAGTGCTGCTACTGCTCGCCTTGCTATTCGGGAACTTGGAACAATATTTGGATCTTTTGGTGCTCCTCAATATCTGGTCTCTGATAACGGTTCGCAATTTAAGTCGCGTCTCTTTCGTTCCTTTTGTTTTGATTGGGGTGTTACGCATTTTACTACTACCCCTTATTACCCTAACCCCTCATTAGCGGAACGGGTCAACCGTAACCTTAAGTCCGCTTTAATTGCTTATCATCACCAGCAGCACAATTGCTGGGATAAATACTTGAAGCAACTTCAGTTTGCTTTCAATTCTGCGAGACATGAGGTTCATAAGACGACGCCATTTTCATTGTTATTTGCCTACCAACCTTCGTCTCCTTTGGCTAATTTGAGGGCGTTAAATGATTTATTACCGGCTGACAATTCTCCGCATACCATTCGTACTAATTGGAAGGCTGCCTTGAATAATCTGCGTAGAGGCCACTATGAGAAAGCAGCGATACGATGCGTCCCGTCGTCCCTCCCCATTCAAAGTGGGAGATGTTGTTATGTGCCGTAACTATCCTCAGTCCTCGAAAGCAGATGCGTTTGCCGCCAAGTTAGCTCCCCGCTATCTTGGCCCGTTTAAGATTCTCAGAATTTATAAGGGGGTGTCTGTTCTTTTGCAAGAATTGTCTTCCTCCTGCAGGCGCCGCGCTCACCTGTCGCAGCTTAAATTGTATAACTCGGGGTAGTTTGTGTCTAGGTTAATTACGGGTTTTGTTTCTAGTTTTCATTCTGTTGGTTCATTGGGGAATGTATGGTTATGTCCGTGTGCTAGGGCTATTCAAGAGTCAGTCACTTGCGAGTTCCTGAATATTTTGGAGGAATTTATGAAATAAATAACGAATTTATATTCCTCTTGTTCATTTTTCAGCATTATTATTCATTTGCTCACTATTTTCAAAACCAATGTATTGTTTATTTTGTATATGCATTTTCCAAGTTACAGTTTTTCTCCATGTCTCAATTTCAATCGCTCCAAACGTGTTTAATCACCTCACGACTTCCAGGCACTGTATTATGCCACTTAATATTGTTCTTCAAGGTCTACAGAAATTGCTGCCTTTACTACTAAAAGCTTCCGTTAATCCTTTTGTTGGCCCCCTTGATGTCTTGACAACGGTTCCTAATTAATACGTATGTGACTTGTCATAGTTGTTCCTTCTAGCTATTTTTTCAACTTTGAATCACAATTTTGTTGTTTCTCTTTTTTCATTATTTTCATCTTACAGTTTTCACCGGTATCATTTTTCTCCATTTGTAGGTTTAATTTTTCCTCCTCTACCAGCAGTGCAGAACGATTAACCTATTATTTTATTCTAAATCTTAAATTATTGATTTCATATAGATATTGCTAAGCAACCGTTTGTTGTTCCAGTCCATACCAATATTCTTCAAGGTCCCCACAAGAATGTTGCCAATCTCCTTTTGAATTCGCCGCTTTATTAAGAGATAAAATAACTGCGCAGCTTCCCATTCCTTACCCCTCTCTTTCACGCTTCAAAGATCTCAGAGTCCCAGAGTGGAGGTTGGGAAAATGTATTTCACTAATTTGTGCCTACAAGCTTCAGTGAAATTTAACCCAGAGTTTAAAATATCGCCTCTATAAGGGTTTACCATATAGTAAAAGTCCAGAAAATCCCAATAGTTTCCGCCTCCCAATCATTATTTGGGCTTGCAAACTCCCTAGCTATAATGATAAACTAAATCGCATAAAGACTGTGAAATATATATTATCCATATATGTTATCCATATTTGTTCCGAAACAGAAATTGGAAGTTCTTTTGTGAGATGAACTTGGCATTATATTCATGGAAATAATTACGACTCACTTTATCCTCCTTGACCGCCTTCTGTTTCTTTCAAGTTGGATCCATTCTTCATCATCACTGTCATATTCCTCCTTCTCCAAGACCAAATCCATTACTTTTGGTGGTGTTATTTCATTTCACCCTTAAGGAAAAGAATGAGCACTGGGACCAAAGAGCTGAGCGCCTCTCGACATGTGACTTCTCAGACAAGATAACCTTATCCAGGAGATTCGATTAAAAGATAGAAAAGTACTCAATTGGGTACTACGTTTGGTTTGTGCCGTTGTTGAAATTGACCCTAAATATAACATTAAACCTTGGAAGTTATGTTTCAGCTTTTATTGTTACCAAAAAGAGGCAATTTTCAATATTTGGAGTACAATATATACTGTAGGTACAAACACTTTCAATTGTCGTAAAATTGCACATTAGAGTGCCCTTTTCAACGGCAACGACTCGCGAAAGCCAGCAGGAGTAACAGCCCTATTTCGGGTCAGTGAGTCACAAACCTGCCTAATGATACGGGCTATTAATGTTGCCTCTCACTTAAAGATACGAGGGGCCTCCAATAATTAAGGTTCCCTATTTTATAAGAAAAAACATCCTTGTAGACAGCGTATTTCAGCATTCCCCACAGAAAACAGTCTAAAGGGTTCAGATCCGATGAACGGGCCGGCCAAGGTACAGGTCTCCTTCGTCCAATCCAACGATTTGGAAACAATCCGTTAAGACAAGCTGTAGTATTTCGTGTACTGTGGGCTGGTCAGCTATCATGTTGGTACCACAGATTCCTCCTAGTCTGCAAAGAAACGTCTTCTAGCCTCTGTGGCAGATGGTCTGTCAAGAGGCTGCGATACTTGTGCGAGTTCATTGTTCCTTCTATGAACAAAGGGCGTATCAGCTGATGGTACGCTATCCCAAACTCCATGGACGCTGACGTTCCACCTGACGAAGTCAACAAGGATTGTCAACAGACCAATAGTGCAAGTTTCTGCGGTTTACCTGACCATGATTAGTAAATGTTGCCTCATCACTAAACAAGATACATGAAGAATCTGGAGTATTATGTCTTAATGCCCATGTAGATTCTCAAAATCGTTTCCATGCAGCTCTTAATGGAGAGAGATGTGATAGACATGGAACCAATGTCGATGGAGAATGCGCAGTACACTTGCCTAACTTATCGTTTCCACGTGCGATTGTGCGGGAACTAATTTGCGGATCTACTACAACGGCAGCCAAAACATTAATTTATGCCTCTTCTCCAGCCACTTGTTTGTTTCCGTTACGTTTTCTAGGTGTTACAGTACCACTTTCACGTAATTGGTTAATAAATAATTGCCGAGATGGTTGACATCTATTTGGGATACGTTTCCGCATACACCGTACAGGAAGGAGCTGCAATTTTCCTACACTTTTCATACACCATGAGCATGTCGGCTTTTTCTGCATTAGTAAATCCCATCTTCAACTCAAGACTTACTGCTTGAACTGTAGCAAACTAACTGACCAGAAAGTCGCAATGCAATCCATGAACAGAAAACACAATGCAAACAAACATAATAGCATCGTAACCAGCAACTAAGCAGGTTGAATGGGACAAACAATTGTCGGGGTGGAAAGTGTTCAAAATACGATTTCTCGTAAACCACTTGCACTACAATCCTGCAACAAAGACCATTGACATTCTAATTTACTCTACCGTTATTCTGTTGATGTAACTAGGCATTGTTCCATTTAAAAAGTTGTATTTTTGCTCAAAAAGTACATTTTCTCAGTGTTATTAGAATCTGTTTATAGGCTAAATGTACGAGCCCCTACCTACTAATCAATGCTGTTAAAAGTGCACATCAAGGCACTTTCCATTTCCGAAATATTTGCGGTGCAAGTTTTAGGTGATTCACCCTGTATATATGTATAATTATTCATGTAGATATCTTAAACGCATTGTGTTTAATTAGAAACTTTAGATCCATTTTGGGGGAAAAAACAAATAACAAACGTGTTCAACCATTAGTGTAATTTAGAATAGAGGATTTTCTTATATATCGTCATGTCGTGTCTTGGAAGTTGCTGATGCTATGTGCCAAATTTTATATTTACCTTGACTTTGCTTTTGAGTTGTGGTCTTCACACACACACACACATACACACACAGACGATGACAAACACACATAGAGATAATTTTGTAAAATTAATTTTTTGGAGGTGATATGAGACCTCAAACATATGTTTGAAATGAACCCTAATTTCTGGATGGAATTCAATAGTACCTCTATTTATCATAGGTAATTGATACAGAAAGTGAAAATAGAGTTTATTTAATCGTCTTCCAATTAATTTAGCAGTCATTACTCATAATTCCATTAATCACGTCCTTGTTACAAACATGTTTTGAAGCAGGTAGGAATCTGTATTTACTCCCTCCTTAAAACACCCCTAAAGGATCAAATAACAAGGTATTTTAAAAACAAAATTTTATGGTTCCGTGTGTTCAAAATTAAGAACATGTAGGAAGATTTCCTACATTTTATCTCAAATTGTTTTTGTCGATATTTGTCGCCATTCTGGACAACTTTTTAACGTATTATAATTTTAGCTTTTAGCAATACTCATTGCTTTAACGAGGGAGAGAAAAATCTTAAAAATATTTTATGAAAGATTGCTGGGACATAACCTATTTTTCTTATCTCGTGAAAAGTTTATATAATATCCACTTGAAAATGTTACTCTTCATATTTTTAAATATGAATTAGTAAACGCCTATATGTGTTAGAAAGCTTTACTAAACCATATGTTTTGACTCTTGACGCTAAAAACTGTTTTTCATCTCTTCCGAAAAATTCCTGTTTGCAGCACTAGATTTCTCTTTTGGTAGAACTTCATTTTTCTATTTTCTCTGCAAGAAGAAGGTATTCTATTGTTTAATTAAGATGAATAATGTATTTTAGGCATTCTCCTCTGAATGGGTTCAGTTTCTGTTACTCTGGTGAATAGCACATTATACTCATATATGCACGGGATCCCAATTAAATTACCCGTACCTGCCATGTCTCACTGGGAATATTAATTACAAAATTTGGAAGGCACCAGAAGGTCCGATAAGCAGAGGACTGTTATAATATATGTTCGTAGTTGAAAGAACTATTCGGGTTCATGTATCACCACCACAGGACTCGACTCTAAATGGTAGGAAATCTAATTAACACAAACACGGAATGTGTGATTTACTCCGCAAAATATTCTTAGTCTGACTAGAGAGCTTTTTACTGCGAAATTTCAATATTTAACAAAGCAAATATATATAGTTTCAAAATATTTCTCTGTGGATTATTGTTTTAGACAATATTATAGCATATTTGAAATTAAAGATGAATGCAGAAATAGTTAAGACAAAGAATTATTAAACTTTGGTAAAAAATGTGAATTAATATTTTGGCATTTATCATTTTATTATGCTTAAAACCTGTGATTTTAAGCCCGAATGTCTACTTAATCGGTTCCTTACCATTTTCATAAAGCTCCGCGTTGGTTTATACCCAATTTTTCTCAATTCCTTTCTCTTTCAGCATTCTTCACTATTCAAAATGTTCCTAGGATTGCACTTTAAAACTTATTGGCTTAAAAATTTCAGGAGAATTCCTGGAAATACAGTTCTAAAAATTACTGTGCACTAGTTAAAGATATCAGATGTTTTCTTAAATATTTAAAATTAAGAAATAGTGCACAAAAATTCCTTTATGTTTGTAATCTAAGCTCAAATAAAACATTTGGGAGCGATGCTATAAACCGTAGGGTCCAGCGAACATTTCGTATTACCATGTAAAAAGTGATTCATTATGAATAAAAAAATCTGATGTGTTACATCCACATGCCTTTCTCTGCTCTCTATCGCTTATTCGTGACTACACATATTATTCTTATGAGAGTTTATTTTCCTATCTTCTTCATTTTCATTTAAATAGATCTGTCCGGAAATACCTGCATTACACATTTCGTTACAGATACAAAGGAAATAGCGATAGTCAAATGTTAGAACTGGACGCTATATGCTGGCCGTAAAATTCCATCTCTTTCTATAACATCTCGAGAAACAATTGAAAATCAAACAGGACTTTAACAGACTGGCTAAGTATTGAACGATTCGTACCATTAGTAACGACATCTCGGAAATTGCTGACGCCACAAAAATTATTTGAAAGAAATTGTGTGTTTTAAAGGGATCTGCATTTTATGTTTAGTGCGTTTTCTCTATCGCTTAAAGTTTACCAGGTATACAAGATTACACAAAATCCTTCCGAATGAAGAGGACATCACAGGCTGTTCACAGGAAATTCAAGATAAATGTTTTATTTGTCATGCATATTTTGAATATATGGTACTTTAATCAAAATCGTTGAGCCATTTCTTAGAAAATAATACATCCTGGAAAATGTTCCATAAAAAGTAATTTGGGGCAGAAATTTTCTTGAAAATCTTCGGGTTGCATCTTTGGAACATACTGAACTTAAATACCAAGTTTGTATTTATCCGACTTTTCGTTTTTGAGTTATGTTGTTCACTGACACGCACATACACACGTACACAGATTTTCTAAAAATCTGATGAGTTACAGTCACTTGACCTTCTCTACCCTCTATCTTTATTAGTGGCTAACCGATCAGCATGGCTCAAGCGCAACGTCTGTAACCCGCATTCGGGAGGTTCCGGAATCGATCCCGGCGATTGCTCAGTCTGACCCATGGATTTTCTTGAGGTTTTCCCCGGTCGGCGAATGCTGCAGTGGTTTCTTTGAGCCTCCGAATTTATTGTCCTTACATTTCGTGCCATTCTTTATTTCATTTTTCAGGGTCGGAAGTATCGGCGATGGTGTTTCGGTGTAGCGTGGCAGCGGAAAAGGATGCTCTTTGTAACTCTTTCGTCCCTCGGGTTTCAGCTGGCTGCTGGGGTATTCGAACCACATTTGAGGGGCGTTGGATCTGCTCTGTGTGGGGTGGGGTCTGCCTGTCTGTCAGTCGGAATGTCCATATTTGGAAGCTTAGGCATCCAGTCGCTGCAGTACCATCGCTTCTGGTTCCGGCCACCCGGTGTCTCCACTCGTTTCATCCTTCCTCCAGGGGACTCCCCCCTCATGGGGCATATATAATCCTCATAGGTACAAATGGCACCAAAGAAAATCTTCGGCGGATTTTGTATCGTTTTCTGGGTACGTTTGAGGCGTATCCTTCACCTTACCTATCGCAGACCGTGGTGGCTTGATAACACAGCAATAAGGGAGAAAGAGTGGAAGCTGATGCCTTTGTTTTTTTGTGTGTTTTTGAAACCAAAAGATGTTTATTATCTTAGAACCAGTCATGCCGTATACTAGCGAAATTACTCGTAGACATATCGTGGGTATGTGGAGGCTGGCCGCATTGTTACAGAAATGCAACGGCAGTGCATAAAAGTATTTTTATATTACATTACTAGACAAAAACATTTCAGGAGAGTGGGGAAGACGGTCTACATACTCGTCAGAAAGTGGGCACTCCCCGTGAAACCATCTGTGATATTCGTTTACTAAATGCAAACTACTGTTTTGTTATAATTGACAGATCATGTTTAGAAACTAGAGATAAATATGTATGTGTATGGTTTACCGAATATGACATACACATTATAGCAATAACATTGGGTTATATTTTTGGCTATAATCCTGTTGTATTCCTATGATCAGCAATATGTTAGTAAAGGTATGTTAACCAATTGTAGTTTGAATTAGAGGAAAAATATGCTGCTTTATTTATTTATTGTTTAGTTATGTTTGCTTCTATGCGGCAACAAGCATTAATATCACTGTTAGAATACAGTTCTGTATAGTTTTCGTTATAAGGTATTGCTATGTATTTAATGAATACCATTTAAGCTTTAATTTGAAAATATTCTCACACTGCACATTCTACATTTCGCTAATCTGGGCGCTCATCGAGTTTTCCCCTTAGCTTTTAACACTTTCAAAAGCGTCTCCTGCACTAGCTGATAAGGTATGGGCTACCAATCACGATAATAGGTCTGTATGACAAGCTGAATGCACTCACTCTACTTCTTTCTCTTTTAGCCAATACGATCAAGGGCGTAAACATATTTCGTTTCTACGCCATTTTGTAACCTTTGTTGTAGTTATTGGTGCAACTATTTAGCAGAAGGTCTGGCGCACCCTTGCACCGTGGCTTAAAGCAACCAATGAAATGGCCAAGGCTTCGCAACGCCACGTACAACGATAAATAATGTGACATAGACGCGAGGTGCAATGAGATTTTCTTTGGCGCTATTTGTACACTATCCACTCTTGTTCGATGCCGACACCCCTCTGTAATTGAAGACAAAATAGAATATTAGTGGCTATCAAAATTACTCTTACGAAGGGGTTTATTTTTCTATTTACTTCTTTTTAAGTCAGATAAACCTTTGCAGAAATAGCTGCATTACAAATTTCGGTAGGATACAAAGAGAACGAAGATAGTAAACTATTTGAGGACTCACGCGGTGTGCTCTAAATGTCGACAGGACTCCTAAAGAATTACCAAGTAATCAACAATTCGAACCATCAATGGCAGATATATTGAAAATGGCTGATGCCACAAAACATTTTGTTTAAGTAAATTGTGTGTTTTCAAGAGGTCTACAGTTCTCTATGCATTGCGCTTTCATCCATCGCCTAACGTTTTGCAGTTATACAACATTATATAAGATTCCCTTCGAATGAAGACGACTACCACACAGACCATTTCCAGAAAATTCCAATTGCACACGTTATTTGCCATGTAAATATCAAAATACATGGTGCATATTTTAATCAAAATCGCTAGATCCATTTTTTTTTAGAGAAGCAAGCATTTCGAGAAATGTTCCATGTAAAGAGTATTTGAGATGGGGGATTTTCTTGAAAATCTTCATATCGCATTTTTAGAAGATACTAAACACAAACACAAAATTTTGAATTTATCCGATTTTTAGTTTTTAAGTTACTACACTGTTCCCAATATCACACAATCACACACACCACATCTACAGAAGAGCTCACACACTCAGACACACACACGGACGTTTTTCCAAAATGCATTTTTTGGGATTCAGGAGTCCTAAACATATGAATTTCGATGATATCTCGGTATCAGATTTTTCAGTGGAATGCTCTTCTACAAAGTGTTCGTACAAAAGATTATTCTTCAAAGTTTTCTCTTGTTAATACAGATAAATCTTCATTACTCATTTACACATTTATATTTCGTTGTATGTACAAGAATGCAGTAAACTAAAACGATGGTCAAATATTTTCAAAGCCGGCTTTGAAATTCTGTTTTCTTTGCATAGATGTGTAACTTTCACCTGACTTCTTCTATCCATTCATCAATCATTAAACTAATCTTATCTTATTCTTCAATTTGCAGACATTGTCTTACTGCATATTTCCTTGTAGATACACTCGCTTCCAATTATGCCAGCTTCGGGAGACTCTATTGGCCTTCACAGATGGAGTGTGTATAGCGAGCAGGAGGTGTTACATTTGCACAGTTAGATTATTCATTATGAAATATAACTTTAAGCAATAACTTCACTCGTCATCACTTAAAATAACCATGTTTAAATATACAACTAACTAAAGCTCTGTTTTGCACAACATGTCTTAATGGTAACATAATGCAAAACAAAAATACACTATACTTTTTACACTCAAAGAGGACATATTTACTAGACTTATTGGAATCATCTGTTCAATCGGAAAATACAACTAAATAAAACACGGTTTTGCAATATTTTTGTCCATAAAAAGTATTTTTAATGGGAATATAATGTAAAATTGAAGTGAATTACACTTTTTACTCTCAAAGAGGACATATTTACTGTACATTTTTAATAACCTCTTCCAATCTGCATTTTATCCAATACCTAATTCAACCGCCTAGACACTCTTTGCCCTCTGGAAATATTTTTCATGAAATGTGAGAACATTTGCGCTTAGAGCCAGCAACTATGTGATTCAATACCTGGGTGCCTAAATCAGATATTGAACAAATATGGAGATTGAACAATTATATTTAAATAATGTCCAGTAAATGTGTCCTCTTTGAGAGTGAAACTTCAGTTTTACATTATATATATTGTAATTAAGTATTTTTGCGTTCAGATATTATGCAAAACAGTGTTTTATCTTCTTATATATTTAAATATGGTTATGATAAGCGATGAGTAGAGCTATTGCTTAGAGTTCTATATTCACATGGAAATAATCTAGAACTGTGCACATAAAACAGAATGCCACTGGATGCACGAAAGGGTAAAAAGATAGATGTTCTGCTATACACCCTCCATCTGTAAAGGCCAGTAGAATGCCTTCCGAAGTTGCTGTGACCGTAAAAGTGGAAGCGAGTGTACAAGGGAATTGGGGGTATACAGGAGGCCTTAAGTGACTGAAATCTTTTAAAACCGGGTCGCTATGTGATAGCTTTGCGTGGCCAAGAGAGAGAGAGAGATAGCGAGAGAGAGAGAGAGAGAAGAATAGTTCGTTTACTCTTGGAAAAGGGCATTTGAAAATTCAAGCTAATAACAAAGAATATATTAGAAATTATTAACGGCACAAGAAATTTTATTTGGCATTAGTTGTGTACTTTAACGAGATCCGCATTTCTTCTGCAGTAAGATTTTGTCTATCTCTTACGGTTCACTAGTTATGCAAAAGTAATTCAGAATGAAGAAAACTTCAGAGATATCTCCTATGAAATTCAAGATTTACAGTTCATTTGTCATGAAAATATCTTATATTTACTTTACTCAAAATCATTTGAGCCATTATTGAGGTAATAAAAATTTTCGTAAAAATTTCCATGTAAAGAGTAGTTTGGGGTGGGGGATTTTATTGAAAAATCATGTGGCATGTGTACCGGGTGAGTGTTGTAGCACTTCCACGTATGTATGTCATATCTCACCTTGATGATAATTTCAGGTTGAAGTTCTCTGCCTCGGCTCTCAGTTGGTACCTGTTAATAAATTCCTGTTCTTAGCTATCTGTATCTCAAAAAATTTTGGGTGAAGGCGAATGAATGCAATGCATTTCTTAATGATTGTATTTACTCCAAAACAACAAAATAATTGAAACGGCCAATAACCGTTCCCCTTTGAGTAATAATAGGATTATCTCTATGCCGTAGTTTCCATCTTACCACTACTTTAACTATTTCAGCTACTTGCGTCACACGCCTTCTCCCACCCCACATGCACACGTTAGGGTAATGAGTCCTAGGCAGATTACATGAATTAATATCAGAAAAGTATGTGAGCAAGTGCCGAAATCTGAGGCGGGCCTCCTTTTTATACCCCGCTGCTATGAAGCGAACTTTCGCGCCCTTTTACATAATCTCTATGTTGATTGGTTATTTACTTGGTGTGAGAAGGAAATCATTCACTTTTATCAATCAGACTTCTTCCAACTTCTTTGTGAAAACCCACCTGTATCCCTTACAACTCTTGCTTGTCTTTCTATTTGGTGACTTCTTATCCAATTCCCTTTGGAACTCGTGACTTTTCCTGGAATTGTCCCTCTAAGTAGTTAAGTCCCCTCTTTAAGCAAATGGATTAACGATAATCCTGGCGCTAGGTGGCGTTGGTGTCGCGTTAATCCGTCTTAATCCGCCTTAGGTGGATTAGTGGGATTAGCGGGAAGTTCGAAAAGTTGCCACTAGCGGTTAGGATTAGAGATAATCCATTTGCTTAAAGAGGGGATATGAGGTAAAGAAGTGTGGGTGGATGGATTGGTACGTGACTGAGAAGGTTATGGATAAAAGATGATGACTGGAAATGTAGAGGTGGATATTGGATTGGTTGGACAAAGAGATATGAAAATGAGCAGGAAATAAAATAGGACGGATTAAGAGGAACGGGGGTCAGCGTGGTGTTGCTCGTTCGGTGTCTGGTGGCTGAAAGAGGGAAAAATATGGCGGTTGAGGTATAAAAAGTGAGTATAACAGGAAGTGACGTGGCGCGTAGTGATTGGTGAAATAAGGCAAAATGCAATTGGTGGAGGAAGGGGGGAATAGATGGTGCAGATTGGAGGAAATAAGCTGTGTTGTGATTGGTTGTAAGAATGGCGGGTATTTGAGGGGTTAAAGCAGATGGTTGGTAAATTGGAAAACGCGTGTACTGTACCTGCGGAGGAATTTAGTAATTATCAAACAACGTATGACGAAGACGGAGAAGAGGGAGGTGAGGTAGGTGGAGAAGGGGTAGGTGAGGCAGAGGTAGACAAAAGGAGAGTTGGAATTCGAGATGAAAATGATGACTTAGCTGAAATGCTGTAAATTCATTATATGTTACATTTTCTTCCTATAATTGTATTATTGGTTTTTTATTTATATTTTGCTAATATTTTATGACTGCTATGAAAATATGGGGAGTTAGAAAGGAATTCTAGCTAGGTAAAGGAAAATACATAGTGGAATATGGCACACAAAATTAGTGAGTAAAAAATGAACATTATATTTAGCAAAAAAGGAAGGAAAATACAGTGCAAAATAATGTTTTTAAAAAATTTGCGCACATGCATTGGTTGTTAAAAGCAGAATATAATGAACACTGTAGCTAAACCCATTAATAAGAATATAGTGCAAAACATTATACAAAAGATGTATTCTTAAATTAAATAAAATGGTGTAGGCAAAGCATTGCTACTAAAAATGAAAAGACTGTCGCAACACAGATACGTTGTACATATATGAGCACATAATATAAAACTGTATACAGCACTTTTTTACGGGAGGTAACCTCCGCATCGAGCACAGGGACCATGATGACTGTGAGACAAATGTTTGCAAGGAATGTCAATATTATTAACAAAGCAAGCACGGCGTGCTAGACATTGTAAGCATGTTGGTGTGTATACATTACGATTTTGGTGCACATGATACCACACGGTGTAAACGGTGTAAAATTTTAATATAGCTTTTAGCACTCTGTCATCGTATCGTTTGGCAATGCACGATGTGCAGTACCCAGATGATTTGTTACAACAGTACATTGTGTGTTATAAATGTATCTATGACAAGTAATGTCTTACGTCATGAGACCTACACTTGCAAACAAACGTATGTAAGTGAGCATATGGTATACTAAGATGATGTAATAAGCATATGTGGTAAGCCTGGCAAAACAAGCACAGCGGTTGATAGACAGTATTGGGAAGACCTACGAAGCCTAGCAGTTCTGAATCTTCACCAATGTGAATTAAATGATTTAAAAGTTCGTCGTTGGTAACAAAAGGCAACCGATGTATAATATATTCTTTAGGTTCTCTTTGTTCGCTAATTTGGCGAAACGGACAACAAGCCATTAAAAGAATGAATGTAAAGTAGAATAAGAAAAAAAAGAAATAACTTTTTTTAAACAATTACACTTGTAATTTGGTAGGTGAGCATACGGGTTTTCATGACCGTTTAGGGAACAAATGCGAAATGACTGGCAAAAAAAAAGAAATAAGAAAAAAGGCACTTTGGTTGGAAAACGATTGGAGCGCAAAGCACCTTCCATTCAAGATATATATATATATATATATATATATATATATGTCATAAGGCAATCCACTAATATCTTCGCAATTTGTAATAAATGGTTTGTAAAAAAAATATACTGACACTTTTGGTTGAGACATGTAAACTTGCAGTCTGTGCACACCAATGTAGGTTTCATGATAGGATTAAACAAAAGTACAACACAAAAAAATAAGAAAACAAACATGTTTTGCACATACAAAAAAAATAATTTTTTGTTTTTTGTTTTTTTAAAAAAAACACTACACACACCACCATACACACCTACGACAGGAGGCGTCTCTTTTTCAAATGCGCGTAGCGCACTCTGTGCTGCGGCGACAATAAAACTAGCGATGCTATTTCCTTTCGCTTTAGCACAAAGCGTCTTTTTGCATCTGCTGTAATGGGTAGCAGCAGGGGGATGGCCAGTTGACTTACAGGGTCGTCTTCGTCGTGGTGCAGAGGTTTGACTCCCAGAAAATGGGCATTATAGACGTCGTCGCCTTTGCTTTCAGCGTGAATGCGCCAACCAGTGCTGTGCTGCAAAATCGGGGTGGACGTGGCGTTAGACTCGGGTAGAAGTCTGCGTTTGGTGCTGTTGCTGGGGAATTTAGAGGAAAGCAAGGGCACAAGGGTGCGGAATGATGGAGATGGTGGAGGGGGATTCTGTGGGGTTATAGAAGTGAACAGGCATTGTGCTGGAAGGGGTGATGGAGAGAGCGTTTGGCCGTGAATGTCCCTTATGGAAATGGGGGTGGATGATTGGATTTTGTTAAAGGAGGGAGAAGAAACAAAACTGGAGAACGAAGGCAGGGAAGAGCAGGAGGAAGAAGCTGGGGAATCGGATGGAGTTGTATGAGATTGGATGTCACTGGCTGACGTGTCTGATGAAATGTCGATGGTGGTGTACGACGGCGACGACGTCTGAGACGCTACTGGCGGTGATAAAGCTGGAGGCGCCGCTGGAGATGCTGCTGGAGACGCCGCGGGAGACGGGTGCTGTGCACCGCTGAGATCAGACTTTTGGGCAACGAAGTTTGATGTTTGGCTGTCTGAAACCTCAACGATGCTACACGACGACTGCTGAGACGGTGGCGACGGCGTCAAAGCCGGAGACGGAGTCCACGTAGCTGGAGACGGGTGGTCTGTGATGGACAGTTCTGAAATTCTGGCGATGCCGTCAGATTGCACGTTCACGAACAGCGAAGATGGATGCCGGTGGAAGCCGTTAGGCTGTTTGAATGTGTTTTCATAAACCGGTGCAGAAGAAACAATATGCTCTGGATGGCTATAGATTGCAGTAGCAGTGCTGGCGGAGTTGGGCTGTTGGTGTTGAAAAGCATTTTCATAGGCCGGTACAGAATAATAAATATCCTCTGGATGGCTATAGATGTTACTAGTAGTGTTGGTGTAGATAATGTGCCGCTCTGTAATTAGTTGCCTGCACGGGCGTCCAGAAGATGGTGAAAAAAAACTCTTCGCTTGTGACGGTGAGGGTACACACGTGTTGGTGCCGCATGATGCTGCGTGAAGGTGAACAACAAGACTGAAGCAGTGACAGGGATCCGAAGTGGCTAGTTTTAAAGGACCGGTAATCAGCAGAGGTGATTTGCGTCACAACATGGCCGCCGAGATAAAAATTTTTAAAAAGCACGATAAGTTTAAAATGGGCGTGTGAACAGAAGTTTAATTAGCCCGAAAATCTTTAAATGTGGCTGTGCGGTCGATAATAGGAAACTTTAATTGTTATCGCAACCGGATGGTGCGGTGGTGCGTTGGTGAGACAGGAAGTGTGCCGGAAAAGTGTCTGATTGCAACTCCGGAAGTTGTGGCGCGATAACAAGCTTGGAATTTTGACGAGGACTTTAACTTATCTCGCAAGCGGAAATTCCGGTTACGATAAGCAGCGTATAGAAGCAGACTGCGATAAGGCGCTTGCCGAAGTTAGAATTGTGTTTTGAAAGCGGTGTATTCAAGAAATTATAAGTTCTAAGTCTATAATATTTATATGACTTCATGCGTAATAGTTCTACGTGTAATAACGGTATTGCGAGTAGTGGAATGAAAAAAAAGCAATTTGATCAACGTAGTCATATCGCATAAATACATTGTTACAAAATCACCATATCGTTGACTAGCTGTTGTAGAAAATTATAAAATAAAAGTCCTTGCAAATACAGCACTTTGCAGGCGCGTATAGAAAGTGTTGGTTTGCGAGAGAGAGAGAGAGAGAGAGATAGAGAGAGCGAAAGAGAGAAGGTTTAGGCGATAAGCAGCGTATAAAAGCAGACTGCGATAAGCCACTTGCCGAAGTGAGAATTGTGTTTTGAAAGCGGTGTATTCAAGAAATTATAAGTTTTAAGTCTATAATAGTTATACGACTTCATGCGTAATACCTGTACGTGTAATAACGGTATTGCGAGTAGTGGAATGAAAAAAGCAATTTGATCAACGTAGTTATGTAGCATAAATACATTGGTACAAAAATCACCATAACGTTAACTTTAGCTGTTGTAGAAAATTATAAAATAAAAGTCCGTGCAAATATAGCACCTTGCAGGCGCGTATAGAAAGTGTTGGTTTGCGGGAGAGAGAAGGTTTAGGCGTTGTTCAACGAAGCACTTGTAGCACCATGGAGCCGGAACGCGATGCGAGCGAAGACATAACCTTGCAGCCCAGGTTCGAAATTATTTCGCACAGTCAGAGAGTGAGGAAAAGACTTTTCTCCGGCTTTACAGAAACCAACATTACCGTGATCCCGGTACCCAAAGATGCAAACCCAGAGCAATAGGTAACGCTGCTGTTTAACGACATCGTAAATTTCGCCAAGGAAAACCTGTTGGAGAACGAAGCCGGGTATTTAGGCATAAGCATTTCGGACGACCGGCAACCGTCAAAGCCGTTTAATATGAGCGTTATACGCGTGGAACAAGTGAATGGCGATGCTGTTATAAAAGCTATTGAAAAAGTTATGCAAAGCAATCAACAGTTCTTGCTAGGGGATCCACTGAAAATAACTTTTGTGTGGACAAAGGAAGTCTCGGGTTCGACCTACAAACCTTGTGATTCCTGTAGAGCAATAAAGGGATCATAGAAATTACCAACAAAGACTAGCTGTGCTTGGCAAGAGCCATTGCTGTCTGCAAAGCTAAGGTGGATGGCGACGTCAAGTATGCCACCATTAGGCGCTCGGAGTATTTTCAAAAACAGAAGGCTTTAAACCTGTGCCAGAGCGTAGGAAAAATGAATGAACCATTTACTATAGATGACGTCAGACGCTTTGACACCGTGTTAAAGGGATACGCTGTTACGGTCTTTGGAGATCACACAGGAAAACACGTGTTGTACGCATCAGAGAAGCAATGCGATAAACACATTGACGTCATGTATCACGAGGGCCACTTTAACGCCATCGTGGACGTGCACATGTGTTTTAAATGCACGTGGTAATGTCGCCAGTGCCACGTTCCCTGGCGGCGCAAAAAGGACTATCATAAATGTGAGAGTCTGTGTTCAAAGTGTCACCAGCAGTACGCTAAGCCATACGAATCTTACCTACACTGCACAGCGTGTAACCGCGAGTTTAAGGGGCCGACGTGTTTTGCGAACCACGCAAAAAAGGCGCCTTTTACCCGAAGACGCTGTCGGTGTGCGAGGTGGAAAAAGTGTGCCGGTCTTGCAACAAGCTCGTGAACCTGAGACACCGAAAAGGGGTCCACCAGTGCGGAGAAATATTTTGCTCCAATTGCAAAGTTCACGTGAAGTCTGATCACATGTGCTACATGCAGCCGTACTGTTCACCAAGCAAGAGAAAATGCTTCGTGTTCATGTTCATAGATTTTGAATGCACGCAAAACACGGTATACATGGACAAAGAGAACACTTACGAGCACGTTCCAAATTTATGCGTGCTTTACCAAGCGTGTCCCCTGTGCATAGACGAATGAGAAAAGATGGCTTACTGCACCGTGTGCGGCACGAAAGAACACGTTTTTTCCGACGACCCTGTGAAGCAGTTGTTTGATCACGTGACGCAGCCGAGGTTCGAAACCTGGGACGTCGTTCTGTTGGCACACAACATGCGCGCCTACAACGGCCAATTTCTATTGAAATACATGGTGGGAACTCTAAAATGGTCGCCCGACCTGATCATGAACGGTACCAAGATCTACCAAATGAAACACGGTGACGTCACGTTTCTAGACTCGTTCAACTTCATTCCCATGCCGCTGGCTCACTTTTCCAAGACCCTCGGATTGAAGGAAGGCAAAGGCTATTTCCCGTACCTCCTCAACACGAAGGAAAACGAGAATTACGTGGGTTCGATTCCCGATAAAAAGCACTACTGCCCAAACGGCATGTCGGTGGAGGGGAGGAAGGACTTCGAGCGCTGGCACAAGGAAAGGGCGACCTCGGGGTATGTGTTCGACATGAAACAGGAAATGGTGACGTACTACAAGATGGACGTGTTTCTGCTGAGCCGAGGAGTTTCCAAATTTAGAAGAGAATTCCTGGACGAGAACGGGATAGAGCCGTTTCGAGAGTGCGTCACCATTGCGCATGCGTGCATGTGCGTATACCGAAAGCGATTTATGCCGCACGGCAAGATTGCGCTGCTGCCAACCGGCGGATACCGCCTGGCGGACAAGCAGTCGCGCATCGCCTGCATATGGTTGTCTTGGGTGGAGGCGCAGAACAACATCACCATCCAGCACGCCATTAGAGGGCGCGAAGTGAAGGTTCTGAGGCACAAGGTGGGCGGGTATAGGGAGGACGGCGATGTGAAGTGGGTTTTTTTCTTTCACGGCTGCTGGTATCACGGCTGCAAACGATGTTTCCACAATTGCCACGCAGTCCTGTATAACACGGGAAAAGAAACCATGGCCGGTAAGTACGAGAGCACTGTCAAAATTTCGACTAAGTTCCGAAACGCCGGATATCACGTGATCAAGATGTGGGAGTGCGAATTCGAAGCGATGAAGAAGTCCGACCCCAAACTGGCTGCATTCGTGAAGACCTTCCCCCACCCCGAACTGCCCAATTCCAGGGACGCCTTCTTCGGAGGGCGCACCAACTGCACGAAGACTTACTCCGAGGCGGTGGGCGAGACCAATCTGTTCTACCTGGACGTCTGCTCCCTGTACCCCTTCGTGAACAAGACGAAGCCGTACCCCGTGGGGCAACCGAAGATCCACTTGGGTCGGTTTCCCGACCTGAAGGATATACAGGATGGCTTGATCAAGTGTACCGTGTTGCCTCCAAACGCCCTGTATCATCCCGGCTCGCATCAACGGTAAGCTGATGTTCGTCCTGTGCCGCGAATGCGCAGAGGCGGAAAGCACACAGCCATGCCGTCACCCGGAGGACGAGAGGTGTCTGACGGGAACTTGGGTCCTGGACGAAGTGAAGGTGGACCTGGAGGAGGGTTACCGGCTGCTCAGCGTGTATGAAATTTGGGAGTACGACACGCTGCGGCACGACCCGGCTTCGAGGATTATGTGGACCAATTCTTGAAGATCAAGACCGAAGCCTCCGACTGGCCGTCGGACTGCAACTCGCCGGAGAAGAAGGAGGAGTACGTGCAGAAGTTTCTCGAACGAGAAGGCGTCGCTCTCGAGCCCAATGCCATAGCCCCAACCCCGTTGAGCGCGAGCTCGCCAAGGTGATGCTCAACTCCTTCTGGGGAAAGATGGGACAAAGAGACAATCTGCCCACGTGCGACGACAGGCTCGTCCAACTGCTAAACGACCTCGCCGTGGAGGTGCAGTCCTACCTTCCGGCCACGGACGAAGTGATGGTCGTCGTGTGGAAGTACGTCCACCAGAATCCCAGGGTAAACCCCACGGGGAACGCCGTCGTGGCCGCGCACATGACCGCGCACGCGCGCGCACAGCTGTACGGATACCTGCGCGCGTTGGGGGACCGGGTCTGCTACTACGACACGGACTCGGTGATCGCGACGTACGCACCGGGCCAGTGGATGCCGCCCGTGGGTCACTTCCTGGGGGTCATGACCGACGAGCTGGAGAAGTACGGCAAGGGCGCCTATGTCTCCCGGTTCACCTCCACGGGCCCGAAGAGCTATTGTCTGGAAATCAAGTGCCCGGAGACGGATCAGACCTACTCGTTGTGCAAGGTGCAGGGCATAACCGTGAATTCCGGCAACCTGGAGCTCGTGAACGCGGACGTGATTCGGGACGTAGTGCTGAGGGATAATGCCGAGAGGGTGACGCTGCAGAGTACCCAGATATCGAGAAAACCCCCTGGACGTTGGTCACCGAGCCCTGCATCAAGACCTTCAGGATGGTGGTGAACAAGCGCGTGCTCGCCGACGAAGGCGACTCCAATCCCTACGGTTTGAAGAGAGAGTGCGCACATAAATGAGAAGCCAAACGCCCTCGACGTCCATTTCGTACCCGGGACCCGCATGATGCGCTCACCGCGCAGCCTTAAGCGATTCGAGTTTCCCAGCACGATGCTAGTGGCGGGGCCGTTGCGCTGCGGAAAGTCCACCTTCGTAAAGAACCTCATACGCTACGCGGACGAATCGATCGACCGGCCTCCAAGGTTCTGTGGTGCCACCCGCCGGAATATTCGCCGAAACTCGAAACCCTACCGCTAGAGTGCGACACCCACGCCGGCGTGCCCGAGTTAAGTTCCGTGGGCGAGAACCACCTCGTGGTCCTCGACGACCTCATGTTCGAGGTTGGGGGTTCGAACGTGTCCAATTTTTTTACTAGAGACTCGCACCACAAGCGCTTCGGAATCGTGCACATTCTGCAGAACGTTTTCCCGCAGGGACAGAAATTTCGAACGATATCTCTGAACGCAAACTACATCGTGGCGTTCAAGAACAACAGGAATAAGATGCAAATAGAGAGGCTGTGCCAACAGATCGAACCGAGGAACTCGAAGTTTCTGCCGGAGGCCTTCCAAAAGGCCACCGAACAACCGCACGGGTATCTGGTGCTCGACTGCACGCAATACACGCCCGACCGCTACAGGTATCGAACGGGCGTGCTACAGGGCGAGACAATCTCGTATTTCGTTCCCAACGAGCGCCGATGAGTGGTTTTCCTTTTTAAATAAACCGCGCCTTTCGACGCCAACGTCATAACCGCGCAATCATGGCACGGGGTCGGACAAGCATTGCCAAACTGAGCAGCGCGCGCACAGCTAGGCAGCACGGAAATCTGACCGTCCTGACCAAGGCAAAACCTACCGTACGCAAGAAGGTGTTGAAAAACGCGAACGGAGATCCCATAAAGGCCATTTGCGAATGCATGCTCAACGTGTGCAGAGGTCACGTGCAACTACCCACTATATGCGTGAATCGCTTAAACAGGCATAAATCGGCTTGGAGGAAGTTAATCTACAGGAAGTTGCCTTTGAAGAAGGAGAAAATTTTGATTCAGAAAGGATGATTTTTACCGACGTTTCTCCTACCCATTCTGGCTTCTCTGGGTGGCGCCCTCGTGTCGAAACTTACAGGATGAAACTCGGCAGGCAGATCGTCGTGGTTCCGCAGCCGAAAACCGTAGAAAAGCTTCATCTTATCGACAAAACCATAGCTAAGCTGGCTAAAGAGATGCAGGACCTTCAGAGCAAAAAAGAAATATCTGCCGAACAAAAGTGGCGGTTAATGAAATATAAATTGGGAAACTATCTCGACCTCGTGTCACAAATGAGACAGCCCTACCACCGCGAAAGCGACGAAGAGGACAACGTCCACCTTCTCGAGGAGCCGCAAGTAAAGAAGGAAAAGTCAGGGCCATCGAGATCCGTTAAAGATAACCCTTTCTCGCCCAAACAGAAAAGAACGTCTGCTTCCTCACCCGAGAAGAAGAAGAAGAAGAAGAAGAAAAAAAAGAAGAAGAAAAAGAAGAAGAAGAAAGCGAACAGGCCCAGCTATAACCTTCGCATGCGAATGTGCGACCCCCTTTACAAGTAAGCGATGAAGGAATGGAAGACGATAAGACGTTATTATGCAAAAGCGGAACACCCTGCCGGCTTCGGCTCGGTAAACGCACTCCGAAAGGCCACGGGGATATCGAAGGCAAACGTCCAATCGTTTCTTCGAACCCAGGACAGTTAGACGTTGCACAAACAGGTGCGGAAGCGATTCCCGACTCGATACTACCACGGGACCAATATGAACGATATTTGGGAGGCGGATCTGAACATCATGAACAGCATCAAGGACCATAACAAACCTTACGCGTACATTCTCACCGTCATCGACGTCTTCTCCAAGTATGCTTGCGCCGTACCTCTCAAATCGAAGCTGGGTTCCGAGGTGGCACAGGCGTTTCGCTCCATATTCTCCGAGCGCGTTCCCCGGGTTCTGCAGACCGACAAGGGAACAGAGTTTACCAACAAGACCTTTCGCGACTTTCTCAACAAACACGTCGTGCTCATTACACCACCAAAAATAATGTCAAAGACAGAGTCGTCGAACGCTTCAACCGCACTCTCAAGACGAAGATGTGGAAATATTTCACACACAAACCCCTACAGATACGTGGAGGTGCTTCCGGCACTGCTGCAGTCGTACAACAGTTGTTATCACAGGTCCATCAAAATGGCACCCAAGGACGTCAACGATACTAACATCGTGCAAGTGTACCACAATCTGTACGACGACAGGCGCCTTCCCCGCAAAGCGCCGCCAAAATACTCTGTCGTAGATCACGTACGCATATCCAAGGAGAAAATTAAATTCGATAAGGGATACGAGCAGATTTGTACAGACGAAATCTCCGTCATCCACAAGGTCGTGCGCGGTAGGCCGGTGGTATATAAGCTCATGGATCTCGCCGGAGAGGACATAGACAGCAACTTTTACACCGAAGAGTTGAAAAAGCTCGAGCTTCCTCAAACTTTCAAAATCGACCGCGTCCTGCAAACCAAGGGGCGCGGGCAAAACAAACAACTTTTGGTCAAGTGGAAGGGCTATCCTTCCAAATTTAACTTGTGGGTTCAGGCTTCGACGATCGCATCGATATGATCAAGACCGAACCCTTCTTGCTCAAGCTGGTGAGCAACGCTTCAATGGATCACTTTACCCACAACACCACTTCCAAATTTTCCAACATATTGCAAGAGCGCATCGTGCTGCAGGGAGAGTGGGAAGTGGCTCTGCAAAAGGTGAGGTACCCTGTGAAATTCTACAACGTTTCTGAAGGCGACGCGCAGCTCATTGGCATCAAGTATACTATGACGCACCTGCCTACGCATTCGAAATTTAGTTTGCAAATGCCTCCGGGCATCGTGCACGAGCCTAAAGACCTCGTCAGCCGGACGAACGCTGTCATCGAGCAGAATTTGCACATGGAAAACCTTTTTCTATACAACGACCGCAACAGAACGGTCAGCGTTAACGCTGCATTCACGCATGCGCAGCAACTTCCCGACATTGCTTTTGACGGTTTCGTGGAGAACGTCACCCGCGTCGCAAAGACCGCGGTAACCAGCGAAGCGATGATGGGCGACGCACCGGGCAAACTTAAACCATCCAGAACCCCCAAACCACAACCGCCAAGACCCTCACCCAGCGGCACACACCATCCGCCAAAGCCACCGGGCTCTCCCAAAACAACAACCGGCGCGCCTTTCCCATCCGCTTCTGCACCGCAGCCTAAACCAGAGCAAACCGCTTCTACAACACCAACTGCCGAAGGCGCACATCCGTCACCTTCGGAGACCGCCGCAACTACCGATTCCGAGCGCCCCGATTCATCGCATTCACAGCTTGCTGCTCACATCCGCCGTGGCCAAAATGCTGGGCTTCGAACCCTACACCAACATCGTCCTGCAGAAACCCCCCAAACACCCCGTTGACACGTTTATGGGGTTCCCTTACGAAATGCTTATCTACTGTAATCTGGTGCCACCGCAAGTGGTGGGCGACACATTTGTCCAAGTGATAGAGAGCGTGGCGGTGGAATACGAAAAAAGTAACAACACGTACATGTCCGACGAAAAGTCCTTCTTTCCTCTAAACTGGGTACCGCTCATAACACAAGACTTCAAAACCGTCAACATAGATTTAAGGAACGGTACGGCGATCTGCTGCCATTTGCCGACGGATTATCCTCCACTATAATTCTCACCTTCAGACCAATGCAACAGTAATGGATCTACATACGGTCACGCAATACTATCTCAATCAAGCCGGTGGCGCGCTAGACCATCGAGATTTCGCTCTCTATCGCGGTAAGCGCTACCAGCGAGGAAGCGGTCTGTTTTCTTTGCTCGGAGGCCTTTTCAGAACCGTTCTACCCTTCTTAAAAAGCGGCGCCAAGGCGGTCGGCAAAGAGGCGCTCAAAGTGGGAGCGCACGTGCTGTCCGACATGGCCACCAGAGGAAGACCTCCTAAAGAGGCCCTCAAGCTCAGGCTAAAGGAGGCGGTGTCTAATCTCAAGCGAAAAGCAGACGAAAAAATCGATTCCATGATAGGATCGGGCGTCAGGCGTCTCAAGGCAATAAAACGCGCAAAACCCTCCAAGCCAAAGCAGTCTAGGTTGAAACGCGGCTGGCGAAAGGTGCAGGACGTGTTCTCATAATGTCCGAAGCAGTCGTCCACATGAGTTCCGAACTCGACCTCTTCAAAGACCTTCTCGTTCAGATGAACGTGGAAGAGTCTTGGTTCGTATCCCTAAACCCTCAAAACACATCATGAAGAACGCGCCAATCACTTTTCATTATTCCGGAAATGCGGATGAATACCTCGACATGACTTACGTCGTCCTCGAGCTCTTGGTTCGCATCGTCGATGCCGACGGAGCACTCTCAAACCGGACGATAACGTCACTTTCGTCAACAATGCGCTAAATTCACTGTTTCAGCAAGTGGAGGTATAGCTCAATAGCGTCATCGTCTCCATGCCACAAGCGGGATACCCCTATAGAACGTACCTCGAGACTCTTCTCAATTACTCGGATGATGCCATGAACTCCAAGCTACAGTCCGCTCTCTGGATGAAAGACACGGCGGGAATCATGGACACGTTCACCGCCAACGCCGGTTCTTGTTTCGCAAGGGGTTCACCAGTACCAGCAAAGTCGTGCAGCTCATAGCGCCCCTATCCAACGCCATGTTTAGGCAGGAATCATTGCTACTCAACAACGTCAACGTCACAATCAAGCTCACACCTTCCTCTCCCCAATTCCATTTGTTTTCCGACAACGCCACCTTCAAAGGTTACGCCGATATTCAGTCCGCCAAGCTACCCTCGCCCACCATCAAGCTTGCCCATCAGGCTGCGCTAGCAAAGAGCAACGCAAAGTATCATCTCAAGGATGTCAGCTTTCACGCCCTCAGCATTCCCAAAGAGACCAGCGCAATGACCTTTAGCGACGTCTTCACAGGACAAATTCCCAGGTGGGTGGTGGTTGCCATGGTCTCCGACAAGGCATACACCGGCGACGTCACCAAAAATCCCTTCAATTTCCAATATTTCAACATGAACACGTTTCAACTCTACGTCAATGGCCAACCCGTACCCTTCAACCCCTTCAACCCGACTTTAATAAGGGGCACTACATGCAATGCTTTCAAACCCTCCAAGACGGCCTCGGCATTCATTTCAGAGACGAGGGGCACTCCATCTCACGGCAGGCCTACACCTACGGTTACACCGTCATGGCTTTCGATCTCACTGCAGACATGAGCGCAAACCAATCTTACACCTCCGTTCAGCGCCACGGGTCCGTGTCTATAAGAGTCGGTTTTGCTAAACAGTTGCCAGAACCAGTCGTTCTTCTCCTCCTGGCGGAAATACATCGCACCCTCGAAATCGATGCCAACAGATCCATTCTCATATCATGAACTCGTTTCAAATAGAACGCTTTCTATCCACGTGCCCCTCAACGTGCCCTCACTTTTTAGGCGTTTTCGCCTGCGATACACTACCCGCAGTAACCACCCATCGTAAACTTCCGTTTGCTTTGGTCGCTAACACCGATCCCATTACCCTGCCAGGCAAGCACTGGGTTTGCATCTTTGTCGCACAGAGCGGTCACGGACAGTATTTCGACAGCTACGGTCTACCTCCCCTATCGCCTCATTTTCTAAAGTTTCTCAACGGCTGCTGCGGTAACCGATGGTCGCACAATGCCAGAAGGTTGCAAGGGTATGGCAGCACCACGTGCGGTCATTACGTCATCGATTACCACACGCACTGCTGTTCCGGCTTTCCCAAAAACGCATTCTTTTCCAAATTCCACATCAGCGATTATAAGAAAAACGTTGCTGTCATTCAAAACACCTACAAAGACGCATGTCTCCGAAAATGCTCCAGCGCTCTACAGAAGTGCCAACCTTTGCAGGTAACAAACTTTCTCAACACCACCTCATAGCACTCCATACTCTCTGGTGCTCATTCTCTCTCTCTCATATGCTTTCAGAACTCGCTCCCGCTGCTGCTATAAAGCGCCATACGCGCGCCGCCGACCTTATTCGCAGTGAAACATGGAAACCGCACACACACACCGCCCAGGTAAGCAAACTCCTTCTCTTGGTCTTTTTTTCGCTCCATCTCATCTTACAATGCTCTAACACGCTCGTCTCTCTGTCTCTCGTTTCAGTGCGTTGGGTCTGCAAACGCCGTATCAATCACCCTCAGCCAAAAGGCAACTTACCATCCTCGAGGAGCATCCCGACGACCCGCAAGAACATAGCCCTAAGGAACTTCCCTTCATCGGACCCCTTTCTGATATATACTTTCTCAACCCACAACAAACCAAGTTCGTGTGCGTGGGCTTTTCTCCTGCCCCTCTACACCAGCTGGTGGTGACCATTGCAAAATGCGGAAAACGCAACGCCGTCGTCCTCAGCTCCACAGAATGGAACACTCTCGCCGAAACCAGGTCTATCATTCATCGCCGCCTTCACCAATCCGAGGGACATCTGCAAGAGTATCAGCTCTGCGAACGCATTTCGACCCTCTTCAGCTGCGCATTCGGAAAGCTAAACATCGTCTTCAAAGATCTGCAAGGCAACAGCATCTCCCTCACCCCGCAACGATGGGACGCACTGCAAAGCTTGCAATGAATCATTACGACATCTTGTATCACAAGAGGAAGGAAGAAATGGAAGTGCAAAATCAAATCTTAGCCTCCTTCATGCTTCCAACGGCCCTTTCAATTCCACAAACTTTACCCAGTTCACCAAGTATATCCGTTGCGCTAATTTTCGAACCTTCCTGGAAATATAACATTTCCTAAAACCTCTCCTCATTCAAAACACCACTCAGCCATAACCGCCAGTCGCCTCGCAACCACTGACCCATAAACACCTCCAGCATGGGATACAGAAACTACGTCTCCGTGTACTGCGAGGGAACCAAGATGTTTAAAAATTACGAAGAAGAGGGGCATTCTAAAAAATGCTCCTTATTCACTCCGTTTCATCGATCATACCTACGACGGCAAAGTTGCGTCCGTCAAAGTTCACAGCTGCGAGAACCAAATTCATTTCGTGTTCTCCAACATCAGTTTCAACGATATCCATTTCAAATCTCATTTGTGGACTTCCTGCAACACAAATAGTGAAGAAGAAGAACGCCAATCTTCCCAACAATGCTTTCAATTTGTCGCCTCAAGAGGTTTATACATAATCTTCTTCGAACAACGGTACATTTCCGTGGCTATCATGCAGGAAATGATACACCAAGACCACATTACAATCCTACGCATTTGTAACTGAACCGTTATTATGCAGAACCTCTCGGAATCTCAGAATTTCCTTTTCTTTTATAGAATGTCCGTCTATTGTCTATTATCTATGTGACTCTGCAACATACTGAACTTATATCCTTAACTGTATTTGAGCTAATGTGTTAAATGCGTTCCTTGGCTGTTACTAATGACTCTGTTTAAGCGGCTCGCTAATTACCTTTTTCTTTCCGGATAAATCTTTCAACTCACGCCTTGCATTATTCACTGATTTAATATACAGAAATAACTTATTGCAATTATTTCTCCATCGTACTAGTATTTCTGTATTTTATTAATTATATCTTGCTATTAATAAAAATACTCCGTTACATACGCTTATCATTCCCAATAATAAAAGAATGTAAATCTTTGCCAGAATAAAATTTTAAGAGGCAAAATAAAATTTAGCTTTCAGTTTACTTGATCCCCTGTCAGTAGCTCTTTAAATTTTCATACATGTTTTCATACATGCTTCTTTTTCTATAACATTGTTACATGCAAGAATTTCAGGAACAATTGATAACCCTTATTTTCACAAATTGAATACCATACTTTTCACGCTAAATTTTCTGTATTAGTTTACATACTTATTTTCTCTTTTGGTACAAGAGTCTTTATTTTGGTAATTTTATTGAAGTACTTCATTTTTTTCTTACAATATTCACTATGTTTTGCTTACGAAGACTATTGTTTTTGTTCCAGTTTTGCACTTATTCTATAGTTAAAAATTTTCATAATCTTTCTTCCATGTTATGCTCATTGATTATAATCATTCAATAAACAAATTTGCAACAACAATTTCAATTTATCATTTAATTTATTTGTTTGGTTTTATCTTGTATGGGCGAAGGAGTTTCTTATGCCAACGACCAATTGTTTTTTGTTTTCTTTGTTTTTCTTTTTTCATTTTTGGCATCCTTTACTAAAACTAAACCACCTATTTCAGGTTCCCACTTAGGTTTTTTTCTTTTCTTTTGGATTTTCGTTTCTTTGCCTTTCGAAAGCAATCCTAGCCCTATAATTCTCACTTAATTGAACGTATTCATGGTTTCTATTTCTATGGGATGGTAACACCTGCCCGAAGAAATGCAAAATGCTTCTTTCTCATTTATTCCCTGATTTCTGTTATTTTCTTTTACTTAACCTCTTACATTACTCATTTGCCCTTTAATTTCCTCCTTGAAAGCTTTTAATACGTGTTGATTTTCCAACTTCTTTCCTACTTCCTGTTGACTGTTTACTAATTTCTGATTATTAATCTCCATGTTTTCCTATAATTTATTTCACAGCTCTAGTTGACTATTTTTGAACTCTTTTTTTCCTTTTTCTATCTCCTATTGTGCCTTTACTAGTTTTTTCCTAAACCTTTATCTATTTTCTGCTGCCATTTTTTTATTTTGTCTCCTATAGCTTTTTCTATCTCTTACCAATCTTGCCGGCTTTCCTCCCTCATAATTATTAACATTTCCATTATCGTCCTCACTTCCCCTTATTCCTGAATTATCTACTGTTTCTCCCTGAACTTCTATTGCTTCCTGTTCCCTTCCTAAATTATTCTGCACATTTCGATTATTTTCTCCCATTTCTGTTATTTCATTCTGTACTATTTCATGTCTAATACTACTTTCTCCTTCCTGAACTTACATTACTCTAATGTAAGTTTCTACTTAACATTCCTCCACGTTTTAACCACATCTACATGAATAACCTTGTAATAAATTTGCATTCAACACCTAGTTATCTGATGCACTTACTGTTATCTACTGATGCTGATGTCTTGTTTCTTTTTTCTGCTCGCCGTGTATTTGTGCATCCTGTGTTACCGCCGTTGTAGATCGCCTTCCTTCCTACCTCTTCGAGCTCACCATTCCTCACCCATATCTATTCGTAATTTGCCAATGAGTTGACAGAACCAGCATAGGTATGCTTATTGGTACACAGCACAAGGCGTGATAACACCTACAAGATGACACCACAACCCAATAAAATGAAGTCATGACGTCATGAAGTACCCTAGAAACGGTAACAAATGCGCTTTGCCCAGAGAAGCCGTTGATTTCTTCCTGCCGTTTCTGTACTCATACCGTCTGTGTGTGTGTGTGTGTGTGTGTGTGTGTGTGTGTGTGTGTGTCTATGATTCACAGAATATAAAGCTCGTGATGGATGGTTAAAATAGCAGGACTGACCGAATGTCGAGAAACCGGTGGAAACATATCATGACTGCGTAGCAAGAATTATTTGCAAACCTACGCAACCGTTTCTTTGGTAAGTTTTCTAAGTGCCCTGGCAACGTAAGACATGATCAAACAATTGGAAATTGCTAGAGGATTTCTTTGGGAAAGCGTACGCACTGAAAAAGCACTCATTAATAGCCACACTTCTTAGTTATTTTTATACAGAAATAAAAACAGATCTTAATTCAGGTTAAGTTGCAGTAATGTGTTATTTTTCGCAGAACTATGCTTTCGTTGTCCAAAACGAAGTCCATGGATTCCATTGGATTAGCAATCAGGCAACTCTACATCCTTTTGTGATATATAACAAATCAATCCATAGTGTATCTTTTGTTATAATATTGGACTCTTTAAAGTGTGATACAGTAGTGTTTCATTCATTTACAAAACATATGGTTTCATTCCTTCATGAAACATTCGCAACCATATCCAAATATATTATTTCAGTGATGGTGGTGCTTCGCAATATAATAACAGAAAAAAACTTCATGAATTTCCGCTTTCATGAACAAAAGGTAAAAGCAGAATGACATTTTTCGCCTCGGGAAGGGTCCATGTGATGAATTGGTGGAATTATGAAAAGACAAGCAGCAAGAGCGAGTCTCCGGACACTAATGATCAAATTTTAACACTATTGGATTTATTTAACTGGGCATGCTCCAATTTGAAAGGAATCATATCTCACTTCGTTTCAAATGAAGAATAGCAGTTCTTGCATAAAGACTTAAATGGACTCGCACAGTTCCGGGGACTCAAAGTACGTAATGTATTGCCCGCAGTAGGCAGCGCACGCACACACACATGCCAAACCCTCTGCCGCGCTAATTTTGAATGTCGTGGAATATTTTATTTTTTATCTCGTGTTTCCTATATCCTACCATAAGTTTTTAAAGGGTAAATGTTTCACATTGTAAGCAGGATTTTTAACATTTCGTCTCTAGCTTCCTTTCCTAAAGAAATCTTCTAGCAATCAATTATATCAAAATAATAATTATATGGTTAAATAATATAATTACTATAATGGTACGTCCTACTCATCTTTAGGATGTCTGACTTATGTATTGTCATTCCGAATGGTGTAGTTTTCGATATGTTTATTTCCAAAGATGACATTTGGCGTTAAATGACTTCTATTTTAATATTTATTATAACGAAAACTACTTTGCGCAGAGGGATGACATTTCACAGGAATTGTTGGATCATGTGGTTCACCATACACACAAAATCACCTGGTTTCTGTTTGCTGGCCGTTTTGAGACAATTTGTCCGTAAGAAACGTTAGTTTACCAGTTAATACAGCGATAAACTCTTTCGGTTTAGAAATTAATTTTTTAACACATTTTTATCTGAAGATCAGGTGATTTAAGATCTTCGTTCTGTGTAAAAAAGATTCATAAAATAAAATAATCTCTAAATGTAACAAACTGAATACTTTGGGAAAATAGTTCCATTTTTTCTAAACTCGATGTTCTAAGGATTTCAGCCTCTCCGGATTAAACATTTCCTGAAGTGCTTGGATATCATTTCAAAAATATTAAATTGCGTCATATTAGATAATTTTTATTTCTGTGGATTTTAATTCAAATAAAACATGAAATGTTATGGTTTCAAAACCAGGAATAAATTTTGAATATTATACAGCCAGTTCTGATTTATGAATGAACCAGTGGCATGTACTTTTGGTAACCTACGGTAATCATAAATCATTCTGTTCAATTTTAAATATGATCCAATAGGTATGTTAGTTTAATGCCCATTGCTTTAATTGAAAGGGGCTGCTCCTGAAAATTTTAAAAATCCATTTTCCGGAAAATTTCAAAACTAACATTAGCGTTTTATTAGCGTTTCTGACAATTTTCAAAATTGCGTAGAGTAAAAAGATTGCATTATAAACATTAAAAAATATATAGATATCCGAAGTCTCAGTGATACATCAAAATATGAATCTGAAACATCTGCGTAAATTTCAATGCTTTGGGTTAATCGAAATGACCTGACCCTATTAAAATTAAATTTATTTTAATTATAGACGCTCTTTAACTGCTATGATTCTTAACATCCCATTTTGTATTGGGCGTGAAAGACCAGCAATTTCTCTCTGAGGCCTCTTTATTAGACTTAAGGTTCCTTTACGTGTCGTAAATCTACGACACGGGACCATCGGCTTTATTTCCCTTCCGAAGGAAGTCATGCTAAGGATTTTTACGCCAGAAAAAATCCATCGCCCTTCGCCGGGTTTGAACCCAGAACTCGAGGTACCCCTAGATCACGGAGAATGACCTCCTGACCCTATAGCTGGATTGGATATTCTGGATCCTGTACACTGTTAATTTCTTTGTTGCCAAGCACTCTCTTCCCGCTAGCCATGCGCGAAAGCCAATGCTTGCTCAACATTTCATAACAATGCCGTCTTAAATTACGAATATTGTCGTCGGCACCCCATGGTATTTGAAACGCATGCACGTGGGTGTTTAACGTTGGAGCTGCAGCTGATGTTTATGGTGCACGTAAATGAGCTGGGAAGCAGAAAATGGTTATCCCCAACAGCCATACAGCCCTGACAAAGGGCAGCAGCACACGCTTCTAAATTACGTGTTTATTAGTCGTACTGTGCATGCATGCAGCTAAACAGCGATATGGGTATAACTTAGTTCCAAATATTGTATACTGTAACTCTTCGAAGCAGTTTAATTGAAAAATTGTGTTTACCCGTTTTCACGTATTCCCTTCTCTTTCCCTTCCCAATTAAGTCCGAATTCATGTTCCATATCGTGTGATATACATGAAGTGAGGGAGACGTCTGCCCTCAATAACTTTACGGATATCTGTGTGTACAGCCGGCGCAAATGCTATCATTGCTTACTGCTGGTATATCAGCAGGTAAACATCTACATCAACAATGATAAAGAGTTATCTACTAGTGGAAATGCTTGAAATACAGATAGAAAATGGGCTAAAAGGTGTGCTTAAACAGACTAACAATCTCTTAGGGTGAATTTAACCACTGAAATGAAGTTGACTGAAAAACTGATAAATGTTCTATGTTATATTTTATATACTACTGTTACAACTTTGTTTCCAATGCAAATGATTAGTTTTCAAAATCATGTAGCTTACAAAAATGATTCAATTGTCAGAATTTTTATCACTATTTGAAATATATTTAAAGTCATTGATTTGTTTGAAATGTTTATAACTTTTATGTAGGCAGCTAAGATAAAACACTACGCATATCTGAAATTTCTGTATCTTATGTCCTAATTACTTGGAATGGCAGGAAAAGTAAGAAAGTAACTAAATAATTCATTCCTAAGTAAACATAACAACAAATACAATATAGGGAAAATAAGGATGAAGTTGACAAATATATTGATATAATTGTATCCGGTACATTATTACATCCTAAGAAGTTTGTATTTTTAAAGACTTAATGTTCATAATTTGGTTCAATTATTTTTTAACACGGCAAAAATGTCAATTGTAATTAGGTATTAATTTTAGGAATTCATTGTTGCAGGTTTTTTCCTTGCTTTAAGTAGCAGTTATTGCTGTTGCTTCATACTTTCAGATCGTTTTAATTCTAAGATTAAAATCCCACACGATTATTAAAGTAAAGATGAAGAATCAAATAAATATAGATAGGTATCTTAGACATTATTAACATAAAAGCCTATCTTTGGGACTGTTCTCTCTGTTTACAATAATCACTCAAGGTGTGCTTTCAATTAAATAACGTCATCTATCTTGTTGCACTCAGGAAATTGACTTGATATGAGTAGAACATTGTTTAAACAACATGTCGATGTGTGCTTGCCGTGGGCTCATTAAATCAAAGACCATTAACACTTCAAAAGTTTAACAAAATGCCAAAGATTTTAAAATAAGTGTAGTAAATATTTCAGAAACGTTTAATGGCCTGTGAATTCTCACATGTAATTTACTCTATATTTTAATGAGCTTTTCTTAGTAAGCTTCTGATTAGTCCCTATTTTTCCAGAGTGTTAAAAATCCACTGAAATCTGATGTGTACTTTCACATTACTTTCTCTTCCCATTCTTAAACAAACTGTTATTACAAAAGCTTATTCTTCTATCTACTTCATGCAACTTGTGATAAACGTTTTCAGAAAAAGCTTCTTTATTACCTGCTTCCTTTAGATACAGGCAGGCCTAAGCGAAAGTCAAACGTTTTAAGAGCGGGTCGCTTATATGATGGTTTGAAATTCCGGATTTTTCTCTTCAGAAAATTATAAGTATTTAAAAATCCAAACCCATGCAAACAACACCCACGTCTTCGAAAATGGATAACGCCACAATATTTTATTTTTATAAGTTGTGTGCTTTAACGAGATCTACATTTCTGGATAGTAGGATTTTGTATATTCCTTACCGTATATTCCTTTGTATATTCCTTACGGTATATTCCTTTGTATATTCCTTATACAAAACTTATTCAGAATAAAGAGAGCTTCAAAGGATATTCCCAGAAAATTCAAATATACATTTTATTTGCCTTAAAAATTTTCGTGCCGCATCCTTTGAAGATGCTGAACTTGATTACCAAGTTTGGTATTTAACATCTTTTCGTTTTTTCAGTTATGCTGTTTATTCACAAACATTCGCGCGCGCATATTCGGACTTTTTCTAAAAATGCCTTTTTTGTAATCAGGGAGTCTCAAAACATGCATGTGCGGTGACATCTCGGTATCGAGTTTTTGTGTCATACTTCCCCTACTTAACTATATAGGTGCACTTCCCACAAGAAGTAATCTACATGATAGTCTGTAAGGGCGTTAAAAAGGCATGACTTAAGATAACCGCTGCCGCCTCCTTCACCCTTAGTGCGTTGAAGGCGGAAGGCAGCTATAGCTTGCCTGTTTAAGAGCATGTTAATAGCTAGGAAACGCTAATTTATATGAGGACTTATAATTGATGTTTGAGGGTTAAAATGCTAACATCTCAAGAACTGTCACATATTCAAGAGCATTTGCTGTGTATTCGCAATTAATCTCGCGAAAGATCGACAAAATCGGTCCTCACCTATATCTATTCGTAATTTGCCAATGAATTGAAATAACTAGTATAGGTATGCTTATTGTTGCGATACACAGCACAAGGCTTAATAGCGCCTACAAAGTAACATCGCCACCCAATAAAATGAAGTTATCACATCATGAAGGACCCTAGAAATGGTATCAAATGCGGTTTGTCCAGGGAAGCCGTGTTGATTTCTTCCTGTCGTTTTTGTAAGTACTAGAGAAAGTGACAATATGTGAGGTAATTACATGTGAATAAATATATTTTTAAAGCAGTGTAATATATTTATATATAGCATTATACCTAAAAAATATGTTTCCTAATTATGATACCACACGTAAGTTTTGGGGAGGAATATCTAAGATTATAAGGCAGTCTTTATAACAGAAGTTTTATACAGTTTTGCTTTATACTAGCGAATTATTATATGAGTAAAACTATTATGATTGGTGCAGATGGTTTCAGAAAGCCGGTCCCTGGGTTTACCTGTATAGGTCTCTAAAGAGTTTCTCCCTGTAGCGCAGGGAATACGGATAATTGTTTAAATCTATTTGCGATTATTTGTAAATGTATGTGTGATAGGATCATAAACAACAAGGACAAAAAGGGAAAAGAGACAGAGAATAATAACAAAGTGAACATTCAGATATTCCTGTTACATTAGTATAAAAATGTCAATTTTTGGAAGAATAGCAAAGCAGAGGTACATACATAAAACTAGATTAATCTATTATTTAAAATCATATTACTCAGAAGCGAATGTAGGTACGACAAAAATACTCATATATTTACACATTGTTATGTTTAATTTCTTCTTTTTTCCTATGCTATTTGCATAGACTCAGAGATAAAATCGTGATTATTTTACAAAATACAGGAATGGTTCATGTAGGGCTCAGGGAAAATTTCCTTCTCGCAAAGCTTGATTGTATTCTTCTTCCTTGCCCTATTTTAATGAGGACGTTAATGTTTCATAAAATATTGCAATCATACTAAAGGGTTAATAAGATCTACTAATTAATCAACATTAAATTGAAAATATATAAATTGCAATACAAGCAATAAAAGAACTCTTTATCCAGCAATAACCGCACATACAAAATCTGATTTGATACATTCACATGGCCTTCCCTACCCTATATCGTTTATTAGTGCGTGTACAAACTATCCTTACTAAAGCTTATTCTTCTATCTACTTCGGTTTAATCCAGATAAACCTTTGCATAAATAAGTATATTGCACATTTCGTGATACAAAGTGAACAACGGCAGTCGAATTTTTAAGAGCTGAAAGATGTATACTGGTTAACAACCCCATACTCCTTCCATGCATTCGTGAGAAACAATGAAAATCGACAGGACTTTAAAGGAATGACAAAGCATTGAGCAATTCTGACTATTAATATTGGATATCTCAGAAATTAGTAACGACACAAAAAAGTTATTGTAAGTAAATTGTCTGTTTTAAAGAGATCTCCATTTTTTGTGTAGTACGTTTCCGGCTATTATTTTTGTTTTGTTTTTTTAAAAGTTCCCTTGTTGTACCCAGTTTATGCTACTCTGTTTTACTGTTTTCATACCGCTTATTTCCCCAACACACATAAACACCCATGCCCGTGGCGGGACTCTAACCTGCGACTCTCAGCTTGGCGGATAGTCGGAGCAACCACTCCAGCGACCACGGCTACGAGGGCTGGCAAGTCTATGGCATAACCTTTACCAGTTATACAAGATTATGCAAAATTCCTGCCGAACGAAGACTTCAGAGGCTATTCCCAGAAAATTCAAGATATACATTTTATTTGTCAACTAAAATGTCTTTAATATACCGCACTTAAATAAAAATCGTTACAGTTATCTTTTAGAAAAAAAATCGAAAAATGTTCCATGAAAAGTGTTAGTTGTATTCGTTAGGTATTCTTGAAAATATTTGTATCGAATCTTTCGAAGGCACTGAACTTTAAACACCAAGTTCGGTATTTATCCGACATTTTGTTTTGAGCTACGCTGTACACAGACATATACATGCATACGCGCACGTGCATTTCTAAAATGCTGCTTTGGATTCACGGCCTCAAAACATGTATTTCCGGTAAAATATCGATATCAAATTTTTTAATGGAATGCAATACCTTCTCTACCTACTATGTACGTGAAGAGAACGTAAAAACAAAGCAGCGATTAAGAAAATAGGTTAGCGGTGCGATAAAGAACATTAAAGAGAAATTATCTTAATTTGGTTTCTTAAACCCTTCCAAGAAATCAAGAATTTCATACCAGCACGTAATATTTGCTTGAAAGCGCGAAGTAGGTATTATTTACCACAAAACCTAAAACATACATTATATTGCATTTTGTGATCTTACAGATTCTTAGGTAACATCAAAATCAGCGATTTCTTGTTCATCGACAAGATTCCCTTTATGCAAGCAGACAACCTGACACAACCAAACATGTGGTTGCCTATCGAAAAGGGGTACAAATATCTCATATATTTGTTATCCTGGAAAGCAACTCTTTTCACCCTGCGTGTTTGTTTCCGTCCTGCTTACGTAATAACCTCATTAGACTGTTGTATACTTTTATCGAGTAGTCAGAATGGAAATAAACATCCGGATATACACAATTTGCAACAACATCCTCTAGTTATTCTCTCTCTCTAGTTTAGTAATCTGGAGAATACAGTTTAAGAATAACGTGCCGTTTGTTGGATAGTACGCATCAAAAGGTTCTGATGGACGAGTGTCACTTTAGCATACTCCTTCGGTGAAATCCTGTAAAATTGAATTATATCCTTATCATAGTGAAATAGTGAGGGCGCCATAACAGTGCTTCATTAAGCTTATGGACATAAACATTGACTTTTAGAAAATGGTTGGTGCTAGACGTTTGACTCAAATTTAACGTGGTTTTTAAGAATAATATAAATACTGTGACATGAGTTTAGTTTTTATTTTGTCCATAAAATTAATCAAATATTAGTTTATAATTTTTCTTTATTCTTGAATTTACAAAATATTTTATTTTTGTTTCTTTTTAAACCATTACAAAAAAGGCAAATTTTATTTATAATTAGTATATTCCTTTTTAAGATTTCAGAAAACTTCTTCAAGAATATCGCATCGCAAGAGCATAATTTTTCAAGATGCTGAAGCTAGAGAATTAGAGAAATTGGGGAAGAGGAAAAAACATTTAAAATATACAATGTGAAACAAAGTACATACACACAAGACTTTTAAGTAGTGGCATTAGACGAAAATAGTCGAATAATTCCAAAAATAAAATCCTATTAGGAATCTAAATGAAGTGAAAACAATAAAACATTATATAAGGAAAAAGAAATGTTGCTGTTTATATGCAGTTTTAGCGATAAATTACTACTAGTTTTTCTCCGTTTACCTTGTTTTCAGTTCATAGACATTTAGTAATTATCAGTCAAATTTAATTTTTATAAATATGGCAAAAGTATTAACCATTAAATACGCTTTATTCCACATGTAGCATTCATTGTTTTACAGGTTTAAAACACTATTAGGATTTTAATTACATGTATATATAGTATAATATGTATAAAATTTTAATTACATTATTATATGCTAATATACGCGTTTATTTACTCCCTGAAAGCAGCAGGAGATTTTTAATTTGATTAAAACTGGCAACTCTCACGGTTTGATTTTAGAACTGGTGCCTGTTTGAAAAATGGGTTGGCACAGTTGCAAGCTACTAAGGTATTCAAAATTTTAAATGCAGCTGAAGGTGCAAAAACAAAAAATATATCCTTAGAATATGTGCTCATATGTCTAATCTATTAAATAAAAATGTTATAAAAATTAGTTTTTTTGTCAACATTTGCCTACTGTCCTCTCTTAAGGTCTTACCGATATGTTCATATGGTAGCTGAATAGTCAGAACAACCGGAGGAAAGCGGGAGATCCGTGTTCAAATCTCGAGTTTGACATTGAATTTTTCAGGTGATTCTACCTTTAAAAATACTTAGGCCTGGTTAGGCCTTTAAAATATAACAATGAAAGATAATTAATATATGCTAACTTGATCCTATAGTTGGTTTGAACTATATGCTCGGGAATACGTACTACTTATTATTTATAAGTCTATCTCTTAATTGAATCCTTGTGATCTACCGGGAAAAACTTGAGTCAGCTGGCGAATTTAACGTCCTACCGGCATGTTGACATGGTACCTCAAAGGTTAAAGCTGCCGCCAGGTTGAAAGGGGATACGGTATTCAAATTGCGACTATGGAATTGAATTTTTCATCTGATTGTCCCTTTAAAACTAAACTTTGTATTTAAGTTCAGCATCTTCAAAGGTTGCAAATTAAGATTTTCATGGAAATATTCCCTCCCCACAGTTTACATGAAAAAATTGTTTTTAATTTTCTCAAAAATGGCCCTAACATGTTGAGTAAAATGCAGTAAATGTAAAATATTTTAATTACTATTAAAATTTATATCTTGAATTTTCTGCGAATAGCCTGTGAATCATTCAGAATAAATTTTATGTAATTTTGTATAATCTGTAAATCGTAAGAGAATGACAGACTTACTAACCAAAAATTTAGACACCATTAAAATACATAATTTATGGCATTTCATGGCATTTGCCACCACTACATACTTTGTTATTGCCCTCCATTTACAAATACTTTGGTTTTACCTTCTCTACCATGTATCAAGTAGATACAGGAAGTATTGAATCTAACCTAAAAGTTGCATGTATAGAATTCACAGAAATACACGTTCTGAGGCACCCCGAATAAAAAATATATCTTTAGAGAGAGAGAGGGAGTCTGTGTGTATGTCTGTACGCGCGTGTGCGTGTGTGTTTGTATGTGTGCACGTGTATCTGTGGGTCTGAATAGCATAACTCAAAAATTAAATGTCAGTATTAAGTTCAGTAACTCCCAAAAATGCAAGACGAAGAATTTCAAGATAATTCCACCTCCCCAATGTACACTTTTCATGCAAAATAGTTCATTATTTTTTATTTTCTCAAAAAAGCACTGCAATGATTTTGATTAAAGAGCTATGCAAATAAAATATTTACCTGACAAATAAAATGAATATCCCAAAATTTCGTTTATATCCTGTGAAGTTCCCTTCATTCGGAAGGAAATTTATATAATTTTCTATTACTGGTAAATTATAAGAGATAAAGACGAAATCGTACTAAAAAAATCGTAGCATATTTATTTTACATAAGTATTTTTAGCATTAAGCATTTCCTAAATATACGTTGTTATTAACTTAAATTTTTGAATACCTAGATAATTTCATTGTTTTTATGTAGCTGACAAGTTTCAGTTGTTTCTCGCAATGTAATGGAAAGAGTATGGAATATCAAGGCCAGTATACAGCGACCAACTTTTAAACATTTGACGATCGGAATTCCCTTTATGCCTACAGTGAAGTGTACAATGAAACTGTTTCTGAAAATTTTTATCTCAATTAACTTGAAACGGACAGAAGAATAAGCATTTGCAAAAATACTTTGAAGAAGCAATATTAAACTGAAGTATAATGTTTACAGAAAGTTATGTGAATGTAACACATGAAATACTTTTCAAGCACAAAGTTGCTATTCGTGATTTTTTCTCACTCTCGCGGTCCTGCAAATAGAGGAATTTCTGCGACACCCGCTTATTAAAGCCTGAACTGTCGCTTAAGCTTACTGTATTTCCCTTTATACCTTTAATGAACTGTGTAATGGAACCATTTCTGCAAACGTTGAGCTCGATTTGAAGAATAAGTGTTATATAAATTGTTTTAGAAGAGTGAGTAGAGAAATTCATGTGAATATAACACCAAATATTTTGTTTATACAACCAAATCAATTCAAGACTTTTAGTTTTAGTCTAGTCCATTATATTTTATTACGTGTAAGTTTATGTAGTTCGTGCTTTCTGTTACTCTCTACCTAGTATACTTTTAAAACACATTTGAAAAGTTAATATCACGGCCGGGACTCGAAACGCGAATCTTTGTGTCTCTGTTCCCGATGCTGTTAGCGCACCATCAATCTATTGAGTTCCCCTGAACTATAAAAAAGAAAGGAAATAAGGAGTTTTAGAGAAAGTCTCGATGCGTATGTATGTTTGGTGTCACGCGTGTATGTGTGTGTGTGTGTGTGTGTGTGTGTGTGTGTGTCTGTGTGTGTGTGTGTGTGTGTGAACAGCCTAACGCTGACATTCAGAAAAAGGCCTATATATAAGATAATCAAGCAAATACAAGAAAACATCCCACCTCGAACAATTCTTAAGATTGTAAGCCTTTTATTATTTTTTCTCAAGCTTTTTTCTCGCGATTTTGCTTAAAACATTATTTGAACATATCTTTATTACTAATAAATGTATATATTGAATTTTGTGTGAGTAATCTAAAATTCCTCTTCATTTTCAAATAATTTCGTATAACTTTGTATGAGCGCTAAACCATAAGTCACAATCTTGCTTTACCAAAGCTGTAGTACGCACAATCTAGATAAAAGAATATTTCTGTTAGATTAACCATTTCAGAGAAATTCAACGCTCATGCTTTTGCTTCTTGTAAGTTTATATATAACCTATGTAATTTCAAAGTCAACATGTAGTAATATGCTGCTGTTCTATTAATCAATTTTGAAGAGTACAAGTATAGAAAACGTACGACCACACTGTTGAGAACTTCACAGGGGTTTCTTGTCCTTCCTTTACTCTTATATCGTTTGGTTCATTTTTGTATAATGATTTTCGTTGCACTTGCGAACTATAATGCCTTCTCTTGGTGAAAATCTCTCAATATTATATTTGATAATTTTAGCGTAGATTATGATAGCATGACATAGATCACTAGATTAGGTAGTGGTGGTGGTGGTGGTAGTGGTGGTAGTGATAATGGTGGTGGTGGTTTTTCAACCTACACTTGGAAAATAGACCATCGCATGGGTCTAGCGACCGTAATTGCTTTTCCTGTCCCTGTAATCTTACAATAAGAGTACAATAATAAGTATATGCATTTGGCAGAAACAGGAGAAGGGCTAGGAACGAAGGGAGACATGCACCTCGACTTAGAGATATTTTGTGCCTAAGCCTCTGACGGGGTGCCACCTGGGTGAGGTGAGTAGAGACAGAGGGTGCCGGACCAGGAGGCACAGCAGGGCACAGGGCAGAGTTCCTACCTTATACAGATTGAAACTCCCTGGATGGCAGCTGGTGCAACCGGCTCCCCTCCCCCTTGCAGGCCTGTACATTTCACTGGGGGTACGGTACTCAGAGACTAACCCAACTCCGGGACCGAAGCGTTACATAGAGCATCCTTTTCCCCTGCCATGCAACGCTCAGAATCCCGCCGACACTTTCAGCCCTGAAACAGACCAATAAAGAAGTGAAATATGAATGGAGGTGAAGTGGAGCTACAGGAAATTCGGAGGATGTAATGAACCAGCATTCGCCTAGTGACCCGGGGAAATCCCCGAAAAAGCCATAGGCCAGAAAAGTCGCCTGCGGGAATCGAACCCATCACCTCCCGAATGCAAGCCACAGACTTTACCACTCGGTATAAATTTAGTAACTACATACTAACATAATGGAAATAAAAACTAATTAAAATACATCAGAAAGATTGAATTAAAATTACAAACGTAGCATCAAATACAATACAGTGCTCTGACAGTGGTGGCTCGAGGCTTAAACATTAGATGAAGCTCTTTCACACAAAACAAAACATGTTACTTACCTATTTCTTGTACATTAAGTTGACTCTCCTATCGTTTCGTTTGGCGTACTTCTCGATAATGTCAGCGTGAAATGACTGCTGCCTCTCCATTAGGTATAGTACTGTTTCAATTACTGTATTTTATTATATTGCGCTACATAAAGACGTGAATTTTGTTCTAGAGCGTCATCCATTATTGTATCTGATTTTTCTCGAGCTGTTTAAACTGAAGCGCGCCTTTGAGAGTTGAATGTGTGTTCAATGACCGACTGATATTCAGAATGCCACAAAAGCCATCAGGATGCTACATTGTTTTTTTATTCAAATAACAGAAATGACCAGCAAAATAGCCCTTGCAAATAATTACTAACGCAAAAAACCACTCATAATCATTATACCACAAGCTTTTAAAATATCATTTATAATACATGGAACCTTTCCTTCTCATTTTATGTGCCGATACACAGGATTTGCTTAGGTATACCGTAAATGTCATGTCTCGTCCTCACTACACCGCGAAAAGGATTCTTGTAACATGCAATATATTATTTAATTTTGCGGATTCATTGCAAATCGCCAATGTTTGAAATGTTTTGAGATAAACTAATTGTTGATACCTTAATTCACACTAGGAAACTTCCAAAACCATACACACAACGACAATAATCGTTAGTATAGATTGTTTCCACACTGAACTGAGCTGATACTGAAGGACCGGTCCTAGAACTAGAAGTTTTAAAAGTGATTTGGGAGAGAGAGAACATCCCGTTATCCAAGGGAAGGGATGCTTGCAAGTCTAGAAAAGATTTCACGTACTAATGACTACCGAGAAGCCTCTACAAAGGATCATTATACTCCAAAATATCCAGGATTTAGCTTCATTGTACCTCGAAGCAGATAAGTTTGTGAGACGTACATAGTACTCATACAGTCCAAGATTATGTTGGTTGTCATGGCAACCAACCAACAGTGCAACCGAAAATCTCAGGACCGAGAATATCTTCACCAACTCACACATGTAATGCGACCTATATGTATACCTGCTCATGTACATTGCGACTTTTCCATTTCACTCGCTTACAACCCATTTTCCTTATTCAATGCCACTGCCCAGTAATACTTTGGAATGGGCGATCTTAGCTCTTAAAATAGTGATTCGTAAAATTATGTTCCTCTATTAGAGTAAATGGGTTTTAAAACATACAATGTCTGAAGTATAGGTAAAATTATATTAAAAAAATAGTTAGAAAACAACTGAAGTGGCGCTTCAATAGCTTCCCCTAAGGTACCGCCGCTTACTCTGACCCTTAAAAGCTCGCTCTTTCTTCGTTCTCCAGGACAATTAACCTGCTTTGCCAAATCTTAGATAAAAGGGCCCCATTTTGTAACACCCAGCGTCAAACATAACATCTAAGCAACCTATTGGACAGTAGAAACTGTGGTGCTAAATGTTTCTTGCTTAATAATTCTGTTTTTCTACACTCAACCATATCTGTTTATTTATATGTATAGAATATTATAAAAAGAGAGCAACATTTCACTTGAAAATGGAGCAGTAGGAGGTAGATGAAATATTTTGCTGAACATTTCTGTGTCATGATCTCTGCATTTATAAACCACGAAAGCGTGTATTACTTAACTGGTTTTATCTGCTTCTTCAACTATCGTGAGCCGCCGGGAAATATCTCAATGTAGTGAATAGGTATAGCTACAGTACTTTTGCTTAACCAGTTCACAGTGTACAGCAGGATGCTCCAGAAATGGACCTCTATCTTCGATAACAAGAGGAACGTGTAAGGAACCAGCATATGCCTCCTTTATGTGGTACATCTTGACAATGCCGACAGGTGGAGTAGAACAGCATCAGTGAAAATTGCCATGTATCCTCTGATAATTCGGAGCAGGATCCTCGCTGAATTCATGCAAAGTTTTTTTTGAGTCCACTTTTTGTTTAGTAGTCCTAAAACGTAATAAAACCAATAAAAACCAGCATTTAAACCACCGATACAGTGAAGCTTCAAATTAACAGACGTATGCATGAAGAGGCATGCCCAACTTTAAATTTAGTTTTCTCTCAAGCTTTTTATTCAGCATGCTTTCATGCCGATAATACTGCACACGACGCAATTTTTTACTAAACTATTCTAAAACGTTTGTACTGGATTTCAACAATAAAATTTCTCCAATTTTGAGAAAATGAAATATTGAAAATTAAAAAATCAGATAATATAAAAAGTATGGGTTTTTGCGATAAGTAGGGTTTAATACAAAATATATAATTGATGTATTTATAAATTTATTAGCTGTAAAACCTAAATTTTTAATGTGAATATTTTGAGAAATGCAACGTGTAAAGCATTTTGATTAGAGTAGTGCATTTTCACTATAAGGATTTAATATTTAAATAATCATGCAAACTAACATTTTGAAATAGGAGAAAAATTATTGTTATTGTGTGTAATATCTGGCACAAACGTCAATAAGATATCTTATATGCTATGGATTTTTTTGTACATTCCAGAGTCGTAAATATACCGGTAGAGCATAATTAAGTTATAGATTTGGGTAAAATATGCGTGAGCATTTTTTGCTCACAATCCTTCTGAATAACTAGAAATTTAAACTACTAGAATCGAGCGGGATGGCTTAGGCGGTAACGTCTGCGGACTGCATTCGAGAGGTCCCAGGCTCGATCCCTGGTGGCCGTCCACTCTGATCCATGTGGTTTTTCGGAGATCTTCTCGAGTCATCAGGCGAATGCTGGAGTGGTGTCCTTTATCCCCCGAATTTCCTGTACCTTTATTTCGTTCCATTAATCATTTCATTCATCCTTCACAACGTTTGGTCTGTTTCAGGGTTGGAAGTATCGGCGATGCTGTTTCTGTGCAGCCTGTCAGGGAAAAGGATGCTCTCTGTGAACTTTCTCCGTCCCTCGACCTTCGGCTGGTTGCTGGGTTATAAGGAACGCCCCTTGGGGAGCAGGGTCCCCGGTCTGCCTGTCCGACGCCCGTCTTGATCTGGAAATTGTAGGGATCCTGTCATTGCTTTGTCATCAGTGCTGGTTCCGGCCGCTCGGTGTCTACCTTCACCTCATCCCTCCCTCCCGGGGGCAACCCCTCGTAGAAACTTGGTACAATATCCTCATTCCTGGATCCCTTCCGCTTCACAATCCAAGCCAATAGGCTTTCAGAACACCGTTCGATGTCCTAAATCTGCAATAAATTTTACTAGGCTCAGAAAAGTTGTCTCTTGTCTTATTCAGGATGATACCCTAAAGTGACCTTTGTGAGCAACTGTAGTCCTTGAATTAGTTCGCACAATATTCATATAACGCGAATTTTAAAAGTGCTTTATTATATGATATTCTGATTAGAGCCAGTTTTCTTTAAAAAATTCTTATTTCTAAGATTTGTCGTGCTATATAAGCACTATAGGTTGGTCAAATATAACTAGAATAATTAGCCAGACTCAGGAAATGTGAATGTGAGTGCGAGTGTGTTTTATTGTGAAGGTGCATAAAATGTAGGTTCAAAGCTATGGCCATAGAGTTAGTACAACTTTGACAGTTTTTAAAGTCGAAGTACCCGATATAACCACAGAAGTTAAAGAAATGAGAAAAGCTATTGTATTATTAACAACTATAAATTATTTTCAGAATCTTTTGTATTTTGGAACTCATATTTTCGATATCAGTCTGTGTAGTGAAATTTTCAGTTTACATCACTAAATGCAATCATCATTATCATCAATATCCTTCACGCTTTAGGCAGTATTGTTATCTGTAACAGTTTATACTTCTTGATCACTCCCCATTTTCCTGGGATTCCCGATGTTTCTTTTCTATATAGATTTATAAGTAACAATTTTGTAGGGAGTCTAGCAATGTAAATTGCTTGTAATGGGTATATGTATATGTGTATATATATACGATAAATTAGAGAAATATGAAAGTATATATATATACTTTCATATTTCTCTAATTTATCGTTTAAATAGTTTCAATTCGATTGTTATATCTTCACTTCTTGTGTGATATAGCTAATTTAATTGCCTGGATTCTTGTTTTATCTCTCCACATTAATATCCAGGTTCTCTACCATATATTGGTATTTATATAGCTTTGCTTTAAATAGTTTCAATTCGATTGTTATATCTTCACTTCTTGTGTGATATAGCTAATTTAATTGCCTGGATTCTTGTTTTATCTCTCCGCATTAATATCCAGGCTCTCTACCATATATTGGTATTTATATAGCTTTGCAAAATGTTAATATAGTAAGCATTCTGATTATGTGGATGTTCCATTCATATAGTTATATGTTTCCAATTTCTTTACTATTTAGTGGTTTGATGCATGTATTTAAATTAAGTAAGCTTCAAGACATTTATCCTTAATAACAATTTGAAATCCTTTATTTTTGTACAGAAGGCCATAGCTTTACGTATATTAAAGGATATGCTATAGATTTCGTTATTTTATTTTGTCCGCTGTATTCTTTTGGTAGATAAAGTGTTGCACTCCATTAAAAATGTGATATTTTCACTGGAAATACATATCCTGAGGTTCCCTGAAACCCCCCCACTGTATGGCTGTTTGGTTATGCGTCTGCTTGTGTAGGGAAGTGTGTGTGTGTGAACGGCGCAATTCAAAAAAGAAAATACAAATAAATACTAAACTTTATATTTAATTTCAATATTTAAGTTTCAGAATGTTACGATCTCAAACTACTCTTTATATAAAGGATGTTATTTTCTTAAAAACAGTGCTAAAGTTTTTGATTACAACATCACATATTTAGTAAATTTGCATCATTAATAAAATGTACATCCTGAACTTCCAGCGAATAACCTGTGAGGTCTTCTTAATTCTAAATGAAGTTTTTGTATGTGGTAAGCCATAAGGGGTAGACAAAAACTACAAAGCAAATGTAGTTGTCGTTCTGACATACAATTTATATATGCTTCTGCGCTAGTAACCACACGTATTCGTTCCTATTAGTTTGAATTTTCACTAACTAATGTTTACTTTTTTAATAGCTAAGTCGCTATTCCTTTGTTTTTCTTACTGCAAAGGGTATATGATTTCAAAGGCAGCACAAAACAAATCCTATTTCGAAGATATGACTGAGAGAAAAAGAAGCCACAAGGTCCAATTACGGTAGGATATTGGAAAGAAAAATGAAAAGGCATACAAGGAATAATCGGAACATTACCTACAGAATACAGGTACCTTATAACGATGGTAGATTTAAACAATACAGAATATGAAGGATGGTTTAATGTACCTATTGATGGAAGACACATTGGTAATTAAAAATTAAGATGTAAATACTGCTATAACGAGGAAGAAACAAATCAGAAACTTCAATGCTTGATTATGACGATAAGATGATGACGAAGATGACATGACGACAGCTATTTAACTATTCCTAAGCTCGTTGTCGTCAAATCCAAGTTTACGAAGCCAATGGATTTGAATAACTTGGTTTAACTTACAGGGTGGTCCACGAGAAACAGTACTTCTTCAATTTGTTATTAAGAGGTTTAGCCTATATTCGCGCCAATATAACTTATATAATATAACTATTCTACAAACATTGCCATTACTGAAAAACACAAACACAGCTTTATTTTTAATACACAAACACATGGCAATAGCGGTGTTCTGGTGTGTGAAGAACGTTGCGACTGTCCCACTCGCCCGGCAAGAGATCTACATTGCTATGTTCCGGACAGAAGGACAATACCCAGATGGATAAACCAATGACGTGAGATGAGCTCTGTAACCAATGTGAAGCATACTTGAAATGATAGAATGCCAGAAAATTCTTTCAGTTTCTGGCTGTGTGGTTATCTCAAGAACAAAGTTTTTTCACAGCGACTCAACAACCTCTAGTTCCCAAGTCGCGGGTTCAAACCCGGCGGAGGGGATGGATTTTGAGGGCATAAAATCCTTAGCATTGCTTCCTTCAGAAGGGAAGCAAAGCCGGTGGTCCCGCGTCGTAGATTTACGGCAGGAAGCTCAAGCCTGATAAACAGGTCTCTGAACAAAATTACCGGTCTTTCACGCCCAATATAGAATGGGACGCCAAGGCCCAGAACAGTTAAAGAGCGTCCATAAATAAAATTCAGATGAGTTGAAAGCCACAATCCGGGAAGAGATTGAGGTCATTCCTTAAGAAATGTTTGAGAACGTAATTAGGATCTTCCTCGTACGGCTTCAGCAATGCGTCGCCAATGATGGAAGCCATTTTCGTGATGTGCTTTTTAAGAAATAAACTTGTGTTTGTGTTTTTCAGTAATGGCAATGTTTGTAGAACTCCTGTAAGTGTAGATTCGTGATCACCGTATGAAACAAAAATAGTGATGAATTATATATGCTATTCCTGTTTCTTCTTTCAATCTTGATATTAAATCATAGAGTCTGTTACCTAAAATTATGGTCTTTTGAGATGTCAAGGCCAAAATTGCATTTCAGAACTTATCAAGTGTAAGTGAAGAAACCGCCTATTAATTCTGATACTATGTAAACCTGCAGTATTTAGTATTATTAGATTTATAGAATTTATAGAAAACACCTGCGTTACCAAAAATAAGCATTTTAATTTACATAGTAAAATGTTGTACATATGTATTTACACATACAGTTCTATCATAATGTTAAATACAATAAAGAAAGTGTTTAGGAATATGCTATTTATGATTGAAAAATCTGAAATTCAGCACCTTTATTCCACTTAAGTTACTTTTGTGAGTTGCTGTTCACATATAATTGTATTTACTTTACGAATACATTTAATTTTCTTTTATAATTCTCTGCGTGTTTTACAGTGAGGATATCTCTGCAGCACTCTAGGTGTCCTAAGCTTGTTTATCACACTTCACTTCAATTCTCGCGCACTGAGTGAGACACATGAGCTAAAACTGCTGCATTCTACTCATCAATCGCCGCGTCGCTAAAGCACTCTCAACTCATCTTTACTGGCAATACAGTATTTGACTGAAGGTTTAATTAACACAAATAGTTCAACTTTAACTGTCACTCTTTCTGGGGAGGCGGTGCAAATGATAACGCCGTGTCATCATCAATTTGAATAGAGGGCACTAGTGGTGGTTTAAAGCCGTATTCAATACATAGATTCTTCAAGAATTCCTGATGTCTCCCTTTCTGTGGTGGCCTTCCTCTTTCTTGAGATTTCTGTGGAGGAGGTGGCGGTAATAGCTGGAGTACATGAGATACGCGATTGGATTCAGCAACGCTCTGACCTTGAAGTTGATGCTGCTGGTGGGGATGATGATGGTGGAAGTGATGAAGATGGCCTAAGGCATTATGTTTCAAAGACACAGGAACACCATATCTTCCTCCACCGTACTGCAGTGCCTTGAGGATTGTGGGAACCGGGGTTCTGCTTGGAAAGTGCTGCACGTGATAATGAATTGATGATGTGCTTCCAAGTTCTGGGTGCTGTTTTCCTTGAAGATAAAGTGGATGGAATTCCTTTATTGGTAGAGTGAATAATTGAGGATATGGGAGAATATGTGGCACCGGAACTCCCACTGGATGAGGAATAGCGAAGGGTACTGGTACAGCAACTGGATGCGGAAACGGAACTGGGCGCTCTACAGGAAGAAGCTTGGTTATAGGAAGTGCCACCGCCTTTTCTACAACATGCACATTTATGTGAGTTTGTTCTATAGGCACATTTGGCTGTACTGGTATGTTTAACGATGTTGACTCAGCTTGTGGTCTTTGTTGCTCTGCTGTGTGAATTTTAGACAATTCTTCTAATTTTATGTTTTCTTGCTTTTGTTCCTCTATTAACTGTTGGCTATATTCTGACTGCAACTGGCGTTCCAGTTCTTCGGGTCTCTTGTTAAAGGTTGGCACTATTTGTTTAGCAGGCGACTGAAACAGGGCCCCCTGCGCCGCATTTAAATAGTACGGCTTTCCACTTTCTATTGTATGTATAAATTGGTCCTGGACATATTCTGATCCGGAATCATGTACAGTTTGTTGGTTAAATGCAGGCTCCAAGTTTGAAAGACCATCTGAATTGCTTTGGAATCCATGCAGAGGCACTTGTTCACTTTCTAACCTCTGTGACTGATCATTATAAACTGCGATTAGGTTTTGATTTTGTGTGTCAAGCTGATGCTGATGCAGAAGATTTTGGGGCTCAAGCACAGCATTATTTTGTTCAATGTTATTTTGCTCACCATGTATTTGTTCCAAATTCTCTCGCTGTTCTGTATTTTGAAGTTGTTGAACAACTAAAATATGCTGGTTTGACGTTGGATAATTAGCTATTGTTTGTTTATCATTTTGTATATATTCGAAAGCAGAATTTTGCTGCGAAGGTTCACCATAGGCATATTGTAAAGTATTCCCTGTTTGAACATTTTGATTTTGCTGCTGCTGTATTTGTTTTTGTGGTATTGGCTCTTCTGCCTGAGACTTTGAGATTTCGGTACTTTGAGAAGCTTGATTACTAGCTGAAATGAACTGAGCCCTATTTATTTTCTCAGTTTCTGCTCCAAGTCTAAGAGCCTGTTCTTTCAACGTATTGAAATCTAGAGGAATGGCTTTTTGTATTTCTACAATCGTTTTTGGAGCCGGTAGGTCGTCTAATTCCTCTTTTACTTGAGGAAGTGATAGTTTCTGATAATTATTAGTGGAAAAGTCAGCATGATATTTATGTTCGTTATGTTTTTCATTGTTGGACGTAATTAAAGAAACTCCTACTTGTAACGGAGCAAGGATTTGGGCTGATGAAGTTAATGAAGCAGCTATTGGCTGAGGAGTTGAAATAAATACTGCACTAGGTGGTGTAGGATCGACTAAATAACTAGCAGTTGTAGATGCTCCCTCTCCGTCATGGGAATGAGAAACAAAAGAGCTTTCAACTGAGGGAGGTGTAGTGGTTGTTGTGCTGGATGAATAGGAACTTTCTGTACCTGGAACTATATGACCAGATTGTCCGTTGTTTGATGTTATAATAGCAGAGGATTCTTGCTCAGAGGAGGCTTTGTGAGACTGAGATATAAATATAGATAACGGAGTTGAATAATGTGCAATAATAGACGATCCTACTTCTCCAGTAGTAGAAGAATCGGATACATCAAGATTATTTGAAACACTAGCAGGAGCGGAGGTGGCGTAGATAAAATTTTGAGCTGAAACGTTAGAACTGGAGTAATGGTCTTTACCAGGGCCAGATTCTGCTTGTAAATATGTAACAAGTACTGGTGTTGCAGGTGTGGTGTGAGCAGTTACTGTCCCACCGGCTGTGATTTCTGAATTTTGTTCTTCTTTAGAGTGCGTTTCCGATACCTGCTGCGCTGAGTAGTAGCCATTATCGATATCTTGAGAGGAAAACAATAAAGTAGCCGGAGTGGTATGTTCAACTACAGGTACACCCGTTTGTCCATCAGAAGTGACAGAAATATATTGTCCTTCGTGAGCAGAGGGTACTGAAACCTGTGGTAGATGATAAACGTTACCAGATTGCCCGTTGCTGATGGCATAGATAGAGGAGGATGATCCTGATGATGAGGACGAGTAGGAAGAAGCTTCTGCGACAGTAGAGCCTCCTGAAAGGGAATTGGATGATGATTCTGGAAAACTGGAAATAAAAACCGGTGCCTTAGTTGAGCTTTCAACAATGTTCTGATTTTGTGTCACGCTTTCCTCCTCAGCCTCTTTGGAATATATGTCAGCCACAACAATAGGTCTTACTGAATAGGACTGAAGAGTATGTGACACTGGTGTAGATGTAACATACGAAACAGCCTCTTCTCCACCAAAATCGTTATGTTGTGAATTTTCGTCTGAAACGTACTGCTGTCTTTCAGCAGAAGAAGCCGCTGTAGAGGAAGATGAGACAGTTTTCTGCCGAATTCTTTCTCCGAAGTTACCAAATCCTTGAGCTGACAGTACTTCTGAATTCACATTTGAATAATCCTCTCCAAACCGAATTGAAGGTGATTCACCCTCAGATCCGCCCGAGGCAGTTTCTGATACTAAAGGTAGATAAGATGGTGACTCACTGAAAAAGTTCCCGGTGCCACCAATATCTATAATTTTATAACTAGCAGCATTCAAGCCATTGATTCCCGTGAACTCATCGCCGGACGTTCTTAGTTGCTCTTCTTTAGCATTATCATATAATGGTAGAGTTGATGGAGTGCTGGCACTTGCAGTACGTACAATGTTATATTCAGCTTCTTCCTTGTCATTAGAGTTACTATCGATTACATTGTTGACGGTTGAGACGTCTGCTTGTCCCTCGCCAAGCTGCGACGTTCCTCCCTGCCTGGTGCCTATAGGAGCGCTGCTAATTGGACGACGGACCTTCAGAATATCTGCACCCGTGGCCAGCACTGCCTTCCCTGCTGTGGAGGATATTTTATCCAGAGAATTGGCTACTGCCGTAGCCGAGGGCCCCGCCGCTGGTAACTGAAAATAGAAAATCATTTTAATTACACGGTGTTCAGTATTTATTTCTTGCTACCAAAGACTGCGTTATCCCCATAAATGATGAGGTACTTCTCTCTCTCTCTCTCTCTCTCTCTCTCTCTCTGTCTCCCTTCCATGTACTCTCCCTATCACTCTCTCTGTCCGCGTTATTTCCAAACTGACAACAAAATTACTTTTTATAGTTTGGTTTAATATTACATTTACAGTAATAAAAAGGAAAAAAGAAAAACAAGGAAAACATAATGCCTTATAGAGCAACTTGATATGGAGAAGCTAATTATATAAAATTCACTTAATTACGAGAAATAGTTTGTTTATTTCAAGCTGAAAGCTTTTCTAAATTATAAAGCTGCGAACCTCTCATCAGCGTTAAGAATAAGGTCAGGAATATTCCCATAACATTAAACTTCAGATGTGCTCTTTAGGTATATTGCGGAAGTATTGATAATATTTATAATTATGAACGTACTGGAAAATATTTATAAAATAGTTAATGTGTAGATTCTCAATAAATAGTGCCCTTAATTTTGCACCAACCCCAATTCAATTTTAATGTGTATAAGAATGTTCCTTGAATTATTGCTACAAAGTTCAACTCTATAAATGCAGTGGCTCACCTAAAATGCATGCACCCTAAAAGGCTTATTTCTAAAATATTTTAAGAGCATTCTATGCGTCACGAAGTTAGTCACAAGCTCTTACGACTAAAAGTCCAACTCTGTACCTCAGTTGCTGTCCTAAAAGTTATAAATTGATAAGCTATTCGCTATTTATGCTACTTTATTTCAGTATATTCAGCGGAATTTGAAATGGGAGTGACAAACTTTACTGAGAATCTTAACATATGAAATTAAGACTCCATATATGCAGTGCTTCGTGATTGCTTCATGCGAGCGGATAAAGCTATACTAATATGTGCTCTATAGTAAATTTGTGAATGCATCTAAGAACATGAAAACACAAAAATGCACCATTTTTATGTTTAGAAATAAAGCACCCCTTATGGTTATAACGATCTATAATTAGAGAATAAGAAAGTGTTTTATACCATATAAAATGATGAACAACTATGTTACTCATTTTCTATACTGAGCTTTATAGAATGTTTTACTTATGTCTCTGTACAATCCTCCCTCTGAGAAAGCAATTATGATACTATACAGCCAATATAAAATCTAGTTTGTGTAAACATTAAGCATCGAGTTTCTTAACAATATTTTATGAATTATAAGGTCAAAACAAACACACACACACACCTAATATACAGCAGAAATTATAGTGGTTTAAAATCTATTATCTACGGACTGTAAGGCAATAATGCAAATATTATAATAATAAATAGAATTAACTATAGGTAGCAGCTCTGAAAATACATAAAAATGAATAAATTTTTAAAACCATAATTGCTTAATGAACGCACTGTTATAAAAACGAAAAGTAATTTTCCTCTTTAATAGTCGCTATTCTCGCGTATTTTATAAAAACACTATTTGGCTCCCAAACGCAAACTGCGTGTAATTCAGTGATAAAACTACGTGCAGATATGTGAGGTGAAGCCCCTGTTGCCGCGTGCTGTTGGAAGGTCCGTATTGTTCACACAAGCCTAAGCTTGCCTCGCTTTGTTGGTTTTTTCCCCTCTGTATTAAAGAAGTGCATGATAGATTCGAGGATATTTGAATATATATGGAATCTCAATGATGATGATGATGATGATGATGAGATGCGGTTTAAGGGCGCTAAACTACTAAGGTCATCAGCGCCCTTGGAATCTCAAAGCATAACGTTAGAGCCTGTCAGTAAGCATTTAAAAAAGCAGACTGCATTCCGCTGTATTTGAAAATAGAGAATGATAATAATAAGAACAAGCATATTCTCAGCTAGAGGGTGGGAATTTTACTCTAGCTAAGATTATTCCCTATCCTTCCTAGAGTCTGGAAGTGTGATCTAATGATTAAAACTCCAAAGTTTACTAGAAGACCAACGAGAAGCGAATACAAACTAACACCATTGCCTATATAATATGTTCCAAAGGAAAGCCGCCGAAAAGACCATCGCAGTTAAATGGAGGTTTCAAAATATATTCTGATGTGTTGCAATCGCATGGATCTCTTTAATCTTGTACAAACTATTTTTAAAAACGCTTATTCTCAACCTACTTCATGTTAATCGAGATGAGCTTTTGCAGAAATTATCTTATTGTTAATTTTCTTGCAGGTGCAAGGGGAATATGATAGGGCTTTTCTTTTAAGAGTTGCTTGTTATGTGGAGCATTCCATTCTCTTTGTATGTCCAGGACATAAAAAAACGAATAACGAATTCCCATTAATGGAAAAGTATAATTATTGGAAAATTGAAACCAATAACAAGGCATGTCTCGGAAATGGTTCAATTGACAAGACATAAATTGTGTGTTTTAACGAGATCTACACATTTTTGTATAGTAAAACTGTCGATCTTTTCGGTTTTCCAGTTATGCAAATGTAATTCAGAAGGAATAGGACTTTTGGGGACATGGCCAGAAAATTCATGATATGAATTTCATTTGCCATCAAAATATCTTAAACATATGATACTTTAATGAAAATCGTTTTCGAAAACTATTAAATGTAAAGGGTACTCTGGGGTGGGGGGATTTTCTTGAAAATCCTCGTGTTGCATCTTTGAAAGATACTGAACCTAAATTCCAAGTTTGGTACTTATCCGACTTTTCGTTTTTGAGTTATGCTGTTCACAGATACACACATGGTCTTTTTTCTAAAAAATGAACTTTCTTGGATTCAGAGAGCCCCAAAACATGTATTTTTGGTGAAATCTCGGTATCGAATTTTTGGGTGGAATGTAATACTTCCCCTTCTTACTATAGGTATCAGAGAAAGTAAAAAGCATAGTGCAAGAAGAGCATCGTGTTTGCAAAACTATCTTGTGTCTGTTTTTAGCTGCTGTAATTATATTGCATTAAAAACGTTTAAAATTTGCTGGAGACACTATTTTAACGCAAAATACAAGTGAACGTGGTTTAAATGTTTCATTTTCCGAACCTCTATTACCGTAAACGTTGGCACGTTATGAAGCTTGGCCTCAACCACAGCGTACGTTTTCTCTCTAAATCTTGATAAATGAGGCATTTAGGTTACCGCGTTTGCCTTATACTGAGTCTTCGGTATAGTACCTGACCGCTCGCATGGTGTTGTGCGTCTGAGCCAATACCAGCTGGCTTCTCTCAGTCCCCATACCCCGCACTCATGACCAGATTTGCCAGATGACTCGGATTTTATGGTACAGTCCCGGATTTGTGCCAAACGTCCTGCGTCTCAGACAGTTCCTTTCCGGGACGGTAATTTTTCCGTATTTTCAAATATTTTGAAAACTTGAAAACAAAAGGACTCAATACCTGGGTTAATGTTTTCCCTTTTACAGTTGGTAAAACGGATTGCTATGTTTCTTTATACCTTAAAAACTAATTACCAGTAAGTTTTACCATATAATAATATTTGGTACTGACCTACTTAAAATTGGTTCATTGTAAACAAATTTAGCGATTTTGGCGATTGGCCAGCCTGGTAGATATGGTGCCTAATTAAAAACTGTTGTGCCGCTTACTTTTCCCTTTTGAGTAATATTTGTCAACAATGAAGAGTATTTGTTAGAAGCTCCTGAAGTGAACATGAACACGTGGTTATTTGTTTAGGAAACAGAAAGTAAAATAACCATGGAAATGGATAGGAATTTGAAATGCAAAGTGATCATATTAAAAGAACATAAAAGACGCCGTGTTTTCGTAAGGATCGGAAAAACTAAACTCAATTTAGTGATTAGTTCTTATGTAATGGTGACAATAAGTACAAGACCTTTTGTAAATACAGCCGTAAATTTATCAGTTGCACATGGAGGGGGGGATGCGCATCTTCTCTTATTTGGATTTTGGATATCTCTAGCACTGCTCACAACAGCCTTTCTGTCCTTCAGTTACAACGTAGTCATTAGGCAATTAGTATACTTTTAATTGCGACGATGGTAAGGCAGCTATCTTTAGAATAAAGTATATTTGTATGTAAATGTTATTTTACGAAACATTATGGTGGCCGATCAATATATGTCAGTCCAAATATGTTTTATCGGTTTCTCTAAATATGTTTTCTAGTTTAGCTGCAGGAGAGCATTTCTAGCATTTTCTATTAGGCAAGAATTAATTTTTACTTCCTCTACCACGTACATAGTAGGTAGAGAAGGTATTGCATTCCACTCATTCGATACCGAGATTTCACCGGACATACATGTTTTGAGGTCCCTGGATTCAAATAAAGCATTTTGGAAACATATCCGTGTGTGTCTGTATGTCTAAACAGCATAACTCAAAAACGAAAAATTGGATAAATACCAAATTTGGTGTTGGAGTTTAGTATGTTCCAAGGATGCAAGGCGAAGATTTTTCAAGAAAATCCCCCACCCCAACTACCCTTTACACGGAACATTTTTGGAACATTTTGAGATTCTAAAAAATGGCTGTAACGATTTTGATCAATATAACATATATTAAAGAGATTTACATTACAAATAAAATCTATATATCTTAAATTTTCTGAGAATAGCCTATGAAGTCCTCTTCATTCGGAAGGCATTTTGTATAATCTTGTATAGCTGGTAAACGTTAAGTGATAGACGAAAACGCATCACAAGAAATGTAGATATCTTTAAAACACACAATGTATTTCAAGTGTTTTTTGTGGCATAAGCCATTTCTTAGATATCCGTTATTAATGGTTCAAAGTGTGCATTACTTGGTCATTCTCTTAAAGTCCTGTCAACATTCAGTTCTTTTCGCGATTGCATGTGAACAGTATGGAATTTTAGTTGCATGGGAACAGTATGGAATTTTAGGGCCAGCATATAGCGTCCAGTTCTTAAACATTTTACTACTGCTGTTCTCTTTGTGTCTATAGATGAAATGTGTAATGTAGCTATTACTGCAAAGGTTTGTTTGAATTAAAATGTAGTAGATAGAAAAATAAACTTTAGTAAGAATAATTTGTATACTCACTAATAAAGGATAGAGGATAGAGAAAGTCATGTGAATTTATTACATCAAAAACATTTTTTATGTATTTTATGCACACGTTTACTGGAATACAGAATTAAAAAGCAAAGACGGAGTGCTGGCACGGCCGTCTGTGGCTTATCGTGCTATCCAGTTGCAAACCCCGTGCGGGCGGTCAAGTTTTATACCGAAAACTCTGTGCATTCGTTTGCGTTCTAAGGTGAAATCCTGTCCTGCAAACTACAACTGTCAACAGACGCCTACAATCCAAGTGCAATTAACATAAATCTATGAAGCCAAATATGTGGTCTGTGTTTATACCTATCTTTTTGAGTGTTTCTTCAATTTTTGACGTCGAATTACTTTAATTCTACCTATAACTATTATCCCTTCGAGGTTAAATATGATCTGAACAACTTCAAGAATACTATTTCTATTTAACAATTAGACAGTATTCTTCGAAAGTTGTAAAAGAACGTAAATGTTTAACGTTGTGTTTGACCTACCGAATCGATAGTTGGCTGAGGATCCTTATTTAAAGCTGCTACGGCCTTTTCACCTAGAGCGAAATGCGCCTTTGTAGAGCTGGTCTTGGTGGAGCTGCTGTAGGAAACGAGTGGATGATAACCCCAGTCATCGGCAAAGTAGCGGACACTCGTACCGCTGCCACCGGACAATTTCACATAGTAGAGGCCAAGAGCGTGTTCCCCATCTCTGGACTCCAGATGACCTTGTCTCGATCCCTTGCCGTCTCGTACATCATATCCGTATTCGTATCTCGGTGGGTCCTGCGCAAATATTATAAGGTTATTTTAATATAAATGCTTCTTCACAAAATGTTACAAATTTAACTAACTTCGGAGAGTTAATGATGAATCTTTAAACTAATAACCGTTCAAAATGTTCTCAAAATCTTGTTGTCTCTTTTTGAATAATTTTCTGTCTCGTACTGTCAATCTGTACATTGTCGTCAAGTTCCTGGACCGCTGCACGTATGCAGTCGAACTGTTATATATAGTTATTAGGAGAAAATGTATTAACACATTTAAAATTTGGTCCATTTCGATTAAACGTTAAGTGTGCTTCACATAGACAGCATCCTCATCATTTAATATTTGTTCTAAGTATTGCCCTAAATTTCCATTAACTTATAACAGGAAGACAACATATGTTTTATTAACTTTTCGGGTTTTTAAAAATTTGAAGGGAATTTATTTTGAGATTTAATATTTCTTATGGACGTCTTCACAAACCCATAGGAATTGGTTTGCCTCCAACGACGAAAAGGATGCTGTATTATATGTATTTTATATGAATAAAGTCAAATTCAAAGTTGGAAACGGTTAACTAATGTTTAAAATAAGGCAAATTTTGGCGGTTGCATGGCAGACTTTTTGTCCGTTTTGGGGCCACGGCACATCAAGTTTTTTATTCTTGCTTTCATATTCATGATAAGAGGAATAAAACATTAAAAAAACATTGGATGACAATTTAGAATTTTGAAAGTTTACAGCGGATGCAAACTCTCAACAGGATTTCAAATAATTTTAACAATATCATATAAAACGAGCAAGTAATAGTGAAATCGTCACCCAAATCAACTTCTGGTACAAGTGTAAGCATACTGTTTTTAAGATTTTGAACTTCCTCATTCATCTTATAATTAAAATTTCTTACAATCCTAATCATATTTATAGTAATCCAGCCCAGCTTTGTGTTATAAATTATAATTTATATTTTCAAACATTATGCTTATTCATCTGTTTTCAAAATATATAACACAAATTAAACATTTTAAGCAGTTTATCCGTTTATTAATTCTATGAAAATGAACATTTTTCCATACCAAAACTTTGATAGAATGAATAAGATGAACTGATATCATTCACACATTTACAATTTCCAAAAAAAAATACTTAAGAATGAAAGCTTAGGCTTTCTAAGTCACTGTCTGACCTATTTTGCGCCAATCTAAACAACTGATTCCTAGAAGATTTATTCCCCCCCTCTCTCTCTCCCTCTCTCTCTCTCTCTCTCTCTCTCATCAAGCGGTACTTTCAAAACTTAAAACCCATGCGAGTCGGAGAAATGTCTCCGCATTGAATACTGAAACAGAAAATCTTAGAACTATCCTTAGAACTATTCTTTGCCAACTTAATAACGTACGTTTCCTGACTTTACTTCAAGAGCAACCTTTGCATATTTATGTTGATATTTCTTTCAGTTAAGCACTAACAGTAAAGAAACGCTTGAGGTGATCTGAAGTATTTACGGAAAAAGTCACCTCAGCTGGATCTAAATTATGACTGTCTCTCCAGGAGCCTATGGCAGAATGGCGTATAGTTTATTTCCCACAGAGCCGATGTTTCTTAATTTAATACATCCACTGTTGAAAAGTATTAAATAGACTTGTCTACTGGTTACAAGAAAGTTAATACGGAGTTAAATTTCCAAGATTTACGTTTTATTCAAATTATCATTGTTTGACGTCTTTAAAATTTTGCCTTAATGTACTACAAAACCAGTATTATTTACTTATTTACTCTTCTAGATAATCAGAATCCCAAGGTACTAATCATTTTGATGCATGTTATTATTTTTCTTTTGCTCTAAAAACAGAAATCTCCTGATGTCAGTATATACAGGCTGGACAATTTAAGTTGAAACTTACAATATATCCAAAACTAAGCGTTGTAGGAACGAATGTCTTGAATAAAAGTTGCTTGATATTATGGGGGAAAATAAGAGCTCTTAATCGTGTTTTATTTGGAAGACGTTGTGATATTCATTTTACTGTACATGTATTTTGGTCCTAATTGTAGGTTCCCATTTAAAAAATTAAATTGACCTTAAAATGGCTATCATAACTTCCTTCAAACAAAATACGACTAATGGCACTTACTTTCCCCCATAATATCAAACAACGTTTATTTAAGACACTTCTTTCTACGACGCTTTTGTACAGTCTCAACTTAAATGGTCCATCCTCTATATCAGAACTGGTAGAAAACTCGGAAATGTTGAATTTTGGTATATATATTCGTAAAGACTAAACAAAAATAAAACTAAGATAATGTAAATGGTATGTGGAAAATAAATACCGAGACTGATCCTTTACGCAATGAAAGAAGTAGTTCCTGAACTAGGTGTCGTCATGTCTTACATTTTATCTTCTGTGAAATAATTACATAGTTCACTTAAATGTGTTACAAGGAGCTTATCTAGCCACACATGAAATATCGAATATACTATGTTGACAGTATTTGCCTCATGAAATATTGTGCAGCTTCGGGGTAGAGTTTTGGAGATTTGTTCTTTAAAGCGTCTGATACACGTGATTTTCTGCTTACTATACTAAGAATCCTTTAGAGTGTATCTTTAAAATCATTGCTATAATTTTAGATATCATGCCTACGTTTGCTAGAAATATGCAATGGTCTGATTCTATTATGCATGTACAAGCAGGTGAAACGTGGAATGAAGTCATTCTGAAGCGCGAATATTATTCTATGAAGGTTTTTTAAATTAGGTTTTCTTAAGCGCTGTTTATCTAAATTTTAAAAGGATCTAATATACTCGAGAGCCAAAAGTGTAAATAAAGCAGAACTGAGATACAATTAATATTAAGGAATTTAAATGAACCTTATTATAAAAGTAAATTATAATAGGAATGTAAGTTATAGAATGTGACAGGAATCTGGAAATGAATTTGGTAACATTTCAAACATGCTAAAAAAAAAGCCTAATAAGGACTATGCTGTATAAGACTCATCGTTTTCCTTACAAACTACAAAACAAATAAATAAATGTACATATTTATTTTCTTTGTAGTTTTATTATTTCTTTCTACTCAGCTTCAAATAAGGGCCTTTCCAGTATTGTGACTAGCTTCTAAATCAGTTTAGAATTCGATGCCTTCCTGGGCAACTGTTTTAAATTACTCTGTTTAAAATATATGTAAGAATGTAACTCTACGATTTCATTGCTTAAAATCACATAAATTTAGTGAAACAAGTTATTAATATTAGCAATATTGATTGTAAAATATATTGAGGCTTATCACTGGGGAGGCAAATGTGTTGTACATTTTAAAGTGTGCCATTTCTCAAAACGCTTCTGTTGTTGGTTTTGATGCCGGACATTGCACGGAGTATTCTCTCGAAGATCCATTTTAGATCTATTTAATTTTATTGATTAAAACAATCTCAATATCGTGACGCGGCTATAGCCCAAGGTTATCGGGAGGTTGGCGCCGGACGGTTGGAATAAACAACGATAACTGCCGCTCACCAGCGTAAACACTGGGCTCGCTATCGGCAGACAACTAGAACAAGCTTCTTCTCCCCCTTCTCCAGAAAATGTTTCCAAATAGTTCTAGAACGCTCGAGAACCTTGCGGAAAGATTCCACTGTGTATATAATCGAGCGCTCTCGCGGGCAGTAAGTCAGTGCGAGTCGAGTGTGAGTTGCGTCGGTGAGCGATTCTCGGAGCGAGTTGGCGACGGCTGCTGTGACGTGCAGCGAGTGCTACTGCGGAGCGACGGTTGTGGAGGTCTTTGTTCGACTCCCGAGTGAAGTGAACTGTCCAGCATGAAGAGGCTACGTAACGAATGAAGTGAAGGAAGGGAGAATTGAACTAGTTCACCTTAGTGAAGTGATAGTATGAACGAAGTGAACTCCCAGTGAAGTTGAACTAGATAAGAATTTAGAACGATGACAGTGAGAACTAAGAGAAGTGACAGTTGAAAAAGTGGACACAGTCACAATATTTTGATTCTATAAAAATTCAGAAGTTTGAAATCGTTCAAGAGATTTTGGAATATGAAGCGTCTGTGTGTACTATCCAGCTTAGGTAATTGCCAACAGATTAATCATGTAACTCAAAATTACTGGAATGAATATAAAAGTGAGCAACATTACTACAGTAGGCTCTGCAATCCAACCTTGTAGCATTTCGTACATTTATGTCATTGGCTGAAGAAACTATGAAGAATGCCCTACAAATGAAACTTTATGGGATTAAGCTGTGTCCTTCTCACTACTCTACAGAAAAAAATCTGATGTGTTGCACTCACATGACTTTCTCTACTCTTGTACAAACGCTTATTCTCCATATATTTCATGTTTGTCGAGGTAAACATTTGCAGAAACTATCTTATTCTAATTTACTTGTAGGTCAAGGGGAATATGGTAGGCTTTAAGCGATAGCCAAATCCTTTAAAAGCTGGTTGCTAAGTGGAGTGGAGCATTCCATTTTCTTTGCATGCCCAGGACGTAAAAAAGAAGAATAACGCATTCCCATTTGAGCCAAAGTATACGTATTGGAAAATTCAAGCAAATAACGGCTCTCGGAAACGACTCACTGAACAAAAACAATTTGTATGACATAAATTGTGTGTGTTAACCAGATCTACATTTTTTGCGTAGTAACATTTTATCTATCTCTTACGGGTTGCCGGTTATGCGAAGGTCATTCAGAATGAAGAGAACGTTTCGAGATATTCCCAAAAAATTCAAGATATACATTTCATTTGCCATGAAAATATCTTATTTTATAATCAACATTGTTAGGCCATTTTTGAGAAAATCCAAATTTTCCAAAAACTTTTCCACGTAAAGGGCAGTCTGGGGTAGGAGGATTTTCTTGAAAATCTTCGTGTTGCATCCTTGGAAGGTGTTAAACTCAAATACCAAGTGTGATATTTATCCAACTTTTCGTTTTTGAGTTATGCTGTTCACTGACAGACAGATACATAGACACATACAAGGACATGTTTCCAAAAATACTTTATTTGGATTCAAGGCACCTCAAAACATGTATTTCCGGTGAAATCTCGGCATCGAATTTTAGGGTGGAGTGCAATACTTCCACTGCTTACTATACATAGTAAAGAAAATAAAAATTACGTCACACTGCAATGTATATTGAAAAAGGAAATAATTGCTGTTTTAGCTGGAAAAAGAAACAGAATTCACTTAAAGACAAAGGAAAAAGTAAACCTTAAAAATAAATGAAGAATCTCGAGAAATAAACTGTGGAGTAAAAAGCTCCTCCCAAAAAGAAAGAGAAAAAGACAGGAAAGAAAAAGGTATAACAGTATAGCGTGGGCATACAAAAGATATTATCACAGCCATCAGTAAGCAGACAAGATGAAGAAAAACATGGAAAATTTTAAACATCCAAGAAATATTTCACCAATAAAACGTTAGATGTAACAAACTTTATTACTCATTTTGCAATCTCGATCGACCTAAAATGTATTACTGCTAATGAATTCGATGAAAACATCTTTGTATGTCATGATTGGCTTAGTACCAAGAAGTCGGTAGTTATTACCAGGTGCTAGAGTGTTTCATTTAAATGAATTGACTAGTATATGGGAATACTAGTGATATCTGGTGAAGTTCGATGAAAACTATCTCAGTAATATATATATATATATATATATATATATATATATGAGATTCTGATAAATGCACGTTCATTTGTCAATAAACATTATAATTAAACATCAAGATGCAATGCATTTCAATTAAGTGTAAAGCTTATTTGATAGTGCCTAACTGTCAAACGATAAGACAGACGAAAGCTTTTTAGAGCAGCAAAACAGGTCTCATTAAAATATACAGTGTATACCAATTTACCATTTCCTAACATTAGTTATTTCGAAATATCCAAGCTTTATCGTGAACTTAACATATACAGACAGTGTCACAATGACAGCGCGACACCAGTATGCGTTAAAAGTTTGTAATTATACGTTTAAATCTTCGAAGATTTTTAATCCAACTTATCTTGAAACCTTTTTGTACTTTAAGAGTTCATGACTTGCCTATATTGGCTTCTGTAGCAATTGGTTGTAATCTCATTTGTCTTGCGCAGAACAAAATGTCTGTTTCCGTGGCATTACATATTGAAGCCTTTATTATTAGCATAGATACGTGGAAAAATGACTTTTTAACTTTTTAAATGAATAATTTGTAAAACTGTTATAAAATATTAATGGGAAAAGGAAACCTTAATTCTGTTACATTCTAAGTATTGTGTCAATGGCACAAATTGTATTAGGTAATTCCTTGAGATTACGTTCAGATGGCTTTACGCTCTTCATAATTTAATATCTCTTCGCAGATTATGCTTTGGTTTTGGCCTTGCTTACCTCGCCTAGCGCTTCACATTGAGCGAGAAGTCTTTTTTATGTGTGCCAGCAGACACATCTGCAACTTTGGTGAGTCTCCGAGTCTCCATTGTCTAGAGGGTTTCTGACCGGTATATTTTTTCATCGGGCTTGGCCGTTGTGTTTTGCTGCCTGCCGTCCGCTATATACACTATGTGATCAAAAGTATCCGGACACCCCACAAACATACGTTTTTCAACTTAGGTACATTGTGCTGCCACCTACTGCCTGGTACTCATTATCCGCGACCTCAGTAGTCATTAGACATCGTGAAACCGCAGAATGGAACGCTCCATGGAACTCACGGACTTCGAACGTGGTCAGGTAATTGGGTGTCACTTGTGTCAGAACTCTGTACGCGAGATTTCCACACTGCTAAACATCCCTAGGTCCACTCTTTCTGATGTGATAGTGAAGTGGAAACGTGAAGGGACATGTACAGCACAAAAACGTACAGGTCGATCTCGTCTGTTGACTGACAGAGACCGCCGACATTTGGAGAGTGTGGTAAAGAGCAATAGGCAGACATCTATCCAGACCATCACACAGAAATTTCAAACCGCATCAGGATCCATTCCAAGTACTATGACGGTTAGGCGTGAGGTGAGAAACCTAGGATTCCATGGTCGAGCGGCTGCTCATAAGCCACACAACACGCAGGAAAATGCCAAACGACGCCTCGCTTGGTGTCAGGAGCGTCAACATTACACGATTGAACAGTGGCAAAACGTTGTGTGGAGTGATGAATCACGGTACACAATGTGGCGATCCGTTGGCAAGGTGTGGGTATGGCGAATGCCCGGTGAACGTCATCTGCCAGCATGTGTAGTGCCAACAGTGAAATTCGGAGGTGGTGGTGTTATGGTTTGGTCGTATTTTTCCTGGAGGAGGCTTGCACCCCTTGTTGTTTTGCGTGGCACGATCACAGCGCAGATCTACATTGATATTTTAAGCACCTTCTTGCTTCCCACTGTTGAAGAGAAATTCGGGGATGGCGATTGTATCTTTCAACACGATCGAGCACCTGTTCATACTGCAAGGGCTTTGGCGGAGTGGTTACACGACAATAACATGCCTGTAATGGACTGGCCTGCACAGAGTCCTGACTTGAATCCTATAGAACACCTTTGTGATGTTTTGGAACGCCGACTTCGTGCCAGGCCTCACCGACCTACATCGATACCTCTCCTCAGTTCCGCACTCCGTGAAGAATGGGCTGCCATTCCCCAAGAAACCTTTCAGCACCTGATTGAAAGTATGCCTGCGAGAGTGAACGCTGTCATCAAGACTAAGGGTGGGCCACAACATATTGACTTCCAGCATTACCGATGGTCCGGATACTTTTGATCACATAGTGTAGATGGGGAAATTTGACGGAGGTAGAGCCGAGGTTTGCTCCTTTACTTTATTTTGTATAATTGTAACTCGGTCATGTGTATTATTATTAACATGACCGTTAAGTAATCTCGTTAATTCTCCTGAGAGTCTTGAATCATTTTAAGTACCTTTAAATGCTTTTATTTATGTGCTTGTAATATTCATATATTTGTAGCCTGGGGGATTATAGGAAACGCGTTAATGGGCCTGACTATTGAAATTGCTAATGGTGCCAGGGTCTATGACATTGTTCTATTATTTGGAGTAATTAATTGTTCATGTTTCTAGAGTTTATTCAGGGTTACTTTGTGAATAGTTTATTGTCTAACGGGGATTTGTTAAGCAGTTTATTTCTACTAGGCTAGCCTGAGGTGAATCTGTGAACATACACGCTGTACACTTGTAATTTCAGTGGTGCAGGTTATGCAATCTCTTTCGAGTTAATTTTGTACTGCCATGTCATGATTGTCAAGTGCCTGACCGATAAGCTTAATAAATCCAGAACTTACGAATTTATTTCTGTTTGTAATAAATGCTTTGGGGAGGAGCATTCTTTGTCTTTACTTGGGCATTAGTCGTTACTTCTTAGCCTTGGTCCGTGATTTCCTTTGGACTCTTGCATCTTCCCCTAGAATACGTTTAGAATAGCTAATCAAATAAGAGGCAGCCTAGGGTGGCGCACTCTGTTATATTCTTTTTCCACGACAGTGTTTTTTTATTCACTTTCCGCTCATAATACCATGCCTGAGATGTTGACACTTCTACACTATGTACTTTTTGAAGTTTTACCGCAGACGTTAATAAAATCTATCATCCAAACTATTGATATGTATATTTATTATTGCAAACATGCAATACAATAATATTTATAGCTGAATTTTGCCATTAAATTCCGTTTATCAACATTTACTTACGATTTAATTCATGCAGCATTCAAATATAACACTTTCGGCGCAAGTAGCCATATCATCTTTAGTTGTTGATGTTTTCAAACTACCAGGTGTGAATAATCGATCATCAGTTATAAGAGGCTAACGCGGTCGATGTTGATACTACTTTTGAACAGCTAACAATGATTTATTTTATTTTGCTTAAGCATTTATTTTATTCTATCGTCGAGAAAGTAGTATGGAATATACGTGGGTTAAGTTCTTTGCAGAAACTCAAAAGTGAAAATACTGGGCTTCGTCTCCTATTTTCAAAAATTTTCCTCGTTCTGCAAAGATGCACTTACACATTTGTATCGCAATATATTATTGTAACTCAGTAAAATGGTAAGAACAAAAGCTACAACAGCAATTAATAGAATTAAAATATAATCTGTAGAGTTTGTTTATTTCATTAGGTAATATTTTACCAACTTAACTGTTTACATTTAGATTTTTGTTTATTACGTGATACTGTGTGTGTTAGTAAATTATATATTAGTTCATGTACCACACTCGCAAAAGTAATCCGTCAAACAGAGGAGAGAGGAATTCACATTTGAACAAACAGAATATTAAAAGCGCATACTCGCAGCTAGCACAAGCAACATCAGTTTTTCAAAGAGGACTCGAAGATACACATGAGTGATTTGCGGTTCGCTTAACCAGCAGGGACCAACTCTGAAGATTTGAAGGTTCGGGATTTAAATTAAGCGCATTTCAAATGTCATGCATATGCTGAACTGTAATATCTATCTTCATATGTCTCCGTCGCCATGGGAACCACTAACCTAAAGCAGTTGTTGGCTGAGGTGGGGAACGGAGGGATGGGACGGTCTCATCTGCTGAGACGCTACACGGAAGCCTGGGTATTAACGTATAATCCGAGTGTCTGTTCTGTTGGAAATTGTATTCAGCATGCCTGCACATACGGGCTTACAAGAGAGCATTTCATTGTTTGCAGGATACACACGGATCTTGAGCTTTGTAACAAAAGAAGGCAAATGTAACCCACGGATCATCTCCATTCGGCGTCATTGTACGCCTAACATTTTTTTTATATATATTATTGCGTTTAAGATATATATTTCAGAAATAAGCATTTCTTGTTTAGAAATTAATTTCAGGTTTAATTCAATGTTATTTGAAGCTAGTAATATAAAATATTATAGTAACTCAAATTAAAGTGCAAGAATGAAATTAGTCACGTTTTATCCTATCGTAAGGCAAACATCAAACCACAATAACGACTTTAGACAAAGCTTACCCGAGTGAAATTTTATAAAACTTTCAAATATTCTGAAATGTAATGCAGGAAATAGTTTAAAACCAGGGTGTATTTTGTAATTAAAATAAGCGACTGGAGATTTTGGAGTAATTTGGTAGTATCATTTTTATTTCTAATATATATATATATATTATTTTATATTTTTAAGATTGCAGAATGAAGAAGAATTGCTAGCATTTGTTTTTCAATGGATAAAAAATTCTTTAAAAGAAAGCATTCAACACAAAGTATAGTCCCATAAGAAGGGAAGCATATAAATTATTATCTTTATTATTATCATTATTATTATTATTATTATTATTATTATACTCGACTAACAATAGGGGGATATATAACCTGTGGCATTATCAAGGTAAAACAATTGCTGCCAACAAGAAACAATTTCGGAATTAGCATACAATAAATATTGGTTATATGCGTTTATATACAGAAAACTACTAATAAGAACATGATTCAGTGAACAAGCTATCGCCTAACTATCGCCAAGCTATACAGTTTTTTGCAAAGTGAGTATGGAGTACCGGCGCTCAAAAATTACTATTGCTATCGAGTATCGAGAAATAGTAGTATCGTCCCATCACTACTTCTTAGACTATACAATGTTAAACAAAGCACTTAAATCGTGGTTCCACTACATAAGCTGCATATCGATGGGGATCCTAAAGCTAATACGTCGATTCAGTTCAATGGGTTACGAATAGCTATAAATCCAGAAGAGATTTCATGTTAGAAGATGGAGAATTGGAGATATGCTCAATTTATAAATTTACTCTGATTAGAATTAGTGTGTATTTGTAATGAAATTTCAGTGATTTACATATTGAAAATTCCCAAGAAGTTATTGTTCTGGGCAATAATACATTGTTATTATGATTATTTTGACACTATTGTAAAATGAAATTCAAGAAAATTCCGCACTCCAAACTACCTTTTAATAGGAAGATTTAAGATACAAATAAAGACAAATAAAATATATATCTTAAATTTTTTGGGAATAGCCTGCGAAGTGCTCTACATAGGAATTTCATATAACTCTATATAACTGGTTAGCTGTAAGAGATAAACAAAAGCGTACAATAAAAAAACGCAGATCTGTTTATAACACATAATTTATCATAAATAATCTTACAATATACCCCTTATTAAAGGTTATAAATATGCAATATTTTGTTATTCTAAGTCATGTCGATATTCAGTCGTTTCTCGCTATTGCAATGAAAGAAGATGCAATGCCAGCATATAACATCCAGTTCTTAGCATTTCACTATCGCCATTCTCTTTGTATCCTAACGAAGTCTATAATGTAGCTATTTCAGCAAATAACTGAAGTAGATAGAAAAATAAAGTTTCGTAAGAATAATTTGTGTACCCAATAAAACCGATAGAGGGTATAGAAAGTCATGTGAATGAAACCAGATTTCTAATTAAAATTGCTCACACTAAAATAATTTGTATTGCATCAAAGCTTCCCTTTCATTGCCTGTTAATTATGTACTTGAAAAATTCGACACCACCGCAGGAACTCAAAACTATGGATCTTCGCTCTCAGATCTTTATAGCAAGATGCTCTTATCACTTGAGCTACCATGAAGAGATACCCATACGCGCATGTGATTCTTCTTCTCATGTGAATCAGGTATCCCGGTGTACCAATGTGTAGACCAAATTAGTGCAACCCATTGTAAGTCACCTTAGAGGTATGATATTTCTAATATTTGAGATGACGTTGAAGGTTTACCGGGTACCTGAATTGGATGATAAGGTTTAAAGGGAGTCAAAGTAGCGATAAGAGCATTGGTACGGGGAGCCGAAGGACCGTGGTACGAATTAAGATCGGGACAATGCATTTTTTAAGTTTGATTAAACTTTCCAACTTAGTGCCTACATCCGACTATTGTTAGACACAATTATCAAAACACATTATCCATTCACAAACACAGTTCGAACTAGCTTCTTAGTATCTGTTTAGTAAGCTACGAGAACTGTTTTTTAAATCCCATTAGTTAGCCCATTAGGATTCATTCTTTTTTACCTAAAAGCGAATATGGAACCCACATGAAGTAGCAGTCTGGGTACAAAATTTGCACTCTGCTTCTCAACGAGAAGCGTTTCTTTTGCGTTTATAGTATATTAAAGATGTCTGCAAAGTTTCTGTTCACCGAGGATGGACATGGCACACACAGTTTCACTGGCAATATTATAAAACTAGTAGTAGTGGTGGTGGTGATGGTGGTGGTAGTTGTTGTTGTGGTAGTAGTAGTAATAGTAGTTGTTGTTGTGGTAGTAAAGATAGTGGTACTAGTAGTAGTAGTTGTTGTGGTCGTAAAGATAGGGATAGTAGTAGTTATGAAAGTAAAGATAGTGATAGTAGTAGTTTTTGTTGTGGTTATCAAGATAGTGGTAGTAGTAGTTTTTGTGGTACTAAAGATAGTGATGGTAGTAGTAGTTGTTGTGGTAGTAAAGATAGCGGTAGTAGTAGTAGTAGTACATAGTATAAGTTGTAGTGTTAGTAGTATTTGTAGTGGTGATTACAGTGGTGGTGGTAGTAGTAGTATACAGTTATGTTGTAGTGTTAGTAGTACTTGTAGTGGTGGTTACAGTGGTGGCGATAGTAGTAGTATACAGTTAAGTTGTAGTGTTAGTAGTACTTGTAGTGGTGGTTACAGTGGTGGTGGTGGTAGTTGTAGTATACAGTTAAGTTGTAGTGTTAGTAGTACTTGTAGTGGTGGTTACAGTGGTGGTGGTGGTAGTAGTAGTATACAGTTAAGTTGTAGTGTTAGTAGTACTTGTAGTGGTGGTATGGTGGTGGAGGGAAAGATAGTGGTAGTAGTAGTAGTAGTAGTAGTAGTACATAGTTAAGTTTTAGTATTAGTAGTACTTGTAGTAGTGGTTATAGTGGTGGTAGTAGTAGTAATCATGTATAGTTAAGTTGCAGTGTTAATATTACGTGTAGTGGTGGTTATGCTGGTGGTAGTATAGATAGAGGTAGTAGTGGTACATACTATAAGTTGTAGTGTTAGTGGTACTTGTAGTGGTGATAGCAGTAGTAGTGCACAGCATAAGTTGTGATGTTAGTGGTACTTATGGTTATGATTGTAGTAGTACATAAGTTGTAGTATTAGTAATACTTGTAGTGGTGTTTATGGTGGTAGTAGTAGCAGTAGTAGTAGTAGTAGTAGTAGTAGTAGTAGATAGTTAAGTTGTAGTATTAGTATTACCTGTAGTGGTGGTTATGGTGGTGGTAGTAGATATAGTGGTAGTAGTAGTAGTAGTAGTAGTAGTAGTAGTAGTAGTAGATAGTTAAGTTGTAGTATTAGTATTACCTGTAGTGGTGGTTATGGTGGTGGTAGTAGATATAGTGGTAGTAGTAGTAGTAGTAGTAGTAGTAGTAGTAGTAATATTAGTAGAGTACATAGTATAAGTTGTAGTATTAAGAGCACTTGTGGTAGTAGTAGTAGTATACGTTGTAGTGTAGTAGTAATTGTAGTGGTTGTTATGGTGGTAGAAATGGTGATAGTAGTATCAGTAGTAGTACCTATTATAAGTTGTAGTGTTAGTAGTACTTTTAGTGGTGGTTATGGTGGTGATGGTAGTAGTAGTAGTAATGTAAGTTGTATTGTTAGTGGTACTTGTGGTTATAGCTGTAGTAGTAGTAGTAGTAGTAGTAGTAGTAGTAGTACCAGTAGTAGTAGTAGTAGTAGTAGTAGTAATAGTTGTGGTTCATAGTATAAGTTGTAGTGTTAGTAGTACTTGTACTGGTGGTGGTAGTAGTAGTACATAAGTTTTGGTGTTAGCAGTACTTGTGGTGGTAGTAGTATTACATAAGTTGTAGTGCCTAATAGTAGTAGTAGTAGCTGTAGTGGTAGTACATAAATTGTGGTGTTAGCAGTACTTTTGGTGGTTATGGTGGTAGTAGTATTACACAAGTAGTGGTGGTGCAAGTAGTGGTGGTGACGGTGGTAGTGGTAGTGATAGTAATAGCAGCAGTAGTAGTAGTAGTAGTAGTAGTAGTAGTAGTAGTAGTAGTAGTAGTAGTAGTAGTAGTAGTAGTAGTAGTAGTAGTAGTAGTAGTAGTAGTAGTGTTTTAGGTGGCGCAACTACTGAGGTCATTAGCATATAAACTTGAGGACCAGTACTACTACTTGATTGAATGGGGTCGTCCTATACTTAAAGAGAGAATGGCGTTGCCAAACTCTTGTTTGAGACCGTATAAATTATAAATGACACTTAGGCCTTAATGTGAAAAAATACTAACGATTAGCGAAGATCAAAATTTCGCCAAAGAGGTGATTAAGGAAGTTTGCAGAGGAGGAAGATAAAAGCGAAAAATGTGAAAAAAAGTCTTTTGACTTCTTTAGGAAGTTAACTAAGCTTCTGCATAGATATCGTAGCTTGAATGTTATGTCTTCCTCAGTAGATGTGAAATTGTGCCTCCCGGTGAATCCTTGTTGACTTCAAGGGTTAAAATTGATGACCCACAACACAACCCGTGAAAGGATCCTCCCCCACCCATTGAGATTACGGTGCACCTTTCGTCTGGCATGCCAAGGCTCTAATATTGTCAGAATGGTAGAGATATTAAATGACGTCATGTTAGCAAGGGCCCCGCTTTCTTATGACTCCATTGCTTCTTACGAGCAATCCACACATGCTAAGTGGATATTTCAACTCCAAAAGTCTTCAGCGATATAATCTTTCATGTGGAAGGTTTCAAGTACCATATTTTGTGTTGCAGTGAACAGAAAAACTCAAGCAAGGCACGAAACAGCTGCCAGCTACTATTCAAGGAAAAAACGCGACATCGAAGGCGACAATACTGTTAGAAACTTTAAATTTACTTTTGTGCTGCAAATCTAAATTCTATTAAACAGGTTTCAAACTCTTTCTTAAAATAAATCCATGCCAAAATTTTAAAGCGACAATATATAATACCATTCTTATATTCATAGTCCTTGAATAAAAAAAAAATCCATTTTATCTTTCTGTGGAACATATATGCACAAATCTGCTCTTAGTCCTCTTCCTGAAAAATGGTTGTAAAAGCAATAGGAATGTGAATAAATTACCTTAAGAGTGAGTTTAGAAGTGAATGTGATCTCTTCAATAGCTGTTGGCCACCTGCCCGCTTCGTTTAGATATTTCACTTTTATAGGCAATTCGTTTTATGAACACAACAAACGTAGCCATTTGTTCCATAATCACATGCAAAGTGGGAACTGCCAACCTAAATGAAAAGGTGAAATCCGCTAAATATGTGATGTGTTGTTAGAATTTCTTCTTCTTCGTTTAGTGTTTGCCGCTGACAGAAACGCAACGCATTCATAGTAAGAAAGACTATGCACCAAAATTGTAATTTTTGTATTCTTTTTGTGAAAGTTAGTTACATTAATATGTTATTTCCATTAAAATAAGGAAGTTCCTTTACTGTAACAGTGGTGGATAGTTAACACAAGCTTACATAAAAAAAACCTAACCTAAGGCTATCTTTCCGTGAATTCAGAAACGTAAGCTTATATATAAATTAAACCTAACCTAACCTCCCGTGAATCAGAAACCTAAGCTTAGGAACGCACGCACGCTTCGCTCGCGTGCTTTGATGTAACCATTGCTAACAAATTAAAACAAGGAATATATATAACAGTTAATAAAAAATCTAAGCTTATATAAAAAAGTAAACCTAACCTATACTCTCGTGAATCAGAAACCTAAGTTTAGGAACGCGACTACTATCCTCCTCTCTTTCTAAAAACATCCCTCGGCTACGCTTTAAGGCTGAGGGCCCTCAATCTCCCAGCTACGCCTTGAAGCTGAATATCTTACAGGCTTTGGCGGCATTAGTTATTCATATGTTGCCAGCATTGCCTTAGAGCTAGCATATGATATAGAGCGACATCTGTTGAGCTAGCGTATGACATAGAGTGACATCTGTTGGACATATACCACATCATTTGCCTAACTCAGGAAGTGGACTAAGAGCAGATTGTCGCATATATGTAGGTTGGGAGAAGTATTGCATTCCACTAAATAATTTGATATCGAAATTTCACAAGAAATGCATTTCTTGAGGCTCACTGAATCCAAATAGGAGTTTTCAGAAACAATTTTGTATCTGTGCGTGTGCTCCTGCATGTGTGCGGTGCGTGTGTGTGTATCTGCCTGCCTGTACGTGTATGTGCATATGTATCTGTCTATCTATACGTGTATGTGTGTGTGTATCTGTCTGTCTTCTGTCTGCTGTACGTCTATGTATATGTATCTGTCTGTCTGTACGTGTATGCGTGTGTGTATGTGTATCTGTCTTTCTGTACGTGTATGTGTGTATCTGCCTGTCTGTAGATATGTGTGTATTTGTATCTGTTTGGCTGTATGCGTGTGTATCTATCTGTCTGTACGTGCATGTGTGTATTTTCTGTATGTATATGTGTGTGTGTCTTTATCTGTCTGTATGCGTGTACATATGTGTGTGTGTGTATCTGTCTGCTTGTACATGTATGTGTGTATCTGTCTGCTTGTACGTGTATACGTGTATCTCTGTCTGTACGTGTATGTGTGTCTATCTGTCTGTTGCCTGTACGTGTATGTGTGTATCTGTCTGTCTGCCTGTAGTGTATGTGTGTGTGTGTGTGTGTATCTGCCCGTCTGTACGTACCTATCGGTACGTGTATGTGTATCTGCCTGTCTGTTGTACATATATGTATGTGTGTATATCTATATGTGTGTGTATGTGTGTGTATCCGTTCATCTGTACGTGCATGTGCGCGTAGCTGTTTGTCTGTACATACACGTGTGTATCTGTCTGTCCGTACGTGTATGTGTGTGTCTGCCTGTATGTGTGTGTGGTTGTAAATATGTGTGTATATATATTTTACTTTGTACATGTATGTATTTCTGTATGTGTGTCTGTGAACAACTAATTAAAACCTAAAAGGCGAATAAATACCATATTTGGTACTGATGCCTCTCATTTAAGAAGGTTGCGACACGAATATGTTTAACCAAGTTGCCTCAAACCACTCTACTCTTTGTGTTGTAAATTTTTGTTTATTCTTTATTTTCTCAATAACGGTTCTAACGGCTTTTATTAAAATATCCTACTTTTGGTATATCGACATCAGAAATAAAATACCTGCCCTGAATTTGATGTGAATTGCCAGAGAATTCGACTTTATTTGCTTGAATTTTGTATAACCAGGTAACATTAAAAGCTAGACAGAAACTTACTGGATCTAAAATGTAAAACTGATTGAAATACGCAATTTGCGTGAACTAAATTTTTGGTAGCGTTAACTGTTTTCAAAATATTTTATTTTGCAAGTTTATATTCTTTCATAGTTTGAGTGCGTCATCTAAGTGTGCTTAAAGATTATGATTCCTCTGTTTTTGTTTCTTTGTTTCTTTCTTTCTTTCTTTCTTTCTTTACACTTCAGAGCTTCTTACCAAGAATAAATATTAAATGATGTTTACGTATATTGTAACCAATCTCTAATTATTCCTAAACAGAAATATTTATATCGTGCTATGAAATGTCGAAGGGTAAATAAGCATCCCCGTAGTAGTTGTTGTCCTCTGGATACATCAATGGCTATGTAACAATGTGGCATAAGATTCGTTAGAATATCTTTCCCGGATGAGCTCTCTTTCTCACGGTTCGTTACCTTCAGCTTTTACAGAGTTTAAAATCTGATATGGTAAACCGGTGAAACTCTAGTTTTATCGTGCAGATAGATTTTATTGTATGTTTGGGTGGCAACAATAATAAATCAAGTTTCATTTTAATCAATGATTATTCATTCTTAAGCACTGTATTTTATTGAGAATATGTTTGAGTGCAAATTCATATTCATAACTTTAAGAAAGCAATTATCAACTCTTTTCTGTAACAATTAAAGACACAAGGAGTGTTTTTACTTTCTCTACTACGTATAGTAAGTAGGGGAAGTATTGTATTCCACCCAAAAATTCGATACCGAGATTTCACTCGAAATACATGTTTTGAGACCCCCTGAATCCAAAAAAAGCATTTTTGGAAACATTTCCGTGTGTGTGTCTGTGTGTCTGTATGTCTGTGTGTGTGTCTGTGAACAGCATAACTCAGAAACGAACAGTCGGATAAACACCAAACTTGGTATAGGTTCAGTATCCTCCAAGGATGCGACACGAAGGTTTTCAAGAAAATCCCCCCACCCCAGAGCATCCTTTACATGGAAGATTTTTCGAAAATTTTAATTTTCTCAAAAATGGCTCCAACGATTTTGATTAAAATATCATATGTTTAAGATATTTTTATGACAAATAAAATGTATATCTTGAATTTCCTGGGAATGTCTCCAAAAGTATTCTTCATTCTGAACTACTTTTGCATAACTCGTAAACCATAAGAGATAGACAAAATTTTACTATACAAAAAATGTAGATCGCGTTAAAATACACAATTTAAGTCATATACGTTTGTTTTTTTGAGTGAACCATTTTCGAGATATTACTTGTTATTCCCTTGAATTTTTCAATACTTATTTTCTCAAATGGGAATTCGTTATTCATTTTTTTGTCTTGGATATGCAAAAAGTATTAATCTGTGGCAAAGGGAATGGTGCTGCACCTAGCAACCAGCTATTAAGAGATATGTATGTGCTTAAAGGCTACTGTATTTATATATTGCCCTTGTAAATATATATTCCCCTTACATCTACAAGAAAATCAGCAATTAGATAGAGTCTGCAAACGTTTATCTCGATTAACATGAAGTAGATGGAGAATAATCGTTTGTAAAAACAGCTTGTACAAGAGTAGAGAAAGTCATGTGAGTGTAACACATCAGATTTTTTTAAAGTAAGTACCTTTTTAGCATGTCGCGATTTGAGCATGCGCCCTCACTTCCTCCATTCATTAGGAAGCCAGACGCAGCTGTTAGCGATCGTCACTTTGTTCTTCTATTGTTAGAACATTTAGAAGTGAAGTCAGATCAGTGATTCGTTTCTGGAATGCCAGAAATGTTACGCCAGCAAACATTCATTGCCATTTGTGTGAGGTTTATGGAGAAACAATAATAGTGAAATGCCCGGCCACACGCAGCCAAACTAACTCAGGATGTGATCGCATCATCTGGTTGGGAACAATTCGACAACCCTCCCTACAGTTTGGGTTTGGCACCAAGCTATTTTCATTTTTTTTTTATCTGAAGAAATTTCTTGCTTGAAAGCATTTCAACGACAATGATGTGAAACAAGAAGTGCAGACTTGGCTTTCATCACAGGCGGCGTCATGCTTTGACAAAGCCACAAAAACTAGTTTTCCGTTACTAAAGTGCCTGAATAACGGTGGTGACTATATGGAAAAGTAGTGTAAGGTAATGAATGATGATAAAATATTTGCAAAATAATGTTTTAAAAAAATTATCGCTATTTTAAAATCACGCCTCATATTCGACTTTCCAACAAGTAACGTGTATATTTACAGTTTGCTATACGGGAGTCTACCGTATTCTCTCAACTCTGGTTTTTCTCTTTGTAACTATTAATAACAGAAAATACCTTTTGTAGATTACTACACCGTTTTGTCCTTTTGTTTGGCAGTATTGTTGTAGAATAAAAGTTAATTAATTCTTGATATGTGGCATCTTTTCTCCTTTTAGCCATGTTGTGAAAAATGTTCCTGCAGTGTTGATTCTCCCTAGCAAATGGTACAGTGTCTTTTTATGTTGCCTTTTACCACTATTTACCACTCATTTGCCTATATATGCAACGGTAAAATCTCATATTTTGCCCGCGGACTATAAATGGAGAAGCGACTTCCCCTCTTTTCTTAAGTCTTTCTTAATTAGACGGCCTTTGTGTATATGGAAGACTTTTGAAAGTATCTCAACTAATTAGTTAAAGTTTCTTTTTTCCATAGTATGATGGGGTATAATACCAACAAAAGACGTTTTTGGGAGTTCACATTTATGTGGAAGGATTTCGGTTTTAAAAAAGAAATGTAAAAAATTCATACACAGAAAGAAACGAAACAAATTTTGGAGAGAACACGTTGCAAGTTATTTAGGGAGACCCCATGTCTTTAATTTTCAAATTTTAAACAGTGAATCTGTGAGTAAAGCAAAGACTTAGAGGATAAATCTATACTAATACGAGAAATTTTGTATGTATGTACATATGTATGTCTATGTGTCTGTCTGTCTCTGTATGTATGGTAATTTCAAAAACTATTCGACCATTTTGATAATTCCTTTACAATTGAAAATTCCTATTTTTTCTAACGGTAATGGGCTGTAAAATACCTTATCATTTCAATCTGTATAATACCAACTGTATTCAAACTTATCTATTAGGCTACAAACACATTAAGGTTACATAAGAACATACCTGCGAAGATGATTTGACGTTTCGTTGAGATTGTTATGGAATATAAAATAGTTGTTATTACAGAAAATGCATGTAAAACATTTCATTCCAAATAACATATCGACGGTCGCTATTTAGCAACTGGGAAAACAGAAGACGCTGCAAAACAAGAAAATCGAACTTGCTTATAACAGGTATATGCATATGCAATATCATCACCAACATGTGTTACAAATCCTCATTGTAAGGAAGTATTGCTTTGCTTTGCTTTGTCGTAATTGAAAATCAGTTAAGGAAGTCAAGTGGGAATAGCCGGAGCTGTGCAGAATTGCAATAAAAAGGGATAAAGGTTGTGTTACTGTATGGTTAGCAACAAATGCCAAATAAATGAAATAAAAAAAAAGGATAATGTGGAGGACTGACCCTAAAAGTCTCCTAAAGCATTGTTTAATAACTTTATAAAAAACATGGGAAGGTAAATTTAGTTGATTAATTCGCCACTCAAGTTTAAAATGGTAACCGTGCAACGTCGGGTGTACCAGCTGGTTCTTCATAAAAATATTGACACTACTGGCTAGTGACTACTGGTAGACTGACCACAGTTATGTGCGGTTTCATTTCCTTGTCATTGTTACAGATCCTCGCTCTATTTAATGCAGTCTCAATGAATGACTGACCGATTTTGATTTGATTCTCGAAGTGCTTAAATGATCAGAACTTCACGCTCTAGATTAAACTGTCTAAGCGTTAAATCATTGCGTTTAAGCTTTTTATGTCGCCAAAGCTGTCTGAGAAACCTAAATAGTGTAACAGTTTAAGGAGCTAACGCGAAAACTAAAGGTACGCTAGCTGCGAAATTCCGTTTAGAAAATCCTAGGTTCATTAAGGAGAGTGGGCACGGTTACAGTGAGGTGGAATGCAAAACTTACAATAACAATAATAATAATAATAATAATGTAAACAATTCTCCAGAGAATGCCAATTGTCACATTTTTTCAGCTGCTAGCACGGAGAATATACTAATCCATTAGGGATTAACCATATATATATGCAATGCAGGTAAACTGCACACACTCTTCAGGTATAGTTTTTGCATACCTTTGGAGTATATGCCGCAAAAAGTAATGTGTATCCACAACAAAACCCAGGTAGTGAGGTTCGTACATAAACATTCGGTTACTATTAAACATTTGCAAATGGATTTATAAATTGAACCGAATGCTAACGAAAATCATGAACTGGCGTAAGTAGTTTTTACTGGAGGAGAGAAGTAAGTGTGGTACTGTCTTCGATGGTTAGTTGACAATAAAATAACTTTGGCCATAATTTTAACTCTGTTGCTCAATTTGAAAACAGCATATTATTTTACGTTTTTACAACGTTTAAAATGTACCACATTTGTAGTGAAATGAAAGTACAAAGAATTCTGACCGTGAAAGGAACTGAAATTGTTAGACAAATTCACGTTTTATTCATTTAGTGAATTTAAACGTGTTAAATAACTTGGCGGTGCTGAAAAGCACAAAGACGTGTTTTTATTATTATTGCTACTAAATCAATGATTTTTTATTTTATTATCACTTTTTTTCAGAAACTTCAGCTAAATGTCCCAGAAACTCTTAATTATAAGAATATTATAAATATGTAGGTACATGCACAGTGGCTACAAATTCATTATCATAACAGTTACTATTCCTATAACTGATACACTTGTTTAAAATGTCACCATAATGGCCAGAAACGTTTACTTTTAAAGACTTTCTGTGTAGAAACATACACCCGTAAAATTTACCCAAGACTACAGAAGATTTGAAAGCTGTATGGAATAACCTAAACTATTAAATAAGTGCCGGCCTTCGTAGCCATGGTCGCTAGAGTGTATAGCTTCGGCGCTCCGCCAAACTGAGGGTCGCGGGTTCGAGTCCCGACATGGGCATGGGTGTTTGTGTATGTATGTGTGTGTGTCTGTGTGTTGTGTGGGTGTTGCGGTAATAAGCGGTAAAGAAAACAGTAAAACACAGTAATCATAAGCTGGGTAAACATTCAAAAAAAAAGAAGAAGAAGCAGAAATGAAAAGATTTTGTTCATCAATGATGCACAACGTATAATAAATGCATTTTCTTGTAAAAGTAAAGGACTGCTTTGTGTAGTACGTAAACAGTTTTCATGGATACCACAATTTACATTCTGTACTAGGCATTTTACATAAGTGTTTACCATCCACGGGGTAATTAACATTGAATATAACTTCATATGGTATGTTATCTGGGTAACAGCCAGCCCAGATATTAGTATCAATTACTGGCAAATACCTTAATATAAGCTTGCATCTGAATCCCACAACTGTAATATTATGGATTTCAAATGTGCCATCCACGCTGCAATAAATATTGTATGGTGTAAGGTCATTGTTTTGGATGTCGATTCCTGCTAAGTGAATCCTAAATATATTAACAAGAAATACAAAAAGTGATTCTGAAATCGTTAAAACTTGTATTATGTTTGTCATTTTTAGACCGACATGAGATTGAGGACTGTTTCATGTCTTTAAGATGAATTTCTATTATTATTTAGTAGAAAGCTATGTAGGAAATGGCGCGATTTTCCCGTATTCATTTAGCTGCTAAAACCGCAAGCTCGCAAGACACAATTAGGCTATGAGCCTTTTCATAGCATATATGACACATTTTATTCCTCCATCATAAAGATAAGGTGAATTTAAAAAGTACATGTTTGTGAACTTTCAAGGAACAGCTAAATGTTATAAATAAGAGTTCATTAAGGAGGAAGGAAAATATGATGAAAAATAACACGACTTAAATGAGGTACATATATCCAGGAAGAAATATATTAAGACATGAAAATGTCATCTATCAATATAAATGCAATAATTTTAAGTTTGTTCATTATGGGGTTGATTATTATTTTAAGATCATATTGATGTACCTAAAATATGGAATTTTAGAGAATTTTTTTAAATTCATGCATATTTAAAAAAGTAAATAAGCACCATAAACTCTGTGCCTATTTTAACAAGTATATGTTTTAAAGCTTTGATTAATATTTTAAAACTCTGTATACAGTTTTAGAATTTTGTTTTCAATATATGAATATTTCCAAAAGTAAATAAATGCCCTGAGCTCTGTGTGCAATTTGCATAGAGCTGTTAATACCTGGGATATTACACGGTTCATAGTCTCGATGTGCAAATTGCATGTGTGCAGATTACTTAATTTCTGAAGTATACCTGGAATGTGCTTACAGTTTACCGCCCTCGCTGCATGCATGCTCGACGCCTAGATCATTTAGTGAAACTCCCTAAATGGTACTCACACCTGCATATCGAGTCTTTTACTGTGGAATAAATGCTTGTTATGACGTATTGAGGGAAAAGGAATAATTTAAACCAACATCTTGTTCCTGAATGAACAGTAGAATGTGGCTATGTACGGTGTAAAATAAATTGCAAAACATGCTCATAAACACTGAAGAAACTAAGAATAGGTTGAAAGAGAAAATTGGAGGTAAAAGCAATGCTTTGACAGGAGTTTCTGTAGCATTAACAGAAATTGTAAGGATACACTTAAGTTCTGTTTCTATGCTGCTGTATTATTAATGGGTCAAGAAATACGGAAATGATTTTATGTTATAGAATAAAGTTTTTGTTTCTTTTCTGGTGTAAAGGTTCCATTATATTTTCTTATGTAGATATTTTAGTTTATTATCAGATCAAAAGCCCTAACCTATTTTCTGGTTTATTTATATAGCTCATTTTCATTTTGTTAACATTAAGAATTTATTTACATTCTTGCATGTATTCTTAATATTAATTTTATTCAGTAAACGATACAAGTAGATAGGCCTATATTCCTCGAGATGGATAAAATGTAAATCGATGCATTTAGGTTAACTAACCCTAGACGGAATGCACACATTTTTAGCTCATTAGGTACTAGTGGTCTATTACAATGTCGTCAGAGTTGTATACACACGTGGCCCAAACAAGTCGTCCTTTCCAGCATGCATAGGTGCAAAAGAAGTTGCACTGATGTTCAAAGGGGCAGTGCAGGTACGAAGCAAAATGTTACTGAGGAGGTGCTGATGTATGCAGGTACATGGAAGTTTCGTGCCGATAAGAATCGCGTGATTGTCTGTTTGCAGTTCGAGCCAGTTCATTCAGACCTAAAGGTAATGTTCACCAATAAGAACACACGGATATGGTTACAATATGTGCGGAGATGCAACAAAATGCAGCTGAGGCTCGAAGACTGTGTCCTAAACATTTTCAGACGCGGCATCTGTCTTCCTTGCAGTTTTATTTGGGGGGCATCGTCCAACAAGACGGGCATCCTTTTTGCACATGCTTATTATGAATAATGTATTAATAGAAAATAATTTAATTCTGATCGCACACTTAAGGGTACATAAATATAATAAAAATAGCATTTTGTTTAATTGTGTTTACCTTGCGCCACCAATTGGTGCCATATAGTTGTACTGATTGTAGATTAACTTTCATGGAGCCAAATGTCTTAACAGTGTGCTCAGGATTACGTCAAGTGACAATCCTGAATTTTTGTTAATGAGTAAATAGGTTATTAGTTATCCTATAACACTGCACCCCCCACACACACAAAATAGCTACTCTCACATTCTCCAAACCCTGGGCATCCGTGAATTTTTTTGTTTAAAGACAACTTTGTAGAACCCAGCCGGGAATCGAACCCAGAACGCCTCATATAGCAGGCAGTTTCTCCTCTAAATGAGCTCTGGGATCAGCAATAGCACTTAAAGTGTTCATTTTCAAGTCTTTCATTTAGCGATCTCCTCTTATCGGTATGGAGTCCCCTTTGCAGTTCTGCTTAGGCAAACCTTTTGACATCCGCGCTATTCCGTATAAATTAACTTCAACTAAGGACGGTTTGTATGGGGCACCTGATACAGTATTGTGTTAACGATACAAGTACCTTCCCAAGTAATCTTCCCAAGATTACCGCTTGTAATCCATATATCCTATATTTTACATTGTGCATTTTATATAAGTGAAATTTCATGATTTTTTTCGGTAATTTAATTGAGTTTGATGAATGCTTGTTGTCATGAGATTGAAAGCTCAAATAATTACCAAAGAAAAATTATAAGCAAGCGGTGGATTCGGTAATAATTATAGTGGGAGAACGATACATTTTGTGGTAATTTTAATATACTCATTATTAAATCATGGGCAGTATTGTATGGGCTACCGAAATTATCGATACGGCAGTCCGCTACTGCCTATGGATTTCTTATGCGTAGTAAGTCTTAGTTAGAATACGAATATCTATATGAAAGTAACGAAAAAAACATTGGTATTATTTCCCTTCATAGTACTTTCTGTATTACTGATAAATTAAATTTCGTGACAGTTGTATAAACCATTTTATGCTTCCTGTTTCATGTAGCCTTGAAGGAAATGTGGAGTTTTAGGAAGCCTCAATTTGCAGAAAAAAGACCTCACATGATTTAGAAATACGCTTATTGTTTTACTGTTAGATGTTTAATAACCGTTATTTATTAATCGTCATGAAGCTTCTGTAAAATATGGTAAAGGTTTGCTTCGTCTTGATTCTGGAGTTTATTTCCTTAGAAGAGCTGTCTTTTTTGGATCTAGAGAAAACGTAGTCGTTAACTTGAAACAGATCAATCTCCAAAGCCAGTACTTGACACATTTATACATAATCTTTCAATCCTTTTCAAGAGTTGTACTTCAACTTACAATTACTGCCTCACCATGGGAAGTAACGTGTAAAGACTAATGAGCAAGCAAAAGGGTTTTAGTAAATAAACAGAGCAATCCTGTTACCGTACGGAGTGTAGATGACCTCAGGTACCTACTGCGATGGACACACATACACTTCCCCTCCTCAACAGCGCGTTCCATTTATTCGCTGCATATACACAAGTGGAGAACTGTGGCAATATGCCCAAAGCAAAGAAGAGTTTATACATAAAAATTGGAATCATTTGTAACGGAATGTGACAGGGAACACTTCAGCACAAATGGCGAAACCATAAAACGTGACAGTCAAAATACGTTTAAAACATTGTTAAACAACGCTGCATTTCAATGAAACATAAGGAACATGTGATATTATTACAAAGAAAGAATAAGAAACGTAGAACCTCAACCTCCTCCCCAAACTACAAAAATAAATAAATAAATAAATAAGAAAAATAAATATAAAAACCCGAATTTTTCGAGGATCTGTTTCATACACGAAAAGAGTGGATATTGATTTTAAAAATGTATAGCTTTCGGAATGCTGGTTCACTACCGTTCATAAACAAATTGCACAACTCTAAACATACATTGCATTTTTTCCTTCTATTACTCCTTAATCTTTGTCTACCTTCGAAGTAGGGTGTGTTGCTTTCAACTCGATATCGCATTTGTTTACAGAGAGCACAACAAAGTCACAAGGGCTTCCAGCTTCCCTCGCAACCATCTCTCTGTGAGTTCCTAACTTGGTTTACCTACTAAAATCCCTCTGCCTGCTACTGAGGTTTCTTTTGCTCTGTCTGTCCATTACTACAGATTTATATGCATGCTTTTCAGTACATAGATAATTCGTTTGCATTTTTAAACACACAAGATGATTTGTTATACTTCAATAACCTTGCAAATTTTCACCACTGTAAGCCAGGCTTATATAGTTTAGAATAACCTAGGAAAAATCTATAAAACAACTAAATGCCTGTACGCAACTATGCAAGTTTATTAGATCTTTTTATTTCCACCGTCAAAAGGAGCTATATTTTGCATCAAAGAAAATGTGTGGTAATCAGAATTTTAATTACTCATGGTGGGATATTTTGCATAATCAATGGTATCAGTTTACTATATTACATTTTTTGTTGTTACTGAATTAAGTCGACATTTTACTAGAGTTCTACTATAATATATTAAGAACTGCCGAGAGTTGAAGTTTTGTAAGTCACTAAACTTTACAGTTTTTTTGTAATTAAATTGAGTATTTTTGTTTATGGACGCTGTTTAACTGCTGTGGTCCTTAGCGTCCCGTTCTATATTGGGCGTGAAAGACCCATAATTTTGCTCAGAGGCCTCTTTATCAGGCTTGAGATTCTTTTACTCCCGTAAATTTACGACACGGGACACTCAATTTTGCAGGAGAAATTCTTTCATTTATGTAAAACAAATTTGATTAAGAATTTCAGGCATGAAAATCACACAAATAAAATGCACTTAGCAGAGTAAATTTATATGAATTCATATACTTAGCAGAGTAAATTCATATGAAACTGCCTGCATTATCTTGACAGTGAACATTCACTTGTGACTCAGTCGTTGCTCGGCGATTTGGAAATTTACTATTTTGCTGCTGCAACCACACGCCACTATAATATTTTGACGTATACTTCCCGTGTTAAGGCATTTCACATTCAATATTGAAAGTCAATATTGTGCATTTAAAATCCAACATACTGATCATTTTATTTTTACAGAGATTTTATCTCCTCTTCCCCAGACAACCTTCAAGAGACGCGTTCACTAAGATCACCTAATAAGATGTTGAAGTTCAAAAGGAATTCCATTTTCATATAAGGATGTTGTGTTCAATTTAACACTACAGACAAAAAGGAAACACTTCCATAATTAATGTTATTATTTTTTGTACTTAATGTAAAGAACATTTGTTAGAACAAATGCTTCACAAAAGCAGGCTGAATAATAGAAAGCTGAATCGGCCTTTGAAAACTCTATCGCTATGGTGGGCAGGGATATTCGATTTTCTGTGTCGAGCTAACAAGATACCTGAACTTCTCTTATTTGATTTACTGATTCAGTGAACCTCCAAGTGTACTTCACCTTAAAGGAGACTTGTAATATCTAAGAAGATTTTTGTATCCGTTTCTAATCAATTACGCTATTAGGATTGATATTCGATAATTATTATTTCACGATGATTTGTGTTGACTAAGGTTGGGAGGTTGAATCAAAGATTTAGAAACTCCATATCCTAGTCAGAATTCGAAGCAGTAGGTTTCAAACCTTTGCCTATACATGGACACTGAAAAAAAATTATTTTATTACCAGTCTCGGATTTTGATAACCTAAAAGTGTCTGTAAAAGACATATAAATGACCAACACTTTCTAAAGATAAAATTATATATTTATTTAATTTATCAAAATTAATTCATAAAAGCTTTTAAATGAATTTATACATGACTATAACTGCTATACAAGCAGAAAAAGCAGGCATAAGAATAATGATGAGATAATTTAGAAATTAATTAAAATGTACATTTGTTCTATTCTCTTGTGTGAAGAATCTGGATAGAAAAACTAAGACTTTTTTTGAAGCCGATTTTGCAAAACTGTGGCATAAACTATTTTGAATTTTTAAAATATAAAGAAATGCGTAGCGAATGACACGACATAAGCGTAACGATAAAAGAAACCTGACTGTACGCACTTAAAGCAATAAAATGGAAAACTGATTTAATCCCTATTTTGGTACATGAATTCATAACTGTAATAATACCTTATCCTCTGATAGAAGCCATCCCTCTACCCACAAGCAACCGCTTCCAGAATAACATTTAATAGGAATTTTTTTCAAGAATACGAGTAAAGGGTGTACACATTTACTCTTATTTCTCAGTTCTGGTGTTTAAAAGGTTATTCTTTTGTAAAATGCTAATAATATAAAGCTTTATATACTCAATGCAAATGCAAGGAAATGACTAAATAATGACGCAAAGTGTAAGGAAATGACAAAATAATTACGAAAATCGAAAAAGTGCACTAAATACAAAATGGAATTAACTAACAAAAATGATCCGATAAATAAACATTTTCATAATCTGAGATAATGACAAGGATTTATGCACATGCCAGCAATAACTATGATGTATCAATTAAAATATGGCATGTCATCAGAATACTATGCTGGTTTTTACTATTATTTTGATCTGTAATAACTTGGATAATAATAAACGATGCGTTACTGAAAATGTCGATAGGCAAAGTGGGGATGGACCAGCTGTTTGTTATTGACACTGTTGGTGCCTGCTCCAGAAGCGATGTAGGGCAAGGAGAAGTTGTTATTGTCCAATTGGCCTCAAGCGAGGAAGTTTCTTGACCTTGATGATCGACTATTCCGGTTGAACCAAGTTCAAGGTTCCAGAATCACTCGATGTGAAAGTATTTTTTCTAACTTTCCATTCTTTCCTCTTGCTCTAAAATCACTGCTTGTTTAGTTTCATTTTTACCGTAACGATACACTATGATATTAGGGCAATGCAGCTTGCTACAGACGCAGCTATAAATATCCCTATAGTATTGCCGCTTTTTCTGAAAGCATGAAGGCATTTGTAAAAGTTTATATACCTCTTGTCTGCGCAGGAATATCTTCTTCGGATTTTCTTTCAGTTCTAAACCTTTAGTTCATTTATTTTCCCTACCTCTTAAACATGATAATTGGAGAAAATAATGCAATCCATCCAAAAATTCCACCCGAGATTTCTACGGAAACTCATATTTTGAAAACCTCTAAACCAGATATTCTCAATCTTTTCCAGTGACGTGCTAGTATATTCAACGTAGCATATTAGATATACAAGTAAGCAAATACATCTCAATACATTTGAGATGTCCTTGTGGTTTGTGTGTGCGAGTCAGCTGGAGAATTTAATGGCGTGCCGGTATGTTGCCATGGTAGCTCAGTGTTTAGAGCAACCGGACGGAGACCGGGAGACCGGGAGATCCGTGGTTCAAATCCCGGCTATGGCATTGAATTTTTCAGTCATCTGATTCTACCTTTCAACCACCAGGTACTTATCGAATCAAAGCCACCTCCGATATGATAATAAGGTTAAAGGAGGTTTACAAAATTAAAAAAAAAACTTATCGCACCCCAAGAACAACGCTGCCGCAACTAAAAAGTTAATTGGTTAACAGAATTAAGGCATAGAATCACAAAAGTAAGGCTTTTAAAGTTGTTTTGGGGATCTCTGAAGTTTGACTTCAATTATAGAAATTGCTGTTCTCTTGATAAGATAATGTTAAGATAATGGCATTTGAAAGTTCTTGATTCATGATATTAACAGAATATTCGGAAATGCAACACCCACATATCTCGTGTAGCTATCTTTCGGAAGCCGGTTCAAGATATGGCGGTTTTCATTATTGGTAGAGAATTGTTCCATGAACCAGGAAATGAATATAACTCAAAACAGCCAATGTTTTAGTTTGTCAATGTTGTTCTAGGGGTGCGATATTTTTAAATTTTATTTAAGAGTAAAAACGTAAGGAATGTTAAAATATGATAATGTTTTAAACATATTGGTTTTCATTAAATGACGCTTTAACTTCTACTCGTAAGATCATCTCGGAAGCTTGAGTTTAGAATCTACTACTACCTTTGTGCAGGCTGTTAGGTTTTGCCCTATATCTTGGACACACCCTTGCCCATCCATGCCTTCTAGACTCTATTGGAAACAGTTCTAACAAACAAACAAACAAACAAACAAAAATCCACACTGGTATGGAACCTGGGATTTCCGGATTTAGAAATAGGTACGCCGAATGGTAGATTGCAGAGGCAAAATATCTATAAAGCAGCTCTTATTTATAAGCGTCCTTTGTGGAGGTTATCATCCCAAACTACTTTGGAATCAAAATAAATTAGAGATATGGATTGAGCAAACACATAACACACTCATGACCGAGCGAGATGGTATAACGCATGAAGCTCGCATTCGAGAGGTTTCAGGTTCAATTTGCTTCAATGGCTACTTTAGCCATTTTTATCGTGGCCTAGCCGGGTCGGTAGACGAATGCTGGAGTGGTTTTCCTTCTATCACGAATTTCTTGTACGTCATTTCCATTCATCGGTTTCACCTCATCTGTTTCGGGAAACTAGGATCAGGTGACGGCGGTTTGTGTGTTGCGGCAGGACGGTGGAATTTACGCTCTGGAAAGATTTATCCCTGGCGCTTGCCAAGACTGCTGGATCCCCCTTTCTTCCTGAGAGTGTTCTCGTCTATTCTCGGGACCCCCAGATTGTGGGTGACTAAGGCAGGGCTAGCCGGCGTCAAGACTGGTGCCCCTCCTTGCTAGCGCACATCGTCGTCCGCATCTGGGCACCCTTGGGGTCTGCCCTTCATCCTTTACTCCAAAGGGTCACATAGGAAACACAAAGGGTCCACTATGGCCTATGTGCAGTGCTGTGCTCCAGCTACTGGAGGCCCCTTTCTGGTAGCCCTTCAGATCTCCACTTCACCTCTTATTCCAAGAGTAACGTTGGAAGCAGGAAGATCCTACAATGCCTACGTACAGTGCTCTGCTCCAGTTACGGAGGCCCCTCCGCCTGAGTACTCCTAACTCCTCGTAATACAGTCGTGAAATAAAATGTATAAACTGGCTTACTTCTACGTAGTACTGCATAATATGCTCGGATGAGCGTTGGTGTCAAAGGGAATTAGCTTGTTAATAAATCCATAACCGGCGACGTTCTAACATAAAGTTACAGAGTCTAGAAGTATGAATGAGTGTGTGAATGTGTGTGTGTTCTAGTTATTAAAAGCCAAAGAATGCAAGAAACCTAACGACAAGAGAATACTAGTTAACACTATTGCTTTAGGCAATAAGTTCCATAAGGAAAGGCCGCCAATAAGACAATGTAGTTAAAGGCGGGGAATACATAGAAGTTAAAAAAAAGGATACATAACAGAGAAATAACACACGTATACCTACATCACTTTTAAAGAATTCTAGCACCCAAGCTAATGGAGAGACGTCTGCCTTTTCACTTTCTCTACTACATACACTAAGTAGGGGAAGTATTCATTCCACCCAAAAATTCAATACCGAGATTTCACCGGAAATACATATTTTGAGGGCCTCTGAATCTAAATAAAGCATTTTTGGAAACATGCCCACGCGTGTGTATGTGTGTGTCTGTTTGTGAACAGCATAACTCAAAAACGAAAAGTCGGCTAAATACCAAACTTGGTATTTGAGTTTAATATCCTCCAAGGATGAGAAACTAAGATTTTCCAGAAAATCCCCGAACCACAACTACCCTTTACAAGAGTCATTTTTAGAAAATTTTGAATTTTTAAAAAATGACTAACGATTTTGATTAAGATATCTTATATGAAAAATGTTTACATGACGAATAAACTGTATTGAATTTTCTGAGAATAGCTGTAATTTTTTCAAATCTTTATTTCGATTAAATGTAGTACATAGAAAAATAAGCTTTAGTAAGAATAGTTTGTATACGCACTAATAAAGATATAGGGTAGAGAAAGACATGTGAATGTATCAAAGATTTTTTAATGCGTATAAATAACAAATGTAAATACAGTTTACGTGTTCTGAGAATTTTCAATAGGGAAATTCTGGGAAATTTGCATAGGTTTAAAATTTTTTTCAACATTATCTTGTATGCTTATTCAAGGTTACACACAGGTGAAATTGATAATTTCCATTATTACTCATATATTTACCTCAAATTTATACCATGCATTATGCCTTAAAATGATAGCGAGCATGCCAAATTTCATTGCAATATCATCAGTAGCTTTGCAGCTATTAATTGCTCGAAGAATTATTTAACCATAAATAAAATACGCTCTACACGTACAATAATTAAGAGATTTATGAATATTTATTCCAAAACAGGTGAACGTTATAGAACATCTGCTGGAAACAGAATTTTTGTTACGCTTTTAATATAGCAGAAAAAAATCATAAACCTTTTAAAAGCAATTTTCGGCTGCTAATCGAATGTAATGATTAATATATATCAACATTTCAAAAAAATCACTTCCAAATTTTTTCGTTTGTACATTTCAGCTATTTTGTTAATGTTTTGAAGAAAAAACTGAACAAAACTTGCAACACATGGTGAATTTTCAATTTCCAAAGGTGCAGAAAAAGCAGAAAGCAAGAAAATCAGCTTTGAAGTTTAAAAGGGTTACTTGTCCACGTGTGCAGGAACCTTTAAAGTCACGTCATGACACTCCTACGCACTGACCGACAAAGAAGGTTCAAATATAATTATAAGCACAAAGTAAAGCAATCGATTTTCAGCGCTCTTTTTACTTTCTCTACTACGTATAGTAAGTAGGGAAAGTATTGTATTCCTCCCAAAAATTCGATACCGAGATTTCACCGGAAATATATATTTTGAGACCTCCTGAATCCAAAAAAGGCATTTTTGGAAACATGTCCGTGTGTGTGTCTGTGTGTATGTCTGTGTGTCTGTCTGTGAACAGCATAACTCAAAACGAACAGTCGGATAAACACCAAACTTGGTATTAGGTTCAGTATCTTCCAGAGATGCGACACCAAGGTTTTCAAGAAAATCCCCCCAGCCCAGATTACCCTTTACATGGAACATTTTTCGAAAATTTTAATATTCTCAAAAATGGCTCTAACGATTTTGATTAAAATATCATATGTTCAAGATATTTTCATGACAAATGAAAGGTGTATCTCGAATATTCTTTTTGATGTCTCCAAAAGTATTCTTCATTGTGAACGACTTTTGCATAACTGGTAGTAAACCATAAGAGATAGACAAAATTTTACTACACAAAAAAATGTAGATCGCATTAAAATACACAATTTATGTCATATACATTTGTTTTGTTGAGTGAACCATTTTCGAGATATTGCTTGTTATTCCCTTAAATTTTCCAATACTTTTTGTCAAATGGGAATTCGTTATTCATTTTTTGTCCTGGGCATACAAAGAGAATGGGATGCGCCATATAGCAATCAGCTATTGAAAGATTTGACTATCGCTTAAATCCTACCACATTCCCCTTGCATCTACAAGAAAATTAGCAATAAGATTAACATCTCGATTAACATGAAGCACATGGAAAATAAGCGTTTGTAAAAATAGTTTGTACAAGAGTAGAGAAAGTCATGTGAGTGTAACCATCAGATTTTATTTTTAATTTTTACCTATGAGTATCCCTAATACCTGAAAAGAGCAGCGAATTTTCATTTAAACCGACGGAGAAATAAACCCGTTACACTATTAATAAGCGATGTTCCTGAATTTCCGTGTTAATGACCTAATTTAATTACGCTGTTTTAAAATAAGCGGTTTTAAGGTTTGATTTGCTGTGTTAAAACACATATACAATTTTAAGACATTAATATAAACAGGTAACAGGCAAAATGGTGTAAGCCATAAACGCCTTGCCTAAAACCGATCTTACTCCCAATTTCTCAGAACTGCAGTGGTTGTGGTTAAAGTTTTATAATGCCCATAATATCCACTAAGTGTCGCGAGTAAATAGTTGTTTAATGCACATCCATACATTTATGATAATGTAAATAAAAAAATGTTGGGAATTAGGTTCGGGGAATCGATGATTAATGAACCCTGAATGAGCTCAGGGTTCAAAGACCTGGGAACTTAGCCGACACGTCCGTGATAAGAATAAGCGAAGACAGGATAAAGTACAGTAAACAGGCAACCCAACAATCGGGATTTGGAATGTATTTATGAAAGCACTAGCATACCCGCAGCTCTGTTTGCATTATAGCGTTAAATGCGGAGATTCTGCCTGTGTGCTTCCTCTCTTACTTTCCCAAAATCTCTCACTCCCTCTTCGTCTCTCTCTTTCCCCCTCTTTCTCTTTCTCCGTCTATTTCCTCTCTCTTCCCCTGTTTCACCCTCGCTATTTCTGCCTCTCTCTCCCACTTCCCCCATGTCCCTCCAATCTCCCCCATCGACTTCTCTGCATCTCTGTTGCTTTCTTTGTGCAATGCACATAACCGTGTGATGTTTTAAAAAATGTGATAAGACTGCCTTTCCTTTAATATAATATTACTCAAATTTTCACCTGTTCCTTGTGCCTACAGTGCAATCGAATCTATAACTTCAAATGGTGAAATTATACGAATAACTAACGAAAATGTGGTATACCCTCTAAAATCTAATCCTATTGAAATTCTGTAAGTAATAAAACTTGTTAGGTACACTGGCTTCTAATTTTTTTTTATTTCTATTGTAATTTATTGCGACGCTTCACGTCGTTTTTCCACTTTTATGTACTTTACTAAATTTGCTGTGTAACTTGCGTTGTTCTTGAGGATTTTGGAGTATGTTATACATTATTGTTATTAAATACAGCAGATTGTTGAAAGACAAATCGTTTAATTGCTTGGTTGTTCCCGACCCTAGTTTTAATTGAATGCATTTAGGGCACCTTGAGAATTTTCTACGCGGTTAATTAATCTGGGTGTTTTGGGCTGGGCACAGTTTTGATTTTTTGCCCCATTAGAGCTCCCATTCGGAAAGTGATTACTGTGCCATGTAGCCTTTCTATTTTCTAAGAGAGACTAAGGTATATTGTATACAACATTTCTTAAACATCTATTGCGCCATACTACAGATACAGGCACAGACAGACACCAACCCACACAAACATACACACCCGCACCAACAAACACACACACACACACACACACACACGCATACACACATACACTAATAACAATTATGAAAGGTATTTTTAATTTCAATGTTGCTCATTTTATATTAGTATTAATTATTTATGAAAAAAGAAAATTACCACACAGCGTTTTATTATATGCATAAATGGGTGCACGTACGCCATCAATATGCAAGCATGTTATGTACATATGTTTCTACGGAGGTCCGTAATAACTTGAAACTATTCAGCTGAAAAGTGTATAACTGTCCTAAGTGGTTACAGGCTATATAGCATATCCAAAGTTTATAAACAAGCTATCGATATTACCTTTTAATGTTTTTAATATTGATCTTATAATTAGAAGGGTTCTTTGTTCCCTATATCCAGAAAATGTCTGAGATTTCTTTATCCCATTACGGCAATAAAAAGGTTTATTATTGTACAATGCGCTTATATAAAATATTGGGATTATTATTCCTTCATAGAGAGATAGTTTTACGCCGTGGTAAAAAAAAAAAAAAAAAAAAAAAAAAACCGGAGTCAAAGAAAATACAATTTCTGCCGTGGTCGAGTGGTTAGACCGCTCACCTCTCACCGAGGGACCCGCATGTGGGATTTGTGGTGGACAAAGCCGCGTCTGGGCGGGTTTTCTCCGGGTTCTCCGCTTTCCTCCGCCATTCATTCCACCAACTGCTTCATCATAACCTTTCCTTTCGTCCATTTCGCCATCATTTCGTTTCCTTCCTTCATCCCATACCAGGCATCGGGCTGATCACCCATCCTGAATATTCTGTCTGCTCCATGAGTGTGTCTGCTCCTCGACGGGCCTCTGACCCCAGGCACCCGCCTGTAAGTCCTGGGGGTCCTACATAAGAGGAGGTTAAACATGGAATGAATGAATGAATGCCGGATATCATCAGGCTTAATGAGATACTTCTAAGGGAAAAATGAGGTGATGTTGTATTTCCACATCATTCTACTAATTTATCACAGAGATTTAGAATTTCACTATTATATCTGTCAAGAGGTTTAGATCCTATGTTTTACGTAACATAAAAAATAAATAAAAATATAAATAGCAATCATTAATTACTATAAGTAATTAGTTTGTGTCACAGTCTTCTGTAAGATACCACTGCAGAGTACCAGCGGAAAATCGGAATCCCAATACAACCACTAAGAAACAAGTAGTTTTAATGCTTCCACAGTATTCTTAGGAATATTAATTTGTAATTGATATTATCAATAAATTCAATCTCGCAGACATGCATAGAAAACAGTAGACGAATTACCATTTGGAGTTTGGCAGGCAAAACGTCAGCATGAAGCATTCTTGTATCCAGAAGAGTAAACTTAGCACTGTGTGAAAATCAGTATACCATAACGCAAGGATATTAAAAGACAAAAATCTGATGTCTTACATTCACATGACATGAATTTATTTGTAATAAGTTGTGTGTATCAAAGAAACTATGTGTTTTGTGAAGACGAAGTATTTTCGTCTATCGTTTAGTGTTTACCCGTAAGATTATACAAAATTCAGTCCCAATGAACAGGACTTCCGGCTATTCCCAGAAAATTCAAGGTATACTTTTGTTTAGCATGTAAGTATCTTCAATATATATTTTAATCAAAATAGTTAAGTTCACTTTTTTGAAAAAATGTTCTACGTAAGGGGTAGTTTGGGGTGAGGGGATTTTCTTGAAAATCTTCATGTTGCATCTTTGGAAAGTACTGAACGAATACCACGGACACACACACACTTTTTTTATGAAAATCCTTTTTTTTATTCAAGGAGGCCCAAAACATGTATTTCCGGCAAAATCTCGTTATCTAATTTTTGGGTTGAGTGTAACGTCTACTCTACCTATTAGCTACGTGGTAGACAAAGCAAAAATAAGCGACAATTGCAAGCACGTCTGAAAATACTTTATTAGAGAAGTGTTGGTAAATTAAGTAGAGTGTGTATTAAATTCTCATAAGGTTGAAATTTCAATTTTACCTGTTTTACCTATTTTTATTGTATATCGTGTTTTGTAATCTCTCTTACAGGTAGAAACTGCGTACTTGTCAACATCCTGCCACAGGATCACCCTTGCGTGTGTTGTCATGTTGCGAGTCAATATGGTTCCTTTATAATTATCAGAAAAAAGCTATGTATGTGCGGGATATGATTTAAATTACACATGAGTGTCTATCATTTTAATTTTTCCCAGTGTTACTTTAACTCTTAAATAACTTGTAATAAGTTATCCTTATGTCACCTATACCCGAGATTTATAATATTTGACACTGATAGAAGCCCTAAGGGTAGTCTACTAAGGAGCATCCTAAGTCATGTGAATATATCACATAATATTTATTTTCTATTTCGTTCTAATTGAGATAAACCTTTGCAGGAGTAACTTCGCTATAGACATAAAAGGAACGGCGATAGTCAAATGTGTAAGAACTGGGCGCTATTTTCTCGGCTTAAAATTCTATACTGTTTCCATTGTGGTAGATAGTTCTTTTCGTTGTTTGCTACTACGTATGAAAAGCCGATTTGAAGTAGAGTTGTATTATATTTCAACTGTTGGGGAGCCGAACTTGTAGTAGTTGCAACCGCACGTATAGTAAACAGTTTCCGGTAGCGCCCCAAGTTTAAGATTATTAACTTTGTAATTTAACTGTTTCTTTAAATATTTAAGTTTGCTTCGGCTGCGTCAGTATTATTTTAGAGACATGGATATCTTGCCAGGGCGTGATACCACAAGAATGTAAGGTTACACAGATTATAATTTTAATTCACTCCTTTTTATTAATCCTTGACATAAATTAAATAGCACTTCACTGATATCGAGAGCTGTGAGATTCTTTTATTTAATACTTGCACTTTATAACATGTATACCTATTTTTCGTTTCGTATTATATTTCTCTAGAGGACGCATCTTACATCAGGTTACTATCACTGTCTGCAGGCAACACGTCTGGTTATGAGCACTGTTTGGAGGCAACTGAATTGATTTCAACCGTCTAAACTTGTAAATTTCTGTATTTCAAGTCTCTGATTGGCTAATCCTAGTCCATTAGAATACCTTCATTTAACTAAAGCTTTTTCTGGTTGTTGATTAGCTATTTTTAAACAGTCTCAAAATTTACATTATTGCTGCTCTAATAATGACTAGTAGTCTTTAAACTTCCTCATTCATTATTTCCTCATGGTTATCTCTTTGTTACCTGATTGTTAGCAACTTTAAACCTATTTCTCACAGCTCCTACGTTATTAAATTATGTAATGTATTCACATAACCTTATTACACATGGATACAATAATATAAACATTTGTAATGACTGTTATATACATTTTACAAATTATTACAATTACATATTGCCTCAAGACCGGCTGTTATTGAATTTACATATTATATAATTTTATTGAAATTATTATAGTGTTAAAAATACTGCCTCACCATGCACTTGCGAGAAACAATTGCATATCGACAGAATGAAAAGTATTGAACAAATCGAATCAGTAATAATGTATATCTAGGAAATAGCTGATGCCATAAAACGTTATTTGAAATAAATACAGCTTTTTAAAGAGAACTTCGTTTTTTGTGTGTGGTGCGTTTTCATCTATGCTTAACGGATAACAGTTTTACAAAGTTGTATAAGATTCCTTCTAAATGAAGACGCTTTCTCACTGAAAATATATACGGTATTATATACGGTTTATTTGTCACGTAAATATCCTTAACATATGATATTTTAATCAAATTTTTAGAGCAATTTTTGAGAAAATTAAAAATTTCGAAGGATATTCCATGTAAAGGGTAGTAGGGATGGAGGATTTTGTTGAAAATCTCTGTATGGCTTAAAATTTAATACGTTTTTAACCTAATTCATACCTATCACAAGTTCAATTGCGAAAATGAAAGAAGGAAAGAGGAGAAAAGAAGTATCAATATGCTGTGAAAATAATTTATGTTTTTTAAGTTTAACGTCTTTTAATTGGGTAGGTTATGAATGAGAGGTTGAAATGATGCTCAAACAGTACCGGAGTCTCTAGAGTTTGGAGTTGTTCGACATTCATCTTCTCAGGATAAAGGAAACCTCGGAAGATGAGTTATCCAGCTAACTCATCAGAATCGAAATTCAAACTCGAGACTTCTTGAATGTGAGACAGATACGCTACCTGTACATCACGGATGTTGGAATGTTCTTCAAATACGAGGGCTGATCAACAAAGACTGAGACAGATTTTTTCCTGAAGCTTTTTTATAGTTTCCTCCTGTACCATGAATATTTGAAGAGAGCAGAATTTTATGTATAATGTCATAGGGGGTAGCACTCTTTTGTGGGTAGGTTGCTAGTAATGCTCTGTTTTGTAGACCCTGCTTGCATTTCGCATACCACAAGATGAGGTGACGCGAAAGGAGCAGTATAGCGCAGTAAAATTCAGTTTGCGTTTTCACCGTATAGCTTCTGAAGCTTACGAAACGCTGCAGAAAGCTTACGGTGAAGATGCACTACCTCGTGCAACAGGTTGAGGTGTTCAAGGAGCTCAAACAAGGCTGAGTTTTTTGTGTTAAGCAAGGTGTGCCTGGTGTTTCGGCTTCTGCTATGACTGAAGACAACATCAACACAGCTGCTGTGGTTGTCCGTGAGATCGGTGGGTAACATTACGTAAGATCAGTGAGGTGTTGTGGATTTCATATGGCAGTGTCTTTACAAATTATGCATGATCATCAACATATGATCCGTGTTTGTGCCCGTTGGTACACCGTTCGTTGACTCCCGAACAAAAGGCTGTGCGATTGGAGACAAACCGTGAATGTGTGTCTCTTTGCTGATGGAAACGATTATCACCGGTAACGAGTCGTGGCTGCGGCATTATGATCCTGAAGAAAAACAAGCCAGCGCAGTATGGAAATCGCCAGGTTATCCAACACCAAAAACAGTCGAAAGCTAGTTCCATCTGCAGGAAAGGTGATGGTTACTTTTTTGACTGTAATGGAATGGTTTACTAACTGAGTTCCCCCTCACACTACTGTTACAGCAGCATACTGCACGTCAATATTGACCAAATGTGAATCACATTGCAAAGAAACGACCAGAACTTCAACGGAGTGTGTCGCGCATCGTGATAATGCGCAACCTCACGTCGCAAATCAAAGTCATGCATTTTCTGGCTAAATGAAACTTACCTGCATACCGCATCCGCCTTAGAGCCCCGTTCTAGCATGCTTGCTCCGGGGCATTTGATTTGAGAACTCCGAAGCAGTGCTCAAGAAAGGTGAGGTTATTCTCAACGATCTCACAAAGAATGGCCTACACCATGTGTCCGAGCACTGGCGGAGATGCTATAAGAAGTGCATTGAAGTAGGGGGGGATTATTTTGAAAGTATTATGTAAACATTAACATGGAGTAATAAACATGTGCGAAAAAAATATCAGTCCCAGTTTTGTTGATCAGTCCTCATAATTATGCCTTGGGTACAGAGGTTATAATTAAATGTTGGAGTAGAGATATCGAATACGCTGCAAGAGACCTAATGGCATTAGTTTTGCCTAAAATTTTAGATAAATTAATAGTAAACAAATGAGTAGATTAGACAATTAGGGTGCATGGCATTTACCACCTGGCTTACATTAATCGTGTCAGTGTTAAGAAGAATTAACAATCAGATGCAATATTCATTGATGTAGAAAATGTAACTGGCTGTTTATCTAAACAGATATAATACTCTGGTATGAAAATGCATCTAGAGAAAAATGGTGCAAAACATGAATGCATGTAGAAACATTTTGCCTCTAATTTAACCGAACGGAATGATAATAAAAGAGCGATGAGGAATCTCTGGATATATTTTTGGATTCATGTTTTTATTACTTTTTCTGTCGCCTACCTATAGTGAGGAAGTATTGTATTCCATCTAAAAGTTGTATATCGAGATTTCACCGGAATACAAATTTTGAGCAACCTGAATAAAAAAATTACAACAAAATCTTTTAGTGAAAGATCTGTAACTACACTTTTTACGTGGAAAATGTTCGTTATTTTTTTATTATCTAAAAAATGACCCTGACGTTTATTAAAATATCATATATTAAAGATATTTTCGAGACAAAATGCATATTTTGAATTTTCTGGGAATAGAATATGAAGTCCTCTTTATTCTGAATGACATTTTTATAGTGTTTAAACCGTAAGAGAGAGAGAGAGAGAGAGAGAGATAAGTTCTTACTCGACAAACAATGTACAGTAGGAACGATGGTTTTGTGCCGATGAAGCCTGAATGCGCACTGGTTATCTGGACAGTGAGCGAGGCCCAATTCCAAAGCATGCGCAGTGAGTGTAATCAGTTCAGTCCAGCGGTAGCAATAGACCGAGTAACATCTCTCTTGGCAGCCGTTTGTGTATTACTTCATGCTATCATGATCTGTTTAAAAGTTTGCTCCTATAGGAGATGTCTCCATAACTGCACTCGCAATTTGAAGCGATACGCTGAAGCAATAAGGATAATATATGAAGTATATTTTTGTATCACCTAAATAAATGTAGAAACATGTAATATATTTTATAATACTGTACAGAGTAGGTATACACCGGGAAGTAAACATACCGTTAGGGGACCGGAATGCCGGCCGAACATTCCTTTTGTCTAAGGGCACACATGTGACTTGGGGAAACAAGGCAGTCAGAAAGTTAGGGTTAAAAACCTTAAGAATGTGGAGCGAAGGGCAAAGACAAGCACCTGTAATCTGGAATCCGATGCGAGCAGACGTGGACAATAACACGTGCTATCATGTTCCTATAAGTTGGCTGGCGATGGCGTAGTTAAATATATTTGTGTGGCCGGATGTTAAATATATTTGGGTGATCGAATCGATTGCGGAATGGTTTTAAAGAGGACAGAATAAAACGTATAAAGTAATATAAATTTCATCGGTTAAAACCACCCGAGATTAAGAGAACCCTATATATATCCATGCTCTTCCGACCTCCTTTCTTTCCCCCTGCAAAACCGATACCGTACAAATATAACACCCAACGAAGTTCGTCCAAGAATGCAACCCCTGAATAAGGGGAGGACTGTGCGCGTTATGACGTAACGTTGCAGTCCATTTACTTCTTCACTGAGACATGCAGTTGTGGATTGTCTGTCGTAGTGAAATGGTTGCTCTGAATTATAATAAGAATCCACGGAAACGTGTATACACATTTATGGACGAATGGGAGGAACAATTTTTCTGTACTGCTTCTGGCAAAAATCTAAGGTGTCTTACTTGTCCCAAGAGTTTAGGGGAGACATAAAAGGCTAAGACGTCATTATGCTGTATGTCATAAAGAGCACGTGAAAATTAAAGTCAAGTACTTTTAACAAAAAGAATCTCCAAGTGTAAGTTGAATTATAATACCAAATCGTATGATTATTATTGTTATTATTATTATAGATTCACTATCATTATTATTGTTATTATCATCATTATCGTTAAATGGTTTTTTGGGGTATAGGATGTGATTGTAGGAGAGGAGTGGAAGGGAGAAGTTAGGAGGTGTATTGGGGTTACGCTATTTCACTCCCGTTAGTGCGGAAGGATGACTGCCTGCACTTGGGCAGGTAGTTGGTGTAAGGAATGTCTGGGTGGCAGACACGAACTTGTCACGGCTCTGGCTGCTACGCACGGAGAGTTTCGGGAGCTTTCGTTATTCGGTAAATTTTATTCTGATTGTGGCTGTGCACTTGAGTGCTTGGTTTGGGATAGATTCCAGTGATGGGTGTTGCTATGCTTTGTCGGTAGTCGCTGCTTTTGTTGGAGATAATATTCATGGCTGTTGTTCTTTATGTAGTTTTCGAAAAACCGCAGGTTGTGTAGGGCACGCTCGCTCCGTGGAGTGAGCGACTGAGTGTCAGATTTGTAATCGTCGTCGGTCTGTTCTACTGCGTCTGGTTAAGAAAGATCTGTGGTGGTAGATGAAGCTGAAGTGGCCGCTTGAGTATTCAGATGGTCGTCCAGTTGCGTGGTGATTTGGTTGAGGCCGCTTTACAGAGACCGCATGGAGGTGGTAACTGTCAACTGTTGCTGAGTCCGATTCTTGATGAAGTTTTTGAGTGTTGACGTGCAGGCGATGATTAGCGCGTGCAGGTCCTGGAGAGTGGCCTCAATTCTGTTGAGGCTGCGGAGATGGCTTTCGTTCTGTGCTGCGGTGTGGACCTCTTCTACAGAGACCAGTCGGGTGCTGATTACCAGGACCTCCGCGTGGAGGTCTTGGACGAGTCCATGTTAGCATGGCCAATGGCAGTGGACCATTAAATGCTAAGCATAATTTAATAAATTCATCACGTTTTGTAAACTTCTTTAGAATGCTTTGCAAATGGAAGTTGAATATTGTCTAAGGGATGTAGAAATGTGATAATGGATAAAAGTGTATAATTTATAATCGTATTATAGGGATGGAACGTGCAATACAACCCCAGGATCTGAAGAATAGGCCTATAGAAGAACGGCTCGTAAACCCCAGAAGCGAGATCACAAATAGAAAAGAACTTCTTCTAGGCAGTTATACCGTTGCTTAGGAAGTCGCAAAATCTATGAAGCCATATACTGAGGAAATTGTATTAAGAAATGCATTAATGGAATTGCACAACTTCTTTGTCCCGATTTAATTGATACGTTTACAAATTAAATTATCTCCTCAAAGGATTCAAAGGATAATAAATGACATATTTGGGCTAATTGATAGTACCATAGACTCGGAAATTAACCAGTTTGTGGCTTACTGACTCACTCTAGAGAGAGCACCGATAGCACTGACACAGCACGATTGGCAATATTCATACGCGGTGAAAACGACGATATTGCAGCAAGTGAATATTTACTTGACGTTATTCCGCTAAAAGGAAACACGAAAGGAGAGAATCTGTTTCAAGCCTTGCTGGGTGTGATACGAAATAGAAATTTGGACTTGCAGAAACTTGTATCTATTACAGCTGATGGCGCACTGTAATGATTGGGCGCAACAAGGTGTGGTGTCCAGATTAAAATCTTATATGAACGAGCTAAGTATACAAAACGATCTAAAACCGCTCCACTGCATTATCCATCAGGAATCGTTGTGGAGTAAAGTTATAAACATGTAACATGTTATCGATGATCGACAGTTTCGTAAATTGTTGAACGATTTAGGTGAAGAATATGAGGATCTACCATACTACACTAACGTGAGGTAGAGAAGATTTTTTGACGCACGCAATATAATAGCGGATTTTCTTAAAAATAAAAGAGGTAACCCTAATTTTATTTCGTAATTACAGGATAATTTAGTTAATTGTTTCTAATATCTAAATATTTGTTTTCTTACAGGACTCACCGCTTCCTCAACTGGAAGTTGACCATTGTCATAATGATTTTGCATACCTTGCGGATGTATCAGAATAATTAAATAAGTTAAACTCGCATACACAGGAGCGCAATCGCAATATTGTGCAGATGTACGAAAAGATCAAATTAATGTATTATCAGTTGAAACATGTATGCCAAACCTAAAGGAGAGCAGTTTCATAATTTTGTATGTCTGCAAACTCGACCTAGTATTTCTGACCAGCAGCTGAATATGTATGTTAGAAAGACTGAAAACCAATTTCAAGAAAAAAGGTTCACTGATTGTAAAACAATGGAAAATGACTTTTCTTTATATATAAATTTCTTCACAGTGGATATAATGAATGTGAGACCTGAACTGCAAGCAGAAGTTGCAGATGTACAAACGGACACTTATCTCAAGAGCAAATGCATAGATCTATTTGGCTTAGATGTTTTTTAAAAGTTTACCAAACAGAATATGGATGCTTGATATCTTTCGCCACCAATATTGAAGTCATTTTCGGCTCAACATACATTTGTGAGCAATTTTTTTTTTCAAAATTGAAAACAGTGCAAATGCCCGAGCATTGGAACAGGCTTTGGCTGGCTACTCCTCGAGAAGGTTTGCCATCTCCATTCTACTAAATTATGGAACATTACATTAATGTGTCTCCCTAAGGAGAAATTACATATGAGTTAGTTCCGAGATAGTTGCGATAAAATGTAGGATACGCAATAGAATGTTTTTATAAGGTAACAGCCTCTATATAACAGTGAGTTGGCAGAGAGCTTTTCTGATGTGAAAAAGTTTCATTCGCGCCAGCGAGTGCATTCAGGGAGGATGCATATAACTTGTAGAAACAAAAGCTATACATGAACTGTCGTCCTCCGTGGACTGATGGTGCCGTGCTAGCCTCTAGTTCCCAAGGTCGCGGGTTCAAACCCGGCGGAGGGCGATGGCTTTTTTCGGGCGTAAAAATCCTTAGCACGGCTTCCTTCGGAAGGGAAGTAAAGCCGGTGGTCCCGTGTCATAGATTTACGGCACGTAAAAGAACCTCAAGCCTGATAAAGATGCCTCTGAGCAAAATTACCGGTGTTTCACGCCCAATATAGAATGGGACGCTAAGAACCATAGTATTTAAAGAGCGTCCACAAATAAAAAAACCTCAATAACATGAACTACATATTTTCGCTTCATAGGGACTTGCGTTTTCATAAATTGTGCTTTGCATAGCATTACAATATAAGGTTTGGTCGTCTCTTTTGATTTAAGATAACGTTTACTACTTTTTTATAGGGTTACATTGAGTAAGTTTGTGTGATATTCAGTATTATTATTATTATTATTATTATTATTAATTAGTTCCATATTATTAATATTTATATGCCTTGCAAAACTATTATTTGCTAGTTTTTATGTAAATGGACTGCATTCAACAAGATACAGGAATTGCTTAATGAATAAATATAGGAGGTAAAAGCAGTCACCGTTCACCAAACATGGATCCTTTAAATACTTTCGCTATTTTATGAGGAAGGAAAGTGGATTAATGGACTTAAGGCAATACAACATCGGTTCTTATCTACTTGTTTTTGCCACCTGGTGCTGTTTAACGACAAGTCTACATTTCTCACTCTGATCAACGACTGTACTAAACTTTCACATCCGGGAACTTAGTAACTGACGCACATAAAATATAAGGTTAAGGGGCATGGTATATTTTGTGATATGAGCTGCAGCTAATTTCTTACTGCAACACATGCGCGCGCGCAATCTCTTTCCGACAGATGCTATGCTAATGGGTGAGAACTTCGTCTCTTGCGGAATTACGAGTTGTTTTTAGAGTAAATGATTCTGGCTTAGAAACATTTAGGATTAAGGGGGTAAGATACCGTTATCACTTGTTATATTATTTTCATACTTGCACATATTGTATGCTATATGATGAACTTTTAAGACCCAATTCTTCTTTCAGATCGTGAGGCGGAAATACTCGGAAATAGAAAATGTATAACAATATTGTATATACAGAAAATTTGTATGTATGTGTGTGTGTATATTTTGATAATTCTTTCACCGCTCAAAAGCTCTATTCTTTCTGATGGACATAGTGCTGAACGCACCTAATTTAAATTCATAAGCTATTAGAATACTAAAACGGATTTATAAAGCCTATGTCTAGAATATGAACCTAAATCATACTTGCGAAGAAGGCTTTATTTGTTCGTTGAGATTGCTATGGAGCAGAAAATAATCATTGCTCCGCAGAAAATGCATATAAACTAAGAAGAATTCCGTTGATATTTTGGGTTCTGTGCTCGTAACCAGCTGTTCATTTCTGATTGATCTTCGTCGCGGTTATAAAACTGCTTACCTCCAAGATGACCTAAAGTGCTTACCTTTGGGATGGAGGAACATGTGAAAATCACTTGGGAAAGAATCTGGTGAATATGGAGGTTGCGAGAAAACTTCCCAGTTGAATCTTATGAGCTCCGCCTGGGTCAAGATTCAACTTGGAAGCTTTCTCGTATCCTTCGTATTCACCGGAGCTTGCCCTAAGTGATTTTCACATGTTCCTCCAACTCAAAGGTAAGCACTTTTAACACCGATGATGAAGTCAAATCAGCTGGTTGCGAGCACAGAACCCGATCTGGTACAACACTAGGTTGGAAAAACTTGTGTCACGTCCCCAAAACATGTTGACTGTGTAGAAAAGTAACAGAAAGATTTTACAATACAAATAAATTTAATTCAACTTGATCCGTTGTGTGTAATGTTTTTTATAAAATAGGGAAACTTACTTATTGGACCCCTCGTATACAGACACACAGAGACGCACGCATATACAAAATAAATGAACAATAATCAGAAAGGGCGATTGCGAAACATCGGAGCATTCGCTGATGCTGCCTTCATAATATACGATTTAATACCACCTTGCGTTCATTTCAAAGCTATGCGATGAGTATGAAGATACCGTTCAGTTTGGTTGTTTGCGGTGAAATGTATTTGTCTTACAATTGGAACACCTGGTGCGAGTTTTTTTTTATTATTTAAATTTAAATTTATTAAATATATGAAGTTGCTGTAAGTTTACCATGCATAAGATATCTGTTATTTTAAGATATTCATGCATAAAAGCACAAAGTACTACTTTTGTTTTCAAAATAAATGCCGTATTAGTAAAAATTCTAAAGTGAAAAATTAAACCAAATTTTTAATTGACTTAACATTGGATGTGCAACCTCTGTCTCATTCTTCAGTTATGAATGAAGCTGACATGATCATACGCGCGTACCTCATAGCCTTGGAGTTCTGCATGATATGTTAGCAATCATTCTGACTTTTGCTATGGCTGAGCGCACACAGAAAGACGAAGCTACAAGGGGATCTCTGCTTTTGATAGTAAACATTGCTGGATACGTGTCTTAGGCTGCAAGAATACTTGAAGTCCCTATATCTATGCTACGAGGTGGTTGCGGTTATACAAGGAAAGGGACTGTTCGTCGTCGACCTACTTCGGGTCGAAAGTGTTTGTCCACTCCAAAGCAGAACACTGAACTTTTGGAAGAGGCAGATAGCATTCCCTTGCAGCATGTGTTTACAACTAGAAGTAACTCTTTTCCATAGGTCCAACCACACAGTCTTGCGTCGTTTGACTACAGCAGGGCTTTTTGCTCGATCGGCAGCTAAGAAGCATCGTCTTTCAGACGTTCACATATTATGAAGCCCCGCATTTGCAAAAGAAAATGTCACCCATAACTAGAATAGGGTTATATTCACAGACGAGGTGACATTTCCATCTACAAATTGGGAGGAAAGCAATTGTCTACCGCCCCAAAGGAAAATGTTACGACACAAAATACTGACACAAATGACCAAGGTCGCGTGTCTGTATCGTGTTGGATGTCACGAGATGGCCTAGGTAAGCTGTGCCACATTTAATGGCCAGCAGAATAAAGACATCTTCGAAAAGTACTTTTCGAAAAACACTTTTAGCAGTACTTTTCTAAAAACTGAGAAATACACCGGTTATTTCTATTTTGGGTAGTATTTTATTTTGCAACTAGTTAGAATCTTCCGGTAAGGTAAATACATGCAATATATCCTTATTTTAACTGGAATCTACGGTATGTTATGCATTGTTGTCACTGGTTGGCTCTTTCTTGTGAGAAAGTAAAAAGAGAACATGCGCACAAAAGAAAAAAAAATTCAGTGTAATCCATTATACAGGTTGGCATAAATTATCTTTTAAAATCGGAAATTACCAGACAATTTTGGTTTATGGTTTTTTCTAGAGGTATAGACACACAGACAAGCATATATATATATATATATTATATATTTCCATATATATATGGAAACAGCGTAGAAAAAGCGGATTAATTTTGTTTCGTTATTTGAAAATGTTCTTCCGTAATTTATATGGTGTTAGAGCACCAGGGTTAAACAACAGAAGCTTTGTTGTTTCTATTTAATATTATTTCACTTTTAACTTAGCATTTTGTATTACTTTATTTTAGTTTTACATCTCGATGAGATCCGATGTTACACAGTAAACATATGTTAAAGTAATATACTTTAACTGCAATTTGCAGGTATTCATATCGCTAACCATTGTTCTGCTATTTCTTCTTCTTTTTCCATTCAGGATTAAGTGGTATCACCTGTTTCGGTCTCCGTCGCCCAATCATCTCTTTCTAAATCTCTTTTTCCTTTTGGCTTGTAGTTTCATGCTTGTCAAAGAAACATTTCCTTTTCCATTCTCCACACTTGATCTATCCATTCTTACAGTATTTACCTTAAAGGGTATTTATCCTATAAAATTCATTATTTTTGTTAGCAGATATGTTTAAATTACGCTATGTAGGGCAGGGCAATTTTGTAGTTTGCGAACGATCTTCGACTTTTCCAATGATAATCTGATCATCTCTATGTAGAACAGTATTGCTAACCTATTTCATAAGCAGGTTTTACATTGAACTTTCCAACAAGAATATTCCGTATGCGGATATTCCAGCAAGAAGTGATAGCTGAATATGCATCATGGTTGTATGAAGAACGGAATTCGTATGGAGATAATGCTCTAGAGGATGTGCTTCCGAGTTCTGTGATGAGTAGTTCAGAAAAAATGTCGACAGAACCAGTTCAACCTGGGGCCTTTGGAAAGCACCAGCATCTCTCTTCAAGAAGGTTTTTGTGCTTCCGGCTATTATGTCGTTTCTGGAGAGAAAAAGCTAACAACATTTAGTAATTTCTAATACATGGTGGAAATTCACTTTAACTGGATCTACTTTCGTCAGAATACCGCTTGGGGCATATAAATTGCTCTCACTTTTCTTCCAGCTCCTGCGGCAGCTGATGTTCTCTCGAGAAAAATGAGAACAGCTTCCAGATACGCCAGTCCATTTCTCCAGCGTTTTTCAGTTGCGGCGTAATGTGTTGCTGCAATAATGATGTCAGCCTAGGTAGCCCTCATGGGTTAAGGATACAAATGCTCCTTTCACTATCACATGTTTACATGCTGTAACAAACTATCCAAGTACTTTCGTTTCTCGGTATATCTAAACTGCTTTTCGATAATACGAGTGCAGCATAATAAGTTCTTGCGCTTTCTTTCTGCGTGTCTGAATAAACCTGCTTTCTATAGGGTCAACTACTTCAGGTCATGAATGGGAGGAGCAAATAATTGCTTTTGTTTTTCAAAATGATAAACAATAGGTGTAGCAACCTGCCTATGGCACACTAATTTTACTTTCTCTACCACGTACCTATAATAGTAGATAGAGGAAGTATTATATTCCACAAAAAAAATCGATATCGAGATTTCACAAGAAACTGAAAAGTAAAATAAATATAAATTTAATAATAAAGGTAAAAGAACGCATCACGGAGGGGCACCCGGAGCCGGGGCAAAGCACCACACTCAGGCCAGTCGGCCCTTTATCCTTCCAATGTGACCCTTGATAGGAAAGTATGGGGGAAGAGACCCGAAGGACTACCTGGTGCGGATGCCGACGGGCGCAAGCACGGATGGGGTCCCTAACGTTTTCAGATAGAACGCATCCGACGCCGCACGGTCCCTTCCCACAATCCACCAACCTCGAGGGTAGGGATCCCCACGCTGAGGAGAGAACTAACTTAGCGGTACCGCACCGACGCCAGGGAAGAAACCTTTTACACAGCACAAGACACCGCCCAGTCGCAACCTGCCGAACACTGTCGCCTGGTCCTACAACCTTGAAACAGGTTACAGGAAATGGAAGGAGAGTCATGGTAGAAGATGAACTACCCCAGTATTCGCCTAACGATCCGGGAAAACCACGAAAACCTATGAGCCAGAGAGGGCGGTCACCGGTGATCGATCCCGGGACCTCCCGAATGCTGACCACAGACGTAACCGCCTGAGCCATCCCGCTCGGTAATTTTAATAACACTTGTACCAGGTAGATGTTTTCAAGAACATTTCCTCACCCCAAACTACCTTTAAATGGAAACATTTCCATTACTGCTTACTTTATTAAAAATAGGTCTAACATGTTTGAGCAAAATAACTTCTTTCTCTTATGGTTTAGGACCTATGGCCTATTCTGGCCTCATCCTTTGTCTCGGTCGTCCAGTGTCTATTCGTCCTTTTGATTTGTATGTCAGCATTGCTTATAGTCTTCTTTTACGGTCCATTATTTTTAGATGCTTCCTACAGTTGAATGTTTTCATCTCATTTTGCTTTCATTTATCTGAAATGTTTTAACCATTTCCTAATCCCTTGATGTTACGTATACCTACCCTAGATGTTATGTATACCCTAACAATGATGTAAAAACTCTAGTTTCCGTCACGTGCATCTACAGCCTCTTTTCCTTATTGTCCAAAATTTGCTGGCATACACTAATGTTGGTAGCACCATTACTTTGTGCAACTTCATTCTCGTATGCGTTTGTGTTGTATTGTGTTATTTCAGTAGTTCCACACATATTACTTTCTCTACCACGTACTACCTAGTAGCTAGGGAACGTATTGCATTCCACCCAAAGCTTCGATGCCAATTTTTCACTGTAAATACATGTTTTGGTCCCCTGAATAAAAAAAGTATAAAAAGGTTTGTCTGTGTGTGTGTGTGTGTGTGTGTGTGTGTGTGCACGCGCGCGCGCACGCCTATGAACAGCATAACTCAAAACCAAAACCCGGATCAACACCAAACTTTTAAGTTCAGTACCTTCCAAAGATGCGACAAGGAGATTTTCAAGAAAATCCCTACCTCAAAATACACTTTAGGGAACATTTTTCGAAATTTTAGATTTTATAAATGTGGCTCTAACGATTTTGTTTAAAATTCACTATATTAAAGATAATTACATGACAAATAAAATGTATATCTTCAATTCTCTGGGAATAGCCTTTGAAATCCCCTTCATTCGGAAGGAATTTTGTATAATCTTGTATAGGTGTAAATGTTAAGCGATAGACGAGAACGTACTACACAAAACATGTAGATCTTTTTAAAACACTTAATTTATGTTAAATAACTTTTTTGTGCCATCAGCCATTTCCGAGATATCCGTTATTAATGGTTCGAAATGTTCAACACGTAGGCATTATTTTTAAGCCTGTCAACATTCATTTATTTCTCGCGATTACATTGAAACAGTATGGAATTTGAAGGCCAGTTTGTAGCGTCCAGTTCTTAAATATTTGATTATCGCGTACCCTTCCGAAACGAAATTTTCCCTTCCTAACAACGAAATGCGCATGTAGCTATTTCTTTAAGCGTTTATTTGTAATAAAATGAAGTAAATATAAAGACAAGCTTTAATAAGACTAGTTTGTGTGCGCACCAATAAACAATAGAGCGTAGAGAAAGTCATGTGAATGTATTAACCAGAATTTTGTCACATTTATTTAATCTGTTTCTTATATTTTAAATTCAAACTGAATGTGACATGACAACCTAAACAGTTAAAATGTTGGACTTGTTCCAGACATTTATTATACAGTATTATTTTTGCTCTTTGTTTTTCTGTTCAGTAACTGCACAACCAAGTTGACCACTCAACCGCAGTGTCTCCAACATGACAGCTTGCCATAAACTCCACTTCTTGTCGTTTTATGTTCATCACCAAATAAGAGAGGGAGGGATATACTTATTTTCGTACTTATTTTTGAAGATAAAAGCAAATTCTCTGCCATTTCTGAGCTGACATACTTATGTGTCGGTAATTATGATACGTGCCACCAAGACAAGTTTAATGGCATGCAGCATTTAGCTTGAAGTGAAATGTCACGGAGCGATGAAAAGAAGAGAAATATTTGACGTTAATTCCCTGGAATGTTTCCCTTAGCTTGAGCCTCTAATTTTCCTGCGCGTCCCTGCTGGAATTTGCACAAGGAGATATTTCACCTCCAGAGTGACACACCAAGCCTAAATTCAGCGTCGGAATCTTGAAACAGTGCTAATATCTTTACATGCTGTCATGCATATATTCTAGCCAGGTTATCTCACTTAAATCATTCCTTTTACTCCTTCTATTTCCTCTATATTTGCGGTTAGATTAAACGTAAGAGTGAAAATAAAAGCAAAAATAAAAGCTTTAACCACGTGCTATTCCATTTCGAATCAGAGGTGATGCAGATTTCATATACGTTAATGCTACGAAGTTCTACAGCACCATGAAACTGAAGAATTAACTTGAATAAGAATAAAAACTTTATTATGCAACGTTTAATCCATTTGGAATCTTTTAAAAACGTTTTTTTATTTAAAGCCCTATACAATGATAAAACGATTGGAAATAAAAGGTAAAAAAGCATTGTTTTTGGGTTAAACAATGGGGTTTAGTTTTCAGAAAACACTGGAAATGTTTGCAATTACGTTTATTTACAGTGCGCCATTCTTTCTGTGATGCCAGGCTAATCGTTTTCAGCAAGTATATTGAAATATTTTCAGTTTCTTGTGGAACAAAATATTAAATTAAAATAACACGGTAGTTTAAAGCTGGAAAGTCTGGCAGCTTTAGATTGTGAACATCAGGTTGAGAGAAGCCCCTACTGATGGCTATTCCTACAATTTATTTTTAAGACTAAGGTTTCAAATTATTATCCACATTGTTAAGGTTTTAATATAATTAAAATAAAAATTACTAATAATTAGTAACAACTCGGAAAAGCCTTACTAAAACAAAATAACAAATCAAACACAGCGTTGTTCTTTTTAACACCAATTCTTAAACATTGAAAAACACTTATTTTGAGCTTCAATAGAATTGGATCACATGCACCCTAACACTAAACGTAACTAAACATAACACTACCGTTAAATGATAACAATAACATAACACCAAGCGAAGAAATGGCAGTAAAACACTGCATACTCTCATGTTTGTTGCTTATGTCCGTTATATTAGACAAGAACAGCGTAAACAGAATTAAAAGAAGAGCTATGGGGATACGGATAGGTCAAATAAAGACATTTTAATTATTTGTCAGTCTTAAAAGTGAGTGTATTCCCTGGAAAATAAAGCTTGTGTAATTGAAGTGAATAAATATTCTAAGACCTTTTCGGTCTGTTTGTGTCTATCATCGCGAACAGTACACTAAAGTGGTTTCACTTGAAGTTCAAACCACGTGACAGAAGAGCACCTCATTGGTTGGTAGGCAAACCACAACTCTTTCCGCTTAGCACGTCTTCTCTTCTTTTAGATAAAACAGTTCGGTTCAGATCGTAACAAGTTCTGGTTATTTCTGTACAGATAAATTTAAAAGATCCATTATTGTAACAATTTATGAAACAAAATGTGTTTGTTCAGATTCAACAACTAAGTGAACCGTGCTAGCAGAGGGTTTCAGAGATTATGCGCAGGCTCTCCAGTTCGCTTCCGGTTTTCGGATAAGCTATCCGTATATTCCTTATCAAATGTGGAAACCACTGTGGAAAAATAAGCCCGGAAAATGGAAGAAAGAAACATTGTGACAAATGTCTTAACAAAGTTCTGTGACAAGTACTCACCGTTAATCGATAATGAATAGGGTTAGCTATTGTTTAACAATAATTCAACTTCTTTGTAAGTGATGCAGAATTGTAGCTCGGATTGCTTGAGTCGTGTTTGTTTTCTGTTGTTTTTTCTGCCCATAGTGTTAATAATTTACTTAACTTTTTGATTCATAAAAGGTTAAACAAAGATAGTATACAGGTACTAGTTATTAAATGAATGATTCCTAAAACCTGAAGTTAAGAACAGTTTAATCCAATACCTTTAATCACAGATAACGAAATGTTCAGGTAGCACTTTCGTTTATGTACTTTTAATATTATGTGTTAGAAGTTTAGGATGCAAAATATAGGTGTAAAACATAAAATGTTTAAATGCTAATGATCCCCAAGCTGCGCTATTTACCGTAACGCATTCTGTCTGAAGCAATTTCCTTTCGTGGGTACTTACAATAGTTCCACCATCCTCCAAGTGTTGTTGCCATGTGTTCGGCGGAGTGCTACAGTAAGTTTGGTTTCTTTCTACAGGTATAGTGCAAGGACCTGCTTTTGTCCACCATCACGATCTGTATACTCTATTGCAAGCCTGGAAGTGCCTCTCAATGAGCGCGATCCGCTCATTGTCTTTGCTGATAAGCAAGAGGAATAGAAGGAAGTTTGCCTGCCCCCGTAGCTCAGTCAGTAGAGCACCTGTCTGCTGTACTAGGAGTCCCGGATTCGATTCCAGACTCGGTGTGGGAATTTTGCTCCAGCAAGATTATTCCCTATTCTCCCCAGAGTCTGGAAGTATGAATAAGAATTTGATTGTGTGATCTAATGATAAAGCCCAAAGTTTATTAGGAACCCAAAGACAAGCGAAGATAAGTTAACAACATTGCCTATAAGTAATAATATGTTCCAAAGGAAAGGCCACCGATAAGACCATTGTAATTAAAGGCAGGGTGTAAGTTTAACTTAAAAAAACAAATAAAATAAATAAATAAACCAAGTTCCATTACGCTAATTCGCCAGTTTCCCACTCACCTGTGTTTAGTTGGAATTGCCCCGTTAATGTCTGCAACTCTCTTAACGCACGAAGGGATATCTACTAACTTGAAATACGGGTGCAGTTGAACCACATAGTATGTTAATTTAAATCGTAAAGATAATATTGAATAGGAAAGAAGCGTGAAAAAATAACATTACTTCTGCAAAATAATACTTTAAGTGTATATTAACTGCAATATTATTAGATTTACAATACTGAAAGCCTGAAAGAGCCTATGGTGAACATAATTGAAAATGCATTGAGTGTCTGACTGCGTTTGAGCTGCGCTTTCTGTATTTAATGCATGAATTTGCCTACTTATATAGGTCAACTCACATAATTTCTGGAGGTCCGAATGAGCTAAAGATTCAGTAGCAGAAAACTGGTTTTCAAAGCCTAGCTAGTTCAGTTAATCTCGAGACACCACAGATCTATTATACTGCTACTATAAAATTGATTAATATAAAAGCATAATATTTTGTAGCAAGCTACCTGGAACAAGCCATTTCATATGTAATGTAATTGTAATATAGCTTTCCTAAGTAATGAAAGGGAGGTATTCTTATTCTAGTTTTAACTGCATAAAGTATATCTGGTGCTAATATTTGTTTTGCACCTGAGCAGAGTATACTTCTGAAACAGCAACTTGTTTTGAATTTCTCTTCCCCAATAGCGATAAAAATATAGAATAAGTTTCCTATTTTAATACCTGGGATAGAGTGTTAAACATTAAGTTGACAAGGACAACAAAAGAAGGTTTAAAAATGTCAAAAAATTGAAGTAACTCTATAAAGTAAAGTAAAAAAGGAAACACAATGAAACTCTGTAAGTAAATAGCAACATAAAATTGTTTTGACACATTTTTAGCAATGCCATATGATAAATTTGCTAACCTATGTTTTGATATAAACGTATTGGCTTCAAACTGTTTTATAAAATCACATGTGTTACACTGACATGACATTCTCTACCGACGGTATAGCTTCTGCAAACTATTCTTACGAAGACTTATTGTCTATCTACTTCATATTAATTCGGATAACCTTTGCAGAAAGAGATTCATTACACATTTCGTGTTAGATATAAGGGTACAGAGGAAACGATACATAGTCACGTGTTTAAACGGTGTTGCTATATGCTTGTCTTTAAATTCCATACTATTCCAATGATTCGCGGGAAAAACCTACGTGCAGCCAAGCCCCAACAACACCCAGGGAAAGGCATCATTGGAGTGACAGTCCCTTCCGAGGGGTTTTCCATTAGGGCCAGCACCTGAAAATTTTAATCTGCCCCCCCCCCCTCTTGCGCAGAGACCGAAGTGGATACGCCACTTGCATCAACCCCATGGGGGAAGACTATCGAGAACCTCGGTAGACGGACAGTGAACTAGCTCACCGTCTACCGGTTATCCAGGGAGGTAGGTACTGGAGGACCTTGAGGTACCTCACAACCGTCACCGTCCAGAACTCGCGGGAAACAATTGAAACAGCGAGAGCAATTTAAACAAGAGACGAAGAGTTTCAAAACAACAACGAACATCTGGGAAATGGCTGATGCCACGGAAAACGCTAAACTTTGATTTAAAGAGATCTACAATTTTTGTCAAGTATTTTTTGTCTATCTCTTAAAACCATTATAGAAAATTATACAAAATTGCTTCCGAATGATGGGGACTTTAACATGATATTCCCAGACAGTTCAGATATACATTTTGTTGTATAAATATCTTATTTTATTCAGAAAGAAGAAAAAAGAAAAATTCAGCTTCCCCAAAAGTAGGGACTGCCAATTAGACAAAGGTTAATGTTTAAAAAATCTAATGTGATACATTGACATGACTTTCTCTACCCTCTATTCTTACAAACTATGCTTACTAAAACTTATTACTTTTTTCCTATTTGCATTTTAATCCAAATAAACCTCTGCGGAAATAGCTGCCACATTTCTTATAAATACAAAGAGAACAGCGATAATCAGATGTGAACAATCCGAACCTTTAATAACGGATATCTCAAAAACGGCTTATGACACAAAAGAAATTTATTTAAAATAAATTGTGTGTTTTAGGGAGATCTACGTTTTTTGTGTGGTAGGTTTTCTTCTATCGTTTAACGTTTGCCAATTATACAAGATTTACAAGGTTTCTTCTATATAAAGCAAACTTTATAGGCTATTCTCAGAAAATTTAAGGTGTACATTTTATTTGTTATCCAAATATCTTCAATATGTAGTATTTTAATTAAAATCGTTAGAGCCATTTTTATAAAATAAAATAAATTGCGAAAAAGGTTCCATTTAAAGGGTAGTTTATGTGAAGGGATTTTACCAAAAATACTGTTGCATCTTTAAAAGGTACTTAACGTAAATACTAAGTTTGGTATTTATCCGACTTTTCGTTTTTGAGTTATGGTGTTCATAGGCATGCCTATGGAACTTTTTCTAAAAATTCTTTTTATGGATTCAGGGGAAATCAAAAATTTATTTTCGCTGAAATCTCGGTATCCATTTCTTGGGTGGAATTCAACACCTTCTGTAATTTCTAAGTACGTGGTATGGAAAGCAAAATAATTATATGAAAGAAGAATAAAACAAGAAGACAAAACCCAGTAATCGCTGAAATGAAATTCAATCTTTAGTAAAAACAGGGGATACAACAAGACTTTTGTTTTATGTATTACATTATTAATTGTTAATTTCTCTAATTTATCTCGGCTTTGACTCTTATTATGTCAGCATGAATTTTGGTGATTGATTGAGTGAGAAGAGTTAGATTACTCTTTTTTTTCTTTCTTTTAGAAACACAAGAACATTTATTGTTCCGCCACCTTTAAAGTGTAAATATGTTACAATTTACCATTTGAGTTTTAGTAACGATATAGCAACCCATGGAGAGTTTAATTATTAATCGCGGTACTGAGATTTGCATTAGCGATCATGTACTTCACAAAAAGTATATACGGTATAGTGTTTTCCCGCTAGATTTCCGTAAGAATTTTCACTCTGCGTTTTCACGACCGCATATTTTAGTATGTGTTTACTTCCGTGCGATTTCTGCACAAATATAGTGTACATTTAGTATGTGTGTTCGAGTGTATATTTACCATGTTTCCAATGTCATTCTGAGGTCGCGAGGTCGTGGATTTTGTGATTCTAACCCAGTCTATAATTTTTCATTTCCATTGGACTTCCTTAATAACCTCATTGATGGATTTCATCCTAATTTTCTGATTTTCCCTCAGAATTTGCATTTCCTCGTATTCTTGGCCTGGTACGTGCTTTCGCATAACTATTCTTCTCTGATCGCTTAAGTCTTTCAGGCTGACAGAACTCAGGCTCCTGTTTAGGTGAACAAGGATTTTTAAATACTTCGAGTTCCCCATTTTTACTTTCACTACTACGTATAGTAAGTAGGGGAAGTATTGTATTCCACCCAAAAATTCGATACCGAGATTTCACCGGAAATATATGTTTTGAGGCCCCCTGAATAAAAAAAGCATTTTTTGAACCACGTCCATGTGTCTATCTGTGTGTCTGTGAACAGTATAACTTAGAAACGAACAGTCGGATAAACACCAAACTTGGTATTTAGGTTCAGTATCTTCCAGAGATGCGACACGAAGGTTTTCAAGAAAATCCTCAACCTAGATTAATTTTCTCAAAAATGGCTCTAACGATTTTGATTAAAATGTCATATGTTTAAGATATTTTCATGGCAAATGAAATGTATATCTAGAATTTTCTGGAAATGTCTCCAAAAGTATTTTTCATTGTAAAGGACTTTTGCATAATTGGTAAACCATAAGAGATAGACAAAATGTTACTACACCAAAAATGTAGATCGCGTTAAAATACACACTTAATGTCATACTTTTTTTTGTTGAGTGATGCATTTTCGGGATATTGCCTGTTATTCCCTTAAATTTTCCAATATTTATACTTTTTTCTCGATTGGGAACTCGTTATTCATTTTTTTTGTCCTGGTAATGCAAAGAGAATGGAATACTCCACATATCAACCAGCTCTTAAACTATTTGACTATCGCCTAAAACCTACCAATTCCCCTTGCATCTACAAGAAAATTAGCGATAAGATTAACATCCCGATATCTCGATTAACATGAAGCATATGGAGAATAAGCTTTTGTAAAAATAGTTTGTACAAGAGTAGGGAAAGTCATGAGAGTGTACCACATCAAATTTTTGGCGTTGTGAAGCAAACCTTTTCCTAAGTGTTTGTAGTACTCTATACCTTAGACTATTTCGTCTGTGGCATTTACAATTATTATTATTATTCAACGGGCCATATGTTCTGTTACAGGGAAAATGCTATTTTAGGATGAAATCAGCGAAAAAAATGTTATATGTATGGCTCTCCTTCCTCTAAATATAGAGTAAACAATTAAATTAGAGTATAGATGATTTTGGAGAAACTCGATTGAACTTTTAAGGGCAAAATCTGTAACATTTTACACAAAATTAGTCTTGAAAATGAACTTTTTGCAAAACTTAGCAAAGTTGCAAGGTATGGTTCCTCTTGTATCAATCATCAGCGCAAGGTTTTCAGTTGATGATAAAATGCATTTCTCAAGATAGTAGGGGATGGTAGACTCATAGATTCGACATTTTTCAGCATTTACTTCAACAGATTGTTGTTCATTCTGATCCATTGTCATGACAAGAGGAGCCGTCTTGAGAGAGTTCATGTATTTCTTCAAATATTGTATGACCTATTACATTTAAGGTTTCAACATTAGTGGATCTGATTTTATGATGCCGAAAATTCCTAACTGTTTCTCCGAAAGGACACGCGCCTGAAACGTGGCCAAGGGTTTCCATCTCGCTATCACAATGGCGACAGTGGTTACCGTCTCGGGAGCTGCGCGGTATAGCAAGCAGCGGACAGACATTAGCAGTCATTTTTAATGCGGTATAATCAAGTTTGTTATAGACATTTTTGAGAAAATCAAACATTCCGAAAAACATCCATGTAAAGTGTAGTTTGGAGTGTGGGGGATTTGTTAAAAAAAACTTCGTGTCGCATCATTAGAAGATACCGAACTCAAATAGCAAGTTTGGTATTTATCGAAAATTTCATTTTTATTACTCTATCACCTACATAGTAGGTAGAGAAGCTATTGTATCCCACCCAAAAATTCCGTACCTAGGATTCAACGCAAATACATGTATTGAGGCCTCTGACTTCAAGAAAAGCATTTTTAGAAAAATGTCCGTGTGTGTCTGTCCGTGTGTCTGCCTGTGAACAGCATAACTCAAAAACGAAAAGTCGGATAAATACAAAACTTGGTATTCGGGTTCAGTATCTATCAAAGATGCGACACGAGGATTTGCAAGAAAATCCTTCCACCCAGACTACCCTTTAGACGGAACATTTTTCTAAAATCAGCTCTAACGATTTTGATTAACATATCATATGTTTAAAGTGTTTTCGGGCAAATGAAATCTGTATCTTGAATGTTCTGGGAAAGTCCCTAAAAGTCTTATTCATTCTGAATGACTTTTACGTAACAGTTTTAACTTACGGTTTACTATAAGATAAGGACGAAATTTTACTGCACAAAAAATTTAGTTCTCATTAAAACAGGCAATCTATGTGGAGTGAACAATTTCCAAGATATTCCTTGTTATTTGTTTGAATTATCCGATGCTTAACGTATTCTAAAATAGGAATTCGTTATTCTTTTTACTTTCTCTACTACGTATAGTAAGTAGGGCAAGAATTACATTGCACCCAAAAATTCGATAATGAGTGTTCACCGGAAATACATGTTTCGAGGCCCCTGAATAAAAAACACCTTTAGAAAAAGGCCCGCGCGCGCATGTGTGTGTGAGTGTGTGTGTGTGTGTGTGAACAGCATAACTCAGTCAGATAAACACCGAACTTGGTATTTACCTTCCGTAAATGCGACACAAGATTTTCAAGAAAATCCCCTCACCCCAGATTGTTCTTTATATGAATAATTTTTCGAAATGCTTCATTTTATAAGAAATGACTTTTAACGATTTTGGATAAAATTCCATATATTATGGATTTTTTTACAAATAAAACGTATATATTAAGTGTTCTGGGAATAGCATGTGAAGTCCACTTCATTTGGAATGCATTTTGTATATTCTTGTATAACTGATAAACATTAGCGATAGACGAGAATATACTTCACAAAACTGTAGATATCTTTAAAACACACAATTTATTTCAAATAATTTTTTTCTAGCATAAACCGTTTCTGAGATATCCGTTATTAAAGGCACGAATTGTTCATTTCTTGGTCATTCTCTTAAATCATGTCAACATTTGCTTGTTTTTCGTGATTGCATGGAAACAGTATGGAATTTTAAGGCAGCGTATAGGTCCGGTTCTTAAACATTTAAAGATCGATGTTTCCTCTGTATCTATAACGAAGTGTGTTATGCAACTATTTCTGCAAAGGCTTATTTGGATTAGAATGCAGTACACAGAAAAATGAGCTTTAATAAGAATAGTTTGTATACCCATTAATAAACAATAATGCGTATATATCACATTAGAATTTTTAATTTAGGATGATAATACAACACAATAATGATATTATAATGTATTTACATTGACATCTCCATATCAAATTTTTTGGTGGAATGCAATACTACTTCCTCCTACTGGATACTGATAAAGAAAAGAAATGAAGGGTTTAAAATTTAAGAAAGAATAATTTACCTCCAAAACAACTCACTCAAATTGGACTTTTCTTCATTATTGGGATAAAACTGATTATAATAACTGTAGTGACTACAGGGAAAATAACTGCTTATTTCCTTCTGGTGATAACAGACTGCATGGCACTTCCAGTATCTTTTTGTTGGGAAGTCGATAATGGAGATAGGTTATTAAATGTTCAAGTTCGCAATTTAGCTCATAAACTTCTGCATTAGTTTGAATAAATATTTTAGCATTGAACAGCTTACTTTTCTTGGCAATCCTTTCTGTTATTTCCCATATTAAACATGCAGTAATTTTGGAGATATCAACTTATCTTCATCAATTTCATTTCTAAGCCTGCATAAGAAAATTCTGCTCTAAGTTAGGAGAAGGGGAGTTCTTAATACTTCAAAAATTCCCTTATTATATATTTCAAACAATCTCGTAGCTTAGCGGCTTCGTTCACATCTCTTGTGCTTGGGGTCCGCGGTTCTATTTCCGGCTCTGGGGCGACCCTATCAAAGCTTTCACTTCTGATTAGTTCGTGTACAGTATGCTCAAGGCCCAACGTGGTTCGGAGTCCACGGTGAAAGCTGTAGGTCCTCTCATTCCATCGCCATCCTTATCATCAGGGTACCTCCAACTAATAAATGGGTCCGGCCGTCGATTGGGGAAATGAGTTTCGTCGAAGGACATAAAAAGTTAGGAGAGCGTTGAAACACACTAGGTATATTTTTCAAGCTGCTTTCATAATAACTCATGTATAATAATTATGCTCTAAAGAGTCATTACTTCTTTCACAGTTTAAGGGCACGTACATAAAAAAGTAGTCCATTCCCTTAAATGGTCATAGTGTTTTACTCTCTGAGAGATTTCCATCTTCAGGTAACCAGCTTTTGACTCCACTCAGCAGATATCAGTTCTCTATGTAACTGGTCTGAAAAGCAAACAAACTAACGAATGAACGATGTTTATAATCTATGTAAAATGGAGGGATGATTCGGATACCTTTATAAAGGAGTTTTACTACGATTGGCAAACAATAAAGAGCTAAACTAATTACAAATAATTCCAGAGGAAGAGATGGAACAACATGGAGACGAAGGTTAAAGTTATCGCCACCACTAAACGGCAATGTGAAAACCCATGTTAAGAAAACGGTGGTGTAGCATTAAAATATATGGTTAAGTCATAATATTATCCATCGGCAGTTCGGCCATACCTTTGGGGGAGAAGTACCCTGCCAATCCAGTGGCTAGAATTATGCTCGAAAAACAGAGGTGGTCATGCTGGTAGGTTTGGGGATAGATTTTGTAAGTGCAAACATTAACAACTCCGTTCCATTATGGGCCACATATTATGCACGCCAGTATACACTTTGAGAAGTTCTGAAATACAGACAGGGGGAAAAAGCTGATATGTTGGACAAATTTGCGTTTCAAAATTATCCAGATACGATTTCATTCTGTAGAGAGCATTTCCTGAGTTTCCCCTGGTTTCGGCAAATATTGATTAGGGGATTATATCTACATCACTGCAAAATTGCAATTAAAGGCTTTAAGAGAGAGTTTCAAAAAATTAAAATGTCTAGGATTATGTTTTGTTAAGGAGCTATTGATCTGGAACGAAAAACTTTCACTGGTGCTAAGGTGATTGCTTTCTGGTTTTTGTATGCGAGTGCTTGATTTTCAGAACATATTTTGCGTGTTTAACCACTCACGTTTTCAAAATTTTAATTTAATTGCCTTGAATATTTTAGCGATCCCTTATTGCGAATACAAACCAGCTAATAAAACGGGAAGGGATTAATGAAACGAATAAAAATGCAATTTTAGATTAAAAATAGACCCCGCAATGCAGACATCACTTGAGATAATTTCCACCCCATACTTATTTCTGTGAATTTGAGAATATTTAAACTCAGTTATCACTTTTGCTCTATATTTTCTGTAGTTTCTAAGGGAGGCTCATCGTATTCGCCTTCCGATTTTGAGTTCAACGGTGTATTGTGCTGACTTTGAGAGATCTTGTCTTTCCTTATTCGATACAGATTTCCATCATTGCTCTGGACGCCTTGGGCTTATTGTGCTACCTGTATTGTTTTCAAGCTAATTCATTATGCCTACATCCTTTATTAAGCAATAGTGTCTCATAACAGATATGATTGCAAATTCTTCTGGTTCTAAAGACTATTTTCCAAAAGAAATATACCTCCTGGGACCAAGGCCTCACAGGAGCACATAATGTGCTTGGTTCTTTCAGTTTCTTTCTTGCAAAATCTGCAAACAAGTTAAGATTGTATTCGCATGTGTTAAGATGCTTTTCATAGGAACAAGTCCTGTGAGAAGTGCATAATTGTCCTCAGCTGAAATCTGGTAATTTTAGTAAGATTTCAGTCCTTTTCTCACATGGTTTTCTAATAAATAGTTTATTATGCTTGTTGGTTTTGAGAGGTACTACAAATAGGCTTGACCAGTGATGTCTAATCCTACTGAGAGGGGGGATGAAGGCGGTTTCCCTTGAGGCAGTATTTTTAACACTTAGATGAGACTTAAAATGTACTTAAAAAGTACAATTAACAATAATCTCACAGCTCTACAGTGAAGTGTTATTTAATCGTGTGAGGGATTAATAAAAAAGTACAATATAAAAATTATAATTTGTGTAAGCCTTGTTCTTTAGCCGTACCAACCCTGCTAAGAGATACATGTTTTACAAATTACTAATGACGCAGCCGAGGTATACATACGTATATAATATTTAAATAAACATTAAAATACAAAATTTATTACGTTACGTGTTCAATGTGAGACATAAAAGTTCATTGCGGTGAGAATAATATAAAGTTTACGTGTTAAAAAGTACAATTAACAATAATCTCACAGCTCTACAGTGAAGTGTTATTTAATCGTTTGAAGGATTAATAAAAAAGTACAATATAAAAATTATAATTTGTGTAAGCCTTGTTCTTTAGCCGTACCAACCCTACTAAGAGATACGTGTTTTACAAATTACTAATGACGCAGCTGAAGTATACATACGTATATAGTATTTAAATAAACATTAAAATACAAAGTTGATTTTTAAACATGGGGCAAGGACACCAAAACGTTTGTATCGTATGTGGGGCGAACACTCCAAGAAACATATCTCCCGCAATACGTGGTGCAAACAGCAACAATAAACTCCTTCAAGTTTGGTTCCCATACATGGTGTAAAATAACTCCTAGAAGTTTGGCGCCCAAAGCGTGGTGCTAATAACGTAAAGATAAATCTACTTCACCCTTTCCCCTCATTTCCACTCTTGTTACCAAGGACTTAAACTTTTTACTTTCTCTACTATGTATAGTAAGTAGGGGAAGTATTGTATTCCACCCAAAAATTCGATACCGAGATTTCACCGGAAATACATGTTTTGAGATCCCCTGAATCCAAAAAAAGCATTTTTGGAAACATGTCCGTGTGTGTGTGTGTCTGTGTCTGTGTGTGTCTGTGTGTCTGTGAACAGCATAACTCAGAAACGAACAGTCGGATAAACACCAAACTTGGTATTTAGGTTCAGTATCTTCCAGAGATGCACACGAAGGTTTTCAAGAAAATTCCCCCACCCCAGACTACCCTTTACATGGAACATTTTTCGAAAATTTTAATTTTCTCAAAAATGGCTCTAACGATTTTGATTAAAATATCATATGTTTAAGATATTTTTATAACAAATAAAATGTATATCTCGAAGTTTCTGGGAATGTCGCCAAAAATATTCTTTATTGTGAACGACTTTTGCATAACCGGTAAATCATAAGAGATAGACAAAATTTTACTACACAAAAAATGTAGATCGCGTTAAAATACACAATTTATGTCATATACATTGTTTTTGTTGAGTGAACCGTTTTAGAGATATTGCTTGTTATTCTCTTAAATTTTCCAATATATACTTTTACTCAAATTCATTATTCATTTTTTCGTCTTGGATATGCAAACCGTATTAATCTGTGGCAAAGGGAATGGTGCTGCACCTAGCAACCAGCTATTAAGAGATATGTATGTGCTTAAAGGCTACTGTATTTCTATATTGCCCTTGTAAATATATATTCCCCTTACATCTACAAGAAAATTAGCAATAAGATAGAGTCTGCAAATGTTTATCTCGATTAACATGAAGTAGATGGAGAATAAGCGTTTGTAAAAATAGTTTGGACAAGAGTAGAGAAAGTCATGTGAGTGTAACACATCAGATTTTTTGTTTATATTGTCAGTCTCTTCAAATATAGTAAGCAGGTGGGGCGAACTATGGACTCTTAAGAGATCAGGTTGGGCTTCACTGGGCTATACAGCACACTTTGTAAGCAATGTAGTTCATGAAAAAACTAAGGTTTTGAAATATGGTTTAATGCGCTGGTGTGTTTTTCTGTTTTATCACCAGATTTTTTACTTTATTTTTTTCATTTAGTTTATTTGTTTGCTTTTTCTGTGGCAAGCCTGCTCTTTCATCATGAAAGTTGCTTGTGGACTGATTAAGGTAGATTACATATGTTAATTATCATATATCTTAGCTTACATAATCTGTTTAAAAGCACAATATACAAAATACAATTCCCTTGTATTGACTTCCCACCCAAGCTACAACTATGTTATTATTTATATACCGACCAGGGAAATCAAGGCAGCTAAAGGATCATGTTTTAAAATGCAATGGGAGTACAAATATCCTTTTGAGGTGCCACAGCAATTACTAACTTACTATCTGCTATTCCTAAATTAGGAATTGAGTAAGTAGGTACAATGAGTATGAGGGGGGTTTGCAGTAGACAATGAAACTTTAAATAGATTTTTCCAATTTCATTTTGTGTTACTCACAAATATTAATTAATATCCCAATTAATCATTAACATTTGTTTAATTATTATATTTTCTGTGGTTTAACAGAAAATGAATGAACGTTTTATGTCATACCATCTATCTAAATGAAATGGATGAATTTTATTTTTCTTACGATCTATTTACCTATACCTTATGTTCTAGACATTTCTTGTATTGGTAGGCAGCCCTATATATCTTCATCTTCTTGTAATTTCTTATTTAATAATTCGAATATTTCAGTCTTTCCATGTCACGTGAAACTTTTTCCCTTAGCTTTTATTCGTTATTGGGATAAAGTATTATGATATAATATTAAACATGAACATGTTTATTTGGGAAAAAATTACAAAAATAAGTACGAGAATAAATTACTAAAGAGTACTATGCGAAATTTAGATAAGCAGAAATAGCATTCTTCGAATGTGACAACAGAATAAACAGGGATACAGTATATATAAAAGTGGTTTTCCTCATATAAACGATCATTTTAATTGTTTCAGAAGATAAATAAAACTGAATGAAGCTTACCCTAAAATTGTTGCTTATTTGAAGAATAAAAGAATTAAAATGTGAAATGGAATTAATAATAACATTAGCAATCGTAATAATAATTTCATATTTAACAAAGCTGGAGGTTTTCAATGATTAGTATCATAGACCTAGTCAACAATAGTTTAGAAAGTTGTAATTATGAGATGTTTCATGTTTTTCAGTAGCCCTTTTCCAAAAAGACACATTATTATTTTATGAATTGAATACGGTTAGTAAAAGTCCAAGAAATTGGCGTGTAAAGTAATAAAATATACATTTTTGGGGAAATTGGTTCATTTTTACTGCACCCTTGCTTATTGTGTTTTTGTGTCGTAAAAGTCATCCTTTGCCTAACAGGGGTTGGGCCAATCCGCCTCTTCCCGTATCTGTCCATCTTAATCTAGGATTTCCTGAATCTCTTCTGCCTATAGGTATGTAGTATTGTATCCTTTTGCGAATCCTTGAGCTGTCCATGTCCGTAGATGTTCCTCCAAATTTCTTCTGTGTTCTATAATTTTATCCTTTATTGCAAATATATTTAGTTAATTTTTACGTATTTCTTGGTTTCTAACTTTATCCAATATTATGTGTTCTAATAATGCTGTTAGGAATTTCATTTTTCTCTCGTACCGCCCAAGATTCACTACCAAACAATAGAACAGGCACCGCCATAACTTTATAAAGCTACAGTTGAGAATTAACCCGTATTGTTTTTAACTTTGTTTTTAGAGTGCACACATTAACAATAATTACTAAAATTTGGTTTGTCTTCCAAGACGATTTTAACTCTTATCGGGTGTTACCCTGGAATTCCAAGACCTTAAAACCTTGATCCAAGATCTTTACATACCTTATGCAACTTATAAATTTATTTCTGTGTTTTGTACAATTATTAAATCATTTGCGTAGGCTAAAACATTAAGAGTACTTCCTATTGGTTAATTCCCTGCATTTACCTTTAGTGTAAGATGTATTGCGCTTTAAAGAGGTACCTTAGTACAACCGTTTTGTGCATTTTATTATATGCTTGAGGTATCCAAGTTTCTTCAATATCTCCCATAGTTTCTCCTACCAACTTTGTCAAATGCTTTCTCCAGGTCTATGAACGTAAAAAATGTAGGTAAGTTATACCTATGTGAAAATTGTTTTCCCACATACTAATGTTGCATGATATTCTTTCATTGTAGTTTATACACGTATTTACGTAGCCCTGTAAAGCGAAGAACTGTTCCAACTTAGCGTTTTCATGTTTAGTTTTGTATCCTAAAAATTATTGTCACCCCAATAAAAAAAATCTGATGTGTTACACTCACATGACTTTCTCTACTCTTGTACAATCTAATTTTACAAACACCTATTCTCCATATGCTTCATGTTAATCGAGATATCGAGATGTCAATCTTATTGGTAGTTTTCTTGTAGATGCAAGGGAAATATGGTAGCTTTTAAGCGATAGTCAAATATTTTAACGCTGGTTGCTATGTGGCGCATTCCATTCTCTTTGCATGTCCAGGACATAAAAAAATGAATAACGCATTTGAGAAAAAGTATAAGTATTGGAAAATTTAAGGAAATAACAAGCAATATCTCGAAAACAGTTCACTCAACAAAAACAATGTATATGACATAAGTTGTGTATTTTAACGCGATCTACATTTTTTGTGTAGTAAAATTTTGTCTATCTCTTATGGTTTACCAGTTATGCAAAAGTCGTTCACAATGAAGAATACTTTTGGAGACATTCCCAGAAAATTCGAGATATACATTTCATTTCTCATGACATTATCTTAAACATATGATATTTTCATCAAAATCGTTAGAGCCATTTTTGAGAAAATTAAAATTTTCGAAAAATCTTCCATGTAAAGGGTAGTCTGGGGTGGGGGGATTTTCTTGAAAACCTTCGTGTCGCATCTCTGGAAGATACTGAACCTAAATACCAAGTTTGGTGCTTATCCGACTGTTCGTTTTTGAGTTATGCTGTTCACAGACACACACACACAGACACACACACAGACACACACACACACACACACACACAGACACACACACGGACATGTTTCCAAAAATGCTTTTTTGGATTCAGGAGGTCTCAAAACATGTATTTCCGGCGAAATCTCGGTATCGAATTTTTGGGTGGAATGCAATACTTCCCCTACTTACTATACGTAGTAGAGAAAGTAAAAATTGAAATGCAATTTAATTTTTTAATTCATTGATTTTCTGACCAATTAAAAGCTACATAATTAAATCAAGATAACTGGAGCTGCAAATAATTACAGAAAAATTCCTAGGTCCATTCGTTTTTAATATATTACCAATAAAAACCACTGTTTCTTATAACAGCACTAATTGAATTCTCGAGTAGTGATATTTGGTTAATTTTTAGGCAGGTAAAAGGATATAAATTATATAAAGAAATATTGAGGCTTAAAACCCAAGTTAAAAGTCATTTTCAGATCAAGATAAGCCAGCATGAAGATTTATTTACAAACATTATCAAATGTGGCGTGTTTGGAATAAGAGTTTCCAGTCATTGTTTTTAAATCTTTAGCTTCCTTTGATAGCCTTTCTGATTATCTGTATTAGTTGCTTTATGAAATATTTTAAGCACTTATTACTGAGTTGTTGTAATAGAAACAACTGTGTGGCTTTAAAGAAGTAAATGAAACCCTTTTGTTTTGGGGTGAAATCGCTTTTTATATACGTTTTGGTAACATTTCCAGAGACGTAAGTAACAAAAAAAAAAACAAAAAAAAAACAAATAATCAAAAAAACCTGATGTGATGCATCCACATGCTTTTCTCTTCACATTCTTCAACAAACTATTCTTAAAAAGCCTATTCTTCTATCTGCTTATGCTAATCAAGACAAATATTTAGAGAATGATTTTATTAACTACAGATTTCTTTGTAGGTACTAAGGGATAAGGGGTTAAGGTTAGTCTTAAGCGATACTCAAATTTGTAAGAACGGTCGCTATAAGATGCCTTTTTTTAAATCCCGTTCTCTTTATATGAATGCGAATAGAGATTTTTCAGTTGAAAAAGCATTTGGTAATTCAAACATATAATCAAGAATCTTTAGGAAATGGTTAAAACCACAAGAGGTTTAATTTGACATAACTTGTGTGATTTAACGAGATCTATAATTTTTGTATAGTAAGTTTCTGTCTGTTTTATACGATTTCTAAGTTACAAAAAATTATTTAGAATGCGAACCACTGCACAGTTATTGCCAGATAATTTAATATAAACGTGTTAAGTGTCTTAAAATATAGTAGTTTAATAAACAGTCCTAGAGCCGGTTTTGGAGACGTTTAAGGGGCCTCAATACATGTATTTCAGTTGAAACCTCAACCTCAATTTTTTGGGTAAATGCACTTCCTCTTACCTAATATAGGTAGAAGTAAAACGCAAACAAAGCACGAAAAATAAACAGATAATAAAAATAATATTGTATCTTTGTTCTCGAGTATTAAACGAAGAAATCCGAATTCAGAAAGGAAAAATAGCATTCAAGGTTCTACATTTTTCACAATTACAGTCCGCACTTGTTTTCGTATTTGCATACTAATCCGGTAGTTACAAACCGGATTTGTCAGACTAGGGAATAAATATGTAAATAAAATCAATTGTAGGTACTTGAGGGAATAAAACAGATAAAAAATTACACCAACTGACCAACAAAGATATTTTAGAAACCCTTAATATCCAAACCGCTGAAGCTTTAACACATTTTACATTAGCGCCTTTAAATGATACCCTTATTAACTTAAATGGTCTTACTAGTTTATTAAGCAGTGTAAATTACCAACATTTGGGTGTTGCACTTGGGATTTTAAATTTAAAATGTCCTTTACACCGCAACCACATTAATATCTTTTACCCTCCTACTTAGAAGACATTAATTTCTCTCTTCGCTTCTTATAAATTATACAAGTGTGGTATTACAAGTATGAATTACATAAAATAAAACAATGGTTTGATTATTAACAACACAAATAATTTGCTTTATTTCTCCTTGAAAATTAAGCCAATAGAATTACGCTGCATGGCAGTATGAATTATTCCCACCTGAGACTGGACGCACGCTTAATTATGCCAAAATATAAACTCAGATGTATGGCACTAAATGTGTGCGTGAGGGACCAACGAAAAAAAGTTACGTTCACATAACTTTCTCCACTCATCATTCAACAAACAATTATTACAAAAGCTTCTTCTGTCTGCTCCGTGTTAATCGAAACAAATATTCCAGAAGTGGATTTATTGCACATTTCGTTAAAGGTAAATGGGACTGGGAAATAGGGCTTAAGCAATAGCATAATCCTTTAAGAGTGGGATATGTGAGGAATTATTGTATTTCTTTGCATGGAAAAAAAAGAATAAGGTTTTACCTCTAGAGAAAAGTATAAATAAATATTTGAAAAATCAAACCAACAAAATGTATCGGAAATGATTAATGTCACAATAAATTTATTTCACAGAAATTGTTCATGCCACACTACCGTTTACTTATTGCCGTTTAGTAGTGGTAACAACTATAACCTTTGTCTCCACGTCGCTGATGAAAGCTCTCATATATGTAAACGTCGTAGCTGTCATTCAGTTTAACCTCACATGCAAATATTTATTCACCTCTGCCTCTAGAAGACCGAATTATTTGTAATTGGTTTAGCTTTCCTTGTGTGCCAATCGCAGCGAAGCTCTTTCATAGAGGGGTATCCGAACAACCCTTTCATTCCACACAATCATAAACATCGTTTATATATGTCTGAATTGTTTTCAGGCCAGTCATATAGACAACTGATTACGGCTAGGTGGAATATAAAGTTGGTTACCCGAAGGTACCTTACGGAGAGAAAAGTACTGGCGAGCCATGGGAATGGGCCACTTTTTATACACGGCAGTGCATTTAGTAGGGAAAGAAATTAAAGTCACAGCAATAAGCAGACTGACATGTTGGGATCTACTGGCTGACCATAGAAACTGGGAAAACATGAGCAATTCCATGGCTACACTACTTAGATTAAATTTGTTCATTTAATCAGATAAAATTGATCTTGGCGAAAAACTAAATTAACAGAGAATTTCTTTAGTCCAGTAAAAAGGAGTTTTGTATGTTGGATCTACAAGTTCAACATAGGAACTGGATAAACATGGGAAATTTCTTGGCTAAGTTGCACGAAACCATATGAAATTATTTCACTGAATAGGATAGAATTAATGTTTTTTCCTTTTAAATTTAAGTTGTATCTTAAATATACATGTAGGTACCGTCAATGACCCATGCATAAAGTATTTGTATAATAAATTTCATAAGTCATAAAAATCCTTTATCCATATATACCCCAAATTCATATTCTTAAATTTTTTGCTCTATATTTGAATCAATGAATTTCTTTATGCTGTCAGTAGAAGACATTGTTGCAGAAAAATAATTTTGGAGGCGAAAACCTCCGTGTGAATTCCTATAATATTGTATAAATGGGATATGTTAGTTTCTACAATTATTTAGGTTGTTGAACTCTGAAGCATTCAGAATGACTGGCGTTGTTAAAAATGCTACGACTTTGTCATTTATTTAAAATTATAATATTGTTAAACCGGTAGGCAGTAAGACTTAGTCAAACATGTTTAAAATAGATATGTCAAGTTGCAATTTTCAATACCATCTTCATCAAGAAAGGGCAATCCAATGATGTACACTGTCGTGCATAAAAAGTGGGCCATTCCCCTACATCGCCATAGTGTTTTTCTCTGTAAGGTTTCCACCTTTATTCCATTCCGCCGGTATCAATTCTCTACGTGATTGGCCTGGAAAGGAACACAGGGACATACAAACTAATGAACGATGGTTATAATGTATGTGGAATGAAGGGTTGGTTCTGACATCATATCTATGAAAGAATTTCACCACAGTTGGTACACAAGGAAAGGCTAAACCAATTACAACATAATTCGGCCTTCTAGAGGAAATGGTGAAGAATTGTTTGCATGTGTGGTTAAAAACTGACACATACGACATTTACATATATAAGGGCTTCCATCAGCGACATGGAGGCGAAGTTAAATAAAGTTGTTGCCGCTACTAAATGGCGATAAGAAAACCGGTATTAAGAAAACGGTAGTAAGTATAAACGGTATAAAGTTTAATTTTTAATGTTATCCTTCGGCCATACTTTGCGAGAGGTAAAGTACTCTGCCAATCGAATAGTTAGAATTATGCTCGAAAAACAGAGGTGGTCTCTCTGGTAGGTGGTGGGACTAGATTTTGTCAGTAACAACATAAGCAGTTGCGCTCAATTATAGACCACATTTTATGCACGTCACTATACTTTAACCACTTTGCTATTTCGCTCTCACCAGCAGTAACTGCTTAGAGGTTAAAGTCGCTGCATTCTGATTAGTCAGTCAGCCGCCCCTTTCATATCTTCATTACGACGGAAGTTGACGATGTCTGTCAATCCTCAGGATTAAATATAAGACACTGTGCTAAACGGAAAGCTCAATTTCGGGTTTTTAGGAATTCACATATCAATATTCTTACAACCCATAAACATATAGGAATTCACAGCACCCGATTTCATTGGCTGAAGATTTCTCCAAGCTTTCTTCACTCCTCATAACTGGCAAATATCTAGGAGATACTCTAGACTAAGGCCTGGAAAATTTCCTTTTTAATTGTGACTTTACTTCATGTATCATCAGTGTCCGACTGTGATGAGTATACTGTAAGAATGGGCATTAAGAACTAATCTTTAAAAATAGAACATTTCCTCAGTTGTACGTGTGTGTAAAAATTATTGCTATTGACTCATGCTGGTCTTCTTCTAGGTAATTACAGTGGAACGTTCCTCATTGTTAAGTAACGCATGCTTGAAACGAAATAAATGTATCCACAAAAAATGGGATAGCCGTGGTAAAATACAGAATTAAGTTAGGCAATGAAATGAAGTTTTTAGTACAAGTTTATTTATGTTAAAGAAAATATTCGTTCACACAATGCGCTGAATGAAATTAGGCTTTTTATAGTTGTCAAAAGCATAGTCATAGCCTTAGTTACGCCACCATGTATTCTCTTATCGAAGCACAGACAAACCTGTGAACGGCTCAATAAACGGTCACTTTTCCTTTGAAACTGATTAATTTACCCATAAAGCTTATGCTAATATTCCCTCCCTTTAACGGCCACCTTACAACGTGGTCAGTGGCCACACACATTTCACAAAAAGACCTGAATTATACGGCCGGTCACATTCACAACCACTACGAATACAGTACAGTATATACTTTGCTCACCCCTGAAACCGTCACAGAGTAAGTCTGTTGGGCGCGTGAGATAAAGTGCGGTTTACTATTACAGATTCTGTAAATATGCAAGCACTGGACATCTGTGTGGGTCACATTAGATCGGTTTTCGCCACAGTATCGAACAACAAACTTGCCGATACTTATGTTTTTGTATATTGTTACTATACTGTTAAACTTTTGACAGATTGAGTTCAGTTGTATTCGGTCAGTGAATGTGTTAAGAAGGATATATGTGATAAGCCAAGAGTTGCTTTAACTTTGGAAGAAAGGACGAAATTGATTCTCGAAAGTGAGAAATATACTTCTGCTAGGAAACTTATTTCTGTCATTCTGTATAGTATGTCTGTTCCATTACTCTTGTTCGCAAAGCAATTTCTAATATTAGAAGAAAATTAATACTAATAAGAAAATGAATACTAATATGCTTAAGTTGAACTTTAACAAATTCAGTTAATTTTGGAAACATAAAGTCTGCACATAAATAGAGTGGCCCAAAGGTATACAGCACAGTATACAGCACAGATTGGAAATTTTGTTTTTAATCGAGTTTGGGAATGGTGGATGTCCACTAATAAAAAATGGCCCACTACTAATGTTTTTGTTTGTACAGATTACTACGTAAGGGGTTTCCGATAATGTATTGTCTTCTATGTCAGTTAAATGAGGAGTAATTAACTCAGCCAATATGTTTGTCTCTTATATAGTAGGTCCTGCTGCAGTTAATCATGTAATGAACAAGGCCTCTTGCTCGATTTCGAATATTTCATAACCTCAATTTAGTGGTCACCTGTACTAACGGCCATTTTCCCTAAGGATGGTTGGTGACCGCTTTAGGCAGACTTCACTTTAGTTGGAAACCAACTCGCTCCTTTAGTTTACAAAAATGGGAGCCGGCAGCCTAACAATACACAAAACTTTCTTTACTTCAATATCTCAGTGGAAGCTTTAAGTGTAATCTCCTTTTTTGTACCACTTTCGAGACTGTTCCACATGTATGACCTTAGCAAGATATGGACGAATAACGTTTAAAAACTCCTTGGATATCAACCAAACATGGTTTGATTGCAGGCTAATTATCGCACCAAAGGAAGCGATAATCATTATCCAATAATTAGGCCCCCATCAGTTTTTTTCTTCACTACGTATAGTAAGTGGAAAAGTATTGTATTCCGCCAAAAGTTCATTCCGAGGTTCAACCGGAAATACATGTTTTGAAGTGTCCTTAATCCAAATAAAGCAATTTTGGAAACATGTCCGTGTGTATGCCTGTGTGTCTGCCTGTGAAGGGCATAACTCAAAACCGAAAAGTAGGATAAATACCAAACTTGATATTTGAGCTTAATATCTTCCAAGGATGCGACATGAAGATTTTCAGCAAAATCCTCCCACCCTAGACTATCCTTTATATGGAACATTTCTCGAAAATGTTTATTTTCTCAAATTTGGCTCTAACGATTTTGATTTAAATGTCACATGTTTAAGATATTTTCATGGCAAATGAAATGTCTATTTGAATTTTCTGGGAATGTCCACAAAAATCCCCTTCATTCTGAATGACTTTTGCATAATTGGTAAACGTAAGAGACAGACAAAATGTCACTACAGAAAAAAGGTAAATCTCGTTAAAACGCGAAATTTATGTCACATACATTTTTTGTGAACCATTTCCGAGGTACTTCTTGTTATTTGTTTGAATTTTCCAACTCATGCTTTTTCTCCAATGGAAATTCGTTATTGTTTTTTATTTTCTGTGTTCTGGACATGCAAAGACAATGGAACGCTCCACATAACGACCAGCTCTTAAAAGATTTGACTATCGCTTAAAGCCTACCACATTCCGCTTGCACTACAAGAACATTAGCAGAAGATAATTTCTGCAAATGTTTATCTCGTAACATGAAGGAGATGGAGAATAAGCGTTTGTAAACATAGTTTGTACAAGAGTAGAGAAAGTCATGTGAGTGCAACACATCAGATTTATTCCGATTATGCTAGACTCAGAGCAAAATGGGGGCTTTGGTCAAGTTACAGTTAGGGTTTGCATTTTTATTCGATGCTTTACATAGCAATGCATTGTTTCTTACTTCAGCAGTCGGTGCTAATGGCACAAAAAGCGACGATTAGGGATTCTCTTTTAAGTAGGATATAAGTAGAAATTATTTTTAATGCGTATACTTGTATGCAGTTTATTGTTGGATAGTCATACAAATATTATCCCAAGTTGCGAGCTTATTCAGATAAGATTAGTTTCGATAACCTCAAAATCTCTTGTTATATTACTTATGAAAATGTATTTTGATAAATGTATGTACACTAAACACTATAGGCTGTTTACGTATAGTTTAAGATAAATGTTTAAGGTAATATATTTCTGCATCCAAAAATTACAAGGGAGGTTCGACAATCACAATTAATCCATTTTAATTAATGGACGCTTTAGTTCATTGTAATCCGCTGATCATAGCACTGTTAGTCATGCGTTGCTTAAATATAGAGTTTTAATGTTCAAAAACTTTAAAAATACTTTTTTGGCAAGTGGTACTAAAAGTAAAGGTTCTAACACGAGCAACTCATACTAGAACTTGAAGATTATAATACTCAGTGGTATAATATTTTGGTAACACTCTATTGTTACCACTCTTGTGTCTTGCAATGGAAATTATATGTATTAAGCGAAGATCTTGTAATCAGTGGGCTATCAATTCCAATGCTGCTTCCTCTTCACAAGGAATTATTATTACAAATTCTAAATATTGAGCAATCAACATTACAATTACAACAAAGGAATGACAATAATAGTACTACTAATAACAGTAATGTTAAACCTATATATGTTTATTAATAAAATTATTGTTATACCTATGATTATGTAGGGTAATGTCACGAACGGTGCTATGAAGGTAAAGCAACGAAGGTCAAACAACAATAGATTAGAGCTCACTATTGCGTATGTCCGAATGTATACTGCTATTTCCACACAAATTTCAAGTAGATACTTCGTAATTTAATATTCAAAGATGTCTAAATCGTAATTTACGATAGCACATGTTAAAAGTGAAATTTTAACACTTGTATCATAAATGACTATTTCCCACAAATCAACAGATCAAGCAGGAGTCGATGCCCTCTAATGTAATGCGTCATTTGATCACTTACCGACCTGCTGCTGCTTCTACTGGCTCTGAGCTTAAGCTCCTGTTGCGCAGTTGAAGCTCTGGAATTCGAGGAGCGGGAGGTAGTGACTACCCAATGTACGGACGGGTTAGCTTTTGATCTGTTGTAACCTGAATGTAGTGAGCAATGGATTTGATTAGTAGCATAGTTGCTCGGATCGGAACGCGCAACATGCAAGATTCGCTTGGTAAGCTAAAGCCTTCTTTCGCTTTTGAGTTACTCTTTCTTATATTTCACTCTATGGAAAATAGCCTTCATAGAATACATGTGCATTTTTCTCACCATCGGTTCCAATGCGCGATACCGTTGGATACAGAAAAATTCTTCATCTTCCGATTATTCTTCTCCTTCTTCAACCATTTTGTTGCTAGGTGTTGAGGTCGCCTGTTTCCGTCCACGTCCTTCATACACATTTTTTGCCTATTTATTATTTTATGTCGCTTTAACTATGTCGTCATATTGCGAAGATATGTATGGAGGTACCTTGTGGATCGGTATGTGGCGGACAGTTAGCTTTCTAGGTCCCAGAACCATAACATCTTACTACGTCACATGTCCATAGAGGCATGCGTACAACAAATATACCTCTACTTCCACACGTGCCGGCCAGATGACGTAGAGTGCCATCCAGTCTATATGCCTTCATCTATTGATAAATGGCAGAGAATTCGTTTTACCATCTATTTTTTATGATTAATTTTGTTTTACTCTGAAGTGGAACTTTGGGTCGTGGTATTAAGTATCTAATATGGTATGTACCTTGGCGACTGAGGGAAACCACCAAAAAAGCCAGATCGGCCCCAGGATTTGAACCCGGGATCTCCCGAATGCGGTACACAGACGTTACCGTTTAAGCATGCCGCTATATACACATTGTTTTTATTTCAAGCTTTGTTTTCCTTCGCCTTTGTGCTATTCCTTTTATTGTGTTTTCTCATTCAATTCTTAGTCTTTCTCTTCCTGTTTTTCCTTCTACTCTAATCTCTGCTGCCTGGTTAATTTTCCTTTCCTCCGTCCTTCTGTAGACATGCCCAAAACACTTCAGTTGTTTCTCTTCTATAACTTCAGTTATTGATTTCTTTAATTTTACTTCCTTTAATTTCTCATCCTATACCTTCTAGTCTTTCACACACTCTTCTTAAGTATTTCATCTCTAATGCTGTTACTTTGCTTTCATGTTTATCTGTTGTGTCAAGCTTTCTGCTCTGTTTTAAACCACTTAGTCGTTTCTCTTCTATAACTTCAGTTATTGATTTCTTTAATTTCTAATCTTATCCCTTCTAAGACTTTCCCACAATTCTTCTTAAGCATTTCCATATTGGAAAATTGACTTCATTATTCTTTTATATGTCTATATTTTCGCTTACTATAGATCGTACTTACAACAACCAGAGGAAGTTTTGTATTCCATTCAAAAATTCGATATCAAGGTTGCACAGAAATGCGTGCTTTAAGGCTTCCAGCATCAAAAAATAACATTTTCGGAAAAGGCCTGTGCGTGTGCGTGTGCGTGTGCTCGCGCGCGCATCTGTGGTTTAAGCTATTTTTATGACAAATAAAACCTATATCTCGAGCTTTCTGGAAATTGTCTGCGAGGGTTTCTGTATTCTGAATTAATTTTATACAACCGGTAAACCGCAAGAGATAGACAAAACTTTATTAAACAAAAAACATAGATCTCGTTAAAGCACACAATTTATGTCACATAAAATGTTTTTACTGTCTCTGTGGTCTGCTGGTTAGCATGCTAACCCTAAGTCCAGAGGTCCCGGGTTTGATTCCTGGCTAGAGGGTGGTAATATTTCTTTTAGCCAATATTAATCTCCATGCTCCCTAGAGTCTAGAAGTGTGAATTAGAGTGTGAATGTGTGCGAACTTAATGTAGGTAATAACCAAAAGTAATACCAATCCTAAGCTAGACACTGTAAGCGAGTGAAAATCATTGCTAATGAGAAATTGTTTGTTCCAAGTGCAAAAAAAAAGGGCTGCCGATATGGCCTTAGATTTTAAAGGTCGCATATAAATGGAGCATAAAAATGTTTTGTAGCATTAACCATTTCCGAGACATATTTGTTATTGGTTTAAATTATAAAAGACCTTATACTTTTCTCAAATGCAAATCGCTATTCCTTTTTTATTATTTATTTAGTTAGTTATTCCTTTCTTTTTCGTTTTCATGAAGAAGAACAAATTTGAAAGCTTCATTTAGCAACCGATATGAAAAGATTTGACTATCTTTGTAACTTATTGATTCTTCCGCTTATGTGTAAGCGGATAATGAAGGTTTATCTGTTTTAACAAGAAACAGATGGAAGAAGAAGATTTTGTAAGCATAGTTTGCGCAAGAATGAGTAGAGGTCATGTCTTAGTCTTTATGCTAATCTATTTTTTCCAGACTATTGCGTTATTTATTTGGCAGTATGATTGTGCTGAGTTTTTACTTTCGTTGTGTATTTATAGTGAGTAGAGAAAGTATAGTATTCTACCGAAAAATTCGATGCTGAGATTTCGTCGGAAAACATGTTTTGAGGTCCACTGAAACTAAAAAAAGAAAGCAAAATAAGTTTTAGAAAAACGTAGATAAACGCAGAAAAAGGTCCGAAAGCACTTGGTTTGAGGCCCACTGAACCCAAAAGGAATTATTTTTAGAAAAAAAGGCTCTTGGAGGTGTCTGTAAATAACATAACTCTAAGCCAAAATCCCGGATAAATACCAAAGTTGGCATTTAAGTGCTGCATCCTCAAAAGTTGTGACAGAGAAATTCAAGAAAAGCTCCCTAACCCAAAATTACCCTTTACATAGGAAACATTTAAACAGTTTTGATTTTCCGAAAATGGCTCTAACGATTTTAATATAACGCCATATATTTAAGACATTTCCATGGCAAATGTACTACACATCTTAAATTTTCTGGGAATACCCCATGAAGTACTACTCATTTAAGAGGAAGTTTATAGTATCGTTTCCTATAATGGGCTTACCATAGGATATAGACAAAGCTTTACTACACAAAAAGGTAGATCTCTTTAAAGCAGATAATTTATTTAAAATACTTTTTCTGTGACTTCAGCCATATCTAGATATACGTTATTATTAGTTTCAATTTTTCAGTACTTTTGTAATTTTTTAAGGTACAGTCGCTATTCATGAAAGAGCATGTTTCTCGCGATGTCATGGAAGAGCACAGAATTTCAAGGCCCGCATATACAGACATATGATTATTGACTCTGCCCTCTGTAATCTCCATGGACCTACAACGAAATGTGTAATATAACTATTCCTGCAAAGGTTTATTTCGATTAACATGCAGTAGGTAGAAAAGTAAACCTTCGTAGGAATATTCATAAAACGTTAAGATCTTCCGAGCTGAAAGGCTGGGTAAAGTTATTTACATGTGACGTTTCGGTCATCTCTTTGGTTGCCATTTTCATAAGACCACGTCTTTCTAGCCCAGAAGATTTTATTATTTTATGATTTAACTCCGGCCGTGAAACACTTCGTACTTATTTCGTTGGAATAGTTTGTGATACCAACATAAAAATAAATGAGAGTAGGTAGAGAATGTTATGTGAAAGTAACACATCAGATTTAATATTGCGTTTAATATCTCCTGTTCTACTCTACCATCACTACAAATAATGGTACCCAAATCTTAAAACTTTCACTCTCTCTAGCACCCTTACTGTTACATTTAATTACGGCAAACTTCGTGCATTCATATAGAGACCATTTTGGCAAAATGGTTTGGTAAACCGGTTATGAGAGTCCTTTTGTTACCACACGTTGTTAATTTAGTACTATCGCTATATTACTTTGTTGCTACTTTAACTAATGATTCGTACAGGTTCAGTCTAATTTTGAAAATTACATTATACGCATGTGTGCATTATTTGCCAGGGAGCGAAGTATATCAGTATGTCTGCTTTTTAATTTACAATAAAGTTTAAAGCGAGGTGCCCGTGGTAGCTTTATTTGTGAGGTTAACGTTGGAAAACGAGTATTTGTTTGCTAATTTTCATAAACCATGTTGTAATCTAAACCTGATTTATACTTTCAGTTGTATTTTAGAACTGCTTAATTACTGCTTTGGCGTATTTTCAAGTTTGTATTTACGTAAATCCTTGTAAATATCCCCGTGTGTTCTTGCTTTATTAGGAATGTTTAACTGTATGTATAATTGTTTTACCATCACAAGTGGTTTGCTATTAAAGTGAACTTTCCTTAATTGTTCTTATATTGATATTTTACGTAGTTTATGGCGTAAGCCACTGCTTGTTATATGTGTAAGGTTCAACTCTGTAGCCCAGATCTTATGATTAGTCTTTATCACAGCAATATTAATATTTAGATTGCTTTAATGTACACTTTTGCTAAAAATTTAATTCGAAAATCAGTGCAGGCATTTGGAGAGTGTATGATATTCATTGATGTTGGCTAACCCATAAATTTGAACGGTCTGTTTTGAACTAGTTTCAACCTTTATCGCTACGTAAAACATTTTTTTACTAAATTTTACCATAAAATCTGCAAAATATTTTGTCAGACTGCAGTTTGAGGAAAGCAATAAAGACCTATTTAAACTATAGTTTCAGTAATAGTTAAAAACTTACCAACTATTACAACCATATGACCTATAACCTCTGAATTTAACTTATCCCTTGAAGCTTGGCATGTTTATTCTTTATACTGAAGTTACGTAATATACATTAGAAGTTAAGATGATTACTGATTATTGTTAAGTAACGCTCTGAAGAAATTGATACAACGTATCGATATGTAAACATTTCCAAGAGTAGCAACTTGCAACAATATCAAAGCTTTGTTAATGTTTTCCAGTACAGATTACTTATTGTATTTTTGTTAACCGTTTCTAGATAAGGTAAAATATAATTTTGTTATACAAAAACTCGTATTAGCTCATTTGAGTTAAACAGCCTGTGCTCATGATTAGAAGAACTCCTCTGGGAGCATTCTTAGGTGTGTTTTTAGGCCCAATTTCTGATTACTTTACTCGTATAGGTTTTGCATCTATGGATTTATCTAAAGTGTACAATGTTCAACAATAATCGTAACCAATCATAAGCACTTCAGTAACAGTCGTGTGGTTCAAACTGGCACAATGAGCCATTTGCTATTATTAAGTTTAGTATAAGCTAGACTGCTATATTTTTATGCATGCTTTGTAAAGAACATCTGGTTGATAATTGTAAATAAACTTTCGTTGGAAACTGTGATTTTTCATGTTAGGTTGTAATTAGGACAGTATTGTTACTTAATGTTGACCATAACAGAAGATGCAGCATAGTAATCTCCTTTCCATTAGACAGATTTTATTGGAGGAAATAGTTACAAAAGACAGGAATTATGTTGGTCTGTACTGCATAAACTACACATATGTAAATGTTGTTTATATAAACATAACTATCCACTAGTATAAGTTATGGTATCGATTCTCACAAACGCATTGTAAACAATGATTCAGAAATAATGAAGGAAGGTGGAACAGAACATATTCAAGGAATGTACATGTGACAGCATTACCAGATGTAATGAAGAGGAAGTCATACAGGTTTATATATATAAATAAAACAATTCATAAGCACAGCGAGCTTTTATAGAGATAAAAAGAGGCCTACAGAAACTAGAGCAAGGAACGTTAGAGCAAATATTATGTTAGTAAACCAAATAGTTCTCTCACAAATCTACAAATGATTGGTGCCAATTGTGAACTTGAGTGCAGTTATATAACTGTCTCCAAACTACATAATGAATGTAGTTTCCATAATGAATGACTAAAGCCACTAAAATCCGTGATTTTAATTATCCTAAAACCAAACTTTGGTCAAAAGGATTGATTTTGCTCGGTGAAACTCACCTGTTAGAGAAACTTTGACGTAAAAATTTGTCACTGCACAATTAATTATCTGCATTCACGTATAAGGTAAATTTTGGTTTCCATGTTGTGGTATTATTCAATCTGTATGTGAATATTTTTATTCAATACAGTAGAATACCGATGGAAAGTCTTTATTTCAGAACTTCTGTTATTCTTCATAGTGAAGTATATTAAGGTACCAAATACGTACAGGTTGTGTGTGCTCTCATTGTATTCGTCCCGTTTATAGTCTCTAAAAGTATAAAGCCGGATATTGTATGCTTTCAGAAATGAAAGTCTGCCGAATTAAGTTACTTTAATAGCCCTTAATAAAGGATATAGGAAGTTTCCAATTACGTACGTCCTTTTCTGCCCAGTGATGGTATGCGGGGAAAGGAACATAACGGTGGTATACCCATATTTGGCACAAATGCAACATTAGGGGATTATAATAACCTGAGACAAAAACTTAATTAATACTTTTAGCTCGACATGAACTTCAAATTATAAAAATGAATGAACCTCTAATAGCAGAACAGCAAACCAGCCTTGGAAAGGAACTCTCCCACTATTGTTGAAAGCAGTGGCAGACCAAGTGATCCGCAACAAATGAGATTGGAGAGTTCCAAACTTGTGTCTGTTAATTGGTAGCTTTAAGTCTGAACAAATGTGCGTAGATATTAATGTTTAGATGATAAATTTTGCAAATACAGAGAGGAATTCTATGAATAAGTGTAAGAAAAAATTCCAGAATCTATGCCGCCCATGTTAATATTTAAACTTTAAGCTTATTACTGTCTTTACTAGTAAAGTAAGTAGAGCAGCATTGTATCCCAACCAAAAAATTCAATGTCGAGATTTCAGTGAATATGCATGTTTTGAGAACAACTGAGCCAAAAAGGGGCATTTTTTAGAAGAAGGTCTACGTATGTGTGTCTGTGGAAAGCATAACTCAAAAATAAATACCAAATTTGGTATTAGGCTTAGCATCTTTCAAAGATGCGACTCAAAGATTTTAAAGAAAATCCCCACCCCAAACTGTCGTTTACATGGAATAGTTTTCGATACTTTGGATTTGTTCAAAATTGGCTCTAACGATTTTGATTAAAATACAATATTATATTTATGATACATTACAAATAGAATTCATGTATAGGGTTTTCTGAGAATATCTTGTGAAGCTTTATTCATTTGGAAGGAATTTTGTATAAGAGTAGGCTTACACATTAGGAGGAGTCTCCAGAATTCTGGAGCAGAGCACCGCAAGTAGGCCGCAACGGCCCTGTGTGTTTCTAACACTACTCCAGGGAGTGACGAATGAGGGTGTAATCAAAACGGCGACAGGATCCGGACGACGATGTGCCTAGCAAGGACCGGGTCCCTAACCATAATTTTATATGCTAGTAAACCATAAGAAATAGATAAAGCGTACTGCAGAAAAACGTTGATGTTTTTAAAGCGCGGATTTTAAATAAATAGCATTATGTGGCACTAGTCATTCTCGAGATATCCGTTGTTATTTGTTTGAATTTTCAATACGTTTTATGTTTATGAAGTACTATCCCTATTAAATTGTTTGTTACGATGTCATGAAAAGAGCATGGAATAACGAAATATGTCATTAAAGTATTTCTGCAAAACTTTACCTCAATTAACATGAAATAAATAGAAAAAATTGCATGTATTACATTCACGTGATTTTCTCTGCCCTCTATTGTTTATTAGTGAGTACACAAACTATTCTTACTAAATTTTCTTTCACTATCGACTTCATTTTAATACAAATAAACCTTTGAAGAAATATTTACATTACACATTTCGTTATAGATACAAAGGGAACAGTGATAGCCAAATGTTTAGGAACTTGGTGCTATTTGCCGGCCTTAAATCCCATACGGTTTCCATACATTCGCGAGAAACAACTGAACATTGACAGGAGTTTAAAGAATGACCAAGTAACGAACAATTCGAACCGTAGGCTGACCCAGTAGCTCAATCGGTAGAGCAACTGCCTGCTGTGCGAGGGATCCTTGGTTCGATTCCCGGCTGGGGGTGGGAATTTTCCTCCAGCCAAGATTAATCCCTAACCTATCCAGAGTCAAGAGCTAGAAACTGGACGACAAGAGAATAGGGCACCATTGACAATAGGCAATAAGTTCCAAAGAAAAGGCCGCCAATAAGACCAAGTAGTTAAAGGCGGAGTATAAATGGAACCAAAAAAAATCGAACTATTAATAACGGATACGTTTTATGCCACGAAAAGTTATTTGAAATAAATCATGTTTTAAAGAGATCTACATTTCCTGTGTAGTAAGTTTTCGTCCATCGCTTAACGTTTTATAGTTATATAAGACAACAAAATTCCTTCTGCATGAAGAGGCCTTCAAAGGCTATTCACAGAAAATTCAATATATACATTTTATTTGTCATTTAAATATCACTAATGTGTGCTATTTAAAATAAAAATCGTTAGAGCCATTTTTAGAACATCAAAAACGTCGAAAAATCTTCCATTTAAAGAGTAGGTTAGATGGGAGGATTTTCCTGCGCACGCGAAACTTTTCTAAAAATGCTTTTTATGCATTCATGGATTTCAAAACATGTATTTACCGTGAAATCTCAATATCGACTTTTGGGCGGACTGCAATACCTTCTCCATCCACTATGTACGTGGTAGAGAAAGTAAAAATACACCTAAACCGCTGTCCCGCGTTCATGTAGAACAGCCATGGCGAAACAGTGCTTCGCGAGTCAATTTGCGCTTCAGTTGACTCGCGCACTACCCCTCCGTAGCTTCACCCGCCCCTCCACCTCCTACCCATGTCAGCGTGGTCAGTACTACGTCAAACAGTGGCGGCGAGCAATGCCGCTTGCAAAGCAACGTTCGAAGAGCAGAACATTTCATGGAATGGGAGAAGTTCTTCGTTGAGGATGGTGGCAATGCAAAATGTTTAATATGTCCCAAAGCGGAGTAGTGCAATTCAACATGAAACGCCATTACAATGCTTATCATTCCGAATATGCCAAGTTACATGGTAAGTTGGGTCTGTAATTATTGTTATTATTAAACATTTTATTTAATGAGACTTTAGTTGTTATTTAAACTACAAGTCAGACTGCTAATTTTCAATATGTTCACAGGACGCGAAAGAACGCAAGAAATTTTGAAATTGATAGAAAACAATGGACCTAAACCAACTACAAAGACTCAAGCTATGGCAGAGAAAAGAAATTACGCTAGTTATATTGTAACCTGGGAAATTGCAACGGCCTTAAGACGTTTAAGGAAGGAGACTTTATTAAAACATGTTTAATTGCTGAGAATTTATGTCCTCAACAGGTCCATAATTTCGAGTGCTAGCATATTTTCAGACAAACCACTGCAAAGAAAGTTGAAGTGGTTTCTGCCGACGTAATAAGTCAGATGGATTTGAAAATGGCTGACTTTGTGAAGTTTTCTCCTGCACTGGACGAGAGTACAGATGTAACTCGCACCTCAATTGGCCACTTTCATTCGAGGTGTTGATAAGGAACCTAATGTTGAAGAGTATTTGCTCGATTTAGTCCCACTAAAAGGCAGTACTACTGGCGAGGAGATATTTAAATCTCTAAAAATTAGTATTGAAAGATATTGTTTACAGTGGTCAAAATTAGTATCAGACGGAGCAAAGACCATGGTTAGGGGAAAAGTGGGTTGATTGACAGGTTAAAACATTTTTTTTCAGTGATAAAGGTATTTCGAGCAATTTTTATGCTTGGCATTGTCTGTTGCATCAAGAAGCACTTTGTGCCAAGTCGGTTACACTACAATAGTGATGGATTGTGTTGTGAACAAAATAAAAGGAAGTGCTTTGAAACACCGACAGTTTCGAAATATGTATACTTAAAAATATGGGAGAATCATTTAAGATATTAAGTATTTGTGTGATGTTAGATGGCTTAGCAGAGGTGCAATGTTACGTCGGTTCTTCGACCTTAGAGATGCATTCCCCGGATTCATGAAAGAAAAGGCAATTTATTTTAGCTTTACATTTACATTATTCTCATATGCTTTAAGGTCATTTTATTGTAATTATATTGTTTCCTTATTTTAGGGAATGGAAATTTAGGAATTAAATAACGAGGTCTGGGTTGCGACTTAGCTTTCTTATGCGATATATGTACGCACTTAAACTGAATACTACATTTCAACGACGCAATCAAAATATTGTTGATAAGTATAGTTCAGTGCAGGCGTTCGTAAACACACTTTCACTCTGGGTAGATCACTTGAAAGAGGGGCAGGTGCACTATTTTCCATGTTTAAATCTCCTTTCAAATTTCTCCTCAGATATCACCTATATTAGTATTCTCTTAACACTTAAAAGTGAATTTTGTGATTACAAATTTCGTTATTTCAGGGTTTTTAAATATGATATATCAGTGTATGTCTATCCATTAAACATAGACGTAAGAAAGGCCAGAATCAATCTGCAAGAGGATCTGATTCATTTACAATCTGACGAAATCATGAAAGTCAGATGCAAGGATTTAATAGGAGTGGAATGCTTTAAAATCTTATGTGACAATAAATATCCGAAGCTTCGATTATATGCATTTCCATGGAAGCAATGTTTTGTACAACGTACGTCTGTGAATAGTTATTTTCCATGATTAAATTAGTAAAAAGCAAATGCAGATCCCGACAGACGAACGAACATTTTCTTGACCAGTTACGTCTAGCTGTAAACAACATAATTCCCAATTTCGAATCTCTCATTGTAAACAACTTCGGCAACGCTTAATTTATTTTAAATACAGAGTACAGGACGCCACTGAATCAGTTCGTTCTTTACCACTAACCCGCCCGCCTTCCAAATTCTCCCCCTTCCATAACTTTGTTATCCAGGTTGCATCAAGGTGCTTCGGGGCAGGCTTACAGTCTCGCCATGCCTGATGTAGAAAGTACGTCAGAGAGGACAAATAGCGTTGGTGCCCTTTTCCGAAACTATCGCAAGTATTTACTGGAAGTAACCTTATAATCATTGACCGGTGCAAATGTTTTAAAGTTGCAAATATGCTATTGCAAATGTTGTCACACTTCCAAAGAGTGATATTTTAACATACTTTCAAAGCAAGTAGAAGCGACCAAACAATATGCCTCTTTGATCTGTGTTGTAAACTTTCACTACATAAATATGGTTATGTTTATTGAAGAAGCTCCTCGTTTCATGAGTGACAAAATAAAAAAAAAATAAATAACACAATTTATCACTGTTTTAAATTCCAATTGCAGTTTAGCAACTGTGAATAATGACAAATGCATTTCAAGAGGCCTGTATGTACACGGCTGATCAACAAAGACTGAGACTGATTTTTTCCTGTAGCTTCCGTGATAGTTTCGTATCTGTAACATAAATATTTTAAAAGAGCGGGTTTTTATGTATAATGTTGGTAGGCGGAAGCACTCTCGTATTGGTAGGTTGGTAGTAATGCTCTATTTTGTAGATCCTACGTGCATTTCGCATACCAGACAATCAGGTGCTGCGTCTCTTTTCTGATGGAGGGGATGCATTTTTTAAATCGATTATCACCGGTGATGAGTCATGGCTGCATCATTATGATCCTGAAGGAAAACAAGTCAGCACAGTGTGGAAATCTCCAGGTTCTCCAACACCGAAAAAGCAAACGTTGTTCCATCTGCAGGAAAAGTGATGATGATCACATTTTTTGACTGTAATGGAAGGATTTACCAGCATGCAGTTCCCCCTCACACTACTGTTACAGCAGCATACTACACGTCAGTATTGGCTACACTGAGGAAGCACATTGCAAAGAAACGACCAGAGCTTTCTCGGACTGGGTGGCGACTTCATCATGACAATGCACGGCCTCGCGTGGCAAATCAAGTAATGCAGTTTCTGGCTCGATTCAACATTACCTGTGTACCACATCCACCTTATAGCCCCGATATTGCACCCTGTGACTTTTTTTATTCCCATCACAAAAGGTAAAGCTTATGGGTATTCGATTTGAGAACTCTGAAGCTGTGCTCAAGAAAAGTGAGGCGATTCTCAAGGACCTGACAAAGAATGGTCTGCAGCACGTGTTCAAGGGCTAGTAGAGACGCTATAAAAAGTGCATTGAAGTAGGAGGGGACTACTTTGAAAAAGATCATGTAAATATTGAATTGGAGTAATAAACATCTGTGAAAAAAATCAGTCTCAGTCTTTGTTGATCAGCCCTCGTATATTTTTCATCAGCAGAGTATTTGCATTGCTTAGCTAAACTACGATCCCCTAACATATACTTGGTAATGCATTTTTTTTCTTTCTTTGCATTGTTCACCAGTGTATCTGCAACTAATAAAAGAAATCTCTCTTCTTTGCCCTCAAAATATTGTAACTGCTACTTACGAGCAGCTGAAGTCTGTCACACTGCAGGGCAATTATGGGGATATCTCTTATACAGGCTAATGCTTGCCAGGATAAAGGTCTCTCTCAACCGTGTATTTACAATGTCCGTTGACCCGTGTGTCATATCGAGAGCTGCGTTTGAGTATTAACTACTTGTCTTACCTTATCATTGTCTTGCTTCTTGACATATCCTGGTGGAGGAGTGGCGAGAGTGGAGGACAGCACTAAGATGATAGTATTCAGATAGAGAACTCTCTGTAACATGACAGTTGTCTGATATTAGATGAAGCCTTAAGTAAACTCAGTTGCATTAAAAAGAATCTGCTGCATTACATCCACATTACTTTCTCTACTCACACTTCTATAAACTATTCTTACTAAAGCTTATTTTTCTATGTTCTACTTGTTAATACAGATAAACCCTCATCACACATTTACACATTTCATTGTAGTTAGAACAAAAATACGGCATGCTAAAGTGGCAGCTAAACACTTTCAAACCGGTCGTTATGTGATAGCCTTGAAATTTCGTTGTCTTTGCATGAACACAAATAAAAAGAAAGAAGCTAATAGCGATCTGCAGTTCAGAAAGGTCTGAAGTATTTTAAAGTTAACACCAATAACAAAGTTTAAGTCTCAAGATATCAAGATATACATTTTGTCACGAAAATATCTTAAATATGTTATATTTTAATCAAAAGAATCGATTTTAACAAAATCAAAAGCAACAAACATTTTTCCATATTAAGGGTTGTTTGGCGTGGGCGATTTTCTTGAAGTCTTTGGTGTTCTATTCTTGGAATATGCTGAATTTAAATGCAAAATTTGTTATTTAACCGACTATTCGTTTTTGAATTATGCTATTCATAAGCATACACACATTTATACACTGACCTTTTTATAAAAAAAACTGATGTATTATATTCACATAACTTTCTCTACCCTATATGGTTCGTTATTGGATTACAAGTTATTTTTAAAAACTTTATTTCTCTATCTACTTAATCGAGATAACTCCTTGCAGCAATAACAACATTACACATTTATCATAAATACAAAGGGAATTCAAATGTTTAAGACGTGAACACTAGGTATATGCTGGTCTTAAAAATTCTATACTTTTTTCGAGCAGTCACGAGAAATAACTGAATGTCAACAGGACGTTCAAAGAATGGCAAAGTATTGAAATTTGGAACATTAAAGCAGACATCTCGGGAATACCATACCCGAGATATCGGTTAATCGTTATTTGAAATAAATTTGTTTTAAAGAGATTTACTTTTTTTTTGTTTTGTTTTGTATATGACGCTTTCATAGATCGCTTAATGTTTACCAGATATGCATGTTAATATAAATAGCTAGCCTCGTAGCTCAGTCGGTAGAGCACCCTCCTGCTCTGTGTGGGATATCGGGATCCATTCCCGGCTGGGCATGAGAATTTTTCTCTAGCCAAGATTATTCCCTATCCTCCCCACAGTTTGGAAGTATAAATGAGAGTGAGTGTGTGTGTGTATATGTGTGTGAGATCTAATGAATAAAACGTAAAGTGTACTAGAAATCCAACGACACGCAAATACCTCAACACCATTGCCTATAGGCAATCATATGTTCCAAAGGATAGTAGTTGATACCATTGTAGTTATTGGCGGGGAATAAATGGAACTTTAAAGAAAAATATTATATACAGTTTCTTCCGAATGAAGAGGACTTCACAGGCTATTCCCAGAAAATTCAAATTTGTCACGTAAATATCTTTAATACAGAGTGTTTCAAAAATAGAAGGCATGATTTCAGGTATGCATTCCCCATATGTAGACAATAAAAAGTCCATTACAACTGGGGGCGCCCCTTCGGATACTCAGGGGGTTATAGGCTTCTGGGTGGGCTCGGCTGGCGTCGGGATGCATTTTATCTCGAAACGAAACTTTATATGCTTGCACCCGTCGTCATCCGGATTTGATCACATTTCAGATCCCTTCCCTCAACCCTGCCTACCAGGGTCATTTTCGAAGCAAAAAGGGCCGTTCTGGCCTACTTGCGGTGCAATGCCCAGGTTTCGGGGGTCCCTCCGTTCGTCTGTACCGTTACGTGTTACCTTTCTGTTGCAAAATACAACAGTTACGATTATTACCAACAGTGCTGTAATGCCAAGATTTTCTGAGGTGAAATATAATTATAACAACTGGACGTTGACTGCATATTTTTGCACACAGAATGATAAAATCAATTTGCAGTTAACGAATACAGAGGGTTAATTACGATCTACGGTAACAATATCAGACGAGCACAACAGCTCCGCGCTGAAACATGTGGAACCGAATGAAAGTTCAGCAGTATGAATGTATCACTGTGTTTGCTCAGTTGTGTGCTCTTGTTCCTGCTGCATCAAATGGCGTCAAAAATAGAACCATTCTGCTAAGGGTGCATTATTGCCCTTTCCGATGAAAAGTACTTGTATTCTAAGATTATTAAGCAGTGCAAGAGGCATGGGTTTGTCATATCCGAGAAAGTGATCCCATGTAAGCTCAAAAAAAAAAGGTAAGGCCACATCAGGACTTATTCCAAAAGCAAGAAACAGAAAAATCCACGACCCATCACTTGTAGCACCCCGGAGATAATTGGGAAGGTGAAGACCCATGCCTCTGATCAAACCCTGCAACTCAGAGGACCATTGCACTGTTATTAGGTATCTCTGTTACTCCTGTGATCACCATAATCAACAGGATTTGAGTCCATAAAAGTACCTTAAGGGGCTATATGCTGTTGCCTAAACACATTGCAGAACGTGTCACTAATAGCATAAAGCTGTATGAATGAAACCTAGCTGGTAAAAAGTGGATGTATGTTGTCTTTTTAGATTAGTCATACTCGTATGTTTAAGTGGCTGCATCAAATCCTGGGATATATATTATCGACCAAGGGGAGAAAAGATATCAAACTTGGTATTAGGAACCTAACAAAAATTTCCCCAATGCTTTCATGACGGTTACAATGACAAATTAACCATTCGTCGTGCACATAAAAATGTGAAAATCAGTTCAGTATATTAACGTCCTGATACCAATTTTTCATACAGAAATCTCTGCTCTGTATGGTGCAGACGTAAATAAAGTCTGGTTGCATCAGCATAAGGCATCAAGACATGCGTCTGCTTCAACGTACAAATGTTTGAAGAACATTGAGATGGAAATGGGAATAAATTCCATGTTAAGTCATCTGATGCATCACTGATGGATCTTTGTGCATTTGGGTTACTGAAAAGAGCCCTTGGAAGCAGACGGCCACGAACTTTGGATGGTCTGGAAAGCTTCCAGGAGGAATGGAATAAACTGTATATCCCGTATTTTGTAGCAGTTTACTCCAGTGGAAGCCGTCCTGTAGATTGATAGCTCAAGCAAAAGGCTGCCAGATCACTGCTGGTGGAGGTGTGGTTTTTCATACGGTAAGGGGCTCTTAAGTTTGTTGCCATAGATTGCCTCTGTACACATGCATAACCCTCTGTACACACATGGGAGTGAAATGAAAAAGTATTACGAATGTTCAAGAATTAAATGTTCCTTAAAGTATCATTTTAAACTAGTAGCACAGACAGATCTGTTGACGTTAATGTGTTCAATGACGCAATTCACATCCTTGTCTCACCCTGTAACTTCCTCAGCATTCCTCGCTTCCCTTTTCTCCCCCAGCTCCACTCTCTTTCTGCATCTGTCTTTCTTCCTTCTCTTTGCCACTTTATTCGCTTTCTAATATCTCTCTCTCTCGCACCCTTTCTCTTGCTGCCATCCCGCTTTCACTCCTCCCTCCTTTTAAGTCTTCCTATCTGTATTTTTTCTACCTCCATCCCTCTTTCTCCCTTTCCAATCTCTCTAAATTGTTCATTATATCTCTCAATTCCTATCTCCTCCGCTTCCTAATCCTTGTTTCTTTCCATTTCATTCTCTCTTTTACTTTCGCAATCTCTCCCCGTCCATTGGCCCCCCTTTCTCTGTGCAACGATTATGATGTGTAAATTTTTGAGAAATTGCATTTTCTGTTTTTTAATAAACATTGTAGTGGTTAAATAAACTAAACTTGTTCTTCTTCCTTACTCTTGCAATATCAAGATGGAACAGGAGTTGGTATATATGGAAGACAGCTTAAGTTGGAGAAGTGGTATCCCTTGTGAGCTTTTACTACGGTATTCCAGGCAGAATTATATGCCATCAGGTCTTGTGTGGTGGAGAGTGAGGACAGGTGCTACAGGAATTGTGGTAACTGGATATACTCAGACATCCAGGCGGCACTGCGGGCATTAACAGCACCCTTCACGAGATCAGAGATACTTAGGAATGTCGAGAAGCTCTAGAAAGGCTAGGGGAATGCAATAAACTTAATCTAGAATGGGTCCCAGGCCACACAGGGTTCATTTGAAATGAAAATGCAGACAAGCTGGCTAAAATGGGAGCACAGGCCACATTTATTGGACTATAACCGGTCTTGGCCATTACATTAATGAAAGGACAAATCTATTAGACTGGATTCAATTACAGCATATAGAATACTGGAAACATATCCAGGAACAGAGACATAGAAAGTTAAAGATGCAATAACCAGTCTTAGAAGGAGAACTGCATTCCTTAAGTTAAATAGGAATCAGATGAGGTTTATGGTGGTTTTGATAACTGGTCACGGACATTTTAAAAAACACCTGCAGATAATGGGGCTTTCAGAAGACCCAGGATGCACTATATGTGGTGTAGAGGACGAAATCGCCTCGCACTTAATATTCCAGTGCGAATAGATACAATAAATTTTTCAGTTTACTCTACATTAAAAACTTGCCTAGGCCAGGCTAAGGTCTATTAAAAGAATAATTAAGTTATACAATAACAATAAAAAACAAAAGTTAAAAAGATACCATAAATTTGGAACTGTTGAATAAATGATGTAGTATTTCACAAAACCTTAATCAATGGACCCCTGAGACTTATTAGAGTTTAGAAAGGTGATGATTGGAAAAACAGGAAGAAAACCGTACAATACAGCTCAGGTTTCAGTGCAAGCTGGTAGGGTATGTCCCTCTTGTTCATCTCCCTGTCAAATATATAATCTAATCTACTCATACAATACAATCTAAACTCTGCTGTTATCCGTTATAATCGGTTTACGTATGGAAAAATACAAACGAAAATTGTAATAAAAATAGACATCCTATAGAATTTTTACTACAAACCATATTAGATACACCATGCTTAAAACTTAGTTAAGTAACTTTTTTCTCAGAACGCTAAATAATTAGCGATATAACTGGTTTTTATGTTTTTCAAACGATTTGAACACCCACCACCACTTAGGAGAATTAATTAAGATAACCAATCGTCCATCTTTAAGTGGGAGATACGTTTTGCTCTACACATGTTATATATGTTAGCTTTTGTCCTGAAAAGGTAAAACACGCACACACGCACATACACAACACACGCACACATATCCACACACTATACAGAGTGTATCTTTATTGGTGTCATATATTTGGAGGACGTGTTCCTGATATAAAAACAGTAAAACAAGTTCATATGTACATGTGTCTGAAAATCAACCGTTTCGTTGTTATAGGTCAAAGAAGATGTATTCCACGACTGAAAAGATAGATATCACTACACGTATGGCCGTGCAGACGGCTATGGAGCACGATCACGTGAAATTTAAGCAGTAAAGCACCCTGACAGGCCGTTACAGTGTGCAAGAACATTCACACGAATTCACCAACGCTTGAGAGAAAATGGCGCATTTGAGAGGAGTACTGGGGATGTTGGGAGACCAAGAGCGGTACGAGGCAATGAGCTTGAACGAGTACTTCGTGCTGTGGATGCAGACCCAACACAAATCACAAGACGTATGGCTGTAAGGGAAAGAGTTAGTCATATGACTATCTGGAGAATTCTGCATGAAAATCTTCTGTACCCGTATCACCTTCAACGTGTACAAGGATTAAATGAGGCGGACTTTGAGCCACGAAGACGTTTCTGTCAACACATGTCAGAGCGTTGTATTCATCAATTTCCTAGCTTGTATCTTATTCACGGATGAGGCTGGTTTTACTCGCGACGGCATCTTCAATTTTCATAACACTCATAACTGGGCATTTGAAAATCCTAATGAAGCACGACAGGACAACCATCAACAGAGGTTCTCTCTCAACGTTTCGGGTGGAATCATGCATGATCATCTTATTGGTGCCTACTTCTTTCCTCCACGTCTGAATGGACAAAGCTATCTCCAGTTTCTCATAAATAAGTTGCACCACTTAACTATAATGTGCCTCTGGACATAATACAACGAATGTGTTTTTACACGATGGTGCTCCAGCTCATTTCAGTTTTTGAATGATCGATTTCCGCAAAGATGGATTGGTCGAGGGGGACCCATTGCATGGCCTGCTCGATCACCTGATTTGAATCCAATGGATTTATTCGTCTGAGGACATTTGAAGTCCTTGGTATATGCGACTCTTGTACGTGATGTTGACATTTTGAGATGACGTATCCAAACTGGATTTGACCAAATACGAAAAACACCAAGAATTTTCAACACAGTACGCCAGAGCATGGAACTCAGGCTTACTGCATGCATCGAAGCAAGAGGAAGCCACTTCGAGCAATTTTTGTAACTTTCGATTTTGTGTTGTAACTCTGAAACAAATGAATTTTAGACCCTGGTTCATATTAACTGTTTTTACTGTTTTGATGTCAGGAACACGTCCCCCTAATATATGACGCGAATAAAGATACATTCTGTATAAACATAAAATGCTACTTTGCCCTAAACCATCGCATACATTCTAATAATTATTTAACTAACGCGAAACCATATTAGAATATGTTACAGTTACATATTCGGTTAAGTTTTGTCATTATTTAAAACATAGGCTAGCTTAATAAAGTAAAAATAATTACGATAAACTTCTTCACAAATTAAAAAAATCTGATGTGTTACACTCACATGACTTTCTCTACTCTTGTACAATCTAATTTTACAAACGCCTATTCTCCATATGCTTCATGTTAATCGAGATATCGAAATGTCAATCTTATTGGTAATTTTCTTGTAGATGCAAGGGGAATATGGTAGCTTTTAAGCGATAGTCAAATATTTTAACGCTGGTTGCTATGTGGCGCATTCCATTCTCTTTGCATGTCCAGGACATAAAAAAATGAATAACGAATTTGAGAAAAAGTATAAGTATTGCAAAATTTAAGGAAATAACAAGCAATATCTCGAAAACGGTTCACTCAACAAAAGAAATGTATATGACATAAGTTGTGTATTTTAACCCGATCTATATTTTTTGTGTAGTAAAATTTTGTCTATCTCTTATAGTTTACCAGTTATGCAAAAGTCGTTCAGAATGAAGAATACTTTTGGAGACATTCCCAGAAAATTCGAGATATACATTTCATTTCTCATGATATTATCTTAAACATATGATATTTTCATCAAAATCGTTAGAGCCATTTTTGAGAAAATTAAAATTTTCGAAAAATGTTCCATGTAAAGGGTAGTCTGGGGTGGGGGGATTTTCTTGAAAACCTTCGTGTCGCATCTCTGGAAGATACTGAACCTAAATACCAAGTTTGGTGTTTATCCGACTGTTCGTTTTTGAGTTATGCTGTTCACACACACACAGACACACAGACACACACACACACAGACACACACACACACAGACACACACACACACAGACACACACACGGACATGTTTCCAAAAATGCTTTTTTTGGATTCAGGAGGTCTCAAAACATGTATTTCCGGTGAAATCTCGGTATCGAATTTTTGGGTGGAATGCAATACTTCCCCTACTTACTGTACGTAGTAGAGAAAGTAAAAAATAAAAATTTGCATTATTTAGTATAAAATGTAAATTTTACCTCATGGGAAGTTGCTTCATACTGCAGATAGAAACGTAAATCTTACTAATTGCATATTGTAACTTCATTATTATACAAAAGTAGCTATATTGTTTTAACTTGCTGAATCTTTTATCACAATTATTGTATGACCCCGTTATTACTTGAATGAGATTTTGAACAGAAAGTTTACAGCGCTTCAAGTTATCGATTTAGTAGAGTTTTAATTTTTTGGGGGCTTATGACACGTTAGTAATTGTGGATTACGATGTGGGTTAGCATATCACGATAGAGCTCTATTCAGTTTATTCCTTAGGAATAAACAGCAGATCACGGTTCGATTACATTGCTTAGAATCCCTCCCCTCCCGCACTCGTATGGATCCCTAGCATAAAAAAATCCGATATGTTACACTCACATCACCTTCTCTACTCTTGTAAAGCTATTTTTGCAAACGCTTATTCTCCATCTACTTCATGTTAATTGAGATAATTGTTAGAAGAAACTATCGTATTGCTGATTTTCTTATAAGTGCAAGGGGAATATGGTAGGCTTTAAGCGATAGTCAAATCTTTTAAGAGCTAGCTGCTATGTGGACCATTCCATTCTCTGTGCATGTCTAGGACTTTAAAACAAAGGAAAAAAAATAATTCCTATTTGAGAAAAGGAATAAGTATTGGAAAATCCAAACAAATAAGGGATATCTTGGAAATGGTTAACTCGACAAAAACAAATTTATTTTGACATAAATTGTCTGTTTTAACCAGATCTACAATTTTTGTGTAGTAAAATTTTGTCTATCTCTTACAGTTTTCCAGCTACGCAAAAGTCATTCAGAATGAAGAGAAATTTTGGAGACATTCCAAGAAAATTCGAGATATGCATTTCATTTGCTTTAAAAGTATCTTAAACATATGATGTTTTAATCAAAATCGTTAGAGCCATTTTTTAGAAAATCAAAATTTTAAAAAATGTTTCATGCAAAGAGAAGTCTGGGGAGGGGGAATATTCTGGTAAACCTTTGTGTCGCATCTTTGAAAGATACTGAATCTATATACCAAGTTTGGTATTTATCCAAATTTTCGTTTTCGAGTTTGCTGTTCGCAGACACACGCTCTCACAGACACAGACACACACGCGGACCTTTTTCTAAATAAGATTTTGTTTTTATTCAGGCGGCCTCAAAACATGTGTTTTCAATTAAATCTCGATATCGAATTCTTGGGTGGAATGCAATACTTCCCCTACTTACTATACGTAGTAGAAAAAGTAAAAACTTCCTGTATATGTAGCTCCTATAGCAAACTTTTGTTTCCCCAATTGAATGTGGGCTTAGGACATAGTTATATCAATAGTATTAGGGCTGCTAAACCTTTATAGTTGATTATGAAGCTATTTTACCCTATCCATTATAGAAACATAGGCAGAGATAATCTAACTGAAAGCTTTAATCAGACAGACTGATTTAAGCCTGAATTTATGGTAAGCTCGAAACTGGTGTATTCAATATGAGACAAAAGCATGGGGCAGTAATTGTTTTCAATTGGATAATTAACTAATCACACCCACATAAAATATATTCTACAATCAGCACTTTAAATTTCGTTGTATTAAGTAATTAATTAGCGAGATAATCCTAAATGTATCTTACGGACTAATGGTTCAGCTGTTAGGGGATTTGCGAACGTTGATTTTAATGATGGCACTGTTAAAGCAACAAGTAAAAACACATATAAAACGTGCAAAATGTGGAATACCATGCTCAATTATATTAAATTTGAAATTAGTTATCTCTTTTTTGCATTAGTTACTAACAATAGAGTAACAAATATTTGATAATTAATTATTCTTTCACACAAGGCCGCCTCTAGGACAAGATTGCAAAGATAGAACCAGACTGAAAAATTTAATGCTTTAGCCGCATTTTGAGCCACGTATCTTCCGGTTTCTGTCCGGTTACTCTAATCAATTGAACTGCCATGACAACATTCAGGTGCGACATTAAGTTCTCCAAATGACTCGCATTGCGTGACAGCATGTTGCTATGGTCGCTCAGCTGGTTACAGCAATCGGACGAAGCCGAAATATCCGTGATTCAAATCCCGGCTACAACATTACATTTTTCAGTCTGGTTCTATCTTTCCAAGAAGTCTTTAGTTTCTTCTCTTGTTAAATGAATCTATATTTAGAACAATTTTAACAATAAGGATTAACTGCACCTGTTTACTTCCAGCTGATAAATTGGTCTTAGTTTTAAGCAGTAACGTCTTTTTCTTTTTAATTGTATTTATTAAACATTATTTTAAAATAGTATCTAAAGGTTCAGTAAAAGAAAGAGACTTAATTGGATTATGAATTAAAGTATTTTCCCCATATTCACTCCGGCTATTTTATGGAAACTCTCCGGTAAGAAAAGGTTCCGACTCGAGTATAACTTCATTAAAATCTGCACATGATTTTATATGACAATGCAGAAAAGACTGCCAAATCATTCTACTGTAAAACCAGTGCTTCGGAAATACCCCGGTCTTCGAAAGTCCTTAGGAGGTTCATTTTTAAGTGATTGACATGTTTCTAAATTTTAGGCATTCACGGTTGAGTCTATACCAATAAGTTTAAAATATTATAGCTTTGATAACGTGGTCCACTCCCACCAGACATTTCATCCAGCATTGAGATGGACATCTTTAAATGCCACTTGAATTATACTTGGAAGTAAAAAGGTATATATGAAACTACCATAGTCAAGCATTGGCAATATGCATTGAAATATTTACGAATTTTGCTTATAAATTCAAAATGAAGATTAGGAAATTCATCGATTATTTGTACTCGCTACCAGTGGTGAAAATATCTTGCCGATACTGATCAAAATATTTGATCCCACTATTCTCTGTGCGAATATTCTGAACCAAACCTCGACTTTAACTAGATTCATAGATGCCTCAAGAATGACATGTGGATTTTTTTACTATCTGATAGTGTGAGTTCTGTAAGTCCACATAGCCGCACAAATGAAGCCATGCATCATCTATCACCATGTGACAGGATTTTCACAATAAACACCTTAAATCAATGGCAATACGTGACATTTTTATGCTTATTCTAATCCCTTGCAGCTGATAGACAATTGTTACCCTATATAGTTATTTCGTAGCTCTTTGACACAGTCAAGGATGCACCTATTCTCCTGCGATAGACGTCTAAAATGACTTACAGCTCCAGTCGTGCCTGGATGTCCACAATAACGGTGGGCTGTCTAAGATCAAAGATGTTAGCCCTTTTCGCTCACCACAGATCCATTGTTTCTTTCGGGGGGGGGAGGAATTATAAACACCACATTTTCTATGGTATGTCCTTTGGGTAGCTGTACTTGAATGCGTATTTCCTGTGTTCCTTAACAACGAAGAACCGTTGATTTAATATGCTTTGCATTTTCACGACCACATCTAGAAGCAAGTTACACGATGTCTACATTTCCGAGTCCAAACTTCAACACTATCATTTCAACCGCAACGACCAAGTTGTATTAACTCGACTACGTATTGAACATACGTCTATAACGCACAAACATAGTGCCTTTCCTCCTGTGTGCGACCTCTGCAGATCCAATCTCACAGTTCATCATCTCGTTACAGCCTGTCGTCGCTACGTACAACACAGACAAAGATGTGACATCCCCAACAGCCTACCAGACGCCCTAAATTCACCACAACAAAGAACTTTAAACTTTCTGAAAGTGACAAAATTGTATAATAATGTACAGCACACCTATCTGGAGAATTTAATTTTGTATGAACTATAACAAAACTTACTGTTTAAAATATTGTATTTTCATTGTAATAATATTCTAAAGTAGTCGCGATATAACTTTAAAGTTGAAACGACAATAAATAATATATAACAAAAAATAAGAATAAACACATAGTCACAGGGAATTAAAACTCCCAAATGTCCCGCTTAATTTGACGTTAAGCTCTGGGCAGTGATTGAGTTTTCAGGTGAATAAATAAAGAAGGAAATGGGTTAGTTCTATAACATCATCCTGTATACATTGAGGATATATATACGTCTATATTCTATAGATGGTACCGTTTTTTCGCTAATTTTTTGTTCAGCCGGTACGAATCATTGAAACTCGGATGTGATAATTTAATAGAAAATTGAGTATCAAGATCTAAGTTCGACCAGTTTTAAGCGATAGACCTCCGTGATTGAACGCTCTTTAACTGTTATGGTTTTTAGCATCCCATTCTATATTGGGCGTGAAAGGCCGGAAATTTTGCTCAGAGCCTTCTATCGGGTTTGAGGTTCTTTTACGTAAATCTACGACACGGGATCACCGGCTTTACTTCCCTTCCAAAGGAAGGCATGCTAAGAACTTTTACGCCCGAAAAAAATCCATCACCCTCCGCCGGGTTTGAACCCGCGACCTCGGGAACTAGCATGGTACCACTACACCATGGAGGACGGCATTATTGATTGATAAAATTGAAGCCACTCATATATTGGAATTATGAATAACAAACGCTTGGTATATGAATTGGAATACTTCTAAATATATACAGTATGGATCATTTAAGCTGAGACTGTACAATATCTCTAAAACTAAGCGTTGTAGAAAGAAATGTCTTTAATGAAAGTTGCTTGATATTATGAAGGAAAATAAACGCCATTAACCTGTTTCATTTGGAAGACGTTAGGCCGGTCACTTTAGGGTCATACAAAATGTAAGTTCCCGTTTAAAACAATTAAATTGACCCTCCTTCAAACAAAAAGAATTAATAGCATTTACTTCCCCCATAATATCAAGCAACTTTTATTTAAGACATTTCTTTCTACAACGCCTAGTTTTGGAGATATTATACAGTTTCAACTTAAATGGTCCAACTGTAAATGCCAATATTAGGAGTGCAATTAAAATTGCAATTGATATATCATTTTTAAAGTTTATTCCACAATGCTCCAGTATGAATGCAAATTTCAGAGCAATCCTTGTTTTAAATAAGCACAAAAGGGAATTAATTATTTTTAGAAATAAGCACCATCTTGTTTGTTTTAGCTTCAGCGCTGCAACATATCTATTTGCTCTTACGCAGTGATTTGAATAATTGCTTCACTTCCATCTATTGTCAGTGATCTAGTTTACAAGGACAAACAAACAGAGCATCACAATAATTCGCCCACGATGCTATGCAGAACGGGTGTGGAGATAAAATGATACTCTCCGGGACTGACAGCTGACTTCTCCTTTGTTACGCTACGCATGCTTCCAGCATTCCAAATCAGAATCTTTTTGATACGTTGCGTGAATACTAAATGTCCCAACCTGTATTGTGTTGTATTGGGAAGACTCCGAAGAGAAGACTTAAAACGTAGCTACTTGCGGCTTCGTAGTTTACTAAGAAGGAAGAGGAAACGATAATTTCTTTCAGAGTTAGTTCTTATTAAGCAAACTTTAAAATGCGGAGAAACAAAAATGAAGAATGAAATAAAGCCATGCTGCGTAATATTGTTAGTTTTATTCAATTCGTTGTTAAGACTAGATAAAAGAGCAGCAACTGCCTTCAACTGAGTTAAAATCCCCCAAAATACAGAAAGAACATTCTAAAAGGTTATACCGGTAGTCATCTTAAAGACAAAAGCGCGAATGAGGTAGAAACATTCGTTGCTTTTAAGCCCAACGTTATCCGGAATATTTGGTTACAAATACAAGAATTTTGAAATAACATTTATTTACTTCCAATACTAAAGAGTACAGATAAAAATATTTTTAAAATACTTATCTCGACTTCATACTTATCTTAAATGGACATATGAAAATTAGTTGTAATCCTCTCAACCAAATCGTTTCACCACTCGATTACAAACACCTTTAAGCAGGTAGGACAGTAGGTGAATTCACAAACTTGGTAGTACTAACTTATGAAAAGGAAAATTGTTATATCTTAATATAAATAACATATAAACGTATACTTCATCTCCTATATTCATTATTTCTGTCTCAATTTTAATTGTGGATCATTTCATGGTTATTTTATTACAAAATAACGCAAGAATTATGAAGCAAAACAGCATAAACTAAGTTCATTCCAAATTTTACTATGACTATGGCAATTATATTTGAACTGGGAGCAAAACAGATGAGCAAATGCGTGAAGTTACGCCTTGTGTATAGTGTATCATAAGCATATCAGATTTTCATATCATCTGCATGTTATTTAGAACCCACAACACTTTTAAAATACCTACATCAATTTAGGTATCGAAAAACACCTTTTTGTTTCGATTTTGGTATATATTAACATAAGGATATTTAATTATGCCACAACTATAGGAGTCACTACATTGTGACATCCCGAGAATATAAGAGTTCACAAATATGTAAGATTTACATCAGCAGTGCTCAGCCGTTTGGATACATACACCACTGCATTTGTAAGGGAGTCTTAAAGTGTAAAATATCTGTAAATTGACGTTTCTCAAGAGATTTAAAATTGTATTACATGGATATTCCATAGCTTATGTCATTTTCTTTCTGTTCATTTTCGTTTATCATAAAACATTTGAATCTTGGAAAATCGATACAATTCTGATGGACTTTCTATTACTTTACATAAAATTAAATCTAAAGTGTGTAATGGAACTTAATTAAAAGATAAGAAACACAATTCAAAATCTAGAGCCTCAGTCTTAAGTGCCGCAAAAAATATCTAAATTATAAAATAAAGGACGCAGCATTTGTCAAAAGAGTAGGTAGCAATACGTTGGTGTGCAGTTTCCAGATAGCCGTAAAGAGGTAAAATATGTGCATGAACAGTTTAGGTAGTGCTGAAGCGGTAGAAACTTTTGGCAACACCCGTAAAAACTGCTTGTTATGCATAAATCGCATCCCCATCAGCTAAGGTTGATGTCCATGCAACGTTACAGCACGCAAAATAGCTTATTTTGCAATGATCCTTCTCTAGCAACTTAGGGCCTATTTCTCTGAAGCTAATATGTATATACAATAATTCTTTATGCGTAGAATAATCTACTTTTAACGGTGTATTTCAGATATAATTTTAAAAATTTGATGTGATACATTCACTTGACATTCTCTACCCTCTATCTTTGTTAATGGATATACAAACTATTTTTACTAAAGCTTATTTTTCTGCCTACTACATTTTAATGAAAATAAATATTTGCAGAAATAGCTACATTACAAATTTCATTATAAATACAAAGGGAACAGCGATAGTTAAATGTTTAAGAGATGTACGCTATTAATTGGTCTTAAAATTCCATACTGTTTCGATGCAATCGCGAGAAACACCTGAAAATCGATGAGACAAAATAATTGAACAATTGAAACCTTTAATAACGGATATCTCGGAAACGGCTTATGCCACAAAAAACTTATTTGAAGTAAATTGTGTGATTCAAAAAGATCGACATTTTTGTGTGTTACGGTTTCGTCTATCGCTAAACCTTTACTAGTTATAAAAGATTATACAAAACTCCTTCCGAATGTAGAGAACTTCCTAGGCTACTTCCAGAAAATTCAAGATATACATTTTATTTGCCATGTAAGTATATATCATATATGGTATTTTGATCAAACTCATTAAAGTCAATTTTTAGAAAATAAAAGTTTTCGAAAAATGTTCTATATAATGGGTAGTTAGGTATGGGAAGATTTTCTTGAAAATCATTGTGTCGCATCCTTGAAATATATTGAACTCAAATACCAAGTTTGATATTTATCCGACTTTTCGCTTTGACTTATGCTATTCACAGACACACATATACATGGGCATGATTTCAAAAATGCTTTATTTGGATTCAGGGAACCTCAAAACATGTATTTCCGGTAAAATCTCGGTATCGAATTTTTTGGTGGAATGCATTGCCTTTTCTACCTACTATGTCGTGGTACAGAAAGTCAAAATGATAAATGTTTCACACTTTTGTTGTTTTTGATTCATTTGCTGTATTATTATGAAGTCTATCCAACCAGTTCAGATACACCGTATCGGTAAATTTTCATGAATAATTGTGAAATGTTTCTGCTATAACTAATACGCGTTGGCTTAGTAAGACACTATAACTAGGAGGCTTTGAGTTAAGCGTTTGATGGTTGATTCCGTGACTCAAAGCTGCTTGTTTTAACATAATAATCTTTTTCCATCATGCATTAGACATTTCTATATATAGCAATCTACATATCTGTTCGTGCCACCCTTAATTTAGACTTCCAATATTTCTTTTCCTTATTGGTTTATAATTTAGATGGAATGGTAGTCTCTTTATTCATTATTTGAAGATGACTTATGCACTTAGTTTTATATACTTTAATTTCTTCATTCAGATCGTATATATACATATATATATATAATTCTTTTCTTGTATCTTCATTTCTTTCATGATCTGTTCTCTTAAGCCTGTCACTGCTCTAGAAACTTCATTTCATTTACTTTGGGTCTCCTTTTGGTTTCTCTATCATACATCCATGCTTCATTCTCGTATAGTAATTTTGCCACTACCATTACTTTATACAATTTTAATATTGTCTTTTCTAGCTTTCTTTTTCAATAATATTGCCGTCCATAATAATATGAACGATGATAGAGATTCAGTGTTACAAGAACAATTTGAGTTCGGAGGCGTGGATTTTAAAAATGGATATATTGAAAAGTCATGGAAAAATGTTTGAAATAACAAAAGTTGTCCTATTCAAAGTATGACATTCATTCTAATGTATCATTATTGACTATTAAAAAACTGTGAATAGTTTTATGTGTATTTTACTTCCTGTCTTAGTGTGTATTCCATGTTGTTATTATTATTGAAATAATATGTTATATAGGTTTCCTTGGAAACGAATTCATGTGTTGGAATTCTAACTTTCCTTCTGCGCAAATAGCATTGGAAAAACGTAGAAAACACACGATCGGGCAAAAGAGATATAAATAAGATTGTCATGCTAACCTAAGCTTAAATACAACTAAATACTATGGCTCGCAACACTTGTATAGAATACTGTTGAAACCAATTAAACATAAAGATTAAGGTCATTGATGTAAAACCCGTTGCTTTGTATTACCACTATACAATTAGCGCCACTAATGAGAAAAATCTGATGTGTTATTCATATGACGTTCTCTACCCCTACTGTTTATTAGCGGGCATAAAACTTATTCTTACGAAAGTTTGTTTTTCTATCTACTTAATTTTAATCGACATAAACCTCTGAAGAAATAGCTACATTTAACATTTTATTATAGATGCAAACGGAATAGCGGTAGTCGAATGTTTAAGAATTGGTCGCTATACGCTGGCCTTAAAATTCCATACTGTTTCTATGCAAGAGCGAGAAACATCTGAATATCGACAGGACTTTATAATAATGACAAAGTATTTTGAACCATTCATAACGCATATCTATGAAATGGCTTTGGACACATAAAGTTATTTGAAATAAACTGGTGTTGTATAAAGATCTACTTTTTTATAGTACGTTTTCGTCTATCGCTTAATGCTTATCCGTTTTACAAGATTATATAAAATGTCTTCCAAATGATGACTACAGACTATTCCCAGAAAATTAAAGATATACATCACTAGGTTATTTAGAAGAGAGCTGGCACACTTTTTTGCGTTTATATGGGAAAGGATAGGGAAAACGAGGGTGGATGCGGAGGGCCAAGGAGGAAAATGCGTTTATATGGGCGAGATAGGGAATACGAGGACTGACACTAGGCTAGACAGCGGCAGAAGGAGGGGGATGCGCTTTATATGAGACAGATAGAGAATACGTGGAGAGGTGCTAGGCTAGACAGAGGCTGAGAGTAGAGTATGCGTTTATATGTATGAGAGGTATAGGAGCAGGAGGAGCGGTGCTAGGCAAGACAGAGGTTGAGTAGAGTATGGGTTATATGAGAGAGGTAGGGAACAGGAGAAGAGGTGTTAGGCTAGCCAGAGGTTGAGGAGTAGAGTATGGTCTATATGAGAGATATAGGAAAACGAGGAGGGGTGTTAGGCTAGACAGAGGTTGAGGAGAGGAGTATGGTTTATATGAGAAGTATAGGAAAACGAGGAGAGGTATTAGGTTAGGAGAATTGAGTATGTGTTTATAAGAAGATACGAGAAAACGGAGAGATCCTATTATAGGATAGACAGGTGTTAAAGGTAGAATGTGTTTTATATGAGCGGTATAGGAAACCAAAGAGAGATGCTCAGCTAGACAGGGATCAGGAGAGGAATGCGCTTTATGAGAGGTAGGGGATACGGGGAGTGGTGTTAGGCTAGACAGAGGTTGAGAGTAGAGTATGCGTTTATATGTATGAGAAGTATAGGAACAGGAAGAGGGGTGTTAGGCTAGACAGAGGTTGAGGAGTAGAGTATAGTTTATATGAGAGGTATAGGAAAACGAGGAGAGGTGTTAGGCTAGACAGAGGTCGAAAATAGAGTATGGTTTATATGAGAGGTATAGGAAAACGAGGAGAGGAGTTATACTAGACAGAGGTCGAGGAGCAGAGTATGGTTTATATGAGAGTCATAGGAAAACGAGAGAGGTGTTAGGCTAGACAGAGCTAGAGGAGTAGAGTATGGTTTATATGAGAGGTATAGGAACAGGAGGAGAGGTGTTAGGCTAGACAGATACTAAAGGAGTAGCAATATGGGTTTATATACAGGAGAGATAGGGAATAGGAGGTGCTAGACCTTGAAAGCGACTTTAGACGTGAACTTCATGGAAAACTGTTTCACGTCAATGTTCTAGACATGTCCATCACGTAACCCATTCAGGGAAAAGGTGACCAGCAAAGGGAAAAAGGTGACCAGCAAAGGGAAAAAGGTGACCAGTAAAGGGAAAAAGGTGACCAGCAAAGGGAAAAACGTGACCAGCAAAGGAAAAAAGGTGACCAGCAAAGGGAAAAACGTGACCAGCAAAGGGAAAAACGTGACCAGCAAAGGGAAAAAGGTGACCAGCAAAGGGAAAAACGTGACCAGCAAAGGGAAAAAGGTGACCAGAAAAGGGAAAAGGTGACCAGCAAAGGGAAAAACGTGACCAGCAAAGGGAAAAATGTGACCAGTAAAGGGAAAAATGTGACCAGCAAAGGGAAAAAAGGTGACCAGCAAAGGGAAAAGCGTGATCTAGGGATTCTATATCAATTAATATGCAAGAATGTGCAATTAATATGGTAATTACCCCACCCCCTAATTAGCCCCACCCCCAAATCTATACTACTGATTAATCGCTTATATCTCCTGAATGAAAAGAGATAGAACAATGGGATAAAAAGTAATCAATTCCTTGGAATGCGCCGCGTCCTTGAGATATTAATCCGAGTTGGCAGGGATGCCTGGGTTCGAATCCTACGAGTGATTACAAATTCATCTTCTAATAACTCAGAAACTAATTAAGATAAAGACGCCAAATAAATTTTATTACATTAATATCATTAGGTAGTTTCTTCTGAATGTATATTTGGGTACTTGGTGTCCTGGGTTCGATCTTTAAGTTTTAAATCGCCATTATCTCGGAAACTAAGAAAGGTAGAGGGATGATCCAAAGCATTATGAATAGCTGTCATAATGCGTAATTAACGCTGTATATAATTTTTAATCAGTTGTCCCTAGTTCGAATCCCGATTTTTAAATGATTTCCTTAATTTTTCTCTGTATACTAGAATATATCACTTAGATTAATTGCGTAACTGTATACAACTCCTTCTAACATAGCAAACTATTTTTATAAATAATTTTGTTTCTGGTGTTCTGGGTTCGAATACCGATAAAATGTAATTTAATTATAAATTTAATAACTCCTAAGCCAATTAAGATAAAGACGTCAAATAAACCTTATTACATTTATATCAATAGGTACGTTTTGCGGATCATATTTGGGGATCTGGTGTCCTGAGTTCGATTCCTAATTTTAAATCTTCATTATCTCGGAAACTAAGAGAGATAGAGGGATGAACCTAAGCATGTTTGATAGCCCTTATAATAGGTAATTAATGCTGTATATAATTGTCAATCAGTTGTGCTTGGTTCGATTCCCCATCTTTTAATGAGTTCCTTAATTTTCCTCTGTACACTAGAATATATCACTTAGATTGATAACGTAACTGCACACAGCTTTGTTTAACATGTCAAGCTAATATTATAAATTATTTTGTTCCTGGTGTTCTGGATTCGAATACCGATTTAATGAAATTTACTTGCAAATTTAATAACTCGTAATCTAATTTATATAGACACGTCAAGTAAACCGTAAACAGAGTACCTAGTCCCTAAATATCGTTATCATGACAAAAAGTACTTTAAAGTACTCAGATCGAATCCCGAAGGGGTGATTTCATATATCTTCAAGCCTATGAATCCTATCAGGTTCGAGTAAAGATTAAATGGTAGATGTTGATGCGTGGGAGCTAAATTACTAAAAATACATTTATTAAAACTATTTCCGGGTTCGATTCTAGAAGCTTAGAATCTGTGAAACTCTGGAAAAATTGCTTTTCTCGTGATTGTAGTGAAATGTAATGGTCTTTCTGGAAGAAGATGGAAAGGAAGAATTGAAAAGGGAATGAAAGCATGAAATAATGTAGTATATACACACATTTAAATAAATAAGGAGGAAAATCTTCTACGCTACCTTTTAAGCCTTTACTTTTAAGTATTTTGATAATAGAGATTGTACTAGCTTTAGTGTAATGGGTGGTGGTAGGCTTTGAATGGAACCTCTGACTGAATGAGCGTGTGGGAATACTTCTCTTGTTGGTGTGACAGCATATACATGTAGTTACGAAACGAGTTTAAACGTGTTTGATACTGCCAGACATCCTGTCTCTGGGTGTGACATCATAGACATCCTGACTCTGGGCGTGAGGTTAATACGCGTGGAGCAAACATATACAGCTAGTTATGGAGCGAGTTTATGATTGATCTAAAAGGTTCGTGCTCCTCTATAAATATGGTGATCTAGGACATTGGACTTCATTGTGCTAATTAGTCTTCAGGTGTTAACATTGTGTTCTCTCCAAGAATAATCAGCTTTCTAAGTGATATCAAGGTGAAGAGGTCTACATTTCATTGATCAGTGATTAATACGGTATTACATCAAGAATAAAGATGAATAACTCAGCGTATAAGGATATTATTCCAAGCGCTACTGGATATGCATGCGGAAAATGTGGGAAGAAGTTCCTCCGAGGTTATGACAAGAGAAGACACGAGATGAGCTGCAAGAAGCTCTTTAAATGTAAACATTGTAGCTTGACCTTCAATGATGGTTATAAGGGGCAGCGACACGAAGATATATGTGAAATAAGCATCCCTCAGAAGAAAAGAAGATTGGAGCCAACTAAACATCAGTTACTGTCAACAATGGAGGACTGTGATATGAAAGAATACGAAACTTCATTCGAAGGACGATTGAAATCGTATTTTATACGATGCGAATCACCTAAGGACCTGAATATGTATCTGCATGAAGCAAAACAACGCATAATCCAGGCTGTGCATAAAGAGCTTGGTATTCACAAGAGTGTTAAAATTAATCTGCTGGCTGAGTGTCGATTTGTTAACAGTATTGGAGAAACCTGTGACAAAACATTTAAAACAAGGAATCATCCTGTTTTCCTAGAAACAGATCTGGACTCGACACTGGAAGCGAAATTCAAGAAATTGGTGACTGAAATGGAGGAGTCTCAGCTTAAGGGTAGCAGCTGGGCTTTGCTTGCTGTGGTAGGAGTTCGACTTCGTATCAACAAGTACAACCCGTTACGAGGAAGTAGCTACATACCACTACCGTCATCTGTTGAAGCAAAGAAAGCATGTATAAACATTCAGAACTTTAGCGACGGGAAATGTTTCATGTACTCCGTATTAGCTAAATTCATAGGGAACAATGCACAGCGCGTGAACAAATACAAACAACTTCAAGACAAGTACGACTTCAGCTGTGTTTCCTACCCTACTCCACTTTCTCAAATAACTAAATTTGAGAAGTTTAACAATATGTCTATTAACGTTTTCGGACTGGATGAAAAGCATGAAGTGTATCCAATAAAGGTTGCTGATATTGAACTACCTGAACGCTGCGACCTGCTACTATTGAGTGATAGTAGTGGAAAACATCACTACGTATATATAAAGAATTTTGAGAAACTCATTCGATGCCAGAAAACTAAATGTAATGGACGGGTTTATACTTGTAAGCGCTGCTTTACACATTTTGATGATCGATATGGACGAAGTGGACTGGAAAAACTACAAGAACATGCAACCGTCTGTATTCAACATGGTGTTGCAAGGGTAGTTATGCCTACCAAGGAGAAAGCAATTGTACAGTTTAAAAATGTTGAGAGGATGCTGAAAGTGCCTTATGTCATCTATGCGGATTTTGAGAGTATTCTCACTCCATGCCATACGTGTATACCCAATCCTGAAACTTCCTATACAACCCCTTATCAAGAGCACACACCAATGAGCTTCTGTGTTTACGTGAAGCCTACATCCAGTGTTGAACATATTGAAACTGGTCTTCCTAGGCATCCCTATGTGTATCGTGGTGCTGATGCTGCTCAGAAGTTTATGTTGTACCTGACATCTCTTGCAAAAATGATTGATGACATATACAAATCTGCTAAGCCTCTGAAACTCACGGATCAACAGCAAAAGGATTTTGAGTCTTCTACGACATGCTACTTGTGTGGAAAACCCTTTACAGAAGAGAACTGTAAAGTACGCGATCATGATCACATCAGCGGTGAATATCGTGGAAGTCTTCATAATGAATGTAATTTAGCCTGTAAAACACCTAAATATATACCAGTCTTCATGCACAACCTTAGCGGATATGACTCTCATTTCATTGTTAAGGAGCTGGGTTGTACAAGTGAACGTGTGGAGGTAACTCCTAACTCTGAAGAAAGCTATATCTCATTCACCAAGTATGTAGGAGATATAAAGCTTCGATTTGTGGACAGCTTCCGTTTCCTCAGTACAAGCTTGGATAAGTTGGTAAAAAATCTAACCTCATATCCTGAAACACAAAAGTACTTTGGAGAAGACAAATTGAAGTTGATGACCCGTAAGGGCGTATTTCCCTATGATTACGTCACTTCCTGGGATGCTTTGAACGAGACCTGCTTGCCTCCTAAGGACTCCTTCTACAATAGATTAAATGAAGAAGAAATTAGTGATGCTGACTACGATCATGCTAGAAATGTATGGGAGCTGTTTAATGTAAGAAACCTGGGAGAGTACAGCGATCTCTACTTAACCTCAGATGTACTACTCCTAGCCGATGTCTTTGAGACGTTCAGAGAGCAAACCCTTAAAACACACAAAGTCGATCCTTCCCATTATTTTACCTCTCCAGGACTTACATGGGACGCCATGTTGTAGTATACAGGAATTAAGCTGGAGCTGTTACAAGATTATGATCAACTACTCATGGTGGAATCAGGTATAAGAGGAGGTTTATGTCAAGTTTCCCATCGGTATGCTGAGGCTAATAACACGTATATAGAGAAGTTTGATCCGTCGAGACCGACCCAATTTATCACATATGAGGTCGCCAATAACCAATATGGGTGGGCAATGTGTCACGCCCTTCCTTTTGGTGGATTTCAGTGGGTTTCGCCTGAAGAAATCAACTTAGAAACACTACAAGAAGATGATCCTCATGGGTACATATTAGAAGTTGATATCGAATATCCTGCAGAACTTCACGATCTACACAACGATTTACCTTTCCTGCCTGAGTGTATGAAACCATTGGAAGCATCTACAAAGAAACTGATACCTCATCTTGGACCTCGAAAGAAGTATGTAGTGCATTACATGGCTTTGAAGCAGGCTGTTAGTCATGGACTACGGCTAACAAAAATCCATCGTGTGCTACAATTCCTACAGTCTCGGTGGTTGAAATCTTATGTGGAATTTAACAACAGGCTACGACAATAAGCTGCAAATGACTTCGAGAAGGATCTCTACAAGCTCTTTAACAACGCCATGTTTGGAAAAACTATGGAGAACCTGCGTAGCCGTGTGGGTATACGACTGGTGACCAATGAGAAGACTCTAGAGAAGCTGATCGCCAAGCCTACGTTTATCGACAGGACGATATATGCTGCTAATCTAGCTGCTGTACATATGGCCTCTCGTCGGATTGTGTTCAACAAGCCCATATACATTGGAATGAGTGTGTTGGACATCTCCAAGACATTAATGTATAACTACCATTACGACGTGTTGTTGCCTTATTATGGAGCTGGAAACCTGAAGCTTATGTATATGGACACTGATTCATTCATTCATCGTGTAACAACTGAAGATGTGTACAAGGACAAGCTACGTTTTCTTGAGCATCTGGATACAGCTGATTACCCTGTCAATCATATATCCCACTCTACTCAGAACAAGAAGGTATTGGGAAAATTTAAAGATGAGGCTAATAGCAAAATCATCCTACGCTTTGTTGGACTACGACCTAAGATGTATGCCTTAGATATTCAAGGCTCAATGATAAAAAAGATTAGAGGTATAAAACGTAGCGCTATTAAGCAGTACATTTCGTTTGACAGCTATACAGACTGTCTTAAAACCTGTGAAATCATCAGAACGCCCATGAATCTAATCCTATCACGAAAGCATGCTGTTACCACGGTGCAATTGAATAAAATTGCATTGAATCCCTTTGATGATAAAAGAATTATTGCTGAGGACGGTATAACGACATACGCCTATGGACATTACACCATTACAAGTAGTGCATGAGAGAATGTAAAATGAATATGAAGATTTTTCTCGTGAGTCTATAATCTTAAAAATGAAGTTTATCCGTGTGCTGTGTATGCAACTAGCAGACGCCTGATGAAGAAAGAAGAAGATGGAAGGGAAGGTGGTAACCCTGCCATTAGGAGCAATACTAGTGCTAGTCTCAAGCCTAGATAAAAGGGGAGAGACATCTACAACGAACTTAAAAAAAGGTATGTTGACGCAAAGCTTTTCAATTTGTGAACCAATATGCAGTTTATCCCTCTCCGCATCGTACAATAACTGTTTAACATATAATAAGTTTGTAAGATTTAGAAAAAAGTATATAAATTGTTGTAACGTAGGATGAGAAATGTTTATAATCTAATTACTCTCTATATTACCATGAGTACCTGTGATACTAGTTAAATTACCTGTTAAAATGACTTAAATACCTGTGATACTAGTCGAATCATGGGAAATTACCTTAACTAGCTCTGATACGAATTCCTGCTCTAAATTAGCACCAGCACCTGTGATACCATCTGGTTTGCTCTAAATATCAATGATACTAGTTGAATTACCTGTTAAAATGACTCAAATACCATTGATACAACCTGAATCACCTGCAATTATCTTAAATAGCTGTAATACAAATCTGTGATCGAAATTATCACGAGTATCTGTGAAACTATACTGATTACCCAAATACTTACGATATTACCTCAACTCTCTGTGAAATACGAAACTACATTATAACCGACTCCTGGAACCTGCCCTCCTGTAATGCTAGCTTAATTACTCTAAACACCTATGATACTTGAATTATGCTAAATACCTACGATACTCTCTGAATTACCTGTGAAATACGAAACTATGCTATACCCAACCCTGGAATCTATCCTCCTGTGATACTAGCTGAATTAGCCTAAATACCTACGATACTAACTGAATTACCTGTGAAATCATGCACAGCTATGATGCAGTTAGCTTCTGGAATCTGGCCTCATGTGGTACTAGCTGGATTAGCTTAAATGCCCCCCCCGATACTAGCTGAATTGCCTGTGAAAAATATGCAGCTATGATACGTCCTGCCCCCAGGAAACTAGCCTCCTGTGATACTAGCTGAGGGACTCTAAACACCTATGTTACCTGAATTATCCTAAATACCTACGATACTCTCTGAATTATCTGTAACATCATACGGAATTATGCTATATCCGCTTCCCGGTATCTCTCCTACCCTGTGATACTAACTGAATTACTTACCTGTTAGTGTGAGTGGGTTAGCTTTTCCCGTGAGAGGGTCACCTTTCCCCTACCCTTTTCCCTTTGTGGATCACTTTTTCCCTTTGCTGGTCACATTTTTCCCTTTACTGGTCACATTTTTCCCTTTGCTGGTCACCTTTTTCCCTTTGCTGATCATCTTTTTCCCTTTGTTGGTCACATTTTTCCCTTTACTGGTCACATTTTTCCCTTTGCTGGTCACGTTTTTCCCTTAGCTGGTCACCTTTTTCCCTTTGTTGGTCACATTTTTCCCTTTGCTGGTCACCTTTTTCCCTTTGCTGGTCACCTTTTTCCCTTTGCTGGTCACGTTTTTCCCTTTGCTGGTCACATTTTTCCCTTTACTGGTCACATTTTTCCCTTTGCTGGTCACGTTTTTCCCTTTGCTGGTCACCTTTTCCCTTTTCTGGTCACCTTTTTCCCTTTGCTGGTCACGTTTTTCCCTTTGCTGGTCACCTTTTTCCCTTTGCTGGTCACCTTTTTCCCTTTGCTGGTCACCTTTTTCCCTTTGCTGGTCACGTTTTTCCCTTTGCTGGTCACGTTTTTCCCTTTGCTGGTCACCTTTTTCCCTTTACTGGTCACCTTTTTCCCTTTGCTGGTCACCTTTTTCCCTTTGCTGGTCACCTTTTTCCCTTTGCTGGTCACCTTTTCCCTGAATGGGTTACGTGATGGACATGTCTAGAACATTGACATGAAACAGTTTTCCATGAAGTTCACGTCTAAAGTCGCTTTCAAGGTCTAGCACCTCCTATTCCCTATCTCTCCTGTATATAAACCCATATTGCTACTCCTTTAGTATCTGTCTAGCCTAACACCTCTCCTCCTGTTCCTATACCTCTCATATAAACCATACTCTACTCCTCTAGCTCTGTCTAGCCTAACACCTCTCTCGTTTTCCTATGACTCTCATATAAACCATACTCGCTCCTCGACCTCTGTCTAGTCTAACTCCTCTCCTCGTTTTCCTATACCTCTCATATAAACCATACTCTATTTTCGACCTCTGTCTAGCCTAACACCTCTCTCGTTTTCCTATGACTCTCATATAAACCATACTCGCTCCTCGACCTCTGTCTAGTCTAACTCCTCTCCTCGTTTTCCTATACCTCTCATATAAACCATACTCTATTTTCGACCTCTGTCTAGCCTAACACCTCTCCTCGTTTTCCTATACCTCTCATATAAACTATACTCTACTCCTCAACCTCTGTCTAGCCTAACACCCCTCTTCCTGTTCCTATACTTCTCATACATATAAACGCATACTCTACTCTCAACCTCTGTCTAGCCTAACACCACTCCCCGTATCCCCTACCTCTCATAAAGCGCATTCCTCTCCTGATCCCTGTCTAGCTGAGCATCTCTCTTTGGTTTCCTATACCGCTCATATAAAACACATTCTACCTTTAACACCTGTCTATCCTATAATAGGATCTCTCCGTTTTCTCGTATCTTCTTATAAACACATACTCAATTCTCCTAACCTAATACCTCTCCTCGTTTTCCTATACTTCTCATATAAACCATACTCCTCTCCTCAACCTCTGTCTAGCCTAACACCCCTCCTCGTTTTCCTATATCTCTCATATAGACCATACTCTACTCCTCAACCTCTGGCTAGCCTAACACCTCTTCTCCTGTTCCCTACCTCTCTCATATAACCCATACTCTACTCAACCTCTGTCTTGCCTAGCACCGCTCCTCCTGCTCCTATACCTCTCATACATATAAACGCATACTCTACTCTCAGCCTCTGTCTAGCCTAGCACCTCTCCACGTATTCTCTATCTGTCTCATATAAAGCGCATCCCCCTCCTTCTGCCGCTGTCTAGCCTAGTGTCAGTCCTCGTATTCCCTATCTCGCCCATATAAACGCATTTTCCTCCTTGGCCCTCCGCATCCACCCTCGTTTTCCCTATCCTTTCCCATATAAACGCAAAAAAGTGTGCCAGCTCTCTTCTAAATAACCTACTTACATCTTATTTTTCATGTAAATATCTTTAATGTATGGTATTATAATCAAAATATCCAGAGCCTTTTTTCGGAAAATCAAATATTTCGAAAAATGTTCCATTTAAGGGTTAGTTTCAGATGGGAGGATTTTCTTGAAAACCTCCGTGTAGTATCTTTGTAAGATACTGAACTTCAAAGCCAATTGTTGTATTTATCGTTCTTTTTGTTTTTCAGTTATGTATGTTGTTCACAAACAACAGCCAGATACACACACACACACACATTAACATTACACACGCATATTACACCTTACATTGACCATTTTTATAAAAAATGTCTTTTTGGGGGGATTCAGAGCAGCTCAAAAGATGCATTTCCGGTGAAATCTCGGTATCAAATTTTTGAGTGTAATGCAAATATCTTTTCTACCTACTGCGTACATGATGGAGAAAAAGGAAATACACAGTATTGCGAAAAAAAATTCTAAACAATTTGCAGATAAACAACACAGAACAAACTTCACAAAAGAGTTAATTATAATTATTACTGTTATTATGAGTTTATTTTTATTATTATTATATCATTATTACTATTATTATTATTATTATTTTAATTTACCTCCTATAGCTTTGCATCAATGGATTGTCGAGGGATGTAGTTTAGAGAAAGAGCGTTCGCTTTGCATCTGAAACGTCTTGGGTACGACCCGGACATTTCCAGTGTTGTTTTTAGAAGGGCATGTGATTAAACATTATATATTATATATATATAATTCAAACATCGAAATGTTTCAGCAGTATTTAAGAACCATAGCCAATATTTAATTTAATATTGTACTATTTCTATATATATATATATATATATATATATATATATATATTATTAAATTCTAATGCAAGAGAAAAAGAAGTTAAGGTGCCAGGTTTCTAATGAAGAGGTTACGCGTTCGAATTCCGTTAAAATACCACCAGAAATATTTAATCAAGAGGAACTGATAGACCTCATATGAGACCTGTCTCTTTGTAAAAAAAAAAAAAAAAAAAAAAAGATTACACATATTATCACTCCATGACAACTGCGATACGATCCCAAACATCACTTCCTCTGGTTTTCTGTTACCGTTCACATATTCCCGTATGTAACTGTATGTAACACATTTATATTAGTTTCACTTTATTCAATTTTGGTTCTGCAATAATATATAAAGGAGTAATGTAGTAGTGGTTTTCAGTCCTAGGTGTCCTGGAAAATCCTCAACCGGTTTGAATGCTTTCTCCAATAGTGAATAGCTTAAATCCCCATAAGTGCCTTGTGAAAATACTTTATCATTTAAAAAGAAAAATTAAATAAATAATTTACATTTTACATGAACTACAATTTTTACACCTACTCCGAGACCTCAGTTTACACGGCCTGTTAAAACTTTGCTGGTATTTTTTTATTTTCTTTGTTTTGTTTTCTTTTTAGAGGTGGATTGATTAGTTTGGATAACCTGATATAAATCATGGGAGGCAACACAAACAAACGAGGTGTGCGTTTAAAATGAATAAAAGTGTACAATGCAAGCCAGATCTGAATTAAAAGCCGCCAGCATACCCTTACTATCAACTATGTCAGTGAAGCCACAACCACCCATAAGTATGTCCGAGCCGTTAAAACACGGATACGTGCGTGGCGAGGCCGCGGATCCAATCCAACCATGACCATCTCCCCGTACTTTGATTTTTTTTCAGGCTTTCCTCAGTCCTCACAAGGAAAATGTCCCAAATTTAATTTCATGTTTAACCAGTGACCGAGAGGGATGGTTTGTAGGTAAAGTCTGCGGTCCACATTAGGAAGGTTTTTTTTCACTGGTTTCCTTGGTCGCTAGGCAAATGTGGGTTGGATAATTTGATCCATGAATTTTCTTATCATGCCTACATTTAATTTCCCTCTTCTTCATCACCATACCAAGCGTTGGGATGATCACCCTCGCATATATGCAGATATGCCTTTCTCTCTCGAGTAATCAAATATGCAACACGCACTACACTACTCAGCAGCACATGAAAAACAAATGAATATGAGTTGCGCCGTCGAGTCACAGTGCCCTGCGAGTCGCTTTTTCGCCACCACTGATCTAGAGTTTGCGTGCTCCTCGACAGGCTACTGACATACAACAGTGGCTTGTAAACCCTTGGAGCTGTAAGTCCTACAACGAGGAGGGCAGGCAGTTAAAAAAGAAGAGGTGTCTATCGCCTGTGGAGCCGTACGCAGCTAGAACGGGCGTTAGAAACTGCAAAAATAGTTAAATAAATAAAAGAAGACACAAATTAAATCTTCCTCTCAAGTATGTTCAGATTGGGGCTGCGATTAGCGAATGCTTCACTGATATAACAAGCTGAATTAATTGATAGTGAGCGTTCGTACGAACTTCAGCAAACAGTATTAAAGCAACTCGTTTGCATTTAAGACATCGACGGTACAATAAATGACCTATTCAACTAGGATGGAGATCACTGCTTAAAACTGAAAAGTTATCCGTATAGCCAGCTGAAACAATTCAGGTGTGTGAAAATTAATATAGTTGTTTAAAAGGTGCTGCAATGAACACCATTAGCGTGTTAGCTTTAAGTGACATCATTTCTAAAACATAATTTATACCTGGAATTTAAGCACAAATCAATAGTATCTGAATGCACCATAGTTACATTCACATTCTGTTTAAGTAACACCCCGTTTTTATTTCAAATGTTTCACTGCATTAAAGAGATTCAGTCAGATATGAAGCGCATTCTAAACTTCACAAGGATTTAGATAATGGCGGCTAATGGCGGCTAAATCTGCATATAATTTCTCTTTGTTGCTTGATTTTCAAGTACAGCTGCCCTGCTGCTTTCCCTTCCGGTTAGTAGCGATATTAATCTGGCTGCCATTGGGTTCAGAGAACATATGAACCACGTATGTATGTTTCGGTTCATAAACACCTTGCAATTAGTTCAAATCTTATCTATTAATTTCCTGAAGGGGCTACAAAGGTGAGGATAATAAAAAAAAGTTGGAGAACGATTTCTCTTGTCTATTCTTGGCCAAGAAAGGCATTGTATTCCTTTGTGTAAAGAAAGCAATATGCATGCATACATAAAGAGTATCCGCCAGTAGCCAATGGAGTTGCAAATGAATGCAACTGCAAGTCTTTTCAGACGGTCATGGTCATGGCTTAAAACAGGAACACACTTTCAGCAAACCTTACGTCGATTGACAGACCCAAAACAAAAAGGACTGCTTCCGCTGTTTTACGGTAGTGCATTATGACTTTTAATTACCTCTGTATACAAAGAAATGTACTGTAGCCCTGAAAATGTTTTAGTACACTGTTTATATCAGGATTGCAAACAGGTTGAGGCATCTGTGTTATTAGTGTTAATGAAAATCGTAAAAAAATATGTACACTACAATAAATCAAGCTGAGTACATCTTTCCCATCGCTAGTGCTATAAAATAAGTTTTTGAATAAAATATTAAAGGTCATAAGAGGTACAGAGGGTCTAAAACTCTAACTGACCTGCATATTTCTTTAAAACAACACTCTACTTTTCTATCTTTGACTAGACTATGCCAGGTAAATATCATGGCGTAACTCCTCTTACATACCAATATCGTAACTGCATTGCAGAGCTAAAAGAAATGCTTGATGCTCTCTTGTAATTGGTAAACGTTAAGTAATGAATAAAAACGCCCTACACATAAAATGTAGATCACAGAATTAATTTCAAATAACTTTTGTTTCTATATATTCGTTATTAATGATTCAAACTGTTCGGCAATTTTTCAGTCATCTCGAAATTGAGTTGTGTTTGCAGGGAAAGTGTGTGGAATTTTAAGGCCATCATATAGTGTCCAGTTCTTAAAACATTTGACTAATGCTACTCCCTTTGTATTTATAATGAGATGTATAATGTAGCTATTTCTGCAAAGGTATTTATCAATAAAATGAATTAGATAGAAAAATAAACTTTTGGGAGAATAATTTTATGCCAAGTAATAAACAATAGAATGTAGAGAACGTCATGTGAATCATATTTTTAAAAATATGATTATCGCTTTAGCCTATTGTATTCTTAATATACTTACAGCGAAATGTGTAATAAAGGTTTATCTCGAGTAACAAGTAGATAGAAGAATAAAATTTAGTACGAGAGGAATTGTTTGTAGAAGAGAGTAGAGAAAGACATTTATATCCTGTTTTTTCTAACTACTTCATGTTAATCAAATAAGGTTTTTCATGAATAGCTCCATTTTACATTTCATTGAAATTTCAAACTCTCTGCATGGCATCACGAAAAAGAATACAATGGTGACTTAGTGCTTCGAAAGACGTATGTTAAAATATCAGGAAATTCAAATGGTTGGTGCCTCAAAAAATTGATATTTTGAAATCCTACTCTTTGCATGTCCAGGAGAAAGAAACGAATGGTAATGTAGCACTTCAAAAATGTATAAATAATTGAAACCAATAATGTTCTACTGACTACCTGATCACCTTCCATACATATCTTAGGAACTTTTTGCTATTACGTATGCAACTCAATACATTATAGATTAAAACCAAATGACATCGAATATCATACTACTATTCACTGACTCCATTAACTCATTGCACGCTCTTCAACAGTTCCAAACGTATAACTTCCCTTGTTCAAGAACTATTCACACTATCCCACAGAGCGGCCACCACTGGAAAAGTAATCACACTTAGTTGGATTCCATCACATACAGGACTTGCTGGCAACGAGAACACCGATGCTGTAGCCAAAGCAGCGACACGTCACCCTCTGGTACATGGCACTAAAACTCCACATCAAGTTTGCCTTATCCATATAAAACGGGTCATAACACACGAGTTGTAAACCAAGTGGAATTCTACTCCAAATAGTAATCTTCATACAATGTGTACTAACTACATACAATTTCAAATTCCCTATCTCACATTTCAATCATCAAGACAAGTTAATATCACATACAACCCTGGCTTACTCTCATATTGTCTCATGAACCACCGCCTGTGGTACCGTGCTCACCGTTCAACACATCATAGACTGTCTACAATTTCAAAAACAAAAACAGCAGTGTTCCATTTCAAATAGCGTGAAGATACTTAACAATGTAACTTCATGTAAAAGTGTTATTAGTTTTGTAAAATCTATCAACACTTACAAATCTATGTATAAACCTAATGTATATATCCCAATATAATTAAAATTCAAGCGATTGAAATAAAATAAAAATTCGTATATCGGATATAGTTAATGCCACATCAAGTTTATTTGAATTTTTTTTTTCAAAAGCACTACATTTTTCCTAAAGTAAGTTCTTGTCCATATATTGTTATCAATATTCAAAAATTATATAAAACGTATTCATAATTAAGAGAACTGGCTATTCACAGAAAATTCAATGCGTACATTTTATTGCAAATACATATAAACATGTATTTTGATGCAAATTATTAGAGCCAATTTTCAGTAAAGTAAACCTAAGAAAAGTGTTCTGTGTAAAACAGAGTTTGTAACACTGAGTTTAAATAACACGTTTGGTATTTCTGTTTTTGAGTTACGCTGCTTTCACATACGACAGCCCGCGCATGCACACACGAACGCACGCACGCACAGCACACACACACAACTATATAACGCATTTATTTTCAATAAATGGCAGGCGTTCACGGAGTTATCGATGTTCCTTGTACTATACATTTGTCTATTTCTGAAAAACATGAGAATCGATGCGCGACTCCTATTAGAATAAAATTAAACAAGATAACAAACAACGAGGGATATGTCTAATGGCGCAAAGAATTTCCTATAATGAGGAAACTCCTTATCCGGAAGTAACTTATTTTGTAAGTTAGGGGATTGCTAAAAGTATTGTATAAAGTGGTATTTTACCACATGCATACTATTTTCTAAACATTCGCTACTCCACTCTTAAAATTTTCAGGATTGGGGTACATTGCCTTAAACTGTAAAATCCCGTTTGTTATTCGTTATAGCTCATGATTAATGCATATAAATTCTTAATACTAGTGAAGTGATTAGTGGTTGCTTAAATATTGAATATAGAAACATCATATATAGTATTAAAAAATCTGAAGTGTTACACTCATATGACTTTCTACTCTTGTACAAACTATTTTTACAAACGCTTATTCTCCATATGCTTCATGTTAATTGAGATATCGAGATGTTTATCTTATTGCTAATTTTCTTGTAGATGCAAGGGGAATTGGTGGGCTTTAAGCGATAGTCAAATATTTTAAGAGCTGGTTGCTTTGTGGAGTATTCCATTCTCTTTGCATTACCAGGACAAAGAAAAAAAATCTGATGTGTTACACTCACATGTCTTACTCTACTCTTGTACAAACTATTTTTACAAATGCTAATTCCCCATATGCTTCATGTTAATGGAGATGTTAATCTTATTGCTAATTTTCTTGTAGGTACAAGGGGAATATGGTAGGCTTTAAGGGATAGTCAAATCTTTTAAGAGCTGGTTGCTATGTGACGCATTCCATTCTCTTTGCATGTCCAGGACATAAAAAAAATGAATAACGAATTCCCATTTGAGAAAAAGTATAAGTATAGAAAAATTTAATGGTATAGCAAGCAATATCCCGAAAATGGTTCACGCAATAAAAAAATTTATGTGACATAAATTGTGTATTTTAACGCGATCTACATTTTTTGTGTAGCAAAATTTTGACTATCTCTTATGGTTTACCAGTTATGCAAAAGTCGTTCACAATGAAGAATACTTTTGGAGACATTCCCAGAAAATTCAAGATATACATTTTATTTGTCATAAAAGTATCTCAAATATATGGCATTTAATTAAAACTCCTTATAGCCATTTCTGAGAAAATTAAAATTTTCGAAAAATGTTCCATGTAAAGGGAATCTGGGGTGGGGGATTTTCTTGAAAACCTTCGTTTCGCATCTCTGGAAGATACTGAACCTAAATACTAAGTTTGGTGTTTATCCGACTGTTCGTTTCTGAGTTATGCCGTTCACAGACAGACAGACACACACACATGGACATGTTTCCAAAAGTGATTCCCCGTAAACCTCACACAATTGGCGATGAACGCTTGTTTAACATTTCGTACATTTCTCGCATTAAAAAAACGAATCATTGATCTGACTTCACAGCTGGCGTGTCATTCGATTGTTTTAAACATTTCGAAATGTTCTAACAACAGGTAAATACAAAATGACGATCGCTCACACCTGCGTTTGGATTCGTAATGAATGGAGGAATCATCGCGCATGCTCAAAATCGCGATTGCATCGCTGCAGCGGCAAAATATTAAATTGGTACTTAATTTAAAACCACGCCTCGTATGAATAAAAATATGCGATATAATGATTAATTAACAACAAATTAGTAATATACGTCCTGGCTTAGGCAACCAGATGCAGGATGATATATGACATATTTATTTTATTTTAGTTTATTTTGTTATCTCCAAAATTACTGTGAAATAGTACTCGATAGTGAAAACCATGCTACTGTTACGCTTCAGCTTTTTTTCTCTCGCTTCTTGTGAAACTATATAAGCATGTATCTATATATCCATGTAGATATTTGGTTTGTGTTTACTTCACATTTTCAAAAGATTCTTGAAAAACGGCAAAAAAACTGAATGCTAAAAATCGGATCCGTAACGTTATACCTCACGAAAATATCTTTAGTGTTGTCATTAGAAATTTAGTTAACTGGAAAGACAACTGCATCAATTTCTTGAAAGAGGTATATAATTTCATATCAATCAAAACCTCGGAAACTTTCCAATCTTTCCAGGCTTTTATTTTCGACTGAGGCTGTAAGCAGTGACAGGAGTTGTCGAACAGGTTGGGGACGAGAGAGAGGGCGTTACTTTCGCTCCAGTTACCTGGAAATCCCTTCTGGCGGTTGTGGGAAACGTGATCCTTCGTCTTTCCTTATCCGCAGCAATCAGGTGATTGGCCAGCAACATCTTACCAGGGATTAGAATGCACAACAGCTGGACCAGACTAGTAACCCGAATATCGTATTCGCTACCGTCAACACGATATTGACAGGTACATGCTTTAACCTCTTTAAACACTTCACAGCTCATTTACTCTGTTTTTCAACACGGTTTTCTGCAGCACAGTTGTTTCACCACTCCTTGTTCCCTACTCGTGCAAAGACATTAAATGTACATAAAAAAAATCTGATGTGTTAGACTCCCATGACCTTCTTTACTCTTGCAAACCTATTTTTACAAACGCTTATTCTCCATCTACTTCATGTTAATGGCAATAAACATTTGCAGATACTTATTGCTAATTCTCTTTTAGGAACAAGGTGTAGGCTTTAAGCGATAATCAAATCTTTTAAGAGCTGGTTGTTATGTGGAGCATTCCATGCTCTTTGCATGTCCAGCACATAAAAAGAAACGAACAACGAATTCCCATTTGGGAAAAAGTACAAGTATTGCTAAATGCAAACAAATAGCAAGGAATATCTCGGTTTACTTGACAAAAAAAATGTAAATGGCATAAGTTGTGTGTTTTAACCAGATCTACACTTTTGTGTAGTAAATTTTTTTTCTATCTCTTACGTTTTACGAGTTATGCAAAATTCATTCAGAATGAAGACGATTTTTGGAGACATTCCCAGAAAATTCAAGTTATACATTTCATTTGCCATGAAAGTATCTTAAGCATATATATTTGAATCAAAGTCGTCAGACCCATTTTCGAGAAAATCCAAATTTTCGAAAACTTTTCCATGTAGAGGGTAGTCTGGGGTGGAAGGATTTTCTTGAGAAAGTTCGTGTCGTATCTTTAAAAGATGCTAAACCTAAACACCAAGTTGGTATTTATCCGACTTTTCGATATGAGTTATACTGTTCGCAGACACACGTTCACACAGGCACACAGATGCAAACACGGACTTTTTCTAAGAATACCTTTTTTGGATTCGGGGAACCTCAAAACATGTATTTATGGTAAAATCTTGATATCGAATTTTTGGGTGGAATGCAATACTTCCCTTACTATACGTAGTACAGAAAGTAAAAACCTGGTGATACCTCATAGGAATGAATCATGTCGAGACACTAATACCAGATCCAGAAATAAACCTGCTGAATAGCAATATTTAGTAGTAATCTTTAACGCCCGTTCTTGCTACAAACGGCACCTATACTAATGGGTATATTTTATGTATTAATCGAGAACATGGATTAAACCAGTGTTTTCACAAAATTGCCCCATTTTTGAAAGCTATGCTTCGGCGCATAAGCATAAAGCTTTTTGAAACATTAGTGTCATTGTTAGTGTGTCTGTGCTATGCTATTTTGGGCCCAGAATAGCTGCAAGCCTATATCAGCAGAACCAGGAACTTGATAGGGAATCTATTTCTATCCACCTTGATGATCCAGCTAAGGTCCTGCCTGCCTTCTTATTTGATGGCTCTGGTTTACTTCTTCGCAGGACAATTAGCGGGGTGGAATGTCACTTAAATTTCAGCACCAGGGACTCCGAACTTTTTACTTTCTATACCACGTACATGATAGGTAGAGAAGTATTGAATTTCACCCAAAAGTTCCATACCGAGATTTCATCGGAAATAAATGTTTGATAAATACCAAACTTAGTGTTCAATAGCTTCCAAGATGCAACACGAAGATTTTCAAGAAAATCCTTCACCCCAAACTATTCCATTATATAGAATAGAACATTTTTTCAAAATATTTGATTTTATTAAGCACGACTGTAATGATTTGATTGAAATATCATGTATTAAATATGTTTAAAGGACAAATAAAAGATATATCTTGAATTTTCTGGGAACAGCCTGTGAAATTCATCATACTGAATGAATTTTGTATAATCATGTATATAATAAAGCTTAAGTGATAGACGAAAACGTATTACATAAAAAATGCAGATCTCTTTGAAACAAACAATTTATTTCATATAACTTTTTTTGCGGCGTCAGCTATTTTCGAGATATCCGTTATTAATTGTTCGAATTGTTCAATACTTCTAAATCATTTGACTATCACCGTTCCCTTTACATCTATAACGAAATGTGTGATGTAGCTATTTCTGCAAAGCTTTATTTGGATTAAAATAAAGTAGATAAAAAGTAAGCTTACATAAGAATGGAATTAATTGTTCTTCCACACAAGACGTGTGTTGGACAGGGTTGGAAAGGTAGAATCAAACGACTGAAAAGTTCAATGCCATGTCGGGATTTGAAACACAGATATCCCGGTCTCCGTCCGGTTGTTCTAACCACTGAGTTACCACGGAAACTTGCCGGTACGACATTCAATTCGTACCGGCAAATAATTGACCTTAATTGACCTAATAGTGGTTTAAACTATGAATTCTGGGACTTAAAGTACTTACAATATTGTGGATCGCCATTGGGGTATGTCATCTCATCATAATTTGAGATCTCTTTATGGTTTCCCGGAAAAAATGCGAATCATTTGGGGAATTGAATGTCTACCAACAAGTTGCCATGGTAGATCAGTGGTTAGAGCAACCGGATGGAGACCGGGAGATCCGCGCTTCAAATCCCGGCTAAGGCATTGAACTTTTCAGTCGTCTGATTCTACTTTACAAACGAATGATTCTTATACTCATTAATAAACGACAGGGTAGAGAAAATCATAAAAATTTAACACATCCTATTTTTACTTTCTCTGCTATGTATCCTAAGTAGTGGAAGTATTGCATTCCGCCCGAAAATTCGATACCGAGATTTTACCGGAAATACAGGTTTTGAGGTGCCCTGAATCCAAATAAATCATTTTTGGAAACACGTCCGTGTGTGTGTGTGTGTATGTCTGAACAACATGATTCAAAAACGGAAGTCGGATAAATACCAATAATGCAATACGAGGGTTTTCAAGAAAATCCCCCTATCTCAACAAACCTATACGTGGAAAATGTTTGGAAAATTTTGATTTTTTAAAAATTGGCCGTAACGATTTTGATTAAAATGTAGGTTTAAGATGTGTTCATGGAAAATGAAATGTGTATCTTTAATTTTATGGGAATGATCACAAAAGTCCTCTTCATTCTGAATGACTTTCGCATAACTGGTAAACCGTAAGAGATATACAAAATTTTACTACACAAAAAAATGAGATCTCGTTAAAATAATTTATGTCGCATACCTTTTTTGTTGAGTGAACGATTTTTGAGATATTTCATGTCATTTATTTGAATTTCGCAATGCTTATATTTTTTCTCAGAATGGAATTCGTCATTTTGTTTTTGTTTTTTTGTTGTTGTTTTTTTTCCATTATGTCCTGAAGAAGCAAAGTGAATGGAATGCTCCACAGAGCGACCAGCTCTTAAAATATTAGACTATCGCTTAAAGCCTACCAATTCCCATTACATGCAAGAAAATTAACAAGAAAATAATTTCTGCAAATGTTTATCTCGATTAACATGAAGTAGATGGAGAGTACCTTTGTAAAAATAGTTTATACAAGAGTAGAGAAAGTCATATGAGTGCAATACATCAGATTTTTTCATACTAGCATTAATCATCCATTCTCTTCTGAGTCATTCTAGGTACAAGAACAGGTGTAAAGCATGCGGTTTCAAACACATTAGCATGAATGAAATCGCTTTCTAAGTAGTTTGTACCATGGCTAATCGTAACTGGTATGTTATTATGCTATCAGAGGAAAACGCACATATAGAATATTGCCTTGTAATAGAATCCATATTTGTGATAGAATATCAAAGTATTCAGCATTTGTGTTTCATTTTTCAGTTACCGTCCTCTTGGCAACTCGCATTGAAAGATTCAAAGGCTAATGAAATGCTTTGCTTTGCAGCAAATGAGCCAAGATTCTGCAGCCTCACTATTGCCCTACTTCCAGACTTTCAGGTATAGTGATGGATAGATAGGTGCTGTATAGAATATTTACAACAAAGTAAAAACAGATAGTGACAGCCCTCTAAACAACATAAAGAGATACGATTTACGGGCAGTCACCTCCACTTTTGGGCGCTGGCCAGGAAGAAGCTACCAGGCAAGCAATACATACAGGGTCCTATCAAAATATGTACACGGTTTAAAATATGGCATCTGTGTGATCTTTCCACGGTTTCACTGAATTGTCTATGGAATATATTGTATGTTCTTTCTCATAAGATTTCGGTACCCTTACCTCTCTTATGACTAATATGTGAATTGTGATGGTGAATCTAAGACCGGGGCATGCTTGACGTTTGAGTAACGCAAGTCATTTTAAAGCGGTTGCGAAAGTTTGAAATTGTCACTGAAGTTCAACGTGCACTTGCGTGAACTTGCAATATAGCCACCAACTTGCTTGATAATTACACGGTTCGGTGATAAGTTTGAGACGCATGGTACCATTTGTGACATAACACAAGGAAAGATTGGGAAAAACCTCGTAACAACTACAAGTCTTGCTCATTCCTATAAGACCTTCGACTATGGTCTTAGAAAAGTTTGCAATGTCTCCACAGAAGTTTGCTACACAATGTGCTCGTTAGACAGGGGTTAGCAGTGCGATTGTACGACGTTGTCTGAAAACCGCTAAGTGGAATGTGTAGGCGCCAGGATTATTGCGCGGATTAAATGAGGGCGATTCTGTTCGCCCAATGGAATTTTGTGAATGTTTTCAGTATGTGATAAATAAGGATGAATAGTTTGTGATGAAGATTGTGCGGTCTGATGAGGCCCAATTCAAACTTATTTGAGCCGTCACCGAACGGGATAGCTCTGGCGGTAACATCTTTGGCCCTCATTCGGGAGATAGTGGGTTCGATTCCTGTGGCCGACTTCCTGACCCATGGGTTTTTTTTCCTAGTTTCTCCGGGTCGCTAAGTTCATTGCATCCCTGTCCCTGCATTTAACCTACATTCTCATTTCACTTCAGGTTTTATCTTCTTGGTCTGTTTCAGGGCTCAAAGTGTTGGTGGGATACTCCGAGTTTGCATAGCAGGGGAAAAGGATGCTCTATGTAATGTTTCGTCCCCGGAACGGGGGCGGTCTCCGAGTCCCGGCCTCCCCAGGAGGTGTACTAGCCCGCAAGGGGAAGGGGAGAGGTCGCACAGCTGCCACCCGGGGAATTTAAATCCGTAAACCTTAAGAACCATGCCCTCTATCCTGATGTGCCTCCTGGTCCGGCCACCCTCCTGTCACCTCACTCAGCATCTTCAGGCACACAAGTTCTTGTAGGTCCTCCTCCTAAGTGCTAAGTCCTCCTCCGCAGTTAGTCTAGTTCTAGTCCTAATGGAACCGCTATAATTGTGTTTATTGCGACCCAGAAAATCCACACGTCCATGTTGACAAGGCAGTCGATTGACCGGGACTGAATGTCTGGGGTAGACTGTGTCATCTAGTGTTACATTAGGAAACTTCTTCTTTGAAGGCATAGTTACTGGCGCAGGGTATCTGGAAATACTAAGCACGTCAATTTTGCCATCTATAAAACAGCGAGTTCTATCAACAAGAAGAGCCACCCCCAAACTACAGTGCGGGTTTTCCCAATACAAGAATCTGCGGGGACACTGGATAGAACGATGAGTTGTCAGCCAGGTTCACTTCCGTGCCTTATCGTTGAGGCACCTTGAAGGTTGCCTTTTTCGTAGATATTCGCTGGAATATCTTCATCAAGAGATTACAGCAGATGTGCCAAAATCCCCGTGGACCTGAAGTATAATTTACCTTCTCTTAGACGTTATATATATATCCATCAAGCACTTTAGTGTCTATTGTACAGCAGAGAGAGAGAGAGAGAGAGAGAGAGAGAGAGTGGGGGAGAGGAAGGCGATTGGAGCCTGAGATAACCGGATCTCCTATGAACGAAACGGCCAAATTTTCTGAATTTTTAGATAAATAGGTTTCTTGGATGTTGTGTATCTTGTGTACCTGTAGATGTTGTAAGATGAATGTAATGCAATTCTATTTTTCATAGATATTTTGCATAAGGAAATGAAGCGAGGCATCAGTTTCTGGTAGAATATGTAAAAGTACCCTATGAATATCCTTAATATGTTATTCCAGGGTTGAAGAATATTTTGTATTAGCTGATTCATTACATTAATCTCAACTGATGAATAACTTATGTTTATTCAATATGTACCCTCCATCTTGTGTGCAATGATGCATATATTACTTTAGTATTGCGCAATCTCGCTTAAAATTTCCAATTGTCTAATACATGTGTAAAGTATATTTCAGAACATAAAGTACAAATACAGTGCTAATGGTGTCTTTAGTAATTTTCCCAAAATTTTGTGGTGCTTTATCAGCCGCAATTATTTTTTCTTATGTCCATTTTCAGAGCAACTTTACATCGGTCTGAAATACACTTATCGGATCCTAAAACGCTGCTTGCACCACGTGAATTCACGATTAACATGATGATGATGATAAAATAATGTTTTATGCAAACCGAAGTTTATACATAACCTACAATCATCAGTCCTTTCATGTAGGATTAACAACCATGTATGTCTTGAATTGTGCTCTAGAAGAAGGAATAAATGCAAATTAAAAGTTGCAGAACTTTTAAAATGATCCCAAATAGAAATACAAATAATTTTAGGTGCTGTATAAACTTAAAAAACCTTATGTCTCAAACTATGCAGCAGCTAATTTGGCTAGAGTATATACAGCATTGGCTCAGAGCTCAAGATGAATCAGTTTAATCAATTCAGATTCTCAGTATTTGTTTTGTTTTTTTGTTAATAAATCTCCTTCAGAAGCAAGAGAACATAAAACAGTATGAAATTGGTCACTTGTTTCTTCGTATGCTCTTATTTTTTATTATTTTTAGCGTTTCTGTAGTTTTGGCCTCCCTTCCTACATTGACAGCACAATGAACATTCGCCCATAATCCCATTTGCTGCGGAAGAGGAACTTAGAGCGTATTTGTGCAACCACGCTAAGATCTAGCATCCACAATGTTTTCTCTACTTCTGCGCTTAATATTTGGCTGATATCCTTTTCTACAGTTAAAACATTACGTTGCAGAACATATTGTTCGTCATCTTACAGACATATGAATTACAACACGCAGTTAATAGTCCAATGCTTTGAAATGGACATAGCTACTATGTACGGTGGGGTCTGTTTTCGTCTAAATAAATAGAACTATATAGGGCATCGCAGAACAATATCGACCTAACGACTTCCTGGATGCTTCAATGTTGCTTAAGAGAACATGCAAGACGCGTTGTATGTTCTAAGATATATTCCAAAATTCTGAAACATTTGGCATAAGCATTAACATATATGACCACAGTTATGTTCATGTATAATTTATTTAAGTCTCTTTCCTTCCGTGGAGTGCTTATGAATAAAACCGTCTTTAAAAAAATTAGGGTGGCCTCAAAGCCACGTTCATTTAATCAGAATTCGAATATAGGTAAAAGAACATTTAGATTAACTTTAAAACATTTTTAAACTTCAAAAGGTAATTTCGAATTTCTACATGGACAATATATGTAGTGCTGACAATAACTAGACATTCGATTGTCTGCCTTTACTAATTACATAATTATCAGTTATCCTTAGGCAATTAGTTAATTGTCAATTATCATTTATCCTTAGGTTAAGTAAAACAGAACGGAATAACACAGTTGTTACACGGAGAGTAATAGCATATTTAGATTTTAGATTTAACGGCCAGCCTTAGAGAATCGAAAAAAGGTTTAAAAGTAGCAGCGATGCGATTTCCCTTACTCCCTCGCTCTCCCCTCCGCGAGATCTGTAAAGCAATTAAAAAAATGCACATTGCAGAATATTTTGTTTTCGACAATAGAGCTTTTTTTATCCACTTCTTGTTTATGTTATCATGCGTGGGAAGTTAAAATTGCTGCACTCCATGCATTTTAACCCCAGATGTTATTAAAAAGTATGTATGTATGTATTTATTTATTCTGCAATTGGGTACTTCCCGGTGGCAGAATTAAACCGTACAAAATTTACATCACCATGACTAGCTTACAATAATAATAATAATAAACAAGACTAACAATACAAAATGATTAATTTTAAATATTAACAAAGCTTTTAAAATCTCTAATTACTGAACCATTTATAATTTACTTAACTATTCACAATTACTTAACTATTCACAATTACTTAACTATTCACCATTTACTTCACTATTCACAATTTACTTAACTATTCACAATTTACTTAACTATTCTCAATTTACTTAACTATCTACAAAGTACTTAACAATTTACAAAGTACGTAACTATTTTCGAGGTACTTAACTATTTACAATTGGTCCTTATATTTAGTTACCAGTATTTTCAACCTGGTAGTGTCAACTTTAATAGTATAGTTTGTGAAATGAGTACACTAGTTAATTAACCAACATTTATTCTGCTAATATTATTTCTGAACTGCTTTAAGGTCAGAGAACAGCCCTGAAAGGCTGCTACAGGCAATTCATTCCATTCCTCAATGGTTCTATTAACAAAAGAAAATTTTCCCACGTCGGTTCTGCACCTTCTACCCCTAATTTTAAACAGATGATCGTTTCGACCGTAGTGTGCTGGATTCTCTAACCTTTCTCTAACATCCGCCCAAGCATTTGAACCAGTATAAGCTTTAAATAACGCAACTAATCTATGTTTTTTACGCCTAACTTTTAGCGGTTCCCATTCATTCTCTTCACCTTTTGTAAACCCAAAATCTTTACCTCTCCTTATGAATTTTATAGCCCTTCTCTGCACTTTTTCTAAGGAATCAATCTGATTACCTCTGTATGGGTCCCAACATGCTACTCCATATTCCATAACCGGCCGCACTAAAGATTTGTAGGCTAGTTCCCTGGTCTTTGCGCTCCCCTTTTTCAGTATTCTCATTACGAAATGCAATGCTTTCCACGCTTTCCTAGATGTACTATCTGTTTATCTGTTCCCCCCATCCAGCATTACTTGACAAGCACACTCCCAAATATTTGCAGCTGTCCACCTGTGGAATTGGTTCCCCGCCCATTTGATAGTTATGTATAATCTTCCCCTTAGTTCTGCTAAAAACAATGGACTTACTTTTCCCAGCATTAATTGTCATTTTGTTTGCTTCGGCCCACCACCTGATTTCATTTAGGTCGTCCTGAAGAGCAGTCTCATGCATGGAATTCCTAATCTTATTGTAAATAATACAATCGTCTGCGAACAGTCTTATCTGGCATTTAATGTTTATATGGATATCATTAACAAAGATAAGAAACAGTAACGGGCCCAGTACCGAGCCTTGGGGCACGCCCGAACTTACGGTCCCCCCTTCTGACAGTTCTCTACCTACTCTTACTCTTTGCGTCCTCCCTTTCAAAAATTGTTCTACCCACAATACAACGCGATTATCAAGTCCCGCATTTGCTAGTATTAACCCTCCAAATATTGATATGTGTATTTATTGTTGCAGACATGCAATTTAGTCATATTTAATAATTGAATTTTACGTTTGAACCTTACTGTCCTTACTACCCTTTATTTGTTAACATTAATTTGGTTTAATTCATGTGGCATTTAAATATGGTGCAAGTAGCCATTTCACCTTCAGTTGTTGACTGGCTTCGTCAACACTACCAGGCATAACTAATCGATCATCAATTTGCAGAGGTTAGCACGGTCGACTTTGATACTGCTTCTGAACGGCTGATAATGGTTAATTTCATTTTCGCGTAAGCATTTCTACTATTCACTATCGTTGAAAAAGATAGTGTGTAATACACATAAGGGTCTGCCTAAATCGTTTACAGATCCTTGAAAGCGAAAATACACAATACCGTCGCACTTTCGCACTTCTTGCTTGTTGTGTCGCTATATAAAATTACGTGTGTATGGCTTATAAGTAAAAACAATTTAAATACTAAACTATATGGACTTAATGAGAACATCTAGACGAAGTAAAGTTGTATTCCAAAGAGATTATGATGGATCCAAGTGAGTAGAGTCATCTTGATTAAGGTTCACAGAAAGTAAGACTTGACTTTCAACTGATGATTAATGATGAGTGATTCATTACAGCATTATCTAGTTCGTTACGCTGGGTTTGTTACAGAAACTGTAATGCCTACTTTCATTGTATACTTCTTCACTCAGTTTGGTCACTAAAACACCAGATCGTGCATAAACTGAACATTATAACACTCTTTAATAAGATTCTTGATGTACACATAACATTACATTTTAGCAGTATTTGCAACATTTTATACCTTGCGTTCTGGTATTTAGTAGACATTTTACGAAGAAATCCTGACCGCCATACATTTTTAGCAGACCCCCCCATATAAGGTACACTACATTTCTATCGATCTCAATCAATTACATCCATGAATATTTCCTTATTTAACACCTTCACCTGTTCTTTCCCTTTAAAATAGTCCACCATAACCGATGTCATAGCTGTTTCACTATATACATCGGGACACAATGTGTAGGCGTTTCTTTTTTATGGAATATTTCCAAATTGCGAAGTGATAAATATCGAAATAAGATATTTTATATTTAGTACTGAGGTAAATATTAAATATCTCAATATGAAATATTTTTATATAATTGTGTTCGGTCACCCTTCCTAAATCCAAAGCTTAAAAATCCTATGTGTACATTCACATGACTTTCTCTACCCTCTAACTATTATTACTGTATACACAAATTGTTCCTACGAAAGCTTATTAAGCTATCTACTTACTTTCAATCGAGATAAATTTTTGCACAAATAGTTATAAATTTAGCTATAGATACAAAGAAAGTACCAATAGTCAAATGTTTAAGAACTGGACGCTATATGCTGGCCTTAAAATTCCCTATGTTTCCATGTAATCATGAGAAATAATTGATGTTGACAGGACTTTAAAGAATGATAAAGTGTTAGAAAATGCAAGTCATTAATAACAAAGTTATTTGAAATAAAGTTGTTTTAAAGAGATCTAGAGATCTAGAGAATAAGTGTTTGTAAAAATAATTTGTAAAAGAGTAGAGAAAGTCATGTGAGTGTAACACATTAGATTTTTTAAAACATCGTTATCGCTGAACGATTACTAGTTACATAAGATTATATAAAAACCTTCTGAACTAAGATGACTTCACAGGCTATTCTCAAAAAATTCAAATTATATATTTTATTTGTCATTTAAATATCTTTAATAATATTATAGTATTTTAATGAAAATCGTTACCCATTTTTCAGAAAATAAAAAATATCGAAAAATCCTTCATGAAGACGATATTGGTGTGGGGGGATTTTATTGAAAATCTCCCCGTAGCATCTTTGGAAAATATTTAATTTAAATACCAAATATGGTATTTATCAGACTTTTCAGTTTTTAGAGACGCTGTTCACAGACAGACACATAGATACGCACACGGACCTTTTTCTAAAAATGTTTGCTTTGGATTCAAAGGCCTCAAAACATGTATTTCCGGTGAAATCTCGAAATGTTTTTTTTGGATGGAATACAATATCTGCCTGCTCTGTAGGTGGTAGAGAAAATAAAAACACCTCTACTACGTATAGTAAGTAGAAGTATTGCATTCCACTCAAAAATTCAACATCGAGATTTCAGGGAAATGCATATTTTGGGGCCCTCAGAATCCAAAAATAACCTTTTTTTCAAAAAGGTCCGTGTCTGTCTGTCTTGTGTGTGTGTGTGTGTGTCTGTGTCTGTGTGTTTGAGAGGAAAAGTTGGATGTGCACCAAACTTGGTATAAGTTCAGTACCATACAAAGAGGCGACACGAAGAAAAGGAAGGAAAATCCACATCCCAGACTAACCTTTACATAAAAGGTTTTTCGAAAATTTTGATTTTCTAAAAAATGGCTCTAATGATTTTGATTAAAATACATATATTAAGGATATTTACATGACAAATAAAATGTACGTCTTGAATTTTCTGAGAATAGGCAGTGAAGTCCACTTAATTTGGAAAATTTTCTGTATAATCTTATATAACTGGTAAACGTTAAGCGACAGACGAAAACGTACTACACAACAATGCAGATCTCTTTTAAATACAATATTTATTTAAAATAAGTTTTTTGTTGTTGTATAAGCCATTTATGAGATATCCGTTATTAATATCCGCAATCCGAGGTTCGAACTGTTCATTAGTTTTTTTTAACAACCTTTTTTTTTTAAATTTACTTTTTTTTTTAAAGTTCCCTTGTTTTACCCACTTTATACTACTATGTTTTACTGGTTTTTTTCATACCGCTTATTTCTGCAACACACATACACACACAAACACCCATGCCCATGGTGGGACTCGAACCCGCGGCCCTCAGTTGGTCATTCCCTTTAAAGTCTCGTCGATTTTCAGTTGTTTCTCGCTATTGCATAGAAATAGTATGGAATTTAAGGCCGGCATATAACATCCAGTTCTTAAATATTTGTCTGTTGCTGTTCTGTTTGTATCTATAACGAAATGTGTAGTGTAGGTATTTTTGCAAAGGTTAATTTGGATTAAAATGTAGTGGACAGGGAAATAAGCTTTAGTAAGAATAGTTTGTATACCCTATAATAAAAATAGAGGGTAGAGAAAGTCATGTGAGTGTATTACAAAGGATTTTTTAATACTGAGATTAAACCATAGATACAAGGATAAGGAAATAATGCGCTTATCATAAACATATTGCAAGAAAATAAAGCCACCTGTGGAGTTCTTGTCTTTATTGATCTTCTTGCTTTCTGGACCCAGGTTGAAATTTTGGTTTTATCAAGTTGCCTGGCTGAGGTTTATATTAATGTTCCCACAGACCTTAGAATTAATATTACTTAATTTTTTGTGCAATTACCCATTAATTTAATTTCATTAAGAAGAGAAGAAATATATGAGTAGTATACATTCTATCCGTTGTCAAAAGCTATGTATTTAACTCGGAGAAAGTTGCTTTTAAGCTTATTTTTACCTAAACGAGCTCCGTTAAAAGCTGTCGCTGTCATTTTTGCAACTATAAACATGGACAAAAATGTATGAACTTCCAATATCTATACACATGTGTTAGTAGGTTACAAATTTTACCATACAGCGATATTTTGTTGCGATAGAATACAGAAATAAGGTTATTAAACCATTATTTAAACGCTCCAATTCCATCAATAAATGTGTTGAGGGTGTAAAAAAAAGGACAAGGACATGTGTCAGCTAATTTGACTAGAGGTAATTTCCAAGCAAAGCGTGCAGTTTACACCCCTTTCTTTCACTATACACATGTAAACATGTTGTGCCATAATTAATTAACGCCCTCTCTTCTGTTACCTCAGAGCATATCGTGTTCACGTATTACAAGGGACGAGAGCCATGTAACAACTCCCTACAGCGAACATTTACATTGTTTCACCTAGCCATTTATCAATGTGTAACAAATTATATAACCTTGTCTCATTATAGAGACGTATAGTCTAAAAATATTAGTTTGATTTTTAAATGATAATATTGGCTTACTTAACACAAATAAAGTGTTAAAGTTTTCTTACGTATTTGTAAAGGTCATTTTAACAAAGAACTTTAAAAAATTAAAAAGAATATTTATATCAAAACAGGTTGAACTCTTTTGTTTCTACAACCTTCAGATGCACAAAGTGGTTCTTAAGGCTTCTGTAACGTATTCCTTCTATACAATCCAGAAATAACAAAATTGAAGATCATGAATAGATAGCCTCACATTGATTTTGCAAATATACCCTCCTCACATTAAGCCATTCTATGGATGTGTCAAAATATAGATAAATTATTCTTTTTCCTTAAGACCAAATATTAACAAATACGTTATTTTCTGTGTCATTTTGTGCAGGAAGGTACATTTGTTTTCAAATTATAACGCAGAAGAGGCTGTAATTTTTAATGTAGGCACTCATTGACGAAGAATATAGTCCCGTAAACATAAAATGTCAAAACATGACCTATTGAGTTAATTGTATAGGTAATTTGGCGCTTAGTAATCTATAAGGCTAAAATGCATTGTCATTTATGTAATAGAATATTTCACACGTAAAGGTAGGTTTTAGTAACCAATGAGCAGCGGTCACACAATTTACCGTTAAAATATAAATATGCGGAATTAGAAGAAAAACATGTAATTTTAAATCCCCACATTCGTTAGCTCAGGTTAACCATGCTAACATACTAAACCATTAAAGCATGGTAACTATTTCCGCATTTCAGAGAACTTGAGGTAAGAAAGGCAAAATTATATAATAATTATACAGTATAGGAGAAGAATATGCTTGTATAAGACCGCATAGAAATTATTCAGAGAAGGAATAACTATATTCTGCATTTTTAAACACTTGTTATAGAATTTGAATAGAATTGGAGCTTATGGTATTTCTATAACACGAAGCTGCAACCTTGTGGAATGCTAGTGGTACACGATCGCGTGCTGCAAGGATAGGATTCCACACGCAGTGTTACCAAAGCATTCCTCCGCAGTAATCCAGACCTGCCCTACCGTTTAACAATTTTTAGGTAACAATGAATATAAAAAGAAAAAGTTTCATTGAAGGCATTCTTTGCACCTCTTTTGGAACACAGAAAATTAGTAGTCAACGTCAAATAATGCACATATTTTTATTATATGAAAAGATATATGTTTGGAAAGGTAGAATCAAATCAATCCCATAACCGGAATTTGAACCATGGATCTTCGGATTCTGTCCGGCTGCTCTAGTGTCGTTCTCCGTGGTCTAGGAATACTAAGCTAGCCTCCAGTTATGGTCGTGGGCTCAAACCCGTAAAAACCCTTAGCATGTCTTTCTTCGGAAGGGAAGCAAAGCTAGTGGTCCTGAGCCGTAGATTTACGGCACGTAAAAGAACCTTAAGTCTGATAAAGAGACCTCTGAGAAACATTTCCGATCTTTCACGTCCAATATATAGAATGGGGGCTAAGAACCATAGTACTTAAAGAGCGTCCATTAATAAAACTCAATTCAATTTAATTCTACAGTTCCATCCACGTAGTACAGTGGCTTAGGAAAGGGATAAAACTCGTGTAAAAGTAAATGTATATTTAGAGAGTTCATATCAGCGATATTGTGGTATAAGGATCCTCTGTGATCAGACACTACTACCTGAAGCAATCTATGTTCACGCTAGATTTTTCTGGGTAACTAAAAGTAAACAGAAATGCGAATTCCCGATTCGATTCTGGTACCTAACTACCTAGTTGGCACTATTTTCATATTTGCCATTGTATTGTTGACATTCATAACTCTTCCAACATAGTTTGTTTTGTTTCCTGTTCAATTTTCTTATGTCTTAATAATGCCTTTTAAAAACTTTCTTCCAAACAGATAAACACTTATTTAGTTACAATTTCACACCTACACAAGGCTAACATTGCAAAGGTAGAATCCGATTGAAAAATTCTATTCCTTAATCGCTTACCGCTGTTTTATCTATCTGAGCTACCTTTGCAACATACCTACCGGCACGACACTAAATGATCCACCTGACTCAAAGTTATCTTGGCAAACCACAAGGTACTCTCAAATTCATTTTAAGATAGCGTATCCCAGCGGCGACTTACAATCTCGTAAGTACTTTAAGTCCTGGGTTTCATAGATAACCACCATTAGGTCAAACAATGTTATCATATTACACAATGAAAAGATTTTTACATCTGCAGCAGTTTCCCTGAATGTCGCGTTTCGGCAGATCAGTGTGACGTTGGTCCGCAAGAGTTTTGCTGCCGCTGTTACTCTTCTTGTAAGTAAACTGTAAGCAATGTAGCTGAATTTTTGAAGTCCCTCTGAGGTGCTGATCTGTTTGCGTTTAGCAGGTTGTGCAATATCTAGTTTCGATAATTCGGCTTATACTTTTTTCACGCACAGGAGGAATGACAAGTGAATTGTGTAAGTGATTTACGTGCATCGTGGGCAAACGAGGTTAACCTTGTATACGATTTTATAGCAAAATACATTTGGCGTTTTATGATTGTTTAAGTTATTAATAATCGATTTGTTCCTATGTTCTTACATACACATGAACTATCTATGTTTTTCTCAAATTTATTCCTTTAAATCCTGGGGTGGCTCGTGCCGGCTGCATGATGTCCCCGGTTACATCAAATGCTTTTGAGCAATATTTAATATTCCTTCATCCTGGAATTGAACACGCTATGTATGCTTTTGTGTTCCCCTACGGTTTCCTAGATCTATCTTCTGGGTTGGCATTACCTGACGTATCGTGTGGCGTTATTTTGAGTAAATAAAAAATAATGAAAAGTTTTCAACGTCCAAGATAGTTTGTAGTGGGAAGGTTTTCTTGAAATACACACGCAGACATGGACACCTGTGGACGTTTTACTAAAAATGGTTGGACTTTTTTGCTCAAAATGAATATATCCGATGGTTCCTCGATATCGAATTTTTGGATGGAGTACTTGTAATAAAAATACATATTCATTGTTTCATCACGATGTAGGAACGCATTAACGGTGGAAAACTTCCATTTCTCTCAACTCAATCATATTAGATAATGCGAAAAGTTTATCCGGGCTGTAATCCCATTTTCCACTGGGATTCCACTCCTTTCTCTTCAAATATGACGTGCTATTCAGGTTCATAATAATATCATCGCTGAATTCGAAAGGACGAGAAGCAAATTATTGCACCTACCTTTAACAACAGAACAAGTTTTCTTTCATTTATCCATTTTCTTCAAACACTGGTTAAAACTTCTTAAAAAGCTTTTAGTGAAAGTAAGTACAATTTTAAAAATGCTTTGAATACACCCACGATTACCTATAATGCATATTAAAGGTCCAGTGGGAAATACGTAGTTTTAACCTGAGAATGTATGTGTAAGTGTTCATTATAAGATATTTAAAATGCTGGTGTTGTCTATAAACACAAAATTCATAAGAATGAGTTAATTGTACGTACAATCAGATGTTTATGTTATATAGGAAAATGCTTTCAAGTTATTGCTGTAGACTTTGAGAAAAATTAATTCAAAGGCTGAAGTTCAACATTGCAGATATGTTAGTTCTGTCTCCGTTTAAAAGTTCTTATTTCTATTTTTTCCCTCAAAACTACCCGAGTATAATAGTAGTTTATACAAAAAGTGGATAATCTTGTTGATTATGGCACTAGTGCACTATAGGGTCGTGCACACTATTTTTCGTGAGAAAATCATGTTATCTAGGAGCATATATATTTTATAGTATTATAACTTATAGGGAATAAATCATGAAATAACTCGTCATTTATAGCTGACAAAAGTGAGGGAGTCTTCATATGCTATGAAACGTAGGCTTCTCCCCCTATATTTCATTTATTACCTGGCGTGTTGAAATAGCCAGTAGCATACATTCCCTTCCTGGCAGAGAAGTGAGAAGTTGTTACGGACTGTGGTGTAGCCTAATATCACTTTAGTAATGTAAGTAATTATAAATTGAGGTCTTAATTATTCTAAAGTCCACAGGCTTATTTATCTTCGTTGCTTAAAGAAAGGAATGTATCAAAATGGTCTCATCTTCTCCCTATACGCCATGGAAACTTCTAATACTGTTATTACGTCATTACTGCAGAAAATACGTAATTTGCTGTTATTGGTACTTGTTCCATAATGAGTCAATTATACTATATATTATACTATACCCGTTTATGAAGGTAGGGTTCCGTAAATTCTATTTACATAACAAAAAAGTCACTCTTAAAAGTTCTGATTCTTTAAGTTTCCAAATATGAATTTTATGTTTTTCTTTTGTTCAATGGATAAGAATATATATAATATATTTCCAAAGCAATATCTTTTTCAGAATAAATAAATCAATGTGTTACTTCTTCTTATTATATGTAATTTTAACGTGCATTTTTAGTATCTCAGTATCTAACGTATTCTGGTATGTTTATACTCATAAAAGTTATTTAAAGACGGATACAACCATGTTTTAATTTTATTACTAAAACTAGGTGAAACATGAGTTTGAACGTTATACATAATAAAAGTTGAATGCAGCGAAGCGAAACGGTGAACTTGAAGCCAATTCTGTTCTGTTACGGGTGAACGAATCTCATCAGAAGTACGTGCTCAGCTTCCTTAACAAGGTGTGAAAGTAAACATTTTCAGATTTATTAACCGCACTGCCAAATCAGGTGACCTGGACAGACCGTGAATCTACTTTCCTGATTTCGCAGATATGCAGTGCTTACAACAGCCAACAAGTGAACTGCCGTGACATTGAAAATGGCTTGTAGGCCAAAGCCAAAGTCACGGCGAGAAATTATCTTGTAATGACACAAGGACAGATGATTACTGTTGTGTTTTCTTTAAGAACACAAAAGTGAAGTTGTTAGAGAAAACGCAGGCTTTCACTTTTTCTTAATTTTAATAACAATTGCACATGAAGGACGTGATCACGAACCCATTCTTCGTGGATATACAGTAACATGTTTACGCATTAACTTGCATGACAGGAGAGATTAAATAGAACGGATCCGATAAATAATGAATCTGGAAAGGAAAGGGGTGTCTTCAATATCGTAAACAGCTCACTGGAGAAAGGTGTGTAGTTAGAATTATATTGGTTGAATTCAAAAGATAAATTATGTAACAGTTTTCAACCTTATTCTACACGTGAGAAGATGGTTTCCAAGATGACATAAACACTCTTTGCAATGAATGGTTGTGCCTTTCTATACAGTGCCAATTTCTGCCGAAAACGTTTCGTAATTGAGAGTTCAAATACGCAGTTTCGTAACAATAATCCTTAAATTTAAATAATTGCTCTGACCAATAGTGTGTATGCTATGGTAGACTAGAAGGAGTTTAACGATCAAGTGCATTGGGTGACCTCCATTCGCCTTCCTGCTTCCCAATAGAATTGCAGCATATCTATTCAAACCTGAGGTCTTTTATTTCTTCATACACAAATGTTTTCATTCAATAGTGTGCTTGTTTTATTGTAAAGTTACATTTTTTTTCGTAGAGGACAGATTTAGGTTTCTTCTAAACCTTGATACGGCTGAGTTTCTGGGATGATTGGAGTCTGTCGTTCTTGAGTCAATAATTTTGATCATGTTCTATTTTCAGATTTATTGTTATTAGATTTTGTGATCTGAATCATACAGGAATAAATGGAATGAAAATGAATTAATCAATGTTCGTGTTATTTTACTTTTCTAGGCCAGATTATCAGTCGGAGCATATCACTACTATTGATGCATCGGGTGTTGAGTATGCAATCGTTTGCTTATGTAATTCTTTTGCATGAAGTATCGTGTAATACAATGGTCTGAATGATTGCTTTATGATCGAATAACACCACAGCCCTGTCAAAATAGTTGAATCTGCTAACTGCACAAAATCCAAATGGATAGCTTCAATTTCGTCATCAACTCACTAGCTTGTAGAGACTTTAATAGAAAACTGTTAACGTTAGCTTCTATGTGAGGGTTTTTATGTAGATATAAAGGAACCATTAGCATATATGTGCACCCAGTTTTGCTCCGAGTATAGGATACGAATTGCTTCTCAAGCTCTCTCTGGCTACGAAATTCAGTTCTTTGACACTTTAATGAGCAGATAATTTACAGCCAGTATCTGTAAATATGAAAAAACTAACTTTTCTGGAGTGATGTTCGGAAAATATGTTGTTTAAATTTTCACTGTTTTCTGTATGAATTAATTTTCTGATTTAAGTTGCTTTGTTTATTTTCATAATTCAGCGAGGGCATTTGTAGGCAGTCTTAATAGATTTTTGTATTCTGTTGAGACTAACTTTCAATATCTTACAATGACCACGTCGGACGACTCCTGCAACACATTTTCACATGGATTTAGAAACTGTAGTTCCACTGAAAGTAATCAGCACGTTGTATCCATATTGCAGTATCGGTTAAAGCTACATTTTGTTATCAAGTTCAGAACATCTACAGATGCGCTCCTCTTACTCCCTGCAAGTCTCTTTAACATGCCTAATACTTTGGCTGCTTTATTCAATGTAAGGTATGGTTAGAAATTAGAACCGTGTTGAAATAATTATTGCTATGACCAGGACTAGAACCACAGACCCTCGGCTTTACGCGCTGATGTTCTATAGCTGCACTTCAATGGCAAGTTACCCCAGATTCAATACATTTCTCTCATATTCATAATAATCATCGGCCGCATCAACGTCAGGGGTTAGGCCTTTCGACCTATTCCGTCCTCTCAAAGAAATGGTCTATTCATCTCTTCCTCTCTCCGTCTTTTCTTTGGAATTGTATTCCAGTATCCTGTTGAGAATGCCGGATTCTGTCATCCGTCGCAGGTGAGCATAATATTTTTCTTGATATACTTTAATAGTATTATTTAGGTTAAATTTATTCAATTTGTTTCCTTTTGTACTGTTTCTCTCATCTAATTCGTATATCCTCAAATCCAGTCTCAACAGCATTCCGATATACCATACACTGAAGGCGGTTTTGGGGTTGGGAGCGTCTAGTTTAACCACATCTGATTCAAAATGCCTTACTAAGCTTTACTTTAAGGCAATTTAAACACAGATGCACTTCTGTACTTTTGTTCTGTATTTTGAGTCCCTTGCATAGGAATGAATTACTGACAGCTACAACTCTTCATGATGATACTTGGTTTGTACCGAGACGTTTATTGCTCTATGTTTTAAAATATAAAAAGAATTGGATATTTTAATTTGAAGCTTCGAAATTTAGTAATTTTTACGTTCTTTACTGCTTACTCAAGGCAAAGGAAATACTGTATTCAGCTCAAAACTTTGAATGTAACCGGCCCTCGTAGCCGTGGTCGCTGGAGTGTTTGGCTTCGGCGCTCTGCTAAGCTGAGGGGCGTGGGTTCGAGCATGGGCGTTTGTATCTGTGTGTTGTATGTGTAGCAGTAATTGCGGTAATAAGTAGTTAACAGAGAAAAGACGGTGATGATAAACCGGGAAAAACAGGACAACTTAAAAAAAACTTATGTGATTCATTCACATGACTTTCTCTACCCTGTATCCTTTATTAGAAGGTAACAAACTATTCTTACTAAAGCTTATTTTTCTATCTAGTACTTTTTAATCAAAATAAACCGTTGCATAAATAGCTACATTACACATTTTTATAGATACAAAGGGAACAGGGACAGACAAAAGTTTACGAACAGGGTGCTAAATGCTGGCCTAAAAATTCCATACTGTTTCTATGCAATCGTAAGAAATAACTGAATGTTGAAAGGACTTTAAGAGAATGACTAAGAAATAAACAATTCGAACCGTTAATAATGGATATCTCATAAAAACTTATGTGACAAAAAACTTATTTTGAATAAGTTATATATGTTTTAAAGAGATATACATGTTTCTATAGTGCACTTTCGTCTGTCCTAACTTTTACCAGTTATACAAGATTATAAAAAGATCCTTCAGAATGAAGAGGTCTTCATAAGCTATTCCCAAAAAAATCAAGATCAACATTTTATTTTTCATGTAAGTATATTTCATATATGGTATTTTAATAAAAAATTTCGAAAAACGTTCCATATAAAGGATAGTTGGGGTAAGGGATTTTGTTGAAAATCTTCGTGTCTCATCTTTGGAAGATATTGAACCTAAATACGAAGTTTGGTATTTATTCGACCTTCGTTTTTGAGTATTCGTGTTGACAGATGACAGACATACACAGGCAGAACACGAACATGTTTCCAAAAATGCTATTGGATGCAGGGGAGCTGAAAACATCTATTCTAGTGAAACTTTGCTATCGAATGCTTGGGTGAAATGCAATACTTCCCCTACTTACTATACGTAGTAAAGAAAGTAAAAAAAGGTATTTAAAAATGTATTCCTACGTGTGTGTGTATGTGTGGGATAGATAGATAGGTAGCTAGAGAAAAATTGAAAAACGAAAGAACGGGTAGATTTCAATGATATGCAATTCAGACATGAAAGGGGGAAATGCTTACATACTTATTCCACAGTAAAGGATTGCGTGTAGCAGTTTTACTTTCTCAGACATTTTCTTAATGAATTTAATTAAGACATCAAAATATGACGTACTGGTATGATAAATAAGACGCATATATAAAATTAATTGTGCACAGCAGATCACTTTGATTCCAACTAATTAAACTTTTATGTAATCCAAAACCATTAGAGATATACAAAATATTGCTACAAGAAAATAATGTATGTTTGGTTATACTATAAGGTTTAAATAAAGTTTTTGTAACATCAGGTAATCATTTCCCAAATATCCACTGTTATTTATTTAAATATTCCATTATTTTAAACGATGGATGTTGAAATGTAGGGTGGCAATTCTTTTGTTTCTTATATACTCATTCTTAAGAGTATGAAATATTCTGACCTATTTATATTAATTGTGACCTTCTCTACTACGTATAGTGATTAGGGGAGGTGTTGCACTCCACCCAAAAATTCGATACTCAGATTTCACCGGAAATACAAGTTTGAGGCTTCCTGAATCCAAAGAAATTGGAAACATATCCGTGTGTGTGTCTGTGAACACCATAACTCAAAAACAAAAAGTCGGATAAATACCAAACTTGGTATTTTGGGATCGATGTCTTCCAAAGATGCGGCCGCAGGTTTTCAAGAAAATTCCACTACCACAAACTACCCTTTACATGGAAAATGTTTCTAAATTCTTTATTTTCTAAAAAATGGCTCTAACAATTTTGATTAAAATACCATATGTGAAGGATATTTACATGAGAAATAAAATGTACATCTTGAAGTTCCGGGGAATAGCCTATGAATTCCTCTTCATTCGGAAGGAATTTGGTATAATCTTGTATAAGTGGTAAACGTTAAACGATAGACGAAAAAGTACTACACAGTAAATGTAGATCTCTTTAAAACACACAGTTTATTTCAAATGGCTTTTTGTGGCCTAAGCCGTTTCTGAGATATCCGTCATTAAGGGTTCCTTTCTTGACCAATCTCTTGAAGTCCTTTCAAATCCAGGTCTTTCTTACAAGTGCATGGAAACAGTATGGAATTTTAAGGCCAGCATATAGCGTCCAGTTCCTAAACATTTGAATATCGCTGTTCTCTTTGTTTTCATAACGAAATGTGTAATGTAAAGCTACTTCGCAAAGGTTTATTTGGATTAAAGTGTAGTAGATGGAAAAATAAGTTTGAGTAAGAATAATTTTAATTCCCACTAATAAATAATAAAACAGGGTAGAGAAATTCATGTGAATGTATCACATCAGATGTTTTGAAAAGTTTTCAATGATCTCAGCTTACAGTGTGCTGTTTTATACCCACAACAAAATGATATTGTAACATTCATTCATTCATTATCTGTTTACCCTCCTGTTATGTAGGACTTACACACCCCAGGACTTACAGGCGGGTGCCTGGGGACAGAGGCCCGTCGAGGAGCAGACACTCATGGATCAGACAGAACATCCAGGATGGGTGATCAGCCCGATGCCTGGTATGGGATGAAGGAAGGAGATGAAGCGAAATGTTGGTGAAATGGATGAAAGGAAAGGTGATGATGGAGCAGTTGGTGGAATGAATGGCGGGGGAAACCGGAGAACCCGGAGAAAGCCCGCCCAGACGCCGCTTCGTCCACCACAAATCTCACATGCAGGTCGATATTGTAACAACTTCTAGTTAAAGTTTATTATGATTAAGAGACAAATATTTTAAATGATGAGCCTTTAGAATAGTTATAAAATGTGACAATGGGTAGATGAAGAGGTTATGCTTATGTGTACAGAATTAACTAAAGCAATACTACGTCTTCTTTGATGCCAGGACGTAACTATTATACAGTAGAGAATAGAATAAGCATAAGCAATTCTTCAGTTATTTAGTTTCGGGTGCTTAAAAGTTATAGCTTATATTACACAAATACATGAATTTTAGCCTTGTAATATAAGTTTATAAGGAAACAAAACTGAAGTTTTATAAAGTTATGGCTGCACCTATGCTATCTTACGGAAGTGAAGCCTAGACATTAACTAAGAAACAAAAAAGTAAACTACAAGTAAACTAAATTTTTGAGATATATATAAAGGTATGCACAAAAGAAGATCACATAACAAAGATGGGTATAAGAGAGAGAGCTAGGAATGTTTACTGTCTACTATATATAGTAAGTAGGGAAAGTATTGCATTCCACCCAAAATTCCATACTGAGATTTCACCGGAAATATATGTTTTGAGGCTCCCTGAATCCAAATAAAGCACTTTTGGAAACATGTCCGTGTGTGTGTGTGTGTGTGTGTGTGTCTGAGTGTCTATCTGTGAACAGCATACAGTCGGATAAGTACCAAACTTGGTATTTGAGTTTAGCGTCTTTCAAGAATGCGACACGAAGATTTTCAAGAAAATTATTTCGCCCCAACTACCCTTTACATGGAGTATTTATCGAAAATTTTGATTTTCTAGAAAATGGCTCTAACGGTTTTGATTAAAAATACTGCATATGAAAGATATTTACATGACAAATAAAATGTATATCTTGAATTTTCTGGGAATAGCCTAGGAAGTCCTCTTCATTTGGAAGGAACATTCTATAATCTTGTATAACTTGTAAACGTTAAGCGATAGACCAAAACGTATCACACAAAAATGTATATCTTTTTAAAACACACAATTTGTTTAAAATAAGCTTTTTTTTTTGGCATAAGCCGTTTCTATATATCCGTTATTAAAGGCTCACATTGTTCATTACTTTTGTTTTAAACTCCCATCCATTTTCAGTTATTTCTCGCGATTGCAGTATGGAATTTTGAACAGTACGGAATGAACAGAACAAATGTGCAGTATGAACAGTATGGAATTTTAAGCATATAGCGTGCAGTTCTTAAACATTTGACCCTAGTTGTTCTCTTTGCATTTATAACGAAGTGTATAATGTAGCTATCTCTACAAAGCTTTATTGGGATAAAGTATAGTAGATAGAAATATAAGCTTTAGTAAGAATAGTTCATATACCCACTAATAATAACAGTGGGTAGAGAAAATCATATGAATGTATCAATATAACATTTTTAATATTAATAATAGATCATATGATCTTAAACAAGAGTGGAAAGAACATGTCAAAGGAATCCTGACATAGACTTACATAATTAATGATCAAATTAGGAGAAAGGGGATCTAAAGGAAGGAGATCTATGGCCAGACCCAGGAAACGGTGGTTGGAGTTCCTTGAAGGCAGAAAGGCACTTGTTTGCCTATGCCATGAAGTGCAGAAGAAAAAGCTTTGTAATATTTGTATTGAAAATCTTTAGAAAATATACAGCTGTTGAACAAGACTGGTGGTATGAGTTTTTCGTATGGATAAATAAACTTAAAAAAATGCTCTAGAACTTGTACATGTTATAACACTGAATATATCAGCTATATCAAGATTCAAAGTATGACATTTCTAGAGAATAGCATTTATAGCGAGATATCCCTTATATTATATTTTGCTGTTAAAGCTGTCCATTATTTATACACCTTTATTTGTAGAGCAACAGAATCACACTTGAGGAATTCGTGAACTTAAAACTTGCGCCTTCTGCAAGCAAACGACAGTTCAGTAAGCGCATTAGAGCCCGTGACAGTTGAATAGGTAGGAAAAATAGAAAATAAAAAGAAGTGAAATGAAGCAAAAACGACAGAGTGACATTGATGCACAATAACACAATGCAGTTGAATGATCAAACAACTAAAATGTTCTGGCATCTGCACAAAAAGAAGTTACAGTTATTGCTATTGACATCTTTATAAAATGTTACAGAAAACTATAAATCACTGATCTGGATATCTTACTACTGTAAAAACCAATACACGGCTTTAATTGGTGCGGTGTAGCTTTCACCATTAAGTTCAACACGGATGTGCTAGCTTCCAAAACCACCAGATAGTGGTTTTACTCTTCATTTTAACAAGGGCTTCTTTAGTGAAAACGTAAAACGTGACATGTATAGGATTAAGTTTAATCTGGAACACGAGCTCCTAGAAGATAATGGTAACGTTAGAGGAAAGAGGCAATCAGAAAGTAGGTGTTAAATAACGACATGAATCAATGAAAATAACCTGTTGAACACGCGAATTTATTAGGGTCAGTTATTCTGCGCACAAATTACGAATTTATCTCCGTTGTATACTGTTTTCATTAGCATATCACGTACAGCTGTATTTACCAATGTAATTGGCCACGTAATGCTACTGTATTTGCGTTTATCTATTTTCCACACATTTCCTAGTTGTTTATGAAGTTATTTATTACATTCCAATGATAATACAGGAACAAACGGACATATTCCATTTCATTTCAATGTAATTTCATATTTCATAAAATTAGATTACGAAGCATAAATTGATCTCATTTTAAAATTAACGGCAACGAAATGCTTTATGGAATATTTTTAGATTGAATTGTGCACCTGTAAAGAGTAAATGATTTAATTCTCATTATAGTGTTGCAACGACAGTATCCTTACAGTGATATCCCAACAGATTAAACAAGATGATGATGATAGCTACATCCAGTGGCCCATTAGCGCCAGCTGGAAAGAAATATAGACATCCATTCAAACAGGATAGAGCACGAAGGGTTTTGAAGGGGTTTCATCGATAAAACTCTTTACGCCTTGAAATTCGAAATGCATTAACCACCCGGTAAAAAATCCTCGAAATTTAAAGTCTTTATGTCACACTGCGAACATATGTACCTAGTCATTTTAGGTTCAGTTTTGCAAATGCGACTTGTAATAATATATCGAAACTTTTTTCAACATGATTTAAAACTTTCTCTGCAGATAAAGAAAATCACTTGAAAGAATATTATACCGTGTGACAAAATATTGAAACACTTTCTATATACCTCCTTTGAATTAGTAATATATATTATGTTTCATGTTTTGATAATTTCTAAAAAAGGGAAACAATAACTTACAAATTAAATTTGTGAATATCAAAGTTCATTTACACTTCTAACTCTAAAATTCATTTTCACTATAATTATTCCTCTGTAGGCAACGTTTATATACTAATTGTCTTGAAATAAATATGCTGTCAGAGTTTTGAGGATATTGCTATAAATATGGCAAGTATGTACCATGACTGCAATGACTTTTAAAATCTAAAACTATATCTAAATAAGTCAGCATCAAACGTCCTTTCTGTACATACTAAATTAACATACACATCAGGAACACTAATATTTGCATTTTTCAACTTCAATGAGAATCCAATAACCCCTTAAGTTCTCAATTATGAAGTCTATAAATAAAACTAATAAGTATTTGGTTTTTACTGGTTAGTTAAGTCAACCATCAAAAACTTTTGATCCATAACGCTATGAGCGGTTATGGAGGCGGCTAGTACCCAGATTAGCGTGGAAATATTTGGCATATCTTAGTAACCTTTAGTGCGGGTGTGAAAATTTGTTGAATAAAGTTTGCAGAGTGCAATTTTGAACCAAGACGTAGAAAACACAAGGCGAAATAAAAAAGGCTCTGAAATTCTTAAAGCCTACTTGACCTCTTGCTCAAAGACATTAAAAAGCTTATGTGATGTCTATAGAATATGATGTCTATAACTAATACAGACTGTGAAATGAGAATGTTCATACACAATTTTTGACGTATTTTCTAAGTTTTCACTTCTGGCGCCTATGCTCGTATGACGTGACAACTGAGAGTGCTAATGACACGGTCACTAACACGACGATGCTGTAATTTGGACTCAGAGGAATTAGGGTTAACAACTATCATCTCAAATCACCGTCAACGACTTCATAATAGCATGAATAATCATGGCCATCATACCCTGCTCTGGTCGTATATCCTGTATGGCTAAACTGACCCTTTACCCCTCAGAAACATTCAAACGATCTCTGACTAGAGCTAGGACAAATATCGAGGCCATTGAGCGAGGAATCAACATAAATACTTCACATCGTACTGAACACATGGACCCAGGGCTGCGCATTCGACAGCCAATAGTTCCCTTGCGTTACTGGAATGGTAAAGTTGCTCTCTGTGAGCTCTGTGTTTTTGTTCTGTTCTACCCCTGACGCTTCTGTGTATAGTTCCAGGTTATCTCTGAGACCCCTTTCTCCTCGCCGTACTGCCGATACAAAGTCACTACATACACACATTGCAAGCCACAGGATATTTGTCCTAGCTCTGCTCGGGACTTTCTTAAATGGATTTCAGTAACTAACATTGAAACATTTCCTCCGTCAGTGGCACGTAGAAATTTTGCTTCTTTTTTTTTCTCTAAGCATTTTAGGAATGCAAAGCTAACTTTCTTCCTTTTTAAAATAACAATCTTAATTTAAGAAAACACTTCAATTGTTTGCTACTAAAATGTTCAAATTCCTTTACTCCCCGCATTTATTTACCAAATTGTAAAGTTTTTAAATAATATCCAATAATTAAAAAATGTCTTCTAAGAAACCTTTACTGAAGTGTAATATACACAATGATTTCGCATATAGAATTGATTTGTAATTATCTTAAATTGTGAAGCAACAACAATTCTTAGAAATACAGCTTTGAGAAGTCACCTCTGTATGTGCGTGGGGCATTGCCTTTAATTTAACTTTAATTTAAAGGAATAACTAATATCCCAAACTAATATCTGAAACAGTAATAACGTTAGAAATCTGACTTTATGGTAAGATGAGTATAACATTCTATAACAGCATTCACTCCATTTTTCATAAATAAATTAGAAAAATTGAACTAAACGAATCTATCAATATATATACTCTATCTAAATAACCAAAATGTACTTTTAATAATGATTAAATAAAAGATACAAATATCCTACACATATGGGGGTGGACAATTTTGAGACTGTGCAATATCTCCAAAACTAAACGTTGTTGAAAGATATGTCTTGAATAAAAGTTACTTGGTATTATGGGGGAAAGCAAATGGCATTAGTCGTGTTTTATTTGTAGGACGTTGTGATGATAATTTTAGGGTCAATTTAATTTTATTAAATTGGAACCTACCTTTTTGTTGCTTTCTCAATCCTTATAAAAGCTAAACACCATTTGTATAAAGCACTTTGCAATTTTTCTTACACCAACATAAACAACAACGAAAATTCTGAATTTCTGAAAAGCTTAGTTTTGGAGATATTGTACAGTCTCAACTTAAATGGTCCACTCTGTATATATATATCCTATACATGCTGGAAGCTGATTGTAGGTCTAAGTTAGGTTTATCACATGTAATTACATTTACGATTGACATACCTTGGGAACACTCATGGTTCTTCAGTCGATATTAGTCTCAGTGGATGATGATGGGGCATTTAGAAGAAAATGTCCTTAACCCGATTTGTCTCCAAGCGTGGGCGGTAACACTGCTGTCAAGTTCTATTGCTCACAAGCACTCACACTTCTTCACTTTACCAACTAGTACACCTGCAGATCCACACACTTGGAAGTCCAAAACCTCGTGGAGCAATCTGGGTTGATGAACAGAAGTCGACTACGTTATTGCCGACAGCATTCTCCTGGTTTTGTTTCGCGCGTTAAACCCACCTTGCTTTTCTTCTTCAGCTTCTTCATCTGCTGTCCTCTCCTTCGCCCCTCCAAGCAGGTTCCTTCCTGTCGCTAATGAAATGATCGTACACAATTCCCCACCTTTCTCTCTTTCTCTCTCTCTCTTTCCACTCTCTTGCACTTGTTAGGGAAGGTCCTGCATTACAGCAGGTTTATCGGGCGTAACCTCGTCAGGGTTCAGGTGGACAATGAGGCATTGTTTGACGGCGCGCTCCTTCCCTTTCATTCTATACGCGTTCTTTGCGAAAAAGTGTTTGTGTTTCTGTGTTCGTCTATCTTTGAAAAGACTACATGTCAAAAGATGAGCGATAGTTTGTGAATTTCCGAAGGGCTGTTGTTTCAAACTGCTTTAAATTCAGATACTGGCATTACTGGATTACTATCGAGCAGATTGTGGATTTGTGACGTTTCCTTAGAGCGGCATACAATCTTAAGGAAAAGGACTGACAAATGGTTTTGTTGAAATAACTCTCAAATGTGATTAAAGCAATCGTTAACTTCACATGTAAATGTTTGATTAAAAACAAAAACCATCCATCCTTTTTAATGTATATATGAACAATGTCATTAAAGAATAGCAGAATATTTTAAATGAAATTTTTAAAATAGAACCACTAGATATGACAACGGTTCTTTTTGCGGATGATCAAATAATAACACCAGCAGACCAAGATAGCCAAAAAGCAAACGTATTTTGGTTTAAATCAAACAGCCACATATCTACTATATCAGAAAGCAACACTAAAGTCATGGTTTTCTACGGTTAAAAACCAATGAGGATTACAGTAATTAGAAATGATGATAAAGTGGGACAAGCAATGAATTTTAATTATTTGGGGATATCAGTTGCCCTTATAATACTTCTTCTTTCTCTGTTTAACCTCCTCTTATGTAGGACTAATACCCCCCAGGACTACAGGCGAGTGCCTGGGTCAGAGGCCCGTCGAGGAGCAGACACTCATGGATCAGACAGAATATCCATGATGGATGATCAGCTCGATGCCTGGTATGGGAGGAAGGAAGTAGATGAAACGAAATGATGGTGAAATGGATGAAAGGAAATGTGATGATGGAGCAGTTGGTGGAATGAAAGGCGGGCGAAACCGGAGAACCCGGATAAAACCCACCCAGACGCCGCTTTATTCACCACAAATCCCACATGCGGGTCCCTGGTATTGAACCCGGGCAGCCTCAGTGAGAGGCGAGCGGTGCCCTTATAATACAAAAAATGAAAGTAATAAAAAATAAGAATTTATTTAACAGACATTTGGAACAATTAAAAGATCATTTACAAGAAAAGTAAGAAGAGAATTTTACAAAGTATTAGCGGTACCGATGCTATTATATGGGTTTGAATGCTGCTGAATAATAATCAAGCTCTCGAAAGAAGAGTAGTAGTTGGAAAGAGATTCCCAAGATATGTAGTAGGGTATACTTTTCTGCATAAAAGGAAACTTCAGGATATTCAGAGTCAATTAAAACTATTTAGCATAATAAACAAGACTGGAGAATATCGGACAGGCTGATGTGAACAAGTATTAGGAATGGACAAAGAGCGTATACCTCTCAGTATTTTAAAATATAAATTCTTGGCCGGCCTAATAAGAGATGGATCAACCGGATGCTTAATTTAAATGGAGTCCGAACTCTAATAACAGAGTTGCTCGATGTAAAAGCAACGAATGCACATGCTTGCGTTAGAGATACGAATTGGTTGAATTGTCTTCGATTTTAAGGTTCCTCAAAATCGTTTTGTGAGTTTGTTAGGCATAGGATAGGGCTGGGATAGGACTAGGAGCAGTGGCGGAACCAGCACCTCGAACTATGCAGATCTATTTGCACCTATTTCCCTGGGAGGGAGAGATGAGGTGAGAGGAGATAGAGGGCGGCCGGACCAGGAAGCACGACAACAGATGGCTGAGTTCCTACGTTTACAGATTTAAACTCCCCGATAGCAGCTGGTGCAGCGGCTCCTTTGGGCTTGCACATCCCTGGGGGGGGGCCCGGAGATCACCCTCATTCCAGGAACGAATGTATATCAGAGTATACGTCGAGACCTCCTGCCGACACTTGCAACTCTGAAAAAGAGCAATCAGATGAAAGGTGAAATGAAGTGAGAATGGAGGTGAAATAGAGGGACAGAAAATTCAGGGGGTTGTAATGATCTTTCCCAGCATTCGCCTAGCGGCCCGGGGAAACACCCGAAAAAACCCATAGGTCAAGAAGCTCGGCCGCGGAAATCGATCCCACGACTTATCTAATCCGGTAAACGTAAGTGAACAATATTGAGAAATTTTAAGTAGGTGAATCGTGTTTTATATTTTTTTGGCATATCAAATTATTAGACTAACTTTATCACATTTAAAGTTACTGTTTAAGTACAATAAATTCTAATTGTATACAAAAAGGAAACTTTGCTTACTCGTAGATATATAATTACACGGTTTCTTATTTCAGAAATTTTGAATATATAGGTATATAAATATACATATATATACATATATATTCAACATATATAGTACTCAATTTGATACAGTAGCACTTTATTTTATATTTTCCATATCCATTGATTCCTTAGCAGAATAGCGCCTGAAATTACTGCCCTTTTTCTTTAATGCCAGCAGTATACATGCCTCTGTTCTGTGGAAGATATTTCATCAACAATGTAAAACAGGCAACTATGACTATGTAATGGAAGAAATGCACCGTATTGCTCTAAAGGTGATACCGTAATTATTGACGGGAAGATATAAGCAATTAAATAAGGAAGTGACAGTAAGATAAATAAATACTTGCAATAAATCATTTCCATATGTTAATGTCAATGTATAAAGTAATAAGTTTGAGTAGAAAATTTCGTTTGGAAAGACGAATGTAATTAGGAAGTCAGGTTGGCGAAAGTCATTAGTATCAGCGAAAGTAGAGAACGCATTAGCTTAAAATTCTGGGAATTTAGAGTTGAATTCGGTACGTTTGCAGGCTCACGTAGGCAAATTTCTGCAAAAGAGAAAGGCACTTAGATTCCGAGATTTTAGCCAAGCCCCATGGTAACAAAGGTAAGAGGCACACTTAGAATTTTAAATGTTGGTTGCGCGTGAAATTTACTTATATTCGTGCGCACAGTTGTGTATACATTACATACTCTGGTTCCGTCGCCGGTACATACGCCTCGTGTGATATTTTATGCGCCTAGTGACACGCTTGTGTAAGATTTCAAGCTATTATGAGAAGTATCCCCAATAAGCATTTTAGCGACTCAGGACAGTTACTCCACTAGTTTCTTTTATTGCGGAATCAGTTGGTTCAAACCCTAAAATTGATACTGCAGAAATTAGCGGATATAAAAAACAGATATACACGCATACTCTGAGAAAGTACCAGACAACAGTACGAGATCACGGCTGCAGAATCAACAAAGAAGTAGTCAAAGTACTGATTCTTTTACAGTACTACAGGTAAAGTACTGTATACTATTCGTATACTGCCCCAAAAGTGACGACTCTCGCCCCATCGACACTTGGTCTTCTGCTTTAAGGTAGGTATTTATTTTGAAGTAAATAGAATGTTGAAAGTAAAGGTTAAAGTTGTAACACATGCCGTACCAGTTAGATTTTTCAATTTAGCGCCGTTATTTAACTAGAGAAAACTGGATAATGATTTATGGTATTTTTTACGAATATTTAAATCCGGATTTGGAGCTAATTTTGAACTTTATATAAATAAAAGTATTCCTTTGTCATTAAAAACTATTTTTTAAAATTATGATGCATTAATGGAGAGAGATAACTTTATAGATGGAGAACTTACTTTTAACGTCTTACGTTTTAGAATTTATATGATTTTGCGTAGGTAGAGGAAGTAACACGAATGGGATTTGCATCTTCCAGTACTTCCTGGGCGTAAACCTTCAGCGTCAAACAACATAAAAAATCTGATGTGTTACACTCACATGACTTTCTCTACTCTTGTACAAAATATTTTTACAAACCTTTATTCTCCATATACTTCATGTTAATCGAGATAAACATTTGCAGACTCTATCTTATTGCTAATTTTCTTGTAGATGTAAGGGGAACATATATTTACAAGAGCAATATAGAAATACAGTAGCCTTTAAGCACATACATATCTCTTAATAGCTGGTTGCTAGATGCAGCACCATTCCCTTTCCCACAGATTAATGCTCTTTGCATATCCAAGACAAAAAATGAATAATGAATTCCCATTTGAGAAAATAAGTAATGAAAAATTTAAGGGAATAACAAGCCATATCTCGAAAATGGTTCACTCAACAAAAAAATGTATATGACATAAATTGTGTATTTTAACGCGATCTACATTTTTGTGTAGTAAAAGTTTGTCTATCTCTTATGGTTTACCAGTTATGCAAGTGTCGTTTACAATGAAGAACACTTTTGGAGACATTCCCAGAAAATTCAACATATACATTTTATTTGTCATGAAAATATCTTAAACATATGATATTTTAATCAAAATCGTTAGAGCCATTTTTGAGAAAATTCAAATTTTCGAAAAATCTTCCGTATAAAGGGTAATCTGGGGAGGGGGTATTTTCTTGAAAACCTTCATGTCGCATCTCTGGAAGATACTGAACCTAAATACTAAGTTTGGTGTTTATCCGACTGTTCGTTTCTGAGTTATGCTGTTCACAGACAGACACACAGACACACACACGGACATGTTTCCAAAAATGCTTTTTTTTTTTATTCAGGGGGTCTCAAAGCATGTATTTCCGGTGAAATCTCGGTATCGAATTTTTGGGTGGAATACAATACTTCCCCTACTTACTATACGTAGTAGAGAAAGTAAAAAAGAAAAATCCATATGAACCACATAAAGGAAAAGATAGATTTTGTAAAGGTATATAGGAAAGGTAATGGTCACTTAGGACGTGCTGCGAATCTAACATTGTCTGTTGTTTGATCTTTGATGAGAGTCGGGAAATAAAATCATCATGCCAGAGCTTTACAAACTCATAAAGATATAACGTTGCACCGTAACGCGCCAAGACGGAACAAACGCCAAGAAAAAAAAAACTGTGTTACATTCACGTGGCTTTCTCTACCCTCCATAGTTTATTAGTGGTTATACAAAGAATAGTTACGAAAGCTTATTTGCCTATTTAATTTTAAACGAGATAATCTTTACAGAAAGTTGCCTTATACATTTCTTAGCTTACAAAGGGAACAGCGGTAGTCAAATGTTTAAGAAGTGGACGCAATATACTGTCCTTAACATTCCATACACTTTCCATGCAATGGCGAGAAACAAGTGAATGTGACAGGACTTTAATGGATGGTAGAGTATTGAACAATTCTAACTATTAATAATGGATACTTCGGAAATGGTTATGCCACAAAAAGGCTGTTAGATTGTGTGTTCCAAAGGCATCTACATTATTTGTGTAATATGTTTCCGTCTATAGCTTACCGTTTACCAATTATGCAAAATAACATAAAATTCCTACCGAATGACACAGGCTATTCCCAGAAAACTCAAATATACGTTTTATTTGCCATATATGATATTTAATGAAAATCAAACGTTTCGGGAGGTACCCATCTAAAGGGTAATTTGGGGTGAGGGGATTTTCTTGAAAACCTTCGGGTCGCATTTTTGTGAATATAAAGTGAAATACCAAGTTTGGTATTTATCCGACATTTCGTTCTTATGTTATGCTGTTCACAGACACACAGATGGAAACGCAGATACGCGGATACACATACACACGAACCTTTTTCTAAAAGTGGCTTTTTTTATTCAGGGGGCCTCAAATGTATTTCCTCATTGAATTTTTGGTGGAATGCAATACCTACTTTACTATGTGCGTGGTAGAGAAGGTAAAAATTGCCATAAATGGTAAGTTATAACGAGATCTATGTGTGGTAAGCTTTGTTAGTTAGACAAAATTATGCAAATTTATTCATCATAAAATTACTTTACAGGCTATTCATAAAAATATTCCAGATATAATTTTTGCTACTGATAGTTTCTTTGCCTTTGTTTGTGCAGATAAAGTAGATATTAATATGGAAGGAAGCTAATTATTGCTGTCCCATAAGGTAAAAGTTAATGATTCATACTGTGCAAGCACCATTTTATTACTGCCTCAATAAACTATTATGAAAACTGTATTTTCTGAGACAAAGATTCTCAGATTTAGTTTCTTTGCTATTATTCAGAAAAATATTTTGAAAATTAAGTATTGCAGTAAATGCTGTTGTTTAATGTACATGTATATATAATTTTTTCAGGACGTTACAGAATTTAACTGACATGATAAACTTTTAGGGCATCTAGAGTAGCTTTAGGCAAACATTTTGATATATGACACTTATGGTCTCTGAGTTTATAGTCGTCTGCAATAAATCAAAATAAATAACGAGCCAGTACGCCACTAATAAAGCTTCCCTGAGTTGCTAGTATGACCGCGCTATATATGTAGTATAACACATATGTTCTAACATTCCGTGTAAATACCTCCTTAACATGTACTTAAACTTTAAAAGAAACGCGGGAAATAAAAATTGTGCACACAGGTGAATGGCATAATTGGATACAAAAAATCTGATGTGATACATTCCCATGACTTTCTCTACTCTCTGTCGTTTATTAGTGGGTATACAAACTCTTCTTACCAAACCTTATTTTTATATCTACTACGTTTTAAGCCAAATAAACCTTTACAGAAATAACTACATTACACATTTTGTTATAGATACAAAGAGACAGCGACAGTCAAAGGCTTAAGAACTGGACGCTATAATAGCTTTAAAATTCCATACTGCTTCCAGGCAATCCGTAGAGATAACTGAATGTTGAAAAGACCAAGAAATGAGCAATTCGAGTCATTAATAACGGATATCTCAGAAATGACTTACGCCACAAGAAAACTTGTTTGGAATAAATTATATGTTCTAAAGAGATTTAAATTTTTCGTGAAATATGTTTTCGTCTATCGCTTAACGTTTACCAGTTATGCAAAATACCTTCCGAATGAAAAGAACTTCCAAGGCTATTCCCAGAGAATGCAGTACTACTTCCTCTAATAACTGCAAGTACGAACTAGGGAAAGTAAAAGTGCATTTGAGACCTTTTAAACTGATACTGAAGAGAACTTGCCATCTCCATCCATAGAGAAATGCGCTACTTTTTCTCGAAAGTGCATTCCAACTACACTGTATATGTGTATACATTACATTTATAACGTATAGCACCACGGTGCTTATTCTTTATACATAGCAACGTCTCAAAGGTTCCACACCGATGTTCAACAGTATATACTGAGCATCGCTTATATAAGCACCTCCCAGTTATAAACTATGGTTAATATGCTCCTGTCAGAGGTCTGGTAAAAGTATCGTGCTTTCTTTGGTCTTCTCCTGCTAAGGAATGCAGAAAGGCTACTCTCTATTTGATGTTAGTTACAACGTAAGAGACCCCATTTCTGGCTATATCATCTTACGTTAATCCTGTTTACCAGCACGTTGCAGTTAACAACTATGACTTTTACTCGTTCAGCATCTTTCTCTCCAATCTCGGAAACCTGGTGACGACCACAAAAAGCGTTGCTTTTTAAGTGATATAAAGAGCATAAGAATGGGAAGCACTGGAATGGGAAATATTAGAAACAACAATTTAATGTGGTTAAGAGGAAAATAACATCTTTTACTGCTTTTAAAAAAAAATAAACGTTTCGTACAAAACCCTTTCCCATTCAACGCCTTAGTATCAAACTGAAGCTTTTGAATAAGTGGTGTATTTATGAGAGGTTTTTGGAACAGACACTATGCAGAAAAGGGGAAAAATTAAAAAATTGTGAGCAAATGCGTAAAATATACTGATTTGTAATTAACTGCTCAAATATTCTATAAGTTTTTTCTTTCTTTTTTATTTTTGGCTATCCTCTCAGCCTAAATCTGGCTCTACCGGCTTTTGTCTTCTCCCAATCAGCATATCCTTCCTTAATCAATTTCATTTGATTAATGAAATTTCTATTAAACCGAGCGATCCATTTTGAATAAAATGAATAAGTTTTCTATGACAATTACTCCTGTTTATTTGTCAGTAGTTTTCAAACATACTCCAAAAAGCTGAGAGTTTTGTATTTTATTTAGCAAAAATTAAAAATAAACAAAATGCCGTTTACATGTTAGAAAAACAGCTAAATGTGTATTGTGGGTTGGTAATTTTTAATGTCTAACAATACATCACTTCTTTAACTTTAAGGTAATATGATGATGTACCACACTGGGGAAAAGACGCCCGCGATCATCTGAATGACACACTTAGTATTACAATGGGTACACGAAATCCTCTGGGCTTTTGTGGAGGTCGTTGTGCTTATCCGTGAATATTCTTGGATTAGATTGGCTACCGAGGAGAGTCGGCACTGATCCATATAGGGGATATTATACTTACGCCCCACACGGGAGCGTTCCCGGGAGGAAGGATGAGGCCTCGGACGGCCGGAATCAGGAGTGACGCCACAGAAATGGCTGGATGCCTAAGATTCCAAATAGAGGCTCCCCGGCAGATGGACGGATAGACCGGGGACCCACCGCTGCAAAGACTGGGTCCGGATATCTCTGGCAGTCAGCCGAAAGCGAGGGATGGAGCGAGTCACAGAGAGCATCCTTTTCCCCTGCCACACTACCCGAAACACCATCGTCGATACTTCCAACCCTGAAAGAGACCAACGGATGAATGATGAAGTGGAATGAAAATGGAGATGAAATGAAGCGACAAGAAACTCGAGGGATGTCAGAATTCTTCCCAGCATTCCCTAGGCGTCCCGGGAAAACCCCCGAAAAACCCATGGATCAGGAAGATCGACCATGGGAATCGAAACCACAACCTCCCGAATGCGGCCCGCAGACCAAACGCCCTAAGCCATCCCGCTTGGCGTGAATACTCTTAATCTCGGAATAAATATTTTCACAGCTTTTGAAAGAATAATCTTGGATTACATATGGTAGATATTAGCTTCACATATATTGGCTCACGTACTTTATGCTGGATGCGTTTAAGTTTCATCTGAGCAAAGTTTTATGCCATTCCTCTATAATGTATCTACATATAATGGAAGTAATTATGTTATAGCGTTTTTGTTTTATGTATTTGCCGGACAATCGGCCTCTACGAGCAACTTCTGGAATGATACCCACCATATATTTTATATATTTTTTCTCATAACTTCTTTACTATAGTAAGCCATAGCGGATCTCTGTTTTTCAGGCTCTACCTTATCGAAAAACACTTCGCTCCGTTAATTTCCAAATCAGCTATCACTTTGCAAAAACTGAAAATTATTTTTACTTTCTATACCACATACATAGTAGCCATGTAATGTATTGCATTCCACCCAAAACATTCTATACCGAGATTCAACACAACGAATCTTATAAAAAAAACAACTGAATCCAAATAAGGCATTTTTTTTTAGAAAAAGCTCCTCTGTGTGTGTGTGTGTGTGTGTGTGTGTGTGTGTGTGTCTGTGTTCAGCATAACTTAAAATACAAAAGTCAGATAAATACCAAACTTGGTATTCCAAAGATGCGACACGAAGACTGAAAAGAAACCTCCCACCCCAATTACTCTTTACATGAAACATTTTTCGATGTTTTTTTTTCAGAAATGGCTCTAACGATTTTTGTTAAAATATCATATATTAAAGATATTTACATGACAAATGGAATGCATATATTGAATTTTCTGAGGAAAGTCTGTTAAGTGCTCTTCATTCGTGGAATTTTTTTATACTCTTGTACAACTGGTAAACGTCAAGTATAGAACGAAAGCGTACTACACCAAAAAATGTAATCTCTTTAAAAATCACGCAGTTTATTTCAAATAAGTTTTTCTAAAATCACTCATTTCCGATATATCGGTTACTAATGCTTCTATTTGTTCAATACTTTGTCATTGTCATGGAAAGAGCACAGAATTCCAAGGCCAGCGTGTAGCGTCCAGTTCTAAAACATTTGACAATCATTATTCGCTTTGTATCTATAACGAAATGTACAATGTGGCTATTTCCGGAAATGTTTATCTCACGCAAATGAAGTAGGTAGGAAAATGGGTTTTCGTATGCCTACTAATAAGCGAGGGTAGAGACAGTGATGAGAACGTAACACATCAGATTTTTTAATTCATATCAAATATTAATATTGTATTTAACACGTGTAGTTAAATTAACTTTTTTATGTAATATTCACTACTGTGGGTATTATATAGGCACATTCAGAGCCGGTTAAAATGTTCTCGTGTTATCTGGAATACTGAAGGTAACTTATGCCTTTGGAATAAAATAAAAACAAAGATAACAGACAGTGATAAAGTTTATAGTAGAATTAAGAGCATTTTAAATACCAAATTTGTTATTCCAATCGTATTCACGCCTTCTATAGCCGTAGTAAGAAGAAAATCAACAAGTGATAGCTAAAAATAAGAGGTCATTAACAGTGATTGTGATAAACTGAGAGATATTCAAATACACACTGGAACATGACCGTTAAGACACAGTGACGTTGATAAATGAGTAACGGGCGAATGTTCGAAATACTTTCACACGTCACCTGTTACTCGGACAAAGCCCTGTATCCTATTATTATTAGTCCACTTTCTCCTGTTGAAGATAGCAAGCCGTCAATGTTTGGAGATCATTTCACAGGTGATTCTTCAGTAGTGATTAGTCTATTAATGATACAGCGCTTTTCAGATGCATGCTTAAGCCAGTGTGCGAAACAATACAAGAGGAAGTTTCGTGTTTACAGGATTAAATATTAACCTTCTTTAGAAATCACAACTCCATATATATCCAACTGGTCATTTCAAAACACCATTGTATTTCCGCAAGATGAGTAGCAATTAATATACCGTTTTCACAGAAGTGAAGTTCAGAGAATGATTCATATACAAGATTACAGAAGTTCAGAAAGTGTAGTTTGATTCCAAAGGCTACTCATTTCCTTTTAACACAATTTCAGAAAAGGAACGTGTATGTACGTTTAGAATTTGAATGACGCATTTTGTATGATTTTGTTCTAAACAATTTACCAGAAACTCGTCTGAAACGCAGATAATGGGAAGCATGCTCCATTTCTACCAATATTGTAAGAAGCACGAGAAGTTATGTAAGCCTCCGAAATGAAAATGTATTGAAGAAAAGGGAAATGTATAACTTTCACCAACATCGCACATTAATTTTTGGAAACAATTTTCTCTTAAAAATGCTTTATCTTTCAAACAGGAATGCTTACAGTATTCTGTGGCTTATTCTTTTAAACAAGCTAAGTTGTCCATTCGGTGTTTCCCCAATATAAAGCCATGTTAATAAGCTACATAATTATTTTGTTTATCAACACGTGTGAGAGTGTATAAATTAAAGCACTTTTATTTTCTTCTTCCATGTTACTATCTCCTATGCTTTTTCTTCAGACCTTCCCTTATCACATTTCTTTCTTTATCTCTTTTGCGTACACGTCTTGCTGCTCATTGTTTCCTGTGAAGCCCAGGCCAAAACTTTCCTTGGAGATATCTCTTCTTACCGTCACCTCCTCATTCTACAGTCCCTTCGTTTTATACAAAGGCCGCGAATCGCGCGAATGCCTACTCCGCAAACACTCTACTTCACTGCGGGGTTTTCCGTTCCGTAGCTTCCGCATTACTTACTCGCGACTGCTAGTAACATATATGTAAGTTACACGAGTTAGTGAGTACTAACCTTGTTATAGTGTTGTTGAAAGAAGTATCCATTTACGCGAAAATATTTTTGACATCGTCGGATAAAATTACCATTCACATGCATAGGTTCTTCTTGCGTAATGTTCATAATTTCTGCTTTTACATTGTCCTTAAGTTCGTCTATGGTGTGGGGATTGTTCGTATAAATGTTATTTTTTGGCGTTTACCAATCCCCTTGATCTAACATCGACCAAACATCTCACAGTGTCTCTACCGGACTGGATAACCAGGAAATTGCTGCTGAAATTGTCTATCACCTGTCTACATGATTCAGTTTTCACGTATGTATCGTACATAAAAATACGGTGTCCAAGCGTGAATTCGTTGGCAGGCATTTCGATGGACTAATAAGAGGATAACATTCCGAAGGAAATCACTCACAATACACGTATTGTAAAAACCCTTCACAAGACGAAGACAAAGCAACGACTGAGATAGATCACAGCTGATAAACGTACCGCTGACGCGAGCTGCGTCGCTTACGCAATGGCATAATACTGAAGTCAGTGCCGTCTCAGCCGATACGCATATAAGCCGACTTTAACCTTGGCATAAAAGGTAGGCATTGTATTTAACTCCAAATTTTAACTTCTAAAATTGATTTCTGGAAATCGATATTCAGCATAATTTTCCAAAGTTTTGGAATGTATTTCGGAAATTTACAGCTACCCAGCTCATTTTTGGCGAAAGAAGTTTTAAACTTAAGTTACTCAAACACCAAGAGTTACATGTTGCTGTATGTTGCTGCACTCCTAATGATCGATTTATATGTTTAAATTTTGTTCTCCTTCTGTTAGAGTTTGTCCAGCAAAATTGCTCATCTTCCTTTTTACAATCTATAACTTCTATCAGTTTTGCCTACCACTACCACTATAGTGTACTTGCATTAACGCGCAAATATGCACACTCATTGCAATTTCCTGCAGTTAATTCCATCTTCTAGAAAAAAAAAACTGTTGCAACGACGCTCTATCGCGAACACAAAGAGTTAAAAACATCAAAGTAACATTTATTAAGTTACATATATCATAATACATGTATGTTTTATGTGAATTAATATGAAACTGGCCGAATGCAAATTACAGGTTTCATTATATTTTACTATACAGATTTTTTTTGTATGGATAACATAGTGTGTTAAGTTATTAGTGAACATTCTGTTCCTTATGAATTAATTGCTTAAATTTTGGATGAGAATTCAATTATTTTCCTATTGTTTTTCTAAAATAAAAAGTACAGTTTGTTATGCGAGACGAATCCGTGTCACAAAATTTACATTGTCATGTATGTTGAAATAAACGCTTCGCTCTCATATCCATCTTGCCGCCTGCTGTTTTTGTCGTACTATACCTATTCAGGATCAATACGCATTACTCGGTGCTACGCTATTTTTCTTTTTGCTTCCATAATTTCGATTTTTATCCCTAAATGGCGGAAAATGGTCGGTAGTGCTTTAATCGGGTATACAGACCTCCGTAACCATTACAGTAGTGACAAAACAGTTATTCTATCATAACGCGATTTTAACTACTTTTACCAGAGTTAAATAAGATTATCGTTGTTGCTGTCGGCCCTCAGTCGAGAAAGAGCTGTTGTGGAGATTTACTTTCCTTTCTGAAAGCCAAATGGTACTTTATTTTTCTAAACTAACTTTTAGTATCCATTATCTTCACTATCTAGAATTCTTAGAACGATCATCTGTAAATACTATATTATTCATTGTTTTTTCATACTTACACAAATATGTGCGGATAGAGTTAACTCCTTCAATGCAAATAAAGGTACACGTTAAAGGTTACGCAAACATTTCAGAAATTGTATGTGCATGCTTATTTGGAAAGAAGGGACTTATTTCAATGTTTATTTAAACGAACCATAAAAGATAAAACTACATTCTAAATATCGTTGGACAGGAATTTAGCGTTTCTAAAAGTAGGATTTGAACTTCCTTTAGTGGCATAAAGCTGTACTGGTTGTTTAAGAAAATGGTAAGAATTGGAAAAATAAATTTGTGACTGCAGACAAGTCACTGCTTCAGTAGATTCAGCAAACAGCCGACTCATCATTAGCAAACATATGAGATCTCAAATGTGGCATGGAGTTAGTTATTAGGATACAATTGGTTTGCTTGTGGCATGAAATAGAGCATTGGATTTACTGTCCGTGAAACGAAGTTCTTATGCACACAGCTTCAGCAACCATAAAACTTTATCCAATCCAGCGACATGAAAAATGTGTTCGTTTTTCGCGGCTTCTTTTATATAAACAGTTGGGATATACGCATTCTTTTTAAATAAACCTATAATAGTTCAAAAGGTACTGAGTACAAATACTTAATTGCAAACTTCAGTTTTCATTCATTCATTAGCACAACTCTTGCTGTTTTCCTAAAATGTTCTACGAAAATATTCTCTCCACATTGGCTGCCTATTATCTAGAATAATAGCGATTTACTATTCAAGAATAGTCACCATCATTGTTTGAGGGTTTGTTCTGAAGGCCTCTTTCGGATTTCAATTTTCGTACTTCCGTATTCCATTAGCTAATTGCTTGAACCCGCGGCAGTAACTCCTCCTGTCCGTTGTTGTGGTGGTTTTTAATGCCCGTTGCTCGCGGCTTACCTTGCTCCATCCTCCGCGTTGGCTCCAGATACTCGAAGTATGCTGGTTCTCTGCATTTTTTTATCCTCGCTAGCTGAAGTGATTTCTAGAATATGTGAGAGCATGGACTTTTCCTTGATAAAGGAAACGTAGATCTCGGGTGGTGGTAAAGGAGAAAATAGACGTGCTTTGGTTACTAAAAGACGACACTGCAGTTTCTTTTATTTAGCTACTTCTGATGGTACACAACGCTAATATTTCCGCCGTTAAAATACTGTCCACTGCTGTTGAAACACGGTGCGGATATGACGCGAATTTTATGTATGCTTATTATATCTCTTTACGCGTAGCGATTCTTATGTGTGTTGCGAAAACTGTCTTAATTCGCTTTTGGCGCGATATCTCTCAAACATCCTGCATCATCTCTCCCTGCCTGTAGTTTAGAAAAATGACCAAATGACCCCGAATTTGTTCCTAGCAGATCCATTTATAGTCGCAGGCTTCTAGGGCTGCTTCATTTCCTATTGGTCCATTTTTAGCGCCACTCAACGCGTCTCACTATTTCATATAAACTTACAGGGATCTCATTGATTCAAGTTTAACATAAATTGCTGCTTTTCCTAAATTACCCTTAAGCTTGTTGTCTCACTCACTTGGCCACGGCAAATTATCGCATAAAGGAACAAAAGCTCTACGCCCTCGCTGTATGAACAATGCCTCTGCTACCAGAGAGACATCGTAAAACTAGACTTTCTGCCTTCGAAGACACTATTCCTGCAGCTAAACATCTCGTCGTGGACAGTATTTTAACATAGCGCTTAAATTATTTACATTAAACAATTTATAACTCCTCTAATATTGGTAACCTAAATACATACATATCGTTAAATCACCCTTCTTAAACTAAACAAGCATTAAAAGAAAAAGATATGTACATAGCATGATTTAACATCAATAAAAATGAATTAATCAAATTATCAATAATTACATATCTTGGGCTTGGCCTAGAGTGGCCGTTTCAAACCTTAGTTTTGTTGTACTGTATTTATGCCTTTCTTCCATCACTGTCTATATTCCCTTCTTTAAACATCAAACATAGGAGTTTTATCTTTATTTTTCTGATACCGATTGCAGCGATTACCAATTTTCCAAAATGGTTCAAAGCATTTTTGACGTTATTCGTCGTTAAATATTTCGAACAGCATATTCACAATGGTTTTGGAGAAACCATTTTATTGCTTTCGCTTCCTTCCGACAGCGGAATTTGCCCGTATTTATTATTTTATGGTTAATTTTGCAGACCATTTGTTAAATTTGTTGAAGGTTTTTTGTATGTTGCGCTTGGACATTCTTGAGTATTATGGTATGCTGTGTACTTTCATCATCCTTACATTTATTTAAACGTATTACTGTAATATATTGATAATCATTTCCGTAGTGACAGTCCTAATCTTTTATCTTATTATTACATTCAAATCTATAGACTTATCTTATTCGATACGCTCATAACATATCCCTGTATCTTCATTTTGTGATTGGTAAACAATCGAGAAGGTATTTGAAACAAACACTTTCAGAGAGCTTTAACATACATTTTCATAACATGTTGAAAGGATGATCGATAATTTGAAGCTGATAATGCAACAGTCAAATCATCTAATTCAGTTTTTCACGCAAACAAAATAAAAAAGAAGTATTGGGATAAAGCAACTATAATTAATAACAAAGTGGAAATATAATTAGCAACTGCCTTCATAGGTTATGTTACACTTAAATGTATTTCTTCTCAATACTTTGTTGGTAAAAATAAGCATGAACGACTCATCAACGACTTTAGTTCAAACTAGCTTAGGGCTTTGTCTATTTATTTTTATCTACACATCTCCACATCCCCGCAAATGTTTGAAGTTAAAGTGGCCTACACTTATGTTTTCATGCTATAAAACTCACATTGAAGAATAGTTTTTTCTATTCCTTTAAAGTGTCGTTGAAAATCGCTCCATGTGTAACACTTAAAACACGCGAATGACGTGGTCTGTGCTTCGAAAGTATTTAATATAAAAAGTGCTTTGGAATATTAGATATTTCACATTATCGTAATGATTTGCATTAACTACATTCATGAGCTCTTAAGCATGTGCATTACTATGGTCCATAAACTGAAACAAAGCTGCAAAATTGCATGTCATTGAAGGGATTTGAAACGGGTTTAATACAAAACTGCTGCAGTTGTCACGGTGACAATTCTAGGTCAGAAGCTGTGAGCATCCTCAGGTTTCTACAGGAAGCAAAAAAATCAAAGCATGCTAAATCCTTTCTGGTTAAGCTTAACCGTTCAGTTAACATAAAATGGTCGGCTTAACCGTGTTCGCCGTAATGTTTCTTTTTCTTCTTTTTCTGCTCAATGGCAACCTTTTGCAGGAGCATAACATGAGTCAGCAATAATTTCCACGAGATCCGCATTTCAAATAGGAAATGCAAGAGGGAGGGAAAATAAAAAGATCTTTATTTTGGCACATGTACCGAGCGAAATGGCTCAGGCGGTCGCGTCTGTGGCTCCTCATACGGGAGGTCGTGGGTTCGATTCCCGTGGCCGACCTTCCTGACGCATGGGTTATTTCGGGAGGTTTCCCCGGGTCGCTAGGCGAATGCTGTGAAGGATTCTTATATGCCCCAAATTTCTTGCCCCTCCATTTCATTCCATTAATCGTTTCATTCATCCTTTACCCCGTTTGGTCTGTTTCAGGGTGGAAGTGTAGGCGATGGAGTTTCGGTGAGCGTGGCCGGGAAAACGAATGCTCTCTGTGAACTTTTTCCGTCCTTCGGCTTTCGGCTGTTTGCCGGGGTATAAGGATCACCCGCAGCGGTGGCGTTGGAACCCATGTCGGGCGGGGTCCCCGGTCTGCTTATCCATCTGCCGGAGGTTTGTATATGGAAACCTTAGTGACCCTTTCATTGCTGTACCGTCGCTCCTGGTTCGGCCGCCCGATGTCTCCCTTCACCTTAACCCTTCCTCCAGGTGGCGTCCCGTTGTGCGGGGCGTACAGTACAATATCCGGACTCCCTGGATCAGTGCCGTATCTTCTGCGCTTCCATTGGCACATTTTGGGGTATGAAAATGTTTGTTCTGATTGTCTACTGCCAGTGATGCCCAACCTTAAGCGAAACAGGGGAGGGCGGATTTACTCCACGAATTATGGTGAAACTATGACGCATTCAGGTGTCATGGGCTGTCCAACTCCAATATTTGGTCACCTTGTAGCATGCCATTGCGACGCGCCGTTAGTGAGTGAGTGAAGGAGAAATGCTTCACAACACAAAATGAAGGAGGTGGGGTAAGGCGACATAAGAGATAAGGTTGGGCTACACTGGTCTAGCTGGAAAAAAACACAAAGGAATCTGCATTAAATGGCATACTAATAGTTCATTATATGGCACAAACACACACTTTTACTCAATACTGCTAATATTTTAAATACTGAAAATGACTGGTATCCCTATAAATTTAAAAAAATAAAAAACTCTCATGTGTTATAGTCAGAAGACGTTTTCTAACCCCTTATTAAAGTTTTTATATTTATTGGCAAAAATGGCTCCACTACCACATAGAATTAGGTACACAACGGCATAAGGAGACTAATAATAGCGTCAACACTTGTGCATACGTTGCCTCAGAGAAACAAAAGAATGGCCACATAACTGTCTAAAGCAAAAGCTTTGCAAAATTCAAAGGAAGAACAATGAATATTTTCAAAGTTTAAGTGCAATAAACTCATTTACATAAACTGTAAATTTTAAGATCATGTATTTTTTACTGCAGTAACATATTGTCTCTTATGGTTTCCCATTTATGCAGGGCTTTCATTTCCCCCTCATTATCTAAGTTGGTGTGTTTGTTTAAATTAAATATAAATAAAATTTTATTTAGACTGGGAAGTTTTGAAATAAAAACCCTGTACAAAATTTTATAATAATTAAGATGGCTAGGCTCTTCACAGCAAATTATAGATATGCGTTATATTGGTACTGCAGTCATCCTAAATGTAGATTTTTCAAAAAATCTAATTAGTGCTAATATTAAGACCGAATAATTTGTAACGTAAAGGTTTATTTTATATGGGAGAATTTTCTTAAAAGCTTCGCCTATAATCCATAAACAGTGTCTGACTCGGCAATTAAAATTGATGTTGGATAGAAACTTTTCAATTTGGAATTTGTTCTTACACACACCTGCGCGCCCAGACACAACCAATTGTCATTGCAATAAACATAGTCACCACAAAATACTGATTTGAGGCTACGAACTAATAATAATAAATAGCTACTATACAGTTCACCTTTTCTAACTTATATTTTAACTTGTTATTAAGCTAGACTTTTGATAATTTGTTTGGTCACTTCTCGTATATCACAGATTTTTATTACACAGCACATAACACCATTAGCAGTATTTCAAAACAATTTCAAGTGAATTAATATACATTTCGTTTTCTTTACTCTGTTAAGACTGTGACTAAATTCGGGTGTGTTAGCTTACAATAAAATTATCTTTTATATAATATAATAACATAGTTTAAGCTCCTTAAATACTTTTAAAAATATAGGTTGAATAAAATTATTTCGAACAAAATTTGTGTTTATCCTTTGGAGATAATAATAGCTGTTGAAAAATCCATTAGTAATGCAGTCAAGTTGATGTGATTTTTAATATGGGTGGAGTCAAAGTTTAGGGGGAATTAGGTTATGTTTGTGGGATGAGGCGTAGATGTCACCTGATTCAAGTGGATGCTGTTGAAGCTCTTGTAGATTCGGATGCTGTAAACTTTGAAACGCTCGATTTAAATTTACCGCGCCTCTCACACAGTTGGTATTATAATTTATTTCTAGTTCGCAGAATTGACTTTACGTGGATACATTTTAATCCTTAATTGTTGTGAATGCTAGCTTGTGTGCAACGGGTAGCTATTTAAGTGTTTATTTTTGTGTCCGGTGTATTTAAGATATGCTTAAAATATTACTATCTTTAAGTCTGTGCCGCTTTCCCCTCCTTCTTGGTCATGGCTTACGCAAGCAGCATAAAATACATCACAATGCTTCTGAAATGATGACGTCGTTCATCGACAGAGACAGTTAACATCGGAAGCTTCGAAGAACATATCGTCATGAATGACGTAATTAATCACTCCATAACGTGAAGCGTCATGTACAGGTATCATTGGCTGGTTTGCTTCACGCCACTGACGCCAGCGCCATCATGCTTGTGGACGACTTCATGCAACTCCTGGGCAGCACCAGCAGTACTCTTCGGCCAAGACCGAACCGTTAACAACTAGACACCGTGACAGCGAAATTTTGGCGTAAATCACCAAGAGTGATTCTTTCGGTCTTTTCCAAATTATTTTTCAACCTGTTTGGTAAGCTTTGAAATTAAACCTTTTAACTCTTGGTGTTTTCAAGATTCTTTTACTGGAAAAGCATTTATAATTTCGCACTTCATGTAGCTTTCCATTGTGTTCGTTGTTTTCATAAAAATTCCAAATTGCTATGACAACTTTAAATGTATAAATATGAAAGAGTACGCTATATTGTATCTGAGCATATTATTTTGTAAAATGTTAAAGCAAGCTGATCAAAGAATTGTCAACGAAAACAACAGGTTAAAATAAATTGTTAACATATGTGACGGTGAGTGTTTGCAATATCCTAACTCCTAAGCAATTGTCCCTTTCCATAGTAATTAATAACTCTGGGTATGGAAAAGCGCAGTGGTGCAAGTCGTAGCAATTCAATCTTATCTCAGGTTTGTGGTGTTTGGAAGGTAAGATATTTATTATTTGAAGAATAATATATCCAATAAATGAATTTTCACTACAATGTGTTTTCTTTTATGTGTTCGAAATGCTTTACGACGAACAATATAATTATGTTTTAATCACATATTCACATACATATATGTTTTACTTTCCTGAATAGTTTCTTTGTTACAATAATCAATTTCTTTTTACTTTCTCTACTACGTATAGTAAGTAAGGGAAGCAATGCATTTCACCCAAAAATTCGATACCGAGATTTCACAGGAAATACATGTTTTTAGGCCTCCTGAATCCAAAAACAAACACTTTTAAAAAAGGATTCGTGTGTGTATCTGTGTGTCGTGTGTCTGTGAACAGCATAACTCAAAAACGAAAAGTCGGATAAATACTAAACTTGGTATTTAAGTTCAGTATCTTTCAAGGATGTAATGCGAAGGTTTTCCAAGAAAATCCCCCATTCCAGACTATCGTTTGTTTGGAACATTTTCGAAAATTTTGATTTTCTCAAAAATTTCTGTAAAGATTTTTTTTAAAATATCATATATTTAATATATTTACAAGACAAATAGAATGTATATCTTAAATTTCTTGGCAATGTCCGAAAAATTCTCTTCTTTCTGATGGCTTTTTCATAACTGGTAAATCGTAAGATACAACCAAAAATTTTTTACACAGAAAATGTAAATCTCATTAAAACACACAGTTCATGTCATATACATTATTTTTATAGAGTGAACTTTTTCCAAGGTATTCCTGCTTATTTGTTTGAATTTTCCAATATTTATATTTTTCCTCAAATGGGAATGCGTTATTCGTTTTCTTTCTTTCTTTTTTCTATGCCCTGAACATGCAAAGAGAATAGAATGTTCCACATAGCAACCAGCTCTTAAAAGATTTGGCTACCCTTAAACCCTACCTTATTCACCTTGCACCTACAAGAAAATTAGCAATAGGATAGTTTCTTCAAATGTTTATATCGATTAACATGAAGTAGATGGAGAATAAGCGCTTGCAAAATAGTTGTACTATAGTAGAGAAAGTCATGTGAGTGCAACATATCACATTTTTCTTTATTTATAGTCAAGAATGTTGGATTATTCGCGTAGGAAACTATTGCTCTTCTTTCACTTACCGTGGAAGCGTCTCCTTCATAGTGAACATTTTTCTAACAATCCTAACAGTTGAATGTGGTTTACTTTATTTTGCTATTGGCTGTAAAACAAAATTCATATATTTTAAAAGCTTGTATGGAATGAATAACATATGTTTATTCCTATTACATGTTAAACATATTGTTACTGAAATTCTTCCTTTTTTTACACATTTTGCATTTTCACAATACTTATTTTATTGGGAAGTCTTATCTTTCTCGTTTATTTCGTTTAAATATCTGCAACGTTATTCACTGTATCTGTAAATACAACTTTTATTAACACTTTAAAATATTTAAATGCTCAGACAAACTTTATGAATTAATGGTGTTTTAAAACAATAATGCATTAATAATTATGATACGCAATGCATACATAAACATATAACACATGAAACTGTATATCCACTCCATGGGACTTACGTTTTAGCATTCCTTAGCAAGTTTAAAAATTATTTTAGATCGTTTTACTAATATCTGATTCAAAGTTTGTCTTAAAATTACTGGAAACATACATTAAATATAATGTAGCTAGCTTCTCTCTGTCTGTTTGTCTTTCCCAAATTAAATAGTTTTAAGCAAACGTTTTATTTCCGGGCTAAGAGGTTGCATTGAGTTAGAGTAATTGGTCTGGCGTATTACTTGACTTTGCAGTGAAAATAGCATTTTATTTGACCGAGGAAAAAATTTCGAAGTTGGAAATTTTCAACCTTTTATCTTAATTTCTCATTTTCGGCTCACATTTTACGACCTTCATGCATTTATTTCTCATCCAATTTACATCGTATGTCGATGAATGTCATATGTCCATTAATTTGGTTGCTAGAGTATTTTTAAAGTGCAGACGAATACTTTCTTGAGGGGGTGTATATCACAATATCTCCAGCCCATGCAACTACAAATGGCCGTGTTATTTAGGTGACGTGTTTTAAAAGCCTGACCCAGTAGTTTTTACTCAGAACCTGAAAACCTGTTTCCTTTGTCCCCCTCTGAGTGTGACTTGCTGTGCCTGGGTTTTATAAGCGCAGGACAAAATTGAAACAAAGGTGCACAGTTGAAAGTGTAGCTAGTTGTTAACTGTATCTGCGACTAAGCACGCTAAAAGGGAATTCGAACAAGGTGCTTTCATTGAATGGTAATATCTGTTTGTCACGTAAAGCAGAAGTGCTCGCAACCTCAAAGCTATGCGGGGTCACAGCGAGTTGCTGTGAACTGTTAGTATCGACGAGAACAAAGGCCGTCCCGGAATCAGAAAGGAAAAGGAGGGTCTCTAAGCTCCCTTCTAATTAATTAGAAAAGTGTAGAAAGGACTCGTTATAGGAAATTTGCTTCTGACAAGAATCTGGTTTTCTCTTACTCCACCGTTACGTTCGTTTCACCTTAATTTCTTGTTCCACTTCTATATTTCTTTTTTATTTTCAAACCCTCTTAAGTAAGTTACGTATCCCCTATTTCAAATTCAAGACTACTGTTACAAATCACAACCACTTTTACGGTTAATTCAAGCTACTTATAAGGTAGTAGACTGGGAAATGAGAATATCTAAAGAGTTATAGAGTGGGCGGAATTATCAAACTGTTATGACCTCAAATGGGGCATTTGCAGATGTGTGAATTCAAATCACACAAATCATAAGGCTGTTCAGTGAGTTTTATTTTTTTAAACAGTGATTTCGCGTTAGTAAAGCGCATGCAAAAATGTAGCACCATGCTAAAAGAATAAGGATTTGTTACACCTGGAGAGATTTCAACGGATCACCGAAGAAATTTACATGCTACACTTGAGAATAGTGGCCTGGTATTGGATATTCCTCACGATAAGTTACGCTCTTACCGTTGCAGTGCGTGATACGAGAATTTGCCGTAATTTGTTACGGAGGAAAGAAAGAGGAAACAATGGCATTGCATTCTAACCTAAAGATGTCTTATGTGTCTACACTCACATTAGTTTTTCTACTCTTGTACAAAATGTTTTTACAAATACTTATTCTCCATTTGCTTCACGTTAATCGAGATAAACAGTTGCAGAAACTTTTATTGCTAACTTTTCTGTAGGCGCAAGGGGAATGTGGTAGGCTTTAAACGATAGTCAAATATTTTAGGAGCTGCTTGCTATGTGGAACTTTCGATTCTCTTTGTATGTCCAGGACACAAAAAAAAAAGGAATAAGGAATTCCCATTTGAGAAAAATTATTGGAAAATTCAAACAAATAACAAGTAATATCTCGAAAATGGTTTACTCGACCAAAAAAAAAATGTATATGACATAAATTCCGTGTTTTAACGATATCTACATTTTCTGTGTTGAAAACGATGGTCTGTCTCTTTCGGCTTACCAGTTATGGAAAAGTCATTCAGAATAAAGAGGAGTTTTGAGCAAATCCCCAGAAATTTCAAGATATACGTTTTTATTTGTGATGAAAATATTTTAAACATATGATATATTTTTAATCGAAATCCTTACCCATTTTAGAGAAAACAGAAATTTTTAGAAAATGTTCCATGCAAAGCGCAGTTCTGCGGTGGGGGATTTTCTTGAAAATCTTCGTGTCACATCTTTGAAAGGTGCTGAACCTAAATACCACGTTTGGTGTTTATCCGACTTTTTGAGTTATGCTGTTCAAGATACACAGACACACATCCACACACATGGAAATTTTAATAAATATTCCTTTTTTGAATTCAAGGAGCCTCAAAACATGTATTTTCGGTGAAATCTCGATATCGAATTTGTGTCTGGAATGCAACGCTTCCCCTACTTACTATACGTAGTAGAGAGAGTAATACTGATGCGGCTCCCAAGTAGCATGTCTTTCCATTAGGCCCATGTTTATTATCTTCCTGGTTGCGTATTTGACCAAAATGTTGAAGGCTCCGATATCGAATTTCGGAGAGATGAGCTAAGTTTCTTCGGATTTTGCCTTATCCTGAAAAGAAGGTAGCATTTGCCTCTCAGCTCTGTTCACTTCAGGCACTTAAAAAGTGTATAAAGATCATAGCATTTTTCGTATCTGAACACCTGACAACTTAATACCTTCTCTATCACATACATAGTAAGTATGGAGGGTATTGTATCCCACCCCAAAAACTCGATACTGAGATTACACCACAAATACATACTTTGAGACCCCTGAATACAAAACAAAGCATTTTTAGAAAAAGGTCCCAGTGCGTGTGTGTGCGTGTGCGTATGTGTGTGTGTGTGTGTCTGTGAACTCAAAAACCAAAAGTCAGATACGAAACATGGTGTTTAGGTTCAGTACCTTACAAAGATCGACACGAAAATTTTCAAGAAAATACTCCCACCCCAGATAACCCTTTACATTGAACATTTTTCGAAATGTTTTATTTTCTAAAAATGGCTCTAACATTAAAATATTATATGAAAGACATTTATATGACAAATATAATATATGTCTTGAATTTTCGGGGAATAACCTTTGAAGTTCCCTTCATTCGGAAGTAATTTTGTATAAAATTGTATAACTGGTAAACGTTAAGCGATAGACGAAAATGTACCATACAAAAAGTGTAGATCTCTTTAAAACACCCAATTTACTTAGCCTAATTTTTCTGGGGCATAAGGCATTTCTGAGATATTCTTATTAAAGTTTCAAATTCTTTAATACTTGTCATTCTCTTAGTCTCATCGATTTTCAGTTGTTTCTTGCAATTACATGGAAATTACAGATTTAAGGCCGGCATATAGCTTCCAGTTCTTAAAGATTTGACTATCGCGTTCTCTTTGTATCTATAACGAAATGTGTAATGTAGCTATTTTTGCAAAGGTTTATTTGGATTAGAATAAGTAGATAGAAAAATAATCCTTTGTAAGAATACCTGAATCTTTATTACCCACTCAAAAGATAGAGGGTAGAGAAAGTCATATGAATGTGTCACATCAGAATTTTTTTTGCAATAAAACAACAGCCCAAAAATCACTATTTTAAAACCAGGTATCCAGGAACCTTTGTTCAGAAACAGAGAAGCCATACTGATTATGGTTACAAAGTTGTTGCTGAAATTCCTTTTCCGGCATTGCAGGACAGCACTACTTTGTGCGGAACTTCTATGGCACTTGTTTCAGACCTGTTCTGCTAACGCTTGAACTTCTGTAGGATGTTCTCCTGTGGGAACATCTAGAGAATTTATCTACAGGGCCCATCGATAACCCTAAACAGCCATTGCATGAATACTTTCGATAGCTGGTAGCTTGTAAGGTTGATTTGCGTAATATTTGGAAAGCTATCATATGTTGAGGAGCATTATGTAGGTACTTAAATAGACGGGGACGTCGCAACATCAATGCGGACTTAATAGCATGCTTACTTGATAAACACATAGGCTGTTTAACCATAATGTTCTATTTGACGGCTCGTCACTTCTTTCGGTTGCATTTGCTATACAAATTTGCTTTTCTACAACTTCTTTGTGTGCTGGGTCGATTTTAAACATTCTGTAATTACATTATATAAATAGGTATAAAGCATGCGTTGTTCAACTACACTATACAAAGTAAGAAAGACTTTGGACAAAGGGGTCATTTAGACAGGATCATAAATGACATATATTGACTTCATTTTCTTTGACAGTTGGTATTATTTGGAGATATTTTAAGAGGAGTATTTGGGATAATAACGCGAGGTTTCATGACAAATGCGTTTCCTTTAAAGACACCCAACGATGTGGACTTGCAGAATGGATAAGGTGTTCTTATGTAAATAATGTTCTTGAATATGTCGATTTCTGAAAAAGAAAATCTAGAATTATGTTTCAAACGCGTCTGAATTCCAATTGTAGCATGCAGCATATTCTTGTTTAAAGTAGCCGATGCGATACATCCATACAGATATATAACTTCTATCATTGCGAACAAAAGAAGGAAAAAATGACAAAATGGCGTTTCCTCAATTGTGGAAGTTTACTCGAAGTTTGGTCAACATCATATGGTTTGAAAGTTAACCAATGTGTTGTTTTATATAGGGATGATGAATAGAACATAATAACAGTAATAATATTGTGATTAGTATTTAAAACAGCTATTGCAGATGTTAATACTTAACTAACCTTCCTCCTTGTATACCGTTACAGTTCAGTTAGCGTTATCCTTTTACGTCAGTTCTTTCTTTACGCCGTTTGAAACAACTACGAGGGCAGTCCCAGATGTACCCGACCTGATGTATAGATAGTGATTGTTGTTGCAAACAAATAACTTCGGTAGAAAGTACCAACCTTATAAAGCTTAAGTCTGAAGTTTGATGATGCTATGTCGTTTAGTAATTGTTTGGCAGCCATCAATAGTGAACGCTCTCAGCAAATTTGTAAACATGGTTAAAGCTGGTCATCGTTCTGTGATACAGTACTTTCATTTGAAAGGTGTTAGTCCAACCAATATCAAAGCTGACCTTGATTCTACTCTCGGGGAGTCTGCTCCTTCGTTTAAAAATATTGGGTGGCAGAGTTTAAACGAGACCACAGGAGCTGCCAAAACGAACATCGCAGTGGTCGACTAAATGAGGAAGTTGTGGAAAATCCACAAAATGGTATTGGATGATCATCGACTGAAAGTGCGCGAGCTAACAGACATCGTAGGCATTTCAAAAAGTGCTGTGCATCGCATACTGACTAAAACTTTAGACATGAGAAAGCTATGTGCAAGATGGGTGCGTGCCACGTTTACTCACAGTGAAACAAAAGCAGCGTCGTGAGGATGTTTCAGTCGACTGTTTGGCGATGTTTTGCTGCAATAAGGCAGAGTTTTGTGTCCATTCATAGCCATGGATGAATATGGGTTCATCACTTCACACCTGAGATGAAGGAATAGTCAAAACAGTGGAATGAAAAGGGAGAATCGGCTGCAAATAAGGCGAAAACAGTTCCATCTGCAAGCAAGGTCATGACGTCAGTTTTTTGGGATGGGCGTGAGATAATTTCCATTGATTCTCTTCAAAAATGAAAGGTAATCAATGACGAGTATTATTCAAACTTATTGCAGCATTTGAATGATGAAATCAAGCAAAGGCGGCCGCATTTAGTGGAAAAGAAACTTTTGTTTAATCAAGACAATGTACCTGTTCACACATCCATTATCGCCAGGGACAAAATCAATGAGTTAACGTTCGAGTTGCTTCCTCATGTACCCTATTCGCCAGATTTAGCTCCTTCTGATTATTTTCTATTTCCAAAGTTGAAGTAATAACTTGGTGCCAACAGTGAAGAGCTGGAGTCTGAAGTTGATGGCTATTTTGCAGAACTCGATGGTTATCTGTATAAACAGGCTGTCGCTGGGAAAAGTGTATCGAGCTGAAAGGAGACTATGTAGAGAAATAAAGATCTTTTTTCCCCAAAATGTTTCTGTTTTCTTCGTTAGTTTAGGTACTTCTGGGACAGCCCTCGTATGTATTTCGAAACTTTAAAGATATGCTGAATAACTGTAATCGACTGCAATTGCTCTCAAAACAAGGCTAAATTAGGAGCATTGCTTGCATTCAAAATGGCGCTTGACATGATAAAGCAGTGAATATGGAGAGCCAATCTGTAGTGCTTTATTTCATTATTGTGTGTAGGTAGGGTATAACAAGTGTTTGTCAGAATTTAACATTTGTTCTCAGAAGCAGTTGATTAATAACAACGAGCAATGCAATTTTTCCTCGTAATCTGAAGTAGTAGGCGTAGGATATTCAGGTTCTCTAGCAGAACCACATCTAATCTGGTATATGCTTCCCTTCTTCTCCTCCCATCGCGGGCATGCTCCACTGAATTTTCTGCATTACAATAGGGACATCTAGTAGTATCGGTTTTCCCCATTTTAAACGCATAATTCTTAAACCTCCCCTGGCCAGTCAGAACCTGAGCCAGGGAATAATTCACCTGGCGAGGTTTAAACCTCTAGAATTATCCGTTTAGTCCAATTTCCTACCATGGTAATTTAACCCTATCTCGTTTGCCACTCATTAATAATTTGATCTGTTCTCTTCTTTACCTTCATTGGAAGTATACGCATTTGAAAACTAATAAGCTGTCTTTCTTTCACCAATAAATCGATTGGAATGCCCCCTGCTATTACTTGTAGTGCCCTATTTGAATGTGTTCTACCAGCACAAATCATTCTCAATAATACCTTCCTTTGCACTCTCTCCATCTCTTTTGCATATTTCTATCTCTTTAAGGCAGTATACCATAATGGCGCAGCATATAACATAAGCGGATAACTGCTCCAAATAATGGTAGTAGTGGTGGTAGTAGTAGAAACATAGGCCGTGCAAAAGGTATTGAATAGATATATCTTTTAAGTACTCTGAAATCAGAACGTGCCTTCAGGCATAAGCCGTGGTGTGACTAAGTAATGATATTCATCAAAGATGAACATCCCGTATAAACATCGGGGTATTGGAATGCAGAGTTAACTTATCTTTCTTATTTTATTTATGCATTTTGGTCGTAAAAGACCAGTAATTTTGCTCATGGGCCTCTTTATCAGGTTTAAGTTCTCTTACGTGTCGTAAATCTACGAAACGGGACCACCGGCTTTACTTCCCTACCACACTAAGAATTTTTACGCCCAAAAAAATCCATCGCTCTCCGCCGATTTGAACACGCAACCTCGGGAACTAGAGGCTAGCATGGTAACCATTAACCACGGAGGACGACCAAATACTTTATCCTAAGCGAAAATTTACTATTGGAGAAAAATGTCTCCTCACGAAATAGGTACGATGCCATAATTTCTTTACTGACGTAATTAACCTACAACATAACTTTACATTTTGTATTTTATTTAGGGTTAGCTATCTGAGGAAAATAATTGTGTTCCAAAACAAATATTTTGTTTCTTAACAACGCTGTCAATTGCTAACCGGTGAGCCGTATTTCTTCTTGCATTTCTTCTTTACATGCTAGTAAATCTACTGCTGTGGGGTTGTTGCTTTTAAGCGCATGTCTGGGCCGGGTTTAAACCCGCGACATTGGGATCATAATTATGTTCCACTTCGAAGATATCATGTTAACTTTACAGCAGATCTCTCCAAAGCTCTTAATTGCTATTCTCTTAGCTGAAGGCATGTAGAGCTTTCCATTATTTACCTTTTCCTTTTTACATTACCCTACATACGCACTAATTTTCTTCTTCTTTTTTAAATAATCATAAATTGCTATATCGTCATTTCCTTCTCTGTAGTATACAATTTTTCTATCAAAACCTGTAGTACCAAAACATACATGCCGTTTTAGTACAGCATATTAACCTTAGACTAATGGATACTGGGAATGGATTGCGGTATTCATCTCACCAGCAATTAGTAAGAATTTTTTCCTTTCTGTTTTCTGCATTCTTTCCCAAAGGAAAGTAAATTGCAGAGAGATTCAACCCATTGTCCTTTACTCTAGATCTCCACCAGCACTGCACCGATTGATATTTTATCGATATTGCGTTATATCGAGGGAGGGAGGGTGGGGAGGTGTTAATGTGGAAATTACCGCAGTGCATTGTTCAAAATGACGCATTTGGTTTCGTTACTACAATATTCTTTGCAACACTGAAGAAGTCCATTTGCAGTGTTATTTAGTTTTTCGTCTTAGCTATCTCCATTATAACTGCAGGTTAAAAGATTTCTTCTCAAAGAATATTATTATGTTTGTACAGCTGTATCCTTGATATTTATTGAAAATGTCAGATAACTGTAATTAATCAGAGTTTAATAACATATCATAGAATATGGCGCCTTATTTATTAAATAGTTGGATTACAAGTTCCAAAATAGACACTATCAATCTGTAACAAACAATGGAGCACATTTTGAACACTGCCTTTAGTAAATTAAATTAATTATACGCAGGAAATTTCCCAAAATAAAGTATGTCTTCAATCAACTCACTCGTTATTTGCTTAGAATTACCAAACAGATAAAGGAAAGTGGAAGCAAACCAATTCAAAATTAAATACACAGCAAAATAATATCAGATGATATTAATTATTACATTCAAATTCATTAATTGAGTAAAATGTCCGTTGTCCCAAACAACGTGTACTTATATTCAGTCCCCTTGTATACATGGTTAGTTTATTACAAAATTCTACACCTTTATAAACCATCTAATTTTTAAGGTAAATTTGTGATTAGGAAAATTTAGTTTATTTGTTTTACCTGATAAAAATATCTTGAGTATCCGCCTAAGGTTCAACAAAATGTATTTGTAAGTTTAAAATAGTGATTTGAAATGTTTATTAGGTTCCTGCATTTATGTTATCCTAATTACATTTTTTTCACTCAAAAATGTCCTTAATATTTGCACTACCATCCATTATGTCTGAAATAAAGCAAAATATATATTTATCACACCATAAAGTACCAATAAGTGATTGCTATTTTAAAACTCAGCATAAAAATGTAGCGTAACATTTAAATTAAAAACAAAAAGATGTGACTGAGGTGAAATTCAAAGCCTATTCAACCCTGGTTTTAAAATTCTCATTCAAATTACAAATTGACGAATATATACCTTCTTGGCTTAAATAAGTATTTATTTAGGCTATAAAGTTTTGATATGAAAGCTTTCTATATATAGTATTTTTCTTGTTTTATCTTTATTTCTTTAATCAATTTTAGAAGAAAAGTAAAATTTGAATTAAGTATACAGAAGAGATTTGAAATTATTTTACCTACAACATTAGGAGAACAGGAAACATGTGTTTAATAATTTTAATTGCTACTAATAATCATAAGAATAGTAGTACTAACAATAATAATAACTAATGATATAATAGAATTCACTAAGTACTACTCATGGTTTCACATTTTCTATGAATATCATAGACTAGTTCTAAAATAATTTAGAAAGTTAAAACTGAGGTATATACTTGCCATATCCCTCGGCAGCTCTTGAGCTGTTAGGTTTTTCAACAAGTAACATCTTTTCTTTTACTGTTCATGTTTATTTCCTAAAATGATACGTTGCGTCTTCCTCCCAAACTGATTAAAATGTTCTCCTTACCGAGAACTGTGCTTTATTTACAGATTTAAATATCTGTGTGCCGAAATATACCTCAAACCAGTCTCAGACAAGTACAATAAAGATTTGATTTGAACACAAATTGGTAAGGAGATTCTACCAACATCAGGTAAAGAATATATTAAATGTATTGGCACGTTTCGTTGACTCGGGTATACTTAGCAATTTCTTAAACACCAGATTCAAAGCAAGTGTGTACTGATGAAAATTACATTTTTCAGTCTTTCTTTAGTTCAGTATACCCCAAATATGTTTATTATGTAACGGATTGAGCGAAAGGAGGAACTATCTTACAATGCATGTCACTCCTTGTATCACTTCTTTCTCAAGACTCATCGTTGCTAAGTAGGTACAAATTCGAGCAGTGGTTTACACGTCATGCATGATTTGCAATTGCTTAGCTGATCACACTAATGAAGTAACCGAAGAGTTAAAAGATATCACTTGTAATAGCTCGTGACTTATAAAAAGGAGGAAGGTGGACAGAGAAAGCGTGGTTGTTGATGAAGTAGGAAGACGCTTACTTTTTGCTGTTTCATTTACATAGCCACCTAACCACTACTACCAATAAATATGCAAGTACTGCTACCAATAATTGAAGGACAGACTACATGAAACGCCTTCTTTTACATAGGATTTAATAAAATTTAAACATAAATGGAGCAGTTTCAATTCCGCTGTCAGATATGCGTATCATTAAGTAAAATTAAATATTCATATTTTAAGTGATATTTGGTAATAAATGCCAGTCCAGCCCTAGAATAATTTTTACCATTAAATTCATAGTAACTAAAAAGTAGCGTTTCAAATAGCAGGCTACCCAAGCAATCACTTTAAATTTGCATAACATTTGCCAGTAATACTTGGTGAATATGTATATGTAGCTATAAGCTGGTAAGTCTTTTATGTTGACAATTTGAGCACAAATCTCTGTGTATCGGACAACTGAAGTTACTTTTGAAAGTTAGAATATCGTAACCTTGTACAGTTTTTAACTGTCACTTCCCTAAGTTCTCACTGTCACTTCGCTAATGTGGTAATTTCAACCTTTCACTGTAACTTTTAAGTTTCACTATCGCTTCAATTTATTTGTGACGTAGTGGCGTAATGAAATACGCCTCTTCCGGACGGTTCACACGCTGGGGAATCGAACACAAGATTTCTCCAATCTCTCCTTCAGTAGCAGCACACATTACACATCACAAATTGCACAAACTCGCTCGAAAAATAGCACTTTTTGACGCATCAGAAACGTACCCATTAACTCACTCACTCTAACTCTCTTACTTACTCACTCACCTACTCGCGAGAGTGCTCGCTTATATAACAGTTGGTTAGAGTTCCAAAGTGTTTCAGAGGCGGAGAGAAGGGAGAGACTTCCAGAAGATTCTGGTTATCTGAAGATAGGTTGTGTGAGAGCGCTACTTATCTTTGTTAACTCTTCATCTGCCCGGCGCCAACCTCCCATAGATTCTGTATAACAATATGTATCTTGAGTTATTCCGATACTGCAAAGACTAGATCTAATCAGATGAGAAGCCTACAACAAAGGACGGTAATTATGATAAGAATATATGTTCAGCGGTTCTGGTAGTGCAATAACATTATCTAGGTTAAATTCCTTGACCTACAGTCGTTTATAAATTTTAAAATTTGGACGTAACTGAAAATTAGTGACAAGCCTGAATTTAAAGAAGAATTTAAACTTCACTAACAGTGTGATGCAAACAAATGGTCTTAAGTAAATTGTTCTACACGCCCCGAGTCTTCTGAGATATCTCTTCGGGATATAGAGATCATTTGTTTACAATGCTTAAACTTCCAAGATTCTAGTCATACACATCTATCATGAGTGAAGAAAACACTATGGAAGTGGTAATGCACGTTGGCAGATATTAATTTTAATTTGGTTTTGATTTATCTTTATAAGTGGAATACAACAACTGAGAAAAATCTACTGATAAGGGAAATGATATTAGCCATTCTTAATTTTTCTGAAAACTGGCATTTACGCTAATATTAAGTCGGCAGTTAATATATTGAAGCCATTCGATTAGGTTTCCTACACTTCACGGGATATTAGCAATTAAAACTCGACTACATATGTTACCGCCGGGCTGATATCATGTGTATCTTATGGAGTTTTGTAAATAATACCTACTAATTGAAAACTCTGGAGTATATAGAGTTGAAGGGTAAACATGCGCTTACTTATGTGCTTTGCAACAATTGTTTTTGACTGACCAACTGAGATTTGAGCACCCTTGCGTGTGACCAGACGCGTAATAGAGATAAGGTTACGAGATACATTCCTCCTAAACGTTACGAATTTAGTAAATTGATAAACATTATTATTGCATTAACTATGGTCTTGTAATTTTTTTACTTTAGACATTTATTGTTCTTCCATTTCTACTTAAGTCAGCTACCTATAAAGATCGGGCTTAAAAAAAAAGAATATTTGAAATACGATCACGTAAACCTCATTATTACTCCCTCTACTTTAGAGGTGAAATTACGAAGATTATAAACAGAAATTTTGTTGAAAGTATTGTTACATGCTGGGGTGAGGGTCAAAGGGTTCCCAGCAAATTACTGAATTTTGATCACCCCAACACGCACATGGGAGAGCGTAGCTCACAAACGGCGAGAGGACCGGGACCTTGGTGTCTACATTCAGATGAACGCGTGAGGTTTTTTGACAAAATACATAAATATTACATAACACACATTGCCTGTAATTTTTCGATAAAACACTTGACGGCTCTACATTACACTTAGGGAAACAAAGGATGAGGGGAAATGCCTCACAGTCGAGGACTGGCCACACGCGACTTGCTTCTTACACTCTCACACACAAAGGTGACGCTCACATTCAAGTAAGGCTAACTATATATCGCCCTCTTCAACCCTGTCTAGGCAAGCTAGCTAGCCAGGGCTTGCGTCATACCGGACAGAACCTCAAACAAAGCCTCCTCTCTGGCGTGTTCCGAAAGAATTTCGTTGATCCGAAAGAAATAATCAGTCGCCCAATAATGCTGTCGACAATAATGCGTCTGGTATGACAATGCTTACTGATACCCACAGTATAAGTTAAATACACAAGTCAAAAGCTTATTTTTTCGCTGTATCTTTGAGTAAAACGCTAATCTTTATTTTTTCCAGTGTGTTGAACATTAACGGATGGTAACTAAAATCCAAGTGTAGCCCTTGTTTATTATAATTATATTTCAGCTCTTAAGACTTACCCTTAAAAGCATGTCATGTATTCACCTTCCACATCTACCTTTGAGGAATGTCACTGAAAGCACAATAGCTTTGCATGCCATTTGTATTCCTTTGCTGGCGAATCTCAAATGAGTGTCCAACAATTGACTAACATCGATTCACTCCACTTTATCTGGTACCTTGCTTTTGTTGTCGAAATTTGTTGGTGAAAGTGTTCTTCACGTTCGTGGCTTACAGCAACATAGTTTTCAGGGAAAACGTCCACGTAAGAATGTCAGAAGCATACACTTAAGGATAGTTACAACACAGTCTCTTATAACTCTGCAGAAGGTTTTCCACTAGACATTAGAGTTATAGACCTTTATACTTCCAAGGAAGTATGTGGACATTGCACAATTCTCAGGCTAATATTGATTCAGTTTAGTGACATGCCTTGGCATGGCTATCCGACAGATACAAGAAGCGTCCCTGTTGTATCATATCATCATCATCATCATCATAATAATCTTCTTCTTTCTATTCTTCTTCATAATCTACCACAGGATGTAGGCTAGAGCCTGGATTGATCGTTCCATCTTTTCATTGATCTTTCTTGCTCCCGATGTCTGGTTTACATTTTAAAGCAGTTGTACCTACATTGTTACCTACATTCATTACATGTTCACCCTGTTGCAAACTAACCAACATGGCAATGACTTTGAGATCACAGGAAATCTTCCACTTAAACTTGTCATAGCCTATTCTGCGTAACATTTACTTTATGTTGTGATACGTTTTCTTCATGTAGGCTGCGTAGCCGATTTGAAACCGGTTGATACTATGGAGAAGAACTTGGATGGCTGTATGAACAGTCTCCAAACGTAAATTTTGTAGTCATTTTCAGAGCTTCCAAGCCTCTAAATTACCGTAAAATACCGAAAATGCTTTTAAAAATGTTAGGGTTGGAGTATAGCGGTCACAGAAGATAGCAATACTTATCATCTGCCGAAGTTATTCCAATGTTGTATTCTGGAAGCCAAAAGATCTGTTTTGCATTTAGAAAATTATTGATCTCTAATTAGATCATTCAACTCACACTGTGTTACTTTATATTGGTGTTACTTTATACTGTCTCATTACATGTTCACTCTGTGCAAGCTAAGTAATATGGCAATGACTTTGGGATCACCAGAAATCTTCCACTTAAACCTGTCATAGTCTATTCTGCTTAACAGTTACTTCATGTTGTGATACGTTTTGTTCATGTAGGCTGCATAATCAATTGGAACCGGTTGGTACTTTACAGAAGGACTTGGGTGGCTCTATGAACAGTCTCCAAACATTCATTTTGTGTGGCGCCAATGACCACAGTAGTTTTGTGCCACTCCAACAGCTCTTACTATCCATTTTGTAGCCATTTTTAGAGCTTTCATGAGATCTTCTACTTTACTGTAAAATGCCAAAATGATTTAAAAATGGTAGGTAGAAGTATGGTGGTCACAGAAAATAACATTACTTACTATCTGCTGAAGATAGTTCCACAGTTCTATTCTAGAAGCCAACAGTTCTCTGTCAGTTTTAGGAAATTATTGATCTCTAATCAGATCGTTCAACCCACATTGTATTACTTTGTATTTGTATGTAGACTTGTCATTATATCGGAGACCAGGATCTTTCAATATAGTCTAATTGGAAGGTGATGAAGTAGGTCTGGTTTGACTACTGCTCTTATCTATTTCTGTATACGACTCAGGTGGAATTGTAACAGGCAGTCGAATTCCATGAGTCTGTTAATTTGTACGATAATTTAAGGACGTGTATTGTATTTCTTCTTCTTTGCAATGGCATGATTTAATGCACTTGTTCATGCAAAAGTAACGATCATTTACATGGTTTGACGGTTCTCTCCAGATCATTAGAATGGTCCATCCCATTCTTGATATTTTTATTCAACAGTAACGAAGAGCTGAGGCACAAAATATACAACATATGTGAGGGCCCCAGGTCTTGTCCTAGTCTCCAATTTTGCAACCGAAGTACAGGCTATAAGCCTTCTTAATTATTAACGTTATTGTTATTGATTTGTGAGTTACCTGTCCACAAATATAGAAAAAATTACCAGTAAAGGTTACCCATTGAATCACACGTCACTTTATACTCGCTATTTACCATTTAAACTAAACAGAAATACTTTCGTGGAATTATTGTATAACGTCTGCATTGAATATCTCAGACTGGGCTATCGTTATATTTTGTTTTTAAATTACAGGTGTGCACCAGGTTTGGCAACTTTCTTTATTTAGGACTTTCTTATTTCAAATACGATGTTCTTCTTATTTCATTCAATTCTGTATTCAAGCCTCACCATCCAGGCTTATGTTAGTTGTTAAAAATTTGAATAAAAGTAATATCATATTACTTTGAATTTAGATTATATTGTCAAATAACTTTGGTGACCCAAAAAATACGATTATATTTTTAATGCGTTCTATACTCGTTTGTCTGCTATGGTGGTTGACTGTTCGCCACTTCTCCGACTGTTGTTTCTATTCGTTAAAAGCTATATGTTATACGTTGCCAAAATTAGGGGATTTGAAAGCATATTCCGACAGTGGCTGTTCTTCGTCAAGGGTTATTCCGAATTGTGGCACTATTCATTTTTCAGCAGGGACAGATATCATGGGTAGAAGTAGGGAGAGGCCTCTAACAACTGAAACATAGCACAGCACGTATGCCATAGTGGTCCCTCTGTGCCCCTAACGTAACCTCTAGGGGGAAAGGATGAAGAGATCCAAAGGACGACTAGATCCGGACGACGATCTGGGCTAGCAAGGAGGGGACCCCAAACGATTCCAAAATGGTATCACTCCTGACGCCAGGTAATCCTGCCTTAGTCACCCGCAATCTGGAGGACCCGGGAATAGACGAGACACTCTCAGGATGGAAGGAATCAAGAGGTCCCAGTAGTATGCCAAGCGCCAGGGAATGCGCCACCTTTTCAAAGCGTAAACTCCACCCTCCTACCGCGACATACCAACCGCTGTCGCCTGATTCTATAATCCATAAACAGATGGGGTGAAACAGATGAAAAAATATGACGGGAACGGGAAATTACAGACAAGATATTTATGGTTGAAGGGGAACCACTCCTACATTCGCCTACAGATCTGGGTAAACATGATAAAACTAATCGCCAAAGTGGCCTGCCCAAAAGGGAATCGAAATTGGGACCTCCTGAATAGAAGCTCCTCACGTTACTTCGGAGCCATCTCGCCCGGTTATCATGGTACAGTTTTCGGTATCAGCAACCGTTAGATTTCAATCGAGCAACTCCCGTGTTGGTTCACAAGAATCTTCCGAGATTCACAGAGTTCATGATGGATCTTCATCTCCCAGCAAGAGAAAACTCTAATGCCGGTATCGGATATTGAACCTGAGTCCCATTACCAACAGAAAGAAATTCTACTGCATAGCTACGGGGGTCCCTCTTAACCGATACTTTTCCTAATGAATACACTTATATGCATCATATAGAAAATAAACGTTTGGAGGCAGCTTCTTTTAAGGGTAAAAATCTTTGAAATAATACAAAAAAACGATAGAATGTTATTTTACTTCATGAAGATCTATAAGCCCATAAACCAAAATCTAAACATTTGTCTATTTTGTTCAATAGGCTCATAAGGCGTAGCCAATAACTATTAGCAGTTACATTACTATTTGGTGCACGGTAAATATAATACATTTCTAATAAGGATATTTTGTTCCCCTTTCACAGAAATTTGGAGATTACTACGAGGAATGTTCTTAGCAAGAGCGAGCAACTGACGGGGAATTTGTCTTTGCAGCTTGTAAATGTGTCACAAGGGACTTCATCATGTGCACGTTGCAGCTTAACATAATCGTAAAATAATATTAAAACTCCAAAACTACCACAAGAATGAAAAATTTAATAACAAACTTTTTCTCTTAGAACTGATTGCTGTATTCTCTTAAAAGAGGCGCTTTTTTACTTAATTGATCTAGATTAGTATGTAGGGAAGTAAGATAACCTTGAATATTAGGTAAAATAACTTTGAAATGATAACGATAGGTAAAGTTAGTGACTGTTAAGTACAGTTACTCCTACATTTTCATCTGTTGTATACAAACATCATCCTACATAGGTTGTAAGATGTCTTTGTGAGCTCCTTTCTATTAAAAAAATGGTATACTGCACTGTGTTGATATGCTGTTCATAAAGAGAAGCTTTTGTTGCCGGTATATTGACGTTGCAAAGAAAAGCATTTTTCCCACCACAAGGAACAAGGTTAGGAAGAAGAGAGTATGGGAAGAGCGATATCCGAGCTCGGGCCTGCCCCAATAAATTTACATACACGTTCTCTATCCGGTCCGCCCCAGCTGGTATCAGGGTCGAGATGGACAATAACTTGATCACAGACTTTCGCAAGACCTGTTACCTGTCTCCACTGCGACACTTGCCAGCAGAAAGCAATCTTCACCAGGCTTGGGAGTCATAGATAAAGCACCGTGTTTTAGGAGTGTTCGCAGCGAATATACGGCAGGCAACGTAGGTGCTCTTTAATTTGTGCAAGGCAGGTGTGCCTTTTTCGCCCACTGAGAGCCAATTTGCATACAAAAATTAGAACATGAAGATTTAGACACTGTTTAAAACATTGTTTAAAACGAATACAAGAAATCTCGCTGACATACTACCCTTATGCTTAAAGCTGCAATATTCTCTGACGTTTATAAATGTGTATGCGGTGTATAAATATTAATATGCTCTACTGATAACATACGTAGAAATGGTCATCCGCGCAAGATCAGGTGACCAGTGGCTACCAAAACCATTGCGCAGGGTAACCGATATAGTATACATAGATAAATAAGCATTCCACCATCAGCTATGTCTCACATAATAACTGAACTTAGAACTGAAATTGATGCTCAGAAGACTGGAACAGAGACATTCAGTAGCTTTCGGAGCCAGACACCAAATGGCAAAGGTGTACAAAACTATCAGTGAACAAAGAACCTATCAAATGGATCCAATGAAGAATCACAGAATTATCCAATGAATTAATTACAGAAGTGATAGGAAGAGTAGTTGTTTGAAACCCTATGTCCAAAACGTCTGTAGTACATAGGCCTATTCCTGAAAGAGACAGGCTTGCAGATAAAACTAAATTGACGAATTTATCTGCAGATGCAAAGAGTGTTATTCAAAATAATCCACTTTCCCTGCGACAGGTTCTTCAATTCGGTCATTTGTCTATTACCGCCAGCATCAACTGCGGCGGAAATGAGGCTTCTGCCTCCACCAAAAATACTGCTATGTGTACACTCGATACCTAGATAGGGTTTCGAGTGGGCTTTCTTCTTCAAACATTCCATGTGCGATAGTGTTTGGGGAACTTTAAATGGGACTTACGGAAGCTTAACGCCAGAGAACAGGAGCTAAATTGAGCACATTGTATGGACCTCATTTAGTGGACAACAACTGAATTCTATTTAGCCACCCTAAAGCTACGTATCACGGAGGGGACCGAAATCGAGGTACAACACCGCTCGTGGCCCTCGAATGCGACCCCTGAGAGGGAAGGATGACGGAGAGACCCGAAGGCGAGCAGATCCAGTAGAGGACATGCGCCAGCATGGGTAGGTGCCTAACATTTCCAGTTTGAACGCATCCGATTCATTCAAGCACGCACTCAAGTCCGGAATCCCCGGGGGTCCCCTTAAGCGGAACCTGTTCTGCCAGTACCCGGAGAGTGGGTCCGTAAACTATCAAAAGTTACCCTAAGCAAGTTAATGTAGAAGAGTTTCGCTACTTTCTTAGAGTGTCAGTTTCTTAGAGAGCACGACACCATTCCTCTACAAACCATTACAGATATAATTTCGTCATAAAGAACGTATCAAAGTTTTCCCGTGAGCTATGAGTATGGACTCTCTCAACATAGCGCTTGTTGTTTCTTTCATACTGAGCATCATACTGAGTCATTCCCATAGTTGTCAACAACACCTTTGCCATTTGCTGTCTGGCTCCGAAAGCTACTGTCTCGGTTCCATTCTTCTGAGCATCAATTTCAGTTCTCAGGTCTTCTTTTATGACGAGACATAGCTCACGGTGGAATGCTTATTTATCTATATCATGAATATCTGCTTTGGAATATATTATTTCGGTTACCCTGGGCAACAGCTTTGGTAGTCACTGGTCACCTAGCGCGGACAACCATTTCTAGGTATGTTATCGGTACAGCATATTTGTTTATTATCCCCGCATGCATGCCAATTCACATTCGTGGCACCACCAATATTACAGTTGCGCCAGAGAATATAGTGTACTGCCCTCTTTACATAATGGGCAGAATATATGGAAGAGCTAGGTACAATCACATAACGAATTAGAGCTGGAATTAGGCTATTCGTTGAGTGAGTGTACGAGTTCCTTTATAGTCGGTCTAATTTTTCAGCGTTCTTTCGCACTTCTTTGCAGTGGGACTTTATATTTCAAGGGCAAAGTATTTGAGGGTTATAATAACATCTAAGAGCTTTAGAGTTGGATACCAAAATCACCTAATGATTATTAAAATCTCTTCGTTAAACTTTAAAAGAGTTAAAATTAGAGAGAGACAGGGAAAGGGAGAAAATTTTCAACCCCTAAGAGAACGGCGTATTAAAAGTAATAATATATGATCATAGTAACTCTCGGTTTCAAATCTCTTCAACTTTTTAGACAAAGAACTGAAACTATGTAAAACAATAATGCAGCACCAACTTTACACGGTCCTTAAGTTTTCTGCACATTCTGTACATCATCAGTGACGATTAGGCAAAAAACATATGTTGAACAAGAAGCTTAACTCCATAAGGAATTAGTTTTTTTGGCAAAAAGTGCAAAGTTTTCACGTAAAATAGCCAGTAGATGGCATAAAACCAATCACATCTTGGACGCTCATTCACTTTGTATATGGAGGCAATGTGGAAAGCGCACTTTTCTGGCTGCATATTTTTCACCGATACACATGACTTATCTAAAAAATTGTGAATAACTAACTGTGCAAAATATTAAAAGTATTTTGAAAACAGCATAAAAATAAAAAACTAATTCCCTATACTACCATAGGAGTATTGCTATATTTGGATTTGCTTCGTTTTGCATCGAAACAGAATGTTCAAACATGAACCGGGTAAGACAACTTCGGTCATATTGGAACCGGACCATTGAAGTTCTTCTCAAAATGCAATTGCTCTTAGCAATTCAGATACCATAGCCGCATCCCTAAACTAGGACCCTTTTCAGATTATTCATCTTAAATACCAGAGATTTTAACCTAAACAATTAAGACTAAACATGGCTTGTATAAAAGAAAATTATTATTAAGAAAGCAGAAATATATTCCATGCAGTCAGTAATGAAACATCCGCACCTTTATTTATTTAATTATAATTTTTTTATCGCTTTGGTAGAGTGAAAATTATTAGAAAGCAGTACGCGATTTGTTTGAAGTAATGCCTTCAAAACGAGTTGGAAAATACGCAAGTAGGTGAAGCGCCGTATATGAAAAAATGCAGCTCTTAATAAATTTAGGTAATCCAAACAGCATTAGTGTTAGATGTACGAATACATTACCGTAATGGCTAGTTAAAGTGAGAAAGTCTAAATTATGAAATAATATCTTTATATTAGTGGTTCACACCTCATTTCCTTCACACCTCATTCCCTTTTTATACTGTTTCAAACTTCATAATATACAATCATTAATTATAATAAAAAACCTACAGGATGTGTGAAGAATTTATATTGAAATGTATAAAAATCTGACGTGTTGTACTCACATGACTTTCTCTACTCTTATACAAGTTATTTTTACAAACGCTTATTCTCTATCTTCATGCTAATCGAGATAAACGTTTGCAGAAACTTGTCTTATTGCTAATTTTCTTATAGGTGCAAGGGGAATATGGCAGGCTTTAAGCGATAGTCAAATCTTTTAACAGCTGGTTGCTGTATGGAGCATTTCATTCTCCTTGTATTTCGCATTTGAGAAAAAGTGTAAGTATTGAAAAATTCAAACAAATAAAAAGGAATATCTCGGAAATGGTCCACTCCACACAAACAAAAACGTATATTACATAAATTGTGTGTTTTAAGAGATCTACATTTTTTATGTAGTAAAACTTTGTCTATCTCTTTCATTGTACCAGTTATGCAAAAACTATTCGAATGAAGAGGAACTTTTCGGGACATTCCCAGAAAATTCATGATATTTATTTCGTTTGCCATAAAAATATCTCAAATATATGATATTTTAATAAAAATCGTTAGAGCCATTTTTAAGAACATCAACATTTCCGATAAATGTTCCATGTAAAGGGTAGTCTGGGGAGGGAGATTTTCTTGAAAATTTTTGTGTTGCATCTTTGAAAGATATTGGACCTAAATACCAAATTTGGTATTTATCCCACTTTTCGTTTTTTAGTTACGCTGTTCAGACACACAGACACACTCACACAAACCTTTTTCTAAAAATGCCTTATTTTGGATTCAAGGGGTCTCATAACATGCATTTTCGGTGAAATTCGGTATCGAATTTTTGGATTGAATGCAATACTTCCCCTAATTACTAAGCGTAGTAGAGAAAATAGAAATGAAAGTTAGGAGTGATATAGTGCAGGTTACCAGTCCACAACTAAAGTATGTAGGATGTGTAATAATCCCACAAAAGCAAAGAGGTATAAATTTAAAATTAGAAAATTTTATACAGCGTGGGGTACAATTCATAGAACCTTGAAAAATAAAATAAGAAGACTTACAATAATTAAATTCTATAAAACAATGGCGGTGCCAGTTTTAACGTATGAAAGTGAAACGTGGGTAACTACAAAAGATTGAAAGCAGAATACATGTTTGTGAAATGAAATTTCGGAGAAAACTAAACGATGTACAAGAATAGATCAAATAAACAATAATATTCTAAGAACCGAGCTTGATGTATACTCATAAATGGAGAAGTACAAAAAAAAGTGGTTTTCACATGTAGGAGAATGAATAATGAGAGACTTCCAAAACTAGCATTGAATTATAGACCTATAGGAAAACGAGACATAGACAGGCCACAAAAAGATAAAGACACTTACTATGAAAGCGGAACAGGCCGATTGTCTAAACCATGAAGCAAAGAAGAAGACGTACAGAAATATTTATGTGTGAACAACTTCACAATAAAAATCTGCTGATTCAAATGCAATAGAATAACTATTCTTATTCTTGGCGGGAAATTTTAGTTTTAAATCGTATTCTCTTATCACGGAATAAAAGTAATGCTGAAATTCGTGCTGTTCAATAAAGTATTGACATATATAATAAATAAACAGTAAACAAACAATCCCTTAAAGAGGCATTTAAAATACAGATTTAACAATCTTCTGTGTTCATTCATGGGTTTATGCATGTTTAGAATTAATACGTATTTCAGCTGTATGTATACTCAACTATTAATTAAAATAAGTTTATTATAAATACCTATTTATTAACATTAATAACACATCCGTTATCAGATTATGAATTTATTTTTTCTTCTGTAGATGACTACCAACCTTGTGAATCTCTCTAGTGTTGGGAAACACTTCTCTGGAGGAAATTTATCGACACCGAGAGTAAGACAAACACAATGCAAAATTCGACTTAGTGATTTAGAAAACCACTGTATTTGAAATTCTTTTCGTAATATCTGATATGTTAATTGCAACTGCTAGATAATTGAAAACGTTCTCATTTGTTTCTTGTGAACGAAGCTTTCAAAACAGCCCTAAGGAATGTGAACCCCATCTCAGTGTGTGTGAAAGGATACATTTGCCATTGACAGATGTATTCCGCAGAAATGAAGACACCAATTAGCCAAAGAGGAAGGCAGAGACACTTTCAAGGCGGTAATGATGCACTACCCTAGAGCAAGAGGAAACCCAGGTCATCAAAAAACAACCTGAAGAACAGAAAATGGGCGCAAATATAACTCTTAATGAACGGCTGTTTCTTTGCTAGAAAAAATTAGCTATACCTAGGTTCTCAGAAGAAGGATGCATTAAAATAGACCATATCCGTTCGTTTCTCATCATTAGGCTAAAAATATTTCTGATAATTTCTAGGTTTTAAATGTCGCTAGCCATCTCTTCAGCAACCAGAATTACGTGCATATACGGAAAATGGCGGAGTTTAGACTATGTCAGGGGTGTGTATATCTTTGCTTCCAGGAACGTAATAACTAGGTGTTTACGGACATTGTATTCCTTATCTCAAAATATTCATACATGTTGCGAGTCATTCCAGGAAACTTCTCAGTGTTGTTATAACTCACTTTTCAGGCTCACACACTCAATAACACCTTTCTCCAAGTAGCAAATTTTTGAGTAATATGCAGCATTTTCCAGGTGGCCATTTATTCACTTGTAATAGAATTCCAAGATAAAGCGATACTGCAGTGACCATGTTTGCCGGTCACGAACGTTTTATCAAGCAAATAAAATATTTTTCACGCAAACTGATAAAGCGACTTGGTGCGTGCGCCATCAAATTACAGGTTTTCTCTCTCTCATTCTTATTCTCGCCATACGTAGCCTGGTTTTCCCAACCTATTGGGCTCGCGGAGCCCTTCTTACAATCAAATCATTCCTATGATGGAACTCCCTATTCCTTACCGGGGCGGAGTGAGAGGGGAAATGTGAAGTAGAGAGATCCTAATTTTTGCCTTTTAATCTTTAATTTCACTTCTTTATTCTCCCTTAGGGTTCCTCGGAACACACGTTTGGGAGTTCGTAGACACTTCCCGTTGCGCTAGTTCAGGGACGAATCATGAGTGAGTGGTGTATCCCCGAAAGTAAATATTCCAGTAAAATAAGAGTAATAATGGTAGGTATAGGTAATACAATGGAGGGGCACACCTCGCACACTGCGACCGACATAGAGCTATTGTGGCTACCACCTCCACCCAGGAGAAGAGGATGAAGTGAAGGAATCACAGGAGTCTGGTGCCTCCTGTGAGGCACACAGGCCACAGAGACGCGCGGAGTGGGTGATACATGAAACTTCGACCAAGCAACCCTCTAGTGTACACTGAGTCCTTTGATCAATCATCCGTGCCATTTCTTCGGCACCTCGATACGCCACGAAACTTAGAATCACTCCTAAAATACAAGAAAGAAACGGAATGTAAGGGAACTTATGGAAAGGAAATCGCGGTAGATGAGAAACCACTCCAGGAAAACCACGAAAAACCCAAGTTCCGTGTGGATGTGGATGGGAATCGAGACCGTGAGCTCCCGAATGCAAGCCTCATACTTACCGCGGAGCCATCTCGTCCAGTGAGTAACAGTGATACTACCATTGTCACTGTTTCGCGTGACAATAGTGATATACTTTGGTCAGAGTCTTTTAAGTCAGTGGAAAAGGGAAGGTAGAGAACCAATTGCTTGTGCCTAGGTCTGTTACATGTAGCGACACCTTGAGATAGCTACCGCACCGGCTCCCTCTTCTACTGTCTCAAAAGACTCTGATCAAAGGATCATGCAAATGCATTCACTGTCATTCTAGGAGCAGTCTGAACAGGGGACAGAGATGACCTGAAATTCAAATCAATGAATGCCAGTGCTCTTCAGAAACACTACAAGACAATAATTCGTGATTAAGAAACTCAGAAAAACACATTACTCTTAAATTTAATTTAGTTTACATGTGTGCTCTTCATACGGCGATAGCAATCAAAATATACCGCTCAGAAAATAATAATGAACATACTAAATAACGAACTACAAACAATCAAAATCACAGGAAATGGACAACGAAGTATCCTTTGGTATATACCTTTCTTCACAATGCTTTAATGAAATACCGAATATTTAAAAACGTTGAAATATAAATAAATTTCGTTTATATTCATGAACTAATATGTACATCCCTTGAGTATACGGCTTTGAAGATATGAAACACAAAAGTACTGAACAGACATTTTATATCACTACATATAAAAATATTGTGCTTTATGCCGTGATTCTGTGTGGAATTGCCAAATAGGCCAAACGGTAAGCTTTGTTTGTACAGCAACTTCTGAAGGGGAGGCCTTTAGTTTTCTCTTGGTAGAAAATGAAGAACAAATGTCTCACAGGTTTCCTCTAGGCTCCGATAGCTTGTGCTATGCAGATGCATGTGCTATGGAATGAACTATGCTGTAGAACGTGTAATATAGTAATTCAGAAAAATTACCCAAATAGGTCACTGGGAACGTAACAATTTTTCAGAGTATACAGCTCTTTCTTGCAATACTTGTGATCTTATATATTTGTTAACATGTGCCTATGATTTTTAAAACGCGATCGTCGCATTTACCATCAAGGTGTACTGTACACGTGATCCTGCATAAAGAGGCCTCCTTTCAGCATTTATAAAGAATCTTATCTAGTAGCTTTCACTGCCAAAGACAATTCAGATATCTGTTCGTATAAGAGTAATTCCTCTACATTACGTTACGATATAAATTCATTCCTACGAATGAATTCAAATTAAACCAAACATGCTGAGTTACAAATATGTATGCATAGTATAAGCCCTTGCAATGGAAATAAAGGAATAATAACAATAGTAATAATATGCAGAAGAAGAAAGATCGCAAACTTCCAGGCATTCAGATTGAAGCAGGCAGTATTTCATTGCTTATAATTTAGATTCTGAGGGAGGCTAACCGCGGATTTCCGTGAATTCGGAAGGGGTAAGTCAAGCTCTTGGACACCCTTGGCGAGGTCATCACCCCCTATACAAAAGAGAGCCAAGCCTTGTATAGCGTCTACTGGCTGGGTTCGAGTCTAAATGTAAACCCCGTAGCACGTGGGTAAAAATTTGTATAAATTGGAGAGAAACGTAAAACTCATTCTCTAGTATTTTGTTGACTTCGGCGAGTATACATATATCCATCGACGCTCCCACGAGCAAGTGTTCGAGATGTGAGCATAAGTTAAAGATACTAATATTCCGGGAGCATTTAAGTATTTTATATATCGCCGTGATAATCGGGAGCGAGTTTTCTTTTTATTTAGTGAACGGGAAAATAAGTTTACGCCACTATTCCCGTAAAGCTCTCAGCCTTTGCTCCGAGAACATTCCTGCCTGTAAAATGAATCATCAATAAACTGTGAATCAACGCAAATCGTAGTTTTCATTCCAACGTGGTAAACCTAGTCACCCTGCAGATAAGAGCTACTCATTGGGCATTTGAGCAAGACAGCCTCAAGATAAACAACACTTGGGAACAGTGTAAACTTCAAGCATGGGATACTTCGAAGAGGAAAAAAGAAAAAACTACGACAAAAACTGTTTTACGCAAATTGTATATATTCATAGAGCTCTGCATTTTTCCTGCAGCTGATTTTTGCCTATTTCTTGTATGCAAAATAAAACGGAGTATGTCAGCTGTTCGCTGAAAATTCAGGATATATATTTTATTTGTCATGCAAATATTTTAAACGTTGGCATTTAATATAAAATTGTCGGAGCCATTTTTTTTATAATAGGTGGGGAATTTTGTTGAAAATCTTAGTGTTGCAGTCTTGAAGGATGCTGAAATTAAATATCAGTTTGGTATATATCCGACAATTCATTTTTGGATTATGCATTTCTTTATTATTAGTATAGAACACTATATAATTTGTATTAGTTATAGAATTACTTTTTTATTATTAGTAATATGTGAATAAACTCCGTATGCTAAATACAAGTCAATTATAAAACTAATAAGAAAACCTATTTAGATTGACTATTCTGCCCTTAAATTTTTTCAAAATTGTTTAGAAAATACACAAAGCAAAGAACGAGTATATGCTTCTAGAGTCCTAATTTTAGGCTTCTGATTTATTTTGAATTTTACTTTGGTACCAATTCAATAATTCAATTAACAATAGTTACTCGAAAATGTATTAACAATATACAGAGTCATTATTTGAATGGATGCTTATTAATTTGATAATAATGAAAAGATTATTAATTTCAAAACAAAATAACAAAAAGGGTATGTATTTATATGAGGGAGACTTTGCATGAGTAATATTAGGCGATATCATTAACCATATTTTTGAGTTAAAGAGAGAAAAATATCTGTGTAATAGTTTTAATGATACATAATTAACAGTCCTTATTCATCGGGATTATTTAACAAATGATTACCTACTCCGGAATTCATGGGTATCAATCCGGAGATATCACTTCGTATATTCTCACAAGGAATATTTATCTGATATGAGTGCCCAATTTTTTAAATAAAAGCTCATAACACACACAACGTTCTTAGGAGCCTACGTTCCAGGAACCGAATGGTGGGTTCGGCCATATTTTAAAACGTCATTGAGTTAGTTCTACCATACATTTACTATGCTATGTGTGTGCGTGTGTGTGTTTAGCGTAATCTCGGAAACCTCTCAACCGGTTTTGATAATTCTTTCACCACTGAATACCACTGTTATTACCAATTGACACTGGCTATACTGTTTTGCAGTAATGTTTACAATCAAAATATTTGGCTTGTGGTGGATTGGTCGCGGTGTATCCATAGCATAGCCTCTGCTTTCACCTTCTGATTATTTCCTCTGGGATACAATGAAGCAAGCAGTTCGCCTAACGCCAGTTGAAAACGACCAAATAAAATGCATATATGCTGAGGTACAAATCTTTCAAACTAATCCTGCTAATCTTCCGAAGAACCAAAGAATGCGCCATTTTTTGCTGCTCTAGTTTGTTAGTTGTGACGACGTTAACGTATTGTGTTTGAACGTTTATTCATACATTGTGTCGATTAGCCTGTACACGTGTTTAACATCAACTACTACAATAATACGACACGTGTTTTTAAAGTAAGTACCTTTTAATATTTTACCACTCCAGCGCTGCAGTCACGATTTTGAGCATACGCGATCATTCCTCCGATCATTAGGAAGACAGACGCAACTGTGAGCGATCGTCACTTTGTGTTTTCCTGTTGTTAGAGCGCTTTGAAATGTTCAAAATAATCAAACGACCCGCTGACTGTGAAGTCAGATCAATGATTCATTTTTTGAATGCGAGAAATATTACGCTAAACATTCATCGTCAATTGTGTGAGGTTTATGAAACAATAATGAGTGACAATGCCCGGCTACACACAGTCAGACAAACACAAGATCTGATCGCATCATTGGGTTGGGTACAATTCGACCACCCTCCCTACATCTGGATTTGGCACCAAGCGATTTTCATCTGTTTCTTGATCTAAAGAAATTCCTGATGGAAAATATTTCAAACGACAATGATGTTGTGAGACAAGAAGCGTAGACTTGGCTTTCATCACATGCGGCATCATTCTTTTACGAAGGCATATACAAAAAGTGATTTCCCGTTACAAAAGAAAAAAAATGGCAGTGAGTAGGTGGAGAGTGTGAGGTGTAAGAAAATGAATGATAATAAAGTATTTGGAAAATAATTTCCTACTATTTTTTAAAAAATGTCGGTGCTTATTTTAAAAACACGCCTCGTAGTATTATTGTTATTATTATCATTCTGTAATTTTAAAACTAAAATGTTATTTTATAGGTTCATGCAATTAGCGTTATAACTAAGCTCCTGCGCACCTGGTTCCAATTCTTAAAATTCTTCATTGTAAGCATACTTCATTCAGTATCAATTATTGTTGTGTATTTATGTAAGTTTTCAGCATTATAATGCATTCTGATTATAACGGAACGATATTATGCGGTACTCAGTAATTAAATTTTATTCAAATGCCTCATATGTACATTTTGATTAACTTTTATTCTACTTATACATAAGTATAGTATTGAAAAATGCTTTCGATTGCCAAAATATTTTAAAAATATTATGCAAAAAAAAAGTGTTGCTGTATTTCCTCTGCGAGTAACTTCATTGCATCTGTAAACTGAATAATAAGAAAATTGTATCCAGGGTAACGTCAGAATTTGCTCAATCGGTATGTATAGTTTACAACTGAGAAGATTATTTTTTCGGCTGATTAAATATTGTTTCCGTAACAAAATGTTTACATTGATAGCCTAAGAGTAGAGAATCTACTCCTTATCAGTTTTGGACCTATTTCTTTGACTACTGGTCCTAGGGGTTTTTGTATTCAAAACTGGGGAGCCTTTATATGATCAAATAAGTACAGGATTAAAGAGAATGTACAAAGTTTTAAAATGCATCTGCTGCGATTATTTAAAATCTACTCGACAATTCTGATAATTCCTTCATCGGTAAAATAACTCAGGCTGTACAACATTTCCAAAATTTTAAAGAAATCAGAAACACGAAATCCGCCGGTATTTCATATCCATTTCGGCGAATATTAGGGAATGTTTCGTCTGTTATTGATAAAAATCTTTGGGACTTTATAGGGTTCTAAGAAACAGAGTGGAGGATTTACCATTAAAAACTTCGAAATCATTGTACAGTAACTTCATAAAGTACGAGGGGGGGTTAATGGAATTAATCATCACTTGAGGTTTATAAAGTCATCCATTAAACGCTGAGTAAGACTGCTAGTAATGTTTATAATGGGGTTAAACACAACTTTGGAAACCGTTCAGTCACTAATCCTATTCCGTGATTTATATCTTCCTCCCGGATAACAGTTTACGTACAATTCCCTGCAGATCCTTTGCGAAACCAAGAATCCCAGACTACCAATTAAAACTGCTATCAAACAAAACAGCCAATCCTTTCATCATGTCCAACGTTTTAACATTTTGTAGACAACAATGAAGATGATCATGATGATAATGAAAAGAAAATAGCATTATTATAAAATAATAATAACAGTAATAATAATAACAATAATACTAATAAATTGAAACACACAAGTCCACAACATTTCCAATCACTGTCTTCCACCTTTGCGTAAGGACATGATTGTTTCTTAAATGGAGATATACAGACGTGGCGTGTTTTTAAAGTAAGTACCGATCATTTTTTTTAAAACTAACAGAACATTATTTTATATACTTTATTATCATACATTTTCTTATACCTTACACTACTTCTCCACATAATCACTGCCGTTATTCAGGCACTTGTCGTAGTGGGAAACCAGTTTTAGTATGCTTAGTCAAAGGATGATGCCGCATGTGACGAAAGCCAAGTCTGCACTTCTTGTTTCACAACATCATCATCGTTGAAATGTTTTCCACCAAGGAATTTCTTCAGATGAAGAAACAGATGGACATCACTTGGTGCTAAATCCGGATTGTAGGGAAGGTGGTCGAATTGTTCCTAACCAATTTATATTCGATCAGATCTTCAGTTTGCTTGGCTGCGTGTGGCCGGGCATTGTCATTCATTTTTTCTTTCCCCCATAAACCTTACAGAACTGGCGATGAGTGTTTGCTGGCATAATATTTCTTGCATTCAAAAAAGAATCACTGATGTGACTTCACATCCGGCGGGTCTTTCGATTGTTTTGATTATTTCGAAAGGCTCTGACAACAGAAAAACACAAAATGATAATCGCTCACATTTTTTGTGGGGGGGAGACAGGAATAAAGGTGTAAGGAAAGAAAACAAGAATAATTAGGTAATTGGAAGGAAAAAGGAAGAGGAATAGAAAGGATTTAATACTGTGATGTCGCTGTTTAATTGGGGCATAGTGGTGATAATGGTGACAGGTACCGCGGAGCAAACCCACTATTTGTGAGTACTTGTTAGAATATGGCGGAGTACTCCGCGGTGATAAGTAAGTAACTGCCATGGCCGAAGCCCTGACAGGGACCTATGACATTGATGTTGTAACAGACAATTTGGTTCCGTACCCGGGCCTGTACCTCCGGGCGTTGGTTTTGCGAGTGATGTGGCCAGAAAGGTCTGGGCCATGTGGTCGCGTGTTGTAGTGCGGTGTCTCTCCTGGTGGTGATGTAATGCAGGGCTGGAGAGTCCTAATCATCCTAGTCGCGTGATGTGCGATTCTTTCTCGTAGGTATTCATTACCCTGGCGAAGGACGGAGCGGCTGTTGTGGTCAATCTTCTCTAAGGTGTTCGAGTGCTGTTGTTCTACTGTGTTTGTGAGTTGTCCGAAGACCCTAAGCAGGACATCCTCTAGAGAGCTTACACGTTCCGTTAGGCGCTGCAACTCAGCGTGAAGATCTTGAATGGTTACAATGATGCTGTTGTTGATGGTTGTGTTGTTCACTAGAAGGCTGTTGGTGCTACCCAACTGCTCTTCCAGGTGTGAGGTGTGGTGTCGGTGGTGGTGGTGGTGGTGGTGGTGGTGGTGGTGGTGGTGTGCAGTTCTGCGGTGCTGTGATGTGGTCGGTCGGCGATGTTCTATGCGGATATAGTGGACAGACAGCTTGACCAGTGAAGTGTCCCTTGCCCCCGCAGGAGGCGCAGAAGGGGCGTCGTTGGGTCAAGTCGTGTGCCCGGCAGTCGGCGGTGTGTGTCCCGTTGCCACAGTAATGACAGCGGGGTGCGGTGTCACATATTGTGTCTGTGTGCCCGTGGAGGCAGCAGCGGCGGCATGGCGTTGGGCGAACACTGCGGCCGGCCTCGAGCAACAGAGTTTGCCCTAACAAGGGCAATCCTGCACCCAGGGCCGCCGAGTAATCGCCCTCATCCATGAAGATGAGCCTGACCAGCGGTGTAGGACCTCGGAAGTTCCGGATTCTCGTCGCCTTGGCCAAATGCGCTGCATGACTGTGACCAGTAATTAGTCGGGAAGTTGGCGATGTACTCCCCGGACAACAGCGGAGTAGCGTGCAGGCACGCTGTTCAGCGGCGTGTGACTGCGCTGGGCGCTTCGGCTGGCGGCGGCGAAGAGGCGGGAAGCTGTACTTCTTGGGCGACGTTGAATGTGGCTACCTCACGAGGAGGAGAGTTGGAGGCTCGACTGTCTTCTTCCTTCCCTTGTTGCTTGGAGGAAAGCTCGAAGCGAAGTCGTTCGCGCATGCTCAAAATCGCAATTATAGTGCTGCAGCGGCAAACTATTAAACGGCACTTACTTTAAAAATACACGAACAGCATAACTCAAAAAGGAAAATTCGGATCAAAACCAAACTTGGTATTTAAGTTCAGTATCCAAAGATGCGATACTTTTTAAAAAAATCTCTCTACCCCAAGTTACCCTTGACATGGCACATTTTTCGAGCTTTCTTATTTTCTAAAACGTGGTTCTAACATGTTGATTAAAATGAAGCCCTCTTCATTCGGAAGCATTTTATATAATATTGTATAGCTGTTAAACGTTAAGCAATAGACGAAAACGTGCTACACAAGAAGTGAGGTCAAGTGCAAAACTCGCCTTATCCAGGTAAAACGAGTTTTCAGAAAATGCGAAAAACTAAAATTAGGCAAACAGCAGAACATTTGAAAATTCTTTTAATGTAATAATGTCCGGACTAGACCCTTAAAGATGTATGTATTCTCTTGAAAATCAGTCTCAAATAATATGGCTGTAAATCAAAATTTAATTTTAGATAAGGCGAGTTTTGCACGCAACGGTAGTGGATTTGACGAGTTTTGGTGAAAACGCAATACTAAATTACAATTAAGTGCAAACATTTTCGATTTACTTCTCAATATTCGTATTTGACAATGTTAACAAATGACTTCTTGCAATGTTTGTATAATTATAACCATTTCAGATTTAATTTTAGTTAAAAAAACTAAACTTTCACAATTGTTTCACCAATTTCACATAAGGGTATCAATGAAGCATTCTTTTCATAGTTTGCTCACTAAAACTGACTAGTTTTCTTATCACATACATCTTATGACTTGTAAAATTTACATATTATGTTTAAAATGTAATACTAATAACTAATGTTCAAAAACAAATATATCAAATTCTAAGTTCGCCTTACTCACTATCCAAGCAACTCTCACAAACAGCACCAACTTCTTTATCGTCATTGGCAATATTGTTTTTAGATATTAAATTCTTGTAAAATACAGGCTTTCATTTTCCTCCCAGTTATTACTAAATACTTATTTAATACATGTTTCATATCTTTAACTTTATCCTCATTTAGTTTTACACCTACATCTAAATTCCTTGCAATAAGCATTTCTAAGGTTTTGCCTCGATTCAGATTGGTCTTGCCTACACAAAAATCGGACCGATAATGTGCCTCACCTTTCACTAGAACTTTGGCTGAGGTAAAACGTAAAATAATATGTATAGATGCCTTTAATTTAGAATACCAGGATCCTGGTGACTTCAATGTTTCCTTTGCAGCATACTTACAATCTTGTACAAATACATCTATCCCTAGTCTGATTACCTTTCCATGATTTTTACAGATTTCAAAATATTCTTTAGGCCTACTGATAGTGTTTCTCGTTCTTATTTCTTTCTCTATTAGCCCGAAAACACGATCGGAAGAGATGAATGAATGGCCAGGAATAGGAAAGGAATAGGAGAGATCATTTATCACCTACGTGTTCTGCAGTGCTTGAGTAGCAAGCCATTTTTACTTTCTCTACTACGTATAGTAAGTAGGGGAAGTATTGTATTCCACCCAAAAATTCGATACCGAGATTTCACCGGAAATATATGTTTTGAGACCCCCTGAATCCAAAAAAAGCATTTTTGGAAACATGTCCGTGTGTGTGTCTGTCTGTGTGTGTGTGTGTATATATATGTGTGTGTGTGTGTGTGTCTGTCTGTGAACAGCATAACTCAAAAACGAACAGTCGGATAAACACCAAACTTGGTATTTAGGTTCAGTATCTTCCAAGGATTAGACACGAAGGTTTTCAAGAAAATCCCCCCATCCCAGATTACCCTTTACATGGGTAGATTTTTCGAAAATTTTAATTTTCTCAAAAATGGCTCTAACGATTTTGATTAAAATATCATATGTTAAAGATATTTTTATGACAAATAAAATGTATATCTTGAATTTTCTGGGAATGTCTCCAAAAGTGTTCTTCATTGTGAACGACTTTTGCATAACTGGTAAACCATAACAGATAGACAAAATTTTACTACACAAAAAATGTAGATCTCGTTAAAATACACAATTTATGTCATATACATTTTTTTGTTGAGTGAAACATTTTCGAGATATTGCTTGTTATTCCCTTAATTCTTTCAATACTTATTTTCTCAAATGGGAATTCGTTATTCATTTTTTGTCTTGGATATGCAAAGAGTATTAATCTGTGGAAAAGGGAATGGTGCTGCACCTAGCAACCAGCTATTAAGAGATACGTATGTGCTTAAAGGTTACTGTATTTCCAAATTGCCCTTGTAAATATATTATTCCTTTACATCTACAAGAAAATTAGCAATAAGATAGACTCTGTTAATGTTTATCTCGATTAACATGAAGTAGGTGGAAAATGAGCGTTTGTAAAAATAGTTTGTACAAGAGTAGAGAAAGTCATGTGAGTGTAACACATTAGATTTTTATACAAGCCTATCATAGTGGTGTTTTTATTTTGCCCACAGCCATCTGCAAATATCCTGAGTTTCTTAACCCCAGAAAAATCGGATTTGCACAAATGACTGGATACTGCTGACACAAGTTCTTTTGAACCTTTAGGACCTTCATTTTCTGTCCAAACAAAGTTACAAACATGCTGTTTTGTCAGTGTTGTCTTGGATGAACCCTGCACAATGGAGAGGTTATACATTTATAACTGGCTGCTGTAGTATGCTGCTTGATCCTGTACTTTTGACAATACCATATTTTTCTGACAGTCAAATGAAAATGTTGCTACTTTATCACCTTCTTTCAGTAGATCAAAATATGCCTTAGCTCTAAGTTTATGTATTCGTTTAGCTATCAGCAAATCAGAACGTTTAGTTTTATCTGTTTCCAATTTTATTTTTTCGTCATAAGAAAGACAAAGTGAGCATACATCAGAAATAGAGCTTTTGAAGCCTATATTAAATATTGCATTAAAAGTATTACGAAAGAAACTCTTAGACACTTTCATGGAATTAGATGCTTCTGCATTATATATACGTCTCAATTTATTAATGCTTAATTCCCTTGGTAAGTATTGCCGTTTTGATGTTTTTCTCCTACAATAATGAACTTTAAGTACTTTAAACTTCTGCATGAATTTAATTACAGATTCTCTCTTATTACTGTTTTTGTGACACCCTGTCTCCACCTCGGAGTTGCTTTGGCACCACTCCAATTTCAAGGTGTCTTTTATACTCTGTTTTTTGATATTTTCAAAATGTCCAGAAAAGTTTTCTGACACACCTGAACTGACAGACCTAGTACACATTTCACGTGATAGTATGTTGTAAAACCCTTCCGAGAATCGTCTTTGACTGCACGCTGCCGATTAGGTATATCAGTTGAATAGTAAGTCAGTATAACCAGCTTTGTTTAATTTTAGAACTGCAGCTGTAGAAAGCTCCGTGGAATTTCCTTATGTCCTGCGTCAAGTTACTGTATTGGAATGCCTTGCTGTTGTGATTGCAGCAAGGCAAGCAAGGCAAGGCTAGCTGAATGCATTTAACAATAGAAACTGTATTGTAAACAAATCTGCTTATCCTATATGAGTCATATCTGTCAAACATAGAAGAACACTACTTAATTATAGTTCGATCATACATACCTTTCCCTCTTCTGCCTTTCATTTTTCGATTCTTGGGATGCCCGTTTACTAATTCTACCCTTTCAACCAACTTCGGGATATCAGAGGACTTCATAATAACTGTACCTTATACCAGTCAAAACTATACTAAAAACAGTTGGAATCACACAGGAGTGCCAATGTAGGGAAACAGAGAAGCGAAACTGCTATATTTCTAAGGCGAGTTTTGCTCTTCACACAGCACAATTGTAGTGAAACAAGTATTGGATAAGGCAAGTTTTGCTCTGAATTGTAAGATGGATTAGACAGTTCTGCATCAACCGCCACCATGGATTTGAAGATTTTTGCATTGAACAGCAGTTTTCTGGGCTCTCTTGAAGGTGTATTAGATGAATTTTGTTCAAACCTAAAGTCACCAGTTCGTAGAGAACTGCAAGAAGTATTGAATCCCATGTCTAACTCATTTTTTTAAATTTTTGGATAGATGAGTTTTGCACTTGACGGACTCAAATATAGAGCTCTTTAAAACACACAGCTTTTTCAAATAACTTTTTTTGTGCTATCAGCCATTTCCGAGATATTCGCCATTAATGGTTCGAATTGTTCAACACTTAGCCATTATTGTAAAGTTTTGTTCACATTCAGTTGATTCTATTGAATCGGTGTGAAATTTTAAGGCCAGCGATTTTGCGTCTAGTTCTTAAGCATTTGTATCTTTGACGAAATGTGTAATACAGCTATTTCCGAAAAGGTTGTCTCGATTAAAATGAAGTAAATAGAAAATAAACGTTCATAAGAATAACTTGTATACTCGCCTAATAAAGGAAGTCATTTGAATGTATCACATCAGATTTTTTGATACTATTTAATGCCCGTTCTTAATACGGCGTATGAAGCGCCAGACACTGAGGATGCATGAATGAAATAATAATTGGGGAAGGAAATTTGAGGAGAAAACGTTCCAGGCCTAAGTTTAGTGTACCTCCCAGGCATTTGTGAGCTTGAATGGAGAGAAGAGACTTCGTCGAACGTATGTCCTTTGCATATACTGCGCAAATATAATCGAATGAATGTGGATTAAGAAAAAAATCATAAGGGATACTGTTGTGAATAACGCAAAAATGAATAAGATATACAAACCATGTTCTTAAAATATGCATATTTTTGTTTAGTTACACATTCGGGCTTGATGCGGAAACTTTACAGATCACACTTTGTAGGTCGTTTGTGTTTATATAATTAATTATCGGCAGGTGGAATCTTAATAACTTGGTAGAGGATGTAGAAATAACTGGATTGGAGTATCGCGTGTGAAACGTTGGTTTGATCCCAACATTTTTACTTTCTATACTACGTACAGTATGTAGGGAAAGTATTGCATTCCACCCAAAAATTCGATACCGAGATTTCACCGGAAATGCATGCTTTGAGGTCCCCTCAATCCAAAAAAGGCATGTGTGTGTGGATGTGTCTGTGAACAGCATAACCAAACACGAAAATTGGATGTATACCAAACTGATACTTAGGTTCAGTATCTTCACAGATGCGACACGAAGATTTTCAAAAAAATCCCCCACCCCAGACTACCATTTACATGGAACATTTTTTTTTAAATTTTGGTTTTCTCAAAAATGGCTCTAACGATTTCGATTAAAACATCATATGTTTAAGATATTTTTATAACAAACGAAATATATATAATGAATTTTCTGGAAATGTCCTCAAAAATCCTATTGATTCTGAATGACTTTTCCATAACTGGAAAGCAGTAAGAGATCGGCAAAATTTTACTATGCAAAAAATGTGGGTCTCATTAAAACACACAATTTGTCATACACATTTTTTTTTTGACCAGTAAACCATTTCCGGGATATTCCTTGTTATTTGTTACCATTTTCCAATACATTACTTTTTCTCAAATGGGAATTCGTTATTCGTTTTTTATGCTCTGGACGTGCAAAAAGAATGGAATACTCCACGTAGCAACCAGCTCTTAAAAAATTTAACTATCATTTAAAGCCTACCATATTCCCCTTGCACCTACAAGAAAATTAGCAACAACATATTTTCTGCAAATTATCTTGATTAACATGAAGTAGATGGAGAATAAGCGTTTGTAAAAATAGTTTGTATAAGAGTAGAGTATGTCATGTGAGTGCACATATCAGATTCTTCTTATTCCTTCTTTGCTATTGTTGATTCCTGTTGAGGGACATTTTAAAACTTAACAACTCTTCCTCAGTTGATGGTACTTGTATATTAAATATTAACGTATTATAATTTATATAATTCCATATCTGTGCTGCTATTAAGTCTTTGGTTTACAATAGGTCCCTCATTTAATTCAAGTTGATTATATAATTACTTCTTGCTGCTTCTGTTCTGCCAATATTTCCCAAAATGTCATATTACTAATTTTCACGCGTAGTTACGGTTAATAATACTCCGCGTTCCTCAAATAACTTTAAATATTGCCAAACGCTGAATGAAATTGCCATGCTACGAGGCTTCGCTAGAGCAATTACTGAGAAGGGCATACTGGCTCGCGGTTCGCGTAGAGGTGAGATAACATTTGGCTTCGCTTCTTTGATCAATAATCAGAGCTATGGCTTCTTATTAGTTGCCATCAACAAATATGAGCATAAGGTTGTAACACAATACCTTATTGGTTAAACTATACATAAAAACTTTACTAACATCCACATTGCAATTACTTGCATGTACTGTTTAGCTCTCTCACTATTGGATTACGAGGTGTTGTGTTACTTTAGACAATCCTTATGATGAGCTAGTGCATATTACGAGGGCTGGCCCAGAAGCACCCGACCTGACGTATACGATTGTTGTTTCAAAAAAAATGCTATGGTAGAAAGTACCACCGTTATAAAGCTTAAATTTGAAGTTTGACGATGTTACGTGGTTTAGTAAGTGTTTGGCAGTCATTAATAATGAACTCTACAATACTTTCATTTGAAACGTTCTAGTCCAACTAATGTTAAAGCAGAGCTAGATTCTGCTCTGGGTGAGTCTGCTCCTTAATTTACAACAGTAAAATTCTGGGGCAGAGTTTAAACGAGGCCGTACGAGCTGCCAACACGAATATAACTGTGTTCCACCAAATGAGCTGATCACGTCAGAAATTGTGAAGAAACGAAGGAACAGTCAAAATAGTGGATTGAAAGGGGGAGAATCGGCTCCAAAGAAGGCAAAGACAGTTCCGTCTGCAGGCAAGGTCATTTTCATTGGGGTAATTTTCATTGATTATCTTCAAAACGGAAAAGCAATCGATAGCGAGTATTATGCAAACATATTGCAGCATTTGAATGATGAAATCAAGCATAAACGGCCGCATTTAGCAAACAAGAAAGTTCTGTTTCATCAAGACAATGCACGAGTTCACACATTCGCCATGGCCAAAATCAATGAGTTAAAAGTTCGAATTGCCTCCTCATGCACCCTATTCATCAGACATAGCCCATTCTGATTATTTTCTGTTTCCAAAGTGGAGGAAATGGCTCGGTGGTAACAGATTTTGCAACAATGAAGAGGTGGAGTTCGCAGTTAATGGCTATTTTGTTGAACTCGACAGTTCTCACTATAAACAGGGTATCGAAGCTATTGAACATCGCTGGGAAAAGTGTATCAAGCTGAAAGGAGACTATGTAGAGAAATAAATATGTTTTTGCCCAACATTTTTGTGTTTTCTTTGTTAGGTCGGTACATCTGGGACAGCCCTCGTATGTTAGCCCGTAGCTTCAGCCCTGCTAATTCAAAAATAATGAAACATGAAAATTAAGACTATAATCTAAACTACTGTTTTAATAATGAATTATTCAACAATATAGACGTTACAGCTTGATTTAAAGCTCAGAATTTGTTTTAAAAAACGTAGCAGACATAGTAGTTAACTAGTTTTTTCTGTCTTAACTACAATAAAGGAAAATTACCGAGAAAATATTTTATAATACTTAGGGATACACATAATTCAATTGGGTGAAAGTTACGTTAACTGTGTCAGATCTAAACAGCTTTATTCAAAGGATTGTATAATAGCGTTTTGCCACGCTAAGTAGACATCGTACAATTTGGAAAATGCATACATGAGATATCTCCACCCGTTTCACAGATACCCACTGTCAATACTTGGCTGTAGTTAATCACTTGGTTGAATGAAACTATATAGTGCTCGACGCAACATGATGGAATTCACGATTAAGATGATGATGATGATAATAATAATAATAATAATAATAATAATAATAATAATAATAATAATAATAATATTAATACTAATGTATTATGCAAACCGCACTTTGATTGATCATTCCTTTCACCTAGAATTAACAAAACTACATGTTTGGATTTACGCTCTAGAAGACGTGATGTAATTATATATGCAATAAATACAAATAAAGAGTATGCAATAAAATGGTTATAGAACTATAAATTTGAGCCCAAATAAAAATAATTTTAGATCCTGTGTAAACTGTAAAAAGGCTTATGTCTCTCACAATATGCAGCAGTTAATTAGGCTACAGTATATAAGGCATTGGCTCAGAATTTAAGGTGAATCAGTTTACATCAATTCAAATTCTGAAGAAGTTGTGTTGTTGCCCCACGTTGCCAATTTGATAGGGTTGTAGCTCCACTGTTGGAGAGCCCAGCTTGAAGTTGTTTATTTGCTGTGGTTACACCACGTATTGCGGGAGATATGTTTCTTGGGGTGTTCGCTCCACGTTCGGTACAAAGTTTCCGGTGGCCTCCGCCTCAAGGTTCACTTTTCCGGTGGCCTTCGCCCCCACGTTTACAAATTAACTTTGTATTTTAATGTTTATTTAAATATTATATATGTATGCCTCGCAGCGTCAGTAGTAATTTGCAGAAACACGTATCTCTTAGCAGGGGTAGTACGGCCAAAGAATAAAGGCTTACACAAATTATAATTTTTTTTTCACTTCACTCCATTTTTTAAATCCTTCCTAGGATTAAATAACGCTTCACTGATATGTCATACTATAGAGCTGTGAAATTTTGTTAATTACACCTTTTAACACGTAAACTTTATATTATTCTCACCGCAATAACATTTCATGTCTCACATTGAACCTGTATCGTACCGATCGAGTACGCAATCTTGTAGCGTCTGGTTGGGAACGCTGTCTTGTAGCGTCTCCCGCCTGCATTTGCAGCTTTCCTCTATTTCAAGTCTCTGATACTTTTATTCAACTTTTAGCTTTACTAGTTGTTGATTGGCTATTTATAAACTGTTTTAAATATTACATTATTGTTCCAAGAATTATTAATAGCATTATTAAACTTTCTAATTTATTGTTGTCTCAAGGTTACCTCATTGATAGCAACTTTCGATTTCTACATTGTAATTCTGTTTGCTAGGGAAGGTATTTTGCTTCTATTTTCACAGCTCCTACATTGTTAAATTACTTAATACATTCACATAACATTATTATACATGTACATAATAATATAAACATAATACAATGACTGTTACATACATTTTATATATTATTACACACACATATTGCTTTAAGGAGGGCTGTTGTTATATTTTATGTTATATAATTTTACTGTGTTATTTACGTGTTAAAAATATTGCCCCAATTCTCTATTTATTTTCATATTTTAGTATTTAATAACTCCTCTTCAGAACCAAGAGAGCATAGAACTGGTATGAAATTGTCTATTTGTTTCTTAATGTCCATTTATTTTGTATTATTTTCAATGTTTCTGTGATTTTTGCTTGCATAGTTTATGCCTCTCTTTCTACATTGACAGTACATTGAACATTCGACCATATCCCATTTGCTGCGGAAGAGGAACTCGGAGTGTACTCTTGCAACCGCGCTAAGATTTAGTAACCACAATGTTCTCTTTACTTTTGCGCTTAATTGCTATATTAAGCTCGACTATGTACTGTATAGTGCTCGACGCAACATATGTATTCTTCATGGTAGACGCACTCTTTGAAAGTTACTATCACAAAACATTTCTGCATTATATATGACAATTTATTAGTCTACTTTTCCATAGTTTCCCACGTATAGTGCACAGTTTGACAGTAAACATACAACGGTGCTACCGCCTGTTTATTTTTCAGATGATTTAGTGTGCATAACGACAAAACTAAGCGTTGTAGACCCCAAGTTTCCTAGATACATTTATGTTTAAATATATTTAAAAATATCGTAGTATTAGAAAAATGACACAACACCAAAATAATTTAATTCACGATTAACGGAGGATCTTTAGACAGGAGAAATATTACAATCGTTGTAAAACCTGCTTTCATCATTACTATAACAAGTATTATTACGTTTTTAGTGCATAGAATTCAATAAATGCAGTTACAAAAAATCATATTAAATAATATTTTGTCAAAGTCTTCATATTTTATCAAAAACTTTTATATCTTCAAATTTTGTAACTTTTACAATTCTTCACCTATAAAATAACTTCCATTAGCAATGAACCTAGCTTTTAAGATATTTTATTCCGGCAGTTTACTGTGAAACACATTTAGAAAACGCAAACCACTCTTTCCAGGAACCGCGTCTAGAAAAACCCGCACCACGTTCTCAGTAAGTACAGATGAGAAAATTTAGCATTTCCTCTATGTGATCTCACGCGCGAAATTAAACGCCCCCAAGTTTAAAAATAGTTCTATTTTTGTGAACAAGTGTTTTTAGCCGCGTATTATAATTAGTATTAAGCAAGGACAACGCAACCAGTAACATCTTTTGGTTTGTTTCTAAGTTTAAGGGTTTCACTCATTAAAATCTGCAAACTCTACGTAATTTGTTGTATTTCATTTAATATTTTATAATTAAATATGGACAAAAATCTACACAACCCATTTTTTAAGACTAACGAGGCGAGCCTGCTCCAAATCCTTAAAGTATAATATGTTTTGGCTTTAAAATATATATTTCATAATATTTTGAAATTTTTTCTTGCGTTTTCATCTTTTGGCAAATTTTTCTTCATGTTTTGCCTGTTTGTATTCATAACTTATTCAAAATAATTATACTATTATTTACCTCGTTTGTTAGGTGAGTTAGCTATGGACACAATGATATAAAATAATTCTATTGCTGACGAATGCTTGTTTGTCGAAAGATCGGCGTTTGAAGTTCATTTAATTAATCCTTTTACAGCTTGGCATAAAGTAAATTGAGTAGGTTGCAAGTTAACTTATTCTATCTATTGGATTATCTGTTTTTTTCGTTTAACATGTGTATTATTTACCTTCAAGTATGATCTAAGTGGAAATTCTTTTGGACCGGTTGTAAGACTGGAAATGCCCCCACGCTTGTTGTTTGTTGCTGGGGCTTAGGTGAACAGGACGGTTCTTGGAGATGATGTTTATACGAGGTAACCCACGCAAGCCGTCCTTAATTGAAGTAAATTTATACAAGATTGCGCGGATGCCAAAAGGTTTGCTTAAGCAGAACTGCAAAGAGGACTCCATACTGACGAAGACGAGACCGTTAAATGAAAGACCAGTACGTTCACTGCTCTTTTAAACAGTAGGGATGCGGCAACTTCTTTTGCACCTATGTATGCGAGAAACATAAAACTCAAAGGACCTACACTGCCCCTTTGAAAGCAATAAAGCGGCAACTTTTTTGCTCCTATGTATGCGGGAAGTATAAAACTGCAAAGAACGGCTTCTTTGCGCTCTTGTATATGTAACAGTAGTGCCAGCTGGGCATCAAATATTTGTTTGGTGCTCTTATTCTCAAGTTCGTTACCGCAGACTGAATTTTTACTCTGATATGCGAAGCTATGGTAATTCTAATGATTACCATACAGAAATTTGATTATAGTTGCCATACTTATTGTAGTAATAAAGAAAAAAATTTATTTGAACCTTTAATTTCTTATTGCCAAATGTGAATAACTATCTGAATGAACCAGAAATTAATTTAGGAAACTTAATTGTTGATGAATATATTTGTGTAGTAATTGTTTTGTAAGTTCAGGATATTTAAATCCTCTTGCTGGGAGTATATGTATCAATTTTTTCAGAGTCTTTTAAGACAGTGGAATGAGAGATAAGGATGTCGTAAGGTCGGTGCTGCGGCTATCACAAAGTGCCGCCAACCGTAGCCGATCTGGGCACGAGGAACCGTTTTCTGTCTTCCCCTTTCCACTGTCTCAAAACAAGAAATACCCTACTTTGCTCAACCCATTTTATGCTTTTTAGTTCCAGATATACTAATGCCTCTTTCTGCTACTTTATCACGATGCTTCACGATATTTTATATTTCGTATCGATTGCACCCCTTTGTGACAAATTATGGCGCCACTTTTTCTGTTGCCATCTTAAAAAATGTTTCGCTGCTTCTTCCTGTTTTATTTATTCTTTCTAGCGACTAAAGTCATTGTCTGTTGTTTTTTTCTCGTTGTTTAACATACCTACTACTTACTTAACATACTTAACATTTATGAAAATCTCATTATTTCAATATAAACAATTTCTTATTAATTAATTATGTAAATATTATTCTCACTTTTCTATCTTATATTGTTATAAATAAATATGACTTTATTTGTGTACTAGCATACGTTATGAGTTTATACATTTCTAGGCAACCTCAGTTTTCTTATTCTTTTTTACATCTTTAAATATAAACTTCTTTTGGCCCTTTATAGGTTTTTGGGAAATTACACACTGTTCAATTATAGCTACACATTTGTCACTCAAAGGCATTTGCACATTTTGAAAGTGCTCTGTATAAGAACTTTCTGGATTTTTATCTTCCACAGTTTAAGCTCCTGGGTGAGAGAGAGGGGGGAAAAAGGAAAAACATAGCAAGAACAGTAGGATGCTTGATTTACTGGAACTTGTGACAGCAAAGTGCCCAATGTTTTCAGGGGAATATTTGTTGGACGATGGCTTATTTTCCTTGCAACTTGCCAGGAAAGCGTGCGCAAAAGGTCACTGTGTCACTGAGAAGTTATGACGGCAAATACCTAAATGACAAGACATCAGCGAAAGGTCTTCCCCCTGGGCGCTATGTTCATGATCCACAGCTGAATTCCATTCTGTTTCCTATACTTCTGAAAGTAAATACTTCTACTATACTGCATTCACTCTTAGGTTGATCCGCGCCAAAACGAACGCACGTGACCAGTGCACCATGGTACAACACTGCAGCAATGCGCGAGAAGGGTAGTTCCATATTAATAATCTAAGTTTTAGAATGAGTTTATCCTCAAATGGTATAATATTGTATATAAATTTCTAAGAGTCTAATTAACCTAATATGTACCGTTAAACAGAGCTACAAGTCCCAACATGCAATTCATATACGGAGGCAGTATTTTTAACATTTAAATGATATCAGTCTGATTATATAATTTAAAATGTAATAACAGCCCACCTTAAAGCTATATTTGTATAATATAATATATAAAATGTATGTAACAGTCATTGTATTATGTTTATATTATTATGTACTTGTATAATAATGTTATGTGAATGTATTGCGTAATTTAATAATGTAGGAGCTGTGAGAAAGAGTCCGAAAGTTGCTAACAATGAGGTAACCTTGAGGCAATAATGAATTAGAAAGTTTAATAATGCTACTAATAATTCTTGGAGCAATAATAATGTAAACAGTTGATAAATAGCCAATCAACAACTAGAAAAATGCTTAAGTTAAATAAAAGTATTCTATTGGAGTAGGATTAGTCAATCAGAGACTTGAAATAGAGAAATTTGCAAATTTAAGCGGTAAACGCCAGACGCTAGTCCTGAGCAGTTCATTCGCGCGGTACGTATTCATTGTGAGACGAAAATTTATTACGGCGAGAATAAAATAAAGTTTACGTGTTTAAAAGTACAATTAATAAAAATAATCTCACAGCTCTCTATATCAGTGAAGTGTGATTTAATCGTGTGAGGGATTAATAAAAGGAGTCAAGTAAAATTTATAATTTGTGTAAGCCTACATTCTTTAGCCGCATCACCCCCTGCTAAGAGATACATGTTTCTACAAATTAATATTAACGCAGCCGAGGAGAACATAAGTATATATAATATTTAAAGAAACATAAAAATAAAATTTTATTCCTGAACTTTGGGCGAAGGCCACCGGAAAGTGAATGTTGGGCCAAAGGCCACTGGAAACTTTATACCATACGTGGGGTAGTTACTTCATGTTTTGGCTCCCGAACAGTGGAACTACAATACAACTCCTCCCTCAAATTGGCGCCCATAGCGTGGTGCTAATAACGTAAAGACAATAAACCTTCTTCAAGAAATACCTGACATCCGGGTATGCGCAGAATATTGTTTATAGCCAGAAGCCAGCATTTTCTGTTTAGTATCATGGCGGACGGTGATTTGCTCTTGCGTCTTCGTCGTCTTACGTAAAGCATAAACGGCAAATCATTGACTCATGTGAAAAAAACACTAATGTTGGATATTTATTGTAAGTTATGTGAGAAATATTTAACACTTCCCGTGAAAGCAGAGGTGAAATGAACTTCTGAGTTCACCGTTTCAAGTACAAGTATAAACAGTGCTCGTTAAGAAAAATCTGAAACGGGAAAGTGATTACACCCGGGAAAAACGGGAAGGGTGTGAAATACGCTACGCAAAAATGTGACAAGAATGCAATTCACGTAACAGTATACAATTTCTTTTTTAAAAATGAGCCGCCAACAGTTGATAAAGTGCCGCTTCCAGAGAGGGAATAAATGTAAGATATGTATATCTGTTACTTTCTTTTTCGTTTTCTTTTAGAATTAACTATTGTTATGTGTTCAAACATTTATTTTGTTGCAATTATTAATCTTATCACCTTCAACCCTAACAGAATATGCTAGTCACCGTTTAAGCTGTCGGACCTTGCTCTTTTTGCATTACGTGTCGCCTGTTCTTGTAGCATGCTCGTGAAAGTATGACTATTTCTGGCGCGAATGGCGGAAGGATACATTATAACGGTGAACTGACCACCTGGTTTTCTTTTGGAGCGGATCAACCAAGAGTGAATACAGTTTAGTAAATACCGTACTAAAAATGTCATGATTTCAACAACGCTTTAGCTCAATGTAGTATAAAACTTCGGATACAAAATTGATAAACACTGTTTTCGACGGGCCTAGATAAAAGATGATAACGTTGAGAGTGTCCAAAGAGTACACACAAACTGCTGGAAACAGAGTTATTTATAACCAAGGAACGCCTGCTTCAGGTATAGTCTCTATTAAAGAGCACCTCTTAGTCGAACCACACTTATTCCGCATGAGCAACATATCAGTTGTATTCTGAATGCCTTCTAAACTGTTAAAGCTATAATCACAATTTTTTAATTGAATAGAAGGTGTGTAGAAGTAGAAAATGTGTTAAAATCAACATAGTAGGTTCAAAGAGATGTATGTGACAAGCATGTAAACCGCTGCAGAGAAAAAACCATTTTTGGATTCTGATGCTTATTTAGGTACAAATAATTAAATAAGTCTCTGTTCTATTCATCCTAAGCTTAAATTGCACCTAGAAAATAATATTTATGACAAAATGAATGAATTAGCTTTTGAACATACTAATTTTAGGATAGACTTCGATATTGGATAATGGCTGGTATCACTATACATACGCAACACACGCATACACTGCACAAGGTTTAACCCCCTCCCCAAAAAAAGACTGTATAAGAACGATTGTATAACAGGGAGGGTGGGTGGGTGTGCATTACCGCCGGAACAACATCCACTACACCAGAACGTTCCTCATTAAACAAGGGTTGCTCTGGATAGCCAAAAAACACAATTTCATAAGTAAAAAGCGTCTATTTGACCATAATCTAATATCGAAGTAGTACCCTGAATTTGTAGTAAAAGTCCTCAATTTTTGTAATTATAAAGTTATAGTGTGTAAACGGTCTTTAAAATATAGCCAAACTGTTCTACCCATTTCAATGTCCATCTCAGAAAATTTCAACTCTCTGGGTATAATAGTTTTGCAGATGTTGGTACACAAATGTAGAACGCTTTTAAGTTACGGAGAGCTGAAAAAGCAAGCACCAACCAATGCTTTTCACACTCATTCAGGGTCATATGCTCCAGTACAATTCTGACCTTTTCCACTGTCTTACCCTTCATGGAGCTTTTTCAGTTTCTTTTTCTGGTCCTGGCTTCTATTGTCATCTCCAGAGCAAACATTTTTGCTTCGACGAGGCGTTTTCTGCCGATGATCCCCCATACATTTCTTCATGTTGGAACCCATTTCTATGCCCAGATTGTGTAAAATTTATCCTGGCTTGTTATTCTTCATTTAAATATGCAATAGCATCTAACAGACCCATTTACTTTGTAGCAACAAACACTATTTTAATATTCACTTCTATATGCAATGATTAGATCTCTCATTTGATTCTGTTTCTATCCGTGCTGAAATTCCTAGAAGCTCTGGGCTATTGACCTCCCTGAATATAAGTTTCAGTTTTCACACTGGATTGGTTTGGCAAAGAATGTTTTGTGCATGTGTTGCATCTTTAGCACAGGAAGTTTACAGAAACGATTCAAACTTGCGAAACAGTCGAATAGGGGAGCTTGACAAGTGTAACAGGTATGTAAATGCGATTTTGACAGCAATAGGATTTGCAATAGCTCATTATATATGAAAATGTGGAGATTTGAATAGTGAAAAGAGAAGATTGGATACAAGGTGCCCTAAAACTAGGGGTAATGACCTTTTATACATCTCTCCTTAAAATATATTAGCTGAAGGAAAGAACATGAGGAATCTGTGAAAACAGCGGTGTCCTAAACGGACGACAAATGAATCGGATCATAATAAATATAATTCTTCAAGGTAGTTTGTATTTTAAATAAAGAAATTAAGCAGTTACTCTAAGTTCTCAAATGTAACGTTCTTGACGTTACAATTTTATTCCATAGAGATATATCGAGAGCTTCAGACTTTATCGATAAGTTCCAGAGCAACGAAGTGGCGAATTAACTTATCTAAACAAAGCCGGGAGCTTGATTTATATTTATAACTGCGTTCGAAATCTCCAATATTTGGCCAATTCCGCGCAAACAATTATGCTATAAACAAGTCAACTGTGCCCAAGCTTTTTGGAGACAAAAAACTTAAACATGGAAATATAATTTAATGTGCAATACAGCATGCAATAAAGAATAAGATGTGGTAATTATTGAGCTCAATTTTGAGATCACTGGTAGTCAAACTGGAAACAATACTCATTTGTGAGTGATTAAAAATGTTCAATAGGGAGATGTAACATAACGAGTGTGGCAGCATGGCATTGTGGTTGAGAGTGTAATACTGATGATAGTTGATGTGTAATGAGTAAAAACGTAGTATGTATTACAATTATGGCGTTAATCCTAATGATAATCCATTGTCCAGAGTATAAAATGATCAGCGGATTGTACAAATTAATATTGCTTTGTGTCCTTAAGTGAAGAGCAATGGATTGCAACCTTCCTCTACAATATACGAAAACTGTAAGAGACCAAGGTTGTTCATTATAGATGGGCATACATTTACCGGAATAAATAAATATAACGGTGAGTGGAACTGTACTGTTAAACAATTTAAAGTTATCAATTTAGTAATGATTCATCCACATATTATAAGAAGGCGCAATGAAAACAATGTTCATACTACTGGCTCCATGGCGTAGTATAACTGAACTGGGTATGACTATTTTGTCTGCTTGAAAAGTACCAAGTTAGGTATTTTACCTTCTTGAAGAGTATCTTGTCAGCTGCGAATATTTCTATTTTTTAACAAGTATCTATAATGGATATGAAAATAATATGTTTAATTTTCACAATATTTATAAATTGTATATAAGTATCATTACGTCCTAGATTCTTGAAAATGCGAAGAAAACTTAAGGTGAATATAACCCAGCGGAACGGTTTCGTCGTCCGCAATTTGAGAATTCCCGGAATTGATCTACGGCGACCGCCTACTCCGGTCCATGGGTTTTTCGCGGTTTCCCGGGTCGCCAGGCGAAAGCTATAGTAGTAGTACATCTGCTACCACGACACTCCTATCTCTCATTTCCTGTACCCATCATCTTTCTTGTCCTCTGTTTTAGGGTTGTAGGACCAAGCGACGGTATTCGCGTATTGTGGCTGGGCGGTGGGTTGCGCTCTGTAAAGGTTTCTTCCGCGGCATCGCTGCGGTACCGCTCAGGCCTCTCCTCAACGTCGGGCTCCGCTCCGGGGGATCCTGAAGGTTGGTGGCTTGTGTGCAGGAACCATGCCGCGTCGGATGCGTTCTATATGGAAACATTAGGGACCCCGCCCATGCTTGCGCCAGTCGGCTTCCAAATCTAGTTGCCCTTCAGGCCTCTCCCCTCCCAGAGGTCACGTTGGAAGCAAAATGGACCGACCGGCCTATTTGCGGTGCTCTGCCCCGGTTGCGGGGGCTGCTTTAAGGTAAGTATAACGACCATGCGCAGTTGATCTAATCCCAAAACTGACCCCCGCGCGCAAATCGCCTATTCCCAAAACTGACTACTACGCGCAGTCGACCATTTAACAGAAGGTAAATTTTTGTCTTGCATGCAATCAGGGTTCCCCGATTTATTTTCATCCTTCATGAAAAAAATATTAAAAAATGTTAATAGTAAACCAAACGCTCTAATTATTAAAACGAACATTTTAACAAGTAGGATTAAAGTTACGAAGTCTCATCCAGCAGTTCGCCAAAGTTCAAACAGATGAATGTCAAAGTTTCTGCAATAGTTCGTAAATTTAAGGAAGTCTTCAACAGAAGATTACATTTTCGAATGTTGTTATGGTTATACTTAATAAAACCCAAAATAAATTGCAATCCCTGTAATCAGTGCAAGTATTTTAGTCAATAATCATTTAAACGCAGTTATGAAATCTGAATAGAGCAGCTCAAATACAATGTGAAGCATAAAATAGTTTAAAATGATAAATATGGTAGTATAAACAGACAGGATTGTTCTTAACTCAAGGTTCTTATTTCTCAGATTAATATTTGATGCCGAACAGTCCTTTTGTAGTGTGTTAGAAAATATGACTGCTTTGGTTTGAAACTGAGAACTTAGTGGTTACTATAGCATGGAGATAATAATCATTACTATTGCTATTATTACTATTTCACAAAGCAACTCTAAAGAACTTTTCTTGTATGTCATATGTCTAATTCAAAGCTAAAATTATTAATTACAAATAACCAGGGTGTACTATTTAAGTTCAGACTGTACAGTATCTCCAAAACTAGGCGTTGTGTAAAGAAATGAATAACAAGCTTGAATAAAATTTGCTTGATATTATGGGGAGAAAATAAATGCCATTAGTTGTGTTTTGTTTGGAGGACGTTATGATGGTCATTTTAGGGTTAATTCAAATTTTTCAATGGCAACCTACGTTTTGTATGCTTTCTCATTAGAAAATGGTTTATAAAAAGCTGTTTTTATGGGAAATAAGGAAACAAAATAAAAAAGGATGGTTCCCAATTACGAAACGTAACATGACCCTCAACTGACCATCCGTGGATGGTGCAACCATTCATTGCGCTCTTCGTACACGGCTATTCACAATTTTCGTTGTTAACGTTGGTGTAACAACAATTGCAAAGTGCTTTATACAAATGTTTAAGTTTTTATGAGAAGTGATAAAACGACATAAAAAGAGTAGGTTCCCATTTAAAGAAATTAAAATACCATAATGGCGTTTAATTTTTCCCCAAAATATCAAGAAACTTTTATTCAAAACAGTTCTTTCTATAACCCTTAGTTTTGGAGGTATTGTACAGTTCCAACTTAACGGTCCACTTAGCACTATACCAAATAGTATGCTTTTGGTGCTTTGAAGTTGAGATGAATTAGAATAGTTTCTTATTATTTAGTTATTTATTATTAAAATGTTAAATCATATGATGCTAATTATAGTTACTGCTGGATCTATTGGAATTAAAATTTTCAGATGACCTAAAACAATGTGCGGCTCAAAGGTTTTCTTTCAGAAACACTAAATTAAAATACTGCACTAAAATGCAAAAATAAGATTTATACGAGTTCGAGTGTACAGGCCTTTATGCTCCGGTTTGATTTTTCAGTTGAGTTACAGGATTTCTTTTGTTTACAATCATTTCCTACCTTCCGCAGTTTGATGAACGCATGAAGCGTGTTTCATAGTAAAATAAAAATAAAACACAAACGTATAAACTCAGCCTAAACGATTTAAGATAGATCTCTGTCATAGTCGCTGATGACCAAAAAAGTAAATAAATAAATAAAACAGAAAAGATAAAGGAGACACATAAAATAGCTAACATCTTATATGAAAATAATGGTTTAATCATCATTTTGTGATAAAAAATTAATCCTTTGCTTTCTTTAATTATAAAAAACTGTTTTTTTTCTTAAGAAATAACATAGGCCCTATTTTAAAATAATGTGACTGATGTAGATGCTATATAAAAAAAATTATAATTTGTGGTATTAAAGTACAGGATTTTAAACAATCGATGTTTTAACGACTAACCTGATGCTCTTTATTCAACATGAAACAAAAAACTCAGAAGTGTAATTGTTTGTTTCAGTGCAGCTACATAAAATCACCACAATTATGGACACCTTGAACAGATCTAATCCATCAGCCAGGTGATGTATTTGAACTCTGCTGTGTAGTCTGTTTTGGCGTGTGGTACGAATACGTCATGTTCCCATAACGTATACTTTATTTACGAATTCAACCTCATTTGAGGATAAAAGAAAACTAACTGCCAAGGCTACAATCACGCACTAATGAATTCAGAAATGCTTGAACCATTCATACCTAACTAGTAGTACGTAAAAAGAAAAAACATAAATAATATACTGTGTTGTGTTCATCTTGGTTCATTATTAATTAGTAAATAGATTGTGAACACATCCTTGATGCTTTAGTTTGTCCTGTAAAGACTTTAAATGATGTATAACTTTTCTCCTAAGTCTTTACTTGACTGTGGTTCAAGACAAATGCTTCACTGTGGATAAATTGAGTGGCTGGAATGAGAAAGTGAAACCTATCAAACACATGACACGTCTTCACCAAATGCATGTAATCACCGAAGGATAAGCGACAATTTCTTCTGAGCATGGAAGAACTTTCTCATTAACATGGTAGATATTTTGGTTTGTGCGCTGGACTATCCAAATTTGGAAACGAGACAATTTCATAAACCGGCAACCTCTTATCCACTTCCAGTTCACTGCTGCGTGATTCCAGTCCTGATTAGGTACTTGGGTGGATTATTGGATGAGCTAGGGGATTACCTAAACTCCCATGGAGTTTCGCAGAGACGATGTGCATGGTTTGTGCTCATACGAAACAGAATAGTATTCAATGGCTACCTCTAACAGATGTTCTCACAGTGAACAAAGTTTCTGATGTAAACATTCAATGTGTGAATGTGTGCTGTGCGTCAGAAAAAATTCGGCACTTTCCACTTTTATAATCATTAGATTTAATTTTCGGCGCCTTCATTTTTATATTACTTGTCCCGTAGCACTTAGAAAATGGGCATGTTTAGTATGTTTAACGCCCGTCCTTACTACATACGGCACCACAGTCAATGTACACTGATGATACATGAAATGGAATGAAGGAAACGTTCCAGGCCTAAGTTTTAGAGTACCTCCCCGGCATTTGCCAGTTATGAAGACTGAGGAAAACCTGGAAAATAAGATCAGGTTCCACCTTGAACTTCCCATTCAAGAAGTCCATTTCTTAATCACCTCGGCCACCCTGTCGTAAAACGGGCTTGCGCAAGAAGGTGCGCGCGCGCGCGCGCCCACACACACGCAGGGACTACCTGACATGATCGTTCTCTTGAGCTTAGTCGTATTGTAAAGACCACTGCCAGATAGTGTCACTTCCCTTGTTAGTAAACATCGCAGTTGCGCATGCAAATGAGAGTAGGCGTATGCCAAAACCCTAAAACAAAATCATGTGACTCCATTATTAATATCGGGAATTAAATTTGCCTTTTCCCAATCACACATCATACCCTTCGCATTACTTACTCTTAATTATAACTTGTTCTGACTTAGTTGTAGGACCCCTGGTTTGACGTTAATCTGCAATCCAATACATGTATTTATTAAAGCAACTTTTAGTACAAAAATTATTAAATAGTTTATTTAGCACCAATATATATATATATATATAGCTTCACATATATGAATAGCTTCCAAAACAACGTAGTATCACACAAACACTTATCTGAATCACAACTGGTTTAAATGTAAATAATCTTTCAGGAAGATTCTTATATTAATTTTGTATCACCCTATTGCCAAAATGGTGTTCGAGCTTCTAATTCACGGCGATGGAGCTGTTTCTAATGCACTCCTTATAATGAGAATAAAAATTAAATACACAATTTAGGAATCGAAACACAGTAATATGGTTGATTGATAAAATAAATGAGTCGAATAATATTAAAAGCCTTCACTTACATCATGATGGTAAAATCTGGATCCCAGATTTTACCATCATGATGTAAGTGAAGTCTTTTAATATCATTCGACTCATTTATTTTATCAGTTGACTTCTTCACGGTCAAGATCGTAGATCGTCCTATTTTAATTTTGATAAATATGGTTGATGCTAATACACACTGGGTTTATCGATTAAGAGTCATTCCCGACAGTCGTAGAGAACTAGACCAGAATGTTTGAAACTTCAAGCTTGAAATTAGTAGAGGGTGTCGCTATGAAACGAAATTTTATCATTCCTTTAGAAAATTTTCTCCGATAATATTAACAACACAAAATCAATGTCAATGTAGTTCGCCCATTTAATTCAATTGTTATTAATATTGATATGTGGTCTGCAGCTCAACGTGCCAAAGCTGTAAAGTTGTTGTATAAGGACAACGATAGTCCAATTGCTGCAAGAAGAGCGTTCTGACATCACTACAATCGTCGACGACATGTTGCAGTGCAATCAACATATGCCATCAACACATGGGTGAGAAATTTTGAACAAGCAGTTTTAGCACAAAAGAGGAAGCCACCAGGTCAGCAGAGAACACAAGCAAACGTTGAGACTGTAAAAACTACTATTATTCGGGTCCTAAACGTAGATTGCGACATAATATGTGCCAGTGTTCACAGAATACAGAGGACTTGCGCGTTCATTCATGCAAGTTGCAGATTGTCCATCAACTAAAACCTATAAACAAAATTAACCGAATTGAATTTTGTTCTTTACAAACTATGGATGACCAACGATATCCATTTTCACCGAAGCGGTTTTGTTAATAAACAAAATTTTCCTTCCTGGTACTCTGAAAATCTTCAACAACTACACGACAGACCTTTATAGAGTTAGAAGTGAAGATGAATGGCTGTACCGTCTTTTAACGTCGTCTCCAATATCTGCTGTTGATTCTGCTGCCGGCTGCTGCGGTGGCGTGCTATGAGATCTTTCTTAGTGTATGCGTGCGTGTATTTTGAAAGGATAGCACCAGTTTAGTTAGCTGAAAAATTTTAACAATGACTACAATGTTCAGTTTGAGAAAAGTCGCCTACTGTTGAATTTACGAATTAATTACTTCAATGACAGTAATTAAGCAAAGCGTCAGTTTCCGTACGTCGCAGAAATGTTACTTGGAAGGATCCCTTGCAATGATCGTTAAATCTTACGCACTACAAGCGTGTCAATAACCGCTACACAACTTAAAATGAAACTATCACAAGCGTAATCACACGGATGGTCTTCACACGATTAAGTCACGATATCTATTAACCTAATCATAAGAGAGCGTGCCTTTGAATTAGAATGAACGCCCTTTTCTTAATTTAAGCTCCGCCCACATATCAATATCCCTACAAAGATTCCTTCTCCGCAGGTCAATACTAAAAACTCCTACGTATGTGTCTTTTACCTTGTTACTATGCGGAACCTCCCCGAATCTAAGAATTTAGTTTACCTTTCTGTTTTATATAATTTCTGTCTACGTGACTGTTCAAAGCATTGAATTAAAACCTAACCACATTCCAAGAATCATTAAGCTAATATGTTGTATTCTCGGCTGTTAGTAATGTCTTCCTTACATGAATTGCTAGTTATCTTTTTCTTTCCGGACAAATCTTTCAACTCAAGCTTGTTAGATTAAATGTTGATTTAATATGCGGAAAAATATTTATAGTAATTATTTTTCTATCTATCTATTATTTCTTTATGTAATTCGTTATATAATCAAAAGGTGACACTGTAATGTGTAATCTCTTTACAAAATGTTATTGGCCCTATTTTGTTGCAGATGAGGAAACAACAGTAGTCTTCAATCGAGACTTTTCTCACCCCGAAAATTGGAAGATTTCTGTGGCAGCTGTGCATCAACTCTTCGGAAATCGTATTAGCTCTAAATACAGAGATATTGCTGGGGCTACCAAATCTGTTTGTGTTCAATTATTTCTATGAGAATAACTGAAGGCAGGGTATATTAAACTCGTCTTCAAAACCTTGAAGAACTGTGGGAAAGGATTAGTAGAAAAATTATTGTTAATCCTGTTGAAATGCTACAGCTTTCATTCAACGATCTGCATAGGAGGCTGGCAGAATAATATCGCAGAAATGGGGGCCATTTCAAAAACCAAATAATGATCTTTATAACATGGAATGCACACTATTGGCATTTTATATATATATATATATATATATATATTATATATATACACTACGTGATCAAAAGTATCCGGACACATGGCTAAAAATGACGTAAAATTTCGTGGCGCCCTCCATCGGTGTTGCTGAAAGTCAATATGGCATTGGCCCACCCTTAGCCTTGATGACAGCGTTCACTCTCGCAGGCATACTTTCAATCAGGTACTGGAAGATTTCTTGGGAAATGACATCCCATTCTTCACGGAGTGCGGAACTGAGGAGAGCTATCGATGTAGGTCGGTGAGGCCTGGCACGAAGTCGGCGTTCCAAAACATCCCAAAAGTGTTCTATAGGATTTAAATAAGGACTCTTTGCAGGCCAGTCTATAACAGGGATGTTATTAGTCGAGTAACTATTCCGCCACAGCCCGTGCAGTATGAACAGATGCTCGATCGTGTTGAAAGATGCAATCGCCATCCCCGAATTGCTCTTCAACAGTGGGAAGCAAGAAGGTGCTTAAAATATCAATGTAGGTCTGCGCTGTGATCGTGCCACGCAAAACAACAAGGGCTGCAAGCCCCCTCCAAGAAAAACACGACCATACCATAACACCACCACCTCCGAATTTCACTGTTGGCACTACACACGCTGGCAGATGACGTTCACCCGGCATTCGTCATACCCACACCCTGCCATCGGATCGCAACATTGTGTACCGTGATTCGTCACTCCACACAACGTTTTGCCACTGTTCAATCGTGTAATGTTGACGCTCCTTACATCAAGCGAGGCTTGGTTTGGCATTTTCCTGCGTGATGGCTGGTTATGAGCAGCCACTCGACCATGGAATCCAAGGTTTCTCTCCTCATGCCTAACTGTCATAGTACTTGGAGTGGATCCTGATGCAGTTGAAATTCCTGTGTGATGGTCTGATGGTGTGATGGATAGATGTCTGCCTATTACTCTTTGCGACCTTCTTCAAATGTCGGCGGTCTCTGTCAGTCAACAGACGAGATCGTCCTGGTCGCTTTTGTGCTGTATATGACCCTTCACGTTTCCACTTCACTATCACATCAGAGACAGTGGACCTAGGGATGTTTAGGAGTGTGGAAATCTCGCCTACAGACTTCTGACACAAGTGACACCCAATCACCTGACCATGTTCGAAGTCCGTGAGTTCCACGGAGCGTCCCATTCTGCTGTTTAACGATGTCTAATGACTACTGAGGTGGCGGCTAATGAGTGCCAGGCAGTAGGTGGCAGCACAATCCACCTAAGATGAAAAATGTATGTTTTTGGGGTGTCGGGATACTTTTGATCACATACTGTATTTATTTAATATTTAACAAGTGTTGTTTTATAGCTTAAAACATCCGTTTCATTGAGACACTATATTTTCGCGATTCATAGTTTAAAACCTTTTACAGTTTAGCATCAAAGGTTGCATGAGAACTTGTTATTATCGAATTTGTACTCATATTGTGGTTACGCGCATTATAACACACATTTTATAATGCTTTTGGGATGGTGCTTTCCTTTTGTGTCCAGGCAGCATATTGACTGTTTTGTTACAAAAAGAATACCTTCCGTAAATATTGCTGCTTCAATTGCTCAGAGTACCAGTAATATCAGCTTTATTGGTTTTAGAGTCAATTGGGTACCTCAGACCACGACGTATATTGCAGTATGAGCAAACAGCGTAAATTTGCTTTTGGTATTCTGTTATTAGTCATTTATCTATGTGTCGTTTCCAGTGCGTCCTGTATTTTGTTATAGTAGTGTTTAGTTCTTCAAAATTGAGTTGTCTTATTTCATTATTTTGCGTTATATTGCATCTAGTGTATCTTGCTCTTGGTCCAACAGACTTCCGCTACAACTACCCATGGTGCAGAAACTGGACAACAACCGCCTATCATAAAACTAAAATATATACCATCCGAATTTCCAGCTCATTTTACAATTATTTTACATTACCGTATACATAGCCATGCAATTCAGTAAACGCCTGTGATAAAATGAACCTATCATATCACCACATTAAAATCGGCGAAAAGAAATGCGGAATTTTGTAATAAAGCCAGGATAGACTATGACAAATAATGATACGTCTACATCCACAGTGGAAGCTGTACAATCAGGGCACACAGATTATTAAAATAATAACGATTTATTTAAATTTGGGCGTAAACTATGTCTGGTATGTCTCAAATACATAATGACATATGCAATTTAAACAATACTATTAAAACGTCCAACACATGATTAAAGTTGTCTTAAACAGCTACCGAAAAGTCGCGAGGTGACACTGACGTGGCGTCTGGCAAGCAAGCTCCAAGGTTAAATCCAGAATATGCTTTCAATCAAGCGTCCAAGAATTTGAGTGGAGTTCTGACTGTGCGCTATGCGCTAAGCACTAATAGGGTTCGCGTCTAGGCGATGTACATGTTATTTTTCTTAAGTTTAGATTTAATTTTGTTTAGTGTGTTCTCATTAAAGGTAACACGAGATTATATTTTAAGATAATATATTTCTATGGCCTGGATTAAGAACCAAAATCGTTAAATTATTAAAACTTCCTTACTAAACTGTGATATGTAATTTCCTTATTGGCTTAGATGAAATGTGTATAATCCTGATTTCATCTACATCAAATGTACCAATGTTGCGTTTAAACAGATACCTACATGTGGTTTACCAAGAAAAATTAAAAATAATAATACATTAAATGTAAATAAAAATAAGAATTATAAATTAAAATGATAATAACAATGTTAAGCATAATACTGTTTTAAACTAAGATAACTTATGAATAGCACAAAATATTAAAAAATTAGTATACGCAGATAATTCAAGCCACCTGTACTATAGATGGATTATTTACAAACCACCACGCTCATTCCAGCTGAGCTATGTAGAAGCATAATAGTTACATAGTCAGTCTAACATAATATGTAGTATTTGTTTGTGCCGGTATGCAATGGTAGGTCAATAAGTATTCGCACACGATTTTTTAAATTTATTATAACAATAATTGAAACTTACAATTATCTCATTTTTAACATAGTTCCCTTACTTCTCAATGCACATGGTCCATCGTTGCACAAACTTCACTGATGCTCTCACAAAGAACACCTTCAGACGGCGAAAAACGGATAACCGCACGCTGTTCTTCTTTAGTGCAAACGGTGAGGGATGCAGCCATGCTTATTTAGCAACAGTGCAACACTCACTGGAGTGATAAGGGTAAAATATTCCACAAGCGGAGACAAAGGAACATCATGTCGACGTGCGCGCGCACAAACCAATACAGCCAACCTACAAAAAATTAAAAATAGTATGCGGATATTTATTGACTTATCCTCGTACATTTTCAGTTGTGCAAACGTCAGCTGTCTAATTACGAGTGTATTCAAAGGCGGTGCTATAGCATCGGCTATATTATTAGTAATTTTGTTGAGTGTGCAACCAAAGACATCCATGTTATATACACATTGGGTAGACCTTACCATAGGACCAATGTTTTCATGTCGGAGTATAAACTGCGGATTGCGTGAAACTGCAAATGTAGGGGCAGTTAACTCGCCTGATATAATTATTTGTGTCCCACATTTTTCATTTCTGTTGTCTTTAGTTATTGGACTACTTAATAGTTTGTAATAACACAGAATAATATGGCATTAAAGCTTGTTATATGTTTATGTACTGCAATACCAGTTCAACATTATGATCGTGTAATCATCTATTCAGAGATTCTTTTTAACGGATTCTTGTTTTACTTTGATGTATAATTATATGTTAACTGTGACACGAAACCCGTCTGCGTGTATTCTTTTAGCCTTCTTTTGCCATCCTTGAGTCCGTCATTAGCATCCAGTATTTGTATGTTTTCTTATGCCTATCAGTACTTCTGCAACCAATTATAAGTCTTGATTCGCATTTTAAACCTACTTTGTAATAGTTGGTTTGACTAAAATCCGAGGGGTATTTTAAAAGTAAGGTCCATTTTGCAATAAAGTAGAACTACTAAATATTTTTCGCGTTGCCTTACACTATTTTTCTACCAGTTATGAATATGTTTTTAAACATTTGTCTTTTCAAAGCATCAGCTTTTTAGGACCTCGTCACAAACTTGATCAGCCTGGGTATCTAGGAAACGTGTAGCTTTTTCTGGAGTTAATTGTTTCTTATTAAAAGGACCTAAATAATGAGTTTTCTGTTTTTGGCTAACATCACATTAACTTTCAGATTCACAATTGATTTCTTCCAGCGTTCTGTAACAATGATCTAACTTCCATACCACTAGTTTGAACCCCCTCCTGAAACCAAGGATATCAGTAATGCAGCTTCCTTTGTCATGGAATCTTGGACACAGAAAATTGGATCTCAGAAGCTGTACGATTGTTTTAAGGGCTAGAGGTGAACTTCTGTTATGAGGAACCACTAAAGTTTGTTTCTACACAACAATGATAATTTAATTGATTGCAAAAACTGCGGAAAGAAAGCTTAAGCTATATAAAAGGGAATAAAAATATTAGGTAACCAAAATATTTTACTTTGTCCACAGTTTTCAACCGTTACTTCTCTCACTGTCACTGTTATAAGTTTTTAATCTGTCACTATTTCGTTTTATGTAGTTCACCTTCAATATTACCTAAACTAAGGTGAAGTAGTTCTATTCTCCATCAGTTCACTTCCCTCGTGACGTAGACTTTTCATACCCGACGGTTCACTTCGTTCACAAGTCGAACATAGGAACTCCGCAATCCGTATCGCTTCGCATAGCACTTGCTACACGTCACAACAGCCGTTACCAACTCGCTCGGAGAATCGCTCTTGATCGTACCAGAGCCGCACTCGCTAATTCGCTTGCTCACTGGCTGCCTCAACAGCTCAACTTTCCTCGGACTGAACTCAAATGCACTGACTGACCGACACACCTCAACCCTCAGCTCAACTCCTCTACTCGACTCGCACTGATTCGACTGCTGCAAGAGCGCTCGCTTATATAGTCAGTGGAATCCTTCCACAAGATTCTCAAACATTCGGAACTATTTCGACACGCTTTCTGAAGTAGGGGGTTAAGAAGCTTCCAGAAAGTTCTTGCTATCGGCGGATAACGCGCCCGGTGTTTACGCTGGCGACGACCTCCCGATGAGCTTGCAGCTGCTTCGCAATTTTTAGCATCTCATATTTTATAACGGACCATACCTAAAAACATCCCTCGTCTATCGAATCCTCATAAACTGCATTTTCCTACTATGTCTACTTCCTGAAACAAGAGTTCACCTCACTATCATTGCAAACGACAAAATCACATCTGATCCAGCATTCTCACTAATTGGGTGAGTTTAACAAGCCCAGCTACAGATACTACCACGTTAACAACAATGCTCGAGGAGACTGATTGGGTGTTAGATGCAATTTGAAGATGAACGGTATTCCTTTATTCCTATATTCCAGATGTTATTCCTTTTTATTTTATTTTTAACTTTCTTTGTTTCTGAGCTTTATACCAATTCTTCTAAAAATCAATATATTTTTAGGAAGACTATTTAAAATGGTTTTAAAAACCTGAAAGGAAAAAAATGATAGTTGTTGTTGCATTGATTGGCTAATTTATAAGGCAACTTAATGGTTCAATAATTCTTAAATTAGGCATAAAAGACATTCCATTCGACTTAAATTCATTAGAAATACACTTCTGAGAGTTCGTTAAATAAAGAAAATGCATTTTTTACTCAGGACCCGGAAACCGCCCCCATTCCGGGGAACGAAGTGTTACATAGAGCATATCTTTCTCCTGCCATTCAACACCGAGACTCCCGCCGACACTTGTAACCCTGTAATAGCCAAGCAGATCAAAGGTGAATGGAAATGAAATGGAGGGACAGGAAATTCGGGGAATGTAATGAACCTACCTAGCATTCGCTAGCGACCCGAGGACAACCCCGATTAAACCCATGGATCAGGAAAGTCGACCACCGGAATTTAACCCACGACCTCTCGAATGCGAGGCATAGCGTTGTCGTCTGAGTCATCCCGCTTGGTATTGGTATTCAAATGCAATACATTGCGTATATTTTTGCAGATTATTTTAAGATAAATTGCTGCAGTTCTACTCTGAAAGATGATTTCTTATGGATACCCATAATTAGATTTTGTATGTATACATTCTTGGTTTTAAATTTAATTATAATATGCTTTTTCAGAAAGAGCTTAAGTCTATTCCAGGTGGTAAGGCAGGGAAACTCAGAAGAATTCAATGGTGCATTTCAATAATTTTCCATTTCTTCAACATAGATGTCACCAGAAGTGACTCAGTGTGGATCACATACTTTTCAAACGAAAACAACCAGATGTGTGATAATCACGCCTTCTCTTCCCACTATCATTTATGTTCATATCTATTCTACAAATGATTCACAAAAAGGTTGTTTTTATCCACGTATCCTTTGCGAAAACTCAGAAAGAACTAAAACTTTTCACTGCTTAAAACATGTATTATTTGAAACAGAGAATAAGTTTTAATGAATTCTACAATTCTTCTATGGTAAGTATATTTGTCTGTCTCAAATAGTGTTCCCATTACTTCAAAATATATAAAGTTGAATAAAAATGAGGAGTGCATCATAGGTTATTTACTGAAAATTCCAAATATACATTAATTTGTCTTGTTAACATGTCAGGCATACGATGTCTTAATCAAAATCGTTAAGATAATTTTGAATAAATATCAAATAATACAATTTTTTAAACAACGGACACTTTAGCGTATTTCCTTCAACATCTTCGTAGATATTATTTTTATTCCATTTTATTTTACGTCGCTTTAACTCCTTGGTAATATTGCAGCGGATCTGTTGATGGATGCTCTTAGGACGATATGTGATGGACAGTTAGTCTTCTAGGTCTCATCCCTGTAACCCCTGTTTAGGGTGCCGTCCAGTCCAACCGCCGCCTTCACACAGAAAGGCGGACAGTTAGCCTTCAAGGTCTCATCCCTGTAACCCCTGCTTCATGCCGTTCAGATGGCGTTAGGGTGCCATCCAGTCTAACTGCTTACATTACCTGTAGATAGATGGCATCGCAATCGCTATTACCACTTATTTTTCATTTTACTATTGCTTTTTAGACGTAAGATGGAACTTTGGATCGTGCTATTAAATATCCAATACGGTATTTACCTTGGCGACTGAGGAAAATCACGAAAAAAACCCAGACTGATTGGTCGGCCCACGGGGTTTGAACCCGAGGCCTACCGAACGCGGGCTACAGACTTTACGCCTGAGCCATCCCGCTCGGTTTTCGTAGATATTCATTAACTACATCTGACTGAATTATGAAATTTTATATTTATTCGACTTTTCGGATCATCCATCATGTAGGTAGAGGTGACGTGGTTAGCATCATGCGTCCGCTGCTAGATTGTTGATGTTCTTATACAGAAATCCCTACCAATTGTAGCCGCATCTATTCATGATAGCATTTTGGCATATGGACCCAAAGAGCTGTACCCCTGTGAGTAGGCTCATTCCTGGCTGGTACACAGAGCACTACGGAACAATTGGTGGGGAGGGGGTTCAGGAGAGTTGAAAACATTTATTTCTGATGGAATCTCGATGTAGAATTTTTTGATGAAATACAGTATATAGTCAGCTGCAATACAATAGTAGTTGGTAGAAAAAATAAGAAGTAGTAGAGAGATTTTGAATGAATCATAACAACATGAAGTAATATAATGCAAGTGAGAGTTAATAATTTAAGGTATTGATAAGAAATCTGGAAACTAGCAGGACGTGGAATGCAGTTTTCAGGGTGTTAAAAATATTATTGTGTTAAGTAATGGTGGCAGGACTGCGGTGTTTAGCATGGAATGCTCACTCGGCCGGAACGCGATCTTATCATTTTTTTCCACAGCAACAGCAGGAGACAGTGAGGGTATAAATCAAGCAGCAGTTGTACTTGCATAGTGCCAGAATGATATATTGCACCCACCAAGTTAACCTCTGTTACGGTATTTCTTGCAACTTCCTGCGGTCAGGAAGCGTTTCACCACTGACCAGATTCTGCATTGCTTGAGGTGAATGGCGAACACTTAGAGCAGCGGTAATCAACAGCCCACAACTCTCTTTAGAGAAGAGGCCTTTCATTTTAATTGAGCAACACTTTCATTCGCGTGCTGAAACAGGAAAGGGCGTGACAACTGGATATACCTAACTCTGCAAATACAAGTTTTGTTAAATTCCTTAACTCTTTTTAAGTGTTTCCATTGCGTTTCTTAATAGAAAGTAAGTGCATATCAGCTATTAGTTGATACTTAGGGGTTTAATTGAAAACAATTTGATTTGACTTTCTCTCTTAACTCCAATTAATTTTCATATATATTCCACACATCATTCGTAAAGTCATATACTTTATTTTCTACTTATTGATAATTATTATGGGCCCTAATAACCCAGTTGTTGGCGGGCCCTTAAACCCCACTCACTCACTGACTCGTTAATTATTATAAATGTTGCTCGAAATGCTTTTCATACACATGTTGTACAGGGTGTCAACTGCCTTGATGGTTTAAAATTCCAGTCATTCAGTCATATTGCAGTAAAATGCAGCAATGTTCAAATGCATGTTGTGACTAGCTTAACATCTTTACGGGTTTTATTGTTTCCACAGCCATGATATGAAGCTGTGTTTATTACTAGCTTCCATAACCAAAGTAGAGCGGGTGGCTATCCGTAACAGTGAACTAAAACTTCGCTGTTATTCACAGAAATGGGAAACAAATATCAGCAGATTTTGTATTTGTAATCTTAGCATCCCCCACAACAATGTTTAAAATTCTGAAAATGTTGTATAGCCTGTAAAAAATTGGATGTGAAAGATTATCCAACTGTTCGAGTCATTTGCACATAAAACAAAATAAATAACCCTAAAAATTTACTTTTAAATAAATCAATGTTATATGGATATTTCAACCAAATTTCCGTGTGTGATCACTAATTCCAGTATAACTTCAGTCCGAGGGTCACTCTGAAAGTTTTGAGAATGGGCAAGAATGGAGGAATGGTAAGCCAAAGCAGCTTTTCCTAACTTCAGACTGAAGTTCAGATAGCAACATGTGCAAGTCTGAACGCACTCCAACAGTGCATCATCAGCACCACGTGAGTAGATGTTGCTACTCCATAGCTAGGAAGGATCTCAAGCGAGAGGATGTCCGTGCTATGATTTTCTATTTAAAGTCCATTTAGGGGAGAGAGAATGCCTTGAAAGACTGCATCGTGCATTTGTGGATCTTTGGCCTTCGCAATTCTCATTTATTGATGATATGTAGTGTTTAGAAGAGGAAGGGATTCCCTCGAAGATGACCGAGCAGGACGGCCGGCTACAGTAACAATGGATGAAAATGTAAAAGCAGAGCGCATGTTGCGGAAAGATCATGTTGCACATGTGGTTAGATTCAAGAAGCCCTAAATATTGGATCGGCAGCAGTGAAAACAATTCTGAACGAAAAACTTGACGTCAGGAAGCTCTGCAGTCGCTGGGTCCATCACCACCTAACAGATGAGCAAAAACAAGTAGGTGTGCCAGGCAATGATTGAAAAATTCAATGGAGGAAGATTCAAAAACATATTTAACATTGTAACAGGTGACGAAAACTGCATTTATTAGCATGATCAAGAAACTAAACGACAGTCGGTCTGGATCTTCTCAGGAGAAGATCCTTTCAATAAAAATGAAAAAGCGAACTAAATGGATGCAACTTCGAAATAGCGGATCAACATTTTAACCAAAGGTTACGGCTTCAAAATTGTCGCACCTCAAACAGCTTCACGCTAGTAGAATGGAGCATTCAGGAAAGCGTATCTCTACACATGAGAATTTTTCTGGGATCTGTATCATACACTAATTATACTGAATATTGCTTTAAAAGAATGTTCAACTTTTGAAGTGCTTGTTTCGCAGCTTTCATAAACTAATGGACACTATCAGTAGCTAAACATACATTGCTTTCCTTCTTCTAATAATTCTTAATCCTGATTTACATGCTTTCGAATCAGGGTAGTGCCTTAACTGTTCATCATATTTGTTTACAGAGAACACTGCAAAGTCCTAGTCACTTCCACCTTCCCTCGCCACCAATCATCGGTGTGTTCCTAACTTGATGATTTATTTACTAAGGACCCTCTGTCTGAGGAGTTGGCAAGAAGATAATCTGTTCCTTATTCTCAGCAAGTGGCCACATTGTGAGGATTAGGCTTGAGGGACAAAAACTGTTACTGCCAGATGGTACTCCACAAAATGTCTGCCACAAGTGTTCAATCAACTGAGAAAAAAGCACCTAAGACTGATCTGCGTGGAATTTCGTTGCACCATGACAATTTTTCTGTCCACACTGCACGAGAAACAATCCAATTTCTGCAGGAGTCAGTTATTTGTCCCACCCTACCTATAGTCCAGATCTACCCCCATGCGATTTTTTTCTAATCCCGAAAATGAAAGGGAAAATTTGAGGTCAACGATTTGAGTCACCTGAAGCCGCAGTAGCTGCTTAGGAAGAATATATTTACACTGTCACCAAAGAAAAATGACGTTCAGCGTTTGAAAAATGGTTTGAAAGGACGAGACGGTGCACAGAATGCAATGGAGAATCTTTTGAAAAGTTGCAATGATCAGATCTAAGTGTTAGATATTTTATTGCGTCCATTCTCAACACCTTTGGAGTGACCACATATATCCAGTAGGTAAAAAAAAAAAATAAATAAATAAAATAAGGTCTATTTCCAGTATGAGAAGACACGTGTACGCGTCGATGTAACCTGGTTTTGATAATGCGTACTTTCTACATGGGTGAAAAAAAGAACGGAAATAACATTTCAAAAGCGCATAATCGGAATTATTGGAAAATTAAAATCCATAAATAAGAAATGTCCTTTGCACGCCTAAAGCTACAAAAAAGTTTCTTTTTAATTGACATCACATATTTTAATGAATATAGTAGTGTAGTATAGCGCTCTTTTTTATACTTTCCCAGTTATATAAACTCTCTAAATCTCTAAGACTGAAGAAGAATTCGCAGGCTATTCAAAGATATTAAGGACATTCATATTTTATTCATGTCAATATTTCAAAATAATATATGCTAACCACAATTGTTAGCACCATTTTCGAGAAAATAAAAAATAAAGGAAAGTTATTTGAACAGAGGGCAGTTTTTGGTGAAGGCATTTCCTAAATATTCCTGTAACATTCTTGAAGTATATGGAGTTAAAACCAAATTTGGTGTTCTTTTGACTTTTTGAGTTAAGGCGTTTAAACATATGCTCGCTTGTGCTCCTTTCCTAATAACCTTGTCGGGGTTGAACTCAGCGGACATCCAAACTCGTTGTGCCGGTAAGATCTCGATACCGAATTCCTTCGTGGAATGCGACATTTCCTCTACTTAGCATGGGGAAATTATGAAACTAAACATTTTTTATTTACAAAGTCGTACATAGCCCGATTTTGTATCCCATACCATCCCATATGGATTTTATTTTATCTAAATCTCTACTTCTCTCTCTCTCTCTCTCTCTCTCTCTCTGAGCGCGCACACACACATATATTTATATATAAGTATATAAAATATTCCTATCCAGACTTCAGTAAAGATAAACGTTTTGAGATCCCTTAATCCAAACAAATAAGAGAGATAGAAAAATTTCCATATGTATGTGTGCACGCGCTCGCACTCTCGCGAACAAGGTAGTCTGCCACCTGACAAGCTAACCGCGATTCGGTATAGTTTCGTCCGAAACCCAAATTCCTAGAAAAATGCTTTAGTTACTCCGTGACGATTTTACAGATCAGTAAAGGGGATAACGAGTCTCCTTTCGTTCGAGCCTGGGGCAGGTACTTAAGACAAGCCATTAACCTAACGCTATAATGATAAAGTGTGACACTTGACCAACCAACCTTGATTCATATGCATAGTCAGGCAGAACAAAATGAAAAATCTGATGTGTTACACTCCCATGACTTTCCCTACTCTTGTACAAACTATTTTTACAAACGCTTATTCTCCATCTAGTTCATGTTAATCGAGTTAGACGTTTGCAGAAACTTATTGCAGCTTTCTTTTAGATGTAAGAGGAACATGGTAGCCTTTATGTCATAGTCAAATCTTTTATGAGCTGGTTGCTGTGTCGAAATTCCATTCTCTTTGCATATCCAGGACATTAAAAAAAGGAATGACGAATTCCCATTTGAGAAAAGGTATATGTATTGGAAGATTCAAACAAATAACAAGGAATATCTCGGAAATGGTTCAGTCCACAAAAAATGTACATTACACAAACTGTGCGTTTTAACGAGATATACACTTTTTGTGTACAGAAGTTTGTCTATTTCTCAGGATTTACCAGTTATGCAAAAGCCATTCACAATGAAGAGAGGACTTTAGGGACAATTTCAGAAAATTCAAGATATACATTTTATTTGTCATGAAAATATCTTAAGGATATGAAATTTTAATCAAAATCGTTAGAGCCAATGGTTCAATGAACCAATGAACATTATGAAATGGAGGAGTGCTTCGGATACACCTCTATGAAAGAGTTTTGCTACGTTTGGCACACAAGGAAAGGCTAAACCAATTAGAAATAATTCACCCTTTTAGAAGAACAGGTGAAGTGTGGTTAAACTGAACTACAGCCAAGGACATTTACATATATGAGAGTTTTCATCAGCGACATGGAGATAAAGGTTAAAGTTGTTGCCGCTGCCCCTAAACGGTAATAGGAAAAACGGCATTAAGATAACGGTACTGTAGCATGAAAATATAAGATTTAAGTTGTAATGTTACCCTTAGGTAGTCGGCCATACTTTGCGGGAGGTAAGGTATCCTCCAATCCAATGGCTAGAATTATGCTTGAAAACAGAGGAGGTCACGCTGGTAGAGGGCGGGGCTATAAACGTCCCCGGTTTATTACGGGCCACATTTTGTGCATGCCAGTATACATTGCCGTACAAAAAATGTGGGACAATTCCCTAGATCGCCTTAGGTTTTTCTCTGCATAAAGTTTCCATCTTCAGATAACCAATTTTAGACTCCACCCCGCCGGTATGAGTTCTTTATTTGACTGGCCTGAAAAACAATACAGAGACATACAAACTAGCCATTTAACGACGTTTATAATCTGCGTACACACAGAAAGACCAAACCAATTACAAACAATTTAGCTTATAGAAGGAGTGAATAATTATTTCGATTTGATGTTAAATTGAACGACCTATGACATTTACATATATGAGAGCTTTTATCAGCGACATGGAGACTAAGGTTGAAGTTATCGACGCTACTAAACGGCAATAACAAATCGGTAGTGTAGCATGAAAATATAAAGTTTAAGTTATCCTTCGGCAGTTCGGCCATACTCTGGGGGAGGTAAGCTACCCTGCCAAACCAATAGCTAGAATTGTGCTCGAAAAATATAGGTGGTCTCGCTGGTGGGATGTGGACTAAATTTTGTCAACACAAAACAGTTCCGTTCCATTATTGCCCATATTTTATGCGTGTCAGTATACACTGTAAATATATTGGTTTGTCACATCTCTTTGTTTATCAATGGTCTTCTCTGAGTATAGAATGGATTCACATTGCACCTTAACAGGCTTCCTCATTTTGTTCTGTTCAGCTCATTTTATTAGGAGTTTAACATTTCTTTTAAGAACCCATGTCTGCAGAGACGATGAGTGATACGAGAGAAATGATGCTCATAGGAGCTGGGGCTCCAATAAGCAGAGTTGTTAACCCTTTGTCCTAAGAGGAGAAAGGAAAAGTTTGGAAATTACTTATCCAGATAACTCACTCCGCAGAGATTTGAATTGGGCTTTCCGGTTAGGCAGACACACTACACCCACACCACGGATGTGAAGCGTTAAGATGTATAGTTGTCACAAGCGGAAATGAAAAATGCATACGAGAAAAAGAGAATTATCAGCTAATAAAAATATTTGCGGCAATCAATAAGAAGCAGAAAATAAATCTTATCTTTGACTAACCTGCAAAATTGAGATGAAAATATATAAAAACTTTATGACTGTAACACATCTGTGTTTTTCTCCCAATAAATTATAATTGCTCTTAAAATGTGGTTTACATTACATAATTACACCTTTTCTATAAGCAATCCTAAATAAAAGCTCAAAATAAGTTAATGCAGAAATATAAAAGGCTAAAAATACGTTTATTATAACTCAAAATTCGAAGTCCTAGTTATGAGAATTCGAAGCACAATGGCCACGTTTTATGTCAAGGCGCGGATCACGCGAATGCGTGCTCCGAGCACAGTTTACTACACTGCGGGATTTTCCGTTCTGTAAACTCCCGTGTTTCTCACGAGTGTTAGTAACATATGTAATGAGTACTAACCTTGTTATAAGTGTTGCTGAAAGTAGTATCCATCTGCGCGAAGACATTCTTGACATCGTCAAATGAAATTACCATTTACACGCATAAGTTCTTCTTGGTAATATTCATAATTTATGTTTTTATATTGTCCTTCAGTTCGTCTATGGTGTGGGGATTGTTCCTATAAACTTTATTCTTTAGCGTTTAGCGATGCCGTTGTTCTAAATTTATTGACTAAATATCTCACAGTGTCTCTACCCGGAACTGGATAACAAGGAAATAGCTGCTGAAATTGTCTATACCTGTCCACACGATTCAGTATTCACGTAAGTATCGTACATAAAAATAGGTTGTTCAAGCATGAATTTGTTGGCAAAAGAATAACATTCCTAAGGAAATCACACGCAACACACATATTGTCGAAACTCTTCACAACACGAAGACAGTACGACTGAGACAGTTTACAGTTGATAAACGTACCCATGACACGTCCTGCACTACTTCTGCGCAGTGGCATAATACCGAGGAAACTACCGTCTCGGACGATACGCATATAAGGCGGTTGTGGCCTTGACATAAAACGAAGGCACTGTAGATGCCAACTGGCTAATCCGACGTTATCGTTAAATGGAATGCATCCGTAGTAAAATTTAGCAACACCATCTATCACACCAAACACACACAGTCGTGCAAAGCATATTTTCTCATTAGTGCAAATAGTAATCTTAACACGGAAATTGGCATTTTAATGTTCGCATGCATTGTAAAATCAATTTCTAAGCTCGTTTGCGTTAGTACTTTTTCCAATCGAGGTTAGAAGCGGAGGTGGACTTCAGCATTGCATCCAAGACTAGAGCTATTGCGGCTACCAAACCTCCGGGAGGAAGGGATAAGGCGAGAGAGCCCGAAGGGCGGCCAGATCTTCTGGTGGCAGGTGCAGTGCGGCGGAGTCTCTAATGTTTCGAGGTTGATCATCCTCATATCCCTTAGATTGCCCACCTATCCTACCGGCAGTTCCAGGCAGAAGGTTCTGTACCAGAGAAGAAACAGTTCTCTACTTAAACGCACCACACAGCACCGGCCTCCGTGCCAGGCTCTGTAGCTCTGTATAAGATGACATGGGTGAAAATCAGGGATAGCAAAAGTCGTGCTAGTGTACAATCTATCACAGGATTCGTCTGAAGAGCTAAGAAAACCACGAAAGCCAAAGGCAATGTGGCCGGTCCAAAGGAAATCAAACCCGACCTCCCGAATGCGAGCCTCAGATTATCGCCTGAGCTATCCCAGTGGGCCACTTTTTTCCAATGCTTACTTCTTTTATATTTGTTTACTTTCCTTTTCCTTTCTCATTCTGTTTTGGTGAATACGACAATCTCTCAAATATTACACACTTTTCGTTATCGATCTTTATAGCAGTTCTAAATATATAAAACAAATAATTACGTTAAAGGCGTTATAGTCATTTACAGCATCGTCGGTATTTTTTTAAACACCACAATCTGTATTCCACTGTGAAAGTGAATTCTGGATACGAACGGAGGTCCACGAAAAAAATGAACTTCCCTGTAAGCAAATTCTGCGTATACACAAACCACTATAGAGAGCATATCGTGCACAAAGGTTTCTGAGTGTTTCAGAGATTCAAGCAATCGGCAGTAGTAAACGATCCCCAAGTTTCATTCCGCCCTGAGGAAATGGAGAAAAGAACCGTAGGAGAAATGGAGAAACTGCAGTCATAAACAAGCACTGCAATTTGGCTATATTTTTATAGCTTTCGCTTATTTTACTTTTTTTACTTTCACACCGGTTTCACCAACAACGATAGTTTTTCGTATTCTGGTATATGTAAACTCGGATATACGTCTTTATTGCTGGCATATACAGAAATGTTAATACAACTAGTGGCAGGCAGAGCGCGGTAGGTTACACGAGAAAGGGACTCCCAAATATCAATGTTAATGTTTAGTCAACACATTCCTGAAATACTACTACTACCATCATCACCATCAACACCACCACCACTACTACTACTACCACCACTATTACTACTACTACCACCACCACCACTATTACTACTGCTACTACCACCACCACCACTATTACTACTACCACCACCACCACTATTACTACTGCTACTACCACCACCACCACTATTACTACTACTACCACCACCACCACTATTACTACTGCTACTACCACCACCACCACTATTACTACTACTACCACCACCACCACTATTACTAATACTACCACCACCACCAGCACTGCTACCACCATCACCACTTCTAGTACCATCACCACTACTACCACTTCTACTACTACAACCACCACTACTACTACTACCACCACCACTACTACTACTACCACCACCACTACTACTACCACCACTGCCAATATTACCATTACCACCTCTACTACCACCACCACTACTACTACTACCACTATCATCCCCACTACTACTACCACTGCCAATATTACCACTACTACCACCACTACTACTACTACCACCACTATCATCGCCACTACTACTACCACTGCCAATATTACCATTACCACCACCACTACTACTACCACTATTATCACCACTACTACTACCACTGCCAATATTACCATTACCACCACCACTACTACCACTACCACTACTACTACCACTATCATCGCCACAACTACTACTACTACTACCATGCCAATATTACCATTACCACCACCACTACCACCACGATTACCATTCACACCGCCACTACCATCAACACCGCCACTACTACCACCACTATCACTACCAAAACTACCACTACCACCACCACCACCACCACCACCACAACCACCACTACCACTACCACCACAGCCACCACCACTATCACCACTACTACTGGAACATTAAACTGTGTTATAAGGGATGTTGAAAATGTTGTCCCTCAGAAGCAGATCATGGATGACATTTGCGTATGAATTTCCCGTTCACTTCTATTAATTCCTGGGACATAATTGCAGTAATTTGTTATGTGATATTTGCTTTTAAATCCTCAGTTGTATATGGGTTATTCTGATACACCTTGTTCTTTAAGTTTCACCATAAATAAAAATCTCAAAGCGCGACATCTTTTGAAAGCATTGTTGACGGTGCAAGATATCGAAGAGGCATTTTACAGCCTTTCTTGGAACAACTGACAGACATTGAATGACAGCAGTAATTCTTTCAGGAGGAATCAGCTATTGCACACACCGCTTACGATATTTTTTTTTTTTGAGCGTGGAACTATCAGTACTGGTTGTAGCCGCTCGTAGCCCTGACTTGACGCCTTGTTATTTTTGTTTATGGGGAAAATTAAAGAATAAGGTGTGTCAGAACAACCCCCTTAGAATTAAGGATCTAAAAGTAAATGTCACACAGAAGCCAAATGCCTCAGAAGCTGATGGAAGCGAATGGGCGTTTCATACGCAGTTGTTATCGATTATTGCTGCTGAGGGACAACATTTTCAACATCGCTTATAACACAGGTTACTTTTCAATAATGATGATGATTATTATTGTTGTTTTTACTAATGTGATCAGTAAACATATTACGCCCGACGATTCGGAGTCGCTTTCTTGCGTAACCTACAGCGCTCTGTCGGTCATTAGGCAACCGCTAGTTGTAATAACAACCCTGTAGAAGTACGTTTTACCAAGAGGTTGAAAATCCAGGTAATGAAATCGTAGCTTTGGGTATGCGTGTTATATGAGCCAGCAATTTCGCATACCTAACAAGTGAGGAGCGCTATCCGCTTTTACCGGCTGGTGCCTTTTCCTAAATATGTTGAAAACCAAAAAGTCTTTGAGTAAAGCACAGGCAAAGGTGTTCTTTTTTTGCAGCTCATATGAGTAAAATGGTATCTATGGGTCTGAAATGTCGACTTTTCACATAACAAATAATTGTAAAGTGCTTAATTGCTTTCTTCCTTTGAAAAATAACAACGGCCACACGCAATATTTCATAAAAACAGTGATATAAATGTGTAGTAGAGAGGAATACAGGACGTGGGAACTGAGAAGTTCACGTATATTTTATTGTGACACAAAATATGTCTAGAATAAAACAATATACAAACATTTGTGGCGCAAAAAATAATAATTATCTATCCTACATATAATTGAGAAGAAAAATAATAGAATTAGTCAATTTATAGGTATTATTTGAGGTATAAAAAAGCATTAGTTATTATAATGGTTTTAGTTTGACATACTAATGTTATTTTGATTTAACTAACCTCTTAAGTTAGTAAATTGTTGATCAGTGCACAAATCGTTATTTTATTAGTGAAATTTCTAATCCTCAACTGGAATTTCCAATTTCCAGTACAGGCTGCTTCTTTCTCTTTAAAATAGTTTCATTTCAATAGTCCCCATTAACTTTACGCCTCTGACTTAAGAAACGATTCGCTGACAATGGGATACTTAACTTTGGTTTTTAATCGTTTCTATCTTCAAACATTCTCAGATTCACTTCCACATGCATACTTTCAGACTCTGTGGAGGGTATGGAATTAAACCCTGGACGGGTAGATTGAGAAGCCAGAATGCAGACCACTCGACCAAGATGCAGTCTAGAGAGTCTTATGTAAGACGAAAGCCAGTCACAAAATCTACATCTTTATACCAGGCGAGTCAGTGAGGGCAACTTCTGCAGTTTCATGCAATCCGCAATTTATACTCCAACATGAAAACATCGGCTCCTATAGTAGGATCAACCCAAGGTGTAGAACATTGATGGTTTTTGTTGCACTCTCATCGAAATTACTAATAACACGGCTGATGTTATAGTATCACTTCGAATACTGTTTAAACGCGACATAGGTAAGTTGATGTAGATTAAATCAGGATTATACACATTTGATCTAAGACAATAACGAAATCACACATCACAGTTTAGCACGGACGTTTTAATAGTTTCACGATTCTGGTTCTTTGATCCAGCGCATAGAAATGTGTTTTATTAGGAACATCATCTCGCATTGGCTTTAATGAGAGTAAAAAAAAAAACTCGAAAAGAAAAGAAAGAAGAAGAAAAAAACATTTACAAATAGACGCCAACCCGCGTTACCGATGATTAGTGCATTGTATGCAGTCAGAATTCCACTCAGGTACTTGGACGCTTGGTTGAGAATATATTCTGGGGTTAACCGTGGAACTTGCTTACCAGGCGGGACTTTTCCTGTGTATTACAGCCTATTAAGAGAGCTTTAATCCTTTGTTGGACGTTTTAACATTATTACTTAAATTGCATAAGCTATTATATATGTTATTTGAGATATACGAGACGCAGTTTACGCTAAAAAATTCAACTGAACTGTTATTTAATAATCCGTGTGCCTCGAGCCCATTGTGGTTATACGCCTGTCTATAATTTTTCGTGGTCTATCCCGTCTCTAATTACAAAATGCCACAATTTTCTTCTTAGCTGATCTTAATAGTGACTGATATGATAAGTGCACTTTATCAGAGGCATTTACTGAATTGCATAGTTATGCATAATGTAATATAAACATTTGTAAAATCGGCTGGAAACCGGGAATCCGCTCTCAGTATGTTTTTGAGTTGTACTTTAGCGTGAAGAATTTTGTATCTCTTAAATCGGTTTTCCTCTGAACTTTCGTCTACCTAAAAATGTCAAGAAATAGGTGTTGGTAAGCAAAGAAAATGCACTTAAAGTGCAATTTGTAGCTTTAGCCTATCTTCAAAAAAACGGAAGGGGCGGTTGAGCTCACCTGGTATATGTACGTTGAAAATTGCTTCGTTCTCTTTCCATTTTGTCGCCTTTGGTTTCTCTCGCAGCGTACGTATTCACCTCAACTATCTTCGTATTCTCATAACAAAATCCATTACTGTTGCAGCGTCAGTTTTTTTTTTTTTGGTTCACTAATTTCGATTTCGATCCATAAATAGTGGAAAATGGCCGGTAATGCTTTCACTGGACTTGTAGGTATCGATAATAATCATTAGGATGGTTGGTGAAACAGCTACAGTCGTAAACATTGAAATTGCAGTGTTTGAGACAGCATAAAGTCCCCCTCTCTATGGAATAATACATCCTGTACATATTTGTTTCTCATATATGTAAAATATAAACAGTACCAACAGTAGAATCTATTGTCATAAGAATAAGTAGCTAATATGTATGCAAGGGTATTCAATGTAATATTATGGGTAATATTATCATGGTTATAATTCAATTACGTCTTATATAAGTAAGAAAGTAATGTGAAGCAACGCACATATATCCGAGCAGATAGTACAATTTTAAGAGGAGATGCTACATTTCTGTTAAAGTCCACCAGCAGCGAAATGAACGCGTACTGTCATAAATCAAGAAGACAGCTTCGTGCTAAAAAGCCACAAACGCACCAACGTCTTTAAAAGGGCTGTTACTTTACAACGTCCTGGCATTTAAACTGTAGTCTGGCATTCTAGCTACCAAATTCGTCCCGGTTTCGATTCCCAGCTGAAGATGAGAATTTGTCTTCAGCCACGATTATTCCCCTTCCTCCCTAGAATCTGGAAGAATGAGTGCGAGTGTAAATGTGTGTATATATGTGAACTTTTTATTTATAAAGAAATCCCAACACAAAAGAACAAAACCAAAGATACCAGTAGTAGAAACGCTGAACACCGTTGCCGATGAGCGATTGTTCCAAAGGCAAAGCCGCCGATATGACATTATATGTGAAAGTCGAGATCTAAATGGACAATAATAAAAGCTTCTCAGGGTTTTACTCCCTGTAATAATAGTAAGGTCTGCCTTAGATGCTTAGTCACTCTCCTATATCATCTGCTTAAGTAACTTGCTGATAGAGGACCCTGCTTATACAGCGCAAAGCTGCGCCATCTATTTTACTTCTCTATGTCATATCTGTTGGTAAATCTTTGAATTGTGATGCTAAAATATCCATCCCATTATTTAGCCGATGACTGAGGGATATCTTGAAACAACCTAGGTTTTTCATCTTGAATGCGAGCCAAACGAGGCCGCCTGAGCTCATTTGCGAAGAAATTACACCTATTTGGAAATAAAAAGATATGCAAATTCTTATATAAGGCATTTCAGTAACTATTTGTATTTTCTGTTACACAGAAACGACAGGAAGAAATCAATACGTCTTCCCTAGACAAACGCATTTGTTACCATGTCTAGGGTACTTCATGACGTCATGGCTTCATTTTAGGTGCTATCATGCCTTGTGCTGTGTATCGCACCAATACGCATACCTATGCTAGTTCTGTCAACTCAGTGGCAAATTATGGGTGAAGAATGGCGACCTGTCGATCTTTCGCGAGGTTAATTTCGAATATACAGCAAATGTCTGTTTGGAACTGCTCTTGAATATGAGTCAATTCTAGAGACGTTAGCATTTTAGTCTTCAAACATCAGTTACAAGTCATCATATAAATTAGCGTTTCTTAGAATTTACGTGTTCTTAAACAGGCAAGCTATAGCCCCTTCCTGCTTCAACGCACTGAGGGTGAAGAAGGCGCTAGCGGATATCTTAAGTCATGCCATATTAACGCCCTTACAGACGATCAGAAATCGGATGTAGATTACTTCTTGTGGGATGTGTACGTAAGCGATTATTATGCATTATAATAAGACAGTATTAGATAGTGTATCCGTTTATTAATTACTGCCATGTATAATATGAACTACTTCTACACAACCATATACATTATGTAAAAAACGTCATTTTCAGGCGTGTTTATTACTGCAGCAGAATATTAAGCTCCTTTTGCTCTTTTGTCTGTGCGTATGAATGAAATAACTCACAAAAGTTGGGTTTATGTAGGCAGCATTTTATATATCCGAGATTAAAGAACATTTAGAGTTTCATTTCAAGCTTGTTGGACTCGGAACAAGATTAAGGGAAAGAAGAAAGCCTTTGGAAAGTGTCTTATAATGTTAGAAAAGGATTCTTGTCGTGATTTGAAGACCCAAGCAAAGACCCAGCCCCAAATCAAATGTTTTTCTATTTATATTGTTTTAACCATTGCATGTACGACTTTTAGCTGATCTGCTAAAATATGAAGCTGATATTTAATACATAAGTGTTTAAGTAACATTCATCCTGACGTTTAAACTTTGATTGAAATCAAGTTAAGCTTATTTTACATGCAGAAATTTTCTAATTCCTCTATTCTCAAAAAAAAAGAAAAAAGGCTCGCATGAACAGTATTACAAATGCTTCGCGATATTACTGCCACAAAAATAAAATAAAGTTTAATGAAAGGCCTACATTTATGACCTAGCTCTCTTGGGGCCGGCTTACCCTCGATCTTCTGGGATTCAAGGTTGAGAAGCGGTGGGCAGCAGTTCAGCAGGGTATTAAGCATTAAGATAATCTTGGCCAATGGTATCCAAATCAGCTTGCTTGCTGAATTTAAAATTAAAAGCATTATTTTCATTTTGTTTTAATTTGGATATATTGTATAAATAATTAAGTTTACATTTATTTTTAGACGATCGAAGTATATCTTAAGCGGTGCAAACAATAATTATGGGATGTTTCAGCAAATAATTAAATAGTTATTTTTTCCTTAAGAATACTTCCTTATAATTACTCGTTTTGTTGAGTTCTAACACAACTTGAGACCCTAAAGTCCCATACACGAAATACGTGCACGACAACTCTAGGTTAAAAGGGGTTTATTTTATTATAAATGAATAACATTCTTATATATTATAAATTGCTAAATTATCGTAGTGTATACATAAGTTATAAAATTAGATTCACGCAGCAGGATTTTAAAATCATTTGCCTCCCCTCCAAATAATGATTGCATAACTGTGTAAACACTAAAGAAGCAATAGATTTAATTAACTTTCCCCAAAAATATGACTTTGGAAAGTCATAAAACAATAATCAAGTAAACAACAAGCACATAAATAAAATCATGTGGAACGTCAAGCTTCCCATTGATTCAGATACCACATCTATTACAGTCATGCTTATATAATATTGAATTAACAAATATTCCTTTGTATTCCAGAAAAAAAATATGACGTGTTGCACTTACATGACTTTCTCTTCTTTTGTACAAACTATTTTCACAAACCTTATTCTCCACCTACTGCATATTGAGATAAACATTGGCAGAAACTTATTTAACAGCAATATTATTGCTAATTTTTTTGTAAGTGCAAGGGGAATATGGTAGGCTTTAAGCGATAGTCAAATATTTTAAGAGCTGCTTGCTACGTGGAGCATTCCATTCTCTTTGCATTTCAGGGAAAAAAATCGAATAACGAATTTCTATTTGAGAAAAAGAATAAGTATTGCAAACTTCAAATAAATAACAAGGAATATTTCGAAAATGGTTCACTCCACAAAGAAAGGTATATTACATAAACTGTGTGTTTTAACGAGATCTACACCTTTTGGGTACAAACGTTTCATCTATCTCTTACAGTTTTCCAGTTAAGTAAAAGCCATTCAGAATGAAGAGGGATTTTTTGGGGTCATTCCCATAAAATTGAAGATATATGTTTTATTTGTCCTGAAAATATCTTAAATATATGATATTTTAATCAAAATCGTTAGAGCAATTTTTGAGATAATAAAAATGTTCGAAAGGTAGCCTGGGGTGGGGGTATTTTCTAGAAATTCTTCGTGTCCTATCATTGAAAGCTATTGAACCTAAATGCCGCGTTTGGTATTTAGCGACTTTTCATTTTTGAGTTATACTGTTCACAGACACACACACAGACCTTTTTCTAAAAATGCTTTTCTTGGATTCAGGGGGCCTCAAACTATGTATTTCAGGTGAAATATCGACTTCCTAAATATGGTAGAGAAAGTAAAAGTGGCTACTTAAAATGCGCTTTAACTATCCGTACTCAGCGGGTGATTGTTTCCTTAAAACGAATAAATAAATCTCTGTTTGCGGGTGTAACCATAATATAACGCACCATTAGCGACAGTGTCTTGATATGAACAAACAGATAATCGACCTGTCCGAGAGTGGAGTTACTTGCAACAGGTATTCGCTTCCTGGTTCAGAGGTGGATGAGCTTCTAAAATGAAGTGATGAATAAGAATGGCGTCTGCTCTGGACTGGTTACGCTCTGAACTGTAGGATAGATTTTTAACGGTTTTTTATGTATATGTGGAATACAAGCATTGAGTACACTAGATATTGGAAGAGTGTTTAATTCAGATGACACTTGCTCAAATACCATACATGCTATTAGTAAACATATGCTGTCTCTCCTGTTTCAGCATTTTATTAGTTTGTATATTGCCCCTACGTTGGTTCACCATGCAAATGTTATGATATACAGTTAAATTAAAGGGCCATATCTAAAGGATTTACCCTTTGAACTATTACAGATGTAAACGTTATACTCACAAATTTGAAATGTGCAACTAATGTTTACATCTGTTTGAAATTCTCCTGTGGCGTGTCGTTAATTACAATGATTATAATTATTATCTTGTTGGTCATCCGAAATGCTGGGGGACATGAAAGGTTTTGGAAAGTGATCCTTAAAGTGGTCGGGATGAACATAATTAGTAATAGAGTCGTTGTGACGGATTCCACACGCAGCGAAACGTGTTCTTTGGAGATACTGCGATGCCATTTTAGTAATATGAAACTTAGGACCACACATTAACAAGTGTCAACGATCTTCCGATATATCTAGGATGGAATTCAAAGAAGAGAGTTAGGCAAATATACTGTGGACACCTGTGCCTTTCTCTTTTCCATGCCAGTGTATTGTGTTGCTTTTCTTTCCGAGCATCATTATTATTATTATTCCTTTAGCTGTTCTTCGTCCTCTCCTGCACCTTCCAATTAGTCTATTGATTTATTCCTTCCCTTTACAGGTTAAACAACTAATAGCTTTACTTCCCTCCGCTAACACCTTCATTATTCATTTCTTACTTATCCTGATAACAGCTGCTTTACCCAGCGTTTTGAATGTCGATTAATGGTGTCATTATTTCAACTAGCCTCGCTTGCACAATTTAGACATGAACCTGCGAAAAGTTGTTATTATTAATTATTATTATTATTACTTCTACTACTAAATATTGGTATTATCATTATCCATTTCGGAAACTGGACTATGTGACAGTTCCCGCTTCACGTCATTATGCCATCATCATCGTTCTGGAATACATCACTTGGTCTTTGGCCGCATTCAGGTGACAGAAAAAAAATCTATTAGACGTATAACTGAAGTTGGCAATGAAACGATACGTAGATCTTCTTTAAAACTTTATACTGAAATTGGATAAATTGTCTTTGATACATAATGTACTCAATATACTCAAATCCACAAGCACAGTACTAGTCCCCACCCAAAAAAAGAAGTTGATGCTCTATTTGCAAATTTTTCTAAGACATGAACTATACCAACAGTTAGAGCTTCAGTACGATAAAGGTGAATGAAAGGTTAACAAATGAAAGATATGTTATTGACAAAACTGAAGATGCTCAAGAAAGCTGAATAATATAAGCTTATTATTTACTACAGTGCCCCGGATTCTGATGACATGTCATTTTTTAATTTTATACCATAACCATTGCTAACATGTATATCAGTTTTTATTATTGCCAACTTCACTTATACGTCTAATAGATTTTTTTCTGTCACCTGAATGCGGCCAAAGACCAAGTGATTTATTCCAGAACGATGATGATGGCATAATGACGTGAAGCGGGAACTGTCACATAGCCCAATTCCCGAAATGGATAATGATAATGCTAATATTTAGTAGTAGTAGAAATATGAAAATGCGTGTTTATTAAGTCGTACTTATGGCATTTTCTATTTTAGATAATTTTACTTAGATTTTACGTCATTATTTTGTAATTTTCTAATGGTATTCGTGTTTAATCATTTTCTTGCATTTATATTCAGTATATAAAGAGCGTTATATTACTGACATCTTTTCAAATATCAGAAAATTCACTATTCACCTGAGAAATAAGATTAACCTTGAACGTCATTTACTGGCATTGTCAGGACCAGTTTTAAAAACAGGTTTCTTCATTTTCGTTTCAAATTCTTTAAACAAGAACATGAAATAAATAGTTTTTATACTCATTTTCTAAATTAACTTATTATTTATACGCCTACTTTTTCTGCGTGTGGAGTAGTTCTATTACACTAATATATATATATATATATATTAATTTTGAAATTTCTGTTCACTAATTTTAATAGATTTGTAGGCAATTTTTACTTTCTCTACTACGTATAGTAAGTAGGGGAAGTATTGTATTCCACCCAAAAATTCGATACCGAGATTCCACCGGAAATACATGTTTTGAGACTCCCTGAATCCAAAAAAAAGCATTTTTGGAAACATGTCCGTGTGTGTGTCTGTGTGTGTGTGTGTGTGTGTGTGTGTGTGTGTCTGTGTGTCTGTGAACAGCATAACTCAGAAACGAACAGTCGGATAAGCACCAAACTTGGTATTTAGGTTCAGTATCTTCCAGAGATGCGACACGAAGGTTTTCAAGAAAATCCCCCCACCCCAGACTACCCTTTACATGGAACATTTTTCGAAAATTTTAATTTTCTCAAAAAGGGCTCTAACGATTTTGATTAAAATATCATATGTTTAAGATATTGTTATGAGAAATGAAATGTATATCTCGAATTTTTTGGGAATGTCTCCAAAAGTATTCTTCATTGTGAACGACTTTTGCATAACTGGTAAACCATAAGAGATAGACAAAAGTTTACTTCACAAAAAATGTAGATCGCGTTAAAATACACAATTTATGTCATATACATTTCTTTCGATAAGTGAACCGTTTTCGAGATATTGCTTGTTATTCCCTTAAATTTTCCAATACTTATACTTTTTCTCAAATTCGTTATTCATTGTTTTTATGTCCTGGACATGCAAAGAGAATGAAATGCGCCACATAGCAACCAGCGTTAAAATATGTGACTATCGCTTAAAACCTACCATATTCCCCTTGAATCTACATGAAAATTACCAATAAGATTGACATCTCGATATCTCGATTAACATGAAGCATATGGAGAATAAGCGTTTGTAAAAATAGTTTGTACAAGAGTAGAGAAAGTCATGTGAGTGTAACACATCAGATTTTTGTAACTATTATATCATGTTTTAAAAGACGTTTAAATTATTTTATAGATCATTATTCAAACATTTTTAGATTATCAAAACCCGGCCCTGCTTATTGGATTCTTAAACCCCTTTCTTCTTTTTGATAGATGAAATGGTGGTAATTCTAGAGATTACAAATCTTAGCCATCATCTGTAAATGTTAAAACTATTTATTTTTATTTGGATACACTTTAATTATTATGAAATAGTTCATAGCTTAGTTCTTGTGTAAGTATACCAGTTCTGCTGGTGTTTTTATTTTATATTAATATAAATGTCCATTTGTATACTGTAAACTATAATTACTTTTTTCAGTGGTGAAGTAGTAATCATAATAAATAATTATTTATCATCATTCAAACTGAGCTCCACGTCTTTTATTGCGCTTCCTGCTTCTCTATTTCCTTGGGGTAGTAGTTCCTCGCTTGAAAGGAATTGTTCTATCTGGCATTTTAAATACATGTTCTGGGTAGCTTTTTTGAAGCTCATTCATTCTCTGACTGGGGGGCACCCGAACTGTTAACTGAGTCAAAAGCCTTAACATTTGTCAAGACTAGGAATGCATTTATTTTACTACTCAAAATTTGAGCTCGGGATAATTTGGATGATTTTTTTCATTACTGTGTACATGCATTAGGATTTCAAACAAAAGTACAAAACAGGTCGAGTGTAATTGCGTTATATTTGTTTTACTTGCGAGACTCATGTATATCAAATAATTATGATGAGCGGTGTAAAATATTTCGTTAAGGCACAAAAAACTAATGAAGTAGTTATAAAACCTCAATCTAGGCTCATTTTGCTGTATGTGAAAGCTGAATTGTCTGTGTTCTGAATTAGCAGTTTGCAATTGTTGAACATTGGGAAAAATGCTTTCTTTTAAACTGATTCTTCTTCCACACTGACATGCGTGCAGGACAAGTTTGTTAACGTAGAATCAGAGGACTGAAAAATTCAATGTTGTAGCCGGGATTTGAATGATGTCAGTATGGAAGAACAATCAATTCATTAATTTACTTGATAGAAGCCCGGGATTTAAAGTGCTTACGACAATGTAAGTCACCATCGGGGTATGTCGTTTCAAAACAATGTGAGATCTCCTTGTGGTTCACCTGGAAAAACACGTATTAACTGGAGCATTTAATGTGCTATCGGTATGTTGCAATGGTGGCTTAATGGTTAGAGATCCTTAGTTCAAATCTCGGCTATGCCATTAAATTTTTGTCCTCTTATTTTACCTTTCCTATATTTTCTTTTATTCTTTCATTTGTGTATAATCCTTTTAATTTATATGATCATATCGGAATTAAGTGGTAACTTGCACTGTTAACTATAGGTTTATTCTTGAACTTCTCTTCAATGTTGTAGGAAAAACACATTCATTCCCACGTTCATACTTCCATACTGGTAAAAAGAGTTATATACATTTTATACAATTCTAGTTCCTAAATAGTCCATTAGTAATTAATATTACAAAACTATTTGATTTTGGTCTATGATTCTGTGCTATGTTATGACCAGACATAGGAATTTCTAACCAGGTCCGAATCAAATAAAGTTGAACTTCCACTTGATTATAAACAAGTGTGTCGTAGATAATCAAACCTCGTACAGTTTTTTGGTGTTTGCAGACAGCATTCGGGCCCGTTTTAGCCTTTGGCCTCTCTTTTTTGCATTGTTTATAGTGCAAACGTTTGAGTGTAGATAACTTGAAGCCAACTGCACAAGAATTATTATCCCTGGTTATGACGTCTTCATTTTAACAATAAACTTTTACCTTCTCTAACACCTACCTGTATTAAGCAAGAGGAAGTATTACATTCCACTGAAAAATTCGATGTCGGGATTTAACCAGAAGTATATCTCTAAGGACCCCTGAATCCAAAACAAAAGCTGTTTTACTAAAACGCCCGTGTGGGAGACGTGTACGTGGGTGAGTGTCTGTGAACAACATAACTAAAAATGAAAACTAGGATGAATACCAAACTTGTATTTAAGTTTACCACCTTCCAAAGGTGCGACATAAACATTTGTAAGAAAGTCTTCCCACCTCAAACTTGCGGTGGTTTTATTAATGTTGTTTGTGTATTTATGTTTACTCCACGTGGTGAAGCCATCTTGTGACGTGATTCTTTGTTCGGTTTGTTAGCTCCATCTGGTGTTAGCAATTTGCGGCAGTATTAGTGTTTGTTTAAAAGAATGCTACTGTTACTTTATTTAATTTTGGTTCACTGTCCTCCGGCTAGCTATGATCTTTTTGGTCGAGCACTTCTCTTTATACAGGTTGTGTAAACGGAAAGGAGTCTTTTATCCAAATATAACACTGATGAAAGAATTTGTTTTACACTTTTATTGTCGAACACATTCACTATCACATTTACACATTGATCTTTACACTCGCCAAACTGAAACTGTTATAATAACTTCATTACTGATAATTCTTAATTCGCGTACTTCAACTTTTTGTATAATTAACTTTACAACACTTGAGATTTTTCATAACTCTGCTACGCGTAACCTGCGAATCGATAGCCGACGTGTACTGTACAAATATTTCTGCTGGACTGAAGGCGACGTGTAACGTACAAATATTTTCGATGAACTGACGGGGTCTACCTCTAACCTAGCCCTTTTTTATACTCCTACACCCCGATATGCCTAAAGATTATAACTGAGCTGCTATTGGCTAATAAAACGCGCCAGCATTAGCGTCTATTTTTATATGCAATGAAAATTATGAATACATATGCTCTAGGGAAAATGTTCCAGCAAATTCTAAAGAAAAACGCGCCAACATTACGTAACTTTGTCGTCTCTAATAATGATAAACAGCTCACCCCCTCTCTGCATTATTGCACGCTATTATTGTCAGTTTCAGTAAGGCCGTATAAACTTACCTCTCAACAATAATTACAATCAACAAACATCTCAAATCAATGTCACATAAAAATGCATATTCACACTATAATCATTCTTTACATTTAAATAATTTGTGATACAAATTACTGCATCAAACTACACTTTCTATGGACAAATTTACTAAATTTTTGATTTACACAAAAATAGGGATTTTCATTGAAATAGTATATATTTAACATAATTACATCACAGAAAATGTATATTTTGAATAATCTGGGAAGAGCCTGCGAAATCCTCTTTATTCGGAATTTTATATAAGTTACTGCAGATCACATTAAAACGCATAATTTGAAATAAATTTTGTGCCATAAGTTATTTTCGAGATATTTTCTAGTATTTTTTTTAACTTTTTATTACTTTTGTCATTTTTAATGTGCTGTCGCTATTCGGTTGTCTCTAGACATATCATGGAGAGCGTAGAATTTAAAGCCTAGCATTTAGGCACTCCCTTTTAAACATCTGACTTTAGATTCGAATTTCCATATTTTTGTTGTACCTTGACGAAATGTGTAAGGAAATTGTTTCTTAAAACTTTTATCTCGATTAAGATGAGTAGGTAGACAAATAAGCTTTCGTAAGAATAGCTTGTGGAAAAATAAATTGAGTTTTATTTATAGACGCTCTTTAACTAGTATGGTTCTTAGCGCCCCATTCTATATTGGGCGTGAGAAGCAGAAAATTTTGCTCAGAGGTTCTTTATCAGGCTTGAGGTTCCTTTAAGTGCCGTAAATCTATGACACGGGACCACCTGCTTTACTTCCCTTCCGAAGGAAGCCTTGCTAAGGATGTAGTTTGTGGAACTAATTAGAAATAAACGATAGTGGATACAGAAAGTGCCGTTAATGCAGCACATGGGAGTTTTTGTCTTTGGAAGATCGAGGTTTATTTGTTTTCGTTAAAGGTGTATTTAGATCTGGAAAGTTTTAATAACATGGAAGGTGTATGCAGGAAATGTAATTTTTTGCGGAGATGGATGGTACTCCACTGGAAATTATTGACTAGGTAGATGTAAAGGAATCGTTATTGATTCCTGAAAAAGAAAAAAAATCCAGGAATTTGCACGAAAGTGATATGAGAGCTTTTGTTCCGAATGTTTGTGGAAGAGCCAATTGGATAAAATTCAGATCGCGGAATGAAATAACAAAAGGCAAGCTACAGGTATATTCAGAAGATCTCCAGTAGCAGTGGTGGTGGTAGTGTAGGTAGTGGTAGCAGTATGTCGATAACATTTTCAAATTAAACAAATTGCACACATAACTATGGAGAAAAATAGCTTGATTTTGTTATTTTGAAACATGTTTACCATGTAGCTTGTTTAGTACGTAGATAAAGCGTAGAGATGTATATTTTTATGTGAATAATATGAACAACTACGCTTTGTTGGTAAATTAATTCTCTTTTAATCGGACGGACGAATGGAGGGATGAGATGGGATGTCTTTGTTGGTGACGAAGCATTAAAGACAAATGCTTAGTCTATGGGGCATTGACCAGACATGCATATTTAAGATACAAGTTAAAGATGTTTGATGTTGGTTGGCTTATCACGGCGACTGCACATTTTAGGTTTTTTACAGGTTTAGTCCGGATTATCGTCCAAAGATATAATACTGGCAGGATTATGAGTATAAATAATTAATTAATCACAATAAGCGAAGCAATTAGATATTAATAAAAATTGATAGATGAGACATTCTTAGATAGGATTGAAATACGCGGTACATATTTGTGCTACATGTTAAAAGTACGTCGAAAACGAAGGAGGTCTAGTTAACATTTGGTCGTTTGGTTGTATGGGACGATGAATTAATTAAATGGGTGAAATCATACTCAAATGAGCCGGGATCCATAGAGCTGAAAGTTACCAGTCATCTTTTCAGGAAAAGGGAAAGCCCCGAAAAAATCTTATCCGGCTAACTTAACGTAACCGGGATTCGAACTCATGATCTCATGTGAAGCAGATACGCGACCCCCACACTACAGAGGTGGGCTTTGGCCAGAATTAGTATAAGAGAAGCGCTAACTAAACCGTAAGCTTTAGTTAAAATCTAGGAGCTCCAGTAGTTATTTTTTCCTCTCTGTTTATTTTACGTCGCTTTTAACTACGTGGTCATATCGCTACGGATCTGTTAGGAGATGGCTCCTAAAGGGCTCGGTGTGTGGCGGACAATTAGCCTTCTAGATCTCATCGCTGTACCACACCATATTTCTTCGCCACACAACCACAGAAGCCTTTGTGGTAGGCAAATGTATCTCTGCTTCTTACGTGACGGGCAGATGACAGCTTCGACACGTGTATACAGAGACCTTAGTGCCAGGCAACTATATTGCTGCTTCTATATGTGTCGGGCAGATGGCATTCGTGAGTGGTTGAGGCAGTATTTTAACACTTAAAAGATTTCAGTCTAATTATATAATATAAATTCAATAACAGCCCGACTTAAAGCAATATGTGTATAAAATACACATTGTATTAATGTTTATATTATGTACATGTTTAGTAATGTTATGTGAATGTATTATGTAATTTCATAATGTAGGAGCTGTGAGAATATAGGTCAAAAGTTGCTAACAATGAGGTAACTGAGGTAACCTTAAGGCAATAATGAATTGGAAAGTTTAATAACGCTACTAACAATTCTTGGAGCAACAATAATGTAATTTTGGAGACAGTTTATAAATAGCCAATCAGCAACCAGAAAAAGCTTAAGTTAAATTAAGGTATTCTATTGGAGTAGGATTAGCCAATCAGAGACTTGAAATACAGAAATTTAAAAATTCAGGCTGTAGAAATCAGTTGCTTGTAGACAACGTTCCTAACTGGACGCGAGACTCGAGAAGTTTAATACGTATTCATTGTGAGACGAAAATTCATTACGGCGAATATTATAAAGTTTACGTGTTAAAAATTGCAAGTAATTAATAAATAATCTCACAGCTCTCTATATCAGTGAAGTGTCATTTAATCGTGTGGAAGATTAATAAACGGAGTGAAGTAAGAATTATAATCTGTGTAAGCCTACATTCTTTAGCCGTATCACACCCTGTTAAGAGAAACATGACGCAGCCGAGGCAAACCTAAAATATATATAATATTTAAAGAAACATCCAAATTACAAAGTTAATTTTTTTTAAACTTGGGGCGAAGGCCACCGGAAAGTAAAGCTGGGGCGAAGACCAACGGAAAATGAACATTGGGATGAAGGACACCGGAAACTTTATACCATACGTGGGGCAGTTACTACATCAAGTTTTTGGCTCCCCAACAGTTGAACTACAATACACATTCCACACGGTCCAATTCGCCTGCGGTCATTATCTGTGAATAGATGGCAGAGCATTCACTATTACCATCTATGTTTATTTTTACTATTGTTTTAGATATAAGGTGGACCCTTGGGTCATGGTTATAATAACCCAGTCTGGTATTTATACCTTGGAGACAGAGGGCAACCACGAGAAAAAAATTCCCAGCTAGATTGGCCGGCTGAAGGGATTTGAACCCAGAACTTCTCTAAAGCGGGCCACAGACGTTACCGCTTGATATATTCCGTTCCGATTCAGTAGATATTGTCCGTTAGAGGAAGGTGACATTTCAGAGTTAGAAGGTTTTCGACCATGGAGGTGTCACATGGGTTGAAATGGTCAATGAGAATTGAATATAGCTAAAGTAACTCCAGGTATTTTAATACAGCCAATGACAGGTTCAACCACGTGGGATTAGTGAAAAGTTTAAAACAGATTGAGATCGGGGCGATTCGGCCCGTATTTCAGGCAACACCTCTACATCTGTGTGAATAAAAAGTGTTTGCGTGTTCAACAGAAGTGAGTGATAGAAATGCGGGTGACAAATAACAGTGTGCCTCACGCTAAGCGAGTAGTAATAGCAGCTTACCCCTAATGAGACCGAGCTGGATGGCTCGGGCGGGTCTGTGGCACGCACTCGGGAGGTCCCGTGTCCGATTCCCGGCGACCGCCCACTCAGGCCATAGGGTTTTTCGTGGTTTTCCCCTGGTCGCCAAGGCGAATGCCGGCGTGGTATATTCTACCATAATCGCTCCTTTTCCTCATTTCCTCTCATTTCATCTCCTTTCAGTTTCAGGTCCTGCGGTGCTGGCAATGCATGCGCATTGGAAAGATTTCTCCCTGTGTAAGCCAGAGTGGGCTGTCCCGCCAGTTAGGGTGGTTGCGTCGCCTCTTGAGGATTCCTCGCTCACTGGTGCGAGGATGTTCAAACTGAAAATATTAAGGACTAATACGCGGCTCTGTAGGCCTGTCTGTCTGCGGACCTTGCACCTCCTGCAGCTCCTCCGCCTCATCCCTGCCTCCCGGGGGTGTATAGCCATAATAGATCAAGATGGCCGCAGTGCTCAAGGTGTCCTACATCCTACTCCTAACGAGTATCCGCATAATTCAAAATAACATCTAGTAAAAATCGAGTGCGCGCGTCGACAGTTATTGCCGTATTTACAGCAAAATCAGTTACTTACAAATCAATGTTTCTCAAACATTGGAATTGGTCATCAGTTATGATGACAAAAGGTCAACAAGAAAGTGCCACTAATCTTTTTAAATACATTTCACTTCCTCAATCGCTCAACCCAATCCAATTCCCATTCCGTGACCTGCGACCGTCCTTTACAAAGGACATCAAATAGAGTCCATAATGCTCCACAACCATAATTGGAGAAGACAGCTGAGCAGCCGTAGATTTAACTGAGTCCGGAGACATAACTCAAGATAACCTCGTAACCTCAAGGTAACGTGTATCAGATTTTGCACAGAAGGAGGTAATGACGCCATTCCATAACAACGATTACAGTTTGCGTGTCATAAATAATCGATTGTGAACAATTTTGATTGGTAAATACCCAACCCGGTCAAAAATACTGCTAAGATACTTGAGCAAGCAAAATACTTTAACTACGGGATGTGATTTTTCATATGAATATGAAAGAGATCTAAAACAAAACGTACTCAAATTTCAATACATATGTGGCTGTATAAAACGAACATTGAAAAACAAGAAGAGATGCGATATTAACATTTTATAAAACTATTGCAGTGTCCATCATATCTTATGTAGCCGAGACTTGGGCCATGAACACGAATGATAAAAGAATATATGAAACGTCGAAATGAAATTTTTGGCTACGTAGCTGTCTCAAAGATCACATTAAAAGTGAAACAATAAGAGAAAAATTAAACATATTTAGTTGAAATAGCAAAATCAGGGAATATAAGGCGAAATGGTAACATTATATCTCTTAAATACCAGAGGAAAGACTGTCAAAACAGTCCTTGCAAATATAGACCAGTTGATACAAGAGATGTTGGAAGACCACGTAGACGTTGGGAAGTTACCTTGTGGAACAAAACTGGCCTATGGCCCATCTTGAAAGTTGAAGATAATGTAGAGGGATGATTTTGAAAGTGATAGTTGCCTGCTGATACTTCTAGGAATGATAAAACAAGCTAATACGGGCGTTTGCTGTTCATAGACAAAGATCTCGCTCCAACTAAGTACAAATACTTTATGAATAAGTCGGCTAACACCAACGTTAACACTCACACATAGTATCACAAATACAGCCATATTGTAACTTACAGTTTATTGTGAAGCCGATTATTCTAATAAATTACATTTTTACGACCTTCATAATGTTTATACACTGATTGACATTGCCTCCGCTATGATAGTTAATTAAGTTATTCTTTATGTTCTTTATCTATTCCATTTATAAGCTACCTTTAACATCTAGGGTCTAATTTTACCAATTATACATCTTTAAGGAAAAAAATCCATGAAAATTAGCTTTGCGAGAGATGTGATTTAAGTATCGCTTTCTTGTCTTCTAAAACCCATTCCAGGGAATTTGTTCAAAATTTAACGAGCATGCACACATTACCAGACATAATTTTAGGATTATACACATATATATACATACATGCATACATACATACATGCATACATACATACATACATACATACATACATACATACAAGGTGAGTCAACTGCCCCTAGGTATTCGTAACTATGCAACCCGCAGTTTATAGTCCAATGTGATAACATCGACCCTTTTAGCAAACAAACTGTTATTGTAGTTCTGCTCTTCTATTCGGTGCTATTCGCAACTAGTATTAGTAATTAAAGGCCTGTATGAGAACCAAAGAGCTGCGAAAGCCTTAAAAAATACGGCGTTTCATGGATATAATGTTTCCAAGGAGATACAGGAATGTTTTCCCGAACAGCGGGATAGACTACGTGGGTTCTGACAGAGTGGGTTAGCTGCCGGAATATGGTGAAGCAAAGGTTAATTTCGGAGGTTCGGATATGATACAAACATCAAATTGTTTTGGTTCTGTTTCTTTCTCTCCTTATGTTTATTTTCTTTATTTTAGTGTAGTAATTTATTTATTTTTATTATTGGCTCTCCTGTGAGACAAAGACACAAGAATTACAATCATATAATTGTGTATTATGTTAACGCCAATAATCTGTATCATATCTGGTATTGTAAACCCTGTTACGTAGTTAGCTTTCATTCTCTTGTGCGCATATCGACGATATTGAATATAACAGTTTTTGTTTCATGTTTAAACCTTGTATTTCACTTCTTCTATTGACAAAGGAGTTATAAATGTGCTAAGTTCACGGGAAAACAGAATAATAAATTGTTAAAGAGCGTGGATTTCATCAACGAAGTAAATGTTCAAAATGACGACCCGTTTCATAAATGCACATTTGTGTACGTTGCCGGAGAAACCTTCTTGCATGCTGTAACATGCGTGGTGTAACCTACCTACATTCTTCACGTATGAGTGTGCCCGTATATGATTTGGGCTTTGCGGTTCTTTTTCTTTGCGGTGGAAAACATGACGATTATTCTATTTTGTACACACTTATAATGTTATAAAATGTTATTTTTATCGTAATATCAAATTATAGGATCACAGAGATAGAACAAATGGTAATAAAAAGTTTGAACTTAACCCGAAGGATTTGAACCCGAACTGAAGTTGCACAGTGTGAAAGCAACCATGATAATACCATTAGTCAATGCTTGTCAGCTGGGGTTCCTATACGAATTAGTATTCACAGACCTAGTCCCAGCCTCGAATCTTTACACGCTTTTTGCAGCATCGTACAGCGTTTTGAGCTCGGTTTGGTAGTTTTAATTGAAATAAACAAACTGCACCAGTCATTACAATTATTGTATTATCTTAAATATGCCATAGTTTGTGACATAAATGAAATTATCTACCTGATACTTAGCATTTTTTGACAAGGCTGCACAACGTTGACTGACGGCTTAAATCCAATTGGTCGCACTGCATAGATATGCCATTTTGTATTCAAATGGTATTGTCAACCGATGCATGTGATAGGTTGTTCCTTCACAAGCCTTTTCAAAGGTGTGCATGAATGCATGCTAATGTAAAATTGGCTAAAAGTGCTACTGTAGCTCCCAGTTTCGGGGAGGGCATGTTTTTTGTATCGACATGCATAGCGATTGCATTCTGTCCTGTAAAGCATTTATGCACTGAGTTATCTATCCCTCCTCTATAAAGTGTTAAATCAGCCATTAGAAGCCAAGAAATGCGTAAGTCAAATATGTCGCTATGCATGTTGCATAAATTCAAAAATAAATAAGAGCAACTGACTCACCTGGTATATACACAGGGTGGACCATCTAAGTTGAGACTGTACAATATCTCTAAAACTAAGCATTGTAGAAGGAAATGTCTTGAGTATAAGTTGCTTTATATTATGGGAGAAAGTAAATTCCATTAGTCGTGATGTTTAGGACGTGTAATTGTAGTTTTCCATTTAAAAGATTAAAATCACCCTAAAATGACTATTATAACGTTCTCGAAACAAAACAGGACTAATGGCATTTACTTTTCTCCCGTAATATCAAGCAGCTTTTATTAAAGGCATTCCTTAATACAACGCTTAGCTTTGGAGATATTGTACAGTCTCAACTTAAGTGGTCCACTCTGTATGCATATGTATATGCGCTATACATGGCAGTAGTAAATCGTAAGCTCATGTGTTAAGTTGCTAAATTGGATAAAGTACATGTAGCACATCTATGTATATTATATGTTATATTAAATTTTAAAATCGATTTTACTGTCACGCTAAAGGTTTAAAACACATTGAAACATGTTTTAAAGTGTTGCTCCTTGTTTGCAGAAAAAATGCAAAGATTAGAAATTAAACAATGTAGACACTAGTTGCGCAATTTCATCTTACCACCGCCTGATTCGGCGTTATTAAGTGCAAATTCCTTTGCTAATAACCAAGTGTAGGACAATTTTTGGAAGTTACAATGAATTTTGATGAAACCACAATTGGATATACTGACCTGAGCTTTTATGGAATTTTCTGGACCTTTTTGGTGCTTCGGTATTTTTGAAATTTTTTTATATTTACTGAGATTTCTCTCTTAGTTATGCTGTGTACTCATAGACACATAGATTCTCTGTCTCCCTCTCTCTCGCTCGCTCATGGACCTTTTCCTAAAAATGATCCTTTTACTTTCTCTACTACTTATAGTAAGTAGAGGAAGCATTGCTTCCCACCCAAAAATTTGGTATTGATATTTCACCGGAAATACATGTTTTGAAGCCCCCTGAATAAAGAAAAACATTTTATAGAAAAATGTACATGAATGTATGTCTGTGAATCGTTGCGTCTGTGAACAGCATAACTCAAAAACGAAAAGTCGGATAAATACACAACTTGGTATTTAGGTTCAGTATCTTTCAGAGGTGCGACACGAAGGTTTTCAAGAAAATACCTCCATCCCAGACTATCCTTCACACGGAAATTTTTTGAAAATTTTAAATTTCTCAAAAATGGCTATAAGAATATTGATTAAAATATATGTATAGGATACTTGCCCAGGGACCTGCATGTGGGATTTGTGGTGGACGAAGCGGCGTCTGGGCGGGTTTTCTCCGGGTTCTCCGGTTTCCCCCGCCATTCATTCCACCAACTGCTCCATCATCACCTTTCCTTTCATCCATTTCACCAACATTTCGTTTCATCTACTTCCTTCATCCCATACCAGGCATCGGGCTGATCACCTATCCTGGATGTTCTGTCTGATCCATGAATGTCTGCTCCTCGACGGGCCTCTGACCCCAGGCATCCGCTTGTAAGTCCTGGGGGGTGTAAGTCCTACATAAGAGGAAGGTAAACAGATAATGAATGAATGAATGAATTTAGGATACTTGGTAAATGAAATGTACATCGTAAATTTTCTGGGAATGTCCGCAAAAGTCCTCTTCATTTTGAATAACGTTTGCATAACTCGTAAACCGTAAGAGATAGACAAACGTTTACTATGCAAAGCTGCAGATCTCATTAAAACACACATTTCATCGTATGCATTTCCTTGTTATTTTTTGAATTTTCCAATGTTTATATATTTTCTCAAATGGGAGTTCGTTACTATTTTTTTTTATCCCGGATATGCAAAGAGAACGGAGTGCTCCACATAGCAACCAGCTCTTAAAATATTTGACTATCGCTTAAAGCCTACCACATTCCCCTTGTACCTACAAGAAAACTAACAATATGATTAATAAGTAATAAGCTAAGATAAGAAATAAGTTTCTGCAAATGTTTATCTCAATTAACATGAAGTGGATTGAGAATAAGCGTGTTTAAAAATAGTTTGTACACGAGTGGAGAAAGTTATGTGTGTCTAACACATCAGAATTTTTAATTTAGGTAGCCCCGAATTCTTTAGTGGAATGCAATGCTTGCTCTGATTACTATATGTAAGCAGTAGAGAAAGTAAGAATTAAGGCATTTATTAAATAAGTTATCTAAAATTTGTATACGGATTATTCAGGTTCCTGAAATTTGTGCACCCGAAAAGAGCTCAGTTTCATTGGCTGGAATTTTACGTCGGTGTATAATTCAACTTAACCTTCTAGAGCAAAGCAAACCTCCACATAAAACCTACTTCATCAAGTGAACGATAAAATAGAGGAAAATATTATGATATATTGTGAATGTCTCAGCTAATGCCAATATGTAAACATTACTACTGTAAAACATCATGCTTAACACCAACGAAGATTGGAGGGTAGGAAGAGCTGTAGTCTCAGAGTTAATTAATAATATACTTGCTTAGAGTTCACGCTTAGGCTCGTGTCGTCCACTGAGATACATTCTGTTCACAGTTTTCCCTGGGTCATTAAATTAGTAATGAAACCCTGGACCACGTATGCAGTGTTTCACAAGTACTTGAACGGCCAGCTCCTTGATGTTCTCTGTCCCTAATTCCCAGGGTCCATTCTAGGAAGTACCATGAGAATCTATTTGTTTAATGGCATGCCACGGAGAGACCAATAGCCTGGTTAGGTCAAGTTAGGGTTAATACCTTATTCCTGCCCTTAAGTGCTGTATGATCTGCAGTCTCTGTTCTGCTATAATAGCACATTTGGGTCTTATTGCCAGTTCAGTCTCAGAAGTGGGGTACAACGTTTACCTAAAAGAGACGATAATTCTATAATAGACGTCTGGTAGGACGTGAAAGGTATGTTATTAAGAAACTGACATCAAGTACTTACTGGAATGGCATAGAGCATTGGCACTCAAGTGGCAACTACAAATGGAAAACCGACGTGAAAGCAAGTTCGCTCACATGTAATATTAAACACTAGCAGAACCCGCAGTTCTGCTTTCCACTATTTCGGTTAGTGAAGTGAATAAGAAAACTTAATGAAGAACATTTCCCAAAACAAGATTTTTAGTCAAACTTTGTACTCTATTTCTTTTTTCTCGAAAATTTTCATTGTGCCACAAATGGTGCATCCTCAGCCATAGAGAATGTGATAAATGACAAATCATCTGATTGGAATTATTCAGTGAAATATGTCAAATAGGAATAAAACAGATGTTTGAAGATATCAAATAAATTCTAAAGAGCTAAGACTTTCAATAATATATTTGGTCAGAGCGCGCAAAAATACTACTATAAGAGGAAACATTTAGATAAACATTGAAAGTGCCCGATGCCAACCTTTTATTTGTTAGTGAGCATTGGAATATCTGCATGAATCGCTAACTTCAGAAAGATTTTGATTGAGTCAATGCATCGTTTACTACAGAAAGGAAACTTGGTCGCACAATAACACAGACGCGGCAGTTTATTAAATTTTTCGTTTACTGTAGTTGGAGATCTAGTACGATCGTCTCTGTCTGGAGTAAATGATGTTTTGATGGCGCCAGGAGACAATTTATCGAACTACGCCCTGTTGTTGGACAGTTTGAGCTCAACCTCTATATGTTGTCGTTATTGTTACAATGTTTTGCTCTAACCTTACTGTATTAGTTTTCTTGTAATTTAATAAAATGAGTAGCTCTGAGGGCGAAGAAACAGAGGTTAAAAGGAATAAAATTTACTCCAAATTCACTCAAAATGCTGAAACACATATCACAATTAGCTCAAACATAATAACGTAAAGGTGTTCTCACTAATGATCTCTTTCTGGGCAAAATCAGGCGTGTAACGCAAATCCTGAAAACTTTGCTGCAGTGAAGAAAAGTCTAAATTTAAAAGAAGGGGCATTTAAAAGGATACATTTCTAAAGTAAGATTTTGTTTTAATAATGTATCCTCAACTTCTTTTCACATTTACTCCTTATTTTGGAAACAAACAATACTATAACTACAGCACTGTTTTCTGTAAAAGTAGCTAATCTAACAGAAAATGAGTGAATAACTGTTTTGAGGTATTTCCCCTAGGTTTAATAGCATTTGCAATTATTATCGGTAAGTCCTTCGTGCCGTACGTAATTGCAAAACATACAAAGTTTAATTCCCTAACTAAATCACTGCACATAAGCTTGCGTGTATGAACGAAGAAGGGAAACTTGTGTGACATGTTATATTTGTATGGGTGTTTCCTTTGGGCGCGGCGAGACATGGAGAAAGGGGTGTGACGTGTACCTCATCTTAGCTTGCACTTGCTTCCTGGGTCAGGCCGCAGACTCATTTATACCACCTGTCAGCGCCAAGATGCCTCTTAATGCATCGCCCGTAAAACGGTGAATGTGATAAGAGCGATATAGTCATTCTCGGCACCTGTTTGGCCCGGAGGCTACGTCGGATATTCCGTTGGATGCCTCTCGGCGTCTACATTTCTAAAGGAAGTGTTATAATAGCTGGAAACCCTTTCTTATGACTCCTGCACACGTAATGTTCAGTTGCTTGGCACTGATACTGTTGAAGCAGGATATCTGATTGCATAACTAACCAGCAGCAAATCGGAGTTTTCACTCGCAATTCGATTCATTTCATTCCAAAGTTGCACATTCTGGAACACATCTGGACAGTTTCTAACGCGTGTTTATCATTATCAATTGTTTTGTTCTATTTCTTTCTCTTTTTCCTATTCAAGTTTCGAGACTTGATACAAAGTTATTCCTCCATTTACCGTCTCCATTTCCTTTGATATCATCATATAACCTCCGCCTATGCTCTATGTTGTCACAAAAAGCCATATTTGCATAGAACATTTTGGAAGCGGATGAAACCATTTAACTTTTGTTGTGGATTTTCTGCTAAAACGCGCTCCTTCATTTAAATTTCTGGCTGTGTGAGACTGTCCTTAGAATTGAGAGTATGACAAGAGGATTTTCAAGAAAATCCTCCCACCCCAAGTACCTTTTAAATGGAACCTTTTATGAAAATTTTTATTTTCTAAAAAATGGCTCTAACGATTTGATTAAAATACCACACATGAAGGATATTTACATGACAAATAAAATGTATATCTTGAATTTTCTGGGAATAACCTGTGAGTCCACTTCATCTGAAGGAAATTTTGTATAATATTGTATAACTGGTAAACGTTAAGCGACAGACAAAGCCATACTACATAAAATTGTAAATCTCTTTAAAATACACAATTTATTTCAAATAAGTTTTGTTGTGCTATAAGTCGTTTCTGAGGTATCCGTTATTAAAGGTTCGAATTGTTCATTACTTGGTCATTCTCGTAAAGTGCTTTCAACGTTTAGTTGTTTTTCGCGATTGCATGAAAATATTGCGGAATTTTAAGTCAGTATATAACGCCCATTTCTTAAACGTTTGCTGTCGCTGTTCTCTTGTAATTTCTCAATGAAATGTGTAATATAGCTATTACTGCAAAGACTTATTTTGTGAATTAAAGCGTAGCAGCTAGATAAATAAGCTTGAGTAAGAATAATTTGTATACTCACTAATAAACGATAGAGGGTAGAGAAAGTCATGTGAATACATCATATCAGATACTTTTTCACATTTTGATGTAAAATTTGGAAGTCACCGAGGAGTTTAATCAAGCAACAACTTAAATATATGAATAACCTGGAATGTAATAAACTGTGAAGGTAAAGCCTTACACTGATACTACTTTATGCACAAAGTACAGAAAATTCAAGTCACATTAAAACTTTAATCATAGCAAATCGATTAATATTCTAACTTCAAACTAAAACTGATTCTGCAATTAATGGGTCTGTTTCTTTATTTTTATTTTGCGTAAAAATATTTACAATTTTAATATATATATATATATATATATAGTGTTGTGAAAGGGATATTGAAGCATTAAACATTTGTTTACAGTTGTTCTTATACTATTATAATGTAAACATTATCTTGCCGTTTGAAACCTTTTACAGCATTAAGCATTTTAAACAATAGTGGAAATAGAATTCATAACGTCAGCTATGCAAAACAATCAGAAATCATGTTATGGCCGTTTTGAAATCTAACCTATGAAGGTGTTTCTGTTTTAATAGATTACACTCAACAATAGTTCTTGCGGCTTACCCAACACGCCTATAGTAAGGAACATTTCCTCCAGAAAGGAATTTGAAGGATTTCAAGAACTGACTAAGTATTGCTGTGGAAAAACCAATCACAAGAAAAGATTTTGCACTCTAGATAAAGCTAATTTTAGCGTTGTTTTCTAAAAAATATGTTTCGCTATTCGGCAAATGTTCTTGTTAATTTTTATTCCAGCAATACCTGCAAAATGTGGCGTTTCAAATATTAGTGATTTTCTAAATGCCCTATTTAAGTTTTAACCCGATGTTTTTAAATACTCTAAACCTTGCACTATTCCCCAGAAGTTTCCTAATATGGTTGTACTTAGTATTTAAATAACTTAATTCAATAAACTATTTAAAATCACTATTAAATATATTTTATAAAATGTATATCTTGAATTTTCTGGGAATAGTCTATGAACTCCGCTTTACACTTACTGAATCAAAGGTAACTTGAAAACTCAAGGGAGAGGCAAAGACTTGATACAGAAAAAACGCATATCTAAAAGTAATTCACAATTTGTTCGAGATACATTTCTATTTTAGCCATATCAACAATTTCTTTTAAATATTACATGCTGTATGTTTGCATTTTCCCAAGTGCAGGTAAATGTGGCGAAGAACGTTTACAGCTGTGCAGTCCTTTTTTGTCTTATCATAGAGGCTTGATGACAAAACAACTTAAATCAGTTAAGTTCCTGTAAATTTTGCATCTCTGTGGTGGTAGTTGTAGTTATACGGGTAGTATCTTTTGAGGTAGTGACAGTATTAATAATGATAGGAGCAATATACACTGGTGTGCAAAAACCAAAGGACGAGATGGGAAAGTAACATAACAAATGAACTATTTGGTGGAAGCAGATATAGATGCGGGAGCATGTTGCCAGGTCTCTCACACAGAAAGCTGGACGTCATATGGCGTGAGTGTAGGAGCCTACAGTGCCAAATGGGTCTGACCCCACAACACGGGGCAGTTGACGAAACAGGACAAGACGGTGTGTGCCAATTAGCGAGCTAGTGCGCTGTAGTGGTGTTCTTCATTGCAACATGGCCCGTAGACACCATTTTGATGACTGCACACGGGGAAGAATCATCAGGAAATGGAAGAAGGGCGAAGTGTGACGAGTGTTGCTCAGGAGTTTGGAATTGCTAATAGCATTGTTTCACATGTATGGGGAACCTTCCAAACCACAGGCACTGCTGTCCCAAAGAGAGGTGGTGGTCGACCACTCTCAACTACAGCAGCAGATGACCGCTACATTGTGCAACAGGCAAGAAGGGATTCACTCCAAACAGCGGTTGCAATTGCAACCACATTTAACAGGACAGCTAAGCACGCAATCTCACGATACACAGTGGCACGGCGACCACACAGAGGTGGTCTCTTTGTCCGACGGCCAGTACGTGGTGTAACATTGATATCTGCACATCGGCGGCACGGTTTGCGATGGTTCCAAGAGCATCAAAATTGGTCCAACGAGGAACGGGGTCGCGTGCTCTTCTCGGATGAGAGCAGATTCAGTCTAAGTAGTGATTCTCGACATACCCTCATCTGGCGAGAGGAGGGAACACGTAATGAACCCAGGAACATCCTTGAACATGATCGTTTTGGTGGTCCGGGTGTTAGGGTTTGGGGAGTCATAATGTTGCATGGGCGCACGGTACGCTCACTGGTCAACGTTATTGTGATACTGTCTCTAGCCCTAATTGAGCCTGCACGCCGTAAAATGCGGGTATACGAGTACTAACAAATAACAACAGAGCAGCTCCTTCCCACTCCCCAACCTTACCTCTTTTGTAAACAGAGCTATCAGTCTTGTCTCTAGTATCTCAAAAAGATTTTAATTGCAATAGTGCTCATTTATGATCATAAATGTAGTTTAATTAAAAGAATGACATTTAAGTATTGGGGGAGTCCATTTTATTTGTAATTAACATAAAATATCTACCCGTTGGAGTACATTCCACAAAAGATGTATTAATTCTTGTTGTACAGAACTCTTCCACAATAATTACTGCTACAGTTAATATTACCTAAATAAAGTTTGTGTCATAGCTATTCTGTTAGCTTTACCTTGTTTGTTTCTGTTTGTACATAGACAAGTAGTATAAATATATTAAATTTTGTTCTATTATACTTATGGTCTTAAAGTCGCAGACACGTAATAATGAATACTTTATTTGTAGTAAGTAATGCCGTAGTATTACCAACACTAAGTAATATCGAGAACTATAGTTAAACATATGGACACTATGCTGGATTGCAAATAGAAACTGTGTTATTGGGAATAATAAAGATAATTTCATATAATTCCATTGTTTAATCCAACACTGTTAATTTTAAAACCAATCATTTCCGCGTCCATCCTTACCTAATGTGATAAGACGTTGTTCAAGACAATTAATTTTATTTCGATGCAGCAAAATCATACGAGAAGTTTTTAATTCCCTAAATACTATCTTTATAGATGTTATTTCTATAGGTTTGTTTTTATTATAGAAACAACAAATTTTTTAAAGCGCACACAAAACTGCAAGCCGTCCTATATGATCCAAGTGGTTAATAGACTTAAAACTACAAAAATAAATAATTGTAATTTATTATAAAGAAAAACGCATTAATCCAGATAATAGATTATGTTTGAGCGATAAATTGGGTATCTAATGCCCAATGATTTGGGTATATAATAGTCTTGTAATTAAAGGAATCGTTGTATTTTATAAAAGAATGCAACGGTTTTATAAATCACCACCTCCACATTTTGCTACCACCAATAAAATATCTAGTTTTACTGTGCATATCTGCTCTTGAATATAGTATTGTATTAGTGCCTCATTCTGATGAACTACGACTCCACGCAATTGTATTACAAATGGGACGCACCAGAGAGTGGTAGCATTATGGTTGCTTGCGCGCGACCGAGACTTTACCGTATTGTTCGGTTTCATGCTCTCGGCTAAATCTGTCCCGGCTGCCCTATATGGCAACCGAAGGAGGCCCGGTGAGTCACGGTCAGTCATTTTCATGAGAATGCAGACCTCGACTACTTACCTCATTCCAGACCGAGCGAGATGGCTCCGCGAAAACGTGCTAGGTTCGCATTCGGGAGGTATCGGGTCGATTTTCGTCGACCGCCCACTCTGACCTTGGATATTCGTTGTTTTCCCTGGATGGTAGGTAATTGCTTGGTGGTTTCTCATCTACTACGATTTCCTTTCCATCATTTCCCTTTCACTCTGCTTTCTTCTCTTCTTTCAGGTATACTTATAGGTTTCGTGGCGTATGGCGCTGCCGAACACATGACACTAATGCTTGCTCCAAGACTAGTCCTCATAGACACTAGAAGGCTGATTGTTTAACTGGACGTTTATTGCCTTCTCTAGGCAGTTCCAGCAGTGGGATCGGTCTTCGAGCCTGGAACAGTTAGAGACTTCCGCGTGTCTCTGTGGTCTGTCTTCCTGTAGGCCTATAGCCTCTTGAGTTCCTTCACTTCATTATTTTCTCCTAGGGGGTGGTAGTTACAATAGATCTATGCAGGTCCCAGTGCTCGAGGTGCCCCCCTCCGATATATATGCTATAACCTATACCTCGTCCCAAAAGCTGAACAGAGGGTACACTTCAATTTTAAGTAGGTAAGTGGTGTAAGGTGTGTACCATTAAATTAATCAAGAATAATTGAATGAAATTGAGTTTTATTAATGGGCGCTCTTTAATTACTATGGTCCTTTGCGTCTCGTTTTATATTGGGCGTGAAAGACCGGAAATTTTGCTCAGAAGCCTCCTTATTAGGCTTGAGATTCTTTTACGCTCCGTAAATCTACGACACGGGACCACTGACTTTACTTCCTTCCGAAGAAAGCCATGCTAAGAATTTTTACGCCCGAAAAAATCTATCGCCCTCCACCGCGTTTGAACCCGAACTTGGGAACTAGAGGCTAGCATGGTACTCCAATCAAGGGTGCTTTCCTACTACCAGGGCCATATAGTTTTAATTGTATTATTATTATTATTATTATTATTGCTGTTTGTTGTTACTATTAGTACTGTTATCTAAATTCCTATGTATCAAAATACATAGTTACTGAAATCGATAAACTAATCGAAACAATGACCTCCTTGTAAACAATTTCCCACTACTGAATTCTGCGGCAGTCACCTCCTCCTGTCCGTTGCTCGTAGGCTTACCTTGATGCATCTCCCATGTTGGTTCCAGAAGTTCGTAGTGTGCTGGTTCTCTGCAATTTTATCCTCGGCTAGCTGCAGTAAGTTTCTTTAAACTATATGGGAGCATGGACTTATCCTTGGTAAAGGAAGCGTCGATCTCGGGTGGTGATATAAGAAGACATAGACGTGCTTTGGTTATGAAAAGATGACACTGCCGTTTCTTTTTATTTAACTAACCCACGTAGTATACAACACTGGTATTGCCCGCCGTTAAAATATTGTCCACCGCTGTTAAAACGCGGCGCGGATATGACACGAAGTTTAAATATGCTTATTATCTCTTTACGAGTAGCGGTTCTTAGGTGTGTTTCTAAAACTGTCTTTATTCCCTTTTTGGCGCGATATCTCACACATCCTGCAGCATCTCTCCCTGACCACACATGACAAAATGCCAAACTGAAATGAAATGCCAAACTGCCCCTCATTTGTTCCTAGCAGATCCATTTATAGTCGCAGGCTTCTGGGGCTGCTTCCTTTCCTATTGGTCCATTTTTTAGCGCCACTCGACGCGTCTCACTATTTCGTATAAACTTCCAGGGATTTCACTGGTCCAAGTTTAATATAAATCGCGGCTTTTCCTAAATTTACCGTTAAGCTATCTGTCTCTATCACTTGGTCACGGCGAATTATCAAATAAAGGGACAAAAGCGCTACACCCTCGCTGTAGGAATAATGGCCCTGGGACCAGAGAGACGTCATAAACTAGATTTTCTGCCTTCGAAGGCACTATTCCTGTAGCTATACATTTCGTCGTGGACAGTATTTTAACATAGCGCTTAAATTATTTACATTAAACCATTTATAACTCTTCTAATATTAGTAACCTAGATACATACATAACGTTAAATCACCCTTCTTAAACTATACAAGCAGTATAAGAAAAAGATATGTACATAGTATGATTTAGCATCAATAAAAATTAATTAATAAATTATCTATCTCGGGCTCGGCCTAGAGTTGCCGTTTCAATTCGGTTGTTCGAGGTATGTCAAACCAAAAGAACAACCTTTGCAGCTGCATAGGTATCCATATGCGCTGGCGGTAGTAATTTTGAACTTTCCTTAATGCCTAGAAGAAACGTATATTATGGCTGTGCACATCTGAAGGGTACGTGCAGACTTTTATTACGGATTGTGAGCACTAAAATCTAGTATAAAGCAAAATACGCTGCTGGAATGCTCATTTACATGCGCATTAGTAAAAGTTTTCCAATCTTTTTTAAAAAAATCCATTTTTACCTTCTTTGCCACGTACACAATTGGTAGAGAAGGTATTGCATTCCACTGAAAACTCGATATTGAGATTTCACCTAAAATATATGTTTTGAAGCCGCATGAATCCAAAATAGCATTTCTTTTTAGAAAAAAAGCTTGTGTGCGTCTGTGAACAGCATAACTTAAGTACCAAGATGGGTACTTAAGTTGAGTATCTGCAAAAGATGCGACACAAAGGTTTTCAAGAAAATTCCACTAACTCAAAATACCCTTTAAATGGAATATTTTTCGAAACTTGTGATTTCCTGAAAAATGTCTTTAAAGATCGCCAATAAAATACCTGTATTAAACATACTTATATGACAGATTATACATATGTATATATATATATATATATATATATATATAATTTTCTGGGAATAGCGTAGAAGTACGCTTCATTTGTAGGGAATTCTGCATAACCCCGTATAACTGGTAAACGTTAAACAATCGAAAACGTACTACACAAAAACATTTATATATCTTTTATAATGTACGTATTTTTTGTGGTATCAGCCACTTCCGAGATATCCGTTATTAATGGTTCGAATTGCTCAATACTTAGCCACTCCTTTCAAGTACTAGTTGTTTCTCGCGATGCCATGAAAAGAGATTTAAGACCAGCGTATAGTGCTCAGGTCTAAAACATTTGATTGTCCTTTTGTATCTATGGCAAAATTGTAATGCACCTTTATCCGGAAAGGTTTATCTCGATAAAAATGAAGTAGATAGGAAAATAACCTTTCGTAACAATAATTTTTAAACCCACTAATAAGTGATAGTGGGTAGAAAGAGTCATGTGAATTTAACCAATCAGAAGCTTTATTTTTGTGCTTATAAAACAGCCTGAACCTTAATGATTCTCTACCTTGGCCCGAGGCGCATTTAAATGCCTTGACGTGACCATTTCCATAGGAATCTGTAATGGAATTTGCCCAGAAGCTTCGCCATAATTCTTAACAGTTGAGCTGCTTTGATTCAAAGAAAGCGTTATAAACAGTAAACAATTTCACTTACAAATATATCACACGTAAATAGAGCATAGTGTGTGTAAAGTGTTTACACACTGAAGCATTATATTGAACTTTCGCTAAATAGAATAAGTTATCTGCAAAATAAGTTTAATTTTTCAGCATGAAACATTCATGAGCTAATTTTGCACGCTGTAATTATGACACGCTTTGTGACTCCGTGCATCTGCGGATACACTCCCATTGAGCAAGAGCATTGTTCATAACGGTGTGAAGAAGGGCGTTGTTGTCTCGAGTTGTTATGTATTATATAATCTTGTCAAGGTAGTAAATAATAGGAATAGGATTTACGGTTGATTTGCAGATGAAGAAACTTAAAAGTCTCTGGTGTATAACACTCGCAGTTGCTTTATCCTTATTGATTCATTGGAATTGTATGTTAGGTAACATACACTGTAACTGTTGGGGACTGGATAAATGATACTGACGAACGGCGAGGACCCCCGAAACCGGGGCAGAGCACCGCACGCAGGTCAGCCGGCTATTGTGCTTCTGCCGTGAGCCCTGGGAGGTAGGGATGAGGCAAGAACCCAAAGGGCGACCAGATCTGGATGGCAACGGATGCAAGCACAAATAGGGCGCTTCTAACGTCACCCGAGCCCACTGTATTGGACCCCGAGCCTTCGGGGGTCCTCCGAAGAAGCTACCGCCCCAGAGCAGCCAGAGGCGGGTTCTTCCGAGTAGTACTGGACGACGTCATGATGAAACTTCCATAAGCCTACAGCTACCGACCAGCCATAACCCGCCGAACACCGTCGCCTGGTCCTACAACCCTATAACAGATGACAACAAAGATGATGGGTACAAGAAATGGGGGGGCAGTTGAGTCGTGGTAGGAGATGGACCACGTCATCATTTGCCTACCGACCAGGGGAAACCACGAAAAATCCATGGGCCAGGGTGGACGGTCGCCGGGGATCGAACCGGGGTCCTCCCGAATGTAAGTAGCACACGTTACCGTGGCGCAAACCGCTTGGTGCCGAGAATTAGGACAACAATCATTTGCTCACAAAACAATAGATATACAAAACTGCGAAATTTATGTCCCCGTTCTAAACTGAATGAAACTGAAGAAAATTACAAATTGATAGCATGAAATAGCGTGTTACGTATTAACCATGGTCGCTTTGCACGCTACATTTTATATCTTTCCTGTATCCGCAAAGGTTGTCTACAGTCGGAAGGATTTCCTTTCAATCAGTTATATCAACAGTCATCTTTTCATTATTTATCAGTAATTATACCTTGAATAAATTGAAATGTGATTATTTTTCTTGATTCAGACTTATATCAACTTATGTTTTACATAAAATTAGTTTTATTGCTTTTTATATGTTATTGTTTAAATAAACTAACAATTCTTGGACTAATTGAAATTCTATAGAATAAATTAGTAAAGATGGTTTGGGATAAGTAAAATTGGCCACTGAGAAGTCAAATTTTTCTCCAGTGCCGTTTAGAATAAGTTTTTCTATACTAAAAGAGATTCTGCCGTGTGCAAAAATGTAAAACGTTAAAACTAAGAGCTAATGTGTGCCACTCTCGGAAGTTCTGAGGACGGAAACCACTGCCGATGTTGCGGTAGTGAGATCGAAACTGCTGACCACATCTTTTTAATTAGATATTGGGAAATATCATCCATAATAGCTTTCGATCAATAATGGTCACTGCTTTAAGAAAACAGCATTTTAGCGTGTATGAAAAAGTACAGGGATTGCCTTCTGAGTGGTCCTATTACACAGTGGACGTCATCCAGCTTATTAGAATAATACCTCATGAAATTATGTCTTTGATTCATAAACAAACATGCCGCATTAACCTACTCTTCTTCACTATAAGGAAAAAAATAAAACCTGATGTGTTACATTTACATGACTTTCTACATCCTCAGCACTTATTAGTGGGTATAAAATTATTCTTATCAAAGTTTATTTTCCTATTTTCTTCATTTTAATCGAGATAAAATTTTCCGGAAATGGTTACATTACATGTTTCGTTATAGTAGTTATAAAGAGAATACAGATAGTTAAATGTTTACGATCTGGAATTTATGTGTTGGCCTTAAAATTCCTTAAAATTCACGGGTCTCAAAACATGTATTTTTGTGAACTCTTGATATCGAATTTTCGGGTCAAATGAAATACCTTCTCTACTTACTAGGTACGTGGTAGAGGAAGTAATAATGTAACATTCACTGAGTCATACAGGAGACAAGAAACAAGAGACATCATTACTTGCCTCTGTAACAGTTTCTCCTAACAGTATGGCATTTCATTCTATCTGATGACAATGACCATTAGTGCTATAAAAGAATATCTTGCCATTCTTGTAGAGTGCCCAAGACCAACACCAATTACAATATTTTATTTCCTTATTTTATACCTTGTCAGTAGGCAGAGGGGTTTTCGTAAGTAAACGGAGTAATATATTACTACACGGGATAATATACGCTCCTGCCCAAACCAATACAGGGCTTCTTTGCGACTGCTCTATTTGTATGATACAGTATTTATTCACTCACTGGAGAACTGTGGCAATATGTCTAAAGTAAACAAGAGTTCATGCATATAAAACATCAGCACAACAAGTCTTTTGTAGCGGATTTTGGCATGGAACACTTCACCACAAATGGTGAAACCATAAGATGTAACATTTGAATTCAAAGAACATTTAAAACATCATGTTAAACAACCTGCAATTCAATGAAACACAAGGAACATGCAACATGATTAGGAAGGAACAACGAGGAAAGTGGATTTTCAACCTCTTCAGCTCCAAACTATGGATAGGAATTTTTCGAAAATCTGTGTCATATGCCAATAAGAATGTATATAGCTTTTAAATGTTACAGCTTTCGTACTTTCGATGTAAAAGAGAACAGAATGTAACTCAGATTTCTGTATATTAGTGCCTTAATTACATCATGAAGTTACTTTATTGCCTTCTATCAATAGTTAAACATAGTTGTTTTGGTTTGCTTCTAATACTCCTTAGTTCTGGTCTATCTGCTATTGAAATAGGATGTATGCCTTCAAACTCTGCATCATATTTGTTTACAGGGAAAACTGCAAGGTCACAAGTTCTTCCATTCTCTCGCCACCATGCCTCGGGGGGTTCCTAACTTGATGATTTACTTACTAAAATCCCTCTGCCTGCTTACCACATTGCTTCATTCTTTATTTAGTATTTACAATTTCTTATGTATTTGCTTATCTTGTATGCCTTGTTTTGTGGGCAACCGTTTCTATATTCTTGTTCGTGAGTTTCTGTTCCAAAGAATCGCAGCTCTCTTGCACTATAATTATAAGTATAGCGCACCGAAACAACGGGGAAGTGATCATTACCTCATACCATTTGGTTGTTTAAAAAGCTCAGATTCAATTAAGGAATGCACAGTATTATTATTACTACTACTATTATTATTATTATTATTATTATTATTATTATTATTATTATTATTATACATTAACTATGTCTTGGTATAAAATTCTCACCTACGTGAATTCTCGAGTAGACCTGTGTAACCAATGTTTGATATGATAAATATTTCGAGACCCAAGGTCATGAATTTGAATGCGCATTTAAATTTTCAAGGGGAAATTGCCACTTTTTACGAGTTGTATTTAGTGAGAAAATTATAATGGAAGAATGTACTATTTTGAATTAACTCCTGTTTCATAATTTACATGATCATAATCATCAAGGCATTGGAATTACCTTAAATAGCAAGGCATACATAATTTTATCCGAAATTAAACCAGTGAAAATTTGCAGTTATAAAAACTAAAAGCACTGCCAGGTCAGACAAATGTGCGCTCTGTAAGCGATGAGATGATACGAAAACTAATGACAGTAGGAGCCAAAGAATGTCAGTATTAGTTCTTAAGCATAATGCTATAGATTATCAGTATAATTAAACTATTACTGGTCAATCCGGCAATGGACAAGTTGTTTGGTCGAAAGGTGCTCAATCCTTTTGTGCTCTAATTGCTTATTATAACCAATTTTCAGAACCGACTACTTTTGGTCATGAATCTTTATCCACATTATACCTCATGTATTAAAATTAATTCGTTTGTCTAGACTTCAAATTGAATACTTCTGGATCTATTTCATTAATGGTCGCACTCGATCTGCCTATTGGAAGCTAATGCTTATCCAAGGTGGGTTTTCTTTCTTATTACATTAAGCTGTTCATACTAATTGCTTCTATAGTATACTAGTTTTTCAGCTAAGCTGTTCATTTATAGTTTTGCATAGCGCATAGAAGGAGAGTGTGCGCTCTACCGAAGTTGCTGTAGTCCACCGCCTAGACGGCACCACTACTACTTGCGACGGAACGAAACCGTGCATGCGCTACTACGTATTATAAAACATCCGTAACTTAAGTTTTTGAAGTCTTCAGCTGCTATAAATCTTTGAATATTCCCGAGAAATTATGATGCCTTAGACAAAGTGATCTCCCTTACGAGGCTATCCAGAAAGTATCCTCCGTTCATGCATAACACGAGAAGTAGTGGAGTTAGCGCCGCCATTTCGACATCAGCATGCGTAGTGGCTCAGTACACTTCCAGCTGTGCAGGGTGGAGCATCGTACTGTCGCGTGTTTGCTAGTTATAACCTACAACATGAGCGCCGAAATAACAAATCCCGCCAAGTCTGAGGTGTGAAGTGCGTGTGAAGTGTGAAAAGGTTAAGAAAAGTAATCCGAAATAAGCGCCGTTGCCTTCTGACATCTGGTGTTGTGTTTTTGCATGACAACGCTCGCTCTCACACAGCAAAACACACAAATAAGCTTTTGGGCAAGTTCAAATGGGACGCTTTTGATCATTCCCTGTACCGCCCGGACTTGGCCCCTGGTGCTTTCCATCTGTTCCCGGACATGAAAAAATGGCTTGCAGATCAGCGGTTTGGCAATGAAGAAGAGCTTCAAAACGCCGTGACAGGCTGGCTTAGTTCCAGGAGGCAGAGTTTTATGCAGAGGGTATTTAAAAAACTGTGAATAGGTATGACAAGTGCTTGACTCTGTTTGGGGACTATGTAGATGTGGTTTTCAGATGTATATAGTAAAGTTTTATATTTATTTAAAAACGGAGGTTACTTTCTGGACAGCCCTCGTATTTCTTTAGTGGTGAAAAAATCTGCTTTTCAACCAATTAAATAAAAGTTTAGGTAGAGGGCACATAAAAAGCTCTTCACAGCAAACTAACTGCGGCCACTTCACTTGAATTGCAGTTAAGCATCCAGACATTCTAAAAATATATTACCCCACAAACTGTTTCCACAGAATAGATTTTGTCATTCTCCCTAGTCTAGGGGTACCATGCTGGCCTCTAGTTCCTGAGGTCGCCGGTTCAAAACCAGCGGAGGGCGATGGATTTCTGTGGGCGTAAAACTCCTTAGCATGGCTTCCTTCGGAAGGGAAGTAAAGCCGGTGGTCCCGTGTCGTAGATTACGGCACATGAAACAATCTCAAGCCTGATATAGAGGCATCTGAGCAAAATTTGCGGTCTTTCATGCCCAGTATAGAATGGGACGCTAAGGACCTTGTAGTTAAAGAGCACTCGTAAATAAAACTCAATTTCATTTACAGGATAGCTTTCCAGAGACAAACTTTTCCACACATAATACAATACCCTAAACATTGCAACGTGAGATATGACTGACTCTTGCCAGAATTGAATTATTAATTAGGTATTTTCGGTTGATCTGGGGTGGAGAAGAGTAAAACTCGCCTTACACGTTGTTATTTTTAATGTAAGTCGTACAACGTATTCCGCTAAACAGTAAACCAAACGTTATTTTCCAGCACTAATTTCAGTTACATTCAGCACATCGTCTGGAATATGAATTTCGCTGCCAACAATTTAAATGTTGTCTTCAATTTGTGTATTTATTGCATTTTTTTATTTCCAGTTAATATTCTTTAAGAGAATGCTATTTGTTTACAAAGGAGGTGACAGGAAGTTGAGATTATATTCACAATTTCCACCTTTACTCGTATATAAAATAAGCTTTGCAAGTATGTAGATAAATTGAAGCATGTGTAGGTGCAGAAAGTCAACAGTGGATGGATGATCACCACAAATGTATTTGTGTTAAAATGCATTTCCCTAGTTCAATTTCACCGAAAATTAGTATTTCAGGATTTCGTTCTGTTCCTTTTCGATTAAAAATGTCTCCTACTGCAATTGTAGCATGGTAGGACATGCCACAAGGACATTTAAGGAGCTTTACTAATTTCCTTAAGTGAGCTTCCGAGGGCAGTGGAAGTAAATTATTCGTAAGGCTGCCTGTAACTCTTAGTATTTATTTTCAAAAGTAGATAATCCAGGGTAAATTCTTCATAACTTATCCATCTTTTTAACATTGACCAAATTAACATCGTGTCTACCACAATCTTCTGTTTTTTGTGCTAAGAGATGCAAACCGTAAACCATCTTGAATGCGTTAAAACGGTGTTTAATTTTGTATTGACAATGTTATCTCTAGAAAATTTATTTTAGCTTTGGCGATTTTAAATTTTATAGTGTCCTAGGATAGGGCAGGACTAAAAACGGAGGGGGACTTAGCGCCTCGAATTACGCAGATCTTTTGTGCTTAGGCCCCGAACGGGGCGCCCCCGGAGGAGGAATAAGGTGAGGAGGGACAGAAGGTGGTGGGACCAGGAAACACGACAGGCAGAGGACGGGTCTCTACCCTTACAGAGTTGAACTCCCTAGGTGCTGGCTGGTGCAGCCGACGCCCCTTCCCGTGGGCTTACACTCCCCTGGGGGGCGGAACCAGGAGAGCGCTCGCAGTCAGGGGGGATGACGGTTTCCTCAGAGCATCCTTTTCCCCTGCCATGCACATGTCGAGATCTCCCGCCGGCACTTGCAACCCTGAAGAAAACTAAGCAGATGAAAGGTGAAGTGAAATGAGAGTGGAGATGAAATGGAGGTACAGGAAGTTGAGAAGGATGTAATTATTCTTCCCAGCATTCGCCTGGCGACTCGCGGAAACCCGAAAAAAGCCATAGGTAAGGAAGGTCGGCCTTGGGAATCGAACCTACGACCTCCGGAATGCGGACCACAGACGGAATCGCCTGAACCATCCCTCTCGATGTATTGTATCCTAATCAAATTTCTTTTCTGCTTCTTAATTTATTCAACAGAGCGATCATCTCCATGGCATCCGTTTAAGTTCTCAGGTTCAATGTGTTGCTACAAGTAGGCTCATTTGCACTGCTGACTCATTTATAGAAGTAATATTGTTAAAGCCAATCTTGTCAATCACCAATGCGTGTCTTTTCACGGGTGACTTGGCCTTTGAAAAGTACTTGCACAAATTAGGAAACATGCGGAACCTTATCTGGCTTTAGTTTTCATATTTGCCTTGGTATTTTTACTGTTTCTTCGTTTATTACACAGGCTTTTGTTAAACAGTCAATAGAAAAGTGAATGTCACACGCAGTAGTTATGAGTAAGTTTCCTGACTTTCCTCTGGATGGCCTTTTCCATTTTAAGACAACACTCTCTTTGGGTGGTTTAAAGAAGTGTCTCGTTCCTATAGAACAAAGGTGGTGAAAACGCCTTCCTTCCGCGAGTAACCAAATATTCAACACGCACTGCATCACTCAGCAGCACGTGAAAAATAAAGGGACAGTTACAGAGAGGGAACGGCGCCTACGAGTCAAAATGTCTCGCGAGTCCCGTTTACGCCACCTCTGCTGTAGACTGACCGGATAGCGAAACCTGCAGCCGGGTGCGAAACCTGTGTGCATCTTGCATTCTTTATGCACTACACTCGCACAAATAATAGTTATGTAGACGCTTAGCGTATATCACAGCCTGCACTAAGTAACAGAGAAGCAATCGGCAGACAGTAAGCTGCCTGACATTTGTCACAGAGGTAAGAATTTACTTAATTGCAGATTATAAAGTAATAAAATGCTTACTAATAATAGCTAAACCAGCATAGTGGATGTGCTGCCACTGCTTCGCGTGAACACCGCGTTCTTCGCTTAGCTTACGAGGCAAACGGGATAGATCACACTACTTCTATGCCCTATTATTATACACAGAAGCCCACGATATTTATTTCTTATCGACTTGTATTGCGGTGGAGGTTCGGAGCTTCATTTCTGTTAAATTTGCTAAAAAATAAAAAATGAAATGAAATTTTATTTATGGACGCTTTTTAACTGCTGCGGTCCTTAGCGTTCCATTCTATATTGGGCATGAAAGACCGGTAATTTTGCTCAGAGGCCTCTTTATCAGGCTTGAGGTTTTTTTGCGTGCCGTAAATCTACGACACGAGACACTGGCTTTACTTCCGTAGGAAGCCACCTAAGGATTTTTACTCTAGAAAAAATCCATCGCCCTCCGCGGTGCTTGAACCCGCGACCTAAATTTGCTCAAGAACCATGTTTATCACCATTCTTTGTTTTTCCTCTAAATATCTCTTTGATCTGCAATGACAAAATCGTTGTTTTGTTCGGGAAACTTTTAAGTTATATTACTATAATGAATTATTTAGTTTTCTGAAAAGTCGAATTAGATTGATTGCAAAAAGGGGATTAGACAGATGGACTCATTTTGACTTTTCTCTTTCTCTTCTTTTCTTCCGTTTTATCAAGAACTTAAACATCAGAAACTCACTGAGGGCATTATGTTTCTGTTTTAGAACTGTGGCAGGCTATCACAGAAGTAAAATGTGGAGAAAATATTCCACAATAAAATAATTTGCTCACGAGGGTTAAACATCGTATAATTGCCAATGAAAAAACGCAGTTACAACCTTTCAAAATACATATTTTTTATTTGTTTTTGTTGTTTTCATAATTTTTCATGATATTCCTTTGTTTTGCTTTTACAGAGGCGAAGGTAAACACACGCAACATTCGTTCCCAAGGCGGGACTGATATCCGCGATGGAATTGCAAAACCAAACGCCCTAGAGACCATGACCACGGAGATAGACATATTTTATGTAAGACTCATTTTTATATTTCATAAATCAATCCCCTATACAAATTAGGTAACTAAAAGTAGCACACCAAACACTTACAGTTCTATAATTCAAAATATTAGCAACATTGTAATTACATAGTTCCTCACATTGTCAATCGATTCAAAGTCTGTTTGCTCAAAGTGTAATAATTCGCATAATACTGAGGTGGCCATTTTTGTGATTAAAATCCTTTCTCCTTGGTGCAATTCAAACACAAAGCCACCTAAAATCCAGCAATATCGACAGAGCTTGGTCTTCCATTGTGTCATTTGACAAACCTTCATTTAATAGAACGATAAACCAAAGTGGAAGCAATAAAGCGTGGAAAAAGAGCATATAATCACTGTTAATATAAGCGTTAATGAATCTATAGAAATAAAACAAAGAAACACAATAGTTTCTACTGTGTAATACTGTACAAAAGGGATTTAACAATGATGCATAGTTATGGAAAGTAATGAAAATCAAATTTTAATCATTCATTCTTTCTTTATGCCTCTACATATGCAGAAAATTTGCCGATCACAGCTGAAGCTTTTTGTCAACATTGGTAAGCATTTCTGTTCTGGGAAAGGATTATAGTACGACAAATATTTGTGCTGTGAATCAACATGTTTCAGTCATTTAAAGCTGAACTGTTTATTGTAGGGTTCTGGGATTCTTCCTCGTTTGAATGACTTTCCACAGTATTTTTACATTTTAAATAAAAATGGTGTGTAGAGTATGTGTGGCATAATGGTAGCATAAGCAACTATTTTATATAGGAAAGCCAGAATCTAACCATCAAGTCAAAGTGGGCGATTTCAGATAGCTGAACTGGTTTTTCTGTACCCAGCGTTATAAGATCGATTCCGTAATGCAGTGAATGCATCCATTAATTAAAAAGTTATGGTCAAGGACAGATCCTTCACGCAACGTAGTTTACTTAGTTCTTTACTGTTTTCTCCTTTCTTTCTGCATTTGAACCATTTATATTATAATTCATCTGGTATATTGTAGCGCGCTGGCTGACAGTAGGGCAAGGGATAGAATCAGATAATGGGGTCGACCGGTACCGGGAGCAGGGGTCCATGGTGAAATCTTGGAGAAGAGAAGGGTGTAAAATAAGGGGTTTGTATGAAAACAAAGGGTATATTGTTCAATATATTGAAGTGACGTTGGGGTGCCTCTGTAGAGGAGTCGCACGTGCAAGAACTTACACGTATTCACACATGCCTTACCTGCAGAATTCCGGCTGGGCTTGATGTGACACTAAGTGGAAAGCTAACTTATCGGATTGGGGCATCGGGGTCCTTTACAAACGTGGCCTCGGCGTCGTGGTATGTCGAAGAAAGAGATGATTGAAAGCGATATACGAGTGTACGTATTGAGGGCCCATATATACGTATCTGCAAGCTATGTAAGCAACCTGGTACCCTGGAAGCCGGTTCTTCCTACATTAGCACATCTTTCGACACTTTGTGAAATATGATTCGACTTCTCATTCATGATTCCTTCAAGTGCTGCTCAAAAGCAATTTATTCTTGACCGTGTACCACTAATTGCCTGCTTAGGCAGAAATTGATGCACTCAGAATTAATAAGAGTTAAATAATTATTTCTGTTAGAAGGTATATCTACACTTCCTTGTGTATATATACTTTATTTTAAAGCATACAGTTACGGACCTATATCAAATAATTAAAAATCTTATGGAAAATAATAAATCCATATACACGAGGGGGCAGATAGGAAGCAAGTGTTCCCCATATTAAATAAAAAGAAAACAATTAGGGCATATTAATAATGACAGAAAAGGAACATAAATAATAAATAACGTAAACATTTCAACAAAAATTATAAATCCATGTTAATCTTAAATAGCGGGAGTTAACGGGAAGTACTGTATAGAATATGGGAAAATAGTTAAAAATCTTGTTGAAGGGAAATTGTACCCAGATAACCACTTTCAGTAACTTAACTGTTATTGCAATAGAAATCCAGCTTAAATACCGAATACTTGGGTATTTATTTTCTTTCATATCAAACCCGAGATAGGAGCAGATAAGCATTAATATGTCGTCATAATCGTCTAGAAAAGAAGACTAAGGCCGCTGATAACGAGACAGCAGTCCCAACGCCCGGCATCGTATATTCTTAACGCTTATATTTCTATCTCCGGTTAAGGTGAGAGGTAGTTAACCTCTAGTTATTTCTAACTATCGGTTTAATGGAGTGCATCGTATTATGAACGCTAGCTAACGGTAGGCAGTTAATCTTAAGTTGTATAACAATTCCGTTATGTTGGTAATGCTTTCGTGCGCGATTTTGCGTCACTCAAGTGGAAACTTTCAGCATCAGATCTTCCAAATTATCAATCTCTGTAATTTTCGTTGAGACTGCGCACTGATTTTTAGAATTAGTATTATAAAATTATTATTAAAGGAATGCTCTGTCTTTGATTGGTTCAACATTGTATCATTGATATGGCTTTGTGTAGCTTGATAATAGACTAGCTGCAGTTAGAAATGTAATACAGCATACTTGCTATTTATACTGATTTGTGTAGGTTAGCTAGCAATAGGTACTTTTCTACATATATAGGTTTCTTTCCTACGTATATAAAAGTTATATGATTTAAAATAAAACATTTAAGATTACATAACTAACGGAGACTACATTTTATTTCTCAAACCTACATTACAATTTACGTTCTGAGACACAGCAGGTGAATCAGCCGCCCTTAATTTTCTGTAACCGTGCAACTTGCCTTCGTTGAAAGTATTTAAGATTTTCAAAACAATTTCTCTCTGCAGCTAAGACTATTGTGAAACCGTAATTATTGACGGGAATGTATACATAATAAAATAAATACGTGATAGTAAAATAAACAAATAATTGCAATAGATAATTTTCCTATATTAAATCAATGTATAATGTAAAAAGTCTGAATTGAAAAATTTCTCCGGAAAGGAAAAGGTAATTAGCAAGTCATGTTAAGAAAATCCATTAGCAACAGCGAGGAGCGAACGCTCTAGGCATAACGATTGCTGGAATGCACTTAGAGCTGTAGCTTAGTACGTTTCCAAAGTCATGTAGACCAGAATTCTGCAAAGGGAAAGAGTTCTCAGAACCAGGAGGTATACCATAGTAACAAGGTAACAAACGCACACGTAAGAATTGTAAGATTGGCTCCACGCAAGTAGTCTTGATGGGGTAGTTCTAAGGTAGGCAGAGCTTAGGTAACATAAGGACGTGCAATCTAATCAGAGACACATTCGCTGATGTACACATTCTCCACTCTAGATTCTTGTGACGGCTCGTGTTATTTTAAGCGCTCAGTGACGTGCTTGTGTGAGTAAGATTTAGTGGTCATTGCGAGGGGTCTTGCCGGTAAAATTTTAACGACTCACGGCAAGTTACGCTTCTAATTTCTGTTAGTGCGTAAACGGTTATTTCAAACCACAAAATTTATCAGTTGTTATAGTTTCGAGTGCTACGATTTATAATCAGTTGCATTCCTTATCTTCAAACGGTCGGCAGCTCGCTTCAATAGCTCAAGTATTAGATCACATTAAATTTCTCAGTCAATTTAAACTGGTGTTATCCTTCACATTACACTCACGTATACCCTATGAAAAACTCATAGCTTTACCTCTGTAGCAACTGGCGCACGAGACAACAGAGTGAGCTAGGAGATAACGACATCTGATCAGGTAAACCATACTGCTTCAAAATTGTCGCACCATCGAGCGGCTTTATTAATTCAAATAACGTGGTACTTTATCAGTTGTAAAATGTAATATTCGTTCATATACTTAACTGGTATTAACTTTGAAAATGCAAAGGAGCTTTTGAAAACTTAAAAAGCGATTGGTTGGCGTGAACCTGAGAACAGGGTTTTGAGCATTTTTGGAAGAGAGCTTTATTGTACTTTCGGATAAATGCTCCAACGTTTATGTGGTGGATTTAAAGTTGTATGGTTCAACCAGCGATCCATGAAAAATGCTTCTTTTATTTATTCCATCATGATCCTTATTATGTGAGGAAAGAGTCAATTCAAACACTAATTATGATTATGTTATTATTAATTCAGTGTAATATTTTCGGTGATGTAAAAGATAATGCTATTCTTTCTCAGTTGCAACTCGGAGACCGCCATAGATGCTAATCGTAAATATTTCTTATCTACTTACGTATAGGTTATACAACCGAGTGGGATACCTTGCGTACTGCCGCCTACCCTCGGGAGGAACGGATGAAATGGAGGAACCATAGGAAGTTATAGACATAGACAGGACACAGAGACACATGGAAGACCATAAAGTTCCAGGCTCGAAGATCCGTCCCATACTGGAGCGATGAACGAACCATCAATAAAGCAGTCCTCTAGTGTCCACGGGGAGCACTGTTTATTAAGAATACATTGTGTAATAAGTATCTAATAAGATTGTTATAAAATATCATATATGAATAATATTTGCAAAAAGTACTTATATATTATGAACAATTAATTACAAATTGTATTAATTATAAAGGAGAAAGAAGAAGAAAAATGAATAACGTCAAAAGGAATACACATTATAAAGAAAGGACGAAACACATTGCATTTGCAATATTTTAAACATTGTATGACGTAAAAATTAATGTGTTGAATTTTTTTCCCGATTTTTAATATTTTTTGTTTGATAGTAAATTGGTAAATAATATAATTATAAAAGTGGTGCAGTAATATATAAGTTGAATAATGGACTACCATAAATTGTATTTATTATTAATAATTATTGTGAAAGTCTTCTATGATAAAAAGTTCAGAAAAATGATACGAAAAAATATCTGAAATAATAAATAAGATTATTCCCCCACTCACATGACTTTCACTACTTTTGTACTACAAATTTTTAGAAACCCTTATTCTCCACATACTTCATACTAATCGAGATAAACATTTACAGGAACTATCTTATTGCTAATTTTCTTGAAGGTGCAAGGGGAATATAGTAGGCTCTAAGGAATAGTCAACTCTTTTAAGAGCTGGTTGCTATGTGGAGCATTCCATTCTATTTGCATGCCCAGACATAAAAAAGGGAATAATGAATTCCCATTTGAAAAAATATAACTATTGGAAGGTTCAAACAAATAACAAGGAATATCTCGGAAGTCGTTCACTAGACCAAAAAAAAATGTATGATATAAATTATGTTTTAACGAGATCTACATTTTTTGTGTAGTAAACTTTGTCGATCTCTTGCGGCTTACCAGTTATGCGAAAGTCATTCAGAACAAAGAGGAAATTGGGGAAATTCCCAGAAAATTTAAGATATACATTTCATCATAAAGATGCATCTTAAAGATATGATATTTTAAACAGAAACGTTAGTAATTTTTGAGGAAATAAAAATTTTCGAAAAATATTCAATGTAAAGGGTAGTCTGGGATTGGGGAATTTTGTTGAAAATCTTCGTGTTGTATCCTTGGAAGATACTAAACTCAAATACCAGGTTTGGTATTGTTTCGGCAATGTTCTTCTTCGGTGTAGGAGTAATATGTATTTACATTCTCGCAGCTCAGGCAGAAAACGTTATCGCAAGCGCTTATTTTATATATATATATATATATATATATATATATATATATATATATATATATATATATTGTTTCTAATTCTATGTTGACATGCTGTAGAATTGCAGCAATAACTGTGTAATAAATTTTTCGCCAACAATCGTTTCTGGCAAACCAGGCAGACACGATTGATTTTATCAGCACGTTAAATTAAAATGGGGCAATTAAGAGATACAGCATCCGAAGTACCTGATCATCAAAGAACTACTAGATCAACGAACCCACTTCCGAAGCAGCAATCCCGTTTCAACATGGCGCACCAACTAGAGGGCATGAGCTAGGAAGGGAAGGCAACAGTATAAATACCTATGTTCGAGTCCTAATCCACACCTAGGACGGAAGGGCATCGCAAAGTAAGTGTAACATCATACTTATCACTGTATGTACTTGCTGTGTGGATAAACTATAAAGCGTAGTACAAACATGGAAACAAAAGGTAAGAAGGAAATGCACCCGAGGATAGGGAAGCTGCATCAAATGCAGAAAAGACTAAGCTCAAATCAACCATTTAAGAAGCTATTGTTAACATGCTGTCTGAGCTAAAATTACAGGATAATACTGTTAGTACTGAACTACGAGAAAGGTCAACTCTCTAAATGAGAAAGTCATTACAACTAGCACTGAACTAGGTGAAAAAGTCAATTATGTAAATGAAAAGAAAGTGTAGTAGCCATCGAGTTAGCTAATAACAAATTAGAACTTGTAAGCCAAATTTAAAGTCAGATAGCTGTACTAAATAACAAAACAGATTTGCAAACTGAGGGATTTGAAGTAACTGCAATAGAGTTAAGGGAAGATCCAAAGGAAGATTAGCCAAAGTGAATACGGAGATGATTGAGAGCTTAGGAGCTGAACATCAAAAGTAAATAGCAGAAGTAAATAACAAATTAGAACTGCAATCAACAAGAACCAATAAATTAAGGTTAGATTATGCAGGTGTAAATGTAGCTAATACGCTAACCACATTGAAGTAAAAGTCAGAGTAGATAAGTGATTATGTACTTTGAATCAAACAATCACTGAATTAAATTCAAGTAGAAAAAAAAAGGATATAAAATTACATGAGAAATGAAAATTTTAGTAGAGTAGAAAACTTTAATCTGAAATGATAACACAAAGGGTGATATTGTAACAATGAAGGAAGAGTTACAGAATGAAATAAAGATTTTGCAAGAAAGTGTGAATCAAGATAAGAGAAGTCAATACTTTAAACTGGCCTGCAATAGCAATTCATATCAGTAATAAAATAAATGAAGGTTGTGGTGTCAATACAGAAATCAATGACATTGAAAATGATGAAAACAAATGTTTGAATTTTTATGTGTTAAATTACAACGACAATGTATTTAAGAAATGTACACACAAAACAGTTACACAGCCTGCTGAGGCATACTCATTACATAATTGTAGTACACATCGTGTAACAAATACACATGAAAATTATTCATACACAAATCAAATACTAAGTGAAATTTGTGCGCCTACTTTCGACAAGGAGTAGAAAGATTCATACAGATCCTTTCTTAAGGAAATGGATCCCTATTTAAAAATTAAGAAATCTCAAACGAGTTGATGATAGTAAGAAAACGCCTCAAGGGGGAAGGTCAGCATTGGTATAAATATACCTTTTCAGGGAATGCGAGCTACATTTCATTCAGAAATTTTATTTCTGGTGAGGTATTCGAGTGCCACTAGGCAAAATGAAATCGGAATGGAGCTAGCTAGCTACTGGAAAATTCAACCCTCAGAAAGTATTAGCATGACAGACTACTTCCAAAAGATAGCAAATAAATGCAAGGTTATAGAACCACCATTGTCAGAACAGGAAACGATAACAGCTGCTGTTTTCCAGCCACTATAAGACACAACCTGATTGTTGCAAAGCCAATAGATTTTACAGATGTAATTGGGTTACTTACTGCCTTTGAATATCGGCCAATAACACAGACCGATACACAACAACCATTTACAGGAAGCTGCAATAATATTACCACGAAACATCATACCCAAACACGAAATAATAGACCAGAAATACTAAGAAATGGTCAAACTGAAAACAGTCAGAACAGGCACGAAAATATAAACTTTGGTGGGGGGAAGGGCATAAAGCAATCAAAACAGTAGAAACCGATTCATAAACACATCAGTACCGAATACAAATAGAAATGGCAGAAACACTGGGAACCCAGGGGGAAACCCTAGTGTAAGTTACATGTACACAAACAGGAAATATTCCTAAGCATGGTTGCCAACCATACTATTAGTAAAATAGAAACCAGAGGCAATCTTATGCAGATCGAATGGGAAACAGATACAAAATACCAAATGAACTAAGCTACACATATAGAGAATCAAACGTGGATCCTCAGGTTACATGATTACACAATTCTCCACCACAGCTGGCAAACACCAAGAATGTCGTCGGAAAACGAATAGAGAACTATTATATTGCTCCGCTTAATGGTCCTATGACATATATAAACTCGTATCTAGAGTCAATATCAATTAACCCAGAAACGACAGGCAGTAATGCCAACGTTCCAAAAACAACTGGAATTCTCAGAAAGGAGTTTCTTAAACTACATTACACATAATAACACAATGTCTTACAAACATCTTTTCAAACAACAAACTTGAGTTAATGAGTCCATAATACATAAATATAAATATCGTGCATAAGGCATATGAAGCAAAGTTAGATACTGGAGCCACTATGGCTGTCTGCAGCAAAATTCTATTCCAGGAATCGATAAAGAACAGCACAGTGAACGTTTTACCGGTGTGTGGAGTTTGTTGTAGTGTAGCAATAGGCACAAGAAAAGAAGATTATGTTAAAGATCCAAGCAGGATGCTGGATGATTTCTTATAGTCTGGGTACCTTAGCTATAGTTTTCCAGGCTGAGGTTTATGCAATCCTAGCCAGTGTCATGGAAAGCATTAAAAGGAAATATAAGTGTTCTTATCCTCTCAGACAGTCAAGCTGCTCTTTAAGCACTTGAATCACCATCAATAAACTCAAAGCTCATCTCAGAATGCCGGAAATCCTTAATGACACTGGCTGAACACAATAAGGTTCAACTTATGTGGGTGCCAGGACACACAAGTATACCAGGCAAGGAGAAAGCAGATGAAGCAGCCACGATTGGCAGCGAAATCCCATTTTTTGGTCCGGAACCTGTACTGGAGGTGTCCTACAGACCAGTGAAACAGGTTATTAAGTGCTGGGCTCAAGCAGAACACAGGAACTACTGAAACTCCTTTGAGGGTTGCAGACATTCCGAGTTATTTATTACAGACCTGGAAAACAGCCGGGCATAGTACTTGCGCGGTCTTACTAGAAGAAGACTTGCATGGGCAACAGAATTCATTACAGGACACTGTGCCCTAAAGTTTAATCTATACAGAATGGGATTGTTTAACAACCCTATCTGTAGCAGATGTCTAGAAGGAGATGAGAATGTTACTCATCTGGTATGTGATTGCCCTGCTCTTGCGAATCAAAGAGCAAGTATTTTTGGCAATCACTTTCTAAAGATAGATGAACTATCGAAAGCCTCAGTTAGCAGTCTGGTTAAGTTCATATCGAGCAACAGACTACTTAACTGATGAAACGGGGGATGCGCAATGGATCTTAAGGTCGCAGTGATTGGGCATAAAACCCACCCCTTTTCAAACTAGAACTAGAACTACGATGCTGGGTGAGCGAAGTTATTACATTAGTTGTACCAAAGGTGGCAACTAACATAATCTTGGGTGGTGATATTCTGTAATATTGGTTGAGTGCGCTAGATTTCGAGCAGCTACATTAGTAATTAAAAAGACGGAATAATAACTACGAGATAATAATTCCGTTGCTGGAAGAAAAATGTAATAAAGTTAAAAATAGACGCTACAAGAAAATGCAATTAGAAAAGAAAAGCTTTTTATAGAAGACATAATCGTCGATGAGGAACTAGAGTTAATAGGCATTAGTATATTGAGAAAAGAGGAAATAAAGAAGAATTATAAAAAACAAGCACTTGCGATAACATTTTATGACTGAGCTGCGAGACTGTAAAAGCATAATAGTCCTACACAGAAGAAGAGCATGACCAAAACTCAATGAGGCGAAAATAGCAAAATATGAGATATGGAGAAGAAAGTAGAGCACTGTCACAACATCACAAAAGAACTAAAGAGCGAATTAATGAAGATATTGCTAAAAGACAAAAACGTATTTTAGAGAAAGCTGGGGGGTGTGACACATACATACGTCATTTTTATGTGGAAGGGGTAAATATACACTCATAAATGTAGAGTTATCCCAAATTCAATACGCAAACACGCAGATGAGGTAATCCACAACCTTTAGGAAAATGAAGTTATAGAACTGCCAGATACACCACATATAAATTCTTTATGTTGAGTTCACAAAAAGGAAAAAAAATTAAATATGACTACTCACAGGAACTTTAAAAAGAAAAAGGAATTAAGTTATAGACTCTAGGTATATTTTCTACAAGGAAATCCTTGTGAGAGTTGTTTAAGGGACATATGGGTATGTTTTCGTTTACTGTGTCGTAGACATAATTCAAGTTGTGCGGATCATACTGTGGAAAACTCACTTAATTAAAACCGTAATACCAAAATACCGTATTTTGGTATTATACCATGGTATAATACGGTATATTAATACTATACCACATAGTATATTAATATTCTACCATATTATGGTATAATATGGTATAATATCGTATTATAGCATAATTATACCAAAATACCACGACATTCACACCAGGTGAATTATACTTAGGTACAGTGCCTAAGCCAACATTAAATGTATACAATCTACTATACCTAAAATAGAGAGTTAAACAGGAGAAGAAGAATGTGTCATTGCTTTTAAGAGAAACCAGAAGAAAGCAGAGGCAAGAAAAATGAAAGTGAAGAGAAGAAAGAAGAAATGGGAACCATCAATCAATGATAAAAGTGCTACTAAGGAAAAGATGTTGGTCTATGCAACCAAGAAAAATAAATAACCTACGGAATGAATTGCTGTACACTGGGCTATATATAATAATACCTAAATTAGGAAACCATGCCTATGGGTTACAAGCAATAAATGGAAAATTTGTTGTAAAACACCACAAGCAAGTATAGATCATTCAAACAACTCCCAGGAGAGGAAGAAGAAGAATAACATGTTTAGTCACCACATTAAGCAAGATTACACATAATACACTATCATTTATGATTTAATTGTATGTAAAATTTGTAATATGAAAATCATATATTTCGTGGGGAAGATTTCTCTTTCCTCTATGAATACCATAATATATGTTGGATATTTGAACAAAATTTAAAGTTAAAACTTTGAATGCATACACATTTACAAATAGGTATGGAAATAAAATCTAAACTAAAACCTGAGTTATGAGTTGTATAAAGGCAATTGTATTAAGGGAAGAAAAAAAGGAATAAAGTGACTGAGAAGAAAAGGGCATTTGAAGCAGCTTTTAAATGAAATCAAAGTAAAGGATGTATGTAATAAATTTCTATGCCCTATTATAATTACAAATCCAAGGGATGGACAATGATTCACATATACAAGGTGGACAATTTAAGTTGAGACTACAGTATCTCCAAAACTAAGCGTTGTGGAAACCAATATTCTTTAATAAAAGCGGCTTGATATTATGGGGAAAGTAAATGCCATTAGTGGTGTTTTGTTTGGAGGGCGTCATGATGTCATTTTAAGTTTTTTCAAAATGGGAAATTAGGGTCCATTTAAATTGACCCTAAACTGACCATCACAATCCTCCAAAAAAAGACGACTAATGATATTTAGTTTCCTCCTTAATATAAAGAAACTTTTATTCAAGACATTTATTTCTACAATGCTTAGTTTTGGAGATATTATACAATCTCAACTTAAATCGTCCACGCTTTGTAATCTTTATTTCACCATCTATGAAATTTTGCTGGTTGTTTCTTTAAAATCAAATTTATTTGCAATGACTTAAAATATGATATTGGTTGTATAACATCAAACTATGAACACCATAATATATGTTTGATATTTGAAAAAATTCAAAGTTAAAACTTTCAATACATACACATTTACAAATAGGTATGGAAATAAAATTCATCTTTGTATATCAAATGGTTTAGGAGCAAAGTTTATCCAACAGTTTGCAATAATATAACGTTGTCAAGACTGGACATGTCTGGTTCCCTTAAGTGTTGAAATATCTGACATAACAGTGGTTTAAATTTAAGCTATAAAAATGGGAGACTGCAAAATGCGGCAGGCTTTATATTCCTTCCTTGTGGGGACAATAATTTAGTTCAAACTGTCTGGGAATGTGATCGCGCGCTTGCTTCAATGAGTTGTTTATTTTTTGCGGTCCGAAGAGAAAGTGACACCCTATTCCGGGAGATTACCGCAGACAATGCGGATCTGACAAGCACTATGGCGATACTACGCACTTCTATAATGTCACTGATGGTAAATGGGTTTTTAGGGACACAGTGTGTTTTATCAACAGATAACAAGTTTTATCTTTTAATTTTGCCTCAGAGATATCATTGATCCAGAATCAACTCTATTAAAATAACGCACGGTTCTGTGACGCAGCACTTGCTTCGGAGAAATGTAGGCGAGAGATGTGTAGGGAAGTGAAAGGCGGATTTATTTTACAATCCGTATACAGCACACATATAATGAACATATGAGGCGTGTCAGTAGGTGGCATGCAAACATGATTTAGGGGAATGCCACATAAGCGACTTAAATTAGTTCTATATTTATTTAATTATTTTTCATACTTAGTATTTTTTAGAAAGTAAAGCAAACTACATCATGGAAAGGCAGAATCGGACCGAAAACTGTAATGTAATAGCCGGAATTTGAACCACAGATCTTCCAGTTTCCATCCGGTTGCTCTAAACAATTGAGCTGCCATAGTAACATGCTGATACGTCATTAAATTCCCCAACTGACTCGCACTGACTGGGGTAATGAGAAGGATTGGTTATTAAAATCTCCTAGATCATTGTACAATACTTTCATATGGAAGAGGGGGAGGTAAATTAATTAATTCGTCTTTAGACCTGAAAAGAAATTAACAGTGTAATTTGGGTAAAGCAGTTAGTGTTGTATAACGAGTACTTCTTAAGAAATAAACTAAAACTTAACACACAAAAAGTGTAGACCTCTTTAGAACACAATTTATTTCCAATTACAATTTTGCCTGCAACAGCCGTTAGAGATAATTATTTGTTTGAATGTTTCAATACGTTCGTCATATTTTTAAAGCGTTGTTGCTGTTCAGTTGTTTCTTGCGATACACGGATAGTTTGGAATTTCAAGGCTAGCATATAGGCACTCGCTTTTAAACATCCGACTATCGATGTTGTTTTCTGATATCCTTGTACCACAACTAAGTGTATAATAAATTATATCTGCAAAGATTTATCTAAGCTAACATGAATTAAACAGAAACAATCTGATGTATTACATTCACATGATCTTCTCTGTCCTCTATCGATTATTACTGGGTATACAAACCATTCTCACTAAAGCTTAATTTTGTATCTAATTCATTTTAATCCAAATTAACTTTGCACAAATAGCTACTTTACACATTTTATTATAGAAACAAAGGGAACAGTGATAATTAAATGTTTAAGAACTGGACGTTGTATGCTAGCCTTAAAGATCAATATTGATTCCATACAATCACGAGAAACAGCTGAATGTTGGCAGGACTTTAAAAGAATGAGGACTTTAAGTACTAAACAATTCCAACGATTAATAACGGATATCTCAAACGGCTGATGCCAAAAAGAATACTTATTTTAAATACATTCTGCGTTTTAAAGATCCACATTTTGTTGTGCAGTGAGTTTTCGTCTATCACTTAAAGTTTACAGTTTTATATAAGATTATAAGAAATCTCCTTTCGAATAAAGAAGACTTAAGACTATTCCCAGAAAATTCAACATATACATTTTATTTGTCATTTATGTCTTTAATACATGGTATTTTATTAAGAATCGTTAGTCATCTTTTAGAAAACCAAACATTTTGAAAAATGTTCCATGTAAAGGGTAGTTTGAGATAGAGGGATTTCCTTCGAAATCTTCATGTCATATCTTTAGAAGATAGTGAACTTAAATACCAAGCTTGGTGTTCATCCGACTTTTCGTTTTAAAGTTATGCTGTTCACAGACACACGGACCGTTTTCAAAGAATCTGATGTCTTGCACTCACATGACTTTCTCTACTCTTGTATAAACTATTTTTATATTCTTTGCATGTCCAGGGCAAAAGAAAATAACAATTCCTATTTGAGAAAAAGTATAAGTATTGGAAAATTCAAACAAATAACAAGGAATATCTCGGAAAAGGTTCACTTGACGAAAAAGAATGTAAGTGACATAAATTGTGTGATTTGAGGAGATCTACATTTTTTGTGTAGTAAAATTTTGTCTATCTCTTCTGGTTTACCAGTTATGAAAAAGTCGTTTAATATACCAGGTGAGTCGGCCGCCCCTATTTATTTTTGAATTTATGCAACGTGCTAAGCGACATATGTGAGTTATGCCTTCCTTGAATGCCTTCTAATGGCTGATTTGCATAACACTTTATAGAGGAGAGATAGATAATGCGGTCTAAGGGTGTTTTATGGACAGAATGCAATCGCTTTGTATGTCGATGCCAAAAACTTGCCACCCAGAACCTGGGAGCTGCAGTAGCACTTTTAGCTGATTTTACTAACTTTTATTATTTAGCATACATTCACACACACCTTTGAAAACGCCCCTAAACTACCAAAACGAGCTCCAAACACTATATTAAGCTAAAATAAAGTGTGTAAAGATTCGAGTTGGGGTCTGAGTTCTGCAATTATATATTCGTATAGGAACCCCAGTTCGTAAGGCAGCATTGACTGAATGGTATTATCGTGCTTACTTTACAACTGTGCTACTTCATTTCGAGTTCAAATCCTTCGAGTTTAAATCCAACTTTTTATTATCTTTTGTTTTATCTCTTTGGCCTATCATTTGATAATATAACACAAAGAACACTTTTATAACATTTAAAGTGTGTATAATCGCCATGTTTTCCACTGACAGGTGGATAATTTATACTTCATAGTATGTTGACATGCTGTTAATCTATGGAGAAACAAGGTGTAATGCACTGTCAGCAAAGTGCCTGTATGAAGAATGTTTCCAGGAAGGAGGGCACCTACTGCAGACACTTTTCGAAGGGTGGAAAGACGCCTACGTGAATCGGGATGATTTGGAAGAGCACCACCTGCTCGCGATGCTCCAATAGCCTCTGGAGGCGATGAAGAAGATGTGGGAAGCGCAATAGAAAACAATCCTCATACCGGTTCAAGGTCCATAGCACAAGATCTGTACATAAGTCTAAGTCGGTCCTCAATGATACGTATACTGCACCGTAATAAATATCATCCGTACTAGCATTTACAACTACACCAGGGTCTCCATGGACGCGACTTTCAAGCGCGAGTGACATATGCACAGTGGCTACAGATGCGAGCACAATTCGATGCAGAGTTTTTAGGAAATGTTCTCTTCAGTGATGCAACCACATTCCGTAATAACGGAACTGTTAACCGCCGTAATATGCACTACTGGAGTATGGGCAAGCCTTACTGTATGTGAGAAGCTGCATTCCAAAGTGGAGCATCAATGCCTAGTGCGGAATATTAGGCGACCAGCTAATTGGACGGCACTTTTTTGAAGGCAACTTCACAGCACCACGGTACTTTGCATTTCTACAAGAAGAAGTGCCATTTCTACTAGAAGATGTACCACTAGGAAAAGCACAGAAATGTGGATCCAGCAGGATGGAGCTGCACCACACTGGTCACTGATTGTAATTAATCACTTACATAGAGCATATCCGCAAAAATGGATTGGCCGAGCTGGCCAATCGATGGCTTCCTAGATCGCCTGACCTAAACCCCACTGAATTTTTTTCTGAGGGATCATTTAAAGAAACGGGTCTTCGCTGAAGATCCGCAAAGTACTAAATCATCTACGGGTAATCTCATACGTGAAGAATGCAGACAGATTACACCGCACATGCTACATCATGCAAGAAGGTCTCTCTGGCAACGTAGCCAAATTACATTGATGAAGGGGATCGTCAATTTGAACATTTACTTCGTTGATGCAATCCACGATCTTTAACAATTTATTATTCTGTTTACCCGTGAACTTAGCACGATTACAACTCTTTTGTCAGTAGAAGAAGTAAAACATAAGGTTTAAACATGAAACAAAAACTGTTAGATTTACTACCGTCGACATGCGCCCAAAAGAATGAAAGCTAACTACGTAAGACGATTTACAACACCAAAAACGGTACAGATTATTAGGGTAAACATGGTCTACAATTATTATCTAATTGTAATTATTGTGTATTGTCTCACAGGAGAGCCAATAACAAAAATAAACAAATTAGTATACCAAAATATAGAAAATGAACACAAGAAGAATGGGGGAAAAACGAACCAAAACAATTTTATGTAAATATTAGATTCCAACCTCCGAAGCTAACCTTTGCTTCACCTCATTCCGAAAACTAACCCAGTCTGACAGAACACATGTCTTCTATCCCGCGCTTCGTGAGAACATTCCTCTACCTCCTTGCAAGCATTATATTCATGATGAACCGTCTTTTTTAAGGCTTTCGTAGCTCCTTGTTTCTCATTCAGGCCTTTAATCATTAATGGTGGTTGCTTATAGCACCGAATAGAAGGGCAGAACTACAAAGGGTCAATGTTTCCACATTAGACTATAAACTGCTGGTTGCATACATACGAATATCTAGGCTCAGCTGACTCACCTGGAATATATATTAAATTTTATGAGAATGTACCCAAAAGTCCCCTTCATTCTGAACGACTTTTTCATAACTTTTTCATATATATGTATCATTTGCCATGAAGATATATTAAATATGATATTTTAATAAAAATTCTTTGAGCCATTTTTGAGAAATGCAACATTTCCGAAAAATTTTCCGTGTAAAGGATCCTTGGATGGCGGATTTTCTTGAAAATCTTCTCTCTTTTGAGTTTATTTATGGACGCACTTTAAATGCTGTGGGCTTAGCGTCCCATTCTATATTGAGCATGAAAGACCGGTAAGCTTGCTCAGAGGCCTCTTTATCAGGTTTTAGGTTCCTTTTGTGCCGTAAATCTACGACACGAGACCACCAGCTTTACTTCCCTTCCGAAATAACCCACGCTAAGGAATTTTACGCCCGAAAAAATCCATCGCCCTCCCACGAGTTTGAACCCGCGACCCCGGGAACTAGAGGCTAGCATGGTAACCACTACACCTCAGAGGACGACTTGAAAATCTTCGTCTTGCATTCTTGGAAGGTGCTGAATATCCGATTTTTCATTTCTGAGTTACATGTTCACAGACAGACACACAGAAATACATGTTTCCAAAAATCTTATTTGGATTTAGGGCGCTTCAAAACATGTATTTCCTGTGAAATATCTGCGTGATATTTTGGGCGAATGCAATACTTTCCCTACTTATACTGGTAGAGAAAGTAAAAATGTTGTTCTTTGTATTTAGGGCCTCATTCCGTGATATCTCGCTATCGAATTTTTGGATGAAATGTAATACCGTCTCTACCTACTAGGTGCATGGTAGAGAAAGTAATAAGCTTTCGTAAGAAGTTTTTATAAAAACAAATGATAGTGGTTAGGGAAAGCCATGTGTATGTGAAGCTCGGATTTTTTGTAGTTATAAGTTGCTCTTTGTTTATCCTCGTGGTTTTGCAAAGAGCATAGTATTTCAAAGCCAACACTTAGTGCTTCGTTTTCTAAAATTTCGACTATGATTTAGTCTATCCTTCTTAAACCTAGAATTAAGTGTATAAATATTAAGTGAAAGTGTATTTCCATTAACAAGAAGTAGATAGAAGAATAAGCTTTTTTAAGAGTATTCTATACACAAGGGAGTAAAGGAAGTCATTAATACAATACATCAGATCTTTTTCTTCTCGAAACGAAGTCGCAAAAATCTTCAGTTTGGGTAAATACTTCAGAGTATATTAGAATGGACGATGGTGTTCTTATGGAGCCCTTTTACAGTCCTCTAATGGTCTCTAAAAATGATCTCCAAACTGTCGCCCTGACAAGGATAATTACATAGTAACTGAGTCTTTGATACCAGCACTGAAATTCCAGAGTTGCAAAACAACACCCAAGAAATTCTTCAAAAACGTTTTAGATTTCAGCTAAGAATCTAAAAATGATTTAAAAGTTTACGTGCAGTGGAAGTGATCAAACGTAAATCAGAAATCCGTTAACTATAAATACTGATTATTAAATTCCATTATCAAACATACAGACCCCAACATTTTCTAGAACACTCATATTCCATGTTTACACTCCATAGTCTTATATTTCATCAATTACGTTTTAATTATCACATTGCCGCTGGTGTACGATGAAGCTGAGACGTTTATGGCAATTACTAATATTACTTCAGGTTACTGATCAGACGTTCACGGCTTAGTAGCAGAGGCTGCGCTATAGCCTATTTTCAACTCCAGTACCTTAGCTTAATGGGCTATAGCACACAGAATGATAGGGTGTAATCATGGGGATTAGGATGAAGGTGTTGATGGTGTAATTGACATTAACACCAGGCGAAACCGGAGGCAAAGCGCCGCTTTGTCCACCGCAAATCCTACTTACGATCACCGGGATTGAACTGTCGCTGCCTTAGCGACAGTTGAATGCTCTACTAGGATATTGGCACCATATAAGCGGAAGAAAGACATTCTGAGATAAAGAGCGTTAATTTTATATTACTATGATGAGTATTGATACACATAAGAAAATTCTAAAGTTATTAGTACTCTTTCGTTACCTCTTTCAAACTTCCCTTGTAACAACCTTCCGAATTTTGGATTTGTTTTAAGTCACAAAAAAATCCATCTATGTTATTGTATATGGCAAATAGTGCTTTCAACGGTCAATGACTTCTTGTAATATTTTCTCTTGATAGAAGTTACTCAAACAATTTTAGGGACCAATATGCGTAGGAATAAACGCAACACTCCCGAAGATCTATGTTTTATTTTAAAATATCTTTTTACTTCTACAGGTAAAATAGGCATACATGTCTCTGAGATGTTCACCCATACGGACCTGAAATACAATCCAGAAACACAAAAACGATATTATAATCGATGTGAACTTAAGGGTGGTTCGGATACAGCCTGTGCGAAAGAGGTTCGCTACGATTGGTACAAAAGGCAATGCTAGAAAATACGTCATATTTCGGCTTCTGTAGGAAGGCGTGAAAAATTATTTGAGCGTGTCATTAAACAGTACAACTGAACTTTACAACAAAAACTGCTTTGTAAAAGTCTTATTATTTTTTTCGAATTTTATGAATATAATAAACTCTGGTAAATATTTAAACTACAAATAAATAAATCATTTTTTTTTGCTATTACTACACTACACTTTTTACTTCATTAATGCCTGAAATTATTCTAAAACTTCGAGCATGTAGATAATTTAAAAACCTTGTAACCCAGAGTATTTTAAATAAAAAACAAAAAGACTTGACATTTAATACTGAACATTACCTTAATGTCCCAACGCCATTGAAATATCTATTAGGTGATTTAAAAACGACCATATTAAGAAAACATGATTATAAATTTAGAAGCATATTTATAGCACAAAAATAAATGGTTCTTTCTTTCCACCTTTTTATTAGATTATATTTTAGTTTTGCACGGTAAATCACAGAAGCACTGCCTTAACATACTCGGCTGGGGAGAACATGGATGAACGGTTGTGATATTGCCCTTCGGTCTTCATTTGGGGAAATTGAAGTAATCTGCCAATCAAGTGGTTAGAATTATGCATAAAGAAAGGGTGTAACGCTGGCAGAGAGTGGGGCTAGTTTGTCAGTAATAACGTAAATCGTTTGGTCCCATTATTATCGTCAACATTTTCTGCACTGGAGTGTGTATACTACAGAACCTTGTTGAAGAATATAAAGAATGGAGATTGACAGTAAACATTGCTAAAACAGAATGTGTTCTAGTTGGAGAAAAAACATAAGATTTCCAGATCGTTACATGCATATGAATGTATTTTAGTTATGAAAGGAGACAGAATGCCCGATTTTATCATTATCCTGAAGAAGGCTTTGAAGTGTGAAAGTCGGTCTGGGTGGCTCAGTTGGTTAGGCGCTGGCCTTCTGATCCCTAAGTCGCAGGTTCAAACCCGGGCCAAACCGATGCTCTTAAAGTGTGGTTAAAAGCGACAGACCAATGTCAGCAGATTTACTAGCATGTAAAGGATGCGGGATGAAATTCCGGCACATGGTCAGCACAGGTATAATTCTGGCAATGACGGCGTCATTAACAAACAAAATATTTATGTATTTTCGAAGTGTGAGCCCGAAAGCTTGTTTATGTAAGCGTATATCACTCAGCTGCACTTCAGTGAATAGTCAATTCCGAGAAAGCCTCAAATAATGTGCAAATGTTTATATTTGGACGTCACAGAAATGGGTCTAAGAGATATCTAAAACTCATCTGAGAACGCCGCAAGCAAGAGACTTAACGCTCACTATCTAGAATTCGGCAGATATATTTTTATTCTTTAATATAAGATTATTTAAGTATAAGATACAGGGATACATTAAAATAAATACATAAAGATGCACATTGTGTATAAAACAATAACAAGAGAACTTCAAGAAAAGGTTAACATGTGAGTGTTGAAAATTTGTCTCATATCTCTCCTTTATTTCATTTACATTTATATATCCATTCCTAGTATCGAAACAAGGTCTGGTAATTTTACAATGTATTTAATAGTTCTAAGAAATGTTATAATAACGCTTTTAAATTATGCATAATTAGGTTATCTTATAAACTAATAAATATAGATTAAAGAATTAACTCTTTGATAATTAATATAAATTACCTATTAATGAATATAGTCTTGCTATTTTTGTATGTATGCACAAATACTTTTACACGCAAAAATTTAGTTTTTCTGGGAAATTATTCTCTAATATGCGAGTTTTTAACAAATTATTATAAAACTTGTGTAAGCAGCTTTAAGTTATCAAGCATCGTTTGCCTACATCAATGACTTAGATTTTTGAAACACGATGGAATGCATGAAAAAGACGATAAAAGTTAAATTTAGTAGAGATGCAATGATATAAGTGAATAAGGTTATGTCTGTTGCAATAGCTTTGTGATGTAGCATTCAAATAAGATCTCGGGACAAAACTGGATTGAAGCGTATAAATGTAATTATTAACATCTGTATGAAGTGTAACATCAAGTTATAAACCCGATTAATGAAGCAGGATGCTACCTAGGCTTCCGCATAAATTATTGAGCATATGGAAATAACGTTTGATTAAATACATTTGAAACCGCATAGTATTTTGTATCCTATAAGGAAAACGAAAATTGAAAAGACTGAAAAAAAATCAGATTTGTTACAGACTTTTTCTACCTTCTAGCGCTTATTAGTGGATATACAAATTATTTTTACGAAAGTTTATTTTTCTATATACTTCATTTCAATGAAGATGATGATCACGATGAATAATCAAGACGATCTCCTTCAGCCAGAAAGTAATTAGTTTTCTTAAATTAATCAGTATCCATCAATACATTTTACCAAATTGTAACCCGTGTAACCTGTAACATAATGTGTAAGTATAAACAACTGTACATGAAAGGTCGTGATAAAACCTAGTAAGGTTAAAACGACCCTAAATTAAACTTAAAAAAAAGATGAAACTTTCCGGAAATTTCTGCATTACGCATTTCGTTATAGATACAAAGATAGCGATAGTTAAATGTTTTAACACTAGATACTACCCCTGTCTTTAAAATTCTATGCATTCTCTTTCCACGACATACCGAGAAACAATTGAATTTCCACGGACTTTAAAAGGATGACTACATTGAACAATTCCAACCATTGATACCGGATATCTGGGAAATGGCTGATGCCACAGAAAAGTTATTTAAAATACACTGTGTATTTTGAAGAGATCTACACTTTTTGTGTCGCACGTTTTCACCTATTGCTTAATATTTGTCAATTAAACAAGATTATACAAAATTTCTTCCGAATAAAGTGGACTACACAGGCTATTCCGAGAAAATTCAAGATATAAATTTTATTGTATTATAAATATCTTTAGTATATGGTATTACAGTAAAAATTATATGAGCCATTTTTAGAAAATAAAAAATTTCGAAAAATCTTATATATAAAGTGTAACTTCGGGTGGAAGTATTTTCTTGAAAATATTCGTGTCGCATCCTTGGAGGGTATTGAACCTAAATACCAAGTTTGGTATTTATCCAAGACTTTTTTTTTGGTTATGCTGTTCACACACTCGCAGGATCTTTTCCAATTTTGTTTTATTTAGAAGGCTCAAAACATGTATTTCTGTGAAATCTCGGTATCGAATTTTTGGATTGAATGCAATACCTTCTCTACTTACTATGCACCTGGTAAGATAGTAACCAATTTATTCTTCCTCCTCCTCATTTCTACTTCTTCGTTATAAGGGTTCGAGAAAATGCTCAATCTACCTTCACAGTGCAACTTATAATGAGTAATAATTTTTATCGCCTTTAATATCCTTCGGCTTTTGTTTGTTACTATTATACTACGGAAAGGATGAATCCATAAAAAATTTGGAGTTCGCGAAAGCTTTAAAACTGTTCTTTGAAAAAAATAGTAATGGGTTTAGCATGGAAAAGAGCTGAAACAAATGACTAAAACTGTGGAAAGGTGTCAAAAGAAGACTAGTAGGCATCAGCCGACAAGAAATAGAATAGGATTCTAAAAATTAAACCTTCTCTAAGTCTAGCAAATGAAATAAAATTCAATAGAGGTAAAGGGGCATAAACACTTAACTTAGCAAGAAAGGAAAAATCAGGAATGGCATGGTTTAGACTGAGGGGCTGGTGGGCGCAGAAAAATACTGACGATTCTGGCAGGGGAATCTACGCATTCTGTGGTTTGGATGAAGACTGGGTACATATTTTAGCGGAATGCGCACGGTGAGAGAACCAGCGAACAATTAACTGAAAGGAACATTCTTAAGTCCTGCTAGAAGTAGATTAGCATGTTGGGATCAACTGGTTGACCAGAGAAACATACAAAACAAATTGAACTGGAAAAACATGGACAATTTCTGGCTAAAGTCGCAAAGCTGAGTCGAATTTGTTCAGTGAGAAGCAATTTAGCTCCATTTTCCTTTTTATAGTTTATTGTTTTCTTTTTATTTCCTTTTCTGTTGTTTATTTTGTCACCTTGCTTTGTATATTAAATATGCATGTACTTGCACTAAGTCTTGTGTAATAGCTTCAATAATTTGAAACCAATAAAGATACCTTATCTAATCTATCTAAAGTAGCAGTAGAACAGTAAGTAATGTTACCTAAATAAAAGATTCATCTTAAGTACTGGAATTACTTTTTTAATGTATAAGGACAAAATAGGAAGAAGAAATAGGTTTAAAAGCGTTAGTGTATGGCAGAATAAATTTACCTCCGTAAATTTACCTCCTGCGAATCCTTATAAATAAATGTACAGGTCTTACGTTTTATCTTTCCCAAGAGAGTAATGCACGTCTCTTATTAAGATTCTATCACTGGAGTTTACTGCCGTACAAACCTTGGATGAACTCCGAGAGAACGCATTAGCCATGTTGACCACGTCTTTGTCACCAATAGCGCCGCACACAATGGACATCGTGTGACATAACATTAGGAGGCCAATGTCAGACTTACGTGTCAGGAGTCTAGGGGCCAACTGTTTGGTATAAATACTGTAGAAACATCTCTCTATAGTATTAGTAGCCTCTTCTAGCTCCAGAAATTCGCTTCACCGCTCCCAACAATGATGGTAAGTACAGTGTATCAACGCGCAATAGTTTATTATTTATATTTCTATGACTGTATCTGTTTATCTAATATTTAAGAAATATAGAGGCATAGAAAGCCACCAGGTTTAACGTTTAGACGTCGGTACCTCGCCGCTATGAATAAACGAATCCATAATTCCGGTTGTGCAAGTAGCATTCAGCTGAGTGAATAAATGCATTTGTTTTGGTAATCTCAGAGAAAAAACTATAAAGAAACATTTTTATTATGAGTAAAATTTTCTTCATCATCATTATCATCATCTACTTCAAGGTAGCCCTAAGGCCTGTTCCGACTCGGAAATCTCCGAAATCTCGTACTCCCCGTGTTTTGTATGTGTATATTACAATCTTTTAGAAGGTATTCTTTCAATGTGTGCTTTTCAGTTAATTTTTATTTCTGTTATTTTATTAGTTAAATTATGAATATCCTGCTCTTCTTGTACGGTGTCATTTGTTACGTGATCGTGAAGGGTATATATCCAGCCACATATGTCAAAGCTTTCTTCTCAGTTGTCTCTATCATTTCTATCTGGTCATTCTAAAGCCCAATTTTCTATCGCATTCAGAATAGGTATAGCTATAGGTTTATAAAATTTAATATGGTTTCTTTTCTTGTCTTGTTTTATTTCGTTTTATTGTTTCGCATATACTCTGAAATTTATGAATTTTATTCTTAAGCCTTTGTCATAATTATAAGTTATTTCGCACCCTAAATGGTTAAAACCTTGTCCCTCTTCTATTATTTTATCTTTCATTATAAATTTCTCTTTTTTTTGTTTTTCCCTAAGAAGGCCACAGTCTTTGTTTTTAAAGCTGATATCTCTAGGCTGTGAATTGTCTTTACTTTATTTATAAAGAAAGTGGGTATCTGTACATGTTTCTGTTTTCAGCGTCGACAACTTTGTCGTCTGCAAATAATACTGTGTTTAAAATAATAAATTAATTTTAAAATTATCCTTTATCTTAGCTTGTTATTCTAAAATTTCTGCGTCCATACATATGTTAAAAAGAATGAGAGACACTAAGCACCCTTGTATAACTCCTAAGATAAATAATTTTGTGATTCAATTTTTGTTTCCGTCGTTATTTCTGATAATAACTGTATATTCACACATATTTTGTATCATAAGGGTTAAATGTTTTGGGTATGCTTTCTCTTTCATTACATTCCATAATTTTTCTCGGATTACCTTGTCAAATGCTTTCATATAATCGACGAATAAGTGATGTGTTTCTAAGTTGAATTCCCGAGATTTTTTTCAAATCTAACTAAAGCATCTCGGACATCCAGACTTCACCTTGTACAACCATTTTAACCCTTAGTTAAGAATACTTAGTCTATGATGCATAAATCAAAACTAGTTCCTTCAGACGACGAGACATTTTTATTTCTGCTACCTCTCGTTTTTAATATGTTATTTCATGACAACTGTTACGACTCTATTAATGATAATATATTGGTTAAGTTATTAATTCAATTATATATGCCTCTAAACAGAATGCTATAGTTTGCAACAACCACAAAGTGTTTAATCTGAAAGATAATATTGTAATTAAACGTACATAACGTGAATCGTGTACAACTACCACAATAACATTTCCTGAAACGAAAGACCTTATTGATGTGTGGTCTGCACCCAATTCAAATTCAAACTAGAGCTCATTTATATAATCCATATGAAGGTTGCAAAAATTATCACTAATTGTATTTTTAAGAGTATTTACGATTTAACAATATAGAACGGTTGATAAAATATGTATAGTATAATTAGTGTCGGGTTATATTATTGGTTTCTTACAAATACAATCAAAAGTTACAGAAGTCTTAAACAACATGCGTTTTTAAAGATTTTCAGATAAAAGCTCATAGGGATAAAATTGGGAATTTATATTCTCTGTTGTCACTTTTCCCTACACTTATACTAATCAAAAACAAACATACTAATCAGATATTGCTTCTATTAGGTAATACCATCATATGCATTGCGCAAAAGGCTTAGAAAATAGGTAGCTATTTAAAGAACGGCGTATATCAGCCACAAGGTGGAACATTGTTTGTAGTATTAAATATTCAATCCGGTATTTTTGGTGACGAGTGAGGGAAACCTCGAAAAAATCCCAACCAGGTTGGTCGGCTCACGGGATTTGAACGCGAGAGCACACGAATACGGGCACAGACGTAACAGACTGGCCATCTCGCTCTAAGTCTATGTATTGTATTGACCTTTAGCTCTAATCACAATTCGCCATGGATTAAAGTATCTACGACTATTTGATTTCAGGATAGAACTGCCATTTCTTCCATAAGCAGTCAAAATACAGTTCAATTTCTGTATCTAAAGTCATAACATCACTAAGATATCCTCTATTATTTAATGATATTTGAAGTTGAGGTACTATATTATTCCACCTGTATCTAAATTCATTTTATTATTCATTCCAATGTCTGAAAATGTATGGCATTATACTGAAAATTGTTCGGGTCATTATCGAGAAAATATAAAGGGATTTCCGTTTCATAAGTTTGAAATGGAAAGAATTCCATGAACCTTTCCGCTTGCAAACATAAAAATGCCTACTAAAATTGAAACCTGGATGTTTATCTAACTTACGTTTCTGACACATGCTACTCTCTCCGCCTCACCCTGTCTCTCCCCTTGCTCTTCCCCCCTCCCGTTACCCCTGACTTCTCCCTCACCCTCTCTCTGTTTTCTTTTTCTAAAAAAAAATGGACATGTAGGTAGAACATGTAATTCCAGTTGAATTTTAATATGAAGTTTTCGAATCCAATGGATTAGTTGTTGCGATGAGGACAAATATATTCCTTGTTAGTCGAGCATATACACTTTAAATATTCATGTTTATTGTTTTATTTTCCTCATCTTTATTAAACAAATAAATAATAGTGTTGCTATGTTTGTTTCCTACAAAAAACATCAGGTATTCATGTTAATTGTTTGATTACCATTAGTTTTTTTAGTAAACAAATAAATAATAGTGTTACTTGCTTGTTTCTTACAAGGAAGGGCTAACAAAAAAATGTTGCTTGTAGGCTCTACGTGTAGCAACCGCTCTTCTTGCCGTATTTGCTCTCTGCTGGGCCGAACCAGAGGCTCCCCAATTCCGAGGATATGGAGCTCCTGTGGAAGAAGCTCCGTACCCTCCTTCAGGGTGGCGCCCTTCCGGACGCCAGTTCTTCCTTCCTGTGAGGCAAAGCAATAACTATAACACTTACTATGCGCCCCCTCCAGCATACGGCGCACCAATCACCACAGAACAACCCACAACAACTGAGCAACCTACCACCACAGAAGTGCCCACTACCACCGAGGTAAGTTTTCTTCTAAATATTTCCAGCTGAAGTAAAGAGATAACATGGAAGGGTTGCAATTATTACTTTATGGGCACAATTGATGCTGCATTTTAAAGAATTTATAAAAAAAAAGCTATCTGTGTATTGCTTTCACTTGACTTTCTCTGTTCACTCCTCTAAAACCATATTTACAAAAGGTTATTATTCTATTTACTTCGTGTTAATGAGATAAACTTTCATGAATACATTTGCTCATTTCGTTTTAGGATACACAAGTAAAGCGATGCTCAGATTTTTTAAAGAGCGTGTCACTTTGTGATGGATTTGAAGTTTCATGATACATTCACATGACTTTCTCTACCCTCTATATTTTATTAGTGAGAATACAAACTAGTCTTACTTAAGCTTATTTTTATATCTACTTATTTTAATTGAAATAAACATTTGCAGAAATAGCTACAGTACACATTTCGTTATAGATACAAAAGGAACAGCGATAATCAAATGAAAACTGCACGTTATACGCTGCCCTTAAAATTTCACACTGTTTCAATGGAATCGTGAGAAACAACTGATGTTGACAGGAATTCAGAAGAATGGCTATTGAACGATTCGAACCATTAATAACGAATATCTCGAAAATGGCTGATGCCATAAGAAAAAGTTATTCGAAATAAATTGGATTTCTACATTTCTTTTGTAGTACATTTCGTCTATCGCTTAACGTTCACCAATTATACAAGACATAAGATTCCTTCCGAATGAAGAGGACTTAAGGCTAATCCCAGAAAATTCAAGATATATATTTTACTTGTACTGTAATATCGTTAATACACGGTACTGTGTATTTAAGATGTTTAATAACAAATAAAATGCAAAATTTGAATTTTCGATGAATAACCCGTGAAGTCTTCTTTATACCTAAGGCATTTTTAATAATTTTGTATAACGTGTAAACCATAGGAGAAGAAAAAAATGCATGGAGAAAAAGCATATATCTCAATATATTTCAAAATACTATTTTTTAGAATCAGCTATTTACAGATATCCGTTAGTATTGGTTTTAATTTTTCAATATATTTTGTCAATTTTTAAAGTACTGCCGCTATTCAGTTGTTTCTGATCATGTCATTAAAAGGGTATGATAATTCAAGGCCAACATATAGTAGCCAGCTTTTAAACATCTGACTATCTATTGGATTTGCTCTATCCGCCTTGTACGAATCGTGTAATGTACCTCTTTCTGCAAAGGTTTTCTAGATTAACATGAAATGGAGAAATAAGCTTTCGTAAGGTTTTGTAGAGGCCATGTAAAAATGAATTACAATGGGTAGAGAAAGTCATGTGTATGTAATATAGTATTACATGGATATTTTAAATTTAATTATTGTTTCATAATTTAAACTTTCTTTAATAAAAAGAGTAAAGAATGAAAATATGAATTGGATGCGCAAACGAGCTTGAGAATGTAAAGTCCAAATCCACCTGCCATTCTCCTAAAAACTTAAAGCCCTCACCCTGGCATTCGATCCAGCCTGATTGGAACTCAAGCACCCAGCCTGAGAGATAAGAACATCGTCTTTTAGATGTTCGTAACTACATTGTTTCCCATAACACCGATAAAAATGCACCAGCATTTATTAAAGTAAATTGTTGTGTCTTAAAATAATTAAACGTTTGCACAATTCTTTAAATGTACATCACAACAAAACAGCGTGTTAACGGGCAAACAGTTGTTTAATATGCTTTAGCATTACAATTAACTGGCTTAAGGAGTAGAAGCAAATATAAGTAAAGGCCGGTTTTATATATGCTCTAGACTAGATTAGATTAAATTGTTGATGGATCGTCTAAGCCCTGTTAGCTTCTCCTCACTACCACTTCAATAGTTCTATTGTGAAAAACCCTAATCTATACTTCGCAACTTAAATAAATGCTTTTAATCAAGCTTGCGATTTTTTGGGGTGATAGATAATCTGTTCTGGGCTAGGGAAGGCATACCATAAAAGCTTCATCCTTGGGCGAGCAATTGCTTCGCAATCGCGAAGTATATGCTTCACCGTTTTCATTTCTTCTTGACAGAAGCGATATTGATGTCTAGAAAGGAGGTCATGCAGTATCCTCAACTCGTTTTTGCTGAATGTGAGGATTTATTTTGATCTTTTAGCTGAGAGTTCTATGAATTCCTTAGCTGATTTCACTTTGGAACCCTATCCCAATAGCTTTTACATCTTTTTGCGTGCCAAGATCTTTCTTTTCATTTAGTTAACACCCTAGTATCCCGCAGAATGGCTCTAGGCCATTAAATGGAGTAGTGGATCCCTCCTTGACTAGGAAATCAGCAATTTCACTTACTTCAGTATGTACTCTAAACAGGCAGATGACATAGAAGCCTCTTAACCTCTCCCATTATAATGGATTGTGTACAAATAAATACAATTAAATAAGAAATTAATAATTTGAACATTTAATAACAGATATCTCAGAAACGGTTATACGGCAAAAAAACTTTTTTTAAATAAATCGTGTGCTTTAAAGAGATCTAAATTTTTTTCTGTAGTACATTATCGTCCATCGCTTAATGTTTACCAATTATAACAAATTCCTTCCGAATGAATAGGACTTCATAGGCTTATTTCCCTGAAAATTTATATGCATTTTATTGCTTATGTAAATTTCTTTCATGTATGGTATTTTAATCAAACTCGTTAGAACCATGTGTTATAAAACCAAATGTTTTTTAAAAAGTTCCATGTAAAGTAAAGGGTAGTTTGGATTGGGGGATTTTTTGAACATCTCCGTTTCGCATCTTTGGAATATACTGAACCTAAATACCAATGATGTTTGATGTTTATCCGACCTTTCGTTTTTGAGTTTGGACATGTTTCCAAAAAGGCTTTATTTGCTTTAAGGGGGCCTCAAAAGAATGTATCGAATTTTTGGGTGAAGTGCAATACTTCCCATAGTTACTATACATAGTATAGAAGGTAAAAAGAAAAAACATTAAAATAAATATCTTTTCCTAGGACCTATGAATTTATGCAATATTACAGAGCTAAATTCTCTTTCATAGATTCCCTAAGGTATAGACTTCAACGAATACAAATTCGGGTGTAAACATTATATGAACAACATTGTAAATCTCGGCTTCCACAAATTATACGTATAGAAATACTTATAATATCAACACCAGCTAAAATGCGAATATATTTTCAGGATGCATCCAACGAATTTGCCGACGGCAACGGCCAGGATCCCGCTCAGGCACAAGGAGACAACGAACAACCTAGCGGCGTTTATTACGTCCTGCTTCCCGACGGTCGTCTTCAGCGTGTCGCCTACACAACATCTCCCCAGCAGCAACAGAGAGCTGAATATGGTGTCCCAGCAGAACAGCCCCAACCTCATGGTCTTAGCGCCGGTTATGTGGCCCAGGTTCAGTACCAGGATGTAGAGCCCATCCGTGCACCTATCTACACCTTCAGCGCACCTCTTGTCAGGATATTCAAGAAGTAAAGTAATGTTGATCGAGTCGCAACCTAGAGACAATCTAAAATACTAGCGATAGCTCCTCGAAGTTTGCTCATTAGAAATGCTACGATTCATCTAAGAAAAACGTATAAAATAAGCAAATGACTTTAAAAGAATAAGTTGCAACGCCAATGGCAGAAAACCAAAGAAACACATGTTTAAGCCTCATTGTAGTGATGTTTTCTTGCGAGACAGTTGATCCTTGACTTGTGTATCTTATTTTCACTTCAAGGCATTGAAATCATGTACTTTTGAGATATTATTATGTTATTTAATTCAAAAGTATCTTCACATATCCTATCCCTTCTATTGTTATTTATACTTCTTAAAATACACTACTTGTATCACTTGTAAACTTAAAGCTAATTAAATTATCAACTTAAAGTGCAGCTTTGATTATATAAATCACTTATACATCATGTACATTTTATACGTAGTCAAAAATTGTATGTTTTCCTGTGAACTTCTGTGTTTATGTGGTATGCAATTTAGGATATTAAAAATTTGCTGAACATAAATGCATTCTAAAATGATTTAAAGCAACTGATTTGGATACTCACATTAAAGAACATTTGGTTTGCGGAATGTCAAAAAATGCAACCGAAACATGCCGCCAAAACAGGAAATTTGTCATATCATTGTAGCTACAGTGCTAGGGACTGCAAGAGAACTTAAAAATGCAAGCTATGCAGATTTTATGAATTATGTTAGAATAACTAAACAGCTGATTGTGTTTTTAATAATTGTTCTTACCATAGTCGTATATAGGCATTAAATCGGAAAGTTGAATCCGAGTTAAAAAAAAAAATATTGCGAGACGAACCACAGGACCTTTGGCTCTCCATAATCATGCACTTACTGCTTGAGCTACCAGGGCGAGGTAGCATTTGAAGGGGTTTAATTGTTGTTATAGCGGTTGCACCACGTTTAGGCATCAATTTGCGAGAGAATGTTTCTAGGAGTGCTCGCCCCACGTTTACTTTTCCGGTGGCCTTCGCCCCCACGATAAACAATCAACTTTGTATTTTAATGTTTATTTAAATATTATATATGTATACCGCGGCTGCGTTATTAGTATTTTTAGAGCACGTATCTCTTAGCAGGGCTGGTACGGCTAAGGAATGAAGGCTTACACAAATTATAATTCTATTGTACTTTGTTTATTAATTCTTCACACGATTAAATAACACTTCACAGGTATATCCTACTATAGAGCTGCGAGGTTATTGATATTTGCAATTTTTAACAGGTAAATGTTATATTATTCTCACCGCAATAAATTTTCATGTATCACACTGAACCCGTACCTAATATAACTGACTGCTTGCGTATGTTTCCTTGTAGCGTCTCTCGCCTGAATCTGTACATTTCTTCTATTTCAAGTCTCTGATTGGCTAAGCTTACTCCAATAGAATACTTCCATTTTTCTAGTCTTTGATTAGCTATTTATAAACTAATTTAAATATTACATTATTATTGTTCCAAGAATTATAAGTAGTCTTTATTAAACTTTAATGTTGTCTCAAGGTTACCTCATTGTTAGCAACTTTCGGCTTTCACTTTGTAATTCTGTTTCCTATGTAAAGCAGCTTGCTTCTATTCTCACAGCTCCTACATTGTTAAACTACGTAATACATTCACATAACATTTTTATACATGTACATAATAATATAAACATAATACACTTTATATATTATAACATACACATTTATTTTTTTAATATTATATACTTAGACTGATATCATTAAGTGTTAAAAAATACTGCCTCACATTAAATCCCCTCATTTGGTTTACGTATTGCGGTAAATCTTCAAGAAGATCTCAAATATTACAGATTAGCAATATTGCCATGCTTTTGAAACTTACATTTTACAAAAAGGATACTGAAGGTTACTCTTTAAAATGTATTCATATAGTGCAGTCACAGTCACTTATTCTAAAGTACATTATTCTTAATGTCTACAGCGACTAATATTTACTACAGTGTACTGATAGTTCTTGTTGAGTGTACATCAAATGTTTGTAACTTATCTGAATGAGAATGGCACGGACTGTTCCTTGCGTAATGTAATGTAATTGTAATCTGCATTCAGAAGTTCTCTCCATTCCTCTTAATTTGCTAATCAAATACAAGTTATATATCTTGCCCGTAGCAATTTAGTATAGTTACGGTTTTGTTCTCCTGAGTTCACATCACTTCTGAAGCTAGTTTAAGAATGGTAGATCCTTAATTTAAATTATGATAGGGTATTCGTAATATGCCTGTTCTCCAAGCAAGGAGTCATAGTTAAATGCAAATTGTTGTATTCAGTGTAAACGAAATATACCAAACAATTTTCAAATTTTCCGTCTAAAGTGGGCGGAAGCTCCATGCATGCTGACTCGGTGTGCTGACCATTGCACTATGGGCATACATTGGGGATAAAAGAAATGTTAATGTTAGATACCAAAGGCATTTACTAAAAAAATCGGACGTTTTACGTTCACATGACTTCCTTTATCCACTAGTGTAAATTTGTATATTGCTTCTACAGAATCTTAAAAAATTTTACTTTTCTGGCTAATTCGTGTTAATCGAGCTAAGCATTTGCAGAAATGCTTTCATTATACATTTCGTTGTAAATATAAGACGATAGTGAAGGCTCAAGCAAAAGTCAACCTTTGTATAACGGGTATACATACTGGATTTGAAATTCTATTCTTTACATGATAGCACGATAAAAGAAAGTGTTATAATTAGCAATTTAAAAAAAATGATAAAATATTTGAAATTTCTAACCAATTACAAGAATATCTCGAAAATAGTTAATGCTACAAAAATATATTTAAATAACATGCGTGTATTAACGAAAAATCAATTTTCTATGTCGCAAGTCTTTATGTAAAGTCTTTACATAAAACATTTATAGAAAATTATTAATCCTGTATATCTCTTAATTGTATCGCATTTCAATAAAAATAGGTAGTCATTCTTGAGAAAATAAAAAATAAGACACGTTGTCTTAGTAATCTTCGTATTTTATAACCTAAGCACGTCTACCGTTTAACCGGAACATAGTCCCATGTTAAGACAGGTATATTTACTTAAGTGTAAGCAAAGTGCTCGCCGCAGAATAGAGATTTCTTCTGTTTGATTATGAGATCCACGCTAGCGTGCAACATAACTTCTCTGATCGGCCAACACAATGCAAAGAACTCTACTTCACTTTACTAATGGAAAGAACCAAGTATAGAGACCTTTTCAGTTCCCCGCTCTCCAGCCATACATTTTGACTGTTACGACAGAGAACTTTTTCTTGACCCCAGCACATGAGAGGAAGTCTACAAAATGCAGGTTAGGTGAGGGAAGGAGAATGGCAAGTTACGGATAAGGGAAGGGCTATCACGGCAAAGGGAATGCATGTAGTACTTTGTAGGTGATTATAAAATGCTCTTGCCCTTCGTTCCTTTCCCTACCTCTTATTTAAAATAGTTCGAAGCTACTCCCACGTCACATACATCTGAGTTGTAGACCCTGGTCTATATGTAACTTCGGGTTTCGATTACTAAGCATTTTTGTCTATTTGTATAGTTAGCTCAACACGCCTGACCACATGCAGAATTCTCTATCTCTCTCTCTCTCTCACACACACACGCATACATACATACATACATACATACATACATACATACATACATACATACATACATACATACATACATACATACATACACACACACCACCGTTTGCAGCACAAGGAGGTAAATGCAAAATTTCTGTGCAAAATATGCACAGGTTGGAAACCAAACCACTATACTTCGGAATTAACAACGGAAATCAGTTTTTCTCAGATACTCCCTTCCCTGTTTATTTTAGTAACAATTTTTTAAGCATATGTTTGAAGACATTAAATAGGACTACAATCCAAAAGCAGCAAGTTTATTTCTTGCTTATTTCATAGAAAATAATAATAAGGTAACTTTTATTAATTCTTTGTATAATTAATGTTTTTTTGTTCATCTGCGCCAAAGGCCACAAGTTTGTAACAAATGCGAACCGTGATATTACAAACAATTTTGGGAGCTTAGATTACCCACATGTCTGTCATGGAAGGGTTTTAACACTGTAATGAATCCTTGTCCAGTTACTGGAGTTTCCTCCGTATGCCTTCTCCTAACTCCTAATGAACCATTGCTAATAGAAAACAGCAATTTTTAACATTGTATTCTAATTCACTTTTTAACTCCTTATTACAATGAACAGTAAGATTTTTCTAGAAAATTAAGAGCGAGAGAATCTTGGTTAATTAATACTCATTTCCCATGTCAATCTCTACGCTCCAGCGGTTTGATTTTCACGCTTTATATGTACTGTAACAAAAGAGAACACCAGTTACTGTGAAAGACACTTTATTTATCATTTGGGCACTCAGCACAAACGTTACAGTTGATTACTTTTGGCACACACTCGGACACAACACAACTGATCCTTCTAATCAAATCACAACTGAACTGCTGAGTCAAAACTCACAACTGAACTGCACTGGCACTGTCCATTCTCACGGTCCACTTTTCACTTCGTAACTTCTTAACTCTGAACTGACTGTCCAGCAAGAACAGCCACATATAGGATCCGCATACAAAGCAAAACCTCTTAGAAAGGGAGGTTACTAGTACCGGTCCAAAGATATCTTCTGGAACATTAATTACCTAAACAGCGGGGAAGCGACACATAACGAGCTCGTTACGCACTAAGAGACTGGTCGTTAGCCGAACCCAACTAATCAGATAGGCGAGTGAGATGCCGGCCCGTGGGTAACTTGCGCACGCGGTCACAGCATATATCAATACATGATTTAAAAACGCACCTTCTGATAGAAATAAGGTTCTCGTTTTCGCTGCAAATGGAAGAGGTAATTTCAAATAAATCGTACGAATAACATCGTTTTTAGTGTTTTAATTAACCGTGTTCGCGGTATCAGAGGCTAAACCTTCATTTAATTCATGCCAGAAATGTGACATGTCATAAACGGGTTCCCCAAAAATGTAGAGAACAAAATCAAAGTGAAGCTAAGGCAGCATAAACGAGCATTTTGCTTTATTCATTGTATTAATTAATTTTTGCGCTCACAAAGACAAAATCAACAAAAAACAGTTTTAAATAGTATGCTCATATAATCAATAATAATAATGTAAACAAATAATGTTCATTGTTTTATTACTTTGTAATATACCATTTTTAAATGAAAAGTGTTCCTGTTCACAACAATTTCGAAAGTATCCTTAGACCCATAATTATCAGAAATTCCGCACTGTACATGACAGTGAGAGAACTGTATTCAGAACCTGCAACAAAGTTGAGCACACCGTACATAAAAAGAGACAAAAGGACGGTTGATGATGTTAGAGCTAGAGGGATGGAGTGGCTTATCTCTCAGATAAAGCTTTACCTGGGGTAGGAGTACACGGCATGCGGAACTCGTGTCACGCGTGGTGCGTAGTGTGGAAGACAGCCAAAAGTCTTTCACTATCACGCGTCTTTACCGCTCACTTGCCTCAGACCAAGTAAATACTATCTCCTTTCAGTAGCTAAACCCCTACCTGCTTGGAAAGGCTCACCTACCCCCTAGCTGAAAATTGCTGAACAGACAGTAACTATCCGCCTCTCTGCCGAAAAGTTGTACAGATTCCCATGTAATATTATTCCTGTTCTCCGGTTTCTCATAATAGAGAGATAAAAGGGAGCGAAGAAGACATATTTACTCAGTTAAGCAATGTTCACTTGATATCATTATGCTGGATAATCACATTGTGATTAGTATTACGGAAAACTATTCTCAACATAAAGCATAAAGTAATTTAATATGTCGTATATATGTAAATCCAGGTTTGACACAGTATTTCTGTGCGCATTAACAGAAAGCCAGGACAGAAGTAAATAAGTTTGTACTGTCACTGTAGTATAGACAGGGAAAGTGCAGGCAACAAATCACCCTCACCTCTCATACAGTCTTTTGGCGTTTGCAGACAGCACTCGGAACCGCTCTTACCTGCCTGTCAGTGACCTTCGGCCTGTATTGTCTTGCATTCTTTGTAGTGATAATGGTTTGAGTGTAGTTAACTTGAAGCCATCTGCTTGAGTTCCCATGCCTGGTCGTTACATTGCGACACGCTTTTTAAAAACCTTATTATCGCTTTAGTATTTTGTATCCTTATACCTACAATGAATGTGTAAATGTGTAATAAAGTTTATCTCGATTTTCAAGAAGTGTTGACGCTGACCTCTGACGCATCTGTGTTGTTCCTGGCAGTTGCTTCAGTGGACTCAGAGTCCTGGGTTCGATGGTTGGATGGCAGGGATTTTGAATTTGTTTTGGTAGAGCTGAGGTTCTTGTTTTTCAGGGGTGGTGACACTGCCTTGATGATATTAATAATACTGCCGGAGAAGTTTGAGTTATATCTTTATTTTGTTACGTAGATTCCTATCTGGTCGACCCGCCACCTTCGTCGTCGAAACCACTGTTATTCTTATCACTTTCGAAGTCGCTACTTATGTGTTTCTCCGACTAGCCCTCGAATTGCCTAGATTTCACAACTTCCTTTTACACTATAAACTTTCTGATTATTTTCTTCTAATTTTGTTTCGTCGACCGTCCTCGTGGTTAGTTTGTACCGGAATGTGTCTCGGCCGTTCTCATGGTTAGTTTGTCCCCGACTGTCCCCGCGTTTTCTCTCCTCCTTCACGCCTTTCGCCAAAACGTAGAATTTTCCCCCTCTCCCTTTCTTAAGTTTCGTTCTGTTTTAAGTTCAAACGTATCATGTGATGCCTACGCGATCTTTCGATTGGCTATCATTTTGTTTCATGATTTTTATTATTGGCTACCCCCACTTGACAACTTTCACATCTGCTTCTTACGGCTTATTTTGAGTTTTAAAATCTTCCCACGAACATTCTTAGATCGTAGATAAGGCACATATACTTCCTCACCCTTTTAAGCTGTGAACCCGTTGGAAACGACCTGTCCGAGCCAAAATATAAAGGCGAGACTTCCGGTATGCAGGTTCGTTGACCATCGCAGGTAAAATACCTCTGCTTCGAGGAAACAAACTTTGTTTCTCTGTCTTCCCTACAAAACCCATTCCCAATATGAATTCAGCACATTTTCGTCGCTATGTTCGATCCTATATTATTATTATTATTATTATTATTATTATTATTATTATTATTATTATTATTATTATTATTATCATCATCATCATCATTATTATTATTATTATTATTATTATTATTATTATTATTATTATTATTATTTCTCCTGGATCTCGATAACCAGCTTCAGTGTATAGAAGAATAAACTTTTGAAATAATAGTCTGTATAAGAGTGAGTAGACAAGGTCCGCAAATGCGACACATCAAATTTTTTAAAGTGCTGTCGCTCTTCGTTGTTTCTCGCGATGTCATGGAAACAGTAGAGAATTCAAGGGTAGTATATAGCGACCAGTTTTTATTTTCTCTACCACGTACATAGTAGGTAGAGAAGATATTGTATTCCACCAAAAATTTCGATATCGAGATTTCACTGGAAATACACGACTTGAGACCGTAAAAAGAAGCATTTTTGGAAAAAGCTCTTTATCTCTTTCTTTCTCTCTCCCCCCTTCTCTGTGTGTGTGTGTGTGTGTGTGTGTGTGTGTGTGTGTGTGTGTGTGTAGACAGCATAACTCAAAAACGAAAAGTCCCCCAAACTAGCCTTTATATGGAACATTTTTCTGAATTTTTGTTTTTCGGAAATAGCTGTGAAGTTTTCTTTATTTGGAAGCATTTTTATAATCTTGTGTAACTGGTAAATTTTGAATGATATACGAATATGTAACTAACAAAAAATGTATATCTCTTTAAAACACACAACTGATTGCTCATACGTTTTTGTGGCATAAGCATTCCAAAATATCCTTTATTAATGGTTCGAATTGTTCAATATGCTGGCATTCTTTTCAGATCCTATCGACATTCGGTCGTTTCTCGCGATTACATGGAAAGAGTATGGAATTTTAGGGCCAGCCTATAGTGTCCAGCTCTTAAATAAGGGCAAATGCCTATATGTTTATCCGTCAGTTGAAGTTAATACATCGCTCCATATTTGTGGAATTATTTGTAGATATTCGAAGTGTTTAAAACATTTATTGCTGCTAATTAAATATATCGACTCTCTTGCATTGCTGTGCATCGTTAATTAGTGTTTGCAGAATCTCGCATTTCGCAATTCTGCTTTTTTGTAATTCTGCATTGTACAATTGTAAAAGCTATGTGTCTAAATTCAGCTTTGTTTATTCTTGTGCGTATTCAACTTGTTTTTTACCTCATCTATGATGACTCTCCAATCGGAAGATATCGGCCAACTCATAGATACTGCGCTTAATGTGGCTTATAACTACACTACTTTGGAAGAAATTTCCAATTCTAACTCGCATAATATAGTGTCATCAGCTTAATAATACCTACCTCAACAGTCATCGCATAGGTTGCAGCAAGCTTCTTCACACATCTCTGTCTCTTGTACAACTGCTGATACTCCTATAAGTAAAACAATACTCCGGCCTGCTCAGTATAATTATCACATCCATTTAATTCAATTGACAATCGTGTACAGGAGGATACAGCATTTTGTCAGCTCTAATCACCAAAGTGTACGAGACCAACGTTCTCCGACCTCTTATTCCGGGAATCAAACGTACAAACGGTAAAACAACCCAATGGTTCACGATATCCATATTCTATTCCGACAACTAACCGTTTCCATCCACGATCTGATAACAATGATTGTGATGAGGAAACTTCTTATTCTGCTACCGCACCCAAGAAGAAAGTTCTACCCATTTTTATACGCAATGTACAAAATTATCAGTTGTTTCTGTAGGATATAAAAAAGCGCGTTGTCTCTGACTTTCACACACAATCCCTGCAGCTTTTATAGAAATATATGTGTGTGTGTTTCTACATCAGCCGTATTTTTCTGTCTTAACTGTCGTTAGCTGCATTAATATTCTACTTATAGAAACCTTGCTGATAAACTTTTCTCCGTGAGTTTTCGTAATCTTCAGTGTTCTCTCAGCGATCAAGAAATCTATAACGAATTCTGCTCTTTAAAGTATTAAAGCTTACATGTCTTCTAGTAAGAAATAAGCAATCCATTTCTGTTTGTGTTATTGAACTTGCCAACAATATTAGCGAAGATCTATTCTTAAGCTTACGCGGTTGCTGTGCAGCGTTGTAGAGGTTTCAAATTGACGCCATAATTCAAACTGTTACAGTACACTTGTCAGCATTATGAACACACTAAAAATTACTGTCAACTGCCCCCCACCGCTATGTGGGATGGCTTGGTGATCACCACTTCTCCAAGTGCAGCAAACCAGCCACCACTCCAGCTCAATGTGTGAACTGCAGACAAAATCATCCAGCAAATTTTAGGGGATGCCATCACTATACGGAACTCAAAGAACGCCTCTCATAGTGACCTCAGCGGCAAGGTGGCTTATATATACAACTTCAAAGTCGGATACCGCAATCACAACAACCACGACGACAACAACAACAACAACAACGACGATAACAATCACCATCATAACACCACCGTCAATAGCAGTCACAGCAGTTCTCTCAGCAGAATAAATCTCGTACACAACTCAGCATCTCTACTTCCAGGTAGTGATATCTTCAGACTCTTCTTTTCTCCTCCTCCCTCTCATCCAACACGTCCACAGAATAAAACATCTACCGATTTCACCTCGACATCTTCTTGGAGCTCTTCACTGATTTCTTCGCACAGCTCTTCTCGTTTCTCCATCCCATTCTTACCCCATTTGTTACAAAAACACAGTTCATTCGTTCTCTTCTTTCTTCCGTGATTCAAAATGGCAGAACGTGAATCTCACTCCTAATGAACTCGCTATCCTTAATTCTAATACCATATGCACTAAGCGTATTACCAGCATTCTCACAATGCATAATATCGACATCTCTTGTGTCAGTGAAACCCATCTGCTTCCGAATGAGACCTTTACCCTTCGTGGTTACAATGTTTATAACCAAGATCAAGCAGCAACAAAAGCATTTGTAGGTATGGCTATTATAATCCGGCGTAGTCTTATTCAGCGTGCCATATTTTTACAAGGTGTCCCAGACCTTAAAGTGGTGAGAATCTAACTGCCTACATCTTATGGAATTCGTCTCACTATTATCAGAGCCTACAAGTTTCCTATCCTGAAGCTTAACAGCGACTATTTTAATTGCTTTATTCCGGCCGACAGCAGCATTCTTCTACTTGGAGATCTTAATCCCCTCCTCATGGGGTGCCACTCAACTAATCCCTATGGCCGACGTCTCTACAATACATTGAATAAATGCAGTTTATGTATCTTAGCTCCTACGGATTGTAGCGGGAAATGGTTGGTTGACTCTTGCAGCGTGCTGTTGTAGTATTTTTCTTCCTCGGCTAGGGATGCTCGTCGGTAGTTGAGTACTCCATTGCTAAGTCTCTTTAATCTCAGGTTCTAGTGGGTGAGACAAGTTAAAAATACACTGCAAGTTTTCCCTTTATAACTGATGTTTATTTCATTATTCAAATAAATATGGGCGGCTAGCTTTTCCCATTTACTTTATCCCACCACTTGAATAATTATCAGGAGCCTATCTATCTTCACACACATCCCCACCCTTATATGCACCCACGTGCATCTGTAGCACCTTGCGTTGGCGTGATTTCTTGTTGCGCTGAACTGCTAATAAGCAAGAGTGCCCTCTTTTTTATTTTTTTTGGGGGGAAACAGGAATAAAGGATTTAGGAAAAACAATATATAAAGGGTATTTGAGAGGAAAAAGGAAGAGGCATAGAAGGGTTGTTGTACTGTGGGCGGCTTACCCACGCTGTCCTCTACGTTTGAAAATGTAACGATGCTTCCCATTGGCCCTCAGGCCGCGTTACCCAAGCATGTATGAAAATATGAGATTTCAGAACCTTGCGCTTCAGCGTCATCATGTAGCGTTGTACCACTCTGTGCTAGGCACGGTGGTTATGAGTTCCAGGAATTCCAGTTACAGTAGCTAGCGCGCCCGTTGCTTATAAATAGCTCTGTACAAAGTTACATGTTGAATGTTTTAACATTCAGTGAATTAAATTATTGCTATACAATTCTTATGTGTATGGTTACCCTTTCATATGTACAATGTATAATATGTATGATATATCCCCTTTCAAATGTACAATGTATATGTATTGTATATCCCCTTTCAGGATCCTACTTACTATCCCAAAAATCCGCTGTCCGCTCCCGATATTCTTGATATTGGGATTCACAGAAACTTATATCTTCCAGTATTTGTAACCACTCCATTCCGATATTTGCTCAGTCCTGATTACTTCTTAGCTCACCCCCAAAATACTACATATAGCTCCAAGACTTATTAACGGTTATGTAAAATTTGTGAAATATGTGAAATGATCTATTTCATATTCATCCAGATTCACTATTACATGCAGCTTATTCCCTTGTCATTACTGCCAATATTGATACTGCGTTCAACATTACACCGATACTAGAAGTCACTGCGGGCGCATTTCTACTAACTACTCAAAGCGCGCCGCTTGCCGGCTGCCATACTACATCTTATTCGTGAAAAAGAACAGTGTTCGTTGGCAGTGGCACAGGAAAGATGCCATTGGCTGCGTCGGAAGCCTAATGGATTAACACGCTGAAAGCTGAACTTGAGCGTCAATGTCTTGACACCTATCAACGTCAGCTATGTCAGCTAGCAAGCATTTCACCCCGTGATCACACTCTGTTGGATGCTGCGAGACAGCTTCATCGTGAGTCAATTCTTATACCAGCTATTTATACTGGTGTTGGTCTAGTTACAGACATTAAAGACAAATTTGTCATTCCTGCTTCCCCCTACGAACAGACATTCGCTCCAAATCCGCCTTTATTTGATGCTACTATTCAAGACGTTGAACAAAACTCCACGATCTTTGACATCAACCTACTGACCACATAGAATCTCCTTACAACCCCCAGTGAACTACAGTATTTGATTCGATGTCTCCAGAACACGATCTGCTACATAACGTAGTCCTAAAAGACCTGACAAATAAAGAACTTCCTTACTTATCAACCATCTTGAATGCCTGTCTCCGCCTTGGTTACTTTCCACACAATTGGAAGCTTGCTCGCATCATAGTATTCCATAAACCAAACAAGACTAAAAATATTCCTGGCAGCTGTCGTCCAATTAGTTTATTACCGACATTATCCAAACTCCTTGAAAAGGTACCCTTCGACGTCCCCTTAAATATATGTCTCAGAACAACATAATTCCAAATTTCTAGTTCGGGTTCCGTTTTAAGCATTCTATTTCGCATCAGATGTTACGTTTAACTCAAACAATTAGTCATGGTTTTGAAAACCATCAGCACACAACGGTTCTGTTCGTAGACGTAGCACAGGCACCATGGCTTAATCCTCAAACTCTATCGTATCGACCTTCCTCAACATCTACTATCATCTGCAGTCTATCAAATCCCCTTTGCAGTTCTATTGGTGGTATTCAGCCGTCTACGCGCTCTATTAAAGCAGGAGCCACAGGAGTCGATTCGCTCGATTTTGTTCAGAACCCACACCCACGATCTTCGTGATTTGACCCCAATTCCATAGTTTTATACGCTAATGATACTGTTTTATTCTATTCATATGCAGATCTCCCCGAGTCTGTTCACACAATTCAATTTTCTCGTCTTGGGGAGTGGTTGCACGCTTGGAGAATACTTCTACAAAAAAAAATCCTGAAGCTAAGATTTTTTCCTTACGACGTATCACTAACACCTCTGCCCTGCATATTTATAATAAACAAATGCTATGGCTACCGTCTGCAACTTCTTTTAAGTATCTTGGCGTAATGATGGACACTAAACTCACTTGAGTGTCCATATAGATCGCCTTATTTTATTAGGATCCGGAAGTCTTTCTAAACTCTATTCAGTTTCATAAACACACATCTCTTGAATGCTCTCTTCTGCTTTACAAATTTCTTGTTCGACCCATCCTCACATATGCTTCCGAGGTCTGGGGCACTCCCCGTTTACAAGCGCTCCAAAATGAATTCCTGAGGATCGCTCCTTGGTTTGTCAGCAACCAGCAGCTACATCAAGAACTCGGTCTCCTTCCTGTTCATCACTTATACTTAAGATCGCCTCTTGCTTCTTCTCACACTTGTTAGACTGCTAGGAGCTGTGACGTACAACATCGGCATACGCACCCACCAGCCTCACGCCTGAAGAGACGATACACAGGATCTCCTACTCAGTAACTCCGATGGCTCCGATCACTAACTACACTAATTTTCTCTTTGAGTATTACTTGTAATCACTATGTAATATTTTATCTAGGTTCCATAGTTAAAAGACGCCACTTTGGTCTTCCTTAAGTGCTAATAATTACTATTCACAGAGATCTGTAAAGCATATATGTTGGTTGATCATAATACGTTAAAAGAAGTTCCTAAATATTTGACTATTGCCATTCCCTTTGCATCTAGGTATAACCAAATGCTTAATGTAACTATTTCTGTAAATGTTTATCTTGATTAAAATGAAACGGATAGAAAAATCAGTTTTTCATAAGAAGAGTTTGTATACTCACATTAACGGTAGAGGGTAGATAAAGTCATATGAATGTAACGCATCACATTTTTATATATTTGTCTATTGCTAATTCCTTTCTACCTGTAACGAAATGTGCAATGATATCCCAACTAACTTTCAGAAGATTGCAAATGTAAACAAGAATGTCTTTAAACACTACATTTGGCAACCTACGGTGGAACATTTAAACACTGCTACTCTTTAAGCTGATTACGTAAATATATTTCTTCACCTGTAGTAGCAAGTATGAGCAAATCGATTTCACGCCGGGTGAACTGACCCGCTCGGAACATGACTTCTCTCTCGGTGGACGTTGTTTATTGTTGAAAGTGAATGGTGGAGCGAACGGGCACGTCGGCTAAATTAAATTAAAGAGAGAGAGAGATAAAAATGGATGAGTAGGAACAGACAACCGGCGATGGTAATGTTTAACATGAGCAACAAAACAAGTACTCCGCATACCTATACAACTTTCGCTCCGCTTTATCTTCTGCATAACGGTTCCACTCTTACATTTCGACGTGTTGTTTCATCGTATGATTTATTCATTCCTTAAGATTAGCTTTCGTCTCGAGTGGTAAATAAAAAGCTTTAGATGCATGTAAACAAAATACAGTTATTTCCTCATTTTTTCCTCGCACCCTTCTAAACTATTAAAACCCAATCTATATATAGTCAAAATAGCACAGTTTTCCCTCGTCCTGTGTATACATGAACACACTGTTCCTGTCAGTGAGCATAGGCTACAATTTTCAACAATGTTTAAATTCTGGAGTTATGTAGTGTGTTGTGTACCTACTACCAAGTGTTATTGTTGTTTCGTTACATACTAACATTAGGAGATATTTTATGCTTATCTTGCGAATACGGTGGGTATTTTACGTTGTTCAAGACCTATGAGGTCTTAAAAAGGCTTAAGTATTCAAAATTGGAATAATTAGTTGTTTTATAAATTACCTTTCTTTGATTTATTTAACCTGTGTATATACGGATAATCATCCCATTCCTGATAGAAGCCTAAGCTCCTTTCCTCTTTCTTGACTTTAAAATTGTTGCATTCATCCCATTCTCAGTCTACCAACTCTTCTTCCTGCATGCTTTCCAAATGTTGACAGTATTGTATGTTCAGTGACGCATTAGCTAATGGGGTGGAATGGCTAATCTCTCAGGTAAAGCTTTAGCTGGTGGGAGGGGTACACAGTATGCTGAACTCCTGCCGCACGTGACGCGTACACTTGCGAAACAGTCAAGAGTCTTGAGTGAATTATCGCGCGTCCTTATCCTCTCTTGCCTCATACTAAGTAAACACAACCTTCTTCCAGTAGAAAAACCCGTACCTGCTTGCTAAAACATCGCTGAAAAGGCAGTGTGTGTATGTGAATATAATGTATTCTTTGAAACACCACATTAAGTATGTGGAAATATTATACAATAAAACGATTAATGTTGTAATGAATATGTTGTTAACCACAGTGATAAAATTTTTAGGACATACAACAGAGTGGAGATAAGTTTAGAGCAAAATAACACTAAATATTAAGTCTGCAAACATTTTCATCAGACATTCCTATATTTGTCTGAAAAAAAGTAATTTTGAGATTAGTTGGAATAAACTGAATAATGTAATGCATGGTTGCGTCATAATGCTAAAACATAGTTCTATGCTTTATAAGGTTTGATCTTAAGCAACTAATCAGACAGAAATATATAACTTTTGTTAGCGGACACGATACATATAAACATTTGTTTTAAAAAGTAACTGTTTCATCTGGTTACATTTATAAAAAAACAATATATTTGAAATAAGTACTTCAGTATTTACGAGTCACGATACATGTAATGCATTAAGACGTACCAGAAGGCCTCAATGTCACTCACTTAAACTCAAAAGTTGGTATCTCACAGAATAGCCATTTCTCATCATTTCCTTTCGTATTCAAACTCAAAATGTCAACAGTGCTTTGGTTCCTTAATTGCATGATAAATGCACGGACTGGGCTACCGGAATGTTTTTGAAAGTTGAATGCTTCGTTCGAGGCGGCGGTGTAGGTCAGGTGACATTGTGGTTTGGTGCAGAGTTTTCATCAAGAAGTGGACCGTCATGAAAGTGACCATTAGATAGCTCGACCCACCTTTTATTCGCCTACCTCCCTGCTCTTCTAACAAAGAGACTTGCTCTAATGAAACTCACCAGATAAATGTAACGCGAAACGGGACATTTCCAAAACCCGGTTCTTCCTCTGGTCACATGACAAAGCGGCGTCATTTTGCTGCTGTGGTTTCGATGTTGACTGGCTGGCGGTTTGTGGGCACTCCCCCAAAAACCCTGAAACACGGCTAGATTGGTTCAAACGAGCAGCTGTCTCTTAGTTAGAACGCGATTTGTATATTGTCTTTCTAACTCAGTCATTTCAACGCCTCTCTGGAAGGCTTCTGCTATCTCCAGAAGACTGTGTACTGTTGATCATCTTTACAGAATATTGGGAAATAAGGGTGAGGAGTACGTTTGAATAGAATCGAGTAAATATTAGAAAATAATGAGAAGCGGAATTGTTTATTTCTTTTTTATTTCTGAGAGTCTGTTATTTCCTTATGTATTTCATAACATTTTTTGGATGATGAACGTTAAAATATTTAATACAAATGACTGTTAATAGAAAGGAACACGTAAAAGTCCTCTTCTATAAGAAAGGAACTGTTCTGCTTTCGTCTATTTCTACGAAATAACTAATATCAGTTCATTCAATTTGAATAAAATGGATACCGGAGGTAAAATAAGATTCAATCATTTTATCAATTGTATTTTTACATTCAAGGTGCACTTTCACCTGTTGCACATGCGTTTTTCTTTTATTTTCTCTACTACATTCATAGTAAGTATTGCACTGCACCCAAAAATTCAATACCGTGATTTTGAAACCCTCTGAATTCAAAAAAACATTTTAGAAAAAATATCCATGTGTTTGTGTGTATCCGTGCGTTTGTCTGTGAACAGCATAATTGAAAAAGGAAAGGTGGTATAATTACCAAACTTGGTATTTAAATTTAGTATCTTGCAAGAATATGACACGAAGATTTTAAAGAAAATACCTTCAACCTCAACTACGCTTTAAATGGAACATTTTTCGAAATGTTTGATTTTCCCAAAAATGAGTCTAGCAATTTCGAATAAAATATCATATATTAAATATCATATATATTTTGACTTTTCTGGGTACAACCTGTGTAGTCCTTTTCATTTGGAAGGAATTTTATATAATGTTGTGAAACTGGTACTAAACGTTAAGTGATAAACGAAATCGTACTCATAACAAATGTAGATTTCTTTAAAACACGCAATTACATCAAATAACTATTTTTGTGGCATAAATAATTTCCGAGATATCCGTTATTAATGGTTCGAATTGTCAACACTTTTGTCATTCCTTCCAAAGACTGTCGATTTTCAGCTGTCTCGCGATTGCATGGAAAGAAGGTCAGCTATAGCGTCCAGTTCTTAAACATTTGACTATCGCTGTTTCCTTTGTATCTATAATGAAATGTGTAATGTAGCTATTTTGCAAAGATTTATCTCGATTATAATGAAATAGAAAAATAAGTCTTAAATAAGAATCGCTTGCATACACACTAAAAAAACTAAGGAGAGTAGAGAAATTTATGAGTATGTAATACATCACATTTCTTCTTTGTATAGTAACCAATTAGCTATCAACTAACTATCCATAACAACAATTATAAATTGCATTAATACCCAAGGTGAGCAAAGTACCTGTGTGATAAACATAATTTAGTGTTTAACTTATCATTTTCATTTTTATTTCTTTAGCACTTCATATATTACTTATTTTTGTATTTAAATTATTTCTACCACTTACCTTAGTAGTTAGTGGAAGTATTGATTTCACACAAAAATAGGACTCGTGGCTTCTATTGGAAATAGGCATTTTAGTAAACCCTCAAGTAAAAAAATGTGTTTTTGGAAAAATGTTAGTGTGCGCGTGTATTCGTGTGTGTCAGTGTGTGTGTGTGTGTGCGTGTGACTAACATAACTCAAAACTGAAAATTCCGATAAATACTAAACTTCATATTTAAGTCAGGTGTCCTCGAAGGATACAAGACTACAACTTTCAAGATGTATACCCCACCAAAAGAGCCATTGAGGTGGAAAATTTTAGTTATTTTTAATTTTCTCAAAAATCTCTAGTAATTTTTGTTAAAACCTTATTTGCGCAGATATTCGATGCTAAATAAGATGTACATCCCTAATTTTCCACGAATAACCTTTAAAGTCTCCTTCGTTTCCTTTATTTTTTATATAACCGAAAAAACAAACGTGATAGATGTACCACTCGTAATTGCAAGATATGCACAGCTCATTATTTAACAACAATTATGTCCCCATAATAGTGTTTTTAGTACGAGTATTTTCGAAATATTAGTTGCTGCACACAAACGTGCACAAAAAGCGGCCCATTCCCCTAGATCACAATATTGATTTTCTCTCCTTAAGTTTTCCTCCAACAGGTACTCAACCTTTGACTGCACCTAGCCGGCATGTGCTCTCTAGAGACTAGCCTCAAAAACAATTCAGGTACCAACAAAAGTTGTTATAATCAATGAGAAATGTAGGGCTGGTTTGAACACCGCATTTATGAAAGAGTTTAGTTATGATTGGTACAGAATGAAAGGCTAAACCAACCACATCATTATTCGGCCTTTTAGAAGAAGAGGTGAAGAATTACTTGCATGAGACTTAAACTGAGCAACAGCTGCGATGTTAAATGAGACCTTTCATCAGCGGCTTGAAGAGAAGGTTAAACATATTGCCGCTATCAAACGGCAATAAGAAACTGATATTAAGAGAACATGTAGCATGAAAATACAAGGTTTAAGTTTCAATGCTACCCTTCAGAGTTTGGCCATATTTCGGGGAGATAAGGTACTGGAAATGTTGACCTTCTGCTCTCAAACAGGCAGCATATCTCGTATAAATATTCTCGCTCCTCTCCGAAGCTCAGCAGCAGGAATTCTTGTGATTTCCAGCATCTATTATAAGGTAAGGATTTTAGTCCGTCTCTGCCGGCATAATTTCCCCGGCGAGTGCCGGCTGTCACGCGCAGCAGAGAGAGGCCGCGAGTGGGTTCGAATAAAATTTAACCACCCTATATGTTATTTATGCACAATAAAAGAGGCTAATGGTGTTTAAATATGACGGAAGTCTAAAGACCAAATCAGCTAAAACAATGTCCGTCTCAAAATTTAGGATAGACACTATCTACACTGTCTCTCATAACGCTACTCTCCAGGTTACAAATTTGATTCTATAAAAAACAAACTATTGCTACTGAATAATCCAAAACAAGCCAGGCACATAACACTCTTCCACGCTTATATCAATACTATTCTCATATTAACATAACAAACACGTAGGTGCAATCGAAATGATTCACTGTATAGGAAAGTAAGAGAAAGTTAGTCAAGCAAACTAAAGCTCCCATTGCTTGCCCAAGTCTGATCGCGTCTCAGTTGGACGACGGTATAATAATCTACCAAAACGCGGCGACCGGCTTGTTTGTCTGCACTGCAGGGGTGATGGGCAATTCAAAAATCGGTATTTCTATGTAGAGTGCACAGAAAGGTGCTGATATAATGAGCAGAGTTTCTTTGGGGGTAAGGAAATACTAAACCGCTTCTGTCACGCCCAATTCCCAACCCTATCCGGTCTAGCACTCCACTTCAAGTATGTCTAACTTCCAATTTTCTTCGCCTTTAATTTTGAAACCGACCTGTGTTCATTGGCTAATGTTGGATTGCTAGACATTTTACATAAAGTCAATGTAAGATGGATTCATCCAGAAGCTGGAATAGACCGTCGTTGTGATGTATGTCTTTCTTTTTTTTAAAGTTCCCTTGTTTTACCCAGTTAATCTTACTGTGTTTATACTGTTTTCGTTACCGCTTATTACGCAATTATACAACACACAGTCACATACACAAACACGCATGCCATGGCGGGACTCGAACCCGCGACACTTAGCTTGGCGGAGCGCCGGAGCTATACCCTCGAGCGACCACGGCTACGAGGACCGGCAAATGACTTAAAACCATTCAGGTGAAATGTTTCTGTACTCCTCTCCTTTCGCCGTTCATCTAACCCTGAAATTTGTCCATAGACTAATGCGTGTTGTCGGACTTGAATTCAAACCAATCAGGCATTGGCTCATTCCGGATGGTGTGGAACATAGATGATAAGGAGTTTCTGCCAAAGTTAAATAAAAAAATACTAGGAAACCAAAGCAAGCACTGAATGTATTATCTAGTTATTAGGGAATAATGTTTCGCAAAATGCGTTCTAAAGATGCGTGCTTTACCAAAACGATTAAAATATCACTACTTTCGTCCTTTAAGAAAGCGAAAAAACTGCAACTAATAATGCTTTCTCTTAAAAACTTAGAAAGAATGCGTTTGAAACTGCCTCAGAACCATTTGAAAAAATCATAAGAACCATCCATTACATAGAATGAGTCATTCCCTGGAAAACTTTGGATTGATTTTGTTGTTCGCCTGTTTGTGCTCTATGAGAAAATAATCCATGTCCTACTTTGACATGACTTTGTGTTCTATCGCTTTTAGTGGGTATACAAATTATACATACTTACGAAGGTTTTATTTTCTACTTCATTTTAATCAAGATAAACAATTTTGGATTACACTTTACTTATTGCATTGCACATCTCGTTAAAGATACAAAGGGTAGGGATGGTCAAATGTTTAAGAACTGGACACTATATGTTGGCCTCAAAATTCCACACTCTTTCCACTGAGTCACGAGTAACACTGAGAGTCAGCACACTTTAAAGGAATGACAAAATATTTAACAATTCGAACCATTAATAACGAATATCTCGAAAATGGCCAATGGCACAAAATTGAAATGAATTGTGTGTTTTATAGAGATCTGCATTGATACCGTAATTATTGTGTGTACATATTAGTCTATTGTTTAACGTTTACCAGTTATACAAGATTATACAAAATTTCTTGCGAATGAAGAGGACTTCACAAATTATTCTCAGAAAATTCAAGATGTACAATTTATTTGTCATTAAATATCTTTAATATATGGTATTCTAATTAAAATCGTATGAAAGTTCTTTTTAGAAAATAAAAAATTTCGAAAAATTGTTCCATGTGAAGTGTAGTTTGTGGTGGGGGATTCTCTTGAAAATATTTGTGTCGTTTCTTTGGAAGGTACTGAACCTAAACACCTTTGGTATTTACCCGACTTTTCCTTTTTCTGTTATGCTATTCACAGATACACATACACACACATATGCGTCTTTTATAAAAAATGCTATATTTGCAATCAGGAGCCTGAAAAGATGAATTTTCGGTGAAATCTCGGTATTAAATTTTTGGATTGAATGCAATACCTTCTCTACCTACTTCTGCACGCGGTAGGGAAGTAAAAATCTTGTCACAATACATTACATTTCCTAATGCGCCCTTATAAAACTGTTACAAATATCCTAAAAGTAAAACCTGTGTTTAACTTCAGGTGATATTTCTCTTCGGGCTGCTATACAGAATAAGCATACTGGAAATGAATGTAGGAGACAAGTCGCACATCCAAACCCCTTTGAGTTGTATTCGTGATGTTAATGCTCGGTAGCATGAGGGTGCGGACTGACCCGCATAGCCCACGCCCTGCAAAACAATGGTCAAGGAATACCAAAAACACTTTCACTTCCTCATCGGTCATTATCCCGCTTGTGAGTGGTCTGCCCACCACGCCTTTATGATGACCGCTCCCTTACCTAAGTTTTTAGACTGGTTTCTGTACATCAGGCAGTGTTTTGTTTATGCCTTCTACTGCGCATCTCTGACCCTGTTTCAAACCTTACTTCTAGCTAGATGTAACGAAAACAGGAATGGATTTGTCCAAAGCAAACAAGGTGGCAGGATTCTAGGTCAAGCAGCCAAATTTAATATAAAGTGTATTTAAATAATTTAATTTTGTTAAACATTTATGTTTCTATATTTTGTTTACACAGTAAAACAATAACCGATAGTTTATTGGTGTTTTTTTATTTTAGATAAATAAATGATCCTTAAGTGTTTAATCGTTTCTACTGCCAAAAATCGCAACTAACATGTGTGTGTGTGTATGTGTGTGCGTAAGGCAGAACAGGAAACAACTAGGAAGTTGTAAACTCAAGAAAGAAGAAATAAGGAGAAAGAAGTGTTGAAGAAATATATTTCTAAATCGCATATTAAGCGCAAGGAACAGATGCGCTTGTAAAATTTAAAACTCTGTAGTAATGCTTAATTTATACTGACTATTCAAAAACCACCTTTTTTAAATAACACAGATGTACCTTGCACCGATAGAGGAACGAGGGAGTGAAGGTGAGTGTGGAAGGAAGGGAGCAAGAACCTTCACTGTTAACAGAAAAACTCGAGTGAGCGGAGTTGCAGGTCCTGCTAATAGGTGCATGTACCTAAGGAAAACGCCTTGGGCAGGAGGTGTAAACGTTTGATGTGAAAATGAAATCCAGACGTTCTTTTGGGTAAAATATTAAATTTTTATTTTCAATGGTGTAATATGCACTATATATACAGGATGTTTCAGAAATACTTTTACAAACTTCGGGTATGGGTTCCTTACACCACAAGAAGGAAAAGAGTTCATACGAATATATGTCCCATAATCCTTTGTTTTCTCGTTAGGAGGTGTTCAACACAGTGGTACACTTATAACACACAAAACTCATAATAAATGCTCGAAATGTCCTCCTCTTGCTTCTATGCATGCCTGTACTCGTCGAATCATGGAAAGTCGCACCCTGTCAAAACCTCCGGGATGGTGTCGAATGGTTTCGCAGGCTTCCATGACACGTCGATGAAGCGTTTCTGCATCCGGGATGGCTGCTCCACAAACCAATTCATTAAGATGCCCCCAGAGGTAAAAATCCACAGGATTCAGTTCGGGAGAACGTGCAGGTCATGGAACTGGTCCTCCTCTGCCTATCCCTCCATGCTGTCACGTGTGATGTACCAGATGCCACAGCCAATTGCCTTGTACTGTTACCTGAATGGTCTTCGACACACTTTAACATCTGTTCTTCGCGTTCCGGCGTACGAACAACTCTTGGTCTTCCTCGATCAATAGTCTCTGGTGCAACGGTTCCTGTCTCAGCAAGGCGACGATACACAGCGACAAAATTGGATGACTCGGTTGTTTTCGGTCTAGAAACTCCATTTGATAGAGCCGTGCAGGCTCGCGTCCATTACCATTCGCGCGACCATAAATAAAAATCATGTCTGCCTGTTCACGAAATCAATATCCAGCCATGGTGGAACGAAACACGTGCAGTTACATGTACACAATTAAGACGTTGAATACAGACTAATGACAAATGGCAAACGTAAACAAGTCTTCATGGCAACACTTCGCCATCTACCGTATGTAGTACAATGGGTCAATGAATGCATAGAGAAATGAAGTTTTGAGGTTGAACCCCGAAGGCCGTTGAACTCACACTTTCATTGTGACAGGAATAACGCGAAAACCAAGGATTATGGGACAAATGTTTATATGAACTTTTCTGCTTCTTTTGGTGTGAGGAACCCATACCCGAAGTTTGTAAAAGTATTTCTGAAACATTCTGTATATATATATATATATATATATATATATATATATATATATATATATATATATATATATATATATATATATATATATACAGGACGGACCATTTAAGCTGAGACCGTACAATATCTCCAAAACTAAGCGTGTAGAAAGAAAACTTTAATATAAGTCATGTTTTGTTTGGAGGACATTTTGATAGGCATTTTAGGGTCAATTTAATTTTTTTAAATGGACACCCACAATTAGGGCGAAATTAAATTGACCCTAAAATGACCAATAGAACGTCCTCCAAATAAAACACGACCAGTGGCATTTACTTTCTCCCATAATATCAAGCAACTTTTATTCAAGACATTTCTTTCTAGAACACTTAGTTTTGGAGATATTGTACAATCTCAACTTAAATGGTCTGCCTTTTATATATATATATATATATATATATATATATATATATATATATATATATATATAAGGGAACGTTAGTTTGGAGATGTAAGCATACTTTGCAACAAGTACGATACTTCTGTATAATGCCGCCCCAATTACAGCCGGATTAATCCTAGTTATACTAAAAGTTATCTCTTACAGGCTATTAATATTTTTAACGTTTTGCATATTTTGCTATTCACATTCCTGAAGTAATTTTCATTATTACCAATAAAAGCTCAAGTTTCAACTTCAGTGCGTCTGAGTATATGAGGTATCACATTTAAGGAGTGTATTTACACGGCCATAATTGTCTCGCGATACACATAGATTCAATTATCATTTTCTTTTGTTATAGTCAGTGTTATAAGAGACGTAAAAATACCGTCTTCTGAGATTAACAATAATTCTTTGCTCGATAATGATATTCGAGGATACCTCCGTTTATCTCATAGATTTTGTTCCACATGGAACCAGCTTGTTACTTCATATATTACGTTTTCTATTTTTTTTTCTTTTTTAACTGCTTCCATTGAAAAATAATAATTATACAAAAACTTGAAGGTAAGCATTTGACTGGTGACGGAGAATATTAAATACATTATATTTTCCAGTGAATCACTAAAAAAACATTTTTATACAGCTTGTAAAAATTTGGAAAATTGTCTATTCAGAAGAGCTTGGTGTGTTCTGTTTTCAAATATAATATATAGTTCGAAAGGGTTATATAATCATAACATTGCAACTGTATTTACTAATAACCATACAGAAACCTTATGTTTTAAAGTTGGAGTTAATAAAAAATCTAGCCTAAGAATAATGTTGGGGTGGATAGCCCATGCATAGTGATGTAACCGTAGCTTCTTCACAGAATCCATAAGGTGATTCATAATGGACTGCACAAGACATTCATTTAACCTATGCTTTAACGTGTCCTCTTCGTCGCACTTACTAGAATTAGTAATATGCCCCACTTGAAACCATAATCTGATTCCAACTGGAAGATGTTTCAAGAAGATGTGAAACAAATTAGAATAATGAGTGTCCTGAGCAAAATTTTCATTATTTCATCTCAGGAGCTTTGCAATAAGGATGTGAAACAAATTAGAATAATCAGTGTCCTGAGCAAAATTTTCATTATTTTCATCTTTTGCAATAAAGCATGAAGTTATAAGTTGTTCTTCTATCTGCAGCATTGTTCCAGAGGAGGATAACATCGTTTATGAACATAATGGTGCATGTAATTGAAGGTTATAGGTATCCTTCTAACGTCTTTTGTATTATCCAATCCTGCATCATCAACCCAATATTTTAACCAATTACTGGAAAATCCAGAATCGCTGTGCTATAAATTGGAATTCTGTTGAATGAAAAGCGCTCTACATTTCATCTCTATGTTTCAGATACCAATAGCACCTTCTCAAAGTTGAAGATAAGGTGTTGTCAAAGGCATTTCCCTGCCAAATATACCAACTAAGAACTGCAGTAATTTATCCATGGTGTTGTTTCGTAATAGGAGGTATTTTTGCCTAATACCACAGCTTGGAAAGCACATAAATATGCATGACCCACATTCTTTCATACAATATCCTCTATTATACGTGTCTTTACAGCTAAGTTTTATTTTCTGGACTATAAGAGCCCAATTTACAGATTGCATTTGATTTACATATGCAGTATGTTTACGTCCAAAATTTTAAGCTTAGTCACAGTTTTCAAAGCCTGTATTTCAGGTGGTACTCTCCATGAACCTATTGGTACTATACACTACTTATCCTGATTAATGGTTATTCTAGATACGCTGCCAATTTCGTCGAGAATGGGTTCATATTTGTAACATCCGAATCAGTGGATAAGATAACGCTGACATCATCAGCATAAGCTGAAACTTCAAATTTGTATCCTTTCAAAATTATACAATGTATCTTATCATGTAGTTTATATGATAAAGAATTAATGACTGCAGCAAATGCAACCATTGGAGCTAGACAACCTTGAGGATTGGATCATTTAATTGGTATATCTCTGGTCAGAAATCCATTAATTTGTAAGATTAAGGTAATATCACTATATAAGCACTCAATTAAAGATACAAGCTGGTCACTGAACCCTTGCCACTTCAACCCTGAAAATGTACTGAAGGTATAGACTGTCAAAGGCGTTCTTAAAGTCCACTAGCGACGCCATAATTGCTTGTTTTTCACTGTAACCACAATATGCCACAGCATCGTGTAAGGAACATGTAAGGTCATACACAGAATGACCAGAAGGATACATGCCTGTGCTGAATGAATTATGTATCAAGCAAGGGTGTGATTCGGTTGTATAAGTCCTGGTTAATACTTTATAATCATAGCTTAGAAAGTAACGGGCCTGTAATTAGTAACTTGATATTTGTTGCGTTGTTTGCTTATTAATACAATAACACTCTTTCGTTGTGACACACAAAAGCTTTGTTCTGTAATATACAATTGAAAATTTTCACTAAAGCATCTTCAATAATATTAAAAAAACTTGGTAGAACTCATATGAAATACCATCACATCCTGGCGTTTTATATGTTTTTCCTTGTTGCAAAGCTTCAAATAATTCAGCCATTAAAACACACTGTTCTAACACACAGTCTATTCCAAAGTGACTCTAAGTGGAGACTGATGATTCAAGTCCTCTAAAAAAACCCTCTTACCTATTCGACTCACTGAACAAAGTAGAATAGTGATGGAAGGAGGCTCTCCCCTAGGAGCCACAGGACCTTGTAGTTGGTGGGGAGCCTTCCGTGTACCAGTGATTTACTAAGCTGTACTGGTAGAGGTACTCATGCCAGAGAGGCTCGTAATGAGGTACCAGACTAAGAAGTGGCTCAACAGAAAATCCAAACCAAAGGGACTCCCAGGTGGAGAACCTTGTGGAACTCCCAGCTAGAGCACCTTCTAGGGTCTCTGGCCCACCCAATCCAAGGTGGGCGTGCCGAGGGGTGAATGGCACTGGGGTGGTAAAAAAAATGCAGCGTCGCGAACGATCTCTTTAGGGTACCAGGCGACACCCTGAAATAATTAGCCTTCCCAATATATACGGGGCTCTGTATTGGGTGACTTTTATTTCCCTGCTACTCGTGGGACCAACATGGACCAAAACAAAATAAATATTATCAAGGTGGGTGAGAGAGACTCTCCAGTTGAGAGAAATTTCTCACCTGACAAAGAAAAGTCAAGTGACAGAGTCTCTCCAATAGAGAGAAATCTGTAACTAGATAAACAAATGGGTGCAACAGCATCTGGAATTAATAGAATGCACCTGGACACTAAGAAGTTGTCATGGGCAGCTAGAAGAAGAATTAAAAAAAGCTACAAAAATGAGTGAGGGCACAGGCAATGTAAACCCACAGAGTAGAGGGTGGAGGTCCGTACTGATCCAGGGACTTCTAAAAGAACCAGAACAGTGTGGATACTCCTCCTTCGGATAAAGCCAAACCTGTTAAGGGGTCTAGGGGCACTGAACCTGATGTCACTTACAACAAGGAAGCTTTGGCCGCTTTTAAGGTGGCAATTGTTGAAGAAGCGTTCCTGAGAGAAAGCTTATTGGGGAGAGTATCCGACCCATTCAGGCTGAGATTCTGAGGAAGATTCATGAGGCGCCAACTAGCGAATCTCTACCTAAACTCAGGTCCTTTTCTCTACAGGACTCTGATATATTACTGTGCTGATGAAAAGTCATGCAATTGGCTCCAAAAACACATTCAGGGAGCTAAAATCAAGGAGAGATTAGTTATTAAAGTAGTAGATCCAAAAGATCTACCTAAGCCAGTCAAGGTGGCCCTTAGGACTCGGGACATTACAACCCATGATCCTAAGGTGCTGCTAAGACGCATCCAGAGATTAAACCAGGAGCTGAATTTAGAGCACTGGAAAATCATTGACAAGCAGGCAGACTCCTCTGGTCAACGCCTAATTTTAATGGTGGACCAAGAGTCTGCTAAGAAGATAAAGGAGCTTGGCATGTCGACCTATACCGGGGTAGACAGGGCCCTTTTTAAGATCCTGTCTGACCCGGAGAGGAAGGCAGAAGCAGACAAAGCGAAGAAGGCAGGCAGCGATGGCGGAGACAGTCCGGAGACGATGGAGATAGGGGACTCTGGAGGATCCACATCGGGTACTGCTTAAGGTAAATGTTGTGGGTTGAATGCAATTATGACAATAGTTCAAATTAACTTGCAACACTGTAAGAGAGCTTCAGCCATTCTAAGAAGAGACTTGTTGAAGACAATGGTGATATTGCTCTCGTACGAGAACCTTGGCTTTAAAGAGGTTCAATTGGAGGGATCAGTTGTACTAAGGGCACTATAAATAGACCTAGTAATAATAATTCAAGATCATGCATTTATACTAAGAATTGGATAAACGCATTGCTTCTTATTGAGCACTGTTCCAGGGATGTAACTACAATCCAAACAACAGTGGAGGAGGCAGGAGAGAGAAGAGTTTTAATACTCTCTTCCGTCTATCTGCCTTATGAAGACTCTGATCCACCATCAGTAGCGGTGAGGGACCTTGTGAACCACTGCGGAGAGAATGGAAAGGAGTTAATCCTGGGGTTTGATGCCAATGCACACCACACATTGTGGGGGAGCACTGATATCAATCACAGAGGAGAAAAGTTAATGGAGTACTTGGTGAGTACAAACCTTAATATTCTAAATCGAGGTAATGAACCAACCTTTGTAACTTTGCGAAGGGAGGAAGTCATTGATATAACGACACGGACTAGTATTATTTAGAACCTAATTTCAGGGTGGCATGCATCATCGGAGATCACTCTCTCTGATCATAGATGCATATGCTTCAATATCAAAGCACAAGTCATTCTAACAGTGATTTACAGAAATCCGAGGAAAACTGACTGGGACGGATATAGACGAGACCTATCAGCATTGACATCGGGTATCTCAAGGGACATTCGTTCGATATTGGATGTGGAGTTTGCCGTTGATGAATTACAACGGTCAATTCTTCTATCGTATCATCAAAATTGTCAGCATAAGGTAGCTTACTCGCCAAGGCTTGTGCCTTGGTGGACTAAAGAGTTAAGCAGACTTAGGAAAAAAGCAAGGAATTTATTTAGACTTGCAAAAAGAACTGATGATTGGGACTCATATAGACAAGCCCTCGCCAATTATAATAAAGAAATACGCAAAGCCAAAATTATTTCGTGGAGGGAGTACTGCCAGGGGTTGGAGAATGTTCCCATCAGTGCAAGATGGATGAAACATGTAGCAAAGGGTGTTAAAAACATTATGAGCACTGTTAAACTGCCTGATGGCACGAACACACAGTCTGGTTCTGAGACGCTCCTGCAACTTGCGAGGGCTCACTTTCCAGACTTTAAGGTAGACAAGGACAGCAATTCTGTGAAGGGGCAACCATATCTGGACCATCTTTCTTTGGACAGAGAGGATTGGAACCTAATCAGGAGCGTAGTCAATGTCACTAAAATAAGATGGGCTGTTAAGTCGTTTGGACCATTTAAATCAGCAGGCCCTGATTTAATCATTCTGCATTTCTACAATATGGTATTAATTCAGTTCAATCCCTACCTTGTGGTATTTTTAGAGTTTGATTAGCCTATGGATATATACCCATAGGTTGGTGAAAAACAAAGGTTGTGTTTATACCCAAACCAGGGCGTCCTAGTTACGCCCAGGCTAAGGCTTATCGCCCTATAAGTCTCTCCTCTTTTATGCTTAAAACTCTGGAGAGATTAGTGGATAGGCACATTAGGGATAATGTTTTAATAGAACATCCATTAAACAAATACCAATTTGCCTATCAAATAGGGAAATCAACGGAAGCAGCACTTCATCAAGTGGTCTCGACTATTGAGAAGGCGCTTAATATCAGAGAAATAGCCATTGGTGCTTTTCTTGATATTGAAGGTGTGTTTGACAGGACATCTTGTGATGTAGTGTCAAACGCCCTTTATGGACACGATGTACCTTCACTTCTTTGTGAGTGGATACGTTTTGTCTTACAACATAGGAAGATAACCATGAATCTATGTGGGGAGACGCTGGATGTGTCCACGGAGAGGGGCTGCCCGCAGGGGGGTGTTTTATCACCCCTGCTATGGAACCTTGTAGTGGCACACTTCTTTGCGCACTCATTGTGATGGTTACTTCACAGTTGATTTTGCAGATGATGTTGCAATAAGAGGGAAATGTCTTCACATAGCTTCTCAAGTGCTGCAAATGGCGCTTAAGAAAGTGGAAGCTTGGTGCAAGATGAATAATCTAACTGCTAATCCAAGCAAACCAGTAGTGGTACCCTTTATCAGGAGAAGGTAGCCTGATTTAACCAGACTCTCTCTCTTTCTTTGGTGATTTAGTGCCCTATTCAACACAAGTTAAATATCTTAGGTTTGTTTTAGACAAGAAATTAACTTGGAAACATCACATGGAATTATGTATTACCAAAGCCTACAGAGTCTTTTTTGAACATGTAGAGGTATGCTTGGTAAGACATGGGGTCTGAAACCTAGTATAGTGTATTGGATATACACTGTCATGGTGAGACTGTCGTCTCAGAAAGCCGGGAATCCTTAATGATATTGGCTGAACACAATAAGGTTCAACTTAAGTGGGTGCCAGGACACACAGGTATACCAGGCAATGAGAAAGTAGATGCAGCAGCCACGATTGGCAGCGAAATCCCATTTTTTGGTCCGGAGCATGTACTGGAGGTGTGCTACAGACCAGTGGAACTGTTAAGTGCTGGGCTCAACCAGAACACAGGAACTACTGGAACTCCATTGAGGGTTGCAGACATTCCAAGTTGTTTATTACAGACTTGGATAACAGCCGGGAAAAATACTTGCGAGGTCTTAGTAGAAGAAGACTTGAATGGGCAACAGGATTCATTACAGGACACTGTGCCCTTAAGTTTAATCAATACAGAATCGGATTGTTTAACAATCCTGTGGTAGATGTCTAGAAGGAGATGAGACTGTTACTCATCTGCTATGTGATTACCCTGCTCTTGCGAATCAAAGAGCAAGTATTTATGGCAATCGCTTTCCAAAGATGGATGAACTATCGAAAGCCTCAGTTAGTAGTCTGGTTAAGTTCATATCGAGCAACAGACTACTTAACTGATGAAAGGGGGGGTGCGCAATAGATCTTTAAGGTCGCAGTGCTTGGGCATAAAACCCACACCTTTTCAAACTAGAACTAGATGGAAGAATGCTGGGTCGTCACCACCTGTCCATACATATTGATCTTTAAAACAAGATTTCTCTGACGTCTTTTATGCAAGTTTATCACATGATATAGTTTTATCCTCTCACTGGCAGCATTTTTTTTATCTTTACCTCTAAGTTTGAACCCTTCCATTGTTTTACGATAAATGCTGATAATTTTAGCTTTGAGTTGGCGTAGACGCATATCTCTTGCTATCATTGGTTGTTAATTACTTTGCGGTTCACGTATATAGCTAAAATAAAAATTTATTAATTGATCATCATCCTTGTCTTTATCATAAAAGCGCTGTTTAAAAAAAATCGAATTTTTGGCTTAACTATGGGGTCCCATCAAACTGCATAGTTGTGGAAAGATTTCAAACGCAGTTTCCAATTCATCCATTCTGCTTCAGAGTTGACAGGCACATTGCAATCAGTCATTATATTACTATTGGGTTTTCATTAAGAGCGTCCATGTGGAATGAAGTATAAGTTTAAAGCTATATGCAGACTGATTGCCTCTTGATCACTAAGTGCTACGGGTAGGTGTTCAAACGCTTGAATTTGGTTTTGTAGGACTGCCGGAATATATATGTGCTCCAAAATTGCAGCAGAGCTTCCTGTGAAATGAGTAAAGTGCAACACTGAATGTTTTTGGACACATACATCACACATTTGCACGGTAGTTAACTAGCTCTTTTAATGTATTACTAAGGAGATATTGCCCAGTGCAACATTCTGCCCGTAACACACAATTAAAATCCCGCAAGAATATAAAATTGCGGTAAAGTACGTAAAAGATAATTAAAATCTCAATGAATAAAAGGTATCCCTTTCTTTATGACTGTTAGAGCCTGATGACGCATATATTAAGAAAAAGAACATTTTTATATACACCGCTTATTGCTCTTCCTGTGGACAATTTTTAAATTGAATCTAATTCAATGCCCGATTTCGTTAAGATGGCAGTGCCTAAAAACTCACTTCCCAAGTTAACATATGTATTATCATTAAAGATGAAAGAAAAATCTGTAGTTTTTATCTCCTGAAGAAAGAGCACATCCATGCTATGTATGTTTAAAACGCATTGAAACATAGCCGTTTTCGTAGAAGAAGTAATTGCCATTAAAATTTAATATTGTCACCGACAATGTAAACTCCATTAGAAAAAAAGAAAAGGGGGAAGGAAAACCTATACATAAGCGTAATTACTAGGTTAATTACACTAATGTAATTAAGACTGTAATTGGTCGTTATGTTTCTGCAGTGGGAAATCTAATACACTTTCCTTGGCACTATAAGAGTGCATTTGATTCTGCATTGAGTCTTAAGGCTTTCCCAGCTGTATGAGGTACTCTGTCCGTCCTCCGGGCTCGTGCCTGCTTTCCTGACCAAGTGTTGCTTCAGCTTCTTCATGCCAAGTCGTAGTTATTGGTGGAGCTTTCTTTCGTATCCTATAATCACGTGCAATTCTGGTGTTTTCAGTAATTGTACTCCTGCGTGTCGTGTGTTTATGTTCAAACTGCTCTTTTTAGAGGTGCATGCCTTTGCTCGCCTAGTTGTGTCACCTCATTATGATGCATGTCTTTCTTCCTTCGCGGATGCTTGTTTACATTTAAGCTGTCTGCGTCATGGTGCTATGCTTGGCCCTCTCCTCACAGGCATGCTCATCTTCTACAGCTGTTTCAGAATCAAGGTCTACGGAAAGGTCTGCTCCCTCTTTCCGTCTGTTTTGTATAGGTTGCATAGGTACAGTTATAGAATTACATTCCATTGTCATTTCTGTATCAGAAGTGGCTAAATTAGCATCCTCCGTTGCACTGAGAATGCACATTTGTCACTTAATTCTTGAGACTGAATTTCGTCCTTTTGTATAGTAAGACCCATCTGCATGATACTAGTTTCCGAAGTGATATTGTCCGGTAAGCATCCATTCTGCTCTGTGCTGTTGGCAATATCATAAAATAAATTGCTAGACTTCCTTACAGCAGGTGAAGGTTTGTAATGTAGCATTCGTTGCGGACAGATATGTCTCAAAAGGATAGACTTCCACATTTAAAACAGATTTGTTCCTGTCCAAAATAAGTTACAAATGCTTCACATTTTCCAATATAAATTTTGAAGGAATGTGTTTTTTAACTACAGTTTAACTACCTATCTCTACCATAGCCAATTTCCAATTATCCATTTTGACAAGATGTATATTCCCATAATTTTGTAGACAGTTTCTAAATCCTTTCGCGGGGTATTTCGTGGAGCATTATAAAGCCTCACAGTTGTACATTTCTGATCAGCTGGTGTTATAACCAAATCCACCTTATCCCCATTCATTAAGGTTACCGTTGCGTTACCAGTATGGCGGAGCAAATGAGTTTCATAGCTTACACGGGTTTTAAACTTTAAATATACTGCATTTTCTCTTCCTACGAGCTGCACGTGTTCATCAACACGTACCTTAAGTTCTTCATCCACCCAAATGTGTATGTCCAGTGCAGAAGATCTTTTGTGCTGGATTAAATGTAACTTTCAGTATATTTACACGAACTACTTTAGTTTCCGTGTAAGAGAAGAACCAAATGGATATGAAATAGTACTAAGGCAGCACACCTCATACTACAGGTCTCTTACAGAAATAAAATTTCAGAATGAGTTGAGACCTAACCTTAGAAAACATTCATGGCCTACTCTATGACTATCTGTTCGGATGTATGTGACGGTCACAGCAAAAGCTCTCGTAATGCTTGCTTTCCTTCGCTCCTGAGCTTGAAACCGACCTATGTTCTGAACAAATTGCGGCTCTTCTTGCATCGAGTGGCTGTTTTTGCAGAGATGGCCGCAGTTCCTTTATGTACCTGCAATCATGGACTACAATTTTCGGCCCCTGCTTGTCATTACGCCGGCAGCCTGGTTAACACTAGAAGTCGGCTGCATCAGGTTTCTACAGCGCTCGCAAGGTTCGTCCTCTCCGCCAGTATAGGTAGCGCTTCTGCTGTCTCCAGGTCATCACCTGACCTTCCCGGTGCACCCCGAGCGATACGTTCCGAGAAAGAAGAGTTGTGACAGTTAGTTCTGTACGACCAGCGAAGAAGGACTTTTATTGAGCTTTGTGCCTGGGAGCGGCGTCTCCACTCTTTTCGGCCTTATCTAAATTATGCATAACATATACTTTTGACGTAAGTAAAATTTTAAATTCTTGTAGTGTGTGGAGCGGCACTTAAAATCTAATGAAACCCATTTTATATAATATTATCGCGTATTATTCATTTCAAAATGGCAAATCTTGTGTGAGAAGGACAAATTCAAATGCAGTGTGCTTCAATTGTAATGTATCTCTGTTTCTAAATTTGAATGTTAATATAGTCAGTGCTTTTGGGGCTCTATGAATTGTTACTTTTATTTAAAGCTGTTTTAAATCCTCGTTCATTTTCTTTAAGCTTAGGTAGCACAAATAATTATTACTCTGGGGGAATGCTTATTTCCAATTCATTCTATAATGGGCCCGGCATATTGTTCTTTTAGTTATTTCTTTTTAAGCTTTTGTGATATTCTGTGCATCGACTACTTTTAAATCGGCCTTGTATGGACGTTACAGTTCATAGATCAATGTTTGAGAGCCACACTTTGACATCAAACAAATATGAAACGGACTCAATCAAGAGTGGTCGCTGGAGTGGTCGCTCCGGCACTCCGCCAAGCTGAGGGTCGCGGATTGGAGTCCCACCACGGGCATGGGTGTTTGGGTGTGTATGTGTGTTGCGGAAATAAGCGGTATGAAAAAAAGAGCTGGTGTGGACCGTCGTTGCGAGTAATGCCTTCCAGCCACTAAGACGATGTGTTTCCGTACTCCTCTCCTTTCGTCACTCACCTACATCTCAACTTCGTTCATAGGCCAATGCGTGTGTATACGACTTGAATTAAACCAATACGAGATGGACTCACTTGTGTGGTACCCTTATAAGGAGTTTCTTTCAATATTAAATAAAGGAAAAAGACTAAGAAACAAAAGCATCGGCGCGTTTCCGTGCACTCGACTGTATTAGTTACCTATATTACTTCCATTATTTTCTATACGGATTATGCATTTTTCTTAAAAGCCTGGTAGAGTCTAAGAGAAGGCTAGGATAAGTAAATAATAAATGAATAATATATACAATCTCTTCGATTGTGATGTCAACCTAGAGCTCCCAGTTTCAATACCCAACTGGATATAGCAGCTCGTATTTATTTAGAACCATTCCTTACCCATCGCAAAATCTGGAAGGTGAATACCACATTGAATGTGTTGTGTACGTTACCTAGTAAGTATAAAGTCATTGTTTGTGTAGACTAAAACCAGTGTAGTGTTTACCACCCGTTCTTACCGCATACGGCTCCACAGGCGATGGACACTGATTATACCTGAAATGATAATTCGGTAAGGAAATTTGGGAAGGAAATCCCTAGGATTCCCCGGGCGAACGGGGCTAAGGCGTGGCTAACCGGCTCCAGGATGTGCTGAATATGGAATTTTTAGGGACCCCGTCCTTGCTAGCGTACATCGTCGTACAAATCTGGTCCCCCCTCCGAGGGTCACGTTAGACGCAAAATGGGCCGCTGCGGCCTATTGTGGTCTTCTGCTCTAGGTTCTAGATGTCTCTCTCTACATGTACTACTCCGACTGCTACCTCTCCGGCATTTGTCAGTTATGTTAGTACTTAGGAAATCCCGTAAAGTCAGAAACGTGGTAAAGAAGAAGGTAGATACATCACGAAGGAGCTCCCGAAACCAGGGCAGGGCATCACAAGTAGGCCGTAACTGCTCTTTTTGCTTCCAACATGATCCCTGGGAGGAAGGGATGAGGGGAGAGATCCGAAGTGCAACCAGGTCCGGATGACGACGGGCGCAAGTCGGTGTCCCTAACGTTTCCAGATAGAATTCAATCTACGCCGCCCGGTCCTGTCCACAAGCAATCAACCTCCAACGTCCCCGGGGCGGAGCCCACTCGAAGGAGAGACTAACTTAGCAGTCTCCGCAACGACATCAGGGAAGAAACCTCTACAGTGCGCAAGCCACCACCCAGCTGCAGCCCCCTGGTTCTAAATGTTTGAGACAGATCGCAAGGAAGATGAAGAGTATAGGAAGTGAGAGGTGCGAGAGTCGTGGTAGGTGAGCCATTCAGCATTCGCCTGTCAAACTGGGGAAACCACGAAGAACCCAACCAGAGTGGACAGTCGCCGAGGATCGAACCCGGACCTCCCGAATACGTGCTATAGACTTTTCCACCTGCACCATCCCGCTCGGTAAAGTCAGGGAGTTCGGTCCTGGCGGGTTTAAACCAGAGGCCTGTTAATCTGCTATGAATGTGTTTACGTAAAGTAATATTTTCTTCTCTCAGCGTGCTATTTGAATAATTAAAATAATGACTGACTGTAAGTTATAACGCATTTGACCAAAAATAAGATATGGATGCATTTATTAAATGAATCAATGATACACATCAGCAGTTTAATTTTATTGGAATAAAATCATTAAATACATTGAAATACCATTTAACTATGAGTTTCAAGCTGGATTAAGTAAATAAATAAACACCCATTAAATGCGTAAATATGCCCTAATGAATACAGCAAACATTTTGAAGTACTGCTTCTGAATAAATCAGCTGATGTTAGAGTGAACTAGGGAACTGCATTACAGGTTATTCGCTGTGATTCTCAGAATCACTACATATGTTTGTCGATCTGCAAACCCGGCATCGACTACACTCACAATAATAATTATTATTTCACATGGAGCAATAATTGGTTTCGAACGTGTACAACATGCAGTTTTAATGGAAATGGCAGTGCTTTAATTCCAGGTTGTCAGGATTGCGTTAATACCTTTGTTGAAAAGTACTGCGAGAGTAGAGTTGTAACATCCTCTTATTTCATTACATGGAAACTAATCGATAGCATGAGAGGCTTAGTGACCTATCAACCGAAACCAATTTGGGGCTTCCCAGACAAAAATCACAAGAGGCTTAAACGTGTTTTCCATTATTTTAACACATTCAGAAACTACTGACTTCATTTGGAATTAACAAGTAATAAGCACTCAATCCATTGTATCTGAAATGGCCAGTTTCGGTTAAAATTTCCATAGAGACTTATATTTGTTATACTATAGGTTGCAAACAATCCACATGTGTGTGAAATTGCTGAAAATAGGAATAAATAAACAGTTCCACTAGTGATGGGACGATACCATTATTTCTCAATACTGGATACCGATACTGATTTTTGAGTACCGATATTTGATACTCGATACTCACTTTATAAATAAATGTAAAGGCGATAGGTTGTTCACTGAATTATGTTCGTATTATTTGTTTCTGTGTATAAACACATGTAACTAATTTTCTATTGTATGCTAATTCCGAAATTGTTCCTGTTTGCTTTCTCCAGTTGTCAGCATTTTTTTCCTTGATAATGCCATATATGCACTTTTTCACCCAGTAATAAGTGATTAGCCGTATAATACTCGGAAACATAGTAAGTTTGTGGTTTAAATATCTCTATTACCTATGCTCATACATTAGTATATACATATTTAATACAAACGTATATTGCAAACAATTAAAAAATTGAAGACAAAATCAAGGAACAAATGAAATGCAGAGATAATTGTAAAGGATTTAAATATTGTGTTTAAGAACAGAAGCACCCATGAAAGAACAAAGTATTACCTCACGACAAAAGTTCTGATTTGTTTCTGCTGGATTCACAAATTTTGGTCACCGGAGTAGGTAACTGTAATGGCTGACAGTCACCAGAAACGTAATTTAGTGTATCAGCTAAATCAGCTTCATTCATAACTCAGTTAAAGCTCCATGTCACATGAGTACTTCTACTCCTTTCCCCATTGTTTTACATGTTGTCATTTAGACACAAGAATCTTTGGAAAGTTACATTCATCGCAGTTAAGGTCTATCAAGAACTATTAGTCCAGCAACTCTTTGGGGACACGTGCGAGTCTCGACTGCTTTCATGCCTTATTTAGTATACGTAAATTTAAACGTAACAACTTTCAATAACGCAACACTTAAACATTTAAAAGTATCGAGAAGGTATCGAAGATTCATCTTAAAGTATTAGACCTACTTCGATACCACCCAGTATGGAGAGTATCGACGGTATCGAAGTCCCATCCCTAAGTTCTACTATTTTTACCCACCTAAAAAAAGGTTTTGTTAACTTCATTGCAAAAGTAATCTTGAAATCATTAAAATATGTGTTTACCAATAATTTTGGCTATGCTCTGGCATATAGTCTGTATATACAAGGTGCCTCACCCTACACAAGCCATGGTTACTTGAAGTTAGCTTATCCCGGATAGTGCGGATGCCAAAAGGTTTTTCTAAGCAACCACGAAGGAGACTCCATATCGACAGAGAGGAGACTTAAATGAAAGACCAATGCTTGAAAACGAACGCAAAGTTAACAAGATTAAACAAAATTCTATGTTTATCATATTTATGTACCCTTAAAGGTACCATTAAACTATTTTCTATTAGTGCGTTTTTCATAATAAGCATGTGTAAAACCATGCCCGCCCCTTGGTGAACGAATTGCTGTAAGGGCCTCTCAAGTCCACCTTCTACCTGGAATGATCCACCATTTCTTAAGTAATATTATTTCCGTACATATAAAAATAAAAAACCATGCTCAGAAGACAGATGCCGGTCTGAAAATGTTCAGAGCACAGCTTTCGAGCCTCAGCTGCATTTTGCTGCGTCTCCGCACAGATCATAACCATACCTGAGTGTTCGCTACTGGCGAACGTCACCTTTTTGACTGAATTACCTGACTCGAACTGCATCCAATTGACCACGCTTACCAGTACGAAACTACCACGTAAAAATCTGCAGAAAGCAAAACTGTCTCTGTGTTCTTTCGCTTTGTACCTGCACTGACCCTTTAAACAGCAGTGATGTGACAACTCCTTTTGCATCTATGTATGCGAAAAACATAAAACTGAAAAGGACGGCTTGTTAGGGCCGCCTGTATAAAGTTCCTGCAGCCCAGGAGTCCTGAACAAGTAGTGCGCCTAAATCAACCACGTTAATAGTAATTTTTGTCAACCACACTATAATATACCGATTACATGTGACGTAACTGAATCGTTATGGCATCCATAGTACCTCAGCGACTCATTATGATCTTACTAAGTCTCCCCAATCGCTCAAACCATTTAACACCTTCGAAACAACAGACCCAACTTCAAACATTGTACTGGGAGGCTTTCCCCAGATAAACAATGAGGTATGTGTATTTAAAATAGAATAAATTATGTTCGTTATAATTTTAATATTCTAATAAATTGAGTTCATTTTTCTTTGCTGTAATGTGTGTCACTTTCACATTACCTGTAAAAAATAAATAAATAAATACGGCGTGGACAGTGCCTCCGTATATAATGGAACGCTCCTCATGACTGTGACGTTACTGGAGCGGTGCAACTGTAGCGGAATGAAGCATGCGTTATTGTATTATTTGGATTAATTTATGTATTTAAATGCAATTAAAGGGCTTAATGTTTTCATAATAACAAAAATACACAACTAATTAATTATTTTAACTGGCATTGACATCACTATGGTATGCATAATGCGAGTATAAGACGTGTGCTGTGGAATGAACGTAGTTACAGAATTCGAAAACAATAAGCTGAACAAGAAACCACTGGCATTTATTGCGTTTACTTATACGAAAAATTATGTACCTTTACTTCGGAGGCTGTTTCTATTGGAGGTTCTAGAGATGAAATGTAATATCACGAACCCTAATCGTTTATATATTTGCAGAAATGGTTTAGGAATGTGTGTCAGTTTCTACTAATATAATTCGTGATACACTACAGTAACAGAGGCAATGAACTAGATTCAGAACTTCCTCAATTTTCATTAATGAGAAATGCTTTACTAAACTGCTTGTTGCATTTCAAAAATTCTCTTTAAAATTCCTGATTAATTAATGTCTCTAATACTTTATACACTATCACAAAGACTTCTACTAGAAAACCTTTGGCCATTTGAAGCCTCCTCTGCCAAATAGAGACAAGTTTTGTAAAACTGTTTCGTTCTCTATATTTGTTTTCTTGCTCTTGTCGTTTATATGAAGCTCAACGCAAAGACATGTGAGACAATCTTTACTTCACTTTATGTACAATACATCACGCAATTTAAATCAGACTCTTTTTTTTAAATGTTTCACTCTCGTACAACACATCTGCATTACCTTAATTCTGTCCTTTGCAGGACTTTTATACACAAGTCACCAATGATTGAGGAATGTAGTTGTATTAAAATTAGTAGGTTTAATTTATTTTCCGATTCTAGAACCTGTTTTACAGAGATGTGGAATTTTATCGCCACTTTTCATTTGCATGTATTGACTAAATCTACTGTCCAAATTGTTAGTTTGAAGCTTTCCTAATAGGACATATTTCGAATTTACTTGGGCAAGCATATACTCCCAAATAACAATTAGAGTTTCAGTGGCGTATTTCAGAAAGTCTGAGTTTCTGATTTCAGGCGACCAAATTACGACTTTGAGCTGATGGTTCTGGTAATAAAGGTTTTCCCATTTACAAAGCCACGACAAAGTCTGCAATTCTACTGGGCACAACATTTTCCCTGTGAATGCTGCTAATCCACAACTGCTTCCTAATTTCGTCATTTGGGAAGTAGACGTGTGAGCTTTTTTCTTCTCTTCTGTAGCTTGATGCACAACCGGGTGCATAACACATACTGGCATCTAAAAGAAGAGAGCGGAGAAATGCCACTAATATCGAATTTTAAGGGTACAATAGCAACAATGGTTTGTTTACTATAAAATTATAAATGTTTACTATATCAACTATATGTTGGTAATAATAAAATTCATTATTAACAATTGTTCTATCATCAAATAATATACTAACATTACACTATGCATTGCATAAAACACTATTCGTGATAAGTCTTGTAGCATATAATTAATCACTAAAGGCATAATGAGAAAATATTCTTAATGATTATTCTGGTGTCGTAAATCAACTGATTTGCATCCAGTAGGAATATAATGATGCACTGCTAGTGTGAGGACATGCGAGTGCATCTGATAGCTGAATCAGGCCATCATATAGCGAAGAACACGAAGGAACTCAACAGTGCTGCCATCTATTGCACTACTCGCAAACACGTTCTCGAAGGTTTGAAATTATTGTGGTTTACAAAAAACAGTAAGTTGGTTACGGTACTCGCTGTCGTTCATGTGACAATTTTCACCAGCGTCATATCAGGATTAACCACGAGGTGGATACAATATTTTATGCAATCTTAGCATTATAAATTATAGAAATTAAGTAATGAAATAATTCTGTATAAATAACTTACATAACTGAGGATAGATACCGTTACTTTTTTGTGTGTGAGCGTCACTTGTAGAGTGTGTAAGAATTAGGTCGCGTGTTTTAGGCTTCTTCCCTCATTCCTTTGTTTCCCTGAGTGTAAGTAATGTAAATTCGCCAAACTATTTTATCAATAAATTAAAGGCATGTGTGGGACGTGAAATTTGTGTATTTTATTAAAAACCTCAAGCCTTCAGCTGAATTTATACTCCAAGACCCTGGTCCTCTTGCGTTTCTGAGTTACGCTTCCTCCATGTGCGTGTTGGGGTGATCAAAATTTAATACTTTGCTGGGTACCTTTTTGCCCTCACCCCAGCATATAACAATATATACTTAAAACTGTTTTACATTTTGCAGACTTAGGATTATTTTTAACGACTGTGTGGCTTTGGAACAAAAAAAGATAAGGAACATACATATACTTGCCATTATGAGGTGCTGCAGAATAATTTTTACTTATTTAATGTTAATTATTTCTGAAATGCAACCAGACAGTATATTTTGTACTATATACTGTTGCGAGCCAAAGCAAAAGTAAGCATTGGTTTTATATGCTTTTGGCATAACTAAAACGCACAAGCGGATATAACTTACTTCTATCTTAGTCTCCTTGGGCATTTCCAGTTGTACTTGTCAAGAAGAAAGTTGGGGCCAAGAGATTTTGTGTTGACTATAGGATGTCAAGTAGTGTAACAGTTACGTCTTCTTTTCCGTTACCCATAGTTGATGTCTTGCTCAGTTATCTTAATGAAGCCTCCTGGTTTTATTCTCTGGATTCATTGTCGGCTTATTTTCAGGTACCATTAGAGAAAAGTTCTGAGCAATTCATGAGTTTTGTCACTCATTGGGGGCAGTATCAATTCAAGAGACCTACTTTTGTATTATGTAACGCTCCACGCCTTTTCAGTTACGTTGCTGATAAATTACTAGTTCACTTAAACTTCACGAATCCCCTGAGATATCTTGATGACATTTTGGTTTTTGGCAAACAATTTCAGGAGCTGCTCGACAATCTGGAAGCTGTTTTTCAGATACGGGAATGACATAACTTTAAGCTCAAGCCTTAAATTTTTTTGAGATTAATAAAGATAAATTGTTAAGTGTTGAAATATCTAAAGACGACGTTTCTCCAGATATGGAGAAGGTTACGGTTATCCAAAAATTACCCACACCCAAGAATATTCGGGATGTCCCTGAGATGTTAGGTTTATTTAATTTGTAGAGGAAATTTGTTAAAGATTATGTACGAATTGCTCATCCTTTAACCCAGTTCACTTGAAATCACCAAGGCTTTTCTTGGAGGTCCGAACAACAACAGGCTTTTCAACAGTTAAAAGATGCTTTATATACACCAGTGTTAGCTCATTACATTCTCTGGGGCTTATACTGAACTCCATAGTGATGCCAGTGGTCTTGGGGTTGCTAGCATTCTCCTTCAACGGCAGGATACCCATCTTCGACCCATAGCGTATGCGTCTCGGACAGTCTCCAAGTTTGAGGAAAACTAGTGTTCCAGAATTGGAATTATTGACCATTGTTTTTTGGGTTGACACATTTCAGATGTTTTTTTTCTATAGATACAAAGCTCATATTGTTTCGGACCACCATTCTTGTGTTATCTCAACAACCTTAAACTTTAACAGGAAGGCTAGCTCGCTGGAATCTTAAGTTGCAAGAGTTTGATTACACCATCTGTTATAAATCTGGAAAATATGCATAAATGTATGCTGATACTTAATTCGTTTCCCTTTCTGGCAGCCTGAGGAGCATAGAGTCGAAGAACTCTATGACCTTATTACTTGTTTGTTGTCTCCCTTGAGGTTGCTGAGAAGCAGAAAGCTGATCCTTTTCTTCGACCTCTCATTGATACTTTACAGCCTGGTTCGACCACCACTCCAAAATTTCAGCGTCAGGTGTCTACCTATACACTTAAGTCAAATGCCCTTTATAGGAAGAATTCTGAGTCAACAAGGCCTCTTCACTTGTTAGTTATTCCTGAGTCTCTAAAGCAAGAGATTTTGTCTTCATGTCATGACGATCCTCTGTTCGGCCACATGGGTTCCTTCAAGACCTTCTCTAAAGATTAATTCTCACTACTACTGTGTAGGCATTAAGAAGGATATTCAACGCCATGCCCGTACTGGTTATAACTCTCAATCTCAAAAGGCTCAAGAATAAACCTCCAGCTGGCCTTCTACAACTCATTCTTGTGACCACCTTAGGTGAACGGTGGGGTATTGATCTCTTAGGTCCCTTACCACGGTCAAATTCCGGCAATTGCCACGTCATCGTCTGCACAGAATATGCTAGTCACGCCAGCCAAAGCTGGAGGTGTCATCCAGACGAAACTTCCAGCAGAGCCTACCCTCTGACCAGCGCCAAAGCAGAAGGCTCGTTCAGCAAAAGTAAATAATAAGTCACCCCAACAATACGGTTAACAACGGGGCGCAATAATGTGTCTGGTATGGCAATACCTACTAATACGCCACATCTCCCCTACTTACAAAGGTGTGGCGTCCCCGCGGAGAAGGAAAAAACAAAACAGAGTAAAACATGGAAATACAAATTACTTGAACATAAATGAGTTCTGAAAACCCTAATGAATCCCCACATGAACATTAATACTGGTTCGATGGATAATGTAGTCCCACAGGAACCGTCGCAAATTCTCTTCTGCACAGACACAGCTTATGATACCAAAGGTTACTGGCGAATGGCGCAGAAACACTGCGTTGTCCGGTGAATTTCACCCACAACTAAACTACAACCGCCGACGAAAGAGTAGAAGAAAGTATATCACGGATGGTAAGTGTTTGGGAGCATACCGGATGGTTTAGCGCACACATAGTCCGTAATAGTCACTACGGCAAAACAGAGCAAGGTTGTTGGATATTTGAAGAGCTGTTCTGTGATAGACGGGTCCTGTCGACACAGACGAAGACAAAAGGAGGTACACCCTCATAACATGCCGTGGTGAAAAGCCCATAGATGGTGATATGCTGCTGGTTCACCTGTGCGGATGCGGCCGGGTGAGATGGAGCTATCCTCTTCTGTGGAAGGGAACGTTACATAGGGGCTACCGGCAGACTGCAACAAGATTCGGGGAAGCATCAGGTTTCACAATAGACAAAGAGAAATAGATACAAAATACAAATGTTACAAAAAAAAAAACAAAAGCAGGGTACTGACAAAATTATAAATCTAGAGCAAGTTCTTGCAAAAAAAGTATATATATATGTGTGTGTATGCGTGTGTGTTGAGTGCTCAATTATTTGATTTAGCTAAAAATACTGATTAGTATATTTAAACTAGAGCCAACCAGGCCAATTAAATGACAAAAAGTTTGATTAGTTTAACATGACACAATGAAAATTAAGCCTCTTATACTTCACAATGGAAGCTATACATAGTAATGACATTATCTTGTAACAATTAAGACAAGTAAGGGCCAAAACACATTTATAAATTTGTACTAAGAATGTAAATGTGCCCTTCAAAAAAATAGTTGTCAGTTTACCAACAAACTACAACATAGCTACATACACACATACTAACTAGAAAACCAAGTATAGGTAGAGGGTACATCACCAAGATATACTTAGGACCCACTCCCAAGCAATGCCCTACGAGCGGTTAGCAAGCGAATAGCTCGAACTGTTTTATAGCCCCTTGTTTCATGGTTGGAGTGTGGACCAAGATGCAGCCAAAATATTTGACAAATACTTTCATAGAAACATACAAAAGGATAATGAAAACAGTTGGAACTGAACAAAATAAAAACAATTAGTGTAAGTAATCATTGTGACACATAACAGGTTACAAGAATTCTGGAGACACGTACTCACCCAAACAAGAAATTGTAGAGAATAGACGTCTATACTACTATCGGAGAGAAGGATGACGCTACGACCATTCTCATCATTTCGATGCTACTGCAAGGGAAGGGTGACATATCCAACACAGCGAACCCGACTGCATAATTACTGTAACTAAGCTCAAATATTGCATTAATATCAATCCTACATTACTGTGTACATACAGCAAACACAGTAAGTACATCATCTTACTAAATGTTCATAGGTACATTAGCAAGAGAAATCACCTTTTGATCTCACAACACTCATTTCCCTCACAAAGCTACAAAGAGTCACATTAAAGTAACCTGATAAATACATGTTACATTTATCACCTAAAACAAAATGTAGTGTACAACAAAGTACATGGAGGAATAAGCAAAAAAATCCTTGTTATCTGTAAGAGAAAGCAATTAACTATATAGACCTACAGGATCGTAGTAAGGGAAGACGGGGGAGCCATGTATTGGCTGGGTTTTGGTCCTGGGAGCGTTCGGGCGACGGAGTGCGTAGGTGAGAGGTGTCATTTGCTTAACAATTTCAAAGGGGCCAAGGTATCGATGGAGAAGTTTGGCACATTTTCCTCTTTTCCTAAAGGGAGTAAAGCCTTTGACAATTTGACCCACTTAAAATTTCACATCACTATGGTTCGTATCATATCCCTGCTTTTGCTTCAGTTGAGATTGGTTTCTATTGGCGATGACGGCTTTCCTGGACTTCTGTATATCCTGTAGAGTATTACGAACAAATAAATTATTTGAAGATGACTGGAGTTATACCTGGTGAGATAAAGTAGGTTCTCCGCCATAAATTAACAAAAAGGGAGAGATCTTAGTGGTTTCCTGGACAGAAGAGTTATACGAGAAAATAACATAGGGCAAATTGTGTTCCAGTTTCGCTGGTTTGAGTCAACAAAATGGCTCAATATATTATCCAGCTTCTGATTAAAGCGCTCAGTGAAGCCTTTGGTAGCTGGATGATCTGAACTTGTTAAGTGTGGCGAAACTGATAAGGATTTAAGCAGTTCCTGCGTCACCTCACTAATGAATACAGATCCACTGTCAGAAAGTAATATTGCTGGAGCACCAAAGCGATAAATAATGCAATGTAGAATAAACTTTCTACAGAGGAATAGTAGCAACAGGTAAGGCACCTGCTTCCACCCAGCTAGAAGCATATTCTGTGCAGACGATGACGTGGCAATTGCCGGAATTTGACCGTGGTAAGGGACCTAAGAGATCAATACCCCACCGTTCACCTAAGGTGGTCACAAGAATGAGTTGTAGAAGGCCAGCTGGAGGTTTATTCTTGAGCCTTTTGAGATTGAGAGTTATAACCAGTACGGGCATGGCGTTGAATATCCTTCTTAATGCCTACACAGTAGTAGTGAGAATTAATCTTTAGAGAAGGTCTTGAAGGAACCCATGTGGCCGAACAGAGGATCGTCATGACATGAAGACAAAATCTCTTGCTTTAGAGACTCAGGAATAACTAACAAGTGAAGAGGCCTTGTTGACTCAGAATTCTTCCTATAAAGGGCATTTGACTTAAGTGTATAGGTAGACACCTGACGCTGAAATTTTGGAGTGGTGGTCGAACCAGGCTGTAAAGTATCAATGAGAGGTCGAAGAAAAGGATCAGCTTTCTGCTTCTCAGCAACCTCAAGGGAGACAACAAACAAGTAATAAGGTCATCGAGTTCTTCGACTCTATGTTCCTCAGGCTGCCAGAAAGGGAAACGAATTAAGTATCAGCATACATTTATGCAATTTTCCAGATTTATAACAGATGGTGTAATCAAACTCTTGCAACTTAAGATTCCAGCGAGCTAGCCTTCCTGTTAAAGTTTAAGGTTGTTGAGATAACACAAGAATGGTGGTCCAAAACAATATGAGCTTTGTATCTATAGAAAAAAAAACTGAAATGTGTCAACCCAAAACAATGGTCAATAATTCCAATTCTGGAACACTAGTTTTCCTCAAACTTGGAGACTGTCCGAGACGCATACGCTATGGGTCGAAGATGGGTATCCTGCCGTTGAAGGAGAATGCTAGCAACCCCAAGACCACTGGCATCACTATGGAGTTCAGTATAAGCCCCAGAGAATGTAATGAGCTAACACTGGTGTATATAAAGCATCTTTTAACTGTTGAAAAGCCTGTTGTTGTTCGGACCTCCAAGAAAAGCCTTGGTGATTTCAAGTGAACTGGGTTAAAGGATGAGCAATTCGTACATAATCTTTAACAAATTTCCTCTACAAATTAAATAAACCTAACATCTTAGGGACATCCCGAATATTCTTGGGTGTGGGTAATTTTTGGATAACCGTAACCTTCTCCATATCTGGAGAAACGTCGTCTTTATATATTTCAACACTTAACAATTTAACTTCATTAATCTCAAAAAAAATTTAAGGCTTGAGCTTAAAGTTATGTCACTCCCGTATCTGAAAAACAGCTTCCAGATTGTCGAGCAGCTCCTGAAATTATTTGCCAAAAACCAAAATGTCATCAAGATATCTCAGGGGATTCGTGAAGTTTAAGTGAACTAGTAATTTATCAGCAACGTAACTGAAAAGGCGTGGAGCGTTGCATAATACAAAAATAGGTCTCTTGAATTGATACTGCCCCCAATGAGTGACAAAACTCATGAATTGCTCAGAACTTTTCTCTAATGGTACCTGAAAATAAGCCGACAATGAATCCAGAGAATAAAACCAGGAGGCTTCATTAAGATAACTGAGCAAGACATCAACTATGGGTAACGGAAAAGAAGACGTAACTGTTACACTACTTGACTTCCTATAGTCAACACAAAATCTCTTGGCCCCAACTTTCTTCTTGACAAGTACAACTGGAAATGCCCAAGGAGACTAAGATTCAGTAATAATGCCAGCATCCTGCATTTCTGAAACCTGTTGAGCAATATTGTCTTTCTGTTTAGGAAGATACCTATAGAGTCGCTGGTTGATAGAAGTGGGATCAGGGACGCACTTCTATCGGTTATCCCTAACTCTTGCAATGAGATAGCAAATACATAAGAATGCTTAAGTAAAAGTTGATTAAGTCGGTCAGATTGGCTACTGGAAAGTTTACTAATGACATTAAAGTTGAAATTAGGAGCTGTAAATGTAAAAACATTCCTGGGAGAGATAGAATTACTCTGTATAAATGTAACACCTTGCACAGTAGCGAGAACAATATTAGTAAATAATGTTTGAGGTTGGGTGGAAGTATTATGCACAGGCAAAAAAAGTTCATCTTTGGATTCACAAAAAATAGATGGGGTAGCAATGTGCTTTTTGTGCATAATGCTTTGTGAAGACTCTGACATAACAGCATGAGAGGGAGACTCTGAAAACTGTATCGAGACATTAGAAACTGTAAAAAGGAAGTATTCCGACATCAATTTTAACAAAAGCCTTAGCTGTGGATTTTTCACAGGGTTCGTCCAATAATGGGAATTAAAGCTCTGTCAGACAAAGCAAAAGATACTTCTCTAAAATATCAACCTTATAAATAGCATCACCTACTGCAATAGCATCTGTGTTATGTGTATAATCAATGACAGATTTATGTTCACTTAAAATGGTATTACCCAGAATGAAATCATGTGCTAAATCTTTTATTACTAGAACATCCTCCTGGAAAGGAAAACCATTAATATGGAACGGTAGAACAGTGTGGTAAAGGAGCATCTAACAACTTTTTTCCAGCTGTGTGCAGTAGCATATCAACAGCCCCCAGTTCGGCAACGTCATGAAATGGCGGGCATGGATGATGTTAACAGCACTGTCTGGATCAAAAGAATGTTAATTTCTTCTCCATCGATGGGTCCAGGGACCTGCAGAATGTGGCACAGAGGAAGAGAAGGACTGGCAATAGTAGGATGCTGCCCATCACTGCGAGTTGACACACCTGGATGGCTTTGAGGCGTAGCGGTGATCGTTTATTTTGACTGAGATACCTGTTGCCAACAAAACCTCCTTGTACGCCCTGGTTTGTCACATCTGAAACAAATTAGAGGTTGGCGCCGATCTTGAGATGGTGAACGTGGTTGCCATTGTCCTCTCTGTATGGAAGATGATGGTCTGTTCCTCTCAGAATTACATATGTGTTCAGTGAATATAACTGAATGGCCAACCGGTTCGCTTTAGCAGCTAACTCGGCGACATCACTTTGGGAAGGGTTGGAAGAGCAAGCAAAGGTGAATGTCCTGAAAGAAATGGTTTAAGAGTTCCAGCTGGTAAATTCATAGGCAGAGGAACCGAAACACGAACAGAACACTGCTACTGTGCAGGGGCCAAGTGCTCACTTTGGACCATATAGAATTGTGCTTTGTTCACCCGCTTAAGAGCCTGTAAAACATCGACAGTAGCAGGATTCAATGGCAGTATAATATTCACATACTTAGGTTTCAGACCTTTTAATAAATTTCTTATTTTCTCAGTTTGAGTCAAACTTGTATTAACCTGATCAGATAAAGACAGAACATCATAGTGCAAAACAGGTTCAGAATCTATCTGAGTTCATTGTCGGAGTTCGATTTCTAATAATTTCTCTTGGAGAGCCACCTGAAAAACTGTAATAAAAGAAAATTTTAAAAGAACCCAGTCATGAGAGGGATGTCTGTGACAAAATGTCTGAAACCATTGTATAGCAGTATCTTTAAAGTAGTAGGGCAATTACTTCACTTTTGCAAATGTGACCAGTTATTAGCAAAGGCTACCCTTTAAAAAGTATTCAAAAAATTAAAAGGCTTGTCTACTGTAACATTAAAGAAAGTCGGTTCGACAGAGGGAGAGCAGCAGATGATTGTACGACGGACACAGTAGGTACTCTGGACAACTGTCTGTACAAGTGTAATTAAATCATTATTGCTGGCCACCAAGGTCGATAACCCAGCACTAGTGCAAGACGTAGGAGGAGGATCATCCATATGCATGTTTGAAGATTGTCTGTTACTTCTCTTTGGCATAGAGAAATTATATAGCACAGTATTAACACAGAAATGTAGGCAAAAAAGATTAATTAGACATTGGCATGCAATTAAACAGTGGCTGTAATAAAAACATGAGTGAGCATACACGATGTAAAAATATTATTGCATCAGAAGGAAAATTAGGTATGCGCAAAATGCATAAATATCAATGCTGTAGGAGAGTCAGAATTTGCATTCATAAAACAACACAGTAAAAAAATGAACTTCCATAGACAATGCCAGAAATTAGTAATAAGTCAAATATTTAAGTCAGTAGTATACACAGGTGATAATTAATCACTCAGTATGAAGCAGTATAGTCCAGTAATATTCACAGAAACATACATGACAGTGACAAATAATTATAGTATATCTCACGGTTGAATAAAGTCAAAATAGTTATATTGTGAAGCTAAAAGAAAATAAGTTTAACGAGGCAAAATATTACTAAATGAACACAATTGCAGTAGTGAAATTGTAAACAAGGTAACAGTGTATGCTAAAATTAGTAATTTCATATTGAAAAATTAGTACAAATATCAAATGCACTGTATTGAACCAAATCAAGGTAGCAAGGTAGATGAAAAAGCAATTGTCCTACTATTCAGCATAAACCAGTAATGCTAGTGCTAAAATCATAAATAAATAATGCTGACAGTACCTGAAATGTAAAACAGTAAGCACATTGAGTATAAAGAAAGAAAATTCAATCAGAGTACTGGTCAGAAATTTTACTCTATACAACAAATTTGTAAGGCACTACATTGACAAATTTGTCATACGAAAGCAAGATTGATAACCCTTAATACTTTCAATCGCACAACAGAGGCACAAGATATAGTAGCAAGGTAGCATATATAAATGTCACTTTTATGAGGCAAGGGACAAACTTGAAGGATTAGTGTAGTCGTATCAGGCATACAAAATCTACAAATTTCAGAGAAATAACTGAGACAATGCTCATATACAGAATATACTCATCAAATTAAACGTCGTGAGCGCTTGAAATTGAACTAGTAAATGGTAAAATTTATTTTAAAAATTGAAAAAAAATAAAGCAGACAAAACTGAAAGGAAATTATGCTTATTAAAAAACAAATCACATAGCACCACACAAAGAAACTCGCCCTAGGCTACAAACGTTGTCCTCAGACCTATATAAGAACAAGGAATGGAGTCTTCGCAAAAGTATTTAGCAAACCCCCATATCTTGCATACACATTAAAACACACACACAGCAAACGGATGTTTCGCAATTTATAGTTCATAGCTCATAGTGCCTTCGCACTCATTTTCAAGGTGTTTGTGCCAATAGCTTCAGAGGGTACTAAAGGTCCCTGTTCCACTTTAATTTTAAAGTAGAAGCAAACAAACATTAATGTATCACTCACCAAGCACATGACAGCACCACGTGGAGGGATGCGGAACAAAGTGGGAGTATTGCTGCAGACAGCATGCGAATATGGCATATTCCGCAGCTTGAGAATCATCAGCTTTTAAACATTATGTATGTTCGTGTTATTCGTATTTTGCCTTATTTCCCAAACTTCTAGCAGATAATACTAAGAGTAGGCAAATAAAAGTGAACTTGAATAGTTCAGCAGCTCTATCCATCTACTATTTCATCTGTAATTAATTAAGAATACTGGATTAATTTGCTCTCAGCTATAGGTTTTAGAAATACTTAATTTCATGGCTATGTACGATGTATACACTTTTGTTTTAAACTTTTATTATTGACGAGTAAAGAAAATGATGAGGTTTATAGGTTAGAAAATACAACAGAAACAAACGCGATGCAAACAATCAGTCGCCTGAATGGTTCAATTGGATAGCCGGTGACCTTCTGATCCAAAAGTAGCGCGTTCAAACTAAATCGATGGTTTTTAAGTGTGCTTAAAGGCGACAGACCCATGTCAGTAGGTTTACTAGCATGTAAACGAAATCTTTTGGGACGAAATTCCGGTACATAGAAGGCACTGATATGTTTCTGGCAATTGACAGCGTCGTTAACAAACAAAATATTTATTTACTTGACGCAAACCATCCAATAATTCTGCATTATTGACAATAAAAATTAAATTGAGTTTCAGTTATGGACGCTCTTTAACTGCTGTGGTCCTTAGAGTCCCATTCTATGAGTGTGAAAGACCGGTAATTTTTCTCAGAGGCCTTTTTATCAGGATTGAGGTTCTTTTATGTGCCGGAAACCTACCACACGGGACCATCGGCTTTAGTTTTCTTTCGAGGGAAGCCATGCTAAGGACTTCTACGCCCGAAAAAAAATCCATAGTCCCTCGTCGGGTTTGAACCCGCGACCTCAGGAATTATAGGCTAGCATGGTTACCACTACACCACAGAGGACGAAGTTGAATGATTTCTCAACAGCAACTAACCACATTCAATGTTGATTAAAGGTGTGTACAATTCAGAGAGTTTGTTTAAAACATTTAACACAATTGTCAACTCTGCGTTTATGTTTCTCCAGAATGGTGAAGGATTCTCAGCCATGATAGTCTCGAAAGTAGATAGTAATATTTTCTCGCATGGCAAGGAGTACCCTAAGAGCTTATCCGAAAACCGGAAACGAACTAAAGCGTGTATGCACAGCCTTATAAATCGCTCTGCTATAATGGCTCAATTAGTTACTGTGAATCTAAACCAACACATTTTGTTTGATAATTTTAATGGCAGCAGTAATGGGCTTTTTAAATTTCTCTCTGCACAAGAATAATCACAAAATGTTACGATCTTAACTCTAATGTTTGAAGAGACGACATTCCAAGCGCAAAAAGTTGTAGTTCGCCCACAGCCAATGAAGCGCACCCTTACATGTAGTTTTGTTTGCAACTCCTTTGAACTGAATGTGAAATCACTTTATAAACTTAATGTGTTGGGAGGTATGCAATCCCCTCAACATGAGCCGTAAGGAGCTAAAAAAGAGGGCCAATCGGTAAAGAGTGACCCACGTCTCTAAATTCTAACATACTATATAAAAATATTTAAATTGACAGTAAGGAATAATATTAACTAAATATGAAATAGTATGCCTTAATAATTTTCTTTTAGATACCAATGAAAATCCTTATCAGCAAGAAGTCGTTAAATAAATGCAAACTGTTCCACTGTTCCGCTATTATAATGACGGAAGCTCATTAATTTTGAAGCTGGCGATGATGGACATAACAGATAGATGGATGATCTCACTGTATGAAAAGAACGCATGCGCTCTACCCTACCCCCTACTTGTGAATGAAGTGGAGTATGCGCTCGCAGCAATCCATCATCGCTACCAGTCATTACAGCTAGTGCAGCAATAAATCGCTCCGACGTTATAAAGATGCTTCTCAATATCCCTGCGGCTAATAAAAATCATAATGCTGCCATTTTCACCACCCATGCATGAAAAGGGAGAAGAAAAATAATAAATGGAATAGCTTCAACGATACGCTCCATTTCTGTCCGCTATATTAGTTCACAAGCGAACACAAATCATCGCAAAGTATATATCTTCTCTAAAAATAACACTGTACACTGCTAATTATTCAGATCTCTTGTATTTGCTACTGCAGCAGGGCTGTATTAGTAGCTCGTCTCAGATACCAAATATTTAGTTGAAAATAATACGTCTCAGAGAAAAACATTAATTTTTCGCTCTTAAAATGTCGTTAATAACGCAAAAATTACCATTTAAAATGAAATCTAGAGTCTCAAAGATTTATTGGGGATAGCTAGCTTAATTTATTGCGTTTAACACGAATGCAAATATATTTCTATCTTTTGTTTTCTTTTTCTTTTCTTTTAGAGAACAGACTAGCTACTATAGGTTGTAATGGATATTCCTCTTGTGGGGCTACAGCTCAAGAAGGGTGCTTGGACCTGCCAACACGACTGCCAGTCCCGCACCAGCCAAGGCACGGCAGAAATGGGCCATCATCCAACCTATACGGGGATGCATCACGCTTCCCCCGACGTAAGTTTGGTTTACGAGGCTAGGGTCATACCTATCGCACCTCCTCACATTCCTCCGATGCTGAGTGGGCACGGGTCATATGCCCGTGACTTAAAATCCGCACCCTATGGGTGGATCGAATCTGGGCGGACTCCGTTGCCGGAAACAAGAGCTCCATGCTCTAGCCCACGGCGCCACGGTGCAGGATATAATCAATATTGCTAAATAATAAATAAAATGGCAGATCCTATTTGTGTGAAATGATTGAACACACTGTTCCAAAACTGAACTAGTACCTAGCTTAATCGTAATGCGGCAACTGAAGAAACCGGTGCTAGCTTTAATAAAACCCTTGTAAAAAGAAGAAAAAATAAGCTATCTCACTCGTGTGCCAGAAATTACTTACATTACTCGAGAAATTTAGGTAATCGACGCATTCTAAAGTAGGAACCACAGAAACAACAAAGGTGCGGCAGTATCTGAGAGAACAGTCTTCAGTAGAGGCATGCTCCTCAGACAGTACATGCCATCAACATTTGGTTTCACGGCCATTACTACCTTGCAATGAATGGCGCAGAACATACAACTTCAAAAGTATCTCAGCAGTAAAACAGAGTCATATAGATCCCAGAATAATAAACTCTGTCAGTCCTCCGTAATGAATAAAAACCACGCGTGCTCTGTCTAACAAACACGCGTTGTCCTGATTGCGAACTACTGAAAAATACACACCACTATAAAATAAGATCCATAATTTTTAAGCACTAATGGAATGCTGCTATTTGGAGAACGAGGATTAGCCATATGGGACCCCAGCCACTGGAGCACAGTACCGCAGTAGGTCGACCAGATGCGGACAATAATGCGAGCTAGCGGATATGATTCCACACCAACACCAATCCTGGTGCCTGCGCGATCCCGTTTTTTCTGTTTATTGGAGGGGTTTTGGCACTGATCCAGTGAGGATATTGTACCTATGCCCCACAAGAGAGCCCACTGGGATGGAGGAGACGAGAGGAAACACCGGGCGGCCGGAACCAGGAACGACGGCACAGCCATTTAGCAATGACAGGCTCCATACAATTTCCAGATTGAGAGCCTCGGCAGTCATCTAGACAGAACGGGGAACCGCGCCCCGCACAGAGGGCCTCCTTAGATATATCCGGCAACCAGCCGAAAGTCGGCAGAGAAAATTCCACAGCAATCGACCCTTTCCCCTCCCACGCCGTACCGAAACATCGCCGATACTTCCAACCCTGAAACAGAACCTAACGGGGTGAAAATAAATTAAATGATGACTGAAAGGAAATGGAGGGGCAGGAAATTCGTGGGGTGAAAGAAACCACTCCAGCATTCGCTTGATGACCTGGGAAAACCTCCGAAAAAATCCATGGATCAGAGTGGGGTCGCTGGGAATCGAACACGGGACCTCCCAAATGCAAGTCGTATGCGTAACTGTGGCGCTATCTTGTTCGGTCACGATCCCACCCTAGCTATGTCCAAACTGGGAGTGTCCAGAAATGCAACGAGACGCTCGCAGAAGTGGCCCTAGTAGCCAGCCAAGTGCCAGGGTGAAATATTTCGACGGCGCTAATTTCATTCTCCCACCGCAATGAACAATCGCCCTGAAACATATGAACATGAAACAGATTAAAGGAAACTATGGGGACAGGAAATGAAGGACTGGGATTTGAAGGCAGGAGAGGAACCGCCCCAAAATTCGCATACTGCCCTAGGGAAATCGCAGAAAAACCTAAGGTGAGAGTGGCTGCCACGACCGAGACCTGCCGAATGCCTCGCGCGTTAGAGGGAGTCATCTCGCTCCATTGGAGAATGAGGAGGTGAAGCCACAGTCAGGTAGATAATATTCCCTATAAAGATCAGAAGGGATTGGTTATTTCTCACTTTTAGCAATTCAAAATAGAAAAACAACGCCATTTTCAGCGCAAAAAATAAACAGTACGTAGTTAATCTACATAAAGTAAAACAACTCTTCACAGGAGTCTCATTGTGCTTCTAGTTGATTTTCCCTTCCTGAAGCCGAGCTGTTCCTTAATTTCATCTTAATCTTAGAAGACAGATACCCATTTACTCTAATTAAAAGCTTTAACAATTGAGATAGACTGACACTTCCGAGTTGCTTTTTTCGGTGTTTAACAGTTTTATTTCATTAAAATGTGAACTTATTGTATGTTTTCAGTAACAAATACCCTCAATATGTAAGACACCTCGCAGATTACAAAAATACTCATCACCTAAAGCTAATAACACCCAATAACATAACATGTGGATTTGCATGGTGCTGTCCTATTACAGAAAATATAGAAATTAATTTCAATCACTGGTAACAACACCTACAAAATTATACTAAAAGAGCAATCATAATGAAATTTATATCTTAGAAAGAATTATTAGAGTAATTTAAAACGTTAAATATTTTCGAAGTAAAGAGTTCTTGTCTTAAGAAAATTCCCAAAATATGTTCAATTTTCACATTTTTTAAGATACCTTGATGTTTTAAATAACTATGTGCCTCATAATATCCGAAGTCTACAGAGAAATTGAGGAAGTAGGTGATCAATGACTGTTCAAACGATTCCAGGGTCAGATAGTTAAGAGTTGCCTCGCATTTAGTTTCAGGATATGAAAAAAATCTCCTAAAAGTTCTTTTCAGGCAACTTTTCTCAACCAAAAACTCAGAGAGCCCAAGACAGACTTACTTCTTGTATCAAATAATGGTGGGTTGATGTCCGACTTAAACATTAAACATAATATGAAGGTGAGTCAGCCACTCCTACCAATCCCGTTTTAAGCAATCCGCAATTTATACTCTAACATGAAACATTGGCTCTTATGGTATCTATGGAAGTTAAATATCTGTAATATGGATATCTTTGATTTCACACTTAGCGAGATGACTAATATAGCATTTGTTATAGAATCGCTTTTAATGCGTTTGTAATACACAGCTGACGCTGATAAAATATTTTCACAACTGAAAATGTATAGTGTGACAAGCACATACTTCATCTTGTGGTATGTTTAGTTTGTTAGCAAGCTCTCGTGCTTAAAAATAGCTCAGTTGGAAGAATTTATATAATACAAATCGTTAATCGCTATAGTATAGTATAGTATAGTATAGGTAGTTCCTAATCGCAAAACACCTGTTTGCAGTAAAGGTATTTTGAATCACTTGGGTGAATTTATTTTGTTAATGTGTTGTAATATTTATAAATAATCTTGGTTTAAACCGATATTATGTTTCAATTGTAAATTTCGTTTTAATTATATTTTATTTTTGTTCAATAGTTTATTATTGTTTAGTGTTTAAATGTGACAGGTATGTACAAATGATGTTGATGGAATAAGGATTGTTCACATTGATCTTAACTGTAAGCAAATCACATATCACATAATGTCTGCATGGAAGTTGTAATCTCTCTGTTATAGGGTACATAAATGTATTTTGTAATAAATATCACCTTCTATTGGTATGTTTTGGCGGCCCTGAAAGGATCATTTTGTAACAAAGTTCTACTTGTTTAAAATCACTGGTGATTACTAATGCTCGCACACTTTTAACGAAATAAGTGCTCAAACTAATGTCCTTGTGCACACCTGAGCACGCTGTTGCATGGAAATTCTGACTCAGTGTAACATGGCGGGTGTGATGGATCTACAGGCCACCGTAATACGTTGACAAAGGCACTCTGTGTCTTCTGGCTCCGCTACATTAACTCGTTATTTTAAATAAACTCAGAGGAAGAAGTCCAGAAGTATTAGATCAAGTGATCTGGTTGGCCAGAAGACTGGTCCTTCTCTTCCTACCAATGGCCAAGATGTGCCGCATTTATATGATTGCTGAGATCATCGACATGTGCAGTGGAGCTCCATAGTGTTGAAACCACATTGTTAATCGCTCTTGAAATAGTACATTTTCTAGTAGCAAGAGGAGCTCTTTAAGGAGAAGTTCCTGGTAGCGTTCTCCTGTTACATGCCCCTCGCAGAAAACTGTCCATTAAAATGGGCGCCCAAAACTCAGCACCAGGCATCCACTCCCCACTCTCTTCGAAACCTGCCTTCCTTACCCAGTGAGGATTATCAACACTCGATTAATGTATGTTGTGGCTATTTACGGCCTCATTGTTGCGAAATCGTGAGTCATGCGAAAACAGGATTCTGAAGACGAACCCCAAAATCATTTGTCACTCGGCCCAGTAGCTACCCATTCATAGAAGTACACTCGAGCTTCCAAACCCCTCCAGTGGAGTTCTTGGTGTAGGTGCAAATGATATGGATGAAATTTCTTGACTCGGAGTACTCGCATCACAGAAGATTGAAACATTGGCTAATGTTTACCTCTTGTGCAATTACCCGTGTACTAGTATGTGGATTATTTCTTAAGGCATTCAAAACAACTTCCGTAGTAACACCGGATGTCACTGCTGCGGATCTCACAGGGGGAATCCTTGCTAATGACGATGTTATATGCAGAAGTCTTTCAACATCCTGGAAAGTTTTTGTTGTTGGTTGCCATCTATTTGGATATCTGTCCTTGTATAAATCCTGAGCTTGTTGTGCATTCGCTCTCGTCTCTCCGTAGATAAGGAACATATCAATACACTCGTCTGTTCATTATATAGGAAATGACTGGTACAAATGTGACTGTACGTTGTTACAACTCCATTCACATGAGGAGCGAAGGCAGTCAGTCGATTTTGTGGTGTAATATCTGCCAAATGGGACAGAAACGTATAAAATCACAGTTTGTGTTTAAGTTATTATTCCCATTCCATTACAGTATTTATACAATCATTAACTGTAATTTCGTTAAAAACTCGAGGATTCTAAAACTACATCATTACGCAATCGATTTCCAAGCATTAATAAGAAAAAAATATGAGCAACGCTATGCCTCGAAACCACGCTACTGGCGACTAACGCTCACTGGATTAATTCCACTAGCCCACTTGGACGCTTGATTGAGAGAACCTTCGGGGTTAAGCTTTGGCCCTTACCTGCCAGACGGTTGTATATTCTAATCTTTTAAGAGTGTTTTAATTCTTTGTTCGAAGTCTAACATTAAATTAAATTCAGTTTTATTTATGGACGCTCTTTAACTACTATGGTCCTTAGCGTCCCATTCTATATTGGACGTGAAAGACCGGTAATTTTGCTCAGAGACCTCTTTATCAGGGTTGATGTTCTTTTACGTGTCGTAAATCTACGACACGGGACCACCGGCTTTACTTCCGAAGGGAGCCATTCTAAGGATTTTTACGCCCGAAAAGAATACATCGCTCTCCGCCGCGACCTTGAGAACTAGAGGCTAGCACGGTACCACTAGTCCATGGAGGACGACGGAAGTCTACCATGGTTATTTAACTTGCATAAGTTGTTATGTGTTTATTTGAAATGTATGTGTTGTAGTTTACCCGAAATTGGAATAGACCACCATTTAATAATTTTTGTGTCTAGACTGTACAGTGTTCATTTTGTATACAAGTATAGACGTGTCTCTAATAACCCTGTCACTTCTCCTTTACCTTCTTCTTCACCTTCTTCTGCTACCTTTCGGCATTGGGATCCTATCCTGTCTTATTTATAAAATTCCGCCATTTTATTTTAATGATTTTCATACTGAACACATATAATTGGTCCATTTTTCAGGGGAGTTAATCAGCTGAGTAGCAATGTACACTGTAACGCAGAAGTTTGTATAATCTGATAGAATCCCGGAATCTGTTGTCAGTAAACGAGTCGTATGTTTTTGAACACTATGCTATAGTCGGAGTACCTTATTACCCTTAAACAGGTTTCTTGCTGAATGCTGAGGCGTCGTCTATCTAAAAAGCCAGTTGGCTCGTTCCTAAACAATTGCGGCTTGAGAGGTTATCTGTTTTCCAAAATCGGTAGGGACTGCTGACTCACTTGGTATATATGCACCTATATATTTTTTAATTTATGCAACGTGCTAAGCGACATATTTGAACTTACGCCTTTCTTTGTCGCAGTAATCTGTTCGTGTTATCTTTCTTACTTGGCGCCTGTTATTGTTTTACTATTTTTAATTTTGGGTTCTTTGTCCTCCGGCTAGCTATTATTACTCAGTCGAGCAAATATCTCTAAGTAGAGCGTGTAAACGCAAAGTAGTTGTTACTAAAAGATAACACTGATGAAAGAATTTGTTCACATATATAATTCACATCTGTAATCTTTATACACGCCTGACTGAAACTGTTATATTTCCGAATGTAATTACTGTCGTAATAGTTATCGCGTACTCACATTTTATAACTAACTTTACGACGCGAGAGATTCTGTAGAATTGCGCGACGTTTACCTCGTGAGATTCTGTAGAACTGCGCGATACTTGCTTTTGGCTCAAGAATTTATACTCCCTCGCCCCGATATGCCTAAACATTATAATAGAGCTGCTATTGGTTACTAAATCGCGCCAACATTAGCGTCTGTTTTATAAGCCAACCATAATTACTAATACATATGCTCAAGGAAAGATATTTCCTCCAGTTCTAAAGAAAGGCACGCTACCCTGACGTCATTAGTTTGTCTCTTCTAAGTGATAAACAACTCACCCCATCGCTTCATTGTTACCCACTCCCATTGTCAGTTTTAGTGAGGCCGTGTAAACTTACTTCCTAACAATGCTTATAGCTAACAAACATCTAAAATCATTGTCATACAATAATGTTAATTTACACTACAATCACTCTGGCATTCACAGTGTTGTGACATAAAATACTGCCTCATCTTGAATGCCTTCTAATGGCTGATTTGCATAACACTTTATAGATAACTCAGTGCATAAGTGTTTTACAGGACAGAATGCAATCGTTATGTATGTCGATACAAAAAACATCCCCTCCCTGACACTGGGAACTGTTGTAGTACTTTTAGCCAACTTTACAAACTTTATTTATTTAACATACATTCACGCACACCTTTGAAAACGCCGCTGAAAGAACAACCGATCACATGCATCGGTTGACAAAACCAATTGGAAACGAAATGGCATATCTACGCAATACGACCAATTGGATTTAAGTCGTCAGTCAGCGTTGTGCAGCCTTGTCAAAAAATGCTAAGTATTAGGTAGATATATTCACTTATGTCACAAGCTATGACATATTTCCGATCATACATAATTTTAGTGACTGATGCAGTTTATTTCTTTGAATTAAAACTACCATACCGAACTCTAAATGATGAATGACTCTGCAAAAATCGTGCAAAGATTAGAGGCGGGGTATAGTTCTGCGATTACCAATTTGTATAGGAATCACACCTGGTAAGGTAGCATTGACCTATTGGTATTATTATGGTGGCTTTAACACTGTACCACTTCAGTTCGGATTCAAATACGTTGGGTTAAGTTCAAACTTTTTATTACCTTTTATTTTATCTCGTTGGGCCTATACTTTGATATTACGATATAAATAACATTTTTGATAATATTATAAGTGTGTAGAAAATAGAATAATCGTCATGTTTTTCACCACAACGACGAAGAACCGAAAGCCCAAATCAACAACAGGCACACTCATACGTGAAGAATGCAGACAGATTCCACGTGCATGTTACAGCATACAAGAATGTCTCTCCGGCAACGTACACAAATGTGCATTGATGAAGGCGGTCGTCATTTTGAACATTTACTTCGTTGATGAAATCCACGCTCATTAATAATTTATTACTCTGTTTACCCGTGAACTTGCCATATTTACAACTCCTTTGTCAATAGAAGATGTGAAACATAAGGTTTAAACATGAAACAAAAACTGTTATATTTATATCGTCGATATGCGCACAAGAAAATGAAAGCTAACTACGTAACAGGGTTTACAACACCAGATACAGTACATATTATTAGGGTAAACATGATACACAATTATCTGATTGTAATTCTTGTGTCTTTGGCTCACAGGAGAGCTAATAAAAAGAAATAAATTAGTACACTAAAATAAAGAAAATAAACGTTAGGATAGAAAAAGAAAAAGCAATTTGGCGTTTGTATCAGATTCTAACCTCCAAAGATAACCTTTTTTTCACTACTTTCCGGCACCTAACCCATTCGGCCAGAACTCATGTAGTCTATCCCACTCTTCGGGAAAACAATTCTCTATCTCCTTGCAAGCATTATATCCATGAAACAGTGTCTTTTTTAAACGTTTCGCAGCTCTTTGGTTCTCAATTAGGCCTTTAATCATTAATGCTACTTGCGTATAGTACCGAATAGAAGAGCAGAGCTACAGTAACAGCTGTTTGTTAAAAGGGTCAATGTTTTCACATTAGATTATAACCTGCGGGTTGCATAGATAAGAATAGTAGGGTCAGCTGACTCACCTGGTATATATATATATATATATATATATATATATATATATATATATGTACATATACAGGGTGAATAACCTAAAACTTGCACCGCAAATATTTCGGACATGGATTGTGCTACTGATGTGTAGTTTTCTCAGCATTGATTCGTGGTCAGGGCCTCGTACATGTAGCCTATAAACAGATTTTAATAATACTCAGAAAGTGTATTTTTTGAGCAAACAATCAATTTTATAAATGGAACAATGCCTAGTTACATCAACAGAATAAAGGTAGGATAAATTAGAATCTCAATGGTATTTGTTGCAGGATTCTAGTGCAAGAGGTTTAGAGAAATCGTATTTTGAAAAGCTTCCACTCCGTCAATTGTTTGTCCCATTCAACCTAGTTAGTTGTTAGATTCGATGTTGATATGTTTGTTTGCATTGTGTTTTCGGTTCGTTGATTGCATTGCGACTTTCTGGTTAGTTAGTTTGTGACAGTTCCAGCAGTACGTCGTGAGTGGAAGAAGGAGTTTGCTAATGCAGAAAAAGCAGAAATGCTCATGGTGTATGGGGAGTGTAGGAAGATTACAGTTTGTTTCTGTACGGTGTATGCGGAAACGTATCCCAATAAATGTCATCCTTCTCGGCAATTATTTATCAACCTCTTCAACCAATTACGTGAAAGTGGTACCGTAACACCTAGAAAACGTAACAGAAACAAACAAGTGACTGGAGAAGAGGCAGAAATTAATGTTTTGGCAGTAGATCCGAAAATTAGTTCCCGTACAATCTCACGTGGAAGTGGTCTAAGCAGGTAAGGGTACTCCGCATTCTCCATCGACATAGGTTCCATTCCTTTCACATCTCTCTCCATCAAGAGCTGCATGGAAACGATTTTGAGAATCGTGTTAACTTTTGTACATGGGCATTAGGACATGATACTTCAGATTCATCATGTATCTTGTTTACTGATGAGGCAACATTTACTAATCATGGCCAGCTAAACCGCAGAAATGTGCACTATTGGTCTGTTGACAATCCCCGTTGGCTTCGTCAGTGGAACGTCAGCCTCCATGGAGTTTAAACGTGTGGTGTGGGATAGTGAACTATCAGCTCATACTCGTAGGTCCTTTGTTCATAGAAGGAACAATGAACTCGCACAAGTATCGCAGCCTCCAGACAGACCATCTGCCACAGATGCTAGAAGACGTTCCTTTGCAGACTAGGAGGAACCTGTGGTACCAACATGATGGCTGTCCAGCACATAGTGCACGAAGTATTACAGCTTGCCTGAACGCATTGTTTCCAAATTGTTGGATTGGACGAAGTGGACCTGTACCTTGCCCGGCCCGTTCACCGGATCTGACCCTTTTAGACTTTTTTTCTGTAGGGAAAGCTGAAAGACACTGTCTACAAGGATGTACCAACTATACCAGACGATATGAAGCGACGTATTACTGCTGCTTGCTCTGAAATTTCCGCTGAAATGCTAGAACGTGCGCATCAGTCTTTCCATAAAAGACTGGAAGCGTGTATTGAAGCTGCCGGTGATCATTTTGAACACGACCTTGAAGGGCTATGTTCTCTTTGCTTATAAGAATAATCCACAGAAGTATTGTAATTCCCTTTTGTTTTTATTTAGTCTGTGCTACCACAGGTTATACAAGTGTTGGTGCGTAAAAGTTTCAAAATAAGATTTCTCGTAAACCACTTGCATTAGAATCTTGCAACAAACGCCACTGACATTCTAATTTACCCTACATTTGTTCTCTTGATGTAACTAGGCATTGTTCCGATTAAAACTTTGTATGTTGAGAAAGTGATTTGCCTTATTGTTGGAAAGCGAAATTGAAGTATGTTTATTGCTGCCCCAAGTATGGTACAAAGTTTCCGGTGGCCTTCGCCCCAATGTTCACTTGCGGTGGTCTTCGCCCCAAGTTTACTTTCCGGTGGGCTTCGCCCCTAGTTTACTTTCCGGTGGCCTTTGCCCCAACTTTTTGGAATCATCACTGTATTTTAATGTTTTATTTAAATATTATATATATTTAGGCTTGCCTCGGCTGCGTTAGTATTAATTTGTAGAAACATGTGTCTCTTTGCAGGGGGTGATGCGGCTAAAGAATGTAGGCTTACACAAATTATAATTTTTACTTCACTCCATTTATTAATCATTCACACGATTAAATAACACTTCACTGTTACAGAGAGCTGTGAGATTATTTATTAATTACTTTTTAACACGTAAACGTTATATTTTCGCCGTAATGAATTTTCGTCTCACACTGAATATATATTAAACTTCTCGAGGACGCGTCTCGCGTCCGGTTAGGAACGCTGTGGACTAGTAACTGGCATCTGAATTTGTACAATTTGTTCTATGCAGTTTCTGATTGGCTAATCCTGCTCCAATAGAATACTTTAATTTAACTTTCAGGTTTTCTGGTTGTTGTTTGGCTATTTATAAACTGTTTTAAAAGAATTTAATTATTGTTTCCAAGAATTATTAGTAACATTATTAAACTTACCAATTCATTATTGCCTCAAGGTTACCTCATTGTTAGCAACTTTTGACCTATATTCTCACAGTTCCTACATTATTAAATTACTTAATACATTCACATAGCATTATTAAACATGTACATAATATAAACATTATACAATGACTGCTACCTACATTTTATGTTATTTATACACATATTGCTTTGAGGCGGGCTGTTACTGAATTTATATATTATATAATTAGACTGAAATCATTTAAGTGTTATAAATATTGCCTCAATGTTTGCTCAAAAATATACTTTCTCAGTATTATTAAAATCTGTTTATAGGCTAAATGTAGGGGCCTCTGACTACCAATCAGTGCTGTGAACAGTGCACAACAATAGCGCCTTCCATTTCCGAACTATTTGCGGTTCAAGTTTTAGGTGATTCATCCTTTATATATGTGTGTGTGTGAAAGCAATGTGTCTTGCAATTTGTGCCGTACATTTTGTCGCAACCTGTATGTAGAATTATCTATGGATTAATTTATAGTTCAGAGATACGACTTCAGGTTTTACAAGATTTGAAAATGGAGAAGCGCTTCAGAGGCTTTGCTAGTTTTATTAATATCCATTACCTATGCATAACCCTATCACTAAGCTATGTTCTGGACTAGTCTAAGCATTACACACTAAACACAACTCAACACTCTGTATGTGCCTACTGGAACTACTTTTTTACAATTTACGATTACCCTTTTTAAACTCAGATATCCTACTTTCTGCTCTTTCGTGATATATAAATTTAAAATTGCAACGTGAATAAACGGCCTAAAGTGTTCGTTTTTTCTGAAAAAAAACATTGTAATGCATTTATTACCTAACTGAACAAAGTTTATGGACTTAATGCGTCAAAATCCAGCTAATATGTTATAGGGTAGATACAATCAGTTATTAAAATTCCATGTACAGGTAATGGCACACCAGGAATATAACCGCAATGAATTACACTTTTGTAGTTTTATGTGAACAGCTTCTGAATTGTAGCCTTTTAGTTTGAATTTCTGTAAATTTATTGCAGGTAGGTATTGCTTGTTCTGCTGAACACCGCATAACTGTGCAATCCAAAGCTTTGCTGAATCAATCGTCGAATATAGGTACAAGCTAGCAAAGATATGGTCACTGTACAAGCATGATTTTCGAAAGTGGTATAATTGCTCCAAACTTACGAATTTCTGATACTGAGAGATTACAATGAAGGCTTTGATATTGCATAGCATCAGTAAACGGTAATTAAAATTAGTTTTTAAACGAGATTTGCCGTTGATATCATTCTCTGTCCCCCATATTCTTACTCTCTCTGCCGCTTGGATAGAGAATACGTTACATTCGACACAAAATATCCGACATTTCACTGAGAATATTTCTTTTCAGCTATCATGCATTCAAAAACTCACTTTCTTCAGACACAGTTTAAAGATACTAGCTGATGACTTCCAAGGGCCTACCAGCCGAAGTGACCATTCTTCTTCGCTTTCACTTTCTTCGTCTTCTCCTTTCTGCTTTAAATATTTCTGTCTACATATCTTGTTCATCCATCTTTAATAGGTCTCTTTCCACTTTGTTTATAATTCATAAAGTAATGTCACTCCCTGTGCATGGGTTTTGCACTTTATTTGTATACTTTTGCTTTATCATTCAAATTATATATATTCCTCATTCTTCTCTTATTTCTTCATTTTGTTATGGTCTTTTTTCTATATCCATCCATCCATCCCTCCCATTCCATCCCATGCCATTCTATTCTATCTATTCATTTCTATCCATCCATTCTATCCATCTATCTAATTTTTCTGTCTGCAATTGCCCTTGGAATATGACGCAGCCACGCTACGTCCTGCAACAATGAAGCACTACCTTTACCTCACGGTTGCTGCTTGTCTCCTCCCAGTTGGTTCTTCTTTTGCCACGGCTGCTCCAGCATGAAACCTTAACCTCGGGGTATGCGTGGGTGTTTACAGAGAAACACACAAACGCTGTCTTGGAACACGTTTATTCACTATTTAAAATAATACTTTAGGTTTGCCGATCACTATTAAATGCATACGAAGTTACTTTGTCTTTACCAAGACCGAAGAATATTAACTAGAGCTAAGCGTTCTACCCTCTAGCATGTTCGCCGCCAATGTTCACAACTCGACGAGAATGTCGTTCTTCACTCACCAATCGCTCAGGACAGACTGCCTTTCACCACCGCGCTACAAAGAGGAAAAACTCCTAACTTCCCCTACTTCCCCTCAAACGCTCCTCAAACTTAGCGTCATGAAGCTTCTAGAGTGACCTTCACCAGGCTAAGTGCAGCTGTACTCGGCTGTTACCAGGAAAAACTTGCCTCAATGGTATTTACCCTTTCTACCTGAGACTGCTCCCTAATTAACAAAATTGTGCCTGTCTGGTCTTTCTGTCGCTTTTACAGTCAACAATTTTCACAATGCTTCTCCTTTTTATACATACACTGAAATTAAATATTTTATTATTTATTTTATATCACTATCCTTCTCAAATTATTATGATAATTATTGACTTCATAATTTCGGCTTCAAATGCCCCCATAATAATTTCATATTATACAATAATATTACAATGTGTATGTCTAGCCCGAAACAATTTCCTCTCAGTAATTTCGTGATTGATCGGCAAACCTTGAATTGGTTACCTGATTCTTTTACAATTCGTTAACATATAAATTACTTTACACTGTTTACAATTATGTTCATTCTACAATTATGTTGGTCATACATATGACTTAGCCTTCACATGATTCACCTTAACCATTATTATACAAAATTTACATTCACTAACATCATCATTTAAATTAAACATCATTATACAAAATTTACACTCAAATTACAGTATTCGATTTTAAACAATTATTACATTTTGTTTTCTGTTATTCTGATTGGTGTGTCTGTTTTTGTTTTGTTTTTGGAGAATATTATTCTCTTTCTCACTTCAATTTCACATTGTGCACTGATCACCTTCACTTTACTGTTTCTCTTGTATTTATTTTACAATTCTCATATCCTAATGACATTTTTACATTCATGTTAGTGTTTCTCAGAAAATGCACACCGTTTGTATTTTATCAGGAACATTCAATGATCTTCTATAAGGTCTCATAAGTTGTTTGCGCCATTTACCAATAAATTTATTAGTTTTTACATCTACTAACTCAAAAGTATGTTCCCCAAATGTACCAGTAATAATTACCGGACCTTTATATAAGAGCTCTAACCTATGATTTCTTCCTTTCAATGTGCTGGATAATTTGTGATCTCTGGCAAGCACAAGGCCTCCTATTCTTGGTTCCCATTTATGCTTTCCCTTCTTTACTTTAGATTTCCTTTTTTTTTTTACAACTTGTCCACAACAATTTTAGCCCTTTGTTCTTCGGATAATGGTGATTGGTTTCCTTTAATCGTTTTTGGTATTCCTTTAAAATCGGTTCAGGTTCAATTCCTTGCATTATCTGTATTGGTGCAAATCCTGTCGTCGTATTGATGGTGTTATTTATTATCTTTTCTATCACATTACAATACCTTACCCAATTTCTGTGATTATTATGAGTCAGTACACGAAAATAGAATCCAATGTCCTTCAATATGCGTTTTGCTGGATTCCCAGATGGAAAATAAGAGGAAAAATGATAGAGTTTTATGTTCTGATTCTTTAAAGTTTCCCTGAAGATGTTACTGCGATGTGTAGTAGCATTTGATTTTACAACTTTGTCTACTTCCTCCCTAATAGCACATGGGATTGGACTAGTTTTATGAGAATATGGCTTTATATCAGTCATTTCAAATGAATGAGTGTAATTTATGCACCTTCCCGGCTTTTCTGATAACACTTCCTTATTATCCATTAAAATTTCCCATAATTCCTTCCTTTGTTTCTCACTCAGTCTACTAGCTTGATTCACCTTATTTTTCAACAAATTTTCTATTTCGACACTGTCATCCACTTTATCGTACTTAGTTGCATTCTTATCATTCAAGCCTAATCTGTGATTTTCTTGGGGTTTCCCTTCGCCGTTATTAATACAAAATATCTCATGCTCTCCGTAGATTATGTTTTCTTTATTAATTTCATGGCAATCTTCAAACCTTACTTCGGCTAATTTCATAGCTTCAATGTTTATAACTTCCACAAAGTATGTTTCCTCTTTTATTTCTTCCTCTACCTGATCCCGGGCAATTGTTCCTGAACTACTGTCGTCCAACAATGGTACGATTATGGTGTCTTGTTCTGTTTCCAGCTTCAAAATTTTGTTTTCAAAATGTATAATGGGGTTCCATGCGTATAGACTATCACAACCTATTATTATGTCTGTTACAAACCTAGGTACTATTAAAAATAACATATCAATAATTTGCTTTCCGATTTCAATATTCATCATAGCCTGAAATCTTACCCTTTCTTTTCTTTTGCCCACTGCTACTGAACAATATATCCCATGTACTGGTAAAGACATTAATTTTAAACCACTGTTTATTAATTCTTCATAAAAGTTTTGTGAACAAATTGTAGTGTTGGCGCCGATGTCTATTATTGCACGAAACTGTTTGCGATTAATGCCAATATTTATCCTTGGTGGAACAGTTAAAATTTCGCTTTCTTCTGGCCTATCTCTCCCTTGCTGATGTTTCTCTATCATTAGTTGCCTTCCATTATTCCTACTTTTCGTGTACCGCTCATTATAGGAATGGTTACCAATCTTCACTGGAGGCGAAATTGATTGGGTTTGGAGTTTTCCGACACTTTACTAATTGCTCCTGTCCCAATATCTTTATGCGAATGTCATGTTTTCGTTTCATGACGGTAATTATTTCCCATTATTTGTCTTGTAGAGTTTATTGCGTCAATCCTATCTTCCTGAACAGGTGAATTCCTAGCACTTCTACTTCTCGCATCCTGTCTTGGTGAACTTGGTCTATAGCTATGGTCATAGTTATCGCTACAATCATCTCCAGAATAGCGTCTGTTTCTAGGATACCTTTCCATTCTATCATAATTACATCTGTGAGTATGTACATAATTTATTTGTGCGTTCCGTCTTCGGTAGTTTTCGCCTCTTCCCTTATAATTATTTTCAAAGTTATTTCTCCTCCTTTTATCATTGTAATTATCTTTCGGTACAGGCCCATGGTATCTATCTCTCACATCAAAGTTTCTATCATTTCCTGGATATGCCCCCTGCCCGAAAAATTTTATAGGACTTCTTTCTTTCTGCGTGAAATTATTCCTATCCTTAAGCACGCCATCTTGATTTCTCTTCCTCTCCAAAGCGATCAACAAATCTATCATGGCTGCTATTGTAACCGGTTTTGCAATTATTATATAATTTTGTATTGTTTCCGGAAAGTGTGCGGTTACTAGATTTATTAATCCATTTTCTCCCATCGGTGGATCTAGCATCTTAGATTTCCTTGCCACTACCATGAAATAATTCACCATAGATTGGTCCTTACGGGAATCGTACTTGCCATTACTGAGTTCTAATCGTATATTCACTTGCCTGCTAGCACCCCAATATCTGTTCAGAAATTGCCCTTTGAAGGCCCCGTAATTGTTATCTAGCCCTACAGATAATTCTAGCCAATTGAAAGCATTACCTTTAAAACATTATCGTACTTCAGTCATCTTGTATTTCTCTGGTATATCCTTAACATTAAAATATTCCTGCATGCTATTTATGAATGCTTTCGGATTATCTGATTCCTCGTCTTCAAAAATCGGTGGTGAAATTTCACTGAGAACATGGTTAGGCCATTGAAAGGTGGGCCGCCATTTCTATTTACATTTGTACTATTGCTGTTACTGGAGGTACTTGGACCTAAATTCAGCATTGGAAGGTCAGCTGACGCATTCTGGATGCATCGTTCCTTACTGTTGCACTGCTCACATTGCTACATGCTGAGCTACCAATATTGTCAGATATACACACTTTTTCTAATCCTTTCTTAAGTCCATTATTTACATTAGCTATTACTACAGCAAGTCTCCTACTTTCTCTTTCAGACTATTCTAACCTGTTTCTGTATATTTGTAGTTCTTTGTTAGTAGCTTCCCTTTCTCTAACTATTCTTGACTTAATTCTTCCCTTAATTTTCTGTTTTCTTTTTCTACTCTTTCACTAATCTCTTGTCTTAAAATTTTAATTTCTTCTCTAACCTGTTCTTGATTTTCCCTAACCTCAATTCTCATGTTTTCTATTTATTTTTCTAGCCTCCTCCTGAAATTTTCTAACATTTTTTGCTGGTTCTCAATTTTATGACCAATTTCGGTTAAGTTGCTTGTTAAATCCTTCTTAAACTTTGATTATTAGCTTTCACCTCATCCCTTCATTCTTTCTGACCCTGTTCTATTTTTCCTGTTAATTCTTTCTGACCCTGTTCTATTTTTCCTGTTAATTCTTCTCTCAAGTTTTCTGTTACACCTCGGTTAGCTTTCAACTCATCCCTTAATTCTTTCTGGCCCTGTTCTATTTTTCCCGTTAATTATTTCTGACCCTGTTCTATTTTTGACATAGTTAGCTTTAACATCTCGTTAGTGTCCGTACTTCCCCTTGGCTGTTCTACCTGTTTTTGTACATTCCTAACATCTACTGTATCTACTACCTTATTTACACTATTATTTTCGTCCTGACAAGTTCTACTATCACCGTCCTGAATTTCCATGTTTGTATCTGATTGCTCGGACATTTTACCGTTCCTTAACTGCATTTACCACTGCAACACATAAATAAATTTACACTCAGTATCTTCTTATATCTGCTACCTGCAACTGCTGCTTCGATGTTGTTCCTGTTGTCCTCCGCGTTGTCCCGTTCTCCTTGATGTCTCGGTCGTTCAGCTTCTCCGTTTGTTCGGGCCCCACGCTGGGCGCCTTATGACGCAGCCACGCTACGTCCTGCAACAATGAAGCACTACGTTTACCTCACGGTTGCTGCTTGTCTCCTCCCAGTTGGTTCTTCTTTTGCCACGGCTGCTCCAGCATGAAACCTTAACCTCGGGGTATGCGTGGGTGTGTACAGAGAAACATACAAACGCTGTCTTGGAACACGTTTATTCACTATGTAAAATAATACTTTAGGTTTGCCGATCACTATTAAATGCATACGAAGTTACTTTGTCTTTACCAAGACCGAAGAATATTAACTAGAGCTAAGCGTTCTACCCTCTAGCATGTTCGCCGCCAATGTTCACAACTCGACGAGAATGTCGTTCTTCACTCACCAATCGCTCAGGACAGACTGCCTTTCACCACCGCGCTACAAAGAGGAAAAACTCCTAACTTCCCCTACTTCCCCTCAAACGCTCCTCAAACTTAGCGTCATGAAGCTTCTAGAGTGACCTTCACCAGGCTAAGTGCAGCTGTACTCGGCTGTTACCAGGAAATACTTGCTTCAATGGTATTTACCCTTTCTACCTGAGACTGGTCCCTAATTAACAAAATTGTGCCTGTCTCGTCTTTCTGTCGCTTTTACAGTCAACAATTTTCAAAATGCTTCTCCTTTTTATATATATACACTGAAATCAAATATTTTATTATTTATTTTATATCACTATCCTTCTCAAAATATTATGATAATTATTGACTTCATAATTTCAGCTTCAAATATCATTCACTTACTTGGATTCCGTTTTGTCATTCGTGCTGCTATTGACTCAACTTTTTAGAGTTTTATTACTGTATCCTTTCTTGCTTTATTTTTAAATTAATGATTCAAAATACTATTCATATAATTAAATCTTTTTACTTTCTTGGCATGATCATTGCTATTTTATGACATCCCAAGATTTTATATTCGTCAACTTGTATTGTTATAGTATTTCCTATAATAATTTTCGCATATGTGCTTTGTTTGCCTATAAATGCCGTAATTTTATTTTAAGTTTCTGAAATCATCATACTGCATTTCATTGCTATTTTTTTTAATTCGTGTACTGTTTTCGGTAAATTATTTTCATAATTACAGGTTATAACGTAGTCATCAGTGGACATAAGTGTAAAAGCAAAATCATATTCATTAAAATTCCTTGAATAAATTTAGTACTATTAGTCCATTATATAACAATTAATCTGTGTAAACACTTAAAAGAAGTGGCAGATTACACCTTGAGTTTCACCTAAATTTATTGGTTTTTTGAGTCCATTTATATATTTGTGTCTTTTTATTTTTCTAAATGCTTCTTATTACTTCAGTTATGTGAAATGACACTTCCATACTTTTCCAGCATATATATATTTCATGGTACCAGAGAATCGCTTCAAAGAACACTCGAAGATTATTTTGTTTGAACTAAATGTTATTAACAAAACTATGTTTTACAATTTATCTTAATTTTACTTACCTGAGAAAGAAGAAGAAAGAAGAATTAATTCACCTGTCCGGAAATGTAGCAGTCACTTCTTGTCCATTTAGCTGTCCCACAGTTACTCTCCTCGCTAACGGAAGCTTATACCCACCTCTTACTACCATAGCTAATCCCGCGTGACCATTTGAACAAGCCTATAAGATTTTACTATATTCCTAACAATTGCAGGAGTACTTCCTCAGCTTCTAAGACAAAGCAGGCATCACCTTTTATTATGTAACATATTTGTGCAATTTTCAACCTCTTGTATCAATATTAGTGCAAGAATGTGCTATGCTTAATATAAAATAAAATAACTGTCACAATATGAGAGGGTTTGATGATAAAAACGAACAAAATAATCGTGCTCTCAGTATAGTTTTCACTGCCTATAAACTGACGTAGAGAAGGTGTTTATTCGACCCAAATTCAATATCTGGTTTTCGCTGTTAATGCGGATGCTGGATTGGGATGATTTCAAGAAAATCTTTTTAAACATTTGTGTGTAAACATTTACGATGGACAAAACTCTACTCTTTTCACTTTTTCAGAAGCAGCATCGTAAATATGAGATATCGGCAAATAAAAAGCAGGTATTGAATTTTCTGTAAGTAGCCTTCTCGATGAATATTATAAAACTGTTAAACTATAACGCATACACAGAAACCAGTCACAAAATCGGAATTTATTTAGATATAAAAATATCAGATATCAATCGTTTCGGCTGCCTCTGTGGTGTGGAGGTGGCGTGTTTGCCTCCAATTCAAGAGGTTCCGAGTTCGAATACCGGTTAGAGTGAGTTATCTGGATAGAGTTTATTTTCTTATCGTGAAAAGACGCATGTCGGGGAATTTTAAGCTCTATGGACCCCGGGCTCATTTGAGTATTCTTTCATTCATCGTCCAATATGACCAAACCGGTTAAAAGACACTAAACTAAAACAAACATTGTTTCCAGAGCATATCCTGTTTTTATGTTTTCCGGTGTTTCTACATTTAGGTTGCACACTTTGAAGTTTTAAGTTATTTTACCATTGAATTTTGATTGAATCTTGATGATTTCTCCAATCATCTTGTGCAGCTATAAATCCAAATTCAGCTAATTCTGTTGAACATTGGTGATTAAGAAGAAGTGTATATGAAAACTTGTGTGAATCCTACGTACATAGATATAGTAATAAATGGAAATGGGAGAATATCATTTGACTATTGTGCATAAGAATTTTTACAAACGCAACCTCCAAGAAGGACATAATTAAACATTAACTACTCTGTTTGCCTACTGGTTACAGGAGGATAAGACTGTGAGCACTCGAACAAGAGAAATGTTGAAAAGTGTGGCTTTAAAAGCAGTGGAAAGCCGTGGAGCACAGTGAAGTGGAGTGGAGTGGTGTGGAGCAGAGCTGAATAATGTGAAAAGGGTTTATGCAGCTATCTTTAGTTCTATTATTAGCTAGGTTTAATGTTAAATGTATTTTTGCTTTATCTTTTCTTTGAAGATAATGTAGAATTAGTGGCACCTTTAGAGAATGGATTACAATGTTCAGCACATAATTTCAACAGAATTACCTTCAAGTGTAATATAAAAATTAATGCTTACGTAATAAAAATAATTCTTTTTCATATAAAAATACCCTGTACGTAACAACAGTTGTTTAGATTAAAAATATTCAAAACAATAAATTCATTCACCTATCTTAACTTTAGGCTGAAGTCAGCATTTCAAACGAAATAATTAATTTTAATTAACCCTTGGGAATAAGAAACAGGATAATACAATCTTCATTAGTACAGGGGTATCCAGAGTACGCTTATACAAAACATTAGTAAGACATACCTTTGATATGAGAGCGAGACATGGACTTTACGGACAAAAGAGGAAAGCAGAATAACTGCAAGTGAAATGAGGTTTACGAGATATACAACAGGATACACCAAGTGGGATTTTAAACGCAATGATGATGTGATGAAGGAACTACACTTAGGATCAGTTACCAAGTACATATGCCAGAATAACTGGATGAATTATTTCTGACCCATGAGTGTGGATGGACCGAGCGCTGCAGTAACGCATAGCAGGTCCCGGTTTCAAACTCTCGTGGTTGACCAATCTAACCGAAGGGTTTTTTTGCGGTTGCTAAGCTAATGATGGGTTGGATAATTTGATTCACAAATTTCTCATCATCCCTTTATCGCTACATTTCATTTCCTTCTTTTCTCATGACTGTCATACAAGGCATTGGGATGATCACTCATTCTGGATAGTTTACTCCTCGACAGACTACTGACCTAAGACATTGCTTTGTAATTTCGTGGGATGTAAGTCCTATACGGAGGAGGGTAATCCGTTGCAGAAGACGAGTTTGGATACAGTTCCCAAAACCGTGCTTCGTTATCGCTCAACAGCGAAGAGATTTCTGGGCCGTCCAAAGGAGCGCTAGACAAAAAACTTATCTGTGATATCATAACAGGCCATATGTCTTAGACTTGTACGGAAGAATAAGAAGGAGGAGGAGAAGGAGGCTTTTTATTTCAAATACTCATAACAGGCTGATGAAGTATTCCGCTCCATTTAAAGTTTGGAATCGAGATTTACCGGCGATTTATGTTCAATGAAAGAAATAATCATAGTAATAATAATAATAAAGTAGGAATAAATAAGTAAATAAAAACAAAATAAGGAATAAATAAAACAAGAATTTTCCACATGTAGTATGCGTGCATATGAATTTTGTATCTATAACTGGGAACCATAAAATAGACAAAATATTGCTAAAGGATTAGATTGTGCAATTTGTATAAAATAGTTTTTTTCGCAGGTGTATCTTTATTGATGTCATATATTTGGGGGACGTGTTCCTGACACTAAAACAGTAAAAAACGTCGTATGAACATGGGTCTAAAAATAATTTATTTCAGAGTTACAACACAAAATCGAAAGTTACAAAAGCTCGAAGTGGCTTCCTCTTGCTTCGATGTATGCAGTAAGCCTGAATTCCATCTCTGGCGTACTCTGCTAAAAATTCCTGGTGTGTTTTGCATTTGGTCAAATCCAGTTTGGATACGTCCTCTCAAAACGTCAACATCAGGTACAGGAGTCGCATAAACCAAGGACTTCAAATGTTCTCAGACGAAGAAATCCATTGGATTCAAATCAGGCGATCGAGCAGGTCAGGCAATGGGTCCCCCTCGACCAATCCATCTTTGCGGAAATCGATCATTCAAAAACTTACGAGCTATCATACTGAAATGAGTTGGATCACCATCGCGTAAAAACCACATTCTTTGGATGATGTCCAGGGGCATATTATCAGTTAAGTGATGCAATTCATTTCTGAAAAACTGGAGATAGGTCTGTCCATTCAGGCGCGGAGGGAAGAAGTAGGGACCAATAAGGTGATCATGAATGATTTCACCCCAAACGTTGAGAGGGAACCTCTGTTGATGGTTGTACTTCATAAGGATTTTCAAATGCCCAGTTATGAGTGTTATGAAAATTGAAGATACCGTCGCGAGTCAAACCAGCCTCATCCGTGAATAAGATACAGGCTAGGAAATTGATGGACACAGCGTACTGCTGTAACGTGCGTTGACAGAAACGTCTTCTTGGCTCCTTAATCCTTGCACACGTTGAAGGTGATACGGGTACAGAAGATTATCATGCAGAATTCTCCAGATAGTCATATGACTAACTCTTTCCCTTACAGCCACACGTCTTGTGCATTGTGATGGATCTGCATCCACAGCACGAAGAACTCGTTCTTCAAGCTCAATACCTAGTACCGCTCTTGGTCTCCCAACATCCCTAGTACTCCTCTCAAATGTGTCATTCTCTCTCAAGCGTTGGTGAATTCTTGCGAATGTTCTTCCACACGGTAACGAACTGTCAGGGTACCTTTCTGTATAACGTTAACGTGCTCGTGCTGCATTGCCGTCTGCACAGTCATACGTGTAGTGCATATCCGTCTGTTCACTCGTGGAATACATCTTCTTTGACCTATAACAACGAAACGGTTGATTTTCAGACCCATGTACACATGCACTTTTTTTACTGCTTTGATGACAGGAACACGTCCCCCAAATATATGACACCAATAAAGATACACCTGCATATTCCATTATTATGTTTACAGTTTCTCCAGTATGTCATCTGACGGACATGCCTGAAAATTTATGATTGTGTTTGTTTTTGTTCCTATCCTATCGCAAAGGACAAAGTGTTTGAATGTTTTTTTCCTCATATAATAAGCAAATAAAAAGCCTACTACCTGATTTGAAATAATACCACTATTGTATTGCAATTTTTAATAATGTAAAGTGGATAGAAGAATCAGTTTTTAAATAACTATTGTATATATGCGCGCACGCTTGTGTGTGTGTGTGTGTGTGTGTGTGTGTGTGTGTGTGTGATTTAACACTTAAGGTTTTCAAATAATATTTATTACTTTTTCTTTGTTCAATGCTTATTACATTCATAACAGCTACCGTGTAAGTACTTAACGTGTTATTGCTGTGAAGTTAAAATTTCACTATATCTAATAAATTTTAACTACATTTTTACATAAGAAAAATATATTATAGCACCTGTCTTACAGTAAAAACAATGGTACTATGCTGAAAACATTGACCGTGGTTAATATTTATTATCGTTATATGGAGTTAAAGAATGTGTGATGCATTCTAAATACTATGATTAAGTAAATTATGAAGAGGGGCAGTACGTTTTAAAAATTTAAACCAATCTTCTAAATATATTACGAATTTTAGTTGCCCATTTGACTCTCATTTCAAATTCACACATGTTAATGTTTTATGTTCAGCAGATACGTGCATCCTCAGTGTTTCCTATCATAATGACATCTTGGGTCAGTTTTCTGCGATCATTCGTTTCTCATTCTTCTGCCGAATTTCTAAATTATGAAGGCGTATTTCATATCACTGTTTTTGCAGCTTTTACCATTGACGTCGAATTAACACTTATTATTTATTTTCAGATAAATTCTATAGACTTCTAGAACCTATTATAACTTCAAACGATTTTAATTCAAGCAGCATAACTATTCCACTTATATCGAACCACACATTGTCCGTTATGTACACTAGACCTAGGAGAGAGTATTTACGAAGCATAAAATATAGGTTTAATCCGTTATACCTTTTGTTTTTCATATATTTTCTTAGAGTCTTTCACAGAAAGTTAGTCACTCTCATGCACAATTCGCTTCATTTAAGGTAATTTGTAGTGCCTATTACCGTTGAAGCGATTACTTCTGGTCTCTGGGCCGATGTGAGGGCAGCGCCTCTTGTAGGTTTCTAGAATTGGATTGGATTGGATTAGCTACGGAAGGGACTCGGCACTGATCCACACAGGTGATGTACTTACGCCCCACATGGGGGCGTCCCCGGGAGGAAGGATGAGGCGAAAGGAGATACCGGGCTGCCGGAACCAGGAGTGAAGGCACAGCAATGACAGGGTCCCTAAGTTTCCAGATAGGAACTCCCCGCAGGCAGATCGGAGACCCCACCCCATACAGAGGGGGTTCAATGGCCCTCAATGGGATTCAGATACTCCCGACAGCCAGTCGAAAGCCGAGGGACCGAGAGAGTCACAAAGAACATCTTTTTTCCATGCCACACTGCACCGAAACACCACCAACACTTCTAACCCTGAAAGAGACTAACGGATGAAAGATGAAATTAAATGAGAATGGAGATGAAATGGAGGGACAGAAAATTCGGGAAATGTGAGAATCCTTCCCAGCATTTGCCTGGCGACCCGGGAAAATCCTCATTAAAGACCCAGGTTCAGGTAGGTCAGCCACGGAAATCTCCCACTCGAATGCGGGCCACAGACGAAACCATCTGAGCCATCCCGCTCGGTTTGTAGGTTTCTAAAGTGGAATTCTGAATATGAATAAATAACTTAATTTTGTTGAGCCTGCAAACTAATTTTGATTCATTTTATTAATAATTGCTCCTAATAAATTCTGATAAACGGGGATTCTTTATTGGATTATCAAAGCTTGTTAACGAAAGTTCGTTGATAAGCTAGTAATGCTTTGCCTTCAATTCTATCTTTTTCTACTTTGGGAATTATTTGTCTTATTTTGTGTTACTTTCTTCAACATTAAATCTCTATCTCTCTCTCCCCCTCTCTCCCTCTCTCTCTCGCTCTCACATACTCACACACACACACACACAAATTCACATCCCCTTTATACTCTTATATTCTAGGGAGTATACGGAATAACCATGGCTGAAGAATCATTTCCATCCTCCAGCCGGAAATGGAAACCGAGACATCTGGATTTGAAGTCTAGCGTGCTAACCACTAGACTACAGAGGCAGTCTAAGGTAATCTGTGCTTAATTGGTCACGTTGGCATTAGAACCTTATTTAAGTATTTAATGTGTAAATTGAGATAATATAACTTATTATACAATCATAGAATGGGTGCAGTTACATATTTTCAAACTTTTATGGCACTATTTAATTTTAGCTTATCATTTTAGGTTTCTATGTTACGCACTTCTTATAAATATGCAAAAAAATGTGTTCTTTGCGCGTAGTGGTTCTCTATGAGTTTTGATCGTCGTGATACTGTTTTGTACAACAAAGGATTCAAAATTGCGAGAGAATATAAATTAAACAGCAATTAAAACAATATTAAACAACTGATCAATGTGGCTTTCAACATAGCCATTTACACTGAAAATTAAATGAATAATATACAAGTAATTCATACCCTTTTACTTTCTCTACTACGCACTTGCAGTAAGTGAAAGAAGTAATGTATTTTACCGAAAAATTCGATGCCAAAATTTCACCGAAAATACATGTTTTGAGATCCCTCTAAACAAAACAAAAAAAAAAAACAAATTTCAGAATAAGGTCCGTAGGTGTGTGTCTGTGAACTCGGTTAAACAGAAACAGTTCAGCACCTTCCAAGGATACGTCAGGAAGACTGAAAAAATTCTCCCAACCTAAAATACCCTTTACATGGACAATGTTTCGTTATTTTTTTCTCAAATATGGCCCAATGATTATGGTCAAAACACTATATGTTTAAGATATTTTCATGACAAACAAAAGGTATTTCTTGGATTTTCTGGGAATAGCCGCTGAAGTGCTCTTTATTCTAAACTATACCTACTTTTGTATAAATGGTAAAGCGTAAGAAATTGACAAAATGTTATGCACAGCACACAATTTACTATGCAAAATACAATTTTTGTGGCGTCAACCATTTTCCAGACTTTTTTGTTACTGGTTTGAATTTTCAGATACTTTATACGTTTCTCAACTGCAAATTGCTATTCTTTTTTCTTATTATTTGTTTTAAATGTTAATGCAAAGAGAGCAGAATTTCAAAGCTATCTTTGAAATGATTTGGGTATTGCTTTAGCTCACTTATTTTTCTTATATCGAGAAGTAAATGTGTAAAAGAGAAGTAAAGGTTTATCCGTATTAATAATAAGTGGGTACAAGGATAATCTTTTGTAAGAAGGTTTGTAGCAGAGTGAGTAGAGATTGTCATGTGATGCAACACATCAGATTTTTAATACAAATAACGTTTCGCTCTTTAGTATTGATATTCTGAAGTAGTGCTTTAGAAGCTTCCCTTCATTTGACTGTAATAACACTCCTGAAAAACTGTTAATTAAAGAACGGAGGGAATTTTTCTTGCAACAGCCAAGAGTACCATTACTCAAAATTTGGATAAGAAGTTCAAAATGGTAAAAAAGTGAGATAGAATAGGAAAAAAAGGAGTAAGGACGTGTATTTGTTCCTTTGTTTTTAATCCTACTCCCACTCCCCTGCTATTACGCTTTTGGAGAAATGAGTATATTTGCCAATAGATATTCTCGCTTTGTCGCATAAACAGGTCCTGCCCTAATATACCTTAACAACGTTATTCATTTCAACGCCGTGAGCAAATGTTTACAAAAGTTTGAAAGAAATCACGTAGCTCTTTCTGTAGTGTGTAGCATCTTGAATCTATTAGTGAATGCTAGGCTAGAAACACAGTTTTGACTTAGTGCATCCATCCATCCATCATCGGACTGTGTTACAGAGTAACCTGTTGCATCAGGTAATTATACACTCGAATTCTTCATATTTGATGTTAATAACCTGCCATTTTTTAAATTTTGAAATCAAAGATATATTAGGCTGGAAAAAGTTAATCATTAAAATAAGAATATTAATTTAATGCAATTATTTAGGGTATGCTAAAATTAAATATTACTCGTAAGTACTTCTCTTCCTAATGTGTCTTAGTAATATCTTTTCATATTTATCCAGCCCAAAAATTCAGTGTAAACAATAAAAAATCATACTGAATGCTATGGTCAAAATTTACATTCTTCAGGACAATAAAATGTGCAATTTGACTTTATAATTTCAATTAAATTTCCACTAATAATAAGACTAAATATTTTTGTAACCTGCAACCACAAAATCCTATTTTCAGTATGTTTAGATACCTTGCATTACCTACGTTTGCCATTTTTATCATCTTTTTTTTAAATATTCACAAGTAGGGATAGAACTTCAATATCTTCGATATTTTCGATAGTATCGAAGTATGCCTAATAGTTTGAGATAAACCTTCTATAATTTTTCGATACTTTTAAATTTTTAAGTGACGCATTATTGAAAGTTTCTGCGTTTAACGTTGTGCTAGATAAGCAATGAAACTTCACGTTATTGCCTCGCCCATGCCCCCAAAGAGTTGCTGGACTATAGTTCTTGATGGATCTTTATTCGTTTCCTGTGTATAAATGAATGCAGAATTCCATACACTCTTGTGTCTAATTGAAAACAACAAAACAATAGGGGGGAGTATAGGTACTCCTATAATATGTAGCGTTAACTGAGTTATGAATGGAGCTAAATGAGTGTTCTACAATAGCCTGGTTTTGTTACTCACTCTGTCACTACATTTACCTACTCTGGGGACCATAATCCAACAGAAACAGATCGGAACTTAAGGTGTGAGTTAATACATCCCATGGAAATATTTGTTCTTTTCCCCCATCTGTTTATGTTTTCACTAATCAAATTTGTATTAAACATGTATATGCTAATGTATGATGTACGGTGGGTAACCCACACCCTTAGTATGCTTCAGAGTATTATAGGCTAATTATTCATTACCGGATTAAAAAAATACATATGTTATGTCGTAGTTGTGAATATTGGTAGGATAGTGTAACATAGAATTTATTTTTAGTTGTTTGAGTTTCAGGTAAAATATGTATTAGTTTATACATTGAAGAATGCAAAATAAAGAGGAATTGCTAGTATTTCTATGGATAGAAATCGTTTAAAAGATAGTTTTCAGCACAAAATATATTACACGAAAAGAGAAGCAAATAAATTATTACTATTATTATTATTATTATTATTATTATTTATTAGCCTTGACTAACAATAGGGATATATAACCTGTTATATTATTGAGATAAAACATTCCTGCCGATTGGAGAATGTCAAACAAGAACAATTTCTGATTTAGCTTGTATACAATACAAAATTGGTTACATGTGTTTATACACAGAAAACTGCGTATAAGAACATAATTCAAAGAACACGAAATCGCCTTTACAGCTATTTTATAAAGTGAGTATCGAGTATCGGTGTTCAAAATCCAGTATCGTGTATCGAGAAATAGTGTATCGTACCATCAGTACTTACAAGGAAAGTATTACACCACTCATGGAAATTGAAATTCCTGTGAAAGAAGCTATGTAGTATAAGGAGGCCACACACAATTCATCATCTGCCATCGAAAACGAACGTCATATCCATATATAATACATGGAAATAATACTTCCATTAACTAGATCGAATGTACAGCCCTGACTGCTTACTGGATTGTCGCACGTGGTTTGGGGACAGCAACTCAGATTACCGGTTTCAAAGTTGCGTAGGGAATGTGAACAGGGTGCTCTCTCCAGTTATTCGAACTGCGCGCACTAAATTGAAACGTGATTCTGAAGCAGGGATGTCAATCTGGATTGCATATTGAGTTGCCGCTGAAGGCTCCCAGCTTTGGCACCTCGCAATTAAAACTGGCAGCTGATGTTTTGGGCGTGACTTCCTTGTACCACATAGTCTCTTTCAAAGGTATTTCTGGAAGCGTTTCGTCATGACGGGTCTGATACTTCGTTTGTTAGAAGTACACTGTAGGAGTTTTCTGTATATTAGTTTTCTGATGATCAGATCAGGGTGAGGTCAATCTGAGAGAGTGCTTTGATGCTTACCTGCCCGTGATGGGTTTCACCTCTTATTGGACCGGATGAGGGTTGTAAGTGATAGGTGAAAATGAGGTAGAGGGATTGATAAGAGCCCTTCAACGGTTAGTTCTATGATGGTCCAGCGTATAACCGTTGATGTAAAACTCCTATCATACAATGTTCATATAACAAGGCTTACAGTATAAATCTATTTTGTTTTTAAATTAAGTATCTAATAATTTATAATAGCCCACACTACAAATACATTACAATGATCCAGATCCATAATTTATGCCGTTCAACAACGTTCCTACGTTTATATATAGAGAGAAAGCCTGTTAATTTACAAAACAGTTGTTACTGGTCATTAGAAAGCCCCAAAAAGCTTGTTACACGATCGCACTGCGTAATGGCGCGCAATTAGCACAAAAAGAATAATCACTCTCATGTTTTTTCAGAGGAACAATCAGTACTGACCGATATATAGAACCAAATTATTTTCCCTCAGTTAATTGAAGGGGAGAGAATGTGCAGCACGTTACTAAAATGTTCACCACCAAAATACATTACATGTTGTAATTCCCTTGTTCAAAGGGTTATAAACTGAGAGTAAAGGGTTGCAACATTCAGACTCGTTGACATCTTGCTTAAGGCACTACTAATATATCAAATTCGACAGTACTGGATTGTCTTCGCAGAAATACTAACACAGCCACACAGATTACTAAAAGAACCATTTGCTATAGTTCTTATTGTTGTGTCACATTTTTCTGGCATCTGTTTTATAATGATATTTTTACTCCTGCTTACTTCGAAAAGGCAAACATAATTACAAAATTAGAAGATAATTAAACATCAGCACTATTAATGGAAATGATGACATACTTTGGCGCTGAATAGATCTTATTTAAAACTTGGATATAGTGATAATGGCAACGTATTGTTCTCTAACATATGAAGGCAGTAGATCCTAATTGGTATTAAGTCTTATTTATGTACTTATATACAGTTTTATAGTATTCTTAGAAATAGCTAAGCTTTCCTTTATATTTCTTTTTAATTCCAGAATTCCCAAGTTATACATTAAATTATTGTTTTACTAAGCAAAATGGAATAACTGAGCTTGGGGAATAAAATGCATTACGTGCATAATCAATGTGCTTTGTTGGTTTAAAAAACTATGGACCAACATGTTGGAAAAAGGATTGTTAAAAATTCTACAGCTCCAGAATTTCCAGTCACTTGGCAATGCTATAATATTACTCCTTATTTATCATGCGCTGTAAAAAATTCTCTTGTATTGGTGCCATAATACGTAAACTTCATTCACCTTTATTCATGACAAAATGATATACTTTTAATTGGCAATCCGAACCTTATATTCACTCGTGGGTTCCCATTAGGTAATCTATATTGGTTTTATTATTTAAGGTTTTTGTCATTTAGGAGAATCAGTTTTTTTTCTCAAAACGTAAACACCAGCAATGTCTTTGCTTTGCTATGCAGCAGGAAGATCTACTCAACTAAACTGTGAATCTACGGATTTTAGAGCAGCTCGTCCGGTTGCACAGCTAAACGAGAGAAGCTGCCGATGAATCAAGGGTTTAGATCTAATCATCTGATGCACCTGCTTTAGGAAAAATAAAATTGGTTGAGCTGTAGGTATCCATCTCAAACACACTGTAAATTTACATTAATTAATCTGGAAAATGCACAAAATAGAAAACAAAGTTTGTTTCCTCGATTGTAAAACATCAGATGCTTCACAGCATTTGTAACTTTCCAATTAAAGTGGCACAAACTATTTATTTTCTTCTTTTGCTAGGCGCAAATAGAGTATGTTTTGCTCGCTGCCGGATGCTCAATTAATATTTCAACGTTACAATTAAAATGGCACGAAGTATCCATTGCCCCTTTTTGCAGGGACACATACACGCCTGTTAACTAATGAAATACCTAAGTATTTTCTCATTACGTGCATAAGTTATTTATAACTTAATCTATAATACTGATCACTAATAGACCTCTGAATCCTGATTTCCCAATCCTGATAAGCCCAAAATTCAAGCATATATATAAAGCAAGTACCTAAAATGTTAAATTTTGTAATCAAGAAACGCAGGAGGCATTCATCATATAAAACAGTCCCACTACATTCTACATCCATTATACTTGATTTTCAAAAGCAATCCTTGGAATTTACTGGGAGAGAGAGAGGGAGAGAGAGAGAGAGAGAGGCTTGTTTCACTCAAAGCTTCCTCTTTACTATGTCAAACGTTTCCCAAACTTTATTTGTGCACATTTTCCTACAGATACACGAGCAGATAGGAGACTGCTTAAAATATCCTTCAGATTACTTGCGCTCTGTATGAGCCCACTTGCAGAGAGTTACCTGAGTATTTCAGGTTTAGAGAAACCGCAGAAAAATATTATTAAAAAATCATTAGCTGAGACTATAATATGAGTTCTTCGGGATACTAAGATAACCTGCTCCTCTTAACAACGGAGATGGTCTAAAATGTTCGTATAAATGTCCAAAACCTAAGGACGAGATGGCTAAAGTAACATAACAAATGAACTACTTGTTGGAAGTAGATGAAGGAACGGAAGCATGTTACCAGAGGTCTCTTACATGAACAGAAAAAGCTGGACGTCACATGGCGAGCTTATAGTGCCAAATGGGTCTGGTCCCACAACACGGGGCAGTTGACGAAACAGGACAAGACGATATATGGTGATTAGCGAGCTCTTACGGTTCACTATAGTGGTGTTCTTCATTGAAATATGGCCCGTAGACACCATTTTGATGACTTCACACGAGGAAAAATTATCAGGAAACTATAAGAAGGGCGAAGTGTAACGTGTTGCTCAGGAGTTTGGAATTGCTCACAGGATTATTTCACGTTCGTGTGGAACCTTCCAAACCACAGAAACTGCTGTCCCAAGGAGAGATGGTGGTCGAACACGCTCAACTCAGTAGCAGATGGCCGCTACATTGTGCAACAGGCAAGAAGGGATCCACGCCAAACAGCGGGTGCAATTGCTACCAGATTTAACAGGACGTCTAGGCACGCAATTGCACGATACACAGTGGCATGGCGACTACACAGAGGTGGTCTCTTTGCCCGTGGCCAGTACGTTGTGTTCCATTGACATCCGCAAATCGGCGGCACCGTTTGCGATGGTCCCAAGAGCATCAAAATTGGAGCAACGAGGAATGGGGTCACGTGCTCTTCTCGGATGAGAGCAGTTCAGTCTAAGTAGTGAATCTCGAGTACCCTCATCTGGCGAGAGGTGGAAACAAGTAATGAGCCCAGGAACATCCTTGAACATGATCGTTTTGGTGATCCGTATGTTATGGTTTGGGGAGGCATAATGTTGTATGGACCCACCGACCTCTAAATCTTTGAACACGATACGCTCACTGGTCAACGATTGTGATACGGTACTCTTTCCCCATGTGCGTTTTTTCAGGGGTGCAGTAGGCCCTGACTTCATTTTTATGAATGACAATGCGCAACCACATCGAACAGCGCAAGTGGAGGATCTCTTGGAACGAGAGAATATTCGGCGAATGGACTGGCCTGCCCGTTCCCCGATTTAAATACCATCGAATACGTGTGGGATGCTTTGGGCAGACACATTTAAGTACATCCACACGCACCAACGACCATCCAACAGTTGTCAACAGCGCCGGTGGAGAAATGGAACCATCTACCGCAAGAACTGCTTACCAACCTTGTGGCCAGCCTGGGAGCACAATGCAGAGCATGCATTGCTGTCCGTGGTGATCATGCACCCTTTTAAGCACCATGTATCTGTTTCTGTAAATCTAGAGAGCCATCATAGGTCGTATTGACTTTAGTGTAACTTATGGTCTATGAATAAAAGTGGCATTTCTGTTCGTCTCATTGCATATTTCGTTTAGTTGCCTACTGTAGCATACCGTAGCAGTTTCTTCTATGCATGATTTAAGCTTCATCGAGCAATATTACTTAGCAGTGTCACAGCATGCGAATATCACTTTCGTCCTTAGGTTTAACACACGTGTGTATATCATTGTTACCATGAATTTCAAGAAGATTTATGTATTAATGCGTTACACGTTAGTTCAGATTGTGGATTATATGAATGCACATTGTGGCTTTGTCGGTTTTTCGACTGTAACTTCTCTCAGTTCTCAGTGTCAGTGTTTTGATCGGGTTCAACTTTCACAGGGACTTCACTTAGTTCACAGTCAGTTCCTAAGGTAAACTAGTTCAATTTCCCGTCACTTCACTTCCTTCATAACTTGGCCTCTTCTTCTGGACAGTTCACTCGCTGGGGAATCGAACACAAGACCTCCATAATCTTTCGCTCCACAGCAGCACCCGCTACACGCCGATAATCGTCACAAACTCGCTCGGAGAACAGCATCCCTCATCGTACCGGAAACTCAACCTCCAACTCGCTCGCTCACTGACTGACTGATTCAGCTCATTGATTGTCTCCGCGAGAAGGCTCGCTTCTATTCTAGAATTATCTGATATGCGTTCAGGAGGAGCGGGAAGGAACTTCCAGAAAATTATGGTTATCTGCTGATAGCGTATCTGATGTTTACGCTTGGCGAGAGGGTTGCTTATCTGTATTTACCTCGACTTGGCAGCGCTGACCTCCCGATAACCTTTGACCATAGCCTCTGCGTCATATAATGTAAAATATAGTACCAAAACGCTGTTGGATGTAACTATGGATAGGTTTCAGTAATTGTTTCAGACGTTATTGAAAACACCCAATGGAATTCTCCTAACGAAATTGCATCTTAAAAATAAGTGCTTCATGCCTATTACTAGATTGTTTTAACACAAAAATGTAATAACACAGTGTTATATTTTGGATTTGTTTAACGACAAAAATGTACGAATTAAGGCCATGTCATAGTTTGTGTCATAGAATGACTTCTCGGTGGATCGGACAGTGAAAATGGTGGACAACTTCAAGCTTTCAAAGACTCGCGTTACCATTGTCTTCAGCGAACGAGTAGTGAGGACAACGACGACCATGTTAGGGACTCTGGTCCAGCTCCAGTATTTCTCGCGTACCTACCTTGAGGGTCTTTGGCACTGAATCGGGTTGCGGGTTGCACTATGTAACACTGAAAATTCTGTGAACGCCAAGGTCCTTGGGACAAACCTAAAATACGCATAATTTTGTCTGTGATTCCATTGTTAGTAAGCAGTCTCACGAAGTTTATGGAGGCGGATCACTGGAACGAAAAGTAGGCAGTGAGCTTGATTTATGGCAACCAGACTGCAGGTTTCTGACTTAGGTATTATTCAAGGTATTGTCTACAGGCTCTTTGTGTAGCTGTGTTGTTCTGGTTTCGCCAGAATGGTCCTTGCTCTGCTGATAGTGTTGGTAACACCACTTTCTTGTGGTCCGGATGATGGTAGTTCTCCTTTGTTTGGTACAGGTGTGTAGGTTTCCTGTACATGTACTGCCTTATTCCATCTCTATGGTGAGTTTAATGCCAGGGGAAGTGCTGTTGAAATGTGGAAAAACTGCCCATGTTGCCGGGTTACGAAAGTGTCGTCTACATATACACACGGTGCAAACTGGGCATGGTCGAAAGATTCCATGTGTATACTGACTTAGCTGGAGATAGACGGGAGATCATTCCCACCCCAATGGCTTGTTCAAAGAATGAATTGCTACTGGAATAGTGTTTAATTAACAGTGTACGAAACACTGCAATAATGTCGGAAGTGAAGCATTGAGTTATAAGTTGTAATGCCTGAGTTTAAAGGGGATACCTGGCTAAAAAGTGACTCTGTGTACCTATATATGTAACAAATACCCTAATATCTTTCAGCAAACTCACAGATTGAGCCGAAGTGCTAAGGGAATAGTTCAGATACTTGGCTAGCTAGTAGGTTGCAGATTGAATAGCTCCTTTATTTAGTCTCAGTGGCACTTCCTCCTTATGTACTCTTATGCATGATATAATTTGGAAATAAGTTGAACATTTATATTTATTGCATGGTTTTGAGTGAAGCATCTGAAAATAAAATTAAGAAAATTGTTTCTGAAGCAGTTTTAACAAAACTGTATCATTAACTCTTCCGAATTCTCAGATTACACAAAATTCATTCCGAATTAAAGAGGACTTTATAGTCTGCATGATATAAGAATAAGGACTGCAGCAACCTGACTCGATAGCACTCAATGTAAAAAGGGAAAACTGACTTGTCTTATCCCTAGGTTTAGATATAATTCATAACTGTATTTATACCTCCTCCCCTGACAATAGCTATCTCCTCCACCTATAAGCAATCCTAACATTAAATAGGAATGTTATTTTTTCCCAAGTATGCGAGTAAAGGATGTCCAAAATTGCTTTTCTTTTTCAGTTGGATTGTGAAATTTCTAATGTTTGAAACGTTTTACTATGTGAAATGTCAGTAATATGAAACTCAATATACACAACGTAAATGCAATGCAATTGCTAAATAAACACCTACAGTGCAAAGAATGACGAAATAATGACGTAAAATAAAAAATGCCATTAAAATATAAAACAGCATAAAATTACCAAAAATGACCTAACAAATATCGTTTTCATAAAACGGGAACAATGATAAGGATTTATGCACACATTACAGAATCTCTATATCGTGGCAATTAAAATATGACATGCTATCCAAATATGAGCCCTGATAATGATAATAATACAATAAAATAATAATAATTTCTTTCCGGTAACATTGGTGCCCATTTGAGCAGCAATATGAATTGCTAAACAAAACTGTGGTTGCAATAACAATTCTCATTTTACATAACTAAGTACCAATAAAAACAAACATATATGCATTAGGAAATATTACAACTACTTTTATAAGGAGCTTTTAAGGTGGTTAGGGTGCTGACAATCTCACTGAAAACAAAATGTAACTATAAAAACAGCAACGATCTTTCACAAAATTAACTAACTGTGAACAGAGTTATTCGATATAGCTAATTTTATTTAAATGGATGCTCATTTTATATTAATCTGGTCAGTTTAACAAGCAACTAGCGCTTTCCTGCTGAAGTAACTTGCTGTCATTCGCGTTTCTTGCAGCAATACACTTTGAAGCTTGGAACAGACAATTACAGTTTTACAGCTATCTCTGACCAATTGCGTATGGCACAGACTTACACAACATAGACAGCAGTTGCTGCGTAAGTAACACAAGCTATTATCTTAATATATCCCTTCAAGTTAACTCTTGTAATAGCTGCGTAAGCATGCACTTTTATGTGTTTTAAATTTATGAGTGTTGGGTTGGATAATTTTATCCGCGAATTTTCCTATTCTCTCTTTCATCCTTACATTTCATTTCCACCTTCTTCACCGCCATACCAGGCATTGGACTGATCTCATCGTGGTATACTATGATTCAGAGTTTTGCTTGCTTCTCGAAAGGCTACTGACCCAAAGCATTGACTTGTAAGTCCTTGGGGGTGTAAGTCCTACAAAGAGGAGGGTAATCCGTTAAATAAAAAACAGAAGAATAAGAGAAACTAACTCTAGACTCACATAAATTCATAAAATTACATACATCATTTCATAACCCTAGGTTTATTAACGTTTCAGAATGAAATGGTATCTAACACATGCATTTCAACGCGCTCCTAATGTATTGGAAGTAGTGGTGAGAAGTTTTAAGTTCCAGAGCGGCGTTTCTCAGTGACAAAACTTTGACGCACAGCTCGGCTGTTTGGACATTTCTGTTATAAACAAACCAGAAATTGTTAAGATAGATAGCACATGCTACGACTTACCTTTCTGCCATACTTAAAGCAGCAACTGTTTGTATATCACCTAAAAAATCTTCACTAAGAAATCTCGCAAATCTCAAGAAGAAATATGAGGCGTTATTGTACAGAAACGTGAATATATATGCTGCGGGTATATAGCTTAGTGCTGACTGCACAACATTTTAAATGTCATTGCCAATAAAAAGTATAAGGAGGGCAATTTAGCTAAAAGCTGTAGAGATGAATTCCATTTTCCAAATAACTTCAACTCTCAAATAGAGCAACGAATATTAATTTAATTGTGATGTAACATTTTTGTTTTCTGTTTTAAGCTATATCTGCGCGCCTCGGGTTGTTCTGTTTCTGGAAAGAATAACATTCCAAAGAGATTGAATTATCACGAAAAAACTCACGATACAAATTTAATTGAGAAGTTCTGGAACAAAAATGAAAATTCTCTCAAGGAAAGCTCGAGCACATAATAGATGCAGCGAAACTTACGGTATTCTTAAAGCGAGAACTTGTATAGTATAAGTAGATCTTAAGTGATGATGTCCATAGCTATTAAACGAAAGGAAACATTAATAAGTTATGGTTATGGGATTTCAAAATGATTACAGTATGTAAAATATTTATTATGTATATAAGATTTAATATTTACGTACACAAGATATTTTAATATATTAAAAGGAAGCAAATGGCACTTGTACCAACCGGGAATCCAAGCGTTCTTCCCAATACATATCTATGCTACTTTTGAACACTAGAGAGTTATCTGAGTGAGGAATGTGTGAGTAAGTGAGCTGTTTGCATGTGTGTGAGTGCGTTGAGATCTCGTATGTGCGTCAGGGGTTGTGCAAGTGTGTTGAGGTATGTGTGTGACATGTTTTGTGCATGTGTGTGTTGAGGTATATGTGTGAGGTATGTGTTACGATATGTGTGAGTGTGTTGAGATATGCGTGCGAGGTGTGTGTTGAGGTATGTGTGTGAGGTGTGTGTTGCGGTATGAATGTGAGTTTGTTGAGGTATGAGTGTGAGGTGTGTGTTGAGGTATGTGTGTGAGGTGTGTGTTGCGGTATGAATGTGAGTTTGTTGAGGTATGAGTGTGAGGTGTGTGTTGAGGTATGTGTGTGAGGTGTGTGTTGCGCTATGAATGTGAGTTTGTTGAGGTATGAGTGTGAGGTGTGTGTTGAGGTATGAGAGTGAGTGTGTTATGTATGTGTGTGAGGTGTGTGTTGAGGTATGTGTGTGAGGTGTGTGTTGCGGTATGTGTGTGAGGAGTGTGTTGCTATATGAATGTGAGTTTGTTGGGGTATGAGTGTGAGGAGTGTGTTGCGATATGAATGTGAGTTTGTTGAGGTATGAGTGTGAGGTGTGTGTTGAGGTATGAGAGTGAGTGTGTTAGGTATGTGTGTGAGGTGTGTGTGTTGAGGTATGTGTGTGAGGTGTGTGTGTGAGATAATGTGAGTGTGTAAGGTGTGTGTGTGTGTGATGTGGTATTGAGGTATGTGTGTGATGTGTGTTTACATATGTGTGAGTGAGTTGAGATATGTGTTTGAGGTATGTATGAGTGTGTGATGTACGTGATGTGTTTGTGCAAGAGTGTGTGTGTATGTTGAAGTATGTGTGGGAGGTGTTTGTACATGTGTGTGAGTGTGTTGAGGTATGTGTGAGATTAAATTAAGTATGTGTGCGCGTGTAAGGTATGTGTATGACGTGTTTGTTTATGTATATTAGTGTGTTGAAGTATCTTTGCGAGATATGTGTAAGTGGTAAGGCCTGTATGTGAGGTGTTTGTGTATGTAGTGAGCGTGTTAAGGTATGTTTGTGATGTGAGTGTGGATTACCACGTAACAGTGTATGCCTGCGTGTGAGTTTGTTGAGATTTGTGTGTATGGGTGTGAGTGTGTTGAGATTTGGATGTATATGTGTGTTGAGATTTCTGTGTATTTATGTGTTGAGATATGCGTCAATGTGTTGGATGTGTGAGATGCCTGTGTACATGTGTGTGAGTGTCTTGAAATTTGTGTCCATTTATGTGTTTTGAGATATTTGTGAGTGCGTTGAGATGTGTGAGGTGTCTGTGTATGTGTGTGAATGTGTTGGCATTTATGTGTGTGTGTTGAGATGTGTGGGGTGTGTTTGTATATGTGTGAGTGTGTTGAGATGTATATGCGTGAGGCGTATGTATGTGTGTGAGTGTGCTGAGATGTGTGATGTGTCTGTGTATGTTTGTGAGTATGTTGGGATTTGTGTGTTGAGATGTGTGATGTATGTGTGAGTATGTAAAGTAGTATGTGTGTGATATGTTTGTGTAAGTGTATGTGTTGAGGTACGCGTGTTACGTTGCATGTTAGGTACGTTGAGTGTTGAGGTATGTGTGTGGTGTGTGCATGCGAGAAATGTGTGTGTTGTGGTATGTGTGTGAGGTGTGAATGTGAGGTATTTGTAAGTTTGTTGAGGTATGTGTAAGGTGTGCATTTATGTGTGTGAGGTGCTTGTGTATGTGTGTTTTGAGATATGTGTGTGAGTGTGTTGAGGTGTGCATGTGAGGTATGTGTGTGAGGTACTTGTGTATGCGTGTGTGTTGAGATAGGTGATGTAATTGTGTATGTGTGTGAGTGTGTTGGGATTCGTGTGTTGTGAGGGTTTACTCTGTAATAGTATTTTTTGTAGTTTATCTGCTACCATCATTTCGCGACCCAGAAGAGCCCACCTATGGATCTTAATGTAACTATTGTACACAGAGCTAAACCGTTTTACTACATCCTCAATGAACGGAACAAGAAATCGTAAATGTTGCACGCATATAAACCCAGCATACATTTGCTTTAGATAATTTATTATTGGTGAAAGTATAATTATATTGTGAATGGTTTATATGCTATTCATTTGATTTTACAATTATGTATTTACTTTGACAGTCCATCGCTAATTATAAGTTGCGTTATATAAGTTTATAATCCGTACGTTTGTTCATTAAAGTGCCTGTGCCACTTTCACCGTATCACCTTTAATCATTACGTTATATGGTATGTCGAGCTTTAACGTAAACTAAATTGCATAGCTTCCAAAAACAATAGTTACATTATCCATTTTACTCTTGAATAGCAAGCATTGCTGCACACATATCTGACACAAATCTAAATGGTCACATTGCTTATATAAAATTATTCTTAAATCCCGATATATATGAAAGTTTTAAACTTATGAATTTTTACCTAAATGAAATGATAGAAATATTAAGTATTGGTACAATTTCCCTAGCTTCAGTTGCTTTCCCCAATGCTTTCTGTATATTATTATAATAATAATAATAATAATAATAATAATAATAATAATTGAGTGTTACCCGATTTGCTGGGCTCTTTCTGGATGACTTGCCTGTAAGTAGGAAAGCAGTATGCCAATCCACACCCCCGCAGAAAATGTGAAGAGTAATTTTTGTTTCTTGACCTCGTAGTTAATTTAACTTTTGTACATCTTTTAGTTGGGAGTTTTCCCATAGGATGGACTATGAAGAAGCTGTTGCTATCTCAATGATCCTATGACCAACGTGATGTAGAAGTGTAATATTCCCAGAATTAAATTTACTTAACACGAGGTAGAACTCTGCCTCATTCCACGGTCTCAGTTCTCATCTGACAAATTTGGACTTCTATCAGTGCTGCAGCGGTTACTCTATTTAGGGCCGGTTTCACCAAACGCGATTAAAGTTTAGAATAGCAACTCCAGGGTAAAATTAACCCGGTGGTCGTTACTCCCGAGTAGCATGTATTCGTTTCACCATTCTTGTGTGGAGGTTGTAATACTCTCGAGTCAGTACTCCTATAATTATACCAGAAAAGTGCCGATCGCGTAGTTTCTCATAGTATGTGAGCACTCCTCTCAGCTGTTTTCCGCCATTTTAAGGAATTTAGCGCGAGTAAAAGAAAGTTTTTAGAGGTTAAAGCTCGGAGAAAGAAGTAAACGAAAGCATCGGTAAGTATAAATGCATGGTAATAGATAATATTTTCGAAAAAAAATGTAACTTAACCTTTCGTTATAATGAAATTATCCTCTTAACTTATAGTTTTCGTGCGTTAAATTTACAGAATCATGTCAGACGAAGGAAAGCGAAAGAGAAGCCCAAATTGGCATTATTCTGAGAAATTCCTACTGCTTTCTGTGGTAGAAGAATTTATAGGTGTATTGGAGAATAAAAGAACAGATGGTTCAACTATGCGCCAGAAGAAGCAGACATGGGAGAAGGCTGCAGAAAAGTATAATGCTAGCACCACAATGGGACACAGAACTGCAGCTAATCTAAAGGCAGAATGGGAGCTGCTAGAAAAAGCTGCAAAGAAGGATTTAGCTAACAAAAGAATAGCTGCAAATAAGACAGGTAATACATTTTTTTTTTAATATGCAACATGAATATGTAGTGTAAGCATTTGTTCTATTCTTTCTTCTAATTTGTAGGTGGTGGACCTCCAAGGCCAGATCACAGTGACGACCCAGTATTTACCAAAATACTAAGTCTTATTGGGCATGCTGCAGTTGGCTATTATAATTCCTTTGATCATGATGAAGGAATGAGACAACCAATAGCAGGTTTGTATATTTGCATTAAATATTAATGCCACAATAACTCAAAAATATCATGGACACAAAACTTGGAAGTTATCTCATACTCTTGTCCCTAAATAATCACATTTTCATCATCATTTTCAGTTATCTTTAAATTAATTTAAAAAAGCCATTGCCTTTCAACAGAATGAAGTGTGTGAAGTAAATAAAAGAAGGTTTAAAGCATATTTTCTAAAATGTCCATTATTCATGGTTTGTACTTCGCATAGGCTTTGTGTTTATTAATGATTATGCATTTCCTTATAGCTAGCTTAGTTGCAGCAGAGGTTTTGTCAGAAACTATACATTTGGTTACTGTTAATTCATAGGTAATGCTTTATGTACAGCAAGTAACTTTATCGGATCTACAATAGCTTTACAATTTAAATCTTACTCCTTTCCCAAAGTGTGTTTAAGAATTAAAATGTTCATGATATGAAAGTAATATAAATAGAGTAGAACTTATAAACATGAGACTGTTTAATGTGTTTGGTTTGAAATATAGGTTAGAAAATTGAAAGCTTAATATAAAAAAAGCTAGCTACTCATATCCATTGCATGTAGATGGAGATGGTCGAGTTGTATACACATTTGTTGCCAAAACATTGTTCAGAGCAACAAAACATTATTTTACATTCATAATGTATATTAGCTTAAATCTCTCATCATACAGCATGTACAAATAAATTAACACAGGTTATGGTTATCCCTACATTCTCATTCATGATCCACTTAGTTGCCACAGTATGTCATCTGGTAGTTAAAATATGTTACAAAAAGTCTAACTTTTCCCCCTCCATTTGGCACTGCATTTTCCAGTCAACATTAGCATTTAACTTTTGCAACTGTATGTTTTAAGTTGCATGAACTGGTGCAGGGTTTAAGTTAAGACTGATCTGAGCACTAAATAAGGGTCCTTTTGTGAAGTTAATTTCAATGAAATAGAATTTTGTCATATATAAGCAAACCTATTGAAATTAAGTGAAATAATTCTTCTTGTTATCTTTATATTTCTGTTTTAACATGTTTGTGTTCAGTGCAATATTTTGTTCTAGTGTTTGACTTGTCTCATGAGGGATCAGAGGGAAAGCAGCAGAATGAGGAGGAATCACATTGTACGATGGCATCTCCCACAGAAGAGAAAGAAATGGAGGCAGGTCTTTCGCATCAGCAGGTACCTACTTAAACATGTTATTATTAGAAATAGTGTATCATTTTTATACTAGCATAAGATCTAAGTAAGATTTCTGTGGCCTTAAGCAAATGTATTATAGGTACTAACTTATCATCTGACAAAATTTCATAACTTTTCAGTGTAAAAGGAGACACATGATCATTCTTCATTTGAAACATGGATAATAGATAACACTTCACATTTCTGGGTAAATAACTGCACAAATTATAATATTTAAATGTGTAGTTCACTATGTAATAAGGAAAATAGGGAGATGAGATGAATTCTATGGTGCACAAAGTTTCTACACAGTAAATAGTTGCTTAGAACCGTATTAACATAAAAAATTACACATCGATTGATTCTATTGATTAGCGATTGATTTACTATTTTCTTAGTATATAGTATGAGATACCTATGTGAGAAATGTCAACTTCTTATGAGTAGATAAAACTGCATTTATTTCCAAATTCTCAGCATAATTAAAGGTATCACAGATGTTAGCTGTGAAGTCAAGAATTATTATAAATAATGTTAATTACAATATATGGTGATAAGCCAAAACATAGGTTTAAAATTTCTGTATTTCAATGGATGAAATTTAAGCTCGAACATTAACTGATTGGTTCAGAGTTTATCCTCAGGTGAAGCAATGCATAAGCAAGATAATGGAATGTGTACATTTAAGGCTTTCTCATTAGTTTGGTTGTAAAGGCTAACTATTAAACAAAATGGATTGTGGCACAGCAAAAATAGTTTGTTTATTCCACATATCTACATAAATTATCAGTTATTTCCATAGAAAAAGAATAGATGTTTTATTTTTATTAATATTGAAGAAAGAAAGAAACAAAATAATATGTATACAGAGAAAGAGAGAGGTTATTTCTCTACATATACTGTAACTACTTTGACATACAAACCATTTGTTGTTAATAATTGATGCATTATCAGATATATCAAAATCTGGAAGAACAATTGCAACCATATACCTCATTGGTAAGTCTAGTAGAGCTATGGCAGTGATAAGGAGAAGCCACTGAAATGAAACTCTCAGCATTCATAGTATAGTGTAACATGAGCACCTGTTTTAAAATGTAGCCCCCAGTAATCAGCTTTAAGTTTCCTTTTAGAAGTAACTACAAAATAAATATATTTTACGCGCATCAGATCCTTTCATGCCTGAGGTTGGTATGTCAAACTTATCCAACTCTAGCAGTTCTAAAAACATTGCTCCAGAAAACATTCTGGAGTGTAGTGTTAATATTTTCCATCACAGTTTACTGATATTTGGAGAGGACATGTCATGTCTTGTATGATGATGTAAGAGTGCCATAGTGGCATAGCTTGATACTGTGTTCTGGGTATACTAGACTTTAAAAACTGAATTTAGAATTTTTTAAATGATGCACAAATTCTCGTACGTTAGTGTTTCCGAAAATAATGTGAAATCTCTATTACGATTTGATTATTATTATTATCTGTTTTTGTTTTAGTAGTCATTAGCATCACTACTAATTGCCGAAGTTGACTGAACATGCATTTTAAACTAAACTAGAAGTATTATCAGCATATACAAATAAACTAAAAATGAACCCATATAAAGATATATTTTAAGTAAAAATGTCTAACTTGTCAGTGAAATATTTTTGGGTTTTCAGGCTTTAAGTTTCAAGAACTCTTATATTTTTGAGTATTTTAATCATGCACTATCTCCTTCAATTGTAAAAAATTATTTACTGTCAAACCATGCACATTCCTTGTTTACTTTATCTGGGAAGCTATCACTTAAATTTTTCACCTATTGATCCCACTGTAAAAACCAAAAATGTACCACAGCGATCTAAATTTTAAACTTGCATACAGCATATAAATCAAATTAATCAGCATAAAGTAATTGCTGAATATAAAGTTATGAGTTATTTTTTGTTTCAGGACCAAGTTAGTGACTGGTCTACATACAAACCAGATATGCTTCGTACTCCATTATCTGCTGCATTAGTGGCAGATAATGTTGTTATTGAAGACATAACTGAGAATAATTGTAAACAAGCCACCACAAGAACTTGGACAAGCAGGCGAAGACCTTTGCTGCCTAAAACTTCATTGGAGAAAGTCCACCAAAAGAAAATGCAAGCGTTGGAACTGCAGATGCAGCATGCCAGGGAGGAGAGACAGGAAGCAAGGGAACGTCATCTTCTGAAGTTGCAGATTGAAAGGGAGGCAAGGGATGATGCAAAAGAACAACACCTTCTTAACATTAAAATTAAAAAGGAGCAATTCAAACAAGAAAGAATAAGGTCAAGGATAATGTTACAGGAAAAAATAAATAAATTTTCAAACTGATGCTGTTTTTATTTCTTAACAATATACAACCTTTGATGCTTAAGATGGAGGAGTACTGTAGCAATATTCTTCAGAGCAAACTGAAACAAACAAAACTTTATTAGCAATTATTATTTCCTGCACCCAGGTCTATCATATATTTACATTTATAAAAGTTTTTCCTAAACAGCAAAATGAATGACAGAAAAGTTGAATGTAATTAGTTTCTTTCAAAACCTCTATCACTAATCTGTAGTTACCAGAACGTGTTACATTGAATGATATGCAGGTGCCATTTTAAAATACCTTTGCTGAATTTTAGCAATGAAAGAAATTCCATCATTCACATTTATTCAATGTCTGGAGTATAGTAGCTTCAAACATTGTTTCACTTGCCTTTCAAAATAATTTGCAATTAATGCCCTTCGAGCAGCATCATTTGCAGCTCGTCGTCCATGTGGTTCTATGTTGTCAATTCTGCCTTCTTCCAAGAGCTGGTCCCATGGAAGAGGTAAATTGACTTCTGGATCATCTGGTGGAATATCTTCCCCACGTTGGCGTAGCAAATTGTGAACTACTGCAGTAGCCACAACAGCAAAAATGTTTCTTAACTTCAGTCTGATACCTAAAGCAAGAACAGGAAACCGCCGTTTTCAAATTCCAAACAGACGCTCAATGAGATTTCTAGAACGAATTTGTGATTCGTTATACAAATGCTCTGCTGGAGTTTGTGGGTGTTCAAGAGGTGCCATCATGTATGTAGTTGATGCATATCCTCTATCAACAAGCAGAACACCATCACCATGAACTCCACTTTCAAATTTTACACGGCGAGAACAATTATTAAAAATTGTACTATCATGGGTAGAGCCTGGCCATCTTGCCACAATGTCTGTAAACTCCATGTTGGAGTTGCATATTGCCTGCACATTTAAGGAAAAATAGTTTTTTCTGTTGCGGAAGAGTTCTGCATTGTCTCCACCTGAAGAAAGAAGAAAACATTGGTAAAACAAGTTACGCTTTTCAATGAAGGGTTGCCTTTTATAGGACTAGAGAATTGCTAATATAAATACTTCTATACCTGGTGAGGAAATCCTAATGTGAGTACAGACCATAGCACCAACAACTTTTGGAAACTTTGCAATTCGGTAGAAATGTAACTGTTCCCTTTTCAAATCAACATCCTCCTCAGGGAATTGAAGATATTGCAGACAAAGTGAAGCAATGGCAGCACTAACTCTATGCACAATTCTATGCACTGTTGCTTTGCAGGCCCCGATATAGTCCCCTATGGCAAGTTGAGAGCATCCTGTCGCATAAAATCGAAGTGCTGTCAGCAGCTGGTTCATGGGGGACACTGATGCATTCCTACAAACATTTACAATGGATATGTCATATAAATAAGTAGTGCCACTACATACAATATACACCCACTCAAAAAAGTATTCGTCTGCACTTAAAAATTCTAGCAGTCAAATTAATGGAGGGAAAATGTAACTTTTTTGGACATGAAGATCAAACGGTAACAGTTCAGCTTTTACATTTTTGAAAAGTATGCCAACATTGTAACAGTTTTGTATGTGGTGTTTTCAAAACTATCTTTCACGCAATGGGTAGATCATCTTTTTGTGCATGCATCCACACACTTTAATCTGGTGTAACTTAACTGGTGGAGAAATAAATTCACGAAGTCCTAAAAAGTGAACCGAAAATGAGAAATTTAGGCAAAAACGTTGAAAATTCCCAACTTTGACGTTTTATTCCCCCGTAAACTAAAATCATATTTTCACCGCAAAATCAAGTAATACACGAAAAGAAGTGGCTCTGCTCAATGTATGTAAGATAATTTTGAAAACACCACGAACAAGTGAGTTGCAATCTTGACATATTTTTAAAAAGTTTAGAAAACTAATAAAATGAACGACCTGAAAAACCGCCAAAACACGTAAACTGTATTACCGTTTGAACTTCATGTCCAAAGAAACCAGTCTTACCTCCATTAATTTGGCTGCTACAACTTTTAAAATGCAGACGAATACCTTTTTGAGCAGCCATCTATAAATAGTTAACATAACCTATTAAGCAATCATTTACATTATAAACAATGTGCATTAAAACTATTCTTAGTAACAATTGTTCTAAATTTTAGAAAATTGTAAAGTTAAGATTATAATATGGTATAATAAAGTCGTATTATTTAAGAAATGGAAGCACGGAAGCATACTGAACCGCGAACGTAACCTCACTAATGTCTACCATGCACGTGAAGTTTTATAAGCTGTTTCTAGATGCTCCTTATAATTATAGGAAAGATGTTAATCTATTTCTGTTACTTACCGATCAGATGTGTACTCCAAATTAGCTTCAATTCTTTGAAGCAAGTGAAGTGCCGAGGTTTTTGTCAACCGGAACCTCGTAACAAAATCCCTATCATCATAATTTACAAACCACTCAGTTCTGTCACGAATCCATCTTGGTCGTCGTTCTGGAGGGTAAAAATCCTCATCTTCACCGCTGGAACTGTCCTCAAAAACCATTCTCATCAATCCTGCAGCCATTACAAAGTGCTAACTAGCAGTTACTCTGTACTTTATTCCACAATATTTCGCCGAGTAACATTACTCTGTGATTTACTCTCGCATACGCAATTTATTCCAGAGTAAGTTGTTGGTGAAACGCTCAAACGGCTTACTCGCGAGTAAACCACGTTTTACTCGAGAGTAAACGTTACTCGCGTTTGGTGAAACCGGCCCTTAACCATGTATTTGTTTAAAATGCATTTTAAACCCAAGCATGTTTCTCGACCATTATAGTTTTACAGGTTAATTACATTCTGATACCGCCGACCTTTTATAATTATATGTGTCGCTTCTCGGTATGCCAGCTGCCACTGTCTACTGTATACACATGTATGCCCTTGTGTTTTGCTGGTGAAAAACTTGAGCACTGAGTCTGACTACTACTACTTGAGTCAACCATACAGTATCTCGATCGCCTAGCGCCCTCACTGCGCGTTGTCTGTCTGCCCTCTCTCCAGCTAATCTTTAAGAGTGTTGTTCGACTTCTCCTTCTCAAGTCTCTCTTCCTTCTCCACCAGCTTTTGTTTCTTTAATTCCACGTCACGGTTCAGTCTGAGCAAATTTATTAATATGCAGCCTTCAGATTTCCACGGCCACAGGTAACGTGGATTACCACGTAACATTGTACGTCTGCGTGTGAGTGTGTTGAGATTTGTGTGTGAGTGTGTTGAGATGTGTATGCATGTGTGTGTATGTGTTGAAGTTTGTGTATGTGTTGAGATGTGTGAGGTGCATATCTACATGTGTGAGTGTATTGAGATGTGGAGTGTGTTTATATGTGTGTGAGCGTGTTGCGATTTACATGTGTGAGTGTGTTGAAATGTGTGAGGTGTTTGTGTATGTGTGTGAGTGTGCTGAGATGTGTTACGTGTCTGTGTTGAGATTTGTGTGTATGTGTGTGTTGAGATGTGTGAGGTGACTGTGTATAGGTGTGAGTGTCTTGAAATGTGTGGAGTGTGTTTATATGTGTCTGAGTGTGTTGAGATTTACATGTGTGAGTGTGTTGAGATGTGTGAGGTGTTTGTGTATGTGTGTGAGTATGAGTGTGCTGAGATGTGTGACGTGTCTGTGTTTAGATTTGTGTGTATGTGTGTGTGTGTGTGTGTGTGTGTTGAGATGTGTGAAGTGACTGTGTATGGGTGTGCCTGTGTTAAGATTTGTGTGTGCGTGTGTGTGTGCGCTGAGATATGTGGGAGTGTGTTGAGATGTGTGAAGTGTCTGTGTTATGTGTGTGAGTATATTGAGATGTGTAAGATTTCTGTGTGTGAACGTATTGAGGTTTGTGTATGTGTGTGTGTGTGTTAGATATGTATGAATGTCTTGAGATGTGTGAAGTGTTTGTGTATGTGTGTATGTTATGTGTGAGCGTGTTCAGATATATGTGTGTGTGTGTGTGTGTGTGTGTGTGTGTGTGTGTGACTGTGTGAACTATGTGTGTGAAATGCGCGTGGGTGTGTTGAGTTGTGTATATACACCAGTTCTCGCCACAGAATTGCCAATACTACTTCGGTAATATTCTGACAGCACTCCCAACATTAAAACGGATTTTACCCAAGTTTAGAAAAGTCGAAATTGCATACTACTCAAAAATTCTGCGTTACATTCACATGACTTTTCTGCCTATTGTTACATATTGGGTGAGGGCCAAAAGGGTTCCAGTAAAAGTATTAAATTTTAATCACCCCAACATGCACATGGAGAAACGTAGCTACAGACACTGCAAAAGGACCGGGACCTTCATGTTCACATTCAGCTGAAGCGTGACATGACAATCATCGTGTCTGCCAATATTTGTAAGATGTTGAACTTTTGTTTTTGAGTTGTATTGTTCACAGACACACACAACGCACATACACACATACACACGAACCTTTTTATAAAACTGCTTTATTTTTTATTCCGGGAGTGTCAAAATGTGTATTTTCGATGAAAATTCATTATTGATTTTTGAGTGGAATGCAATACTTCCTCTACTTATTATAGGTAATTAGTAGAAAAAGTAAAGCTGTATAAGTACTGCTCTTACCGTTAAATATGCACGAACAATCGCGATTCAGTATCTTAAATTAGTATGAACTAAAGTAACACTAAGTTTATTAAAATATCGCTGAAATTCAAATACTCATTTGCGTATATTTCTCAAAACTACAAGTTATCGCTAACACTTATGAAACCGCGTACAATGTGATGTTTTGGCTGATATGTATTTACTTATTCATGCTTAATCAACAAGGTAAAGAATTCCACACCGAATTTTCATTTCATATTTATCGCAAATTATACAGTTTTAATATAAAATGTACTTTAAAGTAATACTTTTATTTATTTTCAAGCATTTGGTACAATTTATTTACTCAGAACCGTACGGTGTCAATCTATTAAGCTTAATGGCTGGAAGTTAATTCAAAGTTCTTTATGCGTTGAGATGGAATCGGTTAGCGAGGCACGGATGAACGGTGACGCAATAGCTTGGAAGCAAAGGCACACAGTCTGTTACCTCCCCCTCTTGAAATTAACTAAATCTCCGCATTAGAGCGTATTGCCTGCGCCTGTAACCCTTTGCGATTAGCTGCAAATTCAATCAAAGCTGACAGGTTCACTTCTGTCCTTTTGCTACTTTACATGTGAATAATTAGGTAAAATAATTCGGATCAAACGGATGGCTGAACGCCGCCAAATTTTCCGTGACGTAGGAAAATTCAAGTAGCACGTTTATGGTTTTTCTGTAACATGCTATAACTCTAGGTTTACTACAGAGAATTTCTTAATTTTGTAGTTATAATGTTAATTAGGAATGGGACCTCGATACACTCGATACTCGGCGATATCAAAGTTTGTCCAATACTTTGAGATGAACCTTCGATACTTTTAAGTTTTGCATTTAGGAAAGTTGTTGGGTTTAACTTTGTGCTAGATAATAAATGATAGGAGGCGATACTTCACGTTATTGCCTCGCGCTTGTCCCCAAATAGGTGCTAAACTATAGTTCTTGATAGATCGTGACTACGTTTCCGATGGGTGAATCCATACAACATTCCATAGACACTTGAATCTAAATGGAAACATGCAAAAGAATAGAAGTAGGTAGAGGTACTCATGCAACATGCAGCGTTAACTGAGTCGCGAATGAAGCTGATTTAATGATGCACTAAATCACATTTCTGCAATAGTTTGGCTTGATGACTCACTCTCAGCCATTACATTTACCTTCTCCGGTGACCAAAGCCTGTGAATCCAGCAGAAACAAATCAGAACTTAAGACATGAGATAATACAGTGCATGGAAATATTTGTTCTTTCCTTCCATCTGTTGGTTTGTGTTTACGCATGTCAAGCTCGTATGACGAGCGTAGCTTTCAGGTATACTGCACGAATAATTTACATAATATGGATAGTACATCGCGTAAATGATGGTTTTCAACACAAAATATGGTTACATAAAGTGGGAAGTAATGAATTATTATTATAATTATGAATTTTAATCATTGTTGGAAAGGTAGAATCAGACGACTGAAAAATTCAATGTCATATCCGGGATATGAACCATGGATCTCCCGTCTCCGTGGTTCAAATCCCGGCTATGTCATTGAATTTTTCAGTCGTTTGATTCTACTTTTCCAACCCTGTCTAACACACGGCTTGTGTGAAAAACAATTAATTCTCTATTATTGTTGTTTCTGTTGTTGTTATCCTTGACCAAAAATATGGGATATATAACCTATGGCATTATCAAGATAAAAAAAATGCAGTGAATTGGAAAATGTCAAACAGGACTAGGGACATCAGAAGGCGATATACGCGTAAATTTGCCTATACTGGAGAGCAGCCTGGCAGGGGAAATTAAGAAAATGAAGAAAATAAATGGTAAAAAAAGTCGAATATCAGACTTCAGAACAGTAACACGACTCTCACGAAGAGGAAACGGCTAATGGGGCTACGCTTAGAGATCGCTAGGCGAGCGGGCCACTGTGAATTTGACTCACGTTGTAGTCAATCACAGCGCTCATGTTTGTTCACCTACGATGAAGTAAGGTATTCAGATATGATTGTGTTGTGAAGTGATATGTGGTGATATTGAGAAGCGACATGCGTTAGGAATAAAGGTCGTTGGCATCAAAATGCTGAAGCATGCTTGGAGTTACAATGCATGTTGAAGTATTTAAGTGTGCCTGCATTGGAATACTGCTACCCTTTACAGATTCCGAGACACGAGAGTAATTGGAGTAACGGCGGCTTCTTTATATGAGTATATCACCGCGTTAGTCGTCTACAATCTTCATCCTCCATCTAAGGGAAAGCCGATTAGCAATTAAGCTGAAACGACTAGTAATAAGATCAACACAAGTGTATTCAACCATCAGGGCCAGATCCAAGAATTATGCGCCAGAGCTACGAGTGCATGGAGTACGTTCCGTCGAGTCACGGTCAAATCACCCAGGAGGAGACGGGGTAATATTTAATTTTTATTATTCTCATTATCATTGTACTGAGAAACTGAAGTTATGGAAACTGTGCCAATATGTAGTATGACTATTATTTCATATTTGTTATCATTCATGTCTTCAAGACATCCACATATGTAATATGGCGAATTTTATATCATTTATGTTTTCAAGTATTCTTGGTATCGTAGAGGTGTAAAGTGACATTAGAGTCAAAGAAGTGAAATGGGTAAAGATAGTTTGTAAAGCCTGAGAATACAGTTGTGCATACCCTTCCTTTGAAAGTCATCGTCCGGTGTATATGATTCCCCTTTGCTATTATCGGCATTTAAGCATTTTTCAAAAATTCAACCAAATTATGGACCATCCCCAGTTTAGTAACATGAGCGGTGGGGATGTCGCGCTACCACTCTTGCCGAAATAAGTCTTCTCTCACTGGCCGACCGCAACGATATATCGTTCTGGTTCCGACAGCTCTTACCTACCACTCTTACAATCCTGCTGTCTTACGGATATATTAGATGTGGCACTTTTGAAGAACATTAGTTTATCCTTACGCATGGATTCTGAACACGCCTCGTCATCTCTACGCTTCATTGTGAAGTTCCATCAGCTTCGTTTACTCCTCGCCTTATCAAAGGAATGCTGAACTGTAAATATTTCCAGAGGCAGTTGGACCTTGAGTTGCCAGTTCATATCGCCTACGGTCCTGTTCTCATACTGATGCTGCACTTCACGAAGTCTTTAAACACGTCGGTAAAAACTGCTAACGGTGTGCCATGTTTTCAAGGGATACACCGCATCATCAAGCGCTTTCCTCAAGAATTGTGGCACACTTGAAAGTCAAACATATAATGCAATGAGAATGGCAATACCATAGATTGCTTTCGCAGCGACAAAGATTAGATCAATTAATTCGACAAATCAGGCAAACTCTAGATCGATACTACTTGCCTATCCTTTCGCCAGAAGATTGCTCTGTATGGAAGGAGAGAAACGGGTGCTTCGGGAACATACTAGTGTAGCCTCTTAAACTTTTAGGACCATGTGTATAAATTAATGTGAGTTTTATTTATGGACGCTCTTTAACTACTATGGCGCTTAGCGCCCCATTCTGTATTGAGTGTGAAATAACCGGAAATTTTTCTCTGAGACCTCATTATCAGGCTTGATATTCTTTTGTGTGCCGTAAATCTACAACACGGGACCACCGGTTTACTCCCCTTCCGAAGGAAGCCATGCTAGGGATTTTACGAGCGAAAAATTCATAGCCTTCCGAGGGTTTGAACCCGCAACCTCGGGAACTGGAGGTTAGCATGCTACCCATAAACCACAGAGGACGACACTATGTGTATGAAAACGAAGCTGCAAAATGTGACGTATTGGCGGATATTTTTCAAACTATATTCACGCCCAATACCAGTGCGAATGTTGAGTTCAGTCAGGATATTGAAACTGGTTGACACTTATTCCTCGGTTTCAGAGCAGCTCAACTGCACTTTGCCCCGAGAAATTTGGTGGCTTCTTCATAATTCACTCCTAAAATGTTCCAGGGCACAATTTTATCCAAAATATTGTTTTAAAACACCTTATCACTAAGGCTTTGGCCTACTTGGCCTCCATATTAATACTACTTTTCGCTTAAGACATTTTTATTATCATGTAAACATGCTGAGGTTATCGTTCTTCCTAAACCTGAACTACCACTTTCCTTACACTCTAGTTATCGTTCTATTGGCCTATTTCCAAACTTTTTTAAAGAATTATCCAGAAATTATTAAGCAAATTCGTAACGCACAATGCAGTGATATAATCACACCGACTTGGTTTTCGCAACCACCAAACGCATCAGCTTCTGCGATTAACTGAGGCAATTGCTCGCGGTTTTGAGCTCAAACAGCAACCGGTCGCAGGATTTATTGGACTTTAAACAAGCTTTTGATTGAGTGTGGCACGCCGGTCTACTCTACAAACTTCGGAGTATTAGGCTGCCGGATTATCTTTATCATGTGATTGATAGCTTTCTCTCACGTCCAAGTATGAATTGGCCCTACTCTATCCTCTATGCGACCAGTCATATCTGGAGAGCCTCAAGTTCCATTTAATTGCTTATGACATACCTGTCTTAACATATCGCCATGTGCGCTAAAGATATTGTCATTTTTACCGCACATGCTAATTAGATAGCGCTGCTCACAGACGTCTCGTAATACTCTAGTTCCATGTATTTGACAACTAGAGGATTTATTGGAACCACAAGATATGTGAAACCATAATACTTAAATTGTGTCGCTCATTGATCCCACTCCTATTACTTTACAAAGTATTCCCATATACCGTGCTGATGGCACTTAAATATCTTTGCATGCATTTTGATCGTCGACCGGACTGAAACTCTCATAGAAATTCAAAATTAAATCTATCTTACTCCAGATTACGCACACTGTATCGTATTGTCAACTACAAGTCTTTGCAAATGCAGTGTGGTTCTGTTTTGCACAAGTTCTTGCTTCGTTCTCTATTGACATATGCGTGTCCAATTTGGAGAGGGCAGCCGCAAGTAAGGTTAATCGTCTGCGGTATTTTAAAAATAAAGCTTTAATTTTTTTTTATTGAACGCACTTTGGCATGACAGAAATTCTCAAATACTTTATGAAGTTGGACTCAGCACTATCTCGGCATATATTCCGTCTCAAATTAAAATATTTTTTCATCATTTTCAGTGGTGTAGTGCACTTCTTATTGAGACGAAGACTGATGCGCTTTCCCGGATCAGTAGTTGTCTCCTGCAGGACATGATACCTATTTCCGGAAGTGATTCTGAATTAGAAGACTTTCGGTAAACCAAAATGTGGAATTATCTGTACAGTTTGGTGCCAGAGGGGCCTCATGTGCCTCACCTAAGATTATGTTATATTATTCATTATGTGTTTTATTCCGATTCTGAAGCATATATAATGCTAAACGAATCTATCCAATAAATAAATTAAATAGAAATTGAAGCTTACTTAATTTCACCACATAAAAGCCATCATCATTTAAGCATTTCTCATATCCTTCCGCGAACTTTGAAATTCCCGTGTTGTAATCGGCTGTCGCCAGTCCATTAAGCTTGACTTCGGACACAATTTACCAAGCAAAGAATGAGAACGTTTTGCCAAGGAAACCAATTGACCTTGGAGAGAAGCCCAATAGCCAACTGCGCAGCGGTATTTCGCAAACGGTCTTTACTTCCTGGATTACACTCGTATGGATACAGCGTCATGTTTCTCAAATAAATATATCAGTACACTTCCAAACTACCGAAATCCGAAGAAACACGCAAGTCATTGCTCTATATATTGGCAATGTTCTGATTTCAATATACTACTATAAAGCACTTGAAACGAATGGCTAATAAAGCGTATTACAACAAGAGTGTCCTATCTTTAACATGTGATAGCTGCTGTTGTTATTGAGTTACAGCAGTCACTTTTTTCCCGTGGTTACAGTTGTTATTGACAAATAGCCATGGAACGTTACAGCATTCAGCAACGCGTGAAAATTGTGAAAATTTATTATCAAAATGTATCCTCTATTCGGTAAACCTTCCGTGTATTGCGTGAAGTTTACGGTGTGCATAATCGTCCCTGCGAGAGAACGATTCAGCGTTTGATCGATAAATTTGAAAGAAGTGGTTCTGTCAGCGATCAAAGAACGCCTGTACGTAATCGATGTAAGCATTTCAACGAAAACATAGGCGCCGTTCGTGGCAGTGTACGCGAGAACGGAAACAAATTAATTGCTCGTCGAGCGCAAGAATTGGGGCTCTCGCCGACCACAACTTGGCGAATTCTGCATCTCGACTTAAAGTTTCATGCTTACTAAATGGTGTTAACTCAAGAACTAAAGCCCAACGACCATAGGTTGCGCCGTGTATTCGCTGACTGGGCAATGGAGCAATTGAAAGCTGACCCGGGTGTATGTCGAAAAATCATCTTCTGCGACGAAGCTCTTTTTGTTTGGATGGTTGTGTTAACAAACAAAATTTCCGCTATTGGAGTAATCACAATCCAATGCAGATTCAAGAACGACCACTTCATCCCCAAAAGGCTACTGTGTGGTGTGGAGTTTGGTATGGTGGAGTTATTGGTCCATATTTTTTTCCAAGATGTTGATGGAGAAGCTCTAGCTGTCAATGGAGAAAGATACCGGGCTCTTATAAGGGACCATTTTTGGCCTCAATTGGATGGTATGGATCTCAGAAACATCTGGTTCCAGCAAGATGGTGCCACATGTCATACTGCTCTCGAAACAATCAATATTTTGAAGGAGAAGTTCAGAGGTTTCATAGTTTACCGTGGTGGTGATGTTAATTGGCCCCCGAGGTCATGTTATTTAACGCCGTTGGATTACTTCTTGTGGGGTTATGTTAAATCTCGAGTTTATGTCAAAAAGCCAGAAACAGTAAATGATCATATGAATAACATCACGCGTGTTGTTCGTGAAGTTGGACCTAATTTACGTTCTTCTGTCATTGAAAATTGGGTCAACCGTATACGCGTAACCCAAAGAAGTCGCGGCGGTTACTTAAATGATGTTCTCTTCCAAACGTAATGACATGAATTATGTTCCAAAATAAAAAATAAATAAACATCTATCATTTATAGAACGTGTTTTATTTAAGTTCAAAAATAGGATACTCTTATTGAAAGACCCTATAATATACATATGTTTGAAAGTTTCTCACATGTAGTTATAAGTTAAAAGAGAACTGCAAGCCGGTAATGGGTTCCTTTATTTGTTAACTATATCCCTCTATTCTATTGGCAATCACACCGCATTTCTATTTTACGAAATTTTAGGGTGACCTAAAACTGCATTCATAAAGTCGGATTGTAACATGCAACTGACGCTCCTCTAATGGACGAAATGTTTGAATATCAAAGTATATTGCCTGTTGTCCGCGACGTTTATACGACAATCATCTTGAATTATAATCAGGACCGTTATCTGTCCAGTAATGTGATAGTGTGTTGCTGGAAAAGAAAATTACTAGCTGTAGGGTTTAATTTGGTAGGGAGTTGGGATGTGACATTGAGATATTTACTATTGGCAGAAAGAGAAAGAGATGCAGTTTTTTCCCCCGTGTTTTGCTCTGTGCCCCAACGTTTAGAATGCATTGCATTTCTGTCGTACAGTCTCTATCACGTGAGGTCGTACATATTCCATTCACCAACACCTTGTATCCTATTAGCGTGTCCTCATCGAGATTAAAACAGATGGATTTTCTTTGGTGTATTGTTGGAATTCACAAAGATTGTTCGCCATAGGATGGCCCTAATGTCAAGAAATGTAACATGTATACATATTGCGAAATTGAACGTACAGTAATCTACTAAAGAGTAGGCATTGCACTTGCAGTCGTACTCCGTGCTGTAGTGGTTACCATGCTAGACTCTAGTTCCCGAGGCCGCGGGTTCAAACCCGGCGGAGGGTGATGGTTATTTTTCGAGCATAAAATCCTTAGCATGGCTTCCTTCGGAAGGGAAGTAAAGCCTGTCATCCCGTGTCGTAGATTTACGGCGCTTAATAGAACCTCAAGCCTGATAAAGAGGCCTCTGAGTAAAATTACCGGTCTTTCACGCCCAATATAGAATAGAGCGCTACGGACCACAGCAGTTAAAGAGCGTCCATAAATAAAACTCAAATTAATTTAATTATACTTACATTTGGTAAGGTAGTTACCAGTATTACCGTATAACTAGCTTTGACGATGATTGAAATCGATCTAAATTCATTTCATTACATCTATCTGGATGGCCACACAGAAAGCTTATTTAACCCTGCCATTTGGTGCATTACTAAGATTGCTTTAACATCAATAATTACACCTCTTCCACCAATATCACGGCTCAAGTTGTCAGGCAGGAATCCTGTATCCATCATTTAGAACCTGGAGTGCCAGTATGAGATGGAGAAATGTATAACCATGAATATTGATTCAGAATACATAACTCTTGTGATAATCCTAACTTCTCTAGCCTGTTAGTCTCTGTGAATGTATTTCACATTCGAAAAACAGTAACGTTTCTATGTTGTCTTTTGCACAATTTGATTTTGAGCAATACTATAAGACGTAATCGTAACCTTTATTGTGTAGATTTGTTAGGATTATCGTAAGGGGAGGGAGAGAATAACCACTGTTAGTAAGTAATACTCTAAAACTGGACAAAAATGTTAAAATAGACCATGATTTCATTTACGAAAAAAATTTAAATGTTCTTGTTAGATGATCCCTAACAACAAATAACGAGATGAGGTCACATAAATAAATTCTCCCACAGCCATCAAAAACAGCTGAAAACTCGAATTGAAGCTTCTGATACTTTCCATCACTGACACATGTCAAACGTCAGAAAATGAAAATGGAACGGCTATGTATTCCGTTGAGTTCCTCCGTCGGCCGTAATATCCAATTTGATTATCGTTTCTAATTAGGAATCACCAAAAGCTGTATTTTCGCATTCCGTGAGACTGATTGCTACCATTGTTATATGTGAACATAACAATAAGACTGTAAAATGCGCTCTGTGAAATCAAAGCACTATTCTGTCAGGGGTGGTGGATAGCCTTTCTCAGAGGTGATGTGAAATGTACAAGGGTTTTCTTCTTTCACTTCATACATTAACGCATCTACACTCGATAAATATTCCAATTAGAATGCACCTTTTGTAACTTCAATAAAACAAGCTGGATTGAATACTCGAATAAAACAAAAGATGGCAGTAAAATATCTAAAAACAATGCACCACTTCTTCTGAAAAGCTACACAAATTATTCTAATACACGATCTCAAAGAAGGCAAAGAAATATATATTCAGAGGAACTAGAGTAACACAAAAGCCTTTTTGTCAAAGGAACTTAAAATTATGAACTACACAGAAATTTGGCCAGAAAGAAAGCCGAAGAGGGTAAAGAACAAGAAGTTGTAACTTAATGGAGAAATAAAACAGAACTTAAGAGAGAATTACCGAAAGACAAGCAAACAATATATATGATGCTTTCATAATGAGAATATATTACAGCAGCAAAGTTCACAAATATATCAACAGACTCAATCTAATATGAATTTAAATAAAGTATAGATCTTGCATAATGGGAAAACGCTAGCCTATGTTAAATACATTGCAGTGACGTTTAACAATTCTACACTCAATAATCAAATCACAAACGATAAAAAGGAAACACCAGGAAAGACATTACACAAAGCAAAAATGCTACTAAATACCAGCAGCCTCCTTCACTTATTTACTGACTCTTATACAACAGGTTAACTCATAACGAACTCTATTTATTACGCGAGGTGCTAATAAACAAAAAGCCTCGCTCCGATTTACAAATCGCTCATAGTTTCTTCGCATCTATCTCGTAAGAAACACAAATTTGTTTTCTGTCGTCTTTTTGTGGTTCATGTAGCTATACTTGTTTTATTCTAATATGAAGCGAACCAAAACAAACCTAAGCCGAACATCAGCCTTCACGGCTCTAGTAGGTTGCGCGCATATACGCAATTGGTAGCAATTAAATAGGTAATCAAGGTAGAATATTAGCACAATTTTACCAGAATACTTAAGAAAGTAAAGGAATTACAGTTATCAATTCCCATTACAAAATGTCTGTTTTACTGCAGTATGGCCAAATTTATATAGTAATCGATCCGGTAGTTGTGAACATAAACCTGTATGACAAAGATCAGGATACTTCTTCGGTAATAGCAAAACTAGAAAAGGCAAATCTTTAAACAGTGGATAGAAAACAATTGCTCTAAACATTTTCAGTCAGTTTTATCAAAGAAACCAACCTCTTCTGTAGATGGCATTATGACATTCAGTTCAGAATTTACTTGTGTATCTAAGAAAACCATTTACAGTGCGAGGAAAGAACGCAATGCTACAGGTAAGGTTTGCACTCACGGCAAGAAAAGAAACGTGTGAGAAGCGTTCTGAATGTGACTTTGATGTATTTCTGATATCTGCGGTGCGTCACAAATGCACACATTTTACGCAAATAAAGAACTACCAAGTTTAAAGAGATGTTGGTAGCTATAAAGAGTGATCCTAATTTGCCAGACTTGAAGCAATTTTCCATGTATAATAGAATTTGAATTTTTACCAGAATTCGTAGAAATCTGATTATTGATAGTGACCATATTGTTTTCTGGAAATATTATATTTGAGTAAAATAAGAGATGAAAACCAAAAGGGGAATAAAAGATATTATTTAGATGAGACCTGGGAAAATGAAGGTCATAGAACTGTGGAAACAAATAAATAGGCATTTTTGTCGTGACTAACCATGAATCTTAAAAATCTAAGTGAAGAAGGCAAAAGGTTGATTCTCCTCCAAGTAGGCAACGATTCTGTATTGTGGAAGATGGGTAGTTAGTTTTTTAATGCTAAAACGTGGGGACTACCATGAAGAAATGGCTAGCGATGTTTTCAGATCCTGATTCGAAACAACTATTCCTATATTGGAGCCAAAAGGTATGATATTATGGACAATTCTTCATAACATAGCGTACAAACAAAGCATGTCACAAATCACTCGTGGATAAAAAATGATATTATAACTTAGCTGCAAAACAAATACATCGGATGTTGAGAAAGCTTGGTGCAGATTGAATTACTAGAACTCGTGAAGTCCTTAAAAAGTAGTGTAATAGGTACAATGTGGATGATTTGGGGAAGGAGCAGGACATTGCAATGTTAGAATGCCGCCTTACCATTATAATGCAAGTTTGGCACCATCTCCATAATATGCTTACCATGTGCGTGGTGGAATGATACATTACTTCATGGTTATAATAAAACCAATGTAAGAAGACATATTAATGTAATGTTCCAGAATTTACCAGAATGCAGATGTCGATCTTTCTCGAAGAGTAGCCAGTGAAAGCTTTTCCAATGCTTCGCCGAATGCACCATACTGATTTGCTTTCTCCAATTTCCCACTTTCAAAACCTTCATCGATGTCTATGCCGACTATATCATGCCGTTTTGCCACACAGTTGTTGAACTGTGAACGGCATTACAGGCACTGAAAATCAAAAACAAATAATCTCCTTGGCCGCATTCATAAAGAATTTGGTAGAAAGTAGAAAAATGTATTCTTATGGGTTACTTCAGCTCCGGTGTAGCGGAAAAACGCAATCATAATCCAAGTTCTGAAGAAAAATATCAGGCAAAGAATATTAACAACCATTATCCAATTTCTCACCTAATGCCATCAATAATGTCATGAAACACACTTGATATATACTTTCCAGAATTCAATGTCTAACAGAAACAATAACTGTTGTAGAGCAAAACACAAGTTGCAGAGAAAATCATTCACAGATGAACAGATCATAACACTTATCCAAGAACATAAAGCAAACATTCAACCGCCAAGAAAACACAGTTCCTTTTTGTCGACTTCCAAAATGCATGTGACTCAGTATGGAGGTATAAATCGTTTGAAAAACAACATATTGGTGTATGTGCAAAGATGTTCTAACTGGCTCTACCAGCTTGTATCGCAAATACACATCACACTCTATAAGTAGACAAATGAACACATCCTGTCTCCCCAAGGTACAGTTCTCAGCACAACTTTAGTATGTATTAACATAAATGATTTGCCTGGAATGAAGGAGATAACCAAAGTGAAGACAGCATTGTGTGCTCTGCTGACATTATATCGTCATCAGATAAGCACAAAAATCGCAAATAAGGAAGCTAAATGCTAGCCTAAGAGAACTACATAAATTGGCTGAAGATAATTTAATGTCTATTAAACGAAAAGACAGTCTCCAAATATTTTTCCTTGGAGAGAAAAAGATAAAACTGGTTCTGAACGACAAAGGTATTCCTTTCAATGAAATTTATTACAGCAAATATCTAGGAGTTATTTTAGATTGTATATGTCACAGGAAGAACATATAGAAAGAGTGCAAAAACACCCTGAAGAGACTGAGAATCCTAAAAAAATACTAGCATAAAGTGGGGCTGTTTCAGAAGAACTTTAATCTAACTTGCATTATATATTTGCATTTACTTCATTACTGTGGTGAACTTATACCATTGAACCCAGAATGTAAGAAATACTAAACACTATAAAACCATGCCTTGTGAATAACAACAGGAACAACCAAAACCCTTCACGTAGAAGTTCTGAAACAACACTGAATTATTCCATTACACTCACTTTACAAGATCAATCAATTTTACATTAGTAAATTAGTATGTATTCCTGAAGATACTTGCAGGAATAAAGCTACACAGACTAGAAAGTTAAAGACACACGCGATATTTTTAGAGACATTAAAAGAGTTAGAAATAGCACTGCAACTATCAATGAACAAAGAAATTCACCCTGCTAGATAAATACTTCCTAACTCTCAAATATATCCCCAATAGACAATAAATAACAATATACAAACCCCAATATAATAAAATAATCTAAAGCTAGTAACATTCACAACTACCCAAAACCATAACCTTCACGCATATATAGATGGCTAATTTGCAGATCACCACAATGAGTTGGAGCAGATGGAACTGTTCCCTGTTTTCTTTTTACCAATATGCAGCACAAAAATTAACTTTGACGGTGAAACACACGCCATAAAGATTCCATCCCAAATCTACTAACTAAGAAAGACATATTACAGAAAATAGTGATCTTCTCAAACTCCAGACAGTTATACAAGGAATTTGTCGGCGAAAATGCCCGACACAAAAGCATGTCGCAGTATTACTTCCAAACTCTGCAATTATAGTAAACCAGTTAGTCTCCAGTGTATACCTTTCCATTTGGAACACCTAGCAATGCAGCAATAGATCTGCTGGCGAATAAATGCTCCTTCATTAAACAATTATCAACTCCTAAACCTAAATATTTCATTTAAGCCAAATAACAAGCAAAAAAAGTTAATTCAAGCCATGAACAACTTAGGCATTGATTAAAAGCAGAAAATGCAGAACAAAAAAATCCCTGTTGTAAAATCAAGACTCCATACCAAATCCTCCACTGAAAACAGCAGTCGTACAACAGGCTAAAAACCGGTAATGACTGCTTAGTGAAATTCTTGTGTAGGGCGAACATCTTCACGTCACATAAATGCACATTATACAACACAGAAGAGAATATGGACGAACACCACCTGGACAACTGCACCGCAATATATTCTGGAAATAGTGAAACAGTACAATGACAGGAGGTGGATGTGCATCAAGTTCTACCTCAAATAATATTAGTATTGCAATGTGTAAACGTTTAAATCAGAAGTGGTGACTGATCTAAAATGCGCTGACTGTAATATCTGTGCAAAACTAACTAGTAATGTAAAAATAATTGACGAGCTTTCAGTAAAGAGATGTGACGAGGTTACATCATTTGACGACTGTGAGTCCGATATTTATGAAGCTTTGAATGAAATTGGTGGTGCCGACAACAAAATCGCGTTCGTATAGTTAAATTCCTGTTATAACAGAAGGATAACGTGATCAAAGAACTAAATGAAAGAGTGAAATTATTAATCGATCATGTTGACCTACTAAGAAAAGTAAAGTTTGTGGGTGAAAATAGCAGTTAAAGGTTCGATGATAAAGCCCTTGCGAGTGCTAAAAGTGTTAAGTTCGACATTAATGAAAAAGGTGATATTAGTGCATCAAATGAGCCGGTAAAAAGTGAAAATGTGCAAGTACAATCACAAAAAGTTAATCCTCGTAAGGTAAACATTAGCGAGCAAAATGAGAACTTCCTTGATCCTTCCAACAGCTCCAGGAGTACTACCTTGACTCTGCAGCTAATGTAAACGGTGAAAGCCTGTGGTCGACTGTAGTAAAAAGGAAACAAAAGCGTCGAGTTGTGATTGGGAGTGATGATAGTAACGCTAGTTCTAATATGTAGGTTCTAGATGGTGTATCTAAAATGATCCCTTTACACATATATAGACTTGCCGCATCAACGACTGAAGATCAACTTATTCAGTTCTTGAAGTCAAAATGTTTGGAGGCTAAGTGTGAAAAATTGGAGTCTAGGATTGCTGATGTATATGTCCCTTTTAAAGTTAGTGTGAACAAAGAAAATGTTGAAAATATATTAAACTCAGAACAGTGGCCCAAAAACGTTTGCATTAGGCGTTTTTTTCATTACTGGAAACAAACTGCAGTTACGTAAGTAATGAACATATAAATGTGACAAAGTCATGTGGATTAAATATTTTACACTGGAATTTACAGAGTCTTGTAAAAAAAGTTAATTATCCTTTAAATTTATTGAACGAGTATGATGTTGACATAATATGCATAGTTGAACATTGGTTAACTTCAGTTGAGTTGCATCTATTAAGTACTCCAGGGTGTTGTTTAGCTGACAGTTTCTGCCGACCAATGAGTAATTTGCATGGAGGTTCTGCAACATATGTTAGAAATGATATCACAAACAGTAATATTAACTTTTCAGAATTAAGTTCATTGTATATATTTGTGGCGGCGCCATGGCCGAGTGGTTAGACCGCTCGCCTCTCACCGAGACGGCCCGGGTTCAATCCCAGTGATTTGTGGTGGACGAAGCGGTGTCTGGGGGGTTTTCCCCGGGTTCTCCGGTTTCACCCGCCATTTATTCGACCAACTGCTTCATCATCACCTTTCCTTTCATCCATTTCGCCTTCATTTCGTTTCATCTACTTCCTTCATCCCATACCACGCATCGGGCTGATCACTCATCCTGGCTCTTCTGTCTGCTCCATGAGTGTCTGCTCCTCGACGGGCCTCTGACCCCAGGCACCCGCCTGTAGGTCCTGGGGGTGTAAGTCCTGCATCAGATGAGGATAAACAGAGAATGAATGAACGTATATATTTTTTTGTGCAACCCGTATTAATAATTACAACACAATTTGTATATCAATATATTGTCGTGGTAATTCTTGCTTTGATAGTTACTTAAATAAATTATATGAACTTCTTCATTTTGTTTTTAAAGCCAATTTTAATAGTTGTGCTAACGGCTGATTTTGATGTTGATTTTAAATCAAACAGTAATGAAGTCAACAACCTTTTTAACACATTTGACAGTTAGGTCTTATATCTCTCATTTTTGAACCTAATAGACCTGGATGCGAGGGCTCACTAGGCACGTGCATAGACAATATTGTTTCCAATATATCGGATGGATGATAGATGTAATACTAATGTTCTTCTAACTATTGTTTCTGACCACAATGCAGTACTTCTGAAAACAAATGTTTTAAGTAATGTTAACTCGAATGAAAATTGTAATTTCAAATTTAAGTGCTTTTATAACATTTATAGTTTTTATTATTTTATGTTTTTATGTGGTACATTGGCGAACTCAAAGCTTTAAAGATAAATGTCTCTTTTATTATAATTTATGCACTCACCATAGAATGACGGAATATAAAGGTACTTTTATTAATCACAGAAAAGATTACAAACAACTGTTGAAAATTACCAAGGCCGATTATTTTTCTAAACTTCTTAGAAATTCTAAAAAAAATTCAAAAACATAATGGTCAGTTACTTCAACTGTAATAAATATTACTTCAAATAATATCTGTGAACTTGATCTAAATGTTGAGGAAATAAATTCCTATTTCCTTGATTTTGTGGATGAAAGTGTAACAGTAAAGCTACTAACAACTTATCCTGTTGATTTAATGATTAATACAAATAAGCCAACTAGTGATTTTAAATTTAAACATGTAACTGTAGAGGATGTTTATGCTGTTACAATGGGGCTTAGCAATAGCTCTTGTCTAGATGTATTTGAGTTAAACTCACAAATTTTAAAGTATGCTGCCTCTTTTATAAGTGAGCCTCTGACACACAACTTCAATACGTGTATTGACAATGGCAATTTTCCGGATTCTTTTAAACTTGTTAAAGTCATTCCCATCTATAAGAAAGGTAGCAGAACTGACTATGCTAATTATATACCTACAAGTATCATCCCAGTTGTGTCTAAGGATTTTTAAATAAACACCTAATTCAGTACTTTGTAGAGAACTTTCTGTTTTCTCCCAGTTAATTTGCTTTTATAACAAAGTACTACTGATGCTGTAATAGGTTTTTCAAACGAACTTTGGATGCTTTTGAAAGTAGTTGTCCATCCCATGGACGTTACTTTGATCTAACAAAGGCCTTTGATACAATTTCACAAAATACTTTTAAAAAAGTTAACTTACTATGGTTTGTATGACATCAGTATAAATTAAATACGTTCTTATCTAAGCGACAGATATCAGGCTACTTATGTTAGTGGCGGAAAGTCTAGTTTTAAAAGGATAAAGCATGGTGTCCCGCAGAGCTCAGTGCTGGGACCTGTTTTCTTTCTGGTGGACGACAATGATCTTCCTGAAGCTATACAAGATGCATGCCTAAAAGGTTTTATTTGCTGATGATTTGGCATTAAATATATTGTCGTAACCCCTTACATTTTCACATATCACGGGAGGGGGTAGAGCATGGTACCGGAGTTTAAAACAGAGCAATCTACACGAGATCCGACGGGGCGAGCTCAGCAAAGTTCCTAAACACCTGAAAGCTCTTAAAATATTCCTAAATCATGATGGGGAAGGAAAGAAGGATCAATCTACATTAAGAATTCACGTGACAGAAATTTAGATGGTAAGGATTTACTACAAATTAAAACGGATGCATATTATCTTCTGCTTGACTGAGCATCATCATACACACACGTCTACACTGCTCCTTAGTTTCCAAGAGACAGAGCGTCCCTGACGCTTAGTCACGACATACTCGATTTACCCCCACTCTTATTACATCATTCCGGTCCGTGTTACCAACCCAAACAAATGTTGCCAAAACCACATGCGTTCTTACAGAGTTGCTACAACCAAAATGCCACAATATGTTATAATAACAATGATACTCTCACAAGTAAACTTAAAGATATAACTTTAAGAGTACATCACTGGTGTGACTCTAACAGATTAATACTTAATCAAGGTAAGGCTATAGATCTCAGTTCTGTTGACTCGGATCTTTCAACAGTCAAATTCTTAGGCATTTATCTTGAATCCAAATTTAGGTGGAAATCCCACATAGACTACATCTCGGAAACAGAGTAAAAGACTGTTCATGCTACGTGTACTGAGCCAAACAATAAATAAAAAGTCATTACTGTCAGTGCATTAGAGTAATGTACACTCTAATATTTAATTATGGTGTCTTACTTTGGGGCAACCATACCTATGCTAATAAGATTTTTATTTTACAAAAGTGAGTGATAAGAATAGTATGTCGAGTTCCACCAAAAATACATTGTAAATCACATTTTATTGAACTTGGAATCCTCTCTCTTGCTTATATATATATATATATATATATATATATATATATATATATATATATATATTGAAATGTCTATTCTACATTAAAAGGAAGCTACAATAGTATAATCTGTGTGAAACTATTCATAATTATCCGACAAGAAGTAGCAACAATATTTATTTTAGTAAATGTAAGTATAGTAAAACACAAAATAGCTTTGAAGTATCATCCATTAATGTATTCAATAGTTTACCGGATAAAACCAAGACCCTTACATACGACATTTTTAAAAGACAGGTTTTAATGATATTGAAGAAAAATCCTCTCTATAAGGTTCAGGCATTTTATAAGATTGAATTACTGTAATATTAAAATTTGTCGTTGCTATACATGTGTAAATGTTTTAGCAATAAATAAATATCTGTCTAAAATGAATATTGCAGGACAGAGAAGTACCGGAGAACAAGTATACTACTGGCTGTGGTGTCAAATGCTGCATTAGCACAGCACAAGCAGATATCAGCTACGTATATGTAGCGCGTTTAGTATTGCCCTTTGGGCCGTGTGGCGAGGAGGAAGTGCGTTTTGATATTATAAACGTCACTAACAGAAAGCTCAACACATTAAGGGAAATTATTTGGCGAAATTCCATAAAAATAACTGTCACCAATATGTTGCAAAGTTATACCTATAAGTATAGTTATAATTATAATCTCTAACTTAAATGTTCAAATTCATTATTTATATATACAAGGTGAACCAGAACTCCACCAATAAAGCTTTCAGAGGTTGTTCAGGGATACGTTCTGAGTATTTTGGTATAAGGACCCAACTTCTCCGGAGGCCATTACAGAGTAAATGAATTTCGTTTGGTTTGTTGCTCCAATTAGGTTTGTGTCTGTACTCCACTGAAAATACTGTAAAACAGTGCAAATGTCGACGGTATCCGCTGTGAGTCTTGTTTGAAAATAAATTGTTTTCATTTGCCCACGGTATCTGCTGTTGGCAACCGTAAAGCCCTCTTTAATTCGTTGCCCCAAGTTTACATTTAGTACTGCTAGGCTCTCTCTAGGGTTTTTATTTTTCCGGTAGTGTTAGTTGTGCGTTAATAGTCACACACAGCAGTATGGATATGTTTACTGATGAAGAGTTGGCCGATATGCACCTAGTGTATGGGTTCACTGAATGCAATGGAAAAGCGGCAAGACACTACACTTAGCTGTTCCCGCACCGACGGCAACCATATCACAGCAGTTTTGCATCTATACATAGGCGCCTACGAGAAGCTGATTCCTTCCGTGTTGGAATGGAAGATATTGCCCTTGTGAGGTATGCCAGAACACCCGATGTGGAAGAGAATGTGTTACACGCGATTGGTGACAATCCTGCCACTAGTAGTCGGCGCGTTGCACGAGCTCTGAACACAAGCCAATCAATTGTTTTGAGAATTATACATTATCCACGGAAGGTGCAGCCATTGCAGCCAGCTGACTTCCCATTTCGAGTAGGGTTTACAACCGGGTTCCTACAGCAATGTGCAGAAAATTACAATTTTCCTGATTTTGTGTTATTTACAGACGCGGCCAAGTTTACAAGAAAGGACATGTTCAACAGTAGGAATATGTATGTATGTATGGGATTACGAAAAAACCACACGCACTCGTACTGTCATCCTATCAATAACAGTTTGCTGTGAATGCATGGGCTGGTATTGTCAACGATTTTGTGATTGGACCTTACGTACTTCTTGATACACTAAACGGAGTCGTGTACAAATCATTCCTTCAATATATACTCCCACCGCTCCTAGAAGATGTGCCGCAGAGAATCAACTTATGTGACACACTTTGCACTCAATGTTAAGAACCACTTGATACACAGTTTGGACGACAGAGGATTGGTCGCGGTGTTCCTCTTCCATGGCCAGCTCGGTCAACATAAATGACACCAATGAACTTCTTCTGAGGTATGCGAAGAGCCTAGTTTACAAGATTCTGTCAATACTCGCATGGACCTGGTTGCTGGGATTATCGCAGCCGCGAAAATAGTGCGCCAAACTCCTGGAATGCTTGAGCGTGTAAGACAGTTGATGGTGCGTCTCTGTACACTCTGCCGTTATCATGGTGGTCGACATTTTGAACAATACCTGTAAGAGAACAGCTCTGAATTTGTTACGTACTGTATTGTACACTGACAAATCAGATTCAATACATTGTGATGAAAGTGTGCGTGCTTCGTCTGCAAGATGTTGCATTACTCTGTGTTATGTGTGGTAGGTTTTGATATTTGCATATTATACAGATTTCTTTAATGTTGTGAAGGTATTTTCACAGAAACAAGGGTAATTGGGGTAACAAACCGAATAAATTACAATTACATTATTACTTTGTAACGAACCGTCGGATACCCTTATGTCTCTTACATCAAAATACTCTGGAAGATATCACTGAACAACCTCTGAAGGTTTGCCAGTGGAGTTCCAGTTCACCCTGTATAGTACAACAAATAGGAGTGGGGAAACGTCGAACTTGTGGCCTACACACACCGAGTTTGAAAGAACAATTACCAAAAGGAATTGGGCCTGCTATTGGTTAAATGCATTACCGGACGTTAAATGTATACTCGAATGCATGCAAATGTGCCGATGCTTTTGGTTTCTTATAGTGTTTTTCTTTCTCTAATGTTAACTGATTTTCCTTATCACCGTGTACCACAGCAGCCCTGGGTGATCCAATCACTTATTGGTTGAATTAAATCCGATACATACGCATTGGCCCGTGAACAAGGATCAGGCTTAGGTGAGCGGCGAAAGGGGGAGGAGTACGGAAAAATTTTATATGAGTGTTTGGAAGGCATGCTTCGCAACAACGGTCCATACCTCTATGAGTCTGTCTCGTATTGTTTTGATGTCAAAAGTATAGCACTCAAGCATTAATCTATAAATCCAGATCTTTTTCCGGCTCAGTAATGAGGGAAAAGGGGGGAGTAAGACAAGCCTTAAGTGGAGTACTAGAACTGCGTAAGGTTTAGGGCTGTGCGTGGCAGCGGTGGTTTAGCGTTTCCTTATCAACATAAACATTGGCGCATTATATCAGCACGATTCCATGCAATCGTCTGTGCTTTCAAAATTAAAAATTGCCTAAAGGTGTTCGAGACGACCTTGATGGTTGTTTACGAGAATATATGAATAGATAAGAACAGTTAATGCATATATGGGAAGCGTAACGTTGACTTGAGTCAGATATAACTGCAAGTTTAGCGCACACACCGCTGATGCAAAAGAGCAATTATCAAAGCGCATGACGGAGGTTAGATATAAAGACCGGAAATTAAAAGTAGGTGCAGCATTGCTATCTTTTAATGTTTTACCTCGCCTCTAATGTTTACTGCGATATATGAATCAGATGAGAAAGTCAAATATACGTCTTGCCGTGATATCAGTTTCTGTAGAAGGAAATTTGTAATGAAATCGTTTTTGAAAAAGTTTGTCCTCTAACATGAAGAAGGCAATTATAGGTATTTATATAGAAGTAACAAAAAATAAAGGAGTTAAGGAGTAAAAAAGTACTGTGAATGTAATTACAACAAAACTTGTTAAGGTAGAATCAGGCGACTGAAAAGTTCAATGTTGGGATTTGAGCCACGATCTTCCGTTTCCAGATTGCCTTTTCTATTTGCTTCAAATCCCGCTAAGGCATTCAATTGCTCCGTCGCCTGATTCTACGTTTCCAACCTTGTCCTACACACGGCTCGAGAGAAGAACAATTAATTCTAACAAAATCTTGTCTACGTTTTACGGTTTATATTAATCTGAAACTTTAATTAAAATTTGATAATCTCATAGACAACCTGTGTGAGTTTGCGGTAGGGGAATATTAATCTCGTTAGTTCCACTCCCGCGGTTTAATCCTAATCACACAAATGGTTGTGTTAGCTACTTATTTCGCAAGCTGTTCGCGGTTAACTTCCTTTACCGCCACTTAAAGCATTCTACGTTCACCGGTGTTTGAAATAGAGTTATTGTTGCCCCACATATGGAAAAGCCAATTTGAAAGGGTTTATATTGTTGCCCCACGTATGGGAAATATGTTTCTTGTAGCAGTTACACCACGTTTTGCGGGATATATGTTTCTTGAAGTGTTCGCCCCACGTACAATACAAACTTTCTGGTGGCCTTCGCCCCCACGTTTAAAAATCAACTTTGTAATTTTAATGTTTATTTAAATATCATATATGTATACCTCGGCTGCGTCATTAGTAATTTGCAGAACCATGTATCTCTTAGCAGGGCTGGAACAGCTAAAGAATGAGGCTTACACAAATTATAATTGTACTTTGTTTTATTAATCCTTCACACGAATAAATAACACTTCACTGATGTATCCGGCTTTAGAGCTGTGAGGTTATTGTTATTTGCACTTTTTAACACGTAAACTTTATATTATTCACGCCATAATGAATTTTTTATGTCTCACACTGAATACGCATAAAATCGATTGGGTACGCGTCTTGTAGCGTCTGCCTGGGAACGCTGTCTTGTAGCGTCTGCCGCCTGAATTTGTACAATTTCTCTATTTCAAGTTTCTGATTGGCTAAGCCTACTCCAATAGAATACTTTTATTTAACTTTTAGCTTTAGCTATTTATAAACTGCATAAAATATTACATTTTGGTTCCAAGAATTATTAGTAGCATTATTAAACTTTCGAATTTATTGCTGTCTCCAGGTTACCTCATTGTTACCTCATTGTTACTAACTTTCGGCTTCTATTCTCATAGCTCCTACGTTGTTAAATTACGTGATATATTCACATAACTTTATTATAGATGTACATAATAATATAAACATAATACAATGACTGTTACATACATTTTATATATTATTACATACACATATTGCTTTAAGGCGGGCTGTTATTATCTTTTATATTATATAATTAGACTGATATCATTTAAGCATTAAAAATGCTGCCTCGTGTTACGTAACAACCCGTAAATCCACTTTATGAATTACATGCCCGCTTTCACGTCCTTTAGAATTGTGAGTGTTACATGTCTTCGGTACTTGCAGTTGTAAGCGAGTTATATCCGCCTTCGTTTACTTGCAATTGCGAATAATGTTACATTGGAATATCATATTATCACCATATAATTTTTGCGTTCCTTCTACTAAGTCACGTGAAATATCCCTCTAATACTATTCGTTGAGAAAACATCCTTAAAATAAGTATAATTTTCTTTGGTGGATAAATAATACAGAAAGACTTAGCTTAGGTTTCTAAAGTGAACATGAAGCATAAACGTTCCCATGGAAACTAATATGACCATAAGATAAAGTAGGTTACACTTAAAGCTTCACTTTACACATATAATCCTAGGTCCCACTGTCCTGAGCACTCTGTCGTGCCCTCACAAAAGATTCCTATCAGCCACAGGCTAACGCCTCAGAGAAAGCCTGCTAAAAGGTCTGCTTTCCCAGTGAACGTATATGTTTGTCTGGCTCCTATACTATGTAGCATTATAAAATTAATATTAAATCAATATAAGAATACATATTATTATTTATCACAATTGTTTCTTTCTGTACGTAATGTGAAGTTTCGAAGTGTGAAATTTCATTCTCTCTCTCCCTCCCACTCTGTATATCTTTTGTCTCTCCTCTCTCTCTCTCTCCCTCTCTCTCTCACGTAGACTTTTGAAGTGCACATTTTTTATGAAATCGATTATTTGTTTTTGTTGACTGAAAAATAAAAAGGAAAGGATGCGAAGAACATTATTTCTCATCCCTAACGTCAACACATACGGAAAAACTGTGCAAATGAATAAGACAAATTATTTATTTTTCAACAAATCATTTGTTAAGTGTAATACAAATTATTTTAATATCACATGAGCCATTTATGGCTCTTTCCCCTCCCCCCAAGTTGTCGAGCAGTTCTTTTAGCAGGCACGACTCATAGTTAACACAATAAGTGAAACTATTTTTTTTGAGTTGATAAAACAATAAAACAATTTATTCAGGATAATGCTTCTATTTCAGAAGGTAATCAATCATCAATGGAAAAGTGCGGATGCAATTTTTACGAAAAGAGTAATTGTAATTAAAATATTACATTTATTTGAATTTAGGTTTTAAGTAAAACCACTTAAATTGAATTAGGGGACGAGAAGACCCTATAGAGTTTAATATATAAAATAATTAATTAAGGTAAAAATAACTTTTTTATTATCATGAAATATATTTAATTGGAGTTCAACAATAAGTTCTGGCCCCTGTTACATACAGTGCAGCAGCCAGTGTAACAAGTCTTGTTACCGGCTGGAAGACAGTTCCTCAGCTCTCACCAGGATGCGCGCTATCAGCCAGGATAGAAGGCGCTATCGTCGCGCCAATCCCTATCACAATCGCTATCATCCCACGTGATCCACCGCCATGTGTGCCTTGAGGATGAACCAGTAACCAAGCGAACCAGAAAGACTTCGTTTTCGGTCACCGATTGGGAAACACTTCTCCGTTCTGTCTCTTTCAGCTTTGCCAGAATTATTTACATTGTATTCTGGTCATAAGTAACTTTCTAAACTCAATTTCTTGTGTATGGAGCGTTAAGTTGTATTTCACTAGAGCGAGCTTTTTGGTACTTTGAAATTGTATTAAATTTGCAAACATGATGCAAAAAGGACAGAACATATTCTCAATAAAACATTTTTATTGAGAATACGGCAAGTGTAAATCTCTTTCTTAAAGCTGTTAAAGTTTTGTATCAATATAGTTAATGTTATTCAGCTGCAAGAAGACTAGTGCTTTCATTTTAAGGAAGTGTAACAAATCCTTGTGTTCATTTCCTTTAAAACAATTATTTCTCTGGGGAATACTTCGTATGTGAACTGTTCCAGAATAACCCAGCATATATTAGCTAATGCTTGTTATTCACTGCGACTTGAACTCTGTTAGTGTGGACATAATCGAAATAGTCGTTTAGAGAAACTTGACAAATTTAAAAATTTGTAACAGAACCTGCAATGATTGTATGTATCTTTGGGAATTAAAAAATATGATATATTACTTAACTGTTACACTCTTTGCTGATATCCAACAACCGGTTGTTTCAATGAGAATTTGGCGAGATTTGTGCGGGTTCTTATTAACTTTAAAATCAATATATTATTCTTCCGAAACTAAAACTCCAAGGTAATAACAATTTATGATTGTTTCAAGCTTTTACAGTGCTTTATTTGTATTCTTCTGATCGTAGTAATGATTTGGTTTCCCTATCATTTATTACTTATTTCAAAACTTATTCTATACTGCTTTATAGAAAGTCTAAACTTTCAGGCTAATCCCTTTAATATTCCTTTAGAATTGCATAATTACACATTGTGTTTCAGCAACAGGAGCTTATAACATACTGGGACTCCAGCCACCTGCTTAGATAGCAATTGTGTGTGCTCGTGAGAAAAAATAGAATGGTCTCTTAACATTTTATGCATTGCTTTTCATACTGAAAGATTCAAAATATCAGTGGGAAGAGTTTTTGAACATGGAAGCTGAAAAAAGTTATATATTACATGATAAAAATTTTAAGAACTCTAATATGTTGCCGTTTTGCCTTTTATGATTTTCCAGTTATAGACAACTCACTGAGAATGAAAAGACTGCAGAAGTCATTTAAAGCATTTACAAAGTAGACATTTTAAAGGTCAATTTAATATATTAAAGTTATTATTTGCTCATAAAATAAAAAATAGAAGCACATATGCATGTTAATGAATGTCTGGGGTGGAGAAAAATTCTATAAAAGCCTTATTAATTGAGGCACACTGCCCAATTAAGGTGCTGAATTTAGTGTGTAACCCACTTATTAGTTTTTGAGTCATGCGGCTATCTCTCTTTCTCTCTCTCTCTCTCTCTCACGCACGCACACAAATAATTATTCTTGTATTTAGATCCCAAGACATGTACTTTTAATCAAATGCATATATCGAATTTTTGGGTTGAATGTGTGAGTACCAAACTTAAAATAAAAGCAGGCATGTAACGCTACAACACAGATTAGACTCATGAACGAAAGGGTTTATTATTATATGACTTCGCGAGCGGGATCTCGGAAAGGTTAGGCTGGGTTCCTTTGTGTAGTTCAAAGGTCTACCTCGTCTCTAACGTTTTTGTTTTATTCATGCTCCCTCAAACAGTGACGTGAAACTTTTGTCATGCATGAGATTTTTCACACAGCAGCTTTGAATCCCATCCGCGGCTGCAATGGAAACTTTTGATACAGTAGTTTCAAACACAAGCTCCTGATGGAATGATTGATGAACCTAGGGCTCTATAAGTGTATGCCTCACAAGAAATCCTGTATTTGTAGCAAAGTTCCAGAATTTCTTAAAATGCAGTATAAAATCTTAACTTTCTTAGGGATTGAAAGTGTGTTATAAAGTAAAAGCGATGACTTCATTACAGACCTCGGATTTTATCCTTTCTTATAGAACACATAATCTTCATAATTTCGAACCTTACTTAAAATGTTCTACAGACGTTGGATTTACTAAATAACCCCCTTGAGGAGCGTTGGACTCCCTCCGTGTAGTAACGGGTCCCCGGTCTGCCTGTCCATCTGCTTGGCTGTCTATATCTGGAAATTTAGGAGCCATTTAATTGCTGTACCGTCGCTCCTGGATCCGGCCGCTCGCTGTCTCCTCACGCCTCATCCTTCCTCCGGGAACGCCCCCTCACGTGGCGTAGGCACAATATCCACTCTGGATCGGTGCCGTAATAGAGGAAAAGATAAGATTGCCAGATAGCAGTCGTAAACGAATACACAATGGCTGAATAACAAAACAAAATTGGTTTACTGTTAGTAGAGGTAAGGGTGATTCAACGGAGGGGGACACTTCGCGCGCTGTGACCTGCATAGAGGTATTGCGATACTATCCCCAGGAGAAGGGATGAGGTGAAGGAACTACTGGTCGTAGACAGACAAATCATAGAGATGCGCGGAAGTCCCTAACATTTCCAAACACGCAGGTCCATCCCACTGCTGGAGTCGCCGAGAGAGGGCGATGAACGGTCCACCAATCAAAAAGCCACGGGAAGTTGTCCACGGGAAGTAAAGTTTCAATTGAGTACGCAACTGCGCCATCTATCCGGCACCGCCACACGTCACGAAACTTAGAAATGCACCTAAAAGATGAGAAGGAAACGGAATCAAGCGGAAATAATAGAAAGGAAATCGTGGTATAGAAGAAACCGCACCAACATGCGCCTGCCGAGAAATCCACGAAAAATCCATGCATCAAAGTGGGCGGGCTCCTCCGCTCTCGAGGAGATGGTAGAGCCTGTGCCAACCTTTTCATTACAGGAATGAAAGAGGTGACTGATTATCAATAGATCTATTGTTATTGTTGTTACTGTTATTTAAACACCCAGGATGACACAGAGCTTCTTAAACATAAAAGTAATTGCTGCTTCTATTCCATTAGTCAAATTCTGGAAGGGATTCTTCTCCCTCAAAATCTGAGTGTGCTGTATGTTCTTTTCTCGTACTGTATATGCTCGTCTTAGACAGATCAGTGAATTCTGAAGTTAATGTTATAATGTCACTTGCTAAATACGTTTGGAACAATTATTGTTTTCTGCCCCTGTTTAAAGACTTGCTTTGCTACTGCATAAGAGGCATCCTGCTCGTTTCATACCTGTTAATAGTCGCAAGCAGCGGACTGATTTGAGTGTAACTTGGCCAGCAAAACAGACGGCTTGCTCAGGAAACTACTAATCGTAACTCGTTTTCTGTTAATGTAATCCTTCTTCAATCCCCAATTCGTATTCTTAAGTAGCTTTTTAATATTTGTATTATATCTAATTGCTACAAACTGCATATACGCACGTGAGCTATTTCTACGCTCACAACCAACAAGAGCCTGACGGTTGATGTAAATGCTTTTTTTTACAGACAGACATACGAATACACAAAGAATTATTAAGACATAAGGCAAACGTGAAAAAATAGGGCTTTAAGATACTAATTATTTTTCTATAGATATTTTTGTTTTTCCATGCCCTTCCGCATTTGGACACCTAGAGTCTCCGTAAATGCGGGAGAAAAGGACAAGGTTCCCCTTGTCTAACTAAAAGCATTGTTTCCGAACAAAGACTTGGAAGGCCTCTAGATTTGCGTGCCCCCAACTTGATTTATCTAAAAATAGGTGGCAAAAATTATCCATGCAGGTGTATCCGTCAGATACTTATCATCTTGATGGAATTGGAGTGTCAGATAGACTTCCAGTGGAGATTCTACCATATAACCCAAATAGAGCGCATGGCGGAGGAGTCTACTAGCTTATGATGCAAGGTTTCTACCGCAGGAATATACTGCAGAGATTAGATGTTGCTCTGTCTTGCAGCCACAATTTGCCAGCTGTCGGAACAACCTCATTGAGAGCAGAGTGTACTGCAGCCTTCTAGTCAACGGGGAACTTCGGATTCGCAAATTTGTTCCAAATGGTGCTCCATCGACGCAGCGAATAGTTACGTTGTACCTGTGGTAAAATACTGCCGGGGTAAAATACTCATTGATCATTTGTTGTGGACAGACTCGCAAAGGTCTCTCATCACCCGAGAAATTCGCGTAGCCGCTTACCTGGAGACGAAGTTGTTCTGCCCAAAGAGATTTTAAAGTGGAAGGCCCTCACCGTCCAAAATTCGTAGTATAGTTTTTCCAAAGAGTGCATTCACTGCATCGTTAGGTTTGCTTTGGTTCACTTCAACAAGTGTACATTCTACTTCAGGCTGTGTCTTAATGTCAGGCTATGTTTGGTTCTCAACCAGAGGAAGGTGTATGAAAACTGTAAAATTACACTGTTAAAATAAATGCATGGAAAAGAAAGTAGTAACCAAAAGAGTGAATCTAAGCACCCTTATACATAAAATGTGTTCGGTTTGGGTGGAAATGATGCAAGTAGTTTTGTAAACGTTGTTTTTACATATTTACTCAATCTAGTATTTCTCTATGGATACCGGAGGTATCCTACAAATTCAAATATCGGGATATCCCTGGAAATGCACGTTTTGGGATCCTCTAGTCCCACGCGTGTTTGGAACATGGTGTATGTACCTACTCTTCTAGCTACCCTTTACATGGAAAAGCTTTCGTTATTCATTTTAAATTTTCTGCAAATAGCCCGTTCATTCGGAATGAATTTTATATAGCTTTCTATAATTGGTAAACCATAACAGATAGACAAAAACCAAGTCTCTCTAAAACACACAATTAATTTAAAATAAGGTTTTTAGAGCACCAGCCATTTTCATGATATTGGTTGTTAGTGGTTGCAATACTTTGTCATTTTTTGAGGTGATATCAACATTTAGTTGCTTCTGGTGATGTTATGCAGAAAGAATGAGAGTTCAAAGCCAGCACAGAGCAACAGGTGTTTTAAATATTTGACCACCTTTATCCCCTTTATACCTACAAGAAATGCAGCAGGAAACTATTTCCGCAAGAGTTATTTCGTTTAACATAAAGTACATAAAAACAGTACTTTTTACATTCTCTAACACGCATATCTAATAGGTAGAGAAGGTACTGAATTCCACCCAAAAATTTCATATCAAAATTTCACTGGAAATAATGTTTCTGCCCCCCCCCCTGAGTAAACATGTTTAGAAAAATGTCCTTGTGTGTGTCTGTGTCTGTGAACAGTATAGCTAAAACTAAAAAGAAATTTCGGATAAATACCAAACTTGGTACTTAATTCCAGTAGCTTCTAAGGATGCGACACCAAGATTTTAAAGAAATTCTTCAACCACAAAATAGCCTTTTGCATTGAACATTTTTCGAATATTTTTATAAGAAACGGCTGTAACTATTTCTATTAAAATATCACATATAAAAATATTTAAATGACAAATAAAATGCATCTCTAGAATTTTCTGTAAATAGCTTGTGAAGTCCTTTTCATACGGAAGGAAATTTATATAATATTGCATAACTCGCAAACTCGAAGCAATAGACGAAAACAAGTACACAAAAAATGAAGATCTCTTTAAAATACACAATTTATATTGAATATAGTTTTTATGGTATCAGCTATTTCCGAGGTATCCGTTGTTAATGGTTCGAATTGTTCAATACATAAGTCATTCTTTTAAAGTCCTTCGATATTCAGCTGGTTCTTGCGAAGTCATGGAAAAAGTACGGAATTTTTAAGGCCAGCGTATTGGCGTTCAGCTCCAAAACACTTCACGTCGCTATTTTATTTATACCTATAATGAGATGTGCAATGTAGCCGTTTCTCCAAAGATTTATCTCGATCAAAATGAAGTAGATTAAAAGTAAGCTTTCATAAGTATACTTTGTATGCACATTAATAAACGATAGAAGGAAGAGAAGGTGATGCGAATGTAAAACATCAGAACTTTTAAGAGCAGTTTGTATAAGAGGCATTAAAAAGAACGATACTATATAGAGAAAGTCATGTAAATGTAATGCATAAGATTTTCTTTTAGGCTTAAGTCGTTTAATCAGCAGATCGTAGCGGTATGGGTTAATAAGAATATTTTGAGAAATTTTTAGAGGTTTTACACATTAACTGCGTTCATGTTGTATCAATTTGAGGCACATGTTATATGGGGTGTCAACAAATAGTCTTCACGTTGTTACATATACATATACTAATGTTTATACTCTGCACGGAGGGTTCACCTAAGAGCACAAATCTTAGGAGGCTCTTCTCATAATTTAACTTTTATCTTGTACCCACTCAGAGCCGAGATGGCGAAGAAGAAGGTCCGCTCTGTCGCCGCTCCTGCTAAGGCAGGAACCTCTTCGTCTCCTCCGGCACCCGGCGAGCAATCTATGCCGCAACCGCCGCTTCGCCGCCAGCATGCGCAGCTTCGCCGCGACTGCCTCCGCAGTTGCCGCCAGCTTCACCGGTGCCAACGCCGCCGATCCTGGAAACCATCCAGCCAGCGCAGATCCAGCCTGTACTTCATGGGAGGTACAGTGCTGTCAGGCAGGAGGGACCTGCCTGTCAGGCTCCTCACCAGCGGAGCTCACCAGCAGTGGTCTTCAGCCTTAAAGTCCACTCGAATCTTCGGAGCTCAGGGATCCACATCGCTCGTGAGGATCGAGTTCGCAGATCCTGGCGACTATGAAGCTGCCTTGAGGACGGGCCTGCCCTTGTTAGGGCGGTGCTTACGAATCGAGGTTAGCAGATTAGAACGCCAGGCACCCTGCAGACGCTGCTGTGCCTACGTGCACGAGGAGTCGACCTGCTCTGCACAACCTAGGTGCTACTATTGTGGTTCCTCCTGCACCACATCTCTGTGCACCCAGCACGACCTTCGCCGCCGACGACGCTACTGTGCGACCTGTGGAGGGTCAAATCACTTCACCGGCCAAGCGCTCTGCCCCCTGCATCCTCGCAGGAAGGCACCGTTGATGCCACCAGCATCAGCCAGTGACCGCTCCACAGCCGCCGACACCACCGCAGACACCAACACCATCACTAGAGCCCACACCAGCACCATCACTCACGCCGATCATCGAGGAAGTCCAGGGCCTACGTGACGCCGTTCAGAATCTCCACGCGGGGTTCCTGAACATGAGGACGAAGCTGACAGCCCTGGAGGAACTCATCAGGGACCTACAAACTTCATCAGCTGCTCAGCAGGTTTTACTGACTGGGCAGTTCGACAGCACTTCATCCAGACTTACATCCATCACAGAAGCCATTTGGGTCTCATCTATTGGTCACCGGCCGAAGACGGACCCGGCGAGATTCTCGAAGTTCTTACAGCAATGTAAGGAGTTCAACCAGCAGCAACAGCAGCATCGTCAGTACCATCCTAATTCCTAAGCATCCATTCACTTCCAAACCCTCGCCATTCTCACTAGTGTTGCAGTCAGGTTTCATGGCTGCAACCTAGTAATTACCATTACCCGTCCCGCCTATAGGGCGGCAACTTCCATCTCTCACATACTAACGCGGGTGCTATGCGGGACCGCAAAAAGCCACGACATTCCACTTTTCCTTCTTCCTTTTTTCCATTCGGTGGAGGAGTTTTTGCTGGGTATGCCGACTATTGCCCATCGGGGCTCGGGTCAGTAATCAGTAATTAAATAATTTTCTCCTCCACTCGAAAAAAATCTTGTACCCATCTGAGCCAAATATGAAATGCATTAGCAAATATTTTCAATTTTTATAAGGAGTGTCCTCTAACCGAGCAGCTTAAAATTTATTTTGGTGATACTTTTCACAGTAACATGGCGTAACACCAACTAAGAACTCTCCATTAGTTAAAAAATGCAATTTAATTGGGTTCCACCGGTAGCTGGCTGAGGAGAATTGCTTCTGAACAAACGAAACAGTTTTAGCCAGTAATTACGTCTAAGGCGTTTTCAAGCATTGCCTTTTGGATCATTGAAGATTGTCTTTTATATCAGCTAAAACAAAACATGTAACCAATATGGAGTAACGCCGTGATAAGCGCCTAATTATCAAATAAATACATGCTTAAGTATTCAGCATATTGTGCGTTTGCCCAGTCTTTCATCTGTCACTTTTCTCAGTTCTCATTGTTACTGTTTCGTTTTCATGTAGTTCTATTTCACTGACGTCACTTCACTAAGGTGAAGTAGTTCAATTTTCCGTCACCTCACTTCCTTTGTGACATAGCCTTTTCACTCCAAACGGTTCACTTCACTCGGGAGTCGAACAGAAGACCTTCACAACCCGTCGCTCCACAGCACTTCACAAAGTCGTCATTAACTCACTCGAAGAATCACTCTTAATGTCGCACGGAAACTCACCCGCCGACTCGCTCGCTCACTGACTGACCGACACAACTCAATTCACATTCGACTCGCACTGACTGCTTTTGCGAGAACGCTCGCTTACATATACAGTGGAATATTCCTACAAGGTTCTTGAACGTTCTAGAAATATTTTGACACGCTTTTTGGAGGAGGGGGAGAAGAAGCTTCTAGAAGGTTTATCTGACGATAGCGCGCCCGGTATTTGCGTTAGCGTCCGTACCTATCTTGTTTACTTAGACCGCCCGGTGTCCACTCCCAATAACCTGAGCTATAGCCACTGTGTCACAATAACTCGTAGTAACAATGTCATTAAAGCCCAACTCTGCGGTATGGGGGTAGCATATCTGCCTCACATTCTAGAAATCCTGTGTTCGAATCTCGATCAGTGTGAGTTACCCGGATAAGGCTTTTGTTCCGGAGTTTTCTCTTATGAAAATATGAATGATGTGTAACTTAAAGCTCTGTGGTCTACGGGCTTATTTGAACTTTGTTTCATCCATATACTTCATTCTCAGATATTAAGTAACTGGTTAAAGAAGGTTACAACAAAAACAAAACAAAAGAAAAAAGAAAAAAAGAAACAAAACACCAGTGAGAGATGGCATCCTTGTCAAACCTTAATTTATATCCTCCTTTTCTCCTGGTCTTGTTTCCTTTTTTGTTCCTGTCTATATACATACCTCTAATAACATTCTAAGAATACTGAGATGAGATTCTTAGAGATAAGATGATTTCAAACAGACTTTGTCGTTTCATGGTATAAAAAGCATTTTTATAATGTTATATATATACTTATTTCCCTATTGTCAATTACAACTGTTTAATATTATATGCTTATCTACACCTCATACTCTGTATTTATTAGACTAATTCTAAAAATGTTACACTCTTCTTCCTTATCTCCATTTTAATAACTTCTTAAACTTACAAACAGGATTACATTTCAATGCCTTTGCTACATTTTGTGCTTTGTTTATTCAGGAATTTATTAGCATTGTTTATTTATTGTTCATGTCATTGTTAAATTAGATAACGTAGTTAAATACATCAGTGTGTAGTTTGAATTTTACAAACCTACTTGCATTATGGAGGTTTTAGGGTTACATTGTGCTGTAGGAAGATCATAAGTGTATTATATTCCCATGTTATGTGTATTTTAAACATTTAATGTTAGCTTTAGTATCATTTGAATCTATGAAAATATGTATCGGGTACCGAAGAAAAGAATGCATTTCTAGGATCATATCAATGTTTAAAAGTCTCAAATCATATTACAAATTTAAAATAAAAAGTGTAATCATTTTCTTCAGCCAAGTTGCAGGTATCAAAAACACGTTTACTCGTTTAACGCTTAATAAAACAAGATACATAACCCAGGGAGAAATTGCACCACAGTCTTCCGTGTGGCATGAGCATTCACAAACCATTACTTCACGAAGGTATTGTCCGAGAAGCGAGTCTATAAATACGTTATGACAATGACCAGGTGACAGAGGAGATACATAGTACCTCAATCACCAAAGGAACTTATGTGCACACACCCCCGGGAGGAACAAATGGGGTGAGGAAACCGTAAGAGACGTATGGGTTGCAGTATAGGTCGGCTCAAATCGACACAGATGCACAGCGTTCCATATAATAGCTCCAGGCTTGACACTCTCCACGGGAGGGTCGTTCAGAAACGTCCCTCTAGTGGGACGGGGGAAACACGGCCCAGTAGGGGAGGCTCTTCAGGTTTTCCTGTAGCAGAGCTGAGAGAAAGTTCCAATTCGCAAGCCTCTGCGCCATCTGCGCGGCACCGAACCAATCACAGCCCGAGATCAACCTGAAACATGAAAGAGGGAAATGAAATGAGAGGTAATGGAGGAGAGAGGAAATCCGTGGTAGAATACACCACTCCAACATTCGCCGTTGCCAGCAAGGGAAAACCACGAAAAACCCATGGCGAGAGTGGGCGGCCACCGGGAGTCCAACCGGGACCTCTCGAATGTGAGCCTCACACGTTACGGCGATTATAAATGTGCAACCTCGTTGCTGCTACGGCACTGGATTGCATCGTATTCCGCTTCTAATGACAATAAATATTAAAGCATATTTAGCTCATCCCGCTGAGTTTCAATGAAAATGTGACGACAAATATTCTTCAAAATCCTCATAATTTTACTGTTTTCTTTTGCTCCAGCATATGCTCAATAAATAAAGCAATCTAAATTTTAACATTAAACCTGCTTATTTAAATATGATCCTGGGGATATCTATTCCTCATAATTTACTATTTGTTATTTTTTAACCCTTCCTCCATTTCCTGTATATACATTTAAAATAATCCTATGTAATGCATACTATACTATCGGATAACTTTATTAGTGGGTATACGCAACTATCCTTATTAAAACTTATTTTTCTATCTACTATACTTTAATCAAAATAAGCATTTGTAAAAATAGCTACACTACACATTTCGTTATAGATACAAAGAGAACAGCGATAGTCAAATGTTTAACACCATATGCCGGTCTTAAATTTCATACTATTTCCACGCAATCTCGAGAAACAACTGAAACTTGATGAGACATTAAAGTAATGACAAGTACTGAAGAGTTCGAAACCTTTAATAAGGGATATCTCAGAAACTTATTTTTAGTAAATTGTGTCTTTAAAGAGATCTATATATTTTGCGTGGTACGTTTTCGTCTATCGCTTAGCGTTTACCAGTTATACAAGATTATACAAAATTCCTTCCGAAATAAGAGGACTTCCCAGGCTATTCCCAGAAAATTAAAGATATGCATTTCATTTGCCATGTACATATCTTTAATATATAATGTCTTAATCAAAATCATTACGGCCATTTTTTTAAAAAAATCAACATTTTCGATAACTTTTTCCTGTCAGGATTAGTTGGGAGGGGGATTTCCTTGAACATCCTCGTGCCGCATCTTTGGATCGACTGAGCCAAAATACCAAGTGTGGTATTTATCCGGCTTTTTGTTTTGGAGTTATGCTGTTCCCAGACTCACACACACACAGAAGCACACACGGACCTTTTTCTAAAAATGTTCTTTTTGTTCACAGGCCACAAAGCATGCATTTGCAGTGAAATCTCGGTATAGAACTTTTGAGTGGAATACAATATCTTTTCTACCTCTATGTACGGGGTAGAGAAAGCAAAAAGGAGAAACAAAATAACGAAATAATTAAAGAGTGATACTCTGTTTATAGTAATGTATAACATTTACCCACGAATCGGAATGAAAATGTTAACAAGACACATATGAAGATCAAAATGGATTTAGTGCAGCTAGAGCATATATAATGCTTTTGCAATAAAATAATAAAATTAGTAATAGAAAAACAGAGAGTATTTAACCTAGAAGTTCAATTATGAGCATTAGGCTTAGATAAACAATTTGAAAATGTAAACTGTCCATGGTTATGGTATGTACTATAGTATTCATCGCATGCAAATAAACATTATACAATGTAGTTATGTAAAAAGCACAGGAATGGTAATCGAATTGGATGGCAAAGTTACAAAATAAATTTAAAAATATCAAATATGTTACATTTACATGACGTTCTCCACCCCTTCTTCAACAAACCATACATATAGCATTTAATTATTTCATTAGTCATTTCACTGTAGGTACCAGAGGAATAAAAATACTGAAGATATAGCCAAATGTTTAAAAGGTCCGTCGCTGTATGCTGATCTTTAAATTCCACTCTTTTGCATGACCCATAGAAACAAACAAATGAGGACGTTACCACTTCAAAAAAGTACGAAATATTTTAAAATCCGAACCAACATAAAGCAATTTCTTAGAAGTGGTTATCATCACAAGGAATGTATTGGGCATAAAGTTTAATGGTTTTGTAAAGTAAGGTTTTGTAACCCCTTAGGTTTACCAGTTACACAAAATATACAGAATTCATTCACAATGAAGAGGATCTCACACGCTATCTGTTTAAAAAAAAGAAATTCGACGGTTTTGTTTTATGAAATACAAATAACGAAAAACTTTCCAGTATAGGGTAATTTGAAATGGATAGATTCTTCTTGAAAATGTTCATGTCGTATACCGAAATTAAATACAGGTTGTCGTTTTTTAGCTAGCTGTTCTTACACACACACACACACATACATATATACATATATTCATACATACATACTGGTTACCTATATATTAAAAAAAAGTTCTTTTATTCGTGCATCTCAAAAACGTATTTTCGATGAAATCTCGATATCGAATTTTTGGGTGGAATTTAATTTACATATGTAATACCAAAATCCCTAGAAATGAAACAACATTAATGGCATTCGAAGAAGACATTGTATTAGAAAATAGCGTTTAATAACAGGTCTCACGCTCCCAGTATCTTTGTTGTGATGTAATTTATTATCAAATTAAAGTATAAATAAAAACATGTAGAATGTCCTGGTGGATTGCGGAAAAAATAAACAAATCTTTTAAACAAATTAAGACAACAAACACAACAATGAATCCATTCAGACATGGCAGTACGTTAATGCCTTACAGAATGGACGTGAAACATGGACTGTCATTGGGAAAGATAAAAGGTTTTAAACTAAAATGAGTTTTTTTAGGTTCAGTTAGAGCATTTAAAAATTGAGGTAGTTTAACAAGAACTTAAAATACAAAATCTTTTAAATAAAGTAGAAGTTTACACAGAAAAACTGGTTAGGCATCTACAACAAATGTCATAAGAAAATACCTAAAACTTCCTACACTACAGACCAAGTGGGCGAAGATAGCTTGGATGACCCAGACAAAGATGGACTCAAAGATATAGTAAGTCGCTGGTTCAAACCCGGCGGAGGGCAATGGATTTTTTCGGGCGTAAAAAGCCTTAGCATGACTTTTTTCGGAAGGGAAGTAAAGCTAGTGGTATAGATTTACGGCACATAAAAGAACCTTAAGCCACATTAAGCCTCTGAGAAAAATGTCCGGTCTTTCATCTCCAATGCAGATGGGACGCTAAGAACCATAGTAGTTAATCAGCGTCCATAAATAAAACTCTATTTAATTTATTTCAATAGATATTGAGGAGGCAAAACTCTAATCCATGAAAGAAGAAAAGTGGAATTGTATGTCTTAACAAAAGCGCTGTGTATTCTTTTGCTGTAAGATACTGTCTGTTTACAGAGCTTGGCAGTATATGAAATTTGGCAAGAATTGAGAAGGTTTCCAGAACCAACCTTTAAAAAGTATGGTGGGATTTTTCTCTATGATAAGAAATAGAGCGATACCGACAATAAATTGGGCAATGGGTGCCAGTAGGCTCTATCTTGAAATACGTATATGGAGCAAAACCGCGATCAATTAGCTGCTTTTGCTTGGAACACACCTGCTTTAATGCCTACGGTACGTTAGCACTTTTCAGCATGCCTTCGCTCCCTACAAAACAACTGTGCTGCGTTAAAAAGAGAACGAAAAAGAGAAAACCGATAAATCGATAGGTCTCGCACCCTTGACGCGGCGCTGATTCAACACCTGTCACATATATTTCCCCACACAAGTCCTTTGGATTGGAATTTATAGTGGAGAACCCCCTTCCCTTCACTTCTCCGCCCATTTTCCCTATTCTCTCTTTTGTGAACGATCTGATTACAACAATGCTTCGACAATGCTAACAGTTCACCCGTCCCTTATGTGACTGTTCATTCGCCGTGAGCTGCTTCAGTCGAGTTACACAGAGCAGTTAAATAAAATGTGCAGGTAGTGTTTAAGATCCGCCTCATGATTGTGTCTCATGATTTTTCAAATGGGACTTCTAGTCTTAAGAAGCAAATATCGGGTACAGACAGTATACGTACTTATATCATAAAGTTAAAAAAAAGTTTTTTTTCTGTTCTAAATATACATTGTTTAGCTCTATTTGTGATATGAGTTGCTACGGGGTTAACATTAGACACCGGCACTGCTCACTCAAGTGGTCTGTTACTGAAGATGAAACAGTAATTTGTTACCTAAAATTGATAATCTAAAGAGGATTTCAACAATTATTATCCTTAGTAGTAGTAGTAGTAGTAGTAGTAGTAACAGTACTAGTAGTAGTAGTATTAGTATTTGTAGTAGTAGTAGTATTAGTATTAGTAGTAGTAGTAGTAACAGTACTAGTAGTAGTAGTAGTAGTAGTAGTAGTAGTAGTAGTAGTAGTAGTAGTAGTAGTAGTAGTAGTAGTAGTAGTAGTAGTAGTAAAGGTAGGTATCACTGAGGGGCTCCCGGAAACGGGACAGAGCACCGCACGCAGGCCAATCGGCCCTTTAATGCTTCCAACATGACCTCTGGGAGCGAAGGGTGAGAGAGGGAGGAATAGAGGACCGAAGGGCGACCAGATCCGGAAAAGACGGACGCAATCATGGACGGGGTGCCCAACGTTTCCAGATAGAACGCATCCGACGCCGCGAGGTTCCCGCCCACAAGCCACCTATCTCCAGTGTCCCCAGGGCGGAGCCCTACACTGAGGAGAGACCGAATAAGAGGTACCGCGGCGACGCCAGGGAAGAAAGCTTTACAGAGCAAAAACCACTGTCCTGCCGCAAGCCACCAAATAGCATCGCCTGGTCTTAAAACCCTGAAAGAGATGACAAGGAAGATGATGGTACAGGAAATGAGGGCAGGACAGTCGTGATAGAAGATGAACCATCCCAACATTCGCCTGAGATCGATCTCAGGATCTCTCGAATGTGGGTCACAGACGTACCCGCCTGAGCCATCCCGCTCGGTGGTGGCGGTGGTGGGGTGGTGGTATGCCCAACACGGAGTTCTAATGCAATTTTTGGTGAGCTTCGGGAATAAGGTTCCTTCCGGGGCTTTTCCCTGCAACTTTCGGGTAACTAAGTTCAGTTGTGTTCATCGGAGAAGTGTTCCACCCATTCGTCTCTGTAGATGTGAGGTATTATAATTTATTATTATTATTATTATTATTATTATTACTATTATTATCATCATCATCATCATCATCAGCATTATCATCATAAAATCCGTAGCGTTGCGGTATCTTGCTGGCTATTGTGTTAAATTACGTACCAGCATGGGCTTTTACTACCGGTGTGAGGACGTTACGGAGTGCACTTGAGTTTGAGGTCCTTGGGAACTAAGGGGCTCCTTCACTGAAGTGTAGCGGTTCGGATATGAGGCTACATGCTGACCACACGCTCCCCTAATACTCTACTCTGCTCATGATGTCTAGGCTGCGTGGATGAAGGTAGAGAATAAAGCGGCAATGCGGTACACCTTGACCCAAGAAGCTATTATGCCACGACGTTAGTCTTATTATGAAAATTACAAAAAGTTAATAGAGTTTGGAAGAATCAAAGAACGTATTATTTATTATCATCATTATCGTCACTATCATCATAATAAAGCAGAGAAATACAATTTAAAACTTTACTTAGACCTAAAGCAAGCTCTTACCTACATTTCGGATGACCGATAAAGGCAAATAACAAAACAATACACACAGATGCGGGTGAAGAACGGACCCTCCCGCTTCGACAAACTGAACTCAAATCCAACCCGGGAGTGGCAGTGAACTTTGATTTCATCGTCGATATTCAATACTGTCGGCGGTCACGAGCGAAACTGTATTTTAGATGCTAACAAATCTCAATGTGCCATTTATGGCGAAATACCATAATATGCTATCACATAGCTTTTGTGAGAGCAATCATATAGGTGCTTAATATTGCCTTATTTGTGCCATATTCCTTAGAGCTGAAAATTATCCAATTACATTTTAGTTAATTAACATATATCCGGACCCAGTGTCTTGTGAATGTCTGAATTTTAAAATCACCTGAAAGTAAGACTAAACTCCAATGTACTTAATGAAGGCGAGCTCCTTGTCAGCAGTGATACTGTGAAACATAGGTAATGGAAGGAGTGAAGAAGGAGGTTTTTAAATAAGTATACTAAAATTCCGAAGCATGGTGGACAAGAATATACATTTCAAATTAGGCTCGGATGATTTTGGCGCTGAAACGCTTCTCAGTGTGTTATTATGGTTATGAAGGTCATTGTCGAGCTGACGCTGAGAGCTACAGCTCAATGGCTGAGAATCGGCTGGAGAAAGCCAGAACCTGCATACTTGTAGAACTGGCGGTATAGATGACGAGGGAGTGTTTGTGGTGGTGAGTGATGTCTAGAGCTTGCTGATGCTTCTGTGGTTTCCACTAAGGCGGTTAGTTGCTTAGCCTGGCGTGCAAATTGCGTTGCGTTACCAGTGGCGTCTTACGTCATGCTCACTGTGGTGCCACACTAGTGACATCTAGGTGATGAACAGATCTCGTACGTGCTGTCAGAGACGGTGTCAAGGTGCTAAGCCTTTCTGCTAGTTCGATGCGCAAGTGCTCCCCGTAATAAGGGCAGGCTTTGACATCAAGGCCGTTATAATATCGAGCAGATGGCAAGTTCCAGCCTTATGAGCGCGTTGATCCCAGATGTGATAAGATGACATCCATTTCTAAACGTCGCTGTCCCTGCAGTACTTTTCAGCTCGTAGCTTGCTGGAAGGTTTTGGTTTTAAGTGTTAGCTGTCGCTCATCTAAGCACCTATTGCGCTACTGTGTTGAACTGCTGTGGTCCGCTTGCACGAAATACAGGCAAGATCGGTGGTGGTACCAAAGATGGCGCTAGAAAGCAGAAGCCTAAATGCGCTATTTGAGACGGAACAGCAGAGATGACGCTTTCTTCCTCAGATGACTACGCTGCTGCGGCCATAGCGGTTGATAACCGCTATTTCGCAGCCTTCTTTCCTGTGATGCATCGCATCTCGTTCTTGTTCTTGTCTCGTATCTCTCGCCTTTCCTCATGTGTGTGTGTGTGTGTGTGTGTGTGTGTGTGTGTGTGTGTGTGTGTGTGTGTGTGTGTGTGTGTCTGAGGATTCTACGAGTATTTTAAAATAAAACATCTGATGTGATACATTCACATTACTTTCTCTGCCCTCTATCGTTTATTGGGTATGCAAAATGTCTTCTTCTCAAGCTTATTTTTCTATCTACTACATTTTAATTCAAATAAACCTTTGAAAAAATACTACATTACACATTTCGTTATAGATGAAAGAGAACAGCGACAGTTAAATGTTTAAGAAAGGGCTCCATACATCGGCCTTAAAAGTCCATACTATTTCCATTCAAACGCGAGAAACAACCGAATGTTGGCACGACTTTAAGAGAATGACCAAGAAATTAACAATTCAAACGGATATCTCAGAAACGGCTTATGCAAAAAGAAAACTTATTTGAAATAAATTGTGTGTTTTAAAAACGTCTACATTTTTTGCGTAGTATATTTTCGTCTATCGCTTAAAGTTTACTGGTTATATAAGATTATACAAAATTCCTTATGAATGTAAAGGACTTCATAGGCCATTCCCCGAAAATTTAGGATATACATTTTATTTGTCATGTAAATATCTTTCATGTCTGTATTTTATTCAAATTAATCCTAGAACGATTTTTAGAAAATAAGCAATTTCGAACAATGTTACATGTAAAGGATAATTTGGTGTGGGGGATTTAGAAAAAGCTTTGTGTCACACCTTTGGAAGATATTGAACGAAAATACTAAGTTTGGTATTTATCCGACTTTTCGTTTTTACTTATGGTATACTATACACACACACATATACAAACATGTTTCGAAAAATGCTCTGTTTGGATCCATCAGGATTCAAAACAGGTATTTCCGGTTAATCTCTGTACCGAATTTTTTGATAGAATGCAATACTTCCCCTACTTTCTATACGTAGTAGAGAAAGTGATGCGCTAACAACCTTAAGTAACGCACAATGTACACCAGTTTGTTCAGTAAAAAATATATAATGCTTTTTATAATTACAGAGATACTGAGATTTGGAGTTGTAAAGTAGTTAATATTTTTCTTTATGTTCGTTAACGATTTACAGTCAACGGTGAATTTTCTAAGTTCTCTACCTGAGTTGCCATACAAAATTAAATATCGTGCATATTTAGTTCAGCGATTATGTTTAAAGAAATATTTTAATTTCGAGTGTTTATCTGTTAGTAACTACATCTTTGTTAGAGGAAGTTAAATATTTTTCTTTCTCACTTCACTACCACAACATTTTACGTGTATACAGCACGAATTTTCCACAGTGAGTGACTTAGCTTGGGCATTCCACTTCTTAGCGTCCACAACTTAAACATTTTAAAGCTTCTACTTTTATATTCTGATTGGCTCAAGTTTTGCTAACAGAACACTGTTGGTTTGTCTTCCATTGGTTTTCTGTTCACACATGAAATATGGACGTTACTACCGTATTTTCCACTGATTGCTGAAAACTTTCACCAAGCTTCTTAGTTATTGTTCGGCTACACCAAGATTATACCTATTGCCTACCACACTAGGGTTCTTGAGTTTATGACTCTGTTTCCTTGCACAAACTTTTCATTCCTAGCAGTTGCAGCTCCAATGTTACTAAAACTGAAAATACATTTCAGCATATCTTATACATATTTACAACAAGTATATATACATTACATAATTATTGTGATATTATTTCATTATATTATAAAAATATAATAATTTTAGGTCAGAAATTTGCCCCCTTCATTAAAAGAAAAACCTAATGTATTGTATTCAAGTAGCTTTCTCTAGTCACTGTTTTACAAATTATTCCTACAAAAGTTATTATTCTAGCTACTCCTTGTTAATACAGATACAGCTTCAATTCACATTTACACATTTTGTTGTAAGGTACAGAAAGTCAGATAGTCAGATTTTTAAAGAGCATGTCGCTATGTGATGGATTTGAAATTCCGTTCTCATTGCATGACCACCCTAAGGTAATGAATAACGACTTCCCATTTGAGGAAAGTATAATTATTTGAAAATTCAAGCTAATAAAAAGGAATATTTCAAAAACTCCACAAAAATTTATTTTACACACCTAAATTGTGTGTTTGCTTTAACAAGATCTACATTTTGCCTATTTCTTACGGTTTAGCAGTTATAAAAGGTCATCAGAATGAAGATGACTTCACAAGCTAATCCCAAAAATTTCAAGATATACATTTCATTTGTCATCAAAATATCTTAAAGGTTGTATTTTAATCAAACTCGTTAAGAGCCATTTTTGAGAAAATAAAAAATAACAATACATTTCCATGTAAAGGGTAATTTTGTTGGGAACATGTTCTTGAAAATCTTCGTGTAGCATACTCGAAAGATGTATTTAAATACCGAGATTGGTATTAACACATTTTTCGTTTTTTAATTTTGCTGTTCACAGACAGACTCCCACACATGCACACATTCACGCACACAAACAGACAAAGACCTTCTTCTAAAATGCCTTATTTGGATTCAGGAAGTCCGAAAACGTGTATTTCTGTTTTGTATCCGTCTCGCACCTGACATCTGGCTGTAGGTGAGGCGGGGTTAGGATTGTCTGATTGGTTGCCGAACGAGATGAGGTTTCCGGTATATTGCTGTATCATCAATTAATCACGTAAACGAAGCAATAACTATATTTTATTGAGAGTTAAAATGCACAGTCTTCAGGAACAATGTTCAAAGAAGGAGGATAAATTGGTACACCGACCGACGGACTCCATTGGCAACTGTCGGACAAAAGACATAGCCTCACTGGCGTCTAGGTTTATATACACTGGCTACTATGCTCTAGAAAGTTTTCTGGCTCAGTACACATAAAGTTCAATACCCAGAAGTAACCACAAGAAATGTTACATTAGACTTTTGGAGTGTTCCACCTTACCACGTTATCTCTCAAGAGATTAAAAGTGAACATTCAGGCAGTCACATACACTATTGTCAGAGGTGAAAAGGCTTTTTCTCTGCTCAAATGTTCACAAGTTAAACTGGATACTTTACACCCTAAAAGGTATTACTATATTTCAATTATAAACTATCTGTGACTCTACTACAACCTCTGGTGAAATCTCGGTATCGAATGTTTTAGTCGAATGCAATACTTTCTCTACTTATTATAGATAAGTAGTAGAGAAAGTAAAAATTGAAGACCTTTTGCGGTCAAAGAAATATCATGGGTGAAAGCTTTTGTGATTAGATGTTGGTATTTCTTTATCTCCTGTCGCTAGCCAAAAGTTCCGCTACAGTTTTTCCAAGATGAGAAGAATGCATTGCTGGTAGTGCAGGTAGAAACGCCGGTATTACTTAAACAGTGCCGAGTTCGTAAACGTAAACACATCGGGCTGGTGGATTGCCTTTCTCTTGACGGTTCAGAGAGGCGTGTAGGGTTAAGTGCTTCAGGCAGGAGGTGAGTATCAGGTATACGCGGAGGCAACTTCATGAGCAATAGGAGGAGCTAATGGCACATGAGTACATATGATTGCGGAACAAAGTACATAGCAATCACAAGATGTACAGTGCAGCTCCAGAGAGTGAAGCAGTAAGTTCCTTGCATACTAGTGAGAGCCATGCCAAAAGAACTATGTGTCTTTGAGTTGCAGGCGTACATTGACTTATTTTAAGACAATTTAGAACTATAGTTTGCCAAGTTTGGCGAAAAAGACAATGCTGGCTTCTTTACAGTTTACCGTATCGTAGTAGCATAATTCAAGTATATATTAAATTGCATCAGTTCCCAAAAGTAAAAAATAAACTTTATCACATTTCACTGCAATAAGTTCTTTTAATTATATCTATATATCCTAGGGTTTCAAACTCGGAAGAGAATATATAAAGTATTGCACATGAGCTATATAATATCTTAAATGAAAGTAATCTTCTCGCTGCATATATGAGAAAACAAGTATAATGGCTTTTAGAGGAACAAACCATATATGAGCAAAAATCTATATAAAGAATCAAATTATACAATAAGGTGATTTTAACTAGATTTAATATATTATGTCATATACTAATGAAAGATATATGCAAAATAAAATAAATAAATTCGAAGTAACGAGTGGTACAATTAAAATAACTTTTACAAATTGTAATAAAGAAACTGTGTTGAAACTTTATAGTGTTGGCTATTCCAACATTGACCTATGTGTAAGAGTTTGGTGCTGACCACCTCACAACAGATAAATATAGAGATGCCGAGAACAGATATTTGAGACATGTGGCAGGTACACACCCGTGGATAGAAAAAGAGACGAAGATATTGGAGGAGAGTTGGGATCTAGAGTCTATGTGAAATAATAATTGTACATAGACAAAATAGCATGATCATGTAAACAGAATGAATATATATATATATAAGTATGAGGTATTGTCCATAACTTTTAAATAGATCAATAAATTTAAGTGCTGACCTTTTTGATTCTCATGGGAGGTAGGAACTCTCCAGACAGCATAAGGGGCAGCTTAAGGGTGAACTTCAGAATTTTAAATGGAACCATGGTGTAAATTTGAGATATTCTGATAGCTCTTAATAAATTAAGGGACTTTTGTTTATAACATTTGTTTTCTAAAATAAAAACGAGAATCTATAGGGTATTAAAATTTTATTTAACATGCTTAATCAGTTTTATTCTCTAAGCTCATAAATATTTAAGAATCAAAAAAGCCAAGCAACTAGACAACAATGGTTATATTTATTTTCAAACAAATTATTTTTCACTGATGTTTTACATATCATGGCAAATTTCACTGTAAGGAAAGGAATACAAATATTAATGATGGTTGGTTAAGGCGATAGGGAGAAGACTTAAAATGTGGTATGTGATTTATTTAATGAGCTGAATCCAAACAAAACGTAACTCAGTCCACGGTGTCAAAAATTGTAGTATGAAGTATGAAGAATGGGGCTAAATACGGGAGACCAAAATCTGCTCCGAGTGAAGAAAATGCCATTAATTTATTATTATCTGTCCAAGAAGATCCACACACATGCACAAGGCTGGTAAAGGATTACAATTTAAGTCATGCATCTGTTTGTAATTTAACGAAATCAGTGAAATAGCATCAATATAAGATGCATTTGCAGGAGTTAAGCGGAGATGATTTCGATCAAAGAATTGAACTTTGTGAAACTGTAATGGAGCTGCCAAACCAAAGCTTAGAATTTGTAAGACACAACATATTTTCAGATGAAACCACTTGCTATCTTAATGGCACAGTCAACCGTCATAATTGCCATTGTTTTCTCCAGAAATCTCACAATGAATAGTCCAAAGGCACAATAAACATCCACAAAAAGTTAATGTATGGCCAAGTTTAGTTGGTAATAACTATTGGACCATTTTTATGGAGGGAAACTTAAATTCCGATATTTATCTTCACCTGATGCAAAACATGGTATCAACAAGATGGTGCCCCGGCACATTTTGGAAGAAATGTGACTCACTACCTGAATGCAAAGTTTCTTGGTAAATAGATTGGGAGAAGAGGACCTATTGTGTGGCTACCTAGATCTCCAGATCTCAATGCATTAGATGTGTACCGCATTTCACCAAACAATTTATTAGATATAAAACGAAATATCGGGAACGAGATGCGTCTGATTAGTCAAAATACTGTGTGAAAGGCATTAGAAAATTTGTGTGACAGAGTGGCCCATTGTTCAGCAATGAATTGTGCTCACTTTGAACATTTTTTGTGAAGTTAAGGATACCAACAAATGAGTAATTTCCAAATTTCGGTGTTTAGCTAACAAAAATATTAATAAAAGAATCAGATAAGTAAAATATTAAATAAAACAGAACAAGAATCAATGTGTCATAATTATAAAATTAAGAATTGATATTCATACACAGAATTATAAGGAGAGTACAAAAACGGAATAATAAATATGCATTGCCGCTTAAAAAAATATTATGTGCATAATATCCGGAAATATATGCTAGATAACTTCAAAATTTAACATTTTTCAACAAAACTAAAATGTTAAAAGTTATAAGCAATGTTCCTTACTGGTGTTTAAGAGCAAGTTATCCGTAAATAAGCTCAGAGAATAAAAGTGATTAGCTATGTTAAATAACATTTCAATGCCCTATAAGTTCTGAAGTTTTCATGTTAGAAAAAATGTGTTAAATAAAAGTTTCTTAATTTATTAAGCATTATCAAATATCTCAAGTTTATACCGTGGTTTTATTTCAAATTCTGAAGTTCACCCACTCATCCTACTCGGAACCCAATGGGGCATTGTCCCCTTTTGCTATCTGATGGCCCTTAGCACTTGACTTATTTGGTCAATTTAAAAGTTATTGTCAATATTCCATACTGTTGTTGACCCAGTATATATAAATATAAAGGTAGATAAATATTTTGATGGAGATGGAGTATGAGAAAAAACAATTTTGTTTTAATGATGTATTTTTATTCATTAACTTTGAGATAATTCTGCCCAATGAAATATACCATGAGGTTTATATACAGTGAGTTTAATTTAAAATAAACAACCTGGTGCAATAGATTACAATGCATTATGATGAAAAAACATTAATGCTCGATAGTTGTTTTCGAAAATAGTGAAGGTTAAAATTTTAGAAGATAAAACTTGCATAATATGATTCAAAATTAAGCCCATTAAAATTATTTGTATAAAAAACGTGTGTGTTATGTTATCTCTGGATATATATATGTGTGTATTTTGGGCCCTATTGTGTTTAAACGGTTGATTACGCCTTTTTTTACTCCTGCTACGACCAGCATAACAGAATGGACTGTGTGCTCCAAAATTTATCTTTGGTTATCCACGAATTACATTGCTACCCTTCCTCCTCCTTCCAAGGTTAAACAGCTGAGGGTTACCTCTATCAATTTCCCTGATGTAACCGTATCCGTTTTGAAGGCTGTACTATACATCTGTTAATACTGAATTGCATTATGTAAAAAAGATAAAATATTATTTACTAATCAATAAGCTCAATGACCTTTCCAGAAATTCTTTAGCTAACACTGATAACATACAAAAAAAGTCAAATGTAGATTGGCGGATTGACTTGTAGCAACTATATGCTTCGTAGAAGCCTGTGCATCTCCGGAAGTGAAAAATTTGGGAATAAGACGACTAAGGAAAGTTCAGGACATCATAGATCGCCTAGAAACTAGATCATCGTAATCATGATCATCATATTACCCACGGATAGACGGCCTAAGAAAATAATAAATTGGTCTTCAGAAGGTCGTAGGAAAAAAACACGTTTTACTTGGAGGGAGGGTAATAACACCATGAATAGTAGAGGAGTGGATGAAAATATGTAGAAAGATAGAAAACCATGGAGAATGAGATTACAAGACAACCACTAATAAAAGAGAATACGTCTGAAAAGTAAGTACATATTTTGAAAACAGCTAAATGTGAGATCATTAATGTGAACATTTCTCTATATGTCACATTCGGTCGATGTGCATCCATTCTCATTCCATATGGTCGGATCAAGAGTAACAGCAGCATCCTACCGCTGCTTTTATAACCATTCTGTGTCTTTCTTATGTGAGAGGTAAGATATAGGTATGTCCATACTTGCTAGAGGTTGCTTACAGAAGGAGTAACGCTTTGTTTATAGCTTTTGGCTGCTATTGCTAGCTACTTTCAAATAGATCATATTCTTATAAGTTTTCCACCTTTACGTGTGATTTACAGACCAGTAATAATTTCCCTTCATCATCGTCATCAGTGTCATAGTCGTCTTCCCTTTCGCTGGATAATTCAGAACTTTATTCGTAATTCGATCTATTTCAAGCCGCACTTTGAAAAATTATAATTTTATTCAACATTTTCCGCTGGCTGAATTCCAGATAAGTATATCTTACTTCTTCCTTGTGCAAGTTTCACTGCCGAAAAAAAAATCACATTCATTCGTTTGACTAAGTACATAATGCATTCAGAAACTACGCTCTTTAAATACGAATTCATTTTCGAGCTCTGCTGACCTGTCCTCCGAACTAAATGGAAAGAAGAATCAGAGCAAGAAGACTGAAAGGTATTCCCATTACGGATTATCTCCGTCTTCATCGGCTGAGTGCTGACCGTGAAAATCAATTAAAGCCCCAGGAGAAGATTCAGACACGCACCGACGACCTCGGCTGGTACGTGACCCTCTCCAGCCCCAAGACAGAAACGTGACGTCTTCATTAGATCCAATTATTATTCCGATTAAGCAAGCCCATTCCAAGATCTGGTCGTACCTTCATCAGTTCCTGCCCCAAATCTTCTCTCATTCTCTTGACTGGCTGACAGTTTCCACTCGAACAACCATCTGAGGCTATTTTCGGAAGTTTGCTTGTTACAAATCGAGGTCGGTCTTTGAAACCGCAGCTTCGATACGTTTAGAAACTGTGAAATGGCTAGCAAGCTAAGGTAATATGCCTCTTCTGTAATCAGTGAAGAAGCAATTTGTGTGTTGCTGATAGTAACTTCTGGCAAAGTATTTCAAGTTTCCAAATATAAGCCTACTTCAATGGACTGCTACTGAAGACGTTGGCCACAAGAGTCAGTGAAATGTATGGTTTAACTTCTGACCACAGCACAGCATTCCATAAGAAAATAACGCTAATAAAAATAGTGCACGTACTACTTTTTAAATATTATAAACTCGTTACAAGCACATAGTAAATGACCTAGTATATCACAGATATGTGGCTTTACTGATTCTTGGACTTTTGATGATGAAGAATTTCAAGAATGAATTACTATAAATACTAGAAGTAAATTCCAAGATTATTTGGCAAGGTATTTCGTCTTATGGCTCCAAATTATTTCTTGGAGGATATTTCTGTTGCGAACTTCAGTATAGGGGCTTGGATTGAAATAGCTGAATAAAATAAGATTATTACTTCCGTTACGATTGGGGAGATTTAGAAAAGCGATGTTCTAAAATTAAAGAATGAGACAAGTGTGGTGCATTTGGTTAACATTTTAAGCATTATTTTTAAAAACTACGTATGCAATATTTTTAAAATATAAGCTCATAGCATTTTTATAAATTTAGTAGAATTAGGCAGAAGATCAGACGATAATTTTTCCACCACTTTTTTGTTATATTTTCCTTTGGTAATTTAATTTTACTATTGTTTAACATCTTATTCTAAAGTTAAAGGTAGAACTTTGTGTTCATCTTTTTTGTCGCCATCCTAAATTCCGTTTTTCAATAATTACACGCTGGGAACGGAATAACTTATAAGGTAGTTCTTGAAAAGTTCTGAAACCACTTTTAGCATATTCGTCTCTTCTGCTAAGCCAATTCCTGTCCCAAATACTTTCCTAACTTCCGATATGATCTTTTAATCTCACTTCGAAAACCGATTTCACAAATAGCATTCCCACCGCTTCTATTCGTCTCTTATCATTCTCTCAGAACCATATCTCACCAACATATATCAGAGAGAGAGAGAGAGAGAGAGAGCCTCGACACAATTCCACCTATCTGATCTTATCTGATCTGTCATATTTTTTCCAGAAATCTTTTAATATAACGACAAGTCTTTATACGCTGCTCTCTAGGTCAACATTTAAATTCTTACTTGGTTAATGGCTGTGACCATTACATTCAAACCTTCATCGGTTATCATTTTAATTGTTTCTTGTACCATAATTTTGTTACTAATGAGCAATGCTCTCTTTTGTTGCACCTTCCTATTATTGCCATTGTTCTAGTCTTATTCATTAATATTAAATTTATATTATGTACCTTTAATTCTTAACATTATCTTATATGTTTTTCTGTGTTTCTGCCATTAAAGCTTATACTTATACTTATACTTAATAGTTATATTTTTGTATTTTTATTGATTTAATAATCTTATGAATCTCATTACATCTTTAAAAGTATAGGAGAAAATCCTTGATTACCTTTCTATTGAATATTACAATTTTTTACTTTTTCAACAAGGTACATAGTAGGGAAAAAAGCTACTGCATTCCATCTGAAGATTCAATGTCGATATTTAACTGGAAATACATGTTTTGAGGCCCCCTGAATTCAAAAAAAATATTTTTAGAAAACGGTTCTTGCGTGTGTTTCTGAGAACAGCATAACCCAAAAACGAAATGTTGGTTACATACCAAACTTGGTATTTAGGTTCAGGTCTTTGAAGGATACAAGACAAAGGTTTTCAAAAAAATACATCCACCCCAAACTACCCTAAACATGGAAAACGTTTTATGTTTTTTATTTTCTCGAAAGTGACATTAACGATTTTAATTAAAACCGTCAGTGCTTAATTTGTTTCCATGACAAATAAAATGCATATCTTGTATTTTCTGGGAATATCCTTTGAAGTATTCTTCATTCTGAATTCTTCATTGGTATCTGTAAAGTCTCTTCCCTCATCCCTCCTTCACCAGGGTTTGGATAGGAGCAAAATGGGATTTTTGGCCTACTTGTAGTGTTTTACCCCGGTTGAGGGGATCTCTCCGTTCGTCATACCATTTAATTTTGCATGGATCGCGTCAGCTCGTCATGCACAATGAATTTTATAGGAACATATAAGGGGACATATACCCAATAGTGTAGAATATTGAAATAATATAAATAACCAAAAATGTAAAATAATGTTCTACCTGGGAATGTAATTAATGTGAAAGCAAGCATGTCAGGAACAGGATAATTAATAATTACCTTACGAGCGAGCAACAGGGGTAAAGTACATATGCACGTGCATGCTAATCACACAAGGTTTTGGCAAATTCACAGAAAATAGAGAGAGAGGTCCGAGATTAGAATGAGACAGAGATAGTGGTCCAATTCCTGGAAGACAAAGGGTTTTGTAAAAACAGAAAGAGAAACAAGAGTTTTAAAGTGAAAAGGAGATAGTGGGTTTTACCAGAGAATTGAGAGAGAGAGAAAGAGGGAAGCATGACTGCTAAAATTGGAACGTTTTATTTTCGTAGCACGCTAAGTAAGTAACCAATGAGAATAATTGTTACATATAAAGGTGCAAATCCTATTGTCATAGTAGGAAGGTATAAAAAGGGGAGGAAGCCCCAAGTTACACATTCTCTGATTTTATCTCACGATGTAACACATGTGACTCAGGCAGAAGATTGTGAGCATGTATGTGAGTGGGAAAATATTGTGTGACGCAGCTAGATAGGCCCACGTAAAGAGTTCGTAATAGCGGAAAAGTTAAAATGTACAGCTCTTGTATGATTTTGTGTCAAGCAAGGGAAAGTTGCTAGCCGCCTCAATTGGCATTGTATGTTAAATAAATTAAGCTGTTTAAGGCAAAGCCAGTTTATTATTTGCCTTCACTAAAATAAAATTTTGAGAAATATCAAGTTAGCTAACTAGGATACAAATTTCTCCTCAGTTCTACAACAAGCAGCCCGGCAGAGAACTTCAAGGAACTTCGGAGATCCGAGACATCTACATAAGATAGCACGTGATACTTACCTGCGAGCACTTCACCCGCTACAAACAACTATAATATTTCCGCTTATAAACAAAAATCCCTGGGAAACCGACTTATCAAAAATGAAATCTCTCATAAAAACATTTCCATTTCGTTTAGTTTCCGAGATACAGCCGTTGCTTTTCGCATGCAGCTAAAAATATAAACAAGCTGCTCTTTTATTTCAAGGTTTGGCTGTTTTACTATTTATTATAAATTATAACACTAGGACACTGGAGGATATTTTGTGGTCATGGTTCTTTTATGGAAGCTGGAAAACTCCTAAAATCGATTTTCCTGCATTTTAATTAAGTCAATAGTACAAGTGGCGGTGAAGAATAGAATATATGAAAATGTATATTTAGTTCCTTTTACTGTTTCAAAATGAGTCAGAATTAATTTACATAATATTTTGATAGGTATAGGCATTAGGATTTAAAATAAATCTACAAATGTTATATGTGTAATAATGTCTAGTTATTTGTCATTTAAACAATTTAAGATAGATTTTATTAAGTGATTTATATCCGCAAAAAATTTGTCTAACTCTGCCAATTACTGTTCCCATAATTGGGAAGTAGTTTCAGAAATGCACCCTCTTTAAAAAGTCTTAGGGACCAAGCAATCTTCCAGGTAAGTAGTAACTAGCTATTTAGTTTTGAATTTACAGTTATAAATTTTCGTAACTTTCTGTACAATGTTCTCTGCAGTTAAATCCTGCAATAGTTTTACCTATTCAATTCCTAAAAGAAATAAAATCATATAATAATACTTATAAATATTATTACTATTATTATTACCTAACTACCAAAAACTCCCCGTGCAACACATACCTTTAATTTAACCACATGAAGCATGCCATCTAGCGCAGAGTCTTTGTATGTTGCCTCTAAATACGCCATGTAATGTTTTTGGGCAAATTACACATTTCACATTCTCTCCTTCTAAACAGCAAAAAGCCTTATCCTTCCATTCTGCACGAAACTTCCGTTTGCCGGAAAACGATGGTTGAGTACACAATGACATCATGAACTCCACCACTGAAACTGTTTACTTCCAACCACCCTCTTGCCTTTAGCTAGCATCACTGACCCGGACTGTGTGCGCTCTCAGTCACGTTACGGTGTTTAATATACGTTAAGCTGGATACCTGCTCTTTGAAAACTTTATTTCAGATGGCGAAGACCGAGGAACAGCAGTTAGCCTAACTTGAATAAGTTCTCAGTATTATTGAGGATAATAGGGTAGCACAGATAAGAGCAGTAACAGTGAATAAGTCATTTGCCAGCGTTTCTTTCTCCACATTGTCTTCGGAGTCTAAGGTCTTAGTGAAATTGAGAAGCCCAGAGAAGCATTTTATACCTAGTGACAATAAACTCGTGATCAGGATCGGCTTCGTATTCTGTATACGAATATAGGCAGTTTACCTGAAATGCAGATCTTCACAACTACGTTAAGAGGTACTTCCCTAGGTAGGTAGCCCTAACTTTCTGAGAGATCCTCAACCAGCTTCTTGCTTCCTTTCCTAACTAGACATGCGGCTACACTAAGGGATCTTACAAAATAGTTACCTTCATGTTACAATATATAATAAAAACTGAATATGGTAGAATCAGACTTAAAACTTCGATCCCATAGCCGGGATTTGAATCACGGACCTTCGGCTTTCGGTGCCATTACTCTAACCGAGCTACCATGGCAAAATGCCAGTACGACATTAAAGTCCCAAATGACTCACATTTTTCTTGCTAAACCACAATTCGTTCTCAAATTCATGTTGAGATAACATAGCCCAATGGTGACTTACAATCCCAAAACGTTCCACTGGCATGAGCAATGGTACGAAATTGGAAGATCCATGGTCCAAATCCCGGTATGATATTCAGTGTTTCAGTCTGCTTCTACCTTTATAATCTTAGCTTACACACGTATATGTGAAAGAATAGTTAATTATCAAAAACTAAATAAGTTTATGAGCAAAATGTTACTATGATGTTTACAGTGTGAAACATTCTCAAAATGTTATTCAAGAAAGACATGTTTAACTGTCATATTCTACTTGACAATCATTTCAGAAACCCAAAAAGCTTTAGTAAATGGTTAAACTGCACGAATTCACTGTGATTTAAAATCTTAAGTGCTTTCAAAGATGAAAAGTCTACTAATGTTGAATGAGACAACGCAGATCACCATTCATCTTATTCACGGAGGTGAATTAGGAAGTAAGTTATGCAACTAAGGTCATCTGTCTGAAATGCACAAATGGACCTATAGATTATTGAAAAACTTTAGCGTATTTCCCCACAATTTAAGCAAAATTAGTTAAGTAATATGAAAAAAGGCATCCATTTATATTCAGACAACTAAGGATTCACTTTAAATCCCAGTATTGTGAGTACAAAAGAAGCAACAAAAAACGGCTCGTAATCATTCTTAGCAGAGAAAAAATTTGTGAAAATATGAAATTATTTACCTATTGGGGAAAACTTCAATGAAGTTTAACTTTCTCGTGGTATGCTTGTAGTGGTAGTATGGTATGTTACGTGTAATGGTACGGCAGGAGGCGCTTGCATTGGTGGTGATGGAGGTGGTGGTGGTGGTAATTGTATAGTATTGCCTGTTTGGTGGAAACCTTTGTATGTGTTTGTACGTTTGTCCTTCATTCTTAAAGACATTTGTATAATTAGTAAACCGTAAGAAATTAAATTAGAATTGAATTTTGTTTATGGACGCTCTTTAACTGCTGTAGTCCCATTCTATATTGGGTGTAAGGAATGGAAATTTTGCTCAGGGTAGTAGTAAAATATAACGGTAAAGATACGAACAAACAGAAGGGCCCCCGAAACGGGGCAGAGCACCGCATGCAAGCCACAGTCGGTCCCTTGTGCTTCTACCAGTGACCTTCGGAAGGGAGGGTTGAGGGGAAAGACACGAAGGGCAACCAGATCCGGATGACAACGGAACAAGAACAGATGGGTCCCTAATGTTTCCAGATTGAATACATCCGACGCCGCACGGTCCTATACAAAAGAAACCAACCTCCAAGCGTCCCCGGGGCGGAACCCAGTCTGAGGAGAGATCTAACTGAACAGTTCCCGCAGCAACGCCAGGGAAGAAAACTCTACAGTATGCAAGCCACCACCCAGCCGCAACCCACCGAACACCGTCGCCTGGTCCTACAACTATGAAACAGATGACAAGACAGATGATGGGTACAGGAAATGAGAGGGAGGAGAGCCGTGATAGAAGGTGAACCATTCCAACATTTCCTTAACGATCAGGGAAAACTACAAAAAAGCTCATTGTCAGAATGAGCGGTTGCCGGGGATTGAACCCGGGGGCGGTTCAGTAGTAGTAGTAGTAGTAGTAGTAGTAGTAGTAGTAGTAGTAGTAGTAGTAGTAGTAGTAATAGTAGCAATAATATTGGTAATAGTAGTAGTAATGGTGGTAGTAGTAGAGTAGTAATAGTAGTAGTTATTCATTATTTTTAATCAAATATAAACGATCTAGGGAAGTATTTTCTAAGTAAATTGAACTTCATTTGTAGGTTAACGAACCAGCTTGCAAGATGACTTAGAAGTAGGGAACCTTTCTCAGCTAAAAACATCTTGCATGAAGCGCAAGTGCATTACGCTACAAGCTGTTTGTAGATTGCATAATATTTCGAGGATGGAGTACTTCGACAAATGTGCTGTAGCTTCCCCAACTCCAAGCTTAGATATGGTGCTTCTTCACCTCGTACTTTTATATCGTGACACACTCTGAAATGCATGAACTGCTTCATCTCATCAACCCAAGTACATTTCCCAGCTGAATTTGTTGCCAGTAAAGAACTCGAGATCACAAATATGTAGTAGGGTTTAATTCAAAGGTATTTTACTGCACTAAGGACAGCATATAAATAACTGAATGCATCTGAATTACATTCGTCATTGTCGTTACGTTCCAGAATTGGGCGTTTACCTCTGCTGAATTTAGAGAACTAAAATAAAAGCCTGAATGTTCCTTAAAATTGAAGCTTTAAGTCCTAGCTTTGGCTAAAACTGTAGCCTTAAGTATGTAGAAAATGACAGTTGTAAGTCTCCCGTTGGGTTATATTCTGTTTCTTTCTCAAGGCACGATATCCTTAGGGAGACAAGGCACACCGTACGACCGCCGTCTACCCTGCCTCTGTCCACACGGGTTTTCATGAGCAGAGGGCATTATTGGTGTGGTCAGCGCCCTTCCCCTTCAATCAGGTTGTTCATGCGCGTTTTCCGAGACCAAGAGCTGCTGCTTTTCGGTGAAATAGCTCCTCCGCTTGTCCCAAAGGATTTCAGAGGTCAAGTGCACTACATACCAGACTTCCTTGTATTTGGATGTAACCCCGGCTACATACTCTTTAGGCAGACGTGACCGTTTCATCACGGAGAACTGAATATTCATTCCTTTAATATAGAACTTCATTAATAACAATGAATTACGTATTTTAATGCGCCTTTAAATATTTTATGTACTGCATAGGAGTAAGAATAGGACTAGGTGCGGAGAGGGACTTAGAACCTCGACCTACAAGATCTTTTGTGCCTATATCCTGATGGGGAGACCCGGGAGGGAGGGGAGAGGTGAGAAGAGACAGAGCGGCCGGACCAGGCGTCACGGCAGGGCAGAGGGAAGGGTCCCTACCATTTATAGATTGGTGCAACGGCTCCCCTCCCCCTGCAGGCTTGTACATCCCCCTGGGGGACGGGACTCGGAGAACGTCCACATTCCGTTGGACAAAGGGTTTGGTCATGGAAATGAAGACGTTGCTAGAAGATATAATAAATTCGTAAGTGCTTAGAAATCCAGGACCATCGCGTTGCAGTTCTTAATTGTAACACACAACTTTTGTTCGACATGCTATATTTAGGTAAAGTACAGTGAGTTCCACTCCAAAAGTAAGCAGATAAGTGCGTATATTCGTAGTGTAGTGGGAGCAGAGCACCCTTTTCTTTCCTTAACCCCTCAAATACCTTATTCGTTTTGTTAGTTTGAGTGAAAATAGCATATGCATTCTATTTGCGTAATGAAAGAAAGCAAATTGCAGATAACCTTTTGCTTTCATTCGTTATTTTCTTTTATACAATTTTTAGTTTATCATACGCAAGAATCTGGTTCAGCAATTTTCCTAATGTGTGTTAATTATATATTGGCTATGTCAAATTTAGGTGCTCGCTATTTTTACAAATCTTTGAAATAAGGAAATTTTCGGAAGGAAGCATATGCTTATATTTTATGTATTTTAGAATTCAGCAAAATTAATTAATTACTTCAAAAATATTTATCTTAAATATGAAAAGAAAATACGAGTCTAATAACCTGTATCAGTTTTCTGGTTAACAAGAGAATATTTTTCTAACATGTCTCATTTAGTGTGCTGAAAATTTTAGTTTTGAAAAGGTTTAAATATTAAGGGAATTATTAATTTACGGCTGATGTTAATTCTCAAATATCCGCATTATAATTTCCTCCCCCCCCAAAAAAAACTCAAATAACTATCTAATTTCCCTCCAAAGATTCATTTTAGTAAAAGTTTACCTGATTTTCAGAATTTCTGCTAAAATATAAGTATATATTTTAAATACACAAAGAGTCCGAGTCACGTTTGAACCGAGAGAGCAGACGGAAGGAAGCCGGTAGAGTAAACAATGGTACTCTGGTTGTGTAATTTTCCTTCAATGCTGCGCGAGGTTATATATTTCCAGTCAATGTTTAGTAGAGGTTAGTGTTAGCAATAGTACACGTTTTACTTTTAAAATGCATATACCTTATATGTATTATATTAATTATTTAGGTAATTGAAATGCACGCTGAAAAATTTACTCTACAACAACGAATGCAGCCGGCCCTTGTAGCCATGGTCGCTGGAGCTTCGGCGCTCCGCCAAGCGGAGGGCCACGGGTTCGAGTCTCGCCACGGGCATGGGTGTTTGTGTGTGTGTGTGTGTGTTGCATGTGTAAATGCAGTAATAAGTGCTAAAGTAAACAGTAAAACACATCACTCATAAACTGGGTAAACAAGGGAACTTAAAAAACTCTGATGTGTTACACTCACATGGCTTTCTCTACTGTACAATCTAATTTTACAAACGCTTATTCTCCATATGCTTCATGTTAATCGAGATATCGAGATGTCAATCTTATTGGTAATATATGGTAGCTTTTAAGCGATAGTCAAATATTTTAACGCTGGTTGCTATGTGGCGCATTCCATTCTCTTTGCATGTCCAGGACATAAAAAAATGAATAACGAATTCCCATTTGAGAAAAAGTATTGGAAAATTTAAGGAAATAACAAGCAATATCTCGAAAACGGTTCACTCAACAAAAGAAATGTATATGACATAAGTTGTGTATTTTAACGCGATCTACATTTTTTGTGCAGTAAAATTTTGTCTATCTCTTATGGTTTACCAGTTATGCAAAAGTCGTTCACAATGAAGAATACTTTTGGAGACATTCCCAGAAAATTCAAGATATACATTTTATTTGTCGTAAAAATATCTTAAACATATGATATTTTCATCAAAATCGTTAGAGCCATTTTTGAGAAAATTAAAATTTTCGAAAAATCTTCCATGTAAAGGGTAGTCTGGGGTGGGGAGATTTTCTTGAAAACCTTTGTGTCGCATCGCTGGAAGATACTGAACCTAAATACCAAGTTTGGTGTTTATCCGACTGTTCGTTTTTGAGTTATGCTGTTCACAGACACACAGACACACACACACAGACACACACACACACACACACACACACACACACACACAGACACACACACGGACATGTTTCCAAAAATGCTTTTTTTGGATTCAGAAGGTCTCAAAACATGTATTTCCGGTGAAATCTCGGTATCGAATTTTTGGGTGGAATGCAATACTTCCCCTACTTACTATACGTAGTAGAGAAAGTAAAAAAATATGTATGTGCGATACTTAAATCAAAACAGATTTATGCCAACAAGCGTGTAGGCAATTTATAGACTATAGAAATAATCTACAGATTGTAGACGAACTGAAAGACAATAAAATAAAGAATATAATAATAATAATAATAATAATAATAATAATAATAATAATAATAATAGCAGCAAATTAGGGATTACAAAGGAAGAATGTACATACTGAGGCTTTCACGGCCGGCGTCATAACTAATAAATGAATTACAACTATCCGGGCTTGTAGGCCTTGGTCTAGAAGACATCGTGGATAACAACGTTTCGCTAAGTACAGCGCTTGGCATCTTCAGGGTGAAGTGATTCAGTGTCTGCGGTGGTCGTAGTCTGAAATGACTTTGACGTCTCTGACTTTACGAAAGAATAACATTTTATAGCAAGCAGCAGGCTTATAAAAAAAAACGGACGAACCATTATGAAAACTCCAGTCAGAAAAATCCTCCACTTCACGGGGCTTACCAAGCCATTCGGAGAATTCACCAAACAGAGATGTGTCCCTTAGCACTGGCAGAAACGAACTCATCGACGTCACAGGCCATCGACCCAAGCTCCAGAAATAATCGCTCCGCCAACTATAATAGAAATAACACGGAAAAACAATAACGCCGACATTAAGTGAAATTATTTGGAATGCGTTTAACAACTCATGTGCGATCAGCACAACTTTCAAAATGCAATAGGGCATTTGAACCATGGATCTTTGCGTTTCTTCTCTTGACATGCCCGAACCAGCATCAAGCTTTCTCAACTGATTTAATGTTTGCCTGCATAAAGCTAATGTGAAAGAGGAATACCTCCGTTGTTGTAGTTTCAAAAAATATCAGAATTTTTAAATGATAAAATACAGCATGCTTCATAGGTACTAAATCAAGCTTAAGTGAACAAATGCTGTATTTAGTCTTATGGAAACGATTTGTGCCTACTATATATTTTGCCTTAGAAAATTATACCATTCAACTCAAAAACTTAATATTTGATATTTCAAGGGAAATGCACATGTTTGAAGTCTCCTCAGTAGAAGAAAAGAAGCAGATAAAGAGAAAGAGCGCTGCGTGTGTGGGGGGGGGTCATGATAACTCAAAAATAAATTTCTGATATATCTATATAAAATTAGTTCTCATTTCTTTTCGTAACGAGATGATTATTACAGATTTCCTCCAGTACTAGGCTAAATATGAAACTTTCGATTTTATTTTGTATTCTGCCAGCATTACTACAATTATGTTTTATTAAAATACCATTTCTTTGAGATATTAAGAGACCTGAACTTAATATCTTCCGTCTTCTGTAAATAGACTGCTGAATTTCTCTTTTTTGTGCAAATTTCATGCTTCTGAGAAATAAAGACTTGAGGAGACTAAACCCATTTTATAAGAAACATTTAAAGGGATTAAAATGCATAATTTATGTCAACAGCTCTTTATCTAGCCTTATCTGTTTTCACAATATTAGATATTTTTCCTAGCATGAGGAAGTTTCGATGGAGCGCCAGCTATGTAATACATTTAAAATATATGTTTCTTCTTTTTATTACAAATAAAATATTGTATAATGATATAAATAAATGAATGTCATTTCCACAACTTGCAACTCAACTCGTATTGCCTAACGTTTCCAGACAAGTGGTAGAGTGGTTATGTTAGAAAGCAATTTACTATACGAATAATATGGTAAGATAATAATGGGTTAAGAAATTCCTTTGATTGTTAAGGTCTTTTAAATAAATAGAGACTGTACATTGTTGAGTTTATAAGTACGTATTTAAACCTATTATCAGCTACTTCCGTGGTTTTTTGGATGCTTAACAACGCAGAGACAATACTTCAACCTTTTTCAAACGAGAAGACATATTTATCTTAAACGTACTAGTTGGCCACGATATGAATGCGCTTGGAGAAGTGCGCCACTTGTTTTTGTTAACAATCAAAGCTAGGAATCAGAGAGGAGAGAGGGGCAAACCGATAGGGAAATATAGAGTCGCACAATGTAAATAGTACATTTGCAGACCTCGTTAGCAACTCGGAACTACAGATGTTTTCTTTGCCTGACTGTCCTCCCGATGCCCTTCCCACTTGTTCCGTAACCGTTTACTTCCTTTTCCCACCAAATGCATTCCTATCCTGACCGACTATACGATAATACGGATTATCAAGAACTCGTGTTGAGTTTTCTGTTATAGAATAGGTGTTGTATATAAATAGTAAAGAGACTTTATAATTTACTTCTTTAGCTATTTATTCCAAATGGCAATGGGTTTTATTTGTTTAAAAACTGACGCAGTAATTTGTATCACAAATTATGTAAATGTCAAGAGTGATTATAGTGTGAATATGCATTATTGTGTGACATTGATTTGAGATGTTTGATGATTGTAAGCATTGTCGAGAAGTGGGTTTATACGGCCTTACTGAAACTGACAATAATAGCGTGCAATAATGTAGCGAGGGGGTGAGCTGTTTATCATTATTAGAGACGAGCAAATGACGTAATATTGGCGCGTTTTTCTTAGAATTTGCTGGAACATTTTCCCTAGAGCATATGTTTTCGTAATTTTCATTGGATATAAAAATAGACGCTAATGTTGGCGCGTTTTATTAACCAATAGCAGCTCGGTTATAATCTTTAGGCATATCGGGGTGTAGGAGTATAAAAAGGGCTAGGTCAGAGTCAAATTCGTTCAGTCCATCGGAAACATTTGTGCATTACACGTCGTCTTCAGTCCATCGGAAACATTTGTGCATTACACGTCGTCTTCAGTCCATCGGAAACATTTGTACATTGCACGTCGCTGAGTTCAACAGAAAAAGTTATGGTGAATACATAGCATAGTTTATCGATTTGCAGTGTACGCGTAGCACAGTTATAAAAAAATCTCAAGTGTCGTAAAGTTAATTACATAAAAAGTTGAAGTACGCGAATTAATAATGTGCAGTAGATGGGTTATTATAACAGTTTCAGTTTGGCGAGTGTCAAGATTAATATGTGAAAGTGCATAATGTGTTACGACAATAACAGTGTAAAACAAATTCTTCATCAGTGTTATCTTTGGATAAAAAACTCCTTTCCGTTTACACACCTGTATAAGATAAGTGCTCTACCATAAAGATCATAGCTAGCCGGAGGACAGTAAACCCAAAAATTAAAAACAATAACAGGCGCTCAGTAAAAGCTAACACGAAGTGACCGCGACCAATTGTCTTTCATACGTGCGGCAAATAAACAGTAGCATTCTTTCAAACTTAACAAAAAAAAAAACCGTCGCAAATTTGGCTCCCAAACGTGGGGCTCAATAAATAAATAAACATAAAACCGTCGCATAAATGGCTCCCAAACGTGGGGCAAAACACAAGTAAACACAAATACATTAATATTGTCGCAAAATGGCTACCACAACGTGGGGCTAACAAACAAACCATAATGTTACTTCATAAAACCTTCTTTAAGGTTGGGACGGCAAAGTTGTTTATACCTGGAAAAACACAGTGCGTTTGGAACACAGCTCCAGTTATCTTTTGGGGTAGTTGCGAAACTGGTAATTTGTACCACTTTCCAATGGTGTTTTGTTGTGTCGCTTGAGTGTGATAAGATTGACCATACTGTTTACAGTCAGGAGAGTAAAATCGGGACATCCTGCAACATATAAAGGTGCTACAAAGACTGACCTGCGTATAGATCGTATTTTAACTACAAAACGAGATAACGTGTGCATTGTATGTGAAAAGTTCAAACAAAGTAATCGTGGCGACAAGTGTAAAGTGTGAATAAGTGACATTTTCTGCACCAATAGAAAATATAAAGTTGTGATGTCTAGATATAGCGTATATTTAGAGACCAAATGATGCTGTCAAGTTGCTGTTCACACACACACACACACACACACACACACACACACACACACACACACACACACACACACACACACTCACAGAGATAGACACACTGTCAGACACACACACATACACCATTCTTTCTAAAAAAAAAGTTTTCTTTTTACTTTCTCTACTACGTACACTAAATAGGGGAAGTATTGCACCCAACACAAAAATTTATTATCGAGATTTCACCGCAAATACATGTTTTGAAGTCCACTGAATCCAAAATAAGAATTTTTAGAAAAATGTCCTGTGCCTCTGTGTGCCTGTGAACAGCATAACTCAAAAACGAAAAGTCGGATAAACACCAAACTTGGTATTTAATTTCAGTTTCTTTCACAGATACGACACGAAGATTTTCAAGAAAATTCTCCCACCCTAAATTACCCTCTACAGGTAAGATTTTTGGAAATGTTTGATTTTCTAACAAATGCCTGTAACAAGTTTGATTAAAACGTATTAAACATAATTGCATGGAAAATAAAATGTATATCTTGAATTTCGGAGAATAACGGTTTGAAATCCTCTTCATTCGGAAGAAATTTTGTATAATCTTGTATAACTGCTAAACGTTAACCGATAGACGAAAACGTACTGTACAAGAAATGTAGATCTCTTCAAAACACACAATTTATTTCCAATAACCTTTCTGTGTCAGCTCCCATTTTCGAGATATCCGTTATCAATGCTTCGAATTGTTGAATACTTAGCCACTATTTGAAAGTCCTGTCGATTTTCAGTTGTTTCTCGCAATCATAGAAAGAGTATGGAGTTTTAAGTCGAGGGTGTAGCGCCTAGTTCTGAAACATTTGACTATCACTATTGCATTTGTATCTGTAACAAATTGTGATGTAGCTATTACGGAAAGGTTTATGTCGATTAAAATAAAGTAGATAGGAAAATAAATTTTCGTCAGAATAATTTGTATATAGAGACAGTTATGTGATTGTAACACATCAGATTTTTTATTTCGTATATCATATCATGTACCTAGTAGGTAGAGAATGAACAGCATTCCGCCAAACTTCCGTTGAAATTTCACCAGAAATAAATGTTTTGACACCCCCAAATAAAAACAAAGCAGTTTTAGATAAAGATCCGCGTGTATGTCTGTGTATGTGTATGTATGTGGTGTGTACAGTATAACTCAAAAAATCAACGTCGGATAAATGCCAAACTTGGTAGTTTATTCAATATCTTTCACAGGAAGAAAGTGTGAAGATTCAAGAAAGTTCTCCCAATTTAAACTTTCATTGATAATTTGTCGATGTTTGATTTTCTAAAAAATAGCTCCAATGATTTTAATTAAAAGAACATATTTAAGATGAAAAATAAAATCTATATCTTGAATTTTCTGGTAACATCTGTGAAGTCATTTTCATTCGGAAGCAATGTTGTGTAATTTTGTATAACTAGTAGGCGTGTAAGAGATAGACAAAGAGGTACTAACACGGCATGCAGATCTCTTTAAAGCACACAATTTACATCAAACAACTGTTTTGTGGCATCAACCATTTCCGAGATATCCGTTGTTATTGGCTTGACTTCTCCAATGCCTTTGTGATTTTCTTAAAGTGCTGTCGCTGTTCTCGTTTTTCTGATGATTTCACGAAAAGAGCGGGGAATTTAAAGGCCGGCATAAGGCACTAACTTTCAAGCATCCGATTATCTATTGGATTTTCTCTATCCCCTTGTATCTAAAACGAAATATATGGTAATGAATGTATTTTACAAAGTTTTATCTCTATTAACATGAAGTAGATAAAAGTAAGCTTTCGTAACAATAGTTTGTCGAAGGTATGAATGAATAAAATAGTAATGGGCAGAGAATATCATGTAAATGTAACAAATTAAATGTTTACAGTTCAATGAGACACCTCATTCCTTAGGCGCCTAGATTGCTACTTTACGCCCCACTCCATAACAATAAATTTAATGCATCAGAGGGTGTTTTATAAAGAAAAAATGGCATTTTGAAGTACTTCTGCTTATGAAGGTCTTTTCGCGTCAATAAAAATAAAGCTAGCCGGACGGAAGAAATCGACATACTAATTAATGATGGGAGAATGACAACCTAAAATCTCACATTCATACTCCCAATCTCTGTGCAAGATAAGGAAAAGTAATTAACAAATATGGGAATGAGAACGGCTAAGAAGCCAAGACGCTAAGAACATTGAGGCAGTATTTTTAACACTTAAATGATTTCAGTCTAATTATATAATATATAAATTCAATAACAGCCCGGCTTAAAGCAATATGTGTATGCAACAATATATAAAAAGTTTATATTATTGTATACATGTTCAATAATGTTAATTGGATGTATTACGTAATTTAGTAATGTAGGAGCTGTGAGAATAATAGGTTAAAAGTTGCTAACAATGAGCTAACGTTGAGGCAATAATGAATTTCACAGTTTAAATGCTACTAGTCATTATTCGAGCAACAATAATGTAAATTTTGAGACAGTTTAATAAATAGCCAATCAACAACCAGAAAAAAGCTTAAGTTAAATAAAAGTATTCTATTGGATTGAATAGGTAATCAGAGACTTGAAATACAGAAATTTACAAATTTAGGCGGAAGAAATCAAGTCAGTTGCCTGTAGACAGTGCTCATAACTGGACGCGTTGCTAGCGGACAATGTTACTAATCAGACGCGAGATGCGGCCTCGAGAAATTTAATACGTATTCGTGTGAGACAAAAATAGTTCACGTGTTAAAAAGTGCAAGTAATTAATAAAAGAATCTCACAGATCTCTATATCAGTGAAGTGTTATGTAAATTGTGTCAAGAATTAATAAAAAGGAGTGAAGCAAAATTATAATCTGTGTAAGCCTACATTCTTCAGTCGCACCACAAACCTTGTTAAGAAATTCATGTCTCTAAAAATAAATATTGACGTAGCCGAGGCAAACATAAATATTTAAAGAAACAGTCGAAATTACAAAGTTAATATTTTTTAAACATTTGGGGCAAAGGCCACCGGAAAGTACATTTGGGGCGAAGGCTATCGGAAACCGGATACCATACGTGGTTACAACTACTTCAAGATCGGCTCCCCAACAGTTGAAATACAATACAACATCTACTTAAAATTGGCTTTCCATACGTGAAGCATAAAGCTATCTTCAAAATGGCTCCCTAAACGTGGGGAAAACAACAATACAACAAAAAACAACCGTCTTCAACATATAGCACAGGTAATGCGTTTAATCATGACATTTCAAGAATACTGTCATTTTTACACTCTCTACTCTATGCGTTTGTGTGTGTATGTAAATAGCATGACAGAAAAATCGGATAAATATTAAACTTAATATTTAAGATACTTTACTCCACTCTTTGAAAATACAAATTTCTTACTTTTTATTTTCTCTAAACACTGTGATATTTTTATATTCAACATATGTATTGAATTTTTCTGAATAGCTGTGTAGAACTCTTCCTTTACTTTTGTATATCTGGAAAGCCAAAAATAATAGCGAATTGACAGTACAGACAGCAAATTAACAGTACAGGTTAATTGTCAGTGTGGGCTCAATGAAATAATTGCAATTTGTGTTAAATACAACTATGTAAGCGTCAAAGACATTTCTGTAGTTACTGAAAAGGAAATTTCGAGATGTTTCCGCTTAAATCTCAAGGAAAACCAACATTATTTAATTGATTGATGTCAGACGCCGTATCTCAGCTGTCAAGTTAAAAAAGCATTTGAAATATAAACATTGGAATGTCTTTGAGAACTTGCACTGCGCTACTAGCGCCCAGGACATATACAACCCAACGTACGCCAATGACGTAGATATGAATAGCCTTGTACTTTCGGGACGGCAGTATTCTAGTCACAGCCTTCATGAACGACCATGGGAGCTTTCTACAGGAGCAATCGCAAAAGTTTTGGCAAATGTATTCTAAACTTTGTTAGATGAAATACACCAAAAGACACTGTATGAAATAGTAGAAGCAGTGGTAAAATGGCTGCCAAGCTAATCATTTGCGGATGCAAATGTATAGTAAATAGGGGAAGTATTCCATTCCACCCAAAATTTCGATGCCGAGATTTCACCGGAAATACGTTTTTTGAGGCGCCCTGAATCCAAAAAAGGCACTTTTAGAAAAAGGTCACAATGTGTGTGTGAACAGCATAACTTAAAAACGAAAAGTAAGATAAATGCCAAACTTGGTATTTAGGCTCAGCATCTTTCAAAGATGCAACACGAATATTTTAAAAAAATCCCTCACCCTTTACATGGAACGTTTATCCAAAATTTTGTTTTCTCAAAAATAGGTCTAACGATTTTATTAAAATATAATACATTTAAGATATTTTCATGATAAATAAAATGTATATCTCGAATTTTCTGGGACATTCCTCCAAAAAAATTTAGGGAATGTCCCTAAAAGTTCCTCTTCTTTCTGAATGGCTTTTGCACAATTGGTAAACCGTAATAGATAGACAAATTTTTCCACACAAAAAATGTAGAGGACTTTAAAAATACACAATTTATCTCATATACATTTTTTTGTGTGGAGTGAACCATTTCCAAGATATTCCTTGTTATTTGTTTGAATTTTCCAATACTTATACTTTTTCTCACGTGGTAATTCGTTATTCGTTTTCTTATGTCCTGGAAATGCAAAGAGAATAGAATGCTCCACATAGCAACCAGATCTTAAAATATTTGACTATCGCTTAAAGCCTATCATATTCCCTTTGCACCTACAAGAAAATTGGCATAAAATAATTTCTGCAAATGTTTATCTCGATTAACATGAAGTAGATAGACAATAAGCGTTTGTACAAGTAGAAATTATTTGGAAGAGTGTTTAGGAAAATTCGTACTAAGTGCGAAAAGCAAGCACAGTAATATACAGCATTAGTCTTAAACATACACTATGTGATCAAAAGTATCCGGAAAACCCCACAAACATACGTTTTTCGTCTTAGGTGCATTGTGCTGCCACCTACTGCCTGGTACTCATTATCGGCGACCTCAGTAGTCATCAGACATCGTGAAACAGCAGAATGGGACGCTCCGTGGAACTCACGGACTTCGAACGTGGTCAAGTGATTGGGTGTCACTTGTGTCAGAAGTCTGTACGTGAGATTTTCACACTACTAAACATCCCTAGGTCCACTGTTTCTGATGTGATAGTGAAGTGGAAACGTGAAGGGACATATACAGCACAAAAGTGTACAGGCCAACTTCGTCTGTTGACTGACAGAGACCGCCGACATTTGAAGAGGGTCGTAAAGAGTAATAGACAAACATCCAAACTGCATCAGAATCCACTCCAAGTACTATGACGGACGTGAGGTGAGAAATCTTGGATTCCATGGTCGAGCGGCTGCTCATAAGCCACACATCACGCAGGAAAATGCCAAACGACGCCTCGCTTGATGTAAGGAGTCAACATTAAACGATTGGACAGTAACAAAACGTTGTGTGGAGTGACGAATCACGGTGCATAATGTGGCGATCCGATGGCAGGGTGTGGTATGGCGAATGCCCTGTGAACGTCATCTGCCAGCGTGTGTAGTGCCAACAGTGAAATTCGGAGGTGGTGTTGTTATGGTGTGGTGGTGTTTTTCCTGGAGGGGGCTTGCACCCCTTGTTGTTTTGCGGGTAACGATTACAGCGCAGACCTACATTGATATTTTAAGCACCTTCTTGCTTCCCACTGTTGAAGAGCAATTCGGGGATGGCAATTGCATCTTTCAACACGATCGAGCACTTGTTCATACTGCACGGGTTTGGCGGAGTGGTTACACGACAATAATATCCCTGTAATGGACTGGCCTGCACAGAGTCCTCACTTGAATGCTATAGAACACCTTTGGGATGTTTTGGAACGCCGACTTCGTGTCAGGCCTCACCGACCTACATCGATACCTCTCCTCAGTTCCGCACCCCGTGAAGAATGGGGTGCCATTCCCCAAGAAATCTTCCAGCACCTGATTCAATGTATGCCTGCGAGAGTGAACGCTTTCATCAAGGCTAAGGGTGGGCCAACACCATATTGACTTCCGGCATTACCGATGGAGGCCGCCACAAACTTGTACGTCATTTTCAGCCAGGTGTCCGGATACTTTTGATCACGTAGTGTACATAGCGTTATTTATAATAAGTTGAGCTCTCCAAAATACTACTTCATGTTACAGTACGCAAAGCAAGCGTTATTGGGTGCTTGTCACGAAATACCGAATATAATTCTGTAACAATAAATGTTTCCCATATTTAATATACATTGTTACTTTCTTTGTACCTATATTACAGACCTGTAGCTCTATGCTATCCATTCTGATTTATTATAGTCAATCTGTCTATTTAGTTGAATAGACTAATGAATGCTAATGGTTCTCAGTTTATATCGCGCGTTGTAGTTTAATGAGTCTAAACCACACGTCGTAGTTTTCTCCCTCCGCTATATTGCGCTTAAATTACTCTCGGAGAAATGAACATGAAGGCTACATATATGCTAAGCGCCAGTTTTGCTGAACAACTCATAAGTGAAAGCAATGAATGGGTGTCCCAAGAGTTTTTTTTTAAAGAGGTTTCACTAAACGTGCAAAAGTTTCTTAAGGACTTAAGTAACGCGGTACCCTTATGAGTGCTCGAATACTTTAAGCACTACAATGTTGAAACATTATGCTCGTTGTTTTGTTGCTCATTAGCTCGTCAAAGAGTTTGCCGTATAAGACTTACTTTTTAGATTGTCACTTATTCTCCGTTATATATCTTAGCACCTATAACACTGTACTGACCGATTTCTGGGAATACTTACCGTGCTTAACACAGAGTACATATAAAAATAAAATTTTGTTAAATAATTTTATAACTGTTAAGAAAATAAATAGCCATTGGTAGAGAAAGGCATGCGATTATGACTTATCAATTTTTGCCAGTATTGAATGTTGAATAAAGTATTCTTACTCAAATCAAAGAGCCTGGGAGATTAAAGCTGACTACGTCTCTCGACTAGTGGCTAACGTTTGGAAGATGGAAAATTTCTTCAGCTAGGACTATTCCCTATCCTTCCTAGAATCTGGAAGCATGAATGATAATTTATATATTTGTATAAGTGTATGTGTGTGCTTGTGCATATAATGCAACGCTTAAAAGAAAATCAATTGTTACCAATGAACAATTCCTCCAAATTTAAAGCCTCCAGTATAACTTAGGATATTAAGTATTGCATACAACTGTGAGGAAAATTAAAGAATTACTACGTTTTCCATCCAAAAGGTTCTAGCTAATATCTAAGCAAAATCTTCATATTTCTTGCGCAATCAAAATTCTTCTCTAGTGGAATTTATAATACTTAAGTGAGAATGAAGCAAAGAGACGCCGCAGACCATAAAGAGAAAACTTAATGGCATGTAGTTTCCGCTATTTATCTGAAACTTATTATTTAGTTAAAATGATTCGATCTGCGTTAAAACCTGTATTTATTTGATATTTATCAGCAACCAACGTTAGAAACATAAAACATAATGACAATAAACGTTTTGTTTCTTCGTTTTTATACATTACCTCTATATCTTGTGTATCTAGGTCAACAAAATAGCTATAATATCTATTTTTCAATAATTCCAGGCATCAGCAGTTGCAGTATTTCAAACGAAATTGTGAAATAGCTTTCATTGTATATATTTCGACCTTTTTTCGCAATAGCCACAAAGCTAGCGCTAAAATGAGATAGGAAAGAGCAATTTGACAGCAGTAGTTTCTCCCTCGCTGTACCAATTCGGTCACGTCCAAACCATTACAACACCACGAGGATGTATGGGCGGAACGCCGTCTGGTTTCCCCTTTGAAAAAGACGCCAAACTATCGAATTTGCAGCAGCAGTAGTCTTCTTCATCAACAACGTCGCCAACAGTCCTCCATCACTCACTCCATAGCTATCGATTAAGTGATGGGAACAATCAAACAAAAACTCTACATCTCGATAGTGTTCCATTAGAGAAACTTGCTCCTATCCTTCAGCAGGGAGTGCGGTATTGTACGCCAATCATTTAGTACAGAAATGATGTAAATGATATTGAAGTATGCATTTATTTATTTTATTTCCGAGGAAAGGCTGTCATCGTGTTTTAACTTTCTCTACTACGTATAGTAAGTAGGGGAAGTATTGTATTCCACCCAAAAATTCGATACCGAGATTTCACTGGAAATACATGTTTTGAGACCCCCTTAATCCAAAAAAAGCATTTTTGGAAACATGTCCGTGTGTGTGTGTCTGTGAACAGCACAACTCAGAAACGAAAATTCGGATAAACACCAAACTTGGTATTTAGGTTCAGTATCTTCCAGAGATGCGACACGAAGGTTTTAAAGAAAATCCCCCATCCCAGATTACCCTTTACATGGAACATTTTTCGAAAAATTTAATTTTCTCAAAAATTGCTCTAACGATTTTGATTAAAATATCATATGTTTAAGATATTTTCATGACAAATAAAATGTATATCTTGAATTTTCTGGGAATGTCTCCTAAAGTACTCTGCATTGTGAACGACTTTTGCATAACTGATAAACCATAAGAGGTAGACAAAATTTTACTACACAAAAATGTAGATCGCGTTAAAATACACAATTTATGTCATATACATTTGTTTTGTTGAGTGAACCATTTTCGAGATACTGTTTGTTATTCCCTTAAATTTTTCAATGCTTATTTTCTTAAGTGAGAATTCGTTATTCATTTTTTTTGTCTTGGATATGCAAATAGTATTAATCTGTGGCAAACAGAATGGTGCTGCACATAGCAACCAGCTATTAAGAGATATGTGTGTGCTTATATTGCACTTGCAAATATAAAACAAGAGGAACATAGTACGCCTTAAACGAGTAAAGTATTTTTAGAACTGGTCGCTATGTGTAAAATGTAATTCTCTTTGCATGTCAAAAGATCGTTTCTGCAAATGTTTATCTCGATTAATATAAAATAAATGGAGAATAAGACTTTGTAAAAATAGTTGGTACAAGAGTAGAGAAAGTCGTGTGAGTGTAACACATCAGATTTTTTTGGAATAGCAGTGCCATTCAGATGCCTGCATATAAAGTAAAATGACTAAACCTGAATATTCTACTATTCGGAACCAGTTACAAGCACTTACATTACTTTTATCAATATTTATTCCATGCTAAGATGAAAAGTAAAATTTAGTTGCCAGTGACACAAATTTATGTGAACAGCATATACATCGGGACGAATATGAATGGGCAATACAAGGAACCAACAAGCCCTTAAACTAATGCTTGTTTGCTAGATTTCGATATTTGAGCAAAATATTGATAGTGCATTAACGAAGTAAAAGGGACGAAAAAATATCATTCTATAGGTTATCATTCAGATCCTAGAGACTATCGTAAGGCATTCATGGAAATTAAAAATAACCTACTGACTAATTTAAAACGCCATTTCTGATACAGAATAAAAAACTTGGAGTTATGAAGTTATAATGAGCGAAATAGTCCGGCGGTAACGTCTGAGGCTAGCATTCGGGAGGTCTCAGATTCGATTCTTGTCGGGTAGGCCATCCTGACCATGGGTTTTTTCGTGGCTTCCCCGAGTCGGTAGACGAAATCTGGAGCTGTTCCCCTCTACCACGATTTTCTTGTACATCATTTCCTGTCACTAAATTACCTATCATTTGTTTCAGGGTTGAAGGATAAGGTGACGGCGTTTGATGAGCTGCGGTGGAATTTGCCCTTTGGAAAATGATTTCTCCCTGGCGTTTGGTGGGTTGCTGGAGGTGTCTTGATTGGCAAGAAACCCTCGGGGGGCATATGGATTAGGCATGGCTAGCCGGCGTCAAGATGGGTTCCATATGGAACTGTTAAGGTCCCCATCGCGGTCGTAATTTGGTCAACCTTCGGGTCTCCCACCCCCACACCTTCCTCCCAGAGGTCACGTTGGAAGCGAGAAAGCACAATGTAGCCTACTTGAGGTACTGGAGACTCCTCCTCCTCCTCCTCCTCCTCCTACCTTCTCTACTGCCTACCTTATAGTAAGTATAGGAAGTAGCTGTTGTTCCCCACCCAAATATTCGATATCGATATTTCACCGAAAATATATGTTTTGATGTCCCCTAAATCCGAAAAACACATTTTACTAAAAGGTCCGTTTGTGTAGCTTGGTTTTTAAGCCTAGTACTATTTAGGTATGCGATACAAAAATTTTCAGCAAAATCCTGCACCACAAACAGCACCTTTCATTGAAATTTCATTGAAATGCCTTAACGACTTCGATTAAAATACTATATGTTTAAGATATTTCTATGGCAGTTATAATATACATCTGGACTTTTCTTGGAATAGTGTAGTCTTCTTCATTCAGAATGATCTTTGTAGAATTGTTATACGGTAAGATGGAACAAACTCTTACTGGATAGAAATGTAGATATCGTTAAAGCACTAATTTTTTACTTTCCCTACTACGTATAGTAAGTAGGGGAAGTATTGCATTCCACCCAAAAATTCGATACCGAGATTTCACCGGAAATACATGTTTTGAGACCTCCTGAATCCAAAAAAAGCATTTTTGGAAACATGTCCGTGTGTGTGTCTGTGTGTGTGTGTGTGTGTGTGTGTGTGTGTGTGTGTGTGTGTGTGTGTCTGTGTGTGTGTCTGTGAACAGCATAACTCAAAAACGAACAGTCGGATAAACACCAAACTTGGTATTTAGGTTCAGTATCTTCCAGAGATGCGACACGAAGGTTTTCAATAAAATCCCCCCACCCCAGACTACCCTTTACATGGAAACTTTTTCGAAAATTTTAATTTTCTCAAAAATGGCTCTAACGAATTTGATTAAAATATCATATGTTTAAGATAATGTCATGAGAAATAAAATGTATATCTCGAATTTTCTGGGAATGTCACCAAAAGTATTCTTCATTTTGAACGACTTTTGCATAACTGGTAAACCATAAGAGATAGACAAAATTTTACTAAACCAAAAATGTAGATCTCGTTAAAATACACAACTTATGTCATATACATTTCTTTTGTTGAGTGAACCGTTTTCGAGATATTGCTTGTTATTCCCTTAAATTTTCCAATACTTATACTTTTTCTCAAATTCGTTATTCATTTTTTTATGTCCTGGACTTGCAAAGAGAATGGAATGCGCCGCATAGCAACCAGCGATAAAATATTTGACCATCGCTTAAAAGCTACCATATTCCCCTTGCATCTACAAGAAAATTACCAATAAGGTTCACATCTCGATATCTCGATTAACATGAAGCATATGGAAAATAGGCGTTTGTAAAAATAGATTGTACAGAGTAGAGAAAGTCATGTGAGTGTAACACATCAGATTTTTTCCACATGCATTGTTTGAGGCGTAATCTATTTCCAACATATTCCTTTGTTATTGATTTGAAATTTTAAATACTTGTACTCTTTTCAAGTAGAATAAGGTGTGTATTTAAAGTAAGTATCGTTTTAATATTTTGCCGTTGAAGCGCTGTAGTCGCTATAATGAGCATGCGCGATCATTTCCTCCATTCTTTAGGAAGCCAGAGACAGCTTAAACGTTGTTCACTTTGTGTTTTCCTGTTGTTAGAGCGTTTCGAAATGTTAAAAACAATCGAAGGATCCGCGACTGTGAACTCAGATCAGTGATTCCTTTTCAGAATTCGAGAAATATTACTCCAGGAAACATTCATCGCCAATATTGTGAGGTTTATGGGGAAACGATGAGTGACAATGTCCGGCCACACATAGCCAAGCAAACTCAAGATCTGATCGCATCATTTGGTTGAGAACAATTCCACCACCCTCCCTACAGTTCCGCATTTGGCACCAAGCAATTTTCATCTGTTCCTTCATCTGAAGAAATTCCTTGGTGGTAAACATTACAACGACGATGATGTGAAACAAAAAGTGCAGCCTTGGCTTTCATCATAGCCAGTATCATTCGTTGACGAAGGCACACAAAAACTCATTTCCCGTTACAAGTGCCTGAATAACGGCCGTGACTATATGGAGAAGTAGTGTAAGGTAATGGATGATAATAAAGTATTTTGAAAATAGTGTTCGGTAATTTTTTAAAAAGATATCAGTGCTTACTTTAAAAACATGCCTAAAAATTCGCTATTCCTCCTTTATTTTTATCATGTCTAGAGAAGTAAAACGGAGAGAGGGACTGATTATAATGTAGCCTCATGTTAATTTTAAAATAGTCCACGTCGCCGATATAAATAAGCATTGTTAGCGCTAAAAAGAATATTGGGCTTAGTAACTACTTATATGAATATGCAGTCTTTTTCAGTTATTGAATTTTAAATCACTGCAGCAAGCAGATTTGGATTGTGTAATCTGCAATTGAATGCTTCAATCGAACCATATATTTGTGTAGTTGCAGTTTACACATTCTATAAATATGCATAGCTGAACATACTAGTCACGTTTGTACCTTTGTTCGTAAGTATTGTTTACCAAATTCGCCTTCCGACAAGCTATATAATAATTTTGTAGTTTCAAGTGTTATTTTGTACCTTACACGCACACAGAACCCTCTTTCTGGAGTTTCTGGAACGACTGATATTAGGAAAGCATGTTTCAGTTTCTCTATCTCTGCGACACACTCTACCTGATCGTAGAATTCAGTCTTTTGTGTGATATTTGTGAAGTGTCTGATGCTGCGCTATGATATGTAGCAACTCCACAAATTCTACATTAAACAAATACAAAAGAGTCCATGATAGACTCTAGTTACGAGTTTACACCCAGTGGAGGGCAATTGATTTTTTCGGGCGTAAAAATCCTTCGGAAGGGAAGTAAAACCGGGGATCCCGTGTCGTAGATTTACGGCACGTAAAGGAACCTCAAGCCTGATAAAAAGGGCTCTGAGTAAAATTACCGGTCTTTCACCATCAATATAGAATGGGATACTAAGGGACAAAGCAGTTACAGAACGTCTATAAACAAAACTCAGTTTAATTTTATCAAAGAGGTGTTCACTATGAGACAGTAACAATGGTCATATATGTACACATAATAATAATAATAATAATAATAATAATAATAATGTAAAATAATAGTATTAAGCAAAATACTTATTATGTAATTAGATGTTGAGTATAAGTTTTATGTATGTGTAGGAGTTTAGCTGGAGCTGTGGGACACTTGTTAGAAGCAGACAAACATGTTTTGTTAGAATTAGGCTGCAGGAAAACCGACTTGTAGGGGGATGACACAATAGCAAGGCCTTGAGTTATTGTGTAATGGAAAATGCAACAAGCTAGTACAACGTATATTTTTGAAGAGAGGTCACATGTTTGGACACAGCGAATGATAGTGGGGTAAGTTTTCTAGAATGTTCCAAGCTGAAGGAACATAGCTAATACGATTTTAAGAAGAATATGTTTAAATGTTTAAGTCCAACCAGCAAAGTTAGTTATAGCGTCTCCAAGCCAATGACAGTTGTGTATAAAGTGCTGCGATGTGCAGAACATACGTGTAAGCTCTCCGAAGTAGGAGTGATTAATTACCTCGCGGAATGTAGTGGGAACGTTGAAATTGTATCAATTTGAAAGTGCAACTTATTAGAAGGGAAACAAAGTATAGTTTAGGAACGTGTGATAAATACTACCATTATTAATCAAGCACTTATACAATACTTGACTGCTAAGCGACATTTATACAGCTCCAACTAACTCAGTTATTTCTAAATTAACGGTGTACCTTCTTAATACCGCCGAAAATGCGCGTGTCATTAAAGTATTGTGTTTCTCTACTGATTTAATCTTGTGTTAGTGTTGTTGCCACAAATCTTGCTTCCCGTACCAGACCCTGATAAGTTACACATGCATCACCATAAACCCAAACAACAGCACCCGTGGTAAGAAGTAAAATAGCATCATTAATAATTTAATAGTAACAACCTAAACACCAAGATAATTATTAGGGATAATATATAGATTCAGATATTAAGTTATATTGACATGCGGACATACTCCGAGTTATGCTACCACCTACGAGGGTATACCGCAACTATCAGTGTGTTAAAGTGTTTAATACTATCCAAAATAGACTAAAATTGCCATCTAGTGAGAGAAATAAGTATGACTGCTCTTACAGGATAATTACCGAGCGGGATGCTCAGATGGAAACCTATGTGGCTCACATTCGGAAAGTCCCGGGTTCGATTCCCGGTGACCCCACACTCTGACCACGGGATTTTTCGTGGTTTTCCGCCAGTCACCTAGAGGAATGCCAGGGTGGTGTACTCTAAGAAGATTTCTCCTCCCCTTCCATTTCTTATCATTTCATCTCTCCCTTTCACGTTTCAAGTGTGTTTTCAGGTCCTGCATTGCTGGCGGTATCAGACAGATGCTGTAGATGCTTGCGCATTGGAAGGATATCGTTAGGATCTCTTCGTCGCCCTCTGTCGGGATTCTTCGCCTCTACTGGTGCGCGGGTGTTCAAACTGGAAATATTGGAGACTTCTGTGCGTCTTTGCGGGTCTACCTGTCTATGGACCTGAGACCTACTATGGCTCCTTCCCTCCTCCCTACTTTCTGGGGGAGGGAGTAGCCACAATAGATCAAGATGACCGCAGTGCGCGAGGTGTCCCCTCCGATAAACACATCCTACGGGATATTTGTGCAACAATGCGTATTACTCTGCACAAGAATCTATGGTTGATCAAAATGATTATGTGCTTTAAATTTCCTTGTGACAATGTATCTCAAGCACAATACCATTTTTTAAACTAGTTCACCCATGTAACTGTTTTTAATAAGATTATGCATTTTAAGACCGCATATTGCCACCGTAAATAATTTTATGTTAAGTTTTTTTTTATTTTATTGAGTTTTATTGTTGGATGCTCTTTAATTACTATGGTCCCATTCTATATTGGGCGTAAAAGACCAATAATTTTGCTCAGAGGCCTCTTTATCAGGCTTGAGGTTCTTTTACGTGCCGTAAATCTACGACACGGGACCACCGGCTTTACTTCCCTTCCGAAGGAAGCCATGCTAAGGATTTTTACGACCGAAACAATCCATCGGCCCCTGCGGGTTTTAACCCACCACCTTGGGAACTAGAGGCTAGGACGGTACCACTAGTCCCCGGAGGACGACTTTATGTTATGTGTCGAATTATCAGGATCATTTATATATACATGTAATAAGTTATTGTTAAAGGAACAGCTATACTTGTTAATTTTTCTCTTTGTAAATATCGTCCATGTTAAAATGTTCCTGATTTTTCAAGTTAGGATTCTTAAAAATGTGTCTTGTGAGCGTAGAAGTGAAACTTTATAGATTATCTAGCTTACAGTTCTTTTGTATTTAAGCGAGGGGTAAACGTCTGTTCCGTTAGGATGAGAGAAGATAGAGTAGGCGACGTAGAAGGCGAAATGTTGAAGCAAAAAGGGAAAATCCCAGAATAGTTAATGTCAATAGTTATATGGTTGAGCACTTAAGCCAATAATGAGAGAGTAAAATTATGTCATTGACGACTGACACTACCAACGGCGCGAATTTGTGGCCAATTACAAGCATGGGGTTGTTTACTATAAATACAGCAAGAGATACTTGTCTTTACCCCAGTCTCGACATATAAACCACGCCGAATCTACGCTAGTAAGTGATAGAAAACTCGCGCGCTATTATTCCGCTGACAATGAAAGTGCCGATGTTTGTACTCCGGCAAGATTAGTGCTAATGCCGTAAAGCGTGGGGTTGTTTACTATAAATACAGCAAGAAATACTTGTCTTTACCCCAGTCTCGACATATAAACCACGCCGATTCTACGCTAGTAAGTGATAGAAAATTCGCGCGCTATTATTCCGCTGACAATGAAAGTGCCGATGTTTATACTCCGGCGAGATTAGCGCTAATGCCGCGAAGGTGCTGATAGAGATCTCATGTTGTACATAAATATGTATTGTTGAGTGAATCAGAAAGTCACGCGAGAATTATATATAGTAAGAGTTCGTTGCGCGATATAAAAGACCAAGTTCACAACGCCAGGAATATTCTTAACAGTGGTACGTGCTCTGTGAAAGTCTGAAAAAGCGAATATTACACGGATTTATACAGTGTGTTTGTGTTATCACCTTATCCAGTGATCCGTGTACCTGCCCACAATCGTAGATCCGTTACCGTCAGCAATGACACATGTCTCTACACTTAGAGAAATCTAGAACAGGCAAACCTTTATTTCAGGATAACACACGGGGAACTTCTTCGAGACTAGCGGGCTGAGAACCGGAGACTCCAACGTACCGAGCCAGCCCATTACTTCAACGCAGCCTAGTCCAAAGTAACAATAGGGTTCCCACCCCAATTTTCTATGCTAACTATGCTATGCTATGTTGTGTTCTTTGTTATAGATTTTCTAATACTATACTGACTTTACCAAATCTTAGAGATAATCTTTAAATACGTAAGTGGTTTTATCAAATGAGACTTAATATTTCCCAATGATATTCCGGTAATCTCAGTGCTCAGTGACATAGTATTGAAAATACTGCACTGTTTAAACAGAATCCTATAATTAGTTTGCCCCTGTCTGTAAATAAGTCTTATTTAACGATACCATGTACTTCCTATACTATTTGTTTCAGCTGCATTGACAGTGTACTTCCAACACTGCATTATTGTAAGGCGTTATGTTAATAGTTATGCTTATTTGTGTAAATACATGAAAACTTATTTTTATGATTGTAGTTATGTAACACATGTCTGAATTTTACATGAATCCATAGAACTCTATCTACAATAAAGAGAAGCATTAATATTCATAAAAAATCTAGAGTTCTATCATTCTTCGCCTAAAGTCATTCCACTTTCTCCAATTCATATGTCTGAAGAAATAGGAAACTATTAGTATAACTGCACTGATTAATAGTTGTGGATAGAAGCATTATATTGTTCGGGTGGTGGTAAAGAAGAAACAGAAGAAGCTTTTAGAAAGCAAATATACTACTTATTTATTTTATTATTTAATGTTTTATATTATGAAAAACTGCCTCCTGGACAAAGCATAATAAACACAAAATTACCAATAAGAACGCATATAAATGGTTGAAGAGGGCAATAAAGACCGAGCTAAGTCATAAAACGAAACAATGTTAAAAGGAAGTAACAATGTTACAATTACAAAAAGAAACCAATAAATTGAACGACATTTTAGAGGTTTCGCAAATGTCCATGAGGAAGAGATTGAAATGTGTCTAGGGTTGTTTTGAAGATTGCTATAATATATTTCCACCTCCATTGAAATGAAAGCAATATAAACATCGAATTGCGTGCAAGCGATCCGCATGTTCGTTATAGATAGCTTCGCGAGCGTGACGTCATGATTTCAGATTTTAATAAGCCCTTTCTCTTTGTTTACTCTCCTGCAAAGATCATGGAATTTCAACACCATCGCATACCCATCTGCTGTCTAAACACTATAGCTTTAGTTCACTGCATTCTTTTTATATCTGCAAAGATGACATAAATGTATAAGGGAACTTTATCTCAGATAAGGAGTAGACGTAAGAAAAGGTTTTTGTAAGAATAGTTTGCAGAAGAGCGGGTAGAGAAAGTCATGTGAACTCAACACATAAATTTTAATATATTATGCGTTAATAAAACATCTCATGGTATCAAAATGTTTATTTATTTGTCCTAAAATTTAATTTTAGCTTAAAAATTCATTATAGAGAATTGTGCAGGAATCGATTAATTTTATTAGTGCACTATAAAATATAAATTTTGTTGAATTTTTCAATGTTACCCATTTGAATTATGGAAAATGTTTAATATTAAAAGAACTAAGTCATATTTCAAAGGTTTACCACAATTTCATTATCTGAAACTCTGTTGAAAATGTCAAGCACGCATATTAAATAGCTGTGATACGCATAAAGAAGAGTCACAGAGTCGTGAAACACTCCTTGACAAAAACAGACTGCAGTAGGAAGAGTGTTTTATGAAGTTTAATGCAGGTATTTATTTAAATTTGAATATACAGGGTGAATTACCTAAAACTTGCACCGCAAATATTTCGGAAATGGAAAGTGCTATTGATGTGCAGCTTTCACAGAAACTATAAACAGATTTTAATAATACTGAGAAAGTGCATTTTTTGAGCAAAAATACAATTTTTAAATGGAGCAATGCCTAGTTACATCAACAGAATAAAGTTATGGTAAAGTAGAATGTCAGTGACGTTTGTTGCAAGATGTGCAAGTGGTTTACGAGAAATCTTATTTTGAAACTCTTACGCACCGACACTTGTACAACCTGTGGTAGCACAAACTAAAGAAAAACAAGAGGGAATTACAATACTTCTGTGGATTCTTACAAGTAAAGAGAACATAGCTCTTTAAAGGTTGTGTTCAAAATGACCACCGGCAGCTTCAGTACATACTTCCAATCTGCTATGGAAAGACTGCTGCACACGTTCTAGCATTTCAGCGGAAATTTCAGAGCAGGCAACAGTAATAAGTCGTTTCATGTCGTCTGGTGTAGTTGGTACATCCTTGTAGACAGTGTCTTTCAGCCTTCCCAAAGAAAAACGTCTAAAGGGGTCAGATCCGGTGAACGGGCCGGACAAGGTGCAGGTCCTCTTCGTCCAGTCCAACGATTTGGAAACAATCCATTAAGACAAGCTGTAGTACTTCGTGCACTATAGGCTGGACAGCCATCCTGTTGGTACCACAGGTTCCTCTTAGTCTGCAAAGAAATGCCTTCTAGCATCTGTGGCAAATGGTCTGTCAGGAGGCTGCGATACTTGTGCGAGTTCATTGTTCCTTCTACGAACAAAAGGCCTATGAGCTGATTGTTCACTATCCCACACCACACGTTTAAACTTTATAGACGCTGACGTTCCACCTGATGAAGCCAACGGGAATTGTCAACAGACCAATAGTGCATGTTTCTGCGGTTTACCTGGTCATGATTAGTAAATGTTGCCTCATCACTAAACAAGATACATGATGAATCTTGTTTAGTGATGAGGCAACATTTACTAATCATGGAGTATCATATCTTAATACCCATGTACTAAAGTTAACACGATTCTCAGAATCGTTTCCATGCAGATCTTGATGGAGAGAGATGTGATAGGGATGGAACCCATAGGTGCGGTAACTAATTTGCGGATCTGCTGCAACGGCAGCCAAAGCATTAATTTCTGCCTCTGTTTCTGTTACATTGTTTTAGGTGTTACAGTACCACTTTCACGTAATTGGTTGAAGAGGTTGATAAATAATTGCTGAGATGGCTGACGTCTATTGGGATACGTTTCCGCATACACCGTACAGGAACGAACTGCATTCTTCCTACACTCACCATACACCATGAGCATGTCGGCTTTTTCTGCATAAGTAAACCCCATCTTCCACTCACGACTTACTGCTTGAACTGTCACAAACTAACTAACCAGAAAGTCGCAATGCAATCAATGAACAGAAAACACAATGCAAACAAACATAACAACTTCGTACCTAGCAACTAAGTAGGTTGAATGGGACAAACAATTGTAAGGGTGGAAACTTTTCAAAATAGTATTTCTCGTAAACCACTAGCACTAGAATCCTGCAACAAAGCCTGTTGATATTGTAATTTGCCCTGCTTTTATTCTGTTGATGTAACTAGCATTACTCCATTTAAAAATTGTATGTTTGCTCAAAAAATATACTTCCTCAGTATTATTAAAATCTGTTTTAGGCTAAATGTACGAGCCCCTGACTACCAATCAATGCTGTGAAAACTGCACATCAATAGCACTTTCCATTTCCGAAACATTTGCGGTGCAAAGTTTAGGTGATTCACCCTGTATAGACATTGATCCGTAATAATCTACTGGTCCAAAATACAGTACACGCTCTTGTAACCCACAAGATATTACAGAGAGCGAGAAAAGGAATCTAATTACGGTAAAACATCACTGAAATTAAAAGAAAAGTAAGTTTAATCATAGTCAAGTATAGCAGCAGCTTAAATAAGAATAAAACGTTAAGCAAACGCAAAATCTATTAAGGTATATTGTTGTGCATTGTCATATCATCTAAAAATATTCAATAAATATAGCTAAATCGTTCACAATAATAGCAACTGATGGACAACACAAAGGCAGTACGAAAATAAAACATTACTCTGTTTCGCCCCTGAACAATATCAACTTCCTCTCATGCCAGTTGTCTCGCCTTAAGCAGAAATTTAGCTTTTCCCTGTTCGTGTTCCCTGCCTGCCAATAGTGTATAGCATGCCTTTAAGCCTCTATTTGTGTCGTGGTAAATATTTCCCCTCTGTACACTACAGGGTGCCAAGAACTCCAGGATTCCTTCACACTGGAAATGGGGCAGTTCTCGCACCACTTCTATCAATTGTCGTGATCATCCGCCATTCACCAAGTTTTGTTATATTGCCATGTACATACCTCTCTCACAGGAACGAAATATTTTCCGAATATTACGCCATTATTTGTTGTCTGTCCCAAAGTTGGTTCTTAATCTTAGACACACTCCGTTTACTTCCCTGACCCGCCATCCAAATATCGACCATACCTTCGCGATGTTCCAACAAATAGTTTTTGTGCTTATTACAGTGTTGCTCTAATGAAGGAAAGATAAACTAGAACCAAAGCCGAATAGGGACTGGTAATATAAAATGGTGTAACACACTTGTTATAAATTTCGTTTTATTGTACATTACTGTTACACAGTTGTTTTAGCAGCAGACTATTCAAAAGTATGTATCAATACCAAAGGCGTCAATTGGGACAGAAGAAATGAAATAAGAAAGGTTTGCAGACATCTTTTTAAATAAAGAGTGTATCAGTACTAGGCATGTCTTAATCTTCTATCAATAAGTTCTGAAGAAAAAGAATAAAACAAGAAGAAGCAACAACACAGTACAGAAAAACAAGAAAATACGAGAAATTGATGTTACAAACAAAAGCCTGTCTCTGAGTTGAACAAGTAAAGGAACCGCTTCTAGCTTCCTGTCTTCTTTTCCAGGTTAGCGGTTTTGTACTCTCTGGATAGAACCTTTGTGACAGCAAATTTACTCCAACTGCTCCAGCCAAACAAAGAGCCGTGGGAAGAGTTAGTCTTTGTAGTCCGTGCTGTTCACATCGCCCTGCCACTTAGTCGACATAAATTTAAACGAGACAAAGCGCATCTGCAGCGTGAAAGGTAGCCCACCCTCCCAGAATTCACACTTCACTAACCATTCATTTGTTCTTGGAGGAACTAATTTAGCAGTGCAACATCCAGACCTATGGTTGATAGCATCCTACACATAAATGTGGCAGACTAACAACCCTCAACTGAATTAAAACGTAGTTATTTGATCTATCTATACCAGTAGCCATAAGGTATTCGAAACTCTGCAATACGTGGAATTTCAATCTCATTGAAAACACTTCAGCTTTTGCCATATAATTATTCCTTTTGCTGCTAATTGTGTTATAAATTTATTCTTTAAATTTATTTTCCCTTGTATCACATGAAATTAAAATTAGATACAATAAATATGGTTTAACGTGATATTCTGTAGTATATTATTCACTGTGTAACATAATACACTCAACAAGAATACAGTACTCATTCTATGTACTCTTTCCACATAACACAGAATTTAATAACTGAAAACAATGGATTTAAAGCAAATTTAATTTTGAATTGCAAATGAAAAGAGGTATTCAACCATTTCCGTTATTTGGATATAAACTTCTCGTATAAATACATCCCAATAATATTATTTTTCAACTAGTACAAATACCATAATAGGTATGCAAAATTACTCCTGCACTCTTGGTGAAATTTATTACACTGTTTTTCAATCCCTGCTCTGCTCGTCCCTGTGTCTGGCTCACATTCTGGAAGTCCCAAGTTCGAATCTCGATTAGGCTGGGTTACCCACATAAAGTTTTTAAATGCTATTAAACTTCAAATAAAACAAAAAAGAAAAAAGTTACTGCTCCAAAGTATCGTGCCAATCGCTTTAAATGTGTACCCTGAAGTTCACTTAACATTTTCATACATGTTTTTATATGCTTTCTAAGTTTAGGTCTTTTTGATTTCACAGCGATTAAAGGTAATCCAAGCCTTCTTTCAGGAATATTCATAATACTTTAGTTATATTAAAGATTCATAATAATTTAATACTTTTAGTTATTCCTTTGACCTACAACTCTAAAACATGTATACCTTTTAAGTTTTACCTCTGTAAGGGCAGGAAACATTGGTTATTTCTTGGTTCTTCGTGATGAGGTGTATTTTTAAAACATTATTCTCTCTGTGAATGCCTAAGATGTTACAATTACACAATATCTTCAAGAAGATGCACTTCGAATCAATGGTTTAAATTAACTTCAGTTAACTTTGAAAGACAATAACAAGAAAATACCTTTAGAGAAGAAAAACTTCTTAAGATTTAAACCATACTTATACCTCATCTTACGTATGCATAAAGTGGTGTTAATGCAAAGTTTGGTAAATATAAGATTGACGATTTCTAAATTGTGAATTTTTAAATATGTGTTCAGACTATTTTAAAATCATGCCCCCTTACGATGCCATTTTCATAAATTTTAAACAGTATAATGGATTCATGTTCTTTATGTGTGCTAGAAAATGTTTTCCGATAAATAAATTTTTAAAATTGTTTACATTTTAAAATTATTTCTCTTCAAATGCTCAATTTTTGGAAAAACCAATGCTTATCAGGTTATGTTGGGCTTTGTGACGGAACAAATTCCTTACAGTAATAACTTCATAGCAGTTATTACCATACGTTAGCATGTATTTGGAAGCTATTTCCAAAATTTGCCCGCGATAACTTAAAAACGGTATCGTAGGGAGCATTATGGGAAAAATGCCAAAACATATTAAAATAAGTTTAAAAATATGCGCATAGAATCTGATCTGAAACTAAATGTATGCATTGTTAATAAGTATTTAAATGTTTTATTAAAAGCATAACTTATTGAACAATTAAACCATCAAACTTTGCAAGAACATTTCTAGAAATTTGGGAAAAAGAGTGAGAACTCTCAGGAAAAAAATGCACTTGAGCTATCTTGCCTCCAATTAAATTGTCATACAACTCACCCAATTTCATTCAGGACGATATTCCTAAATGTTATAAATTAATATTTAGCTGATATAATACTTTAAAAATGTTACTAATTAGTTCAATTTCTATAAATTGGTTCGCTTAAGAGCAAAAATAATGATAAAAATTAGAATTTAAAAACGAGTAAATACATTTAAGGATCTTAGCTGCTTGGTATGGTAAGATTATAGAATTGATGGGGAATCTCGCGCACTGCGACCTGCATAGATATTATGGCTACCACCCTCAGGAAGTGGTGAAGGAACCACAGGAGGCTATAGGCTCGAAGACCCATCCTACTGCTGGAGCTGCCTAGAGAGGGCAATTAACGACCCGTAGTCCAAACAGCCCTCTAGTATCCACGGGGAGCGCTCTTTCCTTTGAGTAAGCATCCGCGCCATGTGTCCGGTACCGAATTACATCACGAAACTAGAAGCACATCTTAAAGGTAAGATGGAAACGTAATGAAAGGCAAACGATGGAAAAGAACTCGTGATAAATAAGTAACCATACCAGCATTCGCCTATAGACCAGGAAAAACCACGAAAACCCCAACGTCAAAGTGGGCGGTCGACGGGAATCGAACCTGGGACCTCCCAAATGGGAGCCTCACAAGTTACCGCGGAGACATCTCACTTAGTGCATGAATTGGTATATGAATGATAAAGGCACTCCAGATAAAATAATTAATTTCGGTTATCCGTGTGAAACAACAAAGAGAATTCTAAAATATACCCATAAACAAGTGCTTTGTTGTATAAGTTAACGGAGTCCCAACTTTCTTTAGCGAATCTGGATTCTGGGGTCTGACAAAAACATAAGAACGACGCAATAAAGATGAAGCTTGTAAGAAGTGTAGCACACTACGCATTACTATAGAATGAACAGAACCAAAGTTTGGAATGAAAGCAATAATTTCAAGCGAAATAGTAAAATAAAACCATATCGGAATCACTATTTTGTGTGTGTTTAAAGAATGGGGGAAAGCCACATGCCAAATAAAATAATAAAGTATGAACCTGGAGAGTTGGTAACCAAAGAAAATATTGAAAAATGGTTATAACCTTCTGAAGCCGAAACTATTTCTTGTAGTATGCATCTCTCTCTGTATCTCTCTTTCTCTCTTCCTGTCACGAACTGTTGCAAAGTAAATATTTGCAATCAACCTAATTTGGTATGTATTTATTAAGCATCCTGCGTGTATGAGATAAGTCTATAGTTTCAAGCTAATTATAAGGACATATAACTTCGTAGTTATTAGTTTAAATAAACAGAAAATATGCAAATTATTTTTATGGGGAAACTGTGAATTAACAGTAGGAAGAAACATCTCCTGTTACAATAATGTCGATATAATCTCAATGCTTCCCTGATATTTTTACACGATTTGAAATAGTGCTGCATAAGTACATACTTAATTTTTAGGTGTTATGCATTCTTCAAAAGCTTTCAGTGACCTCATGATAGGAAAGAACTTGAAGATGTGAAGCAGAATTTTTATTTCTTTCTCTCTCTCTCCCTTATTTGTTTTCCTGGTGCGGTGCAATTTTCCGCTAAAGCTACTTTGGTGTCGCCAATTGTGAAGTTCTTTCTTTGAGAATGTTGCAAACTTTGACGATGACGGATGTAATAATTGCTACGAGAGCAGTCTTCCTGGCGCATTTTCCTGACACATACATCATCCGGCAGTCTCCCGTAAAACCGTGCTGTCTCCATATCTCCTTAAGAGGAGGTAAAAATAACATTTATTAAAAGATGGTAGGTTTCTTTCATTCTCTTGTCAGGTTTCTCTAAACTTTCTGCTACAGAACACCCGAAGACGAGAAGAGAGGTGGGGAGAAGGGATGAGAAGAAGAGAGGTGAAGAGAGGAGAGGGATGGAGAGAAGAGGAGAGAAGAATTATATATTTTCCTTTGGAATTCCTTGTTGAAAGCATACTTAACAATCTAATTTGATAAATGTAAGATATCCACCTTGTTTTAGAAACATCCGAGACATATGTTGCTGTATTTGGTAGGGGCACCTCACTACTGGTTTATCCGAGACATGCCGAGCTTAAACCAGGATTCCTGGTAACTACTGAAGGAGTTTCTTAATGTTCATACTCATTATTACTGGTGAACGGAGAGCGAAAGTGAAATTGTGTCTTCTACTTTGAATTTATATGAATAAACTGAACTAATAGTTTCAACATTCAAAAAGAAAAAGAAATTCTCTTTGTTGCTACCTGCATATATGAATGCGCTGCGTGCGGATGTGTTTAAGCCACTCTAAGCCTACAAAATACCCACAAAAATTTTCCCGCACGTTTCTATATTGCAGGGGTGGAAAAAAATGTGGTTCTCGATTGCATCTGGGCTTTCTCTACCTCTTCCGCACATAATAGCAATACATTTTCACGTGCTGCTAAGTGGTGTGAGGCAGGTTGCCTATCCTCGGGATTCCAGAAAGCGGCCCATTTACGTTATTCTTATTAAACTGTACTGTTATTAGGCGAGTAACATAGATCAGCAATATTGTTAGCCTTACGAACTATAAGACCTAGTTTGTTAACAGAGAATATCGTAATCAGATACATTTCTTTGCAACAATATGCGTTGGAGCTGCATAGTATATAAATCTGAGTTACAAGTTTATTATATTTTAGGTTTATGTGTTTACGTACTTGCGTTCTTATTTGTTATAGCTGTTCATTCAAATGTGGTGTGTGATGTGTGGTTCTTTAACTTTGAAATTGTGGTTGATTTAATGCCGGATAACATGCACGTTAAACAACTGATAAGTAAGTTCTTGAATTTCGTTCTGTATGTACTTCAAAGAAATAATTAAACTGACCCTCCCCGGAGAATTATACAGTAGGCGACGGGGCTGTACTAAAGGAAAGCGGTCATGTACGGCAACAGAAGGGAGACGACTAGCGTAGTAGTTCTCAACGAGTCGACTACAACAACAAAAATGGGCGACGTTGGTTTGACTCAAGCAGTACGTCAGGTGATTGTGGTCGTTGTCTGCGCAGGCGCAGGATCACTCCCAGCTTTCTTCAAGGGTGCTGTCTACAATGCTGGCCAGTCTGCCTTCGACGACAAGCGAGATTGCGAGAAAAACAACAGGACAACAACAGTTAGATAGAAAGCATTCAGCATGGTAATTCTAAATTCACTTTCCGCTTAACATATTCAAAATTCCTTTTAATAATAACTTCACCGGGAAAGGATTGAGGGTCGGATCTATAGACTTATTGTAGTTGGTCTAAAACATATCGGTAAATGTGAGAGCAGGAAGCAATTTGTAACTATTTTAATTAAATGTAAAGCATTTAAGCCGTAAAGCATGTAAAGAATGGTGAACGAAGAAGGGCTTGTTAATTGTAATGGTTTATGTAATTGAAGTGTCAGTTCATTAAAAGAAAGAAATTCGGCTTGTTAATTATTTTATGGAAAATATTTTCAAATAACAATCTGCCATTATCCCTGGTTTAATTCACCTCCTCTAGGGTTAAAGTTCACGTTTCAAAAAGCATGACACAATTATAATTAAGTACTGGCTATTTGATCAACGCGGCTTAGGAAATACAAAAGTCTCCAAACACCCTTACTGCGGGTATTAAAATGCGTGCATAAAGGTTTTACCGTGGTCCCATAAGAGAGGAGGTATGGATTTTGCGACACAAAAATCGTCGAAAATCTAATTTTGCATTTAAAACAAAAATTACAATACATTAATTTTAAATATATTTAAAAAAGAACTCATATAGTTTGTATAAATTTTTAAATATAAATAAATGAAAATAATTTTAAATGAATATTATACATTAATGCACTTTATGTAGAGCGGAAATTAATAAATTAAAATTTATGAAATGTATTCTGGTACAGTTTGTCCAGCTTAATAGTATAACAAAATATCAATTATTAAAGAAGACACATTTTACAGACTTTATCTATACCCATAGACTATAGGCTATATCTATATATATATATCTAAAAGTTTTATTTAGAATTCCTTTTACAGCACCTTGATATAAGCAACTTGTTAGAAGATAGATATACGCTTACATTGAATCACAGTATATGTCTTCGACGCATTTAGTTTGTAAAATCTGATGCTCCCACGAAAACCATGTACTCATTCAACAGCATGAACCTTGAAGGAAATAAGCAAAAAAAAAAAAAAAAAAAAAAAAAACACGCGAAACATCTTTACTGGTGCTGTAGTTGGACTCTCAGTCACGGTATTGTATGCATCATATATTATGGCGATGCTATACAAAGCGCACAAATAAAGGAATTTGAGAAGATAAGTAAAAAACATTAGACTTTGTTGAAAGATCATTTTAAAATTATAATGTGATAAATTTACGAGCCTTTATCTACCAATGACAATAATTTGCATATTGTATTGATTATGCATTATATTATTCATAAAGAAATTCTTCTAACTATGCACATTACTCATTATATATCGTTAATCAGCGGTTATGACGCAAGGTTATCGGGAGGTCGGCGACTGGTAGTCGGAGTGAACAACGATAAGTTACGCTCACCAGCGTAAACACCGCACGTGTTATCGTCATATAACCAGAACCTTCTGGAAGTTTCTTCCCCTCTCCTCAGAACGTATGTCGAAATAGTTCTAGAAGGTTCTATGGAAGATTTCACTGACTATATAAGCGAGCGTTCTCGCGAGAGCAGTCGGTTGAATTGAGTTGCGTCGGTCAGTCAGGGAGCGTACGAGTTGGAGGGGAAGTTTCAAGTGCGATTCTCCGAGCGAGTTGATGGCGACAGCTATGATGTGCAGTGAGTGCAGCCAGTGCTACTGCGGAGCTAGGGATTGCGGAGGTCGTGTGTTCGACTCCCCTGGAGTGAACCGTCCGTAAGAGGAGACTTCGTTACGATGGAAGTGATTGAAGGATAATTGAACTAGTTCATCTTAGTGAAGTGACAGAGTAAAGTGAATGCCCAGTGAAATTGAACTATATAATAAAAACAAAAACAGTTACAGTAGGAACTCAGAGAGGTGACAGTTGAAAAAGTGGTCAAAGCCATAATATTACTTAGTATTGCTTTCCCTTCTTCGTACTTGTAGTAAGTAGAGGAAGTATTGTATTCCACCCAAACATTCGATGTCGAGATTTCACCGGAAACAACATGTTTTTAGGAACCCTGAAAAAAAATACAAAAAGGACAGTGTATGTGCCTGTGGTCTGTCTGTCTGCATGTATGTCTGCGAACATTATAACTAAAAACCCAAAAGCCATTAAACATGAAACTTGTTATTTAATTTCAGGACCTTCCAAGGTTGTGACAGAAGATTTTGAAGAAATCTGAAACCAAAATAAGTAAAAAAAACATGGGTTTAATCTATTTTGATCGCAAATAAAACATATATTTTGAATTTTCTGCGAATGGCCTGTTCTGAATGACGTTTGTATAACTGGTAAACCGTAAGAGATAGACAAAATCTTACTACACAAAAAATTTACATCCCGTTAAAGCACACGATTAATATGGAATACATTTTTGTAGGTTAACCATTTCCGAGATATTATTTGTTGATAGAATATGCTTTTCTTACTTTCTTTCTTTCTTTTTCGTGTCCCTGCAAGAAGAACAGAATTTCAAATCTATCATATAGCAATGACTTTGAAAACGATGCTATTATCCATTTTACTTGTTGCATTATTTTTTTAATTTTCCATTTATATGCCGGATGTATCATCTAAGGTCATATCCGAGCTTTGCCGTTGGAACAATTGCTCATTGGCAATGATGTTGACTCACAGTTTTTATCTTTGGGTTTTTGTATACTTTTGGTTATTACATTAAATTCTCAAACACATTCAGATTCTGCTTCGTACTTCTAGATTCTGAGCAGGATGGAGAATAATCCTTGCTAAGAAAAATTCCCACCCTCCAGCCTGAAATCCAACCCGGAACCTGCAGATTGCATTCTTGTTCTACCTTCAACGAAATGAACAAGCGAGTAATGAATATTTATGTGTATTAACAGAAGTAGTTAAAAGAATCATGGGCTGGCCCCGTATCTTAGTCGATAGTGCACTGGCTGCTGTGCGAGAGGTCCCGGGTTTGATTCCCGGCTGGGGATGGGAATTTTTCTGTAGCCTCCTCAGAGTCTGGAAGTATGAATGTGAGTGTGAATGCGTGTATGATCTAATGATTAAGAAACCAAAAGTGCAAGAAACCCAACGACAAGAGTTACACGAGTTAACATTGCCAATAGGCAACAGGTTCCAAAGGAAAAGCCGCCAATAAGACCAATGTGGCTAAAGCCATGGTATAAATGGAACAAAAAAGTAGTTAGAAGAATAAGCTTTCGTATGAGTAGCTTGTAGAGGAGTGAGTATATAGTCAAAATGTGAATGCAACACAGCCTGAAAGTGTAATTATTCCAGCATGGTAACACCTCTTACGATGAAAGGAAAGAGGAAAGAAAACAGAATCACAAACTTTCATGCATATGCATGAAAGACAACGTACACTTGGAAAAGGTTTAAACTTCCAACATGGAATATTTCCAAAATAGCTAACGTTAGGTGATAATTTGACATATATGGAATTTTAATAAGCTTTACATTTTTATTACAGCAATTTTTAGCCATTTTAAGCTTTTATATTTGTACAGAATTATACTAAATGTAATCAAATAAAGTGTGATTCATAGGCCATTCACAGAAAATTCCAAGCATAAGTAGTATTTCTGGTGTCAATATACTAGTACGGATAGAAAAGTAAGGCACAATAATTTTTTCTGCCTTGGTAATGCAGCTGGAATGTTGTAATTTCACACACATATAGTTTGAAGCCTTTGCTACACAGAGAATTTCTTGTTTTATGTGCACCTCTAACGAGAGAAGCCTGAGCTACGCAACAAAGATGGCGCGCATGTTACTGTCGTCCACGTGTGAAGAACAGAGAGGTGTGGTTTGATATTTGTGGGCCAAAGGGCATAAACCGAGTGATATTCATAGGGACATGTGTGGTGAGTATGGGGATGGTTGTATGGACCGTAGGAATGTCTCCAGGTGGTGTGCATTCTTCTTAGAGAGCCGTGTGAACCTTAGTGTTTGCCACACTCCGGGAGACCGGTAACAGCTGCAACCTCGCAGAATGTCAGGGGCATTGAGGCGGGAATTTTGAATGACCGGCATGTGCAACTGCGAACCTTATCACAACAGTTCAACATTTCCTATGGTGCAGTGTATGATATCGCTCATGACATGTTGAAATCTCGTAAAGTTAGTGCTCGCTGGGTGCCTAAGAACCTGACAAGAAACCACAAGGGCCAGCGAATGATGACGAGCTGGGATCACCTAACGCGGTACACCGCGGAAGGGCATGACTTTCTGAAAGGAATCGTCACTGGTGATGAGTCGTGGTCATACCACTACACGCCCGAAACCAAGCAGGCAAAGATGGAGTGGAAACATGCTGATTCCCCAGTGAAGAAAAAATTCAAAGTGATTCAATCTGCTAGGAAAGTGATTGTAACGGTGTTCTGGGATATGCATGGTGTTGTATTGGTGGACTTTGTTGAACGCGGAACCACTGTGAATGCTGCAGTCTACATGAAAACTTTGAAGTTGCGTCGTGCTCTTCGTGACAAACGCCACAACATGAATGCTGAACGATGTCAAAATTCTGCATGACAATGCTCGCCCCCATGCTGCTGCTGCTGCTGTTCTCAGAAAATCACCAAATTTGTTTGGGAGGTGCTCCAGCATCCACCATACAGTCCGGACCTTGCACCGTCGGACTTTCATCTGTTTGGTCTCATGAAGAAATTTCTGGCCGGTCAACGCTTTCGACAGATGCGGAAGTGAAATCAGTAGTCCACAGATGGCTATCCTCCAAGGAAACGGACTTCTACGAACAGGGCATATTGAAACTGGTATCACGATGGTAGAAATGTGTTGAGAAACTTGGTGACTATGTCGAAAAGTTGGTAAAATGTGTAAGTTCGTATGTGATTTTCGTTGTTGTAACTATTAAACTTTCTAGTAAAATAATTATTGTGCGTTACTTTTCTATCCACCCTCATATTAAATGTGAAGGGTATTTCACAGGCTATTCACAGAATATTCAGGATATAGATTTTATTTCTCGTGCCAATATATCAAATGTATTATGTTTTAAAAGGAATAACATCCATAACCAAACTTTGTCCCTATAAAGGGTAATTTTGGAGAGCGGGAGCTTCCTGAATATCTTTTTCTGGAATTCTTAGATGTTGAAATTAAATTCCAAGTTTGGTATCCAACATTTTTAGTTGCGTTATTCACACACCCATACGCACATACACACTAGGGCGAGCGGAACTTTATTTCTAAATGGAATTGTTTGGTGTACTATAACTCTACCCTTACGTAGGCGGTAAAGGAACTAAAGAAAAACAAAGGCATACGAGTATATAAACGATTCAGCTAAAGATTCCAATTTTGGCTACTATAAGCGCCCTTCGTATATAAAACTAAACCCTACGGCTACGGTCCATGCGAACGTCAGAGGTGGGCGATTATCCAACCGATATGGGGAGGAGATGTGGCCAACATCACGCTTCCTCCAGTCCGAAATTTGGCTTTCGAGGCAGGATCGCTGCCTATCGCAGCTCCTCATTTTTATAACGCTGCTGAGTGAGCACCGGTCTTAAACTTAAAATCCGCACCCCCACAGATGTGATCTAACCCGGGCACATTTCGTGGCCAGGTACCAGAGCACCACGCCCCAGCCCACTGCGCCACAGCGTGGGTCTCTTCCTACCTTAATATTGTTATTTATCTACCAGTTACCTATCATAGGTAAGGAAGTATTGTAGTCCACCGAAAACTCGAACTCAAAATTTCACCGGAAATGTATATTTTGAGCTCCTCTATCCTCTCGTCCCCCAAATATCTAGAAAAGTTCGTCCATCTGTGTGAGAGGGAAAGACAGAGAAAGAGAGCGAGTGTGTGTGTGTGTGTGTGTGTGTGTGTGTGTGTGTGTGAACTGTACAGCCAACAACTATATAGGATGAATACCAAATTTAGATGCTTAATTTCAGAGTTTTCCTAGAATGCAACACTAGGATTTTCAAGAAAATATTTTCACTTCAAGCTACCGTATGCACGAAAAAAGTTCTTCTTTGCCTTTAGTTTTGTCAATAAATACTTGTAACGATTTTTAATAAAGTTGGTACCACATGTTTAAGATGTTTGAATGATTAAAATAAATTGCATATTTAAAATTTTCTCAGAAAAGATTGTGAAGTCCTCTTCATACTGAACGAATTTTGTAGTCTGCTGAAACATAATAGACAAACCTACAAAAAGTACTACATAAAACACATACTCGTTAAAACACACACTTAATGTCAAGTGACATAACCATTCTGGGATATTCGTTGCTTTTGGTTTACTTTTTTCGTACCTTTTTTGAAGTGATAAGTTAAGATTGTTTTGTTTTGCTTGTCATATGATTAGGAATTTGACCAGCTAACGCAATTTGACACTTTTCAACATTTGACTATTGCTTCAATTCTCTGTGCCTACAAAGACGTGTTCCTACAAAGAAATGACAAATAAAACTTCTACAAAATTTTTTCTCGATTAACATTAGAAGTAGAGAAAGAAGCGTTTTTAAGAATACGTAGTATAGGATATGTAAAAGAAAGAAGGAAAGAAAACAAAAACAATACATTTATGGTAGTGTGGCACATTGCATTTTTTTTCTATTTAGCCAGTCAGACATGTGGTAACATATTACAGGAAAAATGAAACAATTTTGGTAATTTTATAAACATTATATCCTTCTTAGAAACGTTTCTCTCTACTGAAACAAGTAAATTAATGAAATTGTTTTCGAACACATTCAGTATCTGTCACTCTGCAGTTGCCATTTCATGCTAATGATATAGTAATATTGCAACGAAACGATACTGACAGAAATATCGACAATGGTATCTACTCGTGGAAGGAGGTGAAGGGTAAATGCAACGTCATCACTCCGAGAGCAACATTTATCCGTGATGAGGCATCAGGATAATTACAACCACAGCCGCTCTCAGCGTCATTAACTTTACTGCGGATGTCATATGGCCTGACCCTGCTCCATAAAAGTCATTAAAATTGATCAGTCCGTGGTATATTGACCGCTCGATATCTTGTTTTCCTGCAGATTTCCAATTACTTACTAATTTCTGTTTTGCAGTTGCAAATTTAATGTACTTTTATGGCTTATTCTGTGTTGGTTGCTGTAACTATGCTCGGTCTTCCAGTGATACTAATTTTGCTCCATGTGAATTAATATTATCCAGATTCTAATATGCTGTCCCTTGGACAACAGGTCAACTTACCGACTTCTCAATCCCACATGCCCCGAGTTAGACTCCCTGGCGAGGCAGGGGTTTTTTCTTAGTTAGAACCAACCTCTACCCCCCAGATTATATGGTGTTGCATTTAAGTCTGTTTCTCTGAAAAATTAATAAAAACCTGACGTTGAACAACAGTTTAATTTATTGACACTGTGAGCAGTTTTTCAAATCAGAATTCCTAAAAATGAGTATAGAAGTTAAACATTGAAAACATATGAAACAAGAAAAAATTAGTTATAACTTACGATTTTATTTTCTTACCAATTACACTGTATCTTTTATGTATGCATTTAAGCACATACCATGTATGTATGTATGTATGTATGTATTTATTGTGACTGTCCAGTTATTTAACTATACTTGTTTTCATCTGTACAGCTTCGCTGGGAGATCACTTCACTAATGTCACTTCACTAAGTGAACTAGTTCAATTCTCCGTCATTTCTTTCCTTCCTTCGTGACGTAGCTTTTTCAAGACCTCCACAAACCGCCGCTCCACCGTAATGCTCTCTGCACGTCATAACAATCGCAACCAATTCTCGGAGAATCGCTCCTGATGTCGCATCAGTAAGCAGTTGCTAATTCGCTCGACACTCATTGAATTCCACTCGCAACTCGACACGCACTGACTCAACTGCGCGAGAACGGTCGCTTATATAAGCAGTGGAATCTTCCGCAGAAGATTCTCGAACATTCTAGAACTATTTCAACATACCTTCTGGAGGATGAGGGAGATAAAGCTTCCAGAAGATTCTGTTTCTCTGCCGAAACCTCGCGGTGTTTATCCTGGCAACTGGCCGTTATCGTTGTTTACTCGGACCGCTCGGCGCCGACCTCCCGATAACCTTGGGCCATAGCCGCAGCGTCTCAGTGTTTATATATATTTCATATTCTACGGGAGCTAAGAACGTTCCTCCTCTCCCATTCCATCAGATGAACACGCACAGCAAACTACTAAATGTCTTCAGCGATTTTATTGTATAGTAAACATTTTAGCGTCAAAAACGAGAAGAAATAAAAATATCTTATGTGTTATATTCACATGACTTTCTCTATCCCTATTGTTTATTTTTATATAGCTTCCATAAACTATTCTTAGAAATTCTTCGTTTTCTATATACTTCATGTAAATCGAGATAAATCATTTTAAAAATAGTGTCATTACAAATTTCGTTGTAAGTACAAGTCGAGGGATACAGGAAATCAAAGCGATAGCCAAACGTTTAAAAGCGTGTTGCTATATGCTGGTCTTAAAATAGAAATACCATTTCCATGAAATTGGGAGAAACGCCTGAATGATTTTTTTAGTCGGTCCTGGTTAGTCCCGTAATGTGGTTTGCTGGCATGCGAGCGCGTCAAGCGAAGAGATTCCAATCTGTGGTCATGAGCGAATCCTAAGTGCTGTCTGGAGACTTGCGAGAGGTGATGTTGAAGTGTGATTTCGCAGTTTATAAGTGGTTCGTAAATAGCGGTCTTGTTAATACTATCTTCTTTAGGCTTATTAAGCTCTACGTAAATTTGCATGTAGCTACGTAGTGAGGTGGTGGGGCTGAGGTGATTGTAACTTTACGTGGTCTCAGTGGGAGCGGTGTCAATACTGATGCTGCTGGGCGCTGGGTAATATGGGTGTCCCACTCATTTGTAGCCCACCCGTAGTAGTGTCACAACTGCATTTTGGGAGAGGGGTTTGCACTACTTCCGGGACCGCCATGGCTGGGAAGCGCAACGACTTCGAAAGGAGCCGTTGTCTGTAGATTATTAAGAAGTGATTAAGTGTGCTATTCTAAGAGATTGTTTAGATATTCTGCTGCGCCATCGTCTGCATCTGAGCCTGCAGGTTGCGGTTAAGGAGTGAAAGTAATCGTTTATGTACGTCAAACTTCGTTTCGTATTGGCCGAGAGGAGATATTTGAATGTGTTGTGGAGCGGAGATTATTGTACATATCAAATGTTAGTTTCTTTTTGAGCTCTGTGACTTTTTTATGAATACGGAGGTCATTGTGAAGCTCTTTTGATGACGTTACTAACGAAGGTCTTGTTATTTCCTAAGTATTTTGTTTTGGAGATCCGGATACGGCAAATATGTATTTTTGCCGCGTATCCCAGACCTGCATATGTTAATATTGATTGAACTTATGCGAGATTTGCATAACTTGAGGCACATGTTGAGCTTGAGTGCGTTGTTATAATTAATAAGCAGGTATATGTTACAATATACATTATATTATCTATTATATTATATATTAAATAAAGCGGGTTGGACGTAGGCATTCTCTGTGCTCCATTAACATGCAAGTGTCAGGTGAAACCGTACTTGCCCTAGGTAGACAACTTCGTTGGTCTAATGGATACTGCGGAATAGTTGGTAAAGAAAACGTATGATAGTCTGTTTTAGATAATATTGGTTTTTTCGTTTGGTGAAAATTATCGCGTTGTATTTTGCAGCGTTTAATTTGATTCTTCACTTGGTCATCTAGGATTCTAGTTGGTTAATGGTGATTTGATAATGAAGGAGACTTTGCCTGCTTGTGATATGTTTGTGAAATCGTTCCGGTGCGGCAATTTTGAAGCCTTTGCTTCAAATTTTGATGATGCTATCTCGAAGTTGCGTCCATTTAGATAACGTTTAGCGTTACGTTCTTTGTTGTGAGTTCGACAATGTCGTCATCTCCCAGCAATTTCTGCTTTGCCTAGTACGCCAGCTGCTTCAGTGGTATAGCCATGAATTCTTTGTCTCAGGGTATGCAGGAGTGTGGTGTGAAAAGATATCATAAGTTTTGTTAATTTATACATTTTAATGTTTACTAAATATTCTGTTTGAAGAGAGTGCCGACCGTTAAATTAAGGAATTAAACTATTTCTGAAATAAATATGCAAGCGTCAATTGCCGTAAGTCGCAGAAACGTTACTCGGAAATATCTCTCATAATATCCCCTTAATCATTCTAACTTTCGTGTCACTGAACGCTACACAACTAAAATCTACAAGTCGTCACACGAGGAAGTCGCAGAATTATGTAAGTAAGCAAGATTAAGTGAGTCTGATTTAGAGTGCACGCCCTTTTCTTAACTTAAACTCTGCCTACCTATCGCCACCCTTAACAACGTTCCTACTTATGCTGTCCAATCTTAAAACTCTTACGTAGATAAGCGTATCTGACACTGTTTTTATGCAGAACGTTGCTCGAATCTAAGAACTCTAATGCCCTTAGTAATTTGCAGAGTTTCTGTGTACGTGACTTTTCAAACGTACTGAACTCAGCTCTAACTGCATTCCAGGAATCTTTAAGTTAATTCTTCGCTCCTCGGCTGCTACTAATAACTTTCCTTAACATAACCCGCTAATCCTTTTTCTCCAGACAATGCTTTCAACTCACGCTTATTATATTATACATTGATTTAATATAGAAAAATTATTTATTGCAATTATTTCTCTATTTTGCTACCATTTGTTTACTTAATTATTCATATCTTCGTATCAGCAATTACGATACGAATTGTTGAGTCGTCAGCATAAAGGAGAACTGTGTTGGCTTCGTTTTTGGAAATGGTGTTTACGTATAGGTTGGACAAAAGGGGACCTAGTAGACTACCTTGAGCGACGTCTGCGGGATGTGGATATAGCATTCGTTCATTACGAGCGGAAGCTTTTGTCGCTCATTAGTTTGCTCTCAGTTGATGATATTTGAACACAGTATTTATAAGTTCAAACACCTGCCTGTATGACAAATACTAGTATTTCCATTCATTTAGCGCTCACTTGGTAGAGTGACTACTAACCAGCACGGCGAAATGAAAATAAAACTATAGTATCAGCTTTCAACGTTAACGCACGTATAAACAAAGGGAGACTTGAACCCTGCTTCTTTGACAATGGCAGGTACTAGTGTCCTATTTTCAGAACACCAAAGGTCACAACAGTGTAGATTAAAGCACAGTATTGTTATTGAGCTAACAATTTAAGAAACTGTAATTTAGGATTGTTAACTGTCAAAAAGGAGGGAAATAGTACTCCTGTACTTACTCTTTAAAAATTATTACATACATGTGCATGCTTGTATTTGACTAAAATATCACTATATTCAATAATTTAATGAAGTACAAATTATTAATTTTTGGTTGAATTAGAAACATTATTGTTTTAGAAGTTTTAATAATGTTTCTACCTTAAACGATAATACTTTCAAAAAAACTTATGGACCTTGGGATCATTTGATTATAATGATGATACTGATTATCAATCGATAGTGAAATTATACAGGGTGATTTATGAAGAACTGGTACATTTCTTTCTTTAATTATTCTGTTCCAAATTCACTCAATGCCCCAATTTTAGCACCAAATTAAGCAGAATGTTCTGGAGTTTCGATTCTCTGTCACTAGATGCGCAGATGTTCGTGTTTTATTCGTAACTGTTAGTTTTATTATCAGCAACTATTTTTGAGATTTTGTTCTAGTCAACTGAAAATGGAGTGCACATTAAATGAACGACTCTTCCTTGTGAAGCAATACTGGATTACGAATTCAATTACAGCTACTCAAAGGACACACCAGAGAGAATTTGGTGCTCTGAATCCTCCCCAAAGAAACACAATACTGGAACTGGTAAACAAATTGGAAACAACTGGATCTCTGGTGAGTGAAAAAGGCAAACCTCGTTCATGTAGACTTCCCATGGTTATTGTTGACGTAAGATCACGAATGGATCAGTCACCCAAACAATCATTAAGACGTTTGTTGCAGGAGACAGTTTACAGCTACTCAATTTGTCAAACAGCTGTGAAAAGTGCTGGCAGGCCTAAAGCCGTATAGGATTGCGGTTGTCCAATAGTTACAGGAACCAGATAGGGATAGGCGACTGAATAGACGACGATAGAATCCTTGGTTTCAGGCGTCCATTGTGCAAAATCCTACCATATTTTCCATCACATTCTTCAGATGAAGCATGGTTCCATTTATCCGGCTATGTGAACTCAAATAAATCACGCTATTGGGCCAGTGAAAATCAACATGTTACTCACGAAGCACCTATGCACCCGGTTAAAATCGGAGCTTGGTGCGCAATATCCGCACAGAGAATAGTGGGACCAACTTCTTTTGAAAACAATGTAACACTGCAGAGTACCGAAGGATTCTCATGGAGCTTGCTGTGCAACTAGGCAATGTAGAGCTGAGTTAAGGATATTTTCAGCAGCTCGGCGCTACGTGCCATACATCAAAAGAATCCATTGCACTAATTGCAAGTTTCTTTGACGACCGGATAATTTCCAAGAACTTGTGGTCGCCGAGATCTCCGGATTTGACATCGCCGGACTTCTTACTATTGGGTTTGACGCAGTAATTTGTATCACAAATTATTTAATTGTCAAGAGTGATTGTAATGTGAATATGCATTATTGTGTGACATTGATTTGAGATGTTTGATGATTGTAAGCATTGTCGAGAAGTAGGTTTATACGGCCTTACTGAAACTGACAATAATAGCGTGCAATAATGTAGCGAGGGGGTGAGCGGTTTATCATTATTAGAGACGAGCAAATGGCGTAATATTGGCGCGTTTTTCTTAGAATTTGCGGGAACATTTTCCCTAGAGCATATGTGTTCATAATTTTCATTGGATATAAATATAGACACTAATGTTGGCGCGTTTTATTAACCAATAGCAGCTCAGTTATAATCTTTAGGCATATCGGGGTGTAGGAGTATAAAAAGGGCTAGGTCAGAGTCAAATTCCTTTAGTTCATCGGAAATATTTGTGCATTACACGTCGCTGAATACATCGCACAGTTTATCGATTCGCAGGTTACGCGTAGCAATGTTAAGAAAAATCTCAAGTGTTGTAAAGTTAATTACACAAAAAGTTGAAGTACGCGAATTAAGAATGAGCAGTAAATAAGTTATTATAACAGTTTCAGTTTGGCGAGTGTCAAGATTAATATGTGAAAGTGCATAATATGTTACTACAATAAATGTGTAAAACAAATTCTTCATCAGTGTTATCTTTGGATAAAAGACTCCTTTCCGAGGACAGTGAACCAAAAATATTAAATAAAATAACAGGCGCTCAGTAAAAGATAACACGAAGTGACCGCGACAAATTGTCTTTTATACGTGCGGCAGATAAACAGTAGCATCTTTCAAACAACATTAAGAATATCGTCACATAATTGGCTACCAGAACGTGGGGCTAATAAAAATAAACTTTATACCGTTACAGGTTACTTAAAAGACAGGGTGTATGCCACACGTCCTCAGACATTGGACGATCTGAAGCACAACATTACACAGGAGATTCAAGCTATTGTCAACAGAGTCCTCTAACCAATGTCCAGTAACATGGAACGAAGTGTTGGTCCTGCTATAGAGGTAAATTATCTCCCAAAATTCCTCTGCATTTCAGTTATAATAAGTTGTTCGTTTTGAAACAATTAAAGACATAAATGTGTCAGTTCTTCATAAATCATCTTGTATTATCAGCGGCGTTTGTGTACTAGAAACTTGGTGAGTTTCTAGAAGGCATCATCTTCTACCGGGATTAGGTCCTGTCGCCTGTTCCAACTGCAGAGAAGTTATATTTTCTAAAAAGTGTATGTAGTAACTGCGTAGAAAATTTTGTGACCTGATCTTTAGATCAAATTGTTAAAATTATTCGGAGAGCGCTATAATGTAATCTTCAAGTGAAGGAATTCAAGTTGCAGCACCACAGATTCAATTTCTCACACAACTTACTTGCCCAAAATATTCACCTTCAATTTGAGCAAACATGAACTGACTGAATAAACAATTGGTACTAATGTTATGTTCATACAACTGGATAACACTGTAAGTTGCACACAGATGTTCAGTCTACATATATAATATATATAAAAACAGCGACAATCATTAGAAACTTGACGAGACAAATATATTCGTATACTACATACTGAGGGATTAGTAATGTTACGGTAATTCGTAAAGTTAGTGTTCTATCAGTTAAATTAATCGTGATAAGTTGAATGTTGATAGAAAAAGAGACCAATGTACCTTATACGGCTACATTAGGAAGAGGTTGGCCAAGTCCTGTCCAACCGCCATGGATTTCCGAAGTTCTCAAGCAGATAGCAGAAATTGAGTTCGGTGTTTTAGGAAAGAGCCTATACTTGTTATAAATGTTATTTACTTCGATTATTTGCAAAGCACAATTTGTAATTTTGAAATAATAGTAATCTTTCCAAGTATGCACATCATAAGACTTCTTATATTTTATATTATATATAGCAATTCACTCTCCGCCATCAAAACTGTCAAAATGACTAATTGGGTTTACATACGACATCTCATTTTAAAGTTTAGCTAGTTACCATTATTTCAAAAAGGGACGATTTGCCTAAATACATTTCACCGTATATAATTGTTTGCTTTTCGTGTGCCAACAATTGGTGCAATTAAAGTAACGAATAAAATCCCCGGCATATGACTCTAGGAAATTACAATTAAAGGAGACAGAAGCAAGATACCTCAGATTTACTGCGCATCCATATTTCTCAACTAGTTATACAAGGTGGCCCAACAGCGCCGTATTTAAAGTGTGCAGATATACCTTCATGCTTTAAAAGAGTTGCATAACCCAATGGGGCAATTACAAGCAAACATACGCCAATGGGAAACTGACGCAATAGCGTGAGGGACAGTCGTTGGAACTAGAAGACGATGAGTGGATCGCGCTCATTCAGAGGCAGTTACCATTAAGAGCTTTACACTTGAGTTTAAGATCTGTGATGGGAGACAAGAACAGTGTAAACGGACCGAAAAGGTCTTAGAATGTTTTCCACTTCAGTTAGAAAGACTTGTTTTCAAGGGAATAAACTCACTTTTAGATTGACAAATAATCAAAAAGCCTTTATTGGAACTAACAGTATGTACTCGTTGCTATTTTTACTCTCCCTACTATGTATAGTAATTAGAGGAAGTATTGTATTCCACCCAAAAAAATTCGATACCGAGGTTTTACTGGAAATGCATGTTTTGAAGCGTCTGTATGTGAACAGCATAACTCAGAAACGAAAAATCGGATAAACACCAAACTTGGTATTTGAGTTTAGTGTCTTTCAAGGATGCGACACGAATATTTTAAGAAAGTCCTCCCACCCTCAACTATCCTTACATGGAAAATTTTTCGAAAATTTTGATTTTCTAAAAAATGGCTCTAACAATTTTGATTAAAACACCATGTATTAAAGATATTTACATGACAAATAAAATATATATGCTGAAAGCACTGGGAATAACCTTTGAAGTCCTCTTCATTTGGAAGGAATTTTGTATAATCTTCTATAATGGTAAACGTTAAGCGAATGGAGGAAAACGTACTGCACAAAACTGCACAATTTATATCCAATAAGTTTTTTGTGGCATAAGGCATTTCTGAGATATCCGTTATTAATGTTTCGAATTGTTCTTTTCTGGGTCATTCTTTAAAGTTCTTTCAACATTCAGTTGTTTTTCCCGATGTCATGGAAACAGTATGGAATTTTAAGGCCAGCATATAGCGTCCAGTTTTTAAACATTTGACTATCACTGTTTTATTTGTATTTATAACGAAATGTGTAATGTAACTATTTTACAAAGGTTTATTTGGATTGAAAGTAGCAGATAGAAAAATAAGCTTTAGTCAGATTAGTTTGTACATCCACTAATACGGTTTAGAGGTTAGAGAAGGTCATGTGGATGTATTATATCAGATTTTTAAAATTTTGATTACTCTTTTCTTGTCTAGCATTACGGTCTATACGTACTGTAGAGTTAAATCAAAACATTAAAGTGCCGCAACGAAAATCATGCAAGCATGAGAGATGTAGTGTTTACTGGCTTTTGTTGGATTTCTATTATTATTATTATTATTATTATTATTATTATTATTATTATTATTATTATTATGTTATCATTTAAGTATACCATTATAATAATATCACTGTTCTTCCTGGATTCCTGTATTAAAATAGTGTGTGCGTGTAACAACTTACAAAAGTTTAGATAGTAGTAAGGAGGATCATCATCACCTAATAACATCTGCTAACCGCCTCAGTTTCATCGACCTCTTGCACGAGTAGAGGCGAGTCTGTAGGAGAGTTATCTTATGAATTTTGTGCCAGCAGATGTTACCTATATTAAATTGCGATTTCTGTTGTTCGGCCGAAACCCATTCTGTGCCGTGTAGAATTTTCCCACCAAAGCTAACATCAATGCTGTTCACGTACAAGGTATTAGTGTTTTGTATACCCAGGACAGGAGCAGCGCATTCTAGTTGAGCTTTAGTCATATGAAAATCCTAATTTGATCTTTAGAATTGAGCGCAATTAAATTATAATTTACTATAACAATTGGCTAATAAAATGTAATTTGTCAAGTTTTAATATTTGATCTAAATTCACTAGATTTCATCTTACAATATGACCATATAATTATTCCCATACCGATTTATAAAGCTGATTTGCTTATGTTTATTTGAAACTCTGGAAATGATATGAGAATTATTCATTTACACTAGGCGTGTTTAGGCACCAGATTGTAATCCCGTCTATGGCACTATTTTTCGGTCTGATTTTTCAAATTATAAGAATTATTAGAAATTATCAAAACATAGTTAAACCTAATAATGATATAAAACCCGGAAAATAAAAGTGCTTGCAACATTGCAAGTCACTTAGAGGTAAATTTCTCGAGTACTTGAAACCCTGAAGGTTTCCAGACATACTGGATTCGATTAAGAATGTTTCATGCGATAGCTGTGATCTCATTATGATAACTCAGTGATAAGAGCATAGTCATAGAGAGTCAACGATTCCTGGTTCGATTCCCAACCATAGTATTGAATTTTATGTCTGCATCAATATTCTAATACACAAAATATTTGCAATGAGTATAATTTTCAGTGATGTGCGCATTTTAAATGATCCAATTCTTAAATTACTCCTCATATATTTTAACGACGCGCCTGTTAACATATTGTTATTTTACATTTTGTGAATTCCAAACTCAATCTATTCCTTTGCTCCTTTTGCCTTATCTAACTAAGAATCCGCTTCTTTGATTTAAGCCAGCAGCAATAACAGACGTGAAGGGTCTGTTCATCTGTTCCTTCTGTCATTCCACAACTATCACGCTGACTATTGACCATCTGTTCGTAACATTTAGAATGCGAAGCCTCACTGAGTGAGATGTAGTGAACGGAATCATTCAGAGTGAACACTTTATCAATTTTATTCTGAAATACTTCAGGAATCAATGAATTCATATGAACCAGTCAAATATAAAGCATGAATGAAATGATTCATGGGAATGAATCGCTTCGAAACTTTACTAGTATAATTCTCTATCTCTCTCTTCCTCTCGCACCCTTAAAACTTCAAAGTGGAGTTCAAATGCATGCTACCAGTGCTATTTCTTTGTTTGCTTTTTGTTTTTTGGCTTCTTAAACTACTTTTATAGCCACTGAATAGCTTGAGCTACAAGTAATTTTAATTCCAAAATGTTAATCACATGAATATTATAATTTATTACATACAGTGCCCTCAGGGACTTATAATTTCATTTCCTGTTTTCAGATAACCAAAGAGAAACGATAAAAATTACTAGAAACTGTTTTTTTTTCGTTTTGCCAGTATGTTGTAATTGAACAGCCCATTAAACAAGAATCTTTGCCACAAAAATTCACCGGAGACTTCATCGAGCACATGAAGATGTGTATATGGGTCATAAGGTAGGTAAAATATTTTTATGATGGAGAAAGAAGCATCGAACATCAGGTTCGTGACACGGCACACGAACTTCTTTTAACCCAACAAGCAAAGAGTAACTGAAATCATTAAATAAAACCAATGGATGTGCAGCTGTGGTTGAGAAGTGGCAATTTGATGTTACATCAGTGTAGTAAAGGAGGCTATCAATACTGATTAGTTTGGGTGTTCCCTTATTGGCTCTCGTTTACAAATTTCGATGAAAATTCTCAAAAACAAATCTGAGAATATCTTGTACATTTTTCTTAAAATAGTTCTATGCTATGACACGATGGAAATACCATCAAAGTAGTGAATTATATTTTTGTAGTGCATGAACGGGCTTCTATTGTAACGGAACATTCATAATTCCAAAATATTGGAAAAAGTGTATTCATAACAACGATTTTTATACTAAAATCTCTGAAAATAATTTAACGTTCTTGTTTTCCAAAAACAAATGAATGCGATTTGAAAAAAGTTGTTCCTTAGGAGTTTCAGTGACAACCTCATGTTTTGATATATTTCTCTAGCTCAACACCTGAGGTGAACATTTCAGTCTAGGATCTAAATTTAAACAGTTTGTAGCTTAATTGGTGATAATAAAGTGTTATTTAGAACATGTGTCCCTCTTGAATCCCCACTAAAAGGCATCTGCTCGACGTATTATCTAGTTAATACAAGCTACTGAAGTGGAGGTTTCAAGTATTTTATATATAACTCACCCTATCAGGGATGCAACTGAAGATGACGGTTTTAATGTCTGCTCCCGTGAATTGTAAGCTGGCTGTTCCATTTCGTTCCCTATAGAGTAAGCTATCTGTTAATATCACAGAGGGACTACCGTCAGAAGAACAAGCTTAAAACACTAACAAAGTTAAACTTCATCTAATTAAATGAGTGCACTGAGATTGAATTAAAATATCATGTTATACGTAGTTCTCTACACATTAAAATAATATTTATCCTCATGCACATTATATACAATAAGTAATTCTCTTATTCACTCCATAATATTCACGATCAATTTTTGCGTAGAAGTGATTTAAAATTAATTAACATGGGCTCAGTGATATGGCACATTATGTATAAACCACGTCAAAATATTAATGTCATAAGTGGAATAACGAGTTAATGTGAAGGAAAACAAAACTAAGGAATCTTAAACGTTCAAACGTATTTCATTAGATGACGTACTTATACTTCGGAAATTTAAACACTGAATATAGAATATTTTGGTAACGACTAACACTGTGAAAAAAATCTTATATGTTTTTCTTATATGATGATTTCTACTCGTATACAAACTATTTTTATAAACGCTTATTCTCCATCTACTTCATATTAATCGAGACAAACATTTTCAGAAATTATCTTATTGCTTATTTCCTTCTAGGCGCAAGAGGAATATAGAAATACAGTAGGCTTTAAGCAATAGTAAGTCTTTTAAGAGCCGGTTGCTATGTGGAGCATTCCATTCTCCTTGCATGTCCAGAACCTAAAAAAGAAAAAGAATAACGAATTCCCATTTGAATAAAAGTAAAGGTATTGGAAAATTCAAACAAATAACAAAGAATATCTCGGAAATGCTTCACTCAAAGAAAAAAAAAGAAGAAAGAAAGAAAGAAAGAAACAGTATATCACATAAATTGTGTGTTTTAACGAGCTCTACACTCTTGGTGTAGGAAAATTTTGTCTATCTCTTACGGTTTACCAGTTATGCAAAAGCTATTCACAAAGAAGAGGACTTTTGGGGACGTTGTCAAAAAATTTAAGATATGCATTTTATTTGTCATGAAAATATCTTAAATATATATTTTAATAAAAACTGTTAGAGCCATTTTTGAGAATATCGAAACTTTTTAAAAATGTTCCATGTAAAAGGTAGTCTGAAGTAGAGGGGTTTTCTTAAAAAACTTTGTGCCGCATTTTTGAAAGATATACTGAACCTAAATACTAAGTTTGGTATTTATTCGACTTTTCGTTTTTGTGTTATGCTGTTCAGAGAAACACAGACGCACACACGGACCTTTTTATAAAAGTGATTTTTTTTTATTCAGGGCACTTCAAACCTCCAGTGAAACTCGGTATCGAATTTTTGGGTGGAATGAAATACTTTCCCTACTTATATACGTAGTAGAGAAAGTAAAAATTGGAAACTGTGCGTTTTAATTAGCTGTACCATATTCAGTAGTAGTTTTTCACTGTCTCGCACTTATAAAGAATTGTACAACATGCAATTAGAATGAAGAGAACATCTCCTGAGAGTTTAGGTATTCAAGTGATACAAGCAACAAAAAGCCTGTGTTGTCTTCCGCTATACCTCAGTACTTCTAGAGGAACCACAGATAAAGTGTTATAGTAGGATGATGACATTGTGTCTGCAGCACTTATTAAAAAACAAAATGGAAATCCTTAACAGTGTCTGATATATAAACTAGTGCTCTCTATAAGGACACGTGCATAACAATACAAACTGTTGCGTTAATTTTTTGCATTCGAGTTCCTTTTCTTTGCATTATTTTCTCTGAATAAAAGCGTCCTTATTTCATGTTCTCAATACACATCTTCTTGTATAAAATTACCAGTAAGTGATTTGTACCTCTTCATCTTTCTACAACTCATTTACAGAATATACAATATTGTTTTTCATTGTTATTTTTTAACGTTTCTATAGTTATGTTAACCTAAAGACATATCGCAACTTTACAATTATTTGTACAAGAACATTGGAATTAGAGCAAAACATTTTTGTACATCTTTGTACTTTTGAAGAACTGAATTAACTTGACGCAATTAGGAGAGGAGCTAAACACCAATAGAATTTCTTGGAAATTTAGTAGTCCTGTCGCTATCGATTGTAAAGTTGGCACTAGGTGATAATGTGCTTGATGGTAGTTTTATGTTGCACTGTTGGCAGATCGGAGATTGGTCCTGTTTTACAAGATAGCTGTGCGTAATCTTGGAGTGGTCTGTTCTTGGATTGGATTGGATGACAAAATCGGAGTAGGGATATGTACCCTAACACTGAAACACAAAGATCTATTGTGTTATTCTCCATCTTTATTGTTTCTAGTTAAATAGGCCAGTACCTTTATTAATGAGTTGTAGACTTTTTTATAGACACTTACTTGGGAGAACTTCTAAACCAGTCACTCCCAGGTAATACACTATGTGATCAAAAGTATCTAGACACCCCCACAAACATACGTTTTTCATCTTAGGTGCTTGTGCTGCCACCTACTGCCTGGTACTCGATCTCAGTAGTCATTAGACATCGTGAAACAGCAGAATGGGACGCTCCGTGGAACTCACGGACTTCGAACGTGGCCAGGTGATTGGGTGTCACTTGGGTGTCTGTACGCGAGATTTCGACACTCCTAAACATCCCGCACTGTTTCTGATGTGATAGTGAAGAGGAAATGTGAAGGGACATATACAGCACAAAAGCGTACAGGCCGAGCTGGTCTGTTGACTGACAGAGACCGCCGACATTTGAAGAGGGTCGTAAAGAGTAATAGGCAGACATCCATCCAGACCATCGCACAGGAATTCCAAACTGCATCAAGATCCACTTTAAGTACTATGACAGTTAGGCGTGAGGTGAGAAACCTTGGATTCCATGGTCAAGCGGCTACTTATAGGCCACACATCACCCAGGAAGATGCCAAACGACGCCTCGCTTGGTGTAAGGAGCGTGTGGAGTGGCGAATCACGGTACACAATGTAGCGATCCAATGGCAGTGTGTGAGTATGGCGAATGCCCTGTGAACGTCATCTGCCAGCATGTATAGTGCCAACAGTGAAATTCGGAGGTGGTGGTGTTATGGTGTGGTCGTGTTTTCCTGGAGGGGGCTTGCACCCCTTGTTGTTTTGCATGGCACGATCACAGCGCACACCTACATTGATATTTTAAGCACCTTCTTGAAGAGCAATTCGGGAATGGCGATTGCATCTTTCAACACGATCGAGCACTTGTTCATACTGCATGGGCTGTGGCGGAGTGGTTACACGACAATAACATCTCTATAATGGACTAGCCTGCACAGAGTCCTCACTTGAATCCTATAGAATACCTTTGGGATGTTTAGGAACGCCGACTTCGTGCCAGGCCTCACCGACCTACATCGATACATCTCCTCAGTTCCGCACTCCGTGAAGAATGGGCTGCCGTTCCCCAAAAACCTTCCAGCACCTGATTGAAAGTATGCCTGCGAGAGTGAACGCTGTCATCAAGGCTAAGGTAAGCCAATACCATATTAACTTCCAGCATTACCGATGGAGGGTGCCACGAACTTGTACGTCATTTTCATCCAGGTGTCCGGATACTTTTGATCACGTAGTGTATGTCTTCCTCTGGCTAACGCCTTGCAGTCGAAGATTATGTGAGAGGCAGTATCTTCCGCTTCACCACGCAACCTACAAATTGGCTTTTATTTATAAATACCCATTGTATGTAGGTGTTTCTTCAATCTGCAGTGGCCTGCAGAGAGGTCTGTTATCAGTCTCATTTGTGTCCTACTGAGATTTAGGATTTCTTTAGTTAGAGCTAAAGTAGGCTTTAACAACGTTCTCTTACTGTATCTATGTCCTTCCACTTGTTCCCACTGTTGCTGGTGACTGTATAAAACCCACTCTGCAATGATTCTCTTTACAGTGGATAAGGAAACACCAAATACAGGCTCAGGGCAATAAATTCTTCAGCTAAACCTTTCTTTGCTAAGGTGACGGCTTTTTCGTTGCCTATAATTCCTTTGTGCCCTAGTGTCCAACCAAGTATTACATTATTTGTGTTTTTACTTAGGGGAAGTGTTGCATTCCACCCAAAAATTCGATACCGAGATTTCACCGGAAATACATGTTTTGAGAGCTCCTGAATCCAAAAAAAGCATTTTTGGAAACATGTCCGTGTGTGTGTCTGTGTGTGTGTGTCTGTGTGTGTGTCTGTGTGTGTGTCTGTGAACAGCATAACTCAAAAACGAACAGTCGGATAAGCACCAAACTTGGTATTTAGGTTCAGTATCTTCCAGAGATGCGACACGAAGGTTTTCAAGAAAATCCCCCCCACCCCAGACTACCCTTTACATGGAAGATGTTTCGAAAATTTTAATTTTCTCAAAAATGGCTCTAACGATTTTGATGAAAATATCATATGTTTAAGATAATGCCATGAGAAATGAAATGTATATCTCGAATTTTCTGGGAATGTCTCCAAAAGTATTCTTCATTGTGAACGACTTTTGCATAACTGGTAAACCATAAGAGATAGACAAAATTTTACTACACAAAAAATGTAGATCGCGTTAAAATACACAACTTATGTCATATACATATCTTTTGTTGAGTGAACCGTTTTCGAGATATTGCTTGTTATTTCCTTAAATTTTCCAATACTTGTACTTTTTCTCAAATTCGTTATTCATTTTTTATGTCCTGGACATGCAAAGAGAATGGAATGCGCCACATAGCAACCAGCGATAAAATATTTGACTATCGCTTAAAAGCTACCATATTCCCCTTGCATCTACAAGAAAATTACAAATAAGATTGACATCTCGATATCTCGATTAATATGAAGCATATGGAGAATAAGCGTTTGTAAAAATAGATTGTACAAGAGTAGAGAAAGTTATGTGAGCGTAACACATCAGATTTTTTCAGTTGTATAAGGTTTTGTAGGCTGTTTCAAACCACCTTAGATGGCATCTGATTACTTACAATTGCTTTAAGAGCGGCCTGGCTCTCAAAGAAAACCTTTATGGTGTTATTTTATAGTCCCTACGCACGTTCTCCCCAGCACAGGTTTCAATTGCATAAACGTCAGCTGGAATATTGTAATATTTCTTCCCAGAGGGATATAAATATTGCATCTGGAGATTCCCCATAAATTCTAGCTCCTGGTCCACCGTTCATCTTTGAACCATCTATATACTAGATCAGTTCTTTAGTATAACAGTGTCTTTTATCCTGATTCCGTTCAAAGGGAATATTGAATGGTTTCACAAAGGATAACTTAGGAATCATGTTATCACTACCCATCTCAAAGATTGGGTTTTTTATTATATTTAAGATTCTGGTGTGCCCTAAGGTATTATGACTGCATCAGTTGCAATTTTTTCCCATTCTGTATGCACCCAGCCTTGCTCTTCCTTTGATATGTGTATATATATATATATATATATATATATATATATATATATATATCTAAAGGATTTGCATTGCAGCTGTAGGGGTACTTTTCATTGCCCCTGGAATACACAATATTATAACCTCTGAACATTTGAGAGTTTTTTGCTGCCTGTTTCTGACACACTTTGGCCACCATATTCCGCAGCTATAAGTTATAATGGGTCTCTATACTGCTTTATACAACCAGTGCATCATCCGTGGTTTAAGATCCCATGATTTCCCATAGGTTCTTCTGGCCACCAATCTCTTTCCCTTTGTTAATTATTTTCTGCAAATGTAGATTACAGGTAGATTACATATCAGTTTATTGTATAGAATTAAACCCAAATACTTATTACTGGAGCAAATTTACAGTTGATTACTAAAGATTACGTAGTTCGAAAACTTTCCATATTGTTTTTTTGTTTTCTTTTTATTTTGGTTTTGTTTGTTTTTTTTAATAGAAACGAGAGAAATTTCTTTCGCTTCACCATCCCTCCTTCTCATATTTTAGAGCTTAGGACATGAACTCAAATACACTTGATGCAAATTTCCCCTGAAAGTATGACAAGCATAGGTGTGCCTATTCTTAGTCGGTATACTATAACTTGATCCTGTATAGAGAGATATTTCACAGGCAGTTGCGTTATAGTGCTGGACATTGTATTTCGCAGTTTGCATTGTAAGATGTCAAGCCATCTTAACTTCCAAAGTACCTTTCTTCACGGTGTAGCAAATGCTGGGGAGCTTAAGGAGATTCTCGTAGCTTCTTTTGCTGCCGGGTCGCCGATTCATTGCCCTTAATTCCGGAATGTGAGGGTACCCACATATAAGTTTCCTGTTTACCTTCATTGCTAAGTTTGTGAAGAAGCAGCTGGAATTCCTTTGCAAGAACCATGGATGACGCTAAATTGTGAATGGCAAGCAGTGAACTTTTGGAGTCCAAAAAGATCAAGAATGGCTTTGGAGAACCACTTTCCAGAATGTACAACACAGCTTGTTTAGTGCATACAGTTAACATGAAAAAATTAGAAATCAGGCAGTCAGAATAGCATACAATGATCCGCTAAATTACAGTACAGTCGGTGTTACCATTGTACATTGAGACATCAGTAAAATTTGTATGTGTTGTTGATATTTGTTACACATTTCATTGAATAGTTGACGATAAATTGCTCTATGTGTGTGTTCTTTTGTGACAGTATTTAGTTCCATGTTAATTATGGGGGCAATGGATTCATTTGTACCCTAGGAGGAACACTTAAGTTAGTATCAGAAGTTTTTTTCTATCCAGAGATGTAAATGCAGGTGTAACTTGCCAACATTCTGCTGGGTATATTAGTAAATACATACAAACTCCTTTGTAAACTCCTACGTTAAGTTGAGTTGTTTTCTTCTAATTACGAGCGGTGCTTCATGTCATCGTATAATTTCAGACTTTTTTAAAAAACAAATAACGGATATTTTTTCATAAAAATGTTAGTTTCGTTTAGAGAACACCGAAAAAGTTGTCGTGTCGTTTCCTTGAAACATTCATTCATTCATTATCTGTTTACCCTCCTCTTATGTAGGACTTACGCCCCCTAGGACTTACAGGCGGGTGCCTGGGGTCAGAGGCCCGTCGAGGAGCAGACACTCATGGAACAGACAGAACATCCAGGATGGGTGATCAGCCCGATGCCTGGTAGGGGATGAAGGAAGTTGATGAAACGAAATGTGGGTGAAATGAATGAAAGGAAAGGTGATGATGAAGAAGTTGGTGGAATGAATGGCGGGGAAAACCGGAGAACCCGGAGAAAACCTGCCCAGACGCCGCTTCGTCCACACAAATCCCACATGCAGGTCCCTGGGATTGAAACCGGGCCGCCTCGGTGGGAGGCGAGCGGTCTAACCACTCGGCCACGGCGCCGCCTCCTTGAAACATACTGGACGTAAAATTTTCTTTTTCTTGTTTATGTTATGCTGATGCAGACGCGCACACACAGGCCTGTTTAGATTCCTTCTCTGAGGGTTCAAGGAGCTTAAAGAAGTATTTCTGTAAGAAGTATTAATACGGAATATTTAGATGGAATACAAGGCGCATCCAAAGTAAGTTTTCCGATTTTATTTCCTTTAAAATAAAGGTATTTAGCCGGCTAAATTACGCATGCGTTACAGGTCTATGACGTATCACTCAAATGCCGGCCGGACAAGTCCCGCCTGGTGCCAGTAGCGCGGCAGCAGTATCCCGAAATGGCGGCTCTCATTCGTTCTCCCGCCGCCTGCGAGGTTCGGTCAGTGATAAAGTTTTTTACTGCGGAAAACATAGCGCCGATCGAAATTCATCGCCAGCTCTGTCAGGTGTATGGGCCGAACATCATGAGTAGCCAGATGGTGCGTCGCTGGTGTAGGCAGTTTTCCGAAGTTCATGATAAAGGACGCAGTGGGTGGCCGTCCCTCATCAATGATGACCTTGTTGAGCTGGTGCGGCAGCGCATGGTGGAGGACCGTTGTTTCACTATTACGGAGCTCAGTAGCCATTCTTCGCTGATATCGCGATCTTTTTGCATGAAATTGTCACTAAGCACCTGTTGTTCAGGAAATTGTGTGCCGTAAAACCTGACACCCCAGAAAACAGGAAACACTTAGGAGCAGCACGGACATTTCTGCAGCGGTATCGTGGTGACGGCGCTGAGTTCATCGGCAGGATCGTCATGGACGATGAGAGTGGATTTCTCACTTTACGACGGAAGCCATGCAGTAGTCAATGCATTGGCGTCACAGTGGATCTTCGGTCAAGACGAAATTCAAGCAGACTGTGTCGGTGCAGAAAGTGGTGCGCACGATGTTCTAGGATAGGAAGAGCATTCTGCTCATTGATTTCCTACCTAGAAGTGAAACAGTGAACGCTGACCGTTACTGTGAAACATTGCGGAAATTGCGACGTGCCATTCAAAACAAGAGGTGTGGAATGCTTACTGCAGGTGTTGTGCTCTCCATGACAATGCTCGTCCACATACGGCTCGGCACACAGCAACTGTACTGCAAGAGTTCGGCTGAGAGCTGTTTGATCATCCACCATACAGTCCTGACCTCCCTCCCAGCGATTTCCATTTTTTCTTGCACCTCAAAAACTTCCTGTCCTCAGATCAGTGTTTTCACAACGACGAAGAGCTGAAGACAACTGCTGGTTCCATTCACTGGCAACAGACTTCTACGACACAGCAATACAAAAGTTGATCCCACGATATGACAAGTGTCTCAATTCTTGTGCTGACTATGTCGAAAAATAGCTCAAACATTGCTTTAACTGTGGTCAATAAGTTTTCAAGTAACTATGTTGGCTTTGTTTTAAAAAATAGGGAAACTTACTTTCTGGATGCACCTCGTATAATATTTATTGGTTTTTAGTAGTATTTAACACCGTTCTCGCTACATACTACTCCAAGCAGTGGACAGTAATGATACATGAGATGAAATTATATTTGGGAAGGAAATCTTCCAGGTCTAAGTTTAAGATTCCTGGCATTTGCCAGTTATCAGGATTGAGAAAACCTGGAAAAAACTCAATCAGGGCGTACGTTCTGACAGAGTTTGAACCGCGGAACTCCCAGTTCAATATTCCGTGCCTTAACGTCTTCATCCAACCGTGTCGATATCTCCTCTGCCTTCATTAGGTAAGCAGTAGAGAAAGAAAAAACAAGTAAGACAATTTTGAGGTTTGCACCGTTTTGATGTCTTATTATTTTCCCAACTGTAACGAACTTGATTACACCAAATAAGGAATGTAAAGGAAAACAATTTGCCTATATAAAGCTTTGTAAAGAGTTTCAAGAAACTTCAAGTATACGTTTTATAGTGCTTATAATAGAGATTATTTTGGAATTTTAGTGCTAAAACTAAACTCTATTTTGCAGCTCTTCAGAATTTAAACAAAATAAAACAAAATAAATATGGTGCCATGCATATTGTACCATTATAAAAATGCCAGGAAATTTTATTCGTGTCAGCGCTCTGTTTTGCATAACTGTTACGTCATGACCATCAGCATTGTAGTCTTTAGACTGTGGTTTCATTTTGACATTCTTTTAAAAAAATCCAATGTAATACATTCACATAAATTTATCTACCCTCTTTTGCTTATTAGTGGGTATACAAACTATTCTTACCAAAGATTATTTTTTATCGACTACATTTTCTTCGAAATAAACCTCTGCAGAAATAACTACATTACACATTTCGTTAGGATATGAAGAGAACAGCGATAGCTAAATGTTTAGTAACCGGGCTTTAAAATCTCATACTGTGTCCATGCAATCGCCAGAAACAACAATGTTGAAAGGAATTTAAGAATGACCAAGAAATGAACAATTCGAAACATTAATAATGGATATCACAGAAATGGCTTATGCCACAAAAAAAACTGATTTGAAATAAATTGTGTGCTTTAAATAAATATGTTTTTTTGTCTAGTACGTTTGCGTCTATCGCTTAACGTTTACATGTTAGGTATATGTGATTGTACAAAATTCCTTCCAAATGAAGAGGATTTTAAGGATATTCCCAGATCATTCAAGATATACATTTTATTTGTCATTTAAATATCTTAAAAGGCGGCGCCGTGGCCGAGTGGTTAGACCGCTCGCCTTCCACCGAGGCGGCCCGGGTTCAATCCCAGGGACCTGCATGTGGGATTTGTGGTGGACGAAGCGGCGTCTGGGCGGGTTTTCTCCGGGTTCTCCGGTTTCCACCGCCATTCATTCCACCAACTGCTCCATCATCACCTTTCCTTTCATCCATTTCACCAACATTTCGTTTCATCTACTTCCTTCATCCCATACCAGGCATCGGGCTGATCACCCATCCTGGATACTCTATCTGATCCATGAGTGTCTGCTCCTCGACGGGCCTCTGACCCCAGGCACCCGCTTGTAAGTCCTGGGGGCTGTAAGTCCTACATAAGAGGAGGGTAAACAGATAATGAATGAATAAATATCTTAAATATATGGTATTTTAATCAAAATCACTAGAACCATTTTTAGACAATCAAAATTTTCGAAAACTTTCTGTGCCTAAGTTTTGGAACACACTGAATATAAATACCAAGTTTGGTACTCATCCAACTTTTTGTTTTTGGGTAATGCTCTTTACATGTCACAGACACACTGACACAGGCACACATACACAGGACTTTTTTTCTAAAAATGCTGCTTTTGCATTCACGGGGCCTCAAAATATGTATTTTTGATGAAATCTCGGTATCGAATTTTTTGATGGAATGAAGTACTTTCCCTGCTTCCCAAACATAATAGAGGAAGTAAATTAAAGCTTATTTTTCTATCTACTACATTTTAATCCAAATAAATCTTTACAAAAATAGCTACATTACAAAGTTCGTTATAAATACGAAGGCAGATTGAAAAGCAACGCACAATATTTTTTTACAATAAATTTTAATAGTTGAAACAACAACAAAATATCACATAAACTTACACCTTTTACCTACTTTTCGACATAGCCACCAAGTTTCTCAACACATTTCTCCCATCGTGATACCAGTTTCAATATGCCCTGTTCGTAGAAGTCCGTTTCTTTGGAGTATAGCCATCTACGGACTGCTGATTTCACTTCTGCATCTGTCGCAAAACGTTGACCGGCCACGAATTTCTTCATGGGACCAGACAGATGAAAGTCCGATGGTGCGGACTGTATGGTGGATGCTGGAGCACTTCCAATCAAATTTGGTAATTTTCTGACGAACAGCAGCAGCAACATGGGGCAGGCATTGTCTTGAAGAATTTTGTTTTGACATCGTCAGCATCCATGTTGTGGCGTTTGTCACGAAGGGCACGACGCAACTTCATCAAAGTTTCATGTAGACTGCAGCATTCACAGTGGTCCCATGTTCGGCAAAGTCCACCAATACAACACCATGCATACCCCACAACACCGTTACAAGCACTTTTCTAGCAGATTGAATCACTTTGAATTTTTTCTTCACTAGGGAACCAGCATTTTTCCAATCCATACTTGCCTGCTTAAATTCGGGCGTGTAGTGGTATGCCTACGTCTCATCACCAGTGACAATTCCTTTCAGAAAGTCATGCCCTTCTGCGGTGTGCCGCGTTAGGTGATCCAAGTTCATCATTCGCTTGCCCTTGTGGTTTGTTGTCAGGTTCTTAGGCACCCAGCGAGCACTAACTTTACGAAATGTCAACGTGTTATGAACAATATCGTACGCTGCACCATAGGAAATGTTGAACTGTTGCGATAAGGTTCACAGTTACACACGCCGGCCGTTCAAAATTGCTGCCTCAATGCCCCTGACATTCTGCGAGGTTGCAGTTGTTACCGGCCTCCCGAAACGTGGCGAACCACTAAGGTTCACACGGCCCTCTAGGAAGACATTGCTACGGTCCATACACGCCACACATGTCACTGTGAATATCACTTGGTTTATGCCCTTTGGTCCACAAAATCGAACCACACCTCTCTGCTCTTCACACGTGGAAGGCAGTAACATGGTCGCCATTTTTGCTTAGTTCACGCCTCTCTCGCTAGAGATGCACATAAAACAAAAAATACCTTGGTAGCGAAAACTTCAAACCATATCCGTGTGAAATTGTAACATTCCAGCTGCAATTTCAAGGCAGAAAAAAATTATTGTGCGTTACTTTTCGATCTGCCCTCGTACAAAGAGAACAACGATAGTCAAATGCTTAAGAACTGGACGCTATATGTCCTGTATTAAATGCCACAATCGCATGCTCGCATTCGCGAGATGCATAACTGAAAATCTAAAAGACTTGAATGAATTGTTGTAATACTTGCGCCTTACTTTATCCCAAACTTCTCAATAGCAGCAGAAATTGTTCACTTCAGCTTGTAGGACTAGTGACATCCAATCCAAAAAATTGTTTCCTTTACGCCCAGTTTTCTTAAGGTATGATAAAGTAAATTGTTATGGGCATGAAAAAAATTTGATGTAATACATTGGCGTTCTCTACCTTTTAACGTATTATAGTGAGTATACAAACTATTCTTACTAAAGCTTATTTTTATATCTACCACGTTTTAATAAAAATCTTTGCAGAAGCAGATACATTACACAGTTCTTTACAGCTATAAAGATAACAGCGATGGTAAACCGTTTAAAAACTGGATATTAGCTATAAGTTAGCAATAAAATTCCACACGGTTTCCGCGAGAAACAACTAAATGCTAAAAGGACTTGAAAGAATGACCACGGTAAGAACAATTCGACCCATTAATAACGGATATCTCAGAAACGGCTTATGCCACAACAAAGCAAATTGTGTGTTTTAAAGAGATCTACATATTGTGTCGAAGCGGCGTCTGGGCGGGATTTCTCCGGGTTCTCCGGTTTCCGCCGCCATTCATTCCACCAACTGCTCCATCATCACCTTTCCTTTCATCCATTTCACCAACACTTCGTTTCATCTACTTCCTTCATCCCATACCAGGCATCGGGCTTATCACCCATCCTGGATGCTCTGTCTGATCCATGAGTATCTGCTCCTCGACGGGCCTCTGACCCCAGGCACCCGCTTGTAAGTCCTACATAAGAGGAGGGTAAACAGATAATGGATGAATGAAAGAATACATATTGTGTGTAGTTAATTTTCGTCTATTCCTTAACGTTTACCGGTTATACGGGATTATAAAAATTCCTTTCGAATGGAGAGAATTTGCAAGGCTATTCCCAGAGCATTCAACATATAGATTTTATTTCTCATGTAACTTTGTTATATATGGTATTTTAATCAAAATCGTTACAGCCATTTTTTCGAAAATCAAAATTTTTAAAAAATGTTCTATGTAAGCGGTAGTTGGGGTGGTGGCTTTTCTTGGAAAACTTCGTGTCGTATCCTTGGAAGATATTGAACTTAAATATCAAGTTTGGTACTCATCCAACTTTTCAAATTGAGTTATGCTGTTCACAAACACACACACACAGACATACACAGAAATGTTTCAAAAATGCTTTATTTGAATTCGGGGGCCCAACGTGTTAAAGTTGATTGAGAAGGAAAATGAGTTTTTGAAAGTTTTTCTTTGAAGAATGCCATGCAAGATGGAGCTTTGCAAAAAGTTTTCTTCATCTCGGAGATAAGGGTATTGATTTGCGGAAATTTTTTGAGATCTATGGACTAAACGTGTGACGTGTATAACTTTAAGATAGAATGTTTTCATAAGAGAAGAACCTGAGATCGTATTATAGGAAGCAGCATCTATACATAGAAGAAGAATCCTACTCACTTCTACTATGAAGTAACAAGTGTAAATGTTTGTTTAAAGTGAAGGCAATTCACTGCCCATTGACTTTACGGAGTTTTATGGTTGCTGCAGGAAGTGATTGGGAAGGCGTATAATCGAATTTACCAACCTTTATATTTACAACATAATATCTCCCTCCAGAACTTATAATGATACTACTAGAGAACAAGAGATATAATTGCATTGTCAAGTGCTCAGTATTAGCAAACATCATCAACAACAACCATATTGAGAGCATTCGTTTTCTTCTCGACACTTACCCAGATGCAGGAATAAGCTATTATGTCCTATTTGGTTCCAACAAGTGTTTTCTAATAATCGATATCCAAATTTGTTTTCTTGAGAGTGTATGCAGATGGAAAAGGTTTTTGGCAGTACTTTTTCAAAAATGCACGAGATACCAATTTTTGCAGCATGTTCCATGGGATATTAGTTGCTACCAATGCTCTGTAAAGATCTGGAAATCATCGGTTGTTGCCAAACTCGCGGAAGTTTGTCAGTAGTCTTTGTTTCGGCAAAACATTTCTTTAGCTCTTCCAGTATGCTTTGCGCCATTTATATTCTGCATAATGTGAGATTTTCTCTCGTGTTAAATCTGGAAGAATGGCTCTTGTAAACACAATTTAAAATGAACAATTTTAATTGATTTAATTCTATATCAGATTGAGATTGGAATGACTACAGCCTATCGTCTATGATTTTACATTCCCTAAAATTAGTTATAGGCTTGCCTGGCGTAAAAAACAAATAGTCTAATTCTTATTTGTTTATTACATAAACGACAAAAAATAATTTTAGGTCGTAAGAAAGATAATTATAATCCACCAACCCGGAAATAATCAAACAAGTTTTCAAATAGTTGTATTTTGACATGTTTTCTCCTCATACTTCTCTGCAATACAACTGGCACACTATGGGATCACACCAAACCCTACACACGGAGAAGAAAACTAGAAATGAAATATAAGCTATGTTTTGCGCATTGTGATTAAAGCATTCGACGAGGGTAGCAATTAAAGCGTTTATTATTGGAAACATGTCAATCATTTTTGGCACGGCCAGCTAGTTAGTTTTTGATTGTTGACAACAATTCACCTGTGGACTTCGCACAACCATGTGGTGCCATTCCGTATAGACAAACTTAAAAATACGTAATTTATAAATAAACTATATTAATTCTTAAGCTGGTGCGATAGCATTGGTACCTATGGCGCGAATTACTCAGGTTCGATATTTGGCACTAAATATGGGCCTTTCTCCTCCTATGAGAACTGCGGGGCCTTAGCCTCATGGGATACTTGACTGCGAAGAAGAGGTTTCTAGTCTCCAAAATCAGCTAAAATCTTCCAAATCTAAGCACAGCCAGCCTCAAATAATGCTGTTTTCTCAAAATATTCTATGTGGAAGAGGCAAAGAACGAAGCGGTTGTAACGTAGATCTCTATGCAAGTTGGGCTCTCATATCATTGCGATGGGAGGAGACGGTGGAAAAGAGTACCTAGGCAGGCATCTTTTGAGGAGATTTGATTAGGAATCATCTACCTTATAGATAATCTCTCCGCAGAATGTCACTAATAATTTTCCTAAAATACTTTCTGATACTTTGCAAGTTTAACGTTAATTTGTCTGTCCTCGGCTTCTCGCTTCAATAAACGTAGTTATGTTTTGATTTGGCAGCTTGCTCGGTATATCACAATCGAAATTTAATGCACGCAGTACACGCTAAATACATTCAGAGAACTTTGAGATCGGAATGAAGGAAGGAAATCACTCCAATGGAAAATCTCCCCTCCCAAAACGGGTTTGAAATGCCTTTTTGCCTTTGTTAGAAGTCTCTATGAGATGAGAATATCCATCTGGGAGACCTCCGCTCCGAGTAGATGTACAAAGGTTCATGACAGACTAACAAATAAAGGGTAATAAATGAAAGGGGATGTTAATTAAAGAAGATTAAAGACCAGTACTTAAGATGGATCACACAGAACAAAGTTCTGTTTGCTTGCATTGAAGAGGCTTGCTGAAGAGAAATGTATTACGCCCTTAATAATTTATGTTGGTACTGAGAGCTGTTTACTGAGAATTTACAAGATTACACGATATCTTTGTGGGCTTAATACTTTACTTATCTAGAATAATATTATGAAGTAGTGCTGCATGGATTTTAATATAACGTTAGTTTTTATGTTTTAAGAACCTCCGTGTTACCTTTTACCTACGTGTGTGTGTATTTTTTTAACAATTCTCTGACCTGCATATATACAAGAATCAAACGTGGGAGCCAAAATAAACTTAGTTAACGAAATATATTCCACTACAAAATAAAGTAACTTTGGAATGATCCATTGCATCATTTTTGGAACTTTAACAAGAAATAAATTGACTGGAAGAAAGAAAGAAAGAAAGAAAGAAAGAAAACAAACGAATTTAAAATTACTCGAACTACTTTCAACATATACCGAGCGGGATCGCAATGTCTATTCAGGAGGTCGCGGGATCGATCCACGGCAACCGCCTACTCTGGCCCATGGGTTTTTCGTGCTTTCCCCGGATCGACAGGCGAATGCTGGAGTGGCTCATCTGCTACCACGACTTTCTTCCCTCTCATTTACTGCACTCATAATCTTACTTTTCATATGTTTCAGGGTTGTAGGACCGGGCGAGGTATTCGGCGAGTTGCGGCTGGGCAGTGGCTTGCGTTCTTCCCTGGTGTCGCTGCTCAGTTTCGTCTCTCCTCCAAGTGGGCTCCGCCCCGGAGACCTTGTAAGTTGGTTACTTGTGGGTAGGAACCGGGCGGCGTCGGATACGTTCTATCTGGAAACGTTAGTGAGGCCGTTTACGCTTGTGCCCGTCGGCATCCGGATCTGGTCTCGCTTCGGGTCTCTCCCCTCATCCCCCTCTCCCAGGGGCCACGTTGCAAGCAAAAAGTGCCGTTAGGCCTACTTATGGTCCTCTGCTCCGGTTCCTGGACCTTCGTGATGCGTAGCTTTATCTTTAGCTTAATTTTTAAGATATAAGAGACAGGAATGGACTCCTAACCAGCCTTCTTTAATCAAATACCGACCTGCCGCTACACGTAACTTTGATATACCGAGGAAAACCCGGAAAAAATATTTGCCCTGGAATTGGGCAAATAAGAGAAAAGTATTAGACAAGAAAAATAAAAAGAATAAATACTGATACTTAACATCAGCATAAAGGGGGAGAGGTACTCAGCAGTAGTTAGACATGTATGGCGATAATAATTTAAACATATTTGTCATAATGCGAATTGTCTCATCTTTCCTATAATGGCTATGTTGGTAATTGAATTCTGCTGCGAACAGTGTGGAAGGGTTGTCAGTTCTACTATATTGAGCGATGTTTTAGAATTTGATTATCTTCCGATTAAATGTTTGGATCCCATTATTAGGAGAAAGCGAATGAATGCTTTTATAACTCCAAAATAGGATGTTGAGGCACCAAAATAAAGAAAAAAATAGTTTATTAATTTTTGAAGAATTGGTTTACACTAAGTTCATATCCCAAATTGAAATTGTTCCTAATCACAGTATATAAATCAGAATTATATTACAACATCGAATTTTGTGAATGATTTATAATTTGATACTCCGCATCTCATGATATTCTAGTTGGATGAATTATTATTTTGCCACAAATAGAAAACAAGGGCCCCGTATCTCAGTCGTTAGAGCACCTGCTTGCTATGCGAGGGGTCCCGGATTCGATTCCCGGCTGGGGGTGGGAATTTTTCTCTAGCCAAGATTATTCCTTATCTTTCCCAGAGTCTGGAAGTATGAATGAGAGTGTGAATGTGTGTGTGTGTGTGTGTGTGTGTGATCTAATGATCGACAAGAGAATATGGGTTAACAGTATTGCTAATTCGAAAGGAAAGGCCGCTAATGAGACGTAACTAAAGGCGGGGTATAAATGGAACTTAAAAAAAATACAAGGGTATGTCTAGGTTAGACCTCGCGCAGTGCGACCTTTAGAGAAATCTATTGCGGCTACCAGTCCCTATGAGGAAGTGATGAAGTGAAGCGACCACAGAAGGCTACAAGCCGTACGCAGATATGCCAAGAGTCGCGGTAACCCCTAACAGTTTTCCGCTCCAGAGGAGCTGCCCAGAGAAGTCGATGTTCAACCAGGTAGCCGTCTAGTCTTCATGGGGAATACCCCTTCCATGGATGAAGCATCCGTGCGTTCTGTCTGGCACCGCCTCACGCCACAAAACCAATGAAACATGAGAAGGAAAGAGAGAAAGGAGAAATAAGAAAAACGAAATCTGACAGACGAGAAAGAAACTCAGCAATCGCCTACCGACCAGGAAAACCACGAAAAACCCAAGGTGAGGAGGTGGTCGACGGAATCGAACCCGAGACCCCCCGAATGGGAAAATTATAGGTACGTTACCGTTGAGCCATCTCGCGCGGTCAAATAACAATAATTGCGTCGTTCTTTGTAAATACAAATATGTAGAAAGCACTAAACCAATACATGTGTCTAAGCATGAAATAACAGTTCGACTTCCTTGAATCCCAAATGTCAAGAGATTTCCTTTGTATCTGCCACCAAAGCATATGTGAGTATCTCTAGCACAGCCAATCGAAACTTTCTGGACAATAATATTTGTATTATTTATTATTTTTAATTCTCTAATGTGTAGTACCTCATATTCCTTCAAATAATCGTGAAGCCCTTATTTAACATGAATCAATCTTTAAGAATTATATTTAGTAAGGACATTAAGGCGCCTTTAAATAGTGTTCTGACTCGCTGCTTGAGTATTGTTTTTCTCAATTATAGCAGAAAACAATTTAGAAAATATTTATTGTTAATAAAAACTTTATAGTATTTTTAACCAAATATACTTTATAATAATCTCATGTTTTACACTCACATGACTGTCTCTACTCTTGTACAAACTATTTTTAAAAAGTTTATTCTCCATATGCTTTACGTTAATCGAGATAACCTTATTACTAATTTTCTTGTAGATGCAATGGGAATTGGTAGGTTTTAAGCGATAGTCAAATCTTTTAAGAGCTGGTTGCTATGTGGAGTATTCCATTCTCTTTGCATTACCAGGACAAAAATATGAATAACGAATTCGCATTTGAGAAAAATTATAAGTATGGGAAAATTTAAGGGAATAACAAGCAATATCTCGAAAACGGTTCACTCAAAAAAAAATGTATATGACATAAATTGTGTATTTTAACGCGAACTACATTTTTTGTGTAGTAAAATTTTGTCTATCTTTTATGGTTTACCAGTTATGCCAAATTCGTTCACAATGAATACTTTTGGAGAAATTCCCAGAAAATTCGAGATATATATTTCAGTTGTCATGAAAATATCTAAACATATCATGTTTTAATAAAAATTGTTAGAGCCGTTTTTGAGAAAATTAAAATTTTCGAAAAATGTTCCATGTAAAGGGTAATGTGGGGTGGGATGATTTTCTTAAAACCTTCGTGTCGCATCTCTGGAAGATACTGAACCAAAATACCAAATTTGGTGTTTATCCGACTGTTCGTTTCTGAGTTATGCTGCTCACAGACACACAGACAGACACACAGACATGCTTCCAAAAATGCTTTTTTTGGATTTAGAGGGCCTCAAAACATATATTTCCGGTGAAATCTCGGTATCGAATTTTTGGGTGGAATACAATACTTCCCCTACTTACTATACGTAGTGGAGAAAGTAAACATATAATAATCCATACAATTAGCTGCAATATGTTGCTTTAATAAAGCACAATGTTAGGAAAAAGTGAAGTAATATTGATAGTGGAGTCAAAGTGACGCACCATACTCATATTTAGCTTTAAACGTTGTACCGATTGGGCACATAATCAGTAATTCACATTTTCTCCGTGAGCAGTGTGGCCATATTTTTACTGTGTTCTTACCTTCACCGCTCAATGCACCACTATCGAGTCTTTGGTTCAGCCACCTATACTGGTCGTCTTCTTTCTCTACCACTGAAGTGTACGAATCTCGAGTGAGTTTCCTGTACTTGCCGAAATATATTTTTACTAAAGGATTTTCTGACTGGCCTTTGACGTATGCCGTATGCCCAGGAGCGAAGGGGGCTTAGCACCTTGACCTGAGGAGATCTTTTGTGTCTAAGCCTCTAAAGGGGCGCCTCCAGGTGGGAGCGGTGAGGTGAGAGGAGACAGAAGGCGGACGCATCAGGAGGCACGACAGAGCAGATGGCAGGTTCCCTACATTTTCCAGGTTGAAACTCCCTGGTGGCAGCTCGTACAACCGCTCCCCACCCCTGCAGGCTTGCACATCCCACTGGGACTCGGAGCCTGCCCCCCTTCCGGGCAACGAAGTGTTACAGAGAACATCCTTTTTCCATGCCATCCAATGCCGAGACACCTGCCGACAATTTAAGATGAAAGAGGAAGTGAAATGTGAAAGGAGGTAACATGGAGGGAACAGGAAATGTGGGGGATATAATTAATCTTTTAGCATTCGCCTAGCGATCCGGGAAAACACGAAAACACCCATGCGTCAGGAAGGTCGGCCGCGGAAATGAAGTCCACGACCTCAGAATGCGGGTCACGCGTGCTACCACCTGCGCCATCTCGCTCGGTTGACTGGCCTTTACTTGGGTTTGCGTTGCATTTTGTGCTTATTGCATATAAGGGAATGGGTACGCAGGGCCACACACGGTAAACGGAACATTTATACGTTTCTAATGAAGCAGTTTAATTATATTCTATATTCTGGCTTTTATTTAGCACATTGTTTTATTCCTGTTGTCCCAGGAGTACAGTTCCTGTAAGACCCGTCTCGCTACTGGAGTTGCTAGAGAAGATCAAAGGTGACTTGCAAGTTTTGAATTACTTTAACTTACTGTCTTTATAGTGTTTAGATTTAATTTATATTTTGTAATTTATATTCACATTATACGTGTAGGCAGCAAGTTGGAAAGATTAATCCGAGTTGTAAATGCGATACCATTGTCGGGACTCCAACCAAAGGAAATACGCAGCTGTTGTTCCAGTACCAGCCGTGGCATATCCACCTACGACTAGGGTGAAGGATCAGTTGTCAAGTTATTAAAGAAATTCTCCAGTAAAAAGTTTTTGAGTTGGATATAGGTTATGCAACGGAGAGGGGCACCTCGCGCATTACGACCTATTGTGGCTACCACCCCAAGATGAAGGAATGAAGTGAAGGAACCACAGCAATCTACCGGCCACAGAGATGCGCAGAAGTCTCTAACAGTTTCAAGGTCTAAGACCCGTCTGCTGGAGTTGCCACACAGGGCGATTAATGATCCGTCGACCACGCAGCCCTCTGGTGACCACGGGAAGTACTCTTTCCTTTGAACAAGCATCCCGTCGGCATTGCCATTCGCCACGAAACCTGAAAAATGAGAAGTAATCGGAATGACAGGGAAGCGATGGAAAGGAATTCGTAGATAGATGACAAAGCACCCTAGTATTCGCCTACCGACCTGGGAAACCACGAAAAACCCAAGGTCAGGCGGGCGGTGGACGGGAATCGAACCCGGGACTTTCCAAATGCGAACCTCATGCATTACCGTGAGGATCGGTAGCTCTTTGACTTAAAAGCTGTTTTAATTCCGGGGATATATTTCCGTTGAACTCCCATAGTGTGTTTTTGGAAGGATTACAAATTTTTTTTCAACTTTATGCCTGCTGTGAAGGAATTAGAATATCCACAATAACATATTAACGAATAACACTATTTATTTAAAAAACCACGATGTATTCATTGGAATATTGTACGATGTTTGTTGAAATGTAACTTAACACGAAGGTGCGCAATTGGTCAACTTAAATTTAATTGCCTTTATTGTACTTTAGTTTACAATATGAACAGAAGCAAACTATCGCTTTAAGAGAAACATGTGGCTACTTTTATGTTTCCCTTTCAATCTGTTTGTAAAATGCTCCCATGTATAATTAGGTTGTTTTGCGCTTCTTGTATGACAAAGAGAAACAACTCACAATGCCAAATTCATTATGCATACACAGCCGTAATTAAACATTTTATACAGTGTAGGAGGCTTCTATATTTTGTTTACAGCGCTTTGTGCTATGTTATGAAGTCATGTTAGAAGTGCGCCTTTGTGAGCAATAAAGGCATCTCATCTGTTTATCTTCTTTACGTTGCTTCACAACGGCACTGCCGCGACCGAATATTTCAGTTTTACACGCCCTCGGCACAAAGCAGGCAGCTCAAATCCATTTCCTTTACATGGCCTATCTTTTGCTGAGAAACCATTATTGGGAGAACCCTTGCTGATTAAGATATTACAATAACAAACCATTATACAGTAAACCATGATGTGCTATTTTGTGAGAAAGGTGTATTTGCTTCAGCTTGTTTTAAACATCGTAAAAGACAAGAATGAAGAATACTGAATTACATTCATTCTTATCTATATTCGTAGCATCAGACCTGCTAAATAGAACATAAAAAAATTGAAATGTTGTCCAGACATCAAAATAAATCATTAAATATTTAATCAGATTTGTCCTGTTCACTTTGAAGATACTTAAGTATAATAAGCAATGACTAAACTCATGCAAGACTATACAGATAATTCTAATGAGCTATACCGAAATATTTTCACAGAATGTGGGTGTGTCTTAAACAAATAATTTGAGATAGGAGACGTATGGCCTGTCTCTTCAAATTTCGTAGTTACAGCTATACGTTTCTAAAGCGCCAGTACGCCACTGGCTAATGATGATACCATTCGAGAACATACACACGAAAGCAAATGCCTGATTAAAAATGTACCTTTCGGGCGCAATGGTTATTATGAGTTCACTAAAATTCATGCAAATATGCTCAAAAATAAATAAAATGTGCAAAATTTAAATTATTCTGTTTACACTAATAAGGGCAATATCTTTTCGTCCATATATTGATGGATATGCATGTACCTACTTTCAAATTATATTTCAACATTTTTGGTATTACAACAAATTAAAATGTATTTCCCCAAATTTTCAGATGTAAATGTTTCTCAGTTGTCAGCAAGTATGTTCTTATAAACTTTTCGACTGCACATGAATTTAGCGGACAGTAATTAAAAGCGTATAATTCTCAACAGTCTGGGACTCACCTCATAGAATTCCACTAATCTTTTTCACTGGATTTCGTTCCTCAATGTTCACCTTCTCTGTAAGAATTGTCCCTACTGGCCTGTTAGTTTGTTGAAATATGTTGTTTACAGTGTTCAACAAATTCACTGCTGCAATCAGCTGTGAGAAGATGTTTTGTTGTATTGTTATTAGTTATTTGCAGCACGCTTTGGGCGTCAATTTGAAGTAGTTTGTATTGAAGGAGTTTCAACTGTTGGAGAGCCGAACATGAAGTAGTTTCAACCGCACGTATGTTTCCCGGTAGTCTTCGCCCCAAATGTACTTTCCGGTGGCCTTTGCCCCAAATGTTTAAAAAATATATTAACTTTGTAATCTTGACTGTTCCTTTAAATATTATATTTTACGTTTGCCTCGGCTGCGTCAGTATTATTGTAGAGACATGGATGTCTTGGCAGAGTAGTGATGTGACAAGAATGTAGGCTTACACAGATTATAATTTTACTTCACTCCTTTTAGTAATGCTTGACACGATTTAAATAACACTTCACTGATAGAGAGCTGTGAGATTCTTTTATGAATTACTTGCACTTTTTAACACGTAAACTATTTTTTTAACACGATTACGTAGTATACTTCTCGAGGACACATCTCGTGTCCGGTTACAAACACAGTCTACAGACAAATGAACTGATTTCAACAGCCTAAACTTGTAAATTTCTGTATTTCAAGTCTCTGATTGGCTAATCCTACTCCAATAGAATACTTTCATTTAATTAAAGCTTTTTCTGGTTGGTGATTGGCTATTTTATGAAATGTCACTAAAATGACATTATTGTTGCTGCAATAATGACTATAGCATTATTAAACATTCTTACTCATTATTGCCTCAAGGTTACCTCATTGTTACCTCCTTGTTAGCAACGTTTAACTTATTATTCTCACAGCTCCTACATTATTAAATTGCACAATACATTCATATAACATTATTAAACATGGATATAATAGCATACAATAATATAAACACATACAATAACTGTAATATAAACTTTTTATATATTGTTACAAACACATATTGCTTTAAGACGGGCTGTTATTGAATTTATATATTATATAATTAGACTGAAATCATTTAAGTGTTAAAAATACTGCCTCAGCTGGAGACAACGTTCCTAAAGTTACATAATTATTTCTTGAGTGTGCGCCTATGTACGAAAGTTGGCTTTGAATTTGTATTCCTCTGCTGCCAATATTGCTGAATTAATACAGGTCGCATCTTCTCGAATCAGCAAATGAAGCACTTAAGGACAAGCATATAATGTATTAATTACGAAGAAAATAAGGGCAATTCTAGACCTGCCTCCTAATATTAAATTGAATAATGCAATATATTCAAGAAACTTATTATTGAGATTGGAAAAAACAAAGTTTTTGATTATTTTGTAAAGTAAATGTAAGCTTAATACAGTCTAGTCCATAAAAACCCTTATTATTTAGTCAATTTAAAAAATATATGTCTATTTAAATCATAGACGTATACTTTGAATGTAACTTGGATATATGCATCAATGAAAAGCGCAAATATTTTAACTTAAGTTAAATAACTCAGAATAGTAACCTTCTTAATATCTTCAATGTGCGAACAGTAGTAAAGTGTAGCAGTGTTCCAGGTTATCCCTCTGCAGGTTCTGGTGGAAGGGGAGTTTCTGGTAGTTTTTCTCTGAATAGTGCAGTACTTGCCGGAGCCTTTACAAACACTTTTTTAACTGAAGAAATCAAATTGTTAATCTTAGCTTGCTGTGAACAAATCCCTTCAGCGGCACAATGTAGGACATGGACATTACAAGTAACGTGGTTCATTTTTGAGCAGAAAACTTGAATCACCATATATGCTGCACTATCAGTTAAGAATGCCAAGAATCTCCCTTCATTTCTTTGTTTGGCCACAGTAAGCCTAAAAATAGGAGAAAAATGTAGACACAAGTCATTATCTTATATATACATATATATTTTCAGTCATTTTCAGGATAATACTTACGCAACGCATTTCTCATTACCCTTGAAATGGTACCATGATTGATTTTCTTCTAAGGTAGTGCACATAATCAGATGTGGATATCCAGCATCTATGGAATACATTTTCCCCACAACTACATTGGCTACTACTATGGTAATGGTACTACAGGAGTCCGTAACTTTATCCATCGAAATCCAAATAAGGGAATATCTTGGAAGACCTATAAACGTTTTATTGTTTTAACACATGCGTACAATTTTCTAACGTATTTACATGCGTGGGGTGTGTTTACCCCAATCTGAAACAAAATTCATAAACTATTATGTAAATTGGAATGTAGTTATTTATATAGCAACATTACTGTGTTTTGAACAATATTTAATGCTTTTGTTCTTATCTAACAAAGTAATTCGATGAAAATTACGATTCAATACGACATTTTCGAAAACAACTTACTAAGTGCACATGCTTATCTTTCAATTAAGCCCTGTGCTATATATACACATAATTATTTTTAAATAGTACTGTAATACATTACAAATAAGTATTTTAGGAAAATTAGCACTGATATTGTTCTTTTCTCATATGGCAGAATCCAGGTTCACAAGGAATATCTATTCTAAAAACTTGACTTTTTTGTCTCTAATTATTACTACAACTGCCAACACATTCTTCACAAACTGAATGCGAATGTTCCTTACAAGTCAGTCGTGGACTAGTGGTACCGTGCTAGCCTCCAGTTCCCAAGGTCGCGGGTTCAAATCCGGAGAAGGGCGATGCTTTTTTTGGGCGTAAAAATCGTTAGCATGGCTTCCTTCGGAAGGGAAGTAAAGCCGGTGGTCCCATGTCGTAGATTTACGGCACGTAAAAGAACCTCAAGCCTGATAAAGAGGCCTCTGAGCAAAATTACCGGTCTTTCACGCCCAATATGGAATGGGACGCTAAGGACCATAGTAGTTAAAGAGCGTCCATAAATAAAATTCAATTTAATTTTAATTTCTTACAAGTCAGTTTGTAGCACTTCTTACACGTAGTTTTGGTTTTACGGTCTTTCTTCCTTTGAAATATACCTGAGTCGATGAAGGCACATCCTCTTTATTATCACCTCTCTGCCTCTTGCTCTATCTGTCACATGATCACCTTCCGCAATGTGGTCATTTTCGTCCTCAGACTCACTATTTATCTGATGTTTACTTCCACCATAATCCATATATGTTCTCGTGTCCTTGTTTTGCTCGAATCTGTAATCCATTTTTCCAGCTCAGGAATTACTTTAGCACACGCGCGGGGTATTTTTTACCCAGGCACCAGAGAACACGTGTTTACTGACTAAGATAATGCGTAAAACTGCTCCACTAACACATTGTTACAAGGAGGAACTGTTGATTGAAAGGTATGTGGAATGTCATTGTTACAGAATGTATGTTACAATGCTACCGGCGTATGAAAGCTATCGTGGGGTATAATTCACCCCGCGCGTGTGCTTACACAGCTATAAAATAACTATTTTAAAATACGCATAAATTATAGAGATATATTAAACAATTAACTTTAATAAACATTATTAAATAACTAAACTTACTTTTTCATACAGGTGAACCAAGTAATTTTTTCTCAATGTGGACTCACCGATAATTTGCCTTTTAGTGAATTTCTGCAAAAATCCGCAAAACTACTTCCAAGGTACATTAGTGCTACTTGGGCTTCACAGAGGTTCGAACTAAAAATATAATTTTCGTTTTGTTTTGGATTGAAATGGAGGACCTCGAGATGTCAGCCCCGCCGGTACGAAGCTCTCTGTTCCAGAGACCACGCAGGATGCACCTCAACGCCGACAGGAACAACTGGGCACGACAATGGGACACGGGCTTCACCGCAGACCCACCGGCAACCGCCGAACCTCCGCCGCCACTACAGAGGGAGCAGCGGGCCGCAGCAGGCTCCGCCCCCTATCCCGACCCGGCCCAATCAGGATCACCTCGGCCTCAAAAGCCGAAACTGACATCATCTGCGACTCAGACCTCTCGGCCTTCTAGGCCGAAGATGGCCTGTACTGCGACGCAGACCGCCGCCGCCTCGGCTCCTCGGGAGTCGAGCACACAGACGCCGCCATTAGCTGACCCGGCCACTCGGCCTTCTAGGCCGCAGGTGGTCACCGCCACAACGCAGACGCCGCCAGCTACTGACCGGGCCTCTCCAAAGAAAGCAGCCCAGCGGCCAAACACCGCTACCTCTGCCTCTTCACCGACGGAGAACCCACCGACGCCACCAGCTGCCCTCCCGGCAACTGACCTGGGACGACAAACGACGCCGGCGCACTCCCGGATAGATGGACGTCACAGCGTCGTTATCTGTGGGGTGCCCAGAGACCTGCCACCTCATTATGTGCTGGAAGCAGCAAGACAACACTGGTGCTCGGCAACACGGGCCTCACGCATCTCTTCTGCAAGAGGCCCAACATTGCTGGTCCGCCTGCATCTGGGAGCCGCATCGGACGTGGAAGCGGCCAAAGCCACAGGTCTGCCTCTACTTGGGAGGACCCTGCGCGCAGAGGCCACTAGAGGGGATCGTCCGGTGCCCTGCCGACGCTGCTGTGCCTTTGGGCACACAGCAGAAGCTTGCAACGCTGCGCCCAGATGCCACTACTGTGGGTCAGGCTCGCTTACGTCAGCCTGCACTCATCACGACCTGAGACGACGCCGACGCTTCTGCGCCACCTGCCCCGGGAACACACACTTTACAGGGCAGGCACATTGCCCCCTGTATCCCCGGAGCAGACAACCTTCAAGACCGACAACACCAGCAACTACAACGACACCAGCATCATCAACGACGCCAGCACCTACAATGACACCAGCAACCTCAGACGACCACCTCACCAGCGGCATCAACGACGACAAGCACCACGGACTTCAACGCCTCCTGTCAGCCATACAGGCAGGCATACAGGACCTCACCTCACAACTGGCTGAGCTGAGCCGTGCAACCTTCACGCGCCATTCGGCCGTGGAGGCCAAGCAGCGAACTTCGGCCAGGGTGATCACTGCTCTCACCAACCAGATCCACAAGCTTCAGGATGAAGATGGGGTTCTCGCGTCGGCCCAGCGCAAGCTGGGAAGAATCGAGTGCCACCTTGTCGAGCCCTACACAGACGGCAGCGACGACCGGTCCACGAGGCTGGGCGCCCTCGGCGCTTCAGTCGAAGGGATTCGAGAGCTGCATACCAACACCAGGAACTCCATCACCGAGAACTTCAAGACGCTCAGCGCCAACTACGACCACCTGCAAGAAGGATACATCTTGATCCGCAACTTCCTTGAATCCCACGTAATGTCACACCCCTCCCAATCCTCTTCCCACCCACATCCTAACCGAAAACACAAACGCCACTAACCTACATTACCACCAGGAATCCCAACTATCTTCTCCTTTACTTCGCTAGGGGGCAGGCTGGGCCTTGGTCAAGCCTGTCTCCTAGCACACATCCTTACTCCACTGGCGACCGCACTGCGGCCCAGTTCTAATTATCACCTCGGACTGCGCGGGTGCTTTAGGCGGTACCGCAGCAAACCTTTCCTTTGAATCCGGTGGAGGAGTTTTTAGTGGGTATGCCGACGCTCGGAGATTCCCACACTCCCAGTCCCGACTCCCATCGGGGCTGGGGTTAGTGATTAAATCATTTTCTCCTCCACTCGAAAAAAAAAAAAGATTGAAATTAAGCACAGCCTGGTAATTATTCTTCTCTGCATTTTTGTATGCAAATGTTGATCCACTTGGAATTTTTTGTGCAGTTCACCTATTAATTAAAACATCATTGAACTTTAAAATAGACGTATAAAGAATAAGCCAACTGAAAACTTTAATCAAAGAATCACCAATTATCATCACATTCCCGAGGAAGCATCAACAATGGAATTGCTTGCACCATTGACGCGATAGCTCAAGGTAAAAAAAAACATTGTTAAAGCATTGTTAAAACATTGACAAAACCAAAATACTGCTGGTGTAGTTTTTACAGCGCGCTTAATGGAAAGTTAAGCGACTCAGTTGTGAATTGAACTGCGGTGTAGCTGCTCAGTTCTTACAGTGATAGGTTTTGTCCTAGCGTTTGTAAAGGTAAATTTTTCATGAAAATGTTGCTCAGTTGCTATATCCACAGTAGCACCAGTGGAGTCGTCCTCCGTGGTGTAGTGGTTACCATGCTAGCCTCTAGTTCCCAAACATCTAAACCATTATTTCTTGATTCAAGATATGCAAGTAAGGTTCATATTTTGAGGCAGTATTTAATACCTAAATAATTTCAATTGTATTTTACAATAAGTAAATTCAATAACAGCCCGCCTTGAAACAATAAGTATGTAATAATTATTTAAATTGTATGTAACAGTCATTGCAAATATTTATTTTGATTGTAAGCATGTTTTATTAATGTTATGTGAATACATTATATACTTTAATAATGCAAGAGCTGTGAGAATAATAAGTTTTAAGTTGCTTACAATGAGGTAATAATGAGGTAACATTGTAGCAATAATGAGTCAGAGTGTTTGAAAAGTTACCAGTCATGATTATATCAAAGATAAGGTAAATTCGGTAACAGTTTAAAATTAGCCAATCAATAGCAAGGAAAAAAGTTTGAATAAAATGCAGATATTCTATTGGACTAGAATTAGCCAATCAGAAACGGGAAATACCAAAGCTTTAACCGTTGAAATCTTACTCAGTCGCTGGCAAGCGTTGGTAGTGAACAGATAGAAGATGTGCTCTCTACGTGTGAATCGTAAAATATGTATACGCGCTAAGTGAAAGTATTGAGGATTCTCACAGTTCTTAAAAAGTGTAGTGCTTTATAAAAATGTGCAAGAACTAATAAAAGAAGTGAATTTAAAAAAGTTAAATTCTGTGATGTCTACATTCTTGTTACACCGCACCCTAATTTAGAGATACGTGACTCTACAAACAAGACTGACGCAGCCGAGGCAAATTCAAACATAAATAATCTATAGAAGCAGTTTAATAACAAAGTTTAAATATCAAAGTTTAAAACTTGGAGTGTAATAACAAAAACACATTGAAATCAGCTTTTCATACTACCTTGGTAATTTCGTCTATCTCGCACGTCTAAAAATCTATGCTCCCACTCTCGAGATATATCTTCTTCCTGTTGTTCCAAAGCTGACATTAATTCTGTCATCTCAAAGATACCAAGTGGTTTTGCAATGAATAAATAATTTTGTATCCTTCAAGGATAATGCCTTGTGAGCAAACTCACAAAATCTTCCTCATTGATCGGAGGTGACAAGTTCCTAACCTGACTTGCATGTTTCAGTAATTAATCAGTCATTGATATTCCCTCTCGTGGATCAAATTGTCCATGGCTAAGCATTACTCGTATTCTGTGCTGTACCGTAACATTCCAAAATCTGTTCATGAATAACCTCCTAAAGCATTCATATGAAATTTCCCCCCTTGATACCATTTGTAACCAATCTAAAGTTTACTGGTCCAAACATCTTTTAACAACTATCATTTTCAATGCTTCCGGTATCTTTTTAATTTAAAAGTACTCTGACAAGTCTGCAATAAACTGTACTGGATTGGAGTTTTCATTAAATCTTGGAAGTGGTAAATCAATTAAGATATAATTATAGTTTTTTATGTCCCTTATTCCCATATTTAAATTCTCTACCGTTACTTGTGCACTCTGAGATTCAGCGTGAACTACGGTTGAAGCCGCCGCGTCACTCACATTATTAGTTATACCTGAGGAACTACCTCTATCATTATTCTGTACATCAGATACATTAACATCACATATATTGATCCTTGAATTCAATTCTAACCTATTTACAGTACCTTGCAGACTTTCTATTGTCTGTTCCAATTTTTTATTGTTCTCATTTTGAACAGCTTGGTACTTGTTAGTTTCAGAAGTTAGTTTTTGATTCAAATCTATAGACAAAACTTTAACTTCTTCAGACAACTTATTTCTTTGTATTTCCGATTCCTTCTGAATTTCAGATATCTCCCCTCAGAAATTAACTTGCACCTTAATTAAATATGCATTCATCTCTCTTAGCTCACTTGAAATGCTACTCATTCGACTTCCTAACTCAGTACATTTTACACTAACATGTTCAAACTTAGTATCAACCTCATTTTTTGGTTAGATAATTCCCTGCTCATGTCTGACATTTTCTTTGAAACTTTTCCTATCTCACTTGCTATTATTTCCTGACTTTCATTTTTCATTCTTATCATACTACTATCTAGCTCCATAAATTCCTTTTCAATTTCTTCCCTGTTTCGTTCTAAGCTCTTACCAATTATCTTCCCTTAATTCTCTATTATTCTTTTCCATATTCTGAGTTAGTTTTTCTAATTTCTCATTACTCTTACCAATATCTTCCCTTAAATCCGTAATATTCTTTTCCATATCTTCCTTGTTTTGATCTAATTTTTGCTCTAATTTCTCATTATTCTTAATTAATGTTTCACCAAAATTTCTCAGCATTTCCATCATCATACCAGCATCAAAATTAACATTTCCTGCTATTCTATTCTCACCTTCTTCACTAATATTTCCTCCCTCAAATCCTACATTGTTTGAGCTATTTTCCGTAACCTGTATTGAATTACAGCTAACTGTTACATTATCCCCTTCCATGATTGTTTCTTCAGTATTATTAGTAGACATTGATTTCTTAATCCTACCACTTCTCAACAACATTTAATCTTTCAAAAAAAATTATTTTAGGATACAAAAAAATTTACAATTTTCTAACCTTTATGATGCTATCTGATGATGTTGCTTTGATGTCCAGCTTGCTGCCCCTCTCTCCTAGATGTATATGTCGCCTCTGCGTCGTCTCGCTGTCTTGGTGTCCTGTAGTCGAATTCCCCTATTGTCTTCTGTTCACGTATTTACTGATGTCCTCTCATCCGCGTCGTCGGTTGTTCTGGTGGTTGTTTCTGGAATCTGCGTCTTGTAGTTAATTACACAGCTCCATTCGATCCACGTATTGGTTCTTTCGCCACTTCCTGGATATTTCGCCCCACGTTCTGGGAGCCAATTTGTCGCGGTAACGTTCGTGTTATCTTATATGCTGAGCGCCTGTTATTAGTTTACTATTTTTTAATTTTGAGTTCTTTGTCCTCCGGCTAGCTATTATTACTCATTCGAGCAAATCTCTTGAACAGAGTGTGTAAACGGAAAGGAGTTGTTACTAAAAGATAACACTGATAAAAGAATTTGTTTTTACACCTTTATTGCCGTCACACTCTATTAATTTCACATAATTACTCTTGATACATGCCCGAATGAAACTGTTATATTTTCGAATGTAACTATAATCACTTAATTGCCGCGCATTATTAATTCACGTATTGCACATTTGTAAATAACTTTAGGATTCCAGAGATTCTGTAGAATTGCGTAACGTGTACTTCGTGAATGCTTCTGTTGAACTGCGCGACGTGTAATTCGTGAATGATTCTGTAGAACTGCGCGTTACTTGTATTTGGCTTCAGAATTTATACTCCCTCACCCCGATATGCCTAAACATTATAACAGAGCTGCTAATGGTTAACAAAGCTCGCCAAAATTAGCGTCTATTTTTTATCCAATAAAAATTACGAACATATATGCTCTAGGGAAGATATTCCCTCCATTTCTAAAGACAGGCAGGCTACTCTGACGTCATTTGTTTGCCTCTTCTAATTGATAAACAACTCACCCCATCGTTTCATTGTTACCCGCTCCTATTGTCAGTTTCAGTGAGGCTGTGTAAACTTATTTCCTAACAATGCTTATTGTTTTAATAACAAAGTTAAATATTACAGTTTAAAACTTGGAGTGTAATAAAAAAAACACATTGAAATCAGCTTCTCATACGTAACAGCATATTGCGCAATAACAGTAACTATAACGTAATCAACAAAAATTCAAACCGACGCCCAAAGCGCGTTTTTAGGAACTTCTCAAATGCAACTAAATAAATATTACGCAAAATACAACAAAAGCAACACATCCATCTTCAAGTTTACGTAAACATATATTTTACCTAACCAAATACTACTTCAAGTTGGCAAAACACAACTTCTTCAATTTGCAAGTTCAGAGAAGGTGTACTTGTTCTCCATGTTGTCTCACAGGCAGTCCTCGGCATACTAACCTCAGTGAGCCGAATAAAGGAAATGATAGTAGTGTTATTGCATTGGCCAATCATAATTGCGTCCTGAGCTTAATTATCACACCAGTTTTTCTGATGCAACTAAAAAGAAATTAACTGCATGACAGAAAACGAACCCATTATCTACGGAACATCAGCTTTTGGCGTTATGCATTACGCCATTTGGTCAGTTAAAATAACGCTTCTAGAGTAGGTTGCATAACGCAAGAAGGGAATTAATCGATTATAGTGTCGTGCTGTCAAATGATAGATGCAAGAGATTAGAGATACATGTGGCATTAAATCTTGAGAAGACTAATAGCGAGCTGCTGAAAATCAACATTTTTATACTTGTGCAGTACTTTCAAATAATGTTTTCATCCGGCTTTGCTTTAACACCGTCTTATCAGCATCTGATACTGTAATCCGTACGAAACGAGAAGGAATCTGAAGCAAGCCAATAGAGCGCCAGCAGGAGCGCTGCGTTGGCAGATGGTCCGTGAGTGTGACAGAGATAGAGGGAGACGAGATACACAGCGTGAAGTAAGATACGGCCAGTGGGGCATACACATTCACCCCGATCATACTTGTTAAACACTTAATTAAAACCACTACACTTATAAAACTAACTTTGAAACTTTAAGCTTATATAAAGAATACCTGCGCATCTCTAAAAGTTAAATTACAACCAACAAATTAAGAACTGAGGTTTTCACGTCTTCACTTTGATAATCTCGGAACTCAATTGCTTTAAGCTCTTGCAAACAGACCGAAAGTAAACACAATACTGCTGATGGTGGTGTATAATGGTCAAGGTCTTTCAGCAACCCTCATAAATATCTGCTTTGGAAATAACTAAATAACCAAACATCGTAGAAACCGGTTTTTGGACAGTCTGATTCAAAAACTGTAACCCTGCTCAGAGGCAGGGTGATGAGTACTTAACAACTCTCAACAGTGTAATTGAAAAGTAGGAACCATAACCTACAGCGAGATCACGGGGCACTTAAGCTAGACATCCTCGCTCTAGCATGTTGGCTGAGCGACTTTCACCAGCGTTATCTAGCTCCGCCTCAGATTCATACTCGTTTAGTACAGATTATAATATAACTGCGTTATGTTTAACCGTGTTCTATGCATTGCCTATCTCAAATTGCTTATATCACACACATATTTCGTCCTCTGTGGTGTAGCGGTTACCATGCTAGCCTCTAATTCCCGAGGAGGGCGATGGATCTTTTCGGGCGTAAAAATCCTTAGCATGGCTTCCTTCAGAAGGGAAGTAAAGCCGCTGGTCCCGTGTCGTAGATTTACGGCACGTAAAAGAACCTCAAGCCTAATAACGAGGCCTCCGAGCAAAATAACCGGGCTTTCATGCCTAATATAGTATGAGACGATAAGGGCCACAGCAGTTAAGGAGCGTGCATAAATAAAAAAAACTCAATTTAAACTCTCACGTACATATACAATCTCTGAAATTGCTTCGATGTAGTCCATTAACACCCTGTATGGAAAGGCGATCAACATTGAAATATCATCAACTAAAGGTAGGAGAAGACTAACTTCGATCGCGCATGGATACATATGATACTGCACTGCAGAATAGCCAATCATGAGCCACTTTCTGTTCTTCTAGCTACAACTATAAATGCGAAGCCCTCAATAGCAGTTGCTGTGGAGCTAGCCATTCCATTCCCCTGAAAAGACAACCAAATACTTATATGAAATGCCAGATATATTAATTTTCATTAACGCTCACGGTCTTCTAGCCCAGAAGCCTTCTATGCTTTGTTCACTAAATAATAAACCGAATCATACCTTGGAGGTTGACAAGAAGTGGTAAGGGCCCATCTGGAATACTCGAATGCATATTGTCGAAACCTCCTTTATATTCACTCCATTACGGGGGGTAGAACATAGGACCGAGATCTAAAGTAACGCATTGCAGTTTTCTAACACGATGCTCGACGGGGACAAGCTAACAAAATACTTCGAATACCTGAAAACTATCAAAATATTAATAAATCATCATGGCTAGGAAGGAAGGGACCAACTACATAAATAATTCACATAGTATAGAGTTAGATGTCAAATATATTATACACAGATTACCTTCTTGTTCGGCGAAGCGTCATCCTAACACACATCTTGCCAATCCCACAAGCAAGGCTAAAAGAGGACGCGAACTACATGCTACTACAGGATAAAACCGGTTAACCGCTCCCCTTCTACTACGTCACTACCTGTTTAAATTGCCAACCTAAGAGTTAACCATACAATGTTACCACAACCACATGCCACAATATTCTGTATATTATTACATGTTCAACGGTTTATTTTTCTTTATTGTTAATATTCTATTAATGCTTATACACTTTATAATTTAATGCCAAATGCGAAATTATCTTCGATTTTGTTGCGCTTTTTCCATTAAGTTTCAGCGTTAATTGCTTCTCGCTGTTCTAGTCTAGAGCACTCAGAAGATGTCTATTATTTTTAACTCAGTGAATAATGTTGGCCACAGTTCCAGAAGGGTAAATTATTTACGAAAAAGTTGTACTGACACAGAAATATGGATCCTGTGGGGCTGCAAAAATGCCTAATTTGCAACCCTCAAAAGCTGCAACATTGGAATTTGGAGTATGTCAATTGCAACAGTAACAATTTTCTTTCCCGAAAACTTGATACAATATTTGTTCACTGGATCCATCTACAGCACGCTATTATTAGGATAAAAGAGGATCTTTGTATAAAGACAAATAAAGAAATTTGTGTTAAAGCCTAAACTAAATTTAGTTTCATACTGTCTGAAATTTCATATTTTTCCTTCTACAAACCAGTAAGTCAAATTGAAATTTTCCATTCAGTCACTTCCGACTCCAACACTGAATGCATTGGTCCAATAATGAGCAAATGAAACATATGACTGCATCCGTGTCCAACATAATACACAGTACAATATTTAACCAATATTTAAAGTATTTTGACACAGTATAAAAGAAAATAGTGTACGTAACCGAAGAAAAGTGGTTCTTTTTCAGGAATCGTTTCACCATTTCGATAAAGATCTTACCCTCAAGAAAAAAAATCGCTTCCTTATACATTTCCATAAATAGCTCTTTTAGACGATTGTAACGTAATACACTTTGCGTTATGAGACTCAGCTAAATACTGGCAGTTTTAAATTATGGGCCAAATATCAGATCTTATGTAAGTTTTAGTTATTATCTAGTTCTCAGGTGGTGGCATCTGTGTCTCGCATTCTGGAGGTTGCAGGATCAAATCCGATGTTTGACTGAGGTTTTTCCTCGGTTTCCCTTGGTCATCAGATAAACATCAAAGTTTAACCCCAAACCTCCTGAATACGAGACACAGATACCACCGCCTGAAATGACAATGTACTTTCTGTGCACCAAAGTACTGTCTAACAGTAATAAAATATGTTATATTTGGCTATAATTTAAAACTGCCTAAATTTAGACAAGTCCTATAACGCGTGCATTACAATCACCAGAAAAATCTTAACCATTTCCTTAACCAATCTACTACCAAGATAATTTTACACCTTCCGCTTATCAAGGCGGGCAATGTAATTACCCCGGGTTAACATGTAAAACAATTGTATTATTAGAGGTTATACAGTCACAAAATAATTCATAATGAGTATTATTAGTGCAAGCTGATGGTTTAGTAAGGATTTAAAGCAATCATTTATGGTTTACTGTCCAAACATATAGAATTTAGGATCCCAGTACATTTAGAAGTACGACTTAACTGGTGAATGCGGTAATTTTCAACTTTTCCGCGTAATTTATTTCTATCATTATCTACATTTTTTTTTTTTACAAAAGTTGAAGCATCCGGCAGACAAGAAATAAATATATCATGGGTGTTCCACTTTTACCTTTATCTTGTTTGTAACAGTTATGTAATGAAAGTTTGTTGTAAAGGAAGGTGAAGTCATATTGGGTAGCATAAGATATACGTGCTGTAGCTATTTAATGTGTAATCTATTATCTCTTATTGTGGTCTTACGCAGCACTGAGTTTAGCTTAGTTTTGTGCTTGTTTAAGTAAACCCTTTACGCGCCATGATACAAACTTAGAAGTTTCTTAAGTAGTTCAGAATTTGTGCCTACCAACTGTTTAAAATTATCTCGTAACGCATTCACGTTGACTTAAGAGTCCTGGCCTAATCAGGATTTTATTGAATATAGTTATTACATAGATATTACCTGGATACGACCCATGGTTTCTTATTCAAGCTGCACATTATTACATGGGGGTGCTTTTGATTTTCTTATAATGTCGCTTCTAAAATTTATTTTTTGAACTTTATGTGAATGCTCAGTTATTTCCACTTTATTGGAATTCCACTTAGTGGCAAATAAAGTGCATGGCTTTCATTACTTTATATTTCTTTATTAGAGGGATACTTGTATTAATTATTCATTATCAATAACTTTAGGATTCTGGGCATGAAAGAAGTGATATCATAGTGTGTGAAGCTTTTACTTACTTTACTTATTTAAATGTTCTTTCTCTGCATTAACGCAGTGCTCCATTTGTATAATGACATCAGTCTTCAAACAATAAGAAGGTGACTGCATAATTTGTTGTACCTTTGATCACTCTTTCAAAAATATATTAGCCCGCTTAAAGAATTAAACTTTATCTTGGCCTCTATAACTTTTGCCATAAGTGCGATATACACTTATGTTTCTAAGGTTTTGTGACAGAGTTAAGGTATTAAGTTGTGCTATACTTTATTTTATATGAATGAGTTAAAAGCCTTAAGTTTCAGTTCATTTCATTAAATCGCTAAGTTTGATTTGTTCCGTTTAAGAAGTTATTTTTATTCAGTTAGCCTTTTTATTTTATTAGTTATTTGCACTCACATTAAGCACTATATTTTTTGTCTTTATTTCTCCATAGCAGTTCTTCATAGGCTTGATTATCATTCATTATCTCAGTTATGAGGAAGGCTCCAAATTATTTTAGTGTAAGTGTAAATTAAATTATACCTAGTTAATGATGCTATTTCATGTAACTATTATTACTAGTTGAGGCACATTTACTCATTCTTTGGTTTCAAATGAGGTGCAATGTGTTTGTGTTATACAGAAGTGAGAGACAGTATGGAACTGTGGTTTCTTAGTGTTTGTTATACTTTTGTACCACGTTATTTAGGCAATCTATTAGTACCTCTCTGTTTTACTTTAACGCTTTCAAGTCACAAACTTATTAGTTTTAAGGATAGCGAAAGGAGAATTCTTCCCTAGTGTAACTTGTTCATTGCAGTGCAGTGTTTGGGCTAGTTTATTCTCTTTTTATTATTAATTGTTCTTAATTAAGATTTACTTTATAATTGTTAATAAAATAAGCGAATAAAGTTTGGAACAGGACTGCTTTCAGTTTCCTAGTATCCGCGGTTCTCATATCCTCTAGGGTTAGTTTATTCTTCTTTTAATTAAGTTTTAACAGCTAACAGGAACGCCTATCGCTACATATAATATCATGAATGCTTTCAGGAAAAAAAGAGAGCAAACATATTTACAATTAAATGTACAGTTTACTACCACTTATTATACCGGGCCTTTGTCGAAGAATATTCCTTAACGGATGGGTGTAGAATGCCATGTTAGACCCCATACCTGAAAGAGTTGGATTTTCATCCTCAGTGATATGATCTGGTAAACTTTCTGTACCTGGTGGCTCTGCCATTTGAAGCATTTCACTCATTTCTAATACATCATCAACTTCTTCAACTACTTCAATATTATCGTTTTCATTTTCATCAGACTACAAAGTATATAGGTCAGGATCTTCGCCATACAGATCTTCGGGATTATCAATATTTATAATCCTTTCAAACTCCTGCAGACGCTTGTCCTTGCTTATGCTCAGAAGTACAAGCTAAGAATGCCACAGATCAAAATAGCAACAAATAGCCGTTATAAATTCATTGCTGTCATTGTTTTCCTAGCTCAACAATGAAAATCCAGGTACAGCATGACAACAATTAGATGACACCATAACTTTGTTTTTGCATGGAGTAAGAAGGCTATAAAGTAAATTCCATTTCCTACAAATTTCATAGCAAGCACTACCAAACGGGTAACAAGAACACCCCGCATGAATCATGGAATATAAATAAAAAACAGGATAAGGTATTTGGATATATTAAGTGAAAAAGGCTAATAGGTATATACTGTACAAATACAAACTTTCAAATTGTAAGCGCGAATGGAAGTATAAATATACGCGAAAAATGTTTGTAGCAGAAGGGTTAAAGGTTGAATATGATTTTTTTCAGTTATGAGTAATTTTCTAGAACGGTCTCAACTGATGTAAATGCATTTAGAGAATGCAAACTTCTGCAATATCATTATCAAAGAAATGGATTTCCTTGATCCTTTTTTGTGCATTTCTGTTTGCATTTTCAGAGCTGCTCTTGAAGGCAAGATTTTTTCATTGTCAGCTCCTTCGAAAAATGTGATGAACTCAAAATACTTCGTATTTTTTGCTTATATGAGACTTAGAAGCGCGTGGATGTGATGTAAGTTTAAAGTCAAATTAAACCATATATGCGCTGCTTTGCAGATATGCAAAGAGCATACTAAAATCCTTTTTACATTTTTAATTGTTTTATTGTTATTTTCATCTTGTACTGGCTTTAACAATAAAATTCAAGTAGTTTTAGCTATTTTATGTCTTAAGTATATTTATAAACTTCAATAGTATTGTTAGTATTCTGTTTTTGTTACCAAAAGTAAAATTCATTAAACTGCAGTCAAATGCAACCGTCATCATCCATGCGTGCTATCACGTCATTATTTTACGTGGGCCCTCCCCATCCTTTACCACAGACACATTTTACTACAGTCTCTGGGATTCGAGGTCATGCCGTTCAGCTTTGAATGGATGGCCAGTCCATTTCGACTCGCCTTAACGATTATGGCTATTTGAATTGCTTAAGGTGTCTGAAATCTGGCATTCCTAAAACGTTTATGAATTAAGAGTAAGAGCGGCATATGCAACAAAATATTTTTCGCAATTGAGGGTTAAATAGCATTATTATTGTGTTCAACGTTAACCTCTTCGAGTAATTATTAATATTCAATTAAAGTAGAGAAGGTGTGTTTTAAAAACGTACAAGACCATTTGCGATAAAAGAGATGATGTTTATGTCACTTTGCTGTGTGGTTTTTTGAATCTGTATGTTTTTCCATGTCTTATTCAACAAAATTCAAATAAACTATGGCTATAAAGTGAATGTAACAAGGATGATGTTAAGGGTTTCAGATTTGGAATTCTGAATTATTTTTTATTGCTTTAATATGCAAACTTTTCTTTATTTCAGCCTTGGAAGACCCTTTTTAATCTTTATTTGTTATGTCCTGAGAAATGTTTACTCACACCGAGCGAGATGACTATGTAGTAATGTGTTTGGTTCGTTCGGAAGGTTTCGGGTTCCATTCCCGTCAAAATGGCCACTCTGTTTTGGGTTTCTTCGTGTTTTTGGCAGGTGATTAGGTGAATGCCGGGATGGTTTCTCTTCTACTATGCATTTCCTATCCCCCATTATTTCGTTTCATCTTTGTATTATTAGGGTTTTAAGGACCAAGCGACGGCAATGTGAGCATTGCGGGGGGACGGTGGAATTTGTCCTGAGGAAATTCTTCTTCCTGGAGTTTGATTAGCCATTTTATTCCAGCACCTCCAGATTGAAGGTAGGTAAGGGGGGATCGTGCCGGCGTCAGGATTGAACTTATTCTGAAACTGTAGGGACCAAGGATCTGGACACTCTTCGGGCCTCCTCTTCTTCCTATGGGTCACGTTGGGAGTACAAAGGATATACAATGGCATATGTGTAGTGTTGTGCTCCGTGGCTGGAAAGGGCTTCCGATTGACTAACCAAATCCTCATTAGGACTCACTCATATTGTACATCATGTATTATACTGCAATGGGGCATTTATTACATTTTAAATTTCTCAATATGAAAGTACCAAAATTAAAATGCAGAAGGATCATAGTACTGGCAGGACTGGTTAAAGGAAAGTATTGTTCTTCAAATACTACAGAGAAAAGTTCAGTAGGAAGTCATTGAGCAAGCATCACATGCAACATGCATTATAATGTACCAACACGGTTTAGCAAAGTACTTTTCTTAAGTGAACAATCGTTCTGCTTCTACATTACAATAATAGACAAGGAAGCATAAAGTCATAACTATATTTGGCATATTGCCGCATACTATATTAATGACCCAGCTGATGATCTAAGTCTATGACAATATAATACGCGATAAGAAATGACGCGGAGAAAAACTGACATTACCCGAGTGTGTATATTTTGCTAAATATATTAACAAATAACTATTACAACTACACAAGATTATAAATAGTAAACCCTGAATAGATTAACAAGAATAAATTCTAAAAAATTAACGAATAAAAACTTTGAACATAACACGCACAACTACAATGAGGTAGACTATAAAAACATATAAAAGTATTAAGGAACATTAGACCACTCAATTTAGTAAAACTGTCAGGGGTATGTCACAGGAAAGGTTTCCCTTGATAATGCGATCTAATGCAGGTTTGACAGCCTAAATTATCTTAGGAATAAATGGTCGTGTAACGCCGGTCTACTCCTGGAAAATACAGCTTTCGTCCCAGGCAAGAGGTTCAGTCCAGAGACCTACAAAATCATGAATTAATTCGCTATACTAGCCATAGAAACACAGAATTATGCACCAAAAGACAGCCACCTCTGTCAGCACCTCTGCACAAAACCAGAACTCGGACAAGCCCCCAAAAGGTTCTCGTGGTCTACACGCAGCAAAAAACGGAATACAGTACACCCATTTCCTCTATAACAATAGTTATAGAGGAAATAATTGGAACCTGGTGAAAAGAGCTGTGCAAATTAGATGAATAATATATGAATTTAATGAGCGATCAGCATAGTATGTATGCATGTATGAATGATTAGTGTTTAACGGCTGCTCTTAACGCATACAGCACCACAGGCGAATGAAGTTATAATTGGGAAGAAAACGTTTCAGGCCTAAGTTTGGATCACCTATCCGGTATTTGCCAGTTATCCGGACTGAGGTAATCCTACAAACATTTCAGTCAGCAAGGACGGTACTGGCGGGATTTGAACCGCAAATCTCTCGCTTACGAATCCATATGTTAATGACCTCGGCTATCCATGTCGATATATGTATGTATGTACGAGTATCTAATCTACCGACTAAGTACTAGATAACCGATAGCTCAAAACCTTGGACGTACAGTTCATATGTATGTATAAAACGTCCAGAGAGGTTAGAGTTACCCAACGAAGGGGATGTTTCAGGTGGTAACGTCTGTGACCCGCATTCGAGAAGTGGGTTCGATTCCCGTGGCCGATATTCCTCACTCGTCGGTTCTTTCAGGGGGTTTCCCCGGGTCGCCAGGCGAATTTTGGGAACGTCATTACATCCCCGAATATCCTGTCCTTGCATTTCATCTCCATTTTCATTTCACTTCACCTTTCATCTGCTTCGGTTCTTTCAGAGTTACAAGTGTCGGCGGGAGGTCTCGCGTGTGCATGGCAGGGGAAAAGGATGCTCTGAGTAAACCTTCGTCCTCGGGTCCTGGGACCCCAGAGGATGTGTAAGCCCACAGCGGAGGAGAGGGGAGACGGCTGCATCAGCCACCACCCGAGGAGATCAAATTTGTAAATGATAGGGACCTATCCTATCCTAGAATTACCCGATGTATATACTTTTGAAGAAGAGAAATCTCCTGAAAGAAACCAATCAGACAACCGTATATGCAAGTTGAGGCAGCATTTCATATCTCAACATGCTGTGAAAGCCGGACTATACACACGTTTAGATGTTTGTTAATGGTACGGACTTGTTGGAAAATAAGATGGCAATGCCTAAATGAAACTGAGAATAGAAATATGGGTATCAAACCGAGGGGGTGAGTTGTTTGTCACCAAGAAGAGAAAGCCGGAATTGAGGTTACAGGGTAGCGTGCCTTTTTATTTTCTCTACTACGTATAGTAAGTACGGGAAGTATTCCATTCCATTCCATTCGATACCGAGATTTCACCGGAAATACATGTTTTAAGCCCCCATGAATCGAAAAAAGAGTATTTGTTTTATAAAAAAAGGTCTATGTACGTGTCTGTGTGTCTGTGAACACCGTAACTCAAAAACGAGAAGTATGATATATACCAAAATTGATCGGTCCAGTATCTTTCAAAGATGCGACACCAAGATTTTAAAAATATCCCCCACCCCAGACTGCCCTTTACATGGAACATTTTTGGAAAATGTTGATTTTCTCAAAAATGTCTCTAACGATTTTGATTAAAATAACATACTTAAGATATTTTTATGGCAAACAAAATTTATACCTTGAATTTTCCGGGAATGCCCCCAAAAGTCCTCTTTATTTTGAGTGGGTTTTCTTAACTGGTAAACTGTTAGAGATAGACAAGGTTTTACTACACAAAAAATTATATCTCGTTAAAACACATAAATTGTCATATATATTTTTTTTTGTCGGGGAACCATTTCCGAGATATTTCTTGTTGTTTGTTTGAATTTTCCAATACTTATACTTTTTCTCAAATGGGAATTTGTTTTCGCTTTTTTTTTTTGTTCTTGGTTTTTTTATATCCTGGACATGCAAAGAGAATGGAATGGTCTACATAGCAACCAGCTCATAAAAGATGTGACTATCGCGTAAAAGGTCACCACATTCCCCTTGAATCCACAAGAAAGTTAACATGAAGTATACGGAGAGTAAGCGTTTGTAAAAGTAGTTTGTACAAGAGTAGAGAAATTCATGTGAGTGGAAAACATCAGATTTTTTAGAAACGGAGGGAATATCTTTCCTAGAGTATGTGCGCCAGTAGTAGTGATTGACTGACCAAAGAGACGCCATAGTTAGCGCAATTTGGTAATCAATAAGAACTAAATTAGAATGTTTAGACAATTCGAGATGAAAGAGTATATATTCTCGAGCCATGAGGAAGTGTTACATATTTTGAAGAATATGTCACAGGTACACGCCGCAGAGTTAGACACAAATATGAAGAACAGTAGAGTACGCGAAGTAATTGGTGAGCGGCAACTCAAAATACTGTACTTACGCTTAGAAATAAGACAGTTTCAGCAGGCATGTAGGAGAATTAAATATGTAAATTATTGTGTGAAACTAAGTTTGAAGTCAATAAAAATGTACAATTAGCCTTGATGGCAGCGTTCACTCTCGCAGGCATACTTTGAATCAGGTGTTGGAAGGTTTCTTGGGGAATGGCAAACCATTATTCACGGGGTGCGCAAATGAGGAGAGGTATCGATGTAGGTCGGTGAGGCCTGGCACGAAGTCGGCGTTCCAAAACATCCCAAAGGTGTTCCATAGGATTCAAGTCAGGACTCTGTGCAGGCCAGTCCATTACAGGGATGTTATTGTCGTGTAACCACTCCGCCACAGCCCGTGCAGTATGAACAGGTGCTCGATCGTGTTGAAAGATGCATTCGCCATACCCACACCTTGCCATCGGATCACCACATTGTGTACCGTGATTCGTCACTCCACACAACGTTTTGCCACTTCAATCGTGTAATGTTGGCGCTCCTTACACCAAGCGAGATGTCGTTTGGCATTTTCCTGCGTGATGTGTGGCTTATGAGCAGCCGCTCGACCATGGAATCCAAGGTTTCTCACCTCACGCATAACTGCCATAGTACTTGAAGTGGATCCTGATGCAGTTTGGAATTCCTGTGTGATGGTCTGGATAGATTTCTGCCTATTAATCTTTACGACCCTCTTCAAAAGTTGGCGGTCTCTCTCAGGCAACAGACGAAGTCGGCCTGTACGCTTTTGTGATGTACATGTCCACGTTTCCACTTCACTATCACATCAGAAACAGTGGACCTAGGGATGTTTAGGAGTGTGGAAATCTCGCGTACAGACTTCTGACACAAGTGACATTCAATCCCCTAACCACCTTCGAAGTCCGTGAGTTCCACTGAGCGTCCCATTCTGCTGTTTCACGATGTATAATGACTACTGAGGTCGCGGACAATGAATACCAGGCAGTAGGTGGCAGCACAATGCACCTAAGATGAAAAACGTATGTTTGTGGGGTGTCCGGATACTTTTGATCACATAATGTAGGTGCTCGATTGTGTTACAATAGCTAGCCGAGGACAAAGAACCCAATTTAAAAAAAAATGTGATGTGTTACACTCACATGATTTTCTCTACTTTTGTAAAACTATTTTTACAAACGCTTATTTTCCACCTACTTCATGTTAATCTGTATAAACATTTGCAGAAACTATCTTATGGCTAACTTTCCTGTAGGTGCAAGGCGAATATGGTGGGTGGTCTTCAAACGATAGTCAAATGTTTTAAGAGCTGGTTGCTATGTGGAGCATTTCATTCTCTTTGCATGTCCAGGATAAAAAAGGATAACAATTCCCATTTGAGAAAAAGTATAAGTATTGGAAAATTCACACACATAACAAGAAATATCTCGGAAATGCTTCACTCCACAAAAACAAAAGATGTATATGACATAAATTGTAAGTGTTAACAACTCTACATTTTTTGTGTAGTAAACTTTTGTCTATATCTTACGGTTTACCAGTTATGTTTTCTTAAAATATACGCGAAAATTGTATGCCTTATAACCAATAAATAAAATGGACGATTAATCAAAGTTTGTTGTCAGGATTTCATCAAATGGAATATATAGCATTGGACCATACGAATCACTGTTGAACGTTAATGAAAACTAGTAAAGGCATAGAAATGAAACGCATTAGTTCAATCTTTAGGTAAGACGAATTTATTATTGCATTCTTAGCTAAATTGTTTGTAAACTTTACATTTAACGAATAAATGTGACTGAAACTGAGATAGGTAATGTCACGCAGTTCTATTCGTTTTCATATTTCCAAATTTCTCTTGCGAACGGCGACACATTTTATGAGCATGAAGGAAAAAAATGAATGAAGTAATACATAGGACTTAGTCTGTATATATTTGAAGGAATTGCACTCAGGAAGGCAATTATCCTGTGGCAGTGTATTGGCACGAATGTTTGTAGCAGTCTTCTCTTTTCCACAATCAGATTATTCCCTCCCAGGAAACCCTCCATCAGCGTCTTGCCAGTTGAGGTCACTGGAGCAAGACCTGACGACATCCGTACCGAATGTGAGCTCGCGCTATTGAGATCAAGATGGCAGATTAACCAAATTTGTCATCATGTCAAGATCGAAGAGGAAAAATGCGACTGTCGCAAGGCAGGAAGAAAACAAGCCGTCAGGACTCCTAAGTGTTGGCAACTGTAACATTCGCAGGTGACAGCTAGGTCTGACAGAGAATGATGCATTTCCTCGCCGTAAACATTGCCTGTATTTACTGCATTGTGTTCATAAAATTCTATGGGACTTGTATGAAACATGTATGAAATTGTGAACAGTGACATCCATTATAATTACCATAATGAATAATTGATATGTAATGGAGGTTTATTAATGTAAGAGAACTCTTAAGCTGTTGTGAAAGCTCATATATTTATTTGTTCTTATAGTAACGTTTAAAAAAATATACTAATCTACAAAACGCCATTTTAATTATAAAATCCCTCATTCTCATATCATTTTAAAATAGAAGCAACGTCAAATTTTACCGTAGAATTTTACCATTTAGATCTTTTTCATAACAGATTGTGAAAGTTCTTACCAAATGCCGATAATTAATTCCAAAACAAATTTTCGCATTTTGAATAACTAAATTGACCATTCAGGTGGAAACGTCTGTTTCCCGCATTTGAGAGGTTTTGGGTACAAACCCCAAATGCCGATCAATCTGGCCGAAGGCTTTCTCGTGGTTTTCCTCGATTGCTAGGGAATGCTGAGTTGGATAATCCCTTTCATAACTAGATTTCATTCCCTTCTTTTTCAACTTCATACCAGACAGTGAGATGATCATCCATTCTGGATATGCTATGATCCGGAGTTTGCTTGCTGTTCGACCGACTACCCCCCCAAGGAAATTTGTCTTGTAAATCCTTAGGAGTGAATGTCCTACAAAGAGGAGGGTAATACGTTAAAGAAGAAGAATTACTAAATCCCGTTATTTCTGCCAGAGATAATATTAAGCCACTGTTACAATAAATGAACACTGCTAATGTAATATTGACAGTCTTAATATTCATAAACAATGCCTGCTCCCTGAACACTTGAAAACAAATTAAACCTGGCTCACTTCACTAAGACGAGGCTACTAAATCTATTGGACAGTTAAATTATATTCGAACCCACTCGCGGACTCTATCTACTGCGCGAGACAGCCGGCAGTCACCGGGGAAATTAAATTATGGTGGCAGAGGCGGACTAAAATCCTCACCTTCTAATAGATGCTCGAAATGTTGATCTTCTGCTCTCAAACAGGCAGCATGTCTCGTGTAAATATTCTCGCTCTTTCTCCCAAACTCAGCAGCAGGAATTCTGCGATGAAATGCCTCATTATGATAAAAAACTGGAGTGTGGTTTGCGATAAGTGCTAGAATAATAATAGGGCCCATATTCTTTGATGAAACAATAAATGCAGAATGATATGAGGTTAATTCTGAGGACATTTTGTAATGGCTTGACAGAAGAAGAGAAATCGTATGGTTAGTTCCAGCAAGATTCTACAACAGCATTTATGGCTGCCGAATCATTACATGCAATAAGGATGACTAGTGTTGATTTGTGACCCCCTCATTCTCCAGACCTAACAAGTTGTGATTTTTATCTATAGGGTTCTTTAAAAGACAAAGTGTATCGTTCCAATCCTCGCACACTACAGGAACTTAGAGAAAACATTGTGCAAAAAATCACAAGAATTCCTGCTGCTGAGCTTCGGAGAGTGAGCGAGAATATTTACACGAGATATGCTGCTTGTTTGAGAGCAGAAGGTCAACATTTGCAGCATCTATTATAAGGTAAGGATTTTAGTCCGCCTCTGCCGGCGTAATTTCCCCGGCAACTGCCTGCTGTTTCGCTCAGTAGAGAGAGGCCGCGAGTGGGTCTAAATATAATTTAACAACCCTATATTTATAATTAATCTACTCGTATCATTGTTTACCCATTTTGGATTATCCTCCCATCATTTTAATGTCATTTAGTTTAAAAAATTTAGTGACCTTTTTGGATGTGTGATAATTATTCTTTCCCACCATCCGCGTGTAGTAGTGTATTGAATCAGACTAGAGGCTTGGCCAAGGCGTTGGATTTTTCAAGTCTGATTCAACTTTCCAACACATATAGATTGCTTGTGAGGGAAACATATTCTTAATAGGTACGAAAATGTATAAAGAGGAAAAATAAATGTTGCATAAGGCATTATAATTTCATAGATATGGAATTTCAATAAAACGAACAAAACACTAGAAAGTGGATAAACACAAAGTCACACTTCACCATCATCACCATCTTTTCACTGGAATTCGAGCATTTCAAATTCAAACACAACTCGCCTTAAGTTTCTGAAAGGAATCTTCTCTCCAACCTACAGAATCGTAATTCAATATATTGATAGATATAAGGGACCATAAACGACAGAATGCCGAAATGTATCGAAGTGACTGTGAAGTGAGTCTGATCGAAGTATCGCAACTATACGCACTGATGAAAGCAGTATATGCTAATGCAGTCCTTTCAGTCTTAACCTGCACGAACCGGAAATTTCACGGTTTTGAGTTATTAAGAATTATTATAATTCCAACTCCGAAAGTTGCGCCTTTCTAAACCAGGAGAGTATAGGCTTGCAATACCCATTTAAAACAAATTAAAGGCGTAAATTAATTTTTACTTTCTCTATCAAGTACCTAGGATGTAGAGAACGTAGTGAGTTCTTTCCAAAAATTCTAAATCGAGAGTTCACCTGAAATAAGTCTTGAGAACCACTGAATCCAGAAAAACATTTTTGGAAAAGGGTCCATGTGTGTCTGAAAAGCATAACTCAAAAACGAAAAGTTAGTTAAACAGTAAACTTAGTACTTAAATTAAGCACTTCCTTCAACATCATTCTTCCGCACCAGTCTTTCAAGGATGCGACATGAAGGTTTTCTTTATATTGAAAAAGTTTTATTCTTTTTGATCTCCTCAAAAAATCGCTGTAACGATTTTGATTAAAATATATGTGTTTAAGATATTTATACTATGTGTATAAGTATATATTGAATATTCTGGGAGTATCCTGTGAAGTCCTGTTTATTATGAATTGCTTCTATATAATAAGAAAATCGTGAGAGACAGAATCTTACTACTCAAAAAATGTAGATCACATAAAAAAATCACCTTTACGCCAAATAACGTTTTCTATATAGTTGGCCATTTCAGAGATATTCTTTGTTATTGGCCTGCATTTCCAAATATTTATACTTTTCTCAACAGGTTATTACGTTCTCTACCATATAACTAACAGGCAGAGCGGGTATTGTTTTCACCCAAAAATTCTATATCGAGATTTCACCGGAAATGCATCTTTTGAGGTCCCATGAATACAAAGAATCTTTAGAAAAAGCTTCCTTGTGTATCTGTAAACAGCGTAACTCAAAAACGAAAAGTCGGAAAGTACCAAACTCCCCAACTACCCCTTACATGCAACATTCTTCGAGAATTTTGATTGGCTCTTAATGATTTTGATTAAAATAACATATTTTAAGGATATTTATATGACAAACAGAATGTATGTGTTGAATTTTCTGGAAATAGCCAATGAAGTCCATTTCATTCGGAAAGAATTTTGTATTATCTTGTATAACTGGTAAACGTTCAGCGATAGGCGAAAATGTACTTCACAAAAATAAAATGTAGATTCTTTTAAACATACAAATTATTAGAAATAAGTTTTTTGTGGCATAAGCCATTTCCGAGTATCGGTTATTAATGGATTGATTTGTTGTACACTGTCATTCTTTTCAAGTCTCGTTGCTTTTCAGTTGTTTCTCGAGACTTAATGGAAACAGTATGGAATTTTAAGGCTAGCATATAGTGTCCTGTTCTTGAACATCTGACTATCACTATTCCTGTTTTACTGTAACGAAATGTCTAATGTAGCTATGTATTTCTGCAAACATTTATTTAAATTAAAATGAAATCGATAAATAATTGATTTTCGAAAGAATAATTTCTGCACCCACTAATAAACCATAGACGGTACAGAAATTCATGTGTATGTAACATATCAGCATTTTTTTCCCATGGCAAAGAAAGACCCTGAAGTTTCAAAGACATCACGTAGCGATACATACTAGTGATTCTTAGGAACCTGACAATCGCTTTACCTACAGTATCCTAAAATAAAATGTACAAATCTATAATGAAAGTTTATCGGGATGAATAATAAATAGACAAAAAGTAAGATTGTGAAGACAGAGTGGAGAAAGTCATGTGAATGCAATATATAAGATTCTTGAGCTTTGATGGCGTTGTGAATTAAACACATTTTCCAAAATTTGCTAACATAGACACTATATTTTATATCGCAAACTTAACGGCAGCCTACTCTTGTCTATGGACCGTATCGTAACTTCCTCATTATAATAATGTGGTTTTATCTAAAGAAATATATTATTTTCCTTGAATACTACATTGTGTGACCCCAAACTTCTTATTTGGATCGGATGATGATCCGTGCGGGCATAGGTGTTATCGTGGTCATGAACACTTACAGTATTAAGTGTCAAGCATATAGGGATTTGCAGCAGGCGTGCAACGGAATGCATATCATATTTGGTGGGATTCTGGATTGGAGCAGCTGGCATAACATTACCGAAAGGGAAAGCTAAAGGATTAAGGTCAAAGCCAGTGCAGCCACAGTACGCATCAATAATTTTCCCTTCGGCCTATGTGCCCTTTGCCTCTCTGGATACGCTCTGTATGTAGGCAGTATAGTACAAATAGGCTGCTGATGCATAGTTGTTACAATTAAATTATCGCTTTCAAATTAAGCTCTCTCATGTGCACTGTTTGTCTGGAAAACAACAAAACAACATACTTAACTCACTTCTGTACTATGGGGATGGAGTGTTTGCTCCATAACCCTCAGCGCTCGAATATCACGTTGTCGCAGGGTTTCAGTGACTTTCTTTATCTTTGTTTGTCGGGCACTTGTTTAATTACTACGTAGAGTAAGTAGGGGAAGTATTGCATTCCACCCAAACATGTGATACCCAGATTTCACCGGAAATACATGTTTTGAGCCCACATGAATCCAAAAAAAGAATTATTCGAAAAAGGTCCGTGTGTGTGTGTCTGTCTGCCTCTGAACAGCATAATTCAGAAACGAAAAGTTGATTACATACCAAATGTGGTATTTAGGTTCAGTATCTCAAAGATGCAACACGAAGACTTTCAAGAAAATGCCCCCAAACCAGACTACCATTTACATGGAACATTTGTCAAAAACTTTGATTTTCTCAAAAATCGCTCTTAATGATTTTGATTAAAATATTATATTATAATTAAGATGACTTCATGACAAATAAAAAGTATATCTTGAATTTTCTGGGAATGCCCCCGAAAGTCCTCTTCAGTTAGGAAAATATGCTATGTTGTATTCTTAAACTCTTTATTGCTTTAAATCCAAAGATCGAACGCCTTGATTGTACAGAAAAATAAGCTCAAATTTCAATGCTTTGCCTTTTCGAAATGCGTATGAAAATTTTAAAAGAATTGAATCAAACACTCATCGCTTGGAACATCACGAATGTCCTAGAGAGCTAAGAAAAACAACCTAACAATTGAAATGGTATCTTACTGCATAAGCATTCATAATATTGAAAATTATAGTGGATATAGAACTCTATACCTAGAGTATATTTTGGAAAATGATCCATATATCCATTTCTATAAATTTCAGTGGCACATTCTCTCAAACATTTTAGATCACTATATTTCTAATTCGTTAAACCAAACTTTGTGATTATCTAGTGCTTCAAAACATTATGTATACCTAAATATTTAGTAGATCTAGACCTATAAGCACATCCACGACTGTGAATGATTGTATTGACATATAAGTTATATTGTCAATACATCGGCGGTGATCCAAAATCCGGAGTTGCATTGAAGTATACGAAAAAAACCATCATCACGACTATTTTAAATTAAATGTCCTGATCATGATTTTGTATTATCGTCACTTTTTTCTATTATGACCCATTTAAGTTCAAATGAAAATTCTCTATCGTTCAAGACACTAGTTTTCAAATTTCTCAGACTAAGAGCAGACTAAGAAAGATAAACAGCGACACTAGCACCATCACAATGCAAGATTATGGTTAATAAATCTGGATAGTTGACAACGTATTTATTGACGAAGATATAAATAAGTAAATAAAGAAATGATAGTAAGATATAGAAATAAATGTAATAAATAATTTCTGTATATTAAATCTATGAAGAATGTAATAAGCATGAGTGAAAAGATTTGTCCCGAGAAAAAGGCCATTAGCGAGTTAAGTTATACAAAATACTTATTAACAGCTGAGTACTGAACGCGTTAGCATAACGATTCCTGGAATGCAGTTAGAGGTTGAGTTCCATATGTTGCAAAGTCACGAAGGCAGGAATTCTGTAAATAATAAAGGGAATGAACTTCTTACATTGAGCGAGGTACAGCATAGCAACAGCTTCGGATACGCATATGTAGAGTTTTAAAATTGAACCGCATAAATAAGAACCTTGGTAGGGGTAGGGATAGGTAAGCGGAGCTTTATTAAGAAAAGAACCTACATTCTAAATCCGACTTACTTAATTCTGTTACTTACTCGTGTAACGACCCTTGTGGATTTTGGTTTCATATTTAAGTTATATAGCGCCCAGTGACTTGCTTGAGTAAGAAAGATTTAGCGGCTGTTGTGAGGGATCTTTTCGAGTAACATTTCTATGACTTACGGGAACTGACGCTACACATAATTATTACTCTGAGAACAACTTAATCATTTAATTCAATAGCCGACGATTCTTTTCGAAAAGAATGTTTGAATAAACATTAAAACTTATCAGTTAACTAAACTAGTGTTATGCTTTCACACTACAGTCACGCATACTCCGAGACAAAGAACTGAAGCAACTGGCGGACTAGACAACGCAGTACGAGCTAGGATATGACTTTGTACAACTCGACAACAAAGCAAGTAATATTAAACGTTATCTAAATTTATACTACTTCGATAAAGTAGCATCAAAATCAGAAACAAAGGGTACGGTTTCAAAAGTGTCGCATAACGAACGGCTTAAAAATGTCGCACCAAGAACGGCTTCATAGTCCACGGTATTTACGGCTGGTTATTTTTAATGATGTGTTTAACTCAGAGGGACTGAAATATGTCTAATGTATTCCTTACTTTTCTGCTGCTGGGAAATATATTAAAATAGTTTACTCAATTTTGTTGCATTCTTCATTGGTTCAGTATTTTAAGCAGCTCCTACAATATTATTGATGACTCCAAAAAACTCCGCTACCCTTATTCAGTTAATGAGATTCTGTAGGGCGTTATAGGATTCAACCGACAAACTTTCAGGGATTACAAGGGATGATATAGGAACGCATTGATATAGAAATCTTCTGGTCTGTGACGACAAATTGCAGTGACTTAACGATTTTTCATGCTAATATTCATACTGATAAATGAAAATAAATACCTAATACGAATGCAGTACGGATTTACATTCTAAAATAGCTAATTTCTCTCAAAAAGCGCGAAAATAGTATTTGCAGTATTTTCAGATTTAATTGTGAGCTCACTTTTTCTGGAAAAATGCTCCGTCAGGAAAGGCCTGATACCTCCAGTTTAACATGTAGAATCATAGAGGCAAGCGACAGTAATAATGCAGTCATTAACGTGCTTGGCTATCAATATGGTGGTCTTGGCTCAAACCTGTACAAGCGGTTAAACATTTCTTTTCCAAACAGATGAATGGTGCACATTTGGAGTGAACCCAATTTTAATTTCTCGTGTTTCTTTCAAAATTCAAGAGCAAGTTACGGTAACATTCACATGGAATGCTTGAAGATATCATGGCCACGATTTCCTGCAAGTAGCAGCAAATCACTCAAGCTTTATCAGTGACGTACTGGCTCATTATTGGTTTTAATCAATTACAAATGACCATGAACTCAAAGACTTTGCTTGCCTAACACTCCTCCGTAACCCCTGAAAGTTTGTCGGTTGAACTTATAGAAACCTGTACATTAGCATATGTACATCTGAAAATCAGCTTTAGTATTTTGGTGTATTGAATATAAAGGAAATCTACGAATTTACGCACTAGCTCTTCAGAAAGTGATCGTTGATAAAATTGTTACCCAAGTTATTTTCCAACTGCAATATTTCTCACATTATAGTCGTAATAAAATCAATCAATCAGAAACCAACATCCCATTAAACGTTTAGGCGAGAAATTTCCGACCTAATGCTGATGTTATGCTCAGATCTGGTGAACCGATTCAAGGTCAATTTCCAGCTCTTGCTTCCCACGTGCTGTAAATCAAACTGGCAGACTAATCAATGTCAATGACTCAATCCGCAGGGTAGGTTGCCTCGTCCATAAATCTTGCAAAATTATTGCTAAGGTCGCGTGCTTTATGTAGCTCTTCACTCAACTTCCAGAAATTTACTGTCGTATTAAAAATTACAGCACGGTTTGTATACTGTTTCATGCATGTACACAACAGAACACCACAATAAAACAAATCCTGAAGTGTTACACTCACATGACTTTCTCCACTCTTGTACACACTGTTTTACAAATGCTTATTCTCCGTCTACTACATGTTAGTCGACATAAAAGTTTGCAGACTCTATCTTATTGCTAATTTTCTTGTAGGTGCAAGGGGAATGTGGTAGGCTTTAAGCGATAGTCAAATCGTTTAAGAGCTGGTTGCTATGTGGCGCATTCCATTCTCTTTGCATGTCCTGGACATAAAAAAGCAAATAACCAATTCCCGTTTGAGAAGAAGTATAAGTATTGGAAATTTAAAACAAATAACAAGGAATATCTGGGAAATGGTTCATTCAACTACAAAAAATGTATATATGACATACATTGTTTTAACGAGCTCCACATGTTTTGTGTAGAAACATTTTGTTTATCTCCTACGGTTTACAGTTTTGCAAAATTTATTCAGAATGAAGAGAACTTTTGAGGGCATTTCCAGAAAATTCAAGATACATATTTCATTCATCATAAAAATACCTTAAACATATGATATGTTAATCAAAATCGTTAGAGCTATTTTTGAGAAAATCTAAATGTTTGAAAAATGTTCCATGTAAAGAGTAGTCTGGGGTGGCAGAGTTTCTTTAACATATTTGTGTCGCATCTTTGAAAGATACTGAACCTAAATACCAAGTTTGGTATTTATCTGACTTCCTTTTCGAGTTATGATGTTCACAGACACACACATCCACACAGATACACAGACACACACACGGACCTTTTTCTAAAAGTGCTTTGTTTGGATTCATGAGGCCTCAAAACATGTATTTCCGTGAAGTCTATAACTAATTTTTGGGTGGAATGTATTACTTCCCCTACTTACTATACGTAGCAGAGAAAGTAATTAATATATTTCTAATTAAAATAATCTGTCTTGCTTACTGATTGTCCAGTAGTTTCGGAGTTACAAAGACTGTGAATTGGAAAATAATACTCTTCATCTATACTGAAATGCCCATGTATACAGATAGCTATTCCTGCTTATGAATGAGAGTATGGGATTTCAAGTGAGTTATACCAAAGCTACCGGGAAACCTCGAGGCTAAAAATGACTAAGTATAAAAATAGTCGACGTTTTGCTGCACTACAGTAGCGAGGTCCTTATGAGGCGTCTGACGTTATCATAAACACGCGGTGTAGTACAGTCGCATGCATTTTTAATGCCTTTTACTAAGCGAGCTACATTTGCTCTTCCAGGCAACTCTAAAAACTTTATTTAGAAAAAAGAAAAGATGAACGTCGATTAAAGTTCTATGTCTACAGTAACTCAGGAATGCAACGGTAAATGATATGGGTTTTAAATTTAAGGGATGATAAATACTAAAATCAAAAAAACCACGCTGCAGTGCTTGAACATAAAATAGGTTCAATAGTTCAACTAGTAATGACTTCAAACTTTTAGTTAGAAAGTGCTAACTATTGTGATAAGGTACTTTTCAGAATTTCCCGAAATCAAAGCTGAAATTCTTCAACGACAACTCAGTATTCCACCCATATGGACATCTCCGTTTCAGAGGCGTGCTGCAATGTAGCACGCTGGGAGTGAATAACTGGTCACAACATCCTGTCCCTACCGGGTCACTGTGCATTCCTACAAAATCAAAGCAGGTAGAATTCTGCGAGGAATTGTGATACGTATATTCGTATAGTATCGGAGAAATGGGATATGTTATTTCCTAGTTTTGTAGGTTGGTGAAGCCTGAGCATTCCGAGTAACCTTGTCGTGGTTAAAAATGCTATCTTCGTTTTTTGTTTAAAATTATAACATTGTTATAACAGCTAGGTTTTAAGCCTTCATCAACAAGTTTAAATAGGTATATCAAATTGCAATTTCCAATAACATCTTCATTAAGAAAGAACAATTCAAAGAAGTACGGCAACCTCTTCTCTATTTCGCTAACACCAGCAACAAACTGCTTAGAGTTTAAAGTCATTGCATTTACAGTCAGTCAACCGCAGCGTTCACATCTTCATTGCAATGGAAGTATACTTGATGTTTATTAAGTCTCAGGATAAAATTTTGTGATTATATGTTGACACATATGCAAGCAAAGTGTGCACTTTTCCAACAGATATGTGATATTCTTTTTCAACACACTGTGCTAAGCGGGAGGAAGCACTTTGTCCCTGTAGGATTTCACATATAAATATTCTTAAAACCACAAATTTTTAGGAATTCACAGAACCCGTTCCCATCCCTTTGCGACATAGAAACCGGTAATTTTAGCTCTTGTTCTCACACCATGAGTAAAAATCCTGTAAGCAGTCTGGAATCCACCTAACAAATAGAAGTAGTTTATATGAAAGATTTGGCGTTTGTTTTCGAGGGTCACTGTCACTGTAATTTTAGAGTAGGTTTCGACATGGAATTCTGATACTTCCCTTGTCAATATCGTTATGACCTTAATGTGCTTTTTAATTAGGAGTGAAATCTCTCCCTATATTTAGCGTATGCACATACGCAGTTTTGAATGACTATTTATAGTCCCGCCGTCCTTAGAAGAGAACCTGATGTAAACAAAAGCATGTGGCAATCTGTATGCATCGGCTGGAGATTACAACTTAATCCATATCAGACTACGGAAATTAATTTTGTTTTATATTATTTATGGGGTTTATTGTGTTAAAAATCATTGTTAGAATATTAAATTTTAGCTCACACTGGTTAAGGTTAACAATTATTATGAGTAATTAAAATGTACATGTGAAGGTCGCCAAAGGGAAAAGCTTGAAAACTGATGAAAAGAACGTGCATAAAGTTTGGTGAGAATTATCCATATTTAGCCATTAAAGACATAATTTAGGGTCCAAGTTTATTGACGTTTCCATAAAAAGTGTCAACTGCATTCGCGTGGAAAAGCATAAAGCTGGAAAACTGTTATAGCCTGCAAAGAGAAGGAAACGCGAAAAATCTGTGCTTGGCACGAAATGTAATGATGATGATGAGGACGAGGAGGAGGAGGAGGGGTGGGAGGAAATGAACGGTATTGGGCTACTAATCACTGCTGATGTGTATTTATGCTCGTCAGGTGGTTCAGATCGAAGCATGCGTCTTCAGATAGTGCGTAGTAATACAATTTGCAGATCAGCAGGACGCGCCCTGATTTTGTTTACATCCAGTTCCCTTTTAAGGCCAGAAGGATTATAGCTTCCATAGCATCAGCATAACTCAATCGTACATTTTCCTAAAGGGCCCAAACAAAAGATGACATACTTCAGACGCTAATGACCTAGCAGTTGAGTGCCCTTAAACAAAACAAGACATACTGTAGATACACTAATTGTTAGTAGATAGTTAATCCTTGCAGCCACACGAGGAGACTCACCTTTAATTACTGTAGGCACCAATTCTAACATGAGAAGTGGTATTGGTGTGATATTTTAAAGCGATTATAGATATAGCCCATAAATAAGTTCAGAAATTCTCAGAAAGTAACATTTTTCCGGCGCAATAATGCCTGAGTCCAAGTAAATACGTACCGAAATGTTATGGTTTCAGTGGGGTTTCGCCGAAAATTCTAGACCAATACATATGAATTTTACTTAATCTTTGATGATGATGACCTCTTAGAGGCGGTGCACGCAGGCTCTAAAACCCATTATGTCACATATTTTGGCATTACTCTAGTTCAATAGTCCGTATGAAACGTACCAAGTAGTTGATATCAACTCTTCTTATTTCTCAGGTTCCAACAAAAAGGACCCTAAGGATACATACGAATGCACAGCGAAGCCTTCCATTCTCATAATATATACTGAGAGGTCTCAAAGCCCTTGCACATTTCTCACATAAAGTGTCTTGTGTAAGATATGTCTGCGCAGGGTGCTGTGGCCCGCAGATAGCCCAACCCCTTTGAGCTTAACCCTATTCAAATTCTGGGAAACTCACTTTCCAGTTAAACCCTGATAGCAAATCATGGGCCTGACTGGCTGGTTTGCTTACACTAGATCTCAAGATGAGCCCTCGCCGTAAGCTGGGTCATCTCATGCTTCACGTTACTAGAAGTCACTGCACAAAAGAGCTTTGGCTCAATAAAATCGAGGCCTTATCCCCTTCACGCAAGAGTGTCTGCCATCTCATTTTCTGTAACACCAGCGTCCCGGAACCCAAAAAGGTGTAACCGGGCACTGGTACATAGTCTATCCAACATCATCTCATACTGTCACACAAGTTTGAATATGTTTTAACCCCCTTAAGGGCTTTCAAATCTGCCATACTATACGAGCAGATGTGCACATCCGCTCTTCCGCATGGCATATTGTCAACATACATAGCACAGTCTAAGATCGCATGGACCTTAGCATGGAAAACCGTGACATATCACCCAAGGGGAATGACAAGGGTTCTAGCGCCATAAGCTCCAGCTCCCGTCCTATCCTCAAGACGGGAACCGCCCGTGAACTACGTTCTGTCCCTGTCTTCAGGGGAGACCCGGTCTCTGGTTCCTACTCCTCCTTGGAAGGTATTACCACAGTACTGTTTGGATTTAGGTTATACCTAGCCCCAATGAAATTCCCGATCACCTGGGTTATAGGACACTTCTCCTGTAACCCTGAAGGGATCGGCGAGTGATAGATTAAAACACCACATTACTATAGTCCCGAGCCGGTGCGTATTCATCCTAACTACCTCCGCAAACATGAGCAAAGGAGAGAGGTTCACCAAAATCTCTAAGGCAGAATAAGAAGTCGTCCACATTGCCCCTGTTATCACCATACATGCCAATATTTGCAGCGAATCTATCCCGGTAGCCACTACCTTCATATGGTAGAAGTTCCCACCAAACCAGCGCCGCATAGGTTATTGGTGGTCTTATAACTGAGGTGTATAGCCAATTTTACCACCTTGAGACTCAGGCTTCACCTCAGTGCTGTGGATCTTTGACAGGGTCACAAGTATTGTAGGCCTTCTTAACGATGTAAGCAACATGCTTTTTCCAGCTCAGCCCAGCAACCAGAATAATCCTAGATACTTGAACGCTCCTGAAAGCTTCAACTTTTTCTAAACAGGTGGGGCTCTACCAAACCTGGCTGCCCCTCCTCCTTTTGAACATCATTATTTCAGTCCCTTCCTGGCTAACCACGGGTCTCCATTTCCCTGCATCATTCCTCTGGAGTCTGTAGGGAGCCCCGTATGAGCTTCGAAACAGCACTAGAGAATTCTCCACCTGCTACAAGACATACATATGTCATCAGCGTAGCCTTGAGCATGAATGCCTTCCCTGTTAAGTCTGTTTAGCAGTGCATCTTACACCCATAAAGTGGGTGACAAAACTTTCCCTTGTGGGGAGCCTCGAGGCACTGTTGTCCTCACGGACACACTCCTAAATGATACAACAGCCTATCGGTCTTCCAAGGAGGTCATGAAACGGCTCGGTACCACCGGACTGACTGCGCTGCTCTCCAGATATTTCCGAATAGTGCTTAAAGTCATGTTATTACAGGCATATTATTAAACGGATGTCCAGGAAAGCTGCCATGGCAACTTTTCCACAGTCCAATACCCTCTTCGGGCTCACCACAAGCTGATGGAGCACCGTCATCTGTGGATTTATCTGGTCAATAGACACACTGATGAGCTGTATGGGTTTATCCATCAATATTCCATCCCTCAAAAATCTATCTACCAATCTTTCCAGAGTCTTTAACAGAAAGGATGTTAGACTAATACGACCAAAATCCCTAGACCCACAGTAGGATTGCCTACACAGCTTAGGTATAAATGCCACTTTGGCCAGCCTTGAGAGACGATAAACATACTTCATAACTAGACAGCCCTGAATATTCTCACTAAGTGGGATGAAACGATCTTCTAGCCCTCCTGAAGGAGAGCCGGGAAGACTTCATCCACTCCTGCGCATTTGTAGGGCTGAAAAGTATAAATGGTCCCGCTAAGTTTTTTAAAAGCAACCATCTCGGCGGACACTGCCCAGCCTTCTCTCTAAGGCCGGCATGCCCTACCCCAGTTTGGTGCTCGATTTATAATGCAAGCCTCCGGGAAGTGGCAACAGCCTCAAAGTCTCCTCCTCCGATTATGTCGCAGCACCGGAAGGGTCCTCTATTTAGGCCAGCCTGGCCCTAGCTCCGGAGACCAGCAGTTTCTGCAGGCGAGCAGCGCTCCTGCGCCTGTACATTATCACAGAAGAGCCTCCGAAATTCTCCGGAGGCCTTACCGATTTCTTTTTTATAAATTCTTTGGGACTTCCTATAGGAGTTCTATGTTGCGTGAGACATATTGGCCCTATACGCATTGTATACCCTTCATACCTTTTCCCTGGTGGACCTTAAAAAAGAATTTTATCTGAGCTTATGTTTAGCCCGAACCTCGTATGAGGGCACCAGAGTGTTCACGAAAAGCCCTACGTACCCCTCCAGGTTCTCCGCATAGCTTTATCTGGGCTCCATTACTCAGTACACCTTCCGGGTCCCTTCTAAAGGAGTCCCGGTGCTCCTAGGTTTCCTATAACGGCGGTCCTTTCCTTTTCCCTTCAGGCCAGAGCGTATATGTTCTATGGTCGGACAGGAAAGGTTCCAAGCAAACCCTTCAGACCTTAATCTCCTCTAGTATCCCAAAGGACACTGGTGTCAAATCTATGACCTCCTCCCTATGATAATTAACAAAGGTAAATGGCCCCTTGGTTCGCTATCCCGAGTTCTGTAAAATTAAGGTATTCGAGCAGCTTTTCTCCTCTCCCACTGATGTCCGTGTATTCTCAAACGCTATGGTGGGCGTTGGCGTCCCAAGTAATCAATTGGTTGATGTTTCTATCCTTGCAATATACCATAGGGTCCTTGAGCTCCTGAGAAGTTAGTGGTTCCTCGGAGTCAAAGGGGAATACGCCCAGCAGATTACCATCTGATATGGCACTCCGCCCTCCTAGTACTTCACTAGGACTGCTGCCAGGTCTTTAGTAATAAATTCCGACATGACCCAAGTATTCCTGAGTCTCATGAGAACACATGCTCTAGGTTATACTTCAGACGGAGATTTGAAGATAGTAATACCTTTTATATTTAGTCACATGATACGGCCCTATCGAAGCAACTCTATATTTCATACCTCGTTATGCTACTCGAGGAGTAATACTGTGTTGTGTATTAGCCTGAATGAACGGTATCATCTTGGCTTACCCTGCCTCGCTTAAACATTTTCCGATTGAGTGCGGTTCTTCCAAGACCCCCAGGTCCTCTGTTGGGTATATGAAGGATATAAATCCCCCTTCCAATCCCGTGGGTGTTCGAGAAGGGCCTGGCTTCGGCCCGGTCGTGGCTTCTGCACTTCACCATTGCTAGGAGCACGTGCTTCCCCCTTGCTTCTGAAAGTAGCCTAGCCCTTTTTCTCCTCTCCTTTCTACCCAATAACATTCTTGGGCTTCCGTTTTAGGATACCGACCCCTCTTGTCAGTTCCCCAAAACATCAGAATGTCTGCATTTCCACATATTTGGAGTGGCAGTTCCAACTTCCTTTTGTATGCCTGGCGGGTCCGGGTTCCCTACTGGGGCCCCAGCTTCCGCGCGTGTAGCTGTGATAGGTGTGGTGTCCCTAAGCAGAGCATCCGGTTTTAGGTACAGCATCTTCTTCTCTACATATCCGAAAGTTGCAGTTCCTGTATTCTTTACCTTGGTCTCGGTGGCAAAGACCTCTTTTGAGAGCCCAGCCGCCACAATTTCGGTATTAGTGCTTTCAGGGTCCCTTAATAAGGATCCCTCTATTTTAATGGAGCTTGAATCTGCTATAGTTCCCACGATTAGCTAGGGGTAATTCAGGTTGGGCCAGACAGAGTCCCATATGCCTGGGTAAGACTCCGAGAGGTCGTCAGGTATCTCAGAATCTCCGTTAGCGACACATCTCCCCATGTGCCATGCACCTAATCGGATAGCATAACACCTAAGGGTTGAGTAGTTGGTTCGCTGTCTCTTATTTGTTATTCAGAGACAGACCTGACTCAGCGTGTCAGTAATCAACCGACACCGTTGTTCAGTCCAAGCTATTCACCATCTGCCGACGCGTGCGGTACCCACTCAAGGTCCTGCTTGAGTGCTTGTGGGCTATTAGGCCACTCCAAAGGCTCCCCTTTGTGGAATATTTATCCTTTAATTACTCATTGGCAGCTGTACAGAAACTTGCTTGTTGCAAATAATTGATTTTTGCACGACTACTGTGCAAATAGCTTACAATATCTGTAACATTTTAACGTTCGAATGTATTCCGAGATTTACATTCAGCTTGGATCACACTTTGCAATTGTACTGATACTTTAGAAGGAAATTCGGCGATCTAAAATTGCAAGGAAAGCTCATGTTTCTTTGCTGGAATTATGATGCATTTTTCACCTAATGCCGAAGTTAGTGAATAAACAACCCGTTGTTTAAAGTCTTCGCAAGAGAATATCTCATTCACTGTTTGAGCTAAAATCGTGAAAAAAGAATTGACCTTCAGTTGATTTAATTAAATCTGCTCGAAGTAATTGGGCACTGCTCCAAGTAAAAGAAGTAAACACAAGTATGTGTTTGATCATCGCTGTGTTATAAGTTGCTTTATGAGCATCTCTGAAAGTTCTTTGTAAACAGGGCATTAATATCACTTATTTTTTCAAATGTTACACTTTTTTAGGTATTTTATTCTTTCTTCTTTTTCTATATAATACAGCATAAATACAATGCAGACTATTGTTTGGTCTTTAATTAGCATAAATGTGTCCTGGGAACTGAGATAACAGAAACCGTGCTTTTGTCAGGGTTTGGCGATTGATTCGGTAGAACACTATCCTACGTATCTTAATCTCCTCTCTAAACGAACTTTACAGAACTGAATTTGATAAAATGGCAATAACTACGGGCCATAAACCTCTTTCAAGACAGCATTGTATAACAAAGAATGCTAAGCTACTGTCAATGCGAGCGCAGTAACTTATTGGTTCATGATGATAGTATTATAGCAAGATGAGTCCACCTTATATCCCATGTGATCCATTAGCATCCTTATTTAATTCATTTGCATCCCTTTGTTTTGCTTTCTCAATTAGTGACGCCTTCTTTTCTTTATAATAATGCTTAGGACAGAGAGCTGCATTGGGTTTCATGGTTCTTTGTTCTTTCTTATCTAAGCTGCCAAACATTGCATCTTTACTTTTACCGATTCTTAAGAATGAGGGTATAAACGGTTGTTTAAAGCATCGTAATTGACATGTAAACTTAATTATTATATATTTTATATATTTTAGTGCAGAAGGAAATATTGAGTACATATTTAGCAGGTGTTAAAACTACCGTGACTGGACCCCCGGCGAAATTTGTAGTTGCCAGCATTTCCGCATTTCCCATTTCGAACGACGTGCTATTAAAATGACAATACAGTAGCTGCAATGTCCATTAGCTGCTTAAGAACCTCGATGAGATAGCCGACAATTACATTGAGGTCCATATACTGCTTAACCGATACTAGATATAAGTTATGTATGACGAATTGGGCAATCTGAGATTTTTCCATGGGGAAAAAATGCATTACTGCATTCGACCCCAGCCAGTGTGCAATGACTGGGGAGATATGTGGGGCTCGCCGCTCAATCGCGGAATACCCACTAGAAAAGCCCTACACGTGTTAATTGTCTGTTGCTGTGTTCTACGTTTTTAATGCATTATTCGGGTTCCGCATAGCACCCCGGTTAGTATGTGTATAGCCAGGTTATTTGCATGCATTGCATGCGAGCGCGTCAATGGCTCATTGCTGGGATTGTCCACGACCCCTGGAAATTACCAGTGGAAATCATGTGTTAATGTTGTGGATATTAATTGTTTGTTTTCTAATGTTGTGAGTGTGCGCAGGGAGTACCTGCTAGTCACGATATTTATGCACTTAAGTTACAGTGTTGGTGAACTTTATTCTACTGAATTTGGAGCTTAAATGTATTTAATGCCGTGATATTGTAAAAATGCTAGTGTATGATAAAGTGTTGCTGCTTCCTGTGCTGGTCTTTTCAGATGATGCCTGCTCGTCAGGTATAATCGGAAATCAAAAGAAATAAGCATTTATGTGCAAAATAAAATATTGGGAGAACTAAACAAAATGAAATATCCAGGTATAATTATGGACAATGAATTTAATATCTCTGATATGCTATATGGAGCACCAATTTGGATAGAAGCCTTAACAACAAATACAATACAGCAAAATACATTAAAGTTCAGAGACTTATAAACCTCTAAATAGCTAAAACCTTCCAAACTACATCACTTGAGGCACTTTGGGTATGACCCCATAACAATTAAAGCAGAAAAGACAGCTCAATTCTATAGAATTATAAAAATAAAAGTAGAAGTGGAATACGATTTGGAAATAGAAGAAGTGCCGAAGAACTTTCCGCTTCCTGCTGAAATATTAGAATTTGATGATGGCAAGGAAGAAAAAGAAGAATATTGAATGAAAGTATATGAAACGGAAGCAAAACCGAAAACGGATTGGGATCAGGCGTAGCTATATTCATTGGAAATGAGATTGTCAGCCAACTGAAGTTCAAGCTAAATAAGAAATGTTCAAACAATCAGTCGGAACAACTAGCAACAATTAAAGCTTTAGAAAGTACACATAAATTATAAGACGCTGTTAATGGGATTGGACAAATATCTTTGAATTTCATCAAAAACCCTAAGAACCACAAATCATTAATACACAGTGTTTGTAAAAATATAAAGACATTAAGAAAAAATAACTGGAAAATATACTTAAAATGGATAAAGGCACATGTGAGGCATTTGGTAATGAATTGGCAGACCAACTAGCGAAGGAGGCATCAAATCACAATGATCTGGAAGTATGCCACAATAAAATACCAAAATGTGAAATATACAATCAACTGCAGAACTTAAGTTACGGGAAATGGCAAAGAGAATGGCAATTAACATCAAATGGCAAACTAACGAAGTCCTATTTCCCTACAGTACGTAACAGAATAGAAATAAAGATAGCATTAACGTCCAACATATCAACATTTTAACTTGTCATGGAAAAATAAATTCATACTTTCAGAGAAATAAAATAACTGATGACCCTATGTGTAAGTGCAAAGAGAATGAACAGACTATAGAACACCTACTATATTAATGCACTTTATTAAATAATTAAAGAATACACTTAAAGAGAAAGGTAATAAAAGTAAATGGAATGTGGCCACCTGAATTAAAAGATTTAATTAAAATATATAAAAACAGTTTATAATATATGTTTAAAAAATTAATTTTGCTGATTTAAAAACTATGTAAAATTTTATAGTTATTTACAGTAACATTGGAAGTAAAATGTATTCCTTTTGTAGAATATTCATGCAAAGAAGCAAACCGTACAACGTAGTATTACCAAAATGTAATGGAACATGCTGTAATAAATAAAAAAAACAGCTATTGATAACTTCTGATATAACCTACTCGGTTAACAAGGAACCATGATGATTTTGGTGGTAATAAGTCTGACTGTTATATAATGTTTTCTTTGCTGTGGAAATTCGACTTCTTTGAGGCAGTGATGTCATTTGACCCAGCAGTGACCTGTCGTGTTACCAAGATACCTGAGATTTGCTGTAAGAAAAGTAAACGTGCGCAAAGAAAATCCATTACATCCGAAGGCTTCGTTCGTTGTAAAGAAAGAGAAACCACCATGAAGTGTTTCTCTGAAGATGGATGTATGCAGCATGTTTTCTCTACGGCTAAAATTAATGGTTCTGGGATCTAAGAAAAACAGCAGGACAAGACGACAGCAATGAATGCACAGGCAAACGCCTTTTTCTGTGAATATTCCGGAAACAGTTGCAGTGTTCCCCATCTTGTTTATCGAGAGACAATTTATCACGATATTGGATGTCACGCTTTTCTCGCTTTTATTACCACTAACTTTTTTTCTTCCTGCCTCCTTATTTTTCTTTCATTTGACGTTTTCATTATTTCCGCAATTTTTTCCTTCTTCCCTTATATAACTATGACATGTCTTAAAAGGCACTGCTTCAAGAGATTTATGCAACCCTTATGTGTCACAATGCTTTAAAAAAGGTTGTGGTGAATCTGTTCTTACGGTTTTGTATTGCAGATTAAAATTTTCCCTACACTTTAGGCATTTTGTGCCGCATCAGATCCCAATTGCTTTGATTTTAGTGACAGCACTACGTCTTCAAAACAGCAATTCAGATAAGCGAGAATGGAGTAGCATGGTTTAACGCGCGTTCCTACTGCATACGACACCACAGTTGGTGACGTTAATGAAATGAAATTGTATTTTAGAAAGGTATTCTATAGGATGCAAACCTTCTAGAAGTAATTTTTAACGTACAACTCCCACATTGCCAAATTAAAAGGACTAAGAAAAACCTGGAAGAAAATCTGGCAGGATTTGAACTGTGGGCCTCCAAAATGCAAGCCTCGCGCGTTAACGCGGAGTCATCTCGCTCGAACAAGAGTCTCTATGTAGGAAATTTTCGAGTAGTATAAAAGCTTTTGCACATGAATGTAACTAAACAAATTGCTTATGAACGTTATTTATCTTTATCTTCCTTGACGGAGGGGACTTGGAACCGATCCGGAGGGGATATTGTATCTACGCCCAACGTGGAGGCGTCCTCCAGAAGGGAAGATGAGGCGAGAGAAGACACGGGCTGCCGGATCCGGGAGCGACGATACAGCAATGATAGGATCCCTAAATTTCTAGAAGTAAAAACCCGGCAGGCCGATAGACAGGCCGGAGACCCCGCCCCAAACAAAGGGGACCCAACGCCCGTCAAAGTTCATTGGATACCCCGGCAGCCAGCCGACAGTCGAGGAACGGAGAGAGTTCACACAGAGGATCCTGTTACCCTGCTACGCTACATCGAAACACCATCGCCGACACTTCCGACCCTGAAGGAGGCCAACGGGATGAAGGATGAATGAAGTCATGAATGGAATGAAATGAAGGGACAGCAAATTCGGGGGCTGAAAGAAATATTCCAGCATTCGCCTGACGACCCGAGAAAACCCTTGAAAATATCCATGTATCAGAGTGGGCGGTCGCCGGTTATGAAACCAGGGCTTCCCAAATGCAGGTCACAGACGTTACCGCCTGAGTCATCCCGCTCGTTATGTATGTTATTTTAATTTATATTTTAATTGCAGGGGGTTTCTGAATGACATTTGAAAACCGAAAATGATGTTATGTATATATATATATATATATATATATGTATATATATAATTTTAAGGGTTTCTGCATTATATGAAATAGGTAAGTTTATGGTATTAAATAACTCGGGACAAAAGAAAAGGCACAGAAGTTTAAAATTTCGCGTATTGAACTTCACACCTTTATTTAAAGAGTTACTGGACTATTCCGATCGATGATTGTTCCACTGTTAAAGGGATCATGCAGGTTATACAGTATTTCTAGAACTTAGGCACAGAAGTTTAAAATTTCGCGTATTGAACTTCACACCTTTATTTAAAGAGTTACTGGACTATTCCGATCGATGATTGTTCCACTGTTAAAGGGATCATGCAGGTTATACAGTATTTCTAGAACTTAGGCTTGTGTCCGTAAAGACATTTTGATTAACCAGAATAGCAGAGATTGTATCAGAAAATAGCATTATTTGATTCAGTTATGCACCTGTACGTTTACTTCATGGCATTCAGTTCACAACAGTTAAGATTGCTGCACATTCTATTCCAAGTTTTGATTTGAGACCGCTTTTGAAAAATATTTTCATAGCCGCAATAAACGCCGGGTATTTCATTCAAATCTGATGTGTACCATTCAGCTGAAACCGTGCAGTGGTTGGCATAAATTTTTAAAATGTGTACTACACTTTCCATTTAAGACACCCTTAATTTTGTATTGAGTTCTATCTAATTTGAATTGTATAAACAAACTTTCTTCAAACTTCAATTTCGTACCTCAGCGGGTAGCGAGGTATTTCATGCTTAAGGAGGTCAGACTGACAAAACAATTCTTATTATGTGCTCTGCAGCGCAAGTACCTTAAATGTGTAACTTGGCTTGATAATAATAATAATAATAATAATAATAATAATAATAATAATAATAATAATAATAATAATAATAATAATAATAATAATAATAATAATATAATTTTCCTCAACAGCCCTCACAGCGCTTTAACGATTAACCTCCTTCAATAAATGCAATAGCTTTATGCTTCTAGTTCATATTAGTTTTTAAAATGTCATATATTTTAGAAAGCAACCCTTCTAAACACTCCGTTTGAAGTTTCCATTACTGCTTCCTTTTTAATCCTCGCCTTGTACTGAAATTTGTGAGCAGTAATTTATCTAAAACTCAAAATGGTTCATGAAATGGCAGGTTGTACACCAAATGTTAAGGTGGACATGTCAACATTAGATAACCATAGGGAAGTCATAGGCATATCGGTGCCTCGTATATTCTACTGTACGGAAAATGCTCAAGTAGAATTGAGCATAGAGTGATTTTGTTTCTTTTTGTCTACAAAAATAATTATTTAAAGCTAGTTCGTAGTAAAAGTGAGATCATTCAAAATGGATGCGCAAATTAGAAGTCATGTACTCTAAACTTCAATGTTACACTTCAGTCCGGCCAAGTTCTATTTTCATGCAAATTTCATAGTCATTAAATTCATACGAGATATTATAAAATCACCGCTTAAAACGTAATATTTATTTTAATTTTTGAAGCGGTCCATTTTGGATAAGCTTGTAATATGGACGTCAGTATGAGCACAGAAAATGTATATTATACCTGTTTATTTAGTTCTTTTTTTAAATCGGAAAGCACTCACTGTGCAAAAGATATTCCCTATGCTATAAAGGTCGCATAATGTGGGGAAAAACAATCAATTGCGATTCATGTTTGCAATGAATGAAACAAAGTGATATGCGATTTGTGTAAAGCCAGAAATTATTTGCTAAGTATTGAATAATGCCTATTCATAAATGTATAGCTTTATGAGTTGAGGGCCTAGTTAAATCCTATATGATACGCGCTTAAAACTGATTTTACTTTGCTTGAAGTCTGCTTTCAAAATGAAAACAGCTTTAATCAGTTTTATAATAATAAAAGTTGTTTTAATGTTATTCTTAGATTATATAATGCGTTTCTTTGTAGTTAAATTACCTGACGATGAAGTCAAATTGGAAAATATAAAAACGAACATGCCCACGGTTATAAATGTTCCTGGACAGGCTCACCCAATAAATCTACAATATGAAGAATGGCGTAACAAGAGAGTAGTATGCGCCTCATTTGTTGACGTCATGGGCTACACAATTACGGAGTACTCTTTTATTCAAGCTTTAATTTTCAGAACTTTGCGTTTTATAATTGGCAGCTAATTCACCATATTTGCTTCATGTGAATGAGATGTGGCTGCCTCGTGTGGTATTTTGACATGAGGAGATTAATAATTCCCTTTTTTACCGTACATTTCGGCGCTGTTCTATTTGAAGCATTTTTTCTAAACCAAATATTAAGTCCTGTTTTGGTTTATGTTAATAAATAGTGAATCACAATTACCTGAGGTTATTTTTGAATATCTACATGATTACATAATTATTGGTACATAATGGCTTGTAAATACAGTGAACCTCGTTTTAAACCACAATAAGTTCGAAACCAAGGATTGCATTTGTTTGTGCTGTTAACGCAATGGAAGAAGAGTACAAATGATTTTTGCTTGGTGCATACAGGTTTACTTAGTTTTACTTTTAAAGGCTTCAATTCCTAGCGGTTGTCTTGTAATCCCTGTTTCCAATTGCGACAGTCTTCCCGCGATCCCTTGCGCATTCCTCTGGATCTCATTTCCTTTTTTAAGGCTCCTCTCCAGGTAAATCGTGAACGTCCTTTCCTCTTACGTCCAGAAGTGGACCAATTAATGAATTTCTTGGGCCATGTCTCCTTGGCATACGATATACATGTACATACCACTGTAGGAATTTATTGTATAGCCGATCTACCACTGTTAGTTCAATTTTAACCTTTCCAAAATGGTGTTATTCGTAATTTTTTCAATACACGAGATGCGTAAACTTCTCCAGAATCCATCCATCTCAACAGCTCTTATCCGACGTTTCTGTGTTTCAGTTAGTGCCCAGGTTTCTGTGCCATAGAATAAACTGCTCTCAACAATCACTTTGAGTACGATCTGTTTTATTTCTTGTCGAATGTCTCGACTCCTTGAAACCCTTCAATTCGTTCAACCGCTGAAAGAGACTGGATTATTCGACTATCAGCTTCCTTCTCTATGTTGCCATATTTGTGAATGACCGTCCCATATGCTTAAACTGGTAAACTGCTCTTGTTATACCACTCGATTTTCTTATTGTACTTGATCTTGGTTTTCCGTTCCTGCCACCACTATTACTTCAACGTTTAGCCTTTCCAAAATGGTGTTATTCGTAATTTTTTCAATACACGAGATGCGTAAACTTCTCCAGAATCCATCCATCTCAACAGCTCTTATCCGACGTTTTTGTGTTTCAATAACAGTCTTAGCAAAGCTGGCCTTAGGACCTCCTATATTATGTACATCTAATAGTCAGCATCTGCATATTTGACGAGGTTGCATTGTTTAGCAGATGTTATAGTTTTCAGACACTGATATTCGTTTTTATTCAGTTTATCCTTCTTATGTATTAAATTGAAGCTTAGCTTTCCAACAATGAACTGTATTGGAGTTCTTCTCCCACTGACATAACTTAAAATTGTTATTTTGTATTCTAAGAGTTCCAGTCTCATACAACTAGTGATGAAGTTGAGGGCAGGCCAGATTGTTGACTCTAAATGTATGGCTTTTGCATTTTGTGGCATATATACTACAATACATAAGCTGGGTTTGTATTGCAACATTGGCATTGGGAACTAGAGGACAATAAAAACACCAATAAGTATCAAATAGCATTTCGACTTTCTGTTACACTGACTTTACACATAATTACATCCTTATTCATACTTCAGACTGCAGAGAGGATAGAGAATAATCCTGGCTAAAGAAAAAATCCCACGCCCACACGGAGTCAAATTTTGGACCTCATTTTCTGCAGATAAGCACGAGACCATACAGGCAGTTTAGTTTAAGGCATAATATTACAGACTGAATATTTTCCCTATAGTTTATCTAGAGCTAAAGACAAAAGAAGATCAGGTGTGATAGTTTTGCGGTAATCACATTTGATAATCTTATTTCCACAATTTTACAGTTCTATCATAGAAAGACGTGATTGGTTGACAAGTATGAATGGAATAATCTTTTAAATATATGGGAGTTTACAGTTCTAATGACTCACTGTTTCATAGCAGCAGGAAGACTCGTTTGTTTATTCTTAAAAGAAAGAAGAAAAAATATAATTCATCATAACCTATCACGAATGTCAACAAAATTTGCATTATAAGAGAGAAGTGTTAGCTCCTACAGCAAAATTCAGGAGGAGCAACATTAAGTTAACCATTGAAAGGCGACATATTGTTCATTTTCACGACAGCAAAATATCAAAACTCGAGAACAAGTCGTACCATAAAACCAGCAGCGAAAAGAGAAGGTTCCTTGAAGCTATGTAAATGTGTGCAAAAAGTGCATTTGGGTTGTAAATTAGACCGGCTCATGGAAGATAGAGAGGGTTTTGTTGCCAATAACAAGGTTTGCCTTTGCCAGGTTGTGTAATTCCCCCTTATAAAGTAATGGCAATCAGCAGCCCTTCCCTTTCCCTGCTTCCTCCTTTCACAGTACCTCGCACTGTTGTACGGTATATGTCCATTACACTGATTGTAGGGCTCGGGATATCATACAACACCATCCCCTGCATGACTAACTTATTCTTGCATGCGGGGGAATACTGCTTGCAAGACACACAATGTTCATATTAAAGTGCCTGATAACAACAGCAAGGTTAATGTTGTGCAAAGCTTAAGCCAAACCTACGTGAGAGCATTTTCATATCACATTCAACATCTATGAAATGTTTCCTTAGGTTACTGCATACCTAATAAATGTAAAATTCTGAAGGTTTCGGTATCTTATGTATTTTCGGTAACTTATGTATAGACTGTTCAGAAATCCCACTATTAAACTTGCCCGGAGAAGAAGGGCAAGATGCTATTATAGTGAAGTGTGTCTACTACTGATACCTTGAAAATATTTCAATTTTAAAGCTTTATACTTATTTTGATATGTATTTCATGCATATTCCAGAAATTATTTTAAGGAAATACTCTTCCCACCATTATGTTCATAAATAATTTCTGTTATCACGCACGAAAAGCTAATTTCCTTTGTCGACCACACGTTCACTAGATGTGACGTAACTGAAATGTTATAGCATCCTTAATACTTCAGCGACTCATTATGATCTTACTCTGCAGCGCGCGCCCTTTAACATCTTCAATGCAGCAGTCCACTGTAGTCCTTAACCAGATAATCAAATATGTGCATTTAGAATAAAATAAATCCTCTTCATGTAATTTAAATATTCTAATAAATTGAGCTCATTTCCTTTGCTTCAATATGTTTTGCTTTCACGTTTCCTGCTAAACATTAGTAAATGCGACATGGGCTCAACGGTACTGCCATCTATTGCAGTACTCTCAAACACGCTCAAGGTTCTGCCATCCGATCAGCATTTAATTACCATAACTAACGAAGTAAGATATTTTTGTAAAAACTAAACGTTTTGAAACTATAAAATGGTGAGCCAAAACCAGTCTTATGCAATTTGACTATGGCGGCAATAAAGACGCTCGTTGAAAATTATGAAACTCGAGTCTTATTTACTATTACTATAGTGTTGTTACATAATGTATCCTATACTAATCATGCATTAACTGGAAGGTTTTTAAAAGCATGTATTTATCATCTTTGGCTACATTGAAGGAAATGGGATATTTCCGCTAATTATAATGGTACACCTTAGATATTTTTTCAATTCATTTTACGTATTATTCCTATACATTCCTATAATGTATCAGTTCATTAACCACTGAGCCGTAGTCTACTCAAGTCTCTGAGTTATAGTAGCTCATATAGTCGTGTAAGCAGAAGGTTTTATAAATCAGTTAATTAATTGTAATCTGAGCATTATTGTATTTGATATGTAATTCCACTCGGAAAAATATTAAACGTGTTATGCGGGATACGTTATGTTTGAGAAGGTGCTTATAAATAAGAATAGTTGCATTAAATGTTAATCACTTTATACAATTTTGTTTCTTCTGAAATTTTGAAAGTAATCATTACTATTATCATCATCGTCCTGTAGTAGGACAGCTCATAAAAGGCCAAAGCTAGTAATGCCTAACCTGACTGCCATCCTCACTTCTATCACGCTGCGAGGGGTGCGATGGCCCATTCGGCACCACGTATTCCCCCAGCGTTTGTTGCTAGTTTTCATATGTAGCAATCGAAGCTCCAATCTGTGCCTGCTTTCTGTGCCTCGTTCAACATTCTAGGCAAATCCACTACACAATATCAATGCACTTTATCGAATAAGATTGTTATCGATGTACTTCAACTGTTATTGCTTTTGTATTTTTTTATTTATTTCGACAATTCTATCTAACTTTTATTACAAAAGAAAAATTACATGTATAACTAGGGAAGGCCAATTGTAGGACAATTATACGCACTGAACTGTGGATCTCTGTTGCTAGCCATCAGTTTCATGCACATCATAAAACAGGATGCGTTTCAGCATTAATGCAAAAATCATGAGTGTATCATAAAAATACCTCTTAGTAATTGTACAAAATTTGTAGGATAATAGTATGCAGATAACTAATTCTGTTTCTGCATCCTATATACCCTGAAATCTTAAAAAAATTATCATCCCGAAATACTCCAATTCTAGCAATTAATTTCTGTGATACCCAAGCATACTTATTGGTAAGTTAAAATTGAACAAAATAAACTTTCGAAAAGGAAATACCGTTAATGATAAACATTGCGTTAAATTTAATTAATATTACTGTGGGCAGTAGTCATTTATAGTTACTGCAGACTCTTTCGCGCTGTACTCTGCACGAACCCACTCAAAACACACGATGCATCAATGCTACAGTTGCCCATTACGGCCAAACTCTCGATACAAGAGACATACCTCAGATGTGTGTTTGTTTGGAGCAAACTGGAAGTTAATTCAAGAATGTTAACGTCTTTAAATAGCTTCGCTTCGCTTCATTTGACGATTAATCTCATAAAAAGCCTCTTTTCCTCCTATTCTGTTTGCAATTTTAAAACTTCTGCTGCTGCGACGCGCCGGGGTTTTGCCTTCGGATCTCGTAGTCCGGGGTTCGATTCCTGGCGCTGGGGTGACGATTTTAAGTCGGTCCTATTCACGTTGTCACGGTAAAAGGTATATCCTCTCATTTCGTCGCTAGCCTCATCATCACCCTGCCACCGGAGATAACGGACTCCATCCGCAGGTACCTCCACCCTAGAAATGGGTCAACTCATCGCTTAGTGGAATGAGGTAAACCCTGAAGGTCATAGGCGACAGGGTAGCTTTATAAACGACGACGACGACTTCTGTTGCTGCTTTAGCTCAACATTTCTTCTTGTCCTTCTTCACTCCCGCTTCTTCCAATAACCATTTCTTTGGCGTGGATGTTAGAATTTCTAAAGGTTGTCTTTATTTTGATTTAGGTTTTCATGTATGTTCCGAAGCCCATCCCTTCCTAAGTGTTTAGCAAGAGCTCTAATGCATAATTAAATCTATTAACCGAAGAGTTCTAGTGGGCATCACCCTTTATTGAAAATAGAGGCGGTTCCAAGTCTCACAGCATATAAATAAATATTTATTTTTCTTACAATGCAGTATGCTCGCTGCGGTCAGAGACATATAGTTTTGGAACTATAAATAAAAAAATTCAAACAACTGCATTAGTGCAAAGTTTGAGGACTTATTTTAGAGTTATTTGTCTCACCTCCACATTATAACTTCAACTGTTAAATTTATTATTGAAATAATATGTAACCTAAAATATTTATTTCCGCTCATGAAATGAAAGACCTTCCCTAACACATAGGTAGAAGGTATTGCATTCCACCCAAAATTCAATAAAGGGATTTCACCGGAAATACTTGTTTTAAGGCACCTGAATAAAAAAAGAAGCATTTTTAGAAAAAAGTTCCTTGTGTCCCTTTGTGCGTGTGTGTGTGTGTGTGTGTGTGTGTGTCTGTGAACAGAAAAGTTAAATACGAAAGTGTTTATCTTCCAAAGATGCGACAAGAAGATTTTCAAGACATTACCCCACCCAAACTCTATTTAAGTGGAACTTTTCTTAAAATTTTTTTATTGTTTCAAAAATGGCTCAATTTTGATAAAATATACGATATATTTAAGACATTTTCATGACAATATAATGCATATCGAATTTTCTGGGAACTGCCTGCGAAGTTCAGTTCATTCGGAAGGAATCTTATGTAACTTTGTATAACTGGTAAACGTTAAGCGATAGACGAAAATGTAGAAACACAATTTATTTGAAATATTTTTTTATTACTGAAATTATTTTCGCGATATCCGCATTTAATTGTTAGAATTTTTCAATATTTTCTCATTGTTTTAAACTTCTGTTGCAATTCAGTTGTTTCTCGCGATTAAACGGAGGCCTTCAGCACTTAAATGTGTAAATTAGCTATTTCTGGAGAGCTTTAGCACAATTAAAACGAATTAAATCGAAAAATAAGCTATCATAACAATAGTTTGTCTACAAAGCAACAAACATAGACGCTAAAGAAAGTTGAATGTAACACACCCCATGTTTTTCCTGCAGCGCTAGAGATTGGTATAAAATTCTTTAAAATGACATGGGTTGAAACATTTTGAATCGCTTCCTTTTGAATAATTCTCGATTTCTATCGATTGGGCTCAAAATATTTCGTTTTTGGAACATTCCCCAAAATTCTAAAAGAGGTAAGAGCTTAATTATTCCCATGTATGGATTATTTTCCTTCAAAGAGGAGTTATTATAAAGTGGATAACAATGATGTTGTCATAATCTGTGCTTGATTAGCCATTTTAATATCTTTATTCATTTAACTTTAGAGATGAGGTTGCTGAAACAGTAACATTAACGGCATTAAAAACGACTAATTCGTTGTACTTCATATGTCTGAAATAGCCATCCAATTGACGGTTCATTTTGTTGATTGGTTAAGAGATTCATCAGAAGCTAAAACCAGACAAAACAGAGTTTCAAAAAAGGAACGAAACGATGCTAACAAACAGATGCCTGCAAACAAGAACAAAAAAGTTCAACTCGTTAACTGAAAGGTGTCAATAGCTACATAGAGGTTGCAAGGCTGCAAATAAGTAATTTTCTACGTACCGGTCCGTAGGAAAACAGGTTTTAATCCAACTTATTTCATTCAGCGGAGCAATTTAATTACTGGGAGCATTCAGAGCAACACAGTTCTAGTAGACTGTATTTTACAATTGCCTCCAGATAGTCGTATAATTCCAGTATTTTCGTAAAAAGAACATCAGAGAAAAATACATTGTTTGCTCACGAACTAAGCACAAAGATAACAAACTCTCATTAATGATAATAATCTTGTGGTGTTTGGTCAATATTCAAATTGCATTTTTAGATTACACAATGGCTAAGTATACGAATTAAAAGCTGTGTAGTATAATTTTAACATAACACAGTACTAAAGTGTAATAAATCAATTTGTATTTTTAGGTTACTAGACTGATATCTTATAATTAAAGCTCAAAAAAATTACTTATATCTTAAAATAATGTTTTGAAAGTACTCAAAATTCTTACCGAACACCCTTACTCGAAGTGTAGAAATTATGAGAGAGATATTCCTTGAAAAATTAATATTCGAACTTATTCGACTTACAGAAATGCAATTAAGAACTGATGGATATTCCAGGAGTTTTCTCATCGTAATCGGGGTACAGGGGAGAGTAATAATTGCAGCATTCCTTGTAAAATACTGTTCAATTATGTCGATAGTGTCTTTTGCTTTATGTTTCAATAAACATTTATGCAATCTGCATTGCTCAACAGTCTGTTTTATTTTCATTTTTGTTCGCTAGTACGGCGGTTTTAAAGTAAGTGACGTAACTTGTAACGTGCAAGGCCAGTCCTTCAAAATCACTTTCAGATTACAAGAATAGTTCCCTATCCTTTGTATTTAGGAAGATGTTCAGTAGAAGCAAATGTGCTGGTAAGGCCCGGGATCTGACTGGTAGCAAACAGGAAATCTTATTTACAAAAATTCTCAAATCAAGAGATTTCGTTATTTTAATATAAGTATGCCCCTGACGTTAAATTTTGTTGGACAATTTTCCTTGTAACACCTGTTTTCTTAGAATATACAATTACTGTATTTCCCTTGCAATAATTTTAAAATATATAATTTTTATAACAAAGCACGAACGAAATAAAGTATTTTCGTCACGATGTATAACTCTCTGCTTTCCTAAATCATACGCACCCTGGAATTATGAATGTTCGATTCAGTTTCAAGTCAATTTGCAACACTGGGACTCATGAACAGGTATTACCTGCATTTATAAATTTGCTTACCCCACATGTTTTGAATGTAATTTTGACAAAGCCGAAATATGAAGCACCCCTTCCGTAAGTTTCTTGAACCGCGTGTTTGCCGAGTCCCGTTCGCTCGACGTCTGAAGGTTTCTTCTCTCATGCAAAGCAGCTAGCTCCCGGGAGGTATGTGGGTAATTCCATTTTTCGGCCCACCAGTGCTGCCGCTGTAGGATAGCCAGAGCCTCGGCGAATAACATTTTTTTTAGTTTTATTTATGGACGCTCTTTAACTGCCTTGGTCTTTAGCGTCCCAATACCGGTAATTTTGCTGGAGGCCTCTTTATCAGGCTTGAGGCTCTTTTACGTGCCGTAAATTTACGACATGGGAATACCGGCTTTACTTCTCTTCCGAAGCAAACCATGCTAATATTTTTACGCCGAAAAAATCCATCGCCCTCCACAGGGTTTGAACCCGCGACCTCAGGAACTAGAGGCTAGCATGGTAAACACCACATCACGGAGCACACGAATAGTAACCGTGTAAAGGCAAGATGCTAGGCTTATGACATTATCATCTCCGGCAGCTAACTTGTAACGGGGGAGTCGAATTGATAGAAGTAATATGGTGGTTTTTAAAGGAAGTGCCGTTTTAATATTTTGCCGTTGCAGCGCTGCAGTCGCAATTTTGAGCATGCGCGATCACCTCCTCCATTCATCAGGTATCCAGACATTCGTCACTTTGTGTTTTCCGGTTGTTAGAGTGTTTTGAAATGTTCAAAACAATGGAAAGACGGGCGGACTGTAAAGTCAGATAATGATTCCTTTTTTGAATGCAGCAAGCATTCATTGCCAGTTATTGCGAGGTTTATGGGGGAACAGTAATGAGTGACAATGGGCGGCTACACACAGCCGCACAAACTGGAGATCTGATCATATCATTTGGTTGGGAACAATTCGACCACTTTCCCTACAGTCCGGATTTGGCACCCAGCTATTTTTATCTGTTTGGTGGAAAACGTTTCAACAACGATGATGATGTGAAACAAGAAGTGCAGTTTCGGAAGGGAAGTAAAGCCGGTGGTCCCCTATCACAGATTTACGGCACGTAAAAGAACTTCAAACTTGATAATGAGACCTCTGAGCAAAATTACCGGTCTTTCACGCCCAACATAGAATGGGACGCTAAGGATCACACTAGTTAATGAGCGTTCATAAATAAAACTCAATTTATATATATATATATATATATATATATATATATATATATATATAAAAGGCAGATTTGGCTTTCATCACAGACGGCATCATTCTTTGACGAAGGTATGCACAAACTGGTCTCCCGTTACGACAAGCGCCTGAATAACGGCGGTGACTATGTGGCTAAGTAGTGTAAGATGTAATGTAATGAATGATAACAAAGTATTTGGAAAATAATGTGTTATTTTCTAAAATTTATCCACACTTGCTGTAATAACACGCCTCTATGTAAAACGTTCTTGAGCTCGACCTGGGTTCGGGCCGCTCCGAACCTAAGATTTTCGACCCGTACAGACCCTAATATACACCCTGTAATGGTGACAAGCCGAGTGTAGTGCAAGGCTGTGCGATAAAAGTTATATAAATACATAGCCATGACAGATTTACACGTGCTTTGTCATTTAAACCGAGGGGTACTCCATCTATTTATTTATAAGAATTTACTTGCATTTCGGATATTTCAACTGATTAGGAAGTTCAAGGAATTTAACAAAACCAATTTTGAAAGATCGAAAGTAGCATCCCTATGAATTGTATTTACACCAACAGCTTTATAGAACAATTTGCTGAATCACCTACCTGCTTGGAGAAGGCTCTTGATACTGTTATTATCGGCAGGAAGATTTGAATAACTAAATAAAGAAATAATTGCAATAAATAATTTCCGTACATTAAATCAATGTATAATACAATATGCATGACTTGAAAGATTTGTCCAGAGAAAAAGCTCATTAGCCGGTCATGTTAAGGAACGGCATCAGTAACACCCGAGTAGAGAACACATTAACGTAATTTGTTTTTATTATTTATGGACGCCCTTTACCTGCTATGGTCCTTGGCGTCCCATTCTATATTGGGCGTGAAAGACCGGTAATTTTGTTCAGAGAATTCTTTATCAGGTTTGGGGTTCTTTTACGTGCCGTAAATCTACGACAGGGAACCGTCGGCTTTATTTCCCTTCCAAAAGAAGCAGGCTGAGGATTTTTACACCCGAAAAAAATCCATCGCCCTCCGCCGGGTTTGCAACCATGACCTCGGGAACTGAAGTATAGTATGGTAATCACTACACCACGGATTAACGTAAAAGGTTCCTGGAATGCAGTTAAGGCTGAGTTCAGTATGTTTGAAAATTCACTTAGACAGGACTTCTGTAAATCTGAAAGGGAATAAAATTCCCTTTAAATTTTTACCATGGGCCAAATAAAATTTGACCAAGAACTCGCATAGAAGCAGTTTCAGACATGCCTACGTAGAGCTTTAGGATTGGCCCGCGTAAATAGAAACGTTGGTGTGGATTGTGATAGCTAGGCGGAGCTTAAGTTAAGAAAAGAGTGTGCATTATAAATCAGACTTATTTAATTCTGTGACTTACTCGTGTGACGACCCTTGTGAATTTTACTTCCATTTTTAAGTTGTATTGCACCTAATGACGAGCTTAAGTTAGAAATATTTGGTGGCTTTTGTAAGAAATCTTTCCGAGTAAACTTTTCTGCGACTTACGGCAACTGGCGCTTCGAATACTACAACTACAACTACTACTAATAGTACAACTAATACTAATACTACTACTACTACTACTACTACTAATACTACTACTACTACTACTAATAATAATAATAATAATAATAAATCCAACCCCTGGAAAACCCGAGGGTTGGGGCGCGTGGGTGGTCCTGAATGGCGTCGGATGCGTTCAGCCTGGAAATGTTAGGGAATCCGTCCTTGCTTGCGCCCGTCGTCATCCGTATCTGGTCGGCCAGTCTTTCCCCTCATCCTTTTTTCCCAGGGTTTGCGGTAGAAGCAAAACGGGCCGTTATTGCCTATTTCCGGCGTTCTCCCCCGATTTCGGGGACTCCTTCGTTCGTCTGTACCTTTAGATTTAACCTCAGATTCTTCGGCGGTACCGGGCACCAAAAAGTCACCACAGAAATATCCTCATTTCTCTCATCCTTAATCCTTCCCCAATTACCCAAAGCCTGTTCTTCTCCTATATCTTTATTCCTGTTCCTCCCAAAAGTTAAACCGCAATTATAAATTTAATCATATTAATTAGCAAAGTCACAGTTTCATTGTTACTGACTGTATGGATAGCATATTACCGAATGACTATAATTTTTATTACTACTCACTAGTAAGTAGAGAAATTGTTGGAATGCACCCAAAAATTGGATATAGATATTTCTATACGCACTTAAAAGACTTTTAAATACTAATAAACATAATTATTTTTATAAACAAGGTGCACAAGTGTCTGTGAAAAGCATAACTCAAAAACGAAAAGTCGGTTAAATACCAAACTTAAGTTTAGTATCTTCTAAAGGTACAAAATGAAGGTTTTAAAAAAAAACCTCCCCATAAACTACCCTTTGTATTAAATTTTTTTCGAAATGCTATATATTATCAAAAATGACTCTATTTTCATTAAAATGCAGAAAATAATCAAAGAAATCAGATAGTGCTCACTTTGTAATGATTTTGTCTGCGTTTTAGGCTTCCTGATTTCCTGTTGACTGTTTCTTTAAAAGTTTATATCGATTAACGTGAGGTAGACAGAACAATAAGCTTGTATAAGAACAGTTTGTGGAACATTGAGTACAGTAAGTCATGTTAATACTACACGTCGCTTTTTTACACTGTAATCCGCAATCTTAAAGTCATACCAATTCTTAATGACGCTTTTAAACGACTGGCTCAATGGTGATTTAAACTAGGTGAAGAAAGCAGAAGCTATAGTAGGTTTTAATACTGAACTGCTTGAAAGAAGATATTTAGATTCCTATTCACGATTGCATACATGAAAACCATAGGGTTTCACTCCATAACATTTACCACAATAATTTTCGCAACTCGAGAGCTCTAAGTGTAAGCCTACAAGCTTAATGATTAGGCAACTTCTTCAGCACCGCTGTGTTGCATATTCAGTAACATTCTAACAATAGAAATGACTCAAGGTATATATTAGCGCCGGATTTACTTGGCGCAAAAACAAAAAGTAAATAAATAAAAAATGCCCATGCGTGTGTCTACGAACAGCATAGCTCAAAGATGTGTTGCATTTACATGATTATTATCTGCTCACTGTTTTTTCAAAATCTTATTCTTGTGTTTACTTCTTATTAATCAAGATACATTTTCATTATGCTTTTCAATAATTCATTATACTTTTACACATTTCAATGTAGGTGTAAGAGGAATACAGTAAGCTAAAACGAGTGTAAAATGTTTTAAAAATTAATCGATATCTAATGGATTTGAAATTCCATTATGTATATATGTGACCACTAAAGAAGGAAGACAAGGAAAAAGAATAGCGATTTGTAGTTGAAAAAGCATAAGCTATTTGAAAATGTAAGCCAATAACAAGAATTGCTTCGAAATGGTTAATGCAACAAAATGTTTAAATAAATAGTGTGATTTAAGATGATCTGCATCTTTGCAGTATGATTTTGTCTATATCCTATGGTTTACGAATTATACGCAAGTCCTTCAGAATAAAGAGGACAGGATATTCCTAGAAAATTCAGATAAGCGTTTTATTTGTCATACAAATTTTTTAATCATATTGTGTTTTAATCAAAATTGTAGAGCCATTTTTAGAGAAACTTGTTTCAGTGTAAACGTTTGAAATAGTTTCATTGTATATATGGTTGAAGTACAACAGAATATCAGAAATCTTAAAGCCTAGTCAAAATGTTTAAAAAGTGAGCCAGTATTTTATTGCTTTGATCGCCAATCTCAGTATCACCACGAGCGAAACAGAGGGGGATAGAGAGAGAGAGGGAGAACTAGAGAGAGAGAGAGAGATAGGAAGGACTAATAGATACTTATGTAGTACTTGAAAAAAGTATTATTTAAAAATTCAACCCAAATATACCGCATATCTCCAAAAATTTGTTTTACATAAATTGTGTGTTTTAACGAAATATACCACTTTCAGTTTTATAGCTTAGTTTTAGTCTATCTCTTAGGACTTACCAGCTATAAAATAATATTCAAAAGGTATTAAAATAAATGGAATTCAAAAAGGTTAGTTGCAGAAATTTCAAGATATACATTTTATTAGTCACGCAAATATCTTAATCATAAGGTATTTTAATCAAAATCCTTGAAACCATTTTAAGATAACATATTAAGTGTACTGTGTCGTCATGCCTAAATTCACTTGAAAATCGAGAATTTTTCTTTATATTTACCCAGTGAACTGAGAAAATAGCACGAATAAAAATATAAATATGGCTGTTTCACAATCAGCTATTTGATTCCAGATCCAACAAGGCAGCAGGAATTTTATGTCTTGTGTGTTTAGCTGTTCTAAAGCGAAGAATTTGTAAATTTAAGCGGAAAACAACATCGACATTCTACACTAAGGTACAAGAACAATTCCTTAAGTATTCATCCTGTTGATATTCTGCAGATAACATGGTAAAAAAAAAACGAGTAGACAAACTTATGTTTACAGTGATAAGGACCACACACATGCATGCACACATATTTCAAATTGTTAAAAAGCGAAAAAAGCTACAAAACGCTACAAAACAGGGCTAAAGAGCATTTTGTAGCAATTTATAAACGCATTCATCAGTTTACTCAAGCGAAAGCCACCAGAAAATTATGTTTATAACTTTATTTTACATGAATACCTTTATCTAATACATATCAATAAAAATGTACAGTGTCATTAAAGGATAACACCACTAGTATCCTTACAATTCATAATAAGTATCGATGACGATGATGATGATGTTCAAAATAATATTGATGGTAATAATAATAGTATGTACGGTTGTTTAACAACACTAGCAATCATCAGTGACAAATCAATGTCAAAGGTATACCGGAGTATTATCACACATGCGAATAAATCTAGCGCTATGAGATCCCCGCATTTATGTTCACCACCATCTCCTGGGTCGGTGTCGAACCAGCATCCCTGCATATAGAAATCCGACGCACAATCAAGTAGGTCGAATAAATGTGTCCGTTACCTGACTTTGGGAGCGTATTACGGCATTAGCAGCCTACCAAACGGCCGTGGCTGCAAGTAGTTAGGCGTAATCGTAGTTGAGTTCAAATGCATCAGACAAGAAAGTTGTTCACTTACATTTAGTTTAGCTGGAGATTAGATTTTTCTCAGAATCCATGCAAAGCTAAGTTCTAGTAATGATCAGTTGCAACTTCTTTGTCAACATTCGCACCATTAAAATTCTACAACAAATAACAGCTTCAAAATGAGTTTATATTCATTAAATAGCCTACAGAGTAGGTAGTAAAAATACAGAATAATTAATATAATTTACAACGTTCAGTATATAAGCAAGTCACGTAAGAAAACAAAAATTGAAAATATCTGCAAGCAAAATGAAAGTTATGACCCATTGGGGTATATACCTTGTGCACTCAAAAATAATCATAGAAAATGAAATACTGGTACAAGTAGCTTATTTTGATTATCTGGAATGTAACAAGCTACAATAAACATGGATATGAAAATAAATTACAATCAATTTGTGGAACAATATATAGAACTCTTCAAAACAAACCTCGGAGAGATACAAAATTAACATTTTATAAGGTAATGGCTATACCAGCGTTAAGGTTTGGAAGTGAAAGTTGGATAACATATGAATGAGATAAAAGTAAGATACAGTAAAGGGGAAATAAATTTTCTCCCTAGAGTGAAAAATGCACAAGAATGGATGCGTATATATAACTTAAATGAAAAAATAGAAGAGTATAAACACCATTGGAGAGCCCTCTTGTCTCCAGTAAGTACTGAAAATATCCCAGCTTTGTGAATACCTATCGGCCTCAAGATAGAAGAAATGTTGGACATCCATGGAAGAGATGGTCACACCATGGTCGCAACGGATAAAGCAATAGTGTCTAACCCTTGCAAGGATGATGATAATAATGATGATGAAATGAATTACATTTGTTTTTGTTTTGTTTTCTTAAGGGTAAAAAATGTTTCTTTAGTTCAGCGTTCAGGGTAGTTAAGAATGCCTCAGTCTCCTGAATTTACACATATCGAAAACGGATGACACCACATCACCTAGCATAGAAAGAACATTGGGAGTCAACATGACTCGTGAGTTCATTTTGTGCAGCCCTTAATTTATTTGGAAGGAAAAGAGGTTAATCCAAGAAAAGCATTTTGCAAACAGTTTAGTGATATTAGGGTATCAAAATACAGGATTGTATAGGGTCTTTCAACAAGAGTGTCCTATCTTTAACATGTGATAGGTGCCGTTGTTATTGAGTTACAGCACTCATTTTTTCTCACGTGGTTACAGTTGTTATTGATAAATAGCTATAGATCGTTACAGCATTCAGCAATGCGTAGAAATTCTGAAAATGTATTATAGAAATGGATCATCTGTTCGCCTAACTTACGTGTATTACGTAAAGCTTACGGTGTGCATAATCGTCCCTGCGAGAGAACGTTTCGGCGTTTGATCGATACATTTGAAAGAAGTGGTTCTGTCAGTGATCAAAGAACGCCTGTACGTAATCCACGTAAGTGCTCCAACGAAAACATAGGCACCGTTCGTGAGAGTGTACGCAAATCAATTGCTCGTCGAGCGCAAGAATTGGGGCTTTCACCGACCACAACTTGGCGAATTCTGAATCTGGACTTGAAGTTTCACGCTTAAAAAATGGTGTTAACTTAAGAACTAAAACTCAAAGACCATAGGTTGCGCCGTGTATTCGCTGACTGGGCCATGGAGCAATTGGAAGCTGACCCGGATTTTTGTCGAAAAATCATCTTCAGCGACGAAGCCCACTTTTGGATGGATGGTGGTGTTAACAAACAAAATTGACGCTATTGGAACAATCACAATCCAATGCAGATACAAGGATGACCACTTCATCCCCAAAAGGTTACTGTGTGGTCTGGAGTTTGGTATGGTGGAATCATTGGTCCATGTTTTTTCCAAGAAGAAGAGGGAGAAGCTCTGTCAATGGAGAAAGATACCAGACTCTTAAAAGGGACTGTTTTTGGCCTCAATTGGATGCTATGGATCTCAGAATCATCTGGTTCCAGCACGATGGTGCCACATGTCATACTGATCCAAAACAATCTATCTTTTGAAGCAGAAGTTCAGAGATTTCATAATTTCCCGTGGTGGTGATGTTAACTGGCTCCCGAGGTCATGTGATTTAACGCCGTTGGATTACTTCTTGTGGGGTTACGTTAAATCTCGAGTTTATATCAACAAACCAGAAACAGTAAATGATCTTATGAATAACATTACGCGTGTTATTACTGACGTTGGAACTAATTTACATTCTTCTGACATTGAAAATTGGGTCAACAGTATACGCGCAACCTAACGAAGTCGCGGCGTTCACTTAACTGATGTTGTCTTCCACACGTAATGGCATTAATTATGCTATAAAATAAAAAAATAATAAACCTCTATCATTTATAGAATGTGTTTTATTTAAGTTCAAGGTAGAATACTCTTGTTGAAAGACCCTATATTTCCCTTACTATATTTACGGTGTAAGAGTCAATTTTTATGTAATTTATTCCTGGTGGTATAAGAAATATGACAGCAAACACCAGTTGACTGACTCACATACTATCATTTACTTTCATATGCCTTCTACAAAATACTCTCACAATTGTTTATTACCTTCTCTAGCATGTACACAGTAAGCAGAGAAAGTATTCTATTCCACCCAAAATTAGTTACCGATATTTCACCGGAAATACGTGTTTTGAGGCCCCTGAATCAAAAAAAAACTTTTTAGAAAAAGGTTCATGTGTCTGTCTGTGTGTCAGTGTGTTTGAGTGTGTGTGTGTGTCTCTGAACAGCATACCTCAAAAGCGAAAATTCGGTTAAATACCAAAATTGGTATTCAGCTCCAATACCTTCCAAAGATTTGACACAAAGCGTTTTAAGAAAATCCCCCACCCCATACTATCCTTTAATTGGAAAGCTTTTCGAAATTTTTGATTTTCTAAAAAAATGGCTCTATCGGAATTTAACATACCATATATTAAATATATATACATGACAAATAATGCGTATATCTTGAATTTTCGGGGAACAGCGTGTGATTTACTGCATAAGAATATGGATCTCTTCTAAACACAGTTTATTTGACATAATTTTTTGTAGTTCAAGCCATTTCTGAGGTAGCCGTTATTAATGGTTGGAATTGTTCATTACTTGGTCATTCTCTTAAGTCCTGTCAACATTAAGTTGTTTCTCGCGATTACATGGAAACACTACGAAATTTTAGGGCTAGCATATAGCTTCCAGTTCCTAAATATTTGACTACCGCTGTTATCTTTGTATTTATAACGAAATGTGAAATGTAGCTATTTCTAAAAAAATGTTTATTTGGATTAAAATGATGTAGATTTGAAAATAGCTTTCGAAAGAAAAGTTTGTGTATCCACTAACAAACGATAGAGGGTAGAGAAGTTCATGTGAAAGTATCACATCATAATTTTTTTTTCATGTACAGGAGAAAAACACAGACGTTATGTTCGCGTTATTGTAATGAACGTTATATTCAAATTAGATATATAACCCAGAAACCCAGTTGAGTTAATGTTAAGATTCATGTATAGATCCTGCAGATAATTAACAGCATATCATACGAAAGTCTCTTACGTTTCCAGTAACATAAACATTTGGTCAATAAACGTTTTAGGTGTATTTGAGAACATCTACTGCTATAGGTATAGGTAGAGATGAAGCAACGGAGAGGGACACCTCGCGCCTGCGTCCTGCGCAGATCTATTGCGGCTACCACACCTAGGAGGAATGCATGAGGTGAACGAACCATAGGAGGCTACAGGCCGTAGACAGACAGGCCACAGAAACGGTGGAAGTCCCTAAAATTTCCAAGTTCGCAGACCCGTTCCACTGCTGGAGCCGCCAAGAGAAGGCGATGAACGACACACTAATCATGCTGCCCTCTACTATCTTTTTCCATTGAGCATGCATCCGCCCATCTGTCCGGCACCACCAAACGCCAGAAACCTAGAGATGGAATTTGAGACTGAAACGGTATGGAAGTCGTGGTAGAGAAGCAAACTACCCCAGGAATCGCCTGCTGCCGCTAAACTACGAAAAACCCATGGGTCAGAGTGGGCGGATGCCGGGGATGTAAACCGGGACCTCCCGAATGCGAATCGCACACGTTACCGTGGCGTCAACTCGCTTGTTATCTACTGCTTAAATTAAAATAAATAGTTGGGTTTTCGGGGTGATTGGCACTCTTTAGCAGTTCTGGTGTGAAATGTCTGTGTTGATGGTTATCTAGGAAGAGTGATGAATAAAACGTGCAAATATGACAAACAGATTACATTATGCGGATAGTGTACCGAGCTCGTTAAAGCACGGACTCGCGAGCGGGAAGTCCGCAATTGGAATCCTGTCGTCCCTGACAGGTTTTTTTCCAGGATTTCCTCAGTCCTAATGACTGGAAGGTGTCGGCGAAGTATCTATCTTAAACATTCATACCCAAGTTTACTTTCTCAATAATAATTATTTTATTCATCAGTGTCCATCACCTGTGGCGCTACATGTAGTAAGAACGGACCTTAAACACTGCCACTACATCAGGCATAAATACTTTCATAATAAAATGTTTGGTAATGCGTGCGTGTGTTGAGAGCGTTGGAAATAATTTATACACATAATGAACCACTGACAGAACTTACATTTTATACCATCATCAGCATAAAATGAAATGCCACTGCGTGGTCTAATAGCGTGCTGGACTTAATTCCCTGTTGCTATAATATTTTTTCTTTAATAAAGATTATTTCCTGCATGTTAGATTCAGGATGGTGGTAGTGTATAATTAATGCAGGTAAATACACAAAATTATAAAAATAACTCCAACCATTGTATTTCAAGACATAAGCCTCCGTAGCATACAGGCAGCTTACCTTATCTTGGCTTCTGTTACGGAGGGGACTCGCCACCGATCCAGAGTGGATGTTGTACCTACCTCTCAAGAGAGGAAGGATGAGGCGAGAGTAGATACCGGCAGCCGATCCAGGAGCGACAGTACAGCACTAACAGGATTACTAAGTTTCCAGATGTAGAATCCCGGCAGATGGGCGGGCAGACTACATATAAGAAGTTCACCTCCCCTCAAGGGATTCCGGATACCTCGGCAGCCAGCCGAAAGCCAAGGAACGGGGAGAGTTTACACAGAGTATCCTTTTACCCTGCCACGCTGCACAAAAACACCATCCCGACACTTCTGACCCTGAAGGAACCCAACGGGATGAATGATAAATGAAATGATGAATGGAACGAAATGGAATGACAATAAACTCTGGGGCTGAAAGAAACCAATGCCTGACGCCCCGGGAAAACCACGAAAAAACCATAGGTCAGAGTGTGCGGTCGCCGTGGATCGAACCCGGGACTTCCTGAATGCGGGCCCAGTCTTTGCTGCCTGAGCCATTCCGCACGGTATAACACCTTTTATTTCATTGTTTACCTCCAAATAAAAATTTGAGTTTCAGTAAGCATACGTAAAAACGTTGGAAACACGGAACATCAAAATAAACATTAAAAGACAGACAACAGGTTGATATAAGAGAAAGAAATGATGATAACAACAATGATGACATAAAATTAGAAAAATAGATTTAAATTTAAGATTTACATTCGTAATAGCCTATAAATAAAGATACACATAATTGTTTATATTGTAAATTTCTTTGTAGCAAGACAGAAGTCAGCCTTCGGATTAGTGACATTTTTTCTAAGTGTGGGACACTTTCTCCAAAGTAATGAATGTTTTAATAAAGCTCTAAGTAGACGACCTAACAGATGACGTGTACTTAAATTGGTTTTTACGGTATTAAATCATAAATTATGGGAACGTTTATTGTTATAGAATTAAAATAATGTATATACGTAATAAATCGTAACTGCATTTTTGTGGGTTTTTGAACTTAATGACTCATGTTTACATATATCACGCATGTACATATGCGAATGTGCTTAGGTTTGCACGCACATTCCACGCTCCATGAATTGTAGTTTGTAAATGGGTATGACTTAAAGAATTCGAAATATCTCCCTTAGTATTGAGACGTGTAAAAAAAAGGTTACGTAAAAATGACTAAAAGATAGGATCCCCCCTTTTTTACAAGTTGAGCTACTAACAACATTTTGATGGAATGAATATACAAGGAGTTATATACGTGTTTAGTTAGGCTACATATAGAAAAAGATTAAAGAGTAAAGATAGGGAGAAGGAAGGTGAGAGACTTGAAGATGTAGTATGAAAGCAAGGAGAGAGATAGAGGGAGTATGCGATATACTGAGTGAGCGAGAGAGAGATGGAGATTGAAATAGTGAGAGACTGAGTAATTGGGAGAGATGGGCAGAGAGAATGAGAAGTGAGAAAGGGGAAAGAAGAGTGGGAGGTGTACAACCTCTTCAATTTGGCAGTTCTGATTCTTGTAGTGTATTCCTAATTGCATAGGTTAACACGAATCCTAGTTTGGAAATCGTAAACAAAGAGTGTGGAGCGGTTTTGCAGTATCGGTGTTTTTATAGCATTGGTTCCATTAGAATATATTAGAACCGTCAAAGTTAGGCCTTACTTGTACTTCCCTTTATTCACTTAATTCACTTCGCTATGACATTATAACATATGCGATCGTGCCCAAAGCGCACTATTATAACAGTATAACGGAGTGCTGTTGACGATTTCTAAAGCTGTACTTGAATGTTGCAAACCACCTCTTTTCCTACACCTTCACAATATGCTCCTCTCATCAAATTGTTATAGTCACTAGTGTAATTTACATTTCTGGCCTGGTTCTTACAAATTAATACGCGAAGTCTTAAAAGTCTTAAACACCTCAGAAATTTCCTTAAGTGCAAACATTTCAAAATTGCTATTGAAGTATCTAGTGCATGAGAGTCGTATTCTCAAGAATATTCAGTCTCAAAGTATCGGTTAGAACGAAAGAAAACAAAAACTTCATTATTTTTGGTAGACTCAATTTTATTTTCTCCACTAGTGTAGAAAGTAGGGGAAGTATTGCATTCCACCCAAAATTCTACATCGATATTTCATCGGAAATACATTTTTGCGGCTGCCTGAATAAAAGAAAAAGGATTTTTGGAACAATGTGTATGTGTTTGTTTGTCTCTGTGTGTGTGTGTTTGTGTGTTTGTGAACAGTATAACCCAAAACCGAAAAGTCGGATAATTACTAAACTTGGCATTTAGCTTCAGTACCTTTCAAAGATGCACACAAAGATTTTCAAAAGAATTCCCCCACCTCAAACTACCCTTTACATGAAACACTCTAAGAAAATTTTGATGTTCTCAAAAATGGCTCTAACGATTATTTAATATATTTTCATGACAAATGAAATGTATAGGGTATTTCAACAAGAGTGTCATATTTTTGAACTTAAATAAAACACGTTCTATAAATGATAGAGGTTTATTATTTTTTTATTTTGGAACATAATTAATTTCATTACGTGTGGAAGAGAACATCAGTTAAGTGACCGCCGTGACATCGTTGGGTTGCGCGTATACGGTTGACCCAATTTTCAATGACACAAAAACATAAATTAGGTCCAACTTCATGAATAACACGCGTGATGTTATTCATAAGGTCATTTACTGTTTCTGGCTTGTTGACATAAACTCGAGATTTAACATAACCCCACAAGAAGTAATCCAACGGCGTTAAATCACATGACCTCGTGGGCCAGTTAACATCACCACCACGGAAAATGATGAAACCTCTGATCTTATACTTCAAAAGATAGATTGTTTCGAGATCAGTATGACATGTGAAACCATCGTGCTGGAACCAGATATTTCTGAGATCCATAGCATCCAATTGAGGCCAAAAACAGTTCCTTATAAGAGCCTGGTATCTTTCTCCATTGACAGAGCTTCTTCATCTTCATCTTGGAAAAAATATGGACCAATGATTCCACCATACCAAACTCCAGACCACACAGTAACCTTTTGAGGATGAAGTGGTCGTTCTTGTTTCTGCATTGGATTGTGATTGTTCCAATAGCGGTAATTTTGTTTGTTAACACCACCATCCATCCAAAAGTGGGCTTCGTCGCTGAAGATGATTTTTCGACAAAAATCTGGGTCAGCTTCCAATTGCTCCATAGCCCAGTCAGCGAATACACGGCGCAACCTATGGTCTTTGAGTTTTAGTTCTTAAGTTAACACCATTTTGTCAGCGTGAAACTTCAAGTCCAGATTCAGAATTCGCCAAGTTGTGGTCGGCGAAAGCCCCAATTCTTGTGCTCGACGAGCAATTGATTTGTTTCCGTTCTCGCGTACACTCTCACGAACGGTGCCTATGTTTTCGTTGGAGCACTTACGTGGATTACGTACAGGCGTTCTTTGATCGCTGAACCACTTCTTCAAATGTATCGATCAAACGCCGAATCGTTCTCTCGCAGGGACGATTATGCACACCGTAAGCTTTAGGCAATATACGGAAGGTTAGGCGAACAGATGATCCATTTTGATAATAAATTTTCAGAATTTCTACGCATTGCTGAATGCAGTAACGATCTATAGCTATTTATCAATAACAAATGTAACCACGTGAAAAAAATGACTGCTGTAACTCAATAACAACGGCAACTATCACATTTTGAATATAGGACACTCTTGTTGAAAGACCCTTTATATATTTAATTTTCTGGGAATGTCCCCAAACGTCCTCTTCATTTTGAATGCTCTTTTGCATAAATGGTAAACCGCAAGAAATAGACAAACATTTTTCTACACAAAAAACGTAGATCTTGCTAAAACACACAATATATGTCATTATACATGTTTTGTGGAGTGAACCATTTCCGAGATATTCCTTCTTATGCGATTGAATTTTCCAATACTTATAGTTTTTCTCAAATGAAAGTTATTATTTTTTTCTGTGCATCTGAACATGCAAAGAGAATGAAATGCTCACTTAGCAACCAGCTCTTAAAACATTCCACTATGGCTTAAAGCCTATCTATTCCCGTTGCACCTACAAGAAAGTTAGCAATAAGATAGCTTCTGCAAATGTTTATCTCGATTAACATGATATAGATGGAGAAAGCGTTTATAAAAATAGTTTGTACAAGAGTAGAGTGAGTAGAGTCATGTGAGTGGAACACATCAGATTTTTTCATTGTTTTGTCTGTTTATTCGAGTGTATAGAAGATCTGCGTGAAAACTTCAATACATAATGTTCAATAAATAAATAAGTACAGTTTAATGTGGATAATAACTAAAAATATGTCATAAAATTCGGTGTATCTCTAATCGGAGAATTTTATTGTTCGCATAGTACTACTAGTTATGTACTTAATCATGGCTGGCCCCAACAAGATAGGAAATATTATTTCCAATATTTGGGTTAGCATCAATGTAGCACAGCAACAGATAAAAACTATATGGCTATTACTCCCTATCCAGAGCAGAGGAAGTCTCCTGTGGAAACCGCATATCGCTTCGTTCCTTCCGCTACGAAACGAATTCACTATACCAAAGTTGGCACGGAACGTCATTTCCTTTCAGTAGTGCCTATGCACTCCAGTGCTCCTAATGTCCCTATCCTCAAGGCCACCTGACAATGGCAATACTTGATGAACCTATCGATAAATCACTGACACGGCTCACTGGCACTTTGCTTCCATCCATCAAAGCCATCTCCGGACCGGAACCGTGTGGCGGCGATTTCCGCAAGGCCCCTCTCTATGTCTTCCTATTATTTGTTAGAAGGACCGCTTAGTCAACCGGCTCACTCAAGCAGCAAAAAACCTGCTGCACACACTTCATCGTAGAGCATCCCCCACCGGTTCTTTCTTTTTTGACTTGAATGTATGCGCCATGGCCTTAATGCATTGGATTTTCTAATCTCCTAATATTTTTGCGCAAATTCTGGAATTAAATTCTGATGCCTATTTTAATTTGTGGTGGATATGGAATATAAATTTGTGTGTGCTTATCTTCTTAAATTTTTACTGTGTATTTATTGTTTGATTGCTCTCATACATTCAAGTATATGTTTTTCTTTATGCTTTGTAACTATTAGTAATATTTTGTTTTGTTTCAAATATAATAGAATCATGTTTCTAATAAATATTATTTTGTTAAAAAATACAAGGATTTATTACATATAAATATAACCACTTGAATACCAAAGTACAAAACTCTATTTTAATTCTAAATTGCAAAAGTGTTTTTGTTACCTTTTATTACTATCTAATTATTTGTAAAAAAGACATAATACATAATTTTAATTAAAAACTATTCAATCTAGAGTAATGAAACTTATACAAAAAATATATCATGACACGTGCAATTTAACTTAATAACGCCATTAAAATTGGTTGATTAGGAAAGAAAGTATATTTGGTACCAGAGTGTCCCCTTTAATAGTAAACAAATACTACAGGAGAAGAAGGTGAGTGCAAGCTACTGTAATGATCCTAACAGAACTGGGTTTACAGAATTTGATGTCCAGTGATATGAGTAGGAATGCTAAGTACTTGTCATGGCGTTCATCTACTTCACCAAGGCACAATGAAGAAAAAATATGACCTTCTCTACCGTCTTTATAGGCTATTAGTGGGTATGCCAACGGTTCTTATGAAAGCTTATTCTTCTGTCTCATCCAAAGCACATTTCTGTAAAAAAATCTGTGTTAACTTACATGACTTTCTCTACTCTTGTACAAACTATTTTTACAAACGCTTATTCTCCATATTCTTCATGTTAATCGAGATTTTAATCATTTTGCTAATTTTCTTGTAGATGCAAGGGGAATTGGTAGACTTTAAGCGATAGTCAAATATTTTAAGAGCTGTTTGCTTTGTGGAGTATTCCATTCTCTTTGCATTAGCAGGACAAAAAATGAATAACGAATTCCCGTTTGAGAAAAAGTATAAGTATTGGAAAATTTAAGGGAATAACAAGCAATAACTCCAAAATCATTCACTCAACAAAAAAATGTATATGACATAAATTCTGTATTTTAACGCGATCTACATCTTTTGTGCAGTAAAAGTTTGTCTATCTCTTATGGTTTACCAGTTATGCAAAAATCGTTCACAATGAAGAATAGTTTTGGAGACATTCCCAGAAAATTCGAGATATACATTTTATTTGTCATGAAAATACCTTAAATATACGATATTTTAATCAAAATCGTTAGAGCCATTTTTGAGAAAACTAAAATTTTCGAAAAATGTTCCAAGTAAAGTGTAATCTGGGGTAGGTGGATTTTCATAAAAACCATCGTGTCGCATCTCCGGAAGATACTAAACCTAAATACCAAGTTTGGTGTTTATCCGACTGTTCGATTCTGAGTTATGCTGTTCACAGACACACAGATACACACACGGACATGTTTCCAAAAATGCTTTTTTTGGATTCAGGGGTCTCAAAACATGTATTTCCGGCGAAATCTCGGTATCGAATTTTTGGGCGGAATGCAATATTTCCCCTACTTACTATACGTATTAGAGAAAGTAATAAGAAGGGAACGATAGTCAAATATTTAAGAACTGGATGCTATATGTGGCCTTCCACTTTTCTTCCATACATTTGCGAGAAAAAACTGAAAATAGACAGCACATGAAAAGAATGATAAAATATTGAACAATTCGAACCATATCTCCGAAATGGCGAATGCGATTAAAAATTATTTTACGTAAATTGCGTGTTTTAAAGAGACCACTATTTTTGAATGGTAGGTTTTGTTTATTGCTTAACGTTTACCAATTATACAAAATTATACAAAATTCCTTGCCAATGAGAGAATACACAGAGAATTCAAGATATACACTTTATTTGTCATGTAATGTATGGTATTTTAATCAAAATCGTTAGTCATTTTTGAGAAAATAAATCATTTCGAATAATGTTCCACGTAAAGGATAGATGTGGGTTTACCGAACTTAAATACCAAGTTTAGTATTTACGAGTATCACACTTTTCCTTGTTGAGTTATCTGTTTACAGACACACACACGGGCGCGCGCGCGCGAGCTGTCATATACACAGAGACACACACTTGTTTTTTATTTATGGGAAATCTGGTATTGAATTTTTTGGTAAAGTGCAATAGTAGAGAAAGTAAAAAGTTATTATTAGGAGAGAGAGTTTTCCTTGTTTATTGAAAGGGTTTCGTTCATCACAAGATTTGCGTCATGTAACTGTGCACTAAAGAGGAAGGGACGGACTCCAGGAACGAACGCAAGTACTAAAAGTCTGCTGGGAATACTTGCTCAGCCTTCCCGTTAAGCGAGTTATCGCATCCTTCTATGATCTGGAATTGCGGTTTGTTAGGTCTTGGTCTACGCACCGTGACAGGAGTCGTATCTACCCGGTATTCAAAAGCAGTAGCCATCAGTAGAAAGAGAGAGGGCGGGAACTAAGTTAATTAACCCCCTTCTACCCGCTACAAGGTCCCATATATCACGTGCACGCGGTTCCCTACCTCACATCTATCTCTGCCAATGGCCACTGCAACTACTACACAAAGTATAATGTATTCATGAGTGTGTGCATACCTTTCCTGATAACAGCCTTCAGTGTTTGCTGGGGTGTTAAACGTGGAGCAATATGTTTCTGAGCAAACTCTGGCGAGCAGAAATGTTTTCCAAACATCAACATACCACTCGACAGGGGCAAGGATTGGGGAAATCAAAGGACAATTCGATCGCCCACTTCAAAAGTTTGTAAAACATACTGGTCTAGCTGTATGTTTACTTCATCTATTGGCTGCATTTGACAAGACTTCCATTAAGATATATATTGGATGGAAGGTATAAAATACAAGCTCTATAACACGAGAATTCTTGTTATTGAAAACTGATTAAGAGAGACAAATGTTGCTTCATCTACAAACACAAACACATGGACAAATATACCTGGATTGCTGAAGGAAATAGATCAATCATTGATTACGTTTCAGCAAGACAAATTTTTACCAATGTATTACATCATATGGCTGTTGTGACATTGGTTCCGATCACTACCTGATAGAGTCATCAATATCTTTGTAAGCTCCGTGGCTTAAGTGTAATAAACAAGTAATTAATATAAGGTATGCTGTAAAATTCAAAAGGGGCCATTGTCACGCTTAATGCCGCAGATTCAGCTGGAATTTTTATAGTAAAAACCTTGTGTTACATTCACATAACTTTCTATACCTTCTGTTGTTTATTAGTAGGTATACAAATTATTCTTAGGAAAGTTTATTTTCCTATCTACTTTATTTTAATCCAAACAATCCAAGTAAACCTTTCCGGAAATAGCTGCATTTCACATTTCGTTATAGATACAAAGAAAACAGCGACAGTCAAATGTTTTAGAACTGGACGATATATTCTGTCCAATTCTATACCCTCTCCATGACATCGCGAGAACAGCTAAAATTTGATAGAACTTTAAAGGAATGGTTAAGTATTGATCAATTCAAACCATTAATAGTGGATATCCCCGACATAGCTGCTGCCATAAAAAAGTTATTTGAAATAAGTTCTGTACTTTAAAGATATCTACATTTTTTTGTGAAGTATGTTTTCCTCGGTCACTTAATGTTTTCAGCTGCACAAGATTACGTAAAATTCCTTCCCAATGAAGAGCACTTCACAAGCTATTCCCAGAAAATTCAAGATATACATTTTATTTGTCATGTAAATATATGGAATACATTTTAATCAAAATCGTTTGAGCCATTTTTCATAAAATAAAAAAATTGGAAAAATCGTCCATGTAAAGCGTAGTTTAACGTGGAAGAATTTTCCAGAAAATCTTCGTGTCGTATCTTTGGAAGGTACTGAACTTGAATACCAAGTTTGGTTTTATGCAACTTTTTTGTTTTTGAGTTATGCTGTTCACACAAAAACACACGCACACACACATACCACACACACTCACACGGACCTTTTCCTAAAAATGTTTTATTTTATACAGGGAGCCTCAAAACATGTATTTCCGGTGAAATATCGGTATCGAATTTTTGGATGGGATGCAATACCTTCTTTACCTGCTATTTACGAAGTAGGGAAAGTAAAAGTACATCGAACACAAACGTACCCTATCTGGGATTTCTCCCCTATTCGTCGGGAAAAGATTATGACATTTTAAAATGTAACGGCTGACTTTAAATCTGTCTTTCGCTCAATTAGATGCCCGTTACTGTGCCAGACGCTGCAGTAAACATATGCAAGATTGCCACAAGAAAAATGAACGTCGTATTACTCAAGAATCGGAATATTGATTTCGGAACGGACATAAATACTTTTCATATTGCTTTAAACCTTAAAAAGTTCTTATTCCAAATATAGCTTATATTTAAAACAAATCTAGGCACACCTTCATATCACGTAGTATTTGAATTAGGCGTAAATATGCATAAGCATAGCATACCATTCGGACATTCCAGCGGTTGGATCATTCATAATTAATACATTATTTTACAATTTATATGTAGGGAGAATTATCATAAACCACGCTGCTAGGAAACATAGAACTAATGTAAAGAAGATTCTGTATTTCTTCTTCAATACATCAACACAACCGCGGATAGGGCGAGATAAAAAACTTTGCCCTACACCAAGGCTACAAGTATCTGCGCGCAAGAAAGATAACTTACAACCAAGATTTCATGTAGTAAAGAGAAAATCGGCCGTAATTAAGTTTAATTCTTTTACACAGCGATGGATGCCTTCAAGAAAGAAAGAAGGAAAGAAAGAAAGAAAAAAAAATTGAAGAGAGAAAAATTGCAGAATTTTAAGCTTCTCTGGTTTAATACTTTGTAAACACCGATATATGCAAGGGATTAAATATTCTTAGTGAATCATTCTAATTTGTAAACAATGTTTTTTTTTGTCAAACTTGGGCTTATGGGAGAAAAAGCTGAGACGGATATCTTTGTGTTTGACCTACTTTCACTAAAAATATTCAGCTCGATCTCTTAACTTTTATATGCACGAATTACAAATGGAAATAGTTATAAAACGAGTAAAGGTCGAAATGCACCAGGAACGGATACTCTGATTAAAGGAGATTCTAAGTGTGCTCAGAATGCACTAGCCGCAGAGGAACATCACATGGACTATGGGATACCAAAACATTTTTGAGAAGTGTTAACGAAAACACTTCCTGCGTGTTTGAAAGAAAATTTGCAAGATTGAAACAATTTTATCCCTGCTCCTTTCTCATTATACCATATTTGGCCTTATATTTACCCAATGTAATACACTCGTAGCTTTATATCTCTCACTTTATTCAAAAACCTAACCATTGCAATTTAATCTGCTCCATTCTCATTTCATTCGAGAAATGAGAATGAAGCATACAATGTTGAGAATTAACATCTAACTTATAAGGTACTAATACCAAATGACGCAACGCTCAAAATCTATTGTTGCTGAGTTATTTTTTTACGCACACACAGTCACACACGAACGTTTTCCTAAAATATAGTAAATGGAATAATAAGCTTCAGTAAGAATAATTTGTATACCCAATAATAAATTATAATTGGGAGATAAACTCATACAAATGTATTACATCAGAATTTGTTTCTATCTACTTAATTTTAATCCAAATAAACCTTTGCATAAACAGCTACATTGTATATTACGTTATAGATACAAAGAGACTAACGATAGTAAAATGTTTAAGAACTGGACGCTGTACGCTGACTTTAAAATTCCAAACTGTTTCAATGCAATCGCGAGAAACGACTGAATGCTGGCAAGACTTTAAAGGAATGCGAAGTATTGAAAAATTCGAACCATTAATAACAGAAGTCTGGAAATGGCTCACGCCGCAACAAAAGTCATTTGAAATAAATGGCGTGTTTTAAACACACCTACATTTCTTGCGTTGTATGTTTTCGTTTATCGCTTAACGTTTGCAAGATATACAGGATTATACAAATTCCAGGACTTCAAAGGCTATTCCCAGAAAATTCCAGATTATCGGTTCATGTGTCATACAAATATATTTAATATATTGGATTTCAATTTAAATCGTTAGACATTTTAGGACAATAAAAGATTTCGAAAAACGTAAAGGGTAATTCAGGGTAGAGGAATTTTCTTGAAAATCTACTTGTCACATCTTTGGAAGGTACTGAACTTGGTGTTGATCGGACTATTTTTGAGTAATACTATTCGCAGACACACGCACACAAGCAGACACAGACATGGACCTTTTTCTAATTTTTATGTATGTATATATATATATATATATATATATATATATATATATATTCAGGGACATTAAAGCATTTTTGGGTGGTTTCTCTACCTATTAGATACGTGGTAAGGAAATTTAAAATAAATTTGGATTTATCATTAATAGATAAAGTCAACTAAAGTCGAATTACACTCTCATATTTATAATCCCCTGTAGCTGTATTTAAAGTCCATTCTTCAAAACGGGTCCTTAGAATTTGTAAAAACCACATTATTAATTTGTTTTAATACATTTTTGTCTAGTTGGTTGTAGTCATTAGGCTTTATTCCCAGGAGAAAATGGAATAATTAGGCAACCATATAACTTTAGAACTACCTTTATAGAAGTATTTAAAAAAGTAATCTTGCTTGTATACTGTTTGTTCTCCAAGTTAATAGCCATTTCCTCTGTTTAAGTGTAATAGAAAATTTATTATTGGTTCCTGTAACGCTATGTAACTTTCTATTACTTAGAAGTTTGTCTACATTGCTTAACCTTCTTGACTAGATAACACTTGTGAGAAAGTGAGATGTTAGCTGATATTACAGTTGTTATTATTATTAATATTATTATCATCATTATTATGATTATCGTTGTCATATTTTATGCGTAAATAAAGAACAGAGAATTAACAAGATCAATTTACTTTTAAATTTAGTTGCAGTGAAGTAAAACATAACTCTAAAATTTATTTTATCTCTAATCTTCCTATCTTTTAGGCATCCACAATAATTTATTGTGTTCTTAAAGAATCATCATGAACAGTGGTGAGATGAATTTAGTACACTCTTCAGAAATAAAAGACACAAGTTCTAAGTTAATCTAAAGACGCAGAAAAACAGAGAGGTGCAAACTGCAAAAGGAAGAATAACTCAAGAACTAAAGGAAAGATAAAAATCCAGTATTTTAGTTATTAAAAGCATAGCTTCTGCACCTTTTTTTAATTTCTCAAGTTTTCTTAAATTTTATGTTCCTCCTACTAAGCTATTTGTCAGATTTATCTGAAACATTATAAGAAAGTTAATAATATACAAATAACATTTACTTATCTTCTGTCTACAATTTTAATACTTCCTTGGGTTTGCATAATTTAATCATAAACTATATTAGATAAAATTGCAAATTATATACAAATATTGCGGAAATGTGAAATACCGAAAGTAAGATTTCAGTCTGTTTATACTTGTGTAGGATGTACCGCTTTTTTATGCTCCTGTTTTTCGAAAAGGAAAGAGAGTTGGGTTAGCTGTAAAAACGTGAGGATCTATCGACCGAAGATAACGCAATAAAAGTAAACCAATCTGTGCGAAATTGATGAAAATGTTCCCTCGGCTCAAGAGTTCCCGCTTATCTGTGAGAGATGATGTTGGTTCCTCATAGCCACATTAGGAACTCAAGGATTAAGTTATCCGTCTTCTACTACAAGGTTAGATTCAGGGCGGACCTTCAGCCTCTTATCCCTGTTTGAGGTTTTCTTCTCCCATTACTGTATATGTCCTGATTTTTAAAACTACATTCGTTATTTTTCTATGTAATATCGTGTGTATAGTAAGCAATCTATACTAATATTTTAAAGTAGGAAGATGTGTATGTATGTATGTGTTGCATGTAGGGCAGTCTCAAAAGCTATTCAACCAAGCTTGATATTTCTTTCACCATTGAAATAAAAAACTATTTTTGATGGACATGGGGCTATAAAAGTTAAAGGTATGGTGGAACAGAGGGGACCCCCGAAACCGAGGCAGAGCACTGCACGCAGGCCAGCCGGCCTTTCGTGCTTCTACCGTGACCTCTGAGAGGGAGGGCTGAGGGGAGAGACCCGAAGGGCGACCAGATTCTGATTTACGTAGGGCGCAAGCACAAATGCGGTCCCTAATGTTTCCAGATTTAAAACCTCCAACGCCGCTCGAGTCCACTCGATTAGGCCCGGAGACCTCGGGCGTCCTCCGAAGGAGCTCACCCTGAAAGCACCCAGAGGAGGGTTTCAGCCGAGTAATCCCTGCACGACGTCAAATGAAACTTCCACTAGAGGACAGCCATCTAGCCACAATCTAGCGATCACCGTCGCCTGGTCCAACAACTCCGAAAAAGATGACAAGGAAGATGATAGATACAGGAAATGGGAGGGCAGGAAGTCGTGTAGAAGATGAACCACACCCGCACTCGCCTGCTGATCCGGGGAAAACACGAAAAATTCTTGAGTCAGAGTGGGCGGTTTGCGGAGGATCGAACCTGGGACCTCGGATTGAAGTCGCACATGTCGTGGCGCCAACTCTCTCAGTATGCTGCTATAAAACTCCTTATAATTTCATATCAGAAATTACTAAAAGACAAAAACAGTTTTATAAAGCTGATGTGCTAGAATACAGCACATTGGACTTTTAAAGAGCAGACTTGCGAAGAAGATTTTGATTTTCTTTGAGTTGTTCTTAATCTACAGAAAATGGACATAAAATAAGAAAAATGCTGCAAATATTTAATTCCAAATAATCCCTATAGATAGTCACGATTTAGCAGCTAAGAAAACAAAAAGCATAACAAAATAAAAGAGAAACAAATCTTTTATAACGCTACGGTATGCATGCAATATTAATTATTTAAAAGGATTCTAATAACTCTCTTGTAAGAAAGATTTGCTTAATTTCCATTATAAATATGCTGTAAACAAGTTCGTTTGCAGGGCAATTGCTTAAGGAGAGAAACTTACCGCCAATAGAAGTCAATGTAACGATATTTTATAATTAGCTGAGAAGATTATTTTTTGTCGATGGTCGCAGACTATGCGTATTTTCGAAAGAGGTTAATTTGGTGGCCTGGGAGTGCAGAATATTCATATTCGTTACCTTCTCCTCTATTTTGTTTTACATATTAAGGCGTTCTGCATTAGCTTTTATGTTATTAAACAACTACAGGACCAAATAGGAAATACAAAGTCTTAGCATTTCAAATTTTGTAATACTTATCTAGAACATTACTCGACCACTCCGACCGATGATTGTTCCACCGCCATAGAGAACTTATAGACTATAAAGCATTTTCAGAAATTTTAAAACTATCATGGGTGAGGTAAGGAAGTCAGGGGCACCAGTGTTTTACATCCTTTTGCGTGAATATCAGCAAAAGTTTCCCATTATTAGGAATAACTGAGGCTGCACGAAATTGTAATTATAGGGGATAAAGGAGAGCATTCACCATAAAAAAATCATCTAGATCACTGTACAATATTTTCATAATCGTGAATATTAAACAAAAATATGGCAATAACATCTGAGGATAACTCCAGTAACGGCCTTAGAACAGAATTGTACTGTAAGTAGAAACTAACGTGCACTGTAAGGTAGGATTTAAAGGTGTCAAACATATAAGGTTTTTGAAGTATAAAGAAAAAACTGGTTAGAAATTTGCTGTATCTTATCTTTAGTAGTATATATAAAATGATATTCCCATCATGTTCTAACTTAAAGCAGCATATTCTGACATATTTTTCTGAAGAACAGAAAATATATTTTAACATAAAGTACTCCCATTACGAGAAAGACAACCGCGTTCAATAAGAAGGCCCCAGAGTTAAAATGTTTGGATGTTGTGAACACTAGGCTTTTCCTTCTGCGTCATTGCAACTAAATTGGTAGAAGAGGAAACTTAAATATGGTTGCTTTACTCTGGATTAAGTCTCCAAGACAGCAGTTCGTGTTCCCATCGTCGAGATGGAGGCGAGTCCATGTTTACGACTTCCTTGGTCTTCCCCATCCCATTTACTGTTAATAGTCTGTACCAGAGTCCTTTAGCTGGATTACTCTACATGCTTCAGCGAAGTTGATAAGAATAATGGGGTCTTATAGCGGCAAATTCCTTAAACGGCCCAATTTGGAAGTTTGCGCTCCCTCAATGAAAAAGTTACAACCACCGTCCAAGCAGGAAATTAAGAGGGATCGCGTAAAACTGATGAAGATGACTTTTGTGTTTCTTTACACCAAAGTAATTTACCACTACTTCTGCCAGAATGAGAATCTTTAAAGCAAACACACATACACTACAATGTTACTAGCTATCCAATGCTTAGATCTGAAATGATTCTGTCACAAAAATGGAAAGGAAAGAATATAACTTAATTTATAGAACGTGGGACTTGTATGCACAGTCACATGGTGAAATATTCATACTAATTTGATCGAAACGCCTGTAGAAAATACATTTTTGTCGGAAGAAAGCAAAGGATTAAAGGAGAGTACCCGGATTTTTAGGCCTATTTATTTGGCTGGTTTATCAATTAGCGCATGGGAGGGTACATTACCCCTCCCGAATTTCCCGTCCCTGCGTTTCACCTCCATTCTCATTTCACTTCATCTTTTATATGTTTGGTCTATTTCAGGGTTGAAAATATTCGCGGGAGTTTCGACGTTGCATGACAGGAGAAAAGAATGCTCTGTGTAACCTTTCGACTCTCGGAATAGGGGCGGTCTGGGTGTCGGGGCCCCAATGCGATGTGTAAGTCCGAGGGGTGAAGGGGAGCCGGTTGCCCCAGCTGCCATCCGAGGAGTTTCAATCTTAAAAGGTAGGAACCTTGTCCTCTGCCATGTCACACGCCTGGTCCGGCAGCCCTCAGTTTCCTCTCCCCTCACACCTCCCTCCTGAGGGCACCCCGTAGGGACTTGGGCACAAAATCTCTTGTAGTTGGAGGGGCGGCTAAGTCACCCTCCGTTCGAGTCCTACTCCTACTCTTAGCACAACTTTGTTTATATCACAATTTATTTTGCAAATGGGCTTATACGAAAAAGGAACAGAGGACTTTCCAAATACTTTATTGTACCAAAATAACATCCAATGGAGAAAAGTTATATATACAGAGGTGTGTTATTACACTCAAAGTAGAGTTTTTATCATTTACTCTCCAGGGTTATGTCTCCAGGATATGAAAGTTTGAGTACGACAAATGCTTATTTAGAATTTTAAACTATCAGAATTCGATGTCGGTCTTTATGCAAACGTAGAATAAAAATAGAATAAAACGTGTCAAGGTTTTATCTTGTATTACTGGATAGAAGGAGGTATTTTTCTTTAATAAAATGTGGTCAAATTGAGTTCAAGAGGACCAAATATGATGCTCAGAGATAGCCATTTTCACACATTTTCCCCTCAGTATTAGTTCAAGGTCATATCTAGAAATTAAATAATAAATATTTGTTCCATTATGTGCAGATTTTTGTTCTACAAACATGTTTGAGGTTGTGGGCTGGAAAAATTATGTTTCACTAACAAAAATTATTAATGTATTAACGCCCAAAGAGGCCTTCTGCGCTCCTTGGCCAGTTTTCGATATTGTTTTTTGAGGAGTTCAGCTTTAGAAATGTTACGAGTACTGAATTTAGTTATCAGATAAGTCGCTGATGAACCGTCCATAAAATGGTTTTGTTTTTCTTCCGAAATTAAATATATTCAAGCAGAAAATGCATCTTATGTTATCTTCTACCTATGATAAAATTTTCTTCCTTTCCCAAAGGCAGAGGACGATTTCCCCAACCACCGGATTACAAAAAGCTGAATAAAGATATTTACATTCAGACTACTTCTCTACACAAGATTCATACGCCTTTTCAGTTCTTTCGAGATTATTGTGTTTCATTTCTTTCGAGATCATTGTGTTTAATCACGTTTTGTTTTCTCTTTGGGAGGTTCCTAATGATCCGTAACCGTAGGCTGCTTACATGATTATTTAATGGAGGCGTTCATCTGTATACTGCAGAGCACTAGCGATCCTTTGTTGGCTGATTTCGTTCCTCTGCTTCAGTAAGTGATACTACTTCTTCGTATATGATGAAGCAAAGTGTTTGTGTTCTGCTCCTCTTACGATCAAAAACTCAAGGTCGTATTTTCTTCCGCAATTCTACCGATTATTTTCAATTATTATCAACATTCCACTCTTGCAGTATACTGCGAAAATGTGGCGAAGATGCCGTTCCCTTTCCTAACCGTCCAGACGCGCACAACACCTCTCCACCCATAGTTAGACGCATGATTGAGCGATATATTAAATAATGATAAATAAATAAACAAGGCGTTAAAATATTCAATTTAATATTCCTCCAAGACTCTAGAATAGCAATTGAGAAAGGTTGTGGACAGGCACCAGATGTCAGGGTGCCGCTTTTCTTGTTGGCCTATCGCTCTTTAACTCACTACCACCAGTCAGCTTAGTCTTCGGCTGGGAGCTGCATCTACCATGCAATCTAATGTTTGGGAGCCCTCCTGGTGCAGAACAGCCAGCAATCAACTACGTGGAGAAGAACCTCGTGCACAGTCTATACGACGTGCATAAGGTGGCCCATCAAGAAATCCTAGTAGTGAGCGATCAATGAAGATCCGTTACGATCGGCAAGCTAATAGCTTCCAGCAGGATGAAATACTTTGGTTGTATCGCTCTACGCGGACCAAGGGAGTTACCCCAAGCTTCAACAACCATAGCAAGAGTCGTACTCCGTGGTGAAAAGAATTGTGTAGTCTACCGCATTCAAAGGTATGGAAGAGGCTGGTGGTACACATAGATCATCTATCCTGCTACGAAAGTGCTGGTCGGGACAAACCAGCCCTTAGGATAGAGCAGTATGCCCACATGTGCCAAGTTGCCGGAGAGCCGCGCTAGTGTGAGAACATGCAAACCTCTTTGCCTAGCCGCCTGGGTTGTTAGCGCCTTCGGCCAGCTCTTTAGAACAAGAGGCCCGCGCAACGTTGCCCGCACAACAGCCTCTTTATATGCGTTTTCCCATACTTTTGAAAATTTCCCTTTGGCAGCATTCGAGAGCTTCACCTCCAAAAACATTACGCTGTGTATGCAGGAACATATAAGGGGGCTGCTTGTTACGGGTGAATTCAGTCAGAGAAGCAGTTGAGTGTAGCGAAACATTTGGGCTTCGCTGAGCTAGACGAATAAACTTGTTTCGTTGCAATTGGAGTTATCACCTGTTACAATATATAGATAAGTTGAAGGCCGGAGGTAATGTACCTAATCTCTTTATTCGAAAATGCATGGATTCCCGCATTAAGGTAAGTTTGGTTCCTTAGTTAAACAACTAAAAGGATCACATGGGGGATTTGGCAAGAGATATTGCCTCTCGGCTATTGAGGGAGCTTTTGTCAGATTTCATTGGTCCAATTCGTAGAAGTCTTCCGATCTCCTTGGATATAACTGCAATAGTTCTATCCTCCCGGGGTAATGTAACCCTTGGCATGCCACTTTATTTCAGATCTGAAACTTACGTATCTTTTCCTATATATTTTTCTACTCTCTGTGCAATACATGTTTTACTTATCCCTAAAGTTAGTTGTAATAACTTTATATGGCTTTTCGTATTAATGCATAACAACTACTTGTCATTTTGTATCCTGCTTTAAACCTTTACACACACTCTTAGTAACGATTACTTTTCTCACCAGAACAAAATGGGAGCTACAGCACAACTAAATGCGGCAATACAACTCATCCCAAAAGAATTCAACTATGCGCTCTGCCATACGAACCATAAAATATAAATAGCCTTTGCTCCGGCTTTGCTGACTCTTTCGTCGTCCAGTTTAATCCAATGTAAAATCGGCTAATTAGTTGCAATGTAATAAACAATGTGTCTATTCTTGATAAACAAATATGATAGTAATGTTACACTTATAAATTTCTTTACACGTGTCGTTTATGATCAGCAGAAAATGGCTGAGGAACCTACAATTAGGGTCAAATTAAAATGACTCTAAAATGACCCTCACAAACGTACTCCAAATAAAACACAATTAATGGCATTTACTTTCTCCCGTAATATCAAGTAACTTCTATTCGAGGAATTTTTTCTACAAGGCTTAGTTTTGCAGATATCGTGCTGTCTCAACTTAAATGGTACACCCTGTGTGTGTGTGTGTATATATATATAATATCTGGGTGGTAGGAGGTAACGCCAAGTGGGAAGTAACATCCGGTATTCCGAGTACACACATCCTAACGCATTCCCCTGATGAGGAGACAAATATGGTTCTCGAAAGCTTGACAGCAGGATCAATGCCATTTACAAATTCGGTTGTCCAAGAATAGTAGTATAAAATACATGTTATTGCCGCAAAACCGTAAATCAAGGTACAACCGGCGTACATTTTGTAGTCCAAAACTTTATATACATATAGATAAAATGGCCCGAAATCGTAGGTTTAGTTCCTGCTTTCGCTAATTAGTTTAGTTTAACTTTTTCCCTCCTTGTAATAGGTATATAAACGCCTTTGGAGTAGAAATGTTTGCTGTAAAGCTTGCTAGATGTTTATTTTATTGCCCACCTGTAATACTCGTACAAACCCGGTTAGGTTGACTGTATATACAGAGTTGTCGTATGAAGCAACATACAGTACTAGCCACAGATTAACTGATGCGATGGCTCATTAATGTAATAAGATATCCAATTCACAGCTTCTCAATGTAAACACATCAATAATTTCTTTCTTTAATATTTTGTTCTAATTTTTACGTGTTATGTATTTTTTGCCAATATTGTACGTATAATAATTAAGAGAATGCTAAAAATGCACATATTCATAATGTACACATGGTAGAAAACAGGCATATGACAAACATAAAATATAATATGAGAGGGAAAGGCCATATGTTAGCTAACATATGTTAAGACAATGGAAGTGTGTGTATATACATATATATGTAATATAAACTGTTATTAGATGGTAGCACCAATAAGGTACTTTGATACATACCTATAATTTAAATACGTACGCTAAGAAAACGGTTGAAGGGAACGCTAACAGAAGCTTGTCAGACTTCGAGCAGGAAGGCCGTGTATAAGCTCGTCTCTAAATAGTCCTAAAACTATGTATTTAATGGCTACCAGTTATACATATTTTAATATGACAAAGGTATAATGATTTGTAAATATCTACATGTGATTTACCTAAAATACAAGTGAAATAGTTAATAGAATACGTGTGTGCAAAATATTTTTAACATTCTCCATACCTGACCCTGACAAGACACAATTGCTCTCTGACTCAAAATACAGCAGCGGTGGCATAATTATAAAATAATAATTACAACACACGCACACATAATACAGATATATGATCATCAGATTCCAGTCTACGAGAACTTCATGATACATCATAAGAGTAAGGGCATCAAAACGACCTACAGGTACGTAACACAGCATCCATCATCTTTCTACGGGTCCATCATCATCAACTTAGTGGGCTTCTCAACGCATAGTGTCACTTTGGCGTGCGGGAGCTGTCACGTAAAACCGCTACACGTATTTTGTAGTACTTGCCGCATTGGAATATATTATAACCGGGATAAGATTAGAGATTTGTTCCTTCCTGTTGATTGCTAATATTCGTTTACTTAATTAGCTTTACTGAGTTGCTAGGGTGTGCCCATGCAGGAAGAAAGGCCAATTCTTAAGGTTTATTTTTTTAATTTTTGAACGTGAAAATTTCTTAGAACCTTCTAGTTTGTATTAAAATAGACTGCAAAATCCTTTTGAATTATTAAAACTGTATCCCAAATGCTTAAACTCTACTCCTTCCAAACGGAATCTTTAAACTGCTGGTAAGTTCAAGATCAATTTTAAATGAATTTAAATTGCTGCTAATAGCACACCTTTAATATTTCAACCTGCGTATTACGATATTTCTAATCTACTACCTATTAAAAGCAGAAGAAGGGGAAGAAGAAATCTGATATACATTCAATGACTACCCAAAATAATTTATTACTTTCTCTACTACGTATAGGAAGTAGGGGAAGTATTGTATTTCATCCAAAAGTTCGATACCGAGATTTCACCGGAAATACATGTTTTGAGACCCCCTGAATCCAAAAAAGCATTTTTGGAAACATGTCCGTGTGTGTCTGTATGTGTGTCTGTGTGTGTCTGTGAACAGCATAATTCAAAAACGAACAATCGGATAAACACCAAACGTGATATTTAGGTTGCTATCTTCCAGAGATGCGACACAAAGGTTTTCAAGAAAGTCCCCCACTACCCTTTACATCGAACGTTTTTCGAAAATTTTAATTTTCTCAAAAATGGCTCTAACGATTTTGATTAAAATATTATATGATTAAGATATTGTCATGACAAATGAAATGTATATATCGAATTTTCTGGGAATGTCTCCAAAAGTATTCTTCATTGTGAACGACTTTTGTATAACTGGTAAACCATAAGAGATAGACAAAGTATTACTACACAGAACATGTAGATCGCGTTAAAATACACAATTTATGTCATATACATTTTTGTTGTTGAGTGAACCATTTTCGAGGTATTGCTTGTTATTCCCTTAAATTTTCCAGTACTTATAGTTTTTCTCCAATTCGTTATTCATTTTTTTATGTCCTGGACATGCAAAGAGAATGGAATGCGCACATCGCAACCAACGCTTAAAAGATTTGACTGTCGCTTAAAACCTACCATATTCCCCTTGTATCTAGAAGAAAATTAGCAAGAAGATTAACATCTCGAATAACATGAAGCATTTGGAGAATAATCGTTTGTAAAAATAGTTTGTACAAGAGTAGAGAAAGTCATGTGAGTGTAACACATCAGATTTTTTTTCATATAACTTCTACATAACTATTCTTAAACAAGCTTGCTTCTATCTACATCTTGATTGAGATATACTCTCATTACACATTTCGTTGTAGGTACAAAAAAGATACAGGAAATCTAATCAATAGTCAGGTGTTCAAAAGGGCTCTCTATACCTTTAAATTTCCATACTTCTTCATTGATACCTCAAGAATCAATTGAATAGCGACAGGATTTTAAAAAATTACGAAGTATTGAACAATTCAAACCAATATAAACGAATATCTTGGAAATAGCTGGTGCCACAAAACGTTATTTGAAAAAAAACTGTGTTTTGAAAACATCTATGTTTTTTGTGTAGTGGGATTTTGTTTCTCCTTTAACGTTTACCTTTTATGCAAAATATTACAAAGCTTCTTTCGAATAAAGCAGACTTCAGAGCCTATTCCCAGAAAATTCAAGGTATACATCTCATTTTTGTATAACTATCTTAAACATGTGATATTTAAACCAAATCGCTAATGCCATTTTTAAGAAAATAATAAAATTCGAAAAATCCTCTATGTAGAGAGAGCTGGGGTTCTTCATGTCGCATCTTCGGAAGAAATGAGCTTAAATGGAAATGTTGGCATTTTTATTAGCTGCTCGTAGGCACACGTTTTTCTAAAACTGTTTTGGGAGCCCCAAAACATGTATTTCCCGTTAAATCGTGATATATAATTTTTGGGTGAAATACAATGGTTCCTCCACTCACTAAAGTAGGGAAAGTAAAGCAGTTGTATCAATATAATATACCTATGTGTCTTAGAGTTAAAAAAGATAAATTTCTACACTATAAAAATGTTATAGTGAACTTTTAGCTAATTCACTATACACAAAAATAACTGTAAAATTCCTACCCTTACGAATCCAGAGTTGCCGGCTACCACTGAATCTTCTTCTTCTTTTTTTGAAAGAGGGTCCATGTAATACCAATGTCGTAGTAATCAAATGGTAGTAGAAAATTAATCTATTTCACTTTGGTTCTATATGATTAGAGATCTCTAAATTTTCTCTCACAAAAAGAAGCAAATTCAAATATTAAAGTTTCTTTAGACCCAGCTTTTAACTCTTCCAACTACTCAAGGATTAATGCAACTTTGTAGTCCAGTATAGTCGAGTCACGGTCGGGATGGAAATCACACGAAAGTTCATCTTTCGTGCATTGCTCATATCAACTGAGGTAATTTGGTAATCATTTTTCATCCGTTTCTTTATAGTCCAAAAACCATGAAATACCATATTAGATTTTACTAAATCTTAATTTCCTTTTCTCGTTCTTTATTATATACATGTCAGATGAATAATATGGTTGATAATGTTTTATAACAACTAAGAATTTCTAATTAACGACAACGTCAATTATATAGCAGCATAAAATCAGGGTATCGTTTCTCTACTTACATTTAATAAACCTCTATTTTAAAAAGTGGTGAACAGATGTTGAAAACAATTTTAAATTTCCTTTAGTGTTCGATCGCTTAAGCGATCAAAAATCCTAATTCAGGCACCTGGATAAGGTTAAGAAATTCCAGACTTCAATTCCTGCTGATTAAAGGACATCACCCGTTCCATTGCTGATCGCTTTCTTTGTAAGCTGAATTCTTGAGATTTGTCGTCATACTTCTATAAAAGTTGAACATCTTTAGGAGATTAAGCTTAACAATTGAGATAATCTACCTTTGAAAACGGCATTTCCAAATCTATGCTTTTCTTTCGTCATCCTCCAATCTGCTTTGGTCCTTTCTGCGCTCCTAAATTACGTGATGAAGCAATTAATACGGTTGCTTCCTTTATAATTACATGTTTCCTGATTATAATGACAACCACAAACTAAAGATTATGGATATTTAATCCACACATAAACACACATATCTGAGAGTATTTCCGCGCTATCCTTTTTCCTTATACCGGGTGAATCAACAGCGCTTATTAAGTACAATATGCATATTCCACCTAACTGATGATGTGATTGATGATTTATGTCTATTAATTCCCAAAATATGTATGCAACTGCAGTGTAATATGTTTAAAGTATGCCAAGAAATTTTCTCTAAAGCAACAAAACAATGGGATATACTTAAATATTAAAAGCTATCAACAATGTCTAATGTTACTCATCACTGCAATCAACTATAAGAGTAAATAAGTGTATAATTTGGGAATAAACAGAGAACAACATACGGGAAACACAGAATATGATACTAAGTTACGTTATGTCCAAAAATATTTCACTAATTTTTTTATATTTAATCATAATAATATTTTAAATACTTTTATCACAGCTCAAATGACAAACTTCAAATGAACTTCTGAAAGTTCTTAAAGGAACAAGAACCGTTTTATTCAGTAGCTACAAACTGGTATACTCAAAACCAACGATCAACATTGCAGTGCGTAACTAAGTACAAACTTAAACAGAGTAATTATTTAAAGCTATACCTTTTACAAGATATTTTAAGTGTTAATTTTGATAGGTATTAAATATACACTGCACCAGTATTAAATTTACTGGTTCACAAGTAAATTTACTGTAGTTCAGAATCGCCGTGAATTTCTTAGGCAGTATCCAGCATTATTTATGGGATCTCATCACATCCTGGCATCTCATCACTTCACGGGCTCACCTGCGGTGCATGTCATGTATTTATTATCCCATTTGCTAAATTCTAAATTTTTATGCACAACTTGAAGAGAAATGCTAAGATATGGAGTTATATTAAAAATGAAACGAATGTGTGTAGATTTCTGGAACTCGTAAAATAACCAAAAAGGACGAAGTGAAGTTAGTCTTGCTTTATTATATTTATTTTCAAAATAAAATGGTACACAAATATTCCTTAAATATTATCCTTCAATGAAAACATGTATTTATATATAAATACAGAACGTTCTGATAGTAAAAACTTTTCTTTAGCTTTGTTTCTCATATTATGCGAATTGTGCATAATTATTATGCAATGATACGCCTAGAAAAGAACTGCAGAAAGTTACAAACTTAGTTTCGAATGAACCAAAAAGTAGAATGATGCAGAAAGGCTTTGTGGAGAAGAGCCTCAGAAAAATCTTGGTAGTTACAAGGTTGTAGATTCGGAATTCACTGATTTCAATGCGATATTCGGGGATAACTTTAATGCATTTAATTTATATAATTATGTTCACCTCGTAGTAAAATTCTCCATGCATTTCTCGCACTCTTTCTGGAACCCTAAATATATTTCTCGTCTGATATTTTCTTTTACATCTTATGATGAGTGGGGTTTAAATTATCTTTTCTTCAGTAAACACATTGCTCCCCAACTACCGCTAATAATAATAACAATAATAATAATAATAATAATAATAATATTATTATTATTATTATTATTATCATTATTATGCATAAGACTTTAGATTAAAGGTAACTCGACAACAGCCCCAGTAACGATGAAGGTCACATCTTACGCGCAGTCGTTACTGTAAAGGTACTACAAAATACAGAAACTCAGTTTTAAAACCACTTAATTAAGAATAATTTCAAACTTGTTAAATCAAAATAAGCAAAATTAATTATTATTCAGCTTATACTTAAGCGCTCCAAAACAAACCAAACGAGCATGGAGGGTGTGTTCCTTCCAAGTAGTAAAATTAAAGGTCCGCATAATTTTGCATAACATTATGAAACAGAGATACACTTTGAATTTTCGTATGCATAAATTATAAAGTAAACAGATGAGCTATGTCACACCAGATGTGAAGTAAAGATGCTACTATATGAAACCCTACCGGATGTATGAAATTAACCAATATTTATGCGACTTATTTCAGTCATTTCTAAAAAAGATCAGCATGACTGAGTCACTCAAATCTTAAGCAAGAATATTCTCTTATCACGCAGAGAATAAAATGCGCTTCAACGGAAATTTCATTCTCAAAACCATGAGAGTATGTTCTGAATAAAAATTACAGAACGTTACTCAGAAGATAAAGTCCTTTTTTGACATTAAGTCATTTGAGATGTTATGCTTCATACCTTTAAATCCTCCTAAAAATCCTTTATAATATTTCGACCGACCAGAAAGCTTGACTAAAATTCCTCTGTGTGCACTAGAGTACTTGGAAACGTGCTGATGCCGAGTGAGGCTCGCATTCGGGAGGTTCGCGGTTCAAATCCACCAGGTCTGAGACCTATGACTGAGGTGTTTTCCAGGTTTTCATCAGTCCTCATTACTGGCAAATCCCGGGGAGATACCCTAAATTTCCAAAACTCCTTCCCCAAGTGCCCTTTAATTTTATTTATCACCAATGTCCACCGCCTATGGTGCCGTATATAACAAGAACAGGAACTTAAAAAAAAGGTCAAATAAGAAACAATGGTTAACATTGTCAATGGAATGCTAGAAAGCGTTTGCTCTAATCAGGTTATGACGATTTCTAGTGTTGACTGGCAGCTGTTTTGTTCCTGTTGGCGGTTACAGGTTTGGTATGGACTCTTGAAGCCAAGTGATAAAATTTGCAGGAAAGGGTGTTTTAAATATTGTTTATTCTATATAATAAAATATTTTTTCATAATATGTGGTTCTTAACCAACATAATATGCCATTTATTTCTTGAGAATAACATCTTTCAAGAGATGGACATTCAATCGCAGACATTCTTCAAACCTCAGTCGCAAGTTCTGCGTATAGTGACTGATGTCCAGTGAAACAATGGCTAATTCATGACGATTATTGGCCTTGAAGTTTCAATATATATTAAGGGGGATATTTTAAGACAACACTTTCAAGTATCTCTATAAGAAGAAATTGTACACGGTCAATTCTCGGGATCTTGCTAGCCAGGAGATGTCATCTCTACTGGAGATGATTTTATTTGGGAAAAGACTCCTTACGGCATTCATAAAAGTCCCTGCAGTGATTAGTGGCTCCAGCTGGTTGAAACCAGAAACCACAAGAAAACCCCGTAATTTCATTATTAAAAAAGGCATCAATCATGTTCTCGTAGCTGGTTGATGTCACGGTGGTTGATTTTCTCTCATCATCCTCAAAAAAGGGCAATTATTCCAGAAGATGACACGGCATATCAAAAGGTTACTTTCTCACTGTGCAATGGTTTCTCGTGTAATTGAAGAGGATTGCTTCTTGACCAATATATGAAATTCCGTTCGTCAGACATCCATAATTTGTCAGTAAATCCTTCACCTTCATTCATGTGATTTAACATATCTTCAAAAAATGCTATTTGTGAGAGAAAATCACAAGGTTTTAGTTTGTGCACTACCTGAAGCTTGTAGGGATAAAAGTGAAGATCTAAGTGCAATATTCTTCTTGCAGTCCTCTCCGACATGCTCATTGCAGCAGAATGTTTTACCGCCGAGCGCATTGGATTTCTGTTTACAGCAACACTTAACCATCAATACATTCTGGTGTGCGCTGTGTCCTTCTGCTACATGCAGGCTTCTTCTTCAGTGTCGGACCAGTTTATTAAAAGTTCTTAACCCAGATTTTTATGGAATCAGAAGATAAGAGTGGATTATGGCATCCTAAATTAAAATTACAACGGAATTGGTGTATAGCGGCCTCGGGACTATCGTTTTATAAAAACTCTTTACTGCAAAAGGACGTTGTTGATCTGTCCACCGATCCATGTTTATTGAATGGCATTGTCGGTATTAGAATACGGACGCAGTTTTCATGTTATTGAGCTAAAGATAAAACACAACATGTAAAATCGCCTTTTTTATTCAATTTATACATTTGGAAAATCCTATGTTCTCTGTTTTTGTCAGAATGACAGCGATTAATTATAATCTATAGAATGTAACGTGACCGCTTTATTTGAATCAGTTTTGGCTTTATGCGCACTAGATCAAAAAAGTTTCTGGAATTTCTTAATAATGCAGAAAGAAACAATTTGCACAATATTTCCTTCAAAATAATTCCCTTCCGCAGTGACACCTTCTGCTACCGCACTGGAAGCCATTTTCAGATACCTGTCATAGTGCTCATGTGCAGTAATTTCTTCAGCGTTCGAAAATCATCGCCCCTCCAGATAATATTTCAGATTTCAAGTTTTGTTTTCATTGCTGCTTCACCATCAGCTTCCTCTAGCATTCTCAATGCCTATGAGGGAGATTTGTGTATAAAACACAAACCTTTGTTTGAGCATTGCTCTATTGCCGACATTATGAAATGCGATAAGCGAACATGCACAAGCAGCAAAACTTAATTGCAATGTAAATACAACAATCCTTATTATGAAAATTCAAATGAAGTGTTGTAATGGACGTTACCAACCCCTTATATAAATATCCTTTACTTTTGTATACATTAAGGAGAAAATAGACAAAGTTCCCGGAATTCTTATTCTACGGGAACCTCGCTAGCAGAGAAAGGTAACTAACAACCGGACCACAAACAAGTAGCTGGGGCCATACGGAACGCTGAACGAATATAGAAAATAAATGCCCAGAGTCAATAGAGCTAATAGTTCTTATTTATTTATGTTTTTGGAATATGGGAACACTCCGGTAAAAGCCTTATCCATGTAACCCATCTCAAAAAAGATTTGAAGCAAACACGTTACCCCCAAACTCCAGAGGTGGACCAGAAATTCATCTTTGCCTCTATTGAACGAGTGGATTTTGAAAACCGCAGCTCGCTTTGTTATTATCACTTACCTTCTGTATTCTCTTTAGGACCTAAATCTGGGCATAATGATCGAGAAGGTTTTAGAATGTAGAAATGGAATTTTCCAGAGTATCTATGATATTCACAAGATACAAAATAACCTTAGAAGTAGCAGTCTTGAAATGGGAGGAAAATCGACATGTACTGTCCAGTACACGGAAACGCGCCAATACTTTTAGTTTCCTATAGTGTTTTTCTTTATTTCATGTTGGCAGTGACTCCTCATCACCTGTATTCCATACCAGGCCTGGATGAACCAATCTCTTATTGGTTTGAATTCTAGTCGGACACACATACACATTGAATAGGCCCAGGTGAGCGGCGAAAGGGAGAAGTATAGAAACATTTTACCTGAGGCTGGAAAGCATGCTTCGCAACAACGGTTCACACTAGCGCTTGAATGACTACATCTCGTATTGGTTTGATGTCAAAAGTCTGGCACTGAACATTGACCTATAATGACAGATCAGTTTGAGCTCAGGAGCAAAGTAAGACATGCATTAAGTGGAATGCTAATACATTTAAGGGTTGGGGACTGGGCGTAGCAGAGGCGGTTTACTGTTTCCTTCAACATTAACTACTACGCATTATATCGGCACGATTTCATGCACTTTACTGTATTAATCCAAAACCCCTATTTATTTTTAATTGCTGAAGAAGTCCGTAATCTTTTGTCGTGCCTCAGCGGCAAAGAAAGCATCCAAATCATTCCAAAAGTTTCTTTTTAAGAGTAATTGTGGACTTTTAAACTTTCAACTTTGTTATGACACTTTATTTATTTGGTATCCTAAAATTACCAAACTTATCTGATTAAGGTACCAAAATAATCCCTTGACATCAATTAATTACCAAGCAAACAGAAAATATAGCAAAGGATTCTCATTCCTTAAGTATTCTCCAAAATATTTAAAGGTATATCATGTGTGTGACTGTCGAGAATAAATACGATTTTACATACAAGGCAAAAACGATTAAAATTTCCTGTGTGTTACTGAAATACTTTTAGACAGGCCAACCTACCTGTTTAGAAACACATTTTCTCGCTTTAATATTAATTGGCCCGCCTCTGTGATGTGGAGGTAGCATGTGTGCCTTATATCCAAGAGGTCCCGAGTTCAAAATTGGATGAGAGTGAGTTAGCCGGATAAAGCTTTTCAGGAATTTTCCTTATCCTGAGAAGACAAATAACTGGTAACTTTTCTAGTTCCTGAAGTCGCGGGTTCAAACCCGGGGAAGGGCGATGGATTTTTTAGGGCGTAAAAATCCTTAGCATAGCTTCCTTCGGAAGGAAAGTAAAGCCAGTGGTCTCGTGTCGTAGATTTACGGCACATAAAAGAACCTCAAGACTGATAAAGAGGTCTCTGAGCAACATTTCTGGTCCTTCACGCCCAATATAGAACGGGACCACAGCAATTAATGAGCGTCCATTAAAAAAAAAAAAAGAACCGGTCACTTTAAGTTCCATAGATCCCGGGTTCATCTGAGCATCATTCCACCCATTTCATCCATTCGTTCATTGTCCGATATGTCCTATTAGTACCAGTCTAAAGGATCTTAAATCTAAAATAAATAAATAAATATATATTAAATGGATTTTTCGGGATAGCTACTCAATTTACATTCATATACAAAGTATTGAAAATGTGGTTCTAAAACGGGATTATTTCTGAAAATAATGTAAAGCATTCATAATTATTCCAGGTTCAAGGGTGTAATGTATGTCTTGCTATGTAAAACAGCACGGATCTGTATACACGAGTTGAAATTTAGGGAAGGGTATGTGCTCAAAGCTTTAATATAACTTACTATGTTTTATCAGTTACAAAACACACGTATCCGAGTTTTTTTTCAAATAATACCAAACTATTTAGCTCATAATCGATATTGTAAGGAATAAAGGGTAAAAAAGTAAAACGAACATCAAAGTTAGTATTTACTTTTTAAACAGTTTAAGCCCTTTCTTTAAACCCCAGTGGCAAAATGCCATAAAATATCTCTCATATTGACAATAAAGGACCTAAACAATCTGGCGATATTAATATTAGAAAACGGATGTGAAATCGGGTAAAGTGATTATGAAATATTCCCCTTAATTCCTATTTAAATTTTTCTATTACTTTCATAACTACATATAGTAAGTAGGGGAAATATTGTATTCCAACCAAAAGTTCGATACCAAGATTACCCAGAAATATACGCTTTGAGGTCCCCTGAATAAAAAAAAATCTGATGTGTTACACTCACATGACTTTCTCTACTCTTGTACAATCTAATTTTACAAACGCCTATTCTCCATATGCTTCATGTTAATCGAGATATCGAGATGTCAATCTTATTGCTAATTTTCTTGTAGATGCAAGGGAAATATGGTAGCTTTTAAGCGATAGTCAAATATTTTAACGCTGGTTGCTATGTGGCGCATTCCATTCTCTTTCCATGTCCAGGACATAAAAAAAATGAATAACGCATTTGAGAAAAAGTATAAGTATTGGAAAATTTAAGGAAATAACAATCAATATCTCGAAAACGGTTCACTCAACAAAAAAAATGTATATGACATAAATTGTGTATTTTAACGCGATCTACATTTTTTGTGTAGTAAACTTTTGTCTATCTCTTATGGTTTACCAGTTATGCAAAAGTCGTTCACAATGAAGAATACTTTTGGAGACATTCCCAGAAAATTCGAGATATACATTTCATTTCTCATGACATTATCTTAAACATATGATATTTTAATCAAAATCGTTAGAGCCATTTTTGAGAAAATTAAAATTTTCGAAAAATCTTCCATGTAAAGGGTAGTCTGGGGTGGGGGGATTTTCTTGAAAACCTTCGTGTCGCATCTCTGAAAGATAGTGAACCTAAATACCAAGTTTGGTGCTTATCCGACTGTTCGTTTTTGAGTTATGCTGTTCACAGACACACAGACACACACACAGACACACACACACACACAGACACACACACACACAGACACACACACACACAGACACACACACGGACATGTTTCCAAAAATGCTTTTTTTGGATTCAGGAGGTCTCAAAACATGTATTTCCGGCGAAATCTCGGTATCGAATTTTTGGGTGGAATGCAATACTTCCCCTACTTACTATACGTAGTAGAGAAAGTAAAAAGCATTTATGGAAACATGTCCGTGTGTATCTGTGTGTCTGCCTGCCTGTGAACAGCATAACTCAGAAACGAACAGTCGGATAAACAGCAAACTTGGTATTTAGGTTAATATCTTCCAGAGATGCGAAACGAAGGTTTTCAAAAAAATCCCCCCACCCCAGATTAGCCTTTACATGGAACATTTTTCGAAATTTTTAATTTTCTAAGAAATGGCTCCAACGATTTTGATTAAATTTTATGTATTTAAGATACTTTTATGACAAATAACATGTATATCTTGAATTTTCTGGGAATGTCTCCAAAAGTATTCTGCATTGTGAACGACTTTTGCATAACTGGTAAACCATAAAAGATAGACAGTTTTACTACACAAAAAATGTAGATCGCGTTAAAATGCATAATTTATGTCATATACATTTGTTTATTGAGTGAACCATTTTCGAGATATTGCTTGTTATTTCCTTAAATTTTCCAATACATATACCTTTTCTCAAATGGGAATTCGTTATTCAGTTTTTTTATGTCCTGGGCATACAAAGAGAATGGACCAGGTCTTAAAAAATTTGACTATTGCTTAAAGCCTCCCATATTCCCCTTGCATCTGCAAGAAAATTAGCAATAAGATTAAAATTTCAATATCTCGATTAACATGAAGCATATGGAGAATAAGCGTTTGTAAAAATAGTTTTACAAGAGTAGAGAAAGTCATGTGAGTGTAATGCATCAGATTTTATATGTCTTGTAGACTAAGCTGAAGAAATTAGCAAGCTCAGTGGAGCTATTATCCCAGATGCGTGCGCTTGCACACCCACACGCACACACGTGGAGTATTGCTTATAGTGCCTTATATACGATCAATACATGTTAAAGTCATATATTTATTTAAAAAGAAGTATCGAAGCTGAATCGTAAATGACTAGTAAAGGTTACCCTGATAACATTTTCAGGAAAATTCTAAGCTATAAGGCCCTTTTCTGAACTAATAGTGCTTTATTTTCAGTGCATCATGCAGGAAATAGTTTGTTAGTATTTGTATAGGTGGTGGACAGTGATGGCACATGATATGATAATGAGGAACAAAAATTAGGGAAAGAAACGTTCCAGGTCTAACTTTAGGGTAATTCTTCGGTACTTGCCGTGCTTGGAGAATTTCCTGGCTGTATTTGAACCAAAGACATCCCGTTCAGCAGTCCATGATTTAATGATATCGAGTACTCATGTAGATTTTGTCAGTAATTATCAAATGGCAAGAAGCAGAACTGTGTGTTACGCTGAATTAGCACGCCCTCCTTATACAATTAAGCCTAGCATTTTGCGGCCTGCTTTTAAACATTTGACTGTCCTATATGCTCCTACGGAGCTATAAAGATATATTGGAAGCATTTTGGTTAACATTTATGCTATTTAATCTGTAATAGAAAGTAAAACAATGTTTTACGAATGATTTAGAATATTAATATCTATGACAATTAGTTACAATGGCTAGATATTACTTTCTCTACTACGTATAGTAAGTAGGGGAAGTATTGTATTCCACCCAAAAGTTCGATACCGAGGTTTCACCGGAAATACATGTTTTGAGACACCCTGAATCCAAAAAAAGCATTTTTGGAAACATGTCCGTGTGTGTGTCTGTGTGTCTGTCTGTGTGTGTGTGTGTCTGTCTGTCTGTGAACAGCATAACTCAGAAACGAACAGTCGGGTAAACACCAAACTTGGTATTTAGGTTCAGTATCTTCCAAGGATGCGACACGAAGGTTTTCAAGAAAATCCCCCCACCCCAGATTACCCTTTACATGGAACATTTTTCGAAAATTTTAATTTTCTCAAAAATGGCCCTAACGATTTTGATTAAAGTATCATGTTTAAGATATTTTTATGACAAATAAAATGTATATCTTGAATTTCCTGGGAATGTCTCCAAAAGTATTCTTCATTGTGAACGACTTTTGCATAACTGGTAAACCATAAGAGATACACAAAATTGTACTACACAAAAAATGTAGATCGCGTTAAAATACACAATTTATGTTGAGTGAACCATTTTCGAGATATTACTTGTTATTCCCTTAAATGTTTCAATACTTATTTTCTCAAATGGGAATTCGTTGTTCATTTTTTTATCTTGGATATGCAAAGAGTATTAATCTGTGGGAAAGGGAATGGTGCTGCACCTAGCAACCAGCTATTAAGAGATATGTATGTGCTTAAAGGCTACTGTATTTCCAAATTGTCCTTGTAAATATATATCCCCCTTAAATCTACAAGAAAGTTAGCAATAAGATAGACTCTGCAAATGTTTATTTCGATTAACATGAAGTAGATGGAGAATAAGCGTTTGTATAAATAATTTGTACAAGAGTAGAGAACGTCATGTGATTGTAACACAGATTTTTTTAGTAGTGTTTAATGCCCGTTGTTACTGCTTCCAGCACCACAGGCGGTGGGTCCTGATGGTGCATATAATGAAATATTAGGTAAAGGAATTTTAGAAAGGGAACGTTCCAGTCCTACTATTACGGTACCTCTCGGCATTTACCAGTTATGAGGACTGAGAAAAACCTGGAAAACCTCATTCAAAGAAGACGGTCCTATTGGATTTGAACCGCGAACCTCCTGTTCATGAGTCCGTGACATAACGACTTTGGCCACTCTGTCGGTATGTTGGGTGATTTATTTGGCATTAACGCTTCATGTTTTGAGCATGAAGAATTTAATGTCGCTGATGTAATACCTTATTGTTGTGATTTGAATAATAAAATTTGATTTTAAGAATTATTCTGTACTTTGTTTGGAATAAATATTGACGTATAATATTCTTTATAGGACGTCTTGTCAGGAATTACCTTAAGTGCGTGCTCCGAATGTTGATTTAATCAATTAAAGAATCTCAGTGTTGTTGGTTATCAAATGACTGAATAAGCATTTAACAACCCCATGATATATTGTAAGAAAAACCGCTATGTGGTGCTATATGTATTGAAAAGTTAACCTAAAAATAAAATGGAATTTTTTCAAGAATACTGTAAGGACCATACATCAAATGACTTCTTTCTATAGCTATTTAATCTATTGGTAATTCTGTTTGTAGATTTAATTTTATCAATATGATTTTATGCTCTGCATTTAAATAAAACAAAATCGCTTTCTGTGTTTTTAGAAACATTCATTCCTATGCTATATCAAGCGTATTGCAAATGTGTGGCTTTCTATTATGGACATAAATTGCAACTTATATTGCTACTGCATTGTTTTCGTGATGCTATTTAAAAAAAGGGGAATTGGTTTACGGATCACCAAATACCGCACTGCAGCGATCTATAATTTAAAGACGAAATAAATTGATAGACGATGGAATAGCAATTTATAGTTGCTTTCTTGCTAACCAGTATTAAGCCTACTAATTCTGAAAAAAACGGCTTGTTACGTTACTGCTATTCCAATATTTGTCGTTTAGTGTGAAAATATATATGCTTTCTACCCCTACCATAATATTACGCTTGTTTTACAACAGCTGTTATGTTGTACATACAAGGAGATCCCACAGTGGCTGTTTTCAAAAGCTTTCCCCCTCTTTTTTCCCAGAAATGATTTAGTGTGCCATTATATCACATGTAGTATGTTCCACATATCGCCAAAGAGCAAGGGAATATGGATGGCCTCATTTTTTGCGCCATTGGTGCACCCTTTATCGTTATATTTTATTACTCGCAGCAACTTCATTACGGAGTTCAGCCACTAGGAAAGTGATCGTTCATCTCTCTCTGAGAGATATGGGTAGTTAAAATGTTGTCAGCGCTCCCTGTTAGAGGCACAGCTGTTACCGTCATTAGTGGCTCACCAATTAGTCAATTCCAATGCCGGTGATGACCATCAAACTCCTAACCGTCATTTGTAGAATCACACATATAAAAGGCTGGCCAAGGCTCTAGAGAACTTTAATGGGAGCAAAAGAGACTGCGATCTCCTCATATTGTCTTTGAGCTGCGTGAACCACCGTTTGGTCTAAATGTTGCAGCATTAATAGCCGCCGTTCGCGTTTATAGGGCACCAGCTTCATTTCGTTACACTACTTCTGTTATAATTCTATCGTTAAGAAATCTATATATATATATATATATATATATATATATATATACTCTTAATGTAGTAATACAGATTCCTGCTAGCTTGCGTTTACTGTGCGAGGTGCTTATTCGTTTTAACAGTGGTTTCCAAAAACTGGGGTGGACTCTACTGGCAATGATTTCTATAAGAGAAAGGACATTGCACATGATGTTTTTAAGATTGTATATTACTTCAAACTATATTGGAAATATTCACTAAATTTAATTGCATATACATCTGATTACGAAATGGTACATTCCTCTCTCTCTCTCTCTCTTTCTCTCTTTGCTTGCTTATTTACCTCTGTTAATTAATAAACAGATATGCCCTCCAAAACATTAGTAACTAATAATTATCTTACTGTTAAAATGTGCATATTTTGTTTACAACTAGTAAAAGCAACATGAATTTCAATTTTACCTTATTGCTTCCTCATACTTGAATATAATTTGAAATATCTAGAAAGGAGTGTGAATAGTTAACCGTGTGCTTTTGAATTAGAATTGCTTATAACATTTTTCAAGTAAATTATGTTAGTGTGAATAAATAATACATTAGTTAACGTTTTTTAAACTTTTCATCAGCTCACACCTCCAATTTAAAACAGCAGCCATATATTATCATTTTATTGGTGTTTGATTACTTTTATAGATTTATATTTTCACTTCCACATCCTGAAAAAACTATATGTTGAACTATTGCACATTCTGGAACTTTTCCAGACTTAAAGAACGTATCTATGATAAATTAATTTTTTGGACAACTAAATAAAACCGTAAGGATATCAAATACAGGTATCAAAACATATCTCTGAAGTTTGGAAGTGATTAAAAATGCTTTGAGGATCTTTCGATCATAACACCAGCTGAATTATCAGATTACTTTACAGAAATCGCAAAGTTTTGAAATTCTTTAGTTTCCGATTATAATTTATCTGATTATATTTAAAATAATCAATCTTTCAGCCTCATATATTGGATGAAACGGAGAATTTGCAATGGACAATGGACTGCAGCATGAACTAATAATACAAATACCTGCATGTAGGAAAAGTGACCTATTGTAATTATACATATAATAATTTATTATTATTATTATTATTATTATTATTATTATTATTATTATTATTATTATTATTATTATTATTATTATTATTATTATTATACTGGTAACTAACCGCATGTGAATGTTTTAAATTAACTAACACACTGAAATAGATGCCTCTTTTTGATAACTTTTTCCTAACGAGTATCGCTTATTCGAGGCATATTACACAACTCAGCAATCTTGCAGCGTTACATTCCTATATGGTGGCAGTTAATTTATATTTTATTCCCATTTATTCAGAAGAAATGCTTGACATAAATAGTGTGGCTGTTGATGTAGGTAATTCATTTTCCACCCGTACATCTACAAAATTGAGTCTCTCATCATATTGCATTAAAATTACCCACCTCTGGTTATCAGAGATCGTTACGGAGAATATTTTATTCTCCTATAGTCTCATACCAAATGTAGCATACTCATTGGTCATTCATCTTTCTTGAGATATGCTTAAAGCCAGTCTAGGTAGAAGTGATAAAGACTAAGTGGAGTCTATTATTACCTAAATATATTTAGAATCCTTGCGGAAGAAAACTCACTATTACGATCTGAGAGCATGGGTCACATTTTCTGTACACAAGTGTACCTTCGACTCTCTTCATTGTCATAAATATCTTTAAGCAAAAACATATTTGAAAAGAAAAATAACGGGCAACTAATAAGAAAAATGTTTGTTTTCAGTTATATGTATGTGCCATAGCAAAGGAGAGGTTCTGCATTCAGTACTTAAGCCTTCGAGAGTAGGTGACTGGAATCCTTAATATCCATTACTATCTCTTAAGATTCAACCTGAAGTTGAATCAAAGTAGAATAAAATGATAAACGTTTTATACCAGCAGGTTTGGCACTCCCTCTTGCTTCAGGTTACTTAAACAAAGAAACTGCACATCATTTTGGATACATTCTGTATAATCAAATAAATACATATAAATGCACAGCAAAAAAATTGAAATTTTATACGAAATAAATAAATCAATTAATAAATTAATTAATAAAGCTGCCCAAACAAAGTTTAAAAAATCTGATGTGTTACACTCACATGACTTTCTCTACTCTTGTACAAACTATTTTTACAACGCTTATTCTCCATATGCTTCATGTTAATCGAGATATCGAGATGTCAATCTTATTGCTAATTTTCTTGTAGATGCAAGGGGAATATGATAGGTTTTAAGCGATAGTCAAATATGTTAAGCGCTGGTTGGTATGTGGCACATTCCATTCTCTTTGCATGTCCAGGACATAAAAAAAATGAATAACGAATTTGAGAAAAATTATAAGTATTGAAAAATTTAAGGGAATAACAAGCAATATCTCGAAGATGGTTCAGTCAACAAAACAAAAATGTATATGACATAAATTGTGTATTTTAACGCGATCAACATCTTTTGTGTAGTAATATTTTGTCTATCTCTTATGGTTTACCAGTTACGCAAAAGTCGTTCACAAAGAAGAACACTCTTGGAGACATTCCCAGAAATTCGAGATATACATTTCATTTGTCATGACAATATCTTAAACATATGATATTTTAATCAAAATCGTTAGAGCCATTTTTGAGAAAATTAACATTTTCGAAAATGTTCCATCTAAAAGGTAGTCTGGGGTGGGGGATTTTCTTGAAAACCTTCGTGTCGTATCTCTGGAAGATACTGAACCTAGATTCCAAGTTTGGTGTTTATCCGACTGTTCGTTTCTGAGTTATGCTGTTCACAGACACACACACACGCACACACACAGATAGACACACACAGACACACACGGACATGTTTCCAAAAATACTTTTTTGGATTCAGGGCGTCTCAAAACATGTATTTCCAGTGAAATCTCGGTATCGAATTTTTGGGTGGAATACAATACTTCTCCTACTTACTATACGTAGTAGAGATAGTAAAAACGAAACACCAAAACAGCAAATGAGATTTTCTGACATATTAACCTATTAAAAATATCTGGTAGCTAACACGAGGAAAGTCAACTGGAGAAGCGTTTGAGCACAAATTTAACACAAATATTTTGGGGATGGTTTCACCAATCCATGTTAAAAGTATCCTACAGCATATTATAAGGAAAACTGGCTCACTTTTTTGCGTTTATATGGGAAAAGATAGGAAAAGCGATGGGAGATACTAGGCTAGACAGGGGTTGAAGGAGGGGAATTCGCTTTATATGAGAGAGGTAGGGAATACCAGGAGAAGTGCTAGGCTAAACAGCGATTGGTGAGTAGAGTATGGTTTATATGGGTAAGATAAGGAAAACGGAAAGAGATGTTAGGCTAGACAGAGGCTGAAGGAAGGGAAATGCATTTTATATGAGAGAGGTAGGTAATACGCGTAGAGGTGTTAGGCTAGACACAGGGTGAAGAATAGAGTATGGTTCATATGAGAAATGTAGGGAAACGGAGGAAAGTTTTAGGCTAGCAGGGTAGGAGACTAGAAAAGGCATTTATATGGTTGAAATAGGGATATGTGGAGAGATACTAGACTAGACAGCTGCTGAAGCAGGGGTGATACGCTTTATACGGAAGAGATAGGAAAAACGTCGAGAGATGCTTGGCTAGACAGGTTTAAAGGCAGAATGTGTTTTATATGAGACAGATAGGAAACCGACGAGGGGTATTAGGCTAGGAAGGGTTGAATGGTAAAGTATGCATTTATATGGGAAAGATAGGGAAAACGCGGAGAGATGATAGGTTAGACAGATACTGAAGGAGGGGAATATGCTTCATATGTGAGAGGTAGGGAATACGAGGAGAAGTGCTAGAATAGACAGAGGTTGCGGAGTAGAGTATGCGTTTATCTGGGAAAGATAGTGAATACGAGAAGAGACGCTAGGCAAGACAAACGTCAAGGAGTATAGTATACGTTTATATGGGGAAGATAGGGAAAACGAGGAGAGAGGCTAGGGAGGTTAGTGTTGATGTATGTGTAATGTTCGTCCACGCATAATATCAGCTAGCATCATTGACTGCATAGATTTAAACCGCTAACAAAGGCTATATTGCCCTCTAGCGTCTTGAATTCCCGGTATCACGTACCCTGAAGGGCTGGACGCATCATAGTTGTGCATGATTTCACAGGTAATTCAGATAGTGTCGTAAGTATTTAGGCTAATTCAGCTAGTGTCACAGCAGGATAGAGTCCAGGGGTTGGGTGTAGGATAATTTCGTATTTCACAGATAGTTCAGGTAATATACGAGTAAGTATTTAGGGTAATCAGCATAGTTTCACAGATACACGTGCTAATTTCGAGCAGAGATTCGTACCAGAGCTACTTAAGGTAATTTCACATGATTCGGGTAGTATCACAGATCTTTAGGTCATTTTAATAGGTAGTTTAGATAGTATCACGGTATTTATGGTAATATAGAGAGTAATTCAATTCTTTATAAACATTTCTTATCTAATGTTACAACACTTTTATATACTTTTTTCTAAATCCTCTAAACGTTTATGTGTTAAGCAGTAAACTGTGTGTAGGGTTACAGTGAGGTTATATGGAAGTAGTATAAACTAACCCATCAGCATGGTTGAGGATATATTATAAAGTTTTAGTTGGCTTTGTTGTTTTATATGGTAACATTATTTTTGTCCAAGTGTAGAAGCTTTATCAGTTAATTATTGCTCCATTAGATAATGACTGTAAGAGTAGACGTATCTCCCCTTTATCTAGACTTGAAACTAGCACTAGGAGTTGCTCCTAATGGCAGGGTTAACGTCTCCCTTCCATCTTCTTCTTCTGACTCTACCAGGAGTCTGCTAGGTGCATACACTACACATAGGTAAACTTACATTTTTTAAGATTGTAAACTCGCGGAGAAAATCTTCATCTTGAGATCCAGCTTACTTTTTTAAGCGTTGTTTGTAATGCGATATCGTCCATATGCATATGTAGTTATTCCATCCACGGCAATAACTCTTTTATCATCAAAAGGAGTCAATTTGATTTTATTCACTTGCACTGTGCTAACAGCATGCTCTCGTAACAGGCTCAGATTCATGGACGTTCTTATTATTTCTGGGTGTTAAGACAGTCTGTATATCCGCCTAATATAATATACTGCTTAATAGCACTACTTTTATGCCTTTAATCTTTTTTATCATCGAACCTTGAATATCTAGTGTCTAAATCTCAGGTCGTATTCCGACAAAGCGTTGGAATGATTTTGCTATTAGCCTGATCTTTAAATTTTCCCAGCACATTTTTGTTCTGAGTGGAGTGGAATTTATGTTTGACAGGGTAATCAGCTATATCCAGATGCTTAATAAAACGTTCAGGCTTTCAGCTCCATGATATGGCAACAACACGTCGTAATGACAGTGGCACATTACTGTCTTGGAGATGTCCAACACACTCATTCCAATGTAGACAGGCTTGTTGAATACAATCTGTCGAGTGGGTATATGAACAACAGGTAGTTTAGGAGCATATATTTCCTATTCATAAACGTAGGCTTGGCGATCAACATTTCCAGTGTCTTCTGGCTGCCGGGTGGCACAATGGATTGGTTTCCAGCTCTAGTATTGAGGGTCCGGATTCCATTTCCGTCTCAGCCCTGTCTATAGCTTCATCTCTGACGTGCTCATGTGAAGTATCCCAAGGCCCAACGTGGTTCGGAATCCACGATAATAACTAAAGTCCTCTCATTCTTCCGCCATCATCAGCTGACCATCGGAGGCAACGGATTCCACCCACAGGGTGCCTGCTGCTTAGAAATTTGTCGAGCCATCACCTGATGGAATGCGATATCTCCTGAAGGCTATATGAGCAGTGTTATAAACGACAGCGTCTACATTTTTTTATTGTAAAAGCCATTTCAGAAACATTTTCTATATATTTTATGGTGCGGCGTCCGTTCCATCTTCTGTTTTGAGCCCATGGCAAGCAAATATTGACATGTTTTATAGATCGTTGGCTGATGTCAGAGGCTATTGCACATTCAAAAGTAGAAATACCGCTATGACTTTACACATATTAAACCTTATGTAGGTGTAAACTGTGAATAATATGAAGCGAAGAAATAGCAATCCATATGAACGATCCCTATAATTGTTATGGAACGGTATTGGGTTAAAAAGTTGAATGATTGTTATACGTACAGTTCTTTATTTCATTTCCTTTCATGGGTAGGGCATTATAATTTGACTACTGAACTGCGGTGTGTTGAGCGCTTGATAGAGAATTTAAGCTAAACATTACCACTCCTGCTACCCCTTCCTAGTTATCTCGCCCCGCGTTCTGGGAGCCATTTGTCGCAGTTCTCAATGGTTAGTGTTATCTTATTTGTTGAGCGTCTCTTGTTTTATTATTTTGAATTTGGGGTTCTTTGTCCTCCAGTTAGCTATTATAACTCAGTCGAACACGTGTCTCTAAGCAGGGTGTGTAAACGGAAAGGAGTTGTTACTAAAAGATAACATTGATGAAAAAATATTGTTTCTACACCTTTATTGCCGTCACACTTAATTAATATTTCACATATTTAATCTTAATACACGCCTGACTGAAACTGTGATATTTCCGATTGTAACTACAGTCGTATTTGTTGCCGCGCAACAATTATTTCGCGTACTTTACATTTTTTGTAACTAACTTTGCGACGTGCACCTCGTGAGAGATTCTTCCGAAATGTGCGACGTGTACCTCGTAAGAGACTCTTCCGAACTGTGCTAAACTTGCTTATTGCTCGAGAATATATGCTCCTTCACCTCGAATTGCCTAAACATTGTAATAGAGCTGCTATTGGTTACCAAATCGCGCCCACGTTAGCGTCTGCTTTGGTCAGCCAATCACTACTACTAACATATATACTCTAGGGAAGATATTCCCTCCATTTCTAAAAAGGGCACGCTACCCTGACGTCATTTGTTTGTCTCTTCTTAGTAATAAACAACTCAACCCCTCGGTTTATTGTCACCCACTTCTATTGTCAGTTTCAGTGAGGCCGTGTAAACGTATTTCCTAACAATATTTATGGCTAACAAACATCTAAAGTCCTGTACATACAATAATATTAATTTACACTACAATCACTCTGGCATTAACAGCATCTTATGATATAAAATATTGTCTCAACTTTCATTTTTAAGATATCATTTTTTTCACACGCAAACACTTTATATTTAAAAACGTATTTTTCGGAGAGGTAACAAGTAGCCTGCTGGCGAAATCTACCTAAGAGCATATAGATACACACGTACGCTTCCTTCAAGCACCGAAACCTGTACGAAAACCTACGAACACCTCCGGACACATAGATACACGCACATACTTCCTCCAAGCACACGGACCTGCGCTAAGACCTACGAACATCTCCGAACACATACATACACCCATGCAATACTTTACTTACTCTAAGCACCGCAACCTTTACGAAGACCTACAAACACCTACAACATTTCGCATTGCAGCCTTAAAATATGTACGACATAAGTACGCAATTTTTGTATTTACCCTAAACTTTCATGTTTAATATTTAATTTTTCTCACACTCACACACTTTATGTTTAAAAAATATATTTTTTCGGAGAGGTATCATGTAGCTTTCTGGTTAAAATAACCTCCGATCATATAGATACACACGTACACTTCCTCCAAGCACCCGACCCTGTACAAAGACCTACGAACGTCTCCAAACACATAGATACACACGTACACTTCTCTTAGCACACGAACCAGCGCAGACCTACAAACATATCCGAACACAAACATACCTCCGTACAATAGTACACTTACTCTAAGCACTGGGACGTGTACGAAGACCTACGAAGACCTCCGAACACATAGAATACACGCGTACATCTCCAAGCACACGAACATGCACGAACAGTTACGGACACGCTCGAACACATAGAGGTACATGCTCAACACATTCTAAAACTTTCTTCAAGCGCAATAAGCTTTATGAAGACCTACGAATACGTACAATTACACATAAACACCACTGAACACCTCTCTAAACACGCGAATATGCACGAAGGCCTACGGACACGTCCGAAATTCCGTGGAAAAACGTATTGAAATATAAGAGTTTAGACGCTTAATCATAGTTTTATATTAAAGTTCAATATATAATTGATCTAAAAACGGGTTCGTGTACCCTATAAATAGGGTGACATCAGGCACTGGAGTCCATTCTGCTAATTATTCCTGAGATGTCAACACCGTATTGTCCCGAAAATAATCAGTTTTCTAAAGTGTTATCAATTTGAGAGGGTCTACATTTCCTTGAACAAGGATTGATACGTTATTACATAAAGAGTAAAGCTGAATAACTCTGCATATAAGTATATCATTCGCAGTGCATCAGAATATTCTTGCGGTAAATGTGCGAAGAAATTCCTGCGAGCTTATAATGAGAGAAGACACGAGATGGGGTGCAAGAGAGTCTTGAAGATTAAACATTGTAGCATAATCTTCAATGTCGGTTATGAGAGTCAGCGACACGAAGATATATGCGAAATTCACATACCTGAGAAGAAAACCCACTAAACATCACTTATCTATAATGGAGGACTGTTATATGAAAGAGTATGAAACTTCATTCAATTGACGCTTAAAATCGCATTTTATGCGATGCGAATCATCTAAGGATCTGAGTATGTACCTGCATGAGGCGATACAGCGGATAATCCAGGCTGTACTTACAGAACTTGGTAGTCACCATAGTGTGAAAATTAATCACACTAATTAATTTAAAGCAATCTCTTAATCATGGGTTACGTTTGAGTAAAATCCAAAATAGTGGGCTAGAATTCCAACAGACTCAGTGGTTAAACCCTTAAGTGGAATTAAACAATAGGTTACGATAACAGGCTGCAAATGATTTTGAGAAGGGCTTCTATAAACTCTTTAATAACGCCATGTTTGGAAAAATTATGGAGAATCGTATGGATGTACGACTGGTTATAAACGAGAAGACACTGGAAAAGTTAATCGACAAGCCTACGTTTATCGATAGGACAGTATATGCTGCTACTCTAGCTGTGTTCATAAGCCCACTCGACAGATTGTATTCAACAAGCCTGTCTACATTGGAATGAGTGTGTTGGACATCTCCAAGACAGTAATGTGCCACTGTCATTACGACGTGTTGTTGCCATATCATGGAGCTGAAAGCCTGAACGTTTTATTAAGCATCTGGATACAGCTGATTACCCTGTCAAACATAAATTCCACTCCACTCAGAACAAAAATGTGCTGGGAAAATTTAAAGATCAGGCTAATAGCAAAATCATTCCAACGCTTTGTCGGACTACGACCTAAGATTTATACACTAGATATTCAAGGTTCGATGATAAAAAGATTAAATGCATAAAAGTAGTGCTATTGAGCAGTATATTTTATTAGGCGGATATACAGACTGTCTTAACACCCGAGAAATAACGCCCATGAATCTGAGCCTTTTACGAGAGCATGCTGTTAGCACAGTGCAAGTGAATAAAATCAAATTGACTCCTTTTGATGATAAAAGAGTTATTGCCGTGGATGGAATAACTACATATGCATATGGACATTATCGTATTACAAACAGCGCTTTAAAAGTAAGCTGGATCTTAAGATGAAGATTTTCTCCGCGCGTTTACAATCTTAAAAAATGTAAGTTTACCTATGTGTAGTGTATGCATCTAGCAGACTCCTAGTAGAGTCAGAAGAAGAAGATGGACGGGAGGCGTTAACCCTGCCATTAGGAGCAACTCCTAGTGCTAGTCTCAAGTCTAGATAAAGGGAGATACGTCTACCCTTACAGTCATTATCTAATGGAGCAATAATTACCTGATAAAGCTTCTACACTTGGACAAAAAAATGTAACCACATAAAACAACAAAGTCAAATAAACTTTTAATATATCCTCAACCATGCGGATGGGGTAGTCTATACTACTTCTATATAATCTTACTTTTATCCTACACACAGTTTACTGTTTAACATGTAAACGTTTAGAGGATTTAGAAAAAAGTATATAAAAGTGTTGTAACATTAGATAAGAAATGTTTATAAAGAATTGAATTATTCACTATATTACCATATATACCTGTGATACTATGTGAAATACCTGTTAAAGTGACTTAAATACCTGTTATACTACCCGAATTATGCGAAATTACCTTAAATAATTCTGGTACGAATCGTTGCTCGAAATTAGCACCTGTATCTGTGAAACTATGCTATTACCCTAAATACTTACTATATTACCTGAAATGTCTGTGAAATACGAAACTATCCTACACTCAACCCCTGGAATCTATCTTCCTGTGATACTACCTGAATTAGCCTAAATACCTACGATAATATTTGAATTACCTGTGAAATCATACACAACTATGATGCGTTCAGCCCTTTGGGGTACGTGATACCGGGAATCCAAGACGCTAGAGGGCGATATAGCCTTTGTTAGCGGTTTAAATCTATGCAGTCAATGATGTTAGAGGATGTTATACATGGGCGAACATTACACATACATCAACACTAACCTCCATAGCCTCTCTCCTCGTTTTCCCTATCTTCCGCATATGAACGTATACTATACTCCTTGACGTCTGTCTAGCCTAGCGTCTCTCGTCGTATTCCCTATCTTTCCCAGATAAACGCATACTCTACTCCTCAACCGCTGTCTATTCTAGCAATTCTCCTCGTATTCCCTACCTCTCAAATATGAAGCATATTCCCCTTCTCTCCCATAAACCATACTCCACTCCTCAGCCTTTGTTTAGCCTAACACCTCTCTGCGTATTCCCTATTTCTCTCATATAAAGTGTATTCCCCCTCCTTCAGCCTCTGTCTAGCCTATCAACTCTCACCGTTTTCCCTATCTTTCCTATGTATATACTCCTCAATCTATGTCTATCTTGGCACTTCTCCTAGTATTCCCTATCTCTCTCATATAAAGCGCATTCCCCTCCTTCAATCTCTGTCTAGCCTAGCATCAACTCTTGCATTCCCTATATTTCCCATATAAACGCATTTTACTCCATGAAGGCTCTCTCAACCTTGCATTTTCCATAATTTTGTCCATGTTGTCCCATATAAACGCAGAAAATGAGCCAGCTTTTCCTATAATATGGTACTTAGCGTGTGAGTTTCATTAAATTTTTACAGCAGATTGTTAGCTAATATCTTATTAATGACAAAGAGCTTTCAGAGTGGTGTGACTGATCAACACGGTTTCAGAACGCGCTCCGATGCACTTTAGTCTAGACATCATGAAAAGTTGTCAAGTGTGATTTTCTTGAGGTTAGATTTGCGATATCAACTAAAAATCTGGGTGTATACGAACTAATCTTCCACCGTTCGAAACGGAGTTAATTACAGAACTAATTTATTTTATCACCTGTTGACTTTTGTTTTAAACCTAGCTAATTATGTTTTGGGGTGTCATTTTCGGCAAAATATTAGTTCCGGAAATAGATAAACAAATAATAGTGTATAGCAAAATTCTTGCCCCTTGCACCTCATTACAGTTTCATTCCCATTCTCCGCATTCATCTTTCGCTATCCTTTAACACCATACGTCATATTTTCATGTTGATATTTACAGCTTACCTATGTATTATTGAAGCGTCTTGAGTGTGACCTGAAGTGTTACAAGGATCATCGGTGATCGGTCCCCTGACAATCTCGGCCGTTTCGCTACGTGCTTACATTCATTTTACTTTCTCTACTACGTATAGTATGTAGGGAAGTATTGCATTCCACCCAAAAATTCTATATCGATATTTACGTAAATACATGTTTTGAGGTTCCTGAATTCAAAAGAAGCATTTGTAGAAAATGGTCCATGTGTATGTGTCTGCGTGTGTGTCTATATACTTGTGAATAGCATAACTCAAAATCGAAAAGTCGGATAATTACCAAACTTGTTGTTTAGTTTCGGTGTATTTCAAAGATGCGATACGCAGAGTTTCAAGAAAATCCCCCAACCCAGACTACCCTTTACATGGAACATTTTTCGAAACTTCGGAGTTTCTCAAAAATGGCTCAAACGATTTTAATTAAAATATCGTATGTTTAAGATATTTTCATGGCAAATGAAATATATATCAATAAGTTTCTGGGAATGTCCCCAAAAGTCGTCTTTGTTCTAAATGACGTTTATGTAACTGGTAAACAGTAAGAGATAGACAACATTTTACTACACAAAAATCTAGATCTCGTTAAAACACACAATTTATTTTATTTACTTTTTTTTGTCGAGTGAACCATTTCCGAGATATTCCTTGTTATTTCGTTGAATTTTCGAATACTTATACTTCTTCTCAAATGAGAATTTGTTATTCTTTTTATTTCGTGGACATGTAAAGAAATTAGAATACTCCACATAGCAACCAGCTCTTAAAATATTGGACCATCGCTTAAAGCCTACCATTTTCCCCTTACACCTACAAGAAAATTACCAATAATATGATGTAAATAAATAAGTAAATAAACATGAAGTAAATGGTAAATAAGTGTATGTAAAGATACTTTGTACAAGAGAAGGAAAAGTCACGTGAGTGTAACACATCAGATTTTTATGGTTCAAATTTATCCATGAAATCATTTTTGTGCAAGTTTCATAGTTTTTAAGGAAGTTTTATAGAGTAAATTTATCATATTATATGCTTGTTCAGTGAGAAAATATTAATTTAAACGCATATAATAATTCTAAAAGATATTGAAGGTGTGCACGTATTTTAAAAACGAAAGAATATCGACAGTGATATTGTTGATTTCATGCTGGCCATTTTAAGTAAAACACAATAATTGTGATTCGTGTTGAGTTTGTTTCATTGACGACATTTCACATAATGAAGGTAATGTTTTACATTGTTTTATAAAGCATAACATTCTAAAAAAGCAGGTTATGTTGGATTTGTGAGCACGAGTAGTAATTATCTCTCGGTGCAGTAATAAAACCTTAACAAGTTAAAGTGGAATGTGGTTGGAACAAATCTGCAAACACTGACACGCACAGTGAAGAAGCAAAGCTGATCCTAACATAACGTTGGTTAGTCTATGTCAGCTTAACGGAGAATATATTGGACTACACTACAGAGAAATAAACCTCAAATCCATTACCTTGCAATCATCGTTTGTTTTCCCATGTATGCTTACGACGAGATTGCCATGATGCATGCGCCTTGTAATACTACTGTTTTAAAACATTTATTGAGGTCAAATAAAGCTTTTGCTACAAAAAATACACCCCAAAATGGCTTTGTGGGAATATTTATCACATATTAAAGGAGAATTTGAAACTAATCGGTCACTGGGTGCTAAAATGAATAATTACAAACTGGTTAGTAAGTATATATATATATATATATATATATATATATATATTATACACTTATTGAAATTAAACGAAAAGGATGCGACTATATCTGGGGAGAAAATCTGCGGGGAATTTAATTTTACACGTTTCTCCCAGATGCAGTGGAGAACTACGGTAATTTAATGCTAACAGTAAACGCAGCCCCAAAAACCCCACGTAAGAGGAGCATTTAGAAACGTGTTAAACGTGGTGGTGGGCACCACATTGAAACTAAAGTGGACGAAATTATCACAAATTGAAGATTAAACCCCCCCCCCCCAAAATATGTACCTTCTGTTCACTTATTGAAGTAATTTCTACAGAAAACCTCCGGATAAATGCCGGTAGCGTAAAATTTCAGAGCAATTCACACTTAAACATAGGAGAAATAGCATGCTTCTGTTGGTAGCATTCTCTCTCTTATGGCTTCGAAAGCCTGGTCAGGAGCGCTTTTGACAGTCTGGATCGCTTTAAACATTCCTCCTTTTGCACGTTTTCAAAACCATTATGACGCATGGCCCTTCCTCCGCTAGGAAAGCCATTCAAAAACTCCAAATACAGCAACTCCACGTCAACAGCTTAGCATTGGGCAGCCACGTTCCTCCTTCTAAAACTTGTTAAACACCTTAACACAAGGGTGCAGCAATGTTTAACTTAACACGAAATTAAAAACAGTGTTACAGATGGCATTCTTCGATGAAAGGGAATTTAACATCGGTTAATGAAACTGGCTCTTGCTGCAGTCAGCCACTGACTGGCAAAGCAGTGTCTCGATTTAAGGGGCATTCACAAAGAAACATTAACATTAACACGAGGACATAAATGTATAACATGAACACAGGATTCGCCTTGCCATTCACCATGCAAACAGAACGTTAGCATTCAACAAGATAATTGAAGTGTAAAAGCAATTAAAAATAGAGGCTTTGACGATTTACGACGATGCAGCAGTGCATTTGATGTTACTACAAACTGCATTAATTGTGTTTGTTTTATATTATACGTTTCCATACATTAAATAGGAGGGCTGATCAAAAGACTGAGACTGATTTTTTTTCACAGATGTTTATTACTCCAATTCAATGTTTACATGATCTTTTTCAAAGTAGTCCCCTCCTATTTCAATGCACTTTTTATAGCGTCTCTGCCAGTCCTTGAACACGTGCTGCAGACCATTCTTTGTCAGGTCCTTAAGAATCGCCTCACTTTTCTTGAGCACTGCTTCAGAGTTCTCAAATCGAATACCCCTAAGCTTTGCCTTTAGTGATGGGAATACAAAAAAGTCACAGGGTGCAAGATCGGTGCTACAAGGTGGATGTGGTACACAGGTAATGTTGAATCGAGCCAGAAACTGCATGACTTGATTTGCGACGTGAGGCCGTGCATTGTCATGATGAAGTCGCCACCCAGTCCGAGAAAGCTCTGGTCGTTTCTTTGCAATGTGCTTCCTCGGTGTAGCCAATACTGACGTGTAGTATGCTGCTGTAAAAGTAGTGTGAGGGGGAACTGCATGCTGGTAAATCATTCCATCACAGTCAAAAAAATTGATCACCATCATTTTCCCTGCAGATGGAACAACTTTTGCCGTTTTTGGTGTTGGAGAACCTGGCGATTTCTACACTGTACTGGCTTGTTTTCCTTCAGGATCATAATGATGCAGCCATGACTCATCACCGGTGATAATCGATTTAAAAAATGCATCACCTCCATTGTCTGGTATGCGAAATGCATGTAGGGTCTACAAAATAGAGCATTACTACCAACCTACCAATACGAGAGTGCTGCCGCCTACCAACACTATACATAAAAACCCGCTCTTTTCAAATATTTATGTTACAGATACGAAACTATCACAAAAGCTACAGGAAAAAATCAGTCTCAGTCTTTGTTGATCAGCCCTCGTAAAATGGAATGTTAACCTATAAGGTTTCACATAACATCGAAACACACACAGTATATTAAAACTTATCGCAATCTCTCTCCAAATATTTTCATTTTGTAAGTTATCTTTGTAAATTTATGCGTTTTGTCATAAAGAGCAATGATTTTCAAGTAAAATAATTAACCTCTGTTTTTGAGCAGTGCAATAGTGTTTTTTCTCTCGAATTCCATTAATGCAAACATGAAAGCTTGGAGATTACAAACTTTGGCATTAGCATCTGGCGAAAGTGCTCATGTGCGTGTTAACGAAAATCAATTCGAAGAGCTCCATTTATGAATGTGGCCAAAAGATTTAGTGTTCGTGTTGCATTTGCATTAACTTTTCTATGTGAATGGAACCTTGAAAGCCCTGTCCGATCGGATAAACCATACCATGCATCCCGGAGCATCCCGACAAGACGCAACAGAGGTATCCATGGTATTCCTGTTAGTCTTTTTATGTAAGATTAGATTTAATAAAGAAGTATAGGATTATCATATATTTGTAATGTTATTTGATGAAATAACATACATATTCTTAGACCAAAACGCTTCTAAGTATAATGTCTATTGTATATGGAAAACTAATCATGCAATGTGCAGCCCAGAGTGTGTATAAGAGAAATAGCTCGCGCATTAGTTCATGAATAATGACCTTGATCCAGAGAACAGTTAGCGAGTCGGGATCTATTCTTCTCTCCCCTATATTCAGCAAACTTATGGCTTACCAGTGTGCAATACGCAGTCTGAATCGTCTGCCTCTGAATACGATTCAGTGTGAAAGTATTGTCGTGCGGATGTTCTTGTGCTTTTGCAATATGCAGACTTAACTTTGTGATAATATCTCATTTAATTTCAAAGTTAAAAGGAAAAGCATCTCATGGTCAAACTCGTGAGATAATTGGTAATGCTTTATAGATACATGGAGGTAGAGGCTGGCTTAACGATCAGTACCATACTCTCTCTACAGTTATTCAAATAAATCAAAAAATTGCAGGAAAGCTTTGCTGCAGCCACTAGTTTCTCACCTAGTTTTGTTCGCAGAATTTTGCAAGAAAAGCAAAAATACGAAGAGGAAAAAGCACGGACTCCTAGAAAAAGGCATAACATCCCGACAAGAGTAACAGAAATTGACGAAAGATGAGAAAAAGTAGTCTGATTATTTGAAAGATTTATACAGGGTGGACCATTTAAGTAGGGACTGTACAATATCTCCCAAACTAAGAATTTTAGAAAGAAATGTCTTGGGTAAACGTTTCTTGATATTATGGTGAGAAACAAATACCATTAGTGTTTTATTTGGAGGACGTTGTGATGGTCATTTTAGGGTAAATGTGAATTGAACCTAATTTCAGGTTCCCATTTAAAAAAACTAAATTGACTCTAAAATCACTATCATAATGTCATCCAAACAAAACACGACTAATGCCATTTACTTACACCCGTAACATCAAACAACTTTTATTAAAAACATTTCCTTATGAAACGCTTAGTTTTGGAGATATTGTACAGTCTCAACTTAAATGGTTCCATCCTGTATAATTGAAGACAATGGGATGGAAAGCAATGACGAGGATGACATTGATAGTGATACTACAGAAGACGAAGAAAACAGGCATTGAATAATTAAATTGTGATAAAACACTAAACTATTTTTTTATTCAATACGAAGAGTGTACAATTAAAATCGTTACTGGAAATATGGCATTTAATTTGGTAGTGACTGTACAAGTTCTCATGTGAAATAAAGATTCCAGTGATACGGGTGACTTCATCACAATGACATATCGCTGCTACTGAAAGCATGTAAGTGACTCGCATCCAAGCTTGCATTTAAATCCTTCAATGTTAAGAACGACTGCACGGGCCACACAATTTATTAAGCAAATAATACTTCTATAAGTCTTTGTATTTTTTTACTTTTTCAAAAAACTGAAAATGCCCTGCAACAAGCAATATATCGTTTAAACAAATTGTGTGAGAAGTATAATTTCAAAGTATCGTAAAAGAAAACTAAGGTTATAATATTCCATGGAAAATTTTCCTGTTGGTACCTTCCGAGATTATAATGAATGATTATATAATAGAACAAATATTTCATTTTCAGTATTTAGGCTAAGATATAAGCTAAAAGAGAAAATGACATAAATAATAAATTAGTACATTTAAAATATTGTGTAGCACAATACAAATAACTCCAAAAAACAAAATAAGGCATGAGAAAAAATCAAAATTCTATAAGCCAATGGCCATGCCAGTTTTAACCTATGAAGTGAATCGTGGACAATAATAAAAAAAAATCTGATGTGTTACACCTTCATGAATTCCTCTATTCTTGTACAAACTATTTTTACAAAAGCTTATTCTCCATCTAGCCCATGTTAATCGATATAAAAGTTTGCAGCAACTAGCGTATTGCTAATTTTCTTGTAGTGCATGAGGAATATGGTAGGCTTTAAACGATAGTCAAATCTTTTAAGACCTGGTTGCTATGTGGAGCATTTCATTCTCTTTGCATGTCCAGGACATAAAAAAACGAATAACGAATTCCCATTTGAGAAAAAGTACAAGTATTGAAAAATTCAAACAAATAACAAGGAATATCTCGGAAATTGTTCACTGGACAAAAAATTTTATGACATAAATTGTGTGTGTTTAATGAGATCTACATTTTTTGTGCTGTAAAAGTTTGTTTTTCTCTTACGGTTTACCAGTTATACAAAATTCATTCAGAATGAATAGGACTATGGGAACATTCCCAGAAAATTCAAGATATACCTACATTTCACTTGTATCTTAAACAAATGATGTTTTAATGAAAATCGTAAGAGCCATTTTTGAGAAAACCAAAATTTTCGAAAAATGTTCCATGTAAAGCGTAGTCAGGGATGGGGGGTTTCTTAAAAATCTTCATGTCTCATAGTTGAAAGATACTGAACTCAATACCAAGTTTGGTATTTATCAGACTTTTAATTTTTGAGTTATGCTGCTCACAGACACACAGACACACATCCGCACAGATACACACACAAACGGACATTTTTCTAAAAATGCCTTTTTTGGGATTCAGGAGGCCTCAAAACATGCATTTTCGATTATATTGATATCGAATTTTTGGGTGGAATGCAATACTTCCCCTACTTATTATACATAGTAGAGAAAGTAAAAAGGATCAACAAAATATACATACTCAGATATTAACTTTTTAAGAAAAGTAAAAGGTTTTACAATACTTGATCAAGTACGAAAAGAAAAAATAAGAGCAGAATTAATTAAAACTATTTTCCGTTAATGAACGTATACAGTATGATAAACAACAATGGATACAACATATTAAGTGAATGGGAAATGAAAAAATATAAAACAAATAGTAGATTACAATCTAGAAGGAAGACGAGAAAGAAAGAGATGGAAGGGAAAAGATGGCTGAAGCGAAGACAAATAGGCTGCAAGCCTAATCTTTGATAGTGAAGAAGAAGAAGAAGAAGAATACTTCTACAAGTTAAAATGAAAGTTAAAAGTCAAACAAAGCTTTCTGAGACATTTTAAGGAAAATATCTATTCGCACACTAAACAAAATAACTAGTAACTACGAACGTACAGCACTGAAGGTTTAATTGTATAGGATTAATTGTAGGAGGTTTAATGATATCAAGTATTTGACGATTCTATATAACTTTTATTTTAATAATTGCTCATGGTATATGTTCCTCTGGTTTATTTTGTTTAGCTAATCTTAGTTATGAACGTTTAGAAAGACGAAGATTATTAGTTAATAAAAGTTTATTAAATGTAATACCCAGAATAACATTATGAGTGCTTCGCTTGTACTTGAAACTCCATTAGAGGAAGGTTACTGCAGTTAAAAGCAGTGCATAAAAGAGTTAATGGTCAGCAAGAAAATATTCCTGCACTCGTCTGCATGCAACGAACGTAACAAAATAACTTGTGTAAGTATGCATGTTTTCATCCTATTCTCAAATTATGCAAAATTATAGTCTAGTGAAGTTCTTAGGAGCACAAACGTGTATGACTAAACATTCTGCTTAAGCCATTGTCCCAATTCTGGAAGAGACCAATAGTCACTTGTTTCCTGAAGCAGTTAGTATTATGCCCATACTTTGATTAAAACTAGAACGTTACGTACCAGCATTGAAAGAGGAATCATCTGTATTTGAGCAATTAAACCTAGAGACTCAATGCTTATTTATCTGATTACTCCATATACGAATCAGTTTTTTCCCCTAACTAAACATTATAGATTTACTACTGCTTACTTTTAGTAGGTGGGAGAATTATTCTACTGCACCTAAATTCTACATCGCAATTGCCTGGAAGATAAACGTTTGAGTGTCTTTAAATCCCTCCCCAAAATATGATTATAAGTTATCCGGCAAGCGAGCGCATCTCTATATGTGTTTGTGTATTTCTATTTGTGTGATGGTGTAGTCTTTTTCCAAACGTTCTAGTTTTTTATTCAGGTAAGCTCAAAACGCATATTTCCGGTGAAATCTCGATATTTTGATGTTTTGGTGGAATACAAAACAACCTCTATTTACTATAAATAAGTAGCAGAGAAACATAAAATGAAATCCTTTATTATAGTTTGATACAATACTATAATTTCATTTATACTAATTATATACTTTGGGAAAACATAGGAGTTAAATAAGAACGTTTCTAAATTAGAAAAAAGAAAATACAGTAGATTTGGTTAAAATACACAATGCGTGGGAAATGTATTTTTTCATGGCATTAACCTTATCTGAGTCATTAGGTATTCTTTGAATGTCACAGTATTTTACCAATTACTGTAAAATTTACGCTTTCAAGCGACATTCTTTAGTTTCTTCTGAGTTCATGCAAAGCATAAACAAAACAGCTTTAGTGAGCCTTAGGTATGTGCATGGTAAACATGTTAGTCAACATGACTGGTAAAACATTTGGAGAAAAAGACATTATTCGTAATGAATTTTTTTGCCAGTAATAAGATTTTAAGCAACATATTTACCTCAGTATAAAGCTTATGAAAAACACGCCAATGAGAAATATATTTAATGACTTATGATCATCATTTTTATTGATCCTATGAGCGCCGACGCTGTGCCGAAATATCGTCCCGCAGGAGCTCCTTTACATGCTAGTATATCTACTGATGGAGCTGTCGCTTTTAAGTACACTTAAAAACCATCGGCCGGGTTCGGGTTTGAACCGGTGCCCTTGTGAAGGCCAGCGCTTAACCAACTGAGCCAACTAGACCGACATGACTTATGTGAAATCCATATCTACCCTAGTAGTGTAAATCTGGTTTGGCGGTGAAGAAGAAGAAAATGGAAATGTAGGGATGACAGGAAAATTTGAGGATCAAATGATCACCGTAGCATTCGCCCAGCGACCGAGGAAAACGCGAAAACAACCTCGTTCAAGTTGATCAACCCCGAAGGTTTGAACCCGGGACTCATGAAGAGTTCAAATTTCTAAAATTAGAAATTGGAATTTAAAATTTACGTATTATACAGATATAATCACTTAATAATACATGAAGACAAGTACTCCAAAAAGGCAACAAAATCTTAATCATTATATAATTATATAGGGGTCATTCACAAAGGATAATAAGCATTATTATATCGACGAAACGCATAAGCATAAAATTAGCGCAATATGTTGCCATTCACAACGGCAAATGGAAACATTAACAGCAGCCAATCGCAAGAGAGCGTAAAACAGCTGACCAATATGTCCGTCACGACAAAAGAGGTTATGCGCAGGTATAAAAATGGCCAAGAGCTAAGCTACCTGGTTAAAGTAAAAAAACTATTCACCCACACAATTTGTTTTGCCTGCAATTTTTATAGATATCCCAATTCCTAATGATTTCTTAGCTGTGATCCTACACAGAAAGGCAGTTAACGTGTCAGTACATGACGACGGAAAATCTGATGTGAGATGGCAGAATGTCACGTGATGAAAATCTCTCTCTCATTGGTTAGCTTCTTATATATAGACTTGAAACATTGGACTTTGCAAGCTTCTAAGTTTACCTTAATTCATGCTTATTTTTAGGTTTACTTGATTCCATGCGAACGTTTCCATTACAACACATATCACCTAGCTTTTAAATTTATACTTACGCCACAAAAAATAATTTAAAAGAAATCGTGTGTTTTATCCAGGTGTACGTTTTCTGTGTATTGAGACTTTGTCTATTTCTTACAGTTTACCATTTATTAAAAAGTAATACAGATTGAAGAGGATTTCCAAGCTTTTTGCAGAAAATTCAAGATGTATATTTTATTTGTTGTGCAAATATATTAAACATAAGCTATTTTAATAAAACTATTAGTGCCATTTTTAGAACATCCAAAATAACTAAACATTTTCCAAGTAAAGAATGCGAGTAGTTTGGGGCGAAGGAATTTTCCTGAAAATCTTCTTGAGAAGTCTCAAATGCCATGTTTGCTATTTTAATGAACTTTTTGTTTTGACTTACGCTGTTTACAGACAGACAGAGAGACACAGACACAGGATTCAGGGATACTCAAAATGTCTCAAACTTAAATGCCAAGTTTGGTGTTGACCTGACTTTTCATTTTTGAGTTATGTTGTTCCTACACAGACACATGCATAGAGATATACTGACCTTTCTCTATAATGCTTTTTTATATTCAGAGGCCTTAAAACGTGTAATTCCTGATTAATCTCGGCATCGACTTTTTGCATGAAATACAATATTTCCTCTATTTACAATACTTCAGCGGTTAGAAGGCAAAATAGAAACTAAAATTTGGAGGCTTCTGAAAGAATTAAAAGTTTTACTTCACTCCACCACAAAACGTTAATTTCGCTAATCTTTTAGTTTGTCATAACATCCGTCGTTTTAGAGTATGATTTTAAAGATGATAAGCTCGCATCCTTCATTGAAATACAGTACTTTTATTATATTTCCTTCAATATAACTACAATGAATTCAAATAATATTCGGATACAATTTCATTTGGAACCTAATTTAGAAAATAGTCCGTTACAGGTCTCTGATTCTCTCTCCCCCTCTCTCTCTGTCTGATAATTTAAATAGTATTTGTACCATTAAGCATTATAAAATGTTGCAATATCAACGTTTAAGACTGCATAAGGATTACTTTTCCGAATCCAAGGATTTGTAACTCTTTTAACTACCATTACCTATTTAACTGCATCATAAAATTAATGCCATGCATTAAAATCTTTGAGCAAGAAAGTATAAGTTTCGAGCTTCATTTAAAAAATCATGATGTACTACATTCATATTCTACACACAATATATATTTTTATATAGCTTCTACAAAGGTCTTTTACAAAACCTTATTATTTAGCTGGTTCAAGTTAATGGAGACAAACCTTTGCAGAAAAGGTTTCTTTACACATTTGATTATAGTTACAATGGCAATAGAGGAAGCCGAATCGTATATTATTAGATATTTAAACGCGTTTCGGTATATGCTGAATATGAAATTCCATACTCTTTGCATGACATTGCAAGAAACAACCGGTTAACGAGAGCACGTTAAAATATATAGGTAAGTATTGAAAAATTCAAATAATAACGGATATCTCAGAAACGGCTGATCCAGAAAAAATTATTTAAGTTAAATTGTAAGTTTTAAGGAACTGTACGTTTTGGTCTGTCCCTTTTACATTTTACATTTCTCATTTACATTTGCCAGTTATACAAAATTATACAAAATTCCTTCCAAATGGATCATACTTCTTAGGTTATCCCAGGAAATTCAATATATATGTTTTATTTTCATGTAAATATTCTAAATATACTTTATTTCAATCCAAATCGTTAGATTGTCGATTTAAAGGGTAGTTTGAGGTGTCGCATTTTTAGAAGACACTCAACTACAGCAAGTTTGATATTTATGTAGCTTTCGTTTTTTAATTATTCTATTCACAGACACATACACACATATATATACTGACTTATACACATAGAGCGTTTACTAAAAGTACTTTTTTATTCCGGAGCCTTATAACATGTATTTCCAGTGATATCTCGGTATCAAATTTTTGAGTGTAATAAAATCTCTACCTACTAGTACTTCGTACAGAAAGTAACATTTAAGATGATATTTTAATACAAAGTTAAGCTTTTAGCAATCAACATGCAATCTTAGTATTTACCTAATGGTTAATAGTTAATAACTAATTTTTTCTGTGTTACAGATAACAGAATATGGATCCATATCCCTATTTGGGAAGAAGCACTCTTTTGGTTGCTCTACTTTTCTGCTCCATATCCCTTATCATGCAGGTACTGGTTCCATTTTATTTCTTTAAAGTTTATACCTGTGTTTAAACAGTTTGTCCACTGAAGAGGTACCTTGCATTCTAAAGGTTAAATGGAGCGATGAGAGAATATCCAAGAAACAATTAGTTAAACGGACTGCTTTTGTGATCTGATGATTAGCATACTAGCTTTCAAATCCGGAGGTCCCGGGTTTGATTTCCGGCTGGAAGACGGGAATTTTTCATTAGCCAGGATTCTCCCTAGAAGCTGAGTATGAGTGAGAGTGTATGCATATGTGAAATTAATGTTTAAATTGAAAACCTAAAATAAACAAATCCAAAGATTAACAGGATAGTCAAATAGTGAACATCATTGCCAATGAACAATTGTGCCAAAAGTAAAGCCTCCGAAATAATCGCAGAGTTAAAGGCCACATATAAATGGAACACAAAAAATTCTAATATGATACACTCATGTGACATTCTCTACCCTCTATCGTTTATTAGAGTGTATACAAACTACTCTTACGAATGCTTATTTTTCTATCTACTACGTTTTAATCCACATGTACCCTTGCAGAAATAGCTACATCACATATTTCGTTATAGATGCAAAGAGAACAGCGATAGTCAAGTGTTTAAGAACTGAACGCTATTGTCATACTTAAACTGTTTACATGCAATCGTAAGAAACGAATGTTGAATGTTGATAGGGCTTTAGGAGAATGATCAAGTAATGAACAATTCGAACCATTAATGACCATTAACTCATAAATGGCCTATGCCACAAAACTTCCGCGAAACAAGTTGCGTGTTTTAAAGAGATCCTCATTTGTTTGTGTAGTACATTTTCTTCTATCGCTTACGTTTACCAGTTATACAACATTGTGCAAAATTCTTCCTAATGAAGAGTACCTCGCAGGATATTCCCAGAAAATTCAAGATACACATTTTATTCGTCATGTAAATATATTTAACATGTGGTATTTTAATAAAAATCGTTAACATTTTTTACAATATCAAATTTTTCATGTAAAGAGTAGTTGCAGTTGGGGGAATTTTCTTGCAAATCTTCATGTTACATCCTGGGAAAATACTGAACTTAAATCCCTAGTTTGGTACTTGTTTGACTTTTTGTTTTTGAGTTTTACGGTTCACAGACACACAAACACACACATACACACAGCCATTCTTCTAAAAATGCTTTATTTGGATCAGGGAGCTTAGAAACTTGTGTTTCTGGTGAACTCTCGGTATAAATTTTTATGTACGTGGTAGACAAACTAAATTAATTAAACAGCATCCATTTATCACCAAAGCATTTTTTCCTTTAAATGCGTGTTTTTACTTTCTCTTACGTGTATCTAATTGGAGGATGAAGTATTACAACCGGAAATACACGCTGTGAGGTTACCTGAATGAAAAATAAAATATCTTAAGTAAAGGTCGCTTGTGTATGCGAGACAGAGAGAGAGAGAGAGAGAGAGAGAGAGAGAGAGAGAGAGAGAGAGAGAGTCTGAGAACACCATAAATCAAATTCAGATAAACACAGACTAGGTACTTAATTTCAGCGTCTTCCAAGGATGCAGCAGGATGATTTTAAATAAAACCCCCTGCCTAAACTACCCCTTGGATAGAAAAAATTCCTATTTATAACTGTTTAAATATGACGCTAATGATTTTAATAAATTATCATATGCTTAAGATGTTTGAGAGTAAAATAGTACGCGTATATTCAATTTTCTGGGAATAGCTTGTCTTCTTCATTCTCATTGACTTTAGTAGCACTGGTAAACTGTAAGAAATGGACAAAATCATCTTACACAAGACACGTGGAGGACACAGTTTATGTCATTATGAGGTTAACCATATCCGAGACATTCTTTGTTATTGGTTTGAGCTTTCAAATACTTTCATCTTTTACTTTCTCTGCTATTTACCTAGATAAAGTAGATGAAGCGTTGCTTACAAAAAATTCGCTACCGAGATTTCAGCAGAAATATAGGATTTGAGGCTCTCCGGACCCTAAAAAGACTTTTTAAATAAATGTCCGTATGTAAATGTGTGTAGCTCTCTGTCTGTCTTATTCATTTTATGTTGAAGCACAACCCAAAAGCGAAAAGTAATTTGTATACCAAACTCAATATTTGAGTTCAGTGACTTTAATGGATGCGACACGAGGATTTTCAGGAAAATCCCCCACGTCAAAGTACCCTTTATATGGACAATTTTTCGTTCTATTGAATTTTCTCAAAACTTGTTTTAGCGCTTTTGATTAAAATAAATATTTAAGATATTTGTATACAAGTAAAATGCTTATCGTGACTTTTCTGCGAATAGCCTATGAAGTCCTCTTCATTCTAGATGAAGTGTGTTTTAGTTTTAAACGTTAAGAGATAGACGAAGAAATACTGCACAAAAAATGTTGATGAATTTAAAGCACACAATTTCTTTCAAATAAAAATGTTTGTGACGTTAATACATTTCCGAGATATTGGTTATTAGTGGTTAGAATTTCATATCGTTATACTTCTTACTTCCCCTGCTAATTACTTATGTAAGTAGAGGAAGTATTATTTTCCACCGAAAAACTTGGAACTTTCACCAAAGCTACACTTTTTGAGGTTCCCGAACCCTTAAAAATGGCAGTTTTAGAGAAAATGGTATATGTGTGAATAATTGTCTCTGTCTGTATGTGGACACAATAACCCAAAAAACGACAAGTTGCCTATTTACTAGTTTGGCATTTTTCTAGCGCCTTTCATGGATGCGACAAGAAGATATTAAAAAAACCACCCTATGTATGGGCATTTTTTCTTTATTTTTATTTTTTAAACGGCTATAATTACTTTTATTAAAAGGCACACATTTAAGATATTTGTATTATAACAAAGTGTATATCCTGAAAGGCATATCTTCCGGGTAGCCTGTGAAGTACTCTTCATCCTGAATGAATCATGTAAAACTTGTAAACCGTAAGTGATGGACGTAACTTTACTGCAAAAATAAAATGTACTTCTTGTTAAATTCACGTATAATTCACATTCTGGAGGTCTCCGATTCGATTACCGGTGCCCATCCACTCACCCATGGGTTTCTTTCGGGAGTTTTCCCGGGTCGTCAGTGGTTTCTTTGAGCCCCCCAATTTCCTGACTCTCCATTTCGATCCATTTATCATTTCATTCATCCTTCACCCCGTTAGGTCTGTTTGAGGGTTGGAAGTGTCGTCGATGGAGTTTTGGTGCGGCATGTCAGGGAAACGGATGCTCTCCCTGGAACTTTCCCCGTCCCTCGACTTTCGGCTAGTTGCCGGAGTATAGGAACCGCCCTTTCGGAGCAGGGTGTTGGCCCCTCTGTGAGGGTTGGGAGTCTCCCGTCTGCCTGTCCGAATGACGGGGCTTCTAAAACTGGAAACTATAGGGACCCTGTCATAGCTGCACCGTCACTCCGGTTTCCGGTCGCCTGGTGTCACCTCTCACCTCCAACTTCCTCCCGGGGTGCCACTTGAAGGGCATATGTACAATTTCTTCACTGGATCACTGCTGAGTCCTCTCTGATAACACAAAAAACTCTCGTTGAAGCACACAATTTATATCAAATAAAAATGTTTACGGCGTTAACCAATTTCGATATATTCCTCTGTATTGGTATGAATTCGCAAATACTTATATATTTTTCAAGGGGTTAGTCACTACTCAGGCGGCGCCGTGCCCGAGTGGTTTGACTCACATGTGGGATTTGTGGCAGACAAAACGGCATCTGGGTGGGTTTTCTCCGGGTTCTTCGGTTCCCCCGCCATTCATCATTCCAGTGGTGCTCCCTCTTCACCTTTCATTCATCTCTCGCATCTCATTCTTCTTTGCTCTCATCCCCCACCGTGGTTGTCACTCTCTGATCCACAGACCCTCAGCTTCCCGACAGGCATCTGACCAAAGGCATTGACTTGTAAGCCCTGGGGAGTCCTACGAAGGGGAGGGTAATCGGTGATTGCTTTGCTTTAAGTCGCTACCCGTGTTATCTCGCGGTCATGCATACAACATGGAATTTAAAGCCATCCATCTTTTAAAAATCCAACTATCGCTTTAGCCTAGTTATTACTCTTCTTATTCCTACAGCGAAATGTCTAAGTGTGGGCTTGAGGTTTATCACGAGTAACATAACATGCAGCAGACCAAAAAATAAACTTTTGTATGAATGATTTGTAAAAGAGTGAAACGAGAAAGTCCTGTGAATGTAACGCATCACATTTTTAAAAATAAAGGTCCGTACATGTTTGTGCGCGAGCAGTATGTCACAAAAATGAAGTATATGAATACCATACTTCGAAATATAGGTTTGAGGCTTTGTTGTAAACAGCATAACTCAAAATAAAAAGTCGGTTATACACCAACTTTAATATTTAATTTCAGTGTCTTCTAAAGATGGGACAAGAACATTTTCAAGGAAAATCCCAAACTATCATATATATATATATATATATATATATATATATATGAAACAATTTTCGATATTGTTGTTTTTAAAAGTATACCTATAAAAAGAAAAATAGTATATAGAGACGATCATGTGAATTTAACACAGCAGTATTTTTTAATTAAACTATGATGAAAACTGGGCACCAAATTATTGAAAAACACACCGCTTTGTTGTTCCAGGGTATGGGTTATGCAGTGCCTGATCTCCTGAACCAGGAAAGGTGAGGTAATAACTAATCCAGATTGTCATTCATTCAACAAAAGGAATCCTGCCATACGGAATTATGATTGTGTTTGAAGGAAGAATTGTATTTAATAGAAACAGCGATTTAGCGTAGGGCGATCATAGTGTGAAAAGCTATTATTTGCATACTGAGAGTGTCATTACCAGACGTAGGAATTCTGAAACAGTTGGTTTCAAGCATTCTACAATCAAATCATATAACAATAAAAAGAATGTAAAAATAGCGGCAAAGGGTCACTGACAGACAAATAAACAAGATCTGGTGAGTGTTGTCTGCAAACGCCAAAACTCTATACGAAAGATGGGGGTGGTTTGTAAACTACTACGTCCCTACCTCAAGTCCAGTGACAGTTCAGTTTTATTTCCTTTTGTCCTGGCTATAATACTCAGAAATCCGTATGCCTGTGGAAAGGGATACATCTGAAATGTTAACTTCAACTGCATTTCCTGTGTAACATTTTTCGTTTATCCAGAATCGCTGTTAAATTTGCTGAAATAGGTATGTATAGCGGATCTTACAAACCCGGTAAAGCAGTAACAGTTTTAGCAACCTTAAAAACCGAGTATTGTGTTCTTACTACCGATAATCCCTACGTCATCTTCCTGTAATGTGATTGATTTTGCTTTACTGCAAATTTATCTTAGACACACGAACATACATTGAATAAATAATATTATATTACCTAAAACAAATCTGTATAAGAATAAATCAGTTTACGTACAATACAAATTATTTTCAATATAGCTAGCGGCCATTTAATTACACTGGGGATACTGCTTTAATAAAGGAGTTCTTTATTTTATATTTTCTGCAAAACGTTACAAAAGTGCATCGAATAGTACCCCTGGTGCAATTAGTAATCCAATAGCGTCAATTGAAGCAAGATAATATTTATTGCAGAAGTAAGGTACCGTTGGCTCGTATATGGTCCACTTTTCTTTATGAACTTCAGCCGGCTGATCTTCGCCTGTTTCCCATCTGATGGTGGGATCTATGATGGTTCCCGAACATGAGCCAGGTTGAATGGCTATGATGACTCTTCTGTTTGACCCAGTTTCTACAATATCATGAACTTCCTCATAAACCTGGTACTTTTGCAGTTTGAGGGCTTCGGCAGTCATTGACATCTTGACATCTTGCATTTTTAAGCATCTTCCATGTGGATAGGATCCAAGGACAAGTTTCCAGTAGTGTAGCCAGAAAATGATTATGTATAGGGGTACGGTTTTTAAATAATTTGTATCATTTCAAATGACAATAATGAATTAATCTTGAGCTTAAATGTTTAAATAAATCGATTTCATATTCACAAATTAAGGTGTAGCAATTGGGATTAAAGTTAGAATAGGATTTTTGTTTATTCTAAACAGAAAATGTATTGTGACACGATCTTGTTATTTCACTACAAAACACAGTTTCTAGTTATGTTCTAAATTGGGACATATTGCATTCGGTTAAAAGCCACTCAAATTTACCATAGGAACGAATATCTTAACATGACTGTAACCACGCTATCTAAAGTACGGTTTCTCTTGCTGTCATTTTTTATTATAACACTTCCCTCAATTAAGGGCTGCCATATAGACAAAGTATACCTATACAATTAGCAAATTTAAATTTAAATTAAAAAAATAATGACGATTTATAGCTAACATATCAAAATAATGAAAATAAACTTAGAGCGAAAATATAAATGAATCTAAATCGGGACAGAAAATTAGTATAAAATAATGCTATTATGCAGCTAATATATATATATATACATACATATATATAATTTCAATGATTTGTGAAGTGTGTATCGATAATATATTGAATACAAATGATTTCTGAGGATGAGAATTCATCCTCTAATAGCCATGATTGCTATTCGATAAAGAAGCTTTTATCTAGGCCATAAACTACCCAAAACTGTGTATATTTTTGGATATTGTCCCTCTAGCTTCTATCATCAATCCTGTGACTGAGATTTTATTTAAATTATATTTATCCTTGCAATAGGAGATAGTGGATTCAAAAATGGCCTTTTTTCTGCGTCTACTTCTTCAGGCTGTTGACAGTGGGATTCAAAGCGCACAGTAGGATCAATGATTAACCCGTTTCTGTCAGATGATGTCTTGTAGGCGATGATGTCGATGCGCCTGCTGCTACCACTGTTGGAATATCCATATGCCTCCTCGTGGACCTGAAAACCTTTTTCCTTCATACCTGCTGCAATCACACTTCTTATTTTGTGATGTCTGCTGTTTCGCAGCACTTCTTCGTATGGGCAAGCACCCAGAACGTGTGCAAGGGTTTCGTGCTCTCTGCCACAACGGCGACAGAGGGTAGTGTTCTGTGACCTCCCTGTTAAGGAGCGTACAGCAATAACTCCAGCACTCATTTTGATGGCATCTCTCCATTCAGAGCAAGAAAGTCCGTAATGATCTCGGATCTATTTATTAGCAGGTTTATAATCACTGAACATTTTAACTCCTCTTCCTTTGGGCGGTAATTAGCTCCAAAGTTGAAATTCTTTTTCTCTCAGATATTGTCTTACAATCCTTGCAAGTGGGAGAAAACTTACAGGATCTCTGATGTCGTTTTGAGTGATGTTGAGGAGTCGTAAACAGTTTTAAGTTTCTTCATCAAAGTCTTTTACAGTGTTAACAAGTGGGTCGTTGAAGCATTTTAGAACTTTGCAAATGTTAATATGTTGGAGCAGAACTTCCCATGAGATGCAGAATAGACGAAGGCCTTTAAATTTTCTTTCAGTGTATATCATATGGTCTGGAACGTCGTTGGTAACTATAGAATGTTTTTTAAAGTGCATTTTAAGATTTTGTCAACATAGGTTAAAACTTTTTGTGGAATTTTCTCCATTGGAATAACTTGAAACGGAAAAATGAATGTCGTTGAGATGGATGAGTATAGAATAATAAATTTCTGGTCTGCTTGTAAAAGGGGTAACTTGTCTAAAGTTTGATGACTATCGAAAATTATTTCATCTTTTAAGTTGATGCCTAGGTAACGTATTTTCTCATCAGGGTGTTGAGAGTGAATTTCATTATCTTCAGAAATAATCATATTATTAGGAGAATATTTACCATTTCTAATGGATAAACAAACAGATTTCGATGTATTGATGTTGAGGCGGTTTCTTGAAAATGTTGCATTGCTAATTTAGTTAATTCCTTTGTTTCTTCCAAATTTTTCCCAAGGATCACAGTATCATCTGCGAAACTCATAATTTTTAAATTCTGACAATTTAAGTGATATTATCTAAATGTAGCACTGCTAGTGTTACGATTAGGAAGTATCTCGTCCACGCCAACCTAGAAAGGTACTATTATTTTAAGTAAGCGATTATTGTTATTAATTTTTAGATTTTCTTTAGGAGGGGAAGTGCCAATCCCCAAAACCCCTTCCTGGCTACCCCTCGGAATGTTTATATCTCACTAATACAGCGGCGGCAGTGACTGCTGTCCTGGAAAGTGCCTGATATTGCTCTGGACAAACGTTTTCTGTCATTATCAGCGCTTCCTTCCATTCAACACTACTTAGTCCCTCTGGTCTGTGGATCAAATTACTTCTCCTTAGTAGTCTTCTTAAGCTGCGAACAGTGCTACTTTACTGGATCCAAATTGCCACGGTATCCACTTTTTCTTCATGTGAAAGACGACGCGGTATTTCAATAAAGATCATCTTGTTTATGTTCACGAGGGATATTTACACATAAACTATGACTAAATCCACGGAACTTATTAACTAACAGAAAATAAAATACGTTTGGTTAATATTAGGTATATTTGCAAATTATACTATGGTGAATACAGTACAATGGGTAGTAAAATGAAGCAAAACAATTAGGAATCCCAAGTAAATCGTCTGTACCATGCATGTGCATGAAAATAAAAAAATTAACTGCGGTCGTGGAAGAATTCAGATGTGGCAAAAAAAAGAGGAAATATCGCGATGTATTATAAAAGCATGGTTATAAAATGACTATGTCACAACTGTAAGGTAACAAAATTGTCTTAACTCAAAATATAATTTCCTTACAGTCAACTAAATGCAAAGCTTGTGCATTGCTCATGTTTATGTTCTTCTGGTTTATTTTGTTGAGCTGTAATTCAGTTGAGGAAGTCGTTAGCTGAAGTCCTTTTAATTACAATACGTATAAATCTATGATTTGAACCGCAGATTTCTGAACATTGTCCATAAAATACAGGTGATTTATGAATAACTGACACATTCATTTCTTTAATTGTTTCAAAACGAGATACTAATACCTGAAATGCAAAGAAATTTTGGGAGATTATTTACCTCTATATCAAATGTCGAAAATGTCCTCCATCCTGCATAAAGCACAACTCAACACGTCATTCCACTGGCCACTCGTTGGATGACCATATTGTCAATAGCTTGAATCTCCTGTGTAATGCTGTGCTTCAGATCGTCCAATGTCTGGGGCATAAACCCTGTCTTTTAAGTAACCCCATAGAAATAAGTCCGGCGATGTCAAATCTGGAGATCTCGGTGGTCACAGGTTCTTCAAAATTATCCGGTCGTCAAAGAAACTTGCAATTAGTGCCATGGATTCATTTGATGTATGACAGGTTGCACCGTCCTGCTGAAAATATCCTTGACTCAGCTCTACATCGTCTAGTTGCTCAGCAAACTCCATGAAAATCCATCGGTACTCTGCAGTGTTCACATTGTTTTAAAAAAAATTGATCCCACTATTCTGTGTGCGGATATTGTGCACCAAACTCCGATTTTAACTGGGTGCATAGGTGCTTCGTGAATAACATTGGATTTTCGCTGGCCCAACAGCGTGAGTTATTTGAGTTCACATAGCCGGATAAATGAAACCTTGCTTCACTGTGAACAATATGATGGATAATATGGCAGGATTTGGCACAATGAACGCCTGAAACCATGGACAATAATTCAGTCGCCTATCCTTATCTGGACAACCGTAATCCTATACAGCTTTAGACCTGCATTTTTCACAGCTCTCTGACAAATTGAGTAGCTGTGCCCTTTCTCCTGCGACAAACGGTTTCATGATTTTTTTGGGTGACTGATCCCGTTGTGCTCTTACGCCAACAACAACCGTGGGAAGCCTAGATGAACGAGTTTTTCCTTTTTCACTCACCAGAGATCCAGTTATTTCCAATTTGTTTACCAGTTCCAGTATTGTGTTTCCTTGGGGATGATTCGGAACACCAAATTCTCTCTAGTATGCCCTTTGAGTAGCTGTAATTGAATTTGTAATCCAGTATTGCTTTACAAGGAAGAATCGTTCATTTAATGTGTACTCCATTTTCACGTTGACTAGAACAAAATCTCAAAAACAGTTACCAATAATAAAACTAACAATTACGAATAAAGCATGAAAATATGCGCGTCTAGTGACAGGCAAATCGAAACTCCAGAACATTGTGCTTAATTTGGTGCTAAAACTGGGGCATTGAGTGAACTTTGAACAGAATAATTAAGGAAAGAAATGTATCAGTTCTTCATAAATCACCCAAACGTTAAATCAAAGCGTTACTTGATTTATATTTTGTTATTATCAAAAAGGGTTTTGATTTTTAATTTTATGTTTACTTTATGAATCTTTGATTTATATCTTATTTTTCTTAAACTATTAAGGTGATCTGGTAGGTATTACCTTTTAAACAAAGGTCTTTTACAGTTCTACCTCAACAGATGTTATCGCTCCAGCTAATTTTCTGTCCTTGTTCAGATCATTTGTACTTTTTCTACCACGTACCTAGTAGATGGAGAAGTATTGCATTCCACCCTAAACTTTGATACAGAAATTTTACAGGAAATGCATGTTTAGAGATCCCCTGAATAAAAACAACATTTTTAGAAAAAGTTCTGTATGTGTGTGCCTGTGAAAAACATAATTAAAAACGAAAGGTCAGATCAACATTAAATTTGGCATTTAAGTTCAGTATATTACAAAGATGTAACACGAAGACGTTAAAGAAAATCCTCCTATTCCAAACTACCCTTTAAATGGAGCACTCTTCGAAATTTTTGATTCTCTAAAATCATGGCTCAAACGATTGTGATTAACACACCACATATTAAAAACATTTACATGCAGAAGATATGTATATCTTGAATTTTCATTTGGAAGGAATTTTGTATAATCTTGTATCACTATTAAACGTTAAGCGATAAACGAAAACGTACTATACAAAACTTTATATGTCTTTTAAAACACAATTTACATCCAATAACTTTTTTGTGGCATCAACCAATTCCGAGGTATCCGTTATTAATGTTTCCAATTGTTCAATAATTAGCCATTAGGACTTTAAGGGACTATAAGTTCCTATGAACATTCAATTGTTTCCCGGGATTCCATTGAAACAGTATAGAATTTTAAGGCCAGTGCTAAAGTATTTGTCTATCGCTGTGCTGTTTATATCTATAACGAAATGTAAAATGTAGTTATTTCTGAAAAAAAGTTTATTTTGATTAAAATGAGGTAGATATAAAAATAGGTTTTAGTAGGACCAGTTTGTGTACCCACTAATAAAGGATAGAGGGTAGAGATAGCCATGTGAATGTATCACATCAGATTTTTTTATTCTTAAAATCATGAAAACAGTCTTTTGGCTTGGATAAATAGGACGTTTATGCTAGTTTTCGTAGTTTTACTTTTACGGCTAGAAATATATAGCCCCATTTTTAGATTTTAAATTTGCGGCCATCATAGATCACCGAAATCACTATGGAAATAACTTCGAGTTTATAAACCTGTAATACATGGCAAAAGGAATCCATTGTTTACGATTTCCTAAATATTTAGAATTATTGTTTTAAAGCTTAGATTTTATGTCTTCCCATATATTATAACTAATTTTCTTTTGTTTCTGCAGAAATAGGTGCCCCCAGAAGGACATGTTCGGAAAAACGGCCCTGGTTTCCTGTGAGCCTCCTCTTAATGAGGACCACAACGATATTACTGGTTAAAAAAGGGTTATATAGATTCATATCCATTTACTTTGTAATGTAATAAAACTGTGAATTTGAGTGTTCATGTTTATATTCTTATGGTGGAAAAATAACCTGTCTAAAATATTCCATACTAGGATGTTTCAATATTTTTTTTAATGTTTCATTTATATGCCACCTTTAACATCTAAGGTCACATCAGCAGCTTTTTACCTTTAGAACACTTGCTCATCGGTAATGATATTTCTCTCTTTCAGTGATGTTAATCTTTGGGTTGGTACGAGGGCTGTCCCAGAAGTACCCGACGTAACAAAGAAAACACAAAAATTTTGGGAAAAAACATCTTTATTTCTCTACGTAGTGTCCTTTCAGCTCGATACAGTTTTCCCAGCGATGTTCAATAGCTTCAATACACTGATTATACTGAGAACCATTGAGTTCTGCAAAATACCATCAACTGCAGACTCCAGCTCTTCACTATTGGCAAAACTTTTAGCACCAAGGTATTTCAACTTTGAAAATAGAAAATAATCAGAGGGAGCTAAATCTGGCGAATAGGGTGCATAAGGAAGCAGTTGGAACTTTAACGCATTGATTTTGGCATGGCGATAATGGATGTGTGAACTGGTGAATAGTCTTGATGAAACAAAAGCTTCTTTTCCATTAAATGCGGCCATTTTTGCTTTATTTCATCCTTCAAATGCTGCAATAACTTTGCATAATACTTGCTATTGATTGATTTTCCTTTTTGAAGATGATCAATGAAAATTATTCCACACACATTCCACAAAACTGACGCCATGCCCTTGCCTGCAAATAGAACTGTCTCACCTTTTTTGGAGCCAACACTTTCATTCCACTGTTTTGACTGTTCCTTCGTCTCGGGTGTGAAGTGATGGGCCCATATTTCATCCATAGTTATGCATCGACACAAGAACTCGGCTTTATTGCAGCAAAATATCGCCTAACACTCGACTGAAACAATACTGCTTTTGTTCCATTGTGAGTAAACGCGGCACCCAACTTGCGCATAGCTTTCTCATGTCTAAATTTCAGTTAGTATGCGTTGTATAACAGTTTTTGAAATGCCTACGATGTCTAATAGCTCGCGCACTCAGTCGACGGTCATCCAATATCATTTTGTGGACTTTCTCACAATTTCTACCGTGGTCACCTCATTTGGCCGACCACTGCTATGTATTTTTTTTAGTTTCCTTGTTTTACCCAGTTTTTACTGTGTTCTTACTGTTTTCGTTACCGCTTATAATCAAAATTACACAACACACAGAAACACACAAACACCCATGCCCATGGCGGGACTCGAACCCGCGACCCTCAGCTTGGCGGAGCGCCGGAGCTATACGTTCCAGCGACCACAGCTACGAGGGCAGGCATGTTCGTCTTGGCAACTCGTACGCCCTCACTTAAACTCTGCCACCCAATATTTTACTGTTGCAAACGAAAGAGGCAGAATCCCCCAGAGTAGAATCTAGCTCAGCTTTAATGTTGGTTCGACTAAGACCTTTCAAATTAAAGTATTGTATCACATAACGATGACCAGTTTTATCCATGTTTACAAATTTGCTGAGAGCGTTCACTATTGATGGCTGCCAAACAATTACTAAACAACGTAGCGTCATCAAACTTCATACTTAAACTTATAAGGATGGTGCTTTCTAAAACAGTCATTTGTTTGAAACAACAAGCACTATACATACATCAGGTCGGGTACTTCTGGGACTGTCCACGTATTACATTTTCTTATTACATTAAATTCACACACACATTCAAACTCTCATTCCTAATTCTATATTCTAGGGAGAAAGGGGAATAATCCTGGTTAAAGAAACATTTCTGACGTCTACCTGGGAATCCAACCCCGGGTCTCCGGATTTAAATATTTTGTTTCAATATTGATACTGACATATCTAAAAAAGATCATATATTGTAGCCTGAATTATCTTTATCTTAATCTCCTCATAAAACTCCTGAGTCAGATTAAGGCAATTTTATTCAATTAAGGTGAAAGTTTAAAACTAAGATGAAAAATTCTAAATTTTATGTCCTTTATTTTACATTAGTGTACCTGTTTTCGCTCATTTAAATGTTGCTAAATGTCACTTTGACGCACTTTTATTAGGTTATGCAGACAGCCGTTTCACTGAAATTATTTTTAATCTCAGAAGTAAACATATTCCCCTTCTTTTACTAATATGACAAGTGCGGTGTTCCAAAAGAAAACTATATTTATTCACATTTGCCACTTTTCAATTTACACATGAATGCAAAAGTGATATCAAAGATCACGGCCTTTTATAGTTACTCTGAATGAAATTAGCAATTTCAATGTCGGTTTTGAAGCTTTATGTTCCAAACTGTGTGTAATCTTTGGTGCTTTTCTATTTTTACTTTCTCTATTTTCTCCACCACTTACCTAGGTAGTTTATTACCTACAGTAAATAGAGTAATGTGTTTCATGTGAATGTGTTACATTCCATTAAAAAAATCGATATAGAGTTTTCACAGTCAAAATTTGTTTTGAGGCCCCTTGACGTGAAAAAGAAGCTTATTTTAAAAAAATGTGTGTATGTGTGTTTATGTGTGCGCGCGCGCACGCGACTATCCATACGGTAGCCTATATCCCTCTTATACCTACAACGAAATGTTTATGAAAACAATTTTTTAAACATTTATCTCGAATAACTTGTAGTGGATACAAAAATAAGCTTTTGGAAGATAACTTTTGTAAAGTACTGTATAAAACTAAACGATAGTGGGTAGAGAAGTCATATGCCTGTAGCAAATAACTTTCCTTTCTCTAACACGTACCTGCAGATAGGAAAGTATTGAATGTCACTCAAGCATTCGATATCGCGATTTAACCAGAAATGCTTGGTTTTAGGTCCCTGAAACCAAAATAAGAATTTTTTACTTTCTCTCTGGATGGATGGATGCATGGACGGACGGATGCATGGATGGGGTATCTTTATTGGTTTCAAATTATTGAAGTTATTACACAAGTATTTAGTGCATAGGTCATTGACCGTGCATGCATATTTAAGATACATGTATAGTGACAAAATAAACAACATGAAAAAGAAAGCAAAATAAAAAGAACAGGAAAAAGGAAATTATAGATCAATTACCTTTGTCTAACTCAACAAATTTGACCTAGCTTCGCGCACTTTAGCCAAGAAATTGCCCTTGTTTTACCAGTTCCTCTCGTCAGCCAGTAGCTCCCAACATGACAATCTCTTTCTTGAGGGACTTAAGAATTTTTCTTTGTTTCTCCACTATCTACTTACAATAAATAAAATAAGTATTGCATTCCAACTAAAAAATTTATAAGTATCGAGATTTTACCGTAAAATACATATTTTGAGACCGCTTGAATAGAAAAAAAACATTTTTAGAAAAAATCTATGTGTGCCTATGGGCATAATGGGCATAATTCTAAAAATGAGAAGTTTTTAAATACCAAACGTCAAAAGATGCGACACGGTTATCAACAAAATCAGCCCACTCCAAGCTATCCTTTACGTGACAAAATTTTTATCATTTTTTTATTTTCTCAAAAATGACCCTAAGATTTTGATTGAAATACTATATTGTGACCCGAGCGCAGCGCTCCTGCGGCCTTCCGATGCTGTAGAATTTAAATAATATGAGAATATTGACACTTCTTGGAAGCGTATGTTTCCGTGGCAATGTCCCTCCGCTGTTGCTCTAGCCAATACGTTTCCACCATCCTCCTTTCCCTGGACCTGAACTTTGAGGGGTAAAACGTTGCCATGTTGGCGTGGTTTACTACTGCTCACTAGCCTTACGTCCCAGAGAACTGTTTGCTATTCGGCGTGCTACTAAACAGTTGACTCATGCTCTATTACAGCGACAACACAGCTCTCCCACTTCTCCGCTTAGAGTGAAATGCCAGGAGTCTCTGGTTGTTTAAATGGCACTGCAGTGCCTCCCGGCCCATACTTGGGCGCGGCCTGTGACGGAAACATAGAATATGTACCACACAAGCGATATACACCCTTTCTTGCATCCACCGCACTTAACATATAAAGCAAGTTCTCCTTGTGGCCAGTAAATGATAGCTGTTGCTTAAACTATGTATTCTTGAGAACAGACGCAATTTTTTAAAACTGGCCCGCTTTATCCTCTGGTCCACTTTAGACTCGTAGCATATCCTAATACACGTACTGCACCCAACTGTGACATCAAAATGGCAATAGATTAATTAAGTTCTTTACGATATGAACCAATTCAAATTGTCTCTCTTGCTAAATTACTGTTGTTATTGTTCCTTCTTCATTTGAAACCTAATCCTAACAAGGAAGGGACCTGCTACATAACAAGATTGTATTATGCTCTTATGAAAATAGAACCTCTTTAACCGAAACATTGCATACAGCACAATAATTATTGTCAAGAGTATGGATGAATACAGCAAAACACTATCACCATAAATAATCTCGACGTGTAAAATTCAATGATTGTTCTTTAATAACATCTGCATACACAAAGTCTACACAGACACCACCTACATGTGTGAAGTTCAAGTGGTAGCACACGCCAAACCATGGAGGTTGCCCAGCTCGCTTGAAGCTAAAAAGGATTACAAAGCCACACTAAACCAACAAAAGAAACACAACGCTGTTAGCAGGAACGCGCCCCTTCAGGTCATTAGCAACAATGCAGGAAACAACACCGCCAGAAGCAACGCAACTTATATTGCAAACAATACTTCTGGCACAAAACATAAGCTGAAGTCGTTCTTAAACAAGTCAATGGCAATAAATCAAAAACTCCCTAAAAGCAAAATAGATACACTACTAATAACTTTTACAAAAGTTAATTCAAACTATTAACACAGATACTGCCTGTGTTATTAAAACGATAATGTCTATTAACGCAAGCAGAAAACATCATATTTTCACTTGAAATTGTAAAGCAATAGGCAATAAATATCACAAATTTCCTTAACCTATATGAAAATGGATATATTACTAGCTACTGGGACAAAATCAGCAACCGGTATGCTCACTTAGGCATAAACTATAAATATTTAATAATTCCTTTTTGTGCAGGTGTATTCAGGCGAAATATCGCTACAACTTCCTTTCCCATTGTTACTGGAGTGAATCAGCTCTGTATATTCTGTAACGAAAACTACATCAACTAAACCCCTTCAAAAAGTGTAAATAAGTTTTAAGTTTAATCAATATTCCAATAAGTGCAAGATTTAGACGAAATAGAGTAGCTCCGCTTCAAAATGCTCATTGTATTTCTCCCAGCGCGAGGCCATAAAACTTGAACTTTTCTTAGTACTTCGAGGGCTGGAACCATGTATAAGGAGAAAGTAGACGCTGTAGGCAAAGGTCTTTTCTTACCGTTTATACTTCGAATGTTCTACCGGAGAGCTAATAAAGAGACGTGGTTGCATGTAAAGAAATCCGGAGGCAGTACTAAGTTGATATAAATGTAAGCGTGGATTTAAAACAGTTTTTCATGATTCTTAATTAAGGTAACACGTACTCCAAGTCAGAAAATGACTCTAAGTTCCTAAATTTGCTAGGTGCCGCGAAAGTATATGAGAATAACGTGATATATATGGAATATTTAGCTAATGTACTAACAGCATTCGTGGAGATAATTTTTATCCAAATTTATAAACGATTGAATGTTTGTCAAGTGACTACTTCAAGTTCGCGCGAATCTAAAGAATGGTGATTAAGCCCCGAGATATTAAATAATTAGCCGGAACAAAGGTTAGTGGACCAAGGGTGGTGGGAAGACAGTGTTAAAGAATCGCACGTGTTAGGGAAAACAAGAAAATCGTGCAGTATTTCTACCATAAAGCCGCACCGGAGTGACAAAAGCGAAAACAGTGTTTCTTTCTCACGATATCCTGGTGTCACCACTCCCGTATCCTACCCTGACATAATCACAGTAGGGAATTTCAGATCGATTAGCCGACAGTTGACCCTGAGATACGACAGCCCTTCCTACTGACATCGGTAACATCGACTCCCCTACGAAGTAGCGGCAAGAACAACAACGACGACGCAAGGTAAGACGATGACAACGGATAACTGCTATAAAGTTCAGCAGTTTTCATTACTTTCTCTACCACGTACATAGTAGGTGAAGAAGGTATTGCATTCCATCCAAAATTTTGATACCGAGATTTCACCGGAAATACATGTTTTGAGGTTCCTTGAAACCAAAAAGGCATGGAAACAGCATTTAATTTTATAACGTCCAATTCTTAAACATTTGACTATCACTATTCCCTTTGTACCTATACGAAATGTGTAATGTATCTATTTCTGCAAAAGTTTATTTGAATTAAAATGAAGTAAATATAAAAATAAGCTTTAGTAGGAGTAGTCTGTGTATCCACTGATAAGCTATAGAGGGTAGAGAAAGACATGTGAATGTAACACATTGGATTTTTTACAAAAATGTCCGCGTTAATGTTAATTTTATATTACAGTAAATGGGCACAGCAAAGTTTCCTTAATAAAAATCTTTAATAAGAAAGATATTTGCGGAACATACCAAAAATTACTGAATAGTGACAGCTGTTTAAATAACTGACAAAGTGTCTATTGAAAAACTCAAACCAGCAACAGCGATTGCAGGAATGACAATTAGATTTCGAATAGAATACTTCCTCCTAGATTCCTTCGGTACGCGGCAGAGAAAGTAATAAAGTACAGTGAGTAGAGAGAGTGATGTGGATATAACCCGTCAGATTTTTATCTAGCAGGTACCCAGTAGGTAGATATGGAGAATTCAACGAACATGCGCGTTTTGAGAACCCTGAACCTACAAAAGAAACATTTAAAAAATTGTGTGGTTGTGTGTCCATGTGTTTCCGCGAACACCATAACTAAAAAAGGAAATGTATAAATGCCACACTTGAAACCTACACTCAGTACATTCCAAAGATACGGCACAAACATATTCGTCGTCCTCCGTGATGTAGTGGTTACCATGTCTAGTTTCCGAGGTCGCGGGTTCAAACTCGGCGGAGAGCGATCGGTCTTTTCGGCGTAAAAATCCTTAGCATGGTTTCCTTCGGAAGGCAAGTAAAGCCGGTGGTCCCGTGTCGTAGATTTACGGCACATAAAAGAACCTCAAGCCAAATAAAGAGGCCCCTGAACAAAATTACCGGTCTTTCACGCCCAATATACAATGGGACGCCAAGGATCTCAGCAGTTAAAGAGCGTCCATAAATAAAACTCAATTTATTTACGCAGATATTCAAGAACCCCCATCCCGAATCACCCATTACATAGAAAATAGTCATTATGTTTTATTTCTTCAGAATGACTGTAATGAGTTTTATTATACGTTATAAATATGTATATGAAAAATAAAGATATACTTTGAATATTCTCAGATTGGAGTGCAAAGTTCCTTTCATTCTGAAACTGTTTGTATGATTCTGTATAACTGGTAAATCATGAAATATAGAAAAATCTTAACGTGCAAAAACATGTATATCTCTTTAAAACACAATTTCCTCAAATAACTCTTTTGAGACATAAACCATTTCTGAGATATCCATTGTTATTGGATTGAATCTTAAAATACTTGTAATTTTTAAGCGCGATTAACTGTTATTTGCCGCGATATCATCTAAAGTGTTACATTCACATGACTTTCTACAGATACCAGATCTAATAGGTATCTCTACCTATCAGGTATCCGTAGGAACTGATTTACTAAAAGCATGGTTAATTTCAATTCATTTAGAAGAAAGTGAAATCCAAGATTTCATTGCAATTACCATCCGCTGTCTATCTCAAGATTATTTTACCTTTAACAAGAATTTTTATAAACAGACACATGGTCTTGCTATAGGCAATTCTTTGTCTCCGCTGCTAGCAGATCTGTATATGAGTTCCTTGGAAAAATAACTTACAACTTACGAGATATTTTCATAATTTTCTTGAGATATGTGGATGATGTAATTACTATCATACCTCGGCAATTTTTACTTTCTCTACTACGTATAATAAGTAGGGGAATTATTGTATTCCACCCAAAAATTCGATACCAAGATCTTACCGGAAATATATGTTTTGAGTCCCCCTGACTCCAAAAAAAGCAGTTTTGGAAACATGTCCGTGCGTGTGTGTCTGTCTCTGTGTGTGGGTGCCTATGAACAGCATAACTCAGAAACGAACAGTCGGATAAACACCAAACTTTGTATTTAGGTTCAGTATTTTCTAGAGATGCGACACGAAGGTTTTCAAGGAAATCCCCCCATCCCAGATTACCCTTTACATGGAAAATGTTTAGAACATTTTAATTTTCTCAAAAATGGCTCTAACGATTCTGATTAAAATATCATATGTTTCAGATATTTTCATGACAAATGAAATGTATATTTCGAACTTTCTGGGAATATCTCCAGAAGTATTCTTCATTGTGAACGACTTTTGCATAAACAGTAAACCATAAGAGATAGATAACATTTTACTACCCAAAAAATGTAGATCGCGTTAAAGTACACAATTTGTGTCATACATTTTTTGTTGAGTGAACCATTTTCGAGATATTGCTTGTCATTCCCTTGAATTTTCCAATACTTTTTCTCAAATGGAAATTCGTTATTCATTTTTTTATGTCCTGGACATACAAAGAGAATGGAATGCGCCACATAGCAACCAGCTGTTAAAAGATTTGACTATCGCTTAAATACAGCCATATTCCCCTTGTATCTACAAGAAAATTAGCAATAAAATTAACATCTCGATTAACATGAAGCATATGGAGAATAAGCGTTTGCAAAAATAGTTTGTACAAGAGTAGAGAAAGTCATGTGAGTGTAACACATCAAATTTTTTCATACTGCTCTGAACATTTTGAATATACAAAATAAGAATATTAATTCACTACGGAAATATAAAAAGATCATGATACCTTTTTTGAATTTAATAATAACAAGAAATGAGAATGCTTTAAAATTATTTACAGAAAACCTACACACATGGATAATTACATAAAAATAACAAGTATAATCCTATCTCTCATTAGCACGCTGTGTTTTGTAGTTTGGTTTCAATATACCTCTTCAAAAGGAAGAATTTAAAAGAAAATTACATTGCATTAAGAATGTAGCTATTCAAAATAAATTTAAATTACAACTCATAAATAGTTTAATTAGAAATGTAATAAAAACACACTATGCAGACATCCAGTACTATGTAGAATCCAAACAAAAATATGGTTTATAAAAAAATTACATTATCACCCACCATGTTAAAGCAATTTGAGGTCTTAAAGAGTTATAACATGCAACTTGCACCTCAAAATATTTATAATTTGAGAAACCTATTTAATACACACTTAGATAAAACTGCAGAAAATTTTTAAAAATCCGAAATTTACCAAATTGCATGTTAAGACTGAGAAGGTGCTTACATTGGTAGAACCAAAAGAAATTAAAAACCCGTTTAGGTGAACAGCAAAGAAACGTAAATGAAAATAAATAGATAAGTCTGTTGTTGGTAACTGTTTTTGGACATCAAACCATGAGATAGGCCGTAAAATCAAGCTGTTTAAAGCAATTCAAACTCCATTACAACTGGAAATATGGGAGAAAATATTCATTCATCATAATATTATCAACATTTTAAACTTTGAAATTCACCATCTATGTCAAAGATATCAAATCAGCTCATAGGAGACCGAGAAGAGACAAAGAAGTTCTGCATCTACATCACAGAGAGCAGTTGTTACAGTCCAGCATGAAACAGAAAATAGATCCAGAGTACTAACCGCTTACTACAGAGGACAATATTTTGGTCCTCGGATTCATATAATAGGGACAAGGGAGAGGAAGCTGGCATGCTTGCATGCCACCACGTCCACTAACCTACTAACAGGGGTGCTTAGGCGGAACCCGACCATCTGGCTTGTCATACTAGAAACCCATTTACTAATCCAAGCACCCCTTGCATGCTCTTAGTAACTAACAGCATGTGCATGGGGAGGCGATGTAGCTCCTGTGGATGGTCGCCAACGGGGATGGCGGGTGTGGGGCCGCCCCTTCAAAAGAAAGAACCTAAGAAAAAGAAAAGTTGGAAGCTGATAGCTGAGGATGGTATAGCGGACATCTCGAAAAACGTTAACCACTTAGGACAGCGTGCACCATGTTGGAGTAAATTGCTTCGGAAGCAACGTTTACTAAAGGAGTCCGCACTAAGGAAGTAGGTTACTGCAGGATAAATTTATTCCGGAAGTAACGTTGGAGAGCTAAATTACAATTTACTCTTTTAGTTACGACTACGGAAGTAAGAGCTCATTACTCCCGGAGGAATTGTTTTGCTTGCGCGATTTACTTGACTCGATCATGATAAGGTTATGTGCAATAAGAGAAAGCGGGAGAAACGTCAGCGAAAGAGACATATGTTTGTTGGTAAGATAAAAAAAGGCATTTAAACAACATGAGTATAAAAAGCTGTTATAAAGATGCTGGAAGAGAAATGTTGGAAAGTCGTGACGGACGAGTTTAATGCTTCGAGCGACGGGAAACGTACTGAAGATCAGCTTAAAATCCTGCAAACAATGTTTCTGATCTTCATTTTACATCGCAGATCACTTGCGTGTTGATGGAGAAATACCCTTTGCGATTTCGGAAAAGTTCACCATATTCACGGATGGGCACAAAATACTAACATGCGTGCAGTCAATTCCACCCACAATGTGTGGCAAATCTGTAAAACTGAAGCATTCCTTTTATTTTCTGAACACTCATGCTCTTATCCTTAAAGCACTCTAACAACGCAGTGAAATACACGAAAAGCAGACGCATGGTGAATGTTTATTTAGAAGACCGCCTGTAATGCCGGGTGATGATGAACTTTACTTAACGCGATATGAAGTTAAGAAATCTGTAATGTAAAGTAAAGGTATAATTGGCATGGACTTAACGTAATGGAAATGACTCTTGATTGATAGTTCTTTTATTACTTCGAGCTAGTGCGTCAAACCGATTGATTCTAATTAGCATGTGACATCAAACTTGATGTAACGGGAAGGAAAAGTTCGACATTGCCAAACATTTAAGTTACATCGCATTAAGTCAATTCTAAATATCATTTAATACAGTGTTAAACTGTAACGTTACGTCAAATTCATCGTAATGCCGGCTTAAGTATCTGAAATGTACCAGTACGAAACACTCGAAGAATGCATAACAGTACTTGCGGTTTTGGTTATAGAACTGAATTCCTGTCTGAGTTTTGTTGTGAATGCTCTCCATGCAGGTTAAAAAGGCATGTAAAACACTCTTTCCTAATACCGAAACGTTCGTTGAACACTCTCTCTCTCTCTCTATATATATAAGTATCACATGGTTCTCGGATACCATTACAGCATTCCGTTTTATTCGTCGAGATCATCAACGTTAGCTAAGTAATCGCTGTTTTCTTCACCGAAATCATCATTGCAATCTAAATAATACATGAACATGTCAAAATATCTTCCAAATACGATACAGTATTCTACTTCAATCGACAGGTTAATTACTCCATCCAGGTCGCAACAGTAAATTCTAACCTCTATTTGCGTTCTATTTAATTCTTAGTAACATACTACATGACGGTGCTCTTCGACATTTTCTTCTACGGTAATTTAATCTGGGGGTATCTAAAAGGAGTAAAATGTTTCGGAAGTAGTTTATTCTCGTATGGAAGTTGCCGAGTGTTGACTTGAATAGTAGTATACTACGAAATAGGGCTTATTCTAGGTTGGTGCACGCCGCCCTTAGGATCCATGGATGCGAGTAAACACCAAGAGGTCGACATAGCACATTTCTACAATGAAACTAGCATCACTTTCAATACCGATTCTTTTTACTGCAAAACACTATATAGAACTTAGTTACATCATGAAATCGTATACGGGGAGTTTATGTAAAAGGAGATACAGAAATCCAATGGGGAAGCATGTATGCTGTTCTTTTCTATTTCCATTGCTCCATAGAGTAAGCTAGGCAGTTCATTCATTTTGTAACCCTAGAGTAATTGATCATTGTGGCACTATTTTATATCACAACACGGTGAATGCCACAGTGATTATAGTGTAAATTAACATTATTGTATGACAATGATTTGAGATGTTTATTAATTATAAGCATTGTTAGGAAATAAGTTTACACGGCCTCACTGAAACTGACAATAAGAGCGGGTAACAATGAGCGAGGGGGTGAGTTGTTTATTAATTAGAAAAGGCAAGCAAATGACATCAGAGTAGCACGCGTTTCTTTAGAAATGGAGGGAATTTCTTCCCTAGAGCATATGTGTTCGTAATTTTGATTGGATATAAATATAGACACTAATGTTGGCGCGTTTTATTAACCAATAGCAGCTCGGTTGTAATCTTTAGGCATATTGGGTTGAGGGAGTATAAATTCCGTGCCAGAGACGGGTAACGCGCAGATTGACAGACTAATTCACAAGGTAAACGTCGCTCAGTCCAACAGAAGGATTCGCGGGTAATACGTCGTTCAGTCCAACAGAATCATACAAAGGTTATACGTCGCTCAGTTCATCAGAATCGTTCACGCGTTATACTTCGCGCAATTCTACAGAATCTCTCGCGTCTTAAAGTTTGTTATAAATGTGAAATACGCGAATTAATAACGTGCAGTAAGTAAGTGATTATAGTGATATTAGAAAATATAACAGTTTCAGTCGGGCGTGTATCAAGAGTCAATATGTGAAATTAATTAATTGTGACGGTAATAAAAGTTTAAAAACAAATTCTTTTATAAGTGTTATCTTTCGGTAACAAATCCTTTCCGTTTACACACCCTGTTCAAGAGATATGCTCAACTGAGTAGTAATAATAACTAGCTGGAGGACAAAGAACCCAAAATGCAAAATAATAAAACAATAACAGGCGCTCAACAATAGATAACACGAGATACCGCGACAAATTGGCTCCCATACGTGGTGCAGATAAACATGAAGCATGTTCCAACTACCAACAAATATTCTACTCCACCATTTGATGTGGATTAGTCCTCTAAAAAAATTTATATAACAGAAAATGTAGCTGACGGTAGTAGAAACTGAGCGCGCAAAATTATAAAAGAAATAAATGTTAGTTCCGTTTATTCTAAAGTGCAATTCTTTAGGAACGTTTTTGTGCACGATACTTTGATATCCAAGTGTAACAGTGATTCACATAATGACCTAATTACCCTTGACTTGGAGGCGCGACGGTGCATTTGCGTCTTTTGTTTAAGAATATGACAAAAGTGTTGTTGCAAGATTTGGCGCATATATGTTAAGCGGTGTCTGAATTATACATTTTTCGATGTAAAGGTGACTATTTTATAAAAAAAATCGGATATGTTAAACTCACATGACTTTCTGTACTCTTGCACAAACTATTCTTTAAAACGTTTATTCCCCATATGCTTCATGTTAATCGAGATGTTAATCTTATTGCTAATTTTCTTGTAGATGCAAGGGAAATTGGTAGGCTTTAAGCGATAGTCAAATATTTTAAGAGGTGGTTGCTATGTGGAGTATTCCATTCTCTTTGCATTACCAGGACAAAAAACATGAATAACGAATTTCCATTTGAGAAAAAGTATAAGTGTTGGAAAATTTAAGGGAATAACAAGCAATAGCACGAAAATGACTCAACAAAAGAAATGTGTATGACATACATTGTGTATTTTAACGCGCTCTACATTGTTTGTGTAGTAAAACTTTGTCTATTCTTTATGGTTTACCAGTTATGCAAAAGTCGTTCACAATGAAGAATACCTTTGGATACATTCCCAGAAAATTCAAGACATACATTTTATTTGCCAGGAAAGTATCTTAAATATATGATATTTTAATCAAAATCGTTAGAGCCATTTTTGAGAAAATTAAAATTTTCGAAAAATGTTCCATGTAAAGGGTAATCTGGAATAGGGGGATTTTCTTGAAAACCTTCCTGTCGCATCCCCGGAAGATACTGAACCTAAATACCAAGTTTGGTGTTTATCCGACTGTTCGTTTCTGAGTTATGCTGTTCACAGACAGACACACACACAGACACACGGACATGTTTCCAAAAGTGGTTTATATGCATTCAGGGCACCTCAAAACCTGTATTTCCTGTGAAATCTCGGTATCGCATTTTTGGGTGGAATACAATACTTCCCCTACTTACTATACGTAGTAGAGAAAATAAATATACTTACGCGGATTTTCAGGATGGTTTACATTTGAAAACTATTTAGTAGTATTTCTCTGGATTCTAATATTTTAAGACTTTTTCGTTGCATAAAATGTTAATGTATCTTCCTAGTTATCACAGTATAACAGTCTAAGTACACCTCAGCATTCACCTTCACTTAGAAATATATGCTCTATTATCAGGCTCAGGAATATTAGATAATGTTTGCAAAATTTGAAACTCGTAATATAAGAAAAGTGCTTTAACGATATGTAATTAGTTTTAAGTTTATTTCCTGTGTAATTTGTTTGCTTGCTCAATAAATGACACAAATATTAAATTTTGTGTAAAAATTATGAAAATTTCCTAGTAATGATTGGTTATATATTTCACTGATATCGCTGTATAAAGTGCAATAACTATAATACAAACTTTAAAATTAATAAGAATGTACCACCTCTATCCGAAGCAATGCAACAAACAACCGAAGCCACGTGATTCATAAACAAGATAGTTGACAACAGAATATAAAAAATATATAAAATATACGCTCGGTGTTTGGTACTAGTAGAAATTTTCACCCAACACTGCCTGAATTCTGCGTGACGAATCTCGTACGCAAACCGTGTTATGGAAAACATTGTCATAAATAAACCATGGTGCAAATGTGAGTATTTATTGATTAAAAAGTCTCAGAATACTTTCATTTACTGTGGAACTTAAAACCACTGTCCACTTCATATAATGGCCACTACCCATACGAAGTGCTAGGACCGGAGACAGAGAGGCTGTAATTATAGTACCGAAAATAGGTTTATGTCAAGCTGCACAACTTTAACATACTTAAATTTATTACCGCAACAGCAAAGAAGTTCTCCCTCCCACCTCTTAAGTCATTACAAGGATAAAGCAGTCTTCAATTTGCAGAACATGCAGTGCAATTAAGAACGGAGTATAAAAGACCTAATGGTAAATAAGTAAAACGTTTCTTTCAACCTACTCGGAACATCGTAAATAACAAAAGCACATGAGTGAGTATTATACAAGTATTTTCTGTGTAAAACACCAATATGAAACAACAACATTACTACTCAGGTAACTAATTATTGTTTACACATTTGAGTTAAATATATCTGATTTGTATATAACATATATTTTCTGAAAGGTGTCACAGTGTGTTTATGAGTGTGAAATATTTTTTCATGAGCGGTTTCAACAATTACGTCCACTATAATGTTCAGTGTTTAAATATCGGTTATCTCACTACTATTATACAATAATATTTTGTTTACTAAAGGTACACTACGGTGCAAAATACATGCCGATATAATGAGCTATGTTTTAAGTTGGTAAGAGATTAGTAATACAGCTCCTCCCCATTCATGGCTCCACCCCACCCCTTACCTAGTTCTAGCATTCCAAGTTGATTGAGGACTTTCGCAATGGCGGATGTGCACCAGAATCCAATGCAGTTTTAGATTGGTTGAAAAAACATAATCAATTCAGTTTTATTAATTGTTCTTCCGTAGGCTCGAAAGGTAGAAGCAGAATAGAAAAGTGTGTAAGTCGACATTGGGGTATCTTACCTCTAGAGAAGTTGCGAATACCTTGTGTTTTACCGGGAAAATTGGAGTCACATGAAGAATTTCATGAGTTACTGTCATATAAACATTTTAGGTCAGACGGCGGAACAGCAGTATGTGAAGCTGAAGATGGTGGTTCGAACCCTCACTATGGCTTGAATTCTTTATTCTGGTTCTACATTTCCATAGTTAATTCGGAGTTAGCATTATCTTGAATAAATTTTGTTATCGCAGTTTTGCAAGAAAATGAATAAAAAGAAAGATTGACAACCCTTCTTCCATGTAAAGTAAAAATGCTATGTTCTGCGAGTTTTTAAAATGCTGTTTCGTTTTACAAGGTTAATTTGTATAACTCAGCTCCCTAACATGCTTGTTTATGATTTTTTATAATTCAAAATCAATGTGTCTATACTTCTTGGTTCTTTGCAAACAATTTTACCAGAAAGGAATAATAATAATAATAATAATAATAATAATAATAATAATAATAATAATAATAATAATAACTACTCAATAATAACCTAACCTATTAAATGAGTTATTCATAGTAAAATACTCTTTATCTATTATTTATTAAATTTACTTTTCACATGTCCTTTAATTTTGCTTGGTAATCCATTGTGATATGTTTTTGATGCTTTTAGCGCTAAGCGGACTGCATTATGCATTCATAAGTAAATACACCGCCTGGTGCGTGCCCAGTAATCCCATTCACGGCATTTATTCCACGCTCTATTTTGACGCTGTTCTTGGAGAAACTCCATAGGTCCGCAGCTCCTAAGAGCAATCATTTTCAGTTTGTTCTCCATACCCTTTGTTACTTTCAAATGACATATTAATAAACAGGATATTTATTTCACCCAACCACTCCACATAATGCTTGTTTTACTTCCTTACCCCTCATCCCTGCTTCCTTCGCTCCTGAGCCGTAAATCGCCCCCTGTTCATTGGTTAGGGTTTGAGTGCCAGACTTTTGTTTCAGACCAATAAGAGACAGACAATCTGGTGAGTGTCTATCGAGTGCGTTCTAGCCACTCAGGTAAAATGCTTTCTTTCCCACCCCCCTTTCACCGCTAACTTTATTCAAACCAATAAGAGATTAGCACAACCGTGTAGATGTGTAACACAACTGTTAAGGGGATTCTATCATAATTAAGTGGATTCTACCAACTATAGAAAACCAAAAGCATTTGCACGCTGTCTTTGCAGCGGACTGTACGTTGAAAATAAGGAGGCCCAAGTTCATGATGGCTGTAGCTTGCTTCTGGCAATCTCCCTCCCCCACCTATAAATAGGTTAACTATAATTTCAGAGTCCTGAGTACGTTTCGCTCGCAGGTTTCCAATACAGTGTTCTCGCTCTAGAACTGACCGACTCGTCCCAATTGTAATTTTCGGTGGGTTAATGCAAAGTCCAACTCGTCCCCAAATAATTCCCGGCGCATTAATCCTGTAGCCCAGGTCGTCTTGGGTGTGTAAAAAGAACTAAACCAGGTAAAGACTTTATGCAGACTTGTGACTGCATAGCCATTTTGCAGGTTGGTGTGGTTAAAACTGTTGTTCAAGATGATACTGAACATAAAATATACAAGTCTAAACAATTATATGGAACGATTAAAAGAATATTGAAAAATAAAGTTAGAAAGGAAACATTAATTAAATTTTACAAAAAAAACTGCTTTACCAGTATTAATGAATGGATCGGAAAATTGGACAATGACTACCAACAATAAGGGAATGATTGAAACAGCTGAAAATAAACAAAAATGGTGCCAATATGTATTACGAATGACACCATTAAGACCAGCTAGATGCTTTTGCAAAGATAAACCAAAAGGAGAAAGAAGTATAGGTCGAACGAAAGCTTCGATGGGAAGACGAACTGTGAGTTTGATCGGACCGGTATTGGTCCATGTTGTAGATGATAAAGTGTGGTTAAGATTGTTGTCTTTCATAACTTTTACGGATATAAAGCGGATGTTTAAAGAAATTATTTATCCCAGTGAGGCTCAAACTTTGCCTCTTATAAGCTAATGACCTCATATTGTCGCCTTACGCCACCTCCTTCATTTTGTGTTATGAAGCATTTCCACTTCTCTGACTCACTGACGGCTGGTCGCAAGGCATGTTACAAGGTAACCAAAGATTGAAGTTTGGACAACCAATGACCACATGAATACGTCGTAACTCCGTGAACAATGCCTGAGATAAATCCACCCTCCCCTGTTTCGCTTGAAGTTGGGCGTCATTGATTTATGCCATTAAACTTGATTTAGGATCTGACAAAAAGTCAGGTAGAGGCTTTTTAAAGTGGTTGCGGAAGGATATGGAGAATAGAAAGCATTCACAATGAAGGTTTCCACAAACAATACATCAGAAATGCCATCCCATATTCAGAGATATTCTGAAACGTTTTGGTTAATACAATTGTTAACATTGCTCTTTATCATCAAAAGGCACTAAATGTGCATTTATTTTCAGTCAGTAGTAGTATTAGTAGTAGTAGTAGTAGTAGTAGTGTATTGGTAGCTCTAACAATACGGTCTCGACACTTAGTGTCAACCATAATTTTCTTTCTCTGAAACAGATGTTTTTCCTGATTCTTCAGATTACCAAACAGCGCATAGCAACTATGAAAAATGTTAAAAATTTAAGCAGATGTTACAGGAAAGGTGTGATAGTCGGAGGGAATGAAGAAAATGCAAATAAGTTTCCATCAAATACTTTGAAATGTCGCCAGTTATTGATCGTTTGGCGCGATTGACAGTATATCAAAGACAAAACAATCTTGGACCTCAGACGGAAATAACATAAGACTAAAACACCACATCAGCCTTTCCAAGTTTCATTCGATTATTTATGGTTATTTGACATACCGAGAGAATGAATTTTTGTACTTTGACTCTTTAAAAGGGGGTTCATAGTAGCCAGATGTGTCCTCTTTGAGAGTATAAACTGTAATGTACTTCAGTTTTATACTATATTGTCATTAAAATACTTTTTCATGGAGAAATAGCACAAAGTGTGATTTATTTAGTTCTGTATTTAGACAGATGATTTTAATAATGTCTAGTAAATGTATCCTCTTTGAGAGCAAAAGGTGTAATGTATTTCAGTTTTACATTATGTTGCTATTAAAAATATTTGCTCATGGAAATATTGTACAAAACAGGGATAAAATAGGCTACTTGCAACCTTGGTAAAGTAGTTTATTTTTTTAAATAAATTCGGCACTAGCCGCGAATGTATCAATCAATTGCCCAAACCGGTTTAACTACTTTTAGTTTAAAATTTTTTGAGTTGGAAAATGTAAATTCCCATCACATATATGCGCTAGATGTTATCGCAGGAGCGCTTTCGAGAGATGTTTCTCCCATCTTCAGCTGAGAATCCAACTGACGGATCTCCCTCTCCCCTCTCCCCAAGAAGCTTTTCATTAAACATTATTTCTGCCCTCTGTTGGGAAACCTTGGAACCTAAAGCTGTTGCTGCCCTCTGTGTTGTCTGTTGGTCACTCATCATGCTTCTTTCTTCTCTCTTGTGATGTAATTGGTCTGCATTCTGTTGAAGTCTTGAAAACACTTGATCTTGAATTTGCTGCCATCTGTGGAGAACCTTGGGAACTTCTATTTTTTCTCTTGTTGTTTAAATGGATCAACTGCATTAAGTGGTCTGTCGGTGGTATCTCAAAATTCAAAACATTCTCAATGTTGAAGTGAATGAACATCTTTTCCCATATTTCCAAATGTGAGGTATCTGAATAAATTTGAGTAGTTTTATCTCTTGTCCAATCTCATGGTTGCTATTCCAAAAATGATTAGCTACTGCTGATCTGTCTGTTTGTTTCAATTTTATGTTTCTTTGATGTTCACTTAATCTAATTTTTAAATTTCTTTTAGTTCTTCCTATGTATAAGCCTTGACAATCTTGACATGGTATCCCGTAAATTCCTGATTTTTTTAATTTGTCAGTTGTATTACTTAAAGGTGTATTTAACATATTTTTCAAACTGAAAACATTCTGAGGTGCTAATTGAATTTGGTATTTTTTGAATAACTTTTCAAACGTTTTGAACATGACTGGATGATATGTGAACCTCTTATATATCACATCCTTTTTATTTGGGTTTTGTAAAGTGCTACTACTATGTAAGTTTTGTTTCTTTTTGTATTTAGTAAGTAAGTTATTAATAAGTTGAGGTTTAAAACCATTTTCAATGGCTACATTTTTTATATAATTTAATTCCATATTGTACTCTTCTTTGTCTAAAGGTACCCTCATCAATCTATAAATCAAACTTCTGAACACAGCATGTTGGTGTGACACAGGGTTGTAGAAATTATTTTAATGCAATTATCCACATGCGTTGGTTTCCTATAAATGCCAAATTTAAGACAGTTTTCTTTTCTTTTTACAAGTATATCCAGAAATGGTAGAGAATTATGACTTTCAATTTCCATGGTAAATTTAATGTGTATATCTTGTTCATTTAAAATATCCAGTGATGAATTCACACAATTTTGAGGTACCACTGCGAAAATATCATCTACATATCTATGCATATTTTAAAAATATGGCATAGATATGTAGATGCTACTTTTAGTTTATCTACATCTGCGTCACACGCTAAGCTATAGACATGGCCTCTTGAAGAAAATAATACAGTGGGCCGACTCTAGCTACGGACGCCGCTTTTTCCCGCCATAGCTGTTGTGGCATTTGGATTGGCTGTTAGCTATGGTAATCTATAACAATTTGCACTCTCATTTTCTTTAGCTTCGGTTTCTTGACAGAAATGAGATTTCCACCTGCGTCCTTGCTTCTCTCGGTCTTTTCTAATCTCTGCCTCTCCCGCTCTCTTTCTCTCTCTATCTCTCTTTCACGCGTCTCTACCGCTCGTAATTTCGCTAACTTCCTCTGCTGGGAAATACCTTGTGATTCCTTTGCCTTGTCCCAAGTGCTTTCCAGGTACCTAAATTGCAATTTTTGTGTACTTGAGAGCTTAGGTAGTTTTCCCTTATACAATATAACATATTTCACATTTATAATATAATTTGCATTTATATTTACAGGTATGCTGATATTCCCGCTACAAATCAGATAACTTCTTCTTATCAATCAATCATTTTAGTTTACATAAGCATATACTGGAATATGAAATAGTTAACAATAATAAAATATAAGTTGTATTAATTTTAATATAAAATAAAGTCATTCATGAAATTAAAGCTAAATTCTACTAACTCACTAAAGATTTTCTTTTAAAATGACAGACTTTTTCAGGGCTTAAATTAATTATTGTTAATCATATCCCCTTTACAAGTGTAATATTATTTATTTAGGGATAGATAAACTCAATTTACAAAAATGTAATTCGGCAATGCAGAACCCCAAGTCTTAAACACGAACAGTTTTGTTATGTTATTTTGGAATACCTGTTCTGTTACTATAGAGTAGCTACCGTACAGAATGTTTCTTTAAAGCAGATGTTCAAAATATTAATCGCCTTATGACGACAAAGTGTGCGTCAAAGTATTGTTGCATACCTTCTGGCATCCTAAAAGAATGATGATGATGATGATGCTGATGAAAAATTCGGCGATCTGAAAGAAGCCCTCGCGTAGGCCATTGGAGCATAATTTGGGCATTTAATCAACCGGTGATTCCGATAAAACGTACCATACCTTAGATATTTGCCCCCCTTATACGCTCAGGCTCCAAGAAAAAGCAGCCTAAGGATACATATCTATCCATGACAATGTCCTCGCATTTGCATAATATATGTTGGTAGGTCCTTTAAAGTAATAACATTAACAAGTAATGTTATATCTCGTTTAATCCACCTGTAGATGGTTGTTTGTCTTTGTACTAGAGGATTCCGGTAGTTAAAAATTATAAAAAGTAGGTAGTCAGGATGCGGTTTTTCTCAAGCCATTGTTCAATATTAAATTAATAAGCAAATTAACTGTCCTTAACAACCTTTTCTGGATTGCATATCCACGAAAGTACCTATATTGAAATAAATTATTTTATGATACATATATTGTTCTTCAGTTTTTATTGTTGAGATGTGATATATGTTTCAGAACAAGAAAATGCAATGTATGCATTTGATCGCATAAATTTCCTAGATGTATCATAATTTAATCAAAATCGTTAAAACTATTTTAAGAAAATAAAGAAAGTTTACAAAGTATTCCATATAGAGTGTAGTTTGGGGTGGGGGGATTTTTTTTTTAAAATCTTCTTGTCACAAACTTTGGAGGACTCTGAACTTTAAATACCACATTTGGTATACTTATCCGCATTTCCTTTTTGAGTTATGCTATTCACCGTCACAGGTATTTTTTTTATAAAAAATTGTTGGTTTATTCAAAGGGCCTCAAAACATGTGTTTCCGTTGAAATCTCAATATCGAGTTTTTGGGTTGAATGCAATGTTTTATTTACCCACTAGGTACGTGGTAGAGAAGGTAAAATAAATTAGAAAACGGGAAGCTAAGAATCCCTGTCTCACTGATTAAATTAGTTTTACTCTGTTGCAGATAAGAAATGGCGCTGCATTTGTATCTGATAAACGTGGTACTTACTGTAGTACTCCTGGTTTGCCTTCTACTTTTTGAGGTAATTGGATCTACAAGCATTTCCGTTGCTCCTTAGTTTAAAAGTTATTTTCCTGATATTTGTTATACATAAACCTAAAAAATTGCAGTATTCTTTTAGCCTTATATTCTTGAGAAGGTTATTTAGATATGGATTAATTATTATTTGTAATTTAAATACACTATTCTATAAAATTATGGCATACGATTCCTTAGATTCTAAGTCGATAGGTAGATAAGGTATCTTTATTAGTTTTAAATTATTGAAGTTATTACACAATAATTTAGTGTGTGGGCCATTGACCGTACATGCATATTTAAGATACAATGTATGGTGACAAAATAAACAAAACAAAAAGGCAACAAATATGAAAATAGAGATAAATTACCTTTACTAACTGAACAAATCTGACCTAGCTTCACGCACTTTAGCCAAGAAATTGCCCACGTTTTGCCAGTTCCTCTGGTCAGCCAGTAGATCCCAACATACCAATTTTCTTCTAGAAGGAGCTAAGAATTCCTCTTTGATTTTAATTGTTCGCTGGTTCTCCCACTGTGCACATTCCGCCAAAATATGTATCCAGGCACAGGCAGTCATCCAAATCACAGAATGGGCAGATTCTCCTGCCAGAATCATCAGTCATTTTCTGTGCCCTCCAGCCCCCATCTAAACTATGCCATTCCTGACCTTTCCTTTCTTCCTAAAGTATATATATATATATATATATATATATATATATATATATATATATCTTTACTCCAATTCCATTTTATTTCATTTGCTACACTAGGAGAAGTTTAGTTTTACAATCTGATTCTATTTCCTGTTGGTTAATGCTTTTAGTCTTCTTTTGACACCTTTCCATATGTTTTTGTCATTTGTTTCAGCTCTTGTCATACTTGCCACATTCCTATTCTCCTCAAACCCCTTTCTAAATCACCTGCCGAAAACTTAGGACACAGGTTTTCTCCTTGGTATTTATAATATTTGGACCGTAGGGTGGAATTATCTCCCTGCATCAGCATCAGCCAGTGCTTCACTGCTCTATTTTGCAATGTATTGTGTCTTCATAACATCCCACCTCCCTCAATACACCGAATTTGATGTGTCTTGAGAAACTCCAAGAACTCTTTTCCAAAATGTTATAAAAGACGACTTATACTGTTTAAATGCTTTGGAAAAAGCTGTAAACTCTGATCAGAGAGAAATGTAAAACAACGCATATTTTCATTACTAGTTATCAAAAAATCTTTTCTTAGGATTTCCTTTCTCTCTCTCTCTCTCTCTCTCTCTCTCTCTCTCTCTCTCTCTCTCTGTCTGATTCTCCCTGTTTTCTTTCCATTTCTCTTGATCTCTTATACATTCAAATCAAGTTAAATGAACCCTGAACCAATGAAACTGTAAATTGCATTGTAGAAGTCAATATGTAGTGAATGTGTCAGTGATAAAATTATATCAATTATATACGTAATTCGAGTTAGTGCGATTTATAGAGGTCTTCGCGACTCCGCCCATGAACACTAAAACTCTAAGTGATGCAGGGAGAATCATGTGTATTGTACACAGGGTTACAGGTCAAAAGTTGAAGAGAACGTTAAAATGCTGTATAGCTAAAAACTTTGATGCGTTATATTCACATGAATCCACCACTTATTAGTGGGTATACAAATTATTCTTAAGAAAGTTTATTTTCCTATCTACTTAATTTTAATCCACGTAAAACTTTTCGGAAATAGCTTCATTACACATTTCATTATATAGGTGGATACAAACGGGACACTGACAGTCAAATGTTTAAGAACGCTATACTTTGACTTAAAATTATGCTCTTTCCATGACATCGCGAGAAACAGCTGAAAATCGACAGGAAAGAGTGACTATGTATTGAACAATTAGAACAATTAATAACTGGTACCTCCGAAGTGGTTGATGCTACAAAAAGCTATTTGAAATAAATTGTGTGTTTTAAGGAGATCCATATTGCTTTGTGAAGTACAGTTTCGTCCATTGCTTTGTTTACCGGGTATACAAGGTTATACAAAATTCCTTCCGAATAAAGAGGACTTCAAAGGCTATCCCCAGAAAATTTAACATATACACTTTATTTGTCATATAAATATCTTTAATACGTGGTATTTTAATCAAAATCGCTAAAGCCATTTTTTAGAAAATCAAAGATTTTCAAAATCTTTTATTCAAAGGGTAGTTTGGGATGATGGGATTTTCTTGAAAATCGTTCATGTCGCATCCTTGGAAGATACTGAACTTTTTGCTTTTGAGTTATGCTGTTCACAGACACAAACAGACCTTTCCCTAAAACTCTGATGTGTTACGATCGCATGAATTTCTCTATCCTCTATAATTTATTAATGGGTATAAAACTATTCTTAGAAAGCTTATTTTTCTAACTACTTCATTTTAATAGTTGCAGAAGCTTTCCAGAAATAGCTACATTACTACTCCAAAGGGAATAGTGAAGTCAAATGTTTAAAGGCGGACGAAATACATAAATAAATATTTCATGCACCATATTAGCTTATTTGTCGTCAGGAATAAATAACAACGCACGCAGTTTCACCAGCCCAAGGTAAATGGTTATCACGTTACAGCCTGTTGTTGGGTTGACGCATGACTTCATGAGAGCTACACTGCACCAAGACAAGTGTACCCACCATGGTTGTTTTAAATGACTAACAAATTTAAGTATTAATTTCACTAGAAGTTCATAACTTCTCTGAATAACAAAACGTAGAGCTAAAGCTCAATTAGTTTTCATAATCCATTCAATACTATGTTCCTCTGACGAGAATATGGTTGTAAGCAATGTGTTGGCATCAACACATTGGACACAGTTCTAGCGTTATCTGAGAAAGATAACGGCTCTACTTTCAACGTATCAACAAGGCTTAAGGCCTCTTAGTAAATATAGGCTCCTTGGCTAGGACGCTAAATGCAATTGAAGATTCATAAGGCGAATGAATGAACAGAGATTGCTTTGTATTACTTTGTACTTCCTTTCTTATTGAGCATTGTAAATAACATAAATATCTCACTAGAAAACACCTACACGCTGCTCCAAGTGAGACACGCTGGAGCACTAACGTTGCCCGATGCTTTTAATGTATATAGTAAATCTATTTATGGCATCATTGTGAGCTGTCATGTGGTACTATCCCCTCCTCCTTCACTCCTCCGGAGAACAGAATAACCCGCAAACTTTTTCTCGTCAGAAGCCTACAGTACCTACTAGATGATGAACAGTAGTCCAACATCTGCTTTGAAAATGAGAGAACGTTTTATCTGACCCTTTCAGTTGAACCAAAAAGGAGCAATTTTTAAGATTTACTTGATTCCCACAACTGTTCTGAGACAGTTAATGTGACCACCGAAAACCGTGCTCGTTCCATCCAATGGTGTAAGCGTAAGGAATGTATACCTATGAATAATGATGAGGAAAGTTTGTGTTCCTTGGGCTATGAAAATACAAAATTAGTGAAGGGTGATTTTGTCGTATCGCAAAGCATCTTAATTTTCACAAATTATTTATAGATCATGTTTGAATATTGTGAGTCATAACTTAGCGTTAAAAACAAAATGCTCAGCTAAACAGAAATTACTCACCACCTCCTAATAAGACTTGGCAATATCCCTGCTACAAACAGTTTACAGCATGGATTTACTCCTAAGCTGCTATTGGGCACAAGAAGAGTTGCCATAGCGCCATGTATAGTTTTTACTGTTAGAAATGCTTTTCAAGAACCCAGCGAGGTGTATGTAGGCTTCAAACTTCACCAATAAACACATAAATTAAAAATAATAAGTTTTAACTTCAGCAATTGTTATTATCATTATTATTATTTAAAACTGTATAACGTGTCTGTGACCAACCTTCTTATGTTTGACTGAAAACGCGAGCGATGTTCCAATCGTAGTAACTCTAATGGAGTTCGAAGAGATTTTTTATTTCACGCATTATCAGCAGTTTAAATTCTTCGTTAGATTTCTCATATTTATTTTTCATGATCAAGACCCAGATGCTTTGGAGTACTGAATTTTGACTTTTTTTTTATTTAGCTTGAAATTGAGATCCAGTGCTACTATTATGGATCTAAGTTGAAGGTCATTATATGAAAAATGTATTCTTTTCGGAACATAATGAGACGAAGACTGCGATAACTTCCTAAACTGCCATTATGTATGCAGTGTCGAAACGAGTCAAATCTTTTAAGAAGGTGCTATCCAAAATTATCTTCTTCAGAGCATGAAAGGCATTTGAATGTCCTTTAATCCATGATTTACTTCTTTGGTCTTCTTTCAACAATCTATCATGTTCACAAGATTTTTATTCATCGTTTTCTAGCCATTTATGTTAAATTTTATGTGATGAAGAGTTGATGTGAATTTTTCAGTTAGTAATGTACCGTTCCCATTACAGTTTTGCGCAGCCAACCTAAATTGGTAAATATGGCTTTCCATGCCATTGACACTGGATATTTTGTCCTACCATTTTAATTTTTTTTTATGAATTTTAGACAAATGCCATACCTCAAATTCATGTTCAACTTTCGATTATTGAGATTTTAGCAGCATCTTTATGTCTGTCTGAGAGAAAAACGTAAATTCTACACATGTCCTGTTTTGCAAGCCTTGTCATCATGTTATAACAAGCAGTCCTTTCCAAATCGTCTTTCACCATATTTCTTTGAACAAGTTCAAAATCAATTATTTTTCGGGAATTTAAATCCATAACAGAATAGATTAAATATCTCGCTGAAAATCCTGCGGAGTCATACTGCCCATCCCTTGCCAACTATATAGGGAAATTCTAATTTTAATAAAGTTATTTTTTCTTTCCTGAAAATGCTCCAACAACTGATGGTACCATGTTTTGAACGGTTTTATCGATTGTGCGCCTTGAAAATATTGCTAAACCAGTAAATTGCTGAAAGAATATACCAGAAATAATAAATAACCTGATACTAAAGCATTTTCTTCCGACTTCTTTCCTGATAAACTTTGTGAGATCCAAGTGAATGTATACTACAGCAATAACACATTGTTTTAACATATAGCATTGTCCCTTTAATGTAATGAGAAATTGTTTTGAGTTCATTTCGACTTAAAACATATACCTTGAAAAATAAAGGTAGAAATGTCAAAGCTACAATGAAATACGCCGCTGTAGCTTAATTTCCACGTATGGTGAAAGTCTCCTCTTCTTCCACTTCCTCGTTCTCATTTGTATCAGAATCTGAAGCATCAGGTTATAGCAACTTTCATTCAGCTTATTCTGATCATCTTTATCATTGCTTCTTTCGTACACATTTTCAGGTTCTAACAATACATATTTCCTTATGATTACAGTACCTAGTTCACATAGTACTTCTCAATTCTTATTTTTTTCATCACCTTCTATTTTGAATTCTCCTTCACTGCCTTTATCACATCGCCTTTGTTGTCAGTCTTATTACAAGCAACACTATTGCATAGCTCAGAATCTATGCTTTTACGATTTCTAGCCTCATATCGTTCTGTTCTGTCGTTTTCTCTTGGATGAAGATGGTGAAGGATCAATTGTCTTAGTAGAGCATGATATATGGAAATTGTCCTCATTTTTCCTTATAGTAGGAATAGTTCCAGTTTTTAATAAAAGCCGTCTGAAATTTTCATCCGGCAGAAAATGAAGGAACATAAGCACACCGAAACCAGGGAAAAATATTTTCTATCCATATCGCATATCTTTTGCGAGATTTGTCTGTTTGGAAACGTGTAAAATTGAGTTCCCTTGTGCGTTTCCCTTCTCACATTATAGCCATATGTACAACATGGAGGCATTTCATTTTCCACAATATTACCTTGTTTGTATAATTCGAAACTGACTCACTAACACCATCACCAAAACACCACCACAAAGTACACTACTTTTAAACTTAAACACAAACAAGAACAATGTATGAAAAGAAATACTGCACGTGCAGCAATGACTGACTTACGGCTTCCAGCGCACGGCTGGCGCTGATGACGTAAAACGTGGTTATTATTTCGCTTGTGCAGTGATAACGGTGTGGCAAAGTGAGAAAACAATCCTCCCACTGTATTTAACAGGAAGAAACATGATTTTTGTCTTTTGTTCCTCTTTAAGAACTGGACGCATACGCTCGATTAAAAAATTCCGTACTATTTCTATGACATTGCAACAAATAGCTGAAAGTTGATAGGACTATAAAAGAATGACAAAGGTTTTGAATAATTCGAACCATTAGTAATGTATATCTCGGAAACGGCTTATGCCACAAAATTTAAAATAAATTGCGATTTAAAATAAATTGTATGCTTTAAAGAGATCTACATTTGTGTAGTGGGTTTTCTCTATCGCTTAATGTTTACCAGTTATGAAACATTATACAACATTTTTTGCGAATAAAAAGGACTTCACAAGCTATTATCTGAAAATTCAACAAATACAGTTTGTTTGTCATGAAAATTTCTACAATACATGTTATATTAATCAAAATTGTTAAGGCCATCTTTGAGAAAATCGAAATTTTCGAAAAATGTTTTATGTAATGGGTAGTTTGAAAGGGGATATTTTCTTGAAAATCCTCGTGTCGCATCTTTGGAAGATACTGTAATTAAATACCAAATTTTTAGTTATACTGCTCACAGACACAGACACACATCCACACACATCTTTTTCTAAAAAAACATTTTTCTAGTTAATGCGACCTCAAAACATGTATTTCGGCGAAATCTGGTATCGAATTTTTAGGTATAATTTAATACCTTCTCTACCTACTGTGCACATGATTGAGGAAAAATATTACAATTTTTCAGAATCTCTACCATAAGCTTGTATGAAAAAATATTCCTTCTGTCGGGTGATTCAAAACAACATCAGCTTAGTATGTTTTGCGAGACGGAAAGATGACAATTATTCAAAAGGGGACCAATGTCCGTAAAAGCGCAGTCAAGTCCCTGTGAGTCTCCAAGTAGAGCCTGATTATTATACAAGCCATAAAGCATCACTGTAGTATTGATCAACTTATTGCCTCTGATACATGAACGACAACGCTCCCAATGCATGTTTCTCATTCCAATTTACAATCTTCAAAATAATACCCTTGCTGAGCTGGAGAAGTTTCTTGACAAAACGTCGAACGCATATCCATCACGATATTGGAAGTGCTGTTAGATTATGAAGGCCTACAGCGTCAAATCCATGCTTTTCCGAACATCTAAATCTGAAGGAATATACCAAGTGGCCCAAACAAGCCGACGTTTGCAGTTTTATAGGTACAAAAGAAGTTGCCGCATCACTGCTGTTCAAAGGGGCAGTGCAGGTACCAAGCGAAAGGTCACTAAGGTAGTGCTGCCGTCTGCAGGTATTAACGTCGTAGTTTCATACTGATGAGCGTCGCGTGAATGTCTGCATGCAGTTCGAGCCAGGTCGTTTGGACAATAAGGTAACGTTCAGCTATAACGAACTCACAAATGTTACGAAATGTACGGAAACGCACCAAAATGCAGTTGAGGCTCGCACGCTGTGTTCGGAACATTTTCAGACTCGGCATGTCTTCTGCGCTCGTTTGTTTTAATGCACGTACTGAAAGAATATTAAGAAATGATAAATCATTTCAGACAGAATGTGGACCTTAGAGGACCTTACATCAATTCGTCCACCAGGCGAGCATGTTTTTACACATGCTTATTATGAGTAATTCACCAATAGAAAGTAATTTAATTCTAATGCACCTTTAAGCATACATAAATACAATACAAATAGAATTGCATTTAACCTTGTTAACTATGTGCCACCAAATGGTTGTACTCATTATAGACAACTGTCATGGAACTAAATAACCTAACACGTGTGCTCAAGATTGTGTTAAGCAGCAATCCTGAATTCTTGTTAATGAGCGAATTGCTTATTAAATAACCGCTAATACACCCTCCCATACACATAGGTACTCTCACATTCGAACACTACACTCTGGGCATACCGTAAAATGTTTTTTTAAAGACAAACTTTCTTTAGCCCAGTCGAGAATCGAACCCTTAATACCTCATATAGCGGCAGTTTCTCCACCGGATGACCTCTGGTAACAGTAATAGTAGTTAAAGTATTCGTTTGCAAGCACAGATATTGTCAATATTGACTCCCCTTTGTAGTTCTACTTAGGCAAACCTTTTGGCGCTTATCGGTATAAACTAATTCTACGAAAGGCTTGTGTGGGTCACCTGGTATTTATAATCCCGCACGACATATCGTTGCCGGCGTTGTCGCCCTCTGTACGTTCGGAAAACAAGCCACTAAAAATTGCTCCAGTGTGCCGATACGCAATGTAGCGAGTGAACGTGTCTATGTATACTCACTTGACGCGGTTTGTATCGACAGCGCATTATTGTGGGAGCAGAACTCTCAACAATGAGTATCGCAGTAAACAAGTTCTGCGATATTAAGTAATTAATAGCTAAATTGGGTGCAAGAGGACTGCGTTTAGTGCATCTTGTATCAATATAAGTTATTTATTCCATTGCAGTTATTTGTTTGACAGCATCTTAATTACGTTAAGTACAAGTCAGGAATCCAGAACTTTGCGTACCTAAGCTTCTTAAGCAGGTCAAGAAAACAACCGTTCTATCGAAATGACCCCTAAATGAGTGGTCACCATTTCGAAAATGCAACCTAATGAAACCCAATCATTTAGAAGCTACGCCAGTGCTGCACAGAAGGACGTCTTCCTTACGAAAGAACAAGCCATCGTTCTGGATTCTGTATGTGAACTCACCCTAAAGGAATACACGTACATTATTGCAGGCTAATTAAACCTACAAATATATGCTTTGTGTCTGGACTAGCCAGAAACTGTAGCTGCCTGTATCTAGTAAACAAAGTAAACCACATTTAATTTCTCACAATTTTTTTAGGATAAAACAAAATTTACAATATTCTAACCTCTGTGATGCTGTCTGTTGATGTTGCTTTGATGTCCAGCTTCCTGCCCCTCTCTCCTAGATGTATATTTCGCCTCTGCGTCGTACTCTGATGAATCTGCGTCGTCTCACTGTTTTGATATCGTTGTTGAATTCCCCTGTTGCCTTCTACTCTCGTAATTACGATGTCCACTCATCCGCGACGTAGGTCGTTCTGGAGGTTGTTTCTGGGATTTGCGTCTTGTAGTTAATTGCACTGCTCCATTCACTCCACGTCCTGGTTCCTTCGTCCCTTCCTGGTTATTTTGCTCCATCCTGGTTAATTCGCCCCTTCCTGGTTAGTTCGCCCCACGTTGTGGGTGCCAATTTGTCGCGGTCACTTCGTGTTATCTTTTGCTGGGCGCCTGTTATTGTATTACTACTTTGAATGTTGGGTTCATTGTCCTCCGGCTAGCTATTATTATTATTATTATTATTATTATTATTATTATTATTATTAAGTCGTGCATATCTCTTGATCAAGGTGTGTAAACGGAAAGGATTTGTTACTCAAAGATAACACTGATAAAAGAATTTGTTTCTTACACTTATTACCGTCACAATTAATTAAGTTCACATATTGACTCGTGATATACGCCAAACTGAAACTGTTATATTTTCTAATATCACTATAATCACTTATTTACTGCACATTATTAATTCGCGTGTTTCACATTTATAACAAACTTTAAGACGCGAGGGATTCTGTAGAATTGCGTAACGTGTACTTTATGTATGCTTCCGTTGAACTACGCGACGTATAACTCACGAATACTTATGTTGAACTGATCGACGTATTACACGCGAATGCTTCTGTTGGACTGACGAAATCTGTCTCTGACTTTAGCTTTTTATACTCCCACACCCCGATATGCCTAAAGATTATAACCGAGCTGCTATTGGTTAATAAAACGCGCCAACATTAGCGTCTATTTTTATATCCAATCAAAAATTACGAAAACATATGCTCTAGCGAAAATATTCCCGCTATTTCTAAGAAAAGCACGCCAATCTGACGTCATTTGTTTGTCTCTTCTAATCGATAAACAACTCACCCCCTCACTACATTGTTGCCCGCTCTTATTGTCAGTTTCAGTGAGGCCGTGTAAACTTATTTCCTAACAATGCTTATAATTAACAAACATCTCAAATCAATGTCATACAATAATGCTTATTTACACTACAATCTCTCTGGCATTTACATTGATGTGATTCAAATTACTGCCACAAGGTTTATAAGCGGAAAAGAATCCCTTTTAGTACTTTGCAGAAAATTTACACCAGATATAATATGTTTACAAGAAATCTACTTTAAAGGAATTTCAAGCTTTCATAAAGGACTACGCAGTTTGCGAACAATAGAATCTCAACAGACCACGTACGTTTCCACTTATGTTAACAACAAATACAGCTCGAACAGGTTAACCTTAAATAAAAAAAAAAATACAAATTTGAACTGATTGCAAACAAAATTATTGTTTCCTAAAGCAGCACTGACAGTTTGCACCATATATCTTCCTAATTATTACCCATTTACATTTTTTCCTTAAGTGATGAGCTGCCCAAGCCATTTCTTTTAGTTGGAGACTTCAATAATCACGTTCCATGTGGGGATCCTATAAGTTAGATGCAAGTGGCAGAGTAGCTGAGGATCTTATTGACTCAAGATATAGTACTGCTAATTACAGAACAACTAACACGTTTGAATAGCATTTGAATCACGTTTAGTGGGCGGCGCCGTGGCCGAGTGGTTAGACCGCTCGCCTCCCATCTAGGCGGCCCGGGTTCAATCCCAGGGACCTGCATGTGGGATTTGTGGTGGACGAAGCGGCGTCTGGGCGGGTTTTCTCCGGGTTCTCCGGTTTCCCCCGCCATTCATTCCACCAACTGCTCCATCATCACCTTTCCTTTCATCCATTTCACCAACATTTCGTTTCATCTACTTCCTTCATCCCATACCAGGCATCGGGCTGATCACCCACCTGGATGCTCTGTCCGATCCATGAGTATCTGCTCCTCGACGGGCCTCTGACCCCAGGCACCCGCTTGTAAGTCCTGGGGGGTGTAAGTCCTACATAAGAGGAGGGTAAACAGATAATGAATGAATGAATGAATGAATTGAATCACGTTTAGTGCAATAAATTTACCCTTCTGCAATTCCAGCGTACAAATTCAAATGGTTTGTAGCACAGGAACCTTGTGAAATTGATCACTTGCCAATTGCCATTCAACTTCAGTATAATCCGATAAATTAGACCTGTATTAACAAGCACACCGACATGGAAATTTGAACTCGACAGCTTTGAACGTTATCAAAACATTATATTAACAAAATTAAATTGTTTGAACTCAGATATTATCCCTGAGTACATTGATCAGAATGTGTTTAATTTTACTACAATTATGTTTGATGTAGTACAAGTTATTCCTAAAACTACAGGAAAACCAAGAAAAAAGGAATTTCCTTGGTGGAATGAAGAGTGTCGCTTAGCACACAAGCTTTGTCACATTATAAAAGACATCGTACTAATCAGAATAAACAAGAATATCAGAGATCTAGAGCAAAAATGAGTAGGACTTTTTAAGACAACCGATCTGCATCCTGGATAAAGTTTATTTCAACATTATCATCTGGAACCTCAACATAAGAAGCTTGGAATAAAATCATAAGAATTAACGGACAAGGAAAACGAAAAGCATGCTCTTCCTTGTTACATCTTATAGTAACATCATCACAAATCAAAAAGACATCGCCAATGGGCCCTAGCATCCACATTTTTAAAATTATAGAAATGCGAATTGCCTTTCTGAGTTAATCAGGTACAAAAATACCACAAATATACCACTGAACACGTCTTACAATCCAATGTAGAATCTACCCCACTATTATCCTGCTCAATAGAAATCTCAGAAGTTCTCAACGCTCTTTTAAAATACCAAGAACTCTAATCCTGGTTATGATGGCATATACAACATGTTTCCGAAGAAAATCCCAACCATCGCCATTAAAAATAGCACGAAGCTTTTTAACGAAATCATCTGCAATAACAATATTGGCAATGACATTTAATAATCGATTATATGGAAACCACATATCAAAGAGAGCAGAATGTTTACGTAGACTCTCAGTGTAATAAAGGCTCTGTCCAGTAATAACTGGGGTGCTGTTAAACCTGGAATTATATGCACTCATAATGCTTTAATTCGATCGAAGTTAGACGACGGAGTCATTTCTTACGATTCAGCCAAGAATCATTTTCTTAACTCTTTAAATCATATTCATAACACAGGCTTGCAGATTGACATTCGAGCATACAGAACCAGTTCAGTTTTTAGTACCCTTAAGGAAAGCAACCAAGAGCCACTGCATGCTAGAAAACTTACCTTTAATTATGCTGCAAAAATCTCACACATACCAGAAAATCCTGTGTGTAAAAATGTTTTCTCTAACGAACGTTTTACTAGCTATATGAGAAGAAAAACATATCACAAATCTTTCTAATATCGACTAAATGTACATATCCCGAAAACAATTCCAAAAAGGATCCCCCAAGAAAAACTCTGACAAAGCGTTCTTCCAAACATCGACACCACTCTAATGGCTCATCATAAAAAGGAAGCTAATGCTTGCATTTATACAGCTCTCTTCAGTGAAACATTGGTTAAATTCAGACTTCATTAAGTTTAACAAGGATGGATCCCGTTCGTCAAGTGTTACAGGATGTGCAATTGTGAATAATAATGACGTAATCAAATATGAGCTAAATGACATATGCTCGGTCTTCCTTTGTAAGGCCTTCGCAATTAGAAAAACTTTGGAAATAATTAAGAATTATCTAAAGAATCAAAATCTCTAATTTTTACAGGCAATTAAAGGCATCCTAAGTCATGAAAGAACCAATAATTGAATAAATCCAGCGTGTGTATAATGAAATTCATGTCAGCATACGCTTATAATCTAGTGGATGCTATTCATGCTGGATTTGCTGGAAAAGAAGAAGCAGATAAATCAGTCAAGGTAACAACAACACTCACCGCTTGCAATGAAAAATCCATTTCTCATCGGATCTCAAAACACATCTCAGTAGTTTAAACAAAAAATTGTGGAATATTTAAAGGATGAAAAACTGCACCAATAAACTTTCATAAATCAGGAACTCGGTATTCAGCAGCAATCAAGTCCACCTAAAGAACAGAAACGACAATATAATTTACACGCGGTTACGAATTGGTCATTAGCAACTGACACATGAACACCTAACTAAAAGTCAAGCCTCTCGGTGTAACCACTGCAAAGTAACCTTTACAATAAAGCATATATTTGATTGCAAACGCTTAGAACCTTATAGACTAAAATACAAAGTTCCTTCAGCAAACGGAAGCACTGAATGACTCTACACCCATTTTCAACACTATTAAATTTATCCATGCTATACCATACTTAACTTTATTACATGTCTACTATGTTCAATTTTTATTTTAAAGCACTATGGTAATGCTAATGTAATATCAATACTGGCTAGTACTTAAAGTATTGCTGTTCATTTGCTATTTTCAATACTTTTTACTGATATATAAAGTAATATTATATCTATTTTACATGGTCGCTCATGATCTAGTTGTTCATGCGATCTAAAATAAATACATTTAAAAAAATTGCTCATGCCCAAAGCAAGATAAAGCAATGCAATTTATTGCAGGTGTATCTGGCAATCTGCTTAGCTGTGTAATGTGAACTTATGAATATGACATTCCTTATGTACATATATTCATGTTTGTATAAATGCAAATAGTCAAATCGCTAGCTCAAACCTTACGCAGAATTACGAATGTCACATCTTTTATATTCTCTTGTGGTGTGTTCTTCAATTAAATTCAGCTTTTCATGAAGGAGCCTGTATTAGAGTGCCTTGGATGCATTTACCAATAATTTATGCTTACTAAATTTGAGATAACTTTACTCGGAAATTTAGCCACTATTGATATATATACACTTTATAGAAATGCAGTTCTATGCACCAGATTTAATATATGTACATATATTTGATATTTTATTGTGCATTAAGTTTCTGATAAAGCAAACTATATTTGAGTGCATTAACTCTGTTTACTAATAAAACGGCAACATCATATATTTCTATAGGATTCCAGGCCACGAAATAGGTTATACCTAATAACTAAATTGCGTTTGCATAAGATGCTTCTCTAACGGTGTGCAATAACTTAATAACTTTGGTAGCTATTAATCAACACTACTATAGTTTACTCAAAATAATGTTAAGTGTGGTGCCACTACTTAAGCGTATTTAGTTTACATTTCAAAACATTTTCGAATATGGCCTCTGTGTAGAATTTATTTTGCTGCAGATTTCAGGGAAAATCTCTAATTAACACTACTATACTTCCTTACTACAAAGTGTGCATTTATTTTTGCAGAATGCTGCGTTTGTCGCTGCTATGCCAAAACCGGTGGCAGGGTAAGACCAACTTATTCATTTATTTTATCCATTCTGTGCAATGGAAGTAGCTTCACATTTGATATTCAAAATGTCTTGTTTGAATATTCGTGCGCTGAATTGTTTCACGGAAATTCTCTGTTCTTATATCTAGTCAGCGAGTGCTGAATAATAATAATAGATATTTTTGAAGTGTAGCTGAGAAGCCATTAACAAATTAATATATATATATATATATATATATATATATATATATATATACAAAAGACTCAGGAGCTGACTATATTGTATCAGCAATAGCCAGAATTTGCCTGACAGGAGAGGAAACGCTAATAGAGTACGGTAACCGCCAATTCAATTTGTATGGTTAGGTAGGGCTGATTTGTGTAACTTGCTTACCAGTTGGCAATCCTCGATTTCGGAGGGAGATTATAAGGAAATGGATTACGTGGTGCAGAAAGCACTTCTCTGTTAATCACTGGCTCATTCTATTGAATCATAGTTATTTTAGGGATATTCACTGAAAAATTTTAGTTTTACCCTCAATTTCTATTACTGCTAATTTTATTTTCACGTGGCTAGCAACTTCTAGGGTGAAATCAACGGTCGCTGTCGGTGGGCTGACACTTTATCCCGCATGATGGTACTTCGCTGTGGAATGTAAGCACAATTACGCATAGCTTTGGGTCCGGGATCAAACCCGCAGCATGGAAAACCAGAGATAAACTCGCCGCGCCATTTAGTATGACCTTTACTCTTTAAGATTCAATTTTTTATTTATTTCTCTGTTTAAACAAAAATGTCTAACCAGAAAACCAGAAGAATTTTTAAACGTTACAGCAAGGAAAGTGGCTCACAGGTTTGTTTGAAAGCGTTAATGTAATTTTCATTTACACTGTACATTACAGTTATTTGCAAGCACATTTTCAGTATAGAGTCCAAAAAACTGGATTTTAGTGGATACTAAGAAGAAACTGCTAGGTTTTCTATAGAATACAAAATAAAAAAAGTATAAATCCATGACAATGGTAGGAGCACTTGAAAAATTTCTTTATACATTCTTCTGTGTAGTTAGAATTAAATTTACTCCGTTGTTTGTTTGAGGCATACCGTCCTTCTTAATCACAACCACAATGTTCTTAGTTAAGTTGGCTATAAATACAACTTCACATTACTCCTGTGGTGTGATTTTTGGGGCCCATTTTACTGGTAATAACAAACAAAAAATACTGCGGTCACGATTATAGGATTTAGGACTCGCTAAACATTAGTGATAGAGTAAATGTCTCGTTACGTAATGGTTCACAGTCAACTAATAAAATTCTCATACATGAAACACATCTAGACAACTAAAGACTGGTTCACAACAACCGAAATCGGCAACTACAACAAGAACGACAAAGTTGAAATACATGTATTCTAATGGGAGCGTTCACAATCGACGGAAAGCTTTCCCGGGCCCCGCGAACGGAAAAGAAGACTTGGTCAGGTTTTAACTTTTCGTTCCCGTTCCCAGGCATGGCATATTAGATCACATATTGTGCATATTAGATTCTTCAGTTTAGAGGTTATTCTAGGCGGCCATGACATGAAACAGCCGCTAGTATTCTCAATAGTCGCAAGCTGGAAACATGAAACTGGAAGAAATGCGTAACATTTATGTGCTTCCTAATCCCAGATCTTGACTCCTTCAGATTCATTGATCATTGGTTCTTATAGTGGAAGGGTCATCTGTAGTTTGTTTATATGCAACTTAAAATTGACTATGGGCTCAAAAACAATAACATACAAAGAACAGCAAAAACCGGTAAAAATTAACGAATAATAATAAACAACTTTACTGTATACGGTTAATTAAAGGAATGAAAGCTTGGTACGATTCAGGAATCGGAAATGTAATAGATATTGTAACCGGAAGTATTGGCAGTAATGCCTCCCGACCTGCGAAGCGTCGTCGGAACAATAATGAGCGCGGAAAAAAAGTCCTTTGTTTGCCGCTTACCTGATCTGGAGCGTCTGTTTCGGCATGTTCTCGCTCTTCCGTTTCTAGAAGCTTCCGCTTTGTATGCGGACCTATATAAGGGAGGCTGCTCATACCGACGAAGTCAGTGTTGAGTTCTGTTAAAAGCGATAGTACAAGCGGACAGTGCAGTTTAATTGTGATTGTACTCAGCACTCAGTTGCGAGTCGTGCAGTTCAGTTGTGATTTGGTTCGACGGAACAGTTGTATTGTATACCGAGTGTGTGCCACAGTGACTCAAGTATAACGCTTGTGTTACGTTGAGTGCCTTGTGGTAAATAAAATGTGTTTTCTCAGTAACTGGTGTTCTCATTTGTTATAACGTACATTTAGATGTTATGCACATTATGTTTATGCACAATATTTATTCTATCTAATTTTGACATTGGCGAACACGCATTATGCTCACTGAATTGTAAGCAGGTGAAAAAGAAAAATATAATTGGTCAGTTAAAAAAAAATGAAATCTCAACGCGCATAATCGACTTACCACCTTGTAATCGAAGCGATCATTGATATGCATTCCCGTTCTCGTTACCGGGCTGTTGTGAATCAAAATCTTTGTATGCTGCATGGCTTCCCTTCTCGTTTCCGTTTTGGTTGCTGCTGTTTTCGGGTTTTTGTGAACCAGCCTTAAGTCCTTTCTTTCTTGAAGAGTATATGCCGTGATTCTAGTGTAAATAGAAGGTAGCAGTGCTTTAAAACTTAGAATGAGGTAAAAAATATTGATATAGATGAAGCAGGTACTACATCTATCGTACAGTGCTTCGCGCCTTTGCCTTTGAGCACAAAAGCACTCACTGCATTACGTACTACAAAACTCTTAAGTATGTGCTTCTAAGGATATAGTTAGATTTTTACCATCCAATATGCAGCTATCACGCGCAATCCACTAAGAGGTGGCTGAATGTGCGCTCAAGCGAAACATCTACAGAGAAAGACTATTAGTGCTATGAATAAAATTGTGCATTTACTGTTTTTCCAAGCTTTCAAAGTGTATCCTTAATTTAAAATGAATATATCGCTGCTAGGTTTTCATACATTAAACACTTCAATTTGACTTCCCACAAGTCAAGTGTATCAGCCTTGTTTTTGCCAGGAATAAAACTCAACGCTTGCTTGTAAAACTGACTATATTACTTATAAGAAGTTTTTAAGGTAGTAATATAATTTTTACTTTGTAAATACTCTTCTTAGTTAATAAAAGAATTTATGCATTTTTGTAGTGTTTGTAGAACATTGAGTAAAGTTGAGTATAGAATTATCTACAGCTCTGATAAATATAGTTTAGAGTAGATAATTCGACCTATTTTAGTAAATAACACCGAAAATGTAATAAGTGATATCTTAAACAATGACTAGTCACGAGAACTTTTTATTTCTTAACTTAAGTCATAACCACATCGGAATTTTCAAGACCTATGGAATTACTTCGAAGCTTTATCTGGATAAGTAAAATAAAGAAAGAGGTTTAATGCATGCTTTGTGTCTCATGATTTCACGGTTAGAGCGTCAGTAAAGAAAAGTAAAGACTGTTTTAGTTTTATACCTTCCTTCCATCCATCAGTAAATACTACAAAACTCGTAGGAAATAGTGCTTCTAATGACATACTGACATACACCGACCAATATCATCACAGACAAAGAACTGTAAAGCTTCTATATAACTTGCATCATCGGCCATTCTACTTGTACTCACATCTGCAGATGGGACGTCCTCCGTGATCTAGTGGTACCATGCTAGCCTCTAGTTCCCGAGATCGCGGGTTCCAACTCGGCGGAGAGCGATCAATTTTTTCGGGTAAAAATCCTTAGCATTGTTTCCTTCGGAAGGAAAAAAAGGCCGGTGGTCCAGTCACGTAAAAGGCCCTCAAGCGTGATAAAGAGGGCTCTGAGCAAAATGTACGGTCTTTCACGCCCAATATAGAATGGGACGCTAAGAACCATAGTACAGAGCGTCCATAAATGAAAACCAATTTTTTTAATCTACAAATGGAGGAGACTAAAATGGAAGCGTTCGTATGCAGGAACGAGGTCATGGAAAATTCACTAGAAGGTAAAACTGCCCACCAGAAATGTGCACATGTACACATAAAATACGGAAGACTGCCCTTTAATGACAACACTTAAGTACATTGGGTTATACACAATAGTTACAGTCGTTTTGCAGGAAACTGAATACTAATTGAAAATATTCCAATATTAAGAGAACAATAACTTAACAAACGCTTTGTATGGATGCGTTTCATTTTCCTAACAAAACACTTTGTAAAAGACATTCAGCTAAAGCAAAGAAAGGCCTGGAACGTAGGTACAGCACTCACATTCAGCATCACTTTTCACCCGAAAATAGTAGCCCATTCCACTTCCATGACAAAACATGCCATCTAGGACAGTCGGCATTACAATGCTCACATTTTAGAATGCCAAAAAATTATATTAACATTACAATAAAATGGAACAATTGAATAGCCTCTGAAACAATTAACAATTTAAATAAACTCTCAATATTAAACCAGAATAATATAACAACACCCACTAAAATGAATAGTAGGATATTAAATAGCACAAATAGCACAATAATAAAATGTTTACAAGCTTCCCGATACAAAATTCAAATGGCCTAATCACCGTCTGTAGCTCTGCGTAACCACTAATCTTGAAATTTCTCATATGAAAATAAACAAAATATTAGGAGGAGATCTAAGTAAAGGTAACGGTCAGCAAAGCCCGGAAGAAAATGCAAATCGTCGACTACGTCATTAATGCTTACCCCGAGATCCGTACACTTGACCGAAGAGAAAAACGCAACTCACTCTCTCTCTCTTGCATCAGCCTGAAGACGCGATTGTAGCGCTGCTAACGGTGAAGAAAAGAACCCAAGCGATACAGAAGCGACGTTCTCCAACAAAAAAAATCAGATATCACGCGGTCTTTATCAACAGAACTATAAATGCTCTGCCGAATCGGTACAACTTGTTATATTAGTAAATTTCTAAGCTCCCTTTACACGTAGGCACATGGACTTATTACAGACAGCTTTGGGTCCATTGAAAAATGCATTGTTTCCATATATTAAGAGACATTCAGAAACAGAGAAGACCGGCAACATAACAATCTTCTCGAAGCTTCCCATCAGTCTGAAATTTATGAAAGTTGCACCACTTGAGACATTTGCTGAGTTTGGTTAACGATAGAAGTGAAATAACGATTTTTGTCTTACAATATAGGAAGATAACCATGAATCTATGTGGGGAGACGCTGGATGTGTCCACGGAGAGGGGCTGCCCGCAGGGGGGTGTTTTATCACCCCTGCTATGGAACCTTGTAGTGGACACACTTCTTTGCGCACTCAATAGTGATGGTTACTTCACAGTTGGTTTTGCAGATGATATTGCAATAATCATAAGAGGGAAAATTCCTCACACAGTTTCTCAAGTGCTACAAATGGCGCTTAAGAAAGTGGAAGCTTGGTGCAAGATGAATAATCTAACTGTTAATCCAAGCAAAACATTAGTGGTACCCTTCACCAGGAGAAGGGGGCCTGATTTAACCAGACTCTCTCTCTCTCTTTGGTGAAGCAGTGTCCTATTCAACACAAATTAAATATCTTGGGCTTGTTTTAGACAAGAAATTAACTTGGAAACATCACATGGAATTATGTATTACCAAAGCCTACAGAGTCTTTTGGACATGTAGAGGTATGCTTGGTAAGACATGGGGTCTGAAACCTAGCATAGTGTATTGGATATACACTGCCATGGTGAGACCTATATTCTGTTATGCCGCACTGATGTGGTGGCCTAGAGTTAATTTAAAGGTGTGCAGAAAGGAACTCTGTAAATTACAGAGGACCTTCTGCATTTCAATTATGGGAGCCTTCAAAACTACTCCAACTGCAGCCATGATCGCGTATCACCGTATTTGTCGCCAAACCAGTGTCTAATACTGGACATATTAATCATCTCAAGCTTCCTTGGGATAAGAATGTACAACAGTTACTCAACATGGGGACTGACATTCTTGAAACAAGATTCAAGTTTGATTTGAAATTTACGGTATCCTATCCACAGCGGAGTGAATGGGAAAGACTAGTAAAACCTCATAATAACAAAGGCCCAATCTGGTATACTGATGGTTCTAGAACCAAATCGGGAACGGGGGCTGGGCTTTACGGTAATGGTACCAAGATTTCTTATAGTCTTGGTACCTTAGCTACAGCTTTCTAGGCTGAGGTTTATGCAATCCTAGCCAGTGTCATGGAAAGAATTAAAAGGATATATAAGAATAGAAGTGTTCTTATCCTCTCAGACAGTCAAGCTGCTCTTAAAGCACTTGAATCCCCATTTATAAAATCAAAGCTCGTCTCAGAATGCCGGGAATCCTTAATGACACTGGCTGAACACAATAAGGTTCAACTTATGTGGGTGCCAGGACACATAAGTATACCAGGCAATGAGAAAGCAGATGAAGCAGCCAAGATTGGCAGTGAAATCCCATTTTTTGGTCCGGAGCCTGTACTGGGAGTGTCCTACAGACCAGTGAAATAGGCTATTAAGTGCTGGGCTCAAGCAGAACACAAGAACTACTGGAACTCCATTGAGGGTTGCAGACATTCCAAGTTGTTCATTACAGACCTGGATAACAGCCGGGCAAAATACTTGCGCGGTCTTAGTAGAAGAAGACTTGCATGGGCAACAGGATTCATTACAGGACCTGTGCCATAAAGTTTAATCTATACAGAATGGGATTGTTTAACAACCCTATCTGTAGTAGATGTCTAGAAGGAGATGAGATGTTACTCATCTACTATGTGATTGCCCTGCTCTTGCGAATCAAAGAGCAAGTACTTTTGGCAGTCACTTTTCAAAGATAGATGAACTATAGAAACCTCAGTTAGCAGTCTGTTTAAGTTCATATCGAGCAACAGACTACTTAACTGATGAAAGGGGGGATGCGCAATAGATCTTAAGGTCGCAGTGCTTGGGCATAAAACCCACCCCTTCTCAAACTAGAACTAGATATAACGATGAAAGAAAAGAAACGTGAGTGTCAAAGCGACGAATGTAAAAAATTGTCTTATTTATGTTATTGTAAAGTCAACATTTGAATTGATTTTATTCATTTGGCATAATACTGTACTGTACAGTAACAGATCACATTAGCTTATTCAAATGAAATGTTTTCGTGCATTTGATAAGGTATTAAAACTCTATGCTTGGCACTGAAGGTGAATTTACATAAATTAATAGGCTTAATCAAATCAATATAATATAGATATTTTTCTATTTTCATTATCATTTCAGTTAGTTCCTTCCTCCGTTACTCACCCATTGGTAGTGATGGCAGAGAATTTTGCAATTTTCTCGACCGAACAAGGCTGCATATAATTGATATAGAGTCGTATGAGAAACTATATTTAAATTTGACAAAAATAAAGCATATTCCATATCTCATTAGCTCTTGTGGGAGAAGTATGCAACCAGAAGTGATGCCCTGATCAACGACCGAAGAATCAGTTTTTCTACGCCATAATGGAGATGCAGACTTTCAGAATGGCGTAGCAGAAAATATTGGTGTTCATTGACTATCATAACCAGGAGTGTGTGAAATTTCTTTATAACTGCTATAAATTACAATTTTTAATCGCATATGTTTTAACTACAGAATGACATAAGTAGGTTACGTAAACACGTCGAAAAGTACATTCCAGTTGACAGCTTCAATAACAAAATAACAGAGGAAGAACTGGTAATACGTCGAACAGATAGTGAAAATGATCGTTATTATCAGGATTTCAGTCTGCATTACCAGATAAAGACAATAACTCTAGGCTAAAAATTCAAACACATTAGAGCATTAGTATGAAGCCCCTATATCGACAATCTGTTAAGTTGAAACTTTTAAGTTAGTTATATTAGCTTTATACTGGGATTATTTGCTTAACGTAATCATAAAGTCTTGTCCATAGAGCATGCTTTCCTGAGACGAGTTTGATTTTCTGTCGGCATTGGATGAGAGTATGAAGATAACTTTTGTAACACTTCGGCAATTAACTGATAAGATGTACTGAGTTCAAATGAATAAACGATTTTTTAAAAGTAATTTATATTAAATATACTGAAAAATTTTAAACCGGAAGCCCCAGTTTTATATGTCATAATTTTCCTAAAAACATCCATACCATGTATTTACAAATGACCACAATTACTAGCATGCAGCTCTCATGCTGCGAATGATTTCAGTGATTTATATTGTACACGATATTTGTTATTTGCTAAACTTTAAAAGAATACGTAGAAACGTTAGCGTAGAAGCAGAAGCACAGATGAAAACGAGGAAGAAAGCATTTGGAAGTAGTCTTTATGACCAACCACATTGTTTGTGCAGATTTTATGCAGGTTCATTTTTAGTATTTTAGCAATCACCATCATTTGCCTAATTCTGCTAATTCTATGACTTACTTATTATAGTTATACGAAGTATTGTTTTTCATTTAAACTTATAGTACCCCTATTTCACTGAAAATGTACGTTATAGTAGTTATGGAAAGTATATTTTTTTCCTTCAAACCTTCAGTAGCCCTATTTCACCAGAAATACACATTATCATAGTACAGAAGGTATATTTTTTCCTTCAAACTTTCAGTAGTCCTATTTCATCAGAAATGCACGTTATCATAGTTCAGGACGTATTGCTTTACTCTCAAACTTTCGGTACGCATATTTCACCGGAAATACACGTTTAGTACCTACAGGAAGTATTGTATTTCTCTCAAACTTACGGTACTCATATTTCACCAGAACTACGCATTATAATAGCTATAGGAATTATTGTTTTTCTCTCAAGTTTTCGGTACCCATATATCACCAGAAACACACGTTTTGAGGTACATTAAACGGCAGTAGGCATTTTTCAAACAGTTCCGTGTATGTGTGTATGATTTACTATGTACTCCTGTCAGTCTGTCTCTGTTTCTCTATGTGCAAATATTAAATTTCATATTTTTTTAAACAACCTAGTTTAAGGTTTTCAGCAACATTCCTGTAAATCGAACTACCCTTAGCAATAAAACATTGTCGTTATTTTAAATTATCTAAAAGAAATACTGTATCGACTCCGTCAAAGTATAATATATTTGAAATATTCATGTGATAATTGAATGTATTTTTTTTTAATTTTTCCGTGAATTTCTTGTGAAGAACTCATCATACTGTTTTAATTACCGATCTCTATAACTGTAAAATAACAATAGAAAGAAAAAAAACGTTTGAGTAGGAAAAATAAGTAGTTCATTAAAACGTACAAATTATTTGAAATAAATTGTTTGGTAGTTAAGGCCGTTTTTCAAACATTCATTTTTGCATCCTTACGCTTTCGCATACGTATGTCGTATGACAAATATGCTTCAAGTTATATGTAAACAATCACTAAATGACTAAACGTTTCCTCGGGTTTTGGAGGGATTTTCGTCTTGGCAGCACTGTGCTAAATACGATACCTTTGATAACTATTAAATAATCCATTTATATTTTGAGAAAACATCTAAATAACTAACCTAAACTATCAGTATTCTGATAACTGTTCTATTTTATTTCTTTTCTGTATTACTTTCATTATGTTTATTTTATATGTTTAATATCAGCACGTTATATTGTTTCATATGTTTCAAGCATATATGTATTTAGTATACTTTGCCCTTACGATCAACCTTATTATTGGAGAAGTAAAATAAATAAGTAATTCAATTTGAAGTGGTTTATGGGCAAAATGTAATTCCTATTAACATAATTTGTAGAGAACAATTACCTTCTGGAACGTCAAGGTACATAACGTACGTATGTAAAATTATCTTGCGTACTACATATATTTTTGCGTTCCCGACCACTTTTCCGAATCCACTTTTTCTATTCCAGTTTTAGATGGCTAAATTTTTGTGAATCTATATTTAAGAATCTAATTTTCCTAGTTCATTCTTCAGAACGCTATGCATAGTCAATTCGCGTAGAGAAATGATTACGCGTTACGTTATAACAAATTAAAATTTTGTGTCTGACTTTTAGGTAACTTAAATTTTTCGTACACATGTTGTGCTTAAATTGTTTGTGCTATGGACATAACAGTACCAATTATTACTACAGAAAGTGGAGAAGTAAAGCTGTTATTTAATGGTTTCATTTACTGCAAAACCAGATCTGGCAAGGAAGATAAAATGTACATCATCCCAACTGAACCGCGCTGAAGGTTTACATAATCGTTTACAACTTGTATTCAAGAAGCATCATCGAATTTCCACTCAAAAGTTCGGATGATGTTCAGCTCTATCAGAACTACAAAAAGAGCAGGGCGGACTCTGAATGATGTGACACAGGAAATTACAATGGCCGAGCAGTAAAGGCACTGCCCTAGAAGAAATGGTATATAATACAAAAACAAATACAATCCATTGCTTTGAATTATGAAAGTTGAAATTCCTACTAAACGTAAATTATTCTCATTAAATTTTATTGGAAAAATACCCCTGTATAAATAATTATTACGTTCCGCAAAAATTTATTTCGGAATTTAGGTATTCCGAAACAGAAATAGGATAACAGCCTTTCAGAAAAACCGGCAATCGGAAAAAATCTACGGGAATCAGATTTTGATCTCACAGTTAAATAACTGTTTTAACAAATGCAGCAACATATTTAGACTTGGCATGTTTGTAGGCCCCATGAGAACCGTCAGTACAAATCACAGGCTTCCTATAACTGTCATCGCATTGCGCTGATCCCTGTAAGATTGGAGAAAAGGAAGTCGGAACAACAAAATCTAAGATACTAGCCATCCATGTTTTAGCTGAGAGCGATATAATACTGATATTGTTTCCTCTTTCTATGACTTTTTCTACCCTACCTAACAAAAGATAAATTGTTGTATTCCAACAGAAACTGCAATACCCATATTTCACCAGAAATATAGGTTTTTGAGACACCCTGAATTAAAAACGTCCAATGTGTTGCATTAACAAGACTTTCTCTACCCAGTCTCTCCAAAATATTCATATAATCCCTTATTCTAAATCTAATTCTTATTAATATAATTCAATCTTGATTATACATTCACACATTTCAATGTAGGTATAAAAAGGATACAGTAAACTAAGGTGTTAATCAAATATTTTAAAAGTAGGTTGCTATGTGTAGTAAACAAAAACCAATAGTGGTTTGCAATTGAAAAATGTATACAATATTTGAAAATGAAAACCATTACGAAGTATATCTGGAAATGTTTATTGTCACAAAAGCGTTATTCGACATAAATTGGGTAATTTACCGATATCTACAGTTTTGTTTTGCAAGGCCTTTTTGTAAAACGGTAGCCTCAAAACGTGTATATCCGGTGAGATCTCGGTAGTGAAATTTTGGATGGAATACAATACTGTTTCCTATAGGCAATTAGTAGAGAGGGGGGAGCGAGAGAAAAAATAAAAATAAATAGAAAAAGCTAAACGTGCGTGTGTGTGTATGTGTGTGCATCTGAGTGCGTCTCTGTGTGTGAGTGTTTGTATGTTTCTAAAATTAAGTGGAGTTTTATTTATAGACGCTCTTTAATTTATGGTCCTTAGCGTCCCATTTTATATTGGACGTGAAAGATCGGAAATTTTGCTCAGAGACCTCTTTATCAGGTTTGAGGTTATTTTAAATCTACGACATGGGACCACTGCTTTACTTCCCTTCTGAAGGAAGCTATGCCAAGTGTTTTTCACCCGAAAAAATCCATCGCCCTCCGTCGGGTTTGAACACGCGACTTTGAAAGCTAGAGGCTAGCATGGTATTACTAGACTACTTTGTATGATGTGTGTGTGTATGTGAACACCAAAGCTCTTCTTCTTCTTTAATTAATTAACCTCCTCTTTATAGGACTTGCATCCCCAAAGGTTTTATATGCCAATGCCTTGAGTCAGTAGCCCGTCAAGAGTAGCAAACAAACTCTGGATCATAGCAATTCCAGGATGTGCGATCAGCCAATGCCTGGTATGGCGGTGAAGAAGAAAGAAATGAAATGTAGTGATGAAGGAGATGATATGAAAACTCCAGATCAAATTAACCAATTCGGTATTCGCCTAGCGACTGACGAAAACTGTGAAAAAGTCTTCGATCAGATTGGTTGGCTCCGGGGGTTTGAACCGGAACCTCCTGAATGCGGGCCACAGAGTTACCACCTGAGCCACCCCCCTTGGTCAACAGTATAACTGAAAACGAAAATTCGGACGAATATCAACATTGGCATTTAAGATTTTTAAATTAGATTTATATATATATATATATATATATATATAATTAATTCAATTAGTTATACTTTTTACAGACATTAGCCTGGTCTTGGCAATTTTTTAATATGGAGTCAACTGAAAAATTCAGTGCCACAGCAAGTACTTCAACGTTGGGTGTTTAAGGGGTCCTTAAGATCTTTACATTAATATTGTATATAATTAATTCAACTAATTATATCTTTTTACAGACCTTAGCCTGGTCTTGGCAAGTTTTTAATATAGTCAACTGAAAAATTCAATGCCACAGCAAGTACTTCAGTGCTACGTTTTTAACGGTTTCTTAAGATTTTACATTAATATTATATATAATTATTTCAATTAATTAGCACTGCGTCAGCAGGTCACCATTGAGATCGCCATCTCGAGCGAGTTGGCTTGATGGTCTGTCTGGGAAACAACCTACGTGAATTGGGGAATTCAATGTCCTACCTGTAAGCTGTCGCAGTAGCTCAGTGGTTAGAGCAACCGTACGGAGAGCGGGAGAACAGTGCTGAAATCCCGGCTGTTAAGTTCAGTATCTTTTAAAGAAACTCTTCCAACACCAAAGTAGGTGCTCTTTATATGTAATAAATTTAGTTAATTTTGATTTTCTCAAAAAAGGCTATGGCGATATGGATTAAATACTATATGTTTAAGATATTCACACAATACATTAAATGTATTTCTTGAATTTTATGGGAATGAGCTTTTGAAGAGCTTTTAATTGTGAATGACTTTTGTATAACTGGTAAACGTAACAGATAGGTTGGTCTATATAAATATTTTTCATATGTTTGAGCGCACCTGTCTCAAGCACATGATAAATAATTGTGTAATGATCCTTTAGTCAAATTTAAGCTATTAATTTCTTCAAATTTACCTTTGGTCAAACAGAAACGTTAATGAAATTAATGAAAAATGACAAAAATTTGTTAACCGCTAGCTAACCACAGGAATGAAACATACATGCGCTGAAGTTCAGAGAACCAAAATAAAATTTAATGTATATGCATAAGCGTTAAGGTATTTCTTATTGACATTAATCGCAATTAATGATTTATAGAAATTGAGCTAGTTTGATTTCCTGCACGTATCTATTTTAACTACAAAACGTGCTATGAAAACGTATAAAATCCTCGTTTATTCCTTGTAAAAATGCGATTAAACGTTTTATCCTAATATTTTCTGAGATTAACCTTGAATATTCAACCATATTTCATGTCTAATTATAATTCATCCCTGTGTGTGTATGTGTGTATGGGTGTGAAATAATTACACTCTATTATTTTTATAGTAGGTGTTTCTGTACGATTAACCACAACCAATCTATTATTTGGATGAAAATACACATTTCAGAATTTCCCGACACCATATAACAGATATATGACTTATAAGTGAATTTTGGAGAATAGGTATTTAAGTCCTATGAATATTTTCAGGTTTTAAGGAAATAATTAACAAAAGCAATTCTCATTATTTGACCGACCTTGGCCTAACCGAGCAGGACAGTAGCTAAGTTATACAAATTAAAATACTTGGTTAACAGTTTAGCATAGTTTATGAAGAGATCAATTGCAGGTGTTATGTAAGTTGAACAGACTACAAGTTACTTCATAACTGCTATAAATTACAATTTTTAATCGCAAATACGTAAGTACAGATGACAAAAGCAGGTTATTAAGCACGTGGAAGAGCACTGTGAGCTGACAGCTTCAATTGTAAGGTAACAGGAAAGCCTGAAAAAGAAATAAATGCTAGGTACGAGATAGATAAAGTAAAAGTATTCGTTACTATCCGGACTTCATGGTTTACAATTATCATATAAAGCTAAAAATATATAGCATATAGACTGACTAGACTAAAATTTATAGAAACAATAGTGTATCAGTATTTTGTATGTTGTCTTTACCTAACATAATTGTAAAATAATTTGTTGTATTTTTATTTCCACAGAATTTGCTATCGTGAGAATAAATTTTGTATTATGTGTCAGCATAAGAATGGATGAGAGCATGGATGTAACAGTTTTGTGTAAGGCGTAACCAATTTGATAAGATGTACTGAATTAAGCTGAATAAAGCGAAGTTGAAACTAATTTGTATTACATATACTGTAATACTTTAAATGGAGTCTCATTTTCCTAATACTATAAGAGACCTGAATGCATCCTTATAAATGAGCACAAATTATTGGTGTGCAGCGCTCTTGCTGCGAAAGAGGTAGCGGAAATATTTTTCAAATATTATTTCACATATTTAATGCTTGCTCCAGAAACTAAGTGAAATATTCATGTATAAAATTCTTACAGCAACTCAAATACAATAGCAATAATAATAATAATAATATTAATAATAATAATAAAATAGATGTGTTGCATATTTTAGTACTTCAATGATTCATATTGTGCAGGAAATTTTTTATTTCCAATATTTAACGGTAGGGTAGGAGGAATACATAGAAGCTATATACTTTGGAATAGAAGCAGAAACACAGAAGGCAAAGAATAAAACGTTCTGAAGTACTCGTGGTGAGGAGCATCTCTGTTCTACAATGTTATTATATGTACGTTCATTCTTAATATTTCAGTAATAGGCATCAACAGCCTAATTTTACTCTCTCTCTCTATGACTTGGCTATAGTACATACAGGAAGCATTATTCTTCACTCAAGATTTCTATGACAAAATTTTATCGGACATACTCGTTTTGAGGGACACTGAATCACAGTGTTTTTCGGAATCATTTCCGCGTTTCTCAATAAATCGAAACAATCAAAAACTTAAAAGTGTTATAAATACTAAACTTCATACTCGAATCGGGCACTTTTTAAGCATACCAGACGAAGATTTTTCAAGAAGACTTGTGTAAACCGAACTGCTTTTAACAGTAAAAATGTTTCGTTACTATTAGTTTTCCAAAAACATCCCTATACATTCTGTTATAGTATGAAACGTGCTCTTTTGACCTAAAGGAAGTGGATTAAATTAGGAATAATGGCAGATTATTACTTTGAAAATGTATTCCATAAATTAATTAAGAATCCGATTTCTTTCCATTTAAAAACTTACATTCAATAACATAGATAATTACAATTTACAAAACCCTTATTCGTTCACCATTCTTTACATTCCTTACGGCTTCAATGCTTTAAATTAAATTACAATAATTACGGAATTGATTCCTGCTCTCACATTTACCGATATATTTCAAAACTAACAGCAATAAGTCTATAGTTCACACGATCGATCTTTTCCCGGTAAAGAATTACTAAAAAGAACTTTGAATAGGTTAAGCCAAAAAAGAATTTAGAAATACCGTCCAGAAATGTCTTCTGTCTAAACGTTGTCCTGCTGTTTTCCTCGTAACCTAGCTCGCCGTCGAAGAAAGACTCATCAGCCTTGTGGACAGCACATTGAAGAAGGCTGGAACAGATCCGGCGCCTGCGCAGTCGACGACCACAATCGCCTGACGTACTGCGTGACTCAAAATAACTGCACCTTTGTTGTTGTTGTTGTCGTGTCCTTGAGAACCACTACCATAGTCGTTTCCCTTGTGTTCCCGTATATGTCAACCTTCCTTTAGTACAGCCCAGTTGCCTAAAGTAGATTTCTCCGGGGAGGGTCAATTTGGCACAAGTATTTGAAATATTTATATGAAGAATTAAATATATATCTCGAACTATTCTGTGAATTTCCTGAGAAGACCATTTCATAGTGATTGAATCTTGTATAACTTTGTATAACTGGAAAATAATAACAGAAGGACAAACGATTAGATTAGAAAAAACAAATATCACCTTAAAAAACATAAATTATTTACAATAAATTGCTTCGTTATGAAGGCCGTTTTCCAAATACTCAGTTTTGCATATTTACGCTTTCCCATATATGTCATATGACGGACATACTTCAAACTTTGGAATTGCACATTTTTTTTACTTGCATTGCAAGAGCTGGTAGAATAATAAAACACTTTAATTTTGTTTCCTCATGCTATGTGTAAACAAACACTTATTAAGTTGAAATCGTTTGTAAGCAAAACAATTATCCTTAATAACATAACTTCACAGAGGAGTCTCTTTTAACATGAACGCTAAAATACATGTATACTGGCATTCCCCGGAATACATGTTATTAGCACCCTGAATAAAATCTTTATATGTATTCCATGCACATGACATTTTCTACTCACTCTTCTATAAAGTATTTATGAAAAGTTATTTTTCAATCTACTTCTTTGAGTTATATCTTCATTACAAGTCTACACATTTCGATGTGTGAATAATGAGAATAAGGTAAACTAAAGCGGTACTGAAATGTTTTAAAAGTGGGTCGTTAAGTGATGGCAGTTTCTTTGCATGACAACGCGAAAAAAACTGATATAAATTTGGAGTAGAAAAGTGCATAAAGTAATTTAAAATTTTAAACACATTGGAAATGCTATCTTGGAAATGCTTAATAATGTCACAAAGGATATATTTGTATAAACTGTGTGATTAACGAGGTAGTCAAAACTAGCCGTCCTTTGTTTTGTTTCCCACACACATAGGTGCTAAAGAAGCTGCCGCATCACTGCTGTTCAAAGGGATGCTGCAGGTACCTTTACATTTTATATTTCCCGCATACATAGGTGTAAAATAAGTTACCGCATCACTGCTGTTCAAAGAGGCAGTGCAGGTATTGGTCCTTCATTTAGTGTTCTCTTCTCTGTCGATATGGAGTATCCTTTGCACTTTGGCATCCGCGCTATCCGGCATAAAGTAACTTCAAACTGAGGACGACTTGTGTGGGTCACCTGGTATGTTTTGTCTAGTAAGACTATCTCTTGTGGTTTACCAACTACGCTAAAGTCATTCAGAATGAAGAGGTCTTCACAGCCTACACCCAGAAATTTCAAGATATAAAATTCATTTCTTATGAGAAAAATTTAAACTTTTGGTGCTTTAATCAATATCGATAGTCATTTTGGATAAAATCAAAAGAATATAAGTCTTCCACGTAAACCTTGTCTAGGGTGGGAGATATGCTTGAAAATCTTTGTGTTGTATCCTTGTAAACGATGAAATTAAATATCAAGTTTGGTGTTTCACTTATTTTTTATTTTGTCTAAAACATACACAATAGATAGAGAAGGTATTACATTCCACCCAACAGTTCTATACCAAAATTTTACCGGAAATACATGTTTTGAGGCCCCCTGCATCCTTAATCTCAACCCTTTACATGGAATATTTTACGAAAGTTTTAATTTTCTAAATAATGACTCTAACGATTTCTATTAGAGTACCGCATATTAAGATATTTACATGACAAATAAAATGTATAGCTTCAATTTTATGGGAATGCCTTTGAGCTCCTCTTCATCGTAAGGAATTTTGCATAATCTTATATAACTGGTAAACGTTAAGTGATAGACGTAAACGTACTACACAAAAAACGTAGAAGTCTTTAAAACACACAATTTATTTCTATAAGTTTTTATGGCATAAGCCATTTCTGAAACATGGATTATTAATGGTTCGAATTGTTCATTTCTTGGTCATTCTTTAAAGTCCTTTCAACATTCGCTGTTTCTCGCGATTGCGTGGAAACACTAAGGAATTCTAAGGACAACGTATAGCTTCCAGTTCTTAAACTTTTAACTATCGCTGTTCTCTCTGTATCTGTAATGAAATGTGTAATATAGCTATTTCTGCGACGGTGGATTTGGATTAAAACGTAATAGATATAAAAATAAGCTCGTAGGAATAGCTTGTGTACTCACTGATAAACAATAGAGGGTAGAGAAAGTTGTGAATATATCACATCAGAAAATTGTTTTCGGTTATACTGTTCAGAAACAGACACACGCGCGAGGATATTTTCCTAAAGAGGTTTTTTTGTGTTCAGTTAGCTTAAAAACGTGTCTTTTAGGTGAAATCTTGATGTCCAATTTTTGGATGGAATGCAACAGGACCTATATTTATGTAGGTTAGTAGTAGGTAAAGTAAAAAAAAACATTTTTAGAAAAGGTACGTGTGTGTTATGTCTGTGAGTATGTATATGTGTGTGTTGTGTGTGTGTGTTATGTGTAGCACAACTCAAAAACAAAAGGTCGGTTAAATCAAAATTGATATTTAGCTTCAGTATTTTCGAAAGGTGCGAATGAAGATAATTATACTAGCACACCATAAGTTGTGCTTCCGATCGATTTTTACAGTCAAGATATTGTTTGAATGAAAGTAGTTATCCCACAAAAACATTTGATGGATGTATAAGTCAATTTTGGAGAATGGCGATTTAGACTTATGAAGATTTTCGCGTTTTCAGGAAATATATTTCCAAAGGAGATTCTCATTATTTGACTGACTTTAACCTTGCCGAGCAGGACAGAGCTAAGTTATAAAAATTCACAAGCAGTAGATATTACATTTTGTTTGAAGATTGCAGCGTAGTTTAGCAACAGTCTTATAAAGACTGAGGAGACTGGAGTTTTGTTCATAATTCCTGTATATTGCAGGTTTTAATCCCAGATTATGTAAATGCAGAATGAAAAAAATTAGTATACACATCGAAGAACAGTTTCATTAGACAGTTTCACTTTTGAAATAGCAGGAGAGACTATAAAGAAAAAAAAGGAGAAAGAAACAAACAAAGAAATAAAGAAATACTAGTACGTGATAAAGTAAAAATGGTCGTTGTTATCAGGACTTCACAGTTTACATTATCAGATAAAGCCAATAAAGTCTAGAATGTAATTTAGGCTAAAACTGAATCCTGTGTGCGCTACTTTGCAGATTCGCAAAGCGCTTATTAAGTGGTTAATTTTATTGGAAATATTTTGTTTTGTAATGACCTTTAATAATAAAATATCAATATTTGTAACTATTTCATATCATAAATATATTTATATACTTGAATATTATTGTAGTTTTTAACTAAAAGAAAGCAACATCCTCGCAACTGCAGCCAAATATAACCCCGTCAACATCCACATGAACCATTACATCAGTTATTTAGTGGGTCCTCCCCATCCTATACCACAGACATGTTTGACTGGAGTTGCTAGGTTTCGAACTCACGACATTCGGTTTTGAGTCGATGGCCAGTCCATTTCGTCTTGGCTAAAGATCATGGCCATTGGATCGGTTACTTAAGGTGCCTGTGACAGTGATATTAAAATCGGTTTGGGAATTAGAGTAAGAATGGCATATATAGCAAAATAATTTGTACAATGAAGGGCTTAAATCCATAATGGAGCATCAGTATGAAGCGCCTTTACCGAAACTGTGTTAAGGATAATATATTTAATTAGTTGTATTTGCTTTCTTCTTCTTCTTCTTCTTCTTCTTCTTCTTCTTCTTCTTCTTCTTCTTCTTCTTCTTCTTCTTCTGGCAAACAGCTCTTATAGTGTAGCTAGCGCCTCCTTAATGACTACAGTCCATTCTTCGCTAATTCTTGCCTTTCTTCTCCATCTTGTAATCCCCTTGCTATGCAAATCCCTCTTCACACAATCCAGCCATCTTAAACTTGGTCTTATCCCGTCGCTTCTCCCTTCAGGTTTGGCATTTGCTTTATATTGGGATTATTTGCTAATATAATCATAAAACAATTTTTGGTTTTATTGCCACAGAATGTGTTTTTCCTGTTGAGGGTCGGTCTGCACGGATGAATCCAGAGGGATAACAGCTTTTGGCACACTTCAGCAACCAATTTGACAACATGTACTCAATTATACTAAACAATATTAAAATATATACTCCATTGCAAACATGAGTCCAGAGGGATAACAAGTTTTGGCACACTTCAGCAACCAATTTGATAATATGTACTCAATTATACTAAACAATATTAAAATATATACTCCATTTCAAACTGGAAGCCCCTTTTTTCTAATGACGTATTAATAAATGACCAAAATTATTAGCGCACAGCTATCGTGTTGCGAATAAGTGTAGCGGAAAAGTTTCTGATCCCTAAAATAAATAACGCATAAATTGAAACTGTCTTTTGCAGAAAATGCCTTCTGAGCGTATTTCGCATACCTTTTTAGCCTATATGCCAGGAAATGCAGCACTGTAATCAGGTCTGGCTTTTTTGTACCACACAAACAAATCTTCAATATAAAACATAGCTTTCCTGTAATTTCCACCGTATTTTCCGCTGATTCATGTAAGAATAGAAAAAATCGTATGTGTTACATTCACATGGCCTTCTCTACGCTCTTTCGTTTATTAGTAGATATACAAACTATTCTTACGAAATTTGTGTTCCTATCTACTTTATATTAATCCAGATAAATTTTTCGGAAACAGCTACATTCCACATTTCGTTATAATACAAAGGGAACAGTTATAGTTAACTGTTTTAGAACTGGACGCTATACGCTGGCCTTAAATTCCATTTTCTTTCCATGACATCGGGAGAAATAATTTACAATCGACAGGACTTTAAAGGAATGTCTAAGTATTGAACAATTTGAACCATTTATAACAGATATCTCCAAAATAGCTGATCCACAAAGAAAAGTTAAGTAAAATAAATTTTGTGTTTTAAAGATATCGAAATATTTTGTGTGGAGTAAAATTTTGTCTATGGCTTAACATTTACAGTTATGCAAAATTGTGTAAGTTTATTTCCAAATAAAGAGGGCTTACAGGCTGCTCCCAGAAATTTCAAGTTATACATTTTATTTCTCATGTAAATACCTTTAATGTAAGGTATTCTAATCAAAATAATTAGAACCATTTTTAGAAATAAAAAAGATCTAAAAGTATTTCATGTAAGGGTAGTTTGGGTGGGGTGGATTTTCCTGAAAATCTTCATGTGGCATCTTTTGAAGTTACTAAACTTAAATACCGACTTTTCATGATTGACGTATGCTGTTCACAATTATTCATACACAGCACACGCACACGGACGTATTTTCTAAAAATGCGTTTTTTGGATTTAGTGGGTTCCGAAACATGTTAAAATTATTGATACAGAATTTGTCAATGGAATGCAATACCCTGTTTATCTCTTATGTACACTGTCTTACATAAACGGTGGACCATTCCCCTAACTCGACATAATGTTTTTCTCTCAGAAAGGTTTCCATCTTAAGATAACCAACTTTTGATTTTACCCAGCCGGTATCAGTTATCTATGGACTGGTCTGAAAAACAATATATGAACATACCGACTAACCAATGAACCATGATTATAATCTTTGTGAAATGAAGGGTGATTCGGATACCACCTCCATGAAAGAGTCACGTTACGATTAGTACGCAAGGGAAGGCTAATTTAATTACAAATAACTCGGCATTCTAGAGGAAGTGTGAAAAATAATTTGCATGTGAGGTTAAAGTGGATGAATACAACAATTATATCTATGAGAGCTTTCATCAGCGACATGTAGACTAAGGTTAAAGATTTTCTGCTACAAAACGGCAATCAGAAACGGCAGTGTAGCATTAAAATATAAGGTTTAAGTTGTAATGTTATCCGTCGGCAGTTCTGCCATACTTTATGGGAGGAAAAGTACCCTGCCAAGCCAGAAGCTAGAACTGTACTCGTAAAAGAGATGTGGTCACGCTGGTAAGGTTGGGGAAAGATTTTGTCAGTAACAATTAACAGCTCCGTTCTATTATGGGCCATTTTATGCTCGCCAGTACATTATTAGTTAGATGAAGTACTGTATTCCAATAGTTAATTCCATACAGAGATTCCGCCGGAATTACATGTTTTAGGCACCACGAATAAAAATAATAAAGTGTGTTGTATTGCTTTCATGTGCATTCTCTACTCATTGTTCTATAAATTATTCGTGTAAAATCTAATTTTTATCTACTGCTTGTTAATAGGGTTAAATCTTCATTGCACATTTCCATGGAGGTATAAGGAGAATACAGTAAGCTAAAGCCACAGACAATTCTTTTAAAAGTGGGTCGCTATATCATGGCTTTGAAATTTCATTCCCTATACATGATAACGAGAAAAAAATAGCGCTTTACCTGTGAAAAATATTCACATGACTTTCTCTACTCACTATCATGTAATTTTTTATGTAGCTTCTACAAATTATCCTTACGAAAGCATATTTTTCTATCTGCCTCACGTTAATCGAGACAAACACCTTTCCTATAGTTTCATTATACATTTCATTTTAGGTACGAGAGAGATAGGGGAAACCGAATCGATAGTCGCTATGGTTTTAAAATTCCATACTGTTTCCGTGACATCGCAAGAATCAAGTGAATTGCACAGGACACAACTAAAACAAAGTATTGGACAATTGAAAAAAAAACTATTGACGGATATCTCGGAAATGGTAATGCCATAAAAAGTCTACCGCAAAGAGCTCGCGAAATAGCCCGATAATACGAATCCATAAATGTTTGTGTGGTCAGGAACGAACCGCGGGAGTGGAGCCAGCGAGAGTAACATAAAGTGCGTGTGATTAAAGTAATTTAGCCATCATCGGCGTCTTTATTGTGCATCGGAAAACACGATCTGAGATAAGAGATTCATCATTACACCCATGCACCTCCTTATCTCTCCCTTTACTTCTCTCCACGAAGACGGATCCAGCCGCACGACGCATATTGTATAATTTTGTGTGGATTTTTGGAATCATTGGAAAAGGAAATTCTTGCGTTGTCTTTGTCCGAGGAATTTAGCATATCTCATTGATAACTTTACGAGGAGGTGTAGAGGATACACAAAATCAGAAGAAAGCAGTTATTCAGTGGATAAGAATGTTGTTACAGAAGTCCCAGAGTTATAAATCGTGGCCAGATCCCGAATTATTCTAAGTATTATGGCTAGTGTGAATTTAATTTATTTATTTTATTTCCCCAATGAAGGGGGTTGTCAGTAAGGACAAAGTATGCTAAATACAAATGTATTTGAACGATATGAAATAATAGAATAATATACTAATATTAATTGTTCTAAATATTATTATTATTATTATTTCAAAGGAAATGAGCAAAATATGAAAACAAATCACTTATGAAGCTTTGTTTTTCTTAAACATATCACAGAGCCTAAAACTGTGACATTATCCAGTGTAATTGCAAATTCAATTCCTATATTAAAGACTTTCAGCAAGTGACGTAGTTAATACTAGGAAATGCCCAACGGCGCCGACATTATTCCTTCTTACTTTGGGCAAATTATTTGTCGAGATTTCGTAACCATCAATAATTAAAACTCATTTTTCCAGGATGCTGATAAAAAAAATATTTTTAGTAATTTAAGTAATTAGTCTAAAATTATGTGCGAATAAGTTTTTAAAGTAAGTACCGTTTTCATATTTTGCCACTGGAGTATTGCAGACGCGATTTTGAGCATACGCGATCACTTATTTTCATTAGGAAGCCAGGCGTAGCTGTGAGCGATCATCACTTTTCCTGTTGTCAGAGCGTTGCGAAATGTTCAAACAATCAAGCAACTTGCCGACTGTGAAGTCAGATAAGTGATTCGTTTTTTGAATGCAAGAAATGTTACGCCAGCAAACATTCATCGCCAATTATGTGAGGTTTATGGGGAAACAATTATGACGGGCAAAGACTGGACCACACACAGTCAAACAAACTCAAGATTTGACCGCATTATTTGGTTGGGAACATTCGACCCACTCTCCTTATAGACCTTATTTGGCATCAAGCGATGTTCATCTGTTTCTTCATCTGAGGAAATTCCTTGGTGGAAAACATTTCAACGACGATGATGTTGTGAAACAGAAGTGCAGCTTGGCTTTCATCTTCGTGGGCAACATTCCTTGACGAAATTATGCAAAAACTGGTTTTCGTTACCACAAATGCATGAATAACGGCAGTGGCTATGTGGAGAAATAGTGTAAGCTGTAAGGTAAAGAATGATAATAAAGTATTTGGAAAATAATGTTGTGTTATTTTTGAAAAACTTAACGATACTTACATTAAAAACGCGCCTTTTACAACTCACAATTAGGCACACACAGTTTTGTGGTATGCTTTTAAATAATCGGCAACCAAAAGGATTTCAACTTTCGAAAACCGGGCTCATATTTATGTAATTCTCGCCATTCCAAATTACGTTGGGATGTAACAGATATATCTAGGCTCTCATACTTAAATAATCCGTTAATGCTGTAATTTTTGAACCATCGTTTTTATACTCTTAAGCATGATTAACGAAATTTTATAGCCATCGATTGACTTGTTGGTAAATTATAGGGTAACACACATGGATACACATACGCAAATACATAAACAAATACATATATACATACATACACACAGATGCATACACACATGCATACAAACATATACACAACATACATACATACATACATACATACATACATACATACATATCGACTAACAGATTTAAAAATTATATTTTTTGCCATTGTGCAACTAATCACAAGCATTAACATATGCTATTATTCGAAAATAAAGAAGGGTAGAGAGAGTGAGAAAAAGAACTATGAAATTAATTGGTGTTATGTATTTTATACGCGTAGATTACCAAAGAATTTAAAGTTAGGAGCACTTACAAAGTTTTTGAGCTTAGACTTAAACTTACGTAATCATATAAATTACTCTGTATTCTTAGACATGTGCTTTTATAACGTCAAACAAGACTTGCTAGTGATACGACTCTTTCGCAATTAAGGTTTTATATGACCATATAACTTAAACAGGTTAAAATATCCATTAGAGCAAATGAGTACAGATATTAAGAAAGGAAGACTAGAATATAAGAGTTAATGGCCAGTGCACTAAACATTCCTGCGGTATCTCGTGCAGCGTAGATAACACAACTTCACCAAGTGTACTCTGTGATCGACGTTGTAGGGAAAGGCACTCAGAATATTTAATAGAGTAAACTTTAACCATTTTCAGTATTTTACAAGGTGATAAAAGAGCTTATCATATTTGAATATAAAATTACATTATTTATACCTTTTTCCAAAATTTTCATCATAAGTAAATTCTCGTATGTTTGTTGCTAATAATAATTATAAATAGACACGAAAATAATGTAGGAGAAGACATACGAAATATTTTGTATAATGTTGTAATGATTAACGGTTTAACCTTAAATTTCACAGAGGTGTATGAAAATGCGTCCAAAGTAAGACATTTTCTAAACAAAATATGTTGTATGAGTTTTTTCTAAATTGGAAACCAGACTTTAGTAAATAACTCTTCTGAATAACTGCAGAGATGGCAAAAAGCTAACATTAACTCCCCAGCTTAGGTTGTTGAGAATATTGTAATAGCTATATTGTCACGACAGCTGTTATGGCATTCTCAGGCAGTGAATGGAACAAACTTATGTAAAAATGAAGCCAGAAACTTACAGGGCCTCAATTGTAGTAATAGGCAGTTAACATATAGACGATTTTATTCAGTACTTGTGTTCTAAATTCAGAATGTTTTGAACTGGATACAGGAAGTAGAAGAGAGGTAAATAGGTGTTCCTTCCTCAGTCATTCACAGTCTATAATGTGTTAACACCTATAAGGAAGCCAGTGGTGAATTGGTGAATTACATTCTCTGAATGTCCCAAACCTCGCCATACAGTTCGAGAATAGGGTGGGTTAACCTGCCTTCTGGCTTAAGACAGAACATAGTTATGCCTGCCTGACATAGCATGAACGAAAAATTGTGCCTGTTATTGATTTAGGTACTTTACATAACAAAGAAAACAAAAGCATCAATGGGCATCCCAAAGAGATTCATTCATGCAAGCAAAGATTTCAGGCAGGTTTTGTTTTCTTTCTTCATTTATTTCTTATTTCTTTCATTTACTTCTTTACTACTTGGATTAACAAACTCATGCAAAACTGTAATAAAATGTTAAATTTGGTGGAAGCTAAGTACAAATACACCTTTAATTATTCATTCAGGAAACACTGATTTTGAAATGTGAAATCGTTGTTAAATTTAAGGGCTATAACATCATAAAGCTTACTAAAACCGCACTGCAGATGAATATAGGGATGCTTTTTAAATGAATTGCAATAATAATGTGCATAAGAATAAGGATATAAAAGAATCTAATGTGTTGCACTCACATGACTTTTTTCTAATGCACAATCTATTTATAGAAACGCTTATCTCTATCTACTTCATTTTAATCGAGATAAGCATTTGCGGAAACTACATTCTTGCTAATTTTTTGTAGGTACAAGGGGAATGTGCTAGGCTTTAAGCACCAGTCAATTATTTTAAGAGCTGGTTGTTATGTGGAGCATTCCATTCTCTTTGCATGTCCATGACATAAAAAAAGAATAATGAACTCCCATTTGAAAAAGTATAAGTATTTAAAAATTTAAACAAATAATAAGGAATATATTGGAATGTGGTTCACTGGACCAAAAAATGTATATGACATAAATGGTGTGTTTTAACCAGATATACATGTTTTGTGTAGTAAAATTTTGCCTATCTCTTACGGTTTACCAGTTATGCAAAAGTCATTCAGAAAGAATAGGACATTTGGGAACATTCCCAGAAAATTCCAGATATACATTTAATTTCCCACGGAAATATCTTAAACATATGTTATTTTAACCAAAATCGTTGGAACCATTTTTGAGATCAGAATTTTCGAAAAGCATTCCATGTAAAGAGTAGTGTAGGAGGGGGGATTTTCTTCAAAATCTTCTTATCACTAGCAAGTCTTGGAAGATACTGAACTCAAGTACCAAGTTTGGTATTTATCCGACTTTTCGTTTTTGAGTTATGCCGTACACAGACAGGCACAAACAGGGACATGTTTCCAAAAATACGTTTTTTGGATTCAGAGCACCTCAGAACATGTATTTCCGGTGAAAACGCGGTATCGAATTTTTGGGTGGAATGCAATACTTCCACTGCTTACTATACGTAGTAGAGAAAGTATAAAAGAATGCTTATGATGTTTGAGAATGATTAACGCATTAATATTAAGTTTACAGCTGGATTTGTGTTTCAATTAATTAATTAGCATTGCATAGTTCGGATAATTACTTTTTTAGACAGCAAAGCTTAAAAGTATAACTTCTAACACAGTGCACACGAGCTAAAAGCTTTAGTGCATAATCCTCATTGTGACCAACTTTAGTTTCAAGTCCAATCATATTGCAATTGCTTTTCGTATTTGCACAGTTTAATAATTCGAATTGGTTTGATTAGGTTTTACTTTTCATTATGTCGTTTCACATGATTAATTTCTCATAGCATTTCGCATTATCTGTTCACAATACAAGTCGCCATACTTCATTATCGCACTTCGTTGTACAATTAACCTATACTTTATATATGCAGCTTTCTTTGATCTAAAACGCTACTCTTTTATGTAATCTACGTAAAGATTAAATGGAGGAAATTATGAATTGAGAAGAAAGTGAAATGGAAGTGAAATTACAGAGGCAGCAGAAAGAATAACACTAAAAGTACTTATGCAAAAAATCCAGAAAGCAATATGATATAGCATTTAATCGCTTAAAACATGGTGAAAATAATTACACTGAATATGACTGGTAGGGAATCAACAAAACATCAAAAAATCTGACATCTCGCTTTTTAACACCATTTCTCTTGTTTCATAAACGTGTTCAAAGCGTAATCTCTATTAGTTTCAGGAATCAATATAACATTATTGATATATTACAAATTCGAGCGCTGTCTAAAATAGTTTATTATGCAACGAGACTATAATGGTAGTAATTAAAACGCGAGTATTATTATTAACCGAGCGAGCGAATCGCTCGTTCGGTTAATAATTATCATACGAGCGTTTTAATCACCATTATAGTCAAGTTTCATACGACTGTTTATGCTCGACCATGTATCTAAATTAAAGGTTTCATAAGTATTCGTTTCTGGTTTGAGTGATAAGCTACAATCCTTATTCCTTTATCTATGGTGTGGCAGTATATCACAACACTGTGAATGCCAGAGTGATTTTAGTGTAAATTAACATTATTGTATGACAATGATTTTAGATGTTTGTTAGCTATAAACATTGTTAGGAAATAAGTTTACACGGTCTCACTGAAACTGACAATAGGAGTGGGTATCTATGAAGCGATGGGGTGAGTTGTTTATCACTTAGAAGAGACAAACAAATGACGTCAGGGTAGCGTGCCTTTCTTTAGAAATGGAGGGAATATTTTCCCTAGAGCATATGTGTTTGTAATTAAGATTGGCTAACAAAATAGCCGCTAATGTTGGCGCGATTTAGTAACCAATAGCAGCTTTATTATAATGTTTAGGCATATCGGGGTGAAGGAGTATAAATTCTTGAGCCTAAAGCAAGTATCGCGCAGTTCTGTAGAATCATTCACGAGGTAAACGTCGCGCGGTTCTACAGAATCTCTCGCGAGATACACAATATGCAGTTCTACAGAATCATTCACGAGGTACACATCACGCAGTTCTACAGAATCTCTCGCGAGGTACACATTACGCAATTCTACAGAAACTCTCGCGTCATAAAGTTAGTTACAAAATGTGAAGTACGCGTACGACAATAATTACATTCGGATTAACAGTTTCAGTCAGGCGTGTATCAAGATTAAATATGTGAAATTAATTAAGTGTGACGGCAATAAAAGTGTGAAAATAAATTCTATTATCAGTGTTACCTTTTAGTAACAACTCCTTTCCGTTTACACGCCCTGCTTAGAGATATTTGCTCGACTGAGTAATAATAGCTAGCCGGAGGACAAATAACCCAAAATTCAAAACAGTAAACAATAACAAGCGCCAAGTAAAAAAGATAACACGAACAGATTACTGTGACAATGGTTACAATACAATGACCTTGTAGCACTTGTGTGAAACAAAGTTGCTAGCGTTGTGAGACGTACTACGCAGAATAATCGATACTTGCGCTTTCACAATGTTACGTGGCCACTTATGATTGATGGAATGCCAATACTTTAATGAACAGGTGTACTTTAATGAGGCCCATTTAGGTACTGCCACCAGTCGTACAAATACTACATTTTGGAACGGTTGAGAATAAAATAGTATTCGTCACACGTATTAAAAGTGGTTTTACCCCTTTTCTACTACAGTAGTAATCTACTAACATTCGTCTTAGATGCTAAATGTCTACCCAATATTGTGCAATTGTCTGTAATATATTTAGGTCTGTAGGGCTTCAAGCTTAAAGTTGACTATATTTCATACTTTAATGTTTCTCAAATAGCTAACAACCCTCAAAAGCTAAACGAAGAAATCAAATAAACATGTGTGTTCTAGTGCTTACTGCACTGAATGCCAAGTTCGCACTATCAGAGTTCACTGTAATCACGCCATCGAGCTTATTCTCCTTTCGCTCTTAGGCTAGCATAAGTCAGAAATACGTTAAACAGATATTAATTTTTCACAAAGCATAAGCCAATTCGCAAAACGTTTATGTAATATTGTGCAATGGGCAGGATAGCTTACGTGACAGCGTCTGAGACGCGCATTCAGTAGGTTTTGGGCTCGGTTCCAGTTGAACCAATCATTCTGAACTCGATTTTATGTGTGTGTGTGTGTGTGTGTGTGTGTGTGTGTGTGTGTGTGTGTGTTTCCTAGTTCGTAGGTAAATGTTGAGGTATACTTTTTCTATCACGAATTTCCTTGTCTCTCCTTTCCTTTCATCTCTCAGGGTTGTTGGGTGTGGCATGATTTAGATGTTTTTAAGAGAACTGTTTCTTCTCTGGCATGGGAACTTCTCATCGCCATTAAATGGTGGTGATGTTGGTAGCAGTTATTGGATTTTAGATGTATTGTATGCTTTAGCTGCTGTTTAGAAGCACACCTTATGTCATTTACACTGATAAGCGACTACAATAGAAAAAAATCTTGTGATACACTCACATGACCTCCTCTACCTCTATCGTCTATTAGTGGGTACTCTTACTAAAGCTTATTCTTCTATCTAATTCATTTTAATCCAAATAAACCTTTGCAGAAATACCTGCATTACAAATTTCATTATAGATACAAATGGAATAGTGAGAGCCAAAGGTTTAAAAACTGGACACTATATGCTAGGCTTAAAATTCTATACTGTTTCCATGCAATCGCGAGAAACCACTGAATGTTGACAGCACTTTTAAAGGATGATCAAGTAATGAACAAATCGAATCATTACTAACAGATATCTCATAAGTGGCTTATGCTATAGAAAAGGTTGTTATAAATAAATTCTGTGTTCTAAAGAGATTTACATTTCTTGTGCAGTATTTTCATTCATCGCTTAACATTTACTGGTTATACAAGATTACACAAAATTCCGAATGAAGAGGACTTCATAGGCTATTCGCAAACAATTCAAGATATACATTTTACATGTGATATAAATATCTTTAATATATAGCATTTTAATCAAAATCGTTAGTCATTTTTTAGAAAATCAAGATTTCCAAAAATGTTCCATGTAATAGGAGTTTAAGTTGGGAGGATATTCTTGTACATATTTGGAAGGTACTGAACTTAAATACCAAGTTAAGTGTTCATCCGCATTTCATTTTTGCTTTATGCTGCTCACAGACATACATAGACACTCACACACGAACCTATTACTAAAAACTCATTTCTTTTATTCAGGGAACTCAAACCATGTATATCCGGCGAAATCTCGATATCAGATTTTTAGTGAAATGTAATGTGGTAGAGAATGCAAAAATTATACTTTAAATAATGCTTTGATATCTCCAGTGAATATTTTCTTTTGTAATAAGCTTAACACCACACCATGTTTTCTTCCTTCAATTTACTTTCTATGTAAATGTGATTGGTTTTTAATTTATTTCTTTAGATTGTAGCACTCTTATTAGTAGTAAGTAGTTTTCCATTCCGTCCCCATTTTTTATCACCTGTACGTATACCCGCTATAGACATCCTTAAAAACTAAATGATTTTCTATTGTTCAGTTTTCCATACTTATTCCATATCGAAACTCGAAAAGCTGCAGTTTTATACGACCTTCAGAAACATGAAGTTGGCCAAATACATTAGGCATATTTGTTTCTGCCTGGCTAGAGGTATACTGTGTACATTTTTCAGGTAGGAACACAACATTGGGAGCAACTCATAATCCCCGATGTTAGGTTGATCGTGAAAATAATTCTATACTTTACAGAACAAGTTGGGTTCTATTCAGAGATAATTAAAAATTAAGTCTAAATGATACCAGGGAGAGGTACTTAAATATACATTATTATCTTCACAATTAGAATTCATTCGTTTTAGATACGAGAAAATGGCACTTCATGACCTTCTCATAAAAGCTGTGATAGCTGTGGTGTTCCTGTGTGGCAATATCCTTAATCAGGCATGTCTTATTAACCCTCCAATTAATACTCTTAGTTTAGTATCATTAGATCTCGTTTCCTTCTTAACTTCAGCGCAGTGGAATTAAGCAATCACTTGCTAAGACAGTGGTGGGGGTAGGAATGATAGAGTCCAAGCGATCTAGAATTAGGAGCACTCACGTACTTGGGTAGGTAGAGCCTCTACGCAGAGCGAGAAAGAGAAGAGATAGTACATTGTCTCTTTCTTTCATTCTTACTCGCTATGCGCTGACAGTTGACGTGACTCTTTGAAGTAATACTGCACAACCTACTTTCACCCGGCATCCTGTGTGCTGCCGACTATAATGCCGAACAAATGCTTCAGTTTTTCGGACTGGCATAAAATGCTAGTGGCCGTCCACTTTCTTTGCCGTGTCGCAAGAATACATATAGGGGTCATAGGAAACCTGAGTCAAATAGATACTGAAGAAGTAGAAGGAGATGAAAGCGTAGCCATAATAAAATAAACTATCTCTGTAGCTATTTATCGATTCGAACCAAATTCAACTAAGAAAATCTTTCCTTGTGGAGTTTCTAGCTTTAGAACACCATTTTTGTCTCAGTCAGGTTAGGTCTAAACAGACTAAAACCTGGGAAAGCTTCTAGAAGAAAATGTATTGGTGCAGTTAGTGCTTTAATTGTGAATTCAACATAAAACATTAATAATAATAAAATTGAACCAACTATATCACACAGGTACAAACAATAACGAACAACACTGAAGTGTGGAAAGAGTAGACACTAACATCACTTCGATTACCGAGGAACATTCAAGATTTGGAACAAGCACATTTATTTGTAATACATTTATTACGAATACATGTTTAATGTGGAAATATTCATTTACAATATACTGTATTGTTATAGTAATTGAAATCCACATACACTTACAAAAGTAACAAATAGAACACGTGGGCACGCACAAAAACATGATTTAATAATTTAATGATTTTCTAGTGAAGCACGGTGACAGGACCAGAAACGGGCTTGTTTATCACACCTTCACTTACTATGTTTACGGTATTCTGCTAACTGCTTATCCCCCACCAGTCTCGTTACATTAGTGTAGTTACTGCAGATGGAAATTCCGGTTAAGTTATGTTCTTATTCCAACGCGTAGTAGATAATATCACTTATTCTTGGGGTTTCGGAAGTTACAAGGCATGTATTAGTATATTCTTCTTTTGCTAATTTTATCCGAGGTTTTGCAAAATACTACAAACAATTAACATTAATCATGAATTTAAAAAGTGGATTTAATATTTAAATAAGTTAGTTTAAAATGTCCGTTAACTCCAATTATAATAGTGTAGTGATTAATTGATATAACAATTTCGTTACCCTTTTGCTTTTTGTGCTGCCTTCAGTGTGTTCTAGTAAAACACTTCGGTGTATGGGGCATAGATTCAGCTGTTAAGAATTATAGATGTAGTAAACAATATCCTTTCCTGTAAATAATCTACTAGCTAATACCGGTATCATTACAAGGCAAATTATACGAAGGAAGTGAATTTTGAAGCACGTAGATGTTACTGCAATGGTGCGAGAATTTGGTACCGGAATGTAGATGCCACCTTTTCCCGTTGTCTCAGATATACTGCTGACTCTTCTGCCGGCTGCTCTAGTGGTAATGCTACGAGTATTTTCCCACAGAGTATGTTTGGATATATTGTGAAGGCCAACACCAGCTTATCTTGACTGAGAAATTTATTATAAACTATACTGGAGTTCTTGTAGTGGGTTGTGGACGTTTGTAATATAGTAATGGGCTGATTCTGAATTGTAAACTCGAAACTATAACACTTGAATTACTATACCTGCTAACTTCTGCGGGATCTATTTTACGGTTTGAAATAACTGTTTCCACAATAAAAGAAACCAGTCGTCTAAGTCATCGTGAGTCGCAAAAAGTTGACTGGCCAGATTCCTCGCGGCAGACGGAAATCTCAATCACACAAGCAAGTCTTTAAACGCTTAACATCACACTCGTTAGTACCGCTGCCGGTAACAGTGAGCAAATAATTAATGTTTGCACAACTGTGTGCACTAAGGTCGCTGCGTATCAATTACGGTACCAGAGAATATTTGTTACCTTTAGCTCCACCTACATTCTACCTTATACGTTTCCAAATCTCAAAACTGTTAGTATACGAATGTTACACTGTTGGTTAGGCGATGCGTCGCTTTTCTTATAATTTCCGTTGCCTCTCTAATTTCCAGAATTGGCCTGTATATCGTATTGCACTTAACTCTAAACTGCGTTCGCAGAAATCCTTAATCTAACGTTTTCGCTCCTTCTCGACTCACCAATGACTCAGGCTAATCTAACTGCCTAATTATCTCCATCTTTCCGGACAAACATTTCAACTCAAACTTGTTATATTATACATTGATTTAATATACGAAAATTATTTATTGCAATTATTTCTCTATCTTACTGTTATTTATTTGATTATTTATATCTGCCGTCAATAATTACAGTATAAATTTTCAAACTTCTTAACCCTCAATAGGAAGAATGATTTTTATTACTTAACTGGAAATACGGGGTGTATCACTGTGTTTGCTCAGTTGTGTGCTATTATTCTTTCTGCGTGAAATAGCGTCAAAATCAAACCATTCTGATATGGGTACGTTATTGCTCTTTCCGATGTAAAATACTTGTATTCTAAGATTATTAAGCAGTGAAAGAGGCGTGATTTTATCATATCCAAGAAGGTGATCTCATGTGCACTCAACAAAAAGGTAAGTCCACATCAAGACTTATTCCAAAAGGCAAGAAACAGAGAAATCCACGACCGGCCACCAGTCGCACCCCGGAGATAATTTGGAAGGTGAAGGCCCATGCCTCTGGACAAATCCTGCAAATTAGAGAGTCATTGCTCTGTAATTAGGTATCTCTGTTACTATTGTGAACGCCATAATCAACCAGGATTTGAAGTAGAAAAGTGTCATAAAAGCCGGGGATATAAGCTGTTGCCCCACACATTGCAGAACATGCCACTAACAGCATAAAGCTGTATGGACGAAACCTATCTTGTGAAAAGTGGATATTTGTTATGTTTTTAGATGAGGCATATGTTTATCGAAGTGACTGCAACAAATCCTGGCTTATGTATTACCGAACAAGGGAAGAAAAACTGAAAGTTGGTATAAAGAAATTATCGAAACTTTCCCCGATGGTTTCATGGTAATAACAAGGTACAGTTAGAATGGCAAATTAACTATTCGTCGTGTACAAAAAAGAATGTGAAACGTCAAATGGAATATTATCAGACTAACGTTCTGATACCAATTTTTCAAACAGAAATCTCTGCTTTCTATGGCGCACATGTAAACAAAGTCTGGTAGCATCAGGATAAGGCATCAAGCCATACGTCTGCTTCAACCTACAAATTTTTGATAACATAGAACTAGAAATGGGAATACATTCCATACCTTACATCGACACCCGTGTTAAGTCATTGATGCACCATTTATAGAATTTTGTGCATTTCAGCTACTGAAAAGAGCTCTTGGAAGCAGACGTTGCGAACTTTGAATGATTTCTGGAAAACTGCCAGGAAGAATGCAATAAACTGGACATCCCTATATTTCGTAGATGTTTGCTCCAATGGAAGCTGTGCTGCAGATTAATTGCTCAAGCTAAAGGCTGCCAGAGAGAACATCACTGCTGGTGGAGGCGTGATTTTTATAAGCTAAGGGAGTCTTAGGTTTGTTACCGTAGATTGCAAACAACCCTCTGTATATGTCTGATAAACACGGTAACATATAAACTATGCTTTTTGGAAAAGCGGTGCATGTATATATTACTACAATGAAGAAACTGAATAGTATTTCACTAAACATCCCCATTAAGCAAAGATTCCAACACTTAGGCATATTACTTTCATCAATATTTATATTAATTTTACCTTCACAAAAACTATCAAAATTGTTTAAAAAATGTCAGATATAAGCTTTAAATTCACATATTTTAGTTAATTAATCCATTCAACACCTAACATACATTTTTCTGAAGCATTCCAGACAAACAAGCCTATCAAAACTCGTGCATTTAAATCAGTTATTCTACTAAAGACAAAAACTGCACTTCCTTTTTATTTCTATTTTGTAACTCTTCACCAGTCCTTGTTCATCTGTCTTCTTCTGTGAGTCTTTTCAAAGGACATTTTGAATTATAATCTTCAAATTTCCTCTCAAATTGGAGATAAGTAGCCTGTTTTTGAGATGAAGTCTCATTAGATTTAGAGACAGTTATTTGAACAATTTGTACCTGGAGAAACTTTTTGTGTTTCCAAAGAAGAACTATAGAATGCAGCTGTTCACTGTAATTATGTTTATTAAAGAAAAACCAGCGTCTGCATTTTCTATTAAATGAGAAGTTGCCACATTTTTTATCCAATGTGTCTACTGCTGAGAGGGCTGAGAATAGAAAGAGAGAGAAATAGTAGTCCAATTCCTGGAACTCGAGGGAGTTGGTAAAATACAAGGAGAAACATGTGCTTTAAAGTAAGATGAAGTTAGTGGGTTTTCCAAACAAGACACCAGGACTTGTGTCAAAACTTGTGTCAAAACTTGACACATTTTATTCTCATGGCACGCTATGTAAAAGTACTAATAGAAATAATTGTAACAAATAAGGGCACGAATTCCGTCGTCGTTGATGAACAAATAAAAGAGGAGGGAGACTCAGAGTTTGGTCATTCTCTAAATTTCTCTTATACTCTTATATTTGCTATCAACGTAGCAGTCGTCGTACTCACCAGTGATGTGATTAAGTTGTGCAGTCCGGCGGAAGATTCTTCGTATATGTGGGTAGGAATATCATGTAAAGTATTAGATAAGTCCACAGAATAACTTCGGTATTAGCGGTAAGATGTAATATATAAAGATTTATAGCATCATAGGGAAAGTTGCTAGCCGCCTGAATAGACATCACTCTTTTAATAAATCAAGGTTTAAGGGAAATCAGTTTATCATTTGCCTTCACCTACAAAATCCTTGAGGTCACATTATGAAACTGTGAAACTGTTATGCTACGATAGGATTTTTTTTTTGAGCTCTCCGACTAGCAGCCGACACAGAACATCTATAACCAGGGAGATCCAGACTGTATACGAGGACACGTGTACACCCGCTACATGCTCCACGTGTAACTGCCACCATCAACAATGGCTTACAACACTAGACTGACAAAGAAATTGTATGAAGCTACAGAGGCATTTCCGCAAAGCAAAAACGCATGCGTGCCTCTCAGGCACATACTTCCTTTTAGGAGTTAAAGCTTAGAAAGTGCAAAATTTTCGAGAAATTGCTGAAAATTGGCGTTAATACCGATTCGGATTTCCACTCTTTTTAACATTAACATATTAATAGAAATAATTTGTTTGTGTTTACATGTAAGTTAGATAAAATACCCAAACGATTGATAGTTTTTACAAGCTTGTCCTTTTCCCGAGCACAAGGTATAAGACAGCTACTGGTTTCAACATTTAGTTGTTGTTGTTACTTCATAAACAATGCTTCTAAAACTAAAAGCCAATTGTGTTCTATTCCAAGCAATATACATGAAGAGCATAATGTAACAACTAAGCCTTGGAGTAATATTAAGCAAATGAAACAGAGCGAAACAAAAGCAATCGATCCTGCTTTATAACTATGTGTATGTTATATTTATCTCTTTGTTGTTGGAATTTTTTAAATTGTTGTATATTTTCAGAGAAGATAGTAAACTTTTATACCAATGCTACAAATGTATGTACCGGAGTTTTCTTATAAAAGCAATGATTTTAATTGCTCTCACATAAGTAAGTTTTGTGTTATTTCCTTTGTACATATGTAGTAATCAGCTTTCTTGTCTTTATTTGTTTGTTTGTATACAAATTTACTTTTTTAATCCCAGCTGTTGTATTCAGCTGAATTATAAAGGGAAAACATTTTCCTCCGTAATATCCGAAATTAATCAAGAGATACATTCCATAATTAACAATTGAAAATATTATTTTCTTAAGGATTATCCGTGATTTACCAAACTCAAAATGTTGTAAATGCTGGAGAAGGAGGGGTATGAAATGTTAAAATCCGGCAGATTGACTCCTATTTCTTTGAGTATTAATGTGAGGGGATTATATACTTCCTAATGTGAAAATGTAAGAGCATTTACATCATTAAATAGCACAGGATCAAAGAGAGGGTACAAAACCTTTAAAATTCCTCTGCTGTTATTAGCTGAAAATTATTTGACCAAGCAAGGTGATAGCTGTTCCTTGTTGGTGTCGTCAAATAAGCTAAACATGTTTTTGGGCTAGCATATCGTGATGGAGCACATATTTTACTTCATAATGGGGTAATTCTCCAAAAATACATTTTCGGGTTATTGAACATTTCCAGAATTTTGAACATTATCTGCCTAGGAAAGGTAGAATCAGGCGACTGAAAAATTCAATCAGTCCTCTGACTCCACCTTTCCAACCTTGTCCTACATACGGCTTGTAAAGAAAGATTAATTCCATTATTCTCCTATGTTTGACTATCATTTCCGTGAATATTATACGGTTTGATTTATTACCTAGTATATAATAGGATAGTACCTACATAGAGTTAAAAACACAAAAATATGAAAATGTCTTGTATATTCTTGTATAATAATTTATAAAGTATACGAGGGGCATTGAATTAAATTAATATAATTGTTATTCAAGGCTTCCATGAAGCGTAGGGAAGCCAGCTATTAAATATAAATATATAAAATGCAACTTTTATCTAAACATTTCAAATTATGGAATTATATCTAAACAATATTAGGCAGAAAAAGTAGGTGTACTAATGTTGCAATAAACTCCTTAAGTTCACCCGATTTCTAAATGTTCTATATAAAACAAATATAGTTCAACAACTAATTTCAATTTTTATTTTGGATAACGTTATCTTATGCCGCCAAGAAGCTTTTATATGAAGTAATGTAAAATAGTGTATATACTCATAATGTATTTTTAATGAAAAGGACTTTTTATAACCTTATTTAATTAGTTGGTGCAGAAATAACAAAATACATTATAGCAAATAGTTTCATTTCCATATAAGAACATTTGTAATTGGGTTACAAATATTTAAGGACAGCACCCCATGAAGAGTATCAGTGATAATTAACTTAAGGATCAATGAAAATGTTACGTAACCATATCTATAAACATCTAATACTTCCGTTACTCAAATTAACATTTAATATCATATTTATAACGAAATTATAATTAAAATATTATAATTATTAATTTAACAAAACACAATACAATTTTATGTTGCCCTTAAATATATTATAAATGAAATGCATTCAACTCTGTCTAAAATAGCAACCTGTTTCTACAAGAGGTTGATTTTATAGTATATATCATACTGTGGTAGTCCATGTAATTTTATTTTACGTCAACTACATTAATTTGTATAAACAATTCGTACACATATTTGAACATTATTATACCTCTACTCTTATTTCAAATACTTGATTAGACTATCGCATAGTTTTGGAAAGAGTCAGCCTAAAGATTTACATTAGTAATTTGCCAGGGACCTTTTAATGTCACCATGTCAGTATCGCAACAATATAATTATTTAATGTAATATATTATATGCATTGTTTACAGAATGTCGTTTTAGCGAAAGCCAAACCTGACAAAATCACGGTAAGTTCAGAACAGATTTCCCGCTCTTATTTAATTAACTATGAGATCATTTATTAATATTGGAGATAATGTGTTGATTATTTCTAATACTAATACATTTTTATACATTTTAGATTAATATAAGTGAAATATACCTTTTTTGTCAAAGAAACCCGTTTAATTAATTTTCGAAAATTTCTAAATCTATTAGGCTGCAAAAGAACTAAGAGTTTACAAATTATATCAATGAGTGTACATTACAATAGACATAATAATCAATATTGGTAATAAATGAACTGATGAGAACAAAAAACAGATACATTATGTTGAAGTTCCAAAATTCTATAAGAATTACATTGATTTTAATTCATTGTTTCTTTGTTACATACATTAATGGAAGATGAACTATTAATTGATTTTTTCCAAAGGAAATACCTGTCATCTAACACAGACTAATATAACTACCTCTTTTTTTCCAAAAATCTAATCATATATATGTATATATACACCAGGTGGGTCAGCTGTCCCTAGTTATTCGTATCTCTGCAACCCGCAGTTTATAGTCTAATGTGAAAACATTGGCTCTTTTAGTAAACAAACTGTTATTGTAGCTCTGTCCTTCTATTCAGTACTATACGCAATTAGCATTAATGATTAAAGGCCTGAATGAGAGTCAAAGAGCTGCGAAAGCCTTAAAAAAGAAGGCGTTTCATGGATATAATGCTTGCAAGGAGATAGAGGAAGGTTTTCCCGAAGAGCAAGATAGACGAAGTGGGTTCTGGCTGAGTGCTTTAGCGGCTGGAATGTGGCGAAGCAAAGATTAGCTTTGGAAGTTCGTAGCTGATACAGATATCAAAATGTTTTTCTTTTTTCCCTCCTTGTGTTTATTTTCTGTATTTTAGTGTACTAATTTATTTATTTTTGTTACTGGCTCTTCTGTGAGCCAATGACATAGGAATTACATTCAGATAATTATGTATCATGTTTACCCTAATAATCTGTACTGTATCTGGTGTTGTAAACCGTGATATTTAGCTTTCATTCTTTTGGATGCATATCGGCGATATTAAATATAATAGTTTTTGTTTCATGTTTAAACCCTATGTTTCACTTCTTCTATTGGCAAAGGAGTTGTAAATGTGCTAAGTTCACGGTTAAACAGAATAATAAATTGTTAAAGAGCGTGGATTTCATCAAGAAAGTAAGTGTCAAAATGACGACCCCCTTCATCAATGCACATTTGTGTACGTTGCCGGAGAGACACTCTCGTATGTTGTAACATGCGCGGTGTAATTGCTGCATTCTCCACGTATGTCTTCCCGTAGATGATTTGGGCTTTGCGGCTCTTGAGCCTAGACCCGTTCCATTAAATGACCCCACATAAAGAAATCCAGTGCGGTGAGATCAGGTGATCTAGGTGGCCATGCGATTGGGCCCCCTCGACCAATCCATTTCTGCGTATATATTCTATGTAAAAGATTTCTTACAATCACTGACCAGTGTGGTGGAACACTGTCCTGTTGGAACCACGTTTCTGTCCGTTTCACTAGCGGCACATCTTCTAGGAACAATGAAAATTCTTCTTGCAGAAATACAAGGTACCGTAGTCCTGTGAGGTTGCTTTCAAAAAAGTACGGTCCAATTAGCTGGCCTCCTATTATTCCGCACCAGACATTGATGCTCCACTGTACCTGGAATGCAACTTCTCTCATCCAGTGAGGATTGCCTAAACTCCAGTAGTGCACGTTATGGCGGTTAACAGTCCCGTTATTGTGAAATGTGGCTTCATTACTGAAGAGAACACTTCCTAAAAACTCTGCATCCATTTGCGCTCGTTGCTGAGCCATTGTGCATATATCACTCGCGCTTAAAGTCGCGTCCGTGGAGAGCCTGGTGTAGTTGTAGATGGTACGGATGATATTTATTATGATGCAATGTGCGCATCACGGAGGACCGACTTATGTACAGATCTTCTGATTTGGCTCTTGAACTGGTATGTGGATTGTTTTCTATTGCGTTTCGCACAGCTTCTTAATTGCCTCCAGAGGTTACTGGAGCTTTGCGAGCAGGCAGTGCTCTTCCAAATGATCCTGTTTCACGAAGGCATCTTTCAACCTTTCGAAAATTGTCTGCAATAGGTGCCTTCCTTCTTGGAAACCGTTCTTCATACAGGCGCATTGCTGACAGTTGTTGTTTCTCCATAGACTAACAGCATGTCAACATACTCGTCGTTTGTATACATTATGACGGCAGCCGTGTCTCGTAGAAAGGTTTCAGATACTGAGTAGACAATAAAGACAGACTTATTTATAGACGCCAAGCGTTGACGCAGGCGCAAATACCTAAAGCCACTTTGCGTGTGAGAAGTGTTTTAAACGTGGTTGTGTGGGTCAAGCTAATACTGACAGCAATAAAACACTTACTACGAAGTACAAATTATCCACCTGATAGTGGAAAACGTGACGATTATTCTATTTTGAACACACTTATAATATTATTAAAAATGTTATGTATATCATAATATCATATTATATGCCCAAAGAAATAAAACAAAATGTAATAAGAAGTTTGAACTTAACCCGAAGGATTTGAACCCGAATTAAAGTGGCATGGCGTTAAAGCAACCATGATAATACCATTCGGCCAATGCTGCTTTGCGAGCAGAGGTTCCTATAGGAATTAGTAATCGTAAAACTAGACACCACCTCGAATCTTTACACGCTTTTTGCAGCTATATTTTTAATTAATGTTGATTGTTTTGTTGAATCCTGTATTTCAATTGTTTTGGTTAACTCAATAAGATAAATATATATTATTAAATTTATTATTATACACTAAAGTATTTTCTTACAAGTAGACAGGTTCCATGCAGTGTTTTGGTAGTTTTAATTCAAACAAATAAACTGCATCAGTCATTACAATTACTTTTGATCTGAAATACGCCCTAGTTTGTGAAATAAGAGAAATTATCTACCTAATACTGTACAATGATAACGGCTTAAATCCAATTGGTCGCACTGCCTAGATCTGCCATTTTGTTTTCAAATGGTTTTGTCAACCGATGCATGTGATAGGTTGTTCCTTCGGGGGCGTTTTCAAAGGGGTGCATGGATGTATGCTAAAGAATAAAAGTTTGTAAAATTGGCTAAATGTGCTACTGAAGCTCTCAGTGTCAGGGTGGGATGTTTTTTGCATCGACATACATAACGATTGCAATCTGTTCTATAAAACACTTATGCACTGAATTATGTAACCCTCCTCTATAAAGTGTTATGCAAATCAGCCATTAGAAGGCATTCAAGGAAGGCGTAAGTCACATATGTCGCTTAGCACGTTGCATAAATGTATGGTTCCTATTTGTTCATAGAATTCTTCAACTTCATAAGTTTTGTCCGATACCCGTTTCCATAACATAGTTGTAAATTTTGATAAAGTGATGTTATGTGCGTTCTGACGTAATTTGTTGGAAAACTTCAAAAATGTATAGTATTACATGAATTGTTTAATTTGGAACACCTTAAGAGCAGTTCTATTAAGAGATGATTTGAACCTTGTATTATAATTTTGTACATTCTAACAACTGCTGTGTCATTCACTTCGAGTTTCATCATTAATAAACATTCTAGTGTATATTGATTAGCAATAGTCAAAATTCTCTCTTTCTTATGTTCAAGAAGAATTGATTTCGACACCTGCTGGTATACGTAAAGTTTTTTATTTATTGATTAATTTTCTTTTCCTTTTTTTGTTTTGTTTTTTATTTTTAATGATAATGATACTCTGGAACTACTTTCACATATGTTAGATGCTACATAACAGAATTGTTGAACTAAGCAAAATATGACATTCTTAAGTACTTGGGTAGTAATGATTTCAAATAGCGTAACAAGAAGATCACTTTAAATAGCCTAGAGCACAAATATTCAATATGACTATCCCAAAATACTTTAGGATTGAATATTAGACCAAATGTTTTAACGTTCGAAAAGGTAGAGTCAGGAGGCTTAAAAATTCAATGCCATGCCTGAACTTCCATCCGGTTGCTGTAACCAACTGAGCTACCGTGGCAACATTCTGGTACGACACTAAATTCCCCAACTGACTCGCATTTTTTTCCCCGGGAAACCATAAGGAATTCTCATATTATTTTGATATGACTTACCCCAATGGCGACTTACAATGTGTGAGTACTTTTAGTTCTGGGCTTCATAGTTTAACCAACTATTACCTCAGTCAATTAATTGTTCTTCCACATAAGCCGTGTGTAGGACAAGGTTGGAAAGATAGAATTCAGGCGGCTGAAAAATTCAACGCCACAATCAAATCCTGGCTGTGGCACTGAGTTACTGAGTTGTCTGATTACCCGTTTCACGTTTCTTTTACAATAATTGAACATTAGTTGAACATTTTAATGAAAAACGTATATTTTGACTTTTATTTAAAATTGAAACTAAAAGTATGAAACCACATGGTCGCCATTAGATTATTTAACAATGATAAATCATTATCAGAAATCTAGAGATGTATCATCAGCAAACAGGGCACATTCAGGTAAATGTTATTTTGTATATCACTAATACCTAAGAGAAGTAAAAGATAACACAAAAACATAGCCCTATAAAAGGCTACATTCAATAGGAGTGATATTGGAAAGGGCACAGTTGTAATAGATTCATAAAAACGACTGGGAAAATAGATTTGAACAGACTCAATTCAACATCAGTTAATCCATTATATTCCAACCTGTCGTTAGATACATAGTCAAATGCCTTAGAAAAAAGTAGCCATAGTGATTTTATAATCTTGAAATCCAGTAACAATACCAGAAACTAACTCTTCAGTGGCGTCTATTGTTGACAATCCTCTTCTTAATACAGATTGGATTGAAAAAAAGTGGAATTTTGCTATGGATAGAAGATAAGCCATGTTTTCAAAACTGAATCAATAATCTTCGAAAAGTGGGAACATTTTAAATAGACCTGTAATCATTACAATCAGTAGAGTTGCCCTTTTTGTATACCGGAACTGTTCCAGCGGTCTTCAAAATATAGAGAAAGATTCCATTTTCCTAGCAGTTGTCAGGTAATGCATTTTGTTGAAGGTTTGCATAATTAATGGCAGCACTTCTTTGACGGGATTAGCATTAATATCAATGGAGCAATTCATGTTATTAATTATATTACCGATTTCCTGAAAAAGAAGGGACTTCCAAGCAAAAGACGACATATACGCTGGATGTTGTTGTTATTTTGTTTATATATCTTTTTTTGCACTATGCATGCAAGGAAGAACTCTTTTTGGAATATCTATAACAGATTTAAAAAGATAGTCCTTAAACATATCAGAAATTAAGTCACAATTCAGTTGTGCAATTATGGAATTCTTGGCCGTATTGTAGTTCATATGGTTTGTGTTTAAAGAAATGCAGTATAAAAATCTAAGGAGATTTAAAAATTCCACAGCTGTATTATTTTAAAAGTTATATCAATATTTATATTCCAATGGATAATTATTAGTAATCAAAGAGTATATAAGCTTCTGCTCCATTAGATCCAAAAACATGTTAATTTGAACACTTGGGTAAGCATATATAGAAACAACAAAAAATTACACTTCAATAAAATAACACAGCAAATCTGTAGATGCTTTTGCAACACAAAATTTAGACATAGCCATAATCCTAAAATCTGATTGTTGAGGTAAATAACCAACTCCGACGAGAGTAAACACTGTGATAAAAATACTACTACATTAATAACTTTCAAGTTTGGCAAGGTCATTATTATTTACATTATATCAGTGCTCAGATACCCCAAAAACAGGATACATTTGCATCGTCCAAAAGGAGTTAAAATTCATTAAATTTATTAATTATCAAATGTTTGTTCAAGGAAATAAATATAAAAACAAATTTTAATTACTACGGTTCTTAATAGTGGACACATTTCTCGGTGGAGAGGATGTTAATCGTTGGGCTTTGCTTTAAAACTATATTAAAACTGAATTACGCAAAGATTATTAGGCCAATTGGGGAAGAAAGCAAGGTCATGCTCAAAAATATCCAGTTTGAACGATGAGTGTAACTCAGGCTCTCTAGAAGATATTTTGTCATAAGAACCGTTAGGTTGGATTTTATATAATATGTTACCATTTTATGTTCCATGGAAGAGGAAAAACAATAGACTGTAAAGAACATGTCCTACGGAAGCCTTGTAACTTTCTGTCCAATTTAATGGTGTTAAATGGTGTTTACCTTATTTCCGGATAATGCCTTCCATTTATCAGGCACAACCAAACTCAATCGATTAAAGCAGTTGAACTGGGCAATAGCACCTATCAATTTATACAGTTAGTAATACAATAGTTCTCCCACGTACTTCTTTAATATGCGGATACTTCTGAGTTTAGAGATAATTAAATATTCTTATATTAAAATTTATTGTAAACCTAATAAAACTTTGCAAAGCTATCAAAAGTTTGAATAGCGTTAGAACTATTAGAGCCACAAATTTTGGCTGTAGTAATTTCCCAATTTAACATATAATCTCACACTATTCTGATGGAAAGCATTATTGCAGCCATTGCACTTAAGACCCAACGGCGTCGGGTTAACAGTGTCAACTTATAAATGTCACTTAGACATTCGTTCTCAGCCACAAAATCATAATTAATAATTCATTTTCTGAAATCGGAAGAACAGAAAATTTTGTAGACTAGACACTGTTACTAGGGCAGGAACATAATCCTGAAGGAAAAGTTCAGCCTAAATACAACGCATGCGGCTCCTCATTGGTGGAAGCGCCTCAATTCCTATAGGAAAGAACTGTGTCGGTAGAGTTGAACCTGAAAAGCAAGAGTTCAGAAGGATCTTCCGACGAACAGAGCTTGTACGAGTACTATATGACTAAAGAAAAGTGGGAGCAGCCCCAGGAAAAAGCAAAGCTAAATGATAATTTTATATACGTTAATTTAAGTTACAAATAGTTCAGGCACCGTCTGGAGAAACATTTCTCAAATTACTAATCTGCGATAATATTCCATACACTGGTAGGGGTCGCAAGTATTTACATGCTTAACTTTATTACTTTCATAGCATTATTGTACATGATGAACAACACTGTGACGCAGGTAATTCTTTCTGCCCCAAGTTTAGGCGCAATAGGATGCAGCCACGCTCCGTCCTCCAACAATGAAGCAATACCTTTGCCTCACGATTGCTGCTTGTCTCCTCCCAGTTGGTTCTTCTTTTGCCACGGCTGCTCCAGCATGAAATCTTAACCTCAGGGTATGCGTGGGTGTGTACAGAGAAACACACAAACGCTGTCTTGGAACGCTATTATTCACTATTTAAAATAATACTTTAGGTTTGCCGATCACTATTAAATGCATACGATGATACTTTGTCTTTACCAAGACCGAAGAATATTAACTACAGCAAAGCGTTCTACCCTCTAGCATGTTCGCCACCATTCTTCTCCACACGACGAGAAAGTCGTCCTGCACTCAACAGGCACTCAGGCAGACTGATCTACCCACGTTACTACAAGGAAAACCAACGCCTAAACTTCCCCTACACTCCCCTCAAACTTAGCGTCATGATACCTAGAGTGGCCTTCACCAGGCTAAGCGCAGCTGTACTCGGCTGGTTACCAGGAAAAACTTGCTTCAATGGTATTTACCCTTTCTACCTGAGGCTGGTCCCTAAATAACAAAGCTGTGCCTGTCTGGTCTTTCTGTCGCTTTTACAGTCAACAATTTTCACAATGCTTCTCCTTTTTATACATACACTGAAATTAAATATTTTATTATTTATTTTATATCCCTATACTTCTCAGATTATAATGATAATTATTGACTTCATAATTTCGGCTTCAAATGCTCCCATATACATTTCATATTATACAATAATATTACAATGTGTATGTCTTGCCCGAAACAATTTCCTCTCAGTAATTTCGTGATCGATCGGCAAACCTTGAATTGGTTACATGATTCTTTTACAATTCGTCAACATATAAATTTCTTTATACTGTTTGCAATTATGTTCCTTCTACAATTATGTTGGTCATACATATGACTTACCCTTCACATGATTCACCTTAACCATTATTATACAAAATTTACATTCACTAATATCATCATTTAAATTAAACATTATTATACAAACTTTACCTCAATAACTTACAACATTCGAATTTAAACAATTATTATATTTTGTTTTATGTTATTCTGATTGGAGTATCTGTTTCTGTTTTGTTTTGTTTTTGTTTCTTTGAGAATATTATTCTCTTTCTCACTTTACTGTCACATTGTTCACTCATCACATTCACTTAACGGTTTCTCTTATATTTATTTTACAATTTTCATAACCTAATGACATTTCTACATTCATGTTAATGTTTCTCAGACAATTCACACCGTTTGTATTTTATCAGGAACATTCAATGATTTTCTATAAGGTCTCATAAGTTGTTTGTGCCATTTACCAATAGATTTATTAGCTTTTACATCTACTAACTCAAAAGTATGTTCACCAAATTTACCAGTAATAACTACCGGACCTTTATATAAGAGCTCTAACCTATGATTTCTTCCTTTTAATACGCTTCCTTTTAATTTGTGATCTCTGGCAAGCACAAGGTCTCCTATTTTCGGTTCCCACTTATGCTTTCGCTTCTTCACTTTAGATTTCCTTTTTTCTGCTTTTCCTTTTAACCCGTCAACAACAATTTTAGCCCTTTGTTCTTCAGATAATGGTGATTGGTTTCCTTCAATCGTTTTGGGTATTCCTTTAAAAATAGGTTCAGGTTCAATTCCTTGCATTAGCTGTATTGATGCAAATCCTGTGGTATTATTTATTATCTGTTCTATCACATTACAATACCTTACCCAATTTCTGTAATTATTATGAGTCAGTACACGAAAATAGATTCCATTGTCCTTCAATATGCGTTCTGCGGGATTCCCAGATAGAAAATAAGAGGAACAATGATAGAGTTTTATATTCTGATTCTTTAAAGTTTCCCTGAAGATCTTACTGCGATGTGTAGTAGCATTATCAGTCAAAACCGCTTCTATGTTTCCATATTTTGGAACATAATCATTAACAATTTTGCCCACGCAAGTTTTGCTTGTGATATTTCTTACTGGGTATATTTTCACAAATTTAGAAATTACATCGTACAACATAAAAATATATCTGCATTTATATTGTCCTTGAGGCATTTCTCCGTGTGCATCTGCAGTAACTAAGGCATTCTTTCTTTCATTCCCTGATAATGGCTTGAGGTTCCGTACTGTATTTTACATTAAATGGTTTAGCTTTTTGACAAAGTTCACATGTTGAGCATACCTGCCTTACCTTCCTGGCCAGTCTTTTAATGTAAAAATTCTCGCTTATTGCCAATATTAATCTGTCACTCCCCGTATGTGCTAATGATTTATGGTATGCTATAATTAGCGTGTTCTGTAAGGACTTCGGCACAATGACTTTCCATTTGGGCTCTAACCTGCCATGTAATTTATACAGTTTGCCCTCATACATTCCCACATTATCTGACATATTGTTGGTAATCGGCTTTGCATTCTCCATTAACTTCTTAAGTTCCTCGTCAGTTCTCTGTAATTCGGCTAGATTTCCTAAGTTTTTCGATAAGCTCTGTCCTTCTACTGTATCTACGTATAAAATTGTGACGTCATGCTTGTTGTCGTTAAGAGTATCTGGTATTGCTTGGTTCCCTTTCATTCTTGACAATAAATCGCTGAAAATATTTTGTTTTCCTGGTATATGTTTTATCACTATTCTATGGGATGTTATTTCATGAATATATCTGGAAATACGTGTATTGGTCAACTTACATGAGTGCATAAAAGCTAAGCTCACGTGATCCGTATATACAATTATAGGATGATTGAAAACATATTCTCTGAGTTTGACCAAAGCAAAGTAAATAGCGGCTATTTCCTTTTCTGTTGAGCACGCTTGAAATTCAGTTCTGGAAATACTTCGTGATGCTACTGCAATTAAATGATTATTTTCATGTTCATCTTTATGTGTCAAAATGGCTCCGTATCCTTTGCCTGGTGTGTCGGTAAAGATGATATATGGAAAATCTTCCCGTGGTTTTTCCAGCAAAATGGACGCCGCGAATAATATCTTCACCTGCTCAACTGCTTCGTCTTCTGTCGTCCCCCATCTCCATTTTGTGTCTTTCTTTAACAGGTCTCTTAAAGGAGTGACCACTGAAGTAAAATCTACGATGAATCTTGACTGATAATTTAAGATACCTAAAAATCTTCTAAGTTGCTTTCTGTTTCTTGGCGCAGGAATTTTACTTATACTGTCTATCCTAGCTGGGTTTGGTCTAATTCCCTCTTCAGAAATAATGTATCCTAAAACTTCTGTCTGTTGGATAAAGAAATCTGTTTTACTGGGTTTCACAGTCATGTTTGCTTCTTTTAATTTGCTTAATACATACTTTATGTGCTCAAGATGATCTTCAACGCTATTAGAAAATATCACTAAGTCATCGACATATTGTGCCACAAATTTCTTTAAGGTTTCTCCAAAAATGTTATACAATGCCCTTAACAATGCACTCCCGCTCATGTTTATCCCAAACGCACAAACTTTGAACTGGTAAAGCACCCCAGCGTGCAAAAATGCAGAATACTTTCTTAAATCTTCTCTCAACGATAACTGCAAAAAGATGATGTTAGGTCCAAAGCTGAGAAGAATTTTCCTTTACGTAATTTGTCCAAGGTAACGTCCACACTTTTAGGTTTAAAGCGATCCGGTTGGCAATGTGAATTTAATTTTCTTGCATCTAACGTTACTCTAACTTTTCCATTATTTTTGTGAACTATACACAGTAGATTTGTATATTCAGAAGTTGAAATTTCAATCACGCCGTCTTCTAACATTGATTGTATAACTTTGTCTACTTCTTCCCTAATAGCACATGGAATTGGCCTAGCCTTATGAACATATCGTTGAATATCAGTAATTTCAAAAGAATGAGTGTAATTTATGCACCTTCCCGGCTTTTCTGAAAACACCTCCTTATTAACCATTAAAATTTCCCGTAATTCCTTCTTTTGTTTCTCATTCAGTCTACTAGCCTGGTTCATCTTATTTTTCAACAAATTTTCTATTTCGACACAGTCATCCACTTTATCGTACTTAGTAGCATTCTTATCATTCAAGCCTAATCTGGGATTTCTTGGGGTTTCTCTTCGCCGTTATTAATACAAAATTTCTCATGTTCTCCGTAGATTATATTTTCTTCATTAATTTCATGGCAATCCTCTAACCTTATTTCGGCTAATTTCATAGCTCCAATGTTTATAACTTCCACAAAGAATGTTTCCCCTTTTATTTCTTCCTCTACCTGATCCCGGGCAATTATTCCTGAACTACTGTCGTCAACAATGGTACGATTTTGGTGTTTTTTCTGTTCCATGCCTATAGACTATCACAACCTATTATTATGTCTGTTACAAGCCTAGGTACTATTAGAAATAACATCTCAATAATTTGCTTTCCGATTTCAATATTCATCATAGCCTGAAATCTTACTCTTTCTTTTCTTTTGCCCACTGCTTACTGAACAATATATCCCATGTACTGGTAAAGACATTAACTTTAAATTACTGTTTGTTAATTCTTCATAAAAATTTTGTGAACAAACTGTAGTGTTGGCGCCTATGTCTATTATTGCACGAAATTGTTTACCATTAATGCCAATATTTATCCTTGGTGGATCATTTAAAATTTCGCTTTCTTCTGGCCTATCTCTCCCTAGCTGATGTTTCTCTATCATTTGTTGCCTTCCATTATTCCTACATTTCGTGGACCGCTCATTATAGGAACTGTTATTCCCAATCCTCACTGAAGGCGAAGTTGATTGGGTTTGGAGTTTTTCGACACTTTACTGATTGCTCCTGTCCCAATATTGTTATGCAAATGTCCTGTTTTCGGTTCATGACGGTAATTATTTCCCATTATTTGCCTTGTATAGTTTACTGCGTCAATCCTATCTTCTTGAACTGGTGAATTCCTCCCACTTCTACTTCTCGCCTCCTGTCTTGGTGAACTTGGTCTATAACTGTTTTCATAGTTATTGCTACAATCACCTCCAGAATAGCGTCTGTTTATAGGATACCTTTCCATTCTATCATAATTACATCTTTGAGTATGTACATAATTTATTTATGCATTCCGTCTTCGGTACTTTTTGCCTCTTCCCTTATAATTATTTTCAAAGTTATTTCTCCTCTTGTTATCATCGTAATTATTTTTCGGTATAGTCCCATGGTATCTCTCTCACATCAAAATTTCTAACATTTCCTGGATATGCCCCCCGCCCGTAAAATTTTGTAGGACTTGTTTCTTTCTGCGTGAAATTCCTATCCTTAATGACGCCATCTTGATTTCTCTTCCTCTACAAAGCGATCAACAAATCTATCATGGCTGCTGTTGTAACCGGTTTTGCAATAATTATATAATTTGTTATTGTTTCCGGAAAGTGTGCGGTTTCTAGATTTATTAATTCATTTTCTCCCATCGTTGGATCTAGCATCTTAGATTTCCTTGCCACTACCATGAAATAATTCACCAAAGATTGGTCCTTACGGGGATCGTACTTGCCATCACTGAGTTCTAATCGTATATTCACTTGCCTGCTAGCACCCCAATATCTGTTCAGAAATAACTCTTAAAAGGCCCATTAATTGTTATCTAGCCGTACAGATAATTCCAGCCAATTGAAAACATTACCTTTAAAACATTTTCGTACTACAGTCATCTTGTATTCCTCTGGTATACCCTTAACATTAAAATATTCCTGCATGCTATTTATGAATGCTTTCGGATTATCTGATTCTTCGTCTTCAAAAATCGGTGGTGAAATTTCACTGAGAACATGGTTAGGCCATTGAAAAGGTGGGCCGCCATTTCTATTTTCATTTGTACTATTACTGTTGCTGAGGTACTTGGACCTAAATTCAGCATCGGAAGGTCAGCTGACGAATTCTGCGCTGCGTCGTTCCTTACTGTGGCACTGCTTACATTGCTACATGCTGAGCTACCAATATTGTCTGATATACACACTTTTTCTAACCCTTCCTTAAGTCTATCATTTACATCATCTATTCCTACAGCAAGTCTCCTACTTTTTCTTTCAGACTGTTCTAACCTGTTTCTGTATATTTCTAGTTCTTTGCTAGTAGCTTCCCTTTCTCTAACTAATTCTTGACTTAATTCTTCCCTAAATTTTCTGTTTTCTTTCTGTACTCTTTCACTAATCTGTTGTGTTACAATTTTAATTTCTTCTCTAACCTGTTCTTGATTCTCCCTAACTTCAATTCTCACGTTTTCTATTTCATTTCTAGCCTACTCCTTGAAATTTTCTAACACTTCTGCTGGTTCTCAATTTTATGACCAATTTCAGTTAAGTTAAGTTGCTTCTCAACTCCTCCCTTAAACTTTGATTATTAGCTTTTATCTTATCCCTTAATTCTTTCTGACCCTGTTCTGTTACACTCCGGTTAGCTTTCATCTCATCCCTTAATTCTTTCTGACCCTGTATCATCGACATCATTAACTTTAACATCTCGTTATTTTCCATACTTTCCCCCGGTTGTTCTACCTGCTTTTGTACATTTCTAACATCTACTGTTTCTACTACCTTATTTACACTATTATTTGCGTCTTTCACAGTTCTACTATCACCGTCCTGAATATCCATGTTTGAATCTGAATAATAAAATTGCTCGATTTAATGCGTCTTTTTGGTGTGTTTTACTTCTATCCTCATACAAAATAATATCCCTGATCTGTACGTATATTGAATGTGTGAACCATTATCGTATAAAAGCAATTTCAATTATAGCAAAATAACAAGAAACAGATTTATCAAAGACTCGCTTAACTTCCTCTGCCATTGATTTAAGCTATTTTGAGACACGAAAGGAAAATTTGTCATTAAATATGCAAATCAGCCTAAATTTCAGCTGTAGCCATCGAAGTTGTTATACCATATGGAAAAAAAAGAATCTGCTGTTCCGTTGTTTGTAACTTTTCAATCAGGGTGTAATTTCCCCAAAAGCAAAGTACACTGTTCTTAATAAGAAAAGTCATTTACAACCATATATGTTGTGGTAAGACATAAAATTATATTCTTTGTATCACTTAATTACTTTTTTTCAGAAGAACGAATTCAAATATTGACAGGGAACAAGAAAAAATAGCCACATTTGTTCGAAGGTAACTCTAAAACTACTCATGTGATTTCAACTATTTCTTAATCACATATGGCTTAAAACTTCGTATCTAAAATAGTCTGTCTCTATATAAAACTACCTTATTATTTACAAGGTAAATTTAATAGACCTAAGATACTTTATATGTACAACTATACGTTATTTATTCTGAATTCTCATTTTGCACATTGGTCTTGATCTTTCCGAAATTTTCGGTGCTGTCAAATTGGATAACATAAATGTTTCACCAGTACAACCATCATAAACTAACCATCAATCTTTAATATTAAACATTCTTCTCTTTTCCCCCCGAAATAATTCCTTTTATACATCTGGAAGATACATATGAGCTATAATCTTATTTTGAAAAAGCATAGTAGAATATTTTACGGATATGGCTATTTGAACTCTAATTCTGGGCTATTGTATTCCAAGGATGGATATTTCTCATTATCTTTGGGCTTTGTTATACTTTTGGTGATTAAAGTGAGTAGCGTTAATTGAGTAGCTGGAGGTTGGTTAATAAAAGTGTCCATGAGCCAGGTACAGTGTGATCCATAAAACCATTTTAATGGGCCATAGCTCTTGAACAAATAATAGAATACATGTGCAACTTTGGCAGAATAAAATACACAATTAGGAGATTGCATTGTTCATTGTTCCTCTGAGCAAATGCTGGAATTGTCCTTTACCGCCATCCATACATATCTGCATACGTTTCACCACATTCTGTGATGCTCTAGAAGGAATATCCTCGCCAATGTTGCTTATTTCGTTACTAGACGATTCACAGAGTTCAGCAGTTGTCCGAGGTCTATTCTTATACACTCTAGTTTTAAGATACTCCCATAAGAAGAAGTCCGTCGAGATTATTTCAGGTGATCTGGGGGGCCACAAATCTTTTTATACTATTCAATTAATTATCAAAGAAACTGGTTACAAGTTGCATAGAAGAGTTAGATGTAGACACATTGCTCCATCTTGCTGGAAATAACCTGCTGTCAAATATCATCCAGCTGCTCCACAAACGCATTGAAGATTCCCGTATAAACTGCAGTGTCTACACTCGTATCAAAGAAAATGGGACCAACACCGCGCACCACAATTCAACCGTTTCAGCAATCAGTGGTGTTACGTGGATGATATGGGGGTTTACAACAGCCCAATATCTGCTGTTTTGTTCGTTGATGTAGCCTGTCAGATGAAACCATGCCTCATCTGTAAACCACGCAATGGAGGGAATGTCTGGTCGTGGAATAAGAAAACCCTGAAACCATCTACAATAGCCCATTCGTTTTACGTGATCTGGTTCTTTCAATTACTGCACCATATGTATCCTATATAGTCGCAATCCCGATTTCTTTGCAACTTGACATGTATCATTTGAATAACCTAACTCCTGGCTCAATCGAAGCAAGGATTTCTTTGGAGAGTTTACTAAGCGTCTTCGAACTTTATCAACAGACGCTACACTCAATAAGGGATATGTTTTCCGCTGTCACTGACCAGTTGTCTCCAGCTTTCTTACTAGCGATAAAATTGTTGTCATTGTTGAAACATCGCGCACATTGAATTCTCTTCAAAATTCCCGTTATGTAACTATCAATGCATTTGTCTTCCAATACGTTTTCAGAACAAAAACACGCTCTCGAAGTGAGTATTGCATGTTTCTGTTAGGACTGCAAACTAAAGACTGTCAACAATGCTCGTAATTGCCATAAAAATCAACAAAATAGTCAACAAATAGCATTACTACTGATTCTCCCAGATCCACTTAGTCATTAAAACAGATTTCGCATTTCTACGAGCTTTCAGAGGGGAATTGTGGCCCATTAAAGAATTCAGGTTTATAGGGATCCACTGTAGTAAATTAAATAACTGCACATTAAAAATTTGCATAAATGTACGCGTAGGGGTGCAAGGTGCTCTCTCATATAAAACATAAAGGGTCAAGCCACGCCATTAATTTTTGTGGGACTTATAGAGCCAAACCAAAGGGAGCACGTATAGGTTTGCCATGAAATTTAGTAGTAAGGCAGTTGCTTCATGCAGAATAATGCATCTGACCATGCATTCAAATGAGGTCGAGTTGGTCTTTTGATTCATATTGTAAATAATTAGTATTTTTTAAAACATTTGTAATATTTTCAAACTGGAACCATAATATGCGTTATATTTTGTAACCCTGCTAGTTTCATTTTTTTGCTTATTATTTCAAATTATTAATTAACATAGGATTCATTTTTTAAAGTACGCCCGCAGTTTATAGGCCAAGAGGAAACTGCGCTATTAAGATATGAGTGCCGGAATGGGCAACCTTTAATATACCTACTATTAAAATAAAAAAACAAATAAAATTTAGTAAATGAAGTCATTGCTGGAGTTCTAAGGCAACTACGAAGTAATGTACCGCTCCGCCACGCACGTGCCTACGTTCTGGCGAGCAAACGGTGTAGGTTGTGTCAGCCTTGTATTATGGGAAGTGGTGACTGAGAATCAGCAGACGTATCATTACTCTTAGTACTGTTATCATTTAAAAAGAGAGGATGATGCAAAATATTCTTCATTAAACTATGTACTCACGTGGTTTCATTAGTCATATTCTGGAATGGGCTCCATTCTCTCATGAACTGAGTGAGCTGATGCGTCATCTAATTCATCATCTGAGGTGTTGTTCTCTAGCCAAGTGAAATGACAGAGTGTTCCACTGCAATGTCCGTTATGCCCTCCAGTTTCCAAAGTTGATTTTGCTCCTTTATGCCACATTTTAATCAATCGAGCCATTTTTGAGGCGTTACTTCCCTAAACGCTCCATGAACATTTTGTACCTCGCAAACTTGAATGTTTTGTTGCATCTTGCTATGTAACCTTTCACATGACTGTATACAAGTTCGTTTAGATCTATGGAACAATGGTAAGCCTGCAGTCTAACAATACAATTACCTGCTCTTTCCACCGAATCAACCACAACGTACCTTTCACACGCACCTTTTAATGGCTCTACCTGTTCCAGTAATTCAATATTCACCAAGCTTTCGTTACAGTATATGCCTTTGTTTTGCAGACAAGTTATAATTTCTTTTTCTCCGGGATTCAATTGGAAACATACAGATTATACGCCATGGTATGGTACATTGTCCATAACAACCACACTGTTTGGCTTCAGATTAAAATTTTTTCAAAGTAGCATCTGAAAATATTGTCGTAACCTCTTTACATATTTTAACTCAATGGGGATAGAGCGATAGGTACCGTGAACAGGATGAAACAATAAACTACACAAGGTCCGACGGGGCAAGCTCAACAAAATCCTAAATACACCTAAAAGTTCCTAAAACACTGTATGGGAGGGAAGAAGGATCAAATATCTACTAGAAATCACAGGCCGGGCTTTAGTTTAACCAATGTATTGGATGTTAATAGATACAAAATGTTACCTGTTTGCCATCGGCGACGCGTCATCATGATGGTGGCAAGCTACACGAGTGCTCCCTTGCAAGAGAGAGAGAGAGAGAGAGAAAGAGGCAACTGACGCTACCTTCTAACGAACCGGTTTCCCCCACCACTATTCTGACATCATACGATCTCTGTTACCAATCCATACACTAGTATATACATTTCCCAACCAGCAAACAAACATTACCCTAACCAAATGTCACATCTGCCCCTGGCCACCCAGATCGACGTCCCCGTCGAGTCAAAAAGGATTTTATCACTTACAGAAAATTACAAAGAACAGAGACAGCATAAATGAATGACATACTTTACAAAATTATCTGAATATTTACAAAATATGGAACCAAAATGTCTGTCGAAGCAGATGTAAAAGGACCTGTTATTAAATTTATACAGAGCTAATACAAACATGGAGCCTCGAGTGCCACCGACGATATTCAAAGATGTTTTATCTCATCCAGTAAAAGCAAACCCCGCACACGCTCATTACCCCTAGCTGCTACTGTCACACCCACAGTACACTGCACCACATATTGTCCTAACTGTTTGTGGATGAAAATGATCACCTCACCCACAACGAAGAGGATTCAGCCGTAGAGTTGTTGTTTCACAATGCTGGTAACATGGGGGTAATCGCTGGCTTGGACTGCCCCCCGTACAGTGGCTCCTTTTGCCACCTGCAGTGTAGTGAACTGGCAGTAGCTCTCCCTGGTGTATCTCTGTGCAGCCTTTGGTATGGCACTGTACTGCAGGGTCACTGCTCTGGACACTCGAGCTCCCGAATCAGCCAAAATCACTATAACAGGGGTAATAACAGGTATAATTTGTGCTCCAAAACATCATGCAGGGAAGAAGAAGAAAATAGTATGTCATTTATGAGAATACAATCAAAAGATACCACAAATTTTGCAAACATTTAGAAACATTGAAACTTAAAGAAAAAAATGAATACACATTGACATAAAAACTGAATTCTGCAAAGGGGTACAAGCCAAAATTTCACAAAAAATGTTTACAAAGCAAAATAAAGAGACATGACGGGGTCAGAATACAGTAATATTATATGAATTATATTCATAGATTGCACATAAAAGCAGAACACAAATATAGTAAAACATTTGGGATCCCAATATTAAATTTGACTAGCTGCTAAAACTACCAAAGAAAATGAATAAGTGCACTTTTCAATCAATCATACATGACAACGAAATGAAATCATTCATATCAACCATTGCTCCAATAATACAACACACTCAGTTTAATAACTACCCAAAACTACTAAGAACATTGCTACATACTTAAAAAATAAACCCACATAACATGCATCAAACTACAAATATTCATGCTTTACTTGCAATGACAACTTTCTTCTTCACATTACTATCCTTATTTTCCTCGTTAGGATCATTATTATTATCATTTCTATCTTCATCATCCACAGTAATTACTGAGAAAATAAATATCTTCACTGTCATGTCTCATTCAACTAGCTGCAAAAATCAAAGATACCAGACATAGGCATAAACTGAACAAATCACATTGACATTTCAGGAATGACACCAATAATATAGCATTGCACTGCTGCATCCACATCAACCGAATCAAAATTAAGCTGGAAAATAGATGGTATTAACAGTTGTTGTATAAGATGGTATTAACACTTGTTGCATAAACTAAAAAAAATATTCTCATTGCATTCAATTCATTACATTTACTCTCTTATGTGAACACATCACTCACGCTATACTGGGCACGTTTCAGCAACACCAATAAAAAATATTTCTCAACTTCTCACCACGAATTTCCAGGTACATGTTAGCCCTCCTGAAAACTCAAACATTCATACTTCAAGGGTACATTATAGCTATCCCATCGAAGCTGACGTTAACTCAACACCTCTCACTACCACCATCTGGGGTTATTCTTCGGCACTCCCACCGAGGCAAATCTTCCATATATACTACTCACATAACTTCACACACATACATAAATTTATGCAACAACTTCTGCAAAGAAGAATCACAGCATCATAATGAAACACAAAATCAAACCAAAAACAAATGCAACAGAACAAAGCACATGATTATAAAATCAACACTTCCATATATCATTCCTGGAAGTCAAAGGTAATTAAACACAGTACACATCAGACCAATTGCACCACAGTATAACATAACCAAACAATTAATTTCCCTTGCCCAAAATAAAAATCCAAAATTTTCATTACACAAAATGGTGAAAAACTTTCAATTTAGCAGAGACATACATAGCACACTTTATTCCTGAAAAGCAAAGCTTAATTAAGCATTAGTCAGTGAAACAAAATAAAAATTTAGCATACTTCTCTGCATTGTGAAACTTTTAAGGCGTTCGAAATACACATACCACAATTGGGTACACATCATGTGTACATACTTACAGGTCGGTTTTCTTCTTTTTTCCTTCTTCTTTTCTTCTCTTTTACCAGTGCAACTTTCAAATTTCTTGTAACACATATCACTGCACCCTTGACATCGAATGGGGGTGGATAAATCCTTCTGGTCCATATCAGATGATCGTGGAAGCTGTAAAGGTTTCTGCGAAGCTGGTACAGCAGATGGTAACTGAAACTGGTTAACTTGGTTACATAACTGTTCCACACGATCAATCAACTGTTTCAAAATACTTTCCAAAAAAAAAGATAAAACTAAATATGGCAACGGTGATGCAAAATTACGCCAATATGGCTTAGAAAGACTTGACACGAGGGCCACTTGAATACAAGTCCAATATTTCAAAACAGAGTGTACACATGGAAGAAAGAGCAGAAAATGCTACACACGTAATTTATGCGTACCGGAGTACGATGCACAATTATGAATTCCTTCTTTTTTTTAAAAAAAAATAGATGCACCTGAACTTTTATACACACACGCAAATAAACGCACAGAACACGTGCTGTAAAACATTGGCTTCACATGCTAGAATTGTTAATGAATTGCATGACCACGCGGAGATTGCGAAACACACTTATGTACATAAAAGTTGCACGAAAAATGCACCCAAAAATATAGTAAGGAATAGAAAATCAAAATCAATGCAATATAGAATTACACGCTCCCAACAATATTACCAATTAGCATCCCCAAACACACCAGCTAACACGTAAAGACCACAGTATCAAAGTTGCAAATATCGCTCAATTTTTTTTCACAATTCACAAAAACACCAAGAAATTTAGAAGGTTAGTGCAAACAATTTCTCATACAAACATAATTTAACAGAATTTACGTAATGGTAAGGGAAAATGGAGCCAAGAATTACCGACGCTACGCCAACCGCCAACAGCAAAACAATGTATAAAATTTTAATGTGAGTCCAAAATAAAGATATAAAGACGGGACTTTTACAGAAATACTTGTAAATGAATTGAGAACACACCACTACAATTTTCAAATATGAACTTTTACCATTCAGGCCAAACTAAGGAGTGACACGTTCCAACGGACACGTGGATGACGAAGCACGCTACATTTCAGGAGAAAAAAATTTTGCTACAAAATATTACATTATTCTCGGCGACTCACGCCTATTTGCCCGGTGCCTCACCAATTACTCGGCGCCTAACACCAATTGTCGTAACCTCTACAATAAACTACACGAGGTCCGACGGGGCGAGCTCAACAAAATCCTAAATACACCTAAAGATTCCTAAAACATTGTATGGGAGGGAAGAAGGATCAAATGTCTACTACAAATCACATGCCAGGGCTTTAGTTTAACCAAGATGATTTGGATGTTAATAAATACAAAATGTTACCTGTTTGCCATCGGCGACGCGTCGATCATGATGGTGGCCAAGCTACACGAGTGCTCCCTTGCAAGAGAGAGAGGCAACTGACGCTACCTTCTAATGAACCGATTTCCCCCACCACTATTCTGACATCATACGATCTCTGTTACCAACCCACACACTAGTACATACATTTCCCAACCAACAAACAAACATTACCCTAACCAAATGTCACAATATCACCAGTTATTTCTTCATGGTTGTTCTCCTCTTTTTATCTTTCCCACTTTTATTTTTAACACCCATGGTTAGTCCAGACAATATGTCCGTTTCTTTGTTTTAACTGGCGGATTCGAATCCCGTCCATGGAAATGGGTGTTTGTATGTCTGTGTGCTGTATGTGCACCAGTAATTTTGGTAATAAGCGGTAAACAGTAATATAGAGAAAACACGGTGTTAATAAAACCTGGAGAAGTAGGGGAACATTAAAAATATCTAATGTGTTGCCAATCACATGACTTTCTCTACTCTTACACAAACTATTTTTACAAACGCTAATTCACTTATTACCAATTTTCTTGAAGATGCAAGGGGAATATGGTAGGCTTTATGCGATAGTCAAATATATTAAGAGCTGGTTGCTATGTGGAGCTTTTATTTTGTTTGTATACGCATAAAAAACAATAACGAATTCCCATTTGAGAAAAAGTTAAAGTATTGGAAAATTCAAAAAATAACAAAGAAATATCTCGGAAATGGTTCACACGACAAAAAATATGGATATTTCATAAATTTTTTGAGCAGTAAAATTTTGTCAATCTCTTATGGTTTACCAATTACACGAAAGTCATTCAGATTGAAGGGGGCTTTTGGGGATATCCCATAAACTCAATATATACATTTCATTTGGTACAAAAATATCTTGCACATATGATATTGTAATCAAAATCGTTAGAGCCATTTTTGAGGAAATCAAATACTTTGAAAAATGGTCTATGTATATATATATATATATATATATATATATATATATAACGCTGTACTGACAAACCAGGCGCTTATAGCTGTGTGGTCTTCATTGGCCCAGGTCCCATCAAAGTAATATAATTTATTCCCTTTTTATCGCATTTCTCTTATTTTACGCAAATAAGTCTGAACCACAATATAATATAGTCCCTATCAATAAATACATTTTCATGATTTGTGCGTAAAATTCCAATCGTTAGTAGAGTGTACAGGGAAGATTGTTTGAAACCTCGTAAATTAGGATCACTGTTTATAGGTGTCAACACCTTTTTTAAAGCCGATAGTGCGACATGCCGTAGGCCTCATAAATCCATCCCAAGTCACATTCAGAGTTTTTCTCACACGTTACCTTTTCTTGCCCGGACCTCACCTGCAGCTGCGCGTTCTTGCGCAGTAGGTACTTGCCGTGACACACCAGTAAAGTCTGAGGTTAATTTCACAATGTCATCTATGGAAGTGGTTGCATACTTCTTGCAAAACTTCTTAAACACGCTTTGTTTAAAACAACAATTGTTTTCACCAAAGTGTTTAAAGGTTTGCCTTTCCGATGTTTTGTTGTTGCATAAAACACACCCCGATCGCTGTCACGCTGTTAACACCCACAGGCAAAGAACGGATTTGAATGTAACTTTGGCCTTAATTCAACAAACCAGACTGCTTGCTCATTGAACTGCTAGCCGTACTTAATTATTTTTCTTTTAATGCAATTTCCTCTTCAATCGTTAATTCGTATTATTTAGTACTTTGATACTATTGTGCTAATTTCACCTGTTTATCTGTCTAATTGATACAATTGGAAATATGCACACAAGGTATTTCTATGCGGGCAACCAAGAGCCCTGGCGGCTGATGTGGCTGATTAGGTTTGTTTTGGTTCACCTTTGGTACAAGGGCTGAGCTTCCACCATTCGTGTATTGCTCTTGTTACTAGTTACAAACTCAGTCTTACCACCACAGTTTCTGAAGGCTAATAGGGAGGTCTGCTTGGACGCGGGGTGCCATAAAATGTGTTCTTTTTTTGTCTAAGATTAGGCAAAGGAGATTAATTGCCCTGGAGAACGGAAGAGAAGCGGACGTTACATAAAAGCGAGTTCTTAAGGCTCAGAACACTGTATATATTTGTAATATAATTATAATTCATGTTTATTATTATTACGTTTTATATTCCTTTATTATGTTAGTATTATAGTACATGTATACATACTTATGTAGTGAGTATATATTTGGTATTATACACACAGTGTTAGATTATGGGGGCGGGAAAAGTATGTACGGCAATGGGGCCCATGCGATTGTTATATTGTACAAGAGTAGACTGAAACTGTTCACAATAGAAATACTACTACTACTACTACTACTACTACTACTACTACTACTACTACTACTACTACTACTACTACTACTACTACTTCTACTACTGAGGGAAATGGCTCCGCGGTAAAGTGTGAGCCTCGCATTCGGGAGTTTCCGGGTTCAATTCCTGTCGACCGCCTTGTCACCGCGTATAGCATTGCCGGGCATATGGCGCGGATACTTGCTCAAATGAAAGAGTACTCCGAATGGACACTAGAGGGCCGCTTGGTTCATTAACCTCTCTAGGTAACTCCAGGAGTGGTTCGGGTCTTCGATCTGAACTGACTCTCCAGAGACGCTAGGAAGGTCCTATCTGCCTGCGATCCGTAGCCTCCTGTGGTTCCTCCAGTTTATCCCTTACTCCTGGGGGTGGTAGCCATAATATATTTAGTTAGCTCGCAGTGCGCAGGTGTTCCCATCCGTTGTATAACCCATACCCATACTCATTCGTACAGTTTGGTTGGAGGTGAGTTGCATATGATAACAGTTGCACATAGTTGTATTTATATGGAGCAGGTGGCGGAGCGTCTGGACATGAGTTGCAGCAAATGTTAACACAAACTGTGTTACATAGAAGTGAAGCAGGTGAAAGAGTGCCCGGAAGCGGGTTGTACTAGATAATCCAGTTGTATTAAATTGTGCTGAAATCAAACCGATGTGCAACGCTGCTAAACAGAAGTAAAATAAGTATTGGAGCGCCTTGCAATGGTGCAAAGTTGCTTTGAGATAAAAACAGGCTTCTAGAAATGGTGGGTTGCAGTACATAAAACACGATGACGTCAACCTGTGGAGCATTTCAGATATCGGGACTACATAGAAAATGTTTTAGAGTAAGAAAATTTGGATGTAACGTAGAAAAGCGTCTGCAGATTCTTGGCTCTTCACTACTGTTCAACAGATGTATTGGAGGTGCATTGTCATTACTCCGTTAGAGAGAACCACAAATGGCACCCAATATTTCGGAGCCCGAACAGCAGATTCTGCAGACAATAGAATAATACCTTTGTAAAGAATAATAAAAAATAGATAGTATTGTTGAAGTGTTTCGTTGATCTGCTTTATACTCATAAGTTTCTCATGATTATCAGATACTTATCGCGTCGAATGTTTCATTGCAAGGAATTTGAACTGCAGCACCATAATTTCTAGGGCACATATTCATGGTGCATGAGGCCGGTTTTGCAAAACGTGTTGGCTTAATTTTTAAGACCACGATATTTGGCCAGAGAGGAGTATGAACGTCAAAAGTCAAGAGCATTTTCAAGAATAATTTGCCGCTAAATTATACTTCCATACATTAAATCCAGTTTAAAATAAAATGTTTATTGTAGCAGATGGAATTTCTTGTTAGTTTGTTATATGCTCCCTTATACGAAGTGGATGCAACAATTTGGTAAACATTTCCGAAGTAGCATGGTGACACTGGATAATTTTACACAGTGCAAATTATCATTTTAATTCGGGATAGTGCAGAAATCGTTCATATCTACGAATAACAAATATTTGTATTATAAAAGCACATATAATGTTGTGTAGACACTTTGTATACCACGCAGGAAACTTCTATTTTCATATAAATGGAGATCACTCACATAATTTAAGCGTTCATCCTAGAATCAGTTTATTTACTGTTCCTTTAGGTGATTCCGATTCTCCGTATCAGCAGTGAACCGAGTTCTTCTTTCTTTGCTTTGCTTTGTTTCGAGGGTTTGAGGAAACTTCCAGAGCCATAATCTGGGGTTCAAGCTGAAACAAGTATTGTTACGTGAATTACTCACTGAGTGCAATTTACTATGAATTGTTTGTGGTTTTCTGAGGGATATTCGACTCACTTCCTCATTCATTCTTTTCAGACTAAGCATAGGATAAGGAAGGATTGTAAATAAAGGAAAAAGCACCAACAACGAAATTTTCAATAACCACTTAACTATAAGCCATCATTATAGTTTTTTTAATCTTTTTTATTTTTTATTTATGGACGCTCTTTAACTACTGCGGTCCTTAGTGTCGCATTATATATTGAGCATGAAAGACTGGTCATTTTGATCAGAGGTTTTTTTATCAGGCTTGAGGTTCTCTTACGTGCCGTAAATCTACGACACGAGACCACCGGCTTTACTTCCCTTCCAAAGATAGCCATGCTAAGGATCTTTACTCCCGAAAAAATCCATTGCTTTTCGCCGAATTTGAACCCCCAATCTCGGGATCTACAGGCTAGCATGGTACTCACTACACACACACACACACACACACACACGCACACACACACACACACAAAAAAACTGAAATTCATCATTAGAGTTAGGATTGTTGCATACTTTCATGCTTTAGGGAGCGGATTTTAGCGTATTATCGTGCGTTCTTCCTTGAAAGAATGTATGCATGGAAGTGATAAATGTATTTCATGATATAAGGAATTGACTGGAGAAGTGTTATACTGCATATAAATGCATATTCAGGGAGTTAGTGTATATTTCACTAATATTTCCGTATGGATGCATATATTACGGTATTTCTATACTTGTTATTGATATCTTCATTTTGTTTCCGTAAAACGCGAGGTTCTCCTTTATTACCATGTTTTTGCGGAACAAGACAGTCAGGTGTTCATATAGTCCAACTGGCGCCGGTCAGTATACTGTGCAGCTGTGATGTTAACCTTAAAATTTGCTTTTGCTCCTCGGAAGCCTTTGTAACTCCAAGTGAGGCGAAAAAAAATATTTTGACGGTCACTGGTGCAGTGTGAAACATCGGCGGCGCATTATTTTGTGAACGTGCTGAATGCTTGCAATGAGACGTCCTTAGTACAAATTACTGTTGTAGTATTTGAAGCTGCTGTCACCAAAGATGTGCATGTAAAAATTGGAAAGACCTTCTGTCAGAAAAGGGGGAAAAACGAAGTCAGGAATCCAGGACTAACGGTTCTTCGAAATGTTAACAATATTTTACAAGGCCAATCTGAAAAAAACATATAATTCATAACTTGTGAGCAACATAGCCTATTCGGGTACCGCTCTGCGCTTTCGTGTGAAGTGGAGGGACAGAAAATCTAGAAAACAGTTGGTTATGCAATAAAACCAGTTGTTAAAATTATCGTTAGAAGTTTTAGTAATCTTTCTTGCTAAATTATTGACTATAAATGATATAAGAGATTCATAATTACTATTTTAGATAACCAATGAAAGATTAAAAATCAATACACATATTATTGACAAAAATCAATGTTATCTAAGGAAATTGTGTAGTTTATTACGTTTTTAAAACAATTTTGGTGAATATTTTGTTTTTCATAGCATATTTTAAACCTTCTTACTACATAAACGTATATATAATCATAATTTTAGTGCATATAAATTTAACCTCTACTGACCACATTATGTCATGACCAGGCAGAGGGCTTTTAGTAAGTAGACTTTCTAATTAGGAAAGCACTGAGGGTAGGTAAAGAGGGAAGATGGAAGGGATTGCGACCTTGCAGTGTTCTCTGTAAACAAATCTGATGAACAACTGAAGGCACTATACCCTGCTTCGAAAGCAGATAAATCAGGATTAAGGAGTATCCCAACAAAGAAAGCAATGTGTGTTTAACTACCGATAGTGCGCAATTAGTTTGTGAAAACTACGAAGCAAGCATTTCAAAATCTGTGCATTTTTAAAAGCAATGTCCGTTCTTATTATTGTATGCCACAGATCCTCGAAAAATAATTCTAATTTGTAGTTTGGGACTGGAAGTTGGAGGTTTAATTTCCTTATTTTTCCTTTCTAATAATGTCACATGTTGCCTGTGTTTCATTGAATTGCAGTGATGTTTAACATGGTGTTTAAACGTCTTTTGAGCTATATGTTGCATCTGATGGTTTCGCCATTTTTGCTGAAGTGTTTCCTGCAAATTCTAGCACAAATAATGCTAATTTGATATATAAACTATTCTTTGCTTTGGGCATATTACCACAGTTCCCCACTGGTGAATATTATGCAGCGTATAAAATATGGAAGAGTCGCAATGAAACCGGCTGTGTGGAATGGGGGAGTGTGTCCGTAGTGCCAGACAACAACTATAATCCGAGCAGTAACAGGATTGCTCTCTTTAACATACTATGAGAACAGTATGCTGTAAGGAACAGCTTAGAATGGGAGGGGATAAGACGTCGGCAGTGAATTCAAGAGAGAGCTGGAAATAATAGGGATGGGTAATATTTGATTTAAAGGTCCTGGGAATAGAGCGAAAGTGTGGAGAAAAGTACAGAAGCGACTGAAAGATATAGACCGATAGCAGACACTGTCACAATGTAACGAGTAAGTATCATTAAGTTTACAGCCGAAAATAAACGCAGAAGGGGTATAGAACAATATATTTTGTCCTAAAATAGAGTCAGCAAACAAGGGCTTGCTTGGCTCAGACTGGGATTATGGCGAGTGAGCAGCTTTATTAACGAAGAAGGCATATGAATCTGTCCTTGGTGTAGAGAGGAAGAAACTTGGGTTCATATTCCGGCGCATTTTACTAAAACAGAGCGGTTGAGGAGAAAGTATCCTTTGTTAACTTAAAGAGAGGGCCACAAGATTGTTGGACTTTGCTGGTTGGAAGGGGGAAGGGGAAGTGATTGGTACATTTTACAAAAGCTTATGCAGCTAAGATCGGAGTGTAAGGAAGAGGGATAAGGGTAGGAGGAGGGTTTAGTGGCTTAGTGGCGGGTACTTGCTTATTTTGTGAACAATAGCGTGTTTTGCGAACACGTTATTATTCTTCTGTTTTTTTAATGATTTTGGTTGTTAATTTCCGGTTTTTATCTTTCCAATTTTTATACAATATCATTAAATTTACAGTACAATGTAATGAATATAGACTGAAACATATGGACTCCAGTGTATTATATAAGTACCTACGGTCTATCTGGCCCATGCGATGTGTGAGTTTGAACGTATAAAATGTTTAAGACTTATAAATGCACTACTCTCTACGAAAACCCCTCTGCTTGGTCATGCCACCAGTGACCCGTTCTTAAGTGCACGTAATTCAACCTGTAGTATAATCGATAGCAGACTCTTTTAAGGAACTTTAAACTAATTATTGCGGTCAACGTAACCTTCGAAAAACGTGAAGGTATTGGTGGTCTTTATTTTTGAAATCTAAATGATATCCTATGTTTTTATTTTTCTAGATTATTCGTTCCGTCAATTGACAACAGAGCAACTCCAAGACTCTGCGCTGCAAACTAACAGAAAATTGGCGTACGTCTAGACACTTCTAAACAAGTTCCAGTAAACCTATGTGCTTTATTACTAATAAGGAATGTTGTAATCGTACTAGTTATAAATCAAAATAAAACATTCTAACGAATTGGTGTTATTGCTCGCTGTACGTTCTAGAGTGCTGTGCTTTCATTAACGAAATATTGTGATATGATAGCTATCCTAACCTTCGTTATACTACAGAATAACAATAGCTTCAGTGCTCTGGATGAAATACTAAATTTACATGCACTTATCACAGGTCAAGACAGATCTGCTAGGAGTGTCAGAAAATTGTACTGACTTTTCGTCCTAAGGACGGAGGAAACAGGTCAGAGAGAGAGAGAGAGAGAGAGAGAGAGAGAGAGTCTGAGTATATAGTGTAAAGCGTGTGATGTGCTGACACTATTTCTTAAGCAGAGATTATCAGCGGAAGTAAATCACGTGATGAATTTGCGGGCGGTTTTGGCCGAGGTTTGATCGGCGAGTTAGTGCTACGACGCGTTGTAGGTATCGTCGATTTTAGCAACTGGATTAACCTGCTTCGTCTGAAACACGGAGGCTGGACACATGGCTTGCTCCAGAAGTCTTGCCACCTTGTATGATAATTGCAAGTGCCACCTCCTCACACTTTCAGACATAATCTAACTTTTATCCACAATGTCAGTTTTCCATGAAACTACTTACTCTCAAGTAAGTGAATTCAATTGTAGACTACAGTAAATCTATATACTACTTAAATGAACGGAAGAGTGTGACACAAACATCTGCCGCAACACGGAATATTTTCAAGATTATCATCGAGGGTCACATCCAAGGTGACCAACTCTGCCGCGACTTGTCACCAGTTTCAAGGCAAAAAAAAAGATAATTCCAGAAACTCCCTAGATTTTTAAGCATTATTTGAAGTTCTGTTATATTTTCACATATCCTGTTCATGTTTTAAGTTTTGCCACCCCTGAAATCTACCACCCTGGATGATGGCACGGCTCCATCCCCCCCTCGAGCCGGCCTTGGCTAGACATTCATTAAGAAGAGAAGAGGTATCCCGTAGAAAAGCTTACTCTAATTCTTATTTCAGTTGTTTTTTAGATATGCTTACTGGTATGCAGTATTACAAACGGCTCGTGGTCGTTAACGTATTCTCTGTCATTATGAGTGTCTACGCTAGTATTTTCAGGCAGGGGATCGTGTTTGTTCTTGTGTAGGAGCAGAAACACTGTGGGAAGGCTCATCTCTGGGAGTACTATAGTCCTATAATCGACGTTCAGACTTCTGTCATTGGATTTAAGCTGCTAATAAGCCCTAATACGCGGACTAACGCCAAATAAGCGTTAATGCTGAAGTTATAAACTACCTCAGCATCATAGTAAGTCTCGTGTAGGGTCTCCGTCATTTACGTATTCGAGAAAGCATTTCCCTTTTCGCTGCTTATGAAATTAATGTTGAATTAGCAAGGTAATATAGTTAACCAAGAAAAATAAATATTTAAATAACAACCTACTTAATTTTGGTTATTGAAAATTTCTCTTAAACGTTTTAAAATCACTCTGCTATGACCGACACGCATGGGGGCTTGCGAAAGCACACACTCGTGAACGTGAAGTCCGCGGTTCACATCCAGTAGGACCACCCTCCCTGACTGAGAATTTTCTTTTTCACATTTTCCTCAGTCCTCATAACTGGCAAATGCCGGGCAGGTACCTTAAATTTAAGCTTTAGATAACTTAGCCTTTGCGAACACAAACTGACTGTCCAGCCGGCGCACTAGCGGTTCGACAAATTCAGTTACCTGATTATTAGCAGTAGTTAAATTATGTGCATTATTCTCCATTCTCTTTTACGAGACGACCCCCCACCATTCTGTAAAAAATAAACCATGCAACCCCTGCACATAAATAATTATTGCATTCAGGGGGAGATTAAAAGCCCTATCCCGTAAGATTAAATCTGCTAAATTCATGACTGACATTTAACAGAATACATTATGCACGTCTTCTAAGTTCATTGATCTACTTTTACGCAGCCATGTATTTTTTTATTATTATTATTATTATTATTATTATTATTATTATTTCATCTTTTGATTAAAATGTGTCGTAAGCCTTTTTAAACCATAGCTAATAATTTTATTAGCAATTATAACTTGTTTTTATCATCCTAAATTTTGTTTAGCTGTGTTGAATAGTTTCTGAGAAAACATGTCATTTATAAAAGAAAATTTCATTTTCAAAAAGGTTGTTCAAAGTAAAAACATAGGAAATAGCTATATACATTTGCAAATAATTAAACCACACACATAAGCTGCCACATTTAGAAAGTATAACCAATTTGTAGAACAAAATTTCCTCTAAAAGAGTTCTGATATTTTTCTATGAAGTGATGTAGAATTCACAGTGACACTTTAAAAACATATTTAAAATATAAGTTTTCACCCACAATGATTATAATATTAATTAATTAAAGATAAAATCCCAAATTTAAGTCTAGAGAAAGAAACTAAAGATATCAGTTTTGGCAATACTCGCTATTTGGTCTGCCCTTTATGTAACGGTGCTCTGGTGATTATGTTATCATTCTTTCAAACCAGTCGTTAAGATTTTATGAAAGCAATGTGGCTGCAGCCAAATTTAAATTTTAATGGTATTTTGTTTGTCTCAAAGGTATGGATTGGTATTATAGCTCAGGATTTAATTACTCAAACGAATGAACTGACGTTTTTATTTTAACGAAACAGCTGTATAGCGCTAAACAATTATACGGTTTTCTATTATGCCTTCCGTTTTAACAAACATGGATTTGTGAAATGGTTTACACCTTTAAGTACATTGTAGTTTTCGCTTTTTCTTTCTCTTTTCCTTTTGACAATTACTTTCCTTTATAACAGGCTCTAATTGTTCACAAAGATTTTCTTTTTGCTTCAACTGCCAATTCAATTTACGTACAAGTTACAAGTAATTAATTATTTCTCCCGAGAAACAAGGGTAATGGATTAAATTTTGAAAATGTTTACCAAAATATATGAAGTTAAATTTAGGCATGTCCACAAATTACCCCTGTTAGCAACATGCTGAAAAATGCTCTCAAGCCAACTGCAAAATAGACTTGCTAGGCGGTCTACTCGCTATGTCGTTTTCTCGTTCACTGGTCGGTGCCTTCGTCCGAGAAAACCACATGCCTCCTCTTGCCTGCTAAATCGCTGCGATCGCTGACGTTTAAACCAGCCAATGACAAGCATGACCATTACGTCGTTCTACCATGCTTGCGTCAGGGATGACGACATATCCTTCTGGCATGTTTCTTCAGAACTGCTGCCAGGGAGGGAGGTTTAAAGTGGTAGTGTATACCCCCTCGCCGAAAAGGAAGCGAGGCAGACGCCGCATCCCAAAGGCACTGGAGCTCTCCCGGGCGAGGAATACATGAAAACAGACCCAAGCAAGCAAATGACAAGAGTGAGATGGACAATGTACCAAAATAGTGAACGCTAGTACAGAAGAACTATAAAAGGCACCACGAAAGGCACAAAGCAAACAAGATAAATAAACACGTGGACACCTTTTAAAATCCATCAAACGGCAAGCACAGCGACTATATGAGATTAAATTGAAATGAGCAACAAAAAAAAAACTGTGGCCCATTATAAACTCAGCAAAAAATATGCATATATATATATACACATCCCATCAAAACCCTCAAAACAAACTACAAGAATATAATAATAACAGAATAAGCTATTAAAAACATAGTGTTCCTTCTAAACTATAAAAACGTAAGTATGTGCTAAACCAAAAGCTAAAATTCCCCACTAAACACAAACACAACACACCTCGAGGTAACATTAAGAAGGGAAGGGGAAAACAGAAGAAACAGAAAACACATGTAGCGCTCAAAAGAAAAGAGAAGACCCACAATCAGAAGTGAGGAAGCGAAAGAGGAATTACGTTTGAGTATGCGAAAGATCAAGCCGGCAAGAAACCCGCTAAGTGGCGACGGCTTTGTCGCGTGCGCTGTGGTAATCCCCTGTTACGCAATCCTGAATACGAAAATACACTAGGTTGATTACACTAAGAATAGTAAATGGACCTATATACGTGGAGCCAATTTGCTAGCAGAACCTTTAGATGCATCGCTCAAAGGGTGCGAACGTAAAAGGACAAGATCGCTAACACGAAAGGGAGCTGGTACATGACCTCGACTATAACACTAAACGTGAATTTAGTGGTCTTTCCCCAAAGAAGAAAGAGCCAAGCTCCATTTCTCGCGAATTTCTTCCACACTGGAGGTATTCAGAAGCAATCAAATATTTGTCATTGATTTGTCAACGAACATGCGGGTAGAAAGATAACATAAGTTGAAAAGGAAGTTGACGACAAGTTTCCTGAAATTCAGTATTTAAGGCAAATTGAAATTCACCTACCAACGAATCCCAATGAGAATGGGAATCCAATGAAAGACGTTAAGCAGGTTCCTTAAATCACGATTAACACGCATTCGAAAAACGCATTATCTGAAACATTAACCCGAGTAGCACAAAAGACCGAAATATATTGGATACAACAGAAACAGATGCCGTTGCGGTAGCGGCCCGAGCCTGTGCCAACCAGATAAAAATTGTAAAGGCAACGCCAGCGAGGGGGATTTAACGTGGTACAAAAACTAATATAACCTAAAGTAAAAAATAGAAAAAGCAAAAGGCTTTAGCCAATACGATATTTATTAAGCGCAACAATACGTTTGAAATTATATACCGACAAAAACTGAGCGAGATGGCTTTTGAGGCTCCTATTTAGGAGGTCACGGGTTGATTCCCGTCTGCCGCCCACTCTGCCCATTGTTTCTTCGTGGTTTCCCTGGGTCGGGAAGCAGATGCTGGATTGGACTTGTTCTACCACGACTTTCCTTTATCTGGTTCCTGTACCCATAATTTTCCTTCATCATCATGTGTATCAGTTTTGAAGGATCAGGCTACGGTGTTCGGCGTGTTGCAGCTGGGCAGTAGAGGTGCACTTTATGGAGGTTTCTTCCTGGCTTCGGTAGGACTGCTCAGCTAAGTCCCGCCTCCGGATGCTCTCGAGGAAGCGCCGCTTTGGAGAGCCCCAGGGCTTGAGCGGTCTCGAAGCGTTCGAAATGGAAACATTACGGACGGTCCATGCTTGCGCAAGTCGTCACCTAAATCTGGTCGCCCTTCGGGTCTCTTCCCTTATCTCTCTCTCCCAAGCAATCACGGTAGAAGCATAAAGGGCCAATTGGTCTACATGTTGTGCCACAATTGCAGGGCCCTTCCGTAGCGAGTACATTTACCCTTGTTTTTACAGCAACAAAATACATTTTCGTTACGGTTTTTATTCCTACTCCACCATCGCTGTATATAAAACTGTATAGTAATCCACTGAGCAAGACCAATAAAAGAAACAAGCCAAAGCAGCCCAATATCTTAATTCCAACAAGGCCAACACCAACAAGGCACACACCAACATCATTACTTGGATTTTTTACATCACTTTAAGATCGACCTTTCAGATAGACTGGTGTGTATCAAAATAAAGGTTCATTTTTCTTAGTACGCTTTATGTTCACATTTAAACCATAATCATGATACAGGAACGACTGTCATCACAGCCCCGTGATGGTGACCAGTTTGATACAGGAGTTTTTTGATGCGATGGTGCGACAATTTGAAGCAGTGACGTTTACTTTACCTCTTTCGTTGTTCTTGTCGCTCTCTCGTAGCTCGTTCTGTTGTCTCGTGCGTCAACTGCTTCAGTGGTAGAACTATGAGCACTTTCCCTCACGGTATGCTTGGGCGTATTATTAAAGGAGAACGTAGTTTAAATTTACTGAGAAATTTATTGTGAACTAATACTTGAGTTGTTAAAGTGAGTTGCCGACCGTTAGAACGATAAAGAATGAAACTGATTTTGAATCGTAACACTCAAGATTGTAACAAGTGAATTGTTATTCCTGCTAACTTCTCAGTATCAAATTATGGTAGGAAATAACTGTTTCCTCAAGAAAACAAGCTTTACGCGTAACTTGCTGTGGGTCGCTAAATTGCCGCGAAATATTACTCACACAAGCCCGTCACTAGACGTTTAAAATTTCACACGAACAGTACGTACCGAAACCGGTGCCAGAGTAACTTTCTGATCAAAAATTATACGTCTTTATTACCTTTAACTCCGTCTATAAATCATTCCCCTTTCCAAATTTACATCTTTCCCGGCCCAATATCAAACTCTTCATGTGTGTCTCTCTAATTGTTATATACCCAAGGTTTCTCTTTTCTCGGAATTGATTTTGCCCCTCTAATTTACAGAATTGGCTTACGTGACTACAAACGTACAGAGCTTATAACCTAACTGAATTCCCAGTATCTTTAAGCTAATGCGTTTGCTACTTCAGCTGTCGTTAATGACTTTTGCTAACTTGATTTCCTAACTACCTTCGTCTTTCCAGACAAACATTTCCAATCAAGCTTATTGAATTATATTCTATTTAATGTACGGAAATTATTTATTGCAATCATTTCTCTATCTTACAGTTATTTCTTTAATTAATTATTCATATCTACTCGTCAATATATACGGTATTAATCTTTAGACACAATGTAGAGGAACAATAGTAAAATTTCCTCAAAGTAATGGGAAGCTGGGATGCAAAGAGCACCCTCCAGATCGTCATATTCTGTTCTTTCTGAGTTGAATGCCACTTGCACAACCTCATTTTTAATTATCCTATTCAAAATGTGAGAGGCAGAGAAAGCAACAATATAATAAATGTCACGCATTCCTGACCAATGCCTACACTAGTTGGAAAGTAGTTTGGCTCGATTCCAGGAGGTTTTCTTAGTAAATAATTTTCAACAGGCCATATTTCCTTACTTATCTTGTTCTCTTATTAGTGTCAGCAGTCAGAACGTACTACAGGAGCTTAGTTTGCATACCAGAGAGAAATTATAGCTTCCTCAGGGAACGAGATGTGAGACGAGGAAGAGGCGTGGTTTTGTTTCCATAAGCCCGGCGTATACATCTTCATATACAAGAGGTGGTAAGGAAATTTCCTATCTTCTAACATCAACAATAGCATTAGCGGCATCCAAATTCAAGCTCTTTGGAGTTTGTCACATTATGTAGTAGGGAACTTATGTAAACAAGAAAGTTGTGATTCGTGTACATGTTTAGTTTTATGCTCAAATAGGAGCATGAAAAGGCCTCTGCAAAATTACCAGTCCTTCACGCCCAATATAAAATATGACGCTACGGACCACAGCAGGTAAAGAGCGTCCATAAAAAAATCCTATTAACGTTCCCTCACAATATTCGCATTCGCTTTAGAGACAGAAAACACCTCATTTTGAGTTCATCATTCCCATTCAAATTTGTAGTACAAAAATGTTCAGGTTTGACTGGTCATGCAATCTGTATCATGCTCTTCCAACATACTTGTGGCATTGTCGTTCTATAAGCCAATAAGAGTGATTGTTTTGGTAACACAGTTCCCTTCATATTTCCAAGGTCATGTCTCTAGTTATTCCTATAATCCCCCATATTATCTCTTACTATACCAAAAATCTAAATCTTATGTCAAGGTTTATGAATGCAAGGTTCGACCCGTCTTAAACATCTTTTGTAAGATATGGTTTCTGAGTTTCATTTTCCTCCTTTTCACTACGTATGGTAAGTAGGGGAAGTATTGCATTCCACCCAAAAATTCGATGTCGAGATTTCACCGGAAATACGTGTTTTGAGGCCTCCTGAATCCAGAAAATGCATTTTTAGATAAAGGTCCTCTGTGTGTCTGCGTGGATGTGTCTGTGATCAGCATAACTCAAAAACTAAAAGTCAGATAAATACCAAACTTGATATTTAGGTTATCTTCCAAAGATGCGACATGAAATTTTTAAGAAAATCTCCCCACCCTAGACTATCCTTTACATGGAACATTTTTCGAACATTTTAAATTTTCTCAAAAATTGGCTGAAATGATTTTGATTAAAATATCATATGTTTAAGATACTTTCATGACAAATTAAATGTATATTTTGGATTTTCTGCGGATATCCCCAAAATTCGTGTTTATTCTGAATGAGTTTCGCATAACTGGTAAACCGCAAGATCTGTTAAAGCACACAATTCATGTCATATACTTTTTTTCTTTCTTTTGGTCGAGTGAACCATTTTCGGATATTCCTTGTTATATGTTTGAGTTTTCCAATGCATATACTTTTTCTAAAATGGAAATTTGTTATTCGATTTTTTATGTCCTGGACATGCAAAGAGAAAGAAATGCTCCACATAGCTACCAGCTCTTAAAAGATTTGACTATCACTTTAAAGCCTAACATATTTCGCCTACATCTATAAGAAAAATATGATAGTTCTGCAAAGTTTTAATCGATTAACATGAAGTAAGCTTCTATAAAAATATTTTGTTCAAGAGTAGAGAAAGTCATGTGAGTGTAACACATCAGATTTTTCTATTATCTCCATAGTATAAACGCAATAATCCGTGCAGGATGGAATCCTAATAAAATAGTATCAGAGAGGATCAGAAGTCTGGTTAAATCGTTGTGTTAATTTTGAATATCCTATTGATGGGTTAGCTTCGCTCTGAGGAATTGGGTTTGATATCGATGTACACTTTTTACTAAACGCTTACCGCTGAGTGGCTTAGATTATTCACCCTCTCCGGCAACTCGGAATATAGAGGTTGCATGTTTAGGGTCACTCTAAACCTTGAAGTTGATATATGATTTAATTACCTCATGCCTTCTATGGTGAAGACAGGCTTCATCCGAGATCACGTAATGAAGTCATTGTCGCAACACCTACTTGTAGTTATACTGGTGTCATTCCTAGTTCCTTAAGGGAGCATTACACTCCGTGTTGCTAAATTCTGTATCAAGTAATTCCAGCATCGAGATATTCCACAAATTACCATAATCTTTAATTTTTACCGTCTTTATCACTTACGCATAGTAAACACAGCTATGATTATTTTATTGCATCCAAAATCTCAATAACAGGATTTAACCGAAAATCATATCTTAAGGCCTCCCAAACCCAAAAAATCTGAAAAATATGTGTGTTTTTGTGCGTATTTTTGTGTATGACAACACAAATATAAAAATTGGGAAAGTACACGATAGCTTTTATGCATGTAAGATGAATTTGTTTCCGTAAATTCCCCAGAGAAATAATCTTAAAATATAAAATGGTTAATTTTTCTTGATTTTAAAACTAGTTTTAACGATTTTTATTAAAGTGGCATACATCTAAGTTATTTCAATCATAAATTGCCTAAGAGTAAAATGTTAGAGTTCGCTAAAATATGCAAATTATAAACTGCACTTACTGTAGCATTAGTCGTATCTCAGGTATACATTATTTCATATTTTCATATTTTTTTGTAAATTTTATCTCCGTAAAGCATTGTGATTCTTTGTCTTTTACATCATAAGTTCATTACTAAAATTACTGTTTATAAATGTATTTTGAGAGTAACCACGATTGTATCTGTTAATTTTTGTGTAAGTGTTCACGTTCATTAACGTAAAAGGATAGGTGACGATTTACGAGCATACTATATTGTATGTGGAATTCCTGTGAGTTTATAATAGGTAAAGAAAGTAACATAAACACCCAATACTACACACACACACAAACTGAAGCAGTTTACTTATATATGATGCCGCAATGGTGCGACAATGTTGAAGCGTTTACTTTACCTGCTTCTGTTGTTATCTCGTAGCTCGTTCTGTTGTCTCGTGCGACAGCTGCTTCAGTGGTAGAGCTGTGAGTACTTTCTCTCAGGGTACGTATAAGTGTATTGTTAAAGGACAACAGCAGTTTAAATTGAATGAGACATTTCTTCTGATCTAATGCTTGAGCTATTGAAGCAATTTGTTGACCGTTTGAGATGAATAACTAGACTGACTCTGATTGTAACACTCGAAACTATAACAATTGAATTATCATACCGCTAACTTCTGCAGCATCAATTTTATGGTTTGAAATAACTGTTTGTGCAATAAAAGAAACTAAAAGCGTAAGTTGCCGTGCGCTGCTAAAATGCTTACCAGCAAAACCCCTCGAAATGGCCGCTAAATCTTACTCACACGAGTATGTCACTCTTAAAATAACGCATTAGTCGCTACAAGTATCCACAGTGACGAATGTATCTACGGATGTGTGGTGAAAAGAGCGTGCACGAACAAATGTGTCTCTGATTATATTGCACGCCCTTATGTTACGGCCTATGTTCTACTCCCCTACCAATATCCCTTTCATATGCGCTACAATCTCGAAATCCTAACATGTAGGTTAGTTACGTTGTTGCTGTGGGGTACCACCCCAGCTCTAACAATTTCATTCACCTTTCTCATTTGCAGAATTCTGTCTTGTGTGACTTTTCAAACGTATTGAACTTAACTCTAAACTGCATTCCCAGAATCTTTATGCTAGTGTGTTCTATCCTCGACTGATACTAATGACTTTCGTAAACTTTAGGCGCTAATGACCTTTTTGTCTGGATAAATGTTTTCAACTCAGGCTTATTACATTATACATTGATTTATATACTGAAATTGTTTATTGCAACTATTTCTTTATCTTCGTATCATTAATTAATTTATTTATATCTTCCCGTCATAATTACGGTATTAACATACAGGGTGTCAAATGGACGTTTTCATGAATGCATTAAGGCTCAAGCTGAAGTTGGAAGGGAAATCGTGAAATTGCATAGTTATGGTAATATATCTTCTACCTTTGAAAGGGGTAGAGGAAGTAAAACTGAATATGGAGCATTTCTACTTGAAAACTGTTTAAGATTACAATTTAGTTACGTGAAAGAAATAAGCTACACATTCTGAATCAAATTAATAAATTCTAAAATAGTTTTGAACGTCCTGGGTAACAGCTGCAAATAAATCTACCCTCCATTAACAGGAAGGTAAGTATAATAAAATCTCATAATCGTAAAGAATTAAAACTTAAATAAAATAAAATTATACGATTATAAATATTTCGTGTCCTTGCTCGTGTACATTTGAAAATTACGTGGGATATTATACAATGAATAAAGAAGTTATAAGCTTATATACAGCAAATTAATCTGAATATCACTTTTCCTTAAACAGTTTTAACTATTGTGGCAGTGACTAAATAATCCATTGATTATGAAATTGACTTAATAATGCGTGATTATACGAAGAAAATAATAAAAAGTACGTTCACGTTGTAACTACATTGTTAACAAAATTTTCAGCTACTTCCTGAGCCGTTTGCAGCTTGTTTAAGTTAGTTATGAAAATAATGAAGGGCTTGCACACACCAAAATTCTAAATATCCGATTTAAAGTAACTTCACAGTACAACATGTGCGCACTTTAACTCCTTAATACAAATTATTATTACTAGCATTACCATTACTTGTATTTATCACTAGAAAATACTAAGCTCTCATTACCAACTATCTAAATCTAACAATGGACTCCTTTTGTCTGAGTTTAGGCCAAAACGTAGATATATTACTTCTAGTTGAGTGCAAATCTTTACGGATTTCCGGATTATACCAAACGCTATCATTTAAATCCATTTCTATAAATTATTGTACTGCATGAAAGCTTGTTGCACTTGGTCTCTGAATTTAACAGGTATAGAAACTCTAGGTGTTCGCTTTGCGTATAATGAACATCATCGTATAGTAACCGCAACAGATATTTACCAAGATTTCCGAGGCAGATATAAACATAAGAAAGCATTGCTTTTGTCTTTCGCAGTGTATTTGTTTATCAATCAGTTACTGCATTCATATATGTTTGAAATTATAAAAATGTTCTTTCTCTAGAGGAAGAATTTTCTCAAAAGGTTTGCTCTGAAAGTTAATTTCATGACAATTTGAACTTTTTTAAGTCAAGTATGTAATGGATATCTGAGGTTCATTTTGAGCGTTAGGTGCCCACAGTAAGTTAACTCAAGAGAAAAAATCTGATGTGTTACACTCACATGACTTTCTCTACTCTTGTACAAACTATTTTTACAAACGTTTATTCTCCATATGCTTCATGTTAATCGAGATATCGAGATGTCAATCTTATTGGTAATTTTCTTGTAGATGCAAGGGAATAATGGTAGCCTTTAAGCGATAGTCAAATATTTTAACGCTGGTTGCTATGTGACGCATTCCATTGTCTTTGCATGTCCAGGACATAAAAAAATGAATAACGAATTTGAGAAAAACTATAAGTATTGGAAAATTTAAGGAAATAACAAGCAATATCTCGAAAACGGTTCACTCAACAAAAGAAATGTATATGACATAAGTTGTGTATTTTAACGCGATCTACATTTTTTGTGTAGTAAAATTTTGTCTATCTCTTATGGTTTACCAGTTATGCAAAAGTCGTTCACAATGAAGAATACTTTTGGAGACATTCCCAGAAAAATCGAAATATACATTTCATTTCTCATGACATTATCTTAAACATATGATATTTTCATCAAAATCGTTAGAGCCATTTTTGAGAAAATTAAAATTTTCGAAAAATCTTCCATGTAAAGGGTAGTCTGGGGTGGGGGGATTTTCTTGAAAACCTTCGTGTCGCATCTCTGGAAGATACTGAACCTAAATACCAAGTTTGGTGCTTATCCGACTGTTCGTTTTTGAGTTATGCTGTTCACAGACACACACACACACAGACACACACACAGACACACAGACACACACACAGACACACACACGGACATGTTTCCAAAAATGCTTTTTTTGGATTCAGGAGGTCTCAAAACATGTATTTCCGGTGAAATCTCGGTATCGAATTTTTGGGTGGAATGCAATACTTCCCCTACTTACTATACGTAGTAGAGAAAGTAAAAAATTACCCATCGAAACATTACTTTAAAGAAAATAGTTCAGTGGACTTCTGGGGTTGTGGCTACAAAATCCCTTTACCTTTTCTAAAATCTATTTACAGTGGGTAGAACAATTTTTGTATTCCTCCCAATAATTCAATATATAGACTTCAATAGGTATACACGTTTTGAAATCCCCTGAGTCCAAAAACTAACTTTTATGCGTACTTGATTGCTAAATTCAACTATTTCCAAGGCGTGGCGTGAAGAGTTTTAACAAAAGTTCCTCACCACAAACTACCCCATAGGTGAATGAAAATTATTTAGTTCTTCATCATTTTCTCAAAAATGGCTTTAACGCGTTTAATTAAAATAACTTTTGTTTAAGATGTTTGCAACACTAATATATTTATCTTAAATTTTCTATAAGTAGCAGCGATAAAACCTTCATTTTAAATAAATTTATATAAATTTACATAAGCGGTATACCATATGACACAAAGTCGAAACTTCCTACACGAAAAATCCACATCTAGCTAAAACACAACTTTTATGTGAAATACATTTTTTGTAGCATTAAGTGTTTCCGAGTTATTTGTTGCTATTGGTTTGAATTGTCAACACCTTTTCATTTTTTAAAAAGTTAAGCCAACATGCTTTTGTTTCTCGTAATGTCATCCAAAAGTGGAATTTCAGAAGTGACCGGCTTATGAAGGATTTCACCATCACTTCAACCTCGTGCATTCTCCTTATACGTGCAACGGAATGTGAAATGAAGAAGTTTTTGTAAAGACCTACCTTGATTGACAAGAAGTAAACAGAAAAATAAGTGGAATTAATTGTTCTTTCACGCAAGCCGTGTGTTGGACAAGGTTGGAAAGGTAGAATCAGATGACTGAAAAATAAGTGTTTGTAATATTAATGTACGCAAGATAATACAAACCATAGCAGGTATGAAAGCTCATGTCAATGTAACACATGAGATTCTTTCAAAGTATAATTTAAAAGCTTTCCACCTCTTAGAAACACACGCAATTTTCTTCATTTTGCTTATTATTTCTTACGTCGCGTCCTATTTCTGTAAGGCGTTCATCACACATCTTTGTACAGTTCAAGTGTATCTTCTAGAGAAAAATAGACGGTACTGTAAGGTGAACACTTACGCATCTAGAATAAAGAGGGGACAATTAGGAAAGAGTGGAGACATAAAATCAAGTATAAATAACTATAAATAATGTAAATAGTTCATTTAAAATAAAACACTAATATGTACGTTAAAAAAGGACACTGTTTGGAAACTATTTGTACAGAGAAGCGTTCCAGCGGATGTAGTAATTAACAATCGGACTTTGCCAGGTAACCTAGAACAGTTCAGTAGAATTAGGCAAAAGTTGTCGGGAACAGCATAGGAAATCAGCAAGCTCGGCAATAAATGGGAGTGAGAAGGTCAATGTTAGAGTTACGTTAGAAATCCCAGATGTGTGAAGCTTGGCATAGCATCAGAAATTAGTGATTTTATTCTTAGGTAATTAAAGAGAACATATGTATGAAGGAAGTATCGGTCCGAAAGTAGGCATCTGTTCGGTTACGTATGAAAGCGAAGCAATTTCTAAATATTCTTCTATTTCAGACCATCGACGGGCATACTTCGCGACGGTCTCAACGTGGAGATGGCTTGTGACGAAATGTAGTTTGTCGCTCATTAAACAGTCTTAGAAAGTGAGAGTTAACGGGAAGTATGGTAAAAAAATTCCAGGAATTCGTTGAAGGTCCGGTTGAAAGTGTACCTGGCTAGCTACTTTCGTTAATTTAATCATTATTGCAAATGAAATAAATCCAGCTTATACATCAACCAACCCCGAGATAAAACTAGTAGATTGCTAGAATGCCAAGAACGTTTAGAAAAGAAGACGAAAACCGCCGAAGGTGAGCCACAAACGGACATTGACATCGAGGCAAGCCTAATAACTACATATTCGTACAGTGTTGTATGTAACATACGTGTCACATGATAACACACTCCCGCCGAGTACATTTCTGTACATTCTTAAATTTATTATTTCTTGTTTCTGTTTTATTTTTAATTTCCATCTTTCAACTCTATTCCTACACTATGAATTTCGGTGTCATCTTTAAGGAACTAAAGGTCACATAGTACTATTTTTGCATAAAATAAATTAATAATAAATATTATATCTCCGGTACTTCTGGGGAGAATTAGCTAAATCCAGGGACGTTCCAAAACCGAATGTTCTCAGGGAAAAGTTCGGGCATCCTAGGAAAGCAGGTACACATGCTAGCCTGTATGCCTGTTTACTATTATTGTGATACATAAACCATATTTGGATAAAAAAAAGATGATCCAGAGGTATATGTTAAAAAAAAGTTTATTACGCTTGGAACAAAATATTCTTAAATTTATTTCATTCCTCTTCTTGGGAAGCATGTAGATATTCCCCATGTAAACATTAACCGTTGCATGGAAGAAGGGCTGGAACCTTATACGGACACAATCTGTGGAAATAAATAAATTGCACACGCATTAAATAAGCTGACAGACAGAAAAACTGAATCATACTGAAGCTGGCCACGTCCTTGATCCGTAACCTTTAAGTCAGACTTTCATAGCCTGGATTTTAGCTGCTCTCCTGGCGTATAACTTCTTATTTCTTCGGCTAGCGTGGTGCAATGGTGACTCTGTAATGTCTACAGGGAGTGGTAAAATTATGTATTATAATAATACATCGGCCATAATTTTGTTTCAAAGTTCCCTTGTGTTACGAGTTAATCTTACTGTATTTGTATTGTTTTCCTTACCGCTTATTACGCAATTATACAACACACACACAAACACCCATGCCCATGGCGGGACTCGAACCCGCGACCCTCATCTTGGCCGAGCGTCGGAGCTATACCCTCTAGTGACCACTGCTACGAGGGCTGGTAATCATAAATGTTTGTTTTATTATTCTGATATTGTTATACATTTACGAACGCGAGCCACCACTCCGTCAATTATTGGAAGTAAACCACTCGATCGTCACAGTTCGTAATAGCCGTGACTGACATAGAGATGATTTCTTAGTCGGCAGTATTAATAAGTACTGTAATACTTTCGTAGTGCGATCTTTCCCTGCGTTCATAGCCGCGACCTGACTTACACGGCGCAGAGTTCAACTAAGAGTGAAGTTACTTGTATTTTGTACATTTTGCCATGTCCGATATCATCCCTATTCCGCATATGTCACGTGATTATTTTGTTCGGTTGTTAATCATGTGACTATCTCCTGTTTTCGTATTCGCCAGTTCGTATTCTTTATGTTCAATTTATTGGCTAAGATTTCAGCTGTCGTCAGCTTTCTCTTTCCTACAGTACTAGTTAGAATTAGTTGAATTTATACTGTAGCACGTGCGTATCTTTATGACTATAACCCTTTGCTCAAACGTCTTACTTCTTCAGCTTTGAAAAGAAATAGCAACATTCCGAGTCCTATTGTCCACAGACCTTTTAATGGCTCTGTGTATTTGTATATATGCCGACAGACTTTCCAGTCCCAAGAAAGGGATGGGCCGGCGATCCGAACCTCTCCTTTCTCTAAGCAAGTTGCAATATTATGTATAAAGATTTTTTTCGATAGGAGTTACAGTATTAAATACAACATTTTACATCTTTATTAACGTCATCACGTAATTACTTCAGTAAATTCCGTTATTTATGTCATTACAGTATTACTTTATCTTTGTTGAATCTATATTCAATAAATCAAATACCGGGCCGTGTTGAACCGTATCATATGCCCTCACATGATATTTCTCAATGGACTGTAAGGACATAAGAAATTTATTGTGAAACTCCATCTCCGCCGTACGTTATGGTGACACATTTCTTTTGTATTCATCCACGGGTATTCGGCGTAATGGTTTTCTACGGATGGTGGGTTGGGTTCATACTGCATTTGTTACAATCATGACAAATTACAATGTAAACTTAATTGCTACACAAACCTTACGGTTACATATTTTGTTTATTTGGTTATTGACCCTGCATTGTTGACCCCACACGCTGTCACTTCTATTAATATGACCGTTGGAAGCACTTTTTCTTTCAGACACCTCACATTGCCCAGGTACACAAAACTCAAGGGGGCATTATACAATACCATTGTGATTTTTTTTAACTGTCCACTTCCACCACATTTTTCGTTCAGAAAGATTTGTATTCTTTCACTTGGTCCATTTAATGCAATAGGGTGAAAGAGAACTTTTAATCTGGATTTAGGCAGGGTACCATAATTAAAAATATTCCTTACGATTAAGTAGGAATTAAAACACTACATTTAAAGGACATTAAACAGGTTTGAGCAGTACGTTGTCAATATATATACTGATGCCCACAGATAGGTATTATAATATGCATTAAAGAACTTTACTTAAGCCAAGGCATTATTAACAGACACAGTCAGGGGAAAAGCAAATGTCCAATTGGGCAAATTATACCCTCTAATAAACCTAAATAATCAACTAAACCTTAAATTAGGCTTAACCCTCTACAAAACATTAATTCGCCCCATTCTAACCTATGCGGCGCCTGTGTGGGGATACGCCGCTAAAACACACATCAAACGAATATAAAATTGCCAAAACAAAATCTTACGTCTGGTATCAAAAGTACCAAGGATAGCTCCCGCTGACGTACTACACATTGAATTAAAAATGCACACAATCGAGGAATTTATTAAGAAACTCACGTTCGACACATACAAAAAGCTTCCTACACATGCTCATGTTCACAACTTAGGCAACTACACGACAGAAGCGAATAAACATAGGCGTCCTCTTTCAATTTTTGACCGAACATTGTTCCACTGCGAGACAGAGCCTAACGTCCAAGAATTCCTAGACAACCTCCTAAGACTCCCTTAAATACCATAAAAGGAACTAAAACTAATATCACCTCATGACCTTGTCACTGTTACAGAGTTCCAGTCCATGCAGAAGCCTTCAAGTCCTTGCGCTACACAGCCAAGGCGGCTCCGGGAGAAGAAGGCCTCCCCACGTGACACACTCGTGCAGCTGCGCCGAGATGGGTTGGCTGCTTATCTGTGTGGGCACAACGACGAACGGCTTCATCAAAGGACCAAGAGAAGACGAGCAAGACAGCCTTGCAAATCGGACGACCCAGGACATCCTCCTGGCTGAAATACTTGACGACCTTCCCAAGGGAAGGAAATCAGAAGCACTCATGACGACTGGCTATGCCCATAGCCTAAGAGTATTTCCATACAACTTTTTGCTCTAACATAGATTAGACATACAAGAATAACGATTGCACTAATCTGCAAGAAAGTAAACTCTAGTAATACCATAGAATGTATCCAATTAGTATAACATCACAATTACCTAGTATAATGCACGATTAATCCTCCGGGGTTACTCAGGGCATATGTCATGTGTAATTCCGGGTAACTAACTATTGACGCGCTCGCATGCATTGCATGCCAGCTACACACCTTTCATTGACTAACCGGGGTGCTATGCGAGACCCGACTAAAATTGCACGAAATTACTACTAGCTTTCATATATTAACACGTGGTGGGGTTTTTTAGTGGGTATTCCGCGCTTTGAGCGGCGAGCCCCACATATCCCCTCAGCCATTGCACAACGGCTGGGGGTCGAATGCAGCAATGCATTTTTCCCCCCACGGAAAAAAAAAGTATGCCTCTGACAATCTCCTGGGGTTCCTGGCCAAGTTATGTCAGCGGAACCTCCCTTGTATTTGTGTTAATACTGTGATTGAACACAAACTCTATGTAGACAAATATTCTGGCCACTTCGTGCGTTGCGTATTCGCGAAAGTCCGTAGATAAAAAATCAAATCCCTCATCACGGGTTCACGTGGGTTAGCTTGTGGGTGGTAATAGCTAGTGTCAATGTTGTTCACTTCTAACAAATATTGGAAACCTTTGTATAATCCCGTTTTTGCCAAAAATACCTCCTTATGTTTCATAAGGATGGCGAACAGGTGCTCCTTCTGCCGGTCATTTAAATGGGCGGTCGTGACAACCCGCTGCTTTATCCTTCTACCTGAATGTGGATCGGCTCTCTACGCATCATGATATTTTCCTCGCCTTCGCAAAACATTCCGTATGCCTTTATGATGTTGCTATCAGCTGTGCTTTCGCCTGATGTCATGACTGCTTTATACATGCCCTCGTCCGGTCCGACCAGCTGTGGCAACACACTCACTATCTGGGCGCTCTTTTCAATACTCAAATATTCGACGAAAAATGTTTCCTTGTTAACCATATCCTCTTCTTCGGTCAACATAACCCTAGCCTCATTTAATGATCGTGCAAAAGGCACGACTACGGAGGTCTTTGGCGCATAAAGCGTCAATTGTGCGCGTCCATAATCAATGATAGCTCTCATAGTAAATAGCAAGTCGTTACCCAATATTAATGCCACTTTTTCGCTCTCCCAATCGCCAAAATACAAAAAGTGTTCTTTTCAGGAAGAATTTGTAAGCTCACATTCCTAGTTTTTAAATGCTCGAAGAGGGAAGAGGGATGAACCTGAAACCACGGGTATTAAAATTTTTTAATTTTCTATTATTGCTTCTACACGCCGGGTTTCCATTATTTCTTGTGCGACGGTCACATCCATACAGCCAACTGCAAGATTTTGCGGACTGATTCCCAGAGAGTCACTTTTAGCTCTTCTGTCTGTTTCATTCACACTGGTCATTTCACTTACGTCCCCTTGATAACGCGAAATTTGACTATTATCTCTTCGGGTCGATTCCAAGACGTATCTATAATTTTCCCCGTATCTGGTTTTCCAAAGTCGGCGATGGTTGCCTATCTACCAGGGTGGACCTACCATAGCTGGGGTCGTTACGGCCGGTTGGTCTACGCCGACTGGCGCGGATGCTTGTATATTGTCCGGTGCCATGTTGGGAGATCTCTTCGTATTGGACTTCGCCTACTATACAGCCTCTCGTCTATGTCGCCGTGGCCATTTTGACCTCTGAGCCTATTGTGGTACTCGCCTGGGCCTTCATATTGATGCTGGTGCCTCCCTCAGTTTTGATTTCTCCCTTAACTTCATGTGGTACACCGGAAAAATTCTCGGTGGGCCCGTGGAACCATGTGTTTCCCGTCGGCCATTTCTGGGCCTATTTTCGTACCTATCGTGGTTTCTGGGATAGGGGTCATGATTCTGCCATACTCCGTAATTTCTTCCCCTATCTTGATTCCGAGAACCGTTTGCCCTGGCTCCATCTGCGTGTTGGGTGCTCCAGGGCCCCATACAGGGCCTATCCCACATTTGCATTTCGGGCCTATCTTCGGGTATGTTTCCCATATTTCGCCCCTCGTATCCCTACAACGCTGTCAGTAATGGTATCGCGTCGCTTAGTGTTCGCGAGCGCGCTACCACCAGATGATGTCGTATGGTATCGGGGAAGTGCCTCATCATGTGTGATATAAATTCCTGTTCACCAAGTGGGGGTTCTAGGAGCCTACTTATTTGCCCATAACGCAGGAAATAATCAACCAGGCTTTCGTTGGCGTTAGGTTGGCACCTTCTGCTGGTAATTTTAGTGCGTACCATGTACTGTACATTGGCTCCCCAATATTTATCTAAAAATGCCGCCTTAAAGTGGACGTATTCTGCATACTCGACAATGGTTCGGAGGAACCAGCTAAGCGCGGGGCCTACCAAACTTCTCTGTACTAAAATTATCCGAAATCTGTCCGGAATACCTCTAAGTTCAAAATATGCATCTAGATAACTAATGAATTGTTTTGCGTTATCCAAAATACTGTCAAATTTTAGAACGGGCAGCTCGTTAAGAAATTGCGCTGGCACGGGCGTGTTCATTTACATGCTGAGCGCGTTCATTGATGTCTGAGTATTAGGCATGTTTACATTTTCATAATTAATGCTAACATGAGCGCAGTAGTAGCATCGCTCGACCCTTCCTCAATATCATTACATGGTGTATGGGGTGACCTCAGTGCGTGGGTGGCAGTGGTTTGGGGGCCTAACTGCACCCTTTCCATTGCCTGGCGCATTCCCTTGATTTTTCCCGGAGCGACAACTTGTGACATCTCGTCCCTTATCTGTGCAATTTCACCCAGTTGTGAGTTTTCCCTGTCCTCCATTATTGCTCTGAATTTATTCAGTTCAGCGTTCACCTCGAAGGTAAGCTGTCGGCCTTCTATCGTATCGCAAGTTGCCGTTGCTGCATCTTTTGTTTGTTCCCTGATTTCATTTATTCTTTCCCGGTCCAACTCGGTTTGCCGTTTAACATTTTCAATTTCAGCAACTAGTTGTACCCTTACTTCTTCCACTGAGGACTGAGCCGCTACTACTTCATCTCGGATATTCACTACTTCCTCCTATAATATGTGTTCCTGTGCGGATCTCATGTCAGAGGCCATGCTCTGTAAGCGTGTTTCCAGTTCGCGCTGGCCATTCAGCTGCTGCTGAATTATATCCCCCTTAATGTTTCCTAACTGATTTTCTAATTAACTTTCCAACCTACATGACAGTTGTTGCTGTAACAATTGTCCTTGGTTTTCTAATTTGTTTGACAATTGTTACTGTAACATTTTTCCTTAATTTTCTAATTTGTTTGACAATTGTTGCTGCAACATTTTTCCTTGATCTGTTATTTTATTCGACAATTGCCCAAATTGTAACATCATTTGTCTTATCACGCTTGCCAGGTCGGTCGACTGTTCCTTCATTCATCGCGACTTGGCTTGCATTTACTGTCTCCTGCCGGCTATCGCTAGTTTCACCCACTTACGGCATAGCGTTACTTCTCTGATTGTCACCTTCTATTTCCAAGCTACATTCATTCTCCACAAGTTTATTTTCCATTTTCTTTTCTACTGCTTTTTCCACTAATTTATTATTCCTCAGCCTCATCTAATACTTATGCTTAGGACAGAGCCGGCTAGGGATATTCCTCCAAGAATAATTTATCTGCGATTTCGCTTTATAAACAATGTAACCTGCTAATAACAACAACCTTAATTATACCCATCCAAAATATATTAAAAGAATATTGTGTTTGTGTCATACTCGTTGGTGCTGTGAGCTTCCTGCTTCGACGAGTGGATTGGCTGGTATCCAATGGGTATATATATATATTAATTCACTAAATATTCTATTAATTCTATATTCAATAAATCAAATACCGGGCCGCGTTGAACTGTATCAATACCGATGAAATTTCTAGAAATAAAGTAAAATCTATATCTTAGTGATATTGAAGCGGCTATTCCATTTATAAGTCAGGGATTCAACAATTACTCATTGACCAACCAATATAATAGTGCTTTCAATGTTAATCCTATAGCATTTAACTTGAACATTATTACACATGATGATTAAATTTCTGTGAGATTATTTTAAGTTGTTCGCAAATTAGTAAACCGAGTTATAGCCGAGATAGCCCTAGAAGTGGACTTGATGTAAAAAAAAATTATCCCTCCGCATTAGTCTTGTGTTCGCATCATCTAAGTAGTAAACTACTCATCATTATTTATGAATACAGAAGAGAGGTGAATGGCATCACACATAATTAAACGGAAGCTACAACCTTCTGTATTCTTAATATTCACATCATTTACTGTTTAATATTATTTAGAATTTTAAAACTGTGTTTGATTAGCATACTTCTTGAAAACCTACAGATAACTCCACATATTTAAGGTACTATATCATGTTAAGGCGTGTTATGGCTTCCTGCATGTCGTGGGCTAATTAATGACGTCATGTGTTTACATCAAGTTGTGTTCTAAGAGTGGAGCGATTATATAATGACTTTAGAAACTATTCACTGCCACTTAACATTCCAGCAGCCAAATTAACGGAGATAAAACTCTCATTTTTAAAAATAACAACCGTAATAACAATCTTCTTCAGTCTTTTCCAGACTTTTTATGTTATTTCACAAAAATTTGTTCCAATTTTTATCTTTGGAATTATGGGGTCAGCTGTATCATTCGATAGCACTAAGCATACCTAGGTAACAACTGGCAGTGCGGTTCTCCCATAGCACATCTGCATACCGTGTATTTAGTCTGTTCGTCGGAATCTTACCCTAAATGTCATTAAGAGAGCTGGGATTCTTTACATGTGTTATTAAAGTTTAAGTTTTTTCTTAACATATTTCCATATCAGATGGTTTGGGCCCCAAAAAGCTATATTTATGTACAGAGGGAATCCAGTAACGTGTGAGATTCGCTTTCTGTAAGTCTTGGCTTCGATTCCTGAAGTTTGCTATTTTAATCATGGGTTTTTCGGGTTTTCCTCGTTTGGCAAGGGGAATTCTGGAGTGGTTTCTCTTATATCACGAATTTCCTTTTCCCAGTCTCTTGTCAATTCGTTCTCCTTTCATGTTTCAGATAGGCTTAGGGGCTGTGGCTGTATTTGTTGGTGTCGGATAGATGGCGGCGATCCTTGCTTGCTGGAAAATTCTCTGTCCTACCTGATGTTAGCTTACTTTGAGCCGCCTCACGTTGGGTCCACTTTTCCCCGAGAAGCCTTCTCTGAGAAACGGTGTAAGTGGCATCTTAGGGATCTTAGCACATTTTTTTCGGCCTACCTACCTGCGGCCTATAGCCTCCTGTAGTTCTTTCACCTCATCCGTTCTTCCTGGGGTGGGTAGCACAAAAACCCGCGTTGGGCCGAGGTGCATTGATCTTCGACGGAGGATCCTCCGTCCTCTGGTCACAGCCATGTTCATCCATATTTAAGTTTCACATTACTTTCTCTGCCGGTTATGATAGGTAGATAGAGAAATATTTCCATTCCATGTAAAAAAAAACGTATAAAAATTTCAACGAATATATATACTCTTAGATACTTACAATCTAACATACAAGAACATTTTTAGAAACAGAACCATGGATTGTACCTGCGTGTGTTTTGTGTGTGTGTGTGTGTGTGTGTATTTGTGTGTGCGAGAGAGAGAGAAATAGAGAGAGAGAGAGAGAGAGAGAGAGAGAGAGTGCCCTCGCGTGCTACTGTAGCCGTAGTTTGTGGAAAAATAAACGATAGTGGCTCGAGAAGGTGATGTCTAGTATCACATAAGATTTTTTTTACTTTCTCTACACCTTACAAATAAAAAGAGGAAGTGTGTAGACCACCCAAAATTGAGTACCAATATTTCACCAAAAATACACATTTTGAGTCTCTAGAATAAAAATAAAAACACACATTTTTTCAAAAATAGCCGTGTGCATGTGTGTGTGTGTACATGCATGTATGAACAGCGCAATTTAAAAACGAAATATCCTATAAATACCAAACTTTGGATTTAAGCTCACCATCCTCCAAGAAGCTTTTCTAGAAAATCCCTATACTTCACCTTACCTGGAAAATGTTTCTTTATTTTTACTTTCTCTACTACGTATAGTAAGTAGGGGAAGTATTGTATTCCACCCAAATATGTATATATATATATATATATGTGTGTGTGTGTGTGTGTGTGTGTTTGTGGATATGGTCTCCCATTCCCCTCATTCTTGAAAATATGTTATACAATATAAATCGTTAATTATTATAATTAAAACATATACGAAAAGGTATGCTTAGCATTCATTGCTTTTGGCATGATAATAATTTTATTTTTACTTTCTCTACCACGTTAGTAAGCAGAGAAGGTAGTGTAATCCACACAAAAATTTGATATCGAGATTTCACCGGAAATACATCTTCCGAGGGTCCCTGAAATGTCCGCGTATGAGTATGTATTTGTGTGTTTGTGGACAGCATAACTCAAAAAGGAAATGTCGTATAAATACCAAACCTGATATTTAAGTTCAGTACCTTACAAAACTGCAACACGAAGATTTTCAAGAACATTTCCCAACTGCAAACTACTCTTTACATGGAAATTTTTCGAATTTCTTTATATTCTGAAAAATGGCTGTAACAATTTTGATTAAAACGTCATATATTAAAGATATTTACATCACAAATGAAATGTATATCTTCAATTTTCTGGGAATAGGTTGTGAAGTTCTCTTCATTCGGAAGGAAATTTACACAATCTTGTATAACCGGTAAGACGAAAACGTACTTCATAAAAATTCATCTCTTTAAAACACACGGTTTATTACAAATAACTTTTTTCTGGCATAAGCGTTTTCCGATACACCCATTATTAATGGTTTTAATTGTGCAATACTTAGTCAGTCTTTCAAAGTCCTGTCGATTATCAGCCGTTCTCGCGAGTCATGGAAGGTAATGAATTTTAATGCCAACGTAAAGCGTCCAGTTCTAAAAAAATTGACTATCGTTATTTCCTTTGAATCTACAAGGAAATGTTAATGCTGCTATTCTCGGAAATGTTTATCTCGATTAAAATGAGGTAGATATAGATAGGAAAATAAACTTTGATAAGAGTAATTCGTATACACGTAGAAGATAGAGAAAGCATGTGAATGTAAAACATTACATTGTTTTGATATATTTTTATAAATATTTTTCAAAACTACTTAGCTGTACTGCATATTTCCTAAGCATTTATTTAATATTTCTATGATGGCAGTTTTGCTGTATTGTGTTTTGTTTAGGAATTCGTGTTATGATAGATAGCGTATTTACATTAATGTAATAATTTTTGCCTGACCGTTATGTTTCTCTGGAAAGCTTTGGAAAGTCATCCCTGTATAAGGTCTTTATTGTAAAGCTATTTTATTATTACTAATGAACTTATGTTTTATTAAAAAATTTAACTTATGTGATAAATTAAATTTTAAAGACCCAAAATGCTGCAACAATGAGTACGTTTGATGTTTAGCTGTACTAATAGAAGAATAATAAATAACCAGATTTAATATAATAATTTGATTATGTCTGAATAGGTATTGGTAGTTATGTTGAGTATCTATTGTTTTTATACATTAACTTTAACCTTAAAACATTTTTATACAGTCGTGTCCAGAGGCCATAGATAAAACAACGTTTGGTTGGGACAGCTGCTTGTGGGTGTTCGGGCACTTAAGGAGGTGTAGAAGTTTAAGGGTTTAATTTTATTATTTATTCGGATGCCAGAGCAAGAAATCACCGTTAAAACATTCGCATATTTAACATTCATAATAGTCTCTTGGTTTCTATCATTGAATAATATACATATATCGATACTCTAGAAATATTTACTTCGAAGAAATAAGATCACTACCAAGCTGCTTACTTTAGTAATAATTTATATAAGTACTGACATATTCATTTTAGGACATGCTTAATTCATGTCTCTTGTAGGTAGTTGTGCTAAGATGATATAAAACTAAGGCCTGGAATCAAAATATAGCTTCGGTATCAAGTAATAGAATTATCAATAATATATTTTATTATATTATACAAATTGAAATAAACCCCCAATACACTATATTCTTGATATTTTAGTCCTTTAATTGTATTTCATTTAAATCTGAAAGTTCTAAAGAGCCAAGGTCTGGCTTTAAGGACAATATACTGCTTAAGTTAAGATTTTAAAATCAATTCCGTATTGCTTCAGCATTTCTGGAAGGAGCTTAAGTTAAGTAAAGATTAAGTATTAATAAAATTAGAATTTGTGGCATAGACTGGATAAAATAAGAAATAAACGTCAGTCTCACCTGGTTAGCGGCTGCAGTTTGGCTGCAACTAGACCGACGTCCTAAAAAGAGATGAATATCAAAGTTTTCAATGTATCCCTCAAAACATTTTAGAAACATACTGTTATAATAAATTTAAAGTATGCAATTAAGTTACATGACTGCTTATAACCAAGACGTACAACGGTGAATATGAAAACCGAACATTACACTGAAAACCAAATTAAATTTACAATACGTACATCGGTCAAACTAAAACTGAAAGACCGAACTCGAATCGAGTACTTCCGTGAGCACTTGAAAGAGCCAGGCTTTGTTTACAAGACTGTGTATATTCTGTGTAAGGCAAGCGTTAATGTTGGAAATCGTGTACCACCAAAATTTCCCATAACAAAAGGATCAACAGAAGGATGTGGGATGTCACCAACATTGTTTAAGATATTTAAAGAGGGGGTATTGATAAAGTGGAATAAGTTATGTAGGGGAGTGGGACTAAATATAAATAGCGGCTTACTGCACAATAACTATTTACTGATGGTCAGACTACAATAGGACTGGACAAAGATGATATAGAATATGTGACGAAGAAATTAATAGATGCATTTGTAATAGGCGGATTATAAATAAACGCCATTAAAGCAGAATATATAACTGGACGAGCTTTGGAAGATTTACAATTAAATGATGTGCTAATTAAACTTGCGGAGCAATTTTAATATCTAGGATTTATAATAGGGAACCTAGCACTTTGAAAAGTATATTACTAGTAGAGTAAATCGTGCAAGGAAGGCGCTGAATAGTCTTTTATGGAATAGGAATTTGACCAGTAATACCAAACAACAAATTTTACAAGTAATAATAGAAAGTGTACTTACATATGGATCCGAAAACTGGACATTAAAGGGAAGGATGAAGAAAAGAGTTTTAGCGACAGAAATGGATGGATTGATTTCGAAGAAGAATGAGAATATCCAGATTGCAAATGTTAGGAATACCTACATCAGAAAAGAAATGGTTTGCACAAGAAACTTTTATAGACAGAATAGTGAAGAGCTCTTAAATGGGAAGGACGTGTACAACAGATGTCGGAAGAACGGCGGCATAAACGAGTCTTAAATTGGAAGGTGCCGGATAGAAGAAAGCGGGGAAGAGCGAGAAGCACATGGTATGAGGGAATATATGTATGGTGACATGAAGAGATCTATGGCTGAGGGACAATGGGAAGATAGGATTCTCTGGAAAGCGTGAATGGAGGGGGAAACTACTGTTAAGTGGAGAACCAAAATAAATAAATAAATAAAAATCTTGTAGTAGTTACACAACAGTATTTCAACACTGAATATTTGTAACCAAAACACACGTTGCTGATTTATGGTTCTCACGTGGAGTATGAATGAAGCTCAATACAATGCCCTGCTTATGCAGCACTCTTATCTCAGTCGTAGATGTAACGTTCCTAAGGCTGCAAGTTGAAATTTCTGTGAAGGTGCTCAACTTTTTTCCCCTTTCATTTTAAATACCTGAGTAGAAATATAAAGATATCCTTTTTTTATTTATGTGGCGTTTATTTTGTAATCCATCATATCAGTTCGGTTGGAGATTTCATACTCAGTCAATTTAATTTTATAACCACAAATTTTATCATTATTGTAATTATATTTGTAAATAAAATGAAGTAATACAAGTAATTCTATTTAACTACATTGCAGTACAAACCACTAAGGAGATTCGAACTCGAGCTGCCTGGGTAAAAAATTAGGTAGCTTAACCAGTACCCACCGCCCGCTACTGTGTGCAGGTAACCGAAATTCTTAAAGGGACAGGAAGTATAGTATTATATTCAGTTATACTTTTTTATTAAATGATACACACCATAAATGATGAATATAAAAAAAGTTTGGAGTTATATATTTTAAATAAATAATATAACAATAACGTATTAAGAATAAAGGTACACTCAGATTAGGTTTTGTAGAAAATATAAACACATAATTCTTGAAATATAAGAAAATAAAAGTTTTGAAAGAACTGTAATCCAATTAAATACAAATAAAATATGAGCGAAATTAATTTTTTGTTTAGGTTTCACTATATGCTATATAAACGCCACATTAAGTAACCATTTAAAAAGGAAACGTAACTACCTGATAAAGAACTATGCAGCACAGAAATAGCGCAACTATAATACCATTTACTAGGTAAGAGTACGGGACCATTTTTATTTATCTGAAATACAATAAAAGAATATAAGTATTATTAATAATTATTCTCTTATAAGCTATGTCTTCTATGGACACAAGTACACATGGTGCCATCGTAATTGTTTAATATACTTGCCTGAGTCTAGTTGTTTAACAGCTACAGCTCTCAACCAAAGTAGCAATCATGATACAAGCTGGTATAATGCAATGATAAAAAAAACCTAAGTTTTTTGCACTAAAGCACTGTTTAAAATAAAAACCATAATTAACGATACTATAAGAATATAATTTTCAAAACAAAATTTATTTTTGTATTATTGAAATTAATTTTATGAATATCATTATAGTATTTCATTAGCATTAATTTTTTTTTGTCTTTTAAACTCAGTTAGTTATAAAGAATTTCTGTAATGAAATTAGATTTATAGCTAAAGTGAACGTCAAGCCATACTTCTTTAATCGTCACAAAGCACACGCAGTAATTAATTATTTATTGTATAATAATAATAATATAGTGAGAGAGAGAGAGAGGAATCCTCTCGGAACATGAGATTTTCTCTGGGATGGTGCTAGAAATTTGCTATTATTATTATTTTTTATTTTTCCATTCCACTTATCTTGTTACAAATGAAACTAAATTTTTAAAAGTTTTATATAAAACACAACACATTCTTATAAACTATAGGACACCATACGTGGTTTAAAGTAAAGCCCTTTTCATAGGTTATAAATACTTTGAACTTATTAACTTTATATTAGAATAAATATACTATAGATAAAACGTGTAAAGAAAAGAAAGTCAAAAGAGTAGAAAAGCAGTTGAAAATTTCAGAAAATTCATTAACCTATTACGAAAGTAAAAATTTACATCATCTATTAACACATTAATATAGTTATTATTTTCTGCAACATTTACCTAAGCAAGAAGAGAAAGTATTGTACTGCATCCAAACGTTGGATACGGATATTTCATCGGAAATAAAAGTTTGAGGTTCCCTGAATCGACAAAAAGCATTTCTGGGAAAAACTTGTGTGTAAACAGCATGTCTCAGAAACAAGAAGTCTTTTAAATACCAATATTGAATCCAATTTTCCAAGGATGTGACACAAAGATTTTCACGAAAATCCCCCCACCACTAACTACTTATACATGGAAACATTTTCATTATTTTTTACTTCTAAAAATGCCTCAGGTAATTTAAATTAACATACCATATGTTTGAGATGTTTTCATGACAAATAAAAGCATATCTTACATTTTCTGCAAACAGCTACTGAAGTTATCTTCTCTCTGAATGAGTTTTGTATAACTGCTAAATCGTAAAAGACAAACTTTTAATACACACAATAAAATATAGATCTTATTAAGTCACAGAATTTATGTAAATTAAAAATGTTTTTTGTGTTAACCATTTCCATTGTCCACAACGACTTGTGTATATGTGTAATGAAAGTTGATCCTGAATAACAAGAATTAGATAGAAGAAGAATCTTTTATAGGAATAATTTTAGAAGAGTGAATAGAAAGAGTAATGCGAATGCAAAATATAATTTTTTTAAAGCGGTAAGTCGTTATTCGTCTTTTCTCGTGACCGTGCAAACAGATGGATTTCCAAATGCATTACATAGCGATCCACTTTTTTTAAATCTTATTATGATTTACCTGCTGTATCTTTATATCTAAAACGAAATGTAATTATGTAATGAAAGTTTATATTTCGATTAAGAAGAAGTAGAAGAATAAGAAGAATACTTGGAAGAAGTGTTTTAGAGAAAATCATATGAAGCAATGCATTAGTCTTTGTTTTCTTTCTCCTTCCTTATTTTGTTGACTAAGTGTGTTCTAACGTTATATTGCAATTATAATGCAATGGTATGTAATGATTTATTATATCTTCGCATTAGTTTCCACTACATTAATGTTTATGCACATTTATTACTTTTGTCTAATTAAATTGAATTTTCTGAAACAAACACTTTTCATGCTGAAGAAACTTTCTTTGGAGGTAAAAGGCCTCACATAAATAGATAAGTATAAAAAGCACTGAAATATCCTACCTGGTGTTCATTATTTTTAAGGTTGGAAGACATTATAAAAGTCTAAAAGGAATTGTATAGGATACTAGCATATATTGGCCATTCATAATGCATAGTATATTTTTAAAACAATCGTCTTATTACTAAGCGTATTTGTAGTTTCAATTAGAAAGACACGGATGATAATTATTATTATACGTTAGCTTTCAGATTTAATGAACGTACACTACGTGATCAAACGTATCCGCACACCTGGCTGAAAATGACGTACAAGTTCGTGGCACCCTCAATCGGTAATGCTGAAACTCAATATGGTGTTGGCCCACCCTTAGCCTTGATGACAGTGTTCATTCTCGCAGGCATAATTTCAATCAGGTGCTGGAAGGTTTCTTGGGGAATGACAGCTCTTTCTTCACGGAGTGCGGGGAACTGAAGAAAGGTATCGATGTAGGTCGGTGAGGCCTGGCACGAAATCGGCGTTCCAAAACATCCCAAAGGTATTCTATAGGATTCAAGTCAGGACTCTGTGTAGGCCAGTCCATTACAGGGATGTTATTGTCGTGTAACCACTCCGCCACAGTCCGTTCAGTATGAACAGCTGCTCGATCGTGTTGAAAGATGCAATCGCCATCCCCGAATTGCTTTTCAAAAGTGGGAAGCAAGAAGGTACTTAAAATATCAATGTAGGTCTGCGCTGTGATCGTGCCACGCAAAGTAACAAGGGGTGCAAGTCCCCTCCAGGAAAAACACGACCACACCATAACACCACCACCTTCGAATTTCACTGTTGGCACTGCACACGCTGGCAGATGACGTTCACCGGGCATTCGCCATACCCACACCCTGGCATCGGATCGCCACATTGTGTACCGTGATTCGTCATTCCACATAACGTTTTGCCACTGTTCAATCGTGTAACGTTGACGCTCCTTACACCAAGCGAGGCTTCGTTTGGCATTTTCCTGCGTGTTGTGTGGCGTATGAGCAGCTGCTGTACCATGGAATCCAAAGTTTCTCACTTCAGGCCCAACTGTCATAGTACTTGGAGTGGATCATGAAGCAGTTTGGAATTCCTGTGTGATGGTCTGGATAGATGTCTGCCTATTACTCTTTACGACCATCTTCAATTGTCGGTGGTCTCTGCCAGTCAACTGACGTGGTCGGCCTGTACGCTTTTGTGCTGTATATGTCCCTTCACGTTTCCACTTCACTATCACATCAGAAACACTAGATTGGGGATGTTTAGGAGTGCGGAAATCTCGCGAACAGACTTCTGACACAAGTAACACCCAATCTCCTGACCACCTTTGAAGTCCGTTAGTTCCACGGAGCGTCCCATTCTGCTGTTTCACGATGTGTAATGACTACTAAGATCGCGGATAATGAGTACCGGGCAGTAGGTGGCAGCACAATGCACCTAAGATCAAACCGTATGTTTGTGGGGTGTCCGGATACTTTTGATCACATAGTGTGTCAGAGGTTCACAGCAATTGAATGTTTCTTTGCAGACTCTGTCAATCGCCTAAATACGTTGAGGTAACTAAAAGTAAATATTTGTTAAGTATATACTGACCCATTTAGAGGTTGCTTTTCAAAATACTATATTACATTTATAAACCATATTTTAAAGTTTCAAATTAATACATTTAGCTTAAAATCGCAGTTTTCCATATGACTCCAGATTGCTTATTACGCGTTTTCAGTTTTTCCAAACTGCGCGAAATATCCACCAAGGTAAACTTCATCGCAGAATATTATTACATTCAGTTGCAGTATCTCGCCTTTAGAATTCCCTACTTGTTGATCTGAGAGATTGCTGGAAGTTATCTAAATTTAAAATCAAACTATAGAATTATGTTTTTGCAAATTTTATTTAAGTGATATTTTGCTAGTGTGTAATACTTTCCTATATTAGCAATGTAAATCGTCTCTACCTCCTCATCCCGTTTCTGCGTAAGATATAACATTCGCTTGTTTATATCATAAGAATTGTTTTAGTAATCAGATAATTATTTTTAAGTTTATGACTAACAACAGACATATATGAACAAGGGATAGTTAACATTGGCTTTCCTTAAATTTGTTTTTATAAGATATCGTAATATTATTTTATTAATAATGTAAACAGAACTCATAATGAATATCATTGCAAATAATGGATGTCCTTATGTGAAAAATCTATTCAATAATGGTAACATATAAAGATATAATTGCAAAACATTTTAAAATATTTTCGAAACAGTATGTATTGTACATAATATTTCAAATGTATGTTTAAATATCGAAAAGTTCCATAAATGCCATTGTATCTCACAAAATCCTTTCTTTTTATACTGATAAGTTGTCTGTGCGTCCTGAAATGGTCTGATGTCTGATGTCTCCTGGCCCTGGTGCTGTGTTATTGGGCTTGGGAATCACCGCATATAGGCGACAATAAAAAATTAATGGTCAAAACTAAAATTCCCACATTCTTTTGTGTTTCAATGCTTAAATCCCGTATAACATCTCAAGCCTTTAGTGACAACGAACGAAGTACTGAATGCTCAAATGAACCCGGAATCTAAACAGCCGAGAGTTACTTAACACGCCACAAAAGCATTCAGCAATCTCCATTTTGGAAAACAATCTAGCATATCTGATAATTAAACTTCAATTGCTTTATAAGTTTTAAAGATACTAAGACGCAAATACTTCTGTAAACTCACATCCTTAACAACACTCCATTATTTATTAATACTCGCTTGCGTTCCGATGTTGTTTGTTGCAGTTTGGACACTGCAAAGGAGGAAGAACTTTACTAGCTCTTTTATGTTCCACTCTCGCTGCTGTAAATTTCCACATGCATTTTTCTGTCAGGGGTCATTCAGAAATAAACATTGACATACGCATGACGTAAGCATAGAAGCGAGTTACATTTTATCTAAATACTCGCTCACATTAGCTGACGTTGACATGGCCATTAACATAAACATAGAAGCTTGCAAGCTCCAAGCTATCGTATTAATGTCTACATCAAGCATAAGAAATTAGCCAATCAGAGAGCGATTCTCCATGCGGAGGCACTCCGCAGACACTGAATCACTTCCTCCGAAAATGCCAAGCGTTGCACTTGGCGAAACGTCGGTATCCACGATGCCTTCTAGACCACGTCCTACAAGTCCGGATAGTTGTAATTCAATTATTAGGATACATTAAGTTGAATCGATAGTCGGAGCTTTAAAAAGCAGATTGCGTATGATGACTTTGTTATTCCTGTCTTCGCATGGCCACGAGCAGAAAACGAATAGTAACTTAGCAGTAAAGAGAGTATAATGTGTTTAAACAGCCATATTATTGACAAAGAATATCTCAGAAATGATTATTAGTCCAAAAATATTATTTGGCATACATTGTGTGCTTTAATGAGATCTACGTTTTGTAGATACACGTTTTGTGTATAGTAAGATTTGTCCCTTTCTAACGGTTTATCAGCTCTACAAAATTATATAAAATTCGTACAGTATGAAGAGGAATTCATAGGCTATTCAAAGAAAATTCAAAATATAAATTTTGTTATGTAAATATCTTAAAGGTCTTTAAGAAAATGAAACACAATAACATTTTCCATGTAAAGGCTACTTTGTTTTGAGGGATATTTTAAAAAAACATCGTTTGACATCCTTGGAGGATTCCGAACTTAAATAGCCAGTTTAGTTTTTAAGCGATTTTTAGTTTTTGATTTGTGGTCTTCACAAACAGAGGGACACATACACGGACTTTTTCCCTAAAGCTTTCCTTAAAGCTACTATATTTTGGCGTGAAATGCAATACTTCTTTATTACAGGTACGCAGTAGTGAAAATAAAAATGAGATTGAAAGCAAAAATTATGCCCATCAGCATTTTCTTCTCCTCATTATTATTATTATTATTATTATTATTATTATTATTATTATTATTATTATTATTATTATTATTATTATTATTATTATTATTATTATTATTATAGTCTCTCGTATATACTTAATTTACACCTCTATTTGCAAAATAAATCGAAAATATAAGAATTTAACATTATAATGAGATTATTGTTATTATTTATCTCACCTTGGTTATGGATCATCTTGGCAATCGTGTATCCCAAATTCTGAAAACTATTTACACCACGTAAAATTCTTTATTCACTTTTAACTTTTTTAAATTAATTAATTTATTTCATTTAGTTATTTACATTTTCTGGTTTAGTTTAACACTGTATACACACAAACAAATTTTTTCTTAAGCAGAAGTGTGACTCGATTGGGTTTAGATCGGGGCGATACGATGACAGTCTAAGTACATTATGGCGATGTTGTATTACTATCTGGTCAAGTATGTATGACTTCTGAAGCTGTTTGTTGGCTTCAATTAAGTTATATAGCTTTGTTTTACTCATGCTTTCATCTAAAGCTTTATTATGTCTAAGTAACCAAGCTCTCATTTCTTCTTTCAAGGAAGTTGAGGTAGGTGGTTTGTGAATTTGAGTATTGACGCATTGTGAAGCATTGTCGATGACCAGAACAGACCCAGCAGGCATATTAGGTATCAACATGGCGTTGATTCACTTCATGTAATTTTCTGTATTCATTTCTTGATGAAAATCTCCTTGTTTGTTGTGACTTGTAAAAGAAGGGATTTGGAACGAAGCCGATCTTTCCAACAGCATGAACGACAATAAGTATTTGCCCTTTGGCAACAGGTGCCTGCAAACCTAATTCGCTATCGTCACTCCAACTTTTAGATGCTGTATGACTGCTGTGTATGTATGACTCATCTTCATACATTATAGTATTTTTCTGAAATTTGTAGCACCACCTTAAAAATTGATGCTGATATAAGTACACATTGATATAAGTACATATAAAATTAGTCATTTGAAAAGGTAGAATCAGACTGAAAAATTAAATGCCATAGCCGGGATTTGAACCACAGATCTTAGGCTTTCCGTGCCGTTGCTTTAACAGACTAAGCTTTCATGGCAACATTTACTTTTTATTTTTATTTCTACTTTTTATTTTATTATTATTTCATTTTATTTATTTATTTATTTATTTTGCTTTTCTATTTGATTTCGGTTTCTTCCACTTGAACCCTAAATCTTTAATAATTTTTCTGAGATTTGTAGCACCACCTTGAAAGTTTCTGCTCTGTTTCAGCTTGATGAGGAATCTGCTTATTATTTGCACAGTTTTTTCTTCCACATAGGAATTGTGAATCGTGCGCCGAATGACGCATTCGAAATCGTCTATTTCTGTAATACGTTTAGGGAACTTATGTTTCTTCCCAGGCGTGTCAAATGGTATTCTTTCATTCATATGTTTTTTTTCTTATCTTTGAGAACTACTCTGGAAACGGAACTCGGTGAAACACCAGTTGCTTGACTACTCTTTCTTTCACTCTCTTAAGGCTTTTGTGGAACTCGGACGAACATATATTTTCTTCCTTCATCTCTGCTTCTTGCTTCATGGAGTGGAGGACATTTGCAATTATTTCCCTACTTTGACTGTGTAACAACTTAGCACTCAACTTTGAAAACGTAGGAGCCATGGTTATAAATATAACAAATATAAAATGAGTACTATTTAGATACTGCTCTCTTTAAAATTACAACCAGATGCAGACACTTTCTATGCAGACTGTATGTGTTACGCACTGTGAGTAAACAAATGTGTTATATCGCTTTCGTTGATTAAGCTGAACATAAACCATTCCTAGGCTCGGCAGCTGGGGTGGCAATCTAGGTCACAATTCCAGAAGTTTTGCGAGAGTAATACCACTAATATTTATTAGGTGAGGAAGGATGTTTAATTTCCCTTTTGCTTTTCCTTGCGTTTGTCGTTCTTCTATTGGATCCTAGTGGTTTAGTAGTTACATCAGACGCCTGTGTAGTCTACAGCCGAAACGATAGGAATGGGGTGAATGCCACATCTTTTTTCCAATGGGCAAGAAAACTGTCTCTCTCACAATGGAGATACTCAACTTAGGTGTTCAAATGGAGATGGCGTAGCTCGTAGCAGCATAATGAACAGTATGAGCTACAGTCCAGAGCATTGCAAGGTGCTTACCAGCCAACGAAACACGAAACTCTGGCCATAGTAAATGATGTGGGCGAAACCACGAGCGTACGTGAGGGTCAATCTCAGCAAGAATAGTCAATAGTTTGGCACGTATCGTAGCCATAATATCGCAAGAAAACAAACGGTGGAGCACAATAAATGCAGGCATCGAGGTCTGACATACGTATACCATGAAGGCGTTCCTTTGTAGGCAGCAAATCATGGGCTGCATTAAACCAATTGGAACGCACCACTACAGGGAGCTAAGACGAATTTATATTTTTACACACTTGGGACCAACAAATACCGCTTGGTGCGATTTGGCAAACGCGCATCTCCGGTGGCCTCAATGAATGGCATAAACGCTTATACAACAATTTGGAAGTTGGACCAGTCCCTTGGGAAAAGTGATTGACCTAATAATACCATTCTTGTGCATAAGTCGTCAAATAAATATCGTGCGGCGGAAGTTGACGCAGATCCGGTGGGGTCGGAGGTCAAACTTACTACACCAGTAACACAACCATTTTGAGGTAAGGGTAGCGTCTGCCTCCTGCATTCTTATACTCCTGTTGAGAAACAGAGCGACACATTTTAGCTGTACGTTGAGTAACCCAAGGACACCGTATATAGAGTGGCGATTTAATATACGAAGGGGAACTTTAAAAATACTCACATGCCACACATACACTAGTGAGTTGTCTCGCGTATGTGGACGGCAACACCAGCACCTGCGAGGTGTACCACAAGTGAGACAACACATACACATATAAAACCCACACACGTTGGTGCAGACACAAATCCCTGTGATAAGTTCCCTATCAATAAAGCGAATACGATTTATTAGGGGGGCCAATTCAAGGTCTGCATTTAACGTAGCGACGTGGAAAAGTGAATACCCAAAATTTTGAGATTCTGCACAGTGCACAATGAAGGGATATGTGGCGGCGTCTCCCAGTTTTCAAGAGGTAAAACTTTCGACTTCCTCGTACTGACAATAAGACAGAAAGTGTCCCACATTTGTGCAGAATATCATGCATCTTAGTCACGACCCGGTCCGTTGTCAATCATACACTGACATCGTCGGCATAGACTAAGGTACAAAATCGGTATCCCTGAAACGAAATCCCGGCAACTTATAAAGTAAGGGGCTCAAGGCCAACGCAAACAGAGGCATGGATACCGAACAACCATGACGAATTGACCGTCGAACAGGTATATGTACAGAAAGAAACCCATTTATTTGTAACATAGCAGATATATCTGTTTAGAGCAATTGTATACAATGTACAAACACGTCAGATAACCCATGCCATTGCAGTGCCTCAAATAAATAAGCATGTGACACGCTTTCAAACGCGCGATGAAAATCTAAGGAAGCTAAAATCGCCCGTTGCCCAGTATGCTGGCATAGAGCGACACTGTCACGCAACGTACAAGGCACATCAAAAATAGTCCGACCAGATACTCCACATTTCTGTGCGGGGTGCAGGATATCTGGCAGAAGAGGTCGTAATCTGTTAATAAGCACCCGCGCCAGAAGTTTATAGTCACAGGTCAGTAAACTAATGGGCCTATGGTTAGCGACAGCGAACGAATCGCCTCGTTTGGATTAAGCATTATCTCTCCTTTCTTTTATGAATTGCATAAATGCTTACATTCCAGGATAACATTCAAAACATTCACAAAATCATCTCGACGACATCCTAAACGACCACATAAAACTCCTGGGGAATTCCATCGATAGCTGAAGTTTTCGAACGTTTTTCTTGTAAGAGGGCTGTCTTACGAATCGGGAGCACCAGTTCTTTACATGCCTCCTTAGAAGTGAGCAATCCGGCAGGAAGGTGGAAAGCGGCAAGGGAGGGAGTCGGCCCCGGCTGAGCGGCAAAAAGTTGGGTGTAGGACAAACGAAAACCCGTAAGATATCCTGTCGCTATGCAAATAAGTTTCCATTTGATTCACAAATACTTAAAATCATCCCAGCCGTGCACGTTTAAAATCGTGCATCGAATGAAACAGATTCGTATTTCCATTTGGAAGTTGTTACTGAGCTCTGCTGCGAATCCGAACATCTTTCATGCGACGTCTATAAATAGTAGTGATTTTGGCCTTTTAGTAACTCAGTTTACTTACTAAAATGGCGAGGGATGATAATTGTCCTGAATATCCGAAACACGGCGATAGTAAAACTTTAAAAGGCATCATCCTGATACGCAGCCCATGCATAAGTTCTACAAAAGGCTTTAATTTTACGCTTTATGAAATGGTCCCAGCAGTCCGCTATATCGGCATATTTACTTCTCTGGGACTGCGAAGAACACCAAGCCTGGGCAAAGTCTTGCATAAATACGGGGGCAGCTAAAACAGCCACGTTCAGTTTCCAAAAATATTGCTCCATTGCGAAATACACAATATCCAATTTAAGATGCAAAATTACAGCTGTGTGATTACTAAAGGGAACACCCACCGTATTTACACCCTGAACACTAGACGTCAACTCAGTGGGTACATATAGTCTATCAAGTCTAGCTGCAGAATTACTAGAAAAATAAGTAGCCTGGACAGAACGACGTAACATGGTCCAGACATCAACCATTCTTAGTTGTGATGTCACGCATTTAGCGGTGCGCTAGGCTGGTAAATACTTGTACAATTACCAGCATGTAACACACAGTTAAAATCACCACAAAAAATATATCGTTCTGGAAGGTTACGTAACAAATAGGACAACTCCGTCTGAAAAATAACATTCCGTTCACGGCGCTTAGCACTACCCGCTGGAGCATATATATTAACAAACATATTATAACCTTAAAAACTACCATTTATACCTCGCTCTGATGGAAGTTTCTCAACCGATTCAAGAACAATACCGGCTTTCGATAGAATCGCAGTTCCGAGCGTCTCAGTGTTAATATTCACGTAAGACGAATAGTTAGAGATCACAGGAAAATCCGAGGTTTTGAACTCCTGTAAAAATAAAATATCAATGTCATGGCAGTTGAGAAACGATTTTAAGGTCTAAGTTTCAGAATTGAAGTACTACCATGAAAGTTAACAATAGCTATTGAAAATGTTTGCGAATGAACGGAAACCCAACAATAACAGCCACAGAAATAAGAGAAGGTACCACAAAAACACACTGGGAAAATAGAAAATTAAACAAAATAACTAAAGCACTGTAACATAAGCGCCACTAAGTCACAGTCATAGCGATGGCTCCTCTATGGAGGTGATCGACATCACTGCCAGAAGGAACCGCAGATGATGGAAAATCTCGGGCTTTCGTCGGTTTGGAGGCCATTGCATCATTCCATTTGCTAGAAGAAGCGGCGGAAACTGGAGTAATATGGTCTGTAGATAGAGCCTCACTTGGAAGTAAGTCAACCAAAACACTCGCGTTTCCAACAGGAGGCAGCTGACTGGGAGGAACAGAAAGCTCACAGGCGATGTCTTCAACTCGCTGCACCTTATGTTGTGTATCACGACTGCCCTGGCGACGCTTACTAGTCGCTAGCGGGGGTGGCGACTGTTCCTCACTGTCACTGACATTATGCGCAGTCAAATGGGATTCCTCTGCTGAAAGTGTCTGATCATCACTTAGATCATCGGGAGCTTCCGAGAGAGGCACCGCTTTGTCATAACACTGAGATACCTTCTCACTCGCACTCGGGACAATCATTTGCTCAGAGTAAGACGTACTTTTACGGTGACTAACATTATCAGAAGGTGGACACTCCGGTGTAGTAAAAGCAACATCAGAGAACTTGGACAAATGTCCCAAATCAGGCGGGCACTTCCACCAACAAAGTCTCTTTTGCGCCAATATCCGGACCACGAGAGGACCTCGCAGTGGGAGAGGAACCAGGTGACAGACTAGAATGTCGTAGCACAGGAAATTCCCGCTCGGAATTTAACACAGTCCAATCCGACTGCTCAACCTCCCTAGGGGTTTGCATAATACCGCGTTGCCGTGGACAGTCACTCTTGAAATGGCCAAGTAGGTGACAGTAGGCGCACATGGAGGGCTAAACCAGGATAAACCACTAGAAACTGGTGTCCAGAGATGTACACAAAACTAGGTATATTCTTGGTGAGTTGAATGCGTACAGAGCGCATACCGGAACTCGTTGGATAACGATAGGACTCAGACCACTGTTCTGTAGAGTAAGCTAGAATGTTCCCATAGGATTTTAGGGTATCAATAACCACTGGACACCTCCAATGGTAAATGGTACAATTTCACCCCCCGATATCCAACACCTGCGTGTTCCAATTTGATGGTTCCACGTTCACCAGTAGAAAAAACAAAACAGTGCTTCTCCACGGGTATGCTCAAGAAGGTCTTCTAGTAACGATTCTCGCTGAAAATTGATATAAAGTACCTTGTAAATACCTGTTCAGGAGGAAGCTTTAAAGTGTCGTAAATCATTCCTGAATTTCGTAAGCTAAGACCTCTGGTGCATTACGTTCAAAAATAATTTTGACACTATTCTGCCTTTCCACAAACACACTCATGTTCACAAACTAAAATACTGATTGTAAGAAAAGGAGAAGGCCGGGACACAGGTCCCACGCAACACGACCTCACCGCACAGCGGAGAGACCGCAACTTGCGGCGGTATTTCGCTATTTAGCGGCACGGCATTTGCAGGAATGGTCCTGGGTTCGGTACTAGCTTAGGGATTTGCATGGATCTTGGATCTCGGGTTAGTGGTGAATACGACTGTATTATTTTCCTGCTCGTTTATTTCTCGTCACCGTTTTAAAATCTGATTCCGGCTATTGCGTCGACCCACACACGCGCATTTCCTAATTGCTACTCTTCATATCATCGCACCTATCGCCGACACATTTTCTAAGAACCATCTCCAAGGAACTACCACAGGAAGTGTGTCTTCTAAACTCCCTTGTTTGTCTATTTCACATTTCCTATCTCCCCATTCCACTATCACCTGTTTTCTAGCTTCTTTCATTGGATGCCTAAAGCTATCGGAGTTTTTCGAACATTGACCCTTTTCTACACGTCTACTTTTCAAGCAACCTAACGGGACACTTAACAATAAAGGGAAAAACCACCCGTTTCCGGCCGTTGACGGCACTGTCTACTCAACCCTCATTCCCATTTACAGTAACACTCGCTTCCCAGATTTATTTAATAATACTATTCCTACGGTTATTAGTATTTATTTTCCCTATGATTATAATTTTATTTAGCTAATCAAAACGTACTGCTTCAAACTGTAAATATTTAAACCACGTGAAATCCTTTATTTCACTTTGAAAAGCAGGTAACATTACACAGCTAAAGGAAACAGATGAACTACATAAATAAAATCGCTCTTTCAGGTTAATTCTCAAAGTGTTGTTGGTCATTTCCTAATTAGCTTAGGACAGTACTATGAGACGAAGAAATAGAATCGTCTATACAGCTGTAAAATATTTTTGAAAATTAAATTTTTTGTTGTAATGTCTTCAAATAAAAAATTTAAATGTTTTTATTAATTTATAAACCAATGGAATTAAGAAGTAACACTTGACATAGATTACAAATGCTTTCAAGACCCCAATTTGCAGTAATTTATTACAATTGAGACTTCTGTCCGTTAAAGTTTTCATCTCTTTCACCACTATTTAGAAGAAATAAAAAACAAAAGAGCATTTACAAAAGTATTATTATCACAGATAAATAGGTTAAATAGTGCATTGAATAAAGGGAAATGTAAATGACCTAATTTCCTTTGTTCTCTGTTTTCTTCTTTCTTTCTTCTTCAAACATTTAGCTGCTAAAACCGGGCTTGCCATTTTAGCACGGAAAGTTAGCTTTCAGTAACCAACCGACATTTTTGTCTTCCAAAAGATATGTGCGAAGGGCAGCGGCAAGTGACAAAATGAGAATCCCTATTCTTTATCGCCATGAGTTGCCATTTTTCTATCATATATGTCTTCAATCTATCCCTAAGGAGTACATTGGACCTCACAGCATGAGAAAAATCCTAAGCCGATACCAAGATGTATTTCAGCTTTCCCGCTCTGCAGGTAGTAATGCTATTCCATCACTACAATATTGTTATCCGTAGTCAGCAGAAAGTCAAAACATTTTTTATTAGGTACATTTCAAGCTTCCTACGAAAGACGGAAGACAACGATTTCTAGAGTGCTATACACGAATAATAAATAAGAATGCTTATTTCGCTTACATTATAAAAATCTGGATCTAGTGATATAAAGTATGTTAAGTTCGCAGGGAAACGCCATTTCATTTGTGTCTGAACAGAAACATTTAAATTAATTTATAAGTCTGCATTAATATGAGTCCCACATGATTTTACGAGATCGAAAAGGAAATGGTTTTAAAGTCTTTTCTGAAAGTTCATATCTGTTAACTTTAAGCATTAGCAAAGGAAAAGCAAAGTCATCTATTTCCAGATCTTGTTTGCTGTGTTACACTCACATGACTTTCTCTACTCTTATACAAACTACTTTTACAAACGCTTATGCTTCATCTACTTCATGTTAATGCAGATAAATATTTGTAGAAACCATCTTATTGCTAATTTTCTTGTAGGTATAAGGGGTATGTGGTAGGCTTTAAACGATAGTCAAATCTTTTAAGAGCTGGTTGCTGTGTGGAGCATTCCGTTCTCTTTGAATGTCCAGAATATAAAAAAGAAGAATAACGAATTCCCATTTGAGAAAAAGTATAAGTATTGGAAAATTCAAACAAATAACAACAAATATCTCGGAAATAGCATACTCTACGAAAAAACAAAATACATGACATAAATTGTGTATTTTAACGAGATGTACATTGTATAGACGAATTTTGTTTATCTCTTATGGTTTATCAGTTATGCAAAAGCCGTTCACAAAAAAGAGAACTTTTAGGAACATTCGCAGAAAATTCAAGATATACATTTTGTTTGTCATAAAAATGTCTTAAATGTATAACATTTTAATCAAAATCGTCAGAACCATTTTTGAGAAAATCAAAATTATCGAATTTTCCATGTAAAGGGTAGTATGGATTGGAGGGATTTTCTTGAAAATCTTCGTGTCACAATTTTAAAAGATACTGAACCTAAATACCAAGTTTGGTATTTATCCAACTTTTCGTTTTAGAGTTATGCTGTTCACAGGCACACAGACACACACACACAGAACTTTTTCTAAAAGTGCTTGTTTTGGATTCAGGGGGTCTCAAAATGTGTATTTCCGGTGAAATTTCGGTATCGAATTTTTGGGTGGAATGCAATACTTCCCCTATTTACTATACGTAATAGAGAAAGTAAAAAGAACAAAAGAAAATAACAGAAAAATTAAGAGGTTTAGGACTACTATTACTTACGTGAGTATGACAGGATACCTTCATTTGTTTTACAGATTTGTACAAGCCTATATATTTACGCTGTAAGAATAACTACAATTAAAGATTTTTGGAATTCCAGCCAAATTTGAAATGTGGTTTTCCCCTGGAGGTGTAGTTATGGAACTGTTCCGCATAATCATTTGGTTCGATTCGTTTTCTAAGCTGGCAGCCCTAACCTAATTCGAATTTCAGATGATAAAACAGTTGGATACTGTTGACTGCTGACTCTACAATAAAATAATTGCTCTTAAGGCTCTTGTGCGCTTTATTTCAAATAAGCCTAACATTCGTGAAATGATAACTTAAAGAAGAACAGAGGAGGTACACAAGGTTGTATAGATACTATCTTACTTGTTTTTATAAACTGAAAATGATTTTAGTCTGTATATACAAGTACTTACTGAGACATTGGTGTAGATATATTCGAAAAAGTATGCCACAGGAATGCGTTACATCCTGTGCAATAATTATTATATATCCCGCACTAATTTGCTTTGGGATTCAACATGGCTTTTGCTATAAGAGATAAAACGCAAGGAAAGCCCTGAATCTTCACAGGGTTTACGATAACTTGATCTCATTCTCAGAAATCAACACCTGTATTTCGTTTCCTTATTAACAGTTATTGTAGGACTAGGAATAGGAGGCTTTTATAGGACAGCAATGGCGTATTTGCAAATTTGTTTACTTTACTATTGTTTATTATATTTTGCCTTATCATAGACTGAAAAGTAATTTTCAACAAAGCGGTATCAATGGTTATTGGAAACTCTATCGGAGTACAATACCAGTCCTGCTTTTATTGTGCCTTTAAAAAGCGATCAGATCTGACTTCGCTTACATTCTTTATTCCCTAATGAGTTATGCTCGCTTATTTCCTACATTTTCTTTTCTATTCTTCATTGATATATTCTCTTTTCCAACATTTTAAAGTGTATCCTAGGAAATAAAATAGCCTTCTTAAGATAATGATAAGAAAACTAAACATATACGTGGTTTATCACTATCTATACGTACTGCTGCGTAAATGCAGACACAAACCGAGAAATAAAGTAGAAATGTAAATATTATAAAAAGTATGTTTCCGTTTGGTGTTCAAAGTATGTAACGTTTAACCCCGGAAATAGCCCAAATAGATGAAAAATTAAAAAAAACACGAAATCTTTATATTTCATGTAATGTAATTTATATAATCGTCTTTAACTTTTAGAAAAATAACGGTGGTTCTGAATTCTGAAAAAACAACGAAAACATTAAATTTTTGTATCAAAGACAATTCTTTTGTTGCTGGTAAGAGACATATATATTAAGAAGAAAAACATTGCATGTAACATATAGTTATTCTTGGAATAAGAATAGGTTTGAAATGTTTACAACATATTCCAGTTGGTTGTAAGTTTTGGGTAGGTGGAAACAATGGCTAGTTTCACATAAGTAGTCAATATAAAATACGCCAGCAATAATTTCACAATATGGCTATCCGTATTATTTGTTGACTCCTAGACGATTTTTTAAGTATTTGTTTATGTAGGTGAACTAAATTTCTATTCATGTAGCACGAAGAATTGAATTATTCCCATTTATATTTACTTCTCGGTGGCATATAGTATGCTAGCAGGCTATAGATTGATCCTACACTGGGAAAAGTATAATTTACTGATATGGATTCATGTCTTATATGCGTATTTTTTATTCTTGTTCTTCTACTTTTCCATCTTACGTAGATGATCTAATGCCTATTACAGGGCTATTTCTTCATTTCAACGTTTCCTAAGTCTTCAGTTTATATTTAACAATTTATTTTGGTATTGATTAATCGGTCTTTCTTTTCAAATTTTTCACCAGCTTTCATCCTTTTTTATTTTGCCCTGTGTTGACTCTTTTCCCAATCTTTCTCTAAAAACTCTTTCGAAAGTTGTGTTTCTTTGTGCATTCCTGGATAGCTGTAAGATGTCTCATTTATGGTGACTACAACTGGTCAAAAACGGGGATAGCCATTAGTGAATAAGAGGTCATTTTAACTACTACTCTTGCTTCTCTTTCACATTATCGTAGCACATTTTGTTTTGAATTTGTGGTTATTGACGTTTATATCTTGTTCTATATAATTGAATTAGAGTAAACATTACAAAACTTAAATTTTGTCTGTACTCCAAACATGCATCACCCTCTACGAGAACATTAGCATTCATCCACAGATATAATCTAGAAGGGAGCATCAGCTGTGGCGTTTAGAGTTGTTTTAGTTTTATAGAATTAAAACAAAGATTTTTCACATTTATCACTAAGAGAACATGATTTCTCTTATTAGACTTGAAAAAGTATTGAAGCTTTCAAGCTCCGAGCACTAAAATGCTCTGCAGAAAGCGCTCTATTAATGTTATTAATGCATATTTTGGAATTAGCCAGCACAAAAGCAGTGACTTTTAAAAAACATTTTCGCTATTAGAACTTGGTTTATAACAGTTTGTAGCCAACTTCTGCGTTTTTTAAAAGAAAGGGAAACAACTTCAAATATGCCGTATATATTGCGCATGCGCCTTTTACAATCTATCCTTAATTTGTTCATATCTTATATTATTATCAATCACGATGACGGACTGGTCTTCCGAAAAATCTGGCGATTAATGGTCGAAGTAGAATCGATTAGAAATGTTTGGGAACCAAGCGACAAGCATTTTAAAGTCACATATAAAATGAAGACTCTTTAGTTAAATTTTCCTAAAGCTGAGTGAAAGAAAAAACAGAATGACTTAAAAGGCCGGTACAACAGGAGGATAGGAATTTTCCTGCTTAAGTCAACCAATAGTGTTATACAGTTCGGAAACATGGACCTTCACTACACAACAAAAAAGAGGAGAGTAGCAGTTGAGATAAAACCTTTAAGACCGTTTGCAGGATATAATGAACTGGACCATAGATGGAATGTGAATATCAGGGAGGAGATGAAAGTACTTGGTATCCTAAAAGTAATAGAAAAATGTTCACAAGGATTGCATGAACATGTACTAAGGTGAATCGAAAAGTAAGGTAGAATAATGTTTTCTGCCTTGATATTGCAGCTGAAATGTTGCAATTTTACACAGATATAGTTCTACGTTTTCACTACATAGGGTATTTTTCGTTTCAAGTGCAGCTCTAGCGACAGAAGCGTGAACTACGCAATAAAGATGGCTCGCATGCTACTGTTGTCCACATGTGAAAAGCAGAGAGATGTAGTTCGATATTTGTGGGCCAGAGGGCATAAACCGAGTGATATTCACAGGGACATGCGCGGCGTGTATGGGGATAATTGTATGGACCGTAACAATGTCTCCAGGTGGTGTGTATTCTTCCTAGAGGGCCGTGTGAACCTTAGTGATTCGCCGGTAACAGCCGTAACCCCGCAGAATATCAGGGGCATTAGGGCGGCAATTTTGAACGACCGGCGTGTACAACTGCGAACCTTATGTAACAGTTCAACATTTCCTATCGTGCAGAGTAACGATATTGTTCATGCCACGTTGAAATTTCGTAAATTAATGCTCGCTGGATGCCTAAGAACCTAACAGACAACCACAAGGGCCAGCGAATGATGACGAGCTTGGATCACCTAACGCGGCACACCGCAGAAGGCCATGACTTTCTGATGGGAATCGTCACTGTTGATGAGTCGTGGGCATACCACTACACGCCTGAAACCAAATAGGCAGGTATGGAGTGGAAACTTGCTGGTTCCCCAGTAAAGAAAAAATTCAATGACTTAATCTGCTAGGAAGGTGCTTGTGACGGTGTTCTGGGACGTGCATTGTGTTGTATTGCCGACTTTGCTGAATACGGGACCACTGTGAATGCTGCAGCCTACATGAAAACTTTGTGAAGTTGCGTCGTTCCCTTCGTGACAAAGACCACAACATGAATGCTGACGATGTCAAAATTCTTCATCGCCTTATGTTGCTGCTGCTTTTCCTCAGAAAATCACCAAATTTGGTTGGGAGGTGCTCCATCATCCTCCATACATTCCGGACCTTGCAACGTCGGACTTTCATCTATTTGGTCCCATGAAGAAATTCCTTGCCGGCCAACGCTTTGCAACAGATGTGAAGGTGAAATCAGCAGTCCGCAGATGCCTATACTCCAAGGAAGCGGACTTCTACGAACAAGGCATATTGAAACTGGTATCACAATGGGAGAAATGTGTCGAGAAACTTGGTGACTATGTCGAAAAATAGGTAAAAGATGTAAGTTCATTTGTGATTTTGTTGTTGTTTTAACTATTCAACTTTTTTGGAAAAAAATTATTATGCGTTACTTTTCGATCCGCCCTCGTACATGAATGGAGGCAACCCGTTTACCCCAAATATTCTACAGGTGTTTCCGTGATGATACAAACCTTCAAGGAAGATTAAGGAAAAATGCATGAATTTTATATAAGGAAAATCCGGTCCAGAAACAAATCCGTCGCAAGTTATAGGCGAAAATCGTTTTGGGATATCTATGAACGTGAAATTATGCGAACTTACGTTATCTGTATTTTACTTCGCTGTACTATTTACACAAGCCGTGATACTACAACTGGTGTTCAAAATGAGTCCTTCAGTTCCGATGCAAGCATGACAACGTCGGCCGAAGTTCCGTCGTAATTGGGCGAGCAACCTTGGTGTCGGTCTACTAATGCCATGCGCAATGAAAATTCGATTCTCACTTCCCCGTTAGCATACTTTTCAACGACGAAGCCTGTTTCACCAAAATGGCATGCTTAATAGTCGAAATAGTCATGTGTGGGAAGATGAGAATCCCCACGCTACAGTTGTAAAGTGCTATCAAGGATTTGCAGTGAACGTATGGGCGGACATAGTCAATGATATATGCTGATTTCTTCTTCCACCCTGATTAACTGGAGCAGCGTACACTGTGTTTTAAGAGACATTCTCCCCAGGTTTTTGAAACATATCCCATTTGTGGTACGTCAAAGCATGTGGTTTCAACATGATGGAGCCTCAGCTCACTTTTCATATCATGCTCGAGAACACTTTAGCCAGAAGTTCCCTGAGAAGTGAATAGAAAGAGGAGGTTCGTTTCCATGACCACCCGTTCAACTAATCTGATTCTGGCTAGGGACGCTTCCCGAAAATGTTCTGGTACCAACTACAGCAGAACGCATGAGTCTGCATGTCACACTGAAGATGGTAGAGACACTTCCCGAAAACGTTCTCTAACCAACAACATCAGAACCGAGTGATGTGAATTGAAAAAAGTCAACCAGTATAATACTACAATAAAACACAGATAATCATAACTTCGCATAATTTTACTTTATAGGTATCCCAAAACAACTTTCGCCAATAAATTGCGACGGAGTTGTTTCCGAACTGTGGTTCCTTATATCAAATTCATGCATTTGTGCTTCTTAATCTTCCCTAAAAGATAGTATCATCGCAGAAACATCTTATATAACTATAAACCACAAAGAAAACGAAGTGTAGGGCGATCATGAAGACGATGATGTAACCAATTCAATTAACACTGTGTGTAGACTAACAGACTACATGGCCTAAACCGTATTGTTATTGGTGATGATGGTGATGATGACGACGATGATGATGATGATGATGATGATGATGATGACACCCAACCATTCCTCTTGGATCCATGTTCCTCCTTATCAGGTTATTATGTACGTTGACATCAAACTGCATGCACCAATGATCTCCTAAACATCCCGATCGCATTGTAATTAACATTATAGTTACGCATCTTATTGCCTGTCTTCCAAGCACTTTACCAGTTAACAGTTGTAAACAAAATCGGTGGTAACTGTGTGTTGAAGTTTGTTGTACGTTTAAAGGCATCTTAACAAAGATTCACCGTGATTTATCGTTGTGGGTAGAAACTGTGAGGGTAGAAACCAAACAAAGAAACGATGGAGACGCCTTAAGAAATGTTAAGGCGTCTTAGTATGCACAGTACAAGTTCGAAACTGTATCTGTATTCTTACTTGACTTTTAAAAGTACTGATGCAACAATACTGAAAACTAAGCAAAAGGTAATGTACATTAATGCAGTCTTTAAATCTGCTTTGAGTATCTTACGGTGAAAATTAATGGGCAGTGAGTGACCAAAATAAGCTTTTGGTTCAGCCAGCTGATAGTAATCGATTATTTTTTTTCTTAGGAAAGATCTCTCCAAAACATTAGGCCGTACAATAAGCATGGAAGTGGAAGGGGTGCAGCAGATTTCAGAAACAATTACCAAACCAAGATATAAATTCAAAATGTTGATATCAATAAGGTAGTGAACACACTGTAAGTAGCAAACAATGCACGGTTTCAGGTCTATCTAGAGTTAATTACTTTTAATGGAGATTTAAATGGGAGAAGTTGGAACGAGAAGTTGCTGGGTTCGTAGACTTGAGAAGGGATTCTGTGGGGCAGAAGAGAGCGAGCTTAGAAGACGTGACGAATTTTCCTGATCCTCCATTTAGCTGGCAGTACCGGAGTGGGAAGAAAGTGGTGAGAAGTTAGTGAAGGGTGTGAGAAAGGGTAAAGGAGGGTTGATATCAACCACTTGCAACTACCACCGCTGCTGGGAGAGCTGAGCGGTAATTAAAAGGAAAAAGATAGAGTAAGTCGGAGTAAGGAAAGGAAAGGTTTTGCATGTTGATTTCTTCTCCCATTTCTCATGCAAACAAAATCCCCGGGGTGTATATCTTAAGAAAACACAACACGTTTAGATCACAAATAGTGAAAACTCAACATTTATACAAAATTCCCAACAACATAGATGCAATTAGCTGCAATTTTCGTGTAGTTCCTAGATCGAAATGAAATAAGGCATGGAATAATAAGGTTTGAGCTTAAAAAGCTCTTTCACAAAACTTATTATTTACAAAATCTAAAATCGTCAAAAATTAGTTTTTTATTTTTTGTGAATGTATTTATTGTGGCGTTGACGTTAATGTCTCCTTACTACGTTTAAGGATTGATGTAATATACTCGCAAATTCAATGCATTGCTAATGTTTTCAAGCACGCACTTACCAGCGAAGTGCGAAACAAAGAATTTGAGGGGTCCAAGCACTAAATGGTGATGGATCTAAACTTTTTATTGACATTGTAGCTTTCATAAAGAGCTATCATGAAGCTTAGAACCTGGATCTAGCAATTAGGTATGAAAATAATAATTCTCACAAATCTAAAACGGTGATAAATAAAATTATACCATTTATGAAAGCTGTGTTCCTTTTCTGAGACAGAAATGCAAAGCTGAATTCGGTCAACGTCTTTTCCAAGTTCAAAGTCTCCTATTTGGTGCCCATGGAACCACCTACAAGGATGTATTTAAGTTTTTGCATAAACTGGAGCTAAATAAACAACAGATGGTATTTATAACGACCAATATAATTAGTGATTCTATATATTTGATCATCATATAATAAAACATTGACCAATGTAAAGGGCTATTAATCACCTATGTGAGTGTATTTTTATATTGAATCTGCATAACATTTATGGAATGTATTTTATAAAATCAAATTATGAAAATTATACACAAAATATACTGATATGTTAAGCTCTGTCATGTGGCAACTTGCTAAATCTAGCAGCTCCAATTTTGTTCACGTTTGTTCTTTGAGTGAATAAACGTTTTCTTCTTCTTATATAATCCAATTAACATTTACATATTAAATGCAGTTATATTGCATGGATTTGAACAAACTGATTTCCTTAATAGAGAGACAGCTTGTCAATAGTGTTTCATTGCCGTGCTGTAATTTCTTCTTGCAGTAGAATGTCTTGGGTAGTCGCTTGGTATGCGAATTAATTTAATACAGCATGCCATACTTTACCAATGTCGGAAGAGGATATATGGATTGGTGATTTGAATATGACCAATATACAACCCCGCTATTATAACTTGATTTTTCCTATTTGAAATATGGCCCTGCTTCCTTTTCTTATGAAATGCAGCTTGCTGAGCCCTAAATCTGTCAGTTGTAATTGCAATTCTTCTATTGACTTTCTTGTGAGGTGGTTTATAGCATCACGGTGGGAAACTGGAATTTATTTTTGGGGGGGATAACAAGGTGTAGTCTTGGGCAACTCCATCAACTCTTTCGTTTCCTGGTGAGATGGAACTCATATGAATGTAACATTTTTATTCTTATTGTAAATTTAAATACATAGAATTTCAACTTCTTGAAGAAGGCTCAGGAGAGTTCTTAGGGAGCAAGAGTACACTATATACCTAGGGACTAAGGAGTAGAGTAAAGCTGAGCATAATAAAAGTACAACACAGATGAACACAAAACTATTTAGTTGTATTTTTATCTGGTTGCATGACTAAATTTAAAAAGTTCTAAAAATTGACAAAAAGCAAGGTTTTAAATAAATAACATTTTCAAAGCACTGACCAAATCCGTTGAGTTGCACTAATGATATTGGAAGAGGTGAAGTGAGACAGTTTAGGAAGAATAAACAATTTAATCAATACATTCATATTTACTTTCTCTACTACATACAGTAAGTAGGGGAAGTATTGCATCCCATTCAAAAATTCGATTCCCAGAAATCACCGGAAATACATGTTTTGAATCCAGAAAAGGATTTTTAGAAAAAAGTCCGTATATGTCTGTCAGCATAACTCAAAAACGAAAAGTCAGATACATACCAAGCTTTTCAAAGTATCTTTCAAAGATGCGACACGAAGATTTTTAGAAAAATTTCCCACCCCACACTATCCTTTACCCGGGAAAGTTTTCGAAAATTTAAGATGGCTCTAACTCTTTTGATTAACATATCATATATTTAAGTTACTTTCATGACAAATGAAATGCATATCTTGAATTTTTTGGGAATGTCCCCAAAAGAACTCTTCTTTATGAATGGCTTCTGCATAACTAGTAAACCGTAAGTGATAGACAAAATGTTTCTGCACAAAAAATGTAGTACTCGTTAAAAGACAGAATTTATGTCATATACATTTTTTATTGCAGTAAACCGTTTTCGAGATATTCCTGATTATTTATTTAACTTTACCAATGCTTACTACTTTTTCTCAAATGGGAACTTATTATTCTTTTTTATGTCATGGACATGCAAAGAGAATAAAATGCTCCATATAGCAACCAGCTCTTGACTATCACTTGCAGCCCACCATATTCCCCTTGCACCGACAAGGAAATTAGCAATACTTTTTCAAATGTTTATCTCGATTAACATGAAACAGATGGAGAATAAGCGTTTGTAAAAATAGCTTGTACAAAGTATAGAAAGTCGTCAGATTATTTTAAGTCCGAGTATTTAGCATATAAGTTAGGGCGTCACTGCTCTTACTAACAATGCAAACCTTAAACCTATGTTTAAGAACGATGTTATTTCTCTTTATAGGCGGCTAGTATAATTTTCGTTTTTCTGCATCGCTCTTGTAGTTTTTCTATTGTCTAAAGCTCGCAAGTATAGATAAAATTGAAACCAAATAATCAATGTGTATATATCTCGTCGTTGATGACAGCCATAGAACACGCAGTATAAGTGATTATATCACTTGGTATGTGATGATTCTTCAAATAATAATCCGGTGCATTAATAGAACCCTTTTGTAATGTTTAATGCTTAGATTTAAATGAAAAGACATCAGTTTCCAAGGAGGAAGTTTATAAAAGTAGCAGGAGCTTCTTCGCATTATGTCGTATTTGTGTTTCAGATGCATACTTAACGCGGAAAACAAAATATTTTCCCCCAAAAAAGACATTTTAAACGTTACTTCATAAAGTTTTGTTTAGAATTTTCATAAATCCTAGAAGCTCCTGCCTTCTTCAGGTAACAAAACGAACTTTAACAAACCATCCTGTTATCAATAAAGGCTATAACATTAAACCAATATACCAACGTATTTTCCTACAATGCTTAAAAAAACTATGAAAAGCAATATGTCGCTAATATGAGATGCATTTTTATCACTATTGTAAGCTTATGAACCAAGCGGGATGGCTCAGGCGGTAACGTCTGTGGCCGCATTTGGGAAGTTCCAGGTTCAAATCCCGTGGGCCGACCAATCTGACTGTGGTTTTTCGTGGTTTTCCTCAGTCACCAAGGTAAATATCGGATTAGACATTTAATACTACCAAGATCCAAAAGTTTCACCTTAAGTTTAAAACAATATTAAAATGAAAAATAGATGGTAATAGCGAGAGCTGCGCCATCTATCCACAGACAATGTAAGCGGGTAGACTGGACGGCACCTTAATACCAACTGCAGCAGAAATACAGTTCTATGACTAAGGTCTCTGTGGACACGTGACGAAGTAAGATGTTAAGATTACAGGGATGTGAGCTATAGGGCTAACTGTCCGCCACACATCAATCCACGAGTTATCCACTCACAGATCCGTTGCGATATGACCTATAGTTAAAGCCACATAAAATAAATAGATTAAGAATAAAGTAATAATGTAAACAGGATTATACATTGAATATAACATGAAAAGGCAACTGAATTTTCAATCTAATAAGTAGTATTAATAGGGGGCACCTGGGTAGCATAGTGGTTTCGCTTCCGGCTTTCGTACTGAGGGTCTGGGTTCGATTCCCCGCTTTGAATGGCGATTTTACGTCCACCCTATTCAAGTCTTCACTCTAACCTACTCATGCAAAGTATCCTCAAGCCCCAAATTGGTTTGGAGTCCACGGTAAAAGCTGTAGGTTGTCTCCTACCACCACCATCCTCATCATCACCCTGTTACCGGTAACGGGCGAAGTCTGCTGTGTGCCTGCACCTCAGAAATGGGTCTAGACATTGCTTGATAGAATGAGGTTATCCCCGAAGGTTATAGGGCATAATATATGGGTCGCGTTAGAGACGACGACAAGTAGTAATACTAGTGGTAGTGTGTTCTCATAACCCATAATGAATTAAGCCCTGGGATGTAGAATAGGATGTGAATCCCAAATTAAAGCATGCATAAGCAATATTGGTAAATGTTCTCTTTCTGTCTCGCTTATGATATAAAGGAACCAGTTATTAAAACATCTTAAGTAATTTTGAAAACAGCTACCGCGGTTTAGATAAATAATTTGGAATACATCGGTACTGCAGAATAACAGCAGACTTTTTTGGTAAATCTGTAATAATTTTTTTTCATGTTACTACTTTATTCTTGCAAAATAATGGGGAGGAAAGCGAGGAAACGTCCACTCGGAGCTGTTTTTCAAGGAAAAAATAAGCAGATTTCATTGTGCCAAGCCGATAGTCAACTTCTGAACATTACTTTTAAGTGTTTCTCAATTGAATGGCTCTAACTACATCAGAATCTTAATTAATTAAATAAAATACTCAGAAGCTGATTTTAACTTCACATAACAGTATGCATTTAAGCAATAATAGCAGTGCTTAAAAATAATATAACGTCATAAAATTTAAAATTCCAATTCTTTAAAACCCGATTTCAACTCGATCAACTAATATTTAATCATACACAAAAGCACACTCAACAGCAGTGAACTGCTTTACAAAGTTGAAATAATGCATTCAAAATACTATTTATAAAAATCTTAACTTAAGATATATAGCCTACAGCTGCCATTAGCCACAGAAACTTATACCCATGTTTAGATATAATAACAACAGTAATTTCACTAGAAATTAAATAAAATAGTTGAAAATTTACGGCTGAATTCCTGGTCTTGAACTGTGGCATGCGTAAAAGGTTTGGTGTGTTTAGTGTCACTGCTTTTACAACCAAGAGAAAGTGGTCATTGCGGTGATTTGCATTGAAAAACTTGTAAGTGCAATCACTCTTAAACACTTCCTCGCGAGCATTTGGAGCACAGGTGTGATCGGATTTTTGGTTTACAGTGATAATGCCACAATAATATCATCCTAAAACACCAACTCAATTGTAAAGCGATAACAGCTGCAACCACACCTATGCTGAACACGAGTCTACCAAACAACGATCGGTCGCCACTAAAATTCAAAGTAACATATTACACTATAAGCATTACATTTACAGAACGAGGAAGAAGTTCGAAAATACGAGACGAAGCCAAGCCAACCGAGTTTTTGCAAAAAGCTTAACGCATGTGTATTGCATACTATTTTTACGACGATAGTGAATAATGGAAATATCACTGTCAGCCGCTCAAAAGCATTATCAAGATCGCACCGCGCTGGCCTATGCGAACTGGTGATCGATTGTAAACACCTGGTAGTGTTGATCAAGCCAGCCTACAACTGAAGATGCGATGGCTGCATGTGTCGAAGGAGTTGCATTTAAACATTGCATGAATTAAATCATAAGCAAACGTTAACAAATAAAGGGAAGAAAAGACGGCAAGATTTAAATCACAAAATTCAACATAAATATGATTGCATTGCACGTCTGCAACAATATATATATGAATATTTGGAGGATTAAATACAATTAATATTTGCGGTAAAAATGCAAAACGTACAGAGTGCAAGAATTTCAATTTCCCAAGCACGATAGCATGGGCGCGAAGTAAATAAGAAAACACTACCATCAAAGAGATTCTTGTTTCTCCAGCCCAAATGGCTAATAATGGAACTATTACCTGGACACTTCTCTGCATTGGAAAATAATGTAAAATATTAATAAAGTCACCGCAGATATTATTTAAAATAGTACACTGAAAATATGGCAGTCTTGAACTTATGAAATTCTACTGGTAGCATGTGTTGATCTGCTTTTTAAATAGTTGACTATCCTCCCAGCATAATACTAGAGAAACTATTCAACATTTCTATTAAGCATCATCATTGGAAAATAATGTAAAATATTAATAAAGTCACCGCAGATATTATTTAAAATATTACACTGAAAATATGGCAGTCTTGAACTTATGAAATTTTACTGGTAGCATGTGTTGATCTGCTTTTTAAATAGTTGACTATCCTCCCAGCATAATACTAGAGAAACTATTCAACATTATTTCTATTAAGCATCATCAACATTAACAGGAAACGGTTACTAGAATAAGCCTCTTTTAGAATATACGAGAAACTTACAGAATAGCCATGTAAGTAATTCATAATGGCTAAGAAAGTCGTGTGACTGCTGTAATTCTGGAGGTTGGATTTCTTACTGCTTTTGGATTATTATAAACCGATAAATAAGGAGTTGGTAAATGTTATTAAGGAATATTTAGGCATTATTGGAAAGGTATTAAACTTTTTATTAACAAATAAAATTACAACGAAACAGTTCGAAGGAAATCTTTATCTTGAAGACAACGTGGAAATTATTATCACGGTCTTACAAACGTGTTGCCCCTTTTGTCTTTGCCAATGCATATGAGGCGCCTGAAAATCAAAAAACAGAAGTAAACATACAGGAGGCTACTGAAATTTAAATTCTCTATTTAAAACTATAGGTTTTTTATATGACATTCTTCTAAATAGAGAGTACACAGCCCAATTTTAATATCAAATTCCCTCTGTAGAGCAAAGACCCCAAACTTGCGGGCCCTGATTCGATTTCCATTTAGACAAAATGCCCTTGGTGAAGTTTTTCTTTTCGGCTTTAAAAAGAATATAGGGAGACTTAGCGCTTTAGGCAAGGGTTTTGTTTGTACTGAAGAAATGCAATGCATTAATTCACATTTTAAACTTGAGTTTTTAAGAACTCAAAAATAAAAGTTAATAAGTTAGCAAAAAATAAAATTACGGATAGAACGTGTAATTCATATAGCACAGCTAGAGGACTGAGGTTTGGGAATCATGGAAAACGAAAATGTATACATCACAGCCTAACATTCTTGTGCTGAACTTGGAAATTCTTAAATTGCACTTAAATACAGATTCCAGTAGTACAAGAGTTAACCTTTCAGTCCTAAATTTGGAAAGAGGCCTTTTATACACACTGTAAGGCTCTAAAGTTAAATCTTAAAGCTCTTAACTGACAAAAATAAAATCTCTATGTTTAACAAATCTTTATCCAAAATGTTCCGACTTACTCGTGCTAATGTGTTTAAAACATCAGTTTATTTGTGCGTTTGTATATATATATGTGTGTGTGTGTGTGTGTGTGTGTGTGTGTGTGTGTGTGTTTGCATATGCACCGTGTATATTGCCTTTTTACTCAAACTTGGTCAAATCGACTATTTGAAACGACTTTTACGTAACTACACAAAGTATGGTAGTCCCGACTTAGAGAATAGGCTATATGACCTTTAATTACGTATCCAAAGGGAGGATTTCTAATGCTGTACAAAGTCAAAAATCAAATAAAAAAATAAAGCTTTTAGTTTCTTGAATTTGCATAACACAATGTTTCTGCAAGGATTTGTGCTTTGCAACATGTCGATAAAATTAATATTTAAGAATGTGTACCAAGTAAAATAGTTACCACGAGAAATGTACAGTTCCAAGATGTGCACAAAATTGTGCAATATGAAGCCTTTTACTTACGTTTCATCTTTGAAAAACAGTCCAGAAAAAACTCTTTTGTTATAGGCTTTCAAAAATGACATTACATGTACGCTGCACCAAGAGAGGAAGAGGTGGGAAAGGAGGACATAAGTGGGAGGGGAAGAGAGGGAAAGGATTGCAGTAAGACAGTAAGGGGGAAAGAAATAGAAAGAAAGGAGAGAGAGTGAAACTCAAGGAGAGAATGCATATATTAGAGAACAGGGGGAAGGGTGATGGTTTGGGAGAATAAGAAGAAGAAGAGAAAGAGAGAGAAAAATATATACATAGCATAGCTGCGATTTTGCTTACTTGGAAATAAAAAATATTTTAACGCACCTATGGATTTCCATTCAATTTTCGTATCACTTAAAGCATAATTTATCTGCAATTAATCTAAAAGATATGCATACCTTTGTCCCCATTGACACATTAATTCTATTTTACTGAATTTTTGTAACAAATTTATTCTTTAGTCACCTTTAATATGTTACATTTAGCTGGTAATTTCTTCTTTTATTAAACTGTATAAATTCATAGTCAGTCAAGCCTCTCGACCTTTCGGTAATTCCTCGATAACTGAACTAATAGGGTGCTGTTAACAAACAGACTGCCTTCCAGTAACTGAAATGGCAATAAGTTTAGGGCCAAAGTATGACTATTTGTGCTCATTAGTTCCACCTTTTATAGAGTACACCCTCTGGTGTCAGGGTATGCCTGAATACTGCAATACACCAGGGTGAGACCAAAAGGTTTGCAGCTAAAATATTAAATTTGGTTATCCCGGCATAAACATTGGGGAGTCATAGCTACAGAGGCAAACAAGAGATACCAGGAACATGCTGCACAAAGCTAAAGCGGACGGGATATTTATAAATAATACATATAAATTCACATTTAACTCTGGTTTATTATAAAGTTACCTTGGTACTGATACATAATTTCCAAAAGGTTACAGACAAACGCTGGGGGAGATGCCCCGCACTCACACGGACCACGCACGCTACATACAACCACACACTCTGAAGAGATATACCAGACTGATTCTACTGGTGACGCTGCGCTCTCAGACAAAGAGGCTCTTATCTCAATTTGCATTCACCCCCCTTACTGCGAATTGGACGGAAATATGTCGCGCCGGACAAGAATTCAACTCACAAACGAAATAATTAGTTCAACAATATCATTATATACAGCAATAATGTGCCCGACGCGACAATGCACACACATACGCTGAGTACCTTTCTACTCAGTTTGTCCTAAACAGGTTAAACACATGTATAATAATTGATTAAATTGATGATGGTAAGCTTTTTGAAAACCACAAAGGACCTCAACGTTATGAGATAAGCAAAATGATACCAGATCCGGATGACAGCTGGCACAAGCATGAACGGGGTCTCTAACGGTTCCAGATAGAATACATCCGACCCCACCCGATCCTACCTCAAGCAACCAATCTCCAGAGTCTCCGAGACGGAGTCCACTCGGAGGACAGACCTAACTGAGCAGTCCGCGACAGGGAGGACACCTCTACAGTGTGCAAGCCACTGTCCAGCCACAACCTGCCAAACACCATCGCCTGGTCCTACAACCCTGACAAGGAAGATGGTGGGCACAGAAATAAGAGGGAGGAGAGTCGTCGTAGAAGATAAACCACCCCAGCATTCGCCTGTCGACCCTAAGAAACCACGAAAAATCCATGCGCCAGAGTGGGCGATCGCCGGAAATCAAACCGGAACATCCCAAATGCGCGCCACAGACATTGCCACCTGAGAAATTGCACTCGGTTTAACCTGTAATAACTGAGTATGCCTTTAGAAGATAAGAACTCTTACCTTATATCCGTACTTCAGTATACTAAAACTACTTTAAATATTTAGAATGCTAACTTTCAATTTTGATTATATAGTGTGTGTGAAACTCTGCATACGTTTACTTATGAATAAAAAATACGTAACTTCTAATATAGTTGTGAATGGATTCTTATTAAATTTCTCTCGGCCTAACCTAATATAGGCTATAGTTGTAAGGAATGGTTAAACGTTACTATAATCTAGCTGTCCCATCCGCTGCTGCACAAGTGCATTTTATCTTTCAAATGAAGTTTTATCTTTCAGAAACTGGGTACCAAGCTAACATTAAAAAGCACACCGCATTTAATTTTGTGTAAATTATTTTAAAATTGAAAAGAACAAAGTGTAATAAAACATTTAACTAAGAGTGGATTCTTTTTTAATTCAGATTTGCTTGTGTTGAATTTTAATTATACTAAACCTTCTCTAGATTCTAAAATGTATTCAAACATTAAAATCTGATCCATGTTCTTGTAGGAATATATAAGGTCAAAACGACTGGAAAATAATATATCGGTCATTGTTTTGAAAGTTTAAAGTAGCTATAATTTATGCTGGTTTGGAGGACAACCATTTTTTTTTTGGAAATTTGCAAGATAGCTTGTAATTTTCACTGGATACTGGACCATAAGTTTTGTCATATCAAATTAATGCTTCCAATTTGTAGATAAACACCAAAAATCAAATAGGAAGTATTCTTGAAAGTTCTAAGGCAACCTGTAATTTTTTGAGGGAACAAATTCTATTTAGGTCAGTCAAGCAATAGAAATTAGGTTAGGTGTATTTTTTTATGTCGACAGTAGGGTATACATATGTCTAGTCTTTAAATGTCAGTATCCAATAGTTTGTCCAGATAAATGATTACTTGCAAGCGGTTTAAAATACAACTGAAGGCGTTCCGTAATTTTTGCAGCTCTTGAAAGATAAGTGACCAGAGCTTTTCCCAGATTGCTCAAAAGGTTTAGATTTGTATTTTTAGGATTGAAAATAGAGCTACAGAAGGTGTTTGAAAGGTGCATAATAGCTTGTAATTCCTATTGGGCCCTAAAAGTAGACTCAAATGTTCGAGCGGGACATATAAAAAATATTTCCTGATATCAATACCCAACGAAGTAAGACTGGAATTACCTGATATGAAAATTTAAAAATTATTTTAAATATTTTAAGCTGAAGACTGAAATGCTGCAAAACACCCGACATAAAACAAAACATAAAATACATTACCTGCTTTTCATATTCAACCGGATTGGATGATAAACGGGTGACGTGAAATGAAAGTGAAATTCCCTAACCGCCAATATTTAAGAGTTTTGGAAATACCATTTAACCTATATTCACCAGGAATGAATGGCGAAAGAGTCGATCTAAACTTATTTAGCGGTTTCAGATTGTTTTCCATACATACAAAACATATCTTTCTAATATTAGTACAGATAATACAATAAAAGCGCTATCTTAATGTTATGCATCTTAATAGAAGAAAACAAGACAATGAATAGAATTCTTCTTAATAGAAGGAAACGACAACTGCCTGAATAAACAAAACGTATGAATGTTACTGGAAGTGCAACGAAGTTTTTAATAGTTATGCCAATATATTAACAGAAGCAAGAACATGATTATAACTAGCAAACAGTAGTTCTTCCTCACCTCGGATCGGAATCAGGATCAGCTAACACAAATCCAGCATCCTAAAAATCAGAAAATGAACTGTGCATCAAGTTTTAATCATTTTCTCGACAACTTTCTTTCTAATCTATATGAAGAAGAATTCCTCTAGCTCTGAAATTAATTAATATTACTTTGAACTAGATATAAATTTAAAAAATTTCTCTATCTCCTATCGTTTATTAGTGGATATACAAATTATTCTTACGATAGTTTATTTTCCCGTCTACTTCATTTTAATCGAGATAAACATTTGTGGAAATGGCCGCATCACACATTTTGGTATAGATATAAAGGGAGTAGCGATGGCTAAATGTTTTAGAACTGGGCGCTAATGCTGGCCTTAAAATTTCATACTTTTTAAGTGTAAGCGCGAGATACAACTGAAGGTCTTGAAAGGACTTGAAAGGAACGACAAAGTATTGCAGAATTCATTCATTCATTCATTCATTCATTCACTGTTTATCCTCACCTTATGTAGGACTTACACCCCCAGGACTTACAGGCGGGTGCCTGAGGTCAGAGGCCCGTCGGGGAGCAGACACACTCATGGATCAGACAGAGCATCCAGGATGGGTGATCAGCCCGATGCCTGGTATGGGATGAAGGAAGTAGATTAAACGAAATGACGGCGAAATGGATAAAAGGAAAGGTGATGATCGAGCAGTTGGTGGATTGAATGGCGGGGGAAATCGGAGAACCCGGAGAAAACCGGCCAGACGCCGCTTCGTCCACCACAAATCCCACATGCGGGTCCCTGGGATTGAACCCGGGCCGCGAGCGGTCTAACCACTCGGCCACGGCGCCACCCTGGTATTGCAGAATTCGAACCATTAATATCGGATATCCGGAAGGCACAAAAACGTTATTTGAAATAAATTGTGTGCTTTAAAGAGATATACATTTTTTGTGTAGTGCGTTTTCGTCTATCGCTCAATGTTTACCAGTTACAGAAGATTATACAAAATTCCTCCCGGAATATGAGAATTCAAAGCTATTCCGAGAAAATTAAAAACTTAAATTTTATTGAAATGTAAACATCTTTAGTATGCAGTGTTTTAATTAAAATCTGAGAGCCATTTTTAGAAAATACAAAGTATCTTGGTATCAAATTTTTGGGTGGAATGCAATATCTTCTCTACCTACTATGTACGTGAAAGAGAAAGTAGAAATGGCAACTCCAGTTTCGGCAAAAAATTGGGTTGAACTGCCAACATATTGGTCTATAGAATACTTCCAGTCGATACGTCCTGTATCACTAGTTCTTATAGTGATACATAGCTATTTTGTAACAGTTATTTCAATAACTTTCAAATGGGTATAATAAAAGTGAGGCAGTATTTTATATCATAACATGCTGTGAATGCCAAAGTGATTGTAGTGTAAATTAATATTATTGTATGTACAGGATTTTAGATGTTTGTTAGCCATAAGCTTTGTTAGGAAATAAGTTTACACGGCCTCACTGAAACTGACAATGGAATGTTAGTATAACGATTAACAACTAAAAATAATAAGTTTGTAAGAAATAATTTTACTGAAGCATTACGTGGAGTAAAGATTAACTGCATTTAAGAATACTTCTGCTCTATACTTTTCTAGGTAAATATAAAAACGTTACATCCTAACTTTATAATGTTTGATCATAAGCTACCTCATTTTCTCAGAAAAGAATTATAACTTTGAATTACACATCCTACTTTGTTTAATACTACGGTTATAGCGTGTTTTACTCTATAATCTAAAATATATGATAACACAAACATTAAATCTGAAAATCATTCTCCTGAACACCTCATTAAACTGGAGTTTATGCCTTCTCTTCAATTTCAGTTTGCAATTGCTTTGATACAGAAATATTATAGCTACTAGCATATTCAGTGCAAGTATTAGGCATCTATTCCCTGATTTATTATTAGGCTGAATAAAATCTGCATAGAAGATCACTGAACTCTTAAAAATTGTGTTTATTTTTAGAGAATGCCGTATTAAACGAAAGCCATAAGCTCCAAATAAGTTTTTGTATAATTTTAATGCTAGTACAATGTAATGAACATCAATAAGCAGTAACACTAAACAAATAATACCTTTGCTCCAGTGCAACGCTCTTACAAGCCAAGGGCTAAGCACGGCTTCTGCTTTTCTGCTTCCATCCAAGGTGAGGCAATGGGAAATAGTAACCTGAGGTGCCAGGTGGTTAACTAGCAGCCCTCTTCTGGTCACTTAAGCACGGTTTGTGAGAACAGAAGACTCTCCGTTCCTCAAGTAGTTTCCCAATTGGTCCTCAAAGACCTACAAGGCTGTGTGCTTCCTACTAACAGCCCCTCCAAACGAGGAAATATCTCACGGTGTACCAGGAATCGAACCCAGTTTCCTCACATAGCTCACAGCACGGACAGGGCACTAATAATTTTTTTATCTACAGTATTGTTGCCTTAATAGTTGCAAGCTATAAGGGATAATCCCATGACATTTCCCTGTACATTGGAGTTTCTTCTAATTTCCACCTCTGAATGTTATCAGTTTAGAACACGAAGACTCCATTCACCTCCGCCAAAGCTAATCGTTTTCAAAGCACCCATACCATAAAATAAGAAAAATATATTTCAGAAAGCTCCGTAGGTACAGTATATGTCAACGTTCTGGTACAATCCATAATATATGCTTATGTGAAACGACGAACACTTAAAAAACTTGTGAGTACATTAGAATACCTAAATAGCGCATAAATACCTGATAAAGGATAATACAGCATATGAATAAAGCAATTACTAGAGCATTTACAAAGAACGGATACAGCGCCATCTTCCTCTATCTGAAACATAATAAGATAAGATAATCATTACACGGTATTCTATAATGTTTAATGTAGAGCACAATAAGAGAGATAAGACCGAATCCATAAGTGAGAATGCTATAGATGCGACAGGTATGGTGAGCGTCTATTCGCCGAATCCAAATATGCAACAGACATAACACTGGTTGTCCACGTTATCCTCAAATCATCATTATCGTTGAAATGATTTCCACCAAGGAATTTCTTCAATGAAGAAACAGATGAAAATCGCTTGGTGCCAAATCCGGGCTGTTATAAAACAAGAAGTGCAGACTTGGTTTTCATCACAGTCGGCATTATTGTTTTTCGAAGACATACAAAAACAGGTTTCTCGTTACAACTGCCTGAATAACGGCGGTGACTATGTGGAAAAGCAGTTTAAGATGTAATGTAATGAATGATAATAAAGTATTTGGAAAATAACATTCTGTTAGTTTTTAAATAATTATCGGTTTGTACTTTTAAGGCACGCCTCGTATATTACAAAATGGACAGCTTACTGGAGGGAGTGAAAGGCACTGCGAGTCCAAATGCCTTTCGGAATTCCATTTTTACAGCCGCTGAGTACGCTACATAAAATTCAATATTTACATTAAATTAAGTATCCCCCAGTGCCTGGATTTTTATGACCTAAAAGTGTTTTGAAAATGACGTATAAAAGACTGAAATTTTTAAAAGTTCTAATAAGTACAAAAATTTACCTAAAAACCTATGTCTTTAGTTTATTAAAATTAGTGAACAGAAAGTTATAAGTTAATTTATATATGAATATAGCTGTTCTACAAGCAGATAAGTTTGGTATAAGAGTAATGATGAGAAAATTTATGAATTAATTTAAAATATGTATTTGCTCCATTTTCTTGCTTGAAGAATCTGAAAAGAAAATTAAGAAATTTGTTTTTAAAGCAGGTATTACAAAACTGCAGCATTAACTCATTTGACTTCTCAGATTATACCAAATTCCCAGTAAACGAAGAGAACTTCGGGGCCTATGATGCGGCACAAGGACAACCGGAATGTACGCATTCATTAACGCAAAGAAGGGAAAACTGACCTGTCTTATCCTTAATAAAGTTTGGTGCATAAATCCATAACTGTATTGGCACCTGTTCCACTGACAATAATCCCCCACCACCCATAAGCGACCCTTTCCAGAGTAACCATTAAATAGGAATGATTTCTTTTCCAAAAATGCTAGTAAGGGATATGCAAATGTACTCTTGTTCCTCAGTTGAATAATGACATTTCTGGTGTTTGAAAGATGTTTGAAACATTTGTAAAAGGTTTGTCATATGGAACTCTTTATATAATTCTTGAAAATGCCAGGAAGTTACCAAATAAAGGTGCAAAGTGCAAGTAAGTGACAAAATAATGAGTAAAATCTAAAAAAAGTGTTGTAAAAATAGAAAACGACATGAATAGACCACAAAACCAAATAAATAAGCGTTTTCATATCTGGGAACCATGATAAGGATACATATACACGTTAGTAATGGTTATTGTGCAACAGTTAAAAGATTACGTCATCAGAATCCGGGACATGGTTATCACTAGCTTTACGATAGTAACATAAATGGAGATATAGAACCACGGACTTTTGTATCATACTTACTATTCATGCACGAATCAGTACATAGACTCATTGCTAAAACTATAAAGGAAATGAAGCTGTTATTAATGCCGCTATTTAACTTAGATAATAATATTTCAGACTAAGTAAATATAAAGAAGTGTAGAGTAAAAGTATATCCTTCGTGACATAATTGCCCTCACTTTTATAGTGTTAAAGGGCTTTTTTAGTAGTTCAATGCAGCATTGACTGTGACTGTATGTTTATTCATCAGTAAGGCTTCGATATTAATTGAAACATTCCAAATGGGGTATCTAATTACACATATCTCCAGAAAACATTGATCTTCAGTTACAAAATTCTGGCAAACAAATCAATACAGAGAAAATTCTTTAATATGCAGAAAAACAAAACAATCACTATTACAGATTACGTATTCTGGTAATTTCAAGAAAGTCCGTTTTATTAGTTTTGCAATTTCTTGAAAATTGTACCAGATTTTTTTAACATTCTTGTGTTAATATTTACAAAATTGTTTTACAAGCATTTAGCACCGAAAATGTTTTAAAATTAATAGCTGAAATTCTGTTGAAAATCTGACGAAGGAAAATTAATTTCAGAGTCATAAATGAAATAATCAGCGCTGTTGTTGAATTTTCTCATTATCTCCTCAATTTTTGGACTTCATAATTCCTTTCCTAGCCATAAGTCCGTTACATTGACAGGCATTATGTACTAACATCTGCTGTGTTACATTCACATGACTTTCTCTTTCCTCAATCATTTATTAGTAGCTATACAAATTATTTACGAAAGCTTATTTTTACATTTAGTTCATTTTAATCGAGATCACCATTTGCAGTAATAGCTACATTACACAGTTCGTTATAGATAAAAAGGCAACGCGGTAGCCAAGTGCTTAAGAACTGGGCGCTATATATTGGCCTTAAAATTCCATACTGATTTCATGAAATCGCGAGAAACAACTGAAAATCGACAGAACTTAGAAGAATGACAAAGTATTGGACAAATTGACCCATTAATAACGAATATCTTGGAAATAGCTTATATTACAAAAAAAACTTATTTGGAATTTGTTTGCTTTGAAGAGATCTACGATTTCGCTATCGCTTAACGTTTATCACTTGTGAAAGACTATATACAAAATTCCTTCCTAAATAAGAGGACTTCAAATGCTATTTCCAAGAAATTCAAGATATAAATTTTATTTGCCATGTAAATATCCGTAATATAAGTATAATGTTATAATAAAAATCCTTAGAGATGTTCTGTAGAAAATCAATCGTTTATAAAACTGTTTCATGTAAAGGAAGGTTTCGGATGGGGAATTTTCTTGAAAACGCTTGACTCGCATCCTTGGAAGGTACAGAATTGAATACCAAGTTTAGTATATTCGAGATTTCCTTTTTTTTGAGTTAAGCTGTCACAGACAAATACACGGACCTTTTTCTGGAAATCCGATGTGTTACATTCACATGACCTTCTCTACCTTCTATCGCTTATTAGTGGGTATACAAACTATTCTACTAAAGCTTATCTTTTTATTTACTTCATTTTAATCCAAACAAAGCTTGCAGAAATAGTTACATTACACATTTCGTTACAGCTGCAAAGGAACACCGTAGTAAAATATTAAGAACTGGGCGCTATATGAAGGCCTTAAAATTCCATACTGTTTCAATGCAATCGCGAGCGGGAACTGAATGTTGAAAGGACTTTCTTTAAAAACCATCGAATATGCAATTCGAGTCATTAATAATGGACATTTTGGAAATGGCGTATGCCACAAAAAAAAAGAAAAAGAAAAACGTACTTTGAAATATATTGTGTGTTTTAAAGTGATCTGCATTTCTTGTGTAATATGTTTTCGTCTATCGCTTAACGTTTACTAATTATAGAATATTATACAAAATTCCTTTCGAATGAAGAGCACTTCAAGATATACATTTGATTTGAAATGTAAATACCATTAATGCATGGTATTTTAATCAAAATCCTTAGAGCCATTTTTAGAAAATATAATATTTCAAACATGTTCCGTGTAAAGGGTAGTTTTTGGTAGGAGTATTTTCTTGAAAATCTTCGTATCGCATGTTTGGAAGGTACTGAACCTAAACACCAAGTTTGGTGTTTATCCGTCTTTTCGTTTTTAAGTTATGCTCTTCACGCACACGCACACACAGTCCATTTTCTAAATTTGTTTTTTAGGGACCTAAAAACACGTGTATCCGGTGAAATCCAGTTATTCAGTTTTCGGGTGGAATGTAATATCTTATCTACCTACTATGTACATGATAGACAAAGTAAAAATGCGTTTTTGGGGGGGATCAGGGGCCCAAAAACATATATTTCGGTATAGAATTTTTGGGCAGAATGCAATACTTTCTCTACCTACTAGGTGCATAGTACAGAAAGTAAAAAATCTCTGAAGTTACATTCAAATAAGTTTCTCTACCCTCTATAACTTATTAGTGGGCATACAAATTCTTGTTACGAAAGTTTATTTTCATGTCTAATCCATTTTAATGAGATAAGCCTTTCCGGAAACACCTGCATTACACATTTCGTTGTATATACAAAGGGATTAGCTATAGTCAAATGTTTAAGAACTGGGTGCTATACGCTGGCCTTAAAATTCCATACCCTTCTCATTACATCCACGAGAAACAGCTGAAAATCCACAGGACTTGAAAGAATGACGAAGTATTGAACAGTTGGAGCCATTAATAAGGGAAATCTGGGAAATGGCTAATGGCACAAAAAAGCTATTTGAAATAAATTATGTGTTTTAAAGAAATCTAAGTTTTTTTGTAGTACTTTTCGTCTATTGCTTAATGTTTACCAGTTATGCAAGATGATACACATTTCCTTCCAAACGAAGAATATTCACAGGTTATTTCCGAATTTGACTCTTGTACAATTCCTCAAAACTAATTAAATTCACATAACATTCACCTACTTGAAGTAGATAACCGGAAAATTCAAGATATACATTTTATTTGTTCTGTAAATATCTTTAATATAAGATATTTTAATTAAAAATCGTTAGAGCTAATTTTTAGGAATTCTAAAATTTCGAAAAATGTTTCATATAAAGGTAGTATGAGTTTCTCGAAAACCGTCGTGTTCGTATCTTTGGAAGGTACTGAACCAAGTTTCACATTTATCCGAGATTTCGTTTTTGAATTATGCTGTTCATACAGTGGGAATAGATGTAGATACACGAGCTTATTTTACAGGAGCAACTATAATTATTGCCGCAACTTTATAAGTATTATGAAGCCCCATCTACTATTGCAGATTCAGTTTTTGGATCAACCTTTTTTGTAGCAACTGGGTTTCACGGACTTCATGTAATCTGACACACTCATACACACACACACACACGAACCTTTTTTCCAAAAATGCATTTTTATTCAGGGAATCTCAAAACATGTATTTTCAGTGGAAAATCGGTATCGAATTTCAGGGTGAAATGCAATACCTTCTCGATCTACGACGTGGTAGAGAAAGTAAAAATGAGAATTTTTCTCCTATTAGTTTGGTTAATACGGTGACAAATTTGCTGGTGTCAACTACATATAGTTTAGCTCGAATTCTGTATCCCTGCAATAGTGGTGGCAAGATACACAAAAGAGGACGTTCTAAAGCTGCCGTTGTAAACATCATTATATTAGATATTACAGTGAGATCTTTTTTTCTGTGATTGGGAGAATATCATTAGAAATTACGTAAAACTGTAAAACGGGGTGAACGCCATAAATATATAGCATCACTACAGCGCTAATTCCAGTATCAGAACAAAAACGACAAATATTTTTGAAGAAAAATGTAGGATTTTCCTCTGTTTACAAGATTCTTACGTAGGGTTCACGAGCCTCATACTTCGAAGGAATAAGTTTATTTTTTCTCAGCTCAAAACTTGTTTTAAAGAAAATAGAAAAAGAAGAATCAATTTAAAATATAAAAATGTATGTCGTAGTGCATTGTAGCACAGCATGTACATAAATACCAGTGCAGGTAAATTCCCTGTAGTATAAGCTCTAATAGAGGCTCTTAAATGCGCAGTGAAATTAACCATTTCAGGAGAAAGTGTGCTGTCTCGCCACTGTGTAAATATCAAATCATAGCAGTAGAATTTATCTATTTGATGTTTCCAGCACTGTTATACCTACTTGTGTTAAAAAAGTGTTTCAAATGACCCTAAAATGTCAAAACAAGTACAAAAATGACTAACATTGATATTTATTTTCTATTAAAATTAGTGCACAGAAAATGTAGGTATAAGAATAATAATGAGATAATTTAGAAATTAATTAAAAGTGTGCACTTGTTACATCTTCTTGTTTAGAGAACCTGAAAAGAAAGTTAAGGAAATTGATTTTGAAACAGGTCTTACAAAACTGTAACATTAACTCTTTTGAGTTCTCAAATTATAAAAAATTCATAATCAATGAAAAGAACCTCACAGCCTATGAGACGACATAAGAATGCAGACAATGGCAACCTGACTGTACACACTCATTAACGCAAAAAGGAGAAAATTGACCTTTCCCATCCCTAGTATGGGGGATGAATTCATAACTATAATTATAGCTCCTCCCCTGACAATAATCATCCCTCCAGCCACAAGCAACCATTTCCAGAATAACCATAGGAATGTGAGTAAAGGATGTACAAAATTACCTGTTTCTCAGATGAATAGTGAAATTTATTTGAAAATATACGCAATATAAAAATCTTTATATTCTGAATACAAACACAAGAAGATTACTAAATATAGACGCAAAGTGTAAGAAAATGACAAAAATAATGAGGTAAAATCGAAAAAGTATCATACAATAGAAAATTGCGTATTGCTTAATAAATATGCGTTTTCATAATCTAGGATTTATGCACTGGTTAGGAAAGCATAGGGTGCAAGAATTAAAAGATAACATATCAGAATTCGGGCCCTGGTAATAAGTGACCAGTAAAGAAATAAATAATTAATTAATGAAAAGGTTTCAGTATACCGCAGCTGCCATTTGTTCTTAACAGAAATCAATGTATTTTGCGTACTCACTCAGATTCTGTTCCTACTTATATTTCACAAAGGACACCACAAGAATGAGTTACATCTTAACATCAGTTCTTTTATATTCTGCTGTTAACTGCATTAGTTTTCATGCAGGTTTTCCTACAAAGAAACCAATGTTTGGGGAAGCACTGAAACCTGAGCGAGTGTTATGAGCGTGCCATATCTTGGGCAATGTCCGAGAGAGTGGGGAGATTGATACGCTGGTTTACTTCGTCACAGCCAAGAGTTTGTGTAGGCGGCCCTGGAGATTTCATCTATTCTTGTGTTGTTTACGTAGAGTCCATACTTTGTGGCGAATTAGAATTTTATATACTTGTTATTTCGCAATAAATTAGTAGTAGTAGTAGTAGTAGTAGTAGTAGTAGTAGTAGTGGTGGTAGTGGTGACAGTAGCAGTACTAGTGGTGGTGGCAGTAGTAGCAGTAATAGAGTAGTGGTGGTGTAGTAGTAGTACTAGTAGTGGTGGCAATGGTAGCAGTAATAGTAGTAGTAGTAGTGATAATAGTAATGGTGGTGGTGTAGTAGTAGTAATAGTGGTGGTAGCAATAGCAGCAGTAATAGTAGTAGTAGTAGTAATAGTAGTAATGGTGGTGGTGGTAGTGGTGACAGTAGTAGTACTAGTGGTGGTGTAGTAGTAATAGTGGTGGTAATAGTAGTAGCAGTAGTAGTAGTAGTAGTAGTAGTAGTAATGGTGGTGGTAGTGGTGACAGTAGTAGTACTAGTGGTGGTGTAGTAGTAATAGTGGTGGTAATAGTAGTAGCAGTAGTAGTAGTAGTAGTAGTAGTAGTAGTAATGGTGGTGGTGGTAGTGGTGACAGTAGTAGTACTAGTGGTGGTGGCAATAGTAACAGTAATAGTAGTAGTAGTGGTAGTGGTGACAGTAGTAGTACTAGTGGTTGTGGCAATGGTAGCAGCAATAGTAGTAGTAGTAGTAATAGTGATAATAGTAGTGGTGGTGTGGTAGTAGTACTAGTGCTGGTGGCAATGGTAGCAGTAATACTAGTAGTAGTGATAATAGTAGTGGTGGTGGTGTAGTAGTAGTAATAGTGGTGGTGGCAATAGTAGCAGTAGTAGTAGTATTAATGGTGGTGTAGTAGTAATAGTGGTGGCAATAGTAACAGTAATAGTAGTAGTAGTAGTGGTGGTAGTGGTGACAGTAGTAGTACTAGTGGTGGTGGCAATAGTAGCAGTAATAGTAGTAGTGGCGGTAGTGGTGACAGTAGTAGTACTAGTGGTGACAATAGTAACAGTAATAGTAGTAGTAGTGGTGGTAGTGGTTGACAGTAGTAGTACTAGTGGTAGTGGCAATAGTAGCAGTGATAGTAGTAGTAGTGGTGAAAGTAGTAGTACTAGTGGTAGTGGCAATAGTAGCAGTGATAGTAGTAGTAGTGGTGACAGTAGTAGTACTAGTGGTATTGGCAATAGTAGCAGTAACAGTACTAATTATAGCGGTGGTAGTAGCGATGATACTAGTAGTATGAGTAGTAGTAGTAGTAGTAGTAGTAGTAGTAGTAGTAGTAGTAGTAGTAGTAGTAATAGTAGTAGTAATAGTAGTAGTCTTGATAGCAGTAGTAGTAGCAGTAGTGGTGGTGGTAGTAGTAGTGGTGGTGGTGGTGGTAGAGGTGGTGGCAGTAGTAGTAGTAGAATTTGTATTGTATTGTCCAGCTCTTTGATTTGCAATTCTAATATGGAATAAAACATTTGTTTCTTTCATAAAATTTAAATTCTGCGAAAAGTAAACAACAAGAAAGCTTAATATTTCAGTTTAATCAACTCAGTAGAAGGATCAACAAATAGTTATTTGAGAAATACATGTAAAATTTTCGTTAAAAGTATCCCAATCTATCGATAATATAGGATATAACTTACATCCTTCAACATAATTAATATCCTTTTTTAGTATAATTTTGACCTTACGAATTAAAAAGTACAACTTTAGAACAAACCTTTCCTGAGATACTTTGACTTCACCACACCAGTCTTGATGACAGTACCACATTGAGAGTGTTGCCTGATCTGGAAGGTACTTTGTTTTCCCTAAGTTCTTCATTTACATATATTTGCTTGTTTTTAATTTTGATTCTTGGATACTTCATGTTTGCTAGGATGTTTGTTTTGTTGTATATAATGAGTTTAGATTGATTAAAGATTGTTCAAATATTTAAACTAGCTCCTAAGTTCAAGGGTAACATGCTTTTTCGATTTAACAGAATACTCAAAATAAAAAGAATACCTTTAATATAAAATATTATGCAATCACCGCATTTTTTGTTTCAATTGGAAAGCATCTGCAGTTATAGAAAAATTGTCTTAATATGAAAATGTGACACATTTATCTCAGATTATCGACTACCCTGGTGTTGTATGAAATTTTAATAAATGCAGGTTTCTGTAAATAAATTAAGATTAATGACATACAATTAATGTTTTGAAGTGGTAGGGCATGGTAAATTTTGCTGCTAAATAAAAGTAGTTATTTTGGAGTTATATTTTATTTTAAAATGCTCCGTCCAGTACACTACGTTTACAGAATAAAGGAACATCCATATTGTCCTCGTGACATCACTGCATTTAACAAGGACGTTTCTGAGTTCTGCCCCACCTGTCCTTGTATGGACACCAGCGTCTGTAAATATTAAAACAACAAAAATTAATTTCTATTTAGGAAAAAGGCGTACATATAATGTACATAAATGTTCTAATATATTCTTTTATTTTTCTGACACTTTGAAGTTCTAAACAGCTACATGGTGTTACATACTCCCTTATCTTGGGTTTTAAGATAGGTTTTAACTATTTTTTGCCTTTAAATGCACTCAGATTCACTCTAGCTTTCATATTTTCCATATTCCGGAACATTAATTCAGTCTGAACAAACATTCTCCCAATCAAGCTGGCAATTGAACGAAATTTGAAGAGTTAACACGCTGACCATTAGACCTCAGGCAACCCTTTACATGAAAAAAAACGTTATCTTTTAATGTCCTCGAAATTGCTTTATGAGTTTGACTAAAAATACACTATTGTGAAAATTGCATACTAAATAGAAGTATTTTTCAAATGTTGCATATAGCATCTCCGCATTCTCATTTAATTTTGTATTAAGAGTCTTAATAGATAGACAAAGTCTTACTTCAATAAAAAAATATGAAGCTTATTAACATACAAAATTTTGGACCGTTTGTCTTAGCAATATCCGTTTCAGAAATGCCGTTTCCGGTTTCACTTTTCCGGTTTTAATATGACTTAACAAATATGAGTTATATCTGAAAGTACGCGAGTATTCTTTACTTCTGCATGGAATCATTTCTAACCAAAATTGCCTTACGATATAAATATGTTTTCATATCATGTCTATAATCAAGTTACTTTTGTTTAATCTGGGATGACTTGTAGCTAAATATGTATTATAAATATGAGTTTCTTGGATGGAGAAATCTGTTTTGTATAAATAATGTATTATATAAAGGATTTATTATGTGTATTTGTATTGGATGAAGAAAATAATGTGCGTGCTGCACTTCCGACTCCTTTTATAATATCATACACATCAGATTTTTTATATAGTTTTTCATCAATTTGTTCCTTGAAGTTGCATTATTATTGCGTGTGTATGTTTGTGTTCTTTTATGAATATTATATACCACAATTATCTGTTAAATACACGTAATTGAAATGGTCGAATACTTTCCTTGGTCACCTGCCTATGGCAACGTTTTGTATATTACATAAGAATTAACGAAATGTAGTAACAAACGTAATTTCAGAAACCGTGGTTTTCTTGGATACCTTTGAATTCTCCCTGGTGTTTAATGATACCCTTTAATATGAGTTCCCTTGGCTAGCATGATTACTAATAAATTCTTTCTAGTGAACACTTCGTAATACGTTATTATACCTGGCGTAAAGTCGTTGTTGTATTTAAAGCTTCGGAAGCAAACAGCAATTATTTTAAGTGAAATCCTAGTATAGGCTCTGCCCTAGTAGTTTTCGGAAGAAAAAAGTTTAAATACAGCCTAAAACTGTTCGTAGCACCTTTTACTTATGCACATTATTTTGAAAAATAAACCAATCAGAATGACAAATATTATCCCTTTCACTGGAAACCTATGTTGGAATAGATATGAACAGAACTTGCACGATGAGAATTACGTTTTACTCATAAATGATAAACTATCTGTGAGAAGCTGTAGCTTAAGTAATATTATGATAATTTGGCTATTTATGCTTAATTGAACTGCGTTCTTACAAAAGAAATTTACCATAAGTTATTATAATTTATTAGCCAAACTCACTTTATCTTCGGAGGCAAAGGAACACGGCTCTACCGAAGTTAACATAATTCATATATACCACTAATGCAATTTGCTTTTAATTATAAATAATATAATGCTAATTATAAAATAAATTGAATCTTTCTTTTAATCAGATGAAGCATTAACATCAACATTAAAGGTTCACAGCATCCATATAGTTTACAAATCTTAATAAAATGTTTCATGATTAATTAAAGCGCTTCTGAGTTCTTCTTAAGAACATATGTTTCCCTATTCTAGGGCTTCAAAAACATCTTTATTTGAAAATGCAATTGTGCTATACAAGTTTCTGTTTTACAGAATGAGATTTTGAATTATAATAAAATTGGAAGTTTTTGAATTGCAAATTTTGGAAGTAAATACAGATACTCTTCTAATGAAATTAACGCTTAACAGAAAGAGTTAGTTCGTTTTTAACGGATTTGCTCTAAAAATAAGTGTTTAGTTTTGGTTGCTAAGCTAATCACAAAAGAAAAAGAAGATAAAGTTCGTGGTTTGTTGGAATTAAATAAATGACTAATGAGGAACGAAAATACTACTTCGTTTATTTAAAAACACATGCCTTTGAAACAAGCAGCACTGCAATAAAAAACATCTGAATTACACAACCGCTTATTAGATATGGAAAAGAAGGAAATGTACGGTTTCTTACCTTGGTTCAGGTTCAGGTTCGGGTTCGGCCGTTACAAAACCAACATCCTGAAAAATTAAATTCATATCTGAATACATTTAAAAACTTTTCCTATGCAACAACATTTACAGTTGAGAAGCACATATTTTCTTTCATTCGTAACTAGAAAGTATAACATAGATATACACTGAAAGAAAGTATTCTAATTTTATAAAGGTGAAGAAAGAAACATTAATTAGCATCAATACTGATCTTTCATGATATTTTAAATTGAAAGTTTAACTATACGATTCGTTACAGAGCTATACAAGAATGGACCATTAAAGTTGAGACTGAACAACTCTTCAGAACTAAGCGTTGTAGAAAGAAATGCTTGATAATATGGGGAAAAGTAAATGTCATTAGTCGATTTTATTTGGAGGACGTTGGAATGGCCATTTTGGGGTCAATTTAACCTTTATATTGTTTTCTCACTCCTCATAAAAAACTAAACGATATTTGTGTAAAGCGCCTTGCAATTGTACTTACGCCAACGTAAATAACAACGAAAACTCTGAATGGCTGTCGGCGAAGAGGGCAACCTATTGGTTTCCTTATACCTCGTCACAAAATAAACAGCTTTTTATAAACCATTTTATAATGAGAAAACAACATACAAAATGTAGGTTTCCATTTAAAAAAGTTAAATTGACCCTAAAATGACCATCACAACGTCCTCCAAACAAAGTACAACTAATGGCATTTACTTTTCCCCATAATATCAAACATCATTTCTTAAAGGCATCTCTTACTACAAGCTTAGTTTAAGAGATATTGTAGAGTCTCAACTTAAATGGTCTCATTTATTAATAATAATAGTAATAATAGTAAAAATTAGTTTTGTCAATCAACGCTTAAAAATTTGTAACCTTTAAAATCAGTATTATTTCATCGTGCCTGTTAATAAATTATTTTACGCATATCCCAACACACTGTAGTTCTCAAATTTCAAATTGCAATATACCGAGGTAATCCTATTTTTGACAATCAGTCTTTAAACTAGTGGTTTTTCATCCTCTCTACGATTGTGGCTTAGAGGAACAGTCGCGAACACTGGAAGAGGAGTTTACAAATTGCACACTATGAATGTGCAGTATCACTCATTATTGGTCCTGGGTTATAAGCAAACTCACTGACTTTTTACTTTCTCTCCTACGTATAGTAAGTAGGGGAAGTATTGTATTCCTCCCAAAAATTCGATACCGAGATTTCACCGGAAATATATGTTTTGAGGCCCCCTGAATCCAAAAAAGAATTTTTGGAAACATGTCCGTGTGTGTATATGTCTGTGTGTGTGTCTGTCTGTGAACAGCATAACTCAGAAACGAACAGTCGGATAAACACCAAACTTGGTATTTAGGTTCAGTAGCTTCCAGAGATGCGACATGAAGGTTTTCAAGAAAATCCCTACAACCCAGATTACCCTTTACATGGAACATTTTTCGAAAATTTTAATTTTCTCAGACGTGGCTCTAACGATTTTGATTAAAATATCATATGTTTCAGATACTTTCATGGCAAATAAAATTTATATCTTGAATTTTCTGGAAATGTCTTCAAAAGTATTCTTCATTGTGAATGACTTTTGCATAACTGGTAAACAATAAGAGATAGACAAATTTTTACTGCACAAAAAATGTAGATCGCGTTAAAATACACAATTTATGTCATATACATTTTTTTATTGAGTGAACCATTTTCGAGATATTGCTTGTTATTCGCTTAAATTTTCCAATACTTATACTTTTTCTCAAATGGGAATTCGTTATTCTATTTTTTTATGTTGTGGACATGCGCCACATAGCAACCAGCTCTTAAAAGATTTGACTATCGCTTAAAGCCTACCATATTCCCCTTGCATCTACAAGAAAATTAGCAATAAGATGAACATGTCGATTAATATGAAGCATATGGAGAATAAGCGTTTGTAAAAATAGTTTGTACAAGAGTAGAGAAAGTCATGTGAGTGTAACACATCATATTTTTATATGCTAGAATCCTCTTGAGTTTTTGTGTCAGTTTAAATTACTGGCGCTATTCTGATCCTCAACCGCTACATCATATATCAGGCAGGATGTAATTTTTAGTAATAATTATTTTTTATAATAGCTACATATACAAATCTGCAAAATGTGTAGCACAGTATACTATTTAAAGTGGTTTTATAGAATTCAAACATGGAACGCTCACTTAGCTTTGTTTTATCTGTGTCCCTTTCTCCCTCCCTCCTCCAAACCCCAATCCCTCTGTGTTTCTTGTAACTTTCGTAAAACTCAATTCCCAAAATTGAAATGTATAATTTGAGTAGACAAAATAAGTGTAAATTTTTTGAGCACAAACTGGAAAAAAGAAAGGAAAATGCTGTTGGGAAAGGAACATGCATAAATGTAAATTATACTAAAAGTAGCTATAATTTAAAGCGTCCAATATCTATTTAGTAAAAGTCGCAATAATGTTAAGATCTATACGTATAATAAGCTTTTAGTGTTTAAGAATTAGAATAATTGTGCAAGTACCTGATAAAGAACGATGCAGCAAAGCAACAGTGCAAAAAACAAAGACTTTATCAGCAGTGCATACAGCGCCATTCTTCTTCTCTGGAAAAAAAGTGAAATATATTTATTACCTATTTACTTACGCACCAAGAATTTCGATTAACTGCTTAGAATTAACATTAGCTAGAATCAGGTGTCTTTTAAACTTAAAGAATGTGCGTCCTTGCAATTACATGTTCTCCACTGAAACAAACTTTAAAATTTCAAAACTGAAAAAGTATACAAAGGTATATTTTTTAAATTTAAGTTCAACAGTAAATATTTAAGATGTTTTGGATGTGACCTATTACTGTTGACTATAAGCGGGTTTAATTTAATACGATCTTTAAGACCACAATAAGTCCTTTAATGTTTCCAGAGTTCTATAATTTACAGTGCATTGCAATGAAAATGTTTTCCTGCTTCAATACGTTATAACTTTGTAAGCCCTACTTTTCTTTACTTTTAAAGGAAAATAAAAATACGAAGCAGAATGTTATTTCTGACATTGCTCTAAAGAAGTAGAGTGCTGCACTAAAAATATAACGGAAGTATACACAGCAGTAAATGAGAATAGTAAAAAAGTACAGCTTCTTCCAAAACTCTGAAATTTATTCCACATTTGTGTAAAAACCTGTATATAATTCCTAAACTAAGTTTCAAAGAGACACTTTGTATCCAATCGTAAGCGTGTTTGAATTTAATTAAGATTTTCAGTGATTAGAAAGTCCTCAATTTTATGTTTCTTGGTGGATAAGCAACCAAAAGGCAGAAAATTAAAGTGCTGGTATCCAGAGTCAGAAAGCATTTCAATGAATCCTTGCTTGTTACATTTGGTGGTAAATGTCATTTCAAATGCTAGTTTTTAAATTACTTTACAAAGAAAGAAAACTATTAAGAACAACTCTTATACAAATTGATTTGAAAATGTATTTGAAACGTTAACATTTTGGAGTTCCATAACAGAGTACACATACTTACACAAAAAGAATACCTTTTGTTCATGTTTATATTAATCCACAGCTATACAACGTTTGTAATATTTATATAAAAGGATATCAAAATACTGTTTTTCTTCAGAAGTCGGATAAGGGAGTTAACTACACTTCAAATTGGTGAGGTTTCTGCGTACTATCACCTACTTTATATAGGAACAACTTGAAACATTTCGTATGATTTGTATCAACCATGCAAATTATTGCTTAATTATCATAAAGTCGCTTCAAGTTAACATCTTTGGGAAACAGTAGAATTTCAGTGTTTTCTTATCTACTTTCTCTAATTCTTAGCTATAGTAAGTAAAGAAAAAACAGAGATTTTACTGGAAATACACGTTTTGACATCCCCAAAATCCTAAAAACAAACGTTACAAACATGGTATTTAATTTCAGCGCTCCATAGGGATGCAACACGAATATATTCAATAAAATATCCCCCAACTCAAACTACCATTTATATAAAAAACGTTCATTATTTTTAATTTCCTCAAAAATACCTCCAACGATTTCTATCAATTGTTTAAAGTATTTTTATGACAAATAAAATGTATGCCTTGAATTTTCTGGGAATAGTTTGCGAGGTTCTCATCATTCTGAATGACTTTTTTATACTTGGTAAACCCTAAGAGTTAGACATAATCTTATTACACAAATACGTAGGTCTCGTTAAAGCACACAGTTTACATCAAATCAAAACTATTTGTGGCATTAAACCCTTTCGAGATATTTCTTGTTATTGATTTGAATTTTCAAATTCTTATAGGTTTTCCTTTTTGTGCTATTTACGTGCAGTAATTAGAGGAAGCACTGTATTAAATAAAAAAAAATTATGCCGAGATTTCAACAGAAATATATGTTTTGTAGCTTATTGAGTTAATTTTTTTAAATAACAAAACGGTCCGCAGTGCGCGCGCTTGTGTGCCTCTCTAACTCGGTTGCCGGCCCTGTAGCCGTGGTCGCTGGAGTATATCGTTCCAGCGCTCCGCTAAGTTGAGGGACATCGGTGTTTATGTGTCTTGTGTAATTGCGATAATAAGCGGTAACGAAAACCGTAAAAGCACAGTATCATAAACTGGATAAAACAAAGGAACTTTAAAAAAAAGGTTAAATACCAGACTTAGTTTTTAAATTCAACATGGACCGGCCTCGCAGCTCAGTCGGTAGAGCATCTGCCTGGTTCGATTTCCAGCTGAGGGAAAGGGTGGGAATTTTTCTCGCCAAGATTATTCCCTATCCTCCCCAGAGTCTGGAAGTATGATTGAGAGTGTGAATTTGTGTGTGCGTGTGTGTGTATGGTCTAATGAATTAAAAACCCAAAAGTGCAAGAAGCCCAACGACAAGAGAACACGAGTTAACACCATTGTCAATAGGCAATAAGTTCCAAAGGATAGGCCGCCGATAAGGCCAATGTAGTTATGATATAAATGGAACTAAATAACATTGCAACATCTTACAAAGACGCGACCTTAACTTCAACTTCCTGTACATGGAAATGTTTTGGTTATTTATAATTTTCTCAAAAATGGCTCTGGCGATTTTGTTATTTAGTTAACATATTTCCAAGGCAAATCAAATGATAGGTCGCTATTTGTATTTTTTTCCGGTGGTCATGCAAAAACAAAAATGGAATTTCAAAGCCATCGCATAGCAATTCGTTTTTTAAGATTCTAATAATAGCTATGTATCTACAGCAAGTTATACTGTATTCCTTTTATACCTAGAACGAAATGTGAAAACGTATAATGAGTAGACAGAAATGTAACAATAGTTTAGAGCGAGTAGAGGAAGTAAATGCAACACAATTGATTTATTGTAGTAAGCAAAAGCATGAAAGTTTTCAACAAAGAAAGGTTAGGCTCTACTACTTCTGCAAAATGTTTCGAAGCAAATTAGTTTGGATTTCCGTAACGTTTAATGGATTTTGGAAAAAGTGCATTTTACATGCTCTTGTAGTTTACTTTAAAAATTTTCAGGTTTATTTTTGGTCTAAGTTAATTAATGAGTACATTTGTCAAAATATACGGCTCTTTACAAATTAATGTTTGTTTCTACTTCACATTTTTTAAGACTTGACATAAAGTGAAGTTAGCATTCATGAATTATTTCATACCGAGCTTTAGGAAGATGAAGTGTTTTATCTGTCCATAACATTCATGAGCATCATTCTACAGGATATTCAGTTTTAAACCATTTAAAATCGCCAATATTTTATTCAGGATTCAGTTCATTAAATTTATAAAGTCATAAACTTAATAAATGTTTTAATCTATAAGTTATATTTTTAAAAATTGTTTCAAAGCCTATTACATCACGCATTCTATTGTCAATTGTTTCGAAGAATTGTCAAAATTTTCAATAAAGTAGAGCAAATGTGCTCTTGGAACACTTTTAATAAAATGCCGAAATAATGAGTAACATTCTGTAAATATACAATCTATAGGTACTCTAACCTTCCAGAGGCACTAAAAATTTAGATAAGTTGAAAAAGAAGATTTTTAGATGCTCTATAGTAACGCTTGCCTTCTATTTTGATTCATTTGTTCTTTGTATTAGTTCGAACTTTAACTAAATCTACTTAAGAGCTGTAATTAAACTAAAAATTATATTAAATGGCATCTTTTGAACAAAGAAACCTAATTTATTTTTTTATTCATGGCCACTAACTTTAACACCTATAATAGCTAAACCTGCTAATGGAAGATTTTCGAAAGGATTCTATATACTATACATTTTCAAATAATAGCACTATTAAAGAATAAAATATTTCAGATTTTCGTCATTAAATCTCATTTCTGTGCAATATGATACAATCGAAGATTTTGTGTACTCACCGAACTTGTGGTACTATCTGCGCAGTAAGAGGGTTTCTCAAAGAATGTCCCACTTCCTGTACGTCGCCCTTTTTATATTCGCTTGATCTTCCTTTGCATTTCCTTGCGAGGCTCACGGGAAACACCGAGATGCCATTGTGTGTACGCAACACAATGTTTACCCGGTTGCTGAAATGCACGACTTCGACTACGCCATAATTCGTCGAATAGACCCTGGCACAATGTATCTTATGCATCCCATTATCACAAAAATGTCTTCGCAAAGTTACGCCCTTAATTAGTTTTAGAAAGCTATGCATTGTTTTATGTGTTTCATTGTTTATATCAACAAGAATTAATAGATATTTATTTAAAATGTATTTATACTAGTCATACCGAATTTATTTCTTTTTGTAATGTTTAACCCCGTTCTTACTGCATATGGTACCACAAGCGGTGGACACTGTGATACATGAAATAAACTGATTATTGATAAAAAAAATTGGGAAGGAAATGTTTTAGGACTAAGTTTAAGATACAAATCACACAAGAAGTAATGATTTCTTATCGTTTGTAGAGCATTAATAGGGCGTGACTTAAGATATCCGTTGGCGCCTCCTTCACTCTTAGTGCGCTGAAGGAGGAAGGGGGCTTTAGCTAGGAAATGCTCATTTATATGAGGGTCTATAATTGTTGATTAAGAGTAAACTCCTAATATCTCGAAAACTGACTCACATTCAAGAGACTTTCCAAACAGATTGATAGCACCTACAAGGTGGCACCACCACCAATAAAATGAAGTCATGACGTCATGTTACCCTAGAAATAGTAACAAACGCGGTTTGTCCACGGAAGCCGTGTTGATTTCTTCTTGTCGTTTCTGGACCTCTCCGGCATTTGATAGTTATGAGGGCTGAGAAAAGCCGTGAAAAAACCTGTCTGGAAGGGTGGTCATACTGGATTTAAACCGCACAGCTTCCGTTCACGGGTCCGTGCTCTTGCTTGCTCGACCACCCATGCCAGTCATGCCGAATATACGAGTAGTAATTATACATCTGATAAGTGCACTTTAATGTATGTGGATAAGTGCTTTTGCTAATATAAATTATTGTCGTACTTGCAGTCTCAATCGGAACACGACTAGCGCGCAAGTTTGGAAAAGTGAACATGTCGCACACAAGTGACAATATTTTTAACATCAATCCAGCCTCAGCTTCTAATGTTCCACAAGGAATATTGCTATAAATTCACTTCACCAACTTTATTATACAATAAAAAACCTGTATTTGAAATAATGTTAGTTTTATTCTATAATAATTAGCGTTAATTGCAAATCATATTTCCACAAAATCAACATTTCTTCCGTTTTTTTCTGTGTCTAGCTTTTTAAAGCTATAGCATATGTGTAACACCTTCATCAAGGTCATTGTTCTGCGCACATCTCCCTAGACTATGATGAAGGTAGTTTCTGCCCCACGTATGAAAACCAATTTGAAGAAGGAGAATTTTAGGAGGAGTCGTATTGTATTTCGACTGTTGGGGAGCCGAACTTGAAGTAGCTGCAACCGCACGTAGCCTTCGCCCAAGTTTAAAAAATATTAACTTTGTATTTTTACTGTTTCTTAAAATATTATATATTTATGTTTGCCTCGACTGCGTCAGTATTAATTTGTAGAGACATGAATATCCTAACAAGGCGTGGTGCGGCTGAAGAATGTAGGCTTACACAGATTATAATTTGTACTTCACTCCATTTATTAATTCTTTAAACGATTAAAATAACACTTCATTGATATAGAGTGCTGTGAGATTCTTTTATTAATTACTTGCACTTTTTAACACGTAAACTATTTTCGTCTCACACTGAATACGTATTAAACTTCTCGAGGACGCTTCGCGTCTGGTTAGTAACGCTGCCTGTTAGCAACTGACTTCTGAATTTGTACAATTTGCCCTATTTCAGTTTCTGTTTGGTTAATCCTACTCCAATAGAATATTTTCATTTAAATTAAGCTTCTTTCAGGTTGTTGATTGGTATTTTATAAACTGTCTCAAAAATTACATTATTGTTTCCAAGAATGACTAGTAGCATTATTAAACCTTCTAATTCATTATTTCCTCAAGGCTACATCATTGTTACCTCATTGTTAGCAACTTTAAACTTATTATTCTCACAGCTTCTACATTATTAAATTACGTAATACATTCACATAACGTTATTGAACATATACATAATAATATAAACATTAATACAATGACTGTTATATGTATTTTATATATTATATTATACACATATTGCTTTAAGGCGGGCTGTTATTATATTTTATACTATATAATCTAACTGAAATCATTAAGTGTTAAAAATACTGCCTCAACTACCAGAGATTGCCATCATACAAGATTACACAAGCTAAGTAGCTTTTATACATTTTTCACTCTAAGTTGAAAGGAGGCGTAAACAAACCTTAATGTATCACTCGCCGAGCACATGGCAGCATCACATGGAGATATGACGGCAACTGAGAAGAAATTGTACCAGACAGCATGTGAATATGGCACATTCCGCAGGTAGGGCATCATTAGCTTTTAACATTCTGTATGTCTTTATGCTTCGCCTTAAATCCTAAAAATAGTTTGGAGCTCTACTTATCTAATATTTCATCTCCGAATAAAGATACAGAATTAAACTTCTCTTAGCTTGGGGATTTAAAATTATTCATTTAATGACTAATATCAGGTATACGACTTTTAAGCTTTCAATTAACGAGCTAAGAAAATGAGCACAATAGGTTAGAAAATACAACAGAAAATAAACGCAGCTCAAATAATCCGAGCAATAATTCTGCATTACAAACAATGAAGTTCAGTTATTGCTAAACAAAAACAGTTAACCACATTCATTGTAAATTAAAGGTGGTCATGAACAGAATTGTTGCGCCAAAGCGCGTTGCTGTGCTCAACTTACAACCTAATAACAGGAGCCGAGATATTGCTTATACACATGCAATGAATTAATTTATCAATATTGTCACTAAAACAGTAAATTGTGAAGAAGCACTTTAATGAAAATAGTTTGTGATGTCTGCAGTAGCAGTAGTAAATAAAATACGTGATACTACGAAGAACATTTTCATTGGGTGGGGGAGGGATAAGCTCATGCCAGTTTACAAGTAAACATGTTTGTTGCGCGGGGCTTGAGTTACCACAATTAAACACCTCTTGAATTCTGATAATACATGAGTTACCTACATAAGGAGCTGATAATTACATCAGTCGGAAGCTGGAAGTAGCTCAATCCCATCCAAGTCTGAACCGTCGATTTCCATTGATGTATCCAATGAATCAGAGTCTTCCACTAAATTTATTACCACTGCTTAAACAACATTGTTCATCATTCGTTGTAAGTCCCATATCTTTTTCTCGTCCTGGATAACATGAGAAATACACTTCCGCCAGTAATTAGTAACTTCTCTGAATGCAGCGTAAACAAGTTGTTCAACATCAGCAAGTTCGTAAGTGTTATTATGCCTGGCAACGTAGCCTTTTTGCCTGACTCCAGACCAGCTCGATTGGATTGAAAAAGCAATGCTAAGGCGGAGTTTGAGAATGCTAAATCCCGCGTCTTCGGATATGTCATTTATTAAATATTTCTGAAATTTCTGGACATGAAACCTAAATTGCTCAAGCAGTTCTGCCTTAACCATTTCATTGCAAAAAGAAATATTCTTGGTCTGAAGCCAGGTAATGTTGAAGATCCTCAGTTTTCCTTTTGAATAACATCACACGTTCCTTGTGTTACATTGAATTACGGTGTTGTTTAACATGATGTTTTAAATGTCGTTTTGCCTCTGTTACATCTGATGGTTTCATCATTTGTGCTGAAGTATTTGCTGCTACATTCCGCCACAAATGATGCTAGTTTTAATGTATAAACTCTTCTTTGCTTTGGGCATTTTTTCACAATCCTCCACCGGTGTATATGCAGGGAATAAATGGAAGTCGTAAGGTGCCGGCTATTTGGTGGAGGGGAGGAGTATGTACCTACCTGCCGTCACCTACAGTTCCTGCAGTAACAGGATTGCTCTGTTTATTTACTAAAGCCCTCTGCCTGGTTATCACACATGAATGACTCATTCGAGTAAGACATTTTTGTATACTCAAGAGTTAGACATATGTAACCTGCCTAGAGTGTAATTAAGACGCCCGTATGGAAATTACGCCACGACAGAGCGTACATGTGTAAACATACTCTCGTCTTAATTACGCCCATTATAAGCTCTTAGCATAATATACCATTATCCATTTTGGTTATGCAATACTAAACATTAGAAATTCAAGGTAATGACTCATTTTAACGCACAAAGATTTTAAGTAATGTAGTATTTATTTCGGAGAAAAACATTTATCGCTTTGCCATTAAGAGCTCTATTATTCCATCAATACGTAGAAAATTTACTTCTTAATATTTAATAATGAGTCTCCTCCTTTAAAGATAAATAACTATGCAGTCATAACTTTCCACGATACACTCTGTAAATTCTTCTTAAGAAATGCATTTTCTAATTATTGTCTGCACTCCCACTCGTTCATTGTTTTTCATTAAATTTTACTGCCATTATTACTTTCTCTACTACGTGTAGTAAGCAGGGGAAGTGTTGTATCCACCCAAAATTTCGATACCGAGATTTCATCGGAAATACATGTTTTGAGACCCCCTGAATCCAAAAAAAAGCATTTTTGGAAACAGTCCGTGTGTGTGTCTGTGTGTCTCTGTGTGTGTCTGTGTGTGTGTCTATCTGTGAACAGCATAACTCAGAAACGAACTGTCGGATAAACACCAAACTTGGTATATAGGTTCAGTATCTTCCAAGGATGCGACACGAAGGTTTTCAAGAAAATCCCCCCACCCCAGAGTACCCTTTACATGGAAGATTTTTCGAAAATTTTAATTTTCTCAAAAATCGCTCTAACGATTTTGATTAAAATATCATATGTTTAAGATATTTTTATGCCAAATAAAATGTATATCTTGAATTTCCTGGGAATGTCTCCAAAAGTATTCTTTATTGTGAACGACTTTTGCATAACTGGTAAACCATAAGAGATAGACACAATTTTACAACACAAAAAATGTAGATCGCGTTAAAATACACAATTTATGTCATATACATTTTTTTTGTTGAGTGAACCATTTTCGAGATATTACTTGTTATTCCCTTAAATTTTTCAATACTTATTTTCTAAATGGGAATTTGTTATTCATTTTTTTTTTGTCTTGGATATGCAAAGAGTATTAATTTGTGGCAAAGAGAATGGTGCTGTACATAGCAACCAGCTATTAAGAGATATGTATGTACTTATATTGCCCTTGCAAATACAAAACAAGGGGAACATATTAGGCCTTAAGCGATGGTTAAACATTTTTAGAACCGGTCGCTATGTGTAAAATGTAATTCTCTTTGCATGTCAAAAGATCGTTTCTGCAAATGTTTATCTCGATTAATATGAAATAGATGGAGAATAAGCGTTTGTAAAAATAGTTTGTACAAGAGTAGAGAAAGTCATGTGAGTGTAACACATCAGAATTTTTTTTAATAGCTGCATTCGCAGCCATTTATGTATAAGATTTAACATTTTGTCTGTATCGTTTTTAATGAATCAAAACCATTTGATAAATTATTGTGGAAGTTAAATTACCTACAGGTTCCTATAAAACGAATTGTTTATAAGTGTGTTAGTATGTTGTAAACATAATCCTATCATTACCACAATTCAGGTATTCATTACTAATATAATACAATCAAAGTTCCATTAAAGACTTATCGTAACATATTATAAAGTAATATACTTATAGTATAATGCTCGACTGCTTACGACCTTGTTTTGAAATTTTTCAATGTTATATTGTAATACAATTTATTACAATACTTACGAGTTGTAAATAAGTATTATCATGCAGAGAAGGATATTTTTAAACTGCTAAACGTGTAACGTTAGATCGTTTTTACAGAATGTGATAGGGCTTGAGATTTCCAAAATTTCGTAGTAGGTATATTTTAAAACATGTGTATTACATAGTACTTTTAGAAAATCGCAAATTATGATTACAAATAGTTTAAATGAAAATGCTTGATTCACATTACTTTTGCAATGCTGTTAAAACACTGTTTTTTCGATATTTACTTGGGTCCAAGTTCCTTGTGTTACAATAAAACTGATGAATTTAACAATTAAGTGTTTTAAAATTATGTTTACTAACATTGCATAATTTGTTTTCCTTCCGTTGCTTTATATTATAAAATACAGCAGGCCTTCAACAATTTATTTTGAATGAATATATTCATAAATAAAAGAATATGAGATAAAGAGAGTAGTTGGCAGTACTGATTTCCATGAAGGAAATATTCCTCTCCTCAAACTGGTACTTCTGGATTGAGAAGTGAGCACACTGATAATTCGAATGTAGAAAGAGCAGAAATAAAACTATTCAAAGTTATCTTCCACCATTTAATATAATTGGCGGCGAGGTAGCAGAATGGTTACACCTGGGTTCAATGTCAGGGAACCGCATGTAGGATTTGTTGTGGAGAAAGCGTCGTCTGAGCGGGTTTTCTTTGGGTTCAGCAGTTTCCCCGCCAAGTTTCATTCCACCGGTGCTCCATCATCACCTTTTCTATCATTCATCTCTCAGTAGCATTTATCATCCACTTTCTCAACCTCATCCCGAGCATGTGGCTGATTACTCACCTTGGTCTGTCACTCTCTGATCCGTAGGTCCTCTGCCCCGCGTCAGGCGCCTGCCCCGGACGTTATCTACGTAATGGGGAGTGTGAGTGCTCGGTTCGAGTGCGCGTTAGGGAGGGAAGGGTCTGGTCCTGTTGGGATGTTTCCGCCTTGTAGTTAGTTATTTATTTAATGTTTGTACTATTAAATAACATATAACATTTATATAACATGTCTCAACCCTAGTTTGGGACATGAATTCAAAGCTGCAATTATACCTGTTCCCCTGACAATAACCACCGCTCCACCCACAACCAAACCTTTCCAGACTAACCGTTGTTAACCATTTTCGCCAACATTGCGAGTAAAGAATTAAAAAGTCACTTATATTTCTGAGTTGAGTAGTGAAATTTATTATGTTTGGAAAGCTAACATTTTTATGTAAACTGTCAGTAATATAAAACCCTTACCGAGTGGGATGGCTCAGGCGGTTATGTCTGTGACCCGTATTCGGAAGGTCCCGGAATGGATCCCTGGTTACCGTTCACTCTGATCCATGCTGGAGTGGTTTCTTTCATCCCGCGAATTTCCTGACCCTCCATTTCGTTTCATTAAAAATTTCATTCATATTTCGTTCCGTTGGTCTCTTTCAGGGTTGGAGGGTCCCTTGAGGGGCATTGGACCACTTCTGTGTAGGATGGGGTCCCCGATCTGCCTGTCCGTCTGCCACGGTGTGTCTGTCTGGAAACTTAGGGACCCTGTCATTTTTGTGCCGTCGTTCCTGGTTCCGGCCGCCCGGTGTCTCCTCTCGCCTCAACTTTTCTCTCGGAGGCGCCTCCTCGTGGGGCGTAGATCAATAACCACTCTGGATCGGTACCGAGTCCTCTCCGTAGTTAATCTAATCAAATATAAAACTCTTTATATACTCAATGTGTAAAAGAATGACTAAATAAAGAAGCAAAAGGGCAAGAAAATGATAAAATAATGACGTAAAATTGAAAAAAGAATGCCTTAAAAAGAAAATGTTATGAAATTACCTAATAAATATGCATTTTCATAATAGGACCCCTGATTAGGATTGATGTACAGGTTAGGAATGCTTAGTTGCAACAATTAAAACATGACATGTCATTCAGAATTCGAGCCTTATTTATCATGGTACTGTCTCAGTGAAAACCTTTATTCAAAATTCTTTAGGCAATTTTGACAAAATCACAAATACCAAAAAGTTGTAAACGTCTGACTCGAGTGTGAATTATTTTGCTTTTCGTTTCTAAATTATGCGGTTCAGAGGCGCTGGAGGGGGGCCTGCGCATTCTCACACACACACACACACACACACACACACACACACACACACACACACACACACACACACACACTCTCACACACTGACACAGTGATGTTCCAAAGATTTTTGGGGGGTTAAGGATACCTCAAAACGATCACCGGTTGAAATCTAAATATCCCGCTTTTGGGTGAAATACAGTATATATCATACGTTCTCTACTTACCGAAGGTAAGTCGTAGAGAAATCTTATTGATCCTTTAAAGCCTAAAATATATCGTAACCATTGCATCAATATATCCATATATTTTTGCAGTACGAAATCCGTAGTGTTATTAGAATGATAGAAAGAAGTTAACAGCACCAAGCTTGGATGCAATTTGTTTTAAATTAATAATGGTTCATACGTGTTTGCTAAAAATGTACAATCTTTATAATTATTTCCTAAAATGTACCGGATATCAGAGCGCAAGTTATGGATGCACCTTCAGGTAACTCTGTGTGTGCTTTTACTATCGTGTTTAAACTGTTGTATTCCTATTTTAACCAACTTAGCAGTATATCACTGGAAATTCCGTTGTTTCAACTTTAGCGTTCATCGATTTTTCCATTATATCTGTATTTATATGTTTTTTATTTAATGGGTGAAGACTTTGTTCTAGAACGCTAGAGGTTTCCTTTGGATTAATTGTCAGTAATTATGGCGGTGCAGACTTCCTGCTGCGGTTGTATGCTTTGTAACGCTATCTTATGTGAAGATATAATCTTCGAAAAGACATGGGACATCCACACTTCTGTAAAGGTGACTTTATCATAAGTTTCGTTATTTTCCATATTTATGGTACACATGTAGTGTAAGTGTAACTGCTAATGTTAGTATAAACTTTGTCATTTGTTGCGTCAATAAAACAACAATATCTCTCGATATAGGCATTTATATAATCTATAAAAGTTCTAGGAGATGAGCTTTCAGAACGTTACTATAGGCTTCACTGGAACTCACAGAATTTCTAGAAGTAATGAAGTACCTCTCTGTTCATCAGAAACTACGAGGTTTCCCTCTTCTAGTTCACAACTTACTTTACTACATACTTACAGTAGTATTGTATTCCAACCAAAATTTCGATGTTGAGATTTCAACGGAAATACATCTTTTGTGGCCCCTGAACCAAAAAAGGGTATTTTAAGAAAGGGGCCCACGTATGTGTGCATGTGTAGCATCCATTGTGGCATTAACCAATTACGAAATGTGCGTTGTTAATGGTTTGAATGTTTCACATTTTCTTGAACTATTGCCACAATTACCGTGCGAGTTGGCTCGGTGGTAATATGTGAGGCTCACAATCGGGAAGTCCCGGGTTCTACTCCCTTCGACCTCCCATTCTGACCTTGGATTTTTCGTCGTTTTCTGGTCAGTAGGGAAAAGCTGGCGCGGTGTTTTATCTTCTACGTATACCTTTCAGTACGTTTCCTTCTCATGTTTCTGGTGTGCCTCAAGGTTTCGTGGTGTGTGACGGTGCCGTACAGATGCCGCGGATGCTTACTCACAGGAAAGCGTATTCACCATGGTGGACACTGGAGGGCTGTCTGTTGAACGGGTCTTTCATCGCCCTCTCTGGATAGCTCCACTAGTGGGACGGACCTTCGAACCAAGAACTGTTTGCAACTTCTGCGCGTTTCTATGGACTGTCTGCTTGCAACTTCACTTCATATGTTCCTCCTAGGGAGTGGTAACTGCAATCATGTAAGTAACACTGTGGGAGGGGTTCCTCTCCGTTGAATACTACAGTTCTGGTTCTCGGGATGTCGAGATGTCAAGGGCTGCACTTTCTAGGCGAGCGAGATTTTAAACATTTGACTATCGATTCTATTTCCTCTATTCCCCGTGTACCCTCAGTGAAATGTGCATTGAAACCATTTCTGAAAACGTTTACTCGATTAACATGAAGTGGACAGAAAAAATATCTGTGCGTTACATTCTCATAACTTTCTCTACCCTCTATCTTTTATTAGTGTATATACAAATTGTTCTTACCAAAGCTTATGTTTCCATCTACTTCATTATAACCGAGACAAACCTTTGCAGAAACACCTATATTACACATATCGTTAGGTACAAAAGGAACAAAAGAGCAATAGGCAAATGTTTAAGAACCGGACGTTTAAAATTCCATGCTGTTTCCATGCAATGGTGAGAAACAACAGAAAAAGAATGACAAAGTATTGAACAAATCTAAGCATTAATAACGGATATCTCGGAAACGGCTGATGCCACAAAAAGTGTCATTTGAGATAACTCGAGTGCTTTAAAGAGATCTAGATTTTTGGCGTATTACGTTTTCGTCTATGTCTTAACGTTATCAGTTATATAAGACTATACAAAATGCCTTTCAAATGAAGAGTTCTTCCCAGAAAAATCAATATATACAGTTTACTTATCATGTAAATATGTTTAATATATAGTATTTTAATAAACATCGTTAAGTGCAGTTCTTATAAGATGAAAAATTTCGAAAAATGTTCTATGCAAAGGGTAAGTTGGGGTGGGGGATTTTCTTGAAAATCTTCGTGTCGCATCTTTGGAAGTACTGAACCTAGATTCCAAGTTTAGTAATTAACCGACTTTTCGTTTTTGAGTTATGTTGTTCCCACAAACACACACTCTCGCACGGACCTTTTTCCAAATATACCTTTTTTAGATTCAAGAAGCCTCAAAATATGTATTTCCGGTGAAATCTCGATATCGAATTTTTGGGTGGAATGCAATATCTTCTCTCCCTACCATATACGTAGTAGAGGAAGTAATAAACTTTGTTTTTTAAACTTGAAAGTTTTAAAAAAAGTTCTTATAAATAAAATAAAATAAACTAGTAGATAGAGAAAGTCGTGTGAAGGTAACATAAGATTGTTTCTCTCGAAACTCTTACTTTACATCTGATTTTGATAGATGAAATCTAATGTCATCGAGAAAAATTATTTTCTTCCACAGAGCAAAGAGGTTTTTGTGCTCTCTTCTGTAGACAACTCCCTTTATCAATTACTGTTCTGTGAGCAGAAAACGTCCGGCCTCCAAGTTCAGCTTTGTAAAGCGTGTTTCTTAAATCTGGACTGAAGTGACCTTATATGCAACCGAACAGCAGTAGCAACGTTTCATGCACATAATTTTCTTATTTTGTGCGCTTCTGCAAGTACCAGCCGTGTTTCTTTCTCAGATAGAAGTGCACACGGGCACCTCTTGATCTTTTCTAAGTTATTTTATCTTGAACCTGTACTTTTCCCAATGAAATTGTCCTTGACGATGGTTTCGTTAGTTTAATGGAAAGACTTCCCTTCTAAAACAACCTCATTGCTACTTGTCTCTCTGGTTTGGTAGTTTCGTGAGTTCTTCCTAAATTACTTCAATAATCATGCAAATTATTTAAAGACAAAGAAGCAACTGCGGACAGCAGAAACATACACAGAGATTCACAAGGAAAGCAAGGGGGGTTAGTACTTTGAACAAATAGTTGCTGAGTTTCACTTTCTCCTTCTATATAATATTAGTTACTACATCCACACAAAAGTTTATGTGCAGATTTCACCAGAAGTATAGATATTGAAGTTTTGTAAGTACTAATAAAATAAGCAGCTTCAGAAAAAGGTCCTGAGTCTAGAAATTATAACGCAAAACATAAAGTTGTATGAGTGTAAATTTTCATATTTAAGTCATCTTTCTAGAATATGAGTGCAAATGTAAGAAACTCTTCCCATTCTATGCTACTCTTTGGTTTGAAAAAATTTCGTGACTTTTATTTTCCCCAAAGTGACTCTAATGTTTATTTTTAAATCTCCTATGTTTATACTTGAATTTTCGTTTATAGCTACGAAGCTCTTTCCTTCCATTAAATTTTAGAGAGTTTCACATTACGGGTAACTATAACAAACAGAAAATGTTTTAGTGTTGAAAACTTGTACAACTAGAATGCAGTTTGTTTTTAATACATTGTATTTTAGCTTTTACGAGATATTTTCTTTAGGTTGTTTGAATTTTTGAGTATTTCAAGCTGCGCACTTTTGTAGTAGTATGGCTGTTATTTTGTTGTTCATCAGTTCAAGCAAAGAGTGCTTTTTAAAATTTGAATTGTCGTTTTTGGACCACGGATATTTCTTTGTAGCTACTACTCATTATGTGATGAAAATATTTCGAACAAAATTTATCATAAATGACAGTAAATTACACAGGAAAATCTTTATGAGCAATTTATAAAATATAGATGAAAATGGACTATAGTGGGAAGATAATGTCGTGTGATTTTAAAGCATCATATTTTCCAAGGTTCATGTTGGCTGCAATAGCATTCTATGACCAAATGAATACTTTGGTAGGTATTTTGGGACGATGAGATTGCTTTTAGACATTTATTAGCGGTGAACCACGATAACAGCTTCGTAGGGCATTGTTTACTGTTAGTATTTAAGTAATTCATGACAAAAATGAAACCGAAGTATCTGAAACGTTGTAAAATTTAATGACTTGTTGAATAAAGGCACATTATCAGATATATGGCAACCTTATAAAACAAACCAAGAGTGAAGAGATAATAGCTTCTACTGTAGATAAGATATTAAGGGAAGAGAGAGAAAGGAAACAGGAAAACAGATAGCAAATGGAATGGAAAGTTTTACCGTACAGAGGAGAAACCAGTAGGTATTTAACGGAAGTAACTGGAAAACATGCCATCATTGCAGCCAATTTCACCGCAATGCAACTACTGGCTTCCTTTACATTTTTATATGTTCCACCTTGTAAGATGGAGAATTACTAATTTCATATTGAGAATTACTAACTAAAACTTCATCCTCCAAAACACGATTTAGATCAGACGATCTGTTCCGAGGCTAATTTTCAAATTGATCCCTCCATCCTCTTCGGGATGGTCCAGCTCCTCGGTTTCAAAATGGTCTATAAAATCTTGCTTGCCTAGGAAATCTTAATATATTTTATTTGAATGTTTCTGGTATTTTAGTATACCTCGACTATATTATGTTCTTCTAGTATCTGTTCTCCGATATTCACATTTCTTAGTGTGTCTGCTTTTGACACTCCTAGTATACATCATAAAAATGTAATCTGTGCCGCCTATGACCTTGATTTTTCTTTTTTTTAATACCCGTATTTCAATTGCATATTTTAATGCTGATTTTTTATACATAGTTACATAGTTTTCATTGAAATCTCCTCTCACGTTTTTCCCAAATGTCTTTTAATGCATTAATTTATTTTATTGAACACTTTTTCTTCAACTGTGTTATTTATTACGTTGTGGAAGCAAAACTTCATGGATGATAAAAAGGATTTAGTAATTGTTATCTCCCAAGCACGGCTGAACTTGAATTTCATTAAATACTTCCTGTGACTCAGTGATCCCATTTGCAGCTGCAGCGGCGGGAACCCAAAAGACGACCGTTTCTTTGACTGGCCGATCTATACAATCACATAGGGATACTATGAAACCAAGTGAATGACCTCGTTGAATATATTTCTGGTAGATACTAAATCTTCATAAAAATAATTTATTTCATTTTTGTTGTAACTTGCGCTTTACAGTAGCCACGTTCAGTTTCTAAAGGAACGTTGTTAACAAGATGGGAATTACCTTTGATTTAAGAAGTGAAATTGCACATCCAGAAATTATTCTTTGATTTTGAATAACTCCTTAAATTTTTCTTCTTTTGTCAAAAACTCGATTTTTTAATTTCTCTACCAGGTACATAGTAGGTAAAGATGGTACTGCATTTCATGAAAAAATTCCAATGCGATATTTCACCGGAATTGCATGCTATGCTAAGTCGGATAAATACCCAACTTGGTATTTGGGTTCAGTAACTTCTAAAGATGCGACATGGAAATTTTCAATAAAATTCCCACACTCAAAATACCATTTATATGAAACATTTTTCGAAATTTGTTATTTTCTAAAAGTGGCTCTAACGATTTTGATTAAAATACTATATCAAAAATATTTATATGACAAATAAAATGTATATTTTCTATTTGCATCGAATAGCCCGTGAAGTCCACTCTATTTGGAAGGAATTTTGCATAAACTTGTATAACTGGTAAATGTTAAGTTACAGATCAAGACATACTGCACAAAACATGTAAATCTCTTTAGAACACACAATTTAATTCAAATAATTTTTTTGTGACATCAGCCATTTGTGAGCTATTCGTTATTAATCGTTCGAATTGTACAGTACTTGGCCATTCTTTCTTTGATGATTTTCAGTTATTTCTCGTGATGCCATGGAAAGAGTATGGAACTTTAAGGCCAGCATATAGCGTCCAGTTCTAAAACATTTGACTATCGCTATTTCCTTTGCACTTATAACGAAAAGTGTAATACAGCAATTTCTGCAAAGGTTTATCTCGATCAAAATGAATTAGATAAAAAATAAACATTCGTAAAAATAATTTGTATACCCACTGATTAGTGATATATGATAGAGAAAGCCGTGTGAGTGGAACACGTCAGATTTTTTCATAATGCAAGACACATTGTTTCAAAGCACAGTAACCGCAAACTCAAGAGCTCTTTTAAGCCTCTCTTTAAATAATTAGGTATTCTGTCTCTTTTTGTAATTACTTATTTACGATAATATTTATTCCCAAGACTAATAATTTAAATTTATCACTTGTAAATCATAAAGTAGTGGTAAATAAAACACATATTCATTTATATTATGAAGAAACGCCTAATTTTTCGGTCTCCTCACCAACTGCCACCTGGTGCAAATAAAATGGGGGCTTTAGTTACTAGATATATTGCATCTTATTATATTTGTTCTTCTATTTTAACAGCATGTATTTATGTATGTGCTCGACCAGATAGCCTTCTCTCCTTTTCTCCTGTCTGTCATGGTTTCATTTAACATTTCAGAAGTCCTCTCCGGCCAATCGGTTGCAACGTGTTTGTTGAAAATATTTTGCTCTATAAGCATACATCTTTCATATTTTTATCTTTAATCCTGTAAACTATTAAAAAGCATGTTTATTTCTGACGCTTACCTACAGGTAGTTTACTCAAAATATTTTTATAATACATACAATTCCCAACTGAGCTCGGATTTTATTAACATTAGATGACATTTTGTGTGTGGTAGTTTTACGACAACTGAGCCCTAAAGTGATAAAAGGTAGAAATTCCAAAGTTAAAAATTATCTGTCACAGTTATCTCTAAAGCAGTTACTTTCCTTTAAGCCATATTTACAATATTACTCTTTTCCTTTGCTGAAAGGTGTATTTCTTCACAGTAACTATAAAGAAACTACATAACATTTCTGAAGCGATGTAGAGTAAGGCTTGTTTTATAAAACATTCAAAAGATTGCTTTTTAAAACATATTAAAACAGCGATAGTGATTAGTGAAAGTCATGTTAATGTAACACATAATATTGATAGAAAAAGTCATGCGTGCGTGCAAGTGTGCACGCGTGTGCGGTGTACGTGAACACCATAATTCAAAAACGACTTGGTGATTTACTTCAGCATCTCCCAAGGATGCCAAACAGAAGATTTCAAAGAAAATTTCCCACTCCAAACTACCCCTTCAATGTAAGAGTTTTTATTCTTTATTTTCTTAAATGGCTTTAACGGTTTTAGTTAAACTGCCAAATATACATAATATTTGCATGATTAATAAAATGCAAATGCTGGATTTTGTGTAAACAGTTCTACTTACTGATTGAATTTTGGCAAAGATTATTGTGGGAAAAATATAGACAGTAAAATACACAATTTAAGGGAAATATTTTTTTCGTAGCGCAAGCCGTTTCCGAATTATTTCATGCCGGAAGTTTTTATGTCCTTCTCTTTCCGTCCCAAATGCCCGTGATTTTACTTTGACTAAACATATGGATGCTGTTTCCGTGCGCTTTATGTAACTAAGCAGTTATCGATATTTTTTAATCAGTCCTAGGCAAAATATATTGTGTATAACAAACATAATGTGGACAGATGAATAACCTTTTATATGAGTACTCATATGCATAGATGAAAATTTTTCGTGGGTAGTGAAAGCGCTAGGACTGTTCGAGTGTTCCCATTTTTACGGTTTGCATCAGCCTGAAAAATGTTAATTTACATACCTGAATTATTCTTAAGCGTATTAATCGAACTACACGGATTATTCCATTATTTAAATTAATTCAATTAAATTGAAAATTACCTCTAAAATGTAAATCCAGAGGGTTAAAGTTAATTAAACAATTAAATTTCTTTATGAAATTCAACATTTGAAATTCAAAATAGCACAAATTGGTTAGCAAATAAGAAAAGACTATACAGGACAATTTTGTAACAAAATCTGTAAAGCCAAGTCAATTGTAATATTCCAAGTAAATGAATAAAATAATGTTAACAAGAGCATAACTGCTGCGCCATGAGATATATGTACAGACAGTGGTTACAGCATATTCCAACATACTTACAAAAAAATTAAATACTTTTAGATTTAGTACTTAAAAATTGTGATGTGTGACATTCGCATGACATTCTGTATCCTCTATCATTTATTAATGAATATAAAACTTATCCTACGAAAGCTTATTTTTCTCTCTACATAATTTTAATTGAGATAAACCGTTGCAGAAATAGCTGCGACATTACACATTTCGGTATATATACAATGGGAATAGCGATAGTCAATTGTTTCAGATCTGGACGCTTTATGCTGACTTTATATACCCTTCCCATGCAGTCGCGAGAAACAACTGAATGTCGACAGGACTTTAAAATAATGACAAAGTATTAAATAATTCGAACCATTAATGATAACGGATATCTCGGAAATAGTTTTTACCGCAAAACGTTATTTGAAATCAGTTGTGTGATTTAAAAAGATGTGTTTTCTGTAGTGCGCTTTCCTCTATCGCTTAACGTTTAGTAGTAATATAAGATTCTCCAAAATTTCTTCCGAACGAAGAGGACTGCTATTTCCAGAAAATTCAAGATGTACATTATACTTGTCATGTAAATATCTTTAAGATATGATATTTTGATCAAAATCGTTGCAGCCATTTTTGAGAAATTCCAAAATTTCTATCCATGTGGAGGGTAGGTGGGTTTGGGGAATATTCTTGAAAATCTTCGTATCGCATCTTTTGAAATTTCTGAACTTAAATATTAATTTGGTATTTAAGTTCCTTATATTGAAAATGGTTTTTTTTTACTTTCTTTACTACGTATAGTAAGTAGGGGAAGTATTGCATTCCACCCAAAAATTCGATACCGAGATTTCACTGGAAATATATGTTTTGAGACACCCTTTATCCCAAAAAATCATTTTTGGAAACATGTCCGTGTGTGTGTCTCTGTGTATGTACGTGTGTGTGTGTGTGTGTGTGTGTGTGTGTGAGTGTGTGTGTGTGCGCGCGCGCGTCTGTGAACAGCATAACTCAGAAACGAACAGTCGGATAAACACCAAACTTGGTATTCAGGTTCAGTATCTTCCAGGGATGCGACAAGAAGGTTTTCAAGAAAATCCCCCACCCCATATTACCCTTTACATGGAACATTTTTCGAAAGTTTTAATTTTCTTAAAAAGGGCTCTAACGAATTTGATTAAAATATCATACGTTTAAGATATTTTCATGACAAATGAAGTGTATATCTCAAATTTTCTGGGAATGTCTCTAAAAGTATTCTTCATTGTGAACGACTTTTGCATAACTGGTAAATCATAAGATAGACAAAATGTTACTACACAAAAAAGGTAGATCGCGTTAAAATACAGAATTTATGTCATATACATTTTTGTTTGTTGAGTGATCCACTTTCGAGATATTGCTAGTCAATTCCCTTAAATTTTCCAATATTTATTCTTTTTCTCAAATGGGAATTTGTTATTCATTTTTTTGTCTTGTATTTCGAGTGAAATATCGTTATCAAATTTTGGGTTAGAATACAATACTTTCCCTACTTATTATAGAGTAGAGAAAGTAAAAATATCTACTCTATATTGCATACTCCCTCCTTAACAATTTCAAAAATATATATGTAAATCATAATAATTTTACATTTTCGTATAGCGTATTCCCGAAATAGTATTTATATGTCATAGATTTTTCGTCCTTGACTTGTATATTAATGTTTTATTCTTTAACTCAGCCTGCTTAGTTTTACTTCATTATCAGTCGTATGCTTGATAAAAGCCAATGATTAGTAACCTGATCATGTAGGTGGTCTCCTTTGCTTGTTTTTCTCCATGCTCATCTGTTTGGCTGTTAATCTTCGGCATTTCACCGTCTCACTTCGAAATAACAAAGGTGTTGACACAGATTATGTAATGTTTTCCGAGGTATGTTTCAACTTTGCCCAGAGCGCAGTCCGGTGAAGTCCCACCTCCCATTTGGTATCTCTTTATGAATTACTGCTGCGCTGCCAAAACGCGCAGGTCCGCTTTTCGTTGTGGTTTCAAATTGCGTGGAATGACAGCTTTTGATCTAAAAGTAGCGGAATACAAAGCATGCATGGCATCCCTGATGTACAATACCAGAGTGTCATATTATGCATGTGACAATGAAATCTGTTCTATCGTCTACCAACGTTGAAGGACTATAAAATTACATCCGTCTAATCATCTTCATACCCAGTAATTATTTTCAAAACCCAATGAATATGCTTGGGAGTTTACTTTCTGCAAATGTAACCGAAGTTACAGCCAGCGCCCGTAATTTGAGCCGTTTGATCACAGTTGTCATTATTGTTAACATGAACAACCGCTTGCCCAATAATATTGCTGAATGCTTGTAACCGTTTTTTAAATTTTGTTTAATGCCACAGAATTAAGTCCATTATTCATTAACAGTGCCCGCATATTCATGATATGTCATCTTTTAATTATTCCATCACAGCCATTGCTAACATGTGCATAAACCCTCATCTTGATTAACAGATTATGATAATTCATATTTATTAAATAATTTTTGGTCATTTTATGCCTTTTTTATTTTTAGGTAATTTATTTCGATTTTATATCATTATTTTGTCATTTTCTTGCCCTTTGCGTAATTTTCTTGCATTTGCATTAAGTGCAAAATGAAGATTTTTATATTACTTCCATTTTTCATAAGTATAACTTTATAAACATCACAACTTTCACGCTTCAAGTGAGAAATGAGAGTTTCTTGTTCTCAAGTGCGCCTCTGTCGACTTGCGCCGGCCTCGCTCTGCAACCCATATATCTCCTGCGGTTCCGTTATATCATCCGTTCCTCCCGAAGGTGTGCGCACAAAAGATCTATTGGGGTCGAGATGCTAGGTGTCCCCTCCGTTTGCTAGTGTATCCTGTCCTATCGTGGTAAAATCTTTATTTGCATTCTTGGAAATATTCTTATTTAATGTTTAGTCTGAAAAGGGTTTATTTTGGTGGAGGGCTGGCTATATTTAGGGAAGTAATTATGATTTCACTCATGAAATCATGTCCCAAACCAGAGATGAGACAGGTCTGTTTTTCCTTTTAATAAGTGCGTACAGTTGTCGTTAAACTTATGCCGTATCACAGCTGTGAAGTCCACTTCATTCGTTATAAATTTTGTACAACCTGAGAACTCAAAAGAGTTAATACTTTTGTTTAGTAAGGCCTGCTTCAAAAATAATTTTCTTAATATGCTTTCCAGATTCTTCAAGTAAAACCATGGAACAAATATACGAAGGCTGGTCAATAAGGACTGAGACTGATTTTTTTCTGTAGTTTCCTTGATAGTTTTTTGTCTCTACCACAAATAATTGAAAAGATCAGGGTTTCATGTATAATGTCCATAAGCGACAGCACTCCGTAACGGTAGGTTGGTAGTAATGCTGTATATTGTTGACCCTACTTGAATTTCGCATACAACAAAATGGAGGTGACACGAGAGGAGCAATACAGCACAATAAAATTTTATTTTCGTTTAAAACATACAGCCTTGAAACTTTCGAAAAGCTGAAGCAAGCATACGTGAAGATGCACTACCTCGTGCAACGGTGTTTAGGTGGTTCAAGGACTTCAAAGAAGGGCGAGTCCTCTGTCTTAAGCAAGGTGGGCTTGGTGTTTCGGAATGGAATGATTTACCAGCATGCAGTTCCCCCCCTCACACTACTGTTACAGCAGCTACTACACGTCAGTATTGGCTACACTGAGGAAGCACATTACAAGGAAATGTCCAGAACATCATCGGAATGGGTGGCGACTTCATCACGACAACGCGCGGCCTCACGTCGCAAATTAAGTCCAGGAATTTTTTACTACATTCAACATTACCTGTGTGCCGCATCCGCCTTAAAGCTCCGGTCTTACCCCCTGTGATTTCTTTTTATTCCCATTACTAAAGGCAAAGCTCCGGGGCATTCGATTTGAGAACACTGAATCAGTGCTAAAGAAAAGTGAGGCGATTCTCAAAGACCTGACAAAGAATGGCCTGCACCATGTGTTCGAGGACTGGCAGAGGCGCTATAAAAAGTGCATTCAGTTAGGAGGGGACTACTTTGAAAAAGATCATCTCAACATTGAAATGGAGTAATAAATATATGTGAAAAAAAATCAGTCTCAGTCTTTATTGATCAGCCCTTGTATGTTTTATAAATTTCTAAATTATTTCATCATTATTCTTTTACCTACACTTTCCCCTTGTATAGAGTGGTATCCATACATAAGCCAATTTATAACTGGCTCACTAGTTTTAGTGAATTAAATAAATCTCAGTTTTTAGTTCATTATTTGTAATTATTATGTTATTTTTTATGAATTTTAACATTTTGTAGGTCATTTCTCTAGCATTTTACGTCATTAAAATTAGGGCCCTTCGTTATGAAGTACTACTTGGATAACCAATTTTGATCTCTCAAGGACTTTTCTCTCTCGGTTCCCAAACATTCCTCCACGGTTATTAATTTAAAAAACAGTTTTATTAAAATTGTAGAATGAGTGAGAAAATATAAACAGTTGCAATAGACAGGAACTAATTTTCAGGATATATTAATGTCGTGAAATGTTTACAAGTAATCTCACCAAACTATCAACATAAAGCTGCTGTTTTAGATTACACGTTTTGTTTTAACACAGGTTTAGATATACGTACATGTAATTTAATGGTCTTATTCCATTAACATTAATTTACTCGAAACATTTAAAAAACAATTTCAATTCAATACACAGGAGAAACTCTTTAAAACAGCCCCTTAACCTTAACTATGCTTTGTCATCCACAGGTATTATTATAAAAATACTAATGTAATCGAAGCTTATAACCCGAGAAATAAACCGAGCAAGGTGGCGTCGCTGTAACGTGTGGGATTTGCATTCGGGAGGAACCGGGTTGGATCCCCGGCAACCGCCCACTCTGACCTAGAGTGTATCGTGGTTTCCCCGGGTCGGTAAGCGAATTCTGGCGTAGTTCCTCTACTACCACGCCTTTCCTTCCTCACATTTCCTGTACCCATCATCTCCTTCATTGTCATCTGTTTCAGGGTTGGAGGAATAGGCGACGGTGTTCGGCGGGTTGCGGCTGGGCTGTAGATGTGCGCTTTCTTTCCTCCCTGGCGTCGCTGCGGGACTTCTCAGTTAGGAGTTGCCTCCGAGTGGGCCTACCCAGAGGGGAATACCGGTGGTCTGCAGGCCTGTGGGTTGGCCCGATGATGCCGTTTCCAAATCTGGAAACGTTAGGGAACCCGTCCATGCCTGCACCCTTCGTTATCCGCACCTGGTCATCCTTCGGTACCCCTGCCTCTCTCCCTGCAAGGGATCACGGTGGAAGCAGAAAATGTTCGTTGCGACCTACTTGCGGCGTTCTACCCCGGTTATGGGGATCCCTGAGTTCGTCCGTACCTTTGCCTTTTACACCGGAAGAAGAAAAAGTCCATTATGATTAACCTTATGTTACCGCGTTGCATGTGTTCAATAAATTACTAACTTCTGCAAAAACCGAACAAGAAGAAAGCTGTAAGAGACAGTTAAAGTCATTTGCATTCAACAATCTTAAGTATTCACAAAATCGCGTGGCTTTAGTTTCTTTTTTCATTGCTTGAAGAGGAATTTCTGTTATTACTACTACTACTATTATTATTATTATTATTATTATTATTATTATTATTATTATTATTATAATTATTTCTTGTGTGATGTTTCTTTTTCACTCCACTGAAGCCATTTTGCGGTTTACATAATATTGCAATGCATCTGAATTGGAATTTGTGATCGCTTTCGACTCTTTTCTGGAGAATAAACTCCATTCAAGCTTTTGATTTCATATTTGTCCAATGCAGTGCAGTATACTTTATATAATTATTTTATTTTGAAATTTCCTATCACTTTTAGATTGCGGAGTTTCTACAGGTTCAGATAGTAGCTACTAACGGAATTAAACAAAAGGACGAACTGAATGTTAAGCTGACGGATGATCGCGCAAGTTTCGCATCAACAGGTTTTTTTATTATTATTATTATTATTATTATTATTATTATTATTATTATTATTACTACTACTACTATTATTTTATTTATTTACAGGCCGGAGAAAACCACGCGTGTGTCCCATATTTTAACATGCGTTGCGTAAATATCCCGTATTTTAGAAGTTAAATTACGCGAATCAATAATAATCAATTAATATTGTATAATTGCTCAATATTTTTAAGTTTATAACGCAGATTAAAACACAATAACGATACAATAGTTTCCTTTTTAAATATCAGGTCAGTGGAATTAACTGAAAGTCCTGTTAGCAACAATGCCCATATTGATATGCGTTTTATCATACAATCTGTTTGCCAAACTATTTGTATTTACTAGCATTCAAATGCGAATTATTTTATAGCATTGCATTATAGTCATATTTACGGTTATTTAATAAAAATGTAAAAAAAAATTGATTTTAGAAACCTAAACAATTTGTTTCTGGCAAAAAATAGCTGTTGTCAAAAATAAATATTGTAAAAAATACTTATCAATTAAAATCAATTATCGTCTTTCTCATGTGTATACCATAAAAGCAATGATTATTACTGCAATATTGTGTTTCGTATGTGTTGTGTTCTAAATTACCATAATTTCTGTTAGTTCAAATAGCTTTTTAGAAAAGGAAAATATGTTAGCAATATATTATCTTTTAAACTGTAAGACGTTTATTATTTAACGTGTATTATACTGGAATTCAAGCATAAAACACCGTAGTTCATTCGCTAGAGCACAGTGACATCTATAGGAAACATCAGAAAGTCATTTTCTTTGTTTTGTGGCAAATAGGGCGTTTGCATAAACGCCTACAAAAATTTGCAAATATTGTGTTTTCAAATGAATGTACGTCGAATTACTCGTAACATGAAACACTAATGGGCATTATTGTTCATTTCTTTAATTACTTTTCTTTGCTGCAATACGTTTTTTTTAAAGTGACGCGTCAATTCATTCTGTTATAAAATTTATATTAAATGATAAAAAGGTAATTAGACAAACCTGTTTCATTTATAGCATGGAACCATCTATGATTATGATAATAGGTTATTTTCAATTCGAAGTAATAAGGATGGAATAACGCAGTGCCCTGTAAAATATAATTTACAGGTCTACATGAAAAGATTTCTCAAATCGCAAGTTAAAAGTGACGTTTCCTTCGCTTAAAGGAAACCTGAGTGACATTCTCTCTTTAGCAGTTATCAAACTTCCTGACTTTGACTGCAGCAAGCTTCGTGTTGTGATGTCGAAGGATGGAAAAACCCCACTCAAGGTACAGAATAGCTCGGGAGGTTTTCCCTTGAGCAGTTTTATCAGCATGTTTCTAAGGAAGTGTTTTAACGATAACACAGACAAAGATAGTTTTATATGTGAAAAATAACTCTGTAAACGTGTAAACAAACAATGGCATGGAAACTCACTATTTGTAAACACACCTGATATTATTATTATTATTATTATTATTATTATTATTATTATTATTATTATTATTATTATTATTATCAGCATAATTATAACATATGGAGCTCGTTTTAAGGTGTGTATCGATTTTCTTCCTCGACGAAACAGAACATTGTTCAAAACATACCATTGTTGTGGAGCCTAGGTACCTTAAGCTACTTCTCCGTATTGTTCACATCGCTTAACAATGGCGCACTTGTCTAAACGCACCAATACTTTTGAAATGAAATATTATGGAACAACGCCACCTGTAATGAAAGCAGGAGTGTGTATTTGTTTAGATGATTTTATTCAAAATATTTGCCACCAACAAACTGCTTCAAACTAAGAAAGAAAGTGAACCTCTAAGGTGTCAAGTCAGGGCTGTAAGATAGGTGGTTGCTCAATGGCCCATACAGCCTATGTTTTCGTCTGTTCACATGTCTGTATTTCTATCTGTATGCCCTTAAGTGTAACCCAAAACTGAAAATATGTAACTACTAAATTTAGGCAACATTAAGGTTCTATGCTGAATATATTCATGAAATTTTTCTTAATAGCCCTTCATGTAGAAAAATTTGCGGTGGTTTTGTATATTTTTATAATGATTTTTAATAAAATATCACAATTTGTAATATTATCAGGACAAATAAAACTTATGTCCTAAATTTCCCGTGCAAACTGATTCATTGGTATTGAATTTTACATAAAGTAAGAACCATATAAGAGAGAGAGAGAGAGAGAGAGAGAGAGACAAAAGCCTACTCCCTTAAGAATTTAGATTAGTTAAAATGTGAACTTCATGCAATTAAAATTATTATGTCATTAAGTATATCCGAAGTATTCGCTGTTATTCGTTTAAACGTTTAGTTCTATTAACCGTGCATTTTGAGCTATTAAGTGACCGCTGTTTTGTGTCTCTTGAACTCACGCAAAAGGTACATAATGTAGTATCAAGGTTTGTGTCAATCGACCTCATTTTTGAAAAGATGACTGGCATCTCTGCCTCGTATTTTGTTGAACAAGAAGGAAGAAATTGATAGGAGAATAGTTGTTGCGATTAGCATGGAGTAAGTAGAAAAATAAGGTTTATATCAATAAGTGTTTATTGAATCAATAAATTATAACAGATGGCTACAGTAAGTCTGGTGGTTTTTATTTTTATGGCTGATATCTGTGCCACTCATTAATTTTCAGTCCATTCCTGTTCTGAGACGCCAAGGCTTTCCAAACAGAGTAGGAAGGATGATAGGATCAGGAACGGGAGAGGATTTTGGCACTGAAGTACACAGGCAGACTTATTGCACCTTTGGAACCTCCGAGAAAGATGGATGATAGGAAGGATACAGAGCGCGACCAGACTCGAGGAGACAGGCTCGATGCCGGCGGGATCCGTAACGTTTCCAGGTATTACAGCTTTGATTGAATAGAAAGAAACATTAAGGGAAAGAGGGATGGTAGTCAAGAAGCGTCAAGTAATGATGGTAGGAAGAGTGGAAGGTCAGTACATCAAATAACGATTGAGTACGAAGGACAGAAGCTTAATCAAGTGGAACAGTATGAATATTTAGAAGTGGGAAGTCCATCAAACATGCAAGCAGCAAGGATAAATTCGTAGGAGGATACACAAAACAATAAATGCAATTTATGCTCTCAGTAATAGTACATTTGGGAACAAAGAAGATAATACGAAGAACAAGACACGTGTTTATAATCAGTTCTGGAGCCAATACTACTACATTGCAGTAAGAGTTGGACTGCAGTGAAGAATTATATGAGTTGAGTAAATGCAAGACAAATGAAATGCCAGCGGAAAATATGTGGGTGAACGAGAAGAGAAGGTTGAGGAAGAATAGAATTAGAGAGGAACTAGAACAGAATCAATAAGCAGGAGAATAGAAGACGACAACTTGCCTGGTATGACACATTACTAGAGTAGAGGAACATCGGAAGTATCGCAGTTTATGGAAGCAAAGTCTCAGGGATGAAATCTTATAGGAAGATCTAGGATGACTGGGAGGATGCTGTAAAGCAGGCTGCTGGAAGAAGTGGAAAAACAATGCATCAACTTCGTAGCATAGCCATGGACAGAGAAGGTTATAAAATATGTATTGCGATCCCCTAACGCTGCATTAAGTGGCAATGTTTCTAGTTTAACTATACTCTTAAAGCTGAAGACGTGTTTCAAATACCAGTTTATGTCAACGTGAAAACTCTTAAGTAGGAAAGCGATCGTCGAAATAAACGAGAATCTCGTTTAATTTTGTTATAGATTGTTTTGGTACATTTTCTCTGTGATGGACAGTTCGTCAACTGTATCAACTACTGTTAAATGATAATGTTTTGTAATTAATTCTTCTTTCACAAGTAGTAACTTAGAGTTAGATAGGTAGAATATGGCTGAAAGATTCATATTCCGGCTGTGGGTTGAGTTTTTCAGTCTGATTCTACCTTTGCGAGGACCTTGCTTTCAAAAAGCAAAGAAAAAAAGGAAGGAGTAATAGGGTTGTCTACTTTTCGACTACTTCTCACTCTGAGGTTCGAAATCCGCTAAACTCAGGGATTTGGGAAGCTGTTATAATATATGTTTAATTTCAAGGGTTGACTAGAAAACTGTGTCTGTTCTTCATATCATAAAACATAATCCAAATTAAGAGCTTTCCTTGGTTTTAAATATTATTTCACAGTTTTTTATATTCCTATAATATGTTAGGTTCTGCACAAAAACACATATCAATAAATATAATATTATAAACTTGTCTAACTAATAACGTATAAACCAGGTCTATTGAAGTGATATGTAAAGTTTATTTTCATCCCTTTTTTGAGTCACACTGTTCAAAGGCATTCAGATAGATGGACGGCAGACGCATTACACGCATACACAGAAAAACGCATATGGACCTTCTTTCTAAAAAAGTGTTTTTTATCCAGCCGGACTTCAAAACGCATATTTCCGTAGAAACTCGTGTATTCTTCTTTTGGGTGTAATGCAATGTTTTCTCTACTTAGGATAAGTAAGTAGAAGTAAAATTAAAACGTACAAGTAGCCAAATTATTAGAGACAAAATTCAATTTCTTAATATACAGAAAAATAAACGAAGTTAATTCAACCTGGCGTCTTTCAACAGCTTTCAGCTTTGAATAGTTGTTGCTGTTGTTGTTGTTGTCCATAGTTATACAACCTTTCAAAAATTGCAACGACTATTCAAGTTTTACGCGTATGGTATTTACAAAATTAGTTTACATGCACTTAGTAGAGAACATTGTTGCTATAATGCTGGAAATAAGGGTGAGAAGAAAAGGAGTTAAAGAAAGGAATTACCTATGAAAGTTTTAAATTACCTTTCTCATTATTGCCTCAGATAGTTCTCGTCAGTTGAAGTTAATTATGTCGCTTACTTGTAAGGTACTGTACAAACCATTTCACTATTAAATGTATGTAAAATATCATGAAAATTTGAAATATCGCTGCAGCTTTCAAATAATTATAATTATAATAATATAAACGTCTTGGAAAATAATACCATAAAGTGCAAACTGTAATATTCTCTGTTTTTTAATCTTCTCCTTATTGTTTTGGCTGCTATAATAGTTTCTGGAACCAGCGAAAAACCTGTCTCCTAAGTTTTAGGCAGCTGATTTGGAAAGCGGTTTGAGGAGAATAGGCTTGAGTTTAGTAGGGCAAAGAGGTGAAATAAATAACAAAGACGTATGAAAATGAAATTGAATCGGATTGTAAAATTAAATGATCTCTAAGTCTAGCAAACTAAGTAAAATTGAATTGGGGCAAAGAGGTATGAATACTTAACTTAGGAATAAAGAAAAGATCAGGAATGGCATAGTTTAGACTCCCAGACTGGAAGATGCAGTAAATGACTTGCAATTCTGGTAGGAGATTCTGAAAATTTTGTGGTTTGGATGAAGAGTTCATCCTTGGCAGAGTTCATATTTTGGTAGAATGCACACAGTGGGAGAACCAGAAAACAAACGCAAAGAAAAATTCTTAAGTCCTACTAGAAAAAGATTGGCATGTTGGGATCTACAGCCTGACCAGAGGATCTGGCGAAACATGGGCAAATTTCTGGCTAAGTGCGCAACTCAGATCAGATTTGTCCAAGTAGTCAGAGGTAATTTATCTAAATCTTCTTCTGTCTTCTTTTTATTTTTGTCACCTTTAACTTGTATCTTCGGTCAATGACCCTGCACTATTTGTATAATAACTTAAAGTATTGACACCAGTAAGTATAACTTATCCATCCATCCGTCAATCCGTTGGTCCATCCATCCATCCGTTCATTCACCCATCCATCCATCCATCAATCCGATGGTGGAGGATCCATCTATCCTCCATCCATTCACCCATGCATCCGCTTATCCATCCATCCATCCATCCATCCATCCAACCATGCAGCCGTCCATCTACCCACCCATTCACCCACCCATCCGTCCGTCCCATCCTTCATCCATCCATCCATCCATTCATCCATCCGTCATCCAGCCAACCATTCATCCGTCCATCCATCCTCCACCCATTATGCGTGCATCCATTCATCCATCCGTCCGTTCCATCCGTCCATCCATCCATCCACACACTTTCTGTAGTCACTGCAGGTGTGAGAAAGTAGTATGAGAACCACTAATGAAATAGTTTTTTTTCTGGTATTGATAAAAAGAACTTTGTGAGTAACATTTTAATAGTACATATTAGGTAGGTGTTCAGAGTATTAAAGGCATCTACAAGTGTCCTTCCTTTAACTAGATGCTTCTTTTTAAATTCATCGTTTTCGATTCAAGAGCCACAACGTCACGGATGCTTTAAAATAAAATATAAAAGATGAACATAACACATTAGTTTCTTATAACTTTAGCTGATCACAACTGTTAAGAGCAACTGCCCTTTTCAAATGGATTTCTTTTAAAATTAATAATTTCCAATTTAAATTCCAAACAAGTAGGGACATTTATAATAATATATTTAGAGCAGATATAACCAAATAGTCCACATTTTGTTTATTAAATCGATCTTAAATATTATGTTGTGAGATATATCAAAGGACAAACCGAGAAGTTTCCGAAGTAGATTTAGTATCTGTAAAATATATATATATATATATATATATATATATATATATATATATATTATGTCATATATTAATAACAGAGATATGCAAAATAAATTAAATAAACTTCAAATAGTATGTTGCGCAATAAAAAGTTTTTAAAATTACAATAGAGTAACTATGTTGAGGTTTTATAAAGTGATGGCTATTCCAACAATGACCTATGGGTAAGATTTGGGTGCCGACCGCCTCACAACAGAAGAGAGAGAGAGATGCCGAGATGAGATTTTTTAGATATATGCCAGGTTACAGACTCTTTGGGGGAAAAAGGAACGAAGACACTGGAGGAGAGTTGGAGATTCAGAGCCTAAATGAAATAATAATTTAATACAGACAAAATGGTAAATCGCGTAAACTGAATCGACGAAGATCGAAGCCACATTTAATGCAAAAGTACAAAACAGTAGGTAGAAGAAATGTTGGCAGACAGCGAATGAGGTGGGCAGACTGAACCAGCCACAAGGCTTATGCAGCAATGATGATGACGATTATGATGAAAAAATATCTGTTATTGTTTAGCTTGCATTCAGCCGAAATTTCAAGCTAACACGTCTAAAGAAGAGGCCAGTTGGTTCACCGCTCTAGCTCAGAATGTTTTACTCTAGTTTTACTATCCGGCTTACCCGATGGTTACCTTTCTCGGTTCACGGTTAGCTTTTTAAACTCGAATGACGAATTAATTAATTTATTTCACCTCCTTCCGTTCTTTCTGATATTACTATGTAATAAAGCAGAGGATATTTATTGTGAATTCTCCCCTTTACTCTTATCATTCTAATTTCGCACAGCCCCGATTAATGACGGTTGGAATAAATGGCCTTTGGCGGTGAAACAATCATCGGTCGAAATGGTTGAGTAATGTATACCTTCTCTAATTAAAGGTATGTCATATTGTACTAAAAAGAAATAATTACTCCATAATAATTTTAATAACTTAATCAATACTTAAATAAAATTCTCCCTACGTATAGTAAGTAGGGGAAGTATTATATTCCACTAAACAATTCGATACCGATATTTCACCGGAAATACATGTTTAGAGGTCCTCTGAATCAAAATAAAGCATTGTTTGAAACATGTAGGTGTGTGTATCTGTGTGCTTTTCTGTGAACAGCATAACTCAAAAACCAAAAGTCGGACAAGTACCAAACTTGGTATCTAACTTCAGTATCTTCCATGGATGCGAGAGAAGATTTTCAAGAAAATCTCCCCACTGGAACATTTTCGAAAATTTTGATACTCTAAAAAATGCTTCTAACGATTTTGATTAAAATACCGTATATTAAAAATATTTACATGGTAAATAAAATGGATATCTTGAACTTTCGGGGAATAGCCCTAGGAAGTCCTTTTCATTCGGAAGGAGTTTTGCTTAGTCTTGTATAACTGGTAAACGTTAAACGATAGACGAAAACGTACTGCACAAAACTGTGGATCTCTATAAAACACATAACTTATTTTAAATAAGCTTTTTGTGGCCTAGGCCATTTCTGAGATATTCGTTATTAATGATTCGAATTGATCACTTCTTGGTCATGCTTTAAAGTCCTTTCAACATTCAATTGTATCTCACTATTGCATGGAAACAGTGCGAAATTTTAAGACTGGCATACAGTGTCCAATTCATAAACATTTGACTGTCGCTGTTCTCTTTGCATCCCAACGAAATGTGTAATGTAGTTATTTCTGCAAACGTTTATTTCGATAAAAATGAAGTGGATAAAAAGATAAGTTTTAGGAAGAATGGTTTTTATATCCATTAGCAAATGGTGATGTGACATTGTATCACATCAAATCTTTTAGATAATTATAGAGTTAAATTTTAAACCTTTGTACGTTTGGTGTCGTAGTTATTTAATAACATGGCCGGTACATGGTTATCACATAATACAGAAACCCTTAAGACCTAAACGAAATAGAGTTGAAATTGCTGAGTAGATACATAGATTCCGCACTCCCAGGCTACCAAACTGACCCTTCCCACAGCAGGTAGGTGCTCCACCGACTGAGATACGGGGGCAGCCAAGTTGACCTTTGGAAAGACATATATTCTTCGACCATCGAAAGAAATTATCTTTTCAGATATTACTTATAAAATATTGGTTCACTCTTTCCAAAAGTCAGCAATTTTCCCTCTTTATACAGTTATTTACAATGCTCTGCTATCTGATTATAAAATAAGTACAAATGGGATAAAGCAAATTCCATTAAAAGCCCCAATGTAAAATAAATAATTAAAATTTCAAATAATTAGCAAAATCCGTTAGCATTCGCTATAATATGTTAAGAATATGCATTTTATGTAAAGTTAAAATTCATAAAAGTAGACTCAATAAATTAATAGCAAAACGTTTGAATTCCATTTAATGTGAGATAATAAACAAATTGATAAACTTTCAGCTATTGCTGTGTGATATCTTCTGTAAGAATTAATGCTAAAAGTAACTATCTATCATAAAATTTGGATAAAGTGGGTAATTTTGTCCTTAGTAAGCAGAGAACTGTCCGATATTTGCCTCAGAATACCACAGAATCAAATACTAAACAGCGAGTTGCCAGAATTGTATATTCCTGGCACTGAAGTTTCTCAAGCGACTTATGCAGCTTTTGGAGAGACTTAACCTTCCCGCCGAAAGGGAGTAACAGTACAAATGGTGCCCCTTCCGGCCCTCGGTCATCAGAAGTGATGGGCAAACTAGATGTGAACTGATGTCGCATCCGCTTGCCCAACCCACCTACTGCATCCACCCTCCGAGATGAAGACCATCTTTTCCCTTTCTCCTTTCCGCTTGTCCCCTAATCCTCTTTCGTTTCCTTCATTCCGACCTCATTGTGTCTTATTCGGGTTGATAGCAGAGCGAGAGACCAGAAAAAGCCAGTAGGACTGCTCTGCTGCCTTCGATAGTAAGCCCATTGACCAACTTAATCCCTTTGCCGCCTTGTATGCTCGTAATTAAAACATTGAATCTTCTTTTGTTTTTGTGAAACACAAAAAACATTGTCGTTTTTGTTTCTCAAACTCCCAGCTTCGAAGTCTGAGCTGTTACTAGGGCAAAGACGAAGATAGGTGTTATTGCATCCTTAGAGATATCCTGCAGCCTTAGTAGACATGTACAATGTTAGTACATAAAATCGAGGCATTGTGATATATCTTTTGACTCTTATCGTGTCAACTGAAATCTCCACAAAGCTTGCGAGAAAGCAGACTTGTATGTTTGCACGGACTAATACTCTTCATTTATGCTTTGATAACGCACTTCCTTTCATTTACCAAATTCTGTCATATTTGTTGTCACTAAGACCTAAGGTTACACATGTCTTTAATTAAATATTGAAATTGGCATTTTGTTTGAAAATTTGTTTAATTTTAATATCATAAACAGTCTAAGAATCCTTATATTCAAATAATAATTTGCTTAAATTTTCTGTATAGAAGTTAATTGAATTTACATTTTTATCTCTGATTACCTTTATTTTTACTTTCTCTACTACTTATCTACAGTAAGTATTCAATTTCACCCATAAACGCGATATCTAGATTTCACTGGAATTAAACATTTTGAAGTTACATTAATAAAAATATTTAGAAAACGGTCCATGTGTGTATGTATGTTTGCGTGTGTTTGGCTATCTGTGAGCATCATAACTGAAAAATGAAAAGTCGCTTTACACACCAAACTTGTGTTTAACTTCAATATCTTCCAAGGATACGACACGAAGATTTTCAAGATCCCCCAATCTCCAGGCTATCCTTTATATGAACTAATTTTCGCTATCTCTTTATTTTCCAAAAACTGTTCCAACGATTTTGATTGAACTACTGCAATAGAATATGTTTAGGATATTTGCATGGACAATTAAACGAATATCTGAATTTTCAGCAGATAGTCTCTGAAGTCTTCTTCATTTTGATTGACTTTTGTGTAATTGTTAAACAATAAGAGATACCTAGACAAAATCCTACTACACTTCATAGATCTCGTTAAAACACAAAATTTAAGTCCAATGAAATATTTTGCGACGTTAAGGATTTGCGAGATATTCTTTATTATACTTGGGAGTTTTCAAACACCTTTTAAGGTGATTAATCGCTATTAGATTTTCCTTTCTCTACCACGTGCATTGTAGGAGAGAAGGTATTGCATTCCATCAAAAAATTCAATGCTGAGATTTCACTGAATTTAAAAAAATAAAAAAAATAGAAAAAGATCCGCGTGTGTTTGTGAACATCATTACTCAAAAACGAAAATTCGGATAAACACTCAATTTAGGTTCACACTAAGATTTTCAGGAAGATCTCCCGACACCAAACATCCTTTACATGGAACATTTTTCGTAAGTTTTTACTTTCTAAAATATGCCCCTAACAATTTTGATTACCTTACCATATATTCATGATGTTTGCACATAAATATAAATTTTAAGCCTGGCATATAGTGTGCAGTTCTTAAACACTTGACTATCGCTCTTCCCTTTGTATCTGTAACAAAATGTGTAATGCAGCTACTTCTGTAAGATTTTATTTGCATTAAAATTAAGTAGATAGAAAAATAACCTTTAGGAAGAATAGTTCGTATACCCCCTACCATAGAGGGTAGACAATGTAATGTTAATGTAACACAATTTTTTTGTGATGCTAAGGGAACATAACGATCCGTTTTTTTAAAAATCTGACTATCGCTTTACTTACTATAATCTCATATCTACAGCAAAACATGTAATTATATTTTATTTAGATTGACAAGAAGTCAATCCATTATTTCCACACCCCGCAAAAGCTATCTATAACATTATATTCAGACTGCATTACATCTGCATTTAATTAAAAGGTTAACTTCATAGATAATTTCAAATTTTATTAAAGCAGGTAGTAATTTAAATCAGCAACTGTAACAGCCATTTAGATCAAAATATTATTTCCAAAATCGTCACTCAAACTAAAATATTTGTTGTTAACTTCTCCGAGAACCGTGTTGGTAATTTTAAACTTGCAATTATGAACTATAGGGTCTGTCAACAGGAGTGTCCTATCTTTGAACTTGAATAAAACACGTTCTATAAATGATAGAGGTTTATTTCTTTGTTTATTTTGAAACATAATTAATGTCATTGCGTGTGGAAGAGAACATCAGTTAAGTGACTGCCGCGACTTCGTTGGGTTGCGCGTATACGGTCGACCCAATTTTCAATGACAGAAGAACGTAAATTAGTTCCAACTTCACGAATAACACGCGTGATGTTATTCATAAGATCATTTACTGTTTCTGACTTGTTGACACAAACTCGAGATTTAATATAACCCCAAAAGAAGTAATCCAACGGCGTTAAATCACATGACCTTGGGGACCAGTTAACATCACCACCACGGGAAATGATGAAATCTCTGAACTTCTCCTTCAAAAGACTGATTGTTTCGAGAGCAGTATGACACGTGGCACCATCGTCCTGGAACCAGATGTTTCTGAGATCCATACCATCCAACTGAGGCCAAAAATAGTCCCTTATAAGAGCCGGATCTGTATCCATTGACAGAGCTTCTGCATCTTCATCTTGGAAAAAAAATATAAATCAATGATTCTACCATATCAAAATCCACACCACATAGTAAGCTTTTGGGTATGAAGTGATCGCTCTTGAATCTGTATTGGATTGTGATTGCTCCAATAGCGGCAATTTTGTTTGTTAAAACAACCATTTATCCAAAAGTGGGATTCGTCGCTGAAGATGATTTTTCGATAAAAATCCGGGTCAGCTTCCAACTGCTCCATAGCCCAGTCAGCGAATACACGTCGTTTGGCTTTAGTTCTTGAGTTAACACCATTTTGTAAGCGTGAAACTTCAAATCCAGATGCAGAATTCGTCAAGTTGTGGTCGGCGAAAGACCCAATTCTTGCGCTCGACGAGCAATTGATTTGTTTCCGTTCTCGCGTACACTCTCACGAACGGCGCCTATGTTTTCGTTGGAGCGCTTACGTCGATTACGTACAGGTGTTCTTTGATCGCTGACACAACCACTTCTTTCAAATTTATCGATCAAACGTCGAATCGTTCTCTCGCAGGGACGATTATGCACACCGTAAACTTAACGCAATACACGGAAGGTTTGGCGAACAGATGATCCATTTTGATAACAAATTTTAACAATTTCTACTCGTTGCTGAATGCTGTAACGCTCCATGGCTATTTGTCAATAACAATGTAACCACATGGAAAAAATGACTGCTGTAACTCAATAACAACGGCACCTATTACATGTAGTAGTAGTGGTGGTATTTATTAGATATTTAGTATTACATTAATTGCATAACACAGTCGCATGGGTCATAAGACCGTACATGCTCTCTAGATAAATACCTGGTCTGTATACGTGACTTGCAGTATCAACCAGAAAACAACTATTTTTTTTACAATCACCGCACTATATACACACATACATATAAAATTGAAAAACAAACACACTGAATCACACACTCAAACACACACACACACACAAACACACACACACACACAGTCGCGCACATGTACTCAAGCACCACATATGTTTAAAGAAAAATTACATAAACACCTTATCTCTTAGTACACGTACTTCCATTAAGTATGTGCCCAAGCTTGGCCAGTTTTGGCTGTTTAGAATCATGTCCCAGCATGCTGTCCTCCGTCTGTTGGAAGCCAAAAATACTTCCGGTAATAGTTTTTTCCTAATACCCTCCGTCTGCACGCATGCTGTCAAAATATGCGTCCAGTCTTCTTGTTCCCCGCATAATGGGCAAATCCTCCTGCCATCGTTATCAACAATCTTGCGAGCTTTCCACCCTCCCAACCTAAGCCATGCTATTCCAGTCCTCTGTTTTATACTCAATTCCAAAATATATGTTTCCTTACCCCACCTAGTTTTTATTTCATTTTGTAGCTCCAATGTTGATCTTTGTCTACACTCAGATTCGATTTTCTGCCTGTTTATATCGCATAGTCGTCTTTTGACCTTTCTTACAGCACTGTGTGTATTTTCATTACCCCTTTGCCAGATATCATTTAAGCCAATTTTTGATAATTCGCGTTGCAACCCCGCTGCCCACCATTTTGGTTGCCCTATGTTGTTCATTTGATGACGATAACATATTGCTCTCAGAGTTGTTTGATCGCCTTTAATTATTCGCAGCCAGTACCTAACTACGTTTAGTTTAGCAAATACAGCATCTTCCCAGCATCCTACCTCCCGAAGAACTCCGTAGTTTGAAGTACCCCTCCCCAACCCTAGAATGCGCTTCCAGAAATTGCATTGTATTTTATTTACATTATCCACCCTCTCCCATCCCCACACTTCACTGCCGTATAGTAATGAGGACCTAACCATTGCTTCATACATGGTCTGTAATGTTTTTACTGGCATATCTGGTACCCGTGTCAATATCCTTAATACTTCAGAAAGTTGTCCAATCCCTTTTAAAGATAGGACTTTCTTGTTGAAAGACATTTAATTAAAGCTTGTGTAAGAGTGTTTGGTACTATAGTGCACATATTGAAAACACATCAAATATGTGTGTGTCTGTGTGTGTGTCTGTGAACAGCATAACTCAGAAACGAACAGTCGGATAAATACCAAACTTCGTGTTTCGGTTCAGTATCTTCCAGAGATGCGACACAAAGGTTTTCAAGAAAATCCCCCCACCCCAGAGTACCCTTTACATGGAACATTTTTCGAAAATGTTAATTTTCTCAAAAATGGCTCTAACGATTTTGATTAAAATATCATATGTTTAAGATATTTGTATGACAAATAAAATGTATATCTTGAATTTTATGGGAATGTCTACAAAAGTATTCTTCATTGTGAACAACTTTTGCATAACTGGTAAACCATAATAGACAAAATTTTACTACACAAACAATGTAGATCGCGTTAAAATACACAATTTATGTCATATACATTTTTTTGTTGAGTAAACCATTTTCAAGATATTGCTTGTTATTCCCTTAAATTTTTCAATACTTATTTTCTAAAATGGGAATACGTTATTCATTTTTTTGTCTTGGATATGCAAAGAGTATTAATCTGTGGGAAAGGGAATGGTGCTGCACCTAGCAACCAGCTATTAAGAGATATGTATGTGCTTAAAGACTACTGTATTAGCAAATTGCGCTTGTAAATATACATTCCCCTTATATCTACAAGAAAATTAGCAATAAGATAGACTCTGCAAATGTTTATCTCGATTAACATGAAGTAGATGGAGAATAAGCGTTTGTATAAATAGTTTGTACAAGAGTAGAGAAAGTCATGTGATTGTAACGCATCACATTTTTTTTACATTCTCTTGTACTTTCTTATGGTAGAGGAAATATTGTGCTCCACCCAAAAGTGGATGTCGAGATTTCACCGAGAATTCAAGTTTTGAGGTCTCCGAAATCCAAGAAAAGTACTTATAACAATAAATATTTGCATTTATCAGGATGTCCATGTATCAGTATATCTGTGAACACCAAACTCAAGAACGAAAGTTCAGATGAATACCAAACTTAATATTTAAGTTCAGCATCTTCCAAGGATACGACACAAAGCTTTTCTAGAAAATCCCTGCATCCCAGAATAGCCTTTATGTGCTACATTTCTCGTTATTTTGACTTTCTAAAGAATGACACAAAGGATTCTGAATAAAATACCACATGATAATTACACGGTTAACAAAGTGTATACGTGAATTTTCTGAAAATAGCCCGTAAAATCCCCTTCATTCAAAATGGATTATGTATTTTTGTGTAAGACTGATAGATCATAAGTAGGGAGAGAACGGAGCGGGATGACTCAGGCGGACACATCTGCGGCCTACATTCAGGAGGTCAGGGGTACCACCCATTCTGACTTGGGTACTTTCGTGGTTTTCCCTTGTCGTCAGGGAATGTTGGGATGTTTTTTCCAATATCATAATTTTTCCAGACCCTCATTCCCCATCATTTCATTCCGTATCACCTTTCTGGGTACATAAGGGGCTTGACTGGGTAGTTTGGTAGTGTGTGGTGAGCGGTGCATATGCGCTCTGTGAAAGTGTCTTCCTCCTCTGTTACGGAACCAGGGCAGTTCGGACCTGTTCGTCATGAGGAGCACTGGCAGGGGGAGGGATGCCTGCAGGATGTTTCCATCTGTGAACTTTAGGGACCCCACAATGTCCGCACCTGCCGTTACTTGGTCCGGTCAACTACCCTTCGGATCTTTCATCTCATCCCTTCCTGCGGGAAGTTGCATACAACACAATATCATCGCACCAATTCAGTTAAAAGCGGGCTATAAATGGAAAAAAAAGAAAAAACTGTAGATATTTTTAAAGCACACAATCTAGACAAATACACTTTTTGCGAAGTTAATTATTCCGAGATATTCCTTGTTATTTGTTTGAATTTTCAAATTTTTATGCTGTTCTCAAGTGTAAAATCGCTAATCGTTTCTTTTTCTTCTTTTCCACGTTCATACACAGGAAACAAAATTTTAAAACCAATAAATAGCGACCGCTCTTAAAAGATATGACTATTGTTTAAGCCCATTGCATTTCCCTAATCCCCCTGTACCTATAAAATGTGTAATTAAAGAATTTATGCAGATGTTTAACTCCATTATTAAATAGTAGATAAAAGAATAGGTTTTATTAAATTTGTTGAAGAATTGAAGGGAAAGTCTCCTTAATGTAACATATCGTGGTTTTGAAATTAATTGCGTATTCCGAAAAATGTAAAATTAAGCAAAAATATCAAAATAAAAATCTGGTGTGTTGCACTCACATGGCTTTCTCTACTCTTGTAAAAACCATTATTACAAGCGCTTATTCTCCATTTACTTCATGTTAATCGAGATATCAAGACGTTAATCTTTTTGCTAATTTTCTTGTAGATGGAAGGCGAATGTGGTAGGCTTTAAGCGATAATCAAATTATTTAACAGCTGGTTGCTATGTGGAACATTTCTTTCTCTTTGTATGACCAGGACATAAAATACCGAATAACAAATTCCCATTATGAAAAACTATAGGTATTGGAAAATTGAAACAAATAACTAGGAATACCTCGGAAACGGTTCACTCCACAAAAAAAAATGTATATGATATAAACTATGTGTTTTAACGGCCTTTACATTTTCTATGGAAAAAAGTTTGTCTAACGCTTACGGTTTATCCGTTATGCAAAAACCATTGAGAGTGAAGACGACTTTTGGGAACATTCCCAGAAAATTCAAGATGTACATTTTATTTGTCATGAAAATATATGAAATATTTATTTTAATCAAAATCGCTAGAGACATTTTTGGGAAAATCAAAATTTTTGATAAATGTTCCATGTAAAGGGTGGTCTGGGGTGGGTAGATTTCTCTGAAAATCTTTATGTCGCATCTTTGAAAGATACTGAACCTAAACACCGAGTTTGGTATTTATCCAAATTTTCGTTATGAGTTATGTTGTTCATAGATACTCAGACACACACTCACACACACACACACACACACACACACACACGCGGACGTTTTTGTAAAAATGCCTTTTTTGGATTCAGGGATCTCAAAACATGTATTTCCGGTGAAATCTCGATAGCGAAGTTTTGGGTATAATCCAATACTTCTCCTATTTACTATACGTAGTAGAGAAGTTAAAAATTAAAACCCTATGATGGCTTAAAGCGCAGGCGTGGAATTTAGAATGTTGTGTTCTTGTGCTATTCTAATTGTCTAATTAAAACAGTCGGAATAACGTTTGAAATTTACGAAAAGAGTTTCCGGAATAATAATTCTCGCAACTGGATTGTACTAACTAATTTTCTTAATAATTTTATTGCAGAGGAACTTTCTATTCCCGAAACTATTCCTTCGTGCTAGCTATGTGAAGCCGGTCCGGATGAAACAGTTTTCTGTGCCCAAACTAAATCGCTTTTACTGAGTTGCCTCTATTTTAATACCACAAGCACAAGATGCATAACACACTAATGTAACAAACTTCAGTGAACTACACAATTTGCATATTCTAGCATAAACCAGTGATGGTGACTGAAATGACAATCATCACAAACTACTTATACTGGTTTCTGCCAGCTGAATTCTCTTGGTTAGGTTTTCGTTGTAACAAGTTTCATGTTAAATGTGCAGTAAATTTTATGACGGCGGTTGTAACATTGTCTCTTGTTTCTTTACGATGTATGCTTTAGTCTGCATCCACTCCGCATGCAATAAAGTAGTTATATTGCGACAAGAATGTTCTTCCGCCTGTCTAGTCCTGTGATGTTACATTTAATTCTCTTTCAAAAACTAGTTTCAAGTCGAAAGCAATAACCGTAAGCTTTAAATGATTCTTCTAAATTTCCATGTGCTACTATAATACTTGATATCGGTTTATTCCCGAATACAAATTCAAGTCCCAGAGATATCCTTTCCTTGACAGCTAAGAAGGGGTTATCTTCTTTTAACTTGCGTTATCATACCTTAATAAAGTGAAATCTATTTGAAATGCAGAAAGTACATTAAGGAAAAATTCTGCTAAACCTTGTTTTATGATTATAGAATGGGATGTTATTATGTGGTAAACACTCTGTTCAGTGCTCTCGACTATGGAATTTCATTTTGAGCCAATTTACTTTCAGTTTTATTGGTAAACAGGACATTACACATCTGCTCTAGATATAGAATGATGCAGAACCAAATATTTGCTGGGTTGTATTACTATGGACTCACTCCCAAAATGTGATACTTGCATTCCCTTCTTCAACATCAGAGCTTCCGTTACTGCACTTGCTCTGCCCATATGTTCATACATTGTTGATGTGCTAAGTATGCAAAACGTTGTCTTTGAAATAGTAGGCAACTATTAACTGCAAAAAATTAACTACCTGATTTTAGAGGAAAGCCTCAGAGAAGCTGGTAGTGTCGGAATCGCCAACAGAGAATGGCTTACGCAGTAAAACCCCTCCACCGGAAAGGAAGAAGGATAATGAAGGGAAAGAAAATCAAGGGAGAAAATAACGCCTTCCCACATAGCACCAGCGTTACTCTGCGAAAGATGCTCTGCTGCTATCCAATGTACGGGAGAAGATGAAAGTCAAGGTTCTAGGCTACAGCCATGGCAAACTGCCCTGATTGCAACCAAGAGGCTCAAAGGTGATAATGATGGAGGAGGAAAGATAAACATGGCTTCTGAAGAGCTTCAGTATATATCAGTCCAAAGATGTCATCAGTGGCATCCTGGATGCAAATATCTGGGTATATTATATCGTCCCAGGTTTGAAGGGCTTCCGGCGTGTGCTGGTGGCGTCCTGGTGCCCGGAGTGTAGAGTGTACAGTATATCAAGGAGAGTCGTGCAGTAGCAGGCGTACCGTGAGGTTGTCTGTCCTCTCTGTGTGAGTGTAACCGACCGGCACTGATGAGAGTTGTTTGTGCGCTGTTGTGTACATAGTTCTCAGTGTCTCCAAGTACACGCTTGTTTAATTGGGTATACTTTAATACCCTTTCGTAAGTTCTAAACGGCAATTATCGCGATTTATAAACGTGTGAATATTATCAAAGTTCAGCTTACGACAACGGCGATTAAACCAAGTGCACTAAAAATCCACCATGGCTAGTGAACTTCACGGGGCTGTAAGCAGATCAAGTACTCTCCAGCTTCACTCCAGAGAAAGAGCTATCTATGTGAAATTGCTATCGACGGTATTGTATGATAATCTTATATCTCGTTATAAAGAAGAGCACAATGTTATGTACGCCTCGGGCGAAATAACAAAAGTGAATATTACACCGGGTGATCAGCAAACAGTAAATGTTCAACTGTTTATCCTGCCTTCTGAGGTGCCTTTTACAGTGTTATCACAGGAGCTGAGAAATTCGGTACAGTGTATGACATTCGCAGGGAAAAATGGGGCTCTCGTACCTTCTTCCGTCTAACAACGGAGTGCACGCACTAAAAATTGAGCTGAAACGTCATATTCCGGCTAGTTTAGTTATCGATACGTATTTGGCTGCCATCAGTTATATCGGTCAACCACAGACTTGTCATTTGTGTCATGACATTAACCACATAGAGGCAGCTCGTCCTCTTCGTGCCACGCGGTTACCTATAGCTCCAACGAATCAACCGGTAACCTTCAGTGAGGCGGCGAGTGCTACCATCTCTTCCGATGCGGTCGTCCAGGGGCAGGCATCCATTACGACAATAACGTCCGTGACAGAAGTATTGTCTGTGAACCTTATAGAGCACTCTTCAAATTTGGAAAGAGTCGGTCCGGCAGTGGCATGTTGACTGCAGTTTCCGAACATGCAGTTGTAGACGGATCTGTTACTCATTTTGTTGATCAAATGGCTACGTTCGAAATACCTGCTGTAACCGCTCAGTTTTATAATTCTCAGGACGGGGACATGGAGGTCTTAGGTGATGAAGAAGTAGAGGTATCGGCGGGTGAGATAGCGCCTTTACGATAGAAGGCTTGTACTTCCTTGTCTAGTCGAGATCCTCGGCTATGAAGTCAGCATAGGCGGATGGATGTAGAAGGTTACCCGACACGACAACAGAACCAAGATGTGCAACCGTTGTCAGGTGACACTCCGGCTCGTTCCAAAACGAAAGAGGCAGACTCAGACAAGCGGCCGACAGTAGTTAACAGCGATGAGTTTGAGGATCACCAACATGCCCCTAAACTTACGTAGGATGACCCGCACCCGGACAGTGATAATTGAGATTGTGTTGGTTCCGGAGTGCTACTTGGTTGTTCTCAGCCTGCCAACATTAAAGATACGATATTTGCCCTTTAAATGTCTGTAGATTTTCGGATATGGACTTCGCTCAACGTTAATGCCTGCGACAGGTGATTAAAAACAACTTTTAAGGGACTTCTTGATAAGTAATGACATAGAGATTTGTTTTCTACAGGAAATGAATATTTGTAATCTGAATTTTTATGGCTTCAATTACGAAACCAATCTTGATCCCCAGGGTTCCGGCACGGGATTATTTACAGACATGGCTTACGGTTACACAGTTTTGAGTACCATCCTTCCGGTAAGGTTCTTTCGGGAGTATATGATGACGTTACTTTCATGAACATCTACGCCCCTGCTGGTAGTAATAAACGAAAACGAGAAGAGCTTTTTTCGGCAAGACCTCCTGAACCATATCCACCAATGCTACTTTCGTGCTTGTCGGTGATTTTAATTGTACGCTGGCGGCCAAAGATAAACTCAGAGCCTTTGATTGGAGTATTACTTTGCAGTAGCTGGTGGAACAAATGCGCTTAAGGATATCTAGGAGCATAAGCATGATTCCACAGTCCAGTTTACTTTCGTGAGAGGCCAATCAGCTTCGAGGCTGGACCGCATGCATGTTCCGGTTGAACTCTTAACGCGCCTTCATCGTATGGAAATAGTGCCTGTAGCATTCAGTGATCATAACGCACTCCTGCATGCAATTGAAGGTAGGCCAGCGATATACAGTAGAGGTAAAGGTTACTGAAAACTCAACTTCTCGTTACTTCTGGATGAAGACGTTCTGAGGTATTTCCAGGATGTTTTGGTCATGGTTGCGGGAATCCTTTCTGCTAGCACTAAATAAAAAAGGGTGTGTGAAGACACTCGTCGAGCTCTGGCTAGGAGGAAAACCATGGACTATTACCTTCAAGTCCTTCAGGAGCTACACATACGCCAGCAGCAAAGGAAGATGTCCAGTATCTTGTAAGGGGCATCAAAGGGCACATAACAGCTCGAAAATGTAACGAGCTGCAGGGAAGTTTGGCCAGGGTAGACTCGGCGGAAGTGGTGGAGAGGGAAAAGGCGAGCTTTTATCATCTGGCAAAGGAACATAAACATGGACGCCGAAGCTCATCACTTCTTTGGAGGAAATTGATGTATTTAGCATGAGAAACATTTTGCCTTTATCTTTAATTTTTTTGTTTTTTTAGGTCGATGGACAGAAAGTTTCCAGTACACCCGGAATTCTTCGTGAAGCGCATTCCTTTTACGTCCAACAATTCTTCGTATCCGCAGAATTCCCTAGTTCCGTAGATGCGTATACGTCTGAATTTGCTCCGGATGTCCCGGAGGAGTTGCAGTAGAATACCAACCTGTTTCGATCCAGTCGTCTAAGTTGCATGCCCCTTCAGGACCTGAGGTCCTGCCATATGAATTTTACAAGCATTGTTGGCGCTTTATTCGGAAATAATTAGTTCAAGTCTTCCATGAAATGTGGAGTGCAGAGCGAATGTCACCTACATTTGCAGATGTGATAGTAGTCCAGCTTTCGAAGTGTGCTCAGCCAAAGAAAGCACAGGATTATCGACCGATCACGTTATTTAACTGTGATTACAAGTTGTTTGTTAAAGTATTTAGTGCTCGTATGCAGGAAATACTACCCTATACGATTAGCAACATGCAGGGTTGCCGTACAGGGTTGCCATTCATCGTACGCTGGCTGTCATGAGAGGCTGTAAATTGCACTGTGCACAGGAACACAAGTCCGTTGCAATAATTAATATAGACCTTGAGAAAGCTTTCGACAATTCGATCACGAGGCACTTTGGAAACGTTTGGCTGCCTTGAAAGTGTCCGACAAGCTCAGTAATCTTATCCGAGCCTGTATGATATTGCTTCGTCTAACATTTTCTGCAATGGGTATCTCACAGCTGCTATACCGATTAAACGTTCCGTCCGACAAAGTTGTCCCATGTCTATGATATTATCTGCTTTGTATATTGATCCCTTGTTTTGACATCTGCAATCTACTCTTACTGGAATCGATGTGTATGGCCAGAGAATTGGGGTAAGAGCCTACGCTGACGATATTACTGCAATGTTACCACAACCCACGATGTTATGCACCTAAGAAATTGTTTGCAGCAATATGAGGAGAGTCCCGGAATAAGATTTAATATGAGGAAGTCCGAGATATTGCCAATTGGATTACAGCCTCCGGATACATCAGTTTTAGGCATACCTATTGTACAGCGTATGATCTACTTCAGTACTAATAGGCAGACATGAGGGAATACAAATGGACGTCTCGTATTAACATCTTACGTGGTTTGATGTATGAGCAGAAAATCATGATGCTTAATTTGGTACAACGTGTATGGTTCTGTAATAGCTCTGCGCTCAGCAGAATTTCGTTCCTTGCATATGTTCTTCAACCCACAAAACGCCATTGCCGGAGAATAGAACAGATATTAGGTTATTTTATCTGGACAGGAAAACTCTATTGAGTTGCGCGTACTCAATTACGTCTTCCTAAGGGTCAAGGCGGCTGGGGATTACTAGAAATGGCTCGTCAGTCTCAGGCCTTGATGTTTAAAATGCTCTTGTTTAACCTGAAGAACCAGGTGATCCCGTGCACATCATGCTACAACGACAATACACATTGTTTTTTAATCGGGGCGAACATGACAAGGTTTCCCAAATGTTACGTGAAGATTATCAGGCTTTGGAGAAGTTACCACCGGAGAAAGTTGAGAATGGTGACTTTCGCACTGTGAAGAATATTAACGCCTTTGTTGCTCGAGCTGCTACTATTACCCCTCGTGTACAGTTGAAATACCCACAAATGGCTTTCCTGGAAGGGCATTTTGAATTTTTTTAGCCTTCCACGGATCAACTCCGAGTGCATGGCAGTTACGTACCAGATTGTAAATGAAATCCTTCCAACGGCAAACTAACTCTATCGCCACCGGATGGCTATTTCCTACATCTCTCACTTCCACATCGACTGATGGAATGTTCTGGTAAAGCAGTGGTCTGCCACTTGGGTTTTAGGACATTTTCGCACTTGAATACCTACCGGATGGAATCCTCAACACACTGATGTTTTATATTTGAACCTACCTAAAGTGAGTCCTCCATTGTAAAATTTATTCCCTTCTCTGGCTGATAATGGATACTTTTACTTGGATAGAAACTTTGGACGATCCAACTGATTGTATGCTGCCTCATCTACGACAATTTTTACGTGCTGAGAGGTGGAAGATGATTCAGCAAAACAGAACAGAGACATTCAGGCCTTGGATATTCAGAATTTAAGATCAAACAAGCATAGTAATACTATTTTCCCTTTTTTCCAGTGTTCTTTCCTTCTCTGCATGACTTTATAATATAATAGATAATAAATAAGTAAATAAAAAAGAAAGAAAAAGGAAGTGAGCAATTCGAACTAACAAAATCTGATGTGTTACACTCACATGACTTTCTCTACTCTTGTACAAACGCTTATTTTCCATCTACTTCATATTAATGGAGATAAACATTTGCAGAGTCTATCTTATTGCTAATTTTCTTGTAGATGTAAGGGGAATATATATTTACAAGGGCAATTTGGAAATACAGTAGCCTTTAAGCACATACATATCTCTTAATAGGTGGTTGCTAGGTGCAGCACCATTCCTTTCCCACAGATTAATACTCTTTGCATATCGAAGACAAAAAAATGAATAACGAATTCCCATTTGAGAAAATAAGTATTGAAAAATTTAAGGGAACAACAAGCAATATCTCGAAAATGGTTCACTCAACAAAAAAACTGTATATGACATAAATTGTGTATTTTAACGCGATCTACACTTTTTGTGTAGTAAAACTTTGTCTACCTCTTATGGTTTACCAGTTATGCAAATGTCGTTCACAATGAAGAATACTTTTGGAGACATTCCCAGGAAATTCAAGATATACATTTTATTTTTCATAAAAATATCTTAAGCATATGATATTTTAATCAAAATCGTTAGAGCCATTTTTGATAAAATTAAAATTTTCGAAAAATGTTCCATGTAAAGGGTACTCTGTGGTGGGGGATTTTCTTGAAAACCTCTGTGTCGCATCTCTGGAAGATACTGAACCTAAATACCAAGTTTGGTGTTTATCCGACTGTTCGTTTCTAAGTTATGCTGTTCACAGACAGACACACAGACACACACGGACATGTTTCCAAAAATGCTTTTTTTGGATTCAGGGGATCTCAGAACATGTATTTCTGGTGAAATCTCGGTATCGAATTTTTGGGTGGCATACAATACTTCCCCTACTTACTATACGTAGTAGAGAAAGTAAAAAGAAAAATCTGATGTGTTACACTCACATGACTTTCTCTACTCTTGTACAAACTATTTATACAAACGCTTATTCTCCATCTACTTCATGTTAATCGAGATAAACATTTGCAGAGTCTATCTTATTGCTAATTTTCTTGTAGATGTAAGGGGAATATATATTTAAAAGGGCAATTTGGAAATACAGTAGCCTTTAAGCACATACATATCTCTTAATAGCTGGTTGCTAGGTGCAGCACCATTCCCTTTGCCACAGATTAATATTCTTTGCATATCCAAGAAAAAAATCTGATGTGCTACACTCACATGACTTTCTCTACTCTTGTACGAACTATTTTTACAAACGTTTATTCTCCATATGCTTCATGTTAATCGAGATATCGAGATATCAATCTTATTGCTAATTTTCTTGTAGATGCAAGGGGAACAGGGTAGGTTATAAGCGATAGTCAAATCTTTTAAGCGCTGGTTGCTATGTGGCGCATTCTATTCTGTTTGCATATCCAGGACATAAAAAATTGAATAACGAATTTGAGAAAAAGTATAAGTATTGGAAAATTTAAGGAAATAACAAGCAATATCTCGAAAATGGTTCACTCAACTAAAAAATGTATATGACATAAATTGTGTATTTTAACGCGATCTACATTTTTTGTGTAGTAAAATTTTGTCTATCTCTTATGGTTTACCAGTTATGCTAAAGTCGTTCACAATAAAGAATACTTTTGGAGACATTCCCAGGAAATTCAAGATATACATTTTATTTGTCATAAAAATATCCTAAATATATGATATTTTAATCAAAATCGTTAGAGCCATTTTTGAGAAAATTAAAGTTTTCGAAAAATCTTCCATGTAAAGGGTACTCTGGGGTGGGGGGATTTTCTTGAAAACCTTTGTGTCGCATGCTTGGAAGATACTGAACCCAAATACCAAGTTTGGTGTTTATCCGCCTGTTCGTTTCTGAGTTATGCTCTTCACAGACACACAGACAGACACACAGACACACACACGGACATGTTTCCAAAAATGCTTTTTTTGGATTCAGGGGGTCTCAAAACATTTCCGGTGAAATCTCGGTATCGAAATTTTGGGTGGAATACAATACTTCCCCTACTTACTATGCGTAGTAGAGAAAGTAAAAATGAATAACGAATTCCCATTTGAGAAATTATTGAAAAATTTAAGGGAATAACAAGTAATATCTCGAAAATGCTTCATTCAACCAAAAAAAATGTATATGACATAAATTGTGTATTTTAACGCGATCTACATTTTTGTGTAGTAAAATTTTGTCTATCTCTTAAGGTTTACCAGTTATGCAAAAGTCGCTCACAATAAAGAATACTTTTGGAGACATTGCCAGGAAATTCGAGATATACATTTTATTTGTCCTAAAAATATCTTAAACATATGATATTTTAATCAAAATCGTTAGAGCAGTTTTTGAGAAAATTAAAATTTTCGAAAAATCTTCCATGTAAAGGGTATCCTGGGGTGGGGGGATTTTCTTGAAAACCTTCGTGTCGCATCCTTGGAAGATACTGAACCCAAATACCAAGTTTGGTGTTTATCCGACTGTTCGTTTCTGAGTTATGCTGTTCACAGACAGACAGACAGACACACACACACACAGACACACACACAGACACACACACGGACATGTTTCCAAAAATGCTTTTTTTTGGATTCAAGGGGTTCAAAACATGTATTTCCAGTAAAATCTTGCTATCGAATTTTTGGGTGGAATACAATACTTCCCCTACTTACTATACGTAGTAGAGAAAGTAAAAAGCGGCTGTTCAGATGTGCGAAGCCTTTCTCCAGGAACCTCAGTGCAGAATTGGTTGTATCTAACTGTTGCTGGTAAACTGTCGGCAAAAAACTGATGTGGAGATTTGGAGGTGGTAGCGGCAATTTGGAGGTCCTGGATTCCGTCTTTAATGCAGTTTAGTCAGTAGAGTATCCATTCTGGTTCTGCAGTGGCGGTGACGGCACCTCTTCTAAGGCGGCCAGGTAAATGCTGATGTTCAGGACTTGGTGCTCTCAAGTACCGGCCCCCCAAGGTAATATGCAAGCCTGCAGGGGGAGGGGAGCCGGTTGTACAGAGGAGTTTAAACCCTGAAAATGTAGAGACCCTGCCTTCTGCTCTCCCGTGCTGCCCTCTGTCTCCTCTCACCTCACCCCTACCTCCCGGGGGCGCTCCATTATTGGCCTAAGCACGAAATATCTCGAAATGATAAGTCCCTCTCCGCTACTGGTCACACGTCTTACGTCAAAAGTTTTAACCAACCAACCCAGTAACAACGAAGAAGATCATAAACATAATTGAGATATTGTTTGTATCATTAGAAGTTCTATTTACATAGATATCTTCAATAGTTCCTGAGAAAACGGAACATTTATATCAGAAAATGCTATTCAGAGAAAAGACTGTTCAAAGCAAGAATGGAGAAAAAATGCACATTTATATTTAGAAAGAAAAAATCTGATGTGTTACACTCACATGACTTTCTCTACTCTTGTACAAACTACTTTTACAAACGCTTATTCTCCATATGCGTCATGTTAATCGAGATATCGAGATGTCAATATTATTGCTAATTTTCTTGTAGATGCAAGGGGAATATGGTAGGTTTTAAGCGATAGTCAAATATTTAAGCGCTGGTTGCTATGTGGCGCATTCCACTCTCCTTTGCATGTCCAGGACATAAAAAAATGAGCAACGAATTTGAGAAAAAGTATAAGTATTGGAAAATTTAAGGGAATAACAAGCAATATCTCGAAAACGGTTCACTCAACAAAACAAATGTATATGACATAAATTGTGTATTGTAACGCGATCTACATTTTTTGTGCAGTAAAATTTTGTCTATCTCTTATGGTTTACCAGTTATGCAAAAGTCGTTCAGAATGAAGAACACTTTTGGAGACATTCCCAGAAAATTCGAGATATACATTTCATTTGTCATGAAAATACCTTAAACATATGATATTTTAATCAAAATCGTTAGAGCCATTTTTGAGAAAATTAAAATTTTCGAAAAATGTTCCATGTAAAGGGTAGTCTGGGGTGGGGGGATTTTCTTGGAAACCTTCGTGTCGCATCTCTGGAAGATACTGAACCTAAATACCAAGTTTGGTGTTTATCCGACTGTTCGTTTTTGAGTTATGCTGTTCACAGACACACAGACACACACACACAGACACACACACACAGACACACACACGGACACACACACGGACATGTTTCCAAAAATGCTCTTTTTGGATTCAGGAGGTCTCAAAACATGTATTTCCGATGAAATCTCGGTATCGAATTTTTGGGTGGAATGCAATACTTCCCCTACTTACTATACGTAGTAGAGAAAGTAAAAATAGCTTTTCTTTGAATGTATAGTGTTGTGGTGCCAATTTATAGAGCAATTCTCCCTTAAAGGATGTTGTGCAATTGAAATGTGAATCATTTTCCAAAAAAGAAATTTAAAAAGTAAATGCAATGCAATTGTTGTATTATATTTAAAAATGTAAAAAGAAAGAAGAAAAATCAAAGTGTGTATAAATATATAAACTCATGACTTATGCTGTTACATAGATGAAATTGTTTTAAATTATAATTCTATAGGATAAAAACATAGTATAATGTGCACAATTAATATGGAGTTGTTTATGTTCAAATAATTTTGTTAGGTAAGTTTACATATATATGAATTATAAATATGTTAAGCATAGAGATAAAACAAATAAAGGAACAATTACTTTCGTTGATAGGGAGGAAAAATAAAATAGGAAGGAGTGAAAAATTTTGTAAGCTTGCAAGAAAGAAATGACGCTGCACTATCCAATGGCAACAGACCAATCGATGCAAAATATAGCACATTTTGAGGCATTACGGTAAAATAACGGAAGGTATTAGTATACTGGGTTAGTTAAAAGTTCCGTACCACCTAAATAACTATTGATGCATACGGCTGATTTACACTAAACTCGGTGTACGGAGATAGTCATGTACAGGAAACTCAAAGATTATATTAACAAGTGTTTGCTACTTCCGGTTTAGCCGAAAGTGATCGCAACTTTCTTATTTTAAAATAACGTCCTATATATTTTTACATATATCTTTTACAGGTCTTCAATAGCTTTTCAACAAGTATCCATAGTAGAAACTTCTGCACAATTGCTGCTAAATAAATTTAAAAAAAGGAGAAACGGAAAAGTGTAAGCTTAAGGAGTAAAACGTTTCTTTTTTTCTGTGATTTGACGGTTCATTGTTAATATCTATGAAAGAATATTTATTTGACTATACCTTTATATCAATGGAAACGCTGCTGTTGGTACTGATTTATTAACTGATTTATGGGTTTCAATGTGATATAAGCTGTGTTAAATAATATTCTATCTGGGGTTGAGCGAAAAGGAAGGGATTCTAATTTTCGTGATGTTTGACTATGGAGATATACAACGATTTCATCGCGAGGTGGCACATTTATTTAACGACATGCATCCTGTACCACCAAATGACTTTTGAAGCATATGACTGATTAATTTGAAAATCGGTGTACGTAGATAGTTATGTACGGGAAATCAAAATGAATATTAATGTTTCTTGCTGCATCCGGTTTCATCGGAAGTGATTGCAACTTTCTTATTTTAACTAGAACACTTTTTATCAGATTCGGATAGTACACGTCAATAGCTCTTCAACAAGTCCTCACCACAGGAAAGCAAATAATACAAAACAAGGAAAGGAAACACAAAAGTAATTCTGTATTTTAACTGGTAGCCCTCAGCTGCTTGACAATGCGACAATTGATCATAGAAACCATTTAAGGAACGACAGTAGGATTTAAAAATGCCTTTCATTGCTTCCCCTAAACGTCCAGTTGCCTTCGACAGCAGGCGCTTATTTGAACCGTCTTTTTTACGGCGCTATTAACCAACTAGATACCTGACATTTTAAAGAACTGGTTTGTATAAGCATGTAATTCAAGAGACTTAATCGCTTGTGCCTCTCCCCATGTGTATTTTTGAAAATATTGTAAAGGTGTGGATTTTCCATATACGATTGGGAACGCCAGTATATGGCACACTGATTAAGAAAACATTACTTTACCTCACTTTGTTATTGTGTGGAACACCTAAAGTAGTGGTTTGATAACTGTTCTTTCACACTAGCCGTGAGAGGCACTGAGTTGGAAAGGTTGAATCGATTTGAAAACATCAGTGCTTCGGCAGGGAATGGAACCACGGACATTTGGACCCATGTCGATAAACTTACCACTTGACCTAAGATGGCTACATGTCCTTACGTAGGTTAGATCCTCTCATCTGAGTCAAGTATCCCGGTATTCCTTTAAAGCGATCTCAAGCAATAGAGACATCACACTCCAAAGCGAGTTGCAGTGTTGCAAGCGCTAGCAATTTCTGGCCTTTGTAGTTAACCACTAATTAACCTAATATTAGTTAAGTATAAACAAAAAACATAAACTTCTTCGGTATTTAAAGTCACCTTTAGGGTATGACGACTCTGACGCAGTAATTTGTATCACAAAAATGTAAATGTCAGAGTGATTGTAGTGTGAATATGCATTGTTGTGTGACATTGATTTGAGATGTTTGTTGATTGTAAACATTGTTGAGAAGTGGGTTTATACGGCCTTACTGAAACTGACAATAATAGCGTGCAATAATGTAGCGAGGGGGTGAGCTGTTTATCATTATTAGAGACAAGCAAATGACATCAGAGTGGCGTGTTTTTCTTAGAATTTTCGGGAACATTTTCCCCAGAGCATATGTTTTCGTAATTTTCATTGGATATAAATATAGACGCTAATTTTGGCGGTTTTATTAACCAATAGCAGCTCGGTTATAATCTTTAGGCATATTGGGGCGAGGAAGTATAAATCCAGTGTCAGGATCAAGTTTCACGTAGTTCAACGGAGGCATTCATGATGTATGCGTCGCACGAAGTTCATCAAGATTACGCGTAGCAAATTTATGAAAATTCTCTCGTGTCGTAAAGTTAGTTACACAAAAAGTTGAAGTACGCGAATTAATAATGGGCAGTAAAGAAGTTATTATAACAGTTTTAGTTTGGCGAGTGTCAAGATTAATAGATGAAAGTGAATAATTTGTTACGACAATAAAAGTGTAAAACAAATTCTTTTATCAGTGTCATCTTAGGATAAAAACTCCTTTCCGTTTACACATCCTGTACAAGAGAAGTGCTTGACCGAGAAATCATAGCTAGCCGGAGGACAGTGAACCCAAAATTAAATACAATAACAGGCGCTCAGTAAAAGATAACACGAAGTGACCGCGACAAATTGTATTCCATACGTGCGGCAGATAAACGGTAGCATCTTTCGAACACAAACATTAATACCGCCGCAATTCTAATATTTGAGATCGCCTTGAATGTTTGCCTTAGATACTTGGCTCGGATGAGAAGATTTAATGCACATATGGGGATCACGTCATGCTAAGATTGTGGTTCGAGTTCCGCAGTTGTTTGTTTCAAATCCTATTCAGCTTTTCAACCTGAATCAGCGTCGCACATACTTCCTTGCTCCCTCCAGGCCATAATCCGATAATTCTTGGGCGCATATACGCCGATATGGGTACATGTCTTGTAAACATGCCATGTTCTGCTGCAATGTCTACCGGGGTACACCGACTTTCACGGATCATTTAAGCGTTGACTGTTTTTTCGGAAATCTCTCCACGGACTTCTCGGCGGATCTGTAAGTTTCTCCTCTTGTAAAAAGCGTGACCCTGCTTTTTTATCTTTCATATTACTTGAGAAGGAAACGCCATGTTCCACTCTCGAAAGTACTTGCTTTGGTAGAGCATCCCTTTGAAATCGCGTCAAAAAACTACCAAGTATCTCTTCATTAGTTTCATGCTTTGATTTCTTTCATATACCTAAACCTCGCAATAACACCTTATTCGACATGTTTTGTTTACTGGATACTATATGAAACAGAAAGAAAGGATACTTTGATAACAATTTATACATGTTGATAGGAGTTTGTAGCTACCCTATACACATTACAATTAATATTACTAATGGTATCAGTTTTTAGTTTATTTTTGTTCTCTCAAAAAGTGGGAATAAATTAAATAGTTTATATAAACGAACCGGGTCGACTCATAAATCCCGGACTGAGAATTTATCTTTCATACAGTTTGTAGAATGCTAAGATGATCATACAAAAGTAACAGCACCAGAGAGTTCCAGTTCTTAACAAGACATTAAATGTGTGTACATATGGAAGCATCTCCATATTTCCCTGTTTCACTGACTGCCATAAGTATAAGTTTTGTTTAATTAGCATGCAAGTGTAATCACGTGTTTGCTTTACAGGAGTATAAATGTTATCTAATTGTTAGCACAGCTGGCATACTAATATAGGACAAGAGCCATATCTTGTCAACATGACAGCAAATTACTGTTCTACGTTCACAAGGTTTATGATGCCAATTAATTGTTTCGCACTTGCTTAAATTCACGGCTTCGATTGAGAGTGAAAAATGCATAAGTTTGGAATTTATTGTGTAAACAAACTTTTTATGGAAGCGAAAACAGCAAATGAAATCGTGACAAAATTTTCTCTACATTAGGCAATGCATACCGTTCCATGAAACCCTTCGACATTGGGTAATTTGAATTCAAGTGTGGTACTGCAAACATCTCTGACGCATCAGATCCTTGAACTCCAAAATCATCTGTGAGGTCAGAAATCATCGATAACTATGGAGAGCCGAGATGAATAGGCTCCATAAAGGTGAAATGTATTACATTCTATGGAAATGTATTGAAGAAATGTAATACATTGGCTTCAGTCTTTTGAGACGTAAAATTTCTCTTGGGAGATATAGAAAACCATTATTGAAGAATACTACGCGTTGAGAAGGAAGACAGGGATTAAGGAAGCATATACGGGAATGGCCAGCAACAAGAGGCGTTTCACCATGACAATACACCAATATATTTTAAACCGTACCTCTCAGGATAAATTAACTGGACTATGATACGAAATATTTCATTTTATATGCTTCCTTCATCTTATTCAGCAGATCTTACTCCCTCAGTTTACTTTGGTTTCCCGAAATATGATCTAGGTGATTTTAAGTCAAATTAAGAGGTTAAGAGTAGGTAAATAAGCATTTTGAGGGCCTCGAAAATACCCATTTAATTGCAAGCATGACTGTTCTCAACAAATCATAAATATATTGGAACACATTATTCTATCTTAATAATTGTTTTAAAAATATAAGCATAATGAAATTTTATTAATGAATAATATTTGTGTAGAATTTATTATTGATATAAGGGTAATTACAAATAAATGCTGGAAGGAGGGATTTATTTCGAAAGTAAGTATACTCTAAGAGTGAACTTCTCTTAAATATGATGCCAGTTACTTACAAAGCACTTTCGTATTCATACTGTTAAAGTAATTATAACTTAATATAACGTCTATGGTCCAAGGTATAATACTCTATCTCTCAAAACTCTCATTTTTAAGAAGAGCAAAATATAAATCGACACATTGAAACGAGTGTAGAATAGGAATCATTTTTTATTTTACTGTCCTCAAAGATTTCTAGATAAAGAATTATTTTGTGGCTGTTGTCATTCAGCACTCCTAGGTTATAAATGTTACTTATGAATGTCCTATTTTATTTACAGCAAAGACATTCTTAATTGCTCCGAAATGGCTAATCTATTTATCAGTTACTCATAGTGTTATGAGATAACTCTGGTGAATGTCTATCCCAATGTGCTAATTTTGTGTAGCATCAATTCATGGAAAATGCTTGCGGTTTTATTAACAAATTCAGTATATTTCACCCCTGTTATTGGTTCAGAGCTTCAGATCCGTTACGCATTCACACGCAACCTAAAAACCAAATGAAAAATTGATCACTGCATCTTTTACCTCTTGATCTGAACTGACATATTATTTTCGGGATGCAACTTTACTCCATTCTGATAACACTATCCTAGCATATGTTTATAACGGGTCCTATTTATTCGGCCTTTACCGCCAGTCGGATTAAATTAATGAGTCGTTTTTAGTCCAGGAGCCCTATGTCTCAAAGGGGAGGTGCGGAATTGAACCTTGGACTCCATGCATTTCCGACTTCGTAAACAGGTTGATGTACTGCGGCAGTGAAGAAGATTTTTCACTAGGACATTTTGTGCGTTCTTTGCATGCGAGATGGAAGTGACCACCGATTATAAAATGCACATGTTTAAAGGCTAAGCCGAGACGCACTACGCTGCAAAAACCGTCCAATCATTTGAGTTACCTATCAGCATTCAGGCGAATGTGAATTTTATACAAACGTTCCAATTGCAAATACTGGAAAGGTACGGTACAAGTCCCATTTCACTAAGGTGACACTGAAACTGTTAACATCCACCTCATCCATTCATCTTTCGCTAGTCCTCTGCCAGAGGCACTGGTGATAAACTAGTTTCAAAGTATTGACATCGTGCGCAGAGAACCGACTATCGGCAACGGCCGAACAAATCTGAAAACCCTGTATATCGATGCACTGGTATTTTATAGGTGTTACGTGGTGTAATTGGCGACTTTCCACAATCATTATAATGGAATAACTATAGCCCGCAGTTGTCCAAAGGAGCTTCATTTCTTCAGCCTCTACACCTTTCTTTTATTTTTCAGTCAAAATCCAGAAATTTCATAACGTTGAGATCTTTTAAGGTTTTCTAAAAGCATACGATCATCAATTTAATCAATTATTATACTTGTGTTTAACCTGTTTAGGACAAACTGAATAGAAAGATACTCCTCAAGAATTGAATTTGGACTTACTCTAAAAGTATAATGAGTAGAAATAGTTTTACACTTTGAATTTTTAATAAGAAGGTAATGAAGTAAACAATAATAATAAATTAACTTTTAATACTTGTATGAGTTTTACCATCTAATATGGATCAAAATATAGTGCCTACATCATTATTACAAAAGGTATCAGGAAATAAGAATTAGATAATTGAAACAGTTTAATTTTGGGCAGGGAATCTAAGTAATTTTGTTTTCTTTTAGACTTGAATCAAATATTAGTGGAGAATTCCTTCGGTATAGTAAAACATTGTTGGTTAAAGACGGAGTATTTTGTATAAAATGTTAACTTTTGTACGATATTTATGAATACACAGCCAATTTTACTTATTCATCTGAGTTATTTATGAGCATAATATTATGAGCATAACATCAACGCTTCTTTATATGCCAATGCCGATGTTTCCAAGCTTGGATTTCCTGTACCTCTTTCCTGAAAAAGCTGTACGACATCTACGATCGAATATTCAGCCCAGCTTCCTTTGTTGTCAGGGATAACGAGATTGTTACCTGAAGAAATCTGGGACAAACCGCAAATGGGTCTTCCTACGTGTGTCGTAATCCTCTTCTCTCTGCCAGCCAGGGGGACGCAAAAGAAAGCTCTTAAGCAGATTCGAATTTAACATTTCGTCTTGGATTCTAACCTCTTACACAGTCGCAGTTAGGAGGAAACCTTTTTTCCTCCGTCTCCTCTCTCACAGAATCTTCATTGGAGATCTTGTTCCAATTTCCTGATGTCCGGAGTAAGTGGGAGAGAAACTCGGAACGATATCCGCAAAGAGAGTGAAGGTAAGGTCCAAGTGGTACACCGGTAGTGCCAACATTTGAAAGGGTACGAGAGGTTAAAGCGGAAATCAATGGCTGTATATTCTCTGTAGCTGCTTAGCAACTTGGCTATGTGCGTGCGTGCATCTTAAAAGACTTAGGAGTGCAAGTAAAACGGGAGAGACGACATATCTTGTGAAGGATATAAAACTCCAGAATAATCGCTTTAAAACACATTCCTAAAGATGGAAAAATATACAGTGCGGTTTTTTAAGGTGAGGTCACAGACCGGTTATATGCGTAACACCTGCATTGCAATGACCTCGGCAATTTTCCAATGCGCAACTGGCAGCGCATGATGCATTCAAGGTCATCTTTATCAACTGTGCTTCAGTCGCTGCTTTGTGTTTGTGCTGTAAAAAGAGTTCTGCACTGTGCATCTCAAGGGTGGAAGTTTCTTCAGTATATTTGTGTTATGTGTGATTCGCTTAAGAGTGCTGACGTCTTATTATTAGTTCACTGCAATGCCTGCCGACAACTTCAAGTTGGAAGAACGAATTTTATGTACGATACATACATAAAAACAGAATTATGTAGTCAGGTGTGTAGACAATTTCAGGAGAAATTTTCTAGTGTTCTAGTTCCAGGTAGATAAATAATCTGCTTAATAAGGTTAGGAAAACGGGGCCGAAAACGTTAAACCTAAGAAACGAAAACGAGATGCTTTAACGGAGGAAAAAAATTGACGAAATTGGTGCAACTATTTGTGGGAAAATTTAAAAAATTAAGTTTATAGGAAGAATCCTCACAGCACAGATGAGCTTAAGGGCAATATAAAAACAGAAATATGAACATTAGGTAAGAAGAATTTATGCGTTTCAATGGAAATTCCACTCAATACCAGGAATGTCTTCACGGAGATGGACACCACATCCAACACCACTTATAGCAATGTTAGTACTCATTATAGTGCATGTTAGTATCACTCGTGAGTAAGTAACGCTGGAGTTACGGCACGAAAAACCCGCAGTGTAATAGGTAGTGTGCATAGCCCGCATATGCACGATGCTTGGCCTCACTATAAAGCGTCCGCACAGTACATGTACGCACAGTAGGTACGGATAATAGGAGAATGTGAAGACAACTCGGCCGAAAGATTTAGAGTTTGCCACCTATCCCTTATGACGTAAACCAAGCAGAAGGATTGCTTGTGTTTTTTCATTGCAGAACGTGCAGGTTTTTTGGGCCAGATTCAAATAAAGTGTTTGAGTACTTGTGACGATTTTAATAGCAGAAGAAGCAAACAAGAGGGAAGTTAAGAGTCAAATAAGGGTTGTATTATATATTGAAATGCGCAATTGCAATTTCATATACATGTATTTAATAGATTTACTGTCCGTATTCTGGTTTTAAGGACATCTAATCTCTCAAAATATGTACTTTATGATGTATATTATCTACTGTGACTCTTCCAGATTTTAAAATATGAGATGTTTAATTTAGAAGCAACTATGATTTTAGTGTTAGTTGAATGCTGGCGGAATTATCAAATTGTAACTTAGTGTACAATAACATGCATATTGTGTCACGTATGAAGTTCGACTGGAAACATAGCTACCTAAGCATGAAGGCGTAAAGCATAAGAATTCATTAATGGTGAAATTAAAAGTGAATGAAGAAAAGCAAGCTATACTAATTCTTGCCACTGTAGAAGTCAACGTGAATTTGCCAAAACCTGTGAGATTAGCCATACTTCAGTACAAAAGCATTACCATCCGCACTATAAGTATGTCTAACAACACCTCAACGAAAATTTCCTTTTCGGAGTTTTTTTTGGGGGGTGAATGGTTACATAATGCTATTAAACAGAATGATTTGTTCTCAGCAAACAACAGTTTTCATATACAGCAAAAAATTCAAACACTGGACAAGTAAATAGGCATAATGTACATTATTTTCACCTGAAAAGTCCCAATGGACGAGGTTTGTGCGTTTTAGTATTGTTTTGGTCACGAAAATTTAATACGGAATTATTGATAACTTTCACATTGGTCCGATAGTTTTTGAAGGAAACATTTATTCCGGAATGACATTAACATTTATAACCATAACCATGAATTACTTCCCAGATTGGAAAATATTATATCAGCAGTATGGTGCACCAACACATTTTGCAATACGGACGCGTGAACTGTTAATGGAGAAATTTGGAGTCAGATGAATAGGACGTGTTGGATCTTTGGCATGGCCACTTCGCTCACTATTATAATACCTTTGGATTACCCTTCGCGGGGATTATGTTAACATCACCTGCAGCAGAGAATACGAAAGTCTAATATGTGAAGCTTGTCGCACAATTGGAACCTGTAATTTTTAAATTTAGAATAAAGAATCACAAAATATTTATGTATTAGTGAAGGCGGCTTTGAGCATTTAATAATAATTTTCAAGTAATCACCTGCGTATTTATTGGTTTAATTATTAATTCTGTACAATTTTGTATTACTATATGTTTCAAATAAAATACCCTATAACAGCTCAATCATTTCAGAAGCAGATGTTTTTAATAAAACTTGCTTAACTTATTAAACGGAATTTCAATATAAGAAACCTTATCATAGTTGCATTTAAATTTGAAGTTGGAGCCCCAGTATAAGGGGCCCCCTGTATATATAACAGCTTGAAAGACGCATTCGATTTTATCTGTTCGTTTAAAATATTCGTAAGTAACATACATGGGCCAAGGTATATAATACTACTTGTAGAATGTCAGTGTGACGCTGTATAAATTATAATACATATAAACATGAGTTTTTGAGAGCTATTGGAGGAATGTTATTTTAAACTATCTCCTTAATACACATCTGCTTAAAACCTTAACGGATTAAGGCAACATTGGATACAAAAGAAGAAATGTTAAACTGTCATTTAGATTCAAATTAGTTAATAGTCCACAATAAAGCACTGGCATAACAATAAAAGTGTTATCAACAAATGTGAGGTTATGAATTACTTTTTTCGTGAACTCAAAATTCCTAAAAGTGTGTCTCAAAACAAAATCCATGTAATTCAACTATTAACACCATAGTGCAAGCTAGTGAAAAGCTTCATTTTAATTGCTTACTAAACCATAAAATCAAAGGAACAATGATATAGTGTTGTACAGATGTTATAATGTTTTAACAACAAATGACTTTGTTCTCCATTAAATTACCTAAAAGTATTGCCTAGAAATATATGTGTGAAGGGTAAAATTATAAAAATTTCGGAGATACGAAATTTCAGTTGAGAGAACCTTCAATAGATTTACCCCTGTCTGGTGTAAAGAAATAAAAATGTGCATATTGACATGCAAGATAGATGCAAGGGGTAGAAACAAAATGATTATGACAATGTTATAGACAGACATTATGCTTACCAAGAATTGTTTGTCGTTGTTCATGTTTTTATCAATTCTGACCCATTTTAAAGTAAAAAAATTATGTACATTCACGTGGCTTTCTCTACCCTGTACGTTTATTATGGTCATGCAATCTTTTCTTACAAAAGCTTATTTTTCTATCTGCGACATTTTAATTTAATTAAACCTTTGCAGAAATAATTAAATTAATGGTTTTGATATGAATATAAAGGGAACAGCGATAATCAAATGTTTAAGAACTGGACGCTATACGCTGCTCTTAAAATTCCATACTGTTTCCATGCAATCACGAGAAACAGTTCAATGTCGACAGGACTTTGAGAGAATGACCAAGAAATGAACAATTCCAACCTTTAATAACGGATATCTTATAAATGGCTTGTGCCATAAAAACGTCTTTGAAATAAATTGTGTTTTGAAGAGCTGCTTGTGTAGTACGTTTTTGTTATCGCTTAACGCTTACCAGTTATACAGGTTTATATAAAATTCCTTCAGAATGAAGAGGATTTACTGGCTTTTCCCAGAAAATTCAAAATATACATTTTGTTTATAATGTAGATATATTTAAATATGGTATTTTAATCAAAATATTTTGAGCAATTCTTTATAAAATCAAAATTGTGTCGCATCTTTGAAAGACACTGAACCTAAATATCAAGCTTAGTGTTTATCCACTTTTCGTTTTTGTGTTATGCTGTTCACAGACACACAAAACACACACACATACACACGGACCTTTTTCTAAAATGCTTTTTTGGGTTCAGAGGGTCTCAAACGTATATTTACAGTGAAAACTCTGTATAGAACTCCTTCTTCATGTACTATATAGGTGATACAGAAAGTAAAAGGCGGTGACCTCCATTTTATATTGGTTTCCTGGACATTAGACGCCTATTTTAAATGAGTTGTTTTCTTTAATAAATTGCTCTCTTCCTCTGGCCGTGTACAGGTGCTTGAACTTACTTTGAAACAAAAAAATAGCCCAAAATTAAAACGAAGTATAGAAAAATCATACTAGCTGCTGCATTTTTCAGCGAGATTGCCAGGAATGTTGGCGGAGAGTGAGTGTGGTGGTGGCTGAAACCGGAATAGCTTAAACTGAGGATACCAGTCATATATTCATTCCGTAATCACCTTTAAAGTTGTATCCAATTTATGAGGATATCAAATGGTTCGCTGAACAGAGCATATTGACTAAATAAATTATCTGATGGGTCAGCACGACGAACAAACAGCTTTTTAAGTATTTATAGTACCAAAAGCAAACAGGAGTGCAGAGAGACCAAGCTCCCCAGCCAGGTGTATTAACCACTAGACTAGGGAAGATTCACTCACTGCACAACTACAGGAGATACTGTGCACCAGCACTAGCTAATGAGACTAAACGTGTGCGGGCAGTAACATGAGGGAAGAGTTTTAAACAATGTTGCCAAACAATATATGAAATGATAATTTTCCGAAAGACGGACTGAATTCGCTGCCATCCCTTAATATTTACCGCTGTTTTAATGCACATAGGATTTTATTTACTTGTTCATTAACGGGTAATATGTTGTATACTAAGCCTGTAATTAAATAAACATATTATACTTTGTTTACAGAAAACAAAACTGAGATGCAATGCTTCGATATTACCACTTTGGGTATCTGGGGAGTGGTCTTGAGCCTCTTGACTTCTCGAGTGTTCTTTATACAGATTAATTTATACACATCACATGAAATGTAGCAAAAAACCAGTTACAAAACTACTAAACGGCCCAGGCACCGCAGAATTTATTGACCAATTGCCACGAGGCCTCTCAGTTTCAGCATAACCGTTTGCCTCTATAGCTTTGTAGTCACCGATTTTGCAATTTTATAAACAGAGCGAAATAAACTGATTCTAAGGAAGATCCTATACCAGCTACATAATGTGGCTATGAAACTACGTGTAGCAATAAACGGAAAAAATTGTCTATTGGACTACAGAAAATCAGAAATACTTATTTCGTCTCTAAAGAGAATGACGCATTCCCCGCCAGAGCGCCGCACAGGTTCAGCTCGGACAACTACGTTTTCTTGTTTTATAAAAATGCATTAGTTGTGAGTTCTAAGTAACTCGATTCTATGGAACGTCCCATATGGGATGGATTGTCATTTAGCAACAAAAGCACTATGGTTAACGTATCACAGCAAACAGAATGGTTTATCCATTTATTTCTGCAATTCCTATATTTTTAGTATTAAAGGTAAAGGTACATATTAGCGCACATACGTCGATGGGCACTTTGTGCTTCTACTGTGATACTTCTAAGGGAGAAATGAGGACCTAGACCCGAAGGGCGAGCAGATCCGGGTAACGAGTTCACAAACATGGATGGAGTCCCTAACATTTCCAGTTTGAACGCATTCAACGCCTCTCAAGCCCACCCAAGCTCTTGACTTTCCGGGAGTCCCTCTATGGAGCGCCGACCGAGAGTATCCGGATGCGGGACCCAGCTGAGCAATCCGACCGACGCCAGGAAGAAACTTCTACAAAGCGCCCAGCGGCAACACTCCGAACACGTAGCCTGGTCCTTCAACCCTGAAACAGATGACGAAGGAACTTATGGTAAAGGAGCTGAGGGACAGAACCTTTTATGTTGAGTGTATCAATGTGGGTGAAGAGACATGAGTGATTTGAAAAATTGCTTTTGCACAACAGCATAAACGTTTGATGAGTTGGAGCACTACATTCGGAGCTTTAGTGAGAGTGACAGCCCTACTTACCCACCCACCCACCCACCTACCTCCCTAAATACCTACCTACCTACCAAACTACCCACCTACCTACCTACCTAACTGCCTACTTACCTACCTACTAACTACTTAACTAACTACCTAACTACCTACCTAACTACCTACATAACTAGTTACCTACCTGTCCAACTACCTAACTACCTACCTACCTACCTACCTACCTACCTACCTACCTACCTACCTACCTACCTACCTACCTACCTACCTACCTACCTACCTACCTAACTACTTACACAACTAGTTACCTACCTGCCCAACTACCTACCTATCTAACTACTTACCTACCTACCTAATTACCTATCTACTTACCTACCTAACTAACTACATAACTACTTACCTATCTGCCCAATTACCTACCTATTTAACTACATACCTAACTACCTACCTATCTATCTACGTAACTACCTACCTACTTAACTGCCTACTTACCTAACTACCTATTTGCCTAACTGCCTATCTACCTAACTATCTACCCACCTATCCACCTACCTCCCACTCTCTCTCTCTCTCTCTCTCTCTCTCTCTCTCTCTCTCTACTCGTGGAGTAGCTTTTCATGCGAGTTCTAGGAACAGGCAGATTAGATATGACTTGGTACCTGACCGAGTAAGTTTCGTTCGAGGGCTACATCCTAATAGTGTTTAATGAAGCCTAAAACCTATTGTTCATTGCTTAGTTTTACAGTGCGATCAAGCTCCATTATCAGCATCAGCCAGATTTACGTGCCTCTATAATTGACAATTCTATGTAAACAGATGTGGGCGTGCCGTATATCCTCGCACTCGGTATGCACGACAGGGGGTCATAAGTGACCTAGGTATGCCATTGACCCCCATGGAAAAATCCATGGATTTTTTTACATATATTTTATAGTGTGCTTAAAATGCTTTGGATCTCCATGGAATTAATGCAATCGGTCTTAAACTTTAAGGCGTAGTCCCAAAAGTAAATTGCAGTTTGAACTTTTTCATTTTATACGTTACTCAAAATGTTTGATATCATTATCTACCTAAATTTTAGCATCTGAAAATTTGTCAGTTAGTTTATATAAATATAGTTAACATATTAGTAAACTGTAATCTCAAGGTATCATACAGCGTTAGTATATAGTGTTGCCAAATTATTTAGGTGTCTTCTTCTTTCTGTCGTTTTAATTAATTTTGTTAAAGAAAGAGACTACCTAACTTAAATGTTTTTCTATATCACCTGACTGCCCCATTGCTTTAGTGGTAGTTAAAACTCTGTTATCCACTCGTTCGGAACCATCTCCATTCTTTTAGTCTTAGCAGATGAATGGTCTCGTTTCTTCAAATACATAAGTAGCAATAGAATAGCGACTTGAGCCCACAGAGAGATGCCGACAAGCGATAAAGTTCTTTGATCTATGCCGCTAGCCCCGCCCCCTCCCTTTGTGCGCTACTATTTGCCGCCCGGTCGCGTGGCGCTAGCTCCGCCCCCTTCCCTTTGTGTGCTCACCTAATGCCGGCAGTATCTGTGCTAACAGGTCCTACCCCCTCCCCCATGCGTTCTACTGTGGCGTCATGACTTGATGGAATTGTTTTCTCGAGTCCTGCCGCCCCTCGGCAAATTAATTAGGTAATGTTCGTCAAACATTTTTTTTATGACTACTAAGCCCTGCACATTGCATCCTCGAGCAATTAAGTTTTTTGATTAATGAATTGTTGACTGGAGCTTGAGTATAAGTAGTCTGCTCACGGGAACAGTCTGTCATGTAATGAAACACTGCAGCCTTCTTCTTCTATCCGGGGAAGGCGCTTGTCCATTAGCTGAACATGTTAGACGCTTTCAACACATTAATAGGCTTTTAAGTTTACATTCTGGATCTGTTTACATACATTAGCGATCAACGACATACTTCCGTCTGGAGGTAACGGTGACCCACATTAGCTAACCCGTTAGACGCTTTCACCGCATTAGCGAACATTGTCAGTAATTGTTTTCCTAAGTGCTCTGCCCAACACTCAACACTTTAGATTTTAGCGATGGAAATGATATAAAAAGCAGCACCTTCTCCAACGAGTTCCAAGTTGACCAGGATGGCCGGGTTCGAATTACAAATTCAGCTTCTAATAACTCAGAGACTAATTACGATAAAGACATCAAATAAAGTTTATTACATTAATGTCATTAGATAGTTTCTTGTGAATGTATATTTGGGTACATGGTGTCCAGGGTTCGAATACCGATAAAATGTAATTTAATTATAAATTTAATAACTCCTAAACTAATTAAGATAAAGACGCCAAATAAACTTTATTGTCTTTATGTTATTAGGTAGTATCTTGTGGAGGTGTAATTAGATACCTGACGTTCTGGGTTCGAGCCTAATGTTTAAATCGTCATTATCTCAGAAACTAAGAGAGGTAGAGGAATTGACCAAAGCATGATTGATAGCTCCTATGATGGGTAATTAATACGGTATATAATTTTCAATCAGTTGTCCTTACTTCGAATCCCGATCTTTCAATCACTTACTTATTTTTTCTCTATACTCTAGAATATGTCACTTAGATTGATGCTGTAACTGCATACACAACCTTTAAACATATCAAACTAATATTGTAAATAATTTTGTTTCTGGTGTCCAGGGTTCGAATACCGATAAAATGTAATTTAATTATAAATTTAATAACTTCTAAGCTAATTAAGATAAAGACGCCAAATAAACTTTATTGTCTTTATATTATTAGGTACTATCTTGTGGATGTGCAAATAGATACCTGACGTTCTGGGTTCGATCCTAATTTTAAATCGTCATTATCTCAGAAACTAAGAGAGGTAGACGAAGGAACCAAAGCATGATTGATAGCTCCTATAAGGGGTAATTAATACTGTATATAATTTTCAATCAGTTGTCCTTACTTCGAATCCCGATCTTTCAATCACATACTTATTTTTCTCTATACTCTAGAATATATCACTTAGATTGATGCTGTAACTGTATACAGCACCTTTAAACATATCAAACTAATATTGTAAATAATTTTGTTTCTGGTGTCCAGGGTTCGAATACCGATAAAATGTAGTTTAATTATAAATTTAATAACTTCTAAACTAATTAAGATAAAGACGCCAAATAAACTTTATTGCCTTTATGTTATTAGGTATTATCTTGTGGATGTGTAATTAGATACCTGACGTTCTGGGTTCGAGCCTAATTTTAAATCGTCATTATCTCAGAAACTAAGAGAGGTAGACGAGTGAACTAAAGCATGATTGATAGCTCCTATGAGGGGTAATTAATACTGTATATAATTTTCAATCAGTTGTCCTTACTTCGAATCCCGATCTTTCAATCACTTACTTATTTTTCTCTATACTCTAGAATATATCACTTAGATTGATGCTGTAACTGCATACAGCACCTTTAAACATATCAAACTAATATTGTAAATAATTTTGTTTCTGGTGTCCAGGGTTCGAATACCGATAAAATATAGTTTAATTATAAATTTAATAACTTCTAAACTAATTAAGATAAAGACGCCAAATAATCTTTATTGCGTTTATGTTACTAGGTAGTATCTTGTGGATGTGTAATTAGATACCTGACGTTCTGGGTTCGAGCCTAATTTTAAATCGTCATTATCTCAGAAACTAAGAGAGGTAGAGGAATTGACCAAAGCATGATTGATAGCTCCTATGAGGGGTAATTAATACTGTATATAATTTTCAATCAGTTGTCCTTACTTCGAATCCCGATCTTTCAATCACTTACTTATTTTTCTCTATACTCTAGAATATATCACTTAGATTGATGATGTAACTGCATACAGCACCTTTAAACATATCAAACTAATATTGTAAATAATTTTGTTTCTGGTGTCCAGGGTTCGAATACCGATATAATGTAACTTAATTATAAATTTAATAACTCCTAAACTAATTAAGATAAAGACGCCAAATAAACTTTATTGCGTTTATGTTACTAGGTAGTATCTTGTGGATGTGTAATTAGATACCTGACGTTCTGGGTTCGAGCCTAATGTTTAAATCGTCATTATCTCAGAAACTAAGAGAGGTAGAGGAATTGACCAAAGCATGATTGATAGCTCCTATGAGGGGCAATTAATACTGTATATAATTTTCAATCAGCTGTCCTTACTTCGAATCCCGATCTTTCAATCACTTACTTATTTTTCTCTATACTCTAGAATATATCACTTAGATTGATGCTGTAAATGCATACAGCACCCTTAAACATATCAAACTAATATTGTAAATAATATTGGTTCTGGTGTCCAGGGTTCGAATACCGATAAAATGTAATTTAATTATAAATTTAATAACTCCTAAACTAATTAAGATAAAGACACCAAATAAACTTTTATAGGGGAAAGGATGCTCTCCTGAATTATTAGGTCTCTAGATAGAAGTATTTATAGGGGAGAGATAGGGAATACCAGGGCTGATGCTAGGCTAGTCAGATGCTAAAGGAGGGAGGGATATGCTTTATACGAGAGAGATAGGGAACACAAGGAAAGATGCTATACTAAACAGGACTTGAAGGGTAGAATATGAGCGATATAGCAAACCGAGGAGAGGAATTAGGATAGGAGTTTTGAATGATGGAGTAGGCGTTTATATGCGAGAGATAGGGAATACGAGGGTCGATGCTAGGCTAGACGGTGTTGAATGAGGGAATGCATCTTATATGAGAGAGGTAGGGGAATATGAGGAGAAGTGCTAGGCTAGTCGGGAAGGTCTGAATGAGTGAGTATACGTCTATATGGGAAAATATAGGGAAAACGAAGGTAGGTGCTAGATTGAGAGAGTCTTCAAGGAGGAAAAATGCATTTATATGAGAGCGGTAGGGCATACGAGAGGTGCTAGTCTAGACATGGTTTGAGGATTAGAGTATACGTTTATATGGGAGAAATGGAAAACGGGAGAGATACAAGGATAGACAGAGATTGAAGGAGGTGGAATGTAGGGTTATACTGTAATATAGAGAGTAATTCGATTATAAAACTTTCCTCATCCAGCGTTACAATACTTTTATATACTTATTTTCTAAACCTTACACACTTTATATTTGTTAAACAGTAGTGCGCGAGACGGAGAGGGACAAACAGTATATCGGTTTACAGTGAAGTATACGTCCTAACCTATTCCCACCTTGTTTGTTCTGGATCTTCTCATTCTCTATCATCATCTAACGTAACCACGTAACAAGACGTAACACAGGAAATCATACATATGGCACATTAATAAAAAAAATAAATAAATAAAGGTATATATAATGAAACATAAACAAGTAGACAGAGGGTCATTGATACACAGAAAACCAGGAGTTGTATGTACTGAGACCATAGATTAGTATAGGCAAACAACAAAGAAGTGAATTTATAGTGTAAATAACCTAATATTTTCAAATATTATTATAGTCTAAAAGTATATAACTTAATTATGTACAGAGTATTGAGAAATAAACGTTATTCATGATTCACTAATCTAAGATCACTGCAATTGTATTGAATCAATTCACAATTGTTAATGCCATTCAACTTTCATTTGTCTCTGATACATAAACAAATTGCAAAATGGAGAAGGACGAAAGTAATAAAAAGACTCAGGCAGCAAATTTTAAGAAAGAAGAGAAAGATATATGCCCGACATTGTTTTAGAACACAAATTAGTGTTGAAAATAAAATGACTGATAGCTCTGCTAAGCGTAAGGAAGAGACAAGGAAATAAATTGCAAATGAGTACAATTCTAGGAAGATCATCCTATGTGAATGAAAATCCCTGAAATGATATTATGAGAACATAAAGAAAAGAATGAAGCAAGCAAATACCATTGACAAGGTATGATTGTACAAAACTGGAGGCGCATGTATGTACCGCCTTTCTTAGACAATAGTAGCCAAATAACAATTGTTGCTCTTCTATTCAATCACCAATGAGTTTGATGATGAAGTTGGATTCCATTCAGAAGTAATCATCACAGTGAAGGACATTGAAATAGTAAATCCAGGTCCAACATGTCCTTCAGCAATTTTAATAACAGGTAAGGAATTTGAAGAAAGAGAAAGTGTAAAGGTGGCGTCTGCAGTTCCCATACAGAACTTTCAACTCCATTGCCTGAAAATAACAAAGATGGCATAAGGGAGGGTTTTTATGAGAGGAGACTTGAGTGTTTGGAAGAAGAGTACACAGTGAAAATGAAGATCTTGAAAATGGATCTAGAAATGAAAGAATCTCAGAAAAATTAAGCGTTGTTAATAACTTATACAACCATAAATATATTACAAAAAAGTAATGAAACAGGCAAGGAATAATATGGATAAAGAAACTGTTAAGCAGATCTACTACGCTTTCATTTATTTGCACATACTCAAAGTATGGAATTACACTTTCGGGAAATATTGCAGAAATAGACATGAAAAAGATATTTACGCAAAAAAATAAAAAGGACTTAGAATATTAGAAAAAGAAGATAAACAACATTCATGTAAACCAATTTTTAAAAATCAGTTTACCTGAATACATGTAAAAAAACATATCACTTTACAAAAAGTAATGCAGACATCATTTATTTTTTATAAACATTATCCTATTACATTCCTTTACAAAACAACCATACATATTTCCTAAAGGCAAAGGTGATAGTCTAGACATTCTAAACACTCAATTATATAATCATATACATCACACAGAAAGAGACATGCATTATCACTAAAAAAACTAAACATCTCAACAATGTCTGAATGATGTATTTTTATAAGTACAAGTTTTTGATATTTCAAAGTTCCTGTTAACCATGGCCGTAATTGATTAACACAATTTCTCAATCCTGTCATGCTATAACTTTAGAAGCTTTCAGCTTACTTATAATTTCTTCAATCTCTTGTGTGTGACTATTATTACCAGCACCCCTCGATGCAATTAGTAACCTCAATATATTTACTAGTCTATTCGGATTTTCAAGCGTTGATATCACTGAATCATCATCATATGAAGATTTCATATTCTCGCAACTTCCGATGTATCCAGATTTTTCACCAACAGTAGTCTCCAGTGAAGGACAGAGGCCTGATCCGGTATAACATTCCCCTCTATTCATCTTCGGATCTTCAAGTGCAGGAGAGAGAGTCGATTCAGCATAACATGTTGCTCTATGAAACTTAAATCTTGACAAAGAACGATTCTTAAAAATCCGCCCGCATACACAGCATCTAATAACGCGTTTTCCTCCATGTGTAATGTATGAAAAATCGAGTTTCTCATTCGTCAGTTGCACAGATTTTCTCGGGCAGTAGCTCATGCTAAAACTAAAAGAAATTAAATGAATACGTGAATGCTAACGCTCGAAGGAATTAAAAGCGAATGAATGAATTCATAACACGCACCTATGTATATATCCAGGATGAGGACGACGGAGGGAATTACGATCAATGCATAGCAGGGAGAAAGGATACTCTCTTGAAACATTAGTCATCTAGACAACTATTGTTCACGGAGCCTGTAGACGTCAGGTTGAATGGGACAGACCTCAGGTTCAAATCTTTAAGGGCACGGACCCAGCCTTTTGCCTGTCATGTATACTAAACCATCCTAACAGCGTAACATTACGTTACAACGACACGTAACCAGAACATGGCGAGTGCGAGCATGGAAAAAAGGATGCTCTCTGGGAACATTACTGGAAAAGGATGCTCTCTGGAAACACTAGTCATCCACACAACGGGTTGTCCCTAACATTTCCAGCTTTCGGGTCGTTCAACATCGTGACGCGCCCCTGTCATCTACATTTCGACGAAATTTTACCTTTTGAATTAAAGTTTGGTGATCTGTATAGACCTGTACAACATGCATTACGCTATGTAACAGACTCATCACGTTATGTAACAACACGATCACGCTAGGTAACATGTTCACGCTATGTAACAACATGATCACGCTATGTAACAACATGATCACGCTATGTAACAACATGATCACGCCATGTAACAACATGATCACGCTATGTAACAACATGATCACGCTATGTAACAACATGATCACGCTATGTAACAACATGACCACGCTATGTAACAAAACGATCAAGCTATGTAACAACTGATCACGCTATGTAACAAACTGAGTACGCTATGTAACAACATGATCACGCCATGTAACAACTGATCACGCTATGTAACAACATGATCACGCCATGTAACAACTGATCACGCTATGTAACAACATGCTCAAGCTATGTAACAACTGATCACGCTATGTAACAACACGATCACGCTATGTAACAACCTGATCAAGCTATGTAACAACAGGATCACGCTATGTAACAACCTGAGTACGCTATGTAACACAACATGATCACGCCATGTAACAACTGATCACGCTATGTAACAACATGCTCAAGCTATGTAACAACATGTTCACGCTATGTAACAACATGATCACGCTATGTAACAACATGTTCACGCTATGTAACAACATGATCACGCTATGTAACAACATGACCACACTATGTAACAACATGATCACGCTATGTAACAAAACGATCAAGCTATGTAACAACACGATCACGCTATGTAACAACCTGATCAAGCTATGTAACAACTGATCACGCTATGTAACAACCTGAGCACGCTATGTAACAACCTGATCACGCTATGTAACAACTGATCACGCTATGTAACAACATGCTCAAGCTATGTAACAACATGATCACGCTATGTAACAACATGTTCACGCTATGTAACAACATGTTCACGCTATGTAACAACATGATCACGCTATGTAACAACATGACCACACTATGTAACAACATGATCATGCTATGTAACAAAACGATCACGCTATGTAACAACATGATCACGCTATGTAACAAAACGATCAAGCTATGTAACAACCTGAGCACGCTATGTAACAACATGTTCACGCTATGTAACAACATGATCACGTTATGTAACAACATGATCAAGCTATGTAACAACCTGAGCACGCTATGTAACAACATGATCACGCTATGTAACAAAACGATCAAGCTATGTAACAACCTGAGCACGCTATGTAACAACATGTTCACGCTATGTAACAACATGAACACGCTATGTAACAATACGATCACGCTATGTAACAATCTGATTACGCTATGTAACAAAACGATCACGCTATGTAACAACTGATCACGCTATGTAACAACCTGAGCACGCTATGTAACAACATGACCACGCTATGTAACAAAACGATCACGCTATGTAACAACTGATCACGCTATGTAACAACCTGAGCACGCTATGTAACAACCTGAGCACGCTATGTAACAATACGATCATGCTATGTAACAACCTGATCACGCTATGTAACAACCTGATTACGCTATGAAACAACTGATCACGCTATGTAACAACATGATCACGCCATGTAACAACCTGAGCACGCTATGTAACAACATGATCACGCTATGTAACAACATGAACACGCTATGTAACAATACGATCACGCTATGTAACAATCTGATTACTATGTAACAACGGATCACGCTATGTAACAACATGATCACGCTATGTAACAACCTGAGCACGCTATGTAACATCATGATCACGCTATGTAACAACCTGATTAACAACCTGATCACGCTATGTAACAACATGCTCACGCTATGTAACAACTGATCACGCTATGTAACAACATGATCACGCTATGTAACAACCTGAGCACGCTATGTAACAACATGATCACGCTATGTAACAACATGTTCACGCTATGTAACAACACGATCACGCTATGTAACAACACGATCACGCTATGTAACAACATGGACACGCTATGTAACAACATGCACACGCTATGTAACAATACGATCAAGCTATGTAACAACCTGAGCACGCTATGTAACAACATGATCACGCTATGTAACAACATGAACACTCTATGTAACAACCTGAGCATGCTATGTAACAACATGATCACGCTATGTAACAACCTAATCACGCTATGTAACATGATCACGCTATGTAACAACATGATCACGCTATGTAAATAGGGCGGACCATTTAAGTTGAGGCTATACAATATATCCAAAACTAAGCGTTGTAGAAAGAAATGTCTTTAATAAACTTGATTGATATTATGGCCAAAGTAAATGCTGCTAGCCGTATTTCGTTTGGAGGACGTAGTGAGGGTCATTTCAGGGTCTTTTTAAATGGGACCCTAATTGTAGGTTCCCATTTAAAAAAATAAATTGACCCAAAATCACCCTCATAACGGCCTCCAAACGAAACACGACTAGCAGCATTTACTTTCGCCATAATATCAATCAAGTTTTATTAAAGACATTTCTTTCTACAACGCTTAGCTTTGGATATATTGTATAGCCTCAACTTAAATGGTCCACCCTATTTACATAGCGTGATCATGTTGTTACATAGCGTGGTCATGTTACATAGCGTGATTATGTTGTTACATAGCGTGATCATGTTGTTACATAGCATGCTCAGGTTGTTACATAGAGTGTTCATGTTGTTACATAGCGTGATCATGTTGTTACATAGCGTGCTCAGGTTGTTACATAGCTTGATCGTATTGTTACATAGCGTGTTCATGTTGTTACATAGCGTGTCCATGTTGTTACATAGCGTGATCGGGTTGTTACATAGCGTGATCGTGTTGTTACATAGCGTGAACATGTTGTTACATAGCGTGATCATGTTGTTACATAGCGTGCTCAGGTTGTTACATAGCGTGATCATGTTGTTACATAGCGTGATCAGTTGTTACATAGCGTGAGCATGTTGTTACATAGCGTGATCAGGTTGTTACATAGCGTGATCATGATGTTACATAGCGTGCTCAGGTTGTTACATAGCGTGATCATGTTGTTACATAGCGTGATCCGTTGTTACATAGTAATCAGATTGTTACATAGCGTGATCGTATTGTTACATAGCGTGTTCATGTTGTTACATAGCGTGATCATGTTGTTACATAGCGTGCTCAGGTTGTTACATGGCGTGATCATGTTGTTACATAGCGTGATCAGTTGTTACATAGCGTAATCAGGTTGTTACATAGCGTGATCAGGTTGTTACATAGCATGATCGTATTGTTACATAGCGTGCTCAGGTTGTTACATAGCGTGCTCAGGTTGTTACATAGCGTGATCAGTTGTTACATAGCGTGATCGTTTTGTTACATAGCGTGGTCATGTTGTTACATAGCGTGCTCAGGTTGTTACATAACGTGATCAGTTGTTACATAGCGTGATCGTTTTGTTACATAGCGTAGTCATGTTGTTACATAACGTGCTCAGGTTGTTACATAGCGTGATCATGTTGTTACATAGCGTGATCAGTTGTTACATAGCGTAATCAGATTGTTACATAGCGTGATCGTATTGTTACATAGCGTGTTCATGTTGTTACATAGCGTGAACATGTTGTTACATAGCGTGCTCAGGTTGTTACATAGCTTGATCGTTTTGTTACATAGCGTGATCATGTTGTTACATAGCGTGCTCAGGTTGTTACATAGCTTGATCATGTTGTTACATAACGTGATCATGTTGTTACATAGCGTGAACATGTTGTTACATAGCGTGCTCAGGTTGTTACATAGCTTGATCGTTTTGTTACATAGCGTGATCATGTTGTTACATAGCGTGATCGTTTTGTTACATAGCATGATCATGTTGTTACATAGTGTGGTCATGTTGTTACATAGCGTGATCATGTTGTTACATAGCGTGAACATGTTGTTACATAGCGTGAACATGTTGTTACATAGCGTGATCATGTTGTTACATAGCTTGAGCATGTTGTTACATAGCGTGATCAGTTGTTACATAGCGTGATCAGGTTGTTACATAGCGTGCTCAGGTTGTTACATAGCGTGATCAGTTGTTACATAGCTTGATCAGGTTGTTACATAGCGTGATCGTGTTGTTACATAGCTTGATCGTTTTGTTACATAGCGTGATCATGTTGTTACATAGTGTGGTCATGTTGTTACATAGCGTGATCATGTTGTTACATAGCGTGAACATGTTGTTACATAGCGTGATCATGTTGTTACATAGCGTGAACATGTTGTTACATAGCTTGAGCATGTTGTTACATAGCGTGATCAGTTGTTACATGGCGTGATCATGTTGTTACATAGCGTACTCAGGTTGTTACATAGCGTGATCCTGTTGTTACATAGCTTGATCAGGTTGTTACATAGCGTGATCGTGTTGTTACATAGCGTGATCAGTTGTTACATAGCTTGAGCATGTTGTTACATAGCGTGATCAGTTGTTACATGGCGTGATCATGTTGTTACATAGCGTGATCAGTTGTTACATGGCGTGATCATGTTGTTACATAGCGTACTCAGTTGTTTACATAGCGTGATCAGTTGTTACATAGCTTGATCGTTTTGTTACATAGCGTGGTCATGTTGTTACATAGCGTGATCATGTTGTTACATAGCGTGATCATGTTGTTACATAGCGTGATCATGTTGTTACATGGCGTGATCATGTTGTTACATAGCGTGATCATGTTGTTACATAGCGTGATCATGTTGTTACATAGCGTGAACATGTTGTTACCTAGCGTGATCGTGTTGTTACATAACGTGATGAGTCTGTTACATAGCGTAATGCATGTTGTACAGGTCTATACAGATCACCAAACTTTAATTCAAAAGGTAAAATTTCGTCGAAATGTAGATGACAGGGGCGCGTCACGATGTTGAACGACCCGAAATCTGGAAATGTTAGGGACAACCCGTTGTGTGGATGACTAGTGTTTCCAGAGAGCATCCTTTTCCAGTAATGTTCCCAGAGAGCATCCTTTTTTCCATGCTCGCACTCGCCATGTTCTGGTTACGTGTCGTTGTAACGTAATGTTACGCTGTTAGGATGGTTTAGTATACATGACAGGCAAAAGGCTGGGTCCGTGCCCTTAAAGATTTGAACCTGTGGTCTGTCCCATTCAACCTGACGTCTACAGGCTCCGTGAACAATAGTTGTCTAGATGACTAATGTTTCAAGAGAGTATCCTTTCTCCCTGCTATGCATTGATCGCAATTCCCTCCGTCGTCCTCATCCTGGATATATACATAGGTGCGTGTTATGAATTCATTCATTCGCTTTTAATTCCTTCGAGCGTTAGCATTCACGTATTCATTTAATTTCTTTTAGTTTTAGCATGAGCTACTGCCCGAGAAAATCTGTGCAACTGACGAATGAGAAACTCGATTTTTCATACATTACACATGGAGGAAAACGCGTTATTAGATGCTGTGTATGCGGGCGGATTTTTAAGAATCGTTCTTTGTCAAGATTTAAGTTTCATAGAGCAACATGTTATGCTGAATCGACTCTCTCTCCTGCACTTGAAGATCCGAAGATGAATAGAGGGGAATGTTATACCGGATCAGGCCTCTGTCCTTCACTGGAGACTACTGTTGGTGAAAAATCTGGATACATCGGAAGTTGCGAGAATATGAAATCTTCATATGATGATGATTCAGTGATATCAACGCTTGAAAATCCGAATAGACTAGTAAATATATTGAGGTTACTAATTGCATCGAGGGGTGCTGGTAATAATAGTCACACACAAGAGATTGAAGAAATTATAAGTAAGCTGAAAGCTTCTAAAGTTATAGCATGACAGGATCGAGAAATTGTGTTAATCAATTACGGCCATGGTTAACAGGAACTTTGAAATATCAAAAACTTGTACTTATAAAAATACATCATTCAGACATTGTTGAGATGTTTAGTTTTTTTAGTGATAATGCATGTCTCTTTCTGTGTGATGTATATGATTATATAATTGAGTGTTTAGAATGTCTAGACTATCACCTTTGCCTTTAGGAAATATGTATGGTTGTTTTGTAAAGGAATGTAATAGGATAATGTTTATAAAAAATAAATGATGTCTGCATTACTTTTTGTAAAGTGATATGTTTTTTTACATGTATTCAGGTAAACTGATTTTTAAAAATTGGTTTACATGAATGTTGTTTATCTTCTTTTTCTAATATTCTAAGTCCTTTTTATTTTTTTTGCGTAAATATCTTTTTCATGTCTATTTCTGCAATATTTCCCGAAAGTGTAATTCCATACTTTGAGTATGTGCAAATAAATGAAAGCGTAGTAGATCTGCTTAACAGTTTCTTTATCCATATTATTCCTTGCCTGTTTCATTACTTTTTTGTAATATATTTATGGTTGTATAAGTTATTAACAACGCTTAATTTTTCTGAGATTCTTTCATTTCTAGATCCAATTTCAAGATCTTCATTTTCACTGTGTACTCTTCTTCCAAACACTCAAGTCTCCTCTCATAAAAACCCTCCCTTATGCCATCTTTGTTATTTTCAGGCAATGGAGTTGAAAGTTCTGTATGGGAACTGCAGACGCCACCTTTACACTTTCTCTTTCTTCAAATTCCTTACCTGTTATTAAAATTGCTGAAGGACATGTTGGACCTGGATTTACTATTTCAATGTCCTTCACTGTGATGATTACTTCTGAATGGAATCCAACTTCATCATCAAACTCATTGGTGATTGAATAGAAGAGCAACAATTGTTATTTGGCTACTATTGTCTAAGAAAGGCGGTACATACATGCGCCTCCAGTTTTGTACAATCGTACCTTGTCAATGGTATTTGCTTGCTTCATTCTTTTCTTTATGTTCTCATAATATCATTTCAGGGATTTTCATTCACATAGGATGATCTTCCTAGAATTGTACTCATTTGCGATTTATTTCCTTGTCTCTTCCTTACGCTTAGCAGAGCTATCAGTCATTTTATTTTCAACACTAATTTGTGTTCTAAAACAATGTCGGGCATATATCTTTCTCTTCTTTCTTAAAATTTGCTGCCTGAGTCTTTTTATTACTTTCGTCCTTCTCCATTTTGCAATTTGTTTATGTATCAGAGACAAATGAAAGTTGAATGGCATTAACAATTGTGAATTGATTCAATACAATTGCAGTGATCTTAGATTAGTGAATCATGAATAACGTTTATTTCTCAATACTCTGTACATAATTAAGTTATATACTTTTAGACTATAATAATATTTGAAAATATTAGGTTATTTACACTATAAATTCACTTCTTTGTTGTTTGCCTATACTAATCTATGGTCTCAGTACATACAACTCCTGGTTTTCTGTGTATCAATGACCCTCTGTCTACTTGTTTATGTTTCATTATATATACCTTTATTTATTTATTTTTTTTATTAATGTGCCATATGTATGATTTCCTGTGTTACGTCTTGTTACGTGGTTACGTTAGATGATGATAGACAATGAGAAGATCCAGAACAAACAAGGTGGGAATAGGTTAGGACGTATACTTCACTGTAAACCGATATACTGTTTGTCCCTCTCCGTCTCGCGCACTACTGTTTAACAAATATAAAGTGTGTAAGGTTTAGAAAATAAGTATATAAAAGTATTGTAACGCTGGATGAGGAAAGTTTTATAATCGAATTACTCTCTATATTACAGTATAACCCTACATTCCACCTCCTTCAATCTCTGTCTATCCTTGTATCTCTCCCGTTTTCCATTTCTCCCATATAAACGTATACTCTAATCCTCAAACCATGTCTAGACTAGCACCTCTCGTATGCCCTACCGCTCTCATATAAATGCATTTTTCCTCCTTGAAGACTCTCTCAATCTAGCACCTACCTTCGTTTTCCCTATATTTTCCCATATAGACGTATACTCACTCATTCAGACCTTCCCGACTAGCCTAGCACTTCTCCTCATATTCCCCTACCTCTCTCATATAAGATGCATTCCCTCATTCAACACCGTCTAGCCTAGCATCGACCCTCGTATTCCCTATCTCTCGCATATAAACGCCTACTCCATCATTCAAAACTCCTATCCTAACCTCTCCTCGGTTTGCTATATCGCTCATATTCTACCCTTCAAGTCCTGTTTAGTATAGCATCTTTCCTTGTGTTCCCTATCTCTCTCGTATAAAGCATATCCCTCCCTCCTTTAGCATCTGACTAGCCTAGCATCAGCCCTGGTATTCCCTATCTCTCCCCTATAAATACTTCTATCTAGAGACCTAATGTTTCAGGAGAGCATCCTTTCCCCTATAAAAGTTTATTTGGTGTCTTTATCTTAATTAGTTTAGGAGTTATTAAATTTATAATTAAATTACATTTTATCGGTATTCGAACCCTGGACACCAGAACCAATATTATTTACAATATTAGTTTGATATGTTTAAGGGTGCTGTATGCATTTACAGCATCAATCTAAGTGATATATTCTAGAGTATAGAGAAAAATAAGTAAGTGATTGAAAGATCGGGATTCGAAGTAAGGACAGCTGATTGAAAATTATATACAGTATTAATTGCTACTCATAGGAGCTATCAATCATGCTTTGGTCAATTCCTCTACCTCTCTTAGTTTCTGAGATAATGACGATTTAAACATTAGGCTCGAACCCAGAACGTCAGGTATCTAATTACACATCCACAAGATACTACCTAGTAACATAAACGCAATAAAGTTTATTTGGCGTCTTTATCCTAATTAGTTTAGGAGTTATTAAATTTATAATTAAATTACATTTTATCGGTATTCGAACCCTGGACACCAGAAACAAAATTATTTACAATATTAGTTTGATATGTTTAAAGGTGCTGTATGCAGTTACAGCATCAATCTAAGTGATATATTCTAGAGTATAGAGAAAAATAAGTAAGTGATTGAAAGATCGGGATTCGAAGTAAGGACAACTGATTGAAAATTATATACAGTATTAATTACCCATCATAGGAGCTATCAATCATGCTTTGGTCAATTCCTCTACCTCTCTTAGTTTCTGAGATAATGACGATTTAAAATTAGGCTCGAACCCAGAACGTCAGGTATCTAATTACACATCCGCAAGATAATACCTAATAACATAAAGGCAAAAAAGTTTATTTGGCGTCTTTATCTTAATTAGTTTAGAAGTTATTAAATTTATAATTAAACTACATTTTATCGGTATTCGAACCCTGGACACCAGAAACAAAATTATTTACAACATTAGTTTGATATGTTTAAAGGTGCTGTATACAGTTACATCATCAATCTAAGAGATATATTCTAGAGCATAGAGAAAAATAAGTATGTGATTGAAAGATCGGGATTCGAAGTAAGGACAACTGATTGAAAATTATATACAGTATTAATTACCCCTTATAGGAGCTATCAATCATGCTTTGGTTCACTCGTCTACCTCTCTTAGTTTCTGAGATAATGACGATTTAAAATTAGGATCGAACCCAGAACGTCAGGTATCTAATTACACATCCACAAGATAGTACCTAATAATATAAAGACAATAAAGTTTATTTGGCGTCTTTATCTTAATTAGTTTAGAAGTTATTAAATTTATAATTAAATTACATTTTATCGGTATTCGAACCCTGGACACCAGAAACAAAATTATTTACAATATTAGTTTGATATGTTTAAAGGTTGTGTATGCAGTTACAGCATCAATCTAAGTGACATATTCTAGAGTATAGAGAAAAAATAAGTAAGTGATTGAAAGATCGGGATTCGAAGTAAGGACAACTGATTGAAAATTATATACCGTATTAATTACCCATCATAGGAGCTATCAATCATGCTTTGGTCAATTCCTCTACCTCTCTTAGTTTCTGAGATAATGACGATTTAAACATTAGGCTCGAACCCAGAACGTCAGGTATCTAATTACACCTCCACAAGATACTACCTAATAACATAAAGACAATAAAGTTTATTTGGCGTCTTTATCTTAATTAGTTTAGGAGTTATTAAATTTATAATTAAATTACATTTTATCGGTATTCGAACCCTGGACACCATGTACCCAAATATACATTCACAAGAAACTATCTAATGACATTAATGTAATAAACTTTATTTGATGTCTTTATCGTAATTAGTCTCTGAGTTATTAGAAGCTGAATTTGTAATTCGAACCCGGCCATCCTGGTCAACTTGGAACTCGTTGGAGAAGGTGCTGCTTTTTATATCATTTCCATCGCTAAAATCTAAAGTGTTGAGTGTTGGGCAGAGCACTTAGGAAAACAATTACTGACAATGTTCGCTAATGCGGTGAAAGCGTCTAACGGGTTAGCTAATGTGGGTCACCGTTACCTCCAGACGGAAGTATGTCGTTGATCGCTAATGTATGTAAACAGATCCAGAATGTAAACTTAAAAGCCTATTAATGTGTTGAAAGCGTCTAACATGTTCAGCTAATGGACAAGCGCCTTCCCCGGATAGAAGAAGAAGGCTGCAGTGTTTCATTACATGACAGACTGTTCCCGTGAGCAGACTACTTATACTCAAGCTCCAGTCAACAATTCATTAATCAAAAAACTTAATTGCTCGAGGATGCAATGTGCAGGGCTTAGTAGTCATAAAAAAAATGTTTGACGAACATTACCTAATTAATTTGCCGAGGGGCGGCAGGACTCGAGAAAACAATTCCATCAAGTCATGACGCCACAGTAGAACGCATGGGGGAGGGGGTAGGACCTGTTAGCACAGATACTGCCGGCATTAGGTGAGCACACAAAGGGAAGGGGGCGGAGCTAGCGCCACGCGACCGGGCGGCAAATAGTAGCGCACAAAGGGAGGGGGCGGGGCTAGCGGCATAGATCAAAGAACTTTATCGCTTGTCGGCATCTCTCTGTGGGCTCAAGTCGCTATTCTATTACTACTTACATAATTAAATCTTTCACGTGGGGGTGTGATTTACAAAATGTTCAATTGGTGGTTCCACTCTCCAACCGCGTTATTTACCCTATGTCTCCATCGGTAGTAGTTCCACCGGCCAATTGAAACCACTATTTTTTTAACCATTGGTCCATATAGAAGAAGAAAAAAACCAATCAACCTTCCATTTTTTTCTGCCTGGCTGTGGATATGAATCCATTCATCCTCCACTTCCATTGGCTTCAAGAATGCTAAGGTAGTACAAATCCTAATGGAGCTTCAAACGTCCTGATTGGATTTATATATACTGTTTGTAAGCTCGAAGTTGGGCATCTTTATCCAAAGATTTTGTGAAACATGGAAGAATTAATCTTGTACTTTAGTATGTTGATAGCTTAAATAGCCCCTTCCTCTGTTTCATGAGCACTTCCGACATTAGCTTCAAATAGAGGTGTATAGGTAACATATTTCTTGTCATTAGCAACGTAAAAACTACAGGCGTAACATATGTCTCTTCTCTTGTGCTTCCAAAATCTATGTAAACTGTACACAACTGAGCAAACTGATTTTGAACCTCAAATGATCCGTCCAGGAATATATTTTTTCTTGTATTAACACTTTTTCCCCTGTGGAACTTGCAAATATTAATAACCTCTTACCTTCACGGACATTAGCTATTTAAAAAATGGATTTTGCCTAAAATTTCTGGATACAAATTCACTTCTCCGCGATTTGACACTGTATGCACTTTACGCGCTACACTTTGCAGTCAATTGAGCTTTAAAAGCTGTAAGCTGATGTACCATAGTCGTGAATTCATGTCTACTGGAGGTGTTTGTCGCACTTCTTTATGTATCAGTACCAATTGCATATAAAACTAGCTGACTTGTTTTGGGTGTATTCTATTTTACGATAGATGCATTCATTTTCAAGAACTGATGAAAATAATGTCAACAATGTATTGAGCCTTCCCTCAAGGGTGGAGGAACTACCTGTTGGTCAATATGTCACTCATTATAAGTATGCCGCTAGGTCAATGACTTGATTCAAGTATCTGCCCCAGGCTCGGAAGAAATAAAACTCAATATCCTGTTTAATGATTCCTAAAACCATCGGGGACAAACAGTAGCATTATTCTTTGAACTTTGCTTTCGGACAAACTGCAACACGGACGAAATACCTACCTATCCACCTAAATAGGTTTATTGTGAAGTTGATATTATGCTATGTTTCCTATCTGGGAGCCTTTCTCTGAGTATGCTCTTACTTGAAAGAAAAGTAATGCAGAGGTACCAGTAGAAATCCTGCTCCAACTGCAAGATTTTGCATCTGTAGTACATATTATACTTTATGCATATGTGTGATGACAGTCACAATATGGAACTAATTAAAATTGGTACCACCCTAAAACATCTCCAACATACCACCAACATTACCGTCACGGCAAACTACGAGAAAATTACTAACTTCTAAAATTGGATGCCCAAGTTTCCACTCCGTAAGCTGGATTAAAATTGTTCGTTTTTAGTTTCATATGTGCATTTACCATTAGTGAACACTCCAGACGTTGCCGATTTGTTAGTGATAAACAATGTCATCAAATGCTGGACCAGGAATGTGATCAAATATACCGCAATAACATAAGGTGGATAATTTAAGAAGACTATACCATAGACTGAAAACGTTTCTTGAGATCGTGCTTAAATTATGATTTCACTATTTAATCAGTGCGTGTTTCCTCTTGTGACACGTGAGTAACTTCCAGATACAAGAAGTACATTTAATTGGGCATTTACAGCTGATTTTTGCCGTACTTGGGTCTAAACGATCCAAAATAAACGGATTATAGCAGCTTATATGATAATCCCTATGACTTTTATTAACCCTAATATTAGCAAACAAACCAAAAGCTATACAATAGTCACTCAATCCGTCCTACTAGAGATCAAACTATTGGACTTGCTGTCCACGAAGGTAAGAATATATTCGTATTAAGGATTATATACACGCAATTCGCAAAATTACAGAATCCCCAAATATGCGTTTCATTTCCTGCATTTCCAGGAATCAATATGCATGTATGTATGAGGCGTGTTTTTAAGTAAGTACCGACAATTGTTTATAAAATAACAGTACATTGTTTCCCAAATACTTTGTTATCATTCATTGTCTCACACCTTACACCACTTCACATAATCACCGCCGTTATTTAGGCAATTGTCGTAATGGGAAACCAGTTTTTGCATGCCTTCGTCAAAGAATGGTGCCGCCTGTGATGAAAGCCAAGCCTGCACTTCTTGTTTCACAACATCATCGTCGTTGAAACGTTTTCCACCAAGGAATCTCTTCAGACGAAGAAATAGATATAAATCGTCTAGTGTGAAATCAGGACTGGGTGGAGGATGGTCGAATTGTTCCAAACAAAATGATGTGATCAGATCTTGAGTTTGTTTGGCTATGTATGGACGGGTATTGTTATGAACCGAAAGGAATGCGAAAGCAGTCCACGGCTTTTGTTCTGTATTCATAATGGAGCATTCGTAGTCTCTCACATTAGACGTCTTTGTTGATTGTCGCATTTATGGGCGAGAATTCAATCCGCAAAACATATTTTCTGCCCCATAAAACCGTGCACGTGACCTTGAGAGTGGATATCGCTTTTTTATTTTCTTTTTCCAGGGGGGATGTTGTGTGCCTCCACACTATGGATTGTTGCTTTGATTCAGAAGAGATGTCAGACACTCATGTCTCATCACCTGTAACGATATGCGTTAGCAAATCATTGCCTCATTCAACATATCGCGAAAAGTCAATGCAGCGGCAGATCGCTTGTCCTGGTGCTCACCAGTAAGATTTTTATGCACCCATCTTGAGCACAATTTCCGAAAAACTAAGCGTTCTGCCATAATGTTGTAGAGGGTTGAGCTTGAAATTTGTGGAAAGTGCGAGGACAATACCGATGTGGTGAAACGTCTATCCTCGTGAATGTTTTCTTCCACAGCTTGCACAAAATCATCCATGATTGCAGATGACCGGCCGCTCCGCGGCTCAACATGCACATTTTCATGACCTTCCTTAAATTGTCTGACCCTCACCATTCCATCACTAATTAATATTTCCGAATACACCTCACACAATTGTGGGTGCATTTCTGGTATTCCAAAAACGAATTACTGATCTGACTTCACGGGTCGGTGGATGGTTCGATTGTTTTGAAAATTTCGAAACACTCTAACGCAGGAAAACAAAGTGACAATCGCTGAAAGTTGCTTCTTTCTTCTTAATGCATGGAGGAAGTGAACGCGCATGTTCAAAATCGTGCAGTGCTGCAGCAGAAAAAATTAAAACGTACTTACTTTAAAAACACTCCTACTAAAGAAGAGACTAGCAGACGAGATTACCAACAGCCATCCTGAAATACATGTTTAGAGGTGCCGTGAATCCAAATAATGCAATTTTGGAAACATGTCCGTGTATGTGTCTAGGTATCTGTCTGTAAACACAGTAACTCAAAACAGAAAAGTCGAATAAATTCCAAACTTGATATTTGAGTTTAGTATCGCCCAAGGATGCAGCACGAAGATTTTCAAGAAAATCTGTCCACCCTAAACTACCCTTTACAGGAACATTTTTTACAACATTTTTATTTTCTCAAAAATATCTCTAACGATTTTGATTAAAGTATCATATATTTAAGGTATTTTTATCCCAAATATCTTTTACTTTCTGCGAATGTCCCCAAAAGTCCTATTCATTGTAAATTACTTTTGCATAACTAGTAAACCGTAAGAGATAGACAAAGGTTTGCTGCACAGAGAATGTAGATCTCGTTAAAACACAATTTAGGTCACAAAAAGTGTTTTTGTCAAGTAAACCATTTCCGAGTTGTCCCCTGTTATTTCTTTGAATTTCCCAATACTCATATTTATGGGAATTCTTGGGGATTCCTTATTCATTTTTTGTTATATACTGGACGTGCAAGGAGAATGCAATGCTCCACATAGCAACCAGCGCTTAAAAGATTTCACTGTAACTTAAAGTATACCATATTGTCCTTGCTACAACAAAATTAGCAATAAGATATTTTCTGAAGATAGAAATCTCGATTAAAATGAAGTAGTTGGAGACTAAGCGTTTGTAAAAATAGCTCGTATAAAATTAGAGAAAGTCATGTGAGTGCAACACATCAGTTCTTTTTTTTTGAGCTGGAATACGTTACCGAAAGGAAAGCCCTATGTGGAATACCCATGGGTAGAATAAATGAGACCTTGTATGTAACGTATTACGGAAATAAATATATAAAGGATAAATATATAAATACTTGAGAAAGATAACATTGTAATTAAGAAACACAACTTAGGTAGTTCTTGACTTTAGCGATATGTAGTTATTTTTGTGACCTTTAGACAAATGATTTGAATATATATGTCCTTCACTAAAATGTGGTTAAACCTGCACATAGTAATTAAATGGAACATTTTTGCTAGCTGACGCATATATAAAGTTCGTTGATATAAAATTGAATATCGAAAATTGCCTGAGTCAGTATTTTCCCTTTAAATTAAATTAAGTTTTATTTACGAATGCCGCCCTTATTTATGGTTCCTGGCGTCTCCTTCTACATTAGGCATGGAAGATCGGAAAATTTACCCAGAGGCTTCTTTACAAAGATTGAGGTTCTTTAACGTGCCGTAATTCTATGACACGGGACCACCGGCTTTACTTCCCTTCCGAAGTTAGCCCGAAAAAAAACCATCGCGCTCCTTCGGATTTGAATATGGGCATGCTTGTTACCGCTAGATCACGGAGGACGATGTATACAATTTGGTTCTGATGTTAAATGCAACTTGACATGCAGATTAGAAGCCAGGTTTCCGTGATTTAAGTAGAGCTCTGCCGATCTACATGCCGCATTTACTGTCAGAATGTTGCCCTCGTCACACCAATCGTAAGAAGACATAACCGTTCAGGGTTTAAAAAAAGAATGCAATGCGTCGAAAGCTCCCTGGCCTGAGGAAAGGAACCAGAGATGATGATGGGGGAAGTGAGCACTGCGCAACGCGCTTTGTTACTAACATTACTGGGCCAAAACTTAGTAACGCTACATATCCTTCGAAAAATACAATCACATCTCCCAAGCAATAGCCTAAAAATAGAACTACATGGCTTGAAAAGAAATTGTTGGAGGTAACAGCTCTGCGTCAAACAATACTGCTGACTCGTCTCCTACTACCTCCTTAATGCAGCGGAACCTGAAGTTACCAATCGCAGATTGGATACTTACAATTGCTTATATCAACACACACCTCCGGTATTGTCAATTTACAGGAGATCAACTTCTATGACAAATACCTGACAACTATACGCAACTATACTGGATTCCAAAAGAACGAAATAAATGCTCGTCATGCTACTGGGGGTTTGGCAACATCTGTACATGACAAGCTACTTCAGAAGAAATCATACTACACACTCTATTGGAAGCAGTGGCGATTTGCGCTTTCGCAAGAACATATATATTTTTTTTAAAACAATCTTCAAAATAGTACAGACATTGACATTAGTATCCTAACGGAATTCATTAATCAGTTACCTTACATTTTAGTGCTACTGAGTGACTTCAGCAGTCACAATCCGTTATAGGGGAGTTATAGGACTGATCAAAGGGGAAATATAATTGAGTCTATTGTTAATAAATGCTATTCAGTTGTCCTAAATTCTCCATCTCCTACAGGTATTGCGTTACACATGATATCTACAGCAGTATCGATTTAACATTTTATTCTCCTGAAATAGATCATATGTTCCAATGGTCTATATAGCAACCATTAATGGAAGTGACCATTTATCCATAAATATCGACTTCAGCTTCCCGTCAAATAGTATTCATACGGCGTTCATCCTGGAAGTTGAATCAAGCTAACTGCACCCTATAAGGAAACTTATTCAAGGAGCTGTAAAGGAACTTTCCCATCCGAGCACATTTCTTGAGCTGAACATCAAAATGTTGTAAACAACTTCTGTACTACCACGATCAAACAAGACGAGTTTAGATCCCTGTAACCCAAAGGAATATTGCAATAGATGAGTACCATGGAGAAGCGTCAGCTGTGCAAAGGCTATTGAAAGAAACAATAAAGCTTACTATTTACTGAAATAGTATCCAAGTACGGATAATAAATTCAAACGTCTACATGCAGCTGAACGCAGGGAAATCAAAAGAAGTAAACGGTCATCTTGGTTGACTTTCAATCGGAGATGTGACAAAAGTTTCAGTAATGTATGATAGATCGGATATTTCATCGTGCATCTTCAAACTCAAAGACCCCTATCTCAGACTTACGGGCCTAGGCTTTAGTTGCAACATTTTCTAATTTGTGTAGCAATTCTACTTATGACATTAGTTTTGTTCATGTTAAAACATCCATTCCTCCTCTGAAACGCAAGGATATTCGAAGATAGTAAGCAGGTATTCAAGGATGAAATAGATAATAAGCAAGTGTTCAACGATGAAATAGTTGTAAAAGGGTTAAGAAAGAAGAACTACTGCACTGCAAGCTCAGGACCGGACCAGAAACCACATGAATTTTTAAAGCAATTGCCATAGAACGCTTTGCAGTACATTCTTAACACCTATAATCACATATGGACAGCCAAGCTCTTTCCAAACAGTAGCGGCTTTCCACAGATGTCTATCCGGCAACCAAAAAGGCCTCATCACTCCCAGAAATATATCGCTATATCTCCCTTATATGCCCTTATAGAAACCCTTGGGAAAACAGTTAACATAGACTACATACTATTTGGAGTCTATTTTCTTTCTCGCTGATATTCAAAATTGTTTCCCACTATATCGCTCCATTAGTTTTAGTAGGAACCAAGATTTCTCACGCGTTCATCAATTGACAGCATATGATTCTAATATGCCTTGACATAGAGAGCATATGATAACCTCTGGCGGAACAACATAATTGGTAATTAATGAAGCACAATGTGGAGGGGAATATGATTGCCCTCATATATAATTTTGCTCAAGGCAGAACCATAAGGTTTAGAGTAAACGGATTTCTTTATTGAAGTATCAGTCTTGACAAAGCGTTCCGCAGGACTCGGTCATAAGCATAAATCTATTCTTGGTTTGGTTGAAATTAAACATGCGCTGTTCTGTTTCTATCTCCCGGATAAAGCAACCCCCTAACAATTTCATTTTGCAAGGTAAATCAGAGACGTACCAAACACTGCAAGTCAGTCTCAATAGCTTATAGAAATTGACTAATGATACTGGATTTAGGTTTTGGCACATAAAAGCCAATGTAATATATTCCAAAGTTACCAAAGATTCACCAGAACTTAGAATAATATTAAAGAGCTCTATGGTGCGTGTTTTTAGGAGTGTCCGTATTTTGAGTATTCACTTTGACCAAAGATTGACCTGAAGTGAACACAGTACCTTAAAGCTGAATCTGTTCGAGTCTCAACCTACTCGAAATATTAGCATCTAAAATACAGGCTGCTGGCTTCGCCGTTTTACTCCGAACATATAGATTAATCTTCCGCCCCAAGTTGGATTATGGTTTCACCGTCTACAACTCAGATAGCCCAACTAATCTCAATAAAATATTAATTTTGGAAATTAACGATAACATTTTCTTTCCTTTGAAGTTTTAAAGGTTAATTTATCCTTAGTTTTGTTTTAAAAGACCAATGTTTTATTATAAACCATTAAAGCATTTAATGTTACTCAACAGTATCTAGCCTTCAGCACTTAGAATGTCCTTGGGAACCTTTCACACAACTTCAAATAATAGCCTTCAAATAGAAGGAAGAAACTACTAAGCTTAAAATATATTATGTGATCTGTCACCAAGTCTCACTCGTGTACTTATCCTACATTTGTTCCAAATTTCCTCTACAATTGCGCCTAATTAAAAATGTTCCCATCTTACGTTCTCATGCAGAATCCAGCAATACCTCATAGACTATAACCTGACTCTTTCACTGTTGATTCCTTACTCCTACGATTAGAGTCTATTCCTTGGAGACTCAAAACTCCCGTCATAAATATCTCTCTACAGGGAGTAGAGGACTTACCTATATGACATTCTTCAATCATTCATTCTTCTTGTGTGAATTACTAAATATTCGCTATGTAACGCATCCTTCGGATCACACACCACCACTTCTACATCAATTCAGTGATTCAACAAGCGCTCTAGTTGAACTTCAGCTAAAAGCACCCTACCCATTGGATGATGCTGGAAGTGTATAACAAAATATTGTCTTCAGGCAACACGGCCTTGCTCTTATGGATCCCGTCGCAGATAGGTGCACCGGGAATGAAGCAACAAAGCAAGCACGACTATGTAGCCTGCCAGACCTCAAGACTCTTTATCGTGACCACACCGATGTACTTATTCAACAGTGGAAACACTCTCGCCGAATCCAGCTACCCTTACAAATGCCCCCACCGTAGGGACCTGTGTTGACGCGTCTGCGTATTGGACATACAGATTTCACACATGCATACTTTCTGTCTCGTGTAAGCCCACCAATGTGTAACAATTGCAATTGTCAACTAACAGTGAAACAGCTTATTACGAACTGCAGGCTGTACGATATACAGCGAACCAAATGTGATGTAACAAACGAATTCTCCATAGTTCTGGACCAACCACAGTTCTACAACTATGTCCTAGACTTTTTACAAATGAATCAACTACATAATAAATTTGATAAAGGTTTTTGCCTCCATGTACATGTAGTGCAATTGTTAAACTAATTACTAAATGTTATGATGTTCAATCTTATTAATACCTAATTTATGTTTAATAATTATGCCTTTGTTTACTTATTTTGTTACTTGTTCTTATGAATACTTCGTATGTGATCCTTTTTTAACTATGGAAATTCGTAGCCTGGGGTCAATTTCAGGTGGTGGTGGTGGTGGTGGTGGTGGTGGTGGTGGTGGTAGTAGTAGTAGTATCCCTTTTAAAGATAATGATTAGATGTCCCAAATGTCTTCAGTGCATGCGGGAAACTTAAAATGCTATGTGTGGCGTTCACTGGCTACTTGACTTCGTTCAGAAGACGACAGAAAAATTCAATTGTATCGTCGGGATTTTTCAGTCGCCTGATTCTACCTTTTCACAAAATATATGTGCTTTAATATCAAATATTTTCATATCGGAATAACTCCTATCGTTGCTAAAGCTAAATTTTACTTTATATTCAAACTTTCATTCTGGATTTCAATTTTTATGGCTATTATACATCTTAGTCATGCGAGTTTTATGACAGTTTTACGCCACAGCATTGGAGAAGACGGACTACTCATTTATTCTTACGCTTACACTGAGGGTTAAATGAAGTACTTTTATGCCTAGTTATCTATATTAGGTTCCATCAATTGTTTCTGTGAATCAAATGTAAGTCACAATGGATATTAAAGATCCACTAACATTCGGACTTTCGAAGTATGCTGTAAATGAGCCGAGATTGAGCAAAGCATAATATACGTACCTATATCTTTCTAAACTTTGCGTGAGAAAATTTGTTTTGTTCACAATTTTATAAACTAGTCTGTAATTGGTGTAATTTTGTTAGCTGATTCACAACCTAGTACAAATATGAAAAGAAAGATTTTTTGTAATTTAAGTACAAAACAAAAATTAATGTACCCCAAATCTAACATTTCATATTAGTTGCGTTTCGCGCAGTTCTTTGCACATTGTCTATATCACTACTTAAGAACCACTAACTTGTATACACAAAAATTCACATTTGATATCAAAATGAGAACATACACATTACAATGATGTCCCAGAATTTTTAGAATTCGTTTTTATAACGAAATATTTAAAATAACAAAACCATTTCTATACAGTTGTGTATAAGTTACTGAAGAAAAACATGTCGCTATATTTTGCTAGGCTTGTGTTTTTATTTTATTATCACTTCTCTACCACGTACATAGTACTTAGAGGTGTTGCATTTAACCCAAAAATTTGATACCACGATTTAAAGGGAAATACATGTTTTGAGACTCCCTGAATCCATAAAAACATTTTTAGGAAACGACCATGAGTGTGTGTGTGTGTGTATGTTTGTCTATCTGTTGATGCGGTTTAATGTTATGTTTATTTATTTATTGAGCCCCACGTTTGGGAGCCAATTTGCGATGGTAAATTTATAATGTTATTTGTGTATGTGTTTTTACTCAACGTGTTGAAGCCATCTTGTGACGTGATTCATTTGTTAGGCTTGTTAGCTCCATCTGGTGTTAGCAATTTGCGGCAGTATTAGTGTTCGTTTGAAAGAATGCTACTGTTATTTTATTTAATTTTGGTTCTCTGTACTCCGGCTAGCTATTATCTTTTGGTCAAGCACTTCTCTTTATACAGGTTGTGTAAACTGAAAGGAATCTTTTATCCAAAGATAACACTGATGAAGGAATTTGTTTTACACTTTTATTGTCGAACACATTTACTATAACATTTACACATTGATCTTGACACTCGCCAAACTGAAACTGTTATAACAACTTCTTACTGATCACTTTTAATTTGCGTACTTCAACTTTTTGTATAATTAACTTTATAACACTTTAGATTTTTCATAATTCTGCTACGCGTAACTTGTGAATCGATAGCCGACGTGTAATATTTCTGCTGGACTGAAGGCGTGTATCATACAAATATTTTCGACGAACTGACGGGAATGCGACGTGTAGTGTACAAAGAATTTTGATGAACTGAACGACCGAAGGACTTTACCTCTAACCTAGCTTCTATTTATACTCCTTTACCCAGATATGCCTAAAGATTATAACTGAACTGCAATTGGCTAATAAAACGCGCCAACATTACGTAACTTCCTCGTTTCCAATAATGATAAACAGCTCACCCCCTCGCTGCATTATTGCACGCTATTATTGACAGTTTCAGTAAGGCAGTATAAACTTACTTCCCAACAATAATTACAATCAACAAACATCTCAAATCAATGTCATATAATAATGCATATTCATACTATAATCACTCTTTACATTTAAGTAATTTGTGATACAAATTACTGCATCATATTTGTGATACACTGTCTATCTTTATGTGTGTGTATGTGTGTGTCTGAACAGCATAACTCAAAAGCAAAACGCTGGACAAACATCAAACTTGACATTTAAGTCCATTATCTTCTAAATGTGCAACAAGAAGATTTTCAAGAAAGTTCTTTACCCAAAACTATCCCTTACAAGGAACACTTTTCGAAAATTTTTATTTTCTAAAAATGGCTCTAATGATTTTAATTAAAATACTATATATTAAAAATGTTTACATGAAAAATGAAATGCATATATTCAATGTTCTGGTAATAACCTGTATAGTTCTCTTCATTCGGAATGAATTTTGTATAATCTTGTAAAACTTATAAACGTTAAGCAATAGACGAAAACGTACTACACAAAAAATGTAGATCTCTTTATTTATTTCAAGTAGCCTTTTCTGTGGCATCAACCATCTATGAGATATCCTTTATTAATGGTTCGATTTGTTCAATACCTTGTCATTCTTTTAAAATCCTATCGATTTTCAAGTGTTTCTCGCGATGTCATAGCAAGGGTATGGAACTTTAAGGGCCAGTATATAGCGTCCAGCTCTTAAACATTTGACTATCGCTATTCCCTTTATATCTATAACAGAATGTGTAGTATAGATATTTCTGTAAAGGTGCTGTAAAATCTCGTTTAGAATGAGGCAGAATGCATTATGATGCATTCACAACGACTACTTTCAGTCGTTTGATTCTACCTTTCAAAATACATATATATATATATATACTTTAATAGCAAATATTTGCAAATCCGAATATCTCCTATCGTTGCCAAAGCTAAATTGTACTTATTCTCAAACTTTCATTCTATATTTCCATTTTTATGGCTATTAAGAAGGTAGACCTCTATCATTATTAGTGGGTATACAAACTATTCCCACTAAAGCTATTTTACTATGTACTACATTTAATAAAAATAACAAAAATATTTATGTTACACATTTCGTTATAATTACAAAGAGAACAGAGATAGTCAAATGTTTAAGAATTGGACGCTATAATATGCTCGCCATACTGTTTCCATGCAATCACATATACAACGAAAAATCGATGGGATGTAAAAGAATGACAAGTATTGAACAATTGGAACCTTTAATAACGGAGATCTCAGAAACGACTTATGCCAAAAAAACTTATTTTAAGTAAACTGTCTTTTAAAGAGAGCTAATTCGTTGTGTGTTAGTTTTCGTATATCGGTTAACGTTTACAAGTTATACAAAATTATACAAAATTCCTTCTAAATGAAGAGGACATCTTAAACTATTCCCAGGGAATTCAAGAGATGCATTTTATTTGTTATATAAATATCTTTCTATGTGGTATTTTAATCAAAATCGTTAAAGCCATTTTTTAGAAAATAAACATTTTCGAAAAATGTTCCATGTAAACATTAGTTAGTTGGAGATGGGGAATGTTCTTGAAGATCTTCGTGTCGCATCCTTGGAAGATACTAAACTCAATTATCCGACTTTTCGTTTTTGAGCTATGTTGTTCACAGACAGGCACACAGACACGCACACACGAACAGGCTTTCAAAAATTCTTTCTTTGGATTAAGGGCGCCTCTAAACATGCATTTTCGGTGAAACCTAGGTATTCAAATTTTGGGTGGAATGCAATACTTCCCCTACTTACTATGCATAATAGACAAAGTAATAAACTTTCGTAAGAATAATTTGTATATCCACTATTAAACGACAGAGGGTAGAGAAAGTTATGCGAATGTAACATTCAAGCAGATTTTTCAAGCAGCAATCTACTCAATTGCAAGAGCGGTAAAGTATGAAATGTTTGGCCGAGTAAAGGTTTCATGTCCGCTGATCCGTGGAATTCAAATGAGTCAATATCAGTTTCAGCAGAAACTTTTTACAGACCGTGGTACTCCCCTTTATGACCACTGAAGTTATAGAGGTCATGGATTTACGGCTTACCCCAGAAATCACAGGGGTATAAATGGAATGATCAAGGACGGTAACATAGACCTCAACGTAGTGTACACAAGGTAATTACTCCGGGACCGGTGAGATGGACACTAAAGCCGTTCTCTCAAAGTTAAGTCCATATAAAGTTTCACGCTTAAGTTGCGATGAAGTCTCCCCATTCAGTTCTCTGACGCCGGTACATAGATGTAAGTGGCACTTGGTAAGAAAAATAACATGGCTTTTGTCCGGGTTAATGGACACACCATATCGCATACTGGTGGGTCACACGTATGAAACTGAACCAAAGAGAATCCGTTATGATTCCTTCGTGCTTATGTTCACGATATTCGATTTTTAAAAATCTTCGAGCTTCTACTTTAACACCTTTTGAGTTAACCTGCACATAACCAGAATCTATTTCGTGTGGTTTGTGTCTAACTGTTTTTAGATTTGTTGGTTGCTTTAATTAATTTTATGTTTAGTATTAAGCAAAAGTCAATTGCTTAATCAACATTCGAAATAGTTCCCTTCAACTCATTCAGCAGTGAAATTATACTTATTACTGTAGTAGTTAATATATGATAAATCGATAATTACGGTGTGATTTTAAGCTCTACAATAAATTTGGATATTGTAACATATACAACGTGCACACCTCGTGCACTGCGACCTACAGAGATCTATTGTGGCTACCCCACCAGGAGGATGGAATAATGTGATGGAAGCACAGGAGGCTATGGGCCACAAGTAGACATGGCACACAGACGCGTGGAAGTCCTTAATATTTTCTGGCTCAAGTTACCACTACTTGAATGACTCAGATAGAGCGATTAATGACCTGTGTCAGGCAGCCATCTGTTGTCCGCGGGCAATACTCTTTCCTGAGACCAAGCATCCGCGCCATCTGTCCTGTATTATCTCGTTTACAAAACCTAGAATCAAACCTAAAACATGAGAAGGAAACAGAATGAAAGAGAAACTAGGGGAAAGGAAATCGTTGTAGATAAGAAACCACCCCAGCATTCGCCTACAGAAACAGGGAAAACCACGAAAAACCCAAGGTCCTATTGGGTGATCGTCGGAAATCCAACCGGGATCTCCCGAATGCGGGCTTCATATGTTAACACAGCCAAGACCCTCTGTGTAGGAATTAAATGTAGCTTAAAGTAAATGTAACCCATATATATGCAACAATATAGATATAAAAATTGTATTTTTCGATCAGTGTTACCGCTACCTATTAAAGTAGTTCTAGTTCATTCTTAGGGGACGCTGTTTCTGCAATTAATAACCATTTCATGACCCCTTTTCACGGTTTAAGGTTGACTTTTAACATTCGCAGACGCTGCAAAACCTATTAAATTCATTATGCTAGAATCACTTTGTTAGATCAGCAGGTAATAGGTCCAAGATTTTTTGAACGGAAGTTAGGTAGATTTACTAAGGTCTATTTTTGTTTAAACAAAAGCCTGGATTATACGGCACTTAGTGGACTTCAGAGCATTCCAGTACTGCATATCGTAAAAAGTTATGAGAAACTGACGGACAACACAGTATAACGATCAAATCTATGACACAGCCAAAAATCAGAGCAATCGCCGCTTATTTTTGGTATTCGTGCATTTGCAGTAGATGTCACGTAATTCGATTCTTCATATTTTATTTTGTCTTCCTGGTTACAAATTCTAACATGGTTTTATCGTTTGCTCTGATCAGGATTTGAAACAAAATGATCTGGGGACAAGTCTTCGAGTAGTTACAAACATCTGCTTTTCCAATTCCTATGGAGCAAGTGCATATTTTTATCTTGACACATAGTTTCAAGCAACTCGTACCTGTTTTTCTAAGATAAACGTACATATCTATATACTGTAAGTACAGGAAATGATGGTACTTTACAAAAGGCGGTTTCGTTAAAATAGTTCCATTATGCACCTTTTATGTTTTCTGTTATAAAGTTACACCTGAAAAACGTTTCTAGCCTTCGAATTACAATGTCACATTTTCTAAATTTGTTTATTGGTTGTGGCAACAAATCATCAAAATATGGCAGTTGCTTCAATTCAGAATGTTGGTCTGATGGTAGATGTAAAAATGTAGATTAACATGTTGCATATCTATAATGGCGTTAACGTGCATACCCTTGTCATCGAATTTCTGGTTTTTCTTTGAATTTTATACACTAGATCACACATATACACATCCACATACACACATCCACACTCTCATTATACTTACAGACTCTGGGGAGGATAGAGAATAATCTGGACCAGAGAAAAATTCCCACGCCGGAAATTCAAATCGGGGGCCCCTAACACAGTAGACAAGTGCGCTGAACTACGGGGCCATCTCAATCTCAATTTTAAAATATAATTTCAATTCAAAAACTTAAAAATAAAATTCTGTCACTCTTGGCAGAAACTTTATATTCAATCATTTACAATTATTGGATTATATATTTAGAGATATACCCTTATGAATAATACTCTAACTTAAACAAAATCAATCAAGAAAATTCGTATTAATACTGAAGCATTGGAAATAATAACCTTACCTTTAATTCCAAGGCAATTGGTATAAAACTTAATGTTATCTCTGTTCAGTAAATATAAAAGCCAAACAAGAGAACATTTGAAGAAAAATTAAATTATTAAATGTTGAAAATGTTTGGGTACAGCAAATGTTCCTGATGAGGATAAACATGTATTTCTACTGCATTCGAAGTAATTAATATATTGTCAAGTTGAGAATAATTGTATAAAATGTGTTGACAAAGCTATATATTCCAAGTTATTAATGTTATTAATAGTGTCTGATATTATTAGCAGATAACGTCTTCTTTATTCCTCCAAATTTTGTAAAGGTATTTCCCAGGCTTGCACTAGAGTGTACAGTCTGTGATGATAGACAAGAACAGTATAAACAGACCGAAAAGTCTTAGAATGTCCTACACTCCTGTTACAGGGACTTTATTTTAGAGGGAATAAATCCACTTTTTAGATTCACAAATTATTAAAATGTGTTTATTTTGTCTATCGTGGCTATTTTGTAAATTGTGTTTACGCTGTTATTATTCAACACTACGGACTATACTCATTGTATAATTAAGTATCAAACATTAAAGGGCCGTAACGAAAACTATGCCAACATGAGAGCACGTAATGTGTATCTCTGGCATTTGTTCCCTATTATTATTATTATTATTATTATTATTATTATTATTATTATTATTATTATCATCATCATCATTACGCACTAATAGACAATGAAAAAATTAAAACGACGTAATGAACTGTGTATGCACTAGTTTGCTTCTTATTCTGTTTACCTTAGCTTATGGAGCAGATTTGGTGCTTTAATATTTTGATTTATAGTACAGTACTATGCGTTTAGTGCATAATAAAACAATAATAATGCTATCGCCGTCCGAGGTGTAGTGGTTACCATGTTAGCCTCTAGCTCCCGAGGTCGCGGGTTCAACCCGGGGGAGGGCGATGGATTTTATCGGGGTAAAAATCCTTAGCAAGACTTCCTTAGGAAGGGAAGTAAAGCCGGTGATCCCGTGTCGTAGATTTACGACACGTAAGAGAACTGCAAGATTGATAACGAGGCCTTTGAGCAAAATTTCTGTTTCTTTCACGCCCAAAATAGAACGGAACGCTATGAAATATAGTAGTTAAAGAGCGTCAATAAATAAAACTCAGTTTAATTTTCAATAATAGTGATTATTAACAATAATGATAACAATAACTAGCAGCAACAACTATAATATTAAAAATGCGACAGTAATAGGGAAACAAATGCCAGTGATATACACTGTGTGCTCTCATGTCTGCATGGTTAGTCATTACATCGCTTTAATGTTTTGATTTACTCTATAATGAGTATAGTATGTAATAATAATAATCATAATAATCATAATAGTGGAACAAATTCCAGTAATGCATTACGTGTTCTCGTGTTTGCATGGTTTTCGTTATGGCCCTTTAATGCTTTGATTTAACTCTACAATGGAATGAAACCAAATTCCAAGAAAATTGCCAAGAGCTATTAAAGGGACATTGTTGAAATAGCGGATGCTGGATATTCTTTTCAGATTTTACATAATAGCCATTACAATACCATTGCTAACATACAAGAGGATGAGATCATTGTGACTTCTAACAGTCGCTAGTCGCTCCTAACCATTAACTTTATCATGATATTCTTCAGACGGAGCGTTTAGGATTTATAGGTAAAACATAAGAAAGAAAATAATACTAGAAGGTAGTTGCACATTTGGATTGACTGGTTAAATATGGAGACGAACATGCATTAGTCCAACCTTGAAGATTGTGAAGATTAGCTGTCACAGAGGAAAGTACGGGTAGATGGTGTCGTGCGCAGAATGTATTACTGTTGCTTGCATAAAAAAAATCACTACATTAAAACTTACTGTTTGTTCCATGCTAATCATAAGTGTACCAATGAAGCTTTGTCTGGAGAGTGGAGATAACAAAACTTACCTAGTAACCTTTCCATTTCGCTAAGTATTCCAGAGTAAATCTTCAGGAATGGCAGCTCAGGAGTGTTGCCAAAAAAAAGTGCCTAAGTAGCGATGAAAACTTAGGAGCCTCCTGAATTGATTTTTTCTATATCACATTCCGCAAGCAAAAACTAAGGCGACCTGTAATTGAATTTTGGAAGTTTATCTGAAGTGAATTTTCCTTGCAGAGGAAAGTTGCGACACTCACCCAACTACCCTTCGCTTGTTTGTCCACGAAGACTAAGCTTTGGGTGATCCTAAACTCTGTCCTCGAGTCACGTAGTTAGTAAGAGTCGCTCCTGTTCCTTTGTTACGCCTTTACGATATTTGGTTTCTGATCAAGATAATAGCAGGCCTTGAAACCGATTCAGAATGCGCCACTACAGCACGAGTAGAATCGTATGCTGTAATGTTTCACATCGTTACGGTTAAGTGTTAATATACTTCCTGCTTAATCACATTTTATTTATGAACATCATTTACGCAAAATTAAAATAAATTTTATAATAATATATTATTTTATATCGTGAACTTGAAGTAACATTATTTGTATATGTTTGTATTTGTTAGCCCCACATTTGGGAGCCAATTTGTAGTATTATACTTCTGTTATATTTATTTAACATTATTGTAGCCCCACGTTGTGGTAGCCAATTTGCGAGTGTATTACTTATAATGTTTGTGTATTTGTTTTTACTTCACGCGTTGAAGCCATCTTGTGACGTGATTCATTTGTTAGGCTTGTTAGCTCCATCTGGTGTTAGCAATTTGCGGCAGTATTAGTTTTTTTGTTTAAAAAAAAATGCTAGTTATTTTATTTAATTTTGGTTCTTTGTCCTCCGGCTAGCTTTTGGGTCGAGCACTTCTCTTTATACAGGTTGTGTAAACGGAAAGGAATCTTTTATCCAAAGATAACACTGATGAAAGAACTTCTTTTATACTTTTATTGTCGAACACTTTCACTATCACATTTACACATTGATCTAGACACTCGCCAAACTGAAACTGTTATAATAACTTCATTACTTATATTTCTTAATTCGCGTACTTCAACTTTTTGTATAATTAACTTTATCACACTTGAGATTTTTCATAACTCTGTTACGCGTAACCTGCAAATTGATATCCGACGTGTGCCGTACAAATACTTTCGACGAACTGACTGACTGAAGGCGACGTGTACTTTACAAATATTTTCGATGAACTGAGGGCGATCTACCTCTGACTTACTCTTTTTATACTCGTTCACCCAGATATGTCTAAAGATTATAACTGAGCTGCAATTGGCTAATAAAACGCGCCAACATTAGCGTCTACTTTAATATCCAATGAAAATTATGAATACATATGCTCTAGGGAAACGTTCCAGAAGATTCTCAAGGAAAAAACGCGCCATATTACGTAACTTCCTCGTTTCCAATAATGATAAACAGCTCACCCCCTCGCTGCATTATTGCACGCTATTATTGACAGTTTCAGTAAGGCAATATAAACTTACTTCCCAACAATAATTACAATCAACAAACATCTCAAATCAATGTCACATAATAATGCATATTCATACTATAATCACTCTTTACATTTAAATAATTTGTGATACAAATTACTGCATCAAACTCTATTACTATACTTACAACAATATGTTTCGTATGTATTAACAATCATTCTGGAGTAAAAATTAATGAATTTTTATGGAAATTGAAATGGAAATACACATTAAAGTACAAAATTATGATGTCTTAATAATTATAAATGCTCTGTTATAAACAACTATTACCACAAAATACAAAGGGATAAATGTATAACATACCCACGCGAGAAACGTGATCAAATAATTCATTCCTTTTGCCACCTTTTAGCCTAGATTGCTAAATCTACTTTGCACCTGATATTTTTACCTTAGGTTCAATTCGTTCTTCAATACGAATGAAACTTCATTTTGGAGATAAACTTAAATATAAATGAACTGATAAAATCCATGGATCACTGAAAAATGCTGAATATTTTCTGAATTTAACGCCCTCAAACGCCAACAAATTTACCATAATGTTTTTTTCTTTTCTTCTAAATTATATACACAGAAAATCGCTAAAGTTCTCGTACCAGTATAATTACAAAACTAAACTACCTTACTTTATATGCTTCTCTGAACATAAACAGCTTAGCTTAGCGTTCAATCACAATAGCAATTTTGGTATACAGCCAAGCAGGATAATGATAATAAATCCAAATGTGGACACATTTATAAACACAGAAAACAATAAAAACCAATATCATAGCGGAACATGTAACAAAATGCATTTTAAAATTAGCTGTATTAGTGTTATACCTTTATTAATATAAGAACAACCTTACATTAGAACGATATTCTTTCTTCTAGTTTATAGGTGGCGTTTTAAGTTGTTAAACTGCAGTAGAATAAAATTAAGTTTTGTAACTTAAAATCAACCTCTGTGTCTTATGCTTTTATCTTCATAAACTGCAACTTAGTTCCTTATTTTTAAGTGATTTTACCTTTCACAGCAGCTTGCATGCCTTATACGGTTATTTGTGGAGAACTGTCCCTAAACAAGAACGTTTCTCGTTGAGGTTGATACTATAAAGTGGGTATTATTGTTGGTATTTTAAATAGTAATTTTCTTGCAATAAAGCAAATTAAAATAAATTCTATGGAGGAAGGAATCAGTGAAATGTTTGTGTGAAGTATAACATTGTACAATGCGGAAACCTTAATGGTACAACGAAGCGAGAACAAATAGTGAAAGAAAGGAATTGAGAGCCTGAAATGGTCAGTCTAAATAAATAAACTGCTTTAGAAGCAGCGAGTGAAAGAAGAAGATAATTGAAACTGATCAGTAAGACGAAATAATTTGACTAGGGTGGAATACAATATTTCCCCTACATACTAACGTAGTAGAGAAAGTAAAAATAGACAATAATTTAAAAGGAATGCGAAAATGAGCTTTATGATTATACAGGAATAAGTTTAACATAAGGAGAAAAAATCTTATGTGTTACACTCACATCACTTTCTCTACTCTTGTACAAACTATTTTTACAAACGCTTATTCTCCGTATGCTTCATGTTAATCGAGATATCGATATGTTAACCTTATTGATAATTTTCTTGTAGATGCAAGGGAAATTGTTAGGCTTTAAGCTATAGTAAAATATTTTAAGAGCTGGTTGCTATGTGGAGTATTCCATTCTCTATGCATTACCAGGACAAAAAAAATGAATAACGAATTTGAGAAAAAGTATACTTATTGGCAAATTTAAGGAAATAACAAGAAATATCCCGAAAATGGTTCACTCAACAAAAAAAAAACGTATATGACATAAATTGTGTACTTTAACGCGATCTACATTTTTTGTGTAGTAAAATTTTGTCTATCTCTTATGGTTTACCAGTTATGCAAAAGTCGTACACAATGAAGAATACTTTTGGAGACATTCCCAGAAAATTCGAGATATAAATTTCATTTATCCTGAAAATATCTTAAACTATGATATTTTAATCAAAGTCATTAGAGCCATTTTTGAGAAAATTAAAAATTTCGTAAAATGTTCCATGTAAAGGGTAATCTGGGGTGGGGGGATTTTCTTGAAAACCTTCTTGTCGTATCTCTGGAAGATGCTGAACCTAAATACGAAGCTTGGTGTTTATCCGACTGTTCTTTTCTGAGTTATACTGTTCACAGACACACACACACACACGGACATGTTTCCAAAAATTTTTTTTTGGATTCAGGGGGTCTCAAAATGTATTTCCGGTGAAATCTCGGTAATGAATTTTTGGGTGGAATACAACACTTCCCCTACCTACTATACGAAGTAGAGAAAGTAAAAACATAGCAAATATTTGTAATCAATGTTAAGTTAGAGGTAAAAAGACAGACCTTCTAAGTGTTGTATGCTCGTACGCGGAGGCAGTCATCGCCACTAGTAGACACAATCTCCATACCAGCTTGTACCATGAATTGTGACATAAAAATGAATAGTTCGTGAACGGAGTTTGTTAATAAGTGACGTGCTTTAATAACTGCAAAGAAAAAAGCAGACATTGTCAGTATGGAGACACAATCTCCATGCCAGTTTGCACCAAGAATTGTAATATAAAAATTAATAGTGCCTTAACAAATTTTGTTAATAAATGGCGCGCTTCAGTAACTGCAAAGAAAATAGCAGCCATCACCAGTATGGAGACAGGATCTCCGAGGTTTGTACAAAGAATTTTGAACAAAAATTTAATATTTCGTGAGCGGAGTTTGTTAATGAGTGGCGCGTTCCGGTAAAGCAACTTATAATCACGTTGCTCGCAAAAGCAACCATAACCGGAACTGTCGTTAATTAAACCTTTCAAAGTATTCCTGTTATACCTGTTATGTCCATCAACCACACCAATGCCATATCGTTGCTCACACTCATGGCTGCACCATTATCATAGTTAGAAAGTTAAAAAAAAGGAAAGCTCCTGGAATTGATAATACAAACAGGAAACTTATAAAATATGCTAGTTTGAAGTAGAAGAAAATATTTTTACAATTATGGAAATGGAATATGGAATAAAGAAATTTCCGAATGAATGGAAATGAGCAAAAATAGTTAATATATAAGAAGGTGACCGAAGAAGCTGTTACACACTACAGAGGCATTTCATATTTAAATCAGCATGCAAGATTTACTCCCTTAAAATTAAAATGAAACTTCTCCCAATAGCAGAAAGTATCGTAAGCGAAGAGCAAGATTTAGAAAGGGATGATCTTCTGTAAGGCGGCGTCGTGGCCGAGTGGTTAGACCGCTCGCCTCCCACCGAGGCGGCCCGGGTTTAATCCCAGGGACCATGTGGGATTTGTGGTGGACGAAGCGGCGTCTGGGCGGGTTTTCTCCGGTTTCCCCCACCATTCATTCTACCGACTGCTCCATCATCACCTTTCCCTTCATCCATTTCACCAACATTTCGTTTCATCTACTTCCTTCATCTCATACCAGGCATCGGGCTGATCACCCATCCTGGATGCTCTGTCTGATCCATGAGTGTCTGCTCCTCGACGGGCCTCTGACCCCAGGCACCCGCTTGTAAGTCCTGGGGGTGTAAGTCCTACATATGAGGAGGGTAAACAGATAATGAATGAATGATCTTGTGTAAATGTGTAATCTATTGAGGGAAGACGGAGAATTCAACGTTACCTGTATATCTATTGTATCCAGATTATGAAAGAGCTTATGATAAAATATGGAAAATTCATAGCAAATATAAAATTCCAGAAAATTTATTAAATGCGGTAATATCTTTGTATGATAATACAATTACAAAATAAGAAAAATGACCATAGAAATAAATCAAGGGCTAAAGCTACATTTCGTTTAACACAAAGAGAATAGTGATACGTTTAAGAATTGGATGCTAAATGCTGGCCTCAAAATTCCATACGCTTTCCATGCAATCGCGAAAAAAACTGAAAACAAACGGAAAATTTGAGATGCACATGCTATTTGTCAAGTAAATATCTTTAATATACGGTATTTTAATCAAACTCATTAGAGCCATTTTTTAGAAAATCAAAAATTTCGTAGTTTGGTATTAGGGGATTTATCTTGAAAATCTTCGAGTTGCATTTTTGGAAGATGCTGAACCTAAATAACAAGTTTGATATTATCCTACTTTTCGTATTTGAGTTTTGGAATGCAATACCTTCTCTACCTATAGGTATGTACTGGTAGAGAAAGTAAAACTAACATCAGAACTAAAATAGTTATAAATAACAATATAATAGGACAATTTTATACTGCTCCTATTCGGGATGAGTAATATCGATATATAAAACAAACTGGGACTTGGAATGTAACCTACAAAGATATAATAATAAACAGATGTGTAAAAATATATTTGGGAAGAAATATGAACAAGGAGATACAAGAAAGACTGCATAACTTCGCCTCAAAGCCTTCCATGATGTATGAAGGTGATACATGGGTGCTAAAACAAGTGATAAAAGACGTATTGAAGCAGCCGAAATGAGATTTTTAAGATCGATATTAGGGGTGAGCCTTAGAGTTCCAAGAAGAAGTCAAGAAATTGGAGAACTAAAGACAGAAAGGAAGATGGAGGAAGAAGTTACACATTACCAAGAGAGATGGCCTCAGCATGTGTAAAGAATGTCCCCTAATCGTCTGCCGTTGCAAGTATTTTCTTACAATAGAATAGGAAGACGGGATTTAGGGCGGCCTACAAAGAGATGGAAACAGCAGTTCTTGCAACACCTTGGCTACGGAACGGGAAATAACCCCAATCCTTGCCTTGGAGGAAGAGAAGCAGAAAGTCCTTGCTTAACACCAATCACTATCACTCAACCGCCGAGCCCGGAGTGTCTTCGAGACGGACCGTGCCCGAGAACTTCGAGATACGAATAAAAGTACGAAACTGCGGCAACCGGCAATAACAGAAACCTAAGCCACAATTATTCCAATACAGGTGTCTCCAGTACCAACTAATTTATTGCATTAATACAAACAACGCATATACGAAGACGAAGAGTAAAGCGGAAATATGGAAAGAATGGAGAAGAATAAGTTTGCACTGAAACCCTCGGGTATAAAATTACTAAATCCAAACTATTGCAAATTCAACATTAGAACAATTACTACTAGTTAAGCAGTTCATTACATTCACTAAACAACGTATACCAGGTGGCCCAACTACGCCGTATTTCAAGTGTGTAGGTAACCCTTCATGCGTTAAAAGGGTAATTCCAAGTAAACACAGGTCATTGGAGAAGTGTCGAATTAGCGACTTTTTCTTACTTTCTCCACTACGTATAGTAAGTAGGGGAAGTATTGTATTCCACCCAAAAATTCGATACCGAGATTTCATCGGAAATATATGTTTTGAGGCCCCCGGAATCCAAAAAGAGCATTTTTGGAAACATGTCCGTGTGTGTGTCTGTGAACAGCATAACTCAGAAACGAACAGTCGGATAAACACCAAACTTGGTATTTAAGTTCAGTATCTTCCAGAGATGCGACACGAAGGTTTTCAAGGAAATCCCCCACCCCAGATTACCCTTTACATGCAACATTTTTCGAAAATTTTAATTTTCTCAAAAATGGCTCTAACGATTTTAATTAAAATATAATATGTTTAAGATATTTTCATGACAAATGAAATGTATATCTCGAATTTTCTGGGAAGGTCTCCAAAAGTATTCTTCATTGTGAACGACTTTTGCATAAGTGGTAAAGCATAAGAGATAGAGAAAATGTTACTACACAATAAATGCAGATCGCGTTAAAATACACAATTTATTTCATATACATTTTTTTGTTGTTGAGTGAACCATTTTCAAGATATTGCTTGTTATTTCCTTAAATTTTCGAATACTTATACTTTTTCTCAAATTCGTTATTGATTTTTTTTGTACTGGTACTGCAGAGAGAATGGAATACTCCACATTGCAACCAGCTCTTGAAATATTTGACTATCGCTTAAAGCCTACCAATTCCCCTTGCAACTAAGGGAAAATTAGCAATAAGATTAACATCTCAATATCTCGATTAACATGAAGCAAATGGAGAATAAGCGTTTGTAAAAATGGTTTGTACAAGAGTAAAGAAAGTCATGTGAGTGTAACACATCAGATTATTTTTCATTCCATTTATACCCTGTTTTTAACTGCAATAGTCTTATTGGCGGTCTTTCCTTCGGAACATTTATTGTCTATAGGTAATGGTGTGAACTCGTATTCACTTGTCTTCGGATCTATAGAAGTTCGGGCTTTAATCATTAGATCACACACATTCAAACTGTCATTCATATTTCCAGACTCTGGGGAGGATAGGAAATAATCATGGCTGCTGAAAAATTTTCATCCTCCAGCCGGACACCGAACCCTGGACCCCACACACAGTGCTCTACCGACCAACTACGGGGACAGCCAAGCTTCGTTCTACTCATCTAGTTTATCAGCAGATATGGTGAGCGGATTACGCTCATTGAGAGGCACTTCCCAGGCTTGCAATAATGTGTCAAGTCGGTGATGGTAGACAAAAATAGACCTAAAAGGCCTTAGAATACTTTCTACTTCAGTTACACAGACTTTATTTTGTAGAGAGTAAACTTACATTTTAGACTAACAAATAATAAAAAGTCTTTATTTGACCGACCCATATTCGCCCATAACTATTCTTAATTGTGTTTACCCTGTTCTTATATAACATAACGGGCAATAAGCAACAAATAGCGAAAATACAGTGATTCACTACAATTTTTGCGCTTTCTTATATACATGTTGGTATTGTTGTTATTATTATTATCATCATCGTCGTCGTCGTCTGCATCGTCATCATCTAACGATACTGTTATGCTGACTTCGCTCACTGAGTAGGTGTTCGAAATTCTACCCCTGTTGATTGAGAGGATGTTCCAATCGTCTCCGTGTATCCATATGGACGTTTCTGAGAACCGCTGTACTAGTAGTATAGTAGTAGTAGTAGTAGTAGTAGTAGTAGTAGTAGTAGTAGTAGTAGTAGTAGTAGTAGTAGTAGTAGTAGTAGTAGTAGTAGTAGTAGTAGAGTAGTGACGGTGATGGTGGTGGGGTGATGGATTTTTAGGGCGCCAGTTCCCCACTAAGCTTGGACTATCTTTAATTGGAATTGTCCCGTTGAATTCTGCAATTGTTTTAAAGCACGAAGGGTTATCTGCACACGTCAAATACGTAGCGGTTGGGTCACCTGGTAAAATGCCGGTTTCAACCCTTAATTACAAAAATCATTAAACACTGTTATCTGATTATTATATCTTAATATATTGATAATAACAAATAAATGCATGTTAATGTAAATAATAGTCACTAGTAATAAATAAATTTATGAATTAAATAACCTATATTGATAAATGCTGCACAATGGTAAATATGTAAGAATGACTCTTAGATTACTTCATTAGAAGCTAATCATTAATTTTATAGCATCATGAATAATTCCTCGTGTAATTACTTTATACAAACATCGCCTGCGAGGTGGTTCAGTAGTAGTAGGGTAGCGATAGTGGTGGTGGTGGTATTGGTGGTGGTAGTGTTAGTATTTATAATTACTTAGTATTACATTAATTGCGTAGCACAGCCGCATTAGTCACAAGACCGATACGCTCTCTAGAAGAATACCTGGTCTGTAAACTCGTCTTGCAGAATCGACAGGAAAACTTTCTATTTTCACAACGCTGTAAACATACACATAAAATGAAAAATACTCTGAATCACAAACACACACATACACACATTTTCTCATATAAATCCTCAAGTACCACATACACTTAAATAACATTTACGCAAATACCCTATCTCTTAATACTTCCATTAAGTATGCGCCCAAGCTGGGCCAGTTTTGACTGTTTAGAATCAAGTCCCAACATGCTGTCCTCTGTCTGCTGGAAGCTAAAAATACTTCCGGTAATACATTTTTCATACCACCCTCCGTCTGTACGCATGCTCCCAAAATGGGCGTGGAGTCTTCCTGTTCCCCGCATAATGAGCATATCCTCCTACCAACATCGACAACAATCTTTGAGCTTTCTATCTTCCCAACCTAAGCCATGCTATTCCACTGTTTCACACCCAATTCCAAAATGTGTTTCCTTACCCCAACCAGTTTTTATATGATTTTGTAGTTCCAATGCTGATCTTTGTCTACATTGAGATTTGTATTTTCTATATTTAACGTAGTTGTCTTTTTTCATTACCCCTTTAGAGATATCGTTTAAGCTAATGTTTTACAATCCCCGTTGTAGCCCCGCCGCCCACCATTTTGGAAGCTCTATGTTATTCATCTGTGACGAATATATATTGCTCTCAGAGTTGTTTGGTCACATTTAATTATTCGCAGCCAGATCTAACTACACTTATTTTAGCAAATACAGCATTTCCCGGCATCCTACCTCTCGAAGAATCTGTCAAACTTTTATTTCATTTCTGCCTGTAAAAGACATCACTAAGAAAGATCAATGCGCAATCAAAGACAATTCCTGCGTTACACTCTTGTATACGCAAAACTAGGAGCTTGAAATAAACATAGAAATCCTAAACTTGCAAAATAAAATATTTGTACAATAACATTTAAACCCAATACAAAATACGGATATTCAAAACACATAAATTAATGTCAAAAATTTCTTTTGGGCAGCAAAATCTTTCTTTCACAGCACTGTCTTATATGCGATTGCTGAATACTGTATAGAATTAAGCATATCCAGTTTTAATCTTTGATATGTTATTCAGTTGTTCTCAACAATAATTTTCTTCGATTTGAATGGATACTGTCATCCTGAACTGATAGGTAACATCTCTGTTTTTGTTTAGTTTTTTTTGGGGGGTGGACTTAATATGGCTTTTTTTAGATGTGTGCTATTATTTAGCGATTTCATGTTAACTCCTGTTCACCTATATCGTCCCGAACCATACCAGCCGAATCACAAACTTGTAATTGCCTTGAATATTCCTCCATACCACATAATACGAGAATAGCCATTTCAAATTCTTCATACAGACGCTTTATCTATGGCAGGCTTGTAGCAAGTCAAGCATTCTCACTTCCATTCTCTCTGGGACTGATTATTTTAAATCCATTATGAATTTCTGCAATTCTAATTCTCTTCTAATTTCAAATTTTCTATACCATAATTTAAAATATTTCCTGCAGTTATCCGGAAAATATGCGGGTTTATTCGACTATGTACCTCGCGACTCCTCGTATGTTAGAATTTTTGCTTTCTCCACTACGTATAGTAAGCAGGGGAAGTATTGTATTCCACCCAAAAATTCGATACAGAGATTTCACCGGAAATACATGTTTTGAGACACCCTGAATCCAAAAAAGGCATTTTTGGAAACATGTCCGTGTGTGTATGTCTGTCTGTGTGTCTGTGAACAGCATAACTCAGAAACGAAAAGTCGGATAAACACCAAACCTGGTATTTAGGTTCAGCATCTTCCAGAAGTGCGACACGAAGGTTTTCAAGAAAATCCCCCACCCCAGATTGCCCTTACATGGAACATTTTTCAAAAATTTTAATTTTCTTAAAAATGGCTCTAACGATTTTGATTAAAACATCATATATTCAAGATACTTTAATGAGAGATAAAATGTATATCTTGAATTTTCTGGGAATGTCTTCAAAAGTATTCTTCATTGTAAACGACTTTTGCATAAATGGTAAACCATAAGAGATAGACAAAATTTTACTACACAAAAAATGTAGATCGCGTTAAAATACAGAATTTATGTCATATACGGTTTTTTTTTTTTTTTTTTTTTTTTGTTGAGTGAACCATTTTCGAGATATTGTTTGTTATTCCCTTAAATTTTCCAATACTTATACTTTTTCTCAAATTCGTTATTAATTTTTTGTCCTGGTAATGCAAAGAGAATGCAATACTCCACATAGCAACCAGCTCTTAAAATATTTGACTATCGCTTAAAGCCTAGCAATTCCCCTTGATCTACAAACAAATTAGCAATATGATTAACATCTCGATATCTCGATTAACATGAAGCATATGGAGAATAAGCGTTTGTGAAAATAGTTTGTACAAAAGTAGAGAAAGTCATGTGAGTGTAGAACACCAGATTTTTTTAAAATTATATTTATACCCCGCCTTTAACTACATTGGTCTTATCGGCGACCTTTCATTTGGGACATATTGTCTCTGACAATGGTGTTAACTCGTATTCTCTTGTCATTGGATTTCATTAACATTTTGGTTATTGTTATCATTAGATCATACACGCATTCATACTTCCAAACTATGGAAAGGATAGGGAATGATGTTGGCTAGAGAAAAATTTTCAACTCAGACGGGAATCGAACACTGGACCCTTCGCACAGCAGGCAGGAGCCCTACCGACTGAACTATGGGGCTCATGTTGAGCGTTGTAATGACTCGAAGTTGGTGATTTCTATTTTCAATCTAATCGTAAGAAATTGCTTACAAAGAGTATATCCGGAAATGTGGATTGGGCGAGGGAGATCCCGCATTTGGCTGGCTAGATATTATGATTTCACTCCACTGAATTTCTTTCTACGGGGTTATTTAAAGGAAATTCTAAGAACGAGAGAACCCAAATCAATTACGACTGCCGAATAGCATGTAACACAAGGCATGGTGCAGCACACAAGAACTCTGCAACAGCGTGTTGAAGTCTGCATTAACTAAAGATGGCGCCATTCTGACCATTCCCTTCATTAATCAAGCATTTTTTTCAGTAATTTGTTTTTACATTCTCTACCCTGAGTGCCTAAGAAAGTAAGTTATAACAGTAATTATGAATAACAAAACGATACACCTGAAGCTAATATAGACAAATGAACTAAAACAAAACAGAATAGGAAACAAACAAAAAGAGAACGAAAACAAGTAAGGGAGAAAAAAACATGCATAAAGGATATGAACCTGGGAAATTCCGAACATTTTCCTGACAGCCTGACCACTGAACCACAGCAAGCTTTTTTTGAACTAAAAGTCTGTATAGCAAGTTTATAAAATTGTAGCATTTTGAAGCTTTTGGGCGCTGTTTAACGTTTACACAACACTTTAACTTTGCTGCTAGATGGATAAAAAAATGATTAAGGCCATTAGAAAAATATAGCAACTAATCAATTACTGCTTGGCAAAAGGGTCCATGATTTCACTCTGCGGGTTGTATAAATGCGAAAGAATAGGATGAATTGATTCCCCTGGAATACGGTACACATACTGCAACCGAAAGTTGCCTAGCCATTTTAACAACGGGAATTTTGCGATGGACCAGCTTTCCACACTTGCAGCAAATTTTACATTCAAATTTTACAGTGGTATTAAGTAGAGACCATATTTTCCATATAGTCTTTCAAGATAGCATTCTCTTTCTGTGTGCATGATATAAAAATTTCCAGTATTACCCAACGATGAAAAATAAAAGTTGAGCAAGAGGGACATAAGGCCTTTTTCAAAATCGTTATTTAATTTGTTTCCCATGGTAGTAGGAGAGAAGGTATTGCATTCTACCCAAAAAATTAATTATAAAAATTTCATAGAAATACCTCTTTTGAAGCTCCCTGATTAAAAAAATGCATTTCTAGAAAACATCATAGCTCAAAAACGAAAAGTTGGATAAATATTAAACTTGGTAATTAAGTATAGTATTTTCCAAAGATGCGACTCGAAGATCTTAAACAAAATCGTCACCTCAAACTACCCTTCAGGTGATATATTTTTCAAGATGTTTACTTTTCTTAAAAACGGCTCTCGCGATTTTAATTAAAACACTATATGTATACTAACAATAATTATTTAATAAGTAAAATGTATATCTTGAATTTCATGGGAATAGCCTGTGAATTCCTTTTTATTCGGAGGGAATTTTGTATAATCTTGTATAACTGGTAAACGTTAAGGATAGAACGAAAACGTATTACACAAAAGTATGGGGCTCTTTAATATTATATTATACAACGAGACTATAATGTTAGTAATTAAAACGCGAGCATTAGTATTAACCGAGCGAGTGCAGCGAGGTTAATAATTATCATACGAGCGTTTTAATTACCATTGTAGTCAAGTTTCATACGACTGTTTATGCTCCACCATGTATCTAAATTAAAGGTTTCATAAGTATTCGTTTCTGGTTTGAGTTATGTGTTACAATCGTTATTCCTTTATCTATGGTTACAATACAATGACCTTGTAACAACTGTGTCAAACAGATTTGCTAGCCTTGTGAGACGTACTACGCAGAATAATCGATACTTGCGCTTTCACAAGGTCACGTGGCCACTTCCGATTGGTCAAATACCAATACTTTAATGAACAGGTGTACTTTAATACGGTACATTAAAGTACTGCTACCAGTCGTATAAATACTTCATTTTGGCATGGTCGAGCATAAAAACATACAATTTAATTAAAACAGCTTTTTGTAGCACCAGCCATTTCGAGATATCCGTTATTACTGGTTTCAATTGTTGAACTGTTTGTCTTTCTTTTAATGTCCGCGACATTCAGTTGTTTCTCGCGATTGTATAGAAATAGTATGGACTTTTAAGGCCAGCATATAGCGTCCAGTTCTTAAATATTTGACTATCACTATTCTCTTTGTATCCTAACAAAGTGCGTAATGTAGCAACTTCCGCATACGTTTACTCGACTAAAATGAAGTAGCTAGGAAACATAAGCTTTCGTTCAGAAGAATTCTTATACATACCATTAATAAGTGATAGGGAGTAGAGTAAGTCATGTAAATGTAACACATACAATTGTTTAAAGCTGTTATCAATCCTAGTTACCAAGTAACTTGAAGATGGTGTTAAGTTAGGCGAGTGGAGTTCGTGATTGTTGACTCTATTCTCTATGCTCTAGTTATCTGATAACAAAACAAATAATTTTACTTTTCTCCTGAATGTAGTGCTTGCTAGTTCAGCACTTACGGGTGAGAAGAAACAAAGCGTCTTGAATTTCTCGGACATAGTAACATTTTTCATAACATCCCCACGTTTTTCTGGTTTATAAGTAGGGCCCGGATTTTTAGGTTTTAACCTATGTTTTTCCTCCCTATTTAATTAACACATTTCAAGATGTATACTTGTTACAACTACCGGAGCAGAATATGCAAATTTCATTACACCTAAAAAAACCTAAATGAGGGTGGCTGACACCTAAAATAACCTAAATAGCTGTTTTTTATTTTTCGAAATGAATGTTATTTTCGGATTGAAACTCATTGTAAAATTATTTCCACCACTTATAGCCAGTAGATAGTTCAAGTTAAACACAGCCCATGTGACTTGGTAACACCTGGATGCAGCTGATAGAAGGTCAGGACTTGCCTGTCTGCTGCCATTTACTATGCCGAGCACTTAAAAGACCTTAAAAATGTCGTCAATGAATTGGATGAAACAGAAGCTTCCTGCATTCCCAAGGCTAAGAAATCACTCGAGTGCTCCACTCTTGCCGCTTCCCTTGCATACATTGATGCAGTAATTTGTATCACAAATTACTTAAATGTAAATAATGATTGTAATATGAATATGCATTTTTATGTGACATTGATTTCAGATGTTTATTAATTGTAATTATTATTTGGAAATAAGTTTATACGGCCTTACTGAAACTGTCAATAATAGCGCGCAATAATGCAGCGAGGGGGTGAGCTGTTTATCATTATTGGAAACGAGGAAGTTACGTAATGTTGGCGCGTTTTCGGTAGAAACTTCTGGAATGTTTCCTCCCTAAAGCATATGTATTCATAATTTTCATTGGATATTAAAATGGACGCTAATGTTGGCGCGTTTTATTAGCCAATTGCAGTTCAGTTATAATCTTTAGGCGTATCTGGATGAAGGAGTATAAATAGAAGCCAAGTTAGAGGTAAAGTCAGTCAGTCCTTCAGTTCGCCGAAAGCATTCATACATTACACGTCGTCGTCAGTTTGTCAGTTCATCAAAAATCTGTGTACACTACACGTCGTCTTCAGTCAGTCAGTTCGTCATACATCGGATATAGATTCACAAGTTACGCGCAGCAGAATTATGAAAGATCTAAAATATGGTAAAGTTAATTATACAAAAGGTTGAAGTACGTTGATTAAAAGTGATCAGTAAGAAGTTATTATAACAGTTTCAGTTTGGCGAGTATCTAGATCAATATGTAAAAGTGATAGTGAACGTGTTCGACAATAAAAATTATAAAACAAATTTCTTCATCAGTGTTCTTTTTGGATAAAAGATTCCTTTCCGTTTACACAACCCTGATCAAGACACATGTTCGACCCAAGATAAGATAATAGCTAGCCGGAGGACAGTGAAACAGAATTGAATAGAAATTAAAAGTTAAATTCTTTCAAACACAAAACTAATACTGCCGCAAATTGCTAACACCAGATGGAGCTACGAACCTAACAAAGAATGACGTCACAAGATGGCTTCAACACACGGGATGTAAACAAACATTTGTAAGTAATACCGTTACAAATTGGCTACCACAACGTGGGGCTAACAAATACAAACATATACAAATAATACACTCGCAAAGTGGCTCCCAAACGTGGGGCTACAATAATGTTAAATAAATAGAACATTTAACTATAAATTGGCTCCCATACGTGGGGCAGTTAAAATTATGTAACCAAACAAAACAAAAGCAGCACAACATAAGATCTTCAAGTTCTAATAATTTACGTAAAAACATATTACGTAAGCAATTAACTACTACAACATTAAGACACTTTTTTGTTTTATACCAGAACATGCGGTTGGAAAGTACAACTTTGCCACTGAAAAATGCTCTAGATATCGTTGGCAATGTTTCCAGTAAAGAAATACCTGGACTAGTGGGAGTTAAATGTTCTTCAAAGTTGCAGAAGATGCTTCGACGAAATCCTGCTTATGAAGATATGAAAATCATCAATTCAGTATTGCAGGGAGAAAAGTAAACAGGAGAACCACCCCTAGAACCTGCTGCACTGGCCACTATTTTCTATGCTCTAGTGACGTCATGTTCCGCTGAAAGATTCTTTTCTTCATACAAGAATGTGTTACGTGATAATAGGAAATCGTTTACGCCAGAAAATTTGAGAATATATGTTATCTGCTGCAATGCCAAAATATAAATCTTACAACTAAGTACCAGAAAATCAAAATTGTTGATACCTGTATTGATCCACGAAGCAAAACATAAAAAAAAATATTTTAATGAAAAAAACCTAAAGAACCTATTTTAAGCATATAAGAAACCTAAAATGAAAGTTTATTCCACCTGAAAATGCGGGCCCTATTTGTAAGTAACAAAATTTATTTTTGTAGTGCATTTCGGTACTTTACACATTGGAGCCGCCCATGAACATTACCTGTAAGTCTAAGATGACCAAATATTAATATTAAGTGAGGTGACGTTCACGTCTTCTGACACCCGAATATAACTTCACAGTCATTTATAAGTTTCTCTGACTAACCATTGTCCTATTAATTATCTTCTCCACATTGCTTAAATAATGCGAGTCTTTGAGTACTTAATAAGAGTTGGAATATTAATTAATGTATTTTGATTTTCTACTAGATTAATTGGTGGGGGTTTTGCTTAGTTTCACATCAATAGGTAATTATCCCATGCAGGATTAGTATTAAACCAATAAATTTAAACTATTTTTAAATGAAAAGTCTTTTCCTATGTTGTTGTTGGGTTTCTTCTTTTCCATCTTCTTGCTGGAATCAACTCGTATGGTAACTTTGGCAATCTTTCTTCCCTCAGTCTCACTACGTCATGGGCCATACTATGTTAGCAGCAGTAGTAGTAGTAGTAGTAGGGTTTATGGAAGCATATCTTCTGCGACTATTATTGACCTTGCTAATTGTCTTGCTATATCTTTTACAATGTTAGTTTTCACTTCTATCATGTATAGTAATTTGGTGCATTTCTTACTCTCTCTTCTTGAAACCTTTGCTGACTTTCCCTTTAATCTATCCCTATTGTCAAACATTTATTTTTCAAAGTACTTTTCATTTCCTAATTCCTCATCCATATAAAGTTGTTCTTCTTATAATTGCCAACTTATATTAACTGAAGAATATGATGGTTCAGAACATAAGGGAAGAAAACCATTGGAGAATATGAGAAGTATGAATTGAAGTTGAAGTTTGGTAAATCTAACTATAAGGTTATAGATGAAAAAAACAAGATTTGATAATTGTAAATAAATATAACTAATATGTTTGATAAAGGTAATATGAACTGAATTAGATATTCATTCAGTGCCAAAGCAATACATTCCAAAAAGTACATGTTTCTATGACGGTGTGAAATACGCTATAGATTTATAACAAAGCCTCCCAAATCTCCAAATGTTAATCTTACGTTTATACCTATTAGTGGCTGAAAGTGAGTTCCAGAAATTCTTAGCTTATAATTGCCATTTACAGCAATTGGTGTCGACATTTACCCTGTACAGGAATTTGTATGAGCCGTGCAAGCGCATTTGTGAATTTCCTGCTAAAGTTTACCGATAACCTGAGGGGATAAGCTAGAGAAGCGAAGCTGTAGTTCCCAAATCCTCCTACTACCACAAGTACACGCAGAGGGAAGAAACGAAGCTAACAAGCAAACGTAATAAGAAACAAGGCACAGCACCGCATGCCGAACGTTATCTCCAGTTCCTGCCGCGGTTTTGTCGACCCATTATAACCAAACTGGAGACCAGATCTGGACATAATGATGTAACTATAAAGTAACTTATGGACAAAGTAGATTCTAGATCTGGACATAATGATGTGAACTACGGGGTTACTTGTGGACAAACTAATACGATGTTTGTGGCAGTGATATAATTTTAACAAGTATTTCATAATCTAATAACTGCGTCTAAAAGCGTTATATTTATATTTGTAAATCACATTCACTGTACAGTTTAGGAGTTTAGGGTATTCAGATGGAGGGACCCCCAGTAACTAGAGCAGAGCACCGCACTAGGCACTTTTTGCTTCCAACGTGACCCGAAGGCGACCAAATCCGGTCGACGGTGTGCGTTAGCAAGGACGCTATGATTCCAACACCAATCCTGACGCCGGCTAGCGCTCCCTTATCCACCCACAAACTGGGGATCCCGTGAATAACGAGAAGCTCCCAGGAAGAAGGGGGGTCCGCTAAGCGCATCGGAGAAATCTTTCCAAGAGAGAACTCCACCGTCCTGCCGCAACAAACCAACCACCATTCCCGGTCCAACAATCTTGTAACAGATGAGGCGAAATCGATGAAAGAAAATTATGGATATTCGTTTTAGAATCGGAACCATACCAGCCGGATAAACCACGAAAATAACTCCTGTTTAGACTGGCCGGTTGGACAGGAAGAACCCATGAACTCCCGAATGCAAGCTCACACGTTACCGCGAAGCCATCTCGGTTCTCTTTAATATTGCCTTAATTAATTTTTTCCCTGGAGTGAAATTAAATTACACTTCGTGAAACCGAATGTTAGTATTATCCCTTACTTCGTATGTGGTTTCCTCTAACATTCCTTTATTGCAATAAAATTGTAACCCTTAGCTGTTAAGGAGGCGCATAATAATCGCTGCTGTTATAAAAGTCGTAATTCCATTGCACATGTAGTTCTCCGCCAGATATGTCCACTAAATGTAACAAACGTGATAATACAATACACACCTTGTTGCGGAATTAAGAATTGGAAAGCACATGGATAGTTTGTTGTTTTAAATTATTGAACCGATGCTGGACGAACCAATATGCAGTTTGTAGAATTACAGATGAGTATCTGCTCACGCTGACAGTTTGTTTACTATTGCGAGCCGAGTTACCAACCACAACGGAATTAAATTCCGTTGTGCCAAATAGAATCCAGAGGAGCCTATTTGTTCACGTTGACGGTTGAGACGATATTTTATACGCTAGCTACCCTAAAAGAATGCTAAGGAAGCAGATAATTGGATATAACATTAAAATGCTTATCTGAAGAGATCTAAAAAATTAACCAGGAAGCCTAAAAAGAGCTTAGCATATGAAGTTTCACAAGGTGTTAAAATTTCACTGAAATCAAAATGATGTTTAGGCAAGCATGTCTTTAATAATGTATAAAGAATTAAAGAAAATTGTTGACAATACATCCACAGTTATTCTATGTTCTCCATAATTTACACTTAAACCACGCTTTTTCAAGATTAATTAGCTAATTCAAGAGGTAACAGCAGGCTACCCTAACCAGTCACTTTGTATACAGGCTGTTTAAGCAGAAAACACAAACTTAGGAGACCAATATAGTTATTAGAATCTATTAAATGAGTCATATATTAGGTTCATAACCAGGTGAGGAAAATAATGAACACATCAGAGATACGTATTTTCCTCCCCTGTAATGTAGTTGTTCATCTTAGTAGCTAATCTCAGAGATGGTTCCACATTCATTGATATGTGTAGAGAAAGAGTAATTGGGCTTTGGTAAAAAAGACACGATAAATCACAAACTTTATTGTTAAATTCTATAATTTTAGATGCTAGTTTCATGGTTCATCAGGAAAAATTTTAAAAGTAGTCCAAGAGGCAACTGTAAGTTTTTGTTTTAATGCATATTATCATCATCACGGAAAATAAGATATGGATGATCATCATTAAAGTATATTTTACGTTTTGTTGAATCTGTATTTTATATTTTGATAGCGTGTTTTGTGTTTTTTAGAATATAAAGTATAGGTTTTGTTGCCTAGTAACTACTTACTAAAGCACCACTGATTATTATAGTAGCGGATAAACTTCTTTAGGCTTAATTTTTTTCAATATATTGAAGTGCTTTGTTTTTGTTAAGCATATTTCACCCACTAAGAGTGGTATTTGTAGGCTATGAGTTCGATTTTGAGGGAACTAGCTTTCGAGAGCTTTCATTTCCAGACTGGTTCTAAACTAAACTTCCAAATTTTAATTGTAAACCAAAAGCAAAGCTAGGATATAAATTATAAGGCTAAGAAAATAGGGAAGAAAACGACTTTAAAACTGAAGGATATCTTCTAATACGTCAGTTTTCGTTTTAGAGAATCTTTCTGCTAAGGTATGTAGCATTTTTTATTATAACTTTATTAATAGTTTTAGTTTTGGTGTTGCATTGAAGATTACTGATAAGAGATTATTTGATTTCATTAAAGGCATTGTTTCAAGTATAGCCTTTTTAATTTATGCCTGACTCAAAGTTCCACGAGTGTAAAAAACTTGGAAAGAAGATATATCGTAACACTGCTTTATTTGGTGCCACTCACTCTGAAATGAGTGTGACTCACTTGCATATTCTAATATATAATTACATAAAATAGAAATTCCGGCGAAAAGTTATTTAATTTCCATTTTCATTTAATTTCCATTTTATTTAATATTTAAATGCATGTTTAGTCGCTGATAGACAGCAATTAATTGTTCTTAAACGTTTATAATACAGGTTGACATTATTTGCTTTGGTGTTTTTAAGCTTTGCTAATTTTTCAGGAAATGAAAAATAATTAAAGAAGACAGCTTATAGGTGTTAATACTTAATGATAGTTTTTTTTGAGAATCTGAAAAGTAAGAAATTGGTAAGAGAATTTCTGTGAGATTTTGTTTCTTTTATTTTTATTTTTACCACAGTTTCGTGGGAACAAGAAGCAATAATTTCTGACGTTCAAACTTTCGGTCAAAATGACTTATAGGAGTTCTGCCCTGAACTTCTCCAAAGGTAAAAGAAACGTTCTTTAAAAGAAATATTTGTGGTTGTGCTGCTTTTAGCGATTAAATGATTTTAAATATGGACAAAAACAGGTCAATAATACAAAATAGCAGCCCAATCCCCTAAACATGAAGGGTGCAAGTTTCTTGGACTGCACACGTCTTTTTCACAACTATTGCCCCATATCCGTGCGGACCTCAGAAGTAAAATGCTTATTTTTGTACAATAATTGTATTTTATTGGTTATAATTGAAAATAAATATCCTATAAAATAAGTGCGTGAAATGTTGAGCTTGTACCTAAATAACAAGAAAATAAAACACAAAGGCCTAATACAGGAGCTAATCATTCTACGTTTGTGTGTAAGTAATGTAATCATATTTGAATTATGATGAAAACTCTTTCATTTGAACCACCCTTAGCTTTTAACCGAAAATGGAAATCACTCACAAAAATTAAACTATAGTTTTAGGTGCTCGAAAACGTTGTACCTCAACCTTCGTGTTTTATTTGTAACTATTTTTCTAGATTAACATAAAACATATTATTGGTTGCATATCACCTTCGACTTCAACTTCACCTCTCTTTTATTCAATAATACGAGCATCATATCCGTTTTTTAATGCTTCTGAACATTATCTGCTGTTTCAGAGCCTAAACACACCATAACTTTCTATCTATAACAAAGCTCTTATTTTTTCCTCGATAGCTGAATTAATTGCTATAAAAGTCATATAAGTTAAAAAAACTCATTTAAGACACAGTGTCAATGTATTGAACAAAATGAAGCGAAAATTATTTTTAGAACAACTTGGAATAGGAAGGTAATGCAAAGAAAGCAACTAGAGTTAAGGTGGTCGCCACTAGAAGATGTAGATAACAATGTACGAACTTCTGAGGTCCGGATAGACACCATGTGTAGTTCAGCTCTTTTGTTATAATTTAATTTTGATTTACTATTTATATTGTCCTCTGCGGCGAAGAGAAAATGCAAGATGTTGTGGATCTTGCGTCGTCCATGGTTGCGCGTCGTTACTATAGAGGTCTGATGCAAGAAGAAGGCTCCATCGGCTGTTATGGCACTGCTTGCTGTTCCCTGAGTGATGGGGCTTCTAGGAATCGAGTAGGATTCGTAAAGGGTGTCGGTGATCTGCTAGGCCCAGCCAGGGACAGGCTACTAGGTAAGCCTACTAAGCTCGAACATCGCCCGGGATTGTCCAGTCGGCGAAGTCACGTCGGGTACATGAGAGCAGGAATAGGATAGAGAGGTTTGATAGGTGTGGTCTCAAAAGATTAGTCTTTGTCGTTTCATGTGTTTTCGCAACCCGGCAGCTTGTACTACTGACCGTACAAGGTGAGGAGCCAGTTCTGTCTGCCCCACTGTCGCCTGGATCGGCCTATTTGTACCTGTAGTCGCTGCGTAACGGTCACCAGCACTGAACCGGTAGCGCCATGTAGTTTATTGGACTTAAACTATCTGTACACTAGCACCGCTGTGGCGCGTGGTTTAACTTATGTTACTAATGAATTATTTACCTGTTAGTCTATTACTTGCTGCATTATAGCGTGCGTAAAAAACTATTTGTTGCCGCGTGGTGAACTGGTTATTTATCTGTGGTGGGGTACTATTACACAAGACAATGTTGATTTTATTAGATTGATAAGTTATCTTTGCTGATGTAAGCTAATTAAAATAAAGTTCATGGGTAATTGAACGTAGATGCATATTTAAGTTACATACAAGTTAAAGCTGACCAAAAGGAAGAAAATAAAAAGAAGTGAAGAGAAAGAAAAAATAGAGTTTGATTCCTCTAACTTAATAAATAAGATCTGTCTTCGCGCTCTTGAACCAGAATTTTCCCAAGTTTTGCTAGTTTCTCTGGTCAGCCAGTATATCCCAACATGCTAATCTCCTTCTTGCTGAAGTTAAGAATTTTTGTGACCATGTGCACATTCCGTTTGCACTCTTCATCTAGACCGCAGAATTGACAGATTTTCCTGCCGGAATTGACATTTTCTTTGCCCTCCCCGGATCTTTCCTTTATTTCTAAGTTAACTATATATGCCTCTTTACCCCAATTCTATTTTATTGAGTTTGCTAGGCTTAGAAAGGGTTTAATTTTACAATTTGATTCAATTTCCTGACAGCTGATGTCTATTAGTTTTCTTATGACATATTTCCATATGTTTTTATCATTTATCTTACGCCTTTGCAATACTGACCCAATGTCTCTTCTCATCAAACCTCTTACCAGCTCAGCTGCCCAAAACTTGGGAGACAGGTTTTCTCCTGGTATTTGTAACATTTGGAACGTAGTAAGGAATGATCTCCCTGCATCAGTCTCAGCCCTTCATCACTCTCTTCACTGCTCTTGTTTTACAGTGTACTATGTCTTCATAATATCCTACCTGCCTCATTACCCCAGAATTTCACAGGCCCTGTGAAACTCCAGGAACTGTTTTCCAAAATGCTATTTGCGTTTTGTTTACTCATACAACACCAAATACCACGTTTCACTTTCACATAACAAAATTAAGTAAATAATTTCAAAATTTAGAAATAAGTTTCAAAATGTTGAAATAAATGAAATCATTATAGATTACATAAATTAGCACAGACAGTCACAGCCCTCCAAGAAATAAGGCGTAGAATTAAAGTAGAAGATAGTTTCGAGTACCCTTTGTGTTCTTCTGGTTGGCTCCATGTGGCTCCAGATTTATACGTTCCCGTTCTAGTAACTATTTCCAAATGAGCACTAGACTTTTATTAAAACTTTGCTGTGAATGGGAGCGTTAACCATGCTTTTAGTATAAAAAACGCGGTTAAGGCTAAGGGCAGTTCAAAGTAAATTTAATCGATTCTCTTCATTTTTGTAAAAGCAGCAGGTTTAATACAATTTGACGAAAAGTTTCATTAGAATCGTTATTATCGAGGCCCTCTACACTTAATAAGCCGAAAGAGAGGCATTTGGCATTCGCAACTGAACCCAGTTCTGTGTCACTGCCTGTGTTTTGAAATTCCACTAGATAACGCAATTATCCAGTTGGTAGAACTAAAAACTGTAAATTAATAGTATGCCGATAATGCTTAGAGATTGTTTTACATTCGCAAAAGCAGCAGTAGAGAAGAAGCTGGAGTTTATGTAGGTAAATTGTCAGGCATAAGGTTCACCGGATGATACGATTTCTTGGTGTTCAATGTAGGCTGGAAGCTTTAATTATCACACTGTAGAGGGGAATACAATAACCATTCACTTATTCTTAATGCAGAAATACCTCCCATTGGTTATCGAGCAACACCTGGAAATGAATAATAGTCTAGATAGGTTGTAATTAACAGTAGTATTGTTGATTGTGATATTATCATATTATAATTATAGTGAGTCGTCAAGACCACTAGACCACAATTTTTCCTAGCAGAGGGCAGAAAAATCGTCTACTGAATTATTTCTTAGGGGCTAGAGGAGTGAATGAGAAGCCAGTCAGCTAGAGCTGAAGATGGGGGAAACACGTCTCCCGAAAGCACTACTCAGATAACAACAGCACAGATGTGATGAAAATTAATATGTAACGACTCACTATAATTATAATAGCTTAGATAGTTCGTTCTCGATATGTTTTAGGAACAAATCATAAACTAGCTGTCTCATCTGGCGTTGCACGGATACATTCTGTAAGAAGAGGGTTGAAAGTACGGATGGGGTAGGTGTTGAATGTCACCAGCAGCCTACACTTTTTGCTGGGTCCTAAAGTGTGTCAAAATGTTTGTGAATGTTAAATAAATACTGCAGTTTGTCGTACAGAGCTTAAAGTATGGTTGGAAGTTGTAAGGTAGCAAAACGTTTCTACGAGCTAGTTAGCGCAAGTGCACAAATTTGTGTTCCGATTGGCCAAGCGCTGTAATTTTGTAAATAAGTGGACGACAATAAAGTTTAATATTTTCAACTACATCTTTAAAAAAGGATTAGAGTAGCTTTGTCCAATTCTATAGTACAAGTTTACGACATTTCGAAGCAGATGAGCTAAACTGTAAGGATTTCCACAAGGGCTTGACAATATAACAGATACAGCTCTATGGTAGTTGTAAAATAGCCTATAATTGTCGTTGTATCCTAATATATAAGTGCACAGTATCTTATCTAGATAAATGAAAGAGTGTTAATTTTTATGTGAAGGATTGAAAATAGCGGTATCGGAGGTATTTAAAGTTACAGGGTAGCTCGTGTGTTTCCGGATTCTGGAACCCAAGTGTGCCGGAGTTTACCAAAATCACACAAAAATACTCCCTGATAACAACATTCAATTACTTTGGAAGCAAATGTAGAAATATGAATACGATATAAAACTCCCACTCTTTCCAATAAACCAACTTTAAAGAATCTAAGGCTACAATTTTTTACCTCTTTTGACTGGAACTCACAAATATCTATCATGTTTGCAATAAGGACTAAAAATATCCCCTGATTACATATACCAGAGGATGGGATTGAAATTGGATGACATATATATATATATATATATATGAAAATTCTATAATTTGTCAAATTTAAAATATTTTGAATATGTTAGGGAAGAACAGCTATTTTCATTTGTGAAAGAAATATCAAATCTACGGAGTACGTTTTCGGAATTATCCCCAAACACATACACACACGCGCGCATCATTCATTATTTTTATAGTATTAATATAAATATAATCAGCACTATAACACTCAGTTTTACCAAAAGCTTAAGAATAAGTAAAATCAAACTTCATCAGAATCTTGTACTTAAAACTCTGATATCTTACATAGGTAGTTTAAGTACTCGTAGTTTTTTTTCAGAAATATCTTAATACTTTGAAATTTACTGAGTAAATTATTTTTTTCTATAATATAAATGAGTTATTCCAACATCTTCTCTTGAGCATTTCAATAAATTTCAAACACTCGGATTTCTTTGCACTATATATATATATATATATATATATATATATATATATATATGAATTATAATTTTATGTATATATAAAATTACAATAATATTGATGGTGTACTGCTGTACAGTATTTTTTCGACATAATATACCTTTTTATGCACTTCCCGCTCACACTCTATTGATTGGGAAGTTGAAACCCTTGCACTCCGTGCGTTTTGCCTTTTTATCACAGATGTTATTAAAGTGTATTTAGTCCTCCAATAAATTAAATGTATATGTTTAATTCTGCAGAAATTCACTGTAATAATTCCTTATAGTTGACTTTTATCATTTATTAAACTGTTTGCTCTCCTTTGTTTGTTTAAATTTAATTCCTGCATCATTTAGTATTTCCCTTTCCGTACCAGTAGCCATCTCGCTTTGAACTACACCACCAGGTGCGACTGTAATGGATCATCAGTTTACAGAGGCCAGCACAGTCGACGTTGACACTGCTTCTGACTTTTATTTTCGCGTAAACATTTTTATTATTCACCATCGTGGAAAAAATATTGGGCAGTATACATGCTTTAAATGCTTTACACAAATTCAAAAGCGAAAATATTTGATCTCGTATTTTCAAACTTCTTCCACTTTACAAGTTCTGCAAAGAGTGGAACTTATGTCGCCATATAATACTGTCAAGAATGAGCTTTTCGTAGCGGCTACTCAGACGTTTTTGTAGTTGTTGTTCCTTAAACAAGGCATAACTAACTGGTCACTACCTTCGACAATTTATTATTTTAAGAGGGAATTGGTTTATACAGCGTGTACCATTTAAGCTGAGATTGTACAATATCTCTAAAATTAAGCGTTGTAGAAAGCAATGTCTTGAATAAAAGTTGCTTGATATTATTGGAGAAAGTAAACACCATTAGTCGTATTTTGTTTGGAGGACGTTAGAATGGTCATTTTAGGCTGAATTTAATTTTTTAAACGGAAGCATACATTTTGTATGTTGTTTTATAATTAGAAAATGGTTTATAAAAATCTGTTTATTTTATGATGAGGAATAAGGAAACAAAATAAAAAATGTCGGTTCCCAATTACGAAACGTAACTTGACCCTCAAATGACCATTCCTGGATAGTTCAACGATTCATTGCACTCTTCGTACACAGCCATTCAGAATTTTCGTTGTTATTTACTTCGGTGTAAGAACAATTGCAAAGTGATTTATACAAATGTTGTTTATTGTTTTTATGAGAAATGAGAAAACTACATAAAAAGGTAGGTTCCCGTTTAAAATAGTTAAATTGACCCTAAAATGACCATCATAAAGTGCTCCAAATAAAACACAACTATAGCATCTACTTTCCCACATAATATCAAGGAACTTTTATTAAAGACATATTGTACAATCTCAACTTGAATGATCCACCCTGTAGATCCGTTAGCTAACGGTTGTACATATATTTGCAGAGCACATTTCCTGGAGACCAGTTTTTTTTTTCCTCGCAAGGGACAGAGGAGGATTTAATAAATGCAACTAGAGGCCCATTATGCCGTATACAAACACCGGGAGGAAGGGATGAGGTGAAAGATCCGAAGGATTGCAGCCGGATCAAGCAGCCGCACCTGGAATATTACGGAGTCCCTAAATTTCATAGATGGAAACACTACGGCAGGCACCTCTCCCCAGAGTTTCTCTTGACGCACAGGTCCGAACTGCTCTGATTCCGTATCAGAGAAGGAAGAAACCGTCACAGAGCGCACATCACCGCTCACCACACACCACCAAACTACCCAGTCAAGCTCCGTACCCTTAAAGGTAATATGAGAGGTGGGGAATGAGGGACCGGAACAATTCATGGAATTAGTATAATCACCCCATAATTCGCCTGGAGACAAGCGAAAACCACGAAAATCCCGTCAAAGTGGGTGGTCGTCGGGGATCGAATCCGGGATCTCCCGAACGCGAGTCGCACGCGTTACCGCGACGCCAGCTCGCTCGGTGAGCCTAGGATTAGAGACACAAATCTTAAATGAGGTATGCTTACTATGGGCTTGAAGTTTAGCATGAACGTTTAAAACCATTTGGTTAAACATCACCAGTTGACGAGCTTTAGTGTTGAAAGTTGTTACGCCTTGTGACACCGTATGTGCGGCTGCATCTAGAAAAGGAGAAGTTACTTTACACTGGTTTTCTGAGATGTGGAAGAACTCCTGCGGCAACAACTCATATTCCTTCAGGAGCCACAAGAAATATTTCTGGTGTGGCATGCATGAGGAGGGGAATGTTTTCACATGTATACATTTTCACCGCCTCGAGAAGGTCGCCCTCAAGGGAGCTAACCCAGTAATGTAGGGCACGTGAATATCCCTTTTGGCGGGGCAGGGGAGAGGTGAAAACCTTTTAGCCCGAGTGGCAAAGCTACGTGAGGTTTGCCTCTTGCCTGAAAAATGGAGAGGAATACTCGGAAATGGAGAAACGGCCGAATGAAAATTCATAAGCAAAAGGAAACAGTTTACTTCAGAGATTCAAGGCAAGCACTTCACAACAATGTTAATGGTTTCTCTTACTCTCTACACTTTCTTAAGTTATTTTCCCTTTCTCCTCGAAAGTAAATGTATGTTCATTTCTCATGCATCGCTATCGCACTCGTGTGCCTAGCTTTGCTTCCATAGGAATTAGGATGGTATATTTCAAGGAAATGTTTCTCAGAGGCTGTATACTTATTTTTATATCCTCCTAAACAGCTTTTCTAGACCAAACATTTTTTCTTCTCTACTTACGGTACACGAAGTATCGTATCCCATCTAAAAGCTCGATATCGATGTTTCACCAGACATGTATATTATGAGGTACATGAAACCAAAAGGAGCACTTTTATGAAAACGTCCGTTTGTGTGTGCGTATGAGTATGTGTGTGTAGACAACATAACTACAAAATGGAAAAGCGAATAAATATGAAACTTAATACTTAAGTTCAGCATTTTTCGAGGATGTTACACCAGGAGTCTCAAGAAAATATTCTCACAGAAAACTATTCTCCATACGAAAAACATTTGATTAAATTATATTTTCTAATAATGGCTGTAAGGTTTTTGTTTAAAATGCTATATACTATAACTTAGTAGCATTACTAATGTATATATTAAATTTTCTGTGAAGTTTTCTTATTTCCGAACGAACGTTTTATAATTTTGGATAACTGCAAACAATAGGAGATAGGCAAATTGTTCTTAAATTTTATATACCTTTATCATTCATGTTTTGAATGCTAAATCAACAGATGTTTGTTTCTCGCGATAACAACCAAAGAGTTTGGATTTTAAATGCCAGGATATAATAAACATTAGACTATCGTTACGACCTCCCATGTCCCCTATATATACCTGCAGCGAAATGTGTAAAGAAAACATTTCTGCAAACGTTTATCTCGAGTGACATGAGGTTGATCAAAGAATAAGCTTTTGTAAAAATAAATAGTAGGCTAGGTTTTTGCTGCCGAAATCCATATTTCTAAAAAAATATTATTTTCCTCTGCGTTTCGTTGCCATGGCATCAAAGCTCCAGGTCGTCATTCCTCGTACCTATCACTGGGCCCCTGAGGACTTCTTCAACGATTCTCCCAATTCCTTCAGCTGCAGTTTCTTACACAATGTGAAAATGTCAACATTGTTATTGATAATGCTTCTTCTATACAAATACATAATATTAGACTACGCATGTATTATAGCAGAGGCGGAAAAAGGTACGCATTTTCTAAATTATTGATTTATTGTATTCTAGTGGTAGGGGATATTTTCTTGAAACTAATACAGAACATTGTGACGCAGCGGCCAAGGTCCCGAGTGATCGGGAGGTCGGCACGGAGTCGGAGTAAACGCGATAACGGCCGCTTGCCAGCATAAACACCGAGTGCGCTATCGGGAGATAACTAGAACCTTCTGAAAGTTTCTTCCCCCTCCTCCAGAAGGTGTGTTGAAATATTTCTAGAGCGTTCGAGGACATTGTGGAAAGCTTCCGCTGACTATATAAGCGAGCGCACTCGCGGAAACTGGGCAGCCAGTACGAGGCTGCAAATTGCGAGTCGAGTGCGAGAGAGTGTTGAGTCAGAGTGCGAGCGAGTTAGCGACTGCATTTCTGGTGCTACATCAAGAGCAATTCTCCGAGTGAGTTGGCGACTGTTGTGACGTGTAGCGAAAGCTACTGCGGAGCTCTTGTGTTTGATACTCCCGAGTGAAGTGAAGCGTCCAAAGTGAGGAGCTACGTCACAAAGGAAGTGAAGTGACAGAGAATTGAACTAATTCACTTTAGTGAATTGAAATCCCAGTCAAGATGAACATAAAAACGAAACAGTGTAGATGAAAACAGAGAGAAATGACTGTGGAAAACTAGACAAAATCACAATATCAATTCATATCAAATGAACACCATCAAAATTAAAATTAATGTAGCTGCATAAATAGAATAATTTACAAATCCAAACTCTTATAAAGCCCTCTTTCAAGCCCTGTAACTCCCTTTCCTCTTTCACAATTAAAATTAATGTAGCCTGCATAAATAGAATGATTTACAAATGCAAAGCTCTCTTTCACAACCTAGAGTACGTAACCACAATGTACAGGAGTACACATTCCTCAATGTTTATTTATATATTTATAAATCTCATATTAAAATTACATACACTTTATATGCGTAGAATTCATAATGAAGTAATGAAATGGACATTGCTTTCGGGCACTTAGAACAAAGTTAAAGAACTTGTAACTTAGGCACCGTCATCACAAACAAATAACTTAGGACCTCTATAATCAGTACAGTGTTCACTGCCACCAACCATTACTGTTGCACTTATCACACATTATGCAATGTGCTACTGGAGGATCCGCGTATTTCACTCCAAAAAGTAGATAAGTGATTTAGTAATCTCAGCTGTTGTCGTTAACCGCTTCTTCTTCTTCTTCTTCTTCTTCTTCTTCTTCTTCTTCTTCTTCTTCTTCAGGGTCTTACCTTTTGCGATCCTTTCTGTTGGATACCCATTCTGCTGCTAGAGCTTTCTTAAACGGCGATTTTTTGTAAACTTTGACACTGTTTTCGTTTGCATTTCCTCCTCTCCGCAGTTAGTTGTAGCTTCGGAGGAGGATGAACGTCCCGTGGCGACAGGTTGGGAGGTCCTGGATCCCCATTTGGTTTGGAGGGATTTGCCTGTTGGAGGGTCCTAGCTTCTGGTTTGATTTTGAGGAAGTTATTTGAAGAGGAGGAGGAGACAGATGACTCTCATCATGTTCTTTACTGTTTTCGGTTTGGCATTTGTGTAAACGGATGTTTTGTGACAGTAGCTGAAGTAAAATCCTTATCACTGAAAACCTCCTCGTTATATGGCCATATACTACAAGTTTTGAAAGCTTTTACAGATTTCTCAATTGAAGCAACTCTATTGTAAGCATTCCCGAAGACTTCTCCAATCTGATACTGTCTGATGATCCTCCCCAGTTGTGAAACTGCCTTTTGTCACACACTTGAGAAAATGCCGTTTTCAATAGTCAAAAAAATCCCCCATCTAGTAGTTGCACATTAAAATACATAAACTATCCCATAGCTTAAAACATTTGCGAACAGGAATTCACACGACGTGAGAGAGGTACACGAGCCCAAGAACACGCATGCCATGAGTGTAAGTTTTTACAATTGGTAGTACCAGACGTCCTCCTTGCAATTCCTGCTGTTGAAGGTTATGGCATTTTGGTAGTATTAAGAAGAAATTAATTTTTCTGATATATACAAAGGAAATAACATTTTGTCATATTGAATTAATTGTTCTTCCACACTGACATGTGCGTAGGACAAGATGGAAGGGTAGAATCAGAGGACTGAAAAACTGTTACCATGGTAGCTTAGTGGTTGGAACAACCAGACGGAAACCGGGAAATTCGTGGTTCAAATCCCACGGCATTCAATGTTTGAGTCTTCAGATTCTACCTTTTCAACCTTGCCCTACACACATGTCAGTGTGAAAGAACAATTAATCCATTAATTGACCTGATATGGACTAAACTAATGAAGCCCGGGACATAAAGCATAGCCAATTTTATAATTAAACTGGCATCGGAACTAAGTGTTCACAGCAGTAACGTGGAAGAAACTGTAACCACGTGGGGAAGATATTCCGATGGTTTTTATTGGCTAAAGTGAATGGATGGAGTCGGAGTAGCAGCGAACTCTGCTTGAGCCAATGCGGCATTCTTCATTGACTGGAGCAGAGTTCGCTGCAATCCCGACTCCATCCAGTCGGAATCCATTCATATCTAACTTTAGCCAATCAAAGCCATAAAAATATCTTCCTAGTTGCGATGTCAGTCTAATTGCAAATGGACTATACTTACTGCATTGGAAGCCGCCATGTTATCTCAATAAAATTAGAGATCTCCTTGTCGTTTACCGGTAAAAATGCAAGTCAGCTGGAGAATTTAATGCCCTGCTGATTTGTTGCCATAGTAGCTCAGTGGTTGGAACAACCGGACGGATACCGGGAGATCCGTGGTTTAAATCCCGGCTATGATATTGAATTTTTCAGTCCTCTGATTCTACGTTTCCAATCGTTTAGTTATATTCACTGTCCCCTTGTTAGACTTAAATGAAATTGAAGGATAATATCAAGTATCACAAAAATGCATAATAACTATAATGACCGGAGAAGTCGTCTATTTGCTAGTAGTTACCTCAACACGTGGAGATTGTCAATTTTTGCCAAACAGTGAAATACATATTTTAACCGCTAATAAGTATGCCAAGTAACTTAGATGACTTTTCCTATAAATACTGCCTTTAAGACTGGAAACTTACCTTAAGAAGTCAAATAGTACAAAAGCACTGAGGTGGGAGGAAAGCTTTTTTTCACCTAAAATAAAATAAAAAACCAGTATACTTCACAGCTCCTTCCCATCGCTTGAAGAAAGCAATACAAGCAAAACAATTAAAAACATTTGCAATGAAGTCCTGTATCTTCTCATGATCTGCCAAAAGTTGTAGCTAGCAACACAACTTAAAATTAGTGAATAATATGATTTTTAAAATAAAAATATTTGATTAATATACTTAGATGTCTCGTGCATTAAATGTTCTGTAAAATTCCACTCAGGCTTTAATTTTGGAACTTCCTCATTTGTTTGACATATCAATTATTTTGTATACCATTGTACGCTTGTTTGCTGTATCTTTATGGTAACCCGGAGTTCCGAGAGGATTTGAATTGTTGAATATGTATAATAAATTCAAAGCCGAAATCTTTTAGGAGTAGTTGCAGATAGTAAAACACAGGGTAAAGAAGTTTTACCAATTACCCTGAAGAATTACCAATTTACCTAGATAGTTTTTGTTTTAGGCAGAACTGTTTTTAAGGGACAAGAACTGTTATATTCATTTTTGTGGGCTGCTATTGAATTATTGAAATACAAGACGCAATCGCAAAAAAAAATGGTTTATTTTACATATGTTTTCACATTCAGAAACAATTTTGGAAATTACTCATAATTAACAAGTTACATATTTATTTGAAAATAAAATACATACGAGAAAGTTTGTGATATTTATTTTAATAAAACGAAACGAAGTGAATAATGCTCCATAGGTTTTAATACTTTTATTGAATCAATTTGACAAACACTGACAAACTCAGATTAAATTTTATAAGATAATGGCCATGCAAATTTTGATGTGTGGAAGTGAGGTGTGGATGAATAAAAAAAATTACAAAATCAAAATACAATCATTCGAAATTATGTTCCTCAGAGCAGCGAAAGCATACTTCTTAAAAGATAAAGATACGTAATGGTGAAATAAGACAGCAATTAGTGTGTTTTCATCGTGACAGAATTTCCCAAAAGAGAGTGAATTGGAGAAAGCACGTCCTAAGGATAGATGAAAACAGAATATCAAAACTTATCTGGAATCTGGTAACAGCTTTAAAAAGCTATCCATAAAAACATTTTAGACACTTATTTATACAACTGCATTGTTTAATGCATACTTCATAATGTTGTATATACAATTGTACTATACGACCTTCAAATGATAAGTTTGGTAGTTTACAGCTACCTTAAACACTTGCTCTCAATTTTACAGTATCTAGAAACCTTTAAAGCTTACCATTTTCCTTATTTTGAATCCCTTGTAGGCAAAACGATACTTATTGAGCAACAAAGACACAAATTTTTGCACTTGAGTTATAAAACTTGGCGAAAATTAAAGGATACCCTTAAACTTAAAAACTTTATAATGTTTTCAACCAATTATTTGTAATTTTGCATCATTTCACCAACATGGAAAACGATACCTACTTTGGATACTTACACTTTAGATAGAAGTGAAAATTGCAGACTATTCACTAATTTCAAAAACCACCAGTAGATATAACATACCGGTTTGAGCACAGAGAGAGATGCCGAAAAACTGATAAGGCTCTTTGATCTATGCCGCTAGCCCCGCCCCCTCCCTTTGTGTGCTCACATGCCGCCAGGTCTCGTGTCGTTAGGCCCCGCCCCCTCTCGCTTTGTGTGCTGATCTAATGCCGACAGGGTCTGTGCCGGCAGGTCCTACCCCCTCTCCCATGCGTTCTACTGTGGCGTCATGACTTGATGGAATTGTTTTCTCGAGTCCTGCCGCCCCTCGGCAAATTAATTAGGTAATGTTCGTCAAACATTTTTTTTATGATTACTAAGGTCTGCAGATTGCATCCTCGAGCAATTAAGTTTTTTGATTGATTAATTGACTCGCTCGCATTTGACAGCCGTCGTATATGTATAACTACGCTCACGGTCTTAACCTCTCTCTGGCAACAGCCCGACATGTAATGGAAAACCCGCCAGCCGACTTCTGTCTGGTAATAACCAGTTTCACCCCCACTCCGCGACTGCGTGCGTGACATCACTAACAAGCTTCAACGTGTAGACTAGCCCGGCTCCACTCTGTCGGCGTCGGTAAATCATGTTAAAACACGCTCGCCAAGGACTTTCCTTGGTATTCAAAAACAGACGGGTGGCTTCTGCCTGGAGGGTGAATAACAGGTCTCAACATGTATTCCACCCCTCCACCGCCGAGTGACGTCACCGTCTACAGTATATAAGGAACGTAGGCAGCCAGAGCGATCATTTATTGTTTTTTCAGTGTTCGTTCAGTGATAATCGAAATGGCTGGTGATCATCGTGCATCTGATGTGAATGATTACTGGAGCGAGTGCGGGGAAGATTATTTTCACTACGTATACTTCCATACCGAAACATGCAATGGTTTAATGCATTCAGTGTTGTGTACTCAACCGTCGCATCATGATCAGATGACTACACTGGAAGTGTGTACAGAGAGCTGTCCTGTTTATCGAGGAGCGAACATGTAAGTAATATACATATTTCTATAACTCGGTAATATATTGTACGCATGTTAAATGAAATCTAACTTGAAATTATTTCATTCTTTCAGTGAAAATCACAGGGGTGTTGATGTGGAGGATCTTAGCGATGTCAATGAAGTTGACAATGTCTTCGTCTCGAAACATCTAGCTAAATGTGATACAGAGTCGTGCACCGGATACATGCATTCTGTACTTTGTACTAACCCGGCCCAGCATGAACGCATGACATCCTTCTTCCTATGTAACGACAACTGCGAGGTCTACCAGCGGAGGAAGAGAAAACTCGAGTAAGTAGAAGAAATGTTAAATTACATATTCATTTACTGCTTCTAATGCTACTCTGTGTCTAACCTAAAAATTAAATTATTACAGACTACGAATGACTGCGCCTAAGGTACCCGTGCCAATAGAGGAGCTGGATCCTGAGAGACGCGATGTCGATATAGTGGAATATCCAATCGCAGAGCGCCATACACAGCCTATGGAGGAGGATGCCGCTCCACTACCCGACATTACTACTACCCCTGATGATAAAGCAACGAGGATGCAGGAGTGGATAAATCAGACGACTCCAGATTGCTCGCCCGAGATACACACAGAATCGTGCAAGCCCGTGAAGTGAGTATGACACTCTTTGATAATACTTTTTGTGTGACAAGGGGAGAGGATTTTTCTAATATATGTATTTTCTCTTTCAGACGTATGAAATCATTAACTAAACCTATTTCTAACATTGTTTTGAATATATGTTGCAGGGGTGTGAGGAGGGAGCGGAGGAAGAGACGGAACGAGGCCGGGGAGAAAAAGCAGAAGAGACGGTGTAAGAGGAGAATCCTCAACAAGGGTCCTATGGTCTTCTTATTCATTGAAGATACCCCGGAGGAGCATGGAGAATCGATCACAGGCGCTTGATGACGTCAGCATCTCCCCCTCCCATTCCCTGAATATTGGACTATACTATGACATCCCCTCCCTCTACATAAACTGCGAAAGTGATAAATCATTTGTTTATATTACAAAATCAGACTGGGATATAATATCCAAAAACATTCCAATGATTGAAGATTACCTACGCCAAGAAAAAAAGTTTGCGTGTGATGAATATTGTGACAATGTAATTTATGCATACAATATTATTGTATTTTTTGACCATTCAATTCATTTCATAAATACTTGTTTAAATAATAATGTAATATCTTTAGACATTGAGGGTGTAAGGAACCTAAAACGACTATTGCCTTATATTGAAAGACATTTGAATATTTTAAATGATTTCTGCAAGTCAGGAGCAACTAGTTTTTCAGGGAGTAGGAGGGGGAGAAGGAAAATGCTTGAAATGTATGCTAAAGTCAATAAAAGAGTGTTTTAGTATATGAATTCAATTTATTATTCATAAACTTATCCTAGTACATTCCTTTACAAAACCATTCACCCAAACATATACATAATTATATAAGTGCTTGCATCAAGTGAGAAAGAGGTTTGTAGGTAAATACTTTGTCATGTAGAACCAGACAGTACATTGACGTCTGGGCTGGTATATTTGCAGATGCTTGAATCTCGATTCTGATGTTCACAGCTCCATTTATAACCTCCTCGGGTTGGTGAGAACAGTCTATTACGAATAATGGTGCATGGTGAAGAAAATCCTTTCTCTTCAAGAGGGGGTAATTATCTCTTTCATAATAGGAACTTTGAAATTTACAGTACATTTCATATAGTGAAGCAAACTTTGAATTTTTAAAGTCCAAGTTCAAATCGTGGTAGGGGTAGCATTCACTGTTGAGGAATAGTCTCAAATTAGTAATGTTGCAGTGATCAAACTCGGAACTGTTCTTGCTATAATCACCCAATCTTCCAGTCTGCGCGCACACTATGATGAAGCGAGGTTTCTCGAGCTTAGATGTTGTTGCTACATTCCAAGTGAAAGATCTTGTCTGGGGTACAGCAGGCTGGGTATGAAGATCCATAGATCGAAAGGCAAGGTGTAGAGGTTTATCAGACTTGACAATTTTTAGAATGTGAACTCTTTCAGCATCAGAAAGACGAATTACAGGCATCCTCCATTCGATTCTAGTTAACTTTACATTAGCTTCCTCTCCATTCGAACTCAGGACACAGTTTCTAGAATCTTTGGATCTTATGAGAATCAATTCAAACTTACTGTTGAGTATAAGCTCCTTGTGATCATCAGCAAATCCTAGGAGCATCGAGAGAGGGACAACAGCATTGAAAGCTCCATTCGTTGCGTGTACTATATCAACTTCTTCACCAGGATATGCCCATCCAGCATTCAGCAGCCGATTCGATTCCATAGGGTTGAGAGTCACATAATTTCGTATAGTTGTAGTAATTCCAGGATTCCTTGTTCTGTCTATAGTTGCAGCATTCATATCTAGACGTATCTCATCAAACATGAAGGCTATAGCATTATTAGCGAGCTTCGCTGTAGTAGGCGATCCATCTACCTTGGTGAGAGCACCTTCGATGTAAAGATAACTCTTGTTAGGTAGCGTATACAAATCTTCAGCTTGGCATGGTATTCTAATTTCATCGTTTACATCCAGAGCGGACGTGTTGTATGGAAGAAAAATATGCTCCTCTTCCTTGGTGATCTTGTCGTCAAAGGCTGGAACTTCTGTCACGTTTAAGATATCCATTATAGCGTTCTGTAACCTAAACCCTCGAGGAACTTGCGGTTAGCACGTGTTAACTCCTCGGAAGCTGGAGAGGTAGTATGCTTCGAACGTGGTGTACGTCGTCTATTATAGTATTTGCGATGTCTTTTAAAATGTATTGCCATTGCGTCTTATGTGCAGTCTTGTAGTGATAACTTCGTTCCTGAAGTTGATCGCCTTTCCGTGTTGATCTACCACTCGAATAGTGATCTGGTCTATATAGTTTGTATCTATGACCGGCAAATATATCGGGTTCGAGGGTTCTTGAGAGATATGATAGCCTGGCGGAACAGAAGGGAAAAACTCGTAGAGCGAATGTCCGCTTTTACCGTCAATGAAAGAGCCTGTTGCAATACTGCACTCCACACGTATGATACTCACTTTAAATATATTCACAAGATCGTCAGATTCGAGCGCTTCTCCAGCAGGAATTATTTTAGTGTCTGTGAATCCTAGAAGCGAACCAATAGATCTTTCCTTAGAAAAGTCTATTGTATAAGGACATTTAATTTCAGCCTTCATTGTATTATTGTTAGGCCTTATGAAGAAGACTTCATCATTCAATTCTAGTTTATCCTTTAGAAATGTATTGATATCGGCAATCTCGTAGGTTCCATGAGGGATGACAATGGTTTCAGGTTTACCATTATGAATATAATGAAATCTATTATTACTTTCATCGACATTTGGTATTGAATAGAATGTTTCAAAATTCAAGAGAGCAATCTCATAATGACCTGGAGGATCTAGCTGTAGAGGAGGGTTTAGATACGTTGAAATAACAGTGTCTGGCCCACTCACTGTAACTGTATAACTCATCTTGACGATGAAGCAGCTTCTAGGATAAAAGAAATTGCAAGCACAAGTGTCCGCAGATGACTGAATCGAAATTCTGGTATCTCTGTGTATTATAGTAGATTTTAACGTCTTGTAGATATTTCTCAATCTCAGGAGGCGGCTTCAAATTACCGAAACTATCAAAGTAGTATGCGACATCACCTTCTTTCCTTATAGCAACCCAGTGTGTTCCTTCATTATCTGATGTATCGAGATTGGTAATAAGTCTCTCTTTGCAGTGTGGTTTTAAAGGAAGTTTGTCAATCATATAAACCCCTCTAAAATAAGGAATTTTTAAACGTTTAGCATAATATTCGAGGGCTACGTTACTTAGGGCTTCCTCTGGTATATGTACAATCCTCTTCCTCCGTTTTTTGCCTTCTTCTTTAAACCCTTGCCTTTAGATCCTCTTTTTTTCAAGGACCTTGCTATTTTAGATGCAGCGGCTAAAGACGACATCAGTGGCATTGCAGGTAAGAATCCTCCTTTATTCCTCTTCTTACACCTACCCTTCCGGAGCCCCTTTCCTTGGGTCTCCATCGCCTTGTTATGCCTCGCAACTTCTGCCAAGTGTCTATCAGCAGCCTTTTTTTTATTGACTGCAGAGGCTATCTGAGCAGCGCCACCTGCTGCAGCGCCTAAAGCAGCAATGATGGGAATCAACGGTAAAAACCCTCCTCTCTTCTTCTTCCTCTTTCCGGCTCCCACTGCAACCTTTCCCTTCATGATTGCAGTTACTAGCCTTGCAGCTAACCTTTCACCAAAAGTTGAATCTGATGACTGCACCCGTTTCCAAGCCTTCTCTGCAAGAATCTTATCCGCTATTTGTCTTGAAGCGGTGTCCTTATTCTCAGCGTACGCGAGGTCGTGCTGTTTGCAAGCTGTGTCTAATTGGATAATTCCGGGGTCTCCTCTTTTTAGACGTTTTTCCAATTTAGTACCAGGCCCGCAATATCTATATCCAGGTAAGTGAGCTTCAAAGGGGAGCGAATTAATTATAGAATTAATAATTCCAGAGCCGCGCTTATACTGCAACGACCTCCCTCTCTTAGCTCTCATGATAGACTAAACGAGTAATTGAATGCATTAGCCCTTTTATATCATTGCAGTCAATCATTAACTACTTTTACAAACGGTAATATATATAAACAATGCACATACATGTTATAAGTTAGTTGTTAACATGGAGCTTGTTAAGCAGCACTGCTCTCTACCTATTCAGGTATTAGACTTTGAAAGTGACTTTAGAAGTGATCGTCATGGCAAGTTATTTCCATCTAATGTCAGAGCTCTTATTTTAGGGAGCTCCAATGCAGGGAAAACAAACGTATTACTCAATATGCTACTCCATGAGAATGGACTACGTTTTGAAAATTTGTATATTTATTCAAAGTCTCTCTATCAACCAAAGTACCAATATCTAATTAAAGTGCTCGGAAACATCGAAGGTATAGAAGTGAACACCTTCGACAACGGGGATGATGTTTTGCATCCTTCTGAAGTCAAAGAAAATTCAATCTTTATATTTGATGACGTCATCACTGAAAAGCAGGAAAAGATAGCATCCTTTTACAGTATGGGTAGACATCGAAATGTCGACTCTGTATATCTAGCACAGTCCTATGCTAAAGTTCCAAAACATTTAATTCGCGATAGTACAAACATGATAATACTCTTCAGGCAAGACAATTTAAACTTAAAGCACATTTACGAAGATTATGTAAATACCGACATGACCTACAATGAATTTAAAGATCTATGTAAGAACGTTTGGGAGAGTTCTACAGAAGGAAGACCCTTTGTTGTGATAGTTCCTGAATTTCACATGAATGAGGGACGATATAGGAATGGTTTTGATGTATATATTAAGCTAGACAAAAAAGAAAATGATCATTCGTAGTTAACCATGAGCATCGATAGGTTCGGTTCTCAGAGAACTGGTCCAGTTAGAAGAGTGTTTGATCGTTTTATCATAAATAGAGATGTCAAAGGAAATTATCAATTCAAGAATAAGAGATTGTGTAACGTTCACGATCCTGAAGATAATCATGATGCCTCCAATAAGAATTATGTGGATACACTCGAAATTAGGATGCAAGATTTCTCGCAGCAAGCTGCTAACAATGTTGAGGTTATGGCTAAGACCCTGATCGATGAAATGATTTCAAGATATATCCTCAAGAGAGATAAGGAAAATAACATTGTGATTGATAAAGTTAGATTGAAGGTATTGCTAGATCCTGTTCACGATAACGATGTTGTGAATAAAAAGTTCATCGTTGGATATGTCAATTCACGCACGCAGACGAGAGATGGTAATGGTAACATTATATTCGACAATATTAGAATCACTGATATAGCAGATCCTCTCGGAGATACAGATGCTGTAAATAAAAGATATGCTAGAGCTATGATCATTAGGAAATCGAACGAGACGCGACAGCAGTTAAACAGGTACTTACCAAAGGAAATCGAGATGCAAATAGGTAAGAAGCTGCTAGACATCACAGCAAATCTGAATAAAACTACGAGTAAAGTGGATACTCTAACAACCTCTACAAAAGACAGAGTGGATTCTGTAATGGACTCCATTAAACAAGTTACCGCTGAGCTTGATAGAGAAAAAACAAATCTTCAGAATCTTTGCAATCAGAAAATTAGCAATTTAGAAAAGTTAGCGATGAAGCGAGTTTCAGATTTAGAGGCTACAGTCGGTCAGTTAAAGACAGAGGTTTTGAATACTCTCAAAACTGATTCATGCAATGATAAACTTAAGAAAGTGGAGGAAAATGTAAATATGATGATGGACGCTTACAAAACTAATGTGCAGCAAATGACGAGTCTAGAAGAATCAACCAGAAGCCTGTACGCTAATACGGCAATCTTTGCTGAAGCGTTCAAGACACATACGCAGGAACATAAGAAAGAAACCGAGCAACTGAGAACTTCGATAGAGATGTTAGCTAAGGCTATCGACACGTTGAGAACTCAAGGTGGACGCAGACTATAAATTGAAGGTAATCGTCTATTTCCTCATCATTTGTAAGATGGATAGTGAAAGCATAAGACTTAAAGAGTCTGTAGCCGAACATACCAGGGCTGTAAAAGAAAAACTGAGAGCTCTAAAAGGTCTCAGGTTTGAGACTCAGCATGTCATGTCCGAAGCTTTGAAGCCTGTAACCACCCCCCTCAAGGATATTTTGGACACTCAACGAGGGTTGCCGGTGAAGAACGTCAAGAATGAAGATGATGATTCTACAAGTATTTCTACTTTCCTTCAACACGTTCGCTCAAAAGACAAGGACCGCATTGATACATTGTTCGGCGTGAGATATCAGGATGGAAGTTATATGCTTGGAAATAAAGATATTCATTTTATAAATAATCAAATATTGATAGGTGATGAAACGTATGAGTCTACCGACGGTTTGACGGAGCTCATCTTTAAGCGAACGCCTCAGATTTCTGCATACACTAGTGAAGACTTGGAGACATACGCTAAGATTATGAAAAGTACTTTTCTTCATAGAAGTGGTTACAGCAGACACGGTCGCTTGAAATCTGGTAAATCGTATAAATACAAGAATATAATACGACCCTTGCTCAATACACATTCAGGTCTAGGACTGGCATGGAAGGAGCATAAGCCTGATAAGGAGGTTGACTACGTTTTCTGGAGAAATCCTAACACATTAGTGAATAGACTGAGGTTACTTATTGCTTCGAGGGACGCAGGTAATAATAGCCACACTCGAGAGATTGAGGAAATTATCCGGGAATTGAAAGCATCTAAAATTATAGCATGACCGCCAAACAGAATATCGCCAGAGAACTTCACGGCTCGGCGAGGAGGAACTATTTACGACGGAAAATTATCAGCAAAGGTATGAATGATTTATTACAAATTGATTTGATTGAAATGATACCCTATGCAAAAGTGAACAAAAATTTCAAATACATTCTGATTGCAATCAACTTTTACTCTAAAATGGCATATGCAAAACCCTTAAAGGATAAGGGTGGAGTTAATGTTGCAAAGGCTATGGAGGATATATTACAAGAAATGGACGTCCCTCCCCGGAATATTCAAAGTGACAACGGGAAAGAATTTTATAACAAGTTCTTTAAACGATTAATGTTTAAGTATAATATTAACCACTACAGCACCTATACCAATGTGAAGGCTGCGGCTGTTGAACGTTTAATTCGAACCTTGAAGAATATGATGTACCGCGAGTTTTTAGTCCAAGGCTCATACAAGTGGCTAGATCTTTTACCTAGAATCCTTGTAAAGTACAATGATACTTTTCATTCAACTATCCGCATGAAGCCTAATGAAGTGAAGAACAACGATCTTCTTCTGACTGTGTATAATTATAATCAAGACCGAAGAGAGAAGAAGGCTTCAAGGAAGTTTAGTGTTGGTGATTATGTCAGGATATCTAAACATAAAGGACATTTTGAAAAGAGTTATGAATCTAACTGGAGCGTTGAAATCTTCAAAGTATTTCGTGTGAATCGTACCAAGCCTACAACATACATACTAAAGGATAGGAATGGTGAAATCATAAAAGGTGGCTTTTATGGACATGAACTAAAAAAGACTAACTATCCTAACACATATTTAGTAGAAAAGGTTATACGTAAACGTGGAAACAAAGTTCTTGTAAAGTGGTATGGTTTTGCAGATACTCAATGGATTGATATAAAGGATTTGGTGTAATGTATGAAGACTTAATAAAGACCCGTTGTTATGATTGTAAAATCACGAGTATTTTTTATTTTAAAAATCCTTCATATTTTCTCTTTTTTTGAGGGAAAATTAATATATAAAAACCCTCACACACACTTTAAATGAATATATACAACACATTATCAGAGGGAAAAATTAATATATAAAAACCCTCATACACACTTTAAATGGATATATACAACACATTATCAGAGGGAAAAATTAATATATAAAAACCCTCATACACAATTTAAATGAATATATACAATGACATCAGAGGGAAAAATTAATATATAAAAACTCTCATACACACTTTAAATGAATATTTACAATGACATCAGAGAGAAAAATTAATATATAAAAACCCTCATACATGATTTAAATGAATATATACAATGACATTATCAGAGGGAAAAATTAATATATAAAAACCCTCATACACGATTTAAATGAATATATACAATGACATTATCAGAGGGAAAAATTAATATATAAAAACCCTCATACACGATTTAAATGAATATATACAATGACATTATCAGAGGAAAAATTAATATATAAAAACCCTCATACACAATTTAAATGAATATTTACAAAATCCAGATTGAAAAAAACAAGATATCTTCAAATATTTACATATTTACAAGTTTAGGCACTAGCAATCACCAGGTCTAAGGGAATAATGGCCCCACGCTAGAGTCTTATAACTTCCCTCCATCAACTTCCTCTTATCGTCACCTCCCTTCAACGCCAATTTATTTGTCTCAATTGTTGTAATTTTGTGGTGTTTACTCCGAAATGTTTTTTGTATCGAATAAATTTTTAGGCTATGGTCTTTTAAACATTCAAAATAATGGCCGAAATCTATTTTATCCATGCCTGTCCTGGTGATGCCCTTAGCTTTCTTAATTGTCTGCCCTCCATATCTGTAGGCGTATAGCTTCGCTCTAATACCGACATACTCCTCCATAATCAAGCCACCCAATTCGTCCTTGAACAACCCAATCTTTTTCCTATTGGCATGCTTAATGCCATATACATTATCCTTTTCGAAGTTTGAAGTGTCGAAATATTGAGGATTCTCCCTGATGAACTCATAGATATCAGAACTCGTTTCAAAAATAAACGAGTCTGTATCCATGTAATTCAGCAGCAAGTCTTTTAAATTCGGTTTCATGATATTGTAAAAGAAGTCATACATGATAAATTTTGAAATGTCCAAAATTGCGTGTCCTATGTAAATTGGTTTGTTCATATGTACTTCCTCTCTGCCCAGTTCGATTCCCACAAGATTTTCCTCAAAAATTATGGTGCGTAGGTAAGTGCTGCGTGCTATTAACTTCTTTGCCTGTTTCCAGGTTCCAACTATTTTGAAATCCGTGTACTTTCTAACATTCTCTATAAATTTCCCATATACGGCGTTATTCATCTTTTTCCACAGGTTTTGGCCGAATTTTGACTTTTCTTGTGCTCTCTTCTCGGTGTTGACGTCGATATATGTCTTCAACCAGTTAGACTGGTCGTAGGACACCACTCTGTGAATATGTCTCACAGTTAGACCTTGCTCGATACACTGCTGCATCACCCTGTAGTGCAAGACATATTTGCTTTTCTCTCCTAATGTTGCAAGCAGTTTCTTGTATTGGCCGTTCGGTGGTATTGCGCTCTGTGGGCAGAAAGGAAGTTCGTTATGGGCGTCGTGGATATGGTCGGGGTATTCGATATCTGCTTCTATCACATATCCAGTCTCTGAATCTTCTTTGACTTCTGCGAAGTTTATGCCTTCAATTTCTTCTCTCGTGAGCCATTTCAGATTTTTGTATGGTAGGGCAGACACCATAGAAGCTCTATATAAGTTGTTTATGTCCCAATAGGACAGGTGTTTAACAGGAGCATGCTGGTCAAAGTTGGACATGTATCTGTGGTTAGCTTTGGTGTAGCCCTTCACCACTGTGCACAGTCCGCCTCTAATTCCCGACTCGAAAAATTCCAGCATGCTCTTGTCGGATATTAAGGAAAGTTTCGCCTTTGTTATCTTCAACATTGCGTCAAAGGCGAGTCCTGGTAATGTATAAAACCATGCTGGGTCAAGTTTATACATTCCCAGGATGAGATCTCGAAACTTTTCGAAAATATCCGCCAAGAGCAGTATATCTGTTTTCAGGTATAGATCGCTGTATTCTCCGAGATTCCGGATATTAAAGACCTCCCAGACTTTTACAGCATGCCTGTATTCCTCTTCGGTAATGTGGCTGTCAGTGAGAGTACTGTAGAAGGCCTCCTTCGGTGGTAGAGAAGTTTCTTCGAGAACGTCAAGGCTTGAAACATAATCATATGGAAATATTCCCTTGCTCTTTGCCAGCTTAAAATGCTCCTCAACAGGATATTCTGCCCTTGTTATTTTAAAATCACTCTCCTCCAGCATGTCAGCCAGGCTGGACAGCTTGTCGTCAAGAAACTTAAAGCTGTCCAGAAACCTGAAGCTGATGTTCCTGTACCGTTTGCTAAACGCTATATACCTTTCACCACTTTGAGCGATGCATGATACAGGCTTATTATCATATGCCAGGCGTCTTATCAAGAAGTGGCTGTCATAATTAGATAGACAATGAAAAAAGATCGGTATGAAATCAGGGACCTTTCTATTCAAATTGCATCTATTATGAGCAGCACCTAGATATTCGCCTGTCACATGATCGTGATCCCTCACGCGCAAATCGCCCACAGTGAAAGCAGCAAGGCATATATGGCACTCAGAGGCATTGTCAAAATTCTGTTGCTCTTCAAGGGTTAAATCCATAGGTTTAGGATTGGAATACACGTCGATGACGTCATCAGCAATTGATTTCAACTGTTTGATAAAGTCATCGACGGCATTTGGACCTCTAAAGAGAAAGAATTTTGACAATGCCTCGTCATGCCTACATATCACCTTCAAGGCAATAGACATTGCTTCATGCTCTTGAACGGCTCGGGTCCAGCTCGAGCTGCTTGAGGGCTCGCAAGAGTGAACCTTCGCCAGAACAGATTCAATGTCTGCGTATATAACAAATGGTACAGGAACGCTCTTGGAGAATGCTTTAAATTCAAGGTATTCATCCTCTTGAGGCATTTTAAGCAGCTGGCATTTTCCACATCTTAATCGGTGCGTTTCCAAGGCCTTTTCATTGGTGCATCTCTTGAGGCAGGCCTCACATGTCCATATTCTATGATGGTATTTAGTAACTTGACTGCTTACAAGTCTGGACAAGTCTTTAATGATGCAGTAGTGGGACTTTTCCCCCTGCTCAATATATAACAGATTGGTATGGTGCTGCTTCTTTTCAGCTGTTTGGTATAGGGGAATAATGTTCTCATTCTCCTCCTCTATACCAAACACTGAAATGGATACTCCATTGTTCTGCTTTTCAAAGCATTCAATTTGATGGAGGGGTACCGGAAATTCGATACCTTCATAATTGAATGTCTCGAAAAGCAGTTCCTTGGGGTATTTTGTAGTTCTCTGGCCGTTGCGTTTAACAGGGTATTTAGAGGCTAGCATACACCATGCGAAGCAGAAGTTGTCTTCATTCTTTATGTTTATAACAGCGTACTTATTCCTGATTTTCAGTGGTAGTTCAATATATGAACCTGCGTGTAAAGGGTCGTAGTGTGTAAAGCCCATCACCAGGCTGAGTATCTTTGACAAGGACTTCGATGATGCTCCCCCCTCAAATTTAGAAATGTTTTCCAAAATATCCCCCGCAATTGAAGAGAAGATCTGATTGAGGTCGCTTGACGGAAGAATCAATACAGGCTTAGAATTAAAGCCAGTGGAAAGACACTTCTCTTCATCAGGTTTGCGGATTAAATATTCAAGTTCCAGGGAACAATGCATCTTTAATCCACTCCTGCTTTTCTGCAAGACGCTTTCCACTTCTTTAATAATAAGCTCTTTGCACTCATCTAAAAAGACTCTGGGGTCCAGTATTTCTAATGTATTTTCTATTCTACTATTAAAAATACGTCCCTTGAACGCCGATTGGATGGTATTGCATTCCAGCCCCTGGCAATTACTAGCACTAACCTTGGCCATTTTGAATGTAAGCTGCTCGCTCCCGTCCGATGTCGGTCCTCTCTTTCCATTAACTGGTTCTACATCATTGGATGATGATGAGGAGGTTGACGGTGCAGCGGCTTCATCGCTTGCGTCTGAGGAGGTCGATGGTGCAGCGGTTTCATTGCCTGCGACTGAGGAGGTCGATGGTTCACCTTGTATAACTTCCTCCAGAGTGTCGAGCGTTGAGGAGGCGGACCGTGCAGTGGTAGAGTCTTCACCAATCTCTGGCGATGCTGATCCCTGTGTTGCCAGGTCCATAGGCTGGCTTCCAGCGTCACCCAGATCATTTCCTGGAATAATAATAATATTAATAATAATAATAATATACAATGTGTAAAAGAACTTCATAAAATGTTGAAGGATTCTTACCGTTCGACTGTTGCTGCACACATATGTCAGATCCCCATCCCTGCTGATTTTGTATAGGGAAGGCTGATGGTACAGCGCTCGCATGTTGAGCGATACCGGACCCGAAATAAAGTCCACTTCCTGGAAATGATAATATTAATAATAATAATAATGATAACAGTATAGAATGTGTAAAAGAACTTCATAAAATATTGAAAAATATTCTTACCTGTCGGTGGTTGCTGCATGTACGGGGCAGGGCCCCACCCCTGCTGATTTGATGCAGGGGAAGCTTGTGGTGCAGAGGGTGCGTGAGGAACAAACCCGCCTCCGAAATAAAGTCCACTTCCTGGAAATAATAATAATATTAATAATAATAATAATATAAAATGTGTAAAAGAACTTCATAAAATGTTGAAAAATATTCTTACCTGTCGGTGGTTGCTGCATGTAGGGAGCAGGGGCCCAACCCTGCTGATTTGGCCCCATGACGGCTTGGAAGCCCTGTGGTACCTGTGCAGCGTACGATGGTTGACTCATCCCAAAATAAAGTCCATTCCCTGAAAATAATAATAATGATAATATTAATAATGATAATAATATAGAATTTGTAAAGCAAGAAGTTCATAAAATATTGAAAAACTCTTACCGTTCGGTGCTTGATGTATGTATGGGGCAGAGCCCCACCCCTGCTGATTTGGTACCAGGAAGGTCTGGAAGCCTGGGGGTGGCGGTGCAGCGATCGCGAAACGTTGTGGTGCAGGTGCAACGGTTGCGAGGCCTGGAGGTGCCGGTGCAGCGGTTGCATGTTGAGCGATGCCGCCCCCGAAATAAAGTCCAGTTCCTGGAAAAAATAAATAATATTAATAATAATATTAATAGTATAGCATGTTTAAGTACAGAGTTCTAAAGAATCTATACGCTATACGTGAAAAATAGATGTTTTAAACACAGGCGTGAAAATACACGGTATTCTGGGAGACTGAAAGAGTTATGTGACTGCATATGCGGTGAGAAACTCCCCTTAAATATATCCTTTTCTCCTTATACAATCCAGAACTCTAGGCTGTCGTAGGTAGGTCTTTGTATGCTAGAATCGCCCTTGTATACCTGCTATTAAATAATTTTTAGTTACAATTGCTCAAACACAGGTCTGTAAATTCTTACCATTCGAATGTTGCTGTATGTACGGGCCAGAGTCCCGTCCATGATGATTAGGCACCAGGAAGGTTTGGAAGCCTGCTGGTGCCGTTGCAGTGGTCGATGGATGACAGACTCCGAAATAAACTTCGCTTCCTGGAAATAATAATAATAATAATAATAATAATAATAATAATAATAATAATAATAATAATAATAATAAAGAATATGAACAAGAAGATAATATGAATTGTTACATTAATTTTTTTAAACTCTGAAGAATGCTTACCATTCGGTTGTTCGGTTGCCTGAATCATGGCTGTATTTGAGGAACAATCCTGCTGGAGCTGGATGTATTCCTCAGCCACGTTAGCAGAACTGAATGCTGAAAACGTAATTAATTTACGCGTTAGATTTTTATTTATTTATTTATTTACTTATTTTTTAAGAAAAGTTATATTATTAAGTTAATTTACTTTATTGCGCATTGCTTATACAGGGAAATGTCGATGTATTTTTAAACACCTGAGAAATTTCTATGACAAAATAAAGCATTTGTATTATTCGACACACTCATGGAAAATATCTCTTTTTAACGTGATGGAAACAGGCTGGAAGTTTTTTACTAAATTAATTGCACAAGAGGAATGAAACATTAACTGATGAATGTTCGATCAATGCATGCAAACATGAAGTCCCCGGATCGAATACCGCCGCTTACCCTCGGAAGAATATTTATACAGAACATTCTTTATTCGAATCGTAGAGTAAACAAGTAATTGTATTTTGTCTAGAAAGGGATATAATTCACTCTGTGAAATCCTGTATTTAAATATCTGGAATAATAATTACTCAACAAGACGAATACTTAACTAAATTGTTCAATGTAGAATAAGTTTGCCTAAAATGAAGACTTAACTGATGAATGTTCGATCAATGCATGGAAACATGAAGTCCCAGGATCGATTACCACCGGTTACCCTCGGAAGAATATTTATACAGAACATTCTTTATTCGAATCGTAGGGTAATCAAGTAATTGTATTTTGTCTAGAAAGGAATATAATTCACTCTGTGAAACCCTGTATTTAAATATCTGGAATAATAATTTCTCAACAAGATGAATACTTAACTAAATTATTCACATTTTTTGAGAATTCGCGCAGTTAGCTATTAAATGTAGAATAAGCTTGTCTAAAATGAATACTTAACTAAACTGTTCACATTTCAGAAAAAATTCAACTGTCTAGCTATTAACTTTTAGAATACTCAGCTATTTACAAATAAAAGGGCCGTCATTAAAAACAAGAACGCAAATATAAGTTAAATGTACTAAGTAATAAGTTAACTTTTTAATGAAGATGAATTGGTGATACAACTTACCAGACATGATGTTCGATGTAATTTCCACGTTGAAAGAATAAAGCTTGCAGAGTGCTTAGATCGCAGTGTTCTTACGATACTGTGAAAATCATTGGAGAAGCTGTTGCTTTTATATAATTTCCCCCGCTAAAGCTGAAGCGTTGAGAGTTTGTAGAGCACTTAGGAAAACAATTACTGGCATTGTTCGCTAATGAGGTGAAAGCGTCTCAGCTAAAAGAGGTCACCGTTACCATCAGACAGAAGTAGGTTACGGGTTTTTTCATTACATGCCGGGCTCTTGTTCGCTAATGGAGTGAAAGCGTCTAACGGGTCAGCTAATAGAGGTCACCGTTACCGCCAGGCGGAAGTAGGTCGTTCGCTAATGTATGTAAACAGATCCAGAATGTAAACTTAAAAGCCTATTAATGTGTTGAAAGCGTCTAACATGTTCAGCTAATGGACAAGCGCTTTCCCCCAGATAGAAGAAGGCTGCAGTGTTTCATTACATGACAGACTGTTACCGTGAGCAGACTACTTATACTCACGCTCCAGTCAACAATTCATTAATCAAAAAACTTAATTGCTCGAGGATGCAATGTGCAGGTCTTAGTAGTCATAAAAAAATGTTTGACGAACATTACCTAATTAATTTGCCGAGGGGCGGCAGGACTCGAGAAAACAATTCCATCAAGTCATGACGCCACAGTAGAACGCATGGGAGAGGGGGTAGGACCTGCCGGCACAGACCCTGTCGGCATTAGATCAGCACACAAAGCGAGAGGGGGCGGGGCCTAACGACACGAGACCTGGCGGCATGTGAGCACACAAAGGGAGGGGGCGGGGCTAGCGGCATAGATCAAAGAGCCTTATCAGTTTTTCGGCATCTCTCTCTGTGCTCAAACCGGTATGTTATATCTACTACCACCCCTACCTTATTTTTAACCTTTATAAATATAGTGCACCCATAAATTCGGTTAAGACAGCTAGTTTACTAATACAGTGCTTTTCCTTCACACTGTGGCCGCCACACGGCGCCTTGCGCGATGATCGCCGCAGCTCAAACTTCCGCCAATATCCCCGCAACCGCCTCACGTTATCATAGTTGTAATTACAATTACAATTACATATTTGTAGCATCTTCCTGGGAAGCTTTTATTCACGCTCGAGAGTTCAATATCCGGAATTGGGTGAATTTCTCACCGATGTTTTGTTTTAGCTATCCAATATATGTGGTTTGTTGTATACATCTTTTTTTCATGTAATGAGCAGAGTCGGTTGAATTTCTGTAACTGTATTTTGCAAATTGGTAGAGTAATTGACCCAGGCTAATTTCTTCTCTGACGAAGCCGGGTTTCATTTTTTCGTCATAAAATAACAGACACTGGAGTACGGAGAAACCCTATTTTACATACAAGAATCCCTTTCATGACACGAAAATCGGTGTGCAGTAAATGGATACAGGCTCATAGAACCTATATATTTTTAACAAACAATAATTGCAGAGAGGTACAGGAATAGCTTATACCATTTTTGAACAGCTGAGCAACATTGAATGTCAGTCTGGATTTCTCCAACAAGACTTTGCTACCGAACAAACACTGATGAATCCTTAAATTGAATTAAGGACATTTCTAAGGTTGGGTAATTAGTATAGCGTTATGGCCTTCGCGATCCCCTGATTTAATTGTATGTTATCTGTGAGGTGCTTGAAAAATAAACTCTGTTCAACAAACCCCATACACTGGAAGAACTAAAAGAAAACAGCAGGAGAGAAACTCATTAATTTCAGATATTGAACTCTACAGTGTAATGAAAACTTCCTGACATGCTGCCAGAAATATACAATGTGAAGGATATTTCCAATATCTCTTATGATAAGGTATGTGCGTATTATCATTGTAACTGTAACAATGAGAATGTGAGGGGTTGCGGGGATGTATAATGTTTCAGCGGAAGTCCGAGCTGTTTCGGTCACAGTATGAAGGAAAAGCAGTGTATGGAGGGTGGACTACCTAAGATGAGACTGTAAAATACCTCCAAAACTAAGCGTTGTAGAAAGAAATGTCTTGAATAAAAGTTGTTTGATATTATATGGGAAAGTAAATGCCATTAGTTGTGTTTTCTTTGGAGGACGTTGTGATGACCATTTTAGGGTTAATTTAATTTGACGCTTATTCTAGGTTCCCATTTAAAATTTCAATTGACCCTAAATAACAATCGTAACTTCCTCCAAACAGAACACGACTAATGGCATTTACTTTCCCTCATAATATCAAGCAACTTTTATTAAAGACATTTGGTTCCACAACACTTAGTTTTGAAGATATTGTACAGTCTCAACTTAAGTAGTCCACCCTATAATTATATACCACCGGTGTCGGACTTTCTACTTACAAAAGTACCGCCTGCAGTGATGGTGAATAAGATGCCTAATCACTGGTTTTCAAAGGCGCACTCTTTACTTTTCGCCTGGTTACGCCAGACTATAAAGAGATAACTGCCAAAAGACCGCAGTCGCTTGCCTTCTTTAAGTGTATTTTCTCGAATATAACAGAAATTAAGTGAAAATGGTCATTAAAGGTACATTTCTGTAGGAGTAACCCATTCACAAAACTGTTAACATTGTACAGAATGTACTCCAGCTCTTCGCAAGGAAACTACGAACTTATATTTTAATGATTATAACAACAACAACAACAACAATAATAATAATAATAATAATAATAATAATAATAATAATAATAATAATAATAATAATAAAGCCGTGAGCTTTATAGTTTGCAATTCTATAATGTTACTTAGAGCTACATCGCAGGGTCAGATAGAACGTACGTGCTTATATAATACGTAGTAGTTTATATTTTCAGACTATATTCATCACACTGAACTTCAAAGTTAATCATATTTACAAGAAATTAAAAGAAAAGGAAAAATAGATAAATTAACAAAAAAAATCACACAAGCAAAACAGAAGAAGAAGAAAACTTGATCACAAGCTCTCGCTATTGTTTACAAAAGAAACAAACACCCGCCCCATAGCCACTAACCCTCCCCCTCCCATGTTTGACCCTCTTCCTTACACTCCGATCTGAGCTGTATGACCTTTTGTAAAAATGCACCAATTGCTTCACCCTCCCTCTACCAGTCAGCAAGGTCCAACAAACTTGTAACCCTCTCCTTGAGTTAATAAAGGAACCTGGCAGATACTTTCTCATCAACTGTTCTGTCTTAGTACAATATGTCAACATATGAATCCAAGTTTCTTCCTCTCTACACCAGGGACAGATTCTTATGTCTTTTTCGCTAATGAATTTGATCTCAGTCTGGATATTTCTGGATAAAATCCTATATCCTATTATGTTTTAGTTTCGCTTCAGTGGCCCTAGGAGTGCCCCAAACATCAACACAAAAGATCCTAAAGGAGAAAAAATGGCACTCATACAAGATGTACCGACATTAGAAAATCTATGGAGATGATTTTTATCGCAGGGTAAAGGTTCACAGGTCCTGGTGGATCCTGGTCGTGGGCGTCATAATTGCTTGCCTGATCGTTATGAATTTCTTCTTGAGGGAGTGTATCAGATCGAAAGTGTACGAAACAGAACCAGACAATTTCAAAAAAAAATATAGTAACGAAATCGTGAAGTTGGTAATGCTAATACGCTAATATAGCCAGTATTTAGGACTACATGAACTACCAGACATGCTTTTTTTAACATATTTATTATGACTGTTTCACTCATGCCCCAAATGGGAGATAGTGGCCAAGCATGGTCTTTTTAAGTTTTCTTCTTTATCCAGTTTGTGATTACTGTGTTTTACTGTTTTCCTTACCGCTTATAACCGCAATTACCTCACAAACACCCATGCCCATAGTGGGATTCGAGCCCTCAACTCTTAGCTTGGCGGAGCGCCGAAGCTGTACCCTCCAGCGATCACGGCTGCGAGGGCCGGCACGTATAAATGAATGTGTTTTTGAACATGATTCTACTCAACGTTTATCAAAATATCCTTATCACCCCCTCATTTGGGCTCCTCCTTTATTTAATACTCTGGGAGTTTGGAGTATCATTTTGTAGTGATTCACTACCAACAAACAATGGCGCTGTATAAACATAAAAATGGCAGAAACGAGATTTAGTAACGCATCAAATGAAGGTATAGACGAGGTTATTAATTCGGTATGCCAATTCTAGCGCAGAGATAAGGAAAAACTTCATTTGTAATCATGCATGGGTATTCTCATTGCATAAATTCATGTTGCTTCATATTCTTCGGACTTTGCAACCACTGCCTAACCTATCTTTTTTCTGATAAGTTATGTAGCAGTTACCTTTTCGCGTCCTTTGCATATCTCGGCTCTCGAAACTCCTGGTATTCATGGATTGAGCTTCATATAATATTCATTAAAATGCATTTCTTGTAGCATTTTAGCTGTGACATTCCATATTGGATTTATAGCATTAATATGAGGAAATCAAATAGTGAGCACAATAAGGAATACAATATAAAATTAACAAGATAATTGTGTTTTTAAATAATGTTTATCATAAACCAATGAACTGAAAAATTTAACATTTATTAGCCTCTTTCTGTAAAGAAATTCATATCCTAAATTGTTGATAATATCGATATTATTATTTTCGCATTTTCTCTACTAGGAGCATTCTTACAATAATAGATAAAAGAATAGCGAATTTCTACTGCAAGTTCCGCACGCCAGATGATAGAAAATAATATCTATATGGTTTTTCAATAAGAGTGTCCTATCTTGGAACTTAAATAAAACACGTTCTGTAAATGGTAGAGGTATATTTCTTTCTTTTTTTTTGGAAAATAATTAATGTCATTACGTGTGGAAGAGAACATCAGTTAAGTGACCGCCGCGACTTCGTTGGGGTACGCGTATACGGTTGACCCAATTTTCAATGACAGAAGAACTTAAACTAGGTCTAACTTCACGAATAACAGTTGTAATGTTATTCATAAAATCATTTACTGTTTCTGGCTTGTTGACATAAACTAGAGGTTTAACATAACCCCACAAGAAGTAATACAACGGCGTTAAATCATATGACCTCGGGGGCCAGTTCACATCACCACCACGGGAAATGATGAAACCTCTGAACTTCTCCTTCAAAAGATTGATTGTTTTGAGAGCAGTATGACATGTGGCACCATCTTGCTGGAACCAGATGTTTCTGAGATCCATACCATCCAATTGAGGCCAAAACTAGTTCCTTATAAGAGCCCGGTATCTTTCTTCATTGATAGAGCTTCTTCATCTTCATCTTGGCAAAAATATGGACCAATGATTCCACCATACCAAAATCCACACCACACAGTAACATTTTGGGGATGAAGTGGTCGTTCTTGAATCTGCATTGGATTGTAATTGCTCCAATAGCGGCAATTTTGTTTGTTAAAACAACCATCCATCCATAAGTGGGCTTCGTTGCTGAAGATGACTTTTCGACAAAAATCCGGGTCAGCTTCCAATTGCTCCATAGCCCAGTCAGCGAACACACGGCGCAACCTATGATCGTTGGGCTTTAGTTCTTGAGTTAACACCATTTTGTAAGAATGAAACTTCAAGTCCAGATTCAGAATTCCACAAGTTGTGATCGGCGAAAACCCCAATTCTTGCTCTCCACGAGCAATTGATTTGTTTTCGTTCTCGCGTACACTCTCACAAACGGCGCCTATGTTTTCGTTGGAGCGCTTACGTCGATTACGTACGGGCGTTCTTTGATTGCTGACAGAACCACTTCTTTCAAATTTATCGATCAAATGGCGAATCGTTCTCTCGGAGGAACGATTATGCACACCGTAAACTTCACGCAATACACGGAAGGTTTGACGAACAGATGATCCATTTTGATAACTTTTCACAATTTCTACGCCTTGCTGAGTGCTGTAAGGTTCCATGCCTATTTTTCAATAACAACTGTAACCACATGAATAAAATGACTGCTGTAGCTCAATAACAACGTCAGCTACCACATGTTAAAAATACGACACTTTTGTTGAAGGACCATTTATATGATCAAGTTGCACTGATCAAACCAACAAAACGTGACCACACGATTCTAACCTGTTTTCGAAAACAACATCACTTATATTGCAAATAAATATAAATATTTTATGATTTTATTATAAAAGTCATGATTTTTGTGTAAGTCCCTTAATTTTGATCGTAAAACAGTCTTAGAAAATGATAAGTCACGTTATATCATGACTTGATAATTTATCAATAATTTGGAAACCACTTGTCGCATTACTACAGAATAGTAAAAAATAAGAGATGCTGGTATGTTCCAGACATAGTCCTATTTTCTTTGCTTTGTACCTATAGAAGGTATAGATTTTTGTTAGATATGATAAACAATTGCTTTGTAGAGTCTATTTCTCTAACGGTATCATTATTATCATAAAATTTGTTTCTGATACTTTGACAGAATGAAACTGATACAAAATGTGTGTAGTAAAATGATTTGTGGTCCCGCTACGTTTAATTGTCTCAAACCAGAACGCCATTTCACCTAATACGTAACCCCATTAAATAAATTGTTGTACCACAAAACGTTATTTGAGTTAAATTCAACCTTCTATCCTTGCGTGGCCTTCGGGTGTTATCTCTTTGTAGCCTGACGTAACCTGCCTGCAGGAAGTTACCCCTTTGAAAACCAGTGATTAGGCATTCCATTCACCCTTACTGCTGACGAGACTTTTATAGGAGTAAGGTGCGGTGCTGTTGGAAAGCTTAGCTTTAAATGAACCAGCAGCCTAACACGTTTTACTTTCTCTACCTAAGTCTTGTAGACAGGGTTAAGAGAAAGTATTTTATTCCTCCAAAAATTCAATAGCGAGCTTTCACAGCAAATACACCTTTTGGGATACCCAGAGCTTAAAAAGCATTTTTAGAAAGAAAAATAAACGTCAATGAGAGCGTTCGTCCGTTTGTCCTACTGTCCCGTGGTTATGAACTGCGTAACTCAAAAACTAAAGGTCGTGAAATTCCAAACTTGGCATTTAAGTTCATTATCGTCCAAGGATGCGACACGAACTACCCCTAACCAAAACTACCCTTAATATGATAAATTACGTTACTTCTTTTTTTATAAAATATGGTTATAAGACTTTAAATTAACATACAATATTTCCATTAAAAAGAAAATGCATGTGGAAGTAACCTAGTATATTTTCTACAACTTGCAAACCGTAAGAACTAAACAAAGCTAATGCACAAAAATTGAATGTAGTTGCAACACACAATTTATGTCAAATACATTTTGGTAGCAGTCACCATTTGGATATATCCTATGCTACAGCTTTGAATTTTCAAAAATGTGTTTTTTTCGTACTAAGTCACTACTCTCTCTCTCTCTCTCTCTCTCTCTCTCTATCTCTCTCTCTCGTCATGTAAAGGGTGGAATTTAAAAGCTATCACATTGTTTGTACATTTTTGACATCGCTGTAGAAGAGCTGTACCATCAACGAAAGGTGTAATAAAAGCATTTCTGCAAAACTTTAATCTCATTTAACAAGAAGCAAATGGAACAATTAGATTTAATAAGAATAGAAGAGTGGATAGGGAAAGTAATTTAAATATAACACACTAGATATTTTCCTTCCTTATTTCTCTACTACTTAGTACCGAATAAGAAGTATGCTTTTACATCCAAAAAGCTACTGTTGGTATTTAATAAGATAAATAAGCAACATTTAATTATTGCTTTAGGGCAATAAGCATATTCAAAAAAAGGACTGATAAACTGTATCATTTTCAAGAATTTGCTACTGTGGAGGTGTTCAGGTGATCTCAAGGTATGAAGAAAATATAAAACGATTATCGCTCCAAAATACTCATATTTCGCTGGTGAAACACAACCATAAAACAATTCGTCAATCCTATCATAAACAGCAATTAGACTGCGAAATCAAATATATCTTAAGCTCCTTGTACACGATCAAACTTTTATCAAATTCAATGCTTTACAATATCTTCCGAGAGTTGTCATAACTTCACTACTGTTTTTGTCAAGTCGCTTCCAGTATTTAAATGCAAGTAACGACATGCTCTAAACAGTCAAAGATTTTATAATGATTTTAATGCCTTTGGTCAATAAAATACGAGTATTTACAGTGCGTCACGAAATCTGCAACATGGCTGAAAGCGAAAAATAAACAAAAATGGCTACCTGTGCAAGGGATGTTGTATGTGAGCTGATTAGATTATGCGAAAGCTAGCCATATCTATACGTTGTGGGCTCTGTCGATTACCAAAAGATGAACAATACCAAAACATATGAAGAAATTGCCAGAAAATGCAATTACGTAAAGAGAAATATTTCATTTCAGATTGATATGCGCTGACGGTAATGGTAAATTACTTTGCACGAGATAAATTCGCAATGCGTTCTACAGGGGTTCATTTTGGCAAAAGGCGTCGTGTGAATACACATTTATGACATTGTAAAGTATTTCCAGGTCTTATCAAGCGTTATCCAATGTTGTCAAATAAATAATTGAATTAAAAAATAAGTTTGATCATGTACAAGGGGCTTTAATGTATTGGGCTTTCGGTTCCTAAGTTACTTTAACAAGTTTTGTTGGCGTACCCAGCAGCCATATAGCAATCCAACATTTTTTCTATTAAAAATGCTTATGTGGTACATTCACATGACTTTCTCTACCCTCTATCGTTTATTAGTCGTCCCCCATGGTCTAAGGGTACCATGTTAGCCTCTAGTTCCCGAGGTCATGGGTTTAAACCCGGCGGAGGCGATGGATTTTTTCGGGCGTAAAAATCTTTAGCATGGCTTCCTTCGGAAGAGAAGTAAAGCCGGTGGTCCCGTGTCGTAGATTTATGACACGTAAAAGAACCACAAGCCTGAGAAACATTTCGGTCTTTCACATCTAGAATAGAACCATAGCAGTTAAAGAGCGTCCATAAATCAAAATGGACATTATTCCGTATGCCTGTAGGAGGATTATTCCGTATGCGGGTAAGAGGTATGAAATTTTAAGAAACGTACGGAATCGAGGTTTTCTAATACGCATCCTGCTGCCAAAATTGTAACAGCGAGGGCCCTAAGCCGTAAGGCGCAGCCGATGGACTGAGGACCCTCAGCCTCAAAGCGTAGCCGAGAGATGTTTTTTAGAAGGAGAGGAGTGGAGCAACCGCTGCTGCAGAGCGATGACAGGGCGTAGCTGTAGGATCTGAGCGTCTAAACTCGAATGAGATACTACACAATCAACTCTACGTATTAAAAGAAACCCATTCCGTAAGTTTCTTAAAATTTCATACCTCCTCCCCGCATACGGAGTTATGTCTAACTCAATTTATTTTAACTATTCTTACTAAAGCTTATCTTTCTGTCTTCTACATTTTGATCCAAGTAATGCTTTACAGAAATGGCTAAATCACACATTTAGATATAGATACAGAGGGGACAGAATAGTCAAATGTTTAAGACCTGGACGCTATATGCTGGCTTTAAATTTCCATACTGTTTCCATGCAATCACGAGAAAGACCTGATTGTTGACAGGACTTTAAAATGACCAGGAAATAAACAATTCGAACCATTAATAACGTATATCTCAGAAATGGCTTATACCACAAAAATTGTGTGTTTTAAACAGATTTAAATTTTTTGTGTAGTACGTTTTCGTCTATTGCTTAACGCTTACCAGTTATACAAGATTATATAAAATTCCTTCCGAATGAAGAGAGCTTCACGGGCTATCCCAAGGAAAATCAAGATATAACTTTATGTGTAATGTAACTGTATTCAATATACGATATTTTAATAAAAATCGTTGGAGCAATTTTTAGAAAATAAAAAATGTCCGTATAAAGGGTAGTCTGGGTAGGGGATTTTCTTGAAAATCTTAGTGTTGCATCTTTGGAGGGTACTGAACCTAAATACGAAGTTTGATATTTATGCGACTTCTCGTTTTTGAGTTATGCTGTTCATACCCACACGTGGGCGTTTTTCTAAAACCGCCTTTTTTGGATTCAGGGGCTTCAAAACATGTATTTCCGATGAAATATTGATATCGAATTTTTGTGTGGAAGTTAGAGAAAGTAAAAACCTGAGGAGAGTGCTAGAAAGAATCGGACATCGGTATAAAGGTAATAATTGCAACATATCTATCTCAAGGCTATTTTAAAAATAAAATCCTTAATGATTAAAATGCCTTGTTTCTTATTCTAAATGGTAGAAAATTGTAAAACATGTTAGAGTTTGAAGTGAGTTTTATAAAAATGTATTCATGCAACATAGATTTTTAAACAGTATCTTATGGACCTTATTTTGTAGGCATGCGTCATCTACGGAATTCGACAAGACGTGTAGGATGAGGCTGAATTCGCAGTTAAAGCAATTTTTTTACTCAGAATACTCGATGGCTAAGGGAAGGTGAAGCTTCGTATTAACCAATGGCCAGTTCGGTAGTTAATGGAATCTATCTGAAGCCTGGGGTGTCGTAATTGATGGTGAACCACGAGAAGCTTAGCCACCTTGCTATTTGCTGTAGGTAATGAATGTAGCATGAGTTAAGCGAACCACAAACAGAAATGCATACCAGTAGCTCGCTCAATGCAAACAGAGGGGAGCGTCACTTACAATTCGCTGCCAACTTGAAGCCCCCATATTTTACATCCGTTTCCACAGAGATGACTTTATTTTAAACCAGGTGCCGCTCTCGGTGCTACGTGCTGTCATAAAAATACTGAGATTAATGGTTGGCTTCACCCAGCTCTGTTTAATGCGTTTGGCTAACGTTTTAACACAGAATTACAATTCGCTGAACTTTGGTATTTAAATGTAAACTTAGATTAATTTATTAATAAAATGCATTTCACTGTCAGATGTTTTACGTATTATTTTATTTTATATATGCAGGGCAACCATTGTAAATTCAAAGGTAGTTCCTATGCAAGTTTTATCTTGCTTCAATGTGCTTGATTAAAAGGAATACATTTCACTGGCAAGAGATACTAATGATTTAATATGGAGCGCTATTTCGCGTTTCAGATATTGTACCTGCGCACACTTGGTCAAAATAATATTACCTTTTGCTTTCTCTACCACACATCTATGACAGACAGAGGAGGTATTGCACTGCGTCCAAAAGCTCGATATCGATTTCACCAAAAATACTTAAATATTGAGTTATCTTGAACTCCGTAGACGTTTGAAAACAAAAAAGGGTCCTGAGAGAGAGAGAGCAGAGAGAGGGGGAGAGAGAATGTGCATGAGATTGTTTGTGTTAGCAGAACGAGTCAAAACAAAAATTTGGAAGAGTTCAACATATTCCAGGGATATGAAATGAGGATTTTTACGAAATTTTCGCATTCACTAAATATGCCTTCATTTATACTTTCTCTACTAGGTATAGTAAGTAGGGGAAGTATTGCATTCCACTCAAAAATCCGATACCGAATTTCACCGGAAATACATGTTTTGAGGTGCCCTGAATCCAAATAAAACATTTTTGGAAACATGTCCGTGTATGTGTCTGTCTGTCAGTCAGTTGTCTGAGAACAGCATGACTAAAAAACGAATAGTCGGATAAATACAAAACTTGGCACTTGAGTTTACTAGCTTCCAAGGATGCGACACGAAGAGTTTCAAGAAAACTCCCCCACCCAGTCTATACTTTACATGGAACATTTTTCGAAAATTTTGATTTTCTCAAGAACTGCCTCTAACGATTTTGATTAAAATATATTTTTAAGATATTTTTATGGCAAAATAAATATTTATCTTAAATTTTCTGGGAAAGTCCCCAAAAGACGCTTCATTCTGAATGACTTTCTCATAACTGGTTAACTGTAAGAGACAGACAAAACTTTACTACACAGAAAATGTAGATTTCATTAAAACACACAATTTTTATTATATACATTTTTTGTGGAGTGGACCATTTCCGAGATATTCCTTGATTTTGTTTTTAATTTTTCGATACTTATGCTTTTTCTCAAATGGGAATTTGTTACTGTTTTTTATGTCCTGGACATGCAAAGAGAAGGGAGTGCTCCACATAGCAACTATATCTTAAAATATGACTATTGCTTAAAGTGTACCTACCATATTCCCCTTGCGCCTACAAGAAAATTAGCAATAAGATTAACATCTCAATATCTCTAATAATATGGAGAATAAGTCTTTGTAAAAACAGTTTGCACAAGAGGAGACAAAGTCATGTGAGTGGAATACATCAGATTTGTTCAAAAATATCACCAGCAATTTTGATTAAAATACCGTATGTCTGACACACTGAGAATGAGCAATAAAGGTATATCTTGAATTTTCTTTGAATATTCTATATTTCTCTTCGTTTTGATTGAAACCACAAGAAATAGACAAAAAATGGTTCATAGAAAATGCAGAGCTGTTTAAAGTATATATTTTTATTCCATGTTGTATTGTTATAATTCACAAAGTAGCCAATCTGACGGAAGAGACTTCAAACTTCCGGATTCTTATTTTATCTTTTCCTTTACGTGTGCTGGTTAACACGATAATACGGGAGTAACGTGTTCCTTTGTACTACGACTTCTGAATTCATATCTCCGTGTCTCAACCACAGATAAATAAAATATCCGTAAGGTTTATGTAACTAGGTGCTTATTATTTCATCCATATTAATGTTGTAAAGAGAGAAAATGAGTTTTGCGATACGTTGGGGGAAGGTTGTAATCTCAAAAACCACTCAGTAAATTCTTGTTATTATTTCACATTGAAAGACCCTGTTCTTTCTAGTGGACACAGGCTATAAGCCACATTCTAATTTCAACTCCTAAATGACTGAAAGACTAAAAATATTTACAACGCATTAATAATGAAATACGGACATGTTGGAGCTTTAATAAAATATACTATTAACTTATGTTACAGAGAATCCGTGTAAAAACAAGGTACAACAAGGTAATAAGTATATGTAGTTAGCCATGAAACAGCTAAGTCTTGGAGCAATACTAGGCAAACAAAAGACAAAACGAATCTCAGCGACTGCAGACAAATGTACCTGTGGTAAAGGATGGGGAGGCCCACGTAAAATAGACGGTGTGATGGCATGCGTGGATGATTATGGGCTTACGTTTAACAACACTTGCATGGATTTTGCTTTTTTTGCTTAAAAAGCGCTACTAGTATCGACATGAATTAATGTATTTATGGATAAAATCTATAAACACTTGCATTTTATTCTTAAAGACCTGTATAATTTCAAAAAAAGCACATTTACAAAACAATGTCATTTAAATGTCATTACTAACTTGTGCGAGTACAGCTCGTCACATGACGCGAATGGTTGATAACTCGTATGTAGGTAAAAACGTTTTGCTGTATTACTTCTTTAAGTTGTAATGAAATGTATTACCAGTGTACACTTAATACATAAATGAGAAAAACCTCTTCCAGTTTAACATCTGAAATTACTGAACCGATTTATTCTATAATAACAACTGAAAATTTTATTTGTTTGATTGCACACCTAATCAAAAATGTTCAGTTGCTTGGAGGGGGGATATGGAATCTTCCCATCCGCCCCTTTTCTCTCCTATGACATTAAATATCGTATCAGAGACTATGTGTTTCCCTAATGTGAAGATTGCGGAGCCTTTAGAATAGTAAACAGTTATAAAATAATTGCATAAAATTAATATTACAATTAAATTTATAATATAAATTATTTTATAAAGAATCTAACATCAGAGTTTACAACACTTCCTTTAATTATAAACTATTGTGAGCCTAAAGCCTAAGAAGTAAAAATGAAGTCCAACTTGTGGGAGCATCTCCTGTATGCAGACAGTACAGGAGGTGGGTGTTCCATCTTTCAACTGCTGTTTAGATAATCCGAAATCCAATCTAAAAATCTATGTGAAATTGCAAATTAAGCAAAGAAGTATACTGTCTGGCATTAGGTTTATAAAATTATGTCTTAAATACGCAGTCGCACCATACTTTGTTAAAAAATGCATAAAATACACTGGTAATGGTCACTACCAAAAAACAACAGAAAGGTGTGCTTTAAAAACTGAAATTTGTAAGCACTACAGTAATCTTAATTACATTGAATTACAATTATATGAACTGCATTTGTTATTAAAGAAAGCCACTGATTTTCAAACCTGAAACAACTTTGATGGTGGGTGCTACTTTGGTTTTTTTTTTTTTTTTTTTGCTTTATGCACAATAAAAATTACATCTTAATGATAAAGCTTTATCAACTAATAGAACTGCAGCTTCCTGATTTCAAATCCTTACGTTAAAAACTTCAAAAGTATTAGAAAACCTAATAGAGTAGTTAATTTATATGATCAGAATTTGGATTTGGACGAATCAAATTTACTTGAAAAAGGATTGAAAACTTACATTTCCTTCTCTAAAGATATTAAAGTTTATATAGCTGACACAGAGGCTTTGGCTTACATCAAACCACAACCAGTGCTCATCACAATGCAGTGACCTTATAAAAACTATTGATTTCCTATGACTAAGAACTTCAGTAACAAGACTTAATGACAAACCAGTTGTATATTTAAAGGCTGACAAAGGTAATCATATTGATATTTTAAACACAGATGGCTATAAATTATTCAACTTTTGGTGAAAGAGGATTATGCAGCAATGAAAAAGGCCCTCTCACCTCTTGTATTAAATACATTAACCAAGCCTTACTAATGTCAACCATAATACCAGCTGATAAGAAAGGACAACTAAAATGCAGTAAACCAAAGCTACCGAGGATTTATTGGTTACCTAAAACTCACAAAAATATAACAGCATTCGACTTGTCAACAATAATATAGGTTCGCCTAGCTATGGGTCAGCAAAATGGTTGACTAAAGAATTCTTATTTTTGAAAAATTTCCAACATTAGATATAAAAACTCTGCTGAATTGATAAGCAAAAATATATATTTCGAAATTACTAAGGAGGATTTACTGCTATCTTTTGATGACACATGATTATTTACCAATGTATCTATATATGATATTCCAGTACTGTTAAAATCTTGGTTATCTTCAATTAACTTACAAGGAAATCATATTCAAGATCTGATTGCTCAAAGGTACTGCAGTTTCAACAATAACGTTTATAAACAGACACATGGACTGGCTATAGATAACCCTTGCATCCACTTCTGGCAGATCTTTATATGAGCTCTTTGGAGAAATCTGTGATAACATCTCACCCAGATATCTTTAAAATTTGATTTAGGTATATGGATTATGTATTTGCCATAATACCTAAGCAATGCACAGATATTGCATAATATATTTTGAATAATGAAGGCATAAATATTCAATTTACTATGAAAAATGAAGAAGACAGGATGCTACCTTTTTTGCATGTAATAATAAAGAGTAAGGATAATATCCTAAAATTTGGAATTTATAGAAAACGTACCCATGTAGATTTATTGCATCAAAATAATTTCTATAACCCCATTTCACATAAATATGCACTGTTTAGAAGTTTAGTCTTCAGGTTAATTAATACACCTTCGGAGAAATAAGAATACAATATTGAATTAGAATGTATAAAAAGGTGACTATTCAAAATGGAACTGTCCATACAATGGATAATTTTAAAAACTCAGATTCAATTCAAGATTGTGAGGGTTCCTACATTGGTAGAACTAAGAGAAGATTAAAAACACGTTTGAATGAACACCAAAGAAACATTAAATAAAAACAATTGGATAAATTGCAGTTTGCAACCACTTTTGGTCTTCTAACCACGAGATAGGACTGATATAAAACTACTAAAAACCATACATGTTCCTTCACATCTGAAAATTTGGCAAAAGATTTTCATCCATCATAATATCAAGAGTATTTTCTATTTTGAAATCCTACCATCAGATTCTTTGACGCAGCATATCCAATCAATTTGCAGAAGAGAAGAGAGAATACAAGAGAGTTCCCAATCTTCACCACAGATAGCAGTTATTCCAGCACAAATGGGTAACAAGTATTTCCAACACAGGACAGCAATTTCATATTTGAATTCAAATCCTGTGATCAGGGGATAGAAGCTCAACTCAGTCGGATTTGAGCTGATGATGGAAGAGTATCTTCAGAAAACGCTTCGTAGTAAGGAAATTCAGGAGCATATGTGATGGGAGTAAAAACGAACTGACTCAATTTATTTTATAATTAATCTAACTTAACAGTTTACAACGCTTCTTTAATTATAAACTAGTTAACAATTACGAGCCCAAAGAGGGGCTACCAAAATATAAACTTCCGTGCACAGCGCTTATCTAAAACTTATTCTAAAAAGTAAAATTAGTATACTTTCACTCCCGTTATCAAAAAATAAGTAATATTGACTGACAGGATAGGATGCAGTTCGCGAACGAACTGTCAAGCTTACATTAGTTTAATCTTCCACCAAGCATCATGTTTTACTTAATTATTTGGCCATTTGAATAATTCTTTCACCACTGAAATGCACAGGCTATACATCGTTTTCAGAATAATGAATTTTATCATTGGGAAGAGTTTAAATACAATATTTCTATCCCATATTTTTGAATATAGGGAATTTTTGGTTTATTACCAACATCATAGGAAATTATAAAACTAAAGTTCAAAGGGATGAAAATGTATCTAAATAACTGTATAATAATTTCATTCAGAGGTCCTGAATTAGATTCCTGGAGACAATGGGAAATTTCTCTTTATTCAGGATCATTAACTTGTTTCTCAAGTCGAAGTCCCAATATGACCATAGAAATTAAAGGGATGTATTCAAATGAAAAGCTAGTAATACTATATAAATATATCATTTATTGTGCTAAGAGTTTTACAATTTGATTATCTACTGCACTTTGGCCCTGGCGACTCATTCAGTAGACAATCACTAAGGTTTATTTACATTTTACAATTTGCCGTCAACGCATTCTGTAGACAATCACTACAGATTATTTACATTTTACAATTTCTCGTCAATACATTATCTTGTTTTTTCAGTTTTTTCATGTCCCATTTCCACTTGTTTTTCACTTTTCGCTTATTAATTACTTAACCATCACACATTCATTATAGTTTTCCATTCAAAGGAAGATACAATACCTCTTACGTTTCTCTATCCACTGTCCAAAGCCATTTATTTTTTACTTTACCCAAAAACTGTCCATTGCTTCTAGCATCCTTGCAAATCATTTCAAAGCGTATTTCTATCCCCGTTCAACTACTTCTTATTAAAAAATTCTTTTCTCCAATTTTCTGTTCCTTGGCACTTAAATACTATGTGTTCAATGTCTTCATTACCACCACATATTGGACATTGGTTCTGAGGAATACCCTGTCTTAACCCTCTTAGCCTCCTTGCTCCGGTTCTTACCCATGCAATAGATTCTCTCTCTTCTTTATTTACTATGTCTATATATTTCTCCCAGCCCTATTCTTGTACATACCAAAAAAAATAAACCTAAATTAAAAGTAAATAAACCTCTCATATAAGGAAATAATATCCACAGAATTAGAGATAAAAATAAAGAGAATACTGGGCATACATAATATAATGAATATTTAGAAATCAAAGGATTCATATACCCATGTATTTTTCATTGGCCTATAACAAACTAATGAGCTCTTTTCGGCAATATCACTGAACATGATTTGTATTTCGATATCTTCCAGTCTTTTCCTCGCCTTTTTCCAAAAAACATTCACGTTATGTTCTCTCCTTCTTCACATGTCTTCTAACCCATTTTTCTCTAAAGTGTTCTGTAAATTACTTACCCATCCATCATTCATTAAGCTATTCTCTTGGTATTCTATACATTGTCTTAACACATTAATTTTTCCTAGATTAAAGTTCTGAACCAAAATTTCAAAGCTCTTTCCATTATCTTCCCCTTAGTTGCCACCCTGCCCATCTCTAATTGTGCTACCTGTCTTACAATTGCCTTCGGTAACCCTAGTATTTCTCTACAAAACATCCTGTGCACTTCATCTATACTTTCCCATCCTCTATCTAATCCTCATATTTCTATACCATACATCATTTTTGCCTCCATAACCATCTCATAAACTTTTTCCAGTCATTTAACATTTATATTAGGTACCCTATATTTGCAGCTTCTAGTTGCTGCCATCGCCCCTTTACCTTTTGCCAATGCAAACGTCTTTTGTTTTCCCCATTTATTATCTCCATCTATTTTTACTCCTAAATAAATAGTCACGCACCACCCTGTAATCTTTATTCTCTCCCTTCCACTTTCCATATTTGCTTAATTTTCCCCCCTTTTTGAATACCGCAATCTGTGTTTTCTCTTGATTTACTTTTAACCTCCATTCTTTACAATATACGTCAATTGCTTGTAATGATTGTTTTAAACCACTTACTGTAATAGATCCTACCACTAGGTCATCTGCAAAAAGAAGTCCTGGGATTTGAATGTTGTTAATTACTGCTGCACAGTTATTATTCCTTTCAATTTCTAGTAAATATAAATATATAGATGTGTTGTTTTTATTTTATAAGTACTTAAGAGCGTTATGCAATTATTAAATCGCCATTGGAAAATGAAAGTCAGGCGTAAAACGACAGGTAAACCAGCTGGTTTGAAACAATTTTATATAACAATGTATAGTGGGGAAAATAATAAAATTTTAATTAAACCCATAATGTATAAGGTATGTAATGTAATTATAACCCACAGGTCTTAAAGGATAATCAATAAACGTTTGTAATAAATAATGGAGCCAGGGAACCATAAGGGCTAAAGTTACCTGATATTCATCCGAAGGACTAGAGGAAATCATGAATAAGTATGAGTTTGTTGTTAAAATAGGGTACATTATGCAATAGGTTAGGACTTATTACATATTTTCGGTCATTAATCTCTTATACCATTCCTTTACCTTAAGCCTTCTTTCTATTAGTTTTACTTATCATTTGAGCTGCCCATCACCTTTATTGGTCATTATACATGAAAGCAGGGAAAATATATATTTCAGGTCCGTACAAAACAATACATGGTCAAGTACAAATCAGAGAACGTAATATCCATGAGGAGGTAATCATACATAAGGTCATTAAATATGTATGCATTAATTGGGATATATTAATAATTTACTGAAACTGATGCAGTTCCTTTGTAAAGTTCACTTGCAAAACTGGAGTTCTTTAGCACTATACATTACGTAAAGGTATTTAACATGAGTTGTCTGGATTACAATTACTTTGTGAATACGTGGGTTACATTTACATTAACTTACAACTCAATTTAACTATAAAACAATGACGTTATAAAATGCCTATTATCGGCAAAGCATGCCCAATTTAACTGTTCCACATTAATTAACGTGTCATTTGACTATAAACGCATAATCGGCAAAAAATAATAACGCTTCAATAGGAGAGCTACAATAAAAAACTCTTCCCCCAATAAAGCCGAGCACGGAAATCGTTAAACGGTCAGATTTGAACAAGTCAAGTTACTGTTACGAGATTGCATTGCATTGCCAAAAGGAAACCAAAACTAAACTAGCACGGTACACTTGCCCAGGTAAAGAACCTACACGCTACTGATGGCATGACACAACTAAAATAAACACGTAATTAATATTTTCTCCCATAGATAATTATGGACTAACAAACTGTTTAAAATTTTGTTTCCAGTAAATGTAAAAGGATTTAAGCTTTCGATATTGCTCTTCTTATGTGCGAGTTAAACAAAACTAACATATTATAATAAAACTTTAAATACGGTGCACAAACAGAATAAAACAGCATTAAATGCATTAAATCATTTCTATAAAACTATAAATCTAATCTATTCTACTGCTTAAAAAGAAGAAGGAAGAAAGAAAAAATCTTATATGTTACATACATATAAATTGCCTATCCAATATTGTTTATTTTTATATAACTTCTCGAAACTATTCTTATGAAAGTTTATTTTTCTATCCACTTCGTGTTAATCGGGATAAACCTTTGCAGAAATAGTTCCTGTGTAGATGACGAAGCGATAGCCATGTTTAAAGACCGGGCGCAATGCCTTTAAAATTCCATAACGTTTCCATGACTTCTTAAGAGACAAGTGAATAGCAACAGGACTTGAAAAAAATTACAAGTATTGCACGATTGAAACAAATACTAAAGGGTATCTCGGAAATGGCTTGAAATATTTATTCGAAATTAATTGTGTGCTTTGAAGAGACTTCATTTTTTGTAGCATTTTTTTCTATTTCTTAACGTTTATAGCTGTTATACAAAAACACACAAAATTAATTGCGAATAAGGAGGATTTCACAGGTTATTCCCATAAAATTCAAAATATCAATTATATTTTGATGTAAACCTCTTAAACATACGGCGTTTTAATCAAGATCGTTAGAGCTATTTTAAAGAACACCGAAAAATCTCACATGTTAAGGATGGCTTGTAATGGGGGATTTTGTTGCAAATCTTCGTGTCGCATCGTTGAAAGATGCTGAGCTGAATACCAAGTTTGATATTTATTGAAATTTCGTTCTTCAGTTATACTGTAGATACACCCACATCTCCCCCTCCACACACACAGAGAGAGAGAGAGAGAGAGAGAGAGAGAGGGATCTTTTTGCACATTTTTAATTAAACGTTTCATTATGTATTTTTACAAGATTGATTTCTCATGGTGGTCACATTATCTGTTCACAATTCAAATTGTCATACTTCAATTTATCGCAATGCGTTGTACAGTTAACCTCTTCTTTTTGTTTGCAGCCTTGTACATTCTTTTATCTGAATCATTATTCTTTTATCTAGGACCTGAATAATCGAATGACGGTAGGTACGAATATGGATGGAATTGAATTCAAGGAGCTGGACGAAATTTGAAAGGTAAACACTGCTAGAGAAACTACAAAACATCTGCATTATTGTGCACACGTCTGTTTATCTCACCCTAGGCTCATTTCTCTTAGTGGCATATAGGCCTGGAATCGGGATGTAGGATGTGTTCATCGGAGGGGGGCACCTCGCCACTGCGACCAGCTTTATCTATTATGGTTACACCCCGAGAGGTAGGGATCAGGTGAAGAAGTCGTAGGAAGTCTCAGGTCCGTTAGCAGAGATGCGCAGAAGTTCCTAATATTTCTAGTTTGAAGACACGCGCGCCAATACAGACAAAGAATCCCGAGAGAGGGCGACAAAGCGACCTTAACATGAGGGACAACGCACTCTGGGTTTCACGGGGAGAAATCTTTATAATGCGAAAGCAACCATGCCATCTGCCCGACACCACCAACACAGCAGGACCCGAAGATACTCCTGAAACGTGAAGAGAGGATGAAATGAGAGGAAATGTGAGAAAGGAGAAATTGTGGTAGACTACACCATTTGCCTAGGTGACCATGGAAAAAAAACTCCATGGTCAGAGTGGACGATCACCGGGAATCGAAACCGGAACCTCCCGAATGAGGGCCACAGACGTTGCTGTCTTACCCATTTCGCTCGGTGAATCAACATAGCTTACTTTATTGTTATTTTACGAATTTCAGAGCTGCCAAAAATAGTGTATGCCACACATGATGAAGGTGAATTTATTTTGCTCGGAGTCTTTAGATTACTCACTCAGTCTACATTCCTACTCACAAAATAAAAACCTACTTTTTACACTTGTACAATAAATATTATAAATACGTCAGTATGTGGTGTGTTGTGTTTGTGTGTGTGTGAGTGAGTGATTGGGTGAGTGAGTGAGAACAATATAACTGGAATATGGGTTAAATAACAAACGGTGTTTGTTGCATTTTTCCAAAGATGCGATACGAAGATTGTCAAAAAAAAATTTTGATCCGAAACTAACGTTAAGGTGAATGATGTGTCATTATGTTTTATTTTCTCAAAAATTTGAGCCAATATTTTATATCATAACATGCTGTGAATGCCAGAGTGATTGTAGTGTAAATTAATATTATTGTATGTACAGGATTTTAGATGTTTGTTAGCCATAAGTATTGTTAGGAAATAGGTTTACACGGCCTAACTGAAACTCACAATAGAAGTGGGTAACAATAAACCGAGGGGGTGAGTTGTTTATCACTAAGAAGAGATAAACAAAAGACGTCAGGGTAGCGTGCCTTTTTTTTAGAAATGGAGAGAATATCTTCCCTAGAGCTATATGTTAGTAGTAGTGATTGGCTGACCAAAACAGACGCTAAAGTTGGCGCAATTTGGTAACCAATAGGAGCTATATTATAATGTTTAGGCAATTCAAGGTGTAGGAGTATATATTCTCGAGCCATAAGCAAGTGTCGCACAGTTCTGAAGAATCTCTCACGAGGTGCACGTCGCAGAGGTAGTTACAAAAATGTAAAGTACGCAAGGTAATTGGTGCGCGGCAACTAAAACGACTGTAGTTACATTCGGAAATATGACAGTTTCAGTCAGGCGCGTAAAAGGTTAAATATGTCAATTATTAATTAAGTGTGACGGCAATAAAAATCTAGATTCAATTTTCTTTTGTCAGTGTTATCTTTTAGCAACAACTTCTTTCCGTTAACGCACCCTGCTTAGAGACACGTGCTCGACTGAGTTATAATAGCTAGCCGGAGGATAAAGAACCCAAATTTAAAAATAATTAAACAATATGCGCCCAAATAAGATAACACAAGCCATTGAGAACGGCGACAAATTACCAAGGGTTTTGTTATTCATATACAAATGAAATATATTTTTTTGAATTTTCTTCATTGAAGAAATTTTATATCATTTTTTATAACTGGTAAAGCGTATAAGTTAAACAACATATTACCACAGGAGAATGTAAATATAACTTTGAAACATACAACTTATTTCAAATAAATTTTTTGTGACAGACACTTTGGAGTTATTGGTTTAACCTTTTCAGCCCTTTTGTCATCTTTAAGTGCTGTCATTCAAATGAAGGAATGCCAGTATATAGAGACCTGCTCTTAAACATTTGATTGCGCTTCAGTCTTTTTTTTAAATAATCACTCATAAATGCAAAATAATTTACATATCGTGTATTCCAGATCATCTTTAATATCTTTTTTTGGGCCCAAGAATTAGATTACTAAACAGTGTAGTGAAGGGTTAAAAATGATTTACTTTGTACAAATCCTTTATTCAAATCGGTTACAAAAAAGACGGGCAGACAGACAGAAATATATGTGTCGATTTTATCAGGCCCTCACATTTATTCAATGCCCGTTTTATATTATACACCTAATAATTAAAACTATTAAACTCGTAAACTCTACATGACTCTCGAAGAATAAATATAAAAGAAGTTTACATATGAAGTTTATATGATTTTGAATTTTGACCGAGCTCCCGATACAGAGTAACAACGCTTAGGCCTGCCTACTGTTTAGAGAAATCGAAACGTTTATGTGCGGCTCTTTACACATGCTTAGCCATTCTTATATCGGTTCCTACAGCTTTATGATATTCTTCCGATACACAGTGCACACAGAATGGCATCACAGGATACGTACTTAAGATGAGTAATGAATGTTAAGCAGCTGTTGTAAAACTCTGGAATATATATCAAACTTTATGTAAAACTAATAAAATTAATTTATCACTCTTTTATTTTCCTTATCCAACAAAACTTATCAAAAAATCTGATGTGTTACACTCACATGACTTTCTCTACTCTTGTACAAACTATTTTTACAAACGCTTATTCTCCATCTACTTCATGTTAATCGAGATAAACATTTGCAGACTCTATCTTATTGCTAAGATTCTTGTAGATGTAAGGGAAATATATATTTCCAAGGCAAATATAGAAATACAGTAGCCTTAAGCACATACATATCTCTTAATAGCTGGTTGCTAGGTGCAGCACCATTCCCTTTGCCACAGATTAATACCATTTGCATATCCAAGACAAAAAATGAATAACGAATTCCCATTTGAGAAAAGTATTGAAACATTTAAGGGAATGACAAGCAATATCTCGAAAATGGTTCAATCAACAAAAAAAATGTATATGACATAAATTGTGTATTTTAACGCGATCTAAATTTTTGTCTAGTAAACTTTTGTCTATCTCTTATGGTTTACCAGTTATGCAAAAGTTGTTCACAATGAAGAATACTTTTGGAGACATTCCCAGAAAATTCAAGATATACATTTCAGTTGTCATGAAAATATCTTAAACATACGATATTTTAATCAAAATCGTTAGAGCCATTTTTGAGAAAATGAAAATTTTCGAAAAATCTTCCATGTAAAGGTAATTTGGGGTGGGGGATTTTCTTGAAAACCTTCGTGTCGCATCTCTGGAAGATACTGAAACTAAATACCAAGTTTGGTGTTTATCCGACTGTTCGTTTCTGAGTTATGCTGTTCACAGACACACAGACACACACACACGGACATGTTTCCAAAAATGCTCTTTTTGGATTCAGGGGGTCTCAAAACATGTATTTCCGGTGAGATCTCGGTATCAAATTTTTGGGTGGAAGGCAATACTTCCCCTACTTACTATACGTAGTAGAGAAAGTAAAAAGCCAAAGATTTACAGTTGTAATATTAATTCAAATTCTTCACGTTTATTGGTATAGCCTTTGAAACGCCACCTTCCTTCTAAGTCCTCGTCCTCTATCCCCTGTCTCTGACTCTCCCTGATTAAATATTTTGCTTAAAGCTTTTTTTCTTTCTTCTTTTTTAATTTCAAGCCCCCGAAAAATATGATTTGCATGACAGATATCTTAATGTTTCAACACGAAGCTAAAAGAGATTATATTTGAAACCATAGCATTCGGAACATAAAATTGAATACATTTTAATCTCTCTTTTTTACAGCGAAGGGGCCGAAGCATAAACGACTAATTACCAGTGATTCAGGCGATGGAAGTTGATTAACTGTGATAAAGCCCAATCAATTACACTGCGCTGATGTAAAATGTATTCTGTGAGACAGAACTCCTTTACAGCTTCTAAAATTATTAATAGCAGATGTTACATCGTCTAAGTATAATTCTATTCTCCGATTTACTTTAAGTATATTTGATTGTCTTTCCACGTAGCAGGCGTTACCCTGATTCCTCTTCATGGTCCTTCAAGGCGACTTAACAAAATGTTGAATATTTCAGATTTCTGAACTTTGTCGGTCTTCAGTATTTTCTCTTTCTACGGAATAAGTATTCCAATAAACTTCTGGCATATTCCTCTTTACCTATTTTTTTAATATTCTCAAACCACTGCATAGCTCATGCCTCAATTCGTCCATTGCCTGTCGTAACTAGAAACATTTTTTCAAATCGGTAAGAGGTAGCAAAACTGCAGTTCGTATTGAAAGCGCACAAAAATTATGTTTAAGTGTGGTTTCAGTAAAAGAAAACTCACCAAAATAACGCTGAAAATACATTGAAAGTGCATAGTGGAAAGCATGAAAAGTGCACTAAATTACTCTTCCCACTTCTAAAGACTAAGGACTGTGTTGATAAACATACACAGCTAGCAGTAGGTACGGTTAACATTTTTCTGCTGCAATATGTTTAGTAGTTTACGGGCAAGCTTAGTAGACTAACCTTCTTTAGACACTCTATCCGCTAATTTTTACTTTCTCTACTACGTATAGTAAGTAGGGGAAGTATTGTATTCCACCCAAAAATTCGATACCGAGATTTCACCGGAAATACATGTTTTGATATCTCTGAATCCAAAAAAAGCATTTTTGGAATCATGTCCGTGTTTGTGTCTGTGTGTCTGTGTGTCTGTGAGTCTGTCTGTCTGTGTGTCTGTCTGTGAACAGCATAACTCAGAAACGAACAGTCGGATAAACACTAAACTTGTCATTTAGGTTCAGTGTCTTCCAGAGATGCGACACGAAGGTTTTCAAGAAAATCAGCCCACCCCAGATTACCCTTTACATGGAAGATTTTTCGAAAATTTTAATTTTCTCAAAAATGGCTCTAACGATTTTGATTAAAATATCGTATGTTTACGATAATTTCATTACAAATAAAATGTATATCATGAATTTTCTGGGAATGTCTCCAAAAGTATTCTTCATTGTGAACGACTTTTGCATAACTGGTAAACCATAAGCGATAGACAAAATGTTACTGCACAAAAAATGTAGATCGCGTTAAAATACACAATTTATGTCATATACATTTTTTTTTGGTTGAGTGAACCATTTTCGAGATATTGTTTGTTATTCCCTTAAATTTTTCAATACTTATTTTCTCAAATGGGAATTCGTTATTCATTTTTTGTCTTGGATATGCAAAGAGTATTAATCTGTGGCAAAGGGAATGGTGCTGCACCTAGCAACCAGCTATTAAGAGATATGTATGTGCTTAAAGGCTACTGTATTTCCATATTGCCCTTGTAAATATATATTCCCCTTACATCTACAAGAAACTTAGCAATAAGATAGAGTCTGCAAATGTTTATCTCGATTAACATGAAGTAGATGGAGAATAAGCGTTTGTAAAAATAGTTTGTACAAGAGTAGAGAAAGTCATGTGAGTGTAAGACATCAGATTTTTTTCTGTCGGACTCCTGCTGTTATTTAAAAATATAGGCGTATTTCATTTCCTGCATTCCTCTTAAGTGCTTCCAGCTGGCAGCTAATAGTTTCAAATGTACCTCAGCATGAAAATTCATGAACACATTAGTGGCTGTGTGGATTGATGGGTTAGACGTATGAAATTGTTCATTGAGATGTTTGCGGATACATTCAGTTGCATTAGTAGTGCAAGAAGTATCTAAGCTCATAAAATCCCAAAGTTCAGGACGAAAGGAGCTATCTTGCTTTACGTGGACTTCAAGAATGTAGTCGAAAAAAACTGCAAAAACGGTGAAACACTGATCTGTGAATAAATGCTTCTCGTATATCTCTCGAAGCAAATAAGGCAACCCAGGAAACAACTTGAGCTATTCACCTACTTTCTCTTTATTCTTGTACACATGCGACATTTAACAATCTACACGACTACCTTGCCTGCATTACATTTCTTATCGTTTTTCGGGTACTTAGTGACATCATGCTTACAGTTCATTGGTTGGGCTAGTCCGCTTGCAGGTGGATATCGCACCAACAAACACACCTATCGTTTGTATCGCTTAGAATGAAATGAATGTTTCACATTCTGTCACTGCATTGGCTAATTGATAAATGTGTGATTGCAAGACTCCTATACCACAAGCAAAATAGTGGCAGCTGTTGTCCTTATGCTTGTATGTAGGTGACTTACGTGCTCATAATATTATTCTACGTGTATGAATTATTGTTCGATTTGGTTTTTGTAATTTTCAAATATTTTAATAGCACGGAAATAAAACACAATAATTGGATAAATTAAACACTGCATGGTAGAATTAATGGAACGAAATTAATCAGAAATAATTTAACTTAGTCCAGAACTTAAGCTGTAACATACATTATATTATAAACCCACTTAATATGTGCATACAACAGACTCACTGCACACTGTGTCAACTGTTTTACGATTAATTGAACCATTTATAAAATGCACTAGTATAAAGCTATTGAAAGTTATATTCGTATACAAAGTTAAATTACGTATTCCTTCTGCAATAATGGGTGTTATTTTAAACGCTAGCAGAAATATGCAGCTATGAAACTCCTGTGTTCCCCATTCAAATTATGGATCACCTAACTGGATGGATTTGGACACCTTCTCTATTTAATATGGTGAATTTAAGAGTAAGTATTAGTTGCTAAGCAAATTACGGCTTACATCAAAGATCGTAAGGGGTGTACACAAGTAATCTACTCTTTTCACTCTGATCATTAAAATAAACATATCAAATTTTAATGTAACTTATGAGTGTTTGTAATTACTCACCCACTTGTTATATTTATTAAGTAAGCATTCTTTTATAGTGTCTGCAATAACAGTACATTACTTATATGAACGTTATAATGTTTTAATTGAAATTTTTAAACGCTGATATTTGAAACAGAGTTATTGTAAAAGGGAATATAAATATATCTTGTTAAATATCAAACAATATTATGTGGTTCAAACCACTCATAAGATTTACAAATATATGGAAGAACACTCCTTATGTCTCTTTTTCAAATAACGAATTAAATTAAAATAAAACAAAAAACAAAAATAATTTCTTTCTTCTACTTAGACGTTTAGAAACGTATTTCAGATTTCAATATTGGTTCCACAACGCATTGTTGTCTAAGTTTATTCATTGATTTCACTAGGGACTGGCGTATATTGGGCCTCATCCTCACATTTTCCCACATTTCAAAAGCGCGATTTATTAGAGCATCCCTAGTTCGTTCCTTAAGAGAATTTAGGATGATTAAGTTCCAAATATGCTTCATTGCGTTTACATCCGGACCCTTGACGGACCAGTTGGTTAGCGGAATTTCTGAGAGCGACTGTATCCAATTTTTAGTTGCTTTAGAAATATGGGTATTGCTGTTATCCTGCACGAAAGTAATGGTGAGCATTTCACCGGCCGGATAAAATCTGGAAGCATACAGTCCTTAAGAGCACGTATATTTTCCTCATTATCCATTTGAGATGATATCTGTCCTGAAGCAAATATTCGGTTCCAAAATCCCACGCTTATCTGGTCACTTCTTTTTGGGTAATAAGCTCCAAGTCATTACGCGTGTTATTTGGCCGCCACATTTGCATTCTCCCATCCTCATTAGATGAGAAAAACCTTTTCATTAGAAAAGCTCACAGTCTCTAAAGCTGTCTGGTTTGACAAGATAATCACCCGCAAACTTCATTCGATCGTTGCGGTGAGATTTGGTCATGTCTGTTTTCTTGGGTGTCTTTCTAAGATGCATGCCAGCTTGTTGGAGGCTGCTTCTTACTGTCGAAATGGAACAGGTTAGCTGTAAATCGCGGCGAATCTTATAGCAGATATGAATGGGGCGTTTCTGCTAGCATGTGCAATTGTAGCATCGACTTCTTCAGTAGTCTTACCTTGATTTCGGGTGTGTTCTTAGGGCATCTATCCCATCTTCCTGGAATCGTTTAATCAAGTACCAGTAACCTACTGGTTTACACAATATTTGCAGTTTCCTTAACTGTGCGTCCTGCTTCCCAAAACTCAACAATACGTCCCCGAGTCACCTCCCTTGTATAAGGCATGTTTAGACGTCGTCAAATACCTTTAGGTTAAAACAAGTTCAAGTAAACTGCAAAACTCGAGTGTCCAAAGGAAGACAGGGAAGTGCATTATGGCACGCCCACAAGTCCCTGACAGCTGGTCGAAAATTTTATGTAGATTACTTGTGTACAGCCCTGCCAATCGTAACACTGACATTTTATGGTACTAGCTTTGCCCGAATGAAGTTGACAGCACTGAGGGAGGGAATACAATTTTTGTTTCAAATGTGCAGATGTTGCAATATCTAAAATTATACGGTCCGGACCAAATCAATCATTGCACAAAGAGTTAAGAGTCTTCACATATTTTCATAACAATCTGTTATTTTAGATATTAAAACATCAAATCCAACTTGATAATAATGTTCACTATTGTAAACATGTAGAGGCGGTAACGTCTGCGACTTGCATTCGGGAGGTCCCGGTTTCAAATCCCCGATGTCGACCAATCTGATCGAAGATTTTCGCGGTTTTCTGCAGTCGCTAGGCGAATGCTTGGTTGGATAACTTTCTTAACATTCCTTTCATCACTACATTTCATTTCTCTCTTCCTAACCTCTATAGCAGGCATTGGGTTGATCAACGTTCCTGGATATGCTATGATCTAGAGTTTGATTGCTCCTCGAGAGGCTACTGATCCAAGACATTAGCGTGTTAATCCTACAAGGTAAGGGTAATCAGTTAAAAAAGAGTAAGTAAAGTTGCAGAGTAAAACGTTTATGGAACAATTGTGAACTTACATAAATTGTTCCGCCGCTAAACAGTTTCTCCATATTTCACACACGTTTAAGGTACCATAACGTCAAATGGAAAAGAAAACCGCTCATTGCTATTTGTTAAAACATTGGATCCTTGTATTTACTTTATGGCGTCAAATGAGTTGGGATGTTTTAGCAAACTTCTTCCCACGTTCCCGATAAATATTCTAACCTAGGATAGGATATTTCCATCCTATTTCTATATCTGTGTGCCACAGATTAATTAACTTCGTTACTAAGAACAATTCTGATTAACTTATGTGATGTGAGTGCTAATTCTTCACAAGCTTTCCTTTTAAAAACCCTACGGACAATTGATTTCACAATATCCCTATCCATCATTTTTCATGATTATGAGTATGAATTTCCTGTAGTGTAGCACGTACATTTGCATGTGTATGTATAGCAGCATTACACTTCCGTAAAGTGCAACAACATGAAGTGTCACCATTAGGTAAGAACAGAACATTCTGTACTTGGAAATAACTACACACTTGTTGCCCGTGTTAGTTACGTTTTCACTAACGAACTCATTCCGATCACCTGAGGTCGTTATGTGGGAAAATTCCAGGGATTTATTACATGAAGTTGTGTGCCCTTTTAATTGTTGAAGTTGTGTGCGCCTTCAGCAACACATAAAGATCTACCATGTTGCGTTTTCAATGCGTAGCTCAAAATTGCTGTATGCATATCGGATCCCCTTTCTTCTTGTTGGCCAGTGCATCTAGCTTTCGTAGCTTCCACTCAGCATACCTGTTTCTTTTTAGAATGCTCGAAATAAAAACCATGTTGGCTTATTTCTAAAGCTATCCAGGCAGGAGTTTTACAAGGTTAACAAACATGCCTCTCACTTCAATAGTTCGCCTTCGCATTCACGCCACCTGCACTACTACTACTACCACTACTACTACTACTACTACTACTACTACTACTACTACTACTACTACTACTACTACTACTACTACTACTACTACTACTACTACTACTACCACCACCCTCACCACCACCACTACTATAGTGGTAACTGCTGCTATTACTTCTACCACTACCACACTACTACTACTACTACTACTACTACTACTACTACTACTACTACTACTACTACTACTACTACTACTACTACTACTACTATTACTACTACTACTACTACTACTACTACGACGACGACTACTACTACTACGACTACAACTATTACTGCTGCTACTGGTACATTAAGAAGTTTCTATCGTCGTCATCAGCCCTATTGTCGGACGACCGTCAGTTGAAAATTGCACAGACCTTATTTCCAATCACCTGTGACGGGCTAAACATAATGTGCCGCCCTAGGAAGACACACCTCTGTTTACTATTGGGGAACTTCTTAAGCTGTGGCCAAAATCAGGACAATAAATCCCCTGGATCGGATGGTTTAGTCCCAAAGTGCTAAAAGCGGTTGGCCGAGAATATCCAGAGATGTGCCTGGTGGTGTTTAATCACCTATTGCAAAATGTGATTTCGTGAATGAGGGAATATGGCACGATTGGTATTGTTGCAGAAACCCAAGCAGGATTCGGACGTCATAACCTCTCGCCTGATTTGTCTGCTGAAAGTATTGGGGAAACTGTTTGAACACTTTTTCTGGGGAGATTGTCATTAGAAATAGAACGCAGTGGTGGTTTTGCTACCTCACAACATGACCAATATTGCCTTGGGATGAGTTAATGAGATAGCGCAAGGAGCAAAATCCGTGCCCTGAGGACGGTTCAATGTATTCTAATAATTCTGGATTTTCAAAATGTCTTCAATTTCCGCCCTATGCGGTGGTATTCTTCAATAACTCGGTTCTCGGCGCATTCGTATAATATAATCACCAGTTAACTAGACGATCGCTCTCTGCGTGTGGTAACTCATAATCACCTGGATACGACGCGTGGCGTTCTATAGAGCTCCTGCTTAGACATATTTTGTCTAATGTGCATTTTGATGGAGTTTTGAGGCTACCTATGCCCAGAGAATCGCCCTCATGGCTTATGCTGATAATTTGGCAATAATTGTCATTGCTAACGATACGACCACATTGGAGATGGTAGGTAATCAAGCATTGATGCGTATTTGTCCGCCAAAAAACTAAAGTGGGCCTGAATAATAAGGAAACTGTGTTTCTGGTGTGCTGCCGGAAGGCCTAATCTGTTCGTCTTGAACTTGGGGAAGTACTTCCTCAAGTACTTTGGAATCATCGGAACCGAAATATGTACATGGGGCATCACATAAAGGCAGTTGTTAAAATGGCGGAAACGGCCTTAGCTTAACTCAATCGCCTAATGTTCAATTCTGGTGATCCAAGGGAAAGACGCAGGAGCACTTTATTTCTTGTAATATTCGTTCTGCTAATGGTGTTTATTTGGTATTGGGCTCTGTCCAGGAAGATTTATACTACTATACTTCTAAGAGTACAGTAAAAATTCGCAATTAGAACCACTAGTACTTACAGCACCAGATCTATCGAGGCACTATTAGTTCTTACGAGAACTCCTCCCATTGCGTTGTTGGCCACTGAACGACTTCTACTAGAGGATACTGATATAAGTAGAGCAGCTTCTGATCTGTGACAGGAGCTCTGGGAATCCGAATATGGAACAGGCACTGGACCAAATGATTAATTCCGAACCTGGTATAAGCGTCAGAATAAAGAGGTTAATTTTTACCTGACGTAAATACTTACAGGCCGTGGATGTGTTAGGGCGTATATTCACCGCTTTGGGCTAAGAAATACAACAGAACCAGCGTTTTTTGTTGTTGTATAACAGGTTGAATTCAAGTTGGGAATGCTCACGCCTTACATTCTTGTATCCATAATGTTGTTGTCTGACGCCTTTTGCAGCTCTGTTTATAAATTGACCCACAACATGTTATCCCGCAAGCGCTGGAAAAAGAATAATTTTTAGACCATTTTGGACATATTTGGGTACTGATAGTGTCCAATTAGCCATTATCATCTTAAAGTAATGCTATCGGGCATTTAAGAAGAAGTTTTCTATGATTTCAGCAGAGGATTTTTTAGTTAATAAGAATCCAAATGACTGTAATATAATGCCGTATTTGTAAGATTCTTCCTCTGCATACCAAAACCGTATACGTTCTACTACTACTAATACTACCACCACCACCACCACCACCACCACCACCACCACCACCACCACCACCACCACCACCACCACCACCACCACCACCACCACCACCACTTTTTCTTCGTTAGCCTTTTATTTTTGCATAAACCCCAATGGCCAATATACCAGGTGTCCCTAGTGTCCATAAAATCTGAAATTTTCCCTTTCTTGAGCTCTCAGTACTAGAGAAAACCCGACAATAGAAATTCTAGAACCTTTCGTTACATTCTGGATGCCAAAGCTGACATCGGATACCATTCATTTCCACCGCCTCAGTTTTCCGTAAATGTCTGTTTCTGAAATACAAGTTTTGAGCCTCCTGTATAAAAACAATTTTGGAAGAAGGTTCTTTCGTGAGTGTGTCTGTATTTGTGTCTGTCTGTGAACAGCATAAATTGAAACGAAAATTGGTAATATTGAAATTCAATATCTTCCAAAGATGCAATACGAAGAATTTCAAGAAAATTCTCCTATGAAATGTCATAAATATTCCCTTCATCCTAATTTTTTTTCATGTAATACATATTCTTGACTTTGGATATATTCATAATATATAGTAATTATTAAGGGTGCAAAGTTAAATTCAAGATATTTCTCACAGAAGTGTAAAATATTTTATATTCGGCTCAAGCTCATAAGACAGATCTTAAGATTCTTTAGCTATAATGACATCTCCCGAATTTCTCTTCCTTATTCCCTCTCATTTCAGCTTCCTCTTTCACGTTACAGGTTGGCTCCGGGGTTGTGTATAGGACGACTGCGGACAGATGGCGCAGACGGCTTCAGTGTTGGAATTTCCTTTCGGCCCCGTCAAATGTAGGCCACTCGAATCTTCGCTGCTGGATCGTTCTAGAGGTGGCCTGTGACTCACCTTCCGGTGGTTTGTTAGGGCTGCCTTGAGCACTCTCCGGCTGGTTGATTAAGCTTGTAACTTTTACGGACCTCTGCGCGACTCCGTCGCCTGCGTCGCCGATCCTGCAGCCCATACATCACCTGCAGTTCCTTCATCTCATCCGTCCTCCCGGGGGTGCAAGCACTAAAGATCTCTGTGTGGGTAGAGGTGATAGGTGTGCCTCCGTAGCGTAATTCTAATCCTAAATGTATAGTAGCGGACCAGAGATTTAGTTAGCGACATTGTTTTAATCTCAATAGGTCAAAAGCAGTATTGGCTGGATTTTTTCATCATCATTATTATTATTAACATCGTTATAGAAAAGTCAGAAAACTGTGCTGCTACATTCAAAGAAGAGGAACAGTGCGACCGAAACATTCTCATATAAGAATATGACTTTTGTTTGGTTGTTTCACCGGGATAAAAAGAGAAAATACGGTGGTGAGGCTGGGGAGAAAGGTCACAGAGAAAGAAGGAGAAAAGAAAAGTCCATAGGCCTGTAAACCCTGAAACGTACTGGCCCAAATAGCTAATATTATCTCGGTTACAGTTAATGCCATAACGCTATACTGAACAAGGTCAAAACATTAATATCTAGCAAAACACGATATCTCTGTTTCACACGTGTAGGGAGAGATGGCGTGTCGAATTCATATTTGTTGTTAGTGTTACAGTGATAAACGGCTAATGGAAGGTTCTAATATAATTCCATTTTAAAAGTGTTTCTAGTTTTTCAGTTCGAAACACCGAACTCAATAATCGCTTTTATAATTTTTAAATAATTTGTTACTGGTTCGATATTTACGCATAAAATTAGTTAATAAGTTAATTAACCAATATATCTCTCTGTTGAATTCATATATGAAACCATACTGTAAGTTTCAAAAAAGGGTTACACAAAATTTCTGTTGCAAGCAACATTCTATAAACCTGGAAATATCAGAAACAAAAAGAAACGCAATTCAACTTAATTCACGCATTTAATATATTATCTACTAATCTCAACATAGGCCTTAACAATATGTTACTGCCACAGAATTCTGCCTTTTCTTCTACACTGATATTGTCACTACCTTTTATGCTCTTCTATCTGCTGTAGTCAATCTGTCCTTTCTAAATAGTGAATGTAGTATAATGTATACAGCATGTTTAAAACGTTACGGTAAAAATTCAGGAATGAGAAGTAAAAGTGAAGAGGACCAAGAAAGTTCCAATAGACTCGGGGCCAGAAATTAACCGTTTGCTGTTTTTGGGCTACTGAATACGAGTATTGAGTGCTTACAACCAAATTTATTTAATTTATGAATCACATGACAGAAAATCATAATTTAACTTCATAACCACATAAATGTGATTTAACATAAACAAAGGAAACCTTTGTGTTTGAACAATAGTGAAGTTTGTGTAAAACAAGGTATACTCGCGTGCATAAAATGTGGCCTATAATGGAATGGAGCTGTTTATGCTGGTGCTGACAAAATCAAACACACCCCTACCAGCGTGACCTCCGGCGTTTTTCGAGGATAATTCTAGGCACTAGATTTACAGGGTACTTTATTTCCCCAAAAGTAAGTATGGTCGAATTGCTGAACGGTAAAATTACAACTTAAACCTTACATTGTCCTGCTACACTACCGTTTTCTTAATGTCGGCTTTCTTATTGCCGTTTAGCAACAGCATTAACGTAACCTTCGTCACATCTCGTTGATGAAAGCTCTCGTATAAATGTTGTAGTTGTCATTCAGCTTAAATAGACATGCACATGATTCTTTACCCTTCCTCTAGAATTCTGAATTATCTGTAATTGGTTTAGTCTTTCCTTGAGCGCCAGTCGTAGCGTAACTCTTTTATAAAGGGGTATCCGTACCAAACCTCCATTACACAAGAGATTTTAAACATCGTTAATTGGTTAGTTTTAGCCCCTGAATTGTTTTTCGGATCAGTCACATAGAGAACTGACACCGGCCGGGCGGATTCATAAGTTGGTTACTAAAGGTGAAAACCTTACGGAGAGAAAAACACTATGGCGATCTAGAGGATTGGCCACGTTTTATTCACGACAGTGTACGGTTTAAATGAATAGCTTTACGACAGATATTCAAAATACCGACCATGCGCTTGGATGCATCTGTCTAGTCTTCTCCGCAAAGACCCGCGAATGCCATCGAGCAAAGCTAGATCATTCATGATTTGCTGCAATTATTCTTTAAGTGTGACAATGTGTGCTGTGCTTCCAAATCCAAGTCACAATATTTAACCACGTTTCTGTATGTACATATTCACAAATGTTTCAAGCACAATGCACATATCAGCCACGTTCAACAAACACTGAATGCTTTTTTGTTTACTTAGGCTCAAGCAATGAGCATAGAGGATTGGATAGTGTGTATGGAATTGTGCAAAAGACAGATATTAGTATTTAGCAGGTCAAATTCAGCAAAACGTGACATTATCTCTTAAACGGTTAATTTCCACACACTTATTTACTGCAATTTTGGCTTCTGTACACTTTTACTTCTCATCCTAAATTGTTTTCCATTGCATTAGAAATATTTTATATGAAATGAAAGAAAAGTTAATGTAATCAGCTATAAATTTCAACTAACAATTATAAGTGTACATATAGCATTACATTTTAGGTGCGTTAGCAGTATTCTGTCTTTCGTTCTGGTAATGACTAGATATATTAGAAAATAGTCCGAAAATTCCTATATTTTTTGCAGGATCCCCATTTAGACTACGCTTAAATTTCTACCGACTTAAAAAAATTACATCCATGGATTGAAAATTTGAATCAGATTTTTAAAAGTCTGGTGTGATACATTCACATGAATTTGTCTATTCTCTATCGTTAATTAGTGGATATACAAATTCTTCATACTAAAGCTTGTTTGTCTGTCTACTACATTTTAATCGAATACGCCTTTGCAGAAATAGCTATATTACACATTTCGTTATGGATACAAAGGGAACAGTGATAGTCAAATGTTTAACAATTGGATGCTACTTACATATGCTGACCTTAAAATTCCAGGCGGTTTCCATGCAATCGCGAGAAACAACTGAATGTCGACAGGACTTTAAGAGAATGACCACCAATGAACAATTCGAAACTCTAATAACGGATATCTCAAAAGTGACTTATGCTACAAAAATGTATTTGAAATAAATTGTGTGTTTTAAAGAGATCTACATTTTTTGTACAGCACATTTTCGTCTATCACTAAATGTTCACCAGTTATATAAGCTTATCCAAAATGAAATAAGCTTCACCGGTTATTTCCAGAAAATTCAAGATATATGTTTTACATGTAATATAAATATCATTAATATAGGTTATTTTAATTAAAATTGTTAGAGCCAGTTTTTATAAAATTAAAATTTCGAAAAATCTTCCCTGATAAATGTGCGTGGGGTGGGAAGATTTACTTTAAAATCTTTTTGTCGCATATTTGGAAGGTACTAAACCTAAATACCAAGTTTGTATTTTTGTGTTATGATGTACACACACAGGTATCTTTTTCTAAAAATATTTTCTTTTTTGGTTTCAGGAGCTCAAAACATATCTGCGGTGATATCTCGATATGGAATTTTTGGGTGGAATACAATACTTCCCCTGCTTACCATACCTAGTAGAGAAATAAAAATCAATGCCAACCCAGGGATTCGAATCATGGATCTTTGGCTCTATGTACCGATTCTGCTACCGCTTGAGCTACCATGGCCGGATATGTGCATTAAATTGTCTGTTTCAAGTGCTGGATAAACCTTCAATGCAATCTCAAATATCAGAGATATAGCTCAAAGGTGAATTGCTTTGAATTTCCGAGCTTTATAGTTAACCATTATTAGGGTCAACTACGACCGTGTGTTGGCATTGAATTGGAAAGTAATCGGACTTGAAGAAGTTCAATGCCATTCTTGGTCCTCGAACCAGTATTCTCAGCTCTCCATGCCGATGAGCCTAGCGCTTGAGGTACCATGATTGGATGCCCGTACGCGCATTAAATCCTCCCGCCATCCTCCGAAATTCCTTGGTTCAAGTTTCATCCGTGGCATCGAGTTCTTTCAAGTTTCATTCAACAGTTTAGTGCCTACACAAGGCTAGTGGAAGGTAACAATTACACACAAAAAATGGAAACATGAATATTCACTTAGCATTTGACAGCATTTTTTATTTAACACCTTCGCGTACAATTTGAAAACCTTATAATATTCTTTCTTTACATACAACAATGGGCATTTGTGGTTTTAAGTATGACTTCATGTGCGGGGTTTTTCCATTAGTTGTGTGATAAGAGTGCTTGTGTTAAATCCATGATATTCCCCAAGCTATTATTCACATTTCATGATAGGTTTTGTATTGCTTTCATTTATGGAATTTGTGGGCGTATGCCCATAAACCTGAGATAGTTTAAGAAGTCTGGATTCATCGCAATAAGTTGAAAGAAAGCGTGGAGGTATGTTATTTAGTCAAGTTATAAATAATTAAAAATATGTTTAAGACATTTAAGACTTATACGGTAGATTACAATTTAATTTTCGTTGAGAAATCGAAACTCAATGTCTCGCGTGACAAAAACGAGCACAAGCAGTTACATCTCGCAGTAGGTGTTTGGAATGCATATTAACGAGATTTAGGCACTACTCTGAATTCTTTTGTGGTTGTATTTTGTTTATAAAGACAAAAAATTAATAAACAGAACAAAAACGACTTATTTATTTCCTCCGGCCGGTTTGTAATCAATTACCTAAGTTACAGTATTTATTTAGCTAGCAAGGTTTCCAAACCTTTTGCATCGGTTCCAAAGTTTTCAGCTATGACCTTAATTTAAAGCTCGTGTTCTTAACTGCCGCTAATTATATTTAATTTTCAGTCGTATATTAAATGCGTCAAATTTTGTCAAGCATTGTGCATAAAATTTCAGCTAGATAGTTACAGTAGTTCACATAAAATTGGTTACTTTTATTTGTAATCATCATATGTATTATCAATTTTAAATACCCAATGACATTACTTTTATAAGTAGAAATAAAAGCTTAGATGGTTTAAATAACGCAGCTGAGAGTAATTTTAACATTGGAGTTTTGGAGTGAACTAAAATAGGAACCAAATTACTATATAATTACAATTAATTAGAATTAAAAGACAAAAGGAATGAATTTTAAACTGTAACCTTTGAACTTAAACCAAAGCTCTTATGGGCAAGCCATGTGCAGTCGAGTGCAAAAAAAAAATAAATGAATAAAAATAATAATAATAAATAAATAAAATGACGATATGAAGAACCGCCGTATAAGTTGGAAATCAATAATTAACACGCCTCTGCCGCGCCTTCCACCCCTTATTCGGTGGCGGAAGTTAATGTTTGAATGCCGAACCAATAAGAGCCGGACTCATTCGTGGGCTAGTATGGACTCTCTTTGGGAGGCATAATGTTTCCACCATTCAGGTGACATATATCGATTCTCCTCCCCTTTCGTCGCCAAGCTAGGCCTATCCTTTCTTCGTAGGGTAACGCTAAAAGCAATCAGAGGATGGTTCAACTAAGGCGGGCGCGGAGCACAAATTATGAGTAAATTCTGCCAAAATAGAAGACTGAAAAATACTAAGAGTAATCAAAAACATCTGCAGTTATTTTTCTTTTCTTTTTGCACTCGATTGTACATAAAGTTTGTAGTAAGCTGTCGCGAGTTAATAATGTAAAATCTTTTTACTGAAAACTGAGAAATATTTAATTTACATTATTTCAGAGACACATTATTACACCTCGTTAATTGCTTATTTTGTTCCTTTGTTTTGAATCGTACGCTTTGTGTATATAAACATGTTTTTATGCTTACTGGATAAACTTTACTACTTTTATAGTGCCTGTTATTGCCAATTTTATAATGTGCGTGTTTTCGTAAGCTAAGAGCTTATTATAATAGATTTTATCAAGGTTTTTGCCTATCCTAAGTTCATTTTTTGTCATTTATTAATATTATTTATTAACATGAAGTCAACCCTAGTTTTATAAGTAATATTTCCCGCTCTGAGTTAGAAAGCTGTTGTTAACAACATGCTTAACAACATGCCTGAAGAAGTTTGTAATACCGACATTCCTTTCTTAACATCATCGTTTGTATTGTTTCATGTAATAATAAACTACGGGAATAAAACTTATTGTAAATGCTTAACTACAAAAACCATTTGTTTACGACTGGGAAATAGAGAATTTCAGTGTTAACTCATCATCTGGTTTATTATACAATGACTTTATTGTTTTATACTTCTCATGTGAGTGAAAACACAGTAGTAACCAAAACAAGACGAGTTATTTTATTGCAAACGCAACAATAGCCTGTTTAACAATAACGGATAACAGACTCGCTAACAATTACAAATAAGCGTGAGAATATTGAAGAGAGAGGGTTGTCCATAAAAAAATACATAGTTACTGAAACGTGCGGATTTAAAACAATAATTTTACAGTTTACTGCTCATTGAAAATAGTGGAATTTAGTAAATTTAAATCACTATTTGATATTTCTATAATGTTCTGTTATGGCAAAATGTGTCTTTAAGTATTAAATGAATTTAATGATTGTTCCTGCTTCAATGCATTTCATTACTGATAGCACCTATTTTGAACTTTTACTGTCTATTTACGCGCCCATTTTAAGTGTTTAGCCCCCAAGCTTCCATTGTGACTAGCTCATTATATTGTTATACACCGGGGTGAGGCCAAAAGGTTTGCAACTAAAATATTAAATTTAGTTACCGCGGCATAAACATTGGGGAACGTAACTCAGAGCACACGAGAGACACCAAGACTTGCTGCGCAAACTAAGAGGGCGTGGGATCTTTAGAACATTAAAAAATACATAAATTTACATTTTCCTTGGATTTATTATAATTAACAAGGTGCCCTACATTATACACAAAGGATTACAGAAGCACACTGGGGAAGATGCCCCACGCATACACTCCTTCACATACCCTCTCACAACCATTCCCTTTGAAGACCAACATTAGACTTTGGCTACAAGTGAAGCCAAGCCACACACAAAGAGGCTATTCCCGCGACTTGCCTTCACCCCCCAACTAGAATATGGAATTGCCGCGCCGGACAAAACTGAACACACAAACGCAGCAATTAGCTCAACAATATTATACACAGTAATAATGTGTCCGACGCGACAATACACACACATACGCTACAATATTATGTATTGAATTCATTTCTGGGGTACTACACCAAAGTATTAAAGAGATATTTGTGCCAAAAGAGTAGTTATTGGTATGATAAACATTGTAGAACATCGTAAGCCAATGTTTTTGTACTTAAGAAAACTTTCTGTTTATAATTCGCTTATATTTAATATTTTTAATTACGTGCCTAAATGCTCAATTCCATCACTATGACTTTAGATTGAATGCTCTTGACATTTATATAATAAATAAAGCCGAACTGGACTTTCCCAACTGGAAACTTACTGAGTAAACGTTGAATGGAGAAGGAATAGAATGTCTGAAAATCTTGTAATCTGAAAATGCTAAATTAAACATATAATTTGTATTTTGCTCTCCAATATTTCTTTATTCTATTCCTAAGCAGATGCGCATACCACTAGAATCTAAATATTCATTAAGGAGATATATTTTTTACAAAAACAATTAAAAACAAATATCTGTTATAATGTTATATTATGGATATAACTATGAGTGATTTAAAATAAAAATATTTAACTAATTAATGGAGTGATTTTTTTGAATAATTTTTCTACTATAATGTGTTTATTATCAACTGCTGCATTATAACTGTCGACAATGACTTATTTATTTATTTGTCGAATATAACGACAAAGCTTTAAAAGTTCTATTTGAGACGCTACCAACATAAATCAGAATGAATAAGTTCATCGTAGATTCCTTTTTTCAATTTTAGAAATATGTGCCTCCAGTCGCTTTAAGAAAAATGTCTAGTATAGTGTGAACTACTTTTTGAATTGGACTTTATGTTAAATTGGCTAGGGCATTTTTATTTATTCCCCAATAAAAACATACCCAAGGATTTATGTTCAAAGAGGATTTCATGATTCCTAATTTTATCTCTTTTAAGTTGCGTTATTTCTTTAATTTTTTCGATTTTATATTATTGGCTCTGTAAAATGCTAAAACACCAATTGGATATTAGCTATGGCTCTGTAAGACTAACTTTCTGAAAGCTTGAGAACAATTTACGTCAAGGTAGGGTTTCTAATCACGAATCTTCGGTTTGGGTTTGAAATGACGTTACCAAATCAGCTACCTTGTCCTATGTCCTGAAGACCTTTTTTATTCAATTATTCATTTTGTACAGGAATAGGCATTCCTGACCCAGCGTATCAAGCGATCTCCACGCTTCCTCTTCTAGTTTGCTGTTTGCAACACATAAGGACTCTTCTTATTCAGTGGAGGAACACTGCTTAATGTAATTACAATATGCATTCCACAAGAATTGGTAGGACATTTAGGGAAGAATGGGCTCTTTCATATTTTGTAGCGTACAAAGATGCTGCAATGTACTGGGTGTATGTATGTCGTGTGTGTGTGTGTGTGTGTGTGTGTGTGTGTGTGTGTGTGTGTGTGTGTGTGTGTGTGTGTGTGTGTGCATACATATAAAAAATAAATTTCGTATTTTAAGGAGATCTACATTTTTATGCAGTACGTTTTCGTCTATTGTTTAACGTTTACCAGTTATACATGATTATACATATTTCCTTCCGAATGTTAAGGACTTCACAAGCTATATCCAGAAAATTCAAGATACACATTTTATTTGTCATCTAAATATCTTTGATATATGGTAGTTTAATCAAAATCGTTGAAGCCATGTTTTAGAAAATCAAAATATATTCTTTTATTAAAAATAGATAGAGGCATGTTTTAGAAAATCAAAAGTTTCGAGAAATGTTCCATATAAGGGGAAGTTTGGGGTGGGCGATTTTCTTGAACGACAGGTTTAGTTAAATAGTAAAAAGTTTAGTAATTAATAATAAATAGTAAACTCAAAAATGAATAATAATCCACTTTTTAGTTAAGCTGTTCACATATACACACCAAAGGAAAATTCTTCTAGAAATGCATTCTCTTTATTCCGGAGGCCTCTAAACTTGTATTTGCGGTGAAATCTCGGTATCCAATTTGTGGGTGGAATGAAATACCTTCCCTAACTGCTAGGTACATGCTAGAGAAAGTAAAAAGCATGGGAAGTACCTCTAACTCTAATTAGTACCTCAATAACTTCAACTGAAGCAAGATATTCATTTTCTGTAAAAAAAATTTAAGTATTAAGTACGGTTTGATTAGTTTTCCTGCAAGTTTATAAGCAATATTATATTCATTTCTTCAGTTGGATAATAAGTATGGGATAGTTTGAGTTTAAAACCTTTATTGTGTGAATAATAATGTATAAAGTACTTTATTTTATTTTCTCATTGGATGCAAAACTTGCATTTTAATAAACAGGCATTTCTAGCTTTTCAAAATTAAGAATCGCATTACGTTACTGCTCGGATAGGGAGATTAGCTACGTTACGTCACAGTACCTCTCCCGCCTGTTTGTAACACGCGCTTGTCCATACCAGATTTAGTATTCAATAATTTACTGCACCTTTCACGATTACATATTGCAAGTGCACTTTTCTATTAATGGGGATTTGGGATAGTTTGAGTTTAAAACCTTTATTGTGTGAATAATAATGTATAAAGTACTTTATTTTATTTTCTCATTGGATGCAAAACTTGCATTTTAATAAACAGGCATTTCTAGCTTTTCAAAATTAAGAATCGCATTACGTTACTGCTCGGATAGGGAGATTAGCTACGTTACGTCACAGTACCTCTCCCGCCTGTTTGTAACACGCGCTTGTCCATACCAGATTTAGTATTCAATAATTTACTGCACCTTTCACGATTACATATTGCAAGTGCACTTTTCTATTAATGGGGATTTAAGAAAACCTCAGGCTGTTTAAAAAGCAGTTAAATTGGACTGAACAACACACCAACTCCTTATGCATACGATTTTAATTCACAATGCATAGACGCTTTCTTAATATGCAAAATTAAACACGCCCAAAAATGTTATAAACGGCCATAAAGTTCTCAGTTTTAATTATAAAAGTTCTGTAATTATTAAAAGCTGTTTTAGATAAAGGACTTATTTCTGTATACAAAGTACTCGAATGGCGTGATACTATACAAAGTACGTGAATGGCTCGTCGATACTAATGCACACACAACTAAAACAGGTTTTTGTCTCAGCAATATTTATAGTATATCAATGGCCGAAATATTGAATATACAAAATTATTGCTATTGTTCTCATTAAAATCGCAAACAGAATGTTTTTGTTTAATTTCCATGTCCAAATTTATTCTGTCATTCTATTAGTTTCTCACTTTTCACAGCAAGTAAACAGTTCCTAATTTATAAGGAATAAAGATAAACTAGTCCACATTAGGAGTTTTAGGATAATCTCTCTTATTTACACCAATAAAACTGCACTGCGTCCCCCCTCAGTGATTTTCACTGGCCTTTTCACCCATTAAATAAGTAAAAGGTGGTAATTAACTATTAGAATGCGTACAAAGCAGAAGAAAACGGCAAGCCTGTGCATGTATTTACCGTATTAAATTTACAATTTAAATTACATTTACAGTGTACATATCTCGTGTTATTTGCATGCAATAAGAGAGGTGTTTGATGACAGAATAATTAGTATTGATTTTTGGCCCCCTCGTTCTCCTGACCTAACGAGCTGTGATTTTTATTAATGGGGTTCTTTAAAAGACCAAGTGTATCGTTACAATCCTCGCACACTACAGGAACTTAGAGAAAACGTTGTGCAAGAAATCACAAGAATTCCTGCTGCTGAGCTTCGGATAGTGAGCGAGAATATTTACATGAGATATGCTGCTTCTTTGAGAGCAGAAAGTCAACATTTCCAGCATCTATTATAAGGTAAGGATTTAAGTCCGCCTCTGCCGGAGTAATTTCCTCGGCGACCGCCAACTGCCTCGCTCAGTAGACAGAGGCCGCGAGTGGGTTCGAATATAATTTAACTACCGTATATATAGCATTTGCACAGAAAAATTTTACATACGCCTACCCAACAGATCTCGAAGTTAATTCATATTTCGTTTTGAAGATCACATTCTACCAGGTTAGGAATTTAAGAAGTTGTATAGCACTTACATAATTCATTTATATAAGTACGACACAATTATAACATTTTACATAACTGTGACGCCTCATTTTACCTTTAAACTTCAGCAAATTAGTTATACACGCCCAGTATCTAGAACTCTTGTAGTTTAGAAATGCATTCCCACTTATTGAAATTACCTGAGCACACCCACTGCAATTACAAACCGCTAGATTTGGCCAATCCTATTACGTGTAACTGCCCAAAAACTCAAAGTACATATGCAGAATACTTACCAAAATACACAATCCCCCACGGCCGAAACGGCCCGAAACCTGCACTCCTGGCTACAGCCTCTAAGACTCTCCAAATTAACCCTCTAACCCTCTATAGGCATGAGCGACTATAGCGCCTACCACCGGCACCAACTAAACAGCGCAATAGCGCCCAGGGTATAAACATAAATTAACTGTAACGGTTGTAAATTGAAATGTACTTGTGCCGCGAAAACAATCGGCACAAAACCAAATGACTTTTCCTAAATTTATGGTAGGAAGAGGTCTTCGTAACGGTTTGTCCTTTAGTATCTCCCGAAAGTAACGTCAGAATATTAAACAGAATGCAGGTTTAATCTTTCAGATACCTTTATACTTCTTAGAGATTGTGGCACTCTTATTTAAAATATTTCTTTTCTAATATCTCATGAAGACTATGCAGAAAGACTGGGTAAGACTAAAAATACTTTTTAACCTAGCGATGCATGCCTATATGCATTTTAGCTTAAAATCACTTTGTGGCAGAAATATTTATTCAGAATATTTAGCTTAGGTAAATGAAATGGCTGAAGCCTAAGTTATTTGTTATAATGTTATATGTATTTATATGTACTAATCACACATCTTTGATGTTATCACTGCGATTATTGTATTTATTCATTTGATTGTGAATGTGTTTTTATTTATATATATGCACATATATATAAATATATATACATCCAGAAATGAAAACATTTATTAATAAAACAGCGTTTTGAAGGATATCATAGCCAACTTTAATTTAATTTGTAAATAAGGATAATTTATATACATTACTTCATATGACCTTGGATAAAACAAAGCTCTTTATTTCTACAAAGAAAAATAAAGAATACGAATAATATATTGCCAAGGATAAATAAAGAACATTCTCTTCAATGTAGCTACTAGTCAGTTCTTCTTTAGCACTCATTCAATTAACATCATATTATAAATTAGCACTTATTCAGTGCATACTTACATTATGAATTAGTACTCAAATTGCGCACGTCATTAAACATTATTAGTATTCCTATGATGCATATTTTAATCAAATATTCAAGAATACCTCTGGATATATACGTGAATTTCAAAATAAACAAGAATTTAAACATTGAAAACTATAAATGTTAAAAAGAGATTTATTGAATAAATATGCATTTATGTTGGGAATGTAAACGACTGTACTTCAATCTTATATTAAATAATATCACCGTTACCGTCACCCTGCAGATATACAAGAGATCTCATAGCTCAAATTAAAAACAACCCATCACCCAATCAATTAAAAATTCCGTTACAACTTAAACAAAACTATTAAGGAAGCTTGAATAAACGGTGTCCATGTTCGCCATTGAACGTTTGGGACTGAGAACTTGCAGTCTGTGAAGTCAGCTTAAGGAGATATGGACTTAAACATTGTGGAAGAGAGTCTGACATCTGGACAATTCATGTTGTATATACATGTTTATCTCTCGCCCACAATATGACTTTGTTTAATCGTTTTTACAATGTCACGCTATAAATAATAGACAAACTCGTTCATATCTTTGGAAAAAGGCGAGCAGTAGGATGAAATAGTAATGTTAGTTTCGCAGAGTGAGTCAAAAGTCGTAATGCATAATATACTGGTCAGTAGTACCCTACTGTGTTTTGTTTAAGACCAGCATAACCTAATGATGGACGAATCCATAGGTCTGGTGCGGTAGGAAAGTTGGAAACCTTGCCCATTTGCAACGCCGCCCTATTAATGATGCGTATTCTCTGTTTACTATGCAGGCATTGCGAGCAGTGTAAACTTACTGGTCAAATGCATTGAAATGTGCATCCACTGCAGCGGCATTCCTATTGAACTCATTTTTAATTATGTTAACTTAAACACAACAAAATAGAAAAAAATAATTCTTATTTAACAATGTATGACGACTTCTGGCTTCCTGTCAAACCTCACTGTTTATTTATGTTTATGGAGAAGTACCCCCGCCGCTGAAGCACAATAAGAGGTACTATTTCCTTACAGACATCATTCGTTACAAGTGTTCGCTTCTATTGATCAGTGATTGCCGAAGACCGTTTTGTTGGCAAGGAAGAAAAAGCCAGAATTGATGACATGAGTACATAACCTGAATTTTTTTTGAAGAACAGATACTGAAAAGTGCAGCAGCGGATCCCAATACAAGTGTTCTTGTTGCACCAGGTCAATAAGGGCGCTCACAGGAAAACATTCATGATGTTCGGAAATAAAATTCTGAGTTTTTGTCTCTCCTTACACTAACAAGCGAGGTGGCACCGCGGTAACGTGTGTGACTCACATTCAGGAGGTCCCGGGTCGATCCCGTCGACCTCCCATTATGACCCATTGATTTTTCGTTGTTTTCCGGGATCAGCAGGCGAAGCTGGAGCGATTCATCTTCTACCATGGCTCTCCTTCCTCTCACTATCTTCCTTGTCATCTGTTTCAGGGTAGTAGGTCCAGCCGACGGTGTTCGGCCGTTGCGGCTGGGCGGTGGCTATGCGCTCTATGGAAGTTTCATCCTGACGTCGTCCAGGGACTGCAAGTCTGGAATCCGCCTCTGGGTGCTTTCGGGGTCACTTCTTTGGGGAATCCCGGAGGCTTGGGGTCCAACAAAGCAGATATACCAGTAAGAAAAAGGATTTGCTGAAACATTTACTGGACCTGAATCAGTTTTTGGCATACCCTTAAACTCTGTTCGAAGAACCGTTGCTGAGTGGATTAATCAAAACCATCAATTGCGATGGGTTCAAACAGGGTGTGCAAGCACAGCAAGAGAATGATGAGCAGTATATTCTCCTCACGCACTAAAGATGTACTTAATCTCAATAGATCTAAAATAAAGCTGATTACTGGGCTCTTGACGGGCATTGTAGATTACGGAAACACGTGCATGCAATGGGGATCTTTAGAGAGGAACCAGTATGCAAGCTATGTAACACAGGATGAAATTGCCTCTCATACAATCTTCAAATGTAAAGCACTGGGAAGGAAAGTATATGAGCTTTTGGTGCGTTAAACCCAAATGATGAGTTTCCTAAAGAAACAGTCCTGTCCATAATTAAAGGGACAGGACTGTTTAACTAACACAATAGTGATAGGAGATAGTACAACAAACCTTTAGGTTTCAGTGTTAAGGGAAATTACCACCAGACTCCGTCACTACGATAGCCAAGTCAAGTCAAGTCATGAATGGTGAGTATTTCAGCCTAATCCCGTTTTATTTACGGATGAAACACACTTGCAACTAAATATGCACGTAACTCAACTAATGTTGTAGTGCTGAAAAATTTAACTTTCTTAATGAGGAATCCCTGTATTATGAAATCACGCTAATGTAGGCGACGAAATAAGTAGGCGTTTATTTAATGTGTTTAGCTACAAAATTTTAAGAACACATAAAGGATATAAGTAGGTTATTTAGGAGAGAGATGGCGCAGTTTTTTGGGCATATATGGGAAAGGATAGGGAAAACGAGGCTGGTTGGGGCGGTTCAAGGAGGAAAATGGGTTTATATGGGAGAGATAGGGAATACGACGACCGATACTACGCTAGACAAGGTTGAAGGAGGGAAATGCGTTTATATGGAAGAGATAGTAAAGAGGTGTTAGACTAGACAGAGGTCGAGGAGTAGAGTATGGTTTATATGAAAGGTATAGGAAAACGAGGACGGGTGTTAGGCTAGACAGAGATTGTGGAGTAGAGTGTGGTTTATATGAGAGGTATAGGAAAACGAGGAGAGGTGTTAGCCTAGACAGAAGTCGATGAGTAGTGTATGGTTTATATGAGAGATATAGGAAAACGAGGAGAAGTATTAGGCTAGGAGAGTTTGAGTATGTGTTTATAAGGAGAGATGAGAAAACGGAGAGAGATCCTATGCTAGGATAGACAGTTGTTAAAGTTAGGTTAGATAGGAAACCAAGGAGTGATACTCAGCTAGAGAAGGGCAGGAGGGAATGCGCTCTATGAGAGGTAGGAGATACGGGGAGTAGTGTTAGGCTAGACAGAGGTTGAGAGTAGAGAATGCGTTTATATGTATGAGAAGTATAGAACAGATGGAGGGGTGTTAGGCTAGACAGAGGTTGAGGAGGTAGTTTATATGAGGGGTATAGGAAAACGCGGAGAGGTGTTAGGCTAGACAGAGGTCGAGGAGTAGAGTATGGTTTATATGAGAGGTATAGGGAAACGAGGAGATTGCTGTATTTGCTTCTGCTACAGCTATTGTGCTGACTGTGTCTAATGCTGCTACAGCTATCTGATCTGATGCTGTTATTTTTGTAGCTGATGTTACAGCCTTGTATCTACTACTACAGCTCTCGTATTTGGTGTTACAGCTGCCGTGATGACTGCTGCTGCTACAGCTGTTATGTAACCGGTTGTTGTCACGGCTATTATTGTAGCAGATGTTGCTACAGCTGTAGGATCTGTTACATCTATTGCTGTATAGCTGCTGTATCTGCTACGGTAGCTGTTGTATTTGCTTTTGCTACGGCTATTGTACAGGCTGCGGCTGATGATTCTGTAGCTGTAGGATCTATTTCTGCTATCATTGTAGCTGCTGTTGCTATAGATGCAGCATCTGCTACTACATCTGTCGTATTTGCTGTTGTGATGCTTCCTGTTGCTGAGGATGCTGCATCTTAGTTGTTGGATTTGCTGCTGTTTCTGCTACAGCTGTTATGTAATGAGTCTGCTGCTGCTATGACTTAAATACCTGTGATAATACCCTAATCATGTAAAATTACCTTAACTAGCTCTGATACGAATTCCTGCTCTAAATTAGCACGAGCACCTGTGATACTATCTGGTTTGCCCTAAATATCAATGATACTAAATGAATTACCTGTTAAAATGACTAAAATACCATTGATAAAACCTGAATCACCTGCATTTGCCTTAAATAGCTGTGATACAAATCTCTGATCGAAATTATCACGAGTATCTGTGAAACTGTGCTGATTACCCAAATACTTACGATATTACCTGAACTATCTGTGAAATACGAAACTGCGTTATAACCGACCCCTGGAACCTACCCTCCTGTAATGCTAGCTTAATTACTCTAAACACCTATGATATTTGAATTATGCTAAATACCTACGATACTAGCTGAATTACCTGTCAAATACTAAACTATGCTATACCCAACCCCTTGGGATCTATCCTCCTGTGATACTGGATGAATTAGCCTAAATACCTACGATACTAACTGAATTACCTGTGAAATCATACACTGCTTGGATGCACTCAGCCTCTTGTAATACTAGCTGAATTAGCTTAAATGCCCCCCGATACTAGCTGAATTGCCTGTGAAAAATATGCAGCTATGATACGTCCTGCCCCTGGAAACTAGCCTCCTGTGATACTAGCTGAGTGACTCTAAACACCTATGTTACTTGAATTATCCTAAATACCTACGATACTCTCTGAATTACCTGTAACATCATACGGAACTATGCTATATCCGCTTCCCGGGATCTGTCCTACCCTGTGATACTAACTGAATTACTTACCTGTTAGTGTGAGTGGGTTAGCTTTTCCCGTGAGAGGGTCACCTTTTCCCTACAGTTTTCCCTTTGTGGGTCACCTTTTTCCCTTTGCTGGTCACCTTTTCCCTTTGCTGGTCACCTTTTTCCCTTTGCTGGTCACCTTTCTTCCCTTTGCTGGTCACCTTTTTCCCTTTATGGGTACCCTTTTTCCCTTTGCTGGTCACCTTTTTTCCTTTGCTGGTCACCTTTTTTCCCGTTGCAAGTCACCATTTCCCTTTGTGAGTCACCTTTTCCCTTTAAGGGTCGCCTTTTTTCCCTTTATGGGTCACCTTTTTCCCTTTGCGGGTCACCTTTTTCCCGTTGCAGGTCACCTTTTTCCCTTTGCTGGTCACCTTTTTCCCCTTTGTTGGTCACCTTTTTACCTTTGTGGGTCACCTTTTCCCTGAATGGGTTACGTGATGGGCATGTCTAGAATTAGCGTTCTAACATTGACATGAAACAGTTTTCCACTAAGTTCACGTCTAAAGTCGCTTTCAAAGTCTATCCGCACCCCTCCTATTCCCTGTCTCTCCTGTATATAAGTCCATACTCCTACTGCTTCACTATCTGTCTAGCCTACCGACTCTCCTCGTTTCCCTATACCTCTCATATAAACCATACTCTACTCCTCTACCTCTGTCTAGCCTAACTCCTCTCCTCGTTTCCCTGTACCTCTCATATAAACCATATTCTACTCCTCGACCTCTGTCTAGCCTAACACCTCTCCGCGTTTTCCTATACCCCTCATATAAACTACCTCCTCAACCTCTGTCTAGCCTAACACCCCTCCTTCTGTTCTATACTTCTCATACATATAAACGCATACTCTACTCTCAACCTCTGTCTAGCCTAACACCACTCCCCGTATCCCCTACCTCTCATAAAGCGCATTCCCTCCTGCCCTTCTCTAGCTGAGTATCACTCCTTGGTTTCCTATCTAATCTAACTTTAACACCTGTCTATCCTAGCATAGGATCTCTCTCCGTTTTCTCATCTCTCCTTATAAACACATACTCAATTCTCCTAAGCTAATAGCTCTCCTCGTTTTCCTATACCTCTCATATAAACCATACTCTACTCCTCGACATCTGTCTAGTCTAACACCTCTCCTCGTTTTCCTATATTTCTCATATAAACCATACTCTACTCCTAAACCTCTGTCTAGCCTAAATCCTCTCCTCCTGTTCCCTACCTCTCTCATATAACCCATACTCTACTCAACCTCTGTCTAGACTAGCACCTCTCCTCCTGCTCCTATACCTCTCATACATATAAACGCATACCCTACTTTCAGCCTCTGTCTAGCCTAGCACCTCTCCCCGTATCCGCTACCTCTCATAAAGCGTATTCCTCTCCCACCCCTGTCTAGCTGAGTATCTCTCCTTGGTTTCCTATCTGATCTATATAAAGCACATTCTACCTTTAACACCTGTCTGTCCTAACAAAGGAACTCTCTCCGTTTTCTCGTCTCTCCTTATAAACACATACTCAAACTCTCCTAGCGTAATACTTCTCCTCGGTTTCCTATATCTCTCATATAAACCATACACTACTCCTCGACTTCTGTCTAGCCTAAAACCTCTCCTCGTATTCCTATACCTCTCATATAAACCACACTCTATTCCACAAATTCTGTCTAGCCTAACACCCGTCCTCGTTTTCCTATACCTTTCATATAAACCATACTCTACTCCTCGACCTCTGTCTAGTCTAACACCTCTTTACTATCTCTTCCATATAAACGTATTTCCCTCCTTCAACCTTGTCTAGCGTAGTATGGGTCGTCGTATTCCCTATCTCTCCCATATAAACCCATTTTTCTCCTTGAACCGCCCCAACCAGCCTCGTTTTCCATATCCTTTCCCATATATGCCCAAAAAACTGCGCCAGCTCTCTCCTAAATAACCTACTTATATCGTTTATGAGTTCTTAAAATTTTGTAGCTAAACACATTAAATAAACGCCTACTTATTTCGTCGCCTACATTAGCGTGATTTCATAATACAGGGATTCCTCATTAAGAAAGTTAAATTTTTCAGCACTACAACATTAGTTGAGTTACGTGCATATTTAGTTGCAAGTGTGTTTCATCCGTAAATAAAACGGGATTAGGCTGAAATACTCACCATTCATGACTTGACTTGACTTGGCTATCGTAGTGACGGAGTCTGGTGGTAATTTCCCTTAACACTGAAACCTAAAGGTTTGTTGTACTATCTCCTATCACTATTGTGTTAGTTAAACAGTCCTGTCCCTTTAATTATGGACAGGACTGTTTCTTTAGGAAACTCATCATTTGGGTTTAACGCACCAAAAGTTCATATACTTTCCTTCCCAGTGCTTTACATTTGAAGATTATATGAGAGGCAGTTTCATCCTGTGTTACATAGCCTGCATACTGGTTCCTCTCTAAAGATCCCCATTGCATGTACGTGTTTCCGTAATCTACAATGCCGTCAAGAGCCCAGTAATCAGCTTTATTTTAGATCTATTGAGAATAAGTACATCTTTAGTGAGTGAGGAGAATATACTGCTCATCATTCTCTTGCTGTGCTTGCACACCCCTGTTTGAACCCATCACAATTGATGGTTTTGATTAATCCACTCAGCAACGGTTCTTCGAACAGAGTTTAAGGGTATGCCAAAAACTGATTCAGGTCCAGTAAATGTTTCAGCAAATGCTTTTTCTTACCGGTATATCTGCTTTTCCATTGCCTAAAATTCCCTTATGTCAAGGCTCCCACCCAAGATTAACCTTGTGTAGTGTTTTGCATTGCATAAGGTTCATGACGCAGTTTCAGACTAATTTAGAAGTTATCTGATAACTCAGCTTTTCATATTATTCAAGATCCAGATGTAGCATTCTCTCCTGCATGAAGGGTCACAACTTAAAGTTTGTGAAGCGCTATAGGAAATTTCCATTGTTGTAAAAGATGCTGAAATGATGCTTGGACTGTATTTTCTGAAGAATCTCCTTTGCTATCTAGAATGTTTTTGTTGTTTTCGTGGCTTCTAATCTTGAACATCTAACCTTTCACGAAGTTAGCGATTCTTCCTTTCCATTTCAGTAAATTCCTTATTTTCCAATAAAAGTCTTGTCATGAGCTTCAAGTACGAAATAAATGCTCATCAGCAGTTGCATTATGCCTTTATGTATTTTAACTCCATCTCACACAGACTCTTTATTTTTCCATCTGTGTCTTTCTCTCTCATTCTTACTTCTGAACTCTGAGCTGAATATGCAATGGTGTTAGAGAAAGGAAAGTTATTCTCCTCTATACGGAAATCGATGGACATAGCAAATTTATGAAATTTATTTATAAATATATTTGCCGTATTTAGAACTCGCATTTTAACACCTAGGGAGCATGCTTGCGATAAAGTGCTTGCGGGCCGAGGCGATTCCGTCCGCACGTGCGAATTATACATGAACATTGTATGCGGAATAGAATTCATCCACAATGAATTATTAATATCGTACACTGTGAATAATTCAGTCTAAAGAAGTGTAATAATACTGATATATCATGATCTTCAGGCACCGATTTTCCATTCATCTGTCTGGTCATCTGTTTGACTTACCAAGGAGCAAAGAGCTCAGTTCCATGTGTATTGCTCACGCTTACTCTCTTACTTGCGCCGGTTTAATAAGGGCGCTCACATAAAAACATCCATGATGTTCGGAAATGCAAGTTCTTCTCTCTCCTAATACCAATTTTGTGTGTTCTTATTTTATTCAACATAAATCAGCTATGCTTCAGTTTGATAATACAATTTGTTCCGCCCCTGTAGTTGCAGATGTTTGAATGCGATTCTATAAGCCAGCACATTAGCACTTGTCTGATACCTACAAGCCGCCACTGGTCATAAACAAAGACTTGACGAATATTAAAATCAAAGTGAACGCCCACAGACATAAAGCACTATGTTTGAAAAGGACGTGGCACTTTGTAAACCGGCGAGAACGATGGCACCCTCCCTTCCTCTCTTCCTCCATTGTTCGAACAATTCCAACCACCCTACAGCGCCGATAAAACGTTTTCATCGCCATGTTTGAACGTCATTGTTATCTAAATGCCGCGTATGCGAAAGCCCCAAGTCATAAACCAAACCAAATCCAAGACCGACGCAATGACCTAGTTGTGTGCCCTCCATCTACATATGTTATTGAAAGCAATCCCGGATATGACGAGTGCGCTTCTGTTGCTTCTGTGATCGTTAATCATTTCGAATCGATTGCATTCAATCTCTACAGATATCGATAATCGACCATTTGAGCAGAGTGATTACATACGCTATCCGGATTGTTGGAGACTTTAGCGAGCTTAAAGTTCAATTTGGTGCATGTTTGAAAGCAAGAACATTTAATTAAATTTCAACAAGTTCAGTATTTAGTTCCCTCATGCACTCATTACTGTGATATGATGCGTGTCATGTCAAGCAAACAGGGTCAGAGAGGAAATATACCTACTTGCAAAATTGGAAAATCTCCCAGTGGCAGTTAGGCAAAATAAGTGGAACAATTCATGTAAAATCTTAATCTATAGAGATTGTTTAATTAAAATAACGCATAAATATTGTCTTATGGCAATATCGTATTGGGTGGGAAATCGGTACTTTGCGTCACTTGGCGCTCTTCAACATTGCGATTAAAAATCGGGTTCGGTGCATCGTATACATTAGAGATAGTGAATGTTCTAGAACCTCTTTGTTCCGCCGCTGTTCCTGTTATCGTCGAACTATCCAGAGGAGAATATTCCGGATGAGGCTGGAGGGTATATAAGGGCGAGTGAAGGTCGTGTACTTGCATTCGAGTTTCTACACAGGTAGTCGTGAAGCTGCGAAGATTTAGGGAAAGAGTTGTAAACTGCCAGAGCAGTAGAAAAGGCAGAAGGTGTGCGAAAAATTCACATTTTCATCCAAACTGAATGTTATCAGGTATAAGACGAATGCACCTTTAACGTAACTGTCTCTGGTTTCAGCTTTGAAACCAGAGAGGGAGAGAGAGAGAGAGGAATGGAGGCCACGCCATTATCAAGATGTAATCGGAAGCGTCACCAGTACATATTTTTGTAAACGGAGCAAGAAATTACACTTTGAATTAGATTTCACATTACACTTCCTTCTGCAGAACTTGCCTACACGGCTATTGTAAGGAAATTGTTTCGTCATTATCTGTTACCTATCGTATTGGCCTATAAAGCCGTTTTGAAAAAAAAGCCTCCTAAGTGTATACTATTTACTAAGGTTTGCAGACGGTTTGGACTCGTATTGCTAATTAAAGTGTGTAAAGGACGATATATTAATTGGAATACTAAGGTTTACTTCACTTTAATAAAATATATTAATAAACTACCCCAATAGCAAGAATAATGTGGTTACGTTAGGCCAAAACCTTCATATTTTTATCACAAGAAAGACCATAACAGGCTCTTAAGCTATGAAAATAGGCAATTATAGGCACTATAAAATTAGTGTATTTTCTCGGTTGTATGAAACAACCCAGTAGAATGACTCAGGCAGTAATATCTGTGGCCTTCATTCGGAAGGTCCCGGGTTCGAACCCCATGGGCCGACCAATGTGACCGAAGGTTTTCTGGATTTTTCTCGGTCACTTAGCGAATGCTGGGTTGGATACGTTGATTCCTGTCATCCCTTTCATCACTACATTTAATTTCCTTCTTCTTCACCGCCATACCAGGCATTGGGTTGATCACCAATCCTGTGTTTGCTTGCCCCTCGACAGGCTTTTGGCTTGTAAGTCCAGGGTGGAAATCCCACAAAGAGGAGATTAATCCATTAAAGAATAAGAACAAACATGAAACATGTTTATGTCTACAAAGCCTACGATTCTAAACAAGGAATAAAATAGGCAAATACCGAGCCCTACTAATGACTATGGTGACACTATTGAAACCTTTTTGCTTAAAGGAGGTAGCACTTACATCAAAGAACCCTTCTTGCTAAATGCTACAAATCATAGCAGCTTCTAACACAAACTATGTCCATAATAAAACACAATTATGGTGTCGAATGTGGTTGAATGAATGACACTTAGGTTTCTTTTTTCATTTGTGTATGAATATGAATTAAATATGGTTTTTAATTTTATGTAAGTACTTTATACTAAATATCTAAAGTGTATACGAACGGTATAGCAAAAATACCGACATTGATTAGTTGGGCGGGACATTATAGTGAACATTTTTCAAGAAGGAACCCATTTCCGGAAATACATGGTTTGGATACTGTGGGGCGTTAAGGTTGGCACAATTTGGAGAGACGAAAATCCGCGTGCACAAGTGTTTGGAAGTAACCCATACAGATTCAGTGTGAACCTATTGGTTGGCATAATTGATGATCAGATCATTGGGCCGTATCTATTGTCAATCAGACCAACAGGACCGGTATATCTCACTTTTGTCACAGATATTCTTCGTACTCTGATGTGAATGAATTAATGAGTGTATTTATCTGCATAACTATATGCATACATAGATCCCTATCAATCGCAGGGATACGTGCTATTATAATACACAAAATAATAATCAATATTAATAATAAGAAGAACAACAAAAAAAAGCAGAAGGAAACGAGAAAAAAAACACCATAACAAAACATCAATGCACAAACAAGAAGTAAAGCATATTCAAATATAGCATCTTAAACATAAACAACCCCTAAAACAGCGATAAACCGTATTCGGATGCATTATTCTGCCTTATTGTAATAAAAAAGAACAGTTAAGAGAACAAATATACACAACACACTAACAATGAGAGAAAAAAAGATATATAAAAAAATGAAGCACCAACACCAACGTTTAGCTCGTCCCTCACCACCGCTTCTCTACTTACAGCCTTCTCACATCTCAGCTGTCTTGCCTTAAGTAGAAATTTACCTATCCTCTTTATGTCTTCCCTGCCAGCCAGTAGCGTCCAACATGCCCTTAACTCTCTATTCGAGGTGATAATGTATCACGGTAAATATTCTTCCCTCCATTCCTCCGCACCCCTAAGCTTGCCAAGATGTTCATTCATGACTCTTCCTCCTCGAAAATGGTGCAGATTCTCCTATCACTTTCATCAGTAATTTTTATCATCCGCCATGCTTCCGTCTAAGCTACGCGAGCCCGTGTCTAATGAGTTTGGTGCCCGTTTTGATTGTATTGCTCCACACCCCACTCAGATTTTAGTCCAAATTGTACTTCTAAGAAACCTGCATGCATTGCGCAATTGTTTGTTGCCTGTTAATACCAAGAGGCAGTATATAATTTTTCTCCATGCACTCCACCTATTTCCCTGACTTGCCATCCAAATATTGCCCATCCCTATGGTTCCCAAAGCCTTCTTTAATTTTGATTTCTATGTCGAATTTTCTTCTATGCTCAACTGTTCGTGGTAGCAGGTTGCCCTATTTAGAGATTGGTCTCCAAGAACGATTTTCATCCAGTATTCACTGCTCTGATTTTGTACTCCATCGTCTCACTATGCGGTCCAAATTCCCTCATAGTTCCGCAGTTAGCCGTACCCCTCCTTACCCCCAAAATTCCTTTAAAAACTCCGGTCCTCACTTGGTCCAAATTCTCTGTTGGTTCCCACACCCATATTTCTGCTCCTGTATGACATATTCATCGTGGACCTAACTTTCGTTCCATATTTTGACTCCAGTAAATTTACGGAGATATTTGGAATTCTGCTACGTATCCGGAGAGCGTCTGCTGCTTTTACTCTTGCCTTGTGTTTCGCGATGTCAATATGTTTCGTTCATTTTCCGTTCATTGCAAATGTGAGTCCTAATTACACGAAAATCCAGCGTCTGTCCTGCATATATCCATCTCTCCTCCCTACTATAAACCGAACCATTCTTGAAACTCAATGTTTTAATCTTATTCAAATTAAGTGTAAGTAGCCATTCGTCGCAATAACATTTAAGTCTGTCTAGCCCTCACTGTAGTCCGTTAATTGTCGTAGAAAACAACACTAAGTCATCTGCGTCTAAAAGTGCAGAAATTTGCCAATCCTCCAATACTGATGCTTCAATATTTTCCGCTAGCATCACGTCAATAATATCATCCACAAAGAGATTAAAGAGTAACGGTAATAATATGCATCCCTGCCTCACGCCCCAGTAGCTTACGCAGCTCTCGGACACTCTGTTTCTATCGTATTTATACAAAATAGCATATTTTGATGGATTATCCGCAATACTTTCATCATTACGGATCACCAACTCATTTTGATGCAAATGTGCGGCACCATCTGGATGCCACCTACTCCAATCGATGGATTGGTAGACGGTACCTGCCTTACACCTCTTGACTATTTTCTGTAAGCTGCCATGAAGACTACGGTGTATACTAACTCTGTAACATCAGAGGAGGATCTTATCGTGTGAATCCACGCTGCGACTGAAATACTAAGCACACAGCCGCACTTGTTTAAGCATGTGCATTTGTCTCACTCCACTCAAGTAGGAGATCAACAATTTGAGCCCCTTTTGTAATTTAGTGCACGGTGTTATGTTATAATTGGGTTGAAATGTTTAACGTACACCCATCAACATATCCGAACCATTCCCAAAATTCAACGCCCCACAGCGTATAAACTATGTATTTTCTGACATTGATATCCGCTTGAAAAATGTTCACTTTAATATTCCGCCCAACATACTAAGCGTTGTCGGTGTTTTTCGATGTACACTGTATAAGGTTATATTCTATTCTATATCAGTACAATCCGTCAGGCGAATCCGGTAATTAAGCATGGGTGAATGTCAATTTATAGTGTATTTAGATATTTGCCAAGGTTGTGCGAATCATTTGGTTATCTAATTATACTTAGGTAAAACCCTATTTTCATCTAGCTTTCAATTTATCAAAATAAATTCTGGATATTATTATAAATATGAAAGCATTAAAAAAACACATTGTAATTTTTTATTCATTATCTGAGTGCCTCTAGAAAATCTGAGAAAAATTACAGATATGTATAATGGTGTGCATAAAATGTGACCCATAATAGAACGGAGCTGTTTATGTTGGTACTGACAAAATATAGCCCCACCTACTGCCGCGTGACCACCTCTATTTTTCGAGCATAATTCTAGCCGCTGGATTGGCAGAGTACTCTACCTCCTCCAAAGTATGGCCGAAATACGAAAAGTAAAACTTAAAACTTATATTTTCATGCTACACTACTGTTTTCTTAGTGGTTTTCTTTTTGCATTTTAGTAGCACAACAACTTAACTTAGTCTCCATGTCGCCGATGAAAGCTCTCATAATATAAATATTGTAGCTCTCTCTCATTTTAACCAGACATGCAAGTGATTCTTCGCACCTTCCTCTAGAAGGCCGAATTGGTTTAACCTTTCTTGATGTACTAATTGTAGCAAACTCTATCGTAGAGGTGGTATCCGAACTACTCTGTTATTTCACATAGAACATAAACATGTTCAATTGTTAGTTTCTATGCCAATGAATTATTTTTCAGGGCAATCACATAGAGAATGATAACGGCTGGCTGGATTCAAAAGTTCGTTACTGAAGATGTAGGTAGGCAAAGCAACTATTGAGATCTAGTAGAATGGGCCACTTTTTATGCACGCCGATGTAAAAGTGTAACCTTTTGAACACAAGAGAATGTAAACATTAAATGTGGCATAAAACTGATACGGTCGAGTAGTATCTACTGTTATAGTAAAATATAAAGTAGGTTCTGTTTTTCTCTTTATCAATAAACATAGGTGATACAACGAGGGGGACATGAGACACAGTCTGAGACCCTGGGAGGTGGGGGAAGACCCTGGGGGAAAACTACCGAAGAACCTCGGTGGGGCTAGCTGCCTAGCAAGTGTCTACCGGCTCTTCAGGGGGTATCGAAGGATCTTGAGGGGTCTCACGACCCCCAGAAAACCTCCCGAAGTCCCCAATATCCCATGTGTATCGGAAACCACTGCCCTGTCGAGTCCAACCCAATTTAAAGGACACCCCAAAGTGCGGGGTTTGGACGTTTGGCTCAACGTACTTCTAGTAGCGTCAGAAGTACCACGGGTGCTCAGGGTCCGCAGGGTCTATAGGTGGCTACAGGTCGCAGGCACACAGTCCACAGAGACGCACGGAAGTCCATAAGAGTTTCAGTCTCGATGACCCGTTCCACTGCTGGTGCTGCCTAGAGAGGGTAATAAACGACCCGTCGACCAAGCTGCCTTCTGGTGTCCATGGAGCTTTCTTTTGAGCAAGCATCCACGCCATATTCGTACCGCCATATGCCATGAAACCTAAAAGCACACCTGAAAGTTAAGAAGGAAACGAAATGAAAGGGAAAGGATAGAAAGCAAACCGTAGTAGATGAGAAACCACCTCAACATTCTCCTACCGACCAGCAAAACTACGAAAGAGCCAGGGTCAGAGTTGGCGGTTGACGGGAATCAAACCCAGGACAACACACGTTGTGTTACATAAGTTAACACTGAACCATCTTAGTCGATTTCTTTATCAATAATAAGAATACTTCAGTTTTGGCCGAAGTGAAAATAAAATATTATTTACCGTGAGAGGTTACATTTGATATTGTTTTACAAACTTGCTAACGTGATTGTACAAGAAGCGTTGCGTAATAATTATGCGCGTCCGTTTTTGTTTTCTCCCGTCACACGATGCCAGCATATTTTAAACGTTTCTCGCAAATTCAGCAGCCAGAGATTCAACTTTGTGACTGTCGACCTTAACGCCCTCACTTCCACCAGTTTAACATTCGCCTCGCCGGGCTGTCAGGTGGACAGCAAATTATTTTCACGGGCTCCCACAGCCACTGTGATAAATGAGTGGTGTGTCGCCAGAAATGGACCACAAGCTTCACTTTCAGAATTAGTTTGCGAGGACGCAAGTCGTCTACATGGAATATATAACCTAGAATAGAAAACTCTCGTTACCATATGTACTATCCCCCCTTCGATTTATCTTGCCTGTCATATAGAAAACATTTTTTGGGGAATCTCTCTATTCTTTTTATTTTTGTGTCATTACTGTTGATATTTAAATGTTATGTAACAGGCTTTTCTGCATTCAAACCTCTTACGAATATGTAAACGCGACTTACCTAAGAGTTTTGTCTTTTTATCTATCAGGCTACTTTATATGTTTGAATCAATGAACGAATGAATGAATTTAGCCATACTGTCCCTTAGGACTAGGACTAGAAGCGTAGGGGGACCTTGCTCCTCAACCTACGAAGATATTTTAGGCCTAAGCCCCTGACAGGGCGCCCCTGGAGGGAGGGGTGAAGTGAGAGGAGGCAGAGGGCGGTCGGACTAGGATGCTCGACAGGGCAGAGGGTAGGTCCCTATCTTTTTTCAGAGTGAAACTCCCCAGATGGCCGCTGCTACAACGGTCTCCCCTCCTCCCTACAGGCTTGTACATCCCACTAGGAGGCCGGGACTCGGAGACCGCCCCCATTCCGGGGGACGAGTTGGTACATAGTGCATCCTTTGCAACGCTGAGACTCCCGCCGACACTTACAACCCTGAAACATCCAAGCAGATGAAAGGTGAAGTGAAATGAGAATGGGTGTGAAATGGAGGGACAGGAAATTCGGGGGATTCGTCAGCACTTGCCTAGCGACCCGGGGAAACGCTCGAAAAAACCCATGGATCAGGAAAGTCGGCTGTAGCGATAACCCACGACCTCCTGAATGCGGGCCACAGACGTTTCCGCTCGGTTACTGTCCCGTAAATGGCAGGGTCTCCGTTTAGAGGGGCTGTCTGTAATTTTTCGCTTGGTGAGCAATTCCAAGCGAGGTAACATCCTCTCGGCCTGGTTATCTCTAGAACTTATGTCCTATCAACTTTACACCGTGATACTATTGACTGTTCCTGTTTACCTGTATAACACTTTAATTAGATTTTGATAGACTACGATCTAGTTCTTTCCAAAGAGATCTGCCATTTGCCTTTCTTGGCCTCTGTTTGCCTGCCGTTTTCACGAACGCATGCCCCACATCGTGGTCGCGTAAGTCCATCTTGATTGGTCCATTCTCGTCACGTGGCCTCCCCACTTCCACTTCGTCGTTATTGCTCATTCTGCTGCGTCAGATAAGTTGGTGATTTTTTTAGGTTGGCGTTAGAAATTTTGTCTTTCCGTGTGGCTCCCAGTATTTTTCTTAGCATCCTTCCCTGGCATGTTTGTATTTTTGCAAGCTGCTTGACACAGAGAGTCCATATTTGACATCCATAGAGAATCACTGGGAAGATGTAGGATTCTAAGATCTGAATGCTTAGCTTGCTGTTGGTTGATTTCTCTAATAGTATGAACTTGAGACTCCAGAATGCCTTCCAAGACGATAACAAATTTAAACATATAATGTATTGCATTACATTCTTTTCCGCTTTTTAGGCGGAAAGAAGCACTGTATCTCTATTCTATCCTAGAATTTGAAACTGAAACTTTACTCCAATGTCCCTATTGACCCTATTATAGCACCATGATCAAACACGCACTCGTTATTCATTTAGTTAACATTCAGTACGTTTGCTTAGATTTAAAAATAGGACTTAAGAGGAAATTAACTCCCAATGTTAAATCTCTTTAATTCATGACCCTTATTTAAGAAAGTAATTTTAAAATATTAGGCTAAAATTTTACAGTATGTAGATGCATACCTTCTAGTATATTGACCCACTACTATACAATAAGTTTGTTTATTAAGGTATATAGGATCGTTTTCTTAATTATAAGGTTTTAATTAAATCTTATCAAAATAACTTTAAACAATAATCAGCCATGCTAGTAAACACCAAAGAAGATCCCAACAGCACTTAGAGGGTGCTTTTATAAACCTGAAATTTAATTAAGCTATGTTCTATAAGGTTTTGGGAAAATGGGTCCTTTATTCTGTAAAATTTCATTCACAGAAATAAAAACAAAAATAAAGAAACTAAATCGTACATATTTTAAAACAAAGAAACTAACTAAATGGCTTGAGCATGACGCAGTAATTTGTATCACAAATTATGTAAATGTAAAGAGTGATTATAGTGTGAATATGCATTATTGTGTGACATTGATTTGAGATGTTTGATGATTGTAAGCATTGTCGAGAAGTGAGTATATACGGCCTTACTGAAACTGACAATAATAGCGTGCAATAATGTAGCGAGGGGGTGAGCTGTTTATCATTATTAGAGACGAGCAAATGACGTAATATTGGCGCGTTTTTCTTAGAATTTGCTGGAACATTTTCCCTAGAGCATATGTTTTCGTAATTTTCATTGGATATAAAAATAGACGCTAATGTTGGCGCGTTTTATTAACCAATAGCAGCTCGGTTATAATCTTTAGGCATATCGGGGTGTAGGAGTATAAAAAGAGCTAAGTCAGAGGTAGATCCCTCCCAGTCCATCGGAAACATTTGTACATTACACGTCGGCTCCAGTCCATCGGAAACATTTGTACATTACATGTCGTCGAGTTTAACAAAAACAGTCATGGTGAATACCTAGCATAGTTTATCGATTCGCAGGTTACGCGTAGCAAAGTTATAAAAAAATCTCAAGTGTCATAAAGTTAATTACACAAAAAGTTGAAGTTCGCGAATTAATAATGTGCAGTAAAGAAGTTATTATAACAGTTTCAGTTTGGCGAGTGTCAAGATTAATATGTGAAAGTGCATAATGTGTTACGGCAATAAAAGTATAAAACAAATTCTTTTATCAGTGTTATCTTTGGATAAAAACTCCTTTCCGTTTACACACCTTGATTAAGAGATTTGCTTGACCGAGAGATCATAGCTAGCCGGAGGACAGTGAACCAAAAATTAAATAAAATAACAGGCGCTCAGTAAAAGATAACACAAAGTGACCGCGACCAATTGACTTCCATACGTGGTGCAGATAAACAGTAGCATTTTTTCAAACAAATCTAACAAAGAATCACGTCACATATTTGGCTCCCAAAGGTGGGGTTCAATAAATAAATAAACATAATACTGTCGCAAGCATACAGAAGTTTTCGCACATAACAGTAGCACCAATTTGTAGAGCATACCCCCCCTAAAAATGAGTTTAAGTTCACCGTTCTATTTAAAAATATATAGAAGTTATTATTCACAGTACAAAATGGTAGATACAGTACAAGTTTTAAAAACATATTTAAAATCTCAGTGCTTCACTGTCAATGACAAAATTATAACACTGACAAAATATTATATCATATTAAAGACAACATTACAGTTGGTACGCTTGACCAAAAAATGTAGTTTTTTCGCAATATTCGCATTTAGTCTTCCTTTAATTATTTCTTATAGATAGTTGTAATTAAAGCATACTCTAAGGATAAAATGTTTTAAAGTTTAGCTGATAATTAAGAGTTTATTAAATTGCGATTCGACTCACCAAAATACTTGATTTTCAGCTTCCAGCAATAGCAAGGTGTGTGATAAATGTCTATCAGACAATATTGGCTGAAATGACTTGTATACAAATATTTACCGTAACTGGAATGTAGCAGATACAAAATAGCTTTATAAGGAATAGTACGTTGATTCCGCATAACAAATTCCATGACAGGTACAGTTTTTGTTTGTTTGTTTGTTTGTTTTATCCATTACAGATATATTGCAGGGAATGTTGAGTCACGAACATTCGCAAAAAATTTTCTATCTTCTCCATACATCGTTAGTCTCATTTACAAACTACGAGGCGTGATTTTAAAGTAAGAACCAATAAGTATTTTAAAAAATATATATTCCAAATAATTTATTATTGTTCATTCCCTCACACCTTTCACTACTAGTCACGACCGTTATTCAGGCACTTAATGTAGCGGTATCCAGGGATATTATATGTTACACTGTATACCTAGATATTTACAGTTACTTATTTTTTCACCGTTCACTACCATTTGGAGAAGTTTGGCTTTACCTGAAGCGTCAAATCGTACTTAATATTCATTGTTAGGTAAATTATTAATACAGAGAATAAAATGACTTAAAATTATCCAATTTACGTATTGCCTGTTATGTATTTTAACCACTAATACTACTAAAGAACCCGTATATATATTCCAATTCAATGTTATGCAGTTATGCTATCGCGGATACTTATTTAATTTCATGTGCAAATGTGTTAACATTAGCATGGGCATTTCAATTGGAGTGTCTATGTATATGAACATTCTTAATATTCAGCACTACGAGACATACTAAACACTTATTTAATTTAAACGGAGATTCAGTCTCCTATCCCCCTATGTTAAAACTGTAAATCCATGACCCATTTTCTCAGAAACTAAAATATTAGAATATGCCTTCTAAGTTCACCGATCTACTTGTATACAATACGTTTGTTTATTAAGTAAGTGATATTTTTTCTTAATATTATTCCATACTTTTATTAATATTTGTCATTAATTATTTTTTAAACAAACAACCATGATGTTCAAACCAAATTAGATCCACAATATCACTTAAGTAGTGGTTTGTATTACCATCCTACAATTTCATTTCGATATATTCAACAGTTTCTGAGAAAACAGGACTTATGTCAGCAACTGTCGTTCAGAGAAAAAGCCGTTCCAAGCAAAAATGGAAAAAGCAAACATGGATGTGTTTGTAAAAATAGGTTTTGAATATACAGAGACTATCATTTTAGCAGTATACTGGGTCCATTGTAAGAAACACACTCTGTGTATTACTTCGCGTCCACATGCGCAAGCATATGTGACAGAAGACAGTGTCACCTTTGTCCATGTGTTACGCCATATTACATTTCAAAACAAATTGCATGCAGAAGTGTAGCTTCTGTAGGTTTTATTGCAATAAGTCAGCATTTCCAACTAAAACGAATACTGAGAAATATGTCAAGAATATAAGATCAAATTCAATGCTCTCTAACGAACTCGTGATTTGAACACACTTTTGTACTTACATTAGCCAGATGTTTCTCAGGTATTTACGCCTTCTAAGCGCAATATTATCTCTATCTACAATGATATTAACATTATTTAGTTACTTCATTTCTAATAGCAATGCATTAACATTTGGTAAATCAGAATCACTGTTGACAGCACTTAACTCTTTGTTTATTGTCGGTGACTCATTGTAAAAAAAGGACTTTGCACTTTAAAACGAATTGCACACTTAACGAAGTCGTCTACATGTCCCAAAACGGTTAGATCTCTTCCTCTTTGCTCGGTGTTTTAACATCATTTCCTGTAAGTTCTTTGGGAACATGAACAACACTGGCTTTTGACACGCCAGTGTACTCTGTCGTTATTTTAACTAACTCGTTCACTAGAATATTCGTTTTATGCAACTTTATCTTATGAAACACATTTAAAACAATGTTTCCCGCCACTTTTTAATAGTTCACCTTTAGGGTATTTTTTTTTATAATTGTGAACAATCATTTTTGCCACTCCCAATTTACACCAGCCGCAAACTTGCCGCAGTATTCCTCACTGACATTCTGTTTGTTTTTCTCCCGCCACAGTAACTGCTTATTTCTTATTACTCTATTTATTTTACGTCGCCTTAAATACATGGTCATATCGCAACGGATCTGTTAGTGGGGAACTCTTAGATCGATGTGTGGCCTACAGTTAGTCTTCCAGGTCTCATCCCTGTAGCCACTCGCTTCGTCACGTGTCCACAGGGACCTTATGCATAGCAATTGGATCTTCTGCTTCGTGCCGTGCAGATGACATTAGGGTGCCATCCAGTCTAAAGCTTTCATATAGAAAGGCCGACAGTTGGCCTTCTAGGTCTCATCCCTAGCCATGTCATCATGCCTCCTCACGTGTCCACAGGGACCCTAGCGCATAGCAGCTGGATTTTCTGATTGGTCCGTGCAGATGGCATTAGGGTGCCGAAAAGAACACGAAAAAACCTCAGTCAGATTGGTCGGCCTCTTGGGCTTTGAACCTGGGACCTCCCGAAAGCGGACCAGAGACGCTACCGTCTGGACAATCCCGCTCGGTAGGTTTATTTCTTGTGAACGGACATATTTACATTTATAAACACGGTAAAAATACAGCGTATTGTAATGCTACAATTAAATGTGTCGATTAGCGCATTTAACAAGCGATAAAATTAAGAAAAGAGGGATCTATTTTTTCTCCTTGAGTTGAGTGCTTCGTTCTCAAACCAATGAGAGCATTCACTGCAGTCACGTGCGTGGAGCTGTTTCTCGGTATTGCTCATACAAGTGTGTTTCTTACGATGGAAGGAGAATAGTAACAATTTATGGGGGGAAGCTCCCCTGAAAGATTGGCTAAAGTTTATCACTTCATTGCAAATTGTATAGGAGTTATGTTTGATTACTCTGAAGTAGAGTTCAAATACAGAAAATGTATGTGTGTATATATATCAACTTAAAGAGAAAATTCCAATTAATTAAAGAGTAATTTTGGAAAATTCGCCATTTTGTCTACCTTAAGAGACATCACCACTAGCAAAGCAAAGTTCATACCACTAAAACCCGTAATACATCAGTTTTTTGCACATGCATCATTAAAAGTTATTGGCTCCTTATAATTTCCTCAGCGTTTGAAATTCGAATAGACGAATTTAAACTGCTAGGGGAAAGTCTAACTAGCGCTGCTGGTTCTCAAGAAAACTTCTACATCTTGAAGGATTTATACCGGTGTCGATATCTGCCTTCATCCAAATGAATTGCGCTTATATAACAAGACTAATTTCTCATTTCCTCTGTCTGCGACTGAAACTCCATCCCGACTGCGGTTTCAAACTATCATTCTAATGAAGCTAAGTCCTTCTAGGGGTACTAATGAAGGCGAGGCGTGATTTATGTGACGAACAGTCTTTCTTCTTTTTTTACCTCACTCCGTTATCGTTACTTACTTCAGCTCCTCTTCTTCCTACTTCATAGCACCTCATTTGCCTTCTGCAGTAAATGAAAATATGGACTTTATGCTTGGAAATTTGTCTAGAAATGGAGTATGTTATGTATTTTTCCCTAAATAAATTGTTTATTCTGCAATTCTGATGATAAAATATTACATATTTTATGTTCTTGTTAAAAACAGTATCACTTCTTGGTGTGCTATAGGCGAAATTTCTAAATCTTGTAGCTTTTATCCAAATGTTTTAAATTTTTATCAAAGATTGCTCCACCACAATTATAAGCATGCTTTACATTTCATGCACACACCTTTATATTTTTTTTAAATTTAGTTTTATTATCCTAAATAGTCAGGTATTCCACACGACGCACAAATTATAATTTTGAAAAAATACTACCATACTATTTAAATATTAGTGTACAATACTATCATACAGAATTTTATTCAAGTTTCTGGCTTTTTTAGAAAAAAATTTAAACTTTAAGTATAATTGGATTTCATTGTTCTTTAACACAAACTCTGTGTTAGACAAGGTTGGAAAGGTAGAATCAGGCGACTGAAAAATGCAATCCATCGTCGGGATTTGAACCGCGGATCTCCCAGTTGCTCTAACTACTTAGCTACCATGGCAACATGCCAGCACGCCATTAAATTCCCCAGCTGATTCGCATTTTTCCCGGTAAACCACAAGGAGATCTCAAATTGTATTGAGATGAATATATCCCAATGGCGACTTACAATGCTGTAAGCACTTTAAGTCCCGGGATTCATAGTTTCGACCACTATTAGATCAATTAATGGAATTAACCACTAAGTGGTTAGTGCAACCGACGGAAACCGGGAGATCTGTGATTCAAATTCCGGCGATGGCATTGCATTTTTCAGTCGTCTGATTTATGTATAATTGTTTTAGCAATGTATCCTCAGTCGTACGTCATACCTTGAGGAATTTAAAATTGTGGCAAAAAATCATATGCGAGGTTCTTATTTTTATTCTCTCTGAGTTTATGCTGACAAGTTGAAGAAGAAAGGTTGGTTACAAACTACATCATATGGGACATTTTTAATAGTAAGAAAAATTAAAGTCGAGTAAATACAGGTCATTGTCAGTTGTTGAAGCCTTAAGGTCTTTGAGAGAAAAACACATAATATGTAACTGAAGGTAAAGGTTCAAGAGAGTTTTTAAGCATAAAATGAATTTGACCAAACTTTAGCTATGGGTGCTTTTAAATTCTTTTATCTGCATTGCTAATGATAACTTATGGACACTCTCTTGCGTCGAAATTCATCTTAATGACAGAATTAAGATAAAAAGAAAATGCGTGTTAAGTAGATGACGTTAAAACAGCTTGTCTTCCAGCAGCAGCTCATTTCTTGAGCTCGTTCGAAGGAATTATTTTATTAATTTGTTTAATTTCATCTATAACAATGTACGCTTAATGAAATACTGCAATGCCCAATATTTCTGTAGATAATTTCGCAACAATGAGACGGAATTTAAAACATTTTCATGATTATGCGTGGAGCAAACACAAACTTTTTGCTCGTAGCGTAATTCTTCTCTCAAATTTATAATTTATATCAAATATACAAACAATTTCATATAAGTCTATTAAATATTATTACTAGAACCAAAAGCCATATGAATATTTTATAAAATATCGTATAATTTTGCAAGCCGATAGCTAAGAGTAGGAAAAAATTGTAGCAAAACAATATTTTAATTCAACTGCCGAAGCCGGGCGATAGTCGCCACTTTTTATGACGTGCCATTTGCTTCAACTTAGATAACGATTATTGTTGCCTGCTCTGTTGATGAATTTTATGATGTCATCTCGTAGCTCCTTCTGCGTTGTCTCGTGCGTCAGCTGCTCTAGAGGTATAGCGATGAGTTCTAGCGGGAATGCATTTTGAAAGGGTAACACCAGTTTAGTTAGCTGATAAATTTTATTGTTAACTAAAATGTTTAGTTTGAGAAGAATCCTGAACCGTAATCTGCCTGGCATTGACTTGTGTATTCGCTTACAAAGTTGTAATCCTTTCTTCTTCCATTGTGCACTGATTTAATGTACGGAAATTATTTATTAAATTGTTTATCTAGCTTACCATTATTTCTTAATTTAATTAGTTACATTTTCCTGTCAACCATTACGGTATCATTGTGTAGCATAACTTCGAATGAACGTTACAGACTTCAATTGCTTCCAATACTTTGGCAGAAAATTGTGATTATAGTTTAAATTGAATCCTATTCAAATTAAGTTTGACGTTACGCTCATTTTAAAAGGAACTGATTTTCATCGCAATCTAATCATCGCACGAATCCCTTTTCCTGGAATTCCTATTTAACCAATACTTTGATGAGGTATTGTCCACTCTCCAGTTGTAATTCCTAAATTCTCAAATCAAACACTGCAAAATTTGAAGGACATAGTCTATTGGCAACATCGTGCAACTTAGGTTAGGAAGCTGAATGAATACGTTGAGCCTTGTATATCGTTCATAAGTTTTAGCGAAGGTAATGGGTTAAGCAAAACTTCTATATACAACGAGGGTTGCGGAACCCGTTCTCTAGAGGTGAAGTCATTACACCATTCGATGCTTGTGCGTGGAAGTCTGAAAACAATAGACACCAGTTATCTGAGAGATGCGGTAGGGTTCGTTACTAGTTCGAAACCATGAAGAAGCGGCTGCTAAGCATATCAAGTTATGCATTTGTTTCACGTTATCTCTCCTTCAAGCATAAGGTTCATAGATGACTTATTAAGTCGCATCCCTGAAACCATCATCACTATTGGGTGACCAAGAAATACCTACCAACCATATGACTACCATTAAAGACTAGATTATTAAATTATATTAAGTATATAATAACCTATTACTGTGTGTTTATGTATGCAAGCAAACATTCAGGAATGATCTGACGTCCCTTTTCATTCTTGAAGCTATGGCTTCATTGACCAATCATGTGATCATGTGATCTAACTGCTAAAAAATTAAATTGAGTTTTATTTATAGGCGCTCTTTAATTGCTATGGTTCTTAGCGTCCCATTCTATATTGGACGTGAAAGACCCGAAATTTTGCTCAGAGGTCTCTTTATCAGGCTTGAGGTTCTAAATCTACTGTAAATCTACGACACGGGACCACGGCTTTACTTCCCTTCCGAAGGAAGCCATGCTAAGGATTTTTACGCCCGAAAAAAATCCATCGCCCTCCGCCGGGGTTGAACCCGCGACCTCGGGAACTAGCATGGTAATACTAAACCACGGAGGACAATGATCTAACTGCTGGCTACTCTGTGTTATTTGGAAGTTTATTTTAGAGTAGATTTGAGTGTCTTTAAGTAACTTATACCTGTAGAACCTTGATGGTTAAAAGCCCGTGTTCACACAAGTAGTAGTATTAGTAGTAGTAGTATTAGTAGTAGTAGTAGTAGTAGTAGTAGTAGTAGTAGTAGTAGTAGTAGTAGTAGTAGTGGTGGTGATGGTATTTATTAAGTACTTAGTATTACATTAATTGCATAACACAGTCACATGGGTCATGAGACCGTACATGCTCTCTAGAAAAATCCCTGGTCTGAATACGTGACTTGCAGAATCGACCAGAATCAACTATGTTTATAATCACCACATTATATACATACATATAAAATTGAAAAACACTCTGAATCACACACGCAAACACACACACACACACACACACACACACACATAAGTGCTCAAGCACCACATTTATTTAAAGAAAATTTACATAAACACCTTATCTCTTAGTACACGTACTTCCATTAAGTATGTGCCCAAGCTTGGCCAGTTTTGACTGTTCAGAATCAAGTCCCAACATGTTGCCCTCCGTCTGTTGGAAGCTAAAAGTACTTCCGGTAATATTTTTTTCCTAATACTCTCCGTCTGCACGCATGCTGCCAAAATATGCGTACAATCTTCTTGTTCCCCACATAATGGACAAATCCTCCTGCCATTATCATCACCAATCTTGCGAGCTTTCCACCCTCCCAACCTAAGCCATGCTATTCCCGTCCTCTGTTTTATACCTAATTCCAAAATACATGTTTCCTTACCCCACCTAGTTTTTATTTCATTTTGTAGCTCCAATGTTGATCTTTGTCTACATTCAGACTCTATTTTCTGCCTGTTTATACCACATAGTCGTCTTTTGACCGTTTTCACGGCACTGTGTGTATTTTCATTATCCCTTTGCCAGATATCGTTTAAGCCTATTTTTGATAATTCCCGTTGCAACCTCGGCGCCCACCATTTTGGATGCTCTATGTTGTTCATTTGATGACGATAACATATTGCTCTTAGAGTTGTTTGATCACCTTTAATTATTCGCAGCCAATGCCTAACTACATTTAGTTTAGCAAATACAGCATCTTCCCAGCATTCTACCTCACAAAGAACTGTGTTGACACAAAGAACAGAGATGCACAAGGACGCATTCTGTTTAATTACTTCATTTCTGTATTTCAAAATGGATAATGTTTTAAGATTACACTTGAAATGCAAACGCGTTTTCCCATATTTCCTAATCTCATAATTCGTAAAATACTACAGTGGCTGTAATCACACATAATTTTGTAAGTCCTCAGAAACCAGAGTGTACAGTCTAAGGGCCATACAACCCGAGAGATCAAAAGGATTATGAATGACTGCCACCCGAAATTCTAACAGTAGTTTGACCCAACCAAGATTCGAAATCAGGGCTGCAATGGTAGAGTCAAGAACGCAGTACAGTCGGCATCTCCGATACCTTGTACGAGTGTTTCTAGTAACATGAAAAATATTCGTATATTCGTCCTTCTGGTGAACGAAAATTATAAAGTGATAAAAAATAAAATATTATGGAGTTAATTTGATATTCAAAATATAACTGTTTTTCATAATTACATTCATTAATTGAAAGTCAAATCGTCAATATTTATACAATTATCAGGAGGATCTCTTATATTAATATATTTCCTTTGTCGTTGTGAAGGTTCAGATACAATTATTCATTTTACTTCCACATTCCCAATGCCTCTTACGGGTGACTGCAGGCCAGTTAATTCAGGAGCAATAACGCTAGGGCGAGTTAGTCTCAAGCTGAGGGCTTTACCATAGAAACGAGACAGGTATATATCGCGTGATAAGAGTAGGATAAAGTGGTCAAGAGGTGCGACAGTGAATAAGGGACAACAAACTTGCAGAAGTTCAGATACAATCTCGGGTGGGGCTACAATCTCGGGTGGCAAGAACTCGTGAGCGAGAGGTCCGATTTCGAATACCGCCAACATCGTTCTCTATAACTGCGGGGTTTTCCAGACTTTACTCATCATAAATGGTAAACGTCGGGGAGATACTGTAAATTTAAGCCTGGCATGTTTCCTTCACAAATGTCCTTTCCTAATTACGTTTTTCTTTCAGGTATCATCAGCGTCCAACAAGTGTGTGTTATATGCTGTAAGAATGGGTGCTAAACGTTGCTTAAAAACTGAAAGCGAAGGGATACGCCCAATCTTTAGCCTGGAAAAGTAGCGAAGAAAATAATGTAACGTGAAATTTATCATGCACATTAGTAGCATTTCTGAGGAGACAACAGTAAAACATTATAAGGACCTTAATGGTTAGGTATTTACTATGTAAGTAAATATTTTAACACATTTAGAATGGAATACCTACATACAAAATGAAATATTTCGGAAGTAAATAAAACATATACTGATATACGGGCGGTATAACAACCGTTATCAGTTAATTACGATGAAATTTAACATATTTTCTAATTATAAATTTATGATTACAGGAATGCTAGTGTTACATTACGCAACAGTTTCATTTTTACCTTTTTCTACTACGTATAGTAAGTAGGGGATGTATTGTATTCCACCCAAAACTCGATATCCAGATTTTACACCGGAAATACATATTTAGAGACCCCTGAATCCAAAAAAGTCATGTTTATAAAAAGGTCGTATGTGTGTGTGTGTCTGTCTGTTTGTGATTTTGTGACTATCATAACAAAAAACGAAAAGTAGGATTAACACCAAACTGGGTATTTAATTTCAGTACCTGCCAAACGTGCGGCACGAAGATTTTCAAGAAAATTCCCCCACACCAGAATACCCTTTACATGCAACACTTTTCGTAAATTTTGATTTACGCAAACATGGTTCTAACGATTTTTATTAAAATATTAGATGTTTAAGATATTTAAATGACAAACGAAATATTTATCTCTCTTCATTCGAATGACTTTTGCATAACTAGTAAACCGTAAGAGATAGACAAAACTTTACTACACAAGAAATTTAGTTCTCGTTAAATCGCACAATTTATGTCACACACATTTTTGTTTTCTCGGGTGAACCATTTTCTAGATATTCCTTTGAATTTTCCAATACTTGTACTTTTTCTCGATTGGGAATTCGTTATTTTTTTACTTTCTCTACTACATATAGTAAGTAGGGGAAGTATTGCATTCCACCCAAAAATTCGATACCGAGATTTCACCGGAAATACATGTTTTGAGACCTCCTGAATCCAAAAAAAGCATTTTTGGAAACATGTCCGTGTGTGTGTCTGTGTGTGTGTGTGTGTGTGTGTGTGTGTGTGTGTGTGTGTGTCTGTGTGTGTGTCTGTGTGTGTGTGTCTGTGAACAGCATAACTCAAAAACGAACAGTCGGATAAACACCAAACTTGGTATTTAGGTTCAGTATCTTCCAGAGATGCGACACGAAGGTTTTCAAGAAAATCCCCCCACCCCAGACTACCCTTTACATGGAACATTTTTCGAAAATTTTAATTTTCTTAAAAATGGCTCTAACGATTTTGATTAAAATATCATATGTTTAAGATAATGTCACGAGAAATGAAATGTATATCTCGACTTTTCTGGGAATGTCTCCAAAAGTATTCTTCATTGTGAACGACTTTTGCATAACTTGTAAACCATAAGAGATAGACAAAATTTTACTACACAAAAATGTAGATCTCGTTAAAATACACAACTTATGTCATATACATTTCTTTTGTTGAGTGAACCGTTTTCGAGATATTGCTTGTTATTCCCTTAAATTTTCCAATACATATACTTTTTCTCAAATTCGTTATTCATTTTTTTATGTCCTGGACTTGCAAAGAGAATGGAATGCGCCGCATAGCAACCAGCGTTAAAATATTTGACCATCGCTTAAAAGCTACAATATTCCCCTTGCATCTACATGAAAATTACCAATAAGATTGACATTTCGATATCTCGATTAACATGAAGCATATGGAGAATAGGCGTTTGTAAAATTAGGTTGTACAAGAGTAGAGAAAGTTATGTGAGTGTAATACATCAGATTTTTTTTTTTTTTTAATGTCCTGGACATACAAAGAGAATGAAATGGTTCACATAGCAACCGGCTCTTAAAAGATTTTGAATGTTCCTTTAAGCATACTGCATTTCTATACTCCCCTTACAAATACAACAAAATTAGCAATAAGATTAACATCTCATATCTAGATTAACATGAAGTAGATGGAGAATAAGCGTTTGTAAAAGTAGCTTGTATAAGATTAGAGAAAGTTATGTAAGTGCAACACATCAGATTTTTTCATACTAAACCCTTTGAAAAATACTTCACGTATAACTTTTCAGACACAGTTTTTGGTAGAGCGGTAGTGACATACGTCGATACCCATATTTGTATCAGGCAGAATGAGGGTTACCCTGTAATTTTATATATTATATATAGCTCGAGAACGTGTAGAACATGTTCGTCGCCAGGAAAGCTTCAACTCTTATTAGATAATCAATTAATTGTCCACCGCGTGACAGTAATAATCGGATGCATCGGATTTTAAAACGTTTTTTGCAATGACACTAAAAATAATTACTTAAATTAATTAGTAAAATTGAAAAATGTGTAAGACTGCTCTATTTAAATAATATGAACCATCCTCACCAGAAACAACTACAAAAGGGGATTTGACGATCAGTGAACTAACAACGAACTCTCATTTAAGCTTTTAATACTTCAAAAGCAATTATATTATCCTAGTATTGGTATGTTAAACCAATGATAAAATTTAAGTATGTTACATAAATAAGGTAGCATAATCCATACATCCCTTAATCTTTAGACCCCCTGTGTGACTGACCACTCGCAACGATAAGATGGTTGACGTCTCGTTATACACACTATATTTGTATCTCAGACCTACCACTTTTACCATAGGAAGGACATATAAGAATTGAGAGGCAACAATCTATCATCGTTTCATGTGAACAATAATTAACACAAGTTTATTTCACAAACTCTGTAAAATGAAAGGGGTGTGTATGAGGGCACCGCTATATACCTCATCTTTTACTTCTTCTTTTTGCTCCTTTGAGCTAAATTCCGTTTCGAACTAAAGGCCATCGAGGTTATTTGCATCCCTTTCTTGGTCGTCTAAAGTCCCATTTGTCAACAAAGTTTATAAAGTAACCTTTGCCGTTGTAATCGACCAGGTAACATCCTATGTAAAATCGTTGTGTTATTCCTTCTAACTTATATATTCACTTTTTATTCTGTCTCAAAGTATAACTTTCGCTTCCTCCATCCTCCTTTTGTTTAGCTTTCTTAGTATATAGCTGAATGGGATGTAATATTTAACTGATTTTCCTAAAGTTTTTTTTATAATTTACCCATTTATCGTAATGTATTTGAGTATATTGTATTTTGGATATATTTATTACTATGTATATTAGAATGTCATTCTCAGGGTATTTAAAGGAATTCATTTGTTCTATCTTGGAGTTATTTATCACTACTTTAAATCTTCTGCTGTGTTGCTCATCCAATGACATAACTTACATTTTATTATTTTATATTCTCATATAACATAATTAAAGGACTTAAATTTTGTAATACTATCTTGTAAAAGTTAATGTTACATGATATATGTGCAGTGAAATACATATGTTTGAATTAATAGACCTAATGGTACAACGCAAAGCAAGAAATATTAGTAATCCAGAACTGTAACATTAGTAGTAATTATAGGGATGAGTAGAGAGTGTCAATAATATTGCATATTTAATCATAAAGTAATGGAAAACACAAAATTTACGTTGACCTTCTAGCTGATAAATGTAAGGAGTGACTAATCGCATGATCTACGACCAGGATTGATTTCTTATGCGTATTACCTGTAAGGGGTAAAGTGAGAGGGTACTGCAAACAGATGCCAGGCAGTGGAGGCCAGGGCTGCCTCAAATAACACGCGGTTTTGCATTCTACTGTACCTGTTGAGAGAGAGGCAAACTGAACCCGCTGCAGATCCGCGACGCTTCCGCCTACAAGAGCCTACGCAAAGCATGCACGTCACCCGCATCTCACCGTCAAAGCTCCGACTTACAGGTTGAAACAGTTATGAATTTCTCAGTAGTGATTTATTCTGCAACAGCATGGAGATGTAACCATAATATTTCATTTATTATTATTATTATTATTATTATTATTATTATTATTATTATTATTATTATTATTATTATATCATTATATTTTAAGGTGTGAGGCTCGCATGCGTGAGATCCCGGGCTCAATTCCAGTCAGACCGACTACTCTGATAGTATTTTTTCGTAAGGTTCACGAGGTCAGTAGGAGAATGCTAGGGTGGTTCCCCTTCTACCATGAATTTCCTGTCCATCATTTCTTTTCATCTGTTTTATCACATATGTTTCAGGATTGTAGGGCCAGGCGACGGTGATTGGTGCGTTGCGGCGGGAATTTGCGCTGTGGAAACATTTCTCCATGGAGCCTGGGAGGGCCCCTTCCTGGGGAGTAACTCGCTATCCCGGGATCCCCAGGTTGTAGATGAGTAAATATGTAACCCCGACTTTAGGATTGCTGTCATACTGGAATGGTTAGGGACCCCGACCTTGCTAGGGCGAATCGTCGTGCGGATCTGGTTACCCTTCAGTTCTTCCATCATCCTTTCCTCCCAGAGGTCATGTTGGAAGAGGACTGGGTTGTGGCCTACGTGCGGTGCTGTGCTCCAGTAACTGACGGCCCCTACGTCTGGCTAATCCTAATCCTATATCCGGAAGGAGGATGAAGTTCTAACGGGAAGCCTTAACTTCTTCCGGAATGCAAAATATAGAGAAAATAAAACTTTATACTAATTTTTGGCATTTATAAAGTCCGAACAACTTAAGAAATTGGAGCAGCACGCAATTATAACACAAGGATCCGGAGCATATCACCGTTATCTTCATTAGCCATCGTAAATCTTGATTAAACACTCAAAATCTCAGGACAAAACACGCACGTTACGGAGCATATTAGAGCCACGAAGTGACCGCAATCCGATTAGGCACAGATTTTAATGGATCTACGCAATCACGCGACGAATGCATGACTATAATTGAGGTTGTCAAGGTAGATGTTAATCACCTACAATATATATATATATATCTCCACGTTCGATAGCCATACACGCCATGATAGTGTTTGCTCGGGCCGTGGCTGAAATATTCAGTTAAACCTTAAACTATATGGTCTTTAATACAACTTGAATTGAGAGAGAATCAAATATATCTCCTATGTTTGGTATTTTGGACCAAACAACTACCAATTTCTTGCGGTTAGCCGTCTTCAAGTAAGTGTCGTTTACTAAAGAAAATTTGCATCTTTGTAATTTTCATTTTTCAGGCACCTGGTTTTTCTAGGCGCAGCTTTCAAGATCTTTTAATTAGTTACTATTGTATGCTCCCGAAAACTTTAATTGTAAATTATCTTGAACTTCTTATTTGAAAATTTATCTCATAAAGTATAGTTAAAACACAATTCTATTCAGCTCTCTTTGTGTAAAAGATAATATGATATATGTTACAGTTCAGTCCTTTTGTGTGCGTGTATGTGTGGGTGGGTGAGAGAGAGAGAAGTGTGGAAGACAAGGAAAGGAAGCTATGAATATGCAGTGTCAGTCAAACTGTAATGCTATATGTATTATATTTATAGTTATGTTACTGAAGAACTGTGCATACCTTAACAGACATGTAGAACTGTACACAATTGTGTCCTAAGCCAGAAGTCGCGTTCTATTCTATCAGATATTGTATTCAGAATAGAAATAGAAATAAAATATATTGATGTACCAAACAATCGTTAAAGGAAGCGCAGGAACAGTCCTATTTTTATTTTAAGTTCAGTTAACTATAAAAGAAGCTTCTTACTTGTAAGAAGACAGTATACTATCAAAAAGAAAATATACTATCCAGCACTATGTTTATAAGTACCAATACCACTTAAAAACCATTGTGGTAGTGGGAGTAATGAGAGATGGGGGTTGTTCTCGTTAAATTTAGTAGCAAAATATGCTAATAGCAGAAAATAATTTTGCTGATATAGTAATGTCTCTAAAGGACATATTACTATTTTTTGAAATAATCTGCGCAAATAATGTCACATTCACCAAAACTTTTGTTTTAATGTTAGTATGAAATCCTGTTTTTAACTTTTACTTCCTAGTTTTTCCTTTTTAGAAACTTATTGATATATTGTATATTTTTATTTGTATTTCCTATATATATATGCATTTCTTTTGTCCACCTGCTGCAATTCAGTTGAGTTAATATAATCCATTAAATAACAATATTAAATATATTACCATGTGTAATATGCTCTTTATTGCTGCTGAATAAAATACAAGCTTTAAAACATACAAACATAATTATGGAGCAAAATCTCGTACATTCTTTTTTTACTCCTTTCTCTTGTGCTCTTGAAGAAGTGTTTCTCACATTGTGACTGCCGAATGCAAGAAAATGAGTTTCAAAAGCAAGTTCAGATAAAAAGGGATGAATTTAATGTGGTAAACAGGGAATTAGCTGCACAAAATAACCAGTTTTTGTGTTGTGTTCAGATCAGATGTGACCGAGCGAGATGGCTTCGCGGTAATCGTGAAGCTCGTATTCGGGTTCGATTCCCGTCGACCGTCCACTCCGACCTTGGGGTTTTTGTGGTTTTCCCTGGTCGGTAGGCATGCTAGGGTGGTTTCTCATCTACTACGATTTCCTGTCCATCACTACCCGTCATTCCGTTTCCTTCTTAACTTTCAAGTGTGCTTCAAGTTTCATGGCATATGAACGTGCCGGACAGATGGCGCGGATGCTTGCTCAAAGAAAAGAGTACTGCTCGTGGACACTAGATGGCTGTTTGGTCGACTGTTCATCGCCCTCTATAAGCAGCTTTAGCATTCGGGTCTTCCAGCCTAGAACTGTTAGAGACTTCCGTAGCCTGTCGCCTGTCTTCCTGCGGCCTGTAGCCTCCTGTGGTTCCTTCACTTCATTCCTTCTTCCTAGAAGGAGGTCACAGAACCAAGGTGTACTACTCCGTTATATAATCTACGCCTATACCTATAGATTAGCTGTATTTCGCACCTTACGAGTCCCATCTCCATGCCTAAGTTAACATCTCAAGGCAGAGATGCACAGAGTGTAAAGCAATTAAATACAGGGTCTTTCAATAAGAGTGTCCTATCTTTAACATGTGATTTCTGCCGTTGTTATTCAGTTAAAACAGTCATTTTTTTCATGCGGTTACAGTTGTTATTGATAAATAGCATACAGCATTCAGCAATGCGTAGAGATTGTGAAAAGTTATTATCAAAATGGATCCTCTGTTCGCCAAAACTTCCGTGTATTGCGTGAAGTTTACGGTGTGCATAATCGTCCCTGCGAGAGAACGATTCGGCGTTTGATCGATAAATTTGAAACAAGTGGTTCTATCAGTGATCAAAGAACGCCTGTACGTAATCGACGTAAGCGCTCCAACGAAAACATAGGCGCCGTTCGTGAGAGTGTACGCGAGAACGGAAACAACTCAATTGCTCGTCGAGCGCAAGAATTGGGGCTTTCACCGACCACAACTTGGCGAATTCTGCATCTGGATTTGAAGTTTCACGCTTACAAAACGGTGTTAACTCAAGAAAGAAAGCCCAACGACCATAGGTTGCGCCGTTTATTCGCTGACTGTTCTATGGATCAATTGGAAGCTGACCCGGATTTTTGTCGAAAAATCATCTTCAGCGACGAAGCCCACTTTTGGATGGATGGTTGTGTTAACAAACAAAATTGCCGCTATTGGAGCAATCAAAATCCAAAGCAGATCCAAGAACGACCACTTCATACCCAAAAGGTTACTGTGTGGTGTGGATTTTGGTATGATGGAATCATTGGTCCATATTTTTTTCAAGATGAAGATGCAGAAACTCTAATTGCCAATGGAGAAAGATACCGGGCTCTTATAAGGGACTATTTTGGCCTCAATTGGATAGTATGGATCTCAGAAACATCTGGTTCCAGGACGATGGTGCCACATGTCATACTGCTCTCGAAACAATCGATCTTTTGAAGGATAAGTTCAGAGGTTTCATCATTTCCCGTGGTGGTGATGTTAACTGGCCCTCGAGGTTATGTAGTTTAACGCTGGTGGATTACTTATTGTGGGGAAATGTTAAACTTATAGTTTATGTCAACAGGCCAGAAACAGTAAATGATCTTATGAATAACACCACCGTGTTATTCGTGAAGTTGGACCTAATTTACGTACTTTTGTCAATGAAAATTGGGTCAACCGTATACGCGCAACCCAACGAATTCGCGGCGGTCACTTAACTGATGTTCTCTTCCACACGTAATGACATTAATTATGTTCCAAAATAAAAAAAGAAATAAACCTCTATCATTTATAGAAGGTGTTTTATTTAAGTTCAAAGATAGGACACTCTTGTTGAAAGACCCTATATATCAACAAAATAAAGCATGGTTTGGTAATGCGCGTTTAGTTATTGGTAAACGGGAAATAGCTTCAACAGAACGTTGGACGCTATTCATTCTTATCAATGCTAACACATCCAAAAAGAAAATGCGATTACAGCAGTTACCTCAGAACAAGTTGACTACATTTCTAGAGATGCAGTTTGCAAAGTACAGATGAAGGTTAGAACTGATCATTATTTATCATACACGGAGTTTTCGTGGCTGTGACTTTGGAGAGATTTACATGATACCAACTAAGTCCATCGGAATAATCATTAATTATTTGCTGCAGACCTTTTATTTATAAATAGTTTTGTATTTCTTCTTGATTATGCATATATATATATAAAATTAATCACCTATAAGGGTTCTTTATTTCTTTATAATGAACCTGTATAAAAATTTATGGAATGCATTTTATAAAATCAAATTATATAAATAATATACAAAATGTATTCATATGGTAAGCTGTGTTATGTGGAAACTTCCTAAGGCAAGCAGCTCCATTTTCTGTTCTCTTACCGTTCTTTGACAATAAAAGGTTTTCGTCTTCTTGTTAAGGTATAGGAAACAAAAAGTCCAGTAGTTTGTTGTTTCTTTGGTTAACAAGTTCACAAAAAATTAAGGTATGTTTCATTTTTTAATCTAATGATGGGCAACTCTTTGGTTATCCTATGATTTTCATAAAAAAATCATTAAAGGAATATTATTGCGGAAAGAATCCATAGTATGTTTTATTAAAGGATAGTTTTGAAGCGGGAAAGGTTTACTTATTGTTGGAAACCAATTATAACATCTTCACGACAAAATAGGTTGGCCAGTAAATTGATACAGGTTGTTTGAAGGACCGTCTAACAAAGCTTATGTTAATAATTATTATGAATCTCAACTAAAGTATTATATAACTATTATTATCAATGTATTCATGTAATTGTAGCTGTAGGCCAATATTTAAAACATAATGTTTTAAAAACCATTCAGTTATGCTTATTACTCACTTATTTATTTTGAATTAACATCATACTGTTTCACAAACTTTTTAATACTATGATAAAATGAAATCATTGAATTGTAATGGAAATATTAATTACACTATTTTTACACTATTTAATAAGAACATTCCAATGAATTTTGAAGACCTGTAACGTTAATGTGACTTTTGAACTTGCGTTTTATTAACTAATTTCTCAATTTTAGACTAATGTTTATTACAGAACAAGTAGATAAGCAAGATGTGAACCTGAAATAGTTGAACGTAATTTATTCTTAATAATATTCGTGACAGAAATGATTTGCTCACAATTGTATGGATCCAAATCTGTACGCGATACTTAAAGAAAGATTTCAGGAAACCGGCCTGAAGGGATATATTTCCAAAAGTCAGTCAAATTAACAGAAATGGGTGATTCACAATGCTTTTTAAGTTTAGCATAATGTCTTGATTGAGTTTGGATATCTATTATTTACGTTTGTAAGAATGGTGAGAATATATGAATATTAGAGTCATGGATTTATGAATAAATCTATGCCAAGGGTGGCGAAAACGACTTCCTTCCGCGAGTCACCAAATATGTAACACGCACTGCATCACTCAGTAGCATGTGAAAATCAAAGGGACGGTTGCAGAGAGGGAACGGCGCCTACGAGTCCAAATGACTCGCGAGTCCCGTTTTCGCCACCTCTGATCTATACTATTCTTTTCAGGCTCAAAAAAGGAAGAGGTGTAATGATAAACAGGTTCACAATGGCTATGTGAACCTGTAAGGTTGGGCTATTCAAAATATCCTGGAGGACCATTATTTGTCCCGTGGGCCTAGGATTGGAATCCCGTACTATACATATTTTTTGCTGGATCCTATAATAAAATTAACTAATGTTTTGCTAAGATCAGTAACCAGTTTAGATCTGAAAGTAAGAGACTAAAAGTTAATTAGGTGTATTTTTGAAACTTATAAAATAGCCTGTTATTATTCATTGGTCATGTGGTACAAGTGCCCATAGTTTCATCCTGATCGGATTAGTTTGTACATAAAGCATTAAGACGACACAGTATTACTTTCTGAAGGCTAACCTATAAGGTGAATTATAACTTATGAGTAGTCCTAAATGATTTAGATTTGCAAAAAACGATTGAAAAATGAATAGGAAAGTTTAAAGACCTTCAAGCTATTCCACTTTTCTTTTTCCAGATGTTAAATGGTAAGTGAGCCATATTTTGCACACATCAGTCAAACAAAACCAGCTGAATAGCATAAAATAACGCAAAAAATGTTGCCTGTAGTAAAGAAAAAGTAATCAAAGGTTTTACGATATCCATTAAAGGTGTATACCTGTATATACGGGTTAAAAATGAGAATAGTACTTTTTTTAAATTATAACGCAGCCTGTAATTTTACCGCCTTGAAACACAAGGCATCCAAGTATTATCCGGACCAAAAGCGTCCCTGATGTAATATTCATTCACATCCGAGAGTAGTTAAGTGATATGTACTCCCTCCAACTACACAGTTTAAAAGACTTTAAGCCCTTCTCCTTTTACCCTTTAGCGAAGTAATGACATCCAACATATGCCGTATGCGCAACAAAGGAACAAAGGTATCCTCTGATGTAAATATCAAACGGAATTACAATGAATTGAAGTACAATGCATATGAAGGACTCCCACAGTGCTAATTTCTTAATTCTTCGAAATTCCTTTAGCCTGTAACAACGTATTTGAAAACTAGTTTTGTGATTTTCGAGGTTATTCAGTGCACACCTACACGCGCACGCGCACACAAAGGCATACGCAAGCCCTTACATATACATACGGGTCTGTAGTTTAATACTCACGATGTAACTTATACCATCTCGAATGCCAGCTAAATATATCGAATAAATTATTAAATAATTAAAAGAAAATATGAAAACGACATGTTTGAGTTTGCTTTAGAGTTTCAAACTAAGGAAAAATGCAAATTTTTCATAATTCTAAGTTTACCGCTAAAATCTGCGTGAGGAATATAGGAGCTCGAAGCGTATTCAGATATTCCATTTGGAAGTGTTTCTATTTTGCTACCTATATACTGAAAGTCTGGGCTAACTGGGATTTTAGCTTGTGGGCGTGGCACCTGTATGAGACTCTAATACTACCTGTCTTCCTCATTTTCTTAAAGCATCGCCATAAATCTTTCTTACCCTTTATGCAGAGTTTTGATGAGTGGAACTGCCAAAACATTCCAATGCCTTTGTATACACACCTTAGTGGGAACTTTGTATGTGTGTGCTTTACATTTTTTATTCGTTACTTGGTGACTAGAATCCACATTTTGTTTTTACGTTGTAATAGTTATAAATATATTTAGCAGAATTTATGTGGATTATAAATGACTCGTTACACAACAAGCTACACAGCTGGAGGATTTTAGTATCATCAATTGGTTATCTTAACAAACAGTCATTCATTCATTATCTGTTTACCCTCCTCCTATGTAGGACTTACACACCCAGGACTTACAAGCATGACTTACTCATGGATCAGACAGAGTATCCAGGATGGGTGATCAGCCCGATGCCTAGTATGGGATGAAGGAAGTAGATGAAACGAAATTTTGGTGAAATGGATGAAAGGAAAGGTGATGATGGAGCAGTTGGTGGAATGAAAGGCGGGAGAAACCGGAGAACCCGGAGAAAACCCGCCCAGACGCCGCGTCGTCCACCACAAATCCCACATGCAGGTCCCTGGGATTGAACCCGGGCCGCCTCGGTGGGAGGCGAGCGGTCTAACCACTGGGCCACGGCGCCACCACTATCTCAACAAACAGCTTTGAATAAAATCATGAACTGTTTTTTCTCGTTTTCGGATACTCATTTTTCTCATAAACTATTTTATATATAAATATGTGTTTTATTCTGTTCAGAAAATGGTTCAACATACATTTTTGCTTCAGGTCACAGTATAAGTTATTAATTAATATTTTATTTGCACCTGCAGCACTAAAGCTTCATTAAACCCATCCAACATTCCGTAGAACTGACTTCTGGCTTAACTCTAAGATTGCAAAATAAATTATTTATCTTTTTTAGGTAACAGCTCGATTTCTTTGTATTGCATGGTTTTTTAATTAAATTACTTTTAAAAAGCAAAATTTCTCTCTGAAATTTGGCAGGCGTAAATGTGTTATATAATATAACACAACTCACAAATAATGCACAGTTATAAAATACAAATCTAATAACATGTACCCTCAAGGAAAGAAAACATGTATGATCCTTTAAAGTCTTTGTTACAAATTTAACGTTAGCGTTACAAATTCAACTTCAGGTTACTGTCACTCTGCCAACAAGAAGCATTTGCATCTTCAAATTGTTACAGGTTAGAGAGTAATAGAGTTTAGTCTGTGCAAATACTTGGCTTTGAGACAGTAACTATGGTTATATATATATATGCCATATATACAATAATGTGAATTGTAATGTGAAATGGTATTAATAAGAAAAATACTTGTATAAATAGAAGTTAAGGCATAAGTTTTATGTATGTGCAAGTGTAGCTGGAGCTGTGGAATTCTTGTTAAAAGCCGACAAACATATCTTTGTGTTAGAATTAAGGCCCAGGCAAAAAGGACTTGTACGGGAAGGTCATAAAAGCCAGACCTTGAGTCTTTGTGAAGTAGAAAAGGCGACAAGCGAACACAACATATGTTTGTAGAGAGACCACATGTTTGCAAACGTAGAACAATAGCCGGGTAAGTCTTCTGGAAGCTTCCAAGCTGAACGAAGACAGAAAATGAAATTTTAAGGAAGAATATGTTTAAAATCTTCAAGGGGTGAAATGTTAGTTCTAGCGTCTCCATCAGCCAGGGCGGTTGAGTATAAAGTGCTGCGATGTGAATAAGATACATATAAGCTCTCAGATGCAGGCGATATTATTTACTTCTTATAATGTAGTAGGAACGGTGAAAGGTTATCGATTTAAAGATCTATAGGAATGTGTAATAAATATTATAATTATTTCTAGAGCACGTATAAAATACTTGATTGATCAGCGACCGCAAGTTTGGTTTACGAACAGGGTAGGGCTCGACCGTTCTACAGCTCCAACTAGCTTAAGAACTGTGTAGATTATTACTAAGACAGACAATGCGTGTGCCATTAAAGCATAGTGTTCTTCAATAACTTAATCAATTGTTAGTTGTTACTTTTTACCTTCCTTCCCGTATCACACCCTGCAAAGTTATACAAGCTCTACCAAAAACCCAAATAACAGCAGCCGTGGCAAGAAATATAAACAACACTTTAAGAGTAACAACTAAAACACAAGATAATTATCAGTATCACCATAGTTCATATATTAAAATCATATATTACTATATCGGACATACTGCGAGTTATGCTCTCCCTCCACGAGTATACCGCAGCTTTTATAGTTTATAGCTTATTTGTGCATTACAAACTACTTTTAACGGTATTCTGAGAAACAAGTGTGAATAAATAATCTTGCTACTCGTATGTAGCGAGGTAGGTCTTAAAACATGCTTATGCTGCTTCCTTTTCTCCATAAGTTGCTAAAAGTCTGAATATACGCAAACATATCAATAATCACCTTACAATTGCGGCAGTCTGTGTACTATGGGACGTAGGAACCTCTTTTAATACCAAGTAAACTTTGCCTCTTGCACAATCCCGACAGTAATACAGAATACTTAATAATATGTCACTCTTCCTAACACAAGCAGCATTCGACATATTGTTGATTAAAATGTCAGTATTCAAGGGTATATTTTGCAACACGATTTTCAGGAATATCCCCCCACCCCAAAGTATCCTTTAAACGGAAATACGTTCCTTATTTTTGATTTTTCAAAATACTCTAACGATTTTGATTAATATAACATATTCTCAGGTATTTGCATGGCTACTACTCGTAAAATGTATATCTTCATTATTCTGCGAATAACCTATGAAGTCCTCTTCTTTGTGTGTGGAGTTTGTATACTTTTATATAACAAGAGATGACAAAACCGTACTAACAAAAAAATGTAGATCTCGTTTTACAAAAACATTTGTTATTTTAAGTAAAACCTTTTTAGCATATACGAGATATTCCTTGCTATTTTAAATATTTATACTTCTTTCAACAACTTGCTCATCTTTTTCTGTTCCTTGTAATCATGCAAAGAGCGGAATTTCAGATCCGGAATGTCTCGAGCCGTTTTTTTTAAAGATTTTACTCTCGCTTCTTCTTACTTCTCCCTTCATCACCTTGTCCTTCCCTATATTCCTTGTACCTATAACAAAGTGTGTAATATAGGGTCCTTCAACAAGAGTGTCCTATCTTTGAACTCAAATAGAACACAATCTATAAATGATAGAGGTTTATTACTACTTTTATTTTAGAACATAATTAACGTCATTACGTGTGGAAGAGAACATCAGTTAAGTGACTTCGTTGGGTTACACGTATACGGTTGACCCAATTTTCAATGACCGAAGAACGTAAGTTAGGTCCAACTTCACGAATAACACGCGTGATGTTATTCATAAGATGATTTACTGTTTCCGGCTTGTTGACACAAACTCGAAATTTAACATAACCCCATAAGAAGTAATCCAACGGCGTTAAATCACATGGCCTAGGGGGCCAGTTAACATCACCACCACGGGAAATGCTGAAACCTCTGAACTTCTCATTCAAAAGATCGATTGTTTCAAGAGCAGTATGACATGTGGCACCATCTTGCTGGAACCAGATGTTTCTGAGATCCATACCATCCAATTGAGGCCTAAAATTGTCGCTTATAAGAGCCCGGATCTGTATCCATTGACAGAGCTTCTGCATCTTCATCTTGGAAAAAAAATATGGACCAATGATTCCACAATAACAAAATCCACCCACACAGTAAGCTTTTGAGTATGAAGTGGTCGTTCTTGAATCTGCATTGGATTGTGATTGCTCCAATAGAGGCAATTTTGTTTGTTAACACAACCATCCATCCAAAAGTGGGCTTCGTCGCTGAAGATGATTTTTCGACAAAAATCCGGGTCAGCTTCCAATTACTCCAGAGCCCAGTCAGCGAATACACGGCGGAACATATGGTCGTTGGCCTTATTTCTTGAGTTAACACCATTTTTAAGCGTGAAACTTCAAGTCCAGATGCATAATTTGCCCAGTTGTGGTCGGTGAAATCCTCAATTCTTGCGCTCGACGAGCAATTGATTTGTTTCGTTCTCGCGTACACTCTTACAAACAGCGCCTATATTTTCGTTGGAGCGCTTACGTCGATTACGTACAGGCATTCTTTGATCGCTGACAGAACCACTTCTTTCAAATTTATCGATCAAACGCTGAATCGTTCTCCCGCAGGGACGATTATGCACACCGTAAACTTCACGTAATACACGGATTTGGCGAACCGAGGAACCATTTTGATAATAACGTTTCACAATTTCTACGCGTTGCTGAATGCTGTAACGTTCCATGGCTGTTTTTAAAGATAGGACACTCTTGTTGAAGGACCCTGTTAGAACCATTTCTGTAGACGCTTATCTCGATAATCATGAAATAGAAAAATTAGCTTTCGTAGAAGAGATACATAAATAAAGAATAGTGGCCATAGAATGTACTGTGAAGGAATTTTAAAAACTTATGTGTGTATTGTTCTATTCATTAGTAATTTTCAGGAATTTCAAATATTATTATTGGTCGACAACACTATGATATGCTAATTACTAGTGAAGTAACTGAACTGTCATGGCATCCATAACACTTCAGCGACTCATTAATGATTTTACTCGGCGGCTCGCGCAGTTTCTCTATCGCCCATACCTACAAAGAGCAGTCCCAACATCAAAACTTACATTAGGATCCATTCGCTAGTTAAACAAAGAAATTATGTGTATTGTAATTTTAATTTTCTAGTTTACTTTCTTTGTTTCAACATATGTAGCCCTTACATCAATAAATACGTCAGTAGTGTATAATTGGGATTTATAGCACAAGAACGACACAAGGGACAATTTGTAAAACAGGGTTTAGTGGAGACATGGTTCAGCCACTATAAAGTACACAGCGTTAATTCTAATCACGCAACTCATATGCAGCACATAAAAATACGAGCTTCAATTTCTGTCGTGAACACGCCTAACGAAAGAAAATGTTTTAAAAATCAAAACGTTTAATTTTCACAATGCAAGAATTTCCTACTGGCAACTGTTGCTTTTTACGGCATGAATAACATGCTAGGGTATACGGTGTTCGGTAACTAAAGTATGCTGCTTTATTACGGTGAGAAATCACAAGCAATGAAAAAATATTAGAATATTTACGATTAATAAGCGTTCCTCAGTGTGAAAAGTTTTGGTTCACAGGGTGATCAATGTCTTCGTGTGAAAAGTTTTGGTTCACAGGGTGGGCAATGTCTTCGTGTGAAAAGTTTTGGTTCATAGAGTGGCAATGTCTTCGTGTGAAAAGTTTTGGTTCACAGGGTGGGCAATGTCTTCGTGTGAAAAGTTTTGGTTCACTGTCTGCGTATTGGTTGAATTCCTGGTGATTATAATACTGTGATAAGCGTTGATCTAACTGGACTAGATCCTTGAGGAATTTCTCCATAATGAAGATGTCGCAAGTGACTGCTGCGCTGTAGGGTTTGCTTGTCTCTGTATTCTCCATTTCTAGACTATGCATAAAAAGAGACATCCAAATTAGGGAATCTTTGAGATTGGATAGCTTATTCATGTAATAATGTATGTAATTGCTTAAAAAATTGAAGCATGAAGATGTGTAAGAATCTAAAAAATTGAATTTAATTTCGCTACAGATGCTAATTAAAAATAGAGAAAGTAAAAATCAATTATAGAAGCATCGTGAGTAATACAGTTTCGATTATCTCTACCGTGATATTATTGATGTCTGAAATCTATGTGATGATTTATGATTAATATATAGCTCTCTCAGTGTATGCATTTAGCCTACCTATATATATTAAACGCTTCAAATATTAATCGGGTGTAGTCAAGTAGTTGTAAATTTGTTGCTTAAAGAGAAATATTTCATCCCTTGCAATGAAAGAATGATGCCAATTGAATAGCCGAATGATAAGACAACGTAAGCAATTTCTTACCTTGCAAAGTGTATATCCAATTAATGATGAAAATGAAGAACTCTTGTCCAAAAATAGCAGCGAAGCACTTCAATAGGTTTTTTAAAAACTCTTTGTGGTTTCTGTTCAGAAGCTGACACAAGTAAGGAGTCCCCTTATGAAAACTGTGAAGTGTGGGGCAATGTAGACGGTTTATATAGTGCGTATTTCAATATCACACCCCTTCCGCGTGGGCTAAGGAAAGAAAAAAAAACATTTTTTATACTAGCTTATGTCGGTTCATTGGTGAGAAACAGGGAGGAATGAATGTCACATGTCCCCTGACAATCTGGAAATGTATACAATTTTTGTTATTATTACCTAGCCCCATAAATGAGCATTAAACTATAATAGAAACTTGAGGGTGTATTTTAAATGTTTCTTGCTATAAGAACAGTGACGTGTCCGTAAATGTCTCTTAACTTATCTCTGGGGTCTCTGTGAGAAAAGAAGTGCTTTAATAGGGAATTCATTGGCTTGCTATGCAGAACCCTGTCCTCGTTGAATGCTACCAGCATAGGGATGAGATCCATATCCCTCCTGCATCTCAGACGGAGGCTTTAAATGAATGATAAATGGCAAAATTTAACACGAATTATTTTACGCTGTGTACATACATACGGGTGGGAGTCCTATTTTTCGTGAGAACTGTCAAGCTAAATTGTGCTTAGACCGGAAATTATAAATCTTCATGAACTTAAGTAACTTAATGGTGAGAACTTATTGATGATTGCAGCTGCCTTTTGGTGTACTGTTAATGAATAATAAAGGCCGTGTTCAATTACCTTGCATGAATCATACACCAAGTGGGAAAAAGATACAAGTCATCTTTCCCGCTGTTATAACTAAGTATTTTAAATTTCTCTACTACGTAGAGTAAGTAGGGGGAGTATTGTATTCCACCCAAACATTCGATAACAAGATTTCACCAGATGTTTATGTTTTGAGGCAACTGTTTTATTGAGAACTATTTTCGAGATATTGCTGGTTATTCCCTTAAATTTCCCAATAATTACATTTTTCTCGAATTCGTTATTCATTTTATGTCCTAGAAATGCAAAGAGAATGGAATGCGTCACATAGCAACCAGCTCTTAAAAGATTTGACTAATGCTTAAAGCGTACCATATTCCTCTTGCACCTACAAGAAGCAAAGGAGAATAAGCATTTGTAAAAAAAGGTTTGTACAACAATAGAGAAAGTCATGTGAGTGTAACACATGAGAATTTTTTTAAATGTGATTCGTTTTTATTTCACTGTACATACACCTTGTAACAGTGTAATTAGGTATCTCTATAAAGAAACTTTTTTCATTATAATTTAATATGTTTTTGACTCTCAAGCAATTTTCAATGAAAATCAATAGCGCACTGGATACTGTTGGTATCCATAGTGCCAGATATGAATTACAACTGTTAGTTCTATAGCCTTCTGGCATCTGACGTGGAGAATGTGAACTTCTAGTAGGGGACGACTCTATACAATAGCTGCCACCCTTACATTCTAGGGGAGCCTACATCACCCTCCATTATAGGGTGACTGCCTGTCCAAAAAATTGCTATACATATACTGGCAGTTTTTTCTTTGTAGCGTGTTAAGACTGATTATGAGTGGGCATGTGTGTGTAAGTGTGTGCATGAGAGAGAGGCGATATATTTCGCCAACAGATATTTAATACATCCATATTTTTGATAGCCGTGTACTCTTTATGCATAGTAGGGTGAACGTTCTTTCGGAATACATTATACCTCCATGATTGAAACTCCCAGACATAGGGGCGCGATCATTATCCCTTTGTGGTTTGTCCTGTAACCGTTGCATACGCAACCGTCTTTTATACTTTACACATGAAGGGAGACCTCGCTCGTATACACACACGGCTTTAAGTACTGAGGAACGCTTATTAATCCTAAATATTCTAATATTTTTTCATTGCTTGTGATTTCCCACCGTAATAAAGTAGCAGGCTTTACAGAAATTGAAGCTTGCATTTTTATGTTGTTTTAGCACAAGTATATGAGTTGCGTGATTAGAATTAACGCTGTGTACTTTATAGTGGTTGAACAATGTCTCATAGCTGACTGGGAATGCAGGCATTATTTTGATTACCTCCCCCGCCCAAAGCCAGTACTTGCTTGAGGAGGGACGCGACTTTTAAGTGTTTCTTCCACTAAATGTCACCACGTGGCCATATAAGCGACCCTCGCAATTACCAATTCCACCAGTATCCTTGAGTTTGATGCTAAGTCTCATGGCGTTTAGGTCGGGTCTTCCTCTAAAAGCCACCACGTGGCCATGTAAGCGACCCTCAAAATTACCAACTCCAGCAATAACGTTGAGTTTGATCCTCAACTCTCATGGCGTTTAGGTCGGGCCTTGCTCTAAAGCCCTCCACGCGGCCGGGAATGCTACTAAAACCGACAAACTCCAGCAGTAACCTTGAGTTTGATGCTGAAGACTCATGTACTTTAGGTCCCCTTTGCTCGAAAGACCAATTAAACCCAATTTGATGCTGAAGACTCATGTCCTTTAGGTTCCCTTTGCTCGAAATTTCAATTAAACCCAATTTAAGACCACCAACTCCACCAGTAACCTTGAGTTTGATGCTGAAGACCCATGTCCTTTAGGTCCTCTTTGCTCGAAAGAACAATTAAACCCAATTTAAGACCACCAACTCCACCAGTAACCTTGAGTTTGATGCTCAAATATCATGGCGTTTAGGTCGGGTCTTCCTCTAAAAGCCTTCACGTGGAAGGGAAATTGTCCCTTGTGTCGGTTCTTGTGCCAGAACGTATATGTCATTTGGGTCGAGTCTTGCTCTAAACATGAACACGTCCCGGGGATGCCAATTAAACCCAATTAAAACCAATTAAAGCCCCTTTCAATACCAAAGATCACGTGACCTGTGCCAGAACCTACATGTTATTTGGGTCGCTTTTCCACTAAACCCTGTTCTACAAATTGTCCCTTGTGTTGCTTCTTGTGCTAGAAACCCCAATTATACACTACTTACGTAGACTCATTAGTGCTGCCATCTACTGCACTACTCGGAAACACGCTCAAGGTCCTACCACCAGTGCATCCAATAGCATTAAATTGCCCACCATTAACATGTGAGAACTTTTTATAAAAACTTAAAGTTTTGAAATCATAGTGTGGTCGACCAATACCAGTCGTAAGTAAGCTATCATAATGGTTTTTAAGATGCTCGTATGAAAACTAATTACTTCTATAGTCTTGTTGCATTGTATACTGCTTTAATTCAATCAATATAATATAAAATGAAGATCGTATGATAAATAGCATGCGATATGAATTGGTTAAGTGTACTTGGTAACTTAAAATCCACGAGACTATGTAAAGTCCAGACCACGCAAAAATAGTGAGCATAGAAGTGAATAACAGAATCTCTATAGCTCTTCCACGATTCTTATGTTACGCAACTTGCTGAATGTGCATCGTAATGTATTATTTAATATCTGAATGAAATTTGTTTCTAATTTCAATTATTGCTTAGAGATCCTGTGCGGTATTTTGGAATTTAAGCTTCATCAAGGATTAAGTTAATACCGTCTTTACTCTCTCTCTATTACGTACTTAATGTGAGTAGAAGAAGTATTGTATCACATCCAACATTTGATGTCGACATTTCACCGTAAATGAGGCCTCCTGAACCCTCCCCCCCCACAAAAAATAACATTTTTAGACATAAATAAGTGCGTGTGTGTGAAGAGAATAACTCAAAAACGAACTGTCCGATAATTATCCAACTTACTATTTAAGTTTAGAATCTTCCAAAGATGCGACACGAAGATTTTGAGGATATCCTTCATCCCAAGGTACCCTTCATTTGGAATTTTCTAAAAAATAGTTCTAAGAATTTTTATTAAAATGCCGCATATTTAAGAAATATTGCATGACAAATAAAATGTATATTTTGAATTTTCTGGAAATAACCTGTGAAATACATTTCATTTCGAAGGAATTTACTCGTATAATGTTAAAGTTAACACACTACGCATAAAATGTAGATCTGTATTTCAAATAACGGTTCTGTGGCCTTAGCCATTTCCTAGATATGTATAATATGGTTTCAATTTCCAATATTTTGTAATTTTTATTACTTCTACCGTGTATATAGTAGGTAAAGAAGGTATTGCATTCCATCCAAAAATTCGATACCGAGATTTCATCAGAAATACACGTTTTGAGGCCCCTTGAATCAAAAACAAAAGTACTTTTAGAAAAAGGTCCATGTGTGTGTATGTGTTCGTGTGTCTGTGAAACAGCATTCCTCAAAAACGATAAATACCAAACTTGGTATTTAGGTTTAATGTCCACCAAAGATGCGACACGAAGATTTTCAACAAAATCCCCCCAGTTCAAACTACCATTTACGCGCAATATGTTTTGAAATTTTTGATTTTCTAAAAAATGTCTCTAACGGTTTAAATTAAAATGCTACATATAACAGATATTTGCACGACAAATAAAATTTATAAGTTGAATTTTCGGGGAATAGCCCATGAAGTCCTCTTCATTCGGAAGCAAATTTTGTATCACGTGTATAACAGGTAAACGTTAAACAATAGACGAAAATGTACTACACAAAAGATATAGATCTCTTCAAAACACACAATTTATTTAAAATAAGTTCCTTGTAGCATAAACCGTTTCTGAGATATCCGTTGTTAAAGGCTCGAATTGTTCATTTCTTGAAGTTCTTTCAACATTCAATTGTTTCTCGCGATTGCATGGAAACAGAATGGAATTTTATGCTCAGCTTAAACATTTGACTATCGGTATTCCCTTTGTATCTATAACGAAATGTGTAATGTAGCTATTTCTGCAAAGGTTTATTTGGATTAAAATGTAGTAGATATAAAAATAAACTTGAGTAAGAATAATTTGTATACACAATAATAAGCGACAGAGGGTATAGGAGGTCATGTGAATGTATCCCTTCAGATTTTTTAAAGTTCTCTCGCTATTCATTGGATTCTTGAAAATTGTGAAAAGACTATGAAATTTGAAAACAGAACCAGCGGCTTTCAAATATCTGACTGACGATATTCCTCTTGCACCTTCAACCAAATATTAGTGAAACTATATCTGCCAATGTTTAAATCGATTACAACATGAAGAAGATAGAAAATTAAGCTTGCGTGAGTATGATTTGTAAAGGCTGTATAAAAATAAATGATTGACCGATAATGGTAGAGAAAGCCTTATAAAAATATATTAGATTTGCTTAAAATTCTGTTGCTATTCATTTGTTTCTCGCGATGTCACATCAAAGTATGGACTATGTAAGCCACGATAAGAGATCCGTTTTTAAACATCTGACTATTAATTAGACATCCTTTATCTCCCTTGTACCAATCAAAACTATGAAATTTCTACAAAAGGTTATTTCGAATAACATGTAGTAGATAGAAGAAAAATCTCATGTGTTACATTCACATGAACGTTCTCTATTCTGTATCATTTATTAATGGATATAAAAACTTACCTTACGAAAGCTATTTTTCTGCCTACTTCATTTAATACAGATAAGACGTTGCAGAAACAGCTGTATTACACATTTCGTTATAAATGCAGAGAGAAAGTTTCAGAACTGAAATCCATATGCTGGTCTTATACACTTTTTCCATACAGGTGCGGGAAACAACTGAACGATGATGGACTTTAAAACAATGACAAAGTTTTAAACAATTCGAACCATTAATGACTAATATCTCTAATATGGCTTATGCCCCCCCCAAAAATTTTTTTGAAATAAATTGTGTACTTTAAAGAGACATACCTATTTTTTCGTAGTGCATTTTCGTCTATCCCTTAACGTTTACAAGTTATACAAAATTCTACAAAATTTCTGCCGAACGTAGAGGACTTAGGAAGCTATTCCCAGAAAATCAGATATATATATATATTTATATATATGTGTGTGTTATTTGTCATGTAAATATCTTTAATATATGCTCAATTTTACAACAGGTGACGCGAGAGTTTTTCTACGTCCAAAGTCTGTGGCATATTTTTTCGAAGAGCTTCACATTATTTGGTATAACAGATATTTGCAATTATTTATTTGGATGATTTCTTGTTGGAAAACGTTTTATTAACGTAATTTAAACCTTTAATTATTAATTTAATTGCTACGCATGTAGAATAATGCAGGGCAACCAAATTCTCCATCTTGCATCATTCAAAGTAATGGAGCCAACACTCTTTTTTCTCACTGAATTACACTCACTATATTGTTCCTAAATTATGCTGACTACGTATACTAAACTATACTATACTATACTATTAATACTCGTTAATTTAACTGCGCTTAGCCTAAACATTAACTAAACCAAATCACTACACCACGGGTTAGACCTGCCTAATGTCTTCCATTAGTTACTGGAAAGGATCTGCTGAACGGTTCTTGGTGTCATGATGCCACAATTCTGACAAATGTGAGCATCAGGTGTTCTCTGTATCGTTGACGTAAACCGACAGATCCGTCTTATTAATCGGATGAGCCATTTCTAAAAGTTTTATTATTTGCAAAAATATCTCCAAGAACAAACAAACTCACTACAATAATGCTAATTCATTGCGCGGTTATACTCTTGGTGGGAGAGCATAACTCGCAGTATGTTCGATATATTAATATATGAATTAATATACGAACTATGGTGATACTGAAATTATCTTGTGTTTAAGTTGTTACTCTTAAAGTGTTATTTTTATTTCTTGCCACGGCTGCTGTTATTTGGGTTTTTGGTAGAGCAGGTTTAATTTTGCAGGGTGTGATGCGGGAAGGAAGGTAATAAGTAACAACTCTAACAATAGATTAAGTTAATGATGAACACTATGCTTTAATGGCACACGCATTTACTGTCTTAGTAATAATCTACACAGTTACTTAAGTTAGTTGGAGCTGTAGAACGGTCGAGCCCTATAGGTCTCGCCAGGGATATTGGCATATGATCTTCCGGGCTAGCCCAGTCAGCCACCCCTCTGATGTTTCAATACCTCCCTTGCAAGTAGCACGTGGTTCCTTCTGTCCAGTTGTGGTCCAGTTCCTTCCACCGTATACAAGTCCCGTCTCAACTTGCACCATTCTTCGAGCTGCAGCCCCGTATGTGTCATACATCCTATACGGTAAATGACTCGCATCGTAGCTCTCCATTAAAATTTTCACATGCCAAATGCGTGGCGCGACCTGTACCACGTTCGTAAGCCAAACTTGCGGTCGCTGAGCAATCAAGTATTTTATACGTGCTCTAGAAATAATTGTAGTATTTATCACGCTTTCCTATGGACTTTTAAATTGATAACATTTCAACGTTCCTACTACATTATAAGAAGTAACTAATAACCTGCTTCGTAAAGCTTACATGTATGTTATTCACATCGCAGCACTTTATATTCAACCGCCCTGGCTGATGGAGTCGCTACAACTAACATTTCTGTACTTAAAGATTTTAAACATATTCTTCCTTAAAATTTCATCGTCTGTCTTCGTTCAGCTTGGAACCTTCCAGAAGACTTACCCGGCTATTGTTCGTCGTTTGAAAACATGTGACCCCTCACAAAAATATGTTGTGTTGCTTGTCGCCTTATCTATTTCACAAAGGCTCAATGTTTGGCTTTTATGGCTTTCCCGTACAAGTCCTTTTAGCCTGGGCCCTAATTCTAACACAAAGATATGTTTGTCGGCTTTTAACAAGGGTTCCACAGTTCCAGCTCAACACTTGCACATACGTAAAACTTATGCTTTAACTTCTATTTCTATAACCAGTATTTTGATTATTAATATTATTTTACATTATAATTTACATTATTGTATATATGGCATATATAACCATAGTTTCTGTCTCAACTGCATGACCACGATTGTAAAGCAATAAAACCAGAGAGAGAGAGCATGGCCAGGACGTTTCAAAAGTGACCGGTTGCTAATCTCTTCCAGATTGTTGTGCACATGTATAGGAATTTTTTCAGAGATTGGCTACGGTTGTTACAAATGAAGGTGTTGGCTGCTATGCGAGAAGCAACAAAAACAATAGTCATAGGTCGTTTCAGTCAGCTTGCGCATGCGCATTAGAGAACCTTAGAAAATATCTCGCATCTCTCGTGTCACATGTTCGAAAGTAAATCATTTCAGCCATTTTTGAGAAAAATATTTTGAAACACGTTCTTATCCCTTAGGTAATTAGAAGTGGGGTAAATTTCTTTAAAGTCTTCGTGCCGCATCTGAACTTAAATATCAACTTTGTTATTTATCAGACTGTTGTTTTTGAGTTACGTTATTCACACGCACATGTGAAACATTAATTATAAAAATCCTCAAAACATATATTTCCTGTGAAATCTCGGTATAAACACTTTAAGTGGAATACACGAATCACCTGCTTACTATACGTATCAGGTTCGATAATAATTGTTTGTAGAATACGTAAAAATAAACGATGGTAGGTAGAACAAATCATGGGAATGTAACACATCCGAATTTTTGTAATGGAATACTTGTGGGTATGTTGTGTTAAAAGCGCCTCAGCGGACAGCAGATGGATCAAACAGGATCACATCAAACCATGTTGCTGTTACCAGTTACAGCCGAAGCCGCGATTGGATATCCTCCATCTTGCTCGCTCTTCGTGGACCTAAGGAGAATGCTGAAGGATGATTCGATCATAGAGTACTTCCTTCTTTATTTTTTCCCCTTCCTCTTCCAACTTTTTTCCCCCTCCGAGCTGCTCCGTCCAACAGTCGAAGCGGAAAGCGAGGGGAAAAAAAAACCGTTCATCTGAAATAACCAATTTTACGTAGGTTAACTTGGACTGGAGCGGAAAATCTCCTATCTCACTGCAAACAACTTTTCTCAGGTTTATTATATTTTCCTTTTCGCTTTTTCTTTTCAATAGATTTTGCCTATACGATATACTTTAAAAGTAACTACAAAAATCTCTTTTGAGATAAATCTTTAATATTTCACAATATATTTTGTGTCTGCTATTTAATAACCTGCGAGGGCGTTTACAGTTTGAAAAATAAAGGATAGTTGGAGCGTGCAATGAAATTTATAAGTAAGGTGTTATTTTCCTTACCTGTGGCAGCATTGCGGTTTACGCCGATGTTGAAAATTTTAATTTTATCTACTGCTTGGGGACTTAAAGCGACCAGTTGGCATAACACGCCAAAACATAAATTTTGCACAAGGTTCATACGTAGAAAAAGCTGTGTGCGCAAGTGTGTGTGTGTGTGTGTGTGTGTGTGTGTGTGTGTGTGTGTGTGTGTGCGTGCGCGCGCAAGTGTTTTAGTCAGTCTGTGAACAGTATAATCCAAATACGAAAAACCGTATAAATACCAAATATCATACTTCAGTCAAACTCCATTTCAAGATGTCAAACATTTATGAGAAAATTCCTCTGCTCAAGTATTGCGTTGTTAATTTTTGTATGTATATATACATATATATATATACATATTAGTTTGTAAAAAGTGGCTATTGACTCCGATTGCGGCCTTTGGGGCCTTTAACATCTAAGGTCACGCTAACTACATGGTGATATGTGAGTCATTAATTAATTACATTAATTCATAATAAGACAATGAGTTACATGCTGACAAAATTAATTAAAAATAAACTTTTACATATTACAAGACAAAAAGGAGTTGGATATAAAATATAGAATGGAATTGCAGTGTTAATTTAACATCGTCAAATAAATATTTATATTAAGATTACTATTCAAGTATCAACGAGAAAATATTAAATATTAGATTGAAACATTTTATATTTTGTTAAAAACACCGATATCCTGCAGGAATTTTTTTAGTTTTAGATAGGCCACTTGAGTATCTATTGCAGTGTGGATCATATTGTTGACAACTGTGTAGTAGATGCTCAACAGTGAGTCTCATAGAACAGAAATAACATTCAGGAGGTGTTTTATGGACACTGTTATAAAACACGTTTTATGAACATTTTATAATAAAATGAACTTTAAACGTTTTCAGTATCACTTATAGAGAAAAACATTGAAAATATTAAGCATGAGTTTTCCCAAATAACAGTAGAAGTATAACTTTTCAGAATTAGTAAAAAGAGTAGATATAGGAGGAAAGAGGGAATAATTAGGTATGTACTGTACATAGATCACATATTTACAAGTAGCAAATAGCATGTATTGTATTGTAATTAATTCGATTTCCTTCAATGTTTCATCTCTAAATTTAATCGTGCTCTATGAACAGTAAATAGAACTTTTTTTTCATTTCAAATAAAACTAGATTATTTTTGGAAAATGAAACTTTAATTTATACATTCTGAAAATCATTTACAATATATTTCTATATATTACTCTGTGGAAGAATATTTAGTACTTAAAGCACATCAACTTTACACCAGTTCTGTCTTAATAATAAATTTATCCAGTGCTAAATTGTTCCAGTTATATTTGAAACATAAAAGCGATAAAACGTTTAAAACTACGACTTATTCATAGCAGTTCCTTTGTCACTGGGCTTCCAGAATAAGGTGTATTCGAGAATTATGGGGAAAACAATATGAGGCCAGTGCTTAACGCCCAAGAATGCACTTATGGACTTGCAATGAACCTTTTACGAAATAATAAATAGTTACAATTTACGGTGCAGTATTTGAAAAGGTTCTCCCTACTTATTGTTTCTCAACAACACAAGTGTAATTTTCGGAGGAGGTCCATATGCAGTTGGTGTTTTCTTGCGCTTAACTCACACAATGATTAACAAATGTGTAGTGTGTTACAAAGAGTATCAGATTTTAGAAAGTGAACTGCTGAATTCATATTGTTTTACAGCAGCTCCAGCTGTGAAAATTACAATATTTTGAAGAAAACACTGGATTTTTATCCACTTATATAACTTAAATTATTCACAAATGTCAGTAATTACCTTCCTTGAACATTAGTGATCACTGATCCTCAGTTGCCTGTGAAATTTTCTGTCAGTCCATATTCATTCTGTCTTAACAGATGGAAATAATTACTTCTTAAGATTAGTGTGTTTTAGCATGGTTAGATATATTATTTCTTACAGTAACATGTACAATGCTTGATTTTTTAAACCTTTAAATGTGATACATACCTACACTGAGCACAGCACACAGCGATTTTAAGCTGACGTTTTAAAAAATATAAATTTATCGCTTCTCATACGCATCCCTTTTCTAGTTTGCATTTTAATTCATTATGTCGCGAGAGCATTCATTGTTTATGTTTTCTTGAAGAACACCTATTTTGAATGGAGGTGGTGAACAAATATGCATTAATCACTATGGTCTGCTTTTATGTAGTACTTCTCAACAGTATTGTCAAACTGCTTACGAATATTTATTGTAGAAATGAAAAGCATTAAGCATTATAGTTCTTATTAAAATAAAAGTGATCGCATTATGTACAATAAAGGATTCTTCAACACCAACTAATTCATTGAATTATTATTATTTCAAAATAATAACATCAAACATAACACGTGGATGGATTTTTATTTTAGAGATATTTTGTTATGCTTATTTAATCAGAAAGTTGTACCTACACTTGGTTCAATTTTAGTAACTATAATTCTTGGTTGTACATAAATTTATTACTCTGTCCCGTGATTGTAAAATTTGCAACTATTGCTCACCAACTCTGTAGCGATAACATTAGTACATGATTCACAGTATTATTTTACATTGTTTAACGGAAATAAGAAGATCAGTGAAAAATGAATAAGATTTTCACTCTCAAAAATGAAAGATAAGTCTTGTTTGTTTATATCTTTGGAGACTTCTATTATTGATTATCATGAATAAGGGTAGATGTAACATAGAGGATGGCCATTTGGATTTATTTTACTACGGAAATAAATTTATAGATCAAGTTTATTAATATTTGTTTATTAATATTGAATTAGGAAATATGTAAGATTGTTAGAATTTTAAAAAAGAAATGATAAAAAAACATGAACACTATTTGATGGTTTTTTTTCGCCGAAAAATAAAAAATGTGTATCTGGAGAATTCTTGTATTGAATGATTCAATTAATGTAAACATATGAACTACTATAAAACAATTCTAAACTTAAGTTTTATTTAGCGTGCATTAAAATGGTATACTTAATTGAACAGGTTTTTGAAGACAGAAAATTCCTGTAATCTGATTATTAAAGTCAAGAAGACATTATTCTAGAATAGTAGGACAGAAACATTCCTAAATAACACCATAAAATTAATATATGGGTTTGCATTTTATAATAAAATGATGTAGGTATAACAGAATTACAACTGCGTTTGTAGCACGGGATTAGTTTTGGCTCGTAATGTTGGCAAATAAATGGTTGCAGTTTTTGTGTCTGACGCCTAAAACCACTGTGCGTGTACAGTATGCCTACTTGGTGATTGGTATCCATATTTCATGCTTCTCTCTATTTATCTTAGTAGAAGATATCACGAGAAATTTTCATTGTCGGCTCCGATGTAATCTTTTTAAAATTGCTTCATTATAACACAGGATGCTTTGTGTTACAAATATGTTACTGGTCATTGTCTTTGCAATAAGTTATTCGTATTCTTGTGGTGGAATTATTACTTCCCGTGTGGCTTTGGATCTTTGCTATTGTACGTTGTACCATACACATAATTATCACACTTTAGAATAATGGTAACCTTGTACAAATTAGGTAACATTAACATATTCTTATAATATTTACTCTTCAACCTCAAAAAAAACTTTGATTTATTATTGTGTAAAACTAATGTTTGGTTTATAGCGACTAGATACACTTATTTACTATTAAGTGGTGTAGTGGTAACACTTATCCCTATCATAACAATGTATTCTTGTTTAAAACTGAAAATCTACACTAAAAATTTAAAAACCATTTTGAAATACAAAAGTGGATGCAGATGGCGAATATTCAAGCTGGTCTTTATATCTCTGCCTTTGTTGTTGCTTAAAAGGATTAATAGAAGTATTGCTTATATATATACATAATATTTATGACCTCTCTTGAATATTCGTATTAAATCATAAATTACTTTACAAGTATTTTTATACACTCTTAGAACTTAGTGAAGTAAAACTAAAAAACAAACACGATATAGTACAATGTTTTGCAGTTAGCATAAGAAATATACCTAAATAAATGTTAACAAACTTTCTAATTGTAAGATTTTGTAGTAGTTCTCTTCACATTGTTTTAATGTTAAAAATATCATGTTTACAAGAACAGCCAATTTGCACAAATAACCTTTAAGATGTTCTGAAATAAACTAGGAAAACGGAACTACTATCAGCACGAGGAGTAATGATAATTTGCAACTGCTATTAAGGACATGTTTCTAGTTTCCTTTTAGTCCTTACAAATTACTGGGATGATATATAGTATTTGGCAATGTTTTCAAAGTAGATAACTTATTTGTGCAAAGTACAAATTGCATGTTCCTGTCCTTATTTTAAAGCTAGTTACATAATTAATAGTGCCGCGAAAGCTCATTGGCTGAAGTGACTAGTTACAAATTAAGATCATGCTGGTCTCATACCAGAAGATTCTCATAAGCTTCATTGACTTGTAAGCTTTTATTGTGGAATCAACTTACTTAAGTTCAATTGCACATTCAGGTACAACTTGATAACCTTATTGTGTATTAGTAATTTTTCCCTTCAGAGATTAAAATATTTACTTCTTTGTTTATTTGTTTGTTTTCGTACCTTGCTAGCTGCTGTTAAAGCTGAATCTAGAATTTCAGGAGAAGATATAGAGGCAATTTTTCCAGCTGTATTATTTGCAATGTTTAGCCGAAATTTATTCTTGCAATGTAATTTGGCATGTTTTTATCTGAAAGACGAACCCTGATGTGTATCGTTGTATTGGTTGTACCCGATTAAGGTAGTTTGTGTTGTCTTTTTCATAGCAGGAAGTATATATTTAGCTATAACTGTCATTTGAGTGAATTTAAGTGAAACAACTAAATATTGATATTTAAAAAATGTTTCTTTTACCAGCGTGCCTCTGTGTTTATACACATGGGCAACCAGTCACCAGTAATCTAGAAATTCTTTGACGGATATAAACTGTAACTCAGAGCAGAAGTATTCAATATTTATACCGTATTTTATATGATTCTAATTGTCAATAACTGAGCTGTGGTAATGCTTCCGATTTTCAGCTTTTCATTTTGGGAAGATTGGTCATTAAATGCGTTAATGATTCTTTATCAAACATTAACGTCCTTATATTCCAAAGTACATTCTGTGGTTATCGATAGGGCTTTTCATTGTGCTTCGTGACTTTTATTCTCGTAATGTTGCCATAGGAATGCATAAGTGAATTTTAGGCTAAAGTCTTCAAAAAGTAAACTTATTATTTTAAAACTTAAAATGTTCTTGAATTTTCACTGCGATATTTAGGGTGCTTTCAAACCCCACTCGTTTGCACAAATTTGTTCTACATTCAGTAAGGCTTTCAAATGTATAATTTACAATTGATTTAAGTTAATTATAGACCTATTGAGATTTCGGTGTGCTCATCAAGTTCACAAAATATTTATAGTCGAATTTCTTCAAACGTTTAACACAGAAGAAATAAAAGAAAAAGGTCATGTGACGCTTTTATGTTACTCCATTGGGTTGCAGTTTGATGAATTCTAGAAAAACTATCCAATGTGAATATTAGAAAGCTCAGAAAGTGTTTCTGAAGTAAGCAGAGCAATTATCCCTCCCACAAAATGACAGAAAGTATTATAATAGTTGTGTATAATAGCCGGATTTAAATATATTACATTTTTATTTTATAAAAATTTAATTTCTACAATATTTGAAATACTTTCATTGGTTACACTAAAATGCAATCGACACATTTGTTTCAGCAATACATTTAAAATATATCAAAATTAGGTTTTAACAAGAAGCCTAAGGTAGAATTATGAAAAGATTTTGTTTAACACTAAAGTATTTATGATGCATTTATGCATACAATTAATTATCCGAATATCAGCGTATACACAGGAAGCATGACATTGTGAAAACAGTGCTAGCTGGAGGGATAACAACATTATGCTAGCGATATTGTGAAATCCCCATGAAAATGAGTAACTGCGATACAAAAGGGTATGTATCGATAGCAACAAGGGCACAGTTGCACTGGAATTCTCAAATTAAGCACGTAGGGAACCCGCAAGCGAACAGCACACATGTGTCCAACCTGGAACTCCTCGGGGGGTTCTCCAGCTTGTTTTATACATTTATGCAATGAATCACATGGGAGCAAGGTCATATGACGATTAACAAAAGGACCACAAGACCCTCAGGCAATCAAAAGGGAGCAAGTTAATCGCTGTGTTTCAATTTGGTTTCATACTTTTATTGGGTGTGTACTTTCAGTATAGCAATGACATCCAAATAGATGATACTTCATTTAATAACACAAACAAAAATTACATTCACTTTTACAGTATCCAAAATGAGAGTGATAGTATAGGTTCTATATCGGCACACTTGTACACACCCAATAACTCTAGAAACTCTTCTTCTCCACTTTAGAAAAAGGTTTAGTTACCAAATTAATGAAGAGAAAGTAGTACTTTTTTACAGGAAGAGGGAACGAAACAAGCTAGAGTCTGTGTGTTATGCCGTTTTCTATTTCTGATTTTATCAGTTTTATGACCTTTTTAAACACTTGCACCGATTTTCAACTTTTTCATGTGTGGTTTTGAATTCTTGATACAATGTGAAAATTGGTTTTGATCCGAAGGAGAAAAAAGTTGCCAAAATGAGAAATCATCTTTTGCTGGTTCCTTACTTACGGTTTCATAAACATATTTCTCTATTAGTTTAAATCATACACATCATATAATGTATAAAAACTGCTCTTACATATAAAATACCTTTGTAAACAACATACATGAGGAAATTGAAAAATAAGCGCAATTTAAAAAAAATCCAAATTAATAAAAGAAAATTTTGGAAATAAAATAAAAAGACTAACCATAACGCCGTTGGTATGATCTGTTTATTAAAAAAGGAGCATTTTTCTCCGTTAATTTTAGTTACTAGAAGTTTATAAAGAGCGGATGTATCTAGAAATATACAGGCTATCTTTTTCACTGCCCTTCCAACACCGACAAGTCGGCGCTTATTATGGGAACAATATCGGAGCCTCGCTGGATCTCCCGTTATACTTACTTAGTCGACTTACATCCCCTAGGAGCAGGTCTCCTGTTATATGGGCTTTAATTCTAGCGTACCTTGATTTCAAACCGTATTGAATAAGCAATGTCTAGGTATTTCTGGTGTATTTGTAATTAATAATGGAAAAGTTAAAACAAGGTTTAATGGCATCATTAATCCAGCCTAAGAGGAATGAATTTTGAGAAAAATCAGTCAAATTAAAATTTGGCATTACTTCATAATTTATTTGAAACAGATGAAATAGATAGAATCTTTTTACACATACATATGGAATTATTTTCATGAATATCAGTGTCGTCTTTGTGAATGAAAAATATAGATTTTTATCATGTTGTATCATCGTGTTCGATATGGGAAAGATATAATCGATGTTCTGCAGGACAGTGCAGAATATTTCCTAATCTTAGGTGCTATCCCAAAGAAGAAAACAGAATTTCTAAAACAGAGAACAAAATATGCTTAGACCGATATAGAAATTTAGTAATAACTGATGGAATTTTATTCTGTCAAGTACGTTCTTCATGTTTTACTGAAGTTGTTTTTTTTTTACTGTTTTACTGAGTAACGAAATATGTAGCATAAAAATCTCAGTTTTACAACCTTAGAAAATAGTATTACGTATTTTAATTTTCGCGCTTATCTATTTTAATCATAGATTCTAATGCTAAACTTTTTTGGTATATTAACACATTGCTTCTATGTGGCTGGTTGATGATAGGATAGTATTTAATAGTTTGGTATACTTCCAACTTCTGCAATACGAGAACTATTGTAAACGAATTTATCTTTGTGTATGTTTCATATAGTTATATAGCGTTAGCAAATATTACTCTTACGCATGGAAAAGCAGTTAGAGTTTATTTACCACAGTTTTTCCTTCAGTTGTTCCATATCTAGTGCCGTCGTTATTGTCACAGATACTATATTACGTGATTTATTTTCAATGTAACCTTGCTGTTATCTCTATTATTTATTGATGTATCAACACACTGTGATCTGACCGATATTTTACCAAAACTCAGAATATAGCTTCACTATATAGGCATCTATGGGTCATTCTGTGCCCTAGTTATGTTTCGAAAGTTACACTGCTTCCGTTTATCAAATAAAACATGTACATTAGGTCGCCTGTTACTTGAAGATCTATGGATATAATTAACTTAAGACGCAATGTTGTTTACATAGGTTGTTTATCGTTGCGCCACACGAGTAAATGTTATGACATTTTTGTTTAACTTAACATCTTAAGTGTTTTGGTATCAGATGCGGGTACGTTTACTTGAAGATATATCGGTTTAATGCCGCTTACCCAAGTAAGTAAAGGCTTATTAAGGTGAGTTTCCTGGAAGACAATATTACTTAAAGATGCAATGATTGTAATCAGCCCAGATATTTATGGCTACTGCAAACGCTAATTCCTTATTTTGTCCTCAATGTGCCTGCACATTTCTTGGTGATTCCCTTAGATAATGAATCAGTGAGAATTATAGGAGAACTGAATCCATCAAAACTCAAACTTTTCTGATTATTTTTATAAAATGTGTAAATAAAATTAAAATCTTAATTATTTTTAAAGAAAAAAAACTATTCAAACTGTAACTCTGAGAAGGATTATTTTAAAGATTGGGTTTTAAAAATGCATGAATTTTGTATAACTTTGCATTTCATAAAATAATCATCAATATTTCGTTTCTAATATCAGCATGGATTAAACAAAAGCCTGAAATTGAAATTCTCATGATTTAGATGCTATGTAACAACTAAGATAAAACTGTCAGAAGGCAAAACTCCTTAAAATATTTAGGTTAAAGAAATTACAATTTTAACGGATTAATATTTATCATGTTAATTTTGACTTACGAACGTAAATATTCATATTCAATATTGTTAAAAACGCAAAATTAAAAAGCATTTATCAGCTTTTGTCAACGATCGTTTGCAAAGAGCGTTAAGTCCTTAAACCGTTCAGCTGAACAACAAGAACTGCCACAACAATAACTGCACTTAGTCCGTCATATCTTATATGCCTGCTGAAGCCCTCCTCCGATTGGGCTGAGCACTTCGTTTAGTGCCAAGTTGATTTGAAATTATTTTCTGGCAGAAGTATCTTTTGTAGGTTTGATTCCTCTAAAGACAGTACGTGTATCATGAATAAGAGAAATAATTAGTATTTATTTCCCCTATAATTGTTTTACGGGATGTATCATTAAAACTGTTATTAGGCTGTGATTCTTGAATTAATTATGAATTGAATTCAAAGATGTTGGCATATAATAACCCAGTATTTGTGAACAAAATTAAGCTTGCAACTTGAAAAAATGGTTATATTTTCTTGGTTCTCTAAAGTTTGCTTTACTTTTAGAGTTTTCTATTTTTCAACCATGATAATTCTGATACCTCAAGTTTTATACTTATAATATGTGTTACCATTTTTAATATACCTTGCTGGGATACAATCTTCAGTCTATATATGTATGAAAACATTTTAAGGTTTAAAATTTATATTAGATACAAATTAAGTACTTTCCCCAGACTTAGGCATTAAGCATCTACCGCTCATTTAAAAAGATGAACTGTTTGATTTAACATTAAAATAAATTAATTAGGTGCGGATTGGAAAAGTTAAACCATTACAGAAGAAATAATTGTTTCCTGCGTGAAGCAGGAATTTTAACGACATATCTCGCAACTTGGAACATGCTTATTAAAAACGTGACTTTTACGAAGATAGTGTAACACTATGTTAAACTGGAACTTTTTAAGTTTTTAGTGACGATATTAATGAAATATGCTATTTGGTTTAAGACAAAACTCGTGGCATGAAAAATATTCCTTATACATAAAACAATATTGCCATTTTTGGCAATAGTTTCCAACATACGTTATAGGTACTTTCATCTTCCAACTATTATATACATCACTTCAACAACATTCCATTAATCTGTTAAAGCATTAAATTAAACATTTCTGGGGAACAAACAACAAATCAGACATTCACAACATATCTAGTCACCAAATCCCGAATTTTAAGCATAACATTTGTTTAAAAAAACGTGTTAGTACATATTAATTTCTTGTCACACTCAATAAATATTGTCGTTCCACAGGAATTTAATAATAAGTTCTATATTTATTCACATTTCTGTGCAAAATTTAGTGCTTTGATACTTTTATTCTGAACACAAAAGTTTTATAGCTTATATTTTCTGCGTGATAATTTTCATCTCGAGCTCCGTGATTTAACCTTGTTTTTCTTTGTGATGAGCAGATGGTCATCATTTTGTGTCGTGATGGAAGAATCTGGAGATGCGCATGATCATCAGCGTAGTAATTCTGTAAACGCGCCGACAGCTTAAGAGCTGCAGCCGTTTTGCTCGTTCGCTGCTGATTGGAGCGCCGCGCTTAGGGTTGACCTGAAAAGCAAGAAAATTACATAACATTAAATCCACAAAAATGACGCAAACAGATGCAAAGAATTCTAATTATGAAGAGGACTAAAAGTAATTAGTGGGAAAGAGACTCGCGATAAAAATAGTGTTTAGAAAACTTAAGATTTGTCTATGCTTTGCAGCAATAAAGGTTGCTGCAAAACATAGTTGAGTCTGTCTTAATAATCACTTTTGATAAATTCCTTTGACAGGGAAAAAGAAAAAATAAAATAAAAATCGATTCTCTCACAACAGCAGTACAATAATTATGCAGTCAGCAGCTAAGTTATATTGATTGCATTGAAGACTCAAGCTGTTGCATGTTTTCTGTTAACCTTGTAGTTAAGATAGCACATGGTAATCCTTTTTTGAAAAGAAATTAAAATATCAAAAACTATGATCTCTACTGTTCAGGTATATTAAGCTTATAATTCATTTCAGCCCTTGAATAACAGTACGTACATCAGTACACTTATAAAAATATAATGTGTTACATAACATGACTTTCCCTAGACTTTCTCGCTTTTTAGTGTGGGTATAAAATAATCTTACTAAAGTTTATTTTCCTTTCTACTTCATTTTAATCTAAATAAACATTTCCGAAATACCTGCATTACATATTTCGTTATAGATACAAAGGGAATAGGGCAGTAAAATCTTTTAGAGCTAGACGCTATCTTCTAACCTTAAAATTCCTTACCCTTTCCATGACATCACGCGAAACAACTGAAAATCGATGTTAAAAGTATTGAACAATTCGAACTATTAGTAACGGATATCTCGGAAATGACTGTGCCATAAAAAATGTTATTTTAAATAAATTATGTGTTTAAAGAGATCTACATTTTTTTGTTTGTATATGTTCATTTATTGCTTAACGTGTACCACTTATACAAGACTATACAAAATTCCTTCAAAGGCCTTCAAAGGCTATTCTCAGAACATTAGAGGTGCACATTTTATTTGTCATGTAAGTATCTTTAATATATTGTGTTTTAATCAAAATCATTAGAGCCATTTTTTTAGAAAATAAAAAATTTAGAATAGGTGTAAAGGGTAGTTTGCGGTGAGGATTTTCTTGAAAATGTTCGTGTCCCATCTTTAGAAGGTACTGAACCTAATATCAAGTTTGGCATTTATCGACTTTTCATTTTTGACTTATGCTGTTCTCAGACACACACAGAAACACACACACACACACACACACACACACACACACGGACCTTTTTATAAAAATGCTTTTCTGTAGTTCAAGGGGCCTCAAAACATGTATTTTCTGTCCATATCTATAGAATTGTTGAGTGTAATGCAATTCCTTCTCTACCTACTATGCACACGATAGAGAAAGTAGAAATTATACACAATATAAGAAACAAAGCTTAAATAGCGGGTTATTTGCTTTACGGTAGCACATCAAACTCTAACATCTGGCATTTATTCAAAATCGATAATTAACAGATAAAAATACCGTTTTAATCACATCTGTAAGTAATAACTTTAGGATATTTAAGAGAAGAATTTCAGATTTGTGATATAAATGGCAGCTGAATGAACTTAACTGACAGGGAAGGAACGGGTAGAAAGAACACCAATTACAACACTACAGAAACAAACATAGAGGTATGGTCGCCGACAGGGAAAATATCCTTGAACATAACTCAGAAAGACATGGCTTGAGAACCTTTGAAAACAGAAGAGCAAATTTACTACCAATATCCTTAAATGAAGTAGAAGAATAACAGAAGATGTTTAATTCATTATATTTCATTTTCGTATTAGTCTAACAGATGCAATACGTAGTTATGGAATTTGTCCTTTAAATGCTAACTATGATAAACATTTCGTCTCTTCCATAGTTAATGTTTAAAATTTGTATAGGTATTTTATTTTTCACTACAAAACATTAAAACAAATTACATATCTCTCTAACACCTGGGAGACCGAGCGGGATGGCTCAGGTGGCAAATTCTGTGTCCCGCATTCGGAAGGTTCCGGCATCGATTCCGGTTGACCGCCCACTCTGACCATGTGGTTTTTCGTGGTTTTCCCTGGTTGCTAGGCGAATGCCAGATGGTGTATTCTACCACGATTTCCCCTTTCCCCAATTTTCTCATTTCATCACTCCCTTTCACGTTTCAGGCGTGCCTTCGGTGCTGGTGGTGTACAGATGACGTAGCTGCTTGCGCATTCTCCCCATGAACACCAGGATGCATTGCTCCGCACATTGGGTTCGCTTCGTCCCCTCTCTCGGGATTCTTTGCCTCTACTAGTCGCGGGTGTTCAAATTGGAAATATTAGGGACTTCTGCGCATCTCTGTGGGTCTATCTTCCTGCGAACCTGCGACCTCCAATTGCTCCTTTACCTCATCCCTGTCTCCCGGGGCAGGCGGGGGGGGGGGGGGGGGGAGTAGCAGTGGTGAGGTGTTCCCCTCCGATAAACACACCCTACATCCTACAACTGGGAGGGACGCCAGCTTTTCTAATCGGAACAAATTGCATGGCTCCATGGTCGTCGGTAGGAATTACAGCCCTGTGTTAATTGCTTAAATCCATCTAAGTTTTCCTCTCTTGTCTTTGCTAATTCATTTCCTTTTTAACATTCCTAAATATTCATAAATAAAACTCTCTAATATTCACCCAAAAAAATAAGAGCAAAACTTCCTCTCGCATATTCATACGACCTGATAATGTTTTCGTATCCTCTGATTGACAACATATTTATTCCCCTTGAGTTGTATTGCCCTCCACTTCATTCCATTTTGGATCCCAAATACCTCTCACCCATTAACTGTTTCACTGCACATATCAAAGAATGAAACGTTGCCTTCCTTTCCCTACCCACAGCACTATAATGCTCGGATATTCCACTCGTCCTTGTTTCTGTATCACAACTGCAAGCAAACTTCTCCAGAACACAATCTTTATTATCTTGTTCCGTCTCATTTTATTCACAAAACTTGTCCATTCCATAATGATTTTGAACTTTCCCTGCGTTAATTGTTTACTATGAATCCACGGGAATGTAGCCTAGTGAATATGCGGTTCCATGACCAAGCTTTAGGCTCTCTATACTCCCGACAGTTTTCCTTCTTTGAAGCAACAGTAAATTGATCACCTCTCTTCCTCCTTACTTTTATACAAGCTTCTATTTCATTATAGCCCAACTCTGCAGATCAATATGAATCTATTCCACCAGTTATTATTTTGGCAGCGTTCTTAGATAATTCATGCATATTTGTATTGTATTATCATGCTTTAGTTTCACATTCCTTTATCAATATTTCAAAACTTTTAAAACCAACGTTCCTTTTACTTCCGTTTTAGGGTACCTCTCATTCTATCAATCTTACTCCTCTTGGCAACTGGACCTAATAACCCTTTTCAAAACAGCCTATGCACTATGGTTCATACAAATCTGTTAAAAACATTTAAAGATAATACTGGTAACTTACATTAATGTAATCTCGTTCTTTCATACATACTTTTTCTTTAGAACATATCTCATTACTTATCTACTGAAGAATAAATTCCTTCATTCCCTAAAAACGCTCTTCATTTAAACACCATTTTCATCTTTTCTTAGCGTATTTTACTTCTTAAATAACATTATTTTACATTTCTTAACATTTAGCCGTATGCCTATTCTCTACGAAATTTGCTAATTTCATTTACTGTGCTCTTTTCCTATTATTTATTTAAATAATAACTACTGCTGTGGTCCTCAGCGCCCCTTTTAAATTGGGCGTGAAACACCGGTAATTCTTACTCAGAGGCCTCTTTATCAGGCTTGAGGTTATTTTACGTATCGTAAATCTCCGACACGGGGCCACCGGCTTTACTTTACTTCCGAAGGAAACCATGTTAAGGATTTTTACCCCGAAAAAATCCATCCCCTCTGCCGGATTGGAACCCGCGATCTCAGAAACTAGCATGGTAAGCACTACACCACGGGGGACGACATTATTGTCCTCTGAAGCCGTCCATTATTATACCACTAAATCCTCGAAATAACATTCTCCTGATATCCTTTGTTTCCCATCATTAGACAATGTGTGTGATTTTTCTCACGTTCAATAAAATGTGACTCCAATATATCACTTTTAAAGCTAATAATATCTAGCAAACTACCGGCGCTACTAACTTTAATTTTATTACCAACTCTACCGGTATTGTAGATATTTTAAACTTTATATTCAACTTCTTGTAATAAAAACCGGTTTTAACACCAAATTTGGATTTAACTTTATAATTTCACGGGGCTTCTCCTAGAAACTGTTCCGCTGAGAATGTTTAATATCCTGGTACTAGGGGATAGTGAAAGCTAGATTTGTCCCTTACACACAAAATTACCTAAATCCGACACTGTTTGCTTGCATTGAACTAGCGATTGTTATGGGTCGAGGCGGTCATTATCTGGGACGTGAACACATTTTTCGTCCCTGTAGGCAGCAACACTGTAATCAGCTATCACAGTTCCCATTGTGTGATTCGCATTTACTCTGGGAGTAGTAAGTATGGAGAGGCAATGGACCATTGTCAGAACCATCATGGGGACACCCCCGACCGGACAATGGTCCTTTTATAGACGATTAATATTAGGCTGGAATATATATCAGCCTTTGTGCTGTGATGTGTGAGCAGCATAAAGCGTTTGTGAAATGGGTTATTGGTAGTCATCCAGAAGCCAAATTAAGACCGGAGTGTTAAATTTGTGTGGAGGAACTCGGAACTTGGTGCAGCAGATGCGTTTGTTACAAAACTTGCGGTTGTTCCGACAACAAGTTTATCAATTGCTGATCAGAGTCGTGTTGATACAAACCGATAGGGGGAAACACTATCAATGCGCTGTGATTTTGTGGAGTTTATCATACTTTAAAATCACGTTGCGATATATGTATATTCTAAGATTTTATCATTGCATTTCAAACTCTCATTTGGCAATTCGATATTAGGTCGATATGTCATCTGTGACCCTTTAAACAAGAAGTGTTAGGTTTTGGTATGAATTAATTCCACAACTATATTGAAGGAGCTACTAATCGTTTCAAACTAGTAAATATTTACTTTTATTATTGGAGTTTTTATACGCCAAAATGGGAGACGTTGATTATATTTGAAGATTAATCATCCTTTCTTATAATTTCGTACTGTCTACTTCAGTTACACTGAATTTAAGCTTCCTTTCCCTATGTCCTGCAAACATTTAGGAGAAAATTATAGCAGCAACACGGTGTGTTCATAAGGAAACCAGGTCAAGCCCGATATCTCTGCCTCTATTTCTTAATATTTTTTAATCATTTGTGGGATAATTTGTGCTAACTAATGCTAAAAACTTACATAGCGTAGCTCAATCCTTTAGGTAACAATATTTAAAGTTAGCGTTAGAAAAATGATTCTAAATATTATTCGACTATTTGTGTTAAGATAAAATAGGGGGGAATGAACGTTTAAACAATCTAATACACTGTAAGCCACAGCAGCCACTGGTGTAAGTTTACCCACTATTGTGCAAATTAAGCACCAAATTATCTGTTGTCTGTCTTTCGCATCTACATGTAAAGCAAGAGTCATAAAAAGTTAGCGACAACAATGGAAGATATAGATAATATGCACTGCAACAGAAAACACATGTTATATTCTCGGTATCAACACGTTCTCCGACTCTAAAGCATTTGTTTCAATGCAAATAAATCTTCCTAGGCAGAACGATTTTTTTTCTTCTCATAGTTTTATATTATGGAAACATTTGGTGGCAAAACGTGCGTGTTGGTCAATAATCTTAAGGTGCAATCACAGTTTCGTTTCTAATTTTTTGTACACAATAGAAACAGGTTTAACTTTATACCAATAAAGCTAGTATTTAAACGTGACTATCACAAACAAGTATACTTTATGTTTGTTTCGGAGATAAAGCCGTCGCATGAGTGCATGCTCCACCAGTGGAGGAGGCCATAGAGACCTCCTTACGTTTATTCTCTTGATTGGAAAACCTTCCGCAGTTCTATGACTCAAAACTTCATTAACGTTTAACGTCATGCTGTAGCATGAGAAATGAATTTTCTATGAAAAACCAATGATTTTATTTCAGCATAGAAGTCTTTTATTGGAATTTGGATTCTGTAAATTTATACAATGTATTTTAATGAACCTTTATGGCAGTAATCACGACGTTGTTTTACGTATTAATAATCCACATTACAGGTGGTGTTAAATAGCAGTCTTTTGTTTGATCGAAGAGTTTGTAGTATGCTATATTTCTGCTTCCATACTCACGCATTATTAGCAACACAACTATAAAACGTCAAACCTTAACAGCCACCTAAAAAGGTCTGCATGATACTGATAGATATGCGGTAAAACTAGATAACTGCAAATTTTTTCTTAAAATATTTAAGCTGATACAGATATTTTAAAGTTGTTGATTATTCTAAAATTAAACTGTGGAAATGCTGTTCAGTGATTATTACGTAGGTTCTTTTCGATTAATAAGGAAGCATGAAGCCTTTTAATACATACTTTTAGTCTTATTATGAATTTCCGGGCACCAAATTGCAATACATTTTATTTGCCGTTACTTGGACATTTACACAGGATACCAACTTAAAACGACTTGTCGAATGCCATTCTATACTGCAGAGTGTAACTAAAATAAGATTTAGCTTTATAAAAGATAATACTACAGTGTGTTCATAAGTCTGGAACTTCAGGCGAATTATTTACAATGTTTGTTCTTTGTTCACAGATCGCTTGAGTGATGCCTTTGAGTACAGCGTATCCAAGTGATCCTGCTTCTTGGCAGCCGTAGTAACAGGGAGGTTGCCCGTGAATTTAATGTTTGGCACCCAGAACGAGCTCCAATTACACACAGTTGTGTGGGTAAATTAATTAAAACATTTACTGAGACGCGTAGTGGACCATCGAGGAGAGTATCTGATGAGAAGCAGTGTGCAATATCCTGGCATCGTTTTCGAAAAGTCCTAAGAACTCGATCTGCAGAATGTCAGCAGAGTCAGGCATCTCGAAAAGCAACATCCAGCGCATATTGCACAACAAATGGCACCCAAAAAACTGCAAGTGTTACATAAATTAAAAGAGGGCGATCCGGATCGAAGACAAGAATTTTGCGAACGAGCAGTGCAACAATGTCAGAGGGATGGTGAGTTTTTTTATCACTGTTCTTTGTAACGACGAGGTCAATTTTTACATTAACGGAGAAGTGAATAAGCAAAACACACGATACTGCTCACCAACGAACCCCAACCGGTTCGGTGCATCAAGCGAACAAGGTGTCGAACGCCTTATAGTGTGGCATACGGAATAATGGAATAATTGGTCCATTCTTCTTCGACGGTAGGGTCAATGGAGATACTTACGTGAGGAAGCTCCAGGAGGAAGCTTTTCCCACCTTATTGAACCCTGATGGCCATTGCCACGCTTATTTTCAACAGCACGGTGCTCCAACCCATTCCAGTTTACAGGTTCGCAATTGGCTGGACACGCAATTTTCAGGACATTGGATAGGTCGCCGAGGGCCAGTGGAAGTGGTAACCAAGAATTCCGGATTTGACATCTCTTGAGTTTTTTTATTCTGTAGGGTCATTTGAAAGCTATGGTCTATGCTATGAAAATACGATTCCTGGACGTATCTTGGAGTGCTGTGCTTCCATTACTGCCAACATCCTTAGCAGTGTGATGGATGATTGCAGAAAGCGACTCGAGTTGTGCATAATAAGACAAGGGCAATACAAAATATTTCGTAATTTTCAGTAATTCGCCTATGGTTCCAGACTCTGTAGAGATGATTCTAAGTTCCATTAATAAGATATTTTTCTATCTTCAAATGTTATCTTACATTAAACAAATACCATATATGCTTTCAGGCTAAAAAGTAGTCCGATGGAAGTCCCTCCGCAGTAGAAATGTCTCCGGCTTGTTACCTTCAAGTACTCTATTTCGAAAAATGAATTTATATTCTTTCGGATTGCTTATGTCTCGCTAAACGATTCAAAAACAAACCGTATATGCTTGATTACATTACGACTTACTCAAGATAACAAGTGCTGGTGACAGTAAATGGTTACCACCAGAACGTGTTACGTCAGCCTACTATTTAATCTGACGACGTGATTTTATTAAATTATCGGTACGTTTAACAATACATGAAAATGCTATCAACAAAGCATTCGCAGAACGGCATTTAGTGTCATCAGCTTAAAGAATGAATTTATTTCATTAACGGACTATTATATTGGCATTTGAAACTCCTGCTCAAAGTTACAGAATTCACGTGCAAGCAGTTTGAGAAATATCTAAACAACAGAAAAGTTACTTCGTCCTAGTTTTTTTAAAACTTCCATAGTCTTTCATTGCTTGTTTTAATTTTGTTTGAAGATTCTTCAACCGTGAGGCTCTATGGGGTGGAATATTCATAGCCTGATGGCCGAGTTTTAAGCTATTTTAAATTAGCCATTAGTGGCAGGGGATCAATAGGTAACTGTGTATGTCTGTCTTTCTAATTATTTTGGAAGAGCATGTAACCTGCACAAAACTCTTCCACTAGAGCATACAAAGGGCGGTGTGTTTAGTTTAGCGAGTGGTGTGTGGTTTATAGAAATCCTGCCAACCAAGGCCCAGAAGTTTGCATTACCAAGATCACTGTTCAAATATTTGCAAAGTTGTATGTAAATCGTTCACACATCGGGATCGTGCCTTTGCATGACCTCGAATTGAATGGCGTTGTAGAACACACAGAATTTCTTGTTCCCGTCTGTATATGGCACGGTCTAATTTTATCATAACATTATGTTTCCCTGTAGCCTAAAGCGGGAACATCACATCATAGGTACTTGTGAAGCTGATCAATAGTGTTTAGCAGCACGATATTGATTCAGGTTTGAAATTGCTTTAAAAGTTACTTCAATTGTTTTTCAAGAATGGAAACTAAGACTGGGAATTTGGGAAGTCATGCTTGCTCATTACCACCAATTATGAATGCTGCCAACTATATCACGCTAGAATGTATTACATGACATTGGTTTGTTGAATTCGGGTCACATTCGTTAAAGAGTGAACTCTACGCAAAACTGTACATACACAAATCATTTTGATAGTTTTTATTTATCTAAGAATTAGGGATGGGACGTCAATATGGTCGACAACTCGACACTCTCGATACTCGGGAGTACCGAAGTGTGTCTAATCTTCGAGAGAAACCTTCGATACTTTTAAATTGTTAAGCTTTGCACTATTGAAAGTTATTGCTTTTAACTTTGTGCTAGAAAGGAATGAAAGGAGTCGAGACATCTATTGCCTCGCACGTGTCCCAAAGGTGTTGCTGGACTATAGTTCTTGATAGGCATTGACTGCTTTCCTGTAGGTATATAAATGCAACATTCCAGGTACTTTTGAATTTAAAATAAAAACATGCAAAACAATGGGAAAAATAAAAATCAACTTCAAATAAAATACAAATGAATTCAAATTAGAACCCAAAAAGTAGAGGTACTCGTGTAACATGCAGCGTAAACTCAGTTGCGAAAGAAGCGGATTTAGCTGACGCACTAAATCACGTTTCTGTAATAGCCTGGCTTGGTGACTAACTCTCTGTTATTAAATTTACCTACTCCGGTGATCAAAACCTGTTAATTCAACAGAAATAAATCAGAACTTAAGACCTGAGTTTATTAAAGTGCATGGAAATATTTGTTCTCTAAAAATGCTCATGTTCTTAAACAAAAAACTTTGTTTCCTTTATATCTCTGCATTTAATATAATACCTTCTTGGTTTCTTCTTCAAAATGTTAATTGTGTCTAATATGCCTTTATATTAAACACATATCCTATGCTAATGTAGTAGAGAAGCTTAATCCACAAACTTACTGTAATATTAGGCGCAGCGGATTCGGTAGCGATTCAGGAATGAGGATATTGTACCGACGCCCCATGAGGGGGCAACCTCGAGAAGGAGGGATGAGGCAAAGGGAGACATCGGGCTGCCGGAACCAGGAGTAATGGCACAGCAATAACTGGGTCCCTACAGTTTCTAGATTGAGACGGCCTAGAAGTTGGACAGGAAGATCGGGAACCCCACCCTACACAGGGTCCAACCTCCTCCCCCCCTCACGCCAAAGGTGCGATTCGTATACCCTGGCAACTAGCTGAAGGAACGGAGAATGTTTACAAATAGCGTACTTTTTCCCTGCCGCACCGAAACACTATTGCCGACACTTCTCACCCCTAACCAAACGGGGTGAAGGAAAAATAAATGACTAATGGAACGAAATGGAGGACAGGAAATTCGAAAGACAAAAGAAATATCTCCATCATTCGCCTGGCGATCCAGTAAAATCCCCGAAAAAAACCCATGGGTCGGAGTGGACGGACGCCGGGAATCGAACCCGGGACCTTCCGAATGCGGGCCAAAATGTTACCTCCTGAGACATTCCACTTGGTTTTCGAGTGTTATATGGCTAATTGCTTTACTACTGGATGAAAAATACATATGCTAAATGGGAGTTGTAAATAGTGGTAGAACGTTATAACACACACATTATTGTTAGTTGTTCGAGTTTCCTGTAAAATATATATTAGTTTACATTTTCAAGATTGTAAAATACTTAAGAATTGCAGGTTTTTTGTTTTTCTATGGACAGAAAAGCCTTTAAAAGCGAGATTTCAGCTCAAAATATAGTTATATAAAATGGAAGCGTAGAACTTATTATTATTATTATTATTATTATTATTATTATTATTATTATTATTATTATTATTATACTTGAATAACAATAGGGGAAATATAACCTGTGACATTATAAAGATAAAGAAACTACTTGCACTTGACAATGATAAACAGGAACATTTTCGGAACTAGCATACAATACAAAAGTGCTTATATGCGTTTATACAGAGAAGACTACTAATAAGAACATAATTCAGTGAACAAGGTTTCGCCTTTACAGTTGTTTACAAAGTATCGAGTATCGATGGTCAAAAACCAATATCGCATCCAGTATCGAGAAACAGTGATATCGTCCCATCACTGCTAAGAATTGTTCCAGAAATATAGAAGCTTTTTTTTGTCCAACTATTTTATTTTAAACGTATTTCATTGCATACTAATAATGAAAATAATAACATTATAATTATTGTAAGACACAACAAAGACGTCAATAATAATAATAATAATAATAATAATAATAATAATAATAATAATAATCACTAAGGAGTCTCTTTCCAGCCAACAAGCAAAGGCGTATCCCTTGCTCTCCCAATATCTTTCTTATCCATGTAAATCGTCCTCAACAGATCTACCACGTGACTAACTGGCATACAAATGCCAATCTCTGTCGGAAACCTGAGGCGTTCTGTCATATTTCCAATTTTTTCACAAATTGTCGTCATCAGTCCGATAATCCTGGCCTTATTCCAAATGCGAAGAATAAAGAGTTCAAATAATCACCGCCAATGAGCTGTCTAAATGCCAACCAATGCTGTCATCGGTTGCTCTGAGTGCTAGGAGCAACATTCCTTGCTTTAGGTAAAGCCTGTTCCTCATTCACTGTTAACTTCGACGGAAGGTTACACCTGGAGCAACTATTACATCATATTTCTCAAAACTAGAAAAATGGAGCATTATCAATGTTCTAAATTGCAAAAAAGACGGTGACTGATGTGTATAACAGGTTGTAGTTATGCACCTATGTGCTTATGTAGTTGTAGTTATGTTTACCCTTTGGTAAACAGAATGATCTGTTGACCCACGTTCAGTATACTTCTTCCGCACACTAAGAGCGTATAGCAAATTTTGAAACAATAATCAGATTTCGAAGAAAAGTACTGCTTTCAGAAAGAATTTATGATGTATTGCATTCACGTTATTTTCTCTATTCATTCTTCCACAAACTATTCCTATAAATGTTGTCTTATCGTGTTAATCCAGATAAACCTTCATTACATATTTACAAGCATCTTTGTAGTTACTAGAAGGATACAGTAGGTTAAAGAGATAGATTTTTAAAAAGCCTGTTGCCATATGATAATTCTTAAATGCTATGCTGTTTGCATGAACAGAGGAAAAACTAATGGCTTACAATGTATTCATGTAGAAGTATTCGAAAATTCAAACCAATAACAAAGAGTATCTCAATATTCTTATCTTATACCTTATCTTATATCTTATATTGCTAAAAATACTTCATTTAATCGAGGACCTCAAAATGTGTATTTATAATGATATTTCCATATTGAATTTTTGGGTGGAATACAATACTTTCTGTACTTATTGTAAGCAAGTAGTAGAGAAGGTAAGTATTGCTATAAAATTAGTGGTTTGTCAATCATTGTAATGGGTCTGTATCTTACTGATCTAGTGAAAGAAAGAAGAGGTTTATAATCGTATATTTGTATAATGTATTATTCTTGTTTAATAAATAGCATAACAATAACCTTCTTAGTCTTTTATGTGGATAGAAATTCAATCTGTTGCTAGCGATCAAGTATAAGCTTTCTTTTCTCTGTAAAACCGTCAGAATTTTTAGCTACGACGTTTGGAATTCCAATATTTATAGCCTGTATTATGATCTCGGGTTAAAGTTCCGGTTAGATGCTAACTGTCCATTTAGTATTACGACCTTCGGTTAATAGCTAACCGGGAGTTAATCCTAGCGATGAGCTAACCGCTTTTTTAATTGAATGATAGTAATATTTGCTTAAATATAATGCAACCTATATTAACCCAATATTCGCAAAATCATCTAACCTATTTTCAGCTAACTGTTACAAAGCATATCAACAAAGAAAGTTTGTTAAACTTTAATTTTCCAATATGTCCTACTTTTCTACTAACCTACAGGAGGTTATACTGTGAAATGACCCAACACACTTCCATACTAATCCACATGAGTATATTAACAGCAAAATTCTCCTAAAATTGGCTGTGCATTTTTATTTGTTTATAGGTTTTAGTAAACGTAATCATTTATTGAAATTTCATGTTTACGCACTAACCTACATATAGCATGTGATCAGCGAAACTTTTACAATTTAATACACTGAAGTGTTTTACTGTGTTGAACGCTCTAGATTATTCCTTTAGTAGCGATACCGAGAATAGAGTACTGAGGCATTTATACAATAGGAGAAATGTCTACGAAAATAAATCGGGGAGCAAGCAGAGGAAATGGAAAATGAGTCAGGTTAACGAAATCTGCATTATAGTTTTATTTCCTTCCAAACTTCGTGCTCTGTAATAATTTCTAGCAGCGTAATAACCTCTGCTGACTATATGGTCTTTTTTCTCCTCATCCTCATGGAAGGAGGCAGGGAAAGCAGCAATCGTGAGTTAAGACATCGAATTTTGAATCCTCCGCGTTTATTCAATTCATCATTAGGTTTAAAAATCGAAAAATAGTGGCATAATGTAAGTGATAGCGACCGAGCAAGATGACTCTGCAGTATTGGTAAGGCTCGCATTCGGAGGTCCCAGGTTTGATCCCGGAAGACCGCTCATTCTCACCATGGCTTTTTCGTGGTTTTCAAGGGTCGGTAGGCGAATGCTTGGGTGGTTCCTCCGCCACCACGACTTTCCTGTCCCTCATTTCCTGCACCCATAATATCCTTCATCATAATCTGTTTTAGAGTTGAAGGACGAGCAGACGGTGTTCGGCATGCTGCGACTGGTCGATGGTGATGCGCTTTGTAGGTTTCTCCTTGACGTCTGTCGGATTGTTCATGGGCCCGCCTCCTGGTGCTCTCCGAATAGGCTCCGCTTCAGGGGACCCCCGGGGGATAGGGCTTTGTAAGTGGGCTTGGGCGTCGTCGGGTGCGTACAATCTGGAAATGTTAGGGACCCCGTCCACGCTTTCGCACGTCTGTCGGATTTGGTCTCCCTTCGGTCTCTCTTTCTGTTCCTTCCTCCAAAAGGGCCACATTGACTGCGTGCGGTGGTCTGCCCCTGTCTCGTGAGCCCCTCCGCAATATGTACCTTTTTTTAAGTGATACCGAGGTTCAGTATAAAACCTCTAGTTTTACAGATATTTCTCATAATCAAGGTTATTTTTAAGGTACACGGAAGGTTATGAGAAAAATTCATTGAAGCAGGGGCTAATTGAGAGAGAGAGAGTTGCACCAAACAGCTTCAGTGAGAGTATAGCGCGTTTGTTGTAGGATTAGGCAGCTCTTTCAGATTTTCACCCGATCTCTCTCAAAGAGACCATAACAAATTACGACGGATACACAGGGGAACGTGTATCTGTCACAACTCTCCATGTCTAATGAACAGAAAATTCCCCGAGGAGAGGAAGGATTAATGCCTTTTCTTTATGCTGCGGAGTATATCTACGTTGTGTGTCCATAGAGCTAAATGATTTATATACGTATTAAATCAACAACAATATTATTGTTTGGTTTAATGTCGCGATTTGACGTGCTCATACGTGTTTGATTACGTATGATAAGAACAAGCTAAAGACAATTTGAATGATTCCGCAAAAATAGAAACTCTATGTAATATAAACAAGCATATATGTAAAACAGCTTCTAGGTACAAAATAAAAACCTCGGCTGGGCTTCTGAGTATAACACATCTCCAACTCTCATATACGCTCCTTATTTCATTTGGAAAATCAAATTCGTGACCATCCTCAATCAAATTTGCTCGCTCAGCATCGACGGTCAAGAACGACAGCAAATGATAGATTGACGTGGTCAAATTGAAAATATGATCACTTCTCTCTAATCGGTATTTTCAACTGAATCATGAAGATAGTTACGCTTTCCTAATGTGCTGGTCTATCCCTATCAGTCAAAGAGAAATTACTAAGGTAATTTTAGTTACTCTAAAGATTTTTAGGGTAAAATTTAGTCCTTTCTAATAAGTAAAATTTCATTTTAACGCTTCTGACAGTCTGCGAGAGTGTAACATCTCTTCACATAAGAGCGGTAATGAAAGTCTGAGTAATGGCAGTAACATCACACTGGAAGAAAGAGCCGATCAGCTATATAAATACATGCAAGTGTCAATATGTATGCGAACGGAGAATCAAACTCAGTCAATCTCTAATCCCGCTGTGCCTAAAAGCGTGCTTGTAATTTATTCATGGTAAAATGGAAACAACTGACCACAGCGTTTAAATAAAATACTAAATATAAATGCAGGAACAAAATATAAATTACCACTCTTCTACTTTGTTAGATTTTACTGCCATTTCCTATTTCCATTGCCACGGTCATCAGAGTAAGTGAAGTGCCACTATTTGCTGCTTTTCAGCCAGTAGTTACTGCTGCGTTAGTATTTCTCCTTTTTTCTTGAGTTAAAAACCTGATTGGCCATGAAATGTAACGAATTGATTAGGATCTTTTCCCATCTTTAACTTTGACAACTGCCACATGTGAATTTGAAATTAACGCTTTCAAACAATAAATATTCTGTAGTTTTTTATGTTTGAGGAAAAGCTAATCTATAGATTACAGTATTACTTAAACCCTTACACAGCCTTTTTAATGGAGATATGTCTTAATGGAAGCGAATAATTTCATATTTTGCAGTAGTTGCCAATGTCTTTGCTTATTATTGTTTAGCGATGAAAATAAGAAAATTCCAGGCTTATTTAAGCCCTTATTACATCACTTATCATTATTGTATACGGTACATTAATTTATGCAGCGGCGCTGTAGTCAGATGGTTAGACCGCTCGCCTCTCACCAAGGCAGGTTCGATCCCAGGGACACGAAAGTGGGATTTATGGTGGACAAAGCGATGTCTGAGCGGGTTTTCTCCGGTTTCCCCCGCCATTCATTCACCAAGCTCCATCAACTTTCCTTTCATCCATTTCACCATCATTTCATATCATCTCCTTCCTGGCTCTCATAACAGGCATCGGGTTGATCACCCTTCCTGGATATTCTATCTGATTCGAAGCATCTGCTTCTCGACAGGCCTCTGATCCCAGGCACCCACTTGTAAGTCCTGGGTAGTTAAGCCCTACATACAAGGAGGGTTATCAGAGATAGAAGAAGAACAGCATTAATTTAGGCTATTCAATATATTATTATTACATTTTATTGTAATGTTAATACACGTTTATTTTTCGGTTTAGGAATTCTGGAATCTAACTGTAAATTTGCAGTCATTATTACGTTAAGGGTGTAAATATTCCAGAGAAATATCTGTTACGAATCACCGCATTTCACTATCTTAGTTGTTTTAAGTAGATGCCACAAAGTATTACTACAGTCCACTCTTTTAAGCTACATTTTATGTTTCGAGCTTGTCCCTTCGTACGAAAGATACTACACCGCAGCAAAAACTACAGAAAGTCATTATTTATGTAATGATAAGTTCTTTCGTACACAACCGATGCCTCTAATGTAACAATACCAAAAGACACTTGCAAGGTACAAAGTGTCATTTGCTCCCCAGCAGTGTTGCCCTGTAGACACGATATTGAAAGTTTGAGAGCAATGATGATTTTCAAGAAGTGCTGTCGTCAAAGCGCTAATAACTCGTGCCTTTAACAACAAAGTTATTTGGGTTTTCCTACAATAGTCGTGATACCGTAATTATGGACAGGAATATATAAATAAAGAAATGATAGCAAAATTAAATTAAAATGAGTTTCATATATGGACGCTCTTTAACTACTATGGTTCTTAGCGTTCCATTCTATACTTGGCCTGAAAGACCGGAAATTTTGCTCAGAGGTCGCTTTACCAGGCTTAAAGTTCTTTTACGTGCCGTAAATCTACGACACGGGACCACCGGCTTTACTTCCCTTCCGAAGGAAGCCGTGCTAAGGATTTTTAAAAAATCCATCGCCCTCCACCGGGTTGAACTCGCGACATCATGCACATAAATATGATAGTAAGATAAAGAAATCATTGCAATAAATGACTTATGTATATTAAATCAATGTATAATGTAATAAGCTTGAGTTGAAAAGATTTTTCCGGGGAAAAAGGTAATTAGCGAGCAACGCCATTAGCAAAAGCCGAGGAGCAAACCGTTAGTATAAAAATACCTGGAATGTAGTTAAGGTTTGGGTACAGTACGTTTTCAGAGTCACGTAGACAGAAATTCTGTAAAAGAGAAAGGCGAGGGAAATTCTTAGATTCGGGGAGGTATCGCCTAATAACAATGTTACATAGCATGCTTATAATTTTGCGATTGTAGAGCATATGAAGGAATCTTGGTGGAATAGTTATAAAGTAGGTGGAGTTAATATAAGTTGATATACAGGATGAATCACCTAAAACTTGCACCGCAAATATTTCGGAAATAGAAAGTGCCATTGATGTACAATTTTCACAGCATTGATTGGTAGTCAGGGGCTCGTACATTTAGCCTATAAACAGATTTTAATAATACTGAGAAAGTGTATCTTTTGAGCAAACATACAATTTTTAAATGGAACAATGCCTAGTTACATCAACACAATAAAGGTAGGATAAGTTAGAATGTCAATGGTCTTTGTTGCAGGATTCTAGTGCAAATGGTTTACGAGAAATCCTATTTTGAAAAGTTTCCACCCCAACAATTGTTTGTCCCATTCAACCTGCATAGTTGCTAGGTACCATGTTGTTATGTTTGTTTGCATTGTCTTTTCTGTTCGTTGATTGCATTGCGACTTACTGGTCAGTTACTTTGTGACAGTTCAAGCAGTAAGTCGTGAGTGAAAGATGAGGTTTACTAATGCAGAAAAAGCCGACATGCTCATGGTGTATCGAAAATGTAAGGAAAAAGCAGTTCGTTCCTGTAAGGTGTATCTGTAAGAAAAAAGCAGTTCGTTCCTGTACGGTGTATGCGGTAACGTATCCAATAGACGTTAACCATCTCGGCAATTATTTATCACCTCTTCAACCAATTACGTGAAAGTGGTACTGTAACACCTAGAAAACGTAACAGAAACAAACAAGTGACTGGAGAAGAGGCAGAAATTAATGTTTTGGCTGCCGTTGCAGTAGATCCGCAAATTAATTCCCGCACAATTGCACGTGGAAGTAGCATAAGTCAGGCAGGTGTACTGCGCATTCTTCATCGACATAGGTTCCATCCCCATCACATCTCTCTCCATCAAGATCTGCATGGAAACGATTTTGAGAATCGTGTTAACTTTTGTACATAGACATTAAGACATGATACTCAAGATTCAACATGTTTCTTGTTTAGTGATGAGGCAACATTTACTAATCATGGCCAGGTAAACTGCAAAAACATGCACTATTGGTCTGTTGACAATCCCCGTTGGCTTCGTCAGGTGGAACGTCAGCGTCCATGGAGTTTAAACTGTGGTGTAGGATAGTGAATCATCAGCTGATAGGCCCTTTGTTCATGGAAGGAACAATGAACTCGCACAAGTATCGGAGCCTCCTGACAGACCATCTGCCACAGATGGTAGAAGAGGTTCCTTTGCAGACTAGGAGGAACCTGTGGTACCAACATGATGGCTGTCCAGCCCATAGTGCACAAAGTACTACAGCTTGTCTTAACGGATTGTTTCCAAATCGTTGAATTGGGCGAAGAGGACCTGTACCTATGTCTGAGTCCTTTAGACTTTTTTCTGTTGGAGAGCTGGAAGACACTGCCTACAAGGATGTACCAACTACACCAGACGATATGAAACGACGTATTACTGCTGCCTGCTCTGAAATTTCCGCTGAAATGTTACAACGTGTGCATCAATCTTTCCATAGCAGACGGGAAGCGTATACTGAAGCTGCCGGTGGTCATTTTCAACACAATCTTTGAAGGGCTATGTTCTCTTTACTTGTAAGAATCCACAGAAGTATTGTATTTCTCTTTTGTTTTTCTTTAGTTTGTGCTACCACAGGTTGTATAAGTGTCGGTGCGTAAGAGATTCAAAATAAGATTTCTCGTAAACCACTTGTACTAGAATCTTGCAACAAACGCCACTGATATTCTAATTTACCCTACGTCTATTCTGTTGATATACCTAGGCATTGTTCCATTTAAAAAAATTGTATGTTTGCTCGAAAAATACACTTTCTCAGTATTATTAAAATCTGTTTATATACTGACTACCCTGACTACCGATCAATGCTGTGAAAACTGCACATCAATAGTAATTTCCATTTCCGAAATATTTGCGGTGCAAGTTTTAGGTGATTCACCCTGTATAAGTGTATAATCTAAACCAGAGACACGTTTTTCGTGCACATATTTGGGCATACATTCGTCACTCTGGATACTTGTTACTCGTTACTGATACTGTTACTGGATACTCGTATGTTATTTTAAGCGCCCAGTGACGCGCTTGTGTGACCAAGATTTAGCGGTAGCCGCGAGGGATTTTGCTGGTAAGCATTTTAGCGATTAATGGCAAGTTATGCTTCTAATTTCTTTTATTGCAGAAACAGTTATTTCAAACCGTAAAATTAATACTGCAGAAGTTAGCAGTTATAACAGTTCAATTTGTATAGTTTCAGTGTTGCGGTTCATTATCACTTTCATTCTTTACCTTCAAACGGTCGGCAACTCGCTTCAATAGCTAAAGTATTAAATCAAATTAAACTTCCTAGTCAATTTAAACTGGTGTTATCCCTTCAAGCTACACTCACGCATACTCTGAGAGAAAAACTTCATAGCCAACCACTGTAGCAGCTGGCAGCAGAATCAAAGCAGATATTGAAGCAAAGGATACGCCTTCGAAAAGTGACGTCTATCTCCGGCTTCAAAAAGTGGCGCCTAATTGTGGTGCTATACGGCTTCAGTCGATAGTCAAAACTATCTTTCTCGGCAAAAGAAAGAAAAATTATATTTAGAACGTTTACATATAACATAACCATAAAATGTAGACACTTTTATCAGTCCAAGAGAATGCCACAAATGAGAATTAAAATAACTAAAAAGTAACTAGTGCTAGCTATTGTGGCATATATTCTCTAATTGCTGTGATAGGATTTGTCTTAAATATAATCTAAAATGTTCAACAAATTCATTTAATTACTAAATTCTGGTTTCATCCTTTATTGGTAAACTAAAATAGTTTAGATTATAAATATCGCATTATAAATCAAGTTATTTGTTAAACAAAATAAGATTTTCCATATACGATATTGAAAATAGCAACTTTAATCTATTCAAATACGTTCTTTAACTTGCAGCAGAATATTTCTCTTGTGCTGAAAATGTGTAAGCTGGGGCTAAACCGTTCTTATAAACAAACCTTATTTTAAGGTTTTATCACGTACAATTTCTATAATCTTACCTGAGAATTACAAAATATTGACAATGAATATGGTACTTATCTCCTGTAACTCCTAGATGTGCAATTAAAGTATAATTGACAGCAGAGAAAACCAGGCTTCGTTTCTATATTAGATCACTTTAGATCTTAAGGGACCACTTGTATTCCCTTGCCTGATTCGTTCCTGCTTTATTTATTTCTTTTCTTTCAATATTTCTTTCCCCTATTACTTTTTCATTTTTTCTTCTCATTTTAGAGTAATTGCTTATCGTCAAAGTAAAAGCATATTATATGCGTTATAAATCATAGGACTCACTTCTCAGTAAAGCTAGAAGTGTTCCCTATGAATGACACTCCTAAAGCGGTGTTGTTGAAGTTAACCTGAAGAATGCATTACTGCTTCTAAGCTACACAAGGAATGCAAAGACATCAATAAAGTGGCCTTCTGCCTACTCAAACTGGAATTTGAGAGGATCGTTGTTCCACGGACACTCCTTTAGAGGTTCTAAGTACTTCGGTTTGCTGCAGAAGCACGTTCTGGTACTGGAGTCACTCAGAAGTGCCGTAAATCGTGCAAGTGATCTTTCACTGCTGATGTTTCCAATGAGATAGCTAATCTCACAGCAGTTCGGTGTAGCATTTGCTAGATGGATACGTGTAATTGTGCTCGGCAGGTACACAACGACCGCACTGGTAACCGCTTGCTTGCACCTAAACAACAATAACAACACGTGGTTGAGAAACACATATGTTGCAACGTCATCCCAAATACAATAACGAGCAATTAGTGTAGGGCAGAAACACGTGTTTCCACTATGGTAGAGAGGATGCACAGTTTATAGCGTCCCCCCTTGCCCTTCTGGCTCTCCATCTTCACATACCTCGCACAGAATCCTCTGGAACAGTGTTTACTGTTCTGTAAATTAATTGTACGTGTAGAGTGTTTGAAGGTGTCAGCACGATAGCTACATCTGTCGTGGTAGCAACCTGCGGACAAGATTCCAACCCAAATAGCCTGCTTGCAACAAACTTTCACGATTAGTCCTCCAACCGCATTGGAGATGCAGTAAAATAATCTTTAACCAAGAATGGTAAAAGCCACCAGCGAAAGTAAACATTGGGTACCTGGAATAAACTAAAAGCATAATAGACCACAACAGCCTGGTTCCAACAAACATTCACGATTAGTTTCTTAGCAACATCAAAGTGAACAAGATAGAATTCCCAATGACTGGAGGGATGAACGAAAATTGTTGAACATCCAACGGTGAGGCTGAAAATTTTATATTTGTAATATAATAATAATAATAATAATAATAATAATAATAATAATAATAATAATAATAATAATAATAATAATAATAATAATAATAATAATAGAATAATTCAACAAGTAGTTCCACTACACAATGTTTGTCCTGCAATCCAAAATTATCTGATGTCACCAGAATTCCTTCCCAAATATATTCTTTTCATGTAGTCCATTCCTCAGCATGTCCCCTTTTACAGCATTTTTCTGGTCTACACCTTCCCTTCTGCCGCGCAATTCAATATTTTCCACCTATTTTATTCCGTCATCAATTTTACGTGCTCACATTAACTCAAGATTTTTCTCTTCTGCCCTCGCTAAAATGCTTTTTATTTACTAGTTATGTAGTATGTAGCACGTAGAAGAGGTATTGATTCCATCCAAAAATTCACTACCTAGATTTCACCGGTAATACACGTCATGAGACACCCAGAATAAAAAAAAGAATATATATATATATTGTTATGGTCTATGTTGTATCTGTGTGGAGTATGTGTTCAGCATAACCAAAAGATGCCTAAATACTAAACTCGGTATTAATGTTCAGCGTCCTTCAAGGATACCGCTCGAAGATTTTCAAGAATATCCCCTCACTCTACACTATCCTTTACATTGAAACAATTTTGATATTTCCGATTTTCTCAAAAATGGCTCTAACGACTTTAAGATATTATATACTTCAGATATTTTATGACCAATAATAGTCTGTGAATCCCTCTTCATTTGGATGGAGTTTTGTGCTATTTTGTACTAATGGTAAATGTTAAGAGATAGACAAAAAGGTACTATAAAAATGTAGATCTCTTCAAAACACATAATTTATTTCGAATAAATCCTTATGTAGGACCAACGAACTGAATTTGTGAATACTTCGTCATTTTTACTATCTCTGCTCTTAGGTAGAGGAGCTATTGGATTACAGCAAAAAATCGATCCCCTGAATAAACAAAAACATCTTTAAAAAAAGAGGCATGAGTACGTCTCTCTCCCCCTCCCTCTCCCTCTCTCTCTCTGTGTTTGAACAGCATAACTCAAAATCGTAACCTCGTTTAAATACAAAACTTGCCATTCAGTTCAGCTCTTACAAGAATGCGACGCGAACATTTTTAAGAAAGTCCTTCTACTTTAATCTACCCTTTATATGGAAAAGTTTTCGTTATTTCTGATTTTCTCAAAATTATCTCTAACGATTTTGATTAAAACACCTTATGTTTAAAATATGTGCATGACAAATAAATTATACATCTTGAATCTTCTGGGAATAGGCTATAAAGTTATCTTCATTCTGAATGACTTATGTATAATTCTAAACCTTAATAGACAAAATCTTACTACACAAAAATGCAGATCATCGCCAAATCATACATTTTATGCCAAATACATTTTTGTGGTGTGAATCAATTAGAGGACATTCTTCGTTATTTCTTTGAATTTTCAAAAACCTTATAGAATATCAAGAAGTAAGTTGTTAAGTTTTTTCTCGCGGCCATACAAGAAGTGTAGAATTTAAAATACATCACCTAACGATTCGCTTTTTAAAAATCTGACTTACCTGTAGCTCACTGTAGCTTTCTTCGTACCACGTCGAATGCGTAAATGTAATGAAATTCTGTCTCGATAAACAATAAATTGACAGAAAAATAAGCTTTCGTCATAGGAAGTCATGTGAATGCAGCACATCAGACTTTGTTAAAGTACTGTCCCTATTAAGTTGTTTCTAGGATGTCAAGGAAAGAGTATGGAATCTCAAGGCCAGTATATCAGTTTTTTTTAAGCTTTTAACTATTGCTATTATCTTTGTAGCTATAATAAAGTGTGTGTAAAAAATACTTATGTCAACGTTTATTTCAAATAACTTGAAATAGATAGAGCTTTCGTTCGATCAAAGATTTTAGGGCTTTCAGAAGCGCGCATTTAAATGCTAATATAGTCGTTGTTTTATTTATCATGAACTCATGCAAAGAAAAAATAATTTCCAGACTTATAGTTATCAATTAGCTTTTTTCAAGCAGTTGAGCATTGCCTCAGTCTACTGTATTGTCTGTGTAGGTTTAGGTACTTTAAAGCATGTATTCACGTTCGGAAATAAATTCTATGAAATGTTTACAGTTATAGCAACTAAGTTTAGCTAAAAAAATACAAAGAGCAACATTTACAAAAAATTCTTTACAGATAATAGAATTTAAACTTAGGAAAAATTATGTCATTTTTCTAAACATTTCAGTGCCACCAAAAATTAATATTTCAAGATTTTTATTTACTGATTTATGGCTAATATTATGCTCTAGAATATTTTGAATATCATGAACTAATAGTTATAAAGTTCATCGTATGTTTAAATTCATAACAAATGCTGAGCAAATTTATTTTAAAAATTCATGGTAATGGTGATTTTCATTGTAATTTGAAAGTTTTAATTCACAAAAGAGCCTATTCCTTAAGCTTAATTCAATGTATGAATGAAATTTCTAGCCCAATTTCTAGTATAGCTTTTGTTTTGAAGATTGCAAAGTGTAGACATTTTTACTTTTTGAGAAAATAAATTTAAAAGTTAAGACGTTATTCAGTATGGCAGAGTGTTTACTTGAAAATTTTAAAATGCTGAAGGCATTCTTTATTAAACTATACAAAAAACATATTATATTTTAATATATTAAAACATTAATACTATCACTGTCAGAATTACACTGTCAACCCATTCAATCTTAGAATGAGAAGCACTGGTTTTATCAGTATTTACTGTCTGTTTATCAGTATTCCTCAGTCTGAACACTTTCAATGCTGTCTTTACACTGTTAGTGTAACTGTTACCGTGAAACTTCCTCTTCCGTGAAAAAACATTAGCTTTGTTACAAATTTTAACTCACAATTACTCAAAAAATCTGATGCGTTGCACTCACATGACTTTCTGTTCTTATACAAACTATTTTTACGAGCGCTTATTCTCTATCTACTTCATGTTAATCGAGATATTAATCTTATTGCTAATTTTCTTGTTGGTGCAAGGGGAATATGGTAAGCTTTAAGTGATAGTCAAATCTTTTAAAAGATGGTTGCTATGTGGAACATTTCATTCTCTCTGTATATCGACATAATAATAATAATAATAATAATAATAATAATAATAATAATAATAATAATAATAATAATAATAATAATAACGAATTCCCATTTGAGAAAAGTACAAGTGCTGGAAAATTCAAACAAATAACAAGAAATACCTCGGAAACGGTTCGCTCGACAAAAAAATGTATATGACATAAATTGTGTGTTTTAACGAGATCCCTATTTTCTTTATAAAAAAATGTTATCTATCTCTTACGGTTTACCAGTTATTCATAATCTATTCACAATGAAGAGGATTTTTGGGGAAATTCCCAGAAAATTCAAGAAATACATTTCATTTGTTATGAAAATATCTTAAACGTACGATATTTTAATCAAAATCGTTAGAGCCATGTTTAAGAAAGTCAAGATTTTCGAAAAATGTTCCGTTTAAGGGGTAGTATGGGGTGAGGATTTTCTTGAAAATCTTCGTGTCGCATTTTTGAAAGATACTGAACCTAAATACCAAGTTTGATATTTATCCGACACACAGATCTTTTTCCAAAAAAATCTTTTTGTAGCTTGTAGCTTGTAGCAGTAGAGAAAGTAAAATTGCTAACAGCCAGAAATTTGTTTGTAAACAAATGATGCCTCTAAGGACTGGTATGTCAAGGCCCCTATAAATCCTGAAATACAATCTCTATGCATTTGCGCTTAGTTTCATCTGTTGAAAGCGTGAGGAAATGCGTGCAGAAGCCATGCTAGCTCGAAGGAGGGAGATTTGAATCGGAAAAAGCAAAGGAACGAAAAGCAAAGTAACTGAAAATATGCTGCTACTCCCATCTTTCTGAAATCTGGGAGCGCAGTGCAGCATTCAAATCCGTTTCGCTCCACTTAAGAGTCGGAATATTTAAATAAATCTTGCACCATTGTAGGGACTGTAGCTTCACAAAATAACAAAAACCAAAGTTTTAAATTTTGTAGGAAAAACGGCTTTTTAAACGTGAATGCATATCGTAACACGGCAGGTCTGTGTGTTTGTGCCGAAATGAAGACTCATTAAGCCCAGAACAAGCATAAGGAAACACTCCGACAAAAGAAAAAAATATGAGTTGCACTCACGTGACCTTCTCTACACTTGTATAAAATATTTTTACATAGGCTTATTCTTAATTTAATTCATTAATCGAGATATCTAAATGTTAATCTTATTGCTAATTTTCTTGCAGATGCAAGGGGAATGTGGTAGGCTTTAAGTGATAGTCAAATCTTTTAAGAGCTGGTTGTTATGTAGAGCATTTCATTCTCTTTACATGTCCAGGACATAAAAAACGAATAACGAATTCCTATTGAGAAAAGTATAAGTATTAGAAAATTCAAGCCAATAACAAGGAATATCTTGCAAATGTTTCACTCCACTAAAAAATGTATATGACATAAATTGTGTGTTTTAACAAGATCCACATTGTTTGTGTAGTAACATTTTGTCTACTCTTACTAATTGCTAGTTTTGCGTAATTCATTCAGAATGAAGAAGACTTTTGGGGACATTTCCAGAAAATTCAAGATATGCATTTCATTGCTATGAAAATTCCTGAAACATATTTTCATAAAATAGTTATAGCCATGTTTGAGAAAATCAAAATTTTTGAAAAATGTTCCATGTAAAAATAGTCTGGGGTGGGAGATTTTCTTGAAAATCATTGTGCCGCATCCTTGAAGGATAGTAAACTCAAGTAGCATGTTTGGTATTTATCCGACTTTTCGTTTTTGAGTTATGCTGTTCACAGTCTGACAGACAGACACACACGGACATGTTTCCAAACATGCTTAATTTTGTTTAGGGCACCTCAATACTTGTATTTCCGGTGTAATCTCGATATTGATGTTTTGGGTGGAATGCAATACTTCCCCTACTTACTATACGTAATGGAGAAAGTAAAAAGCTATCCAGGTAAATTAGACAACCAAGATAAAAACTTGAGCCCCGGAAAAAGAGGTAGGCACCACACTACGTAGGGCTTACTTGTATACTTTTGTCCATTTACAGCAAAATGTGTTTTGAAATCTGTTGTAGTATATGTTGATCATGATAACAGAAAATAAGCAATTTTGTTTCTTGAAAAAGTCTCTAATTGTCACAAGTAAATGAAAATTTAGACATGCTACAATTCTATTGGTAAGCTTGGAGAAAGCCAAAGCAGTACACTATTATAGGGGCCAAACCTAGATGTTTGAGGCGTGTCCGGTACTAGTGAAAATTAGCGGTACAATTTTGCCTCATACGGGCAGTACAGCTTGTCCTTATGAAATGCTCATATGGGTGTATGCGTATTTAACATTGTAGAAAGCCAACAAGTAGCTAGGATAAAAGTAGATGTTCTTCTGAACAAATATGAAAAAGAATCAAATTTTTACACAAGGTGGTTCGAGTTCTATGTTTTATTGTGAGGTTGTAATACTCCCCGATGAAATATAAAAACAACAGCGAACATACCATAGAGAATTAAAAGAGAAAGGAAACTCTAAATAAGAATAAGAAAAGAAGGAACCAAAGCACGCTACGCAGATAGGAATAAAAAAGCGTCTTATTGACAAAGAATAAATATTAAATTCTACAAGCACCAAGTATTGTGAAAAGGGAAAGCAAATGAATTAATCTTGAAGCAGTATTCATTTGGGGACGGCAGGTGCCCAGACAGTGAATGGCTTATAGGTAGTAATTGACAAAAGAGTGCAAGTGATGAAAATGTACAAGCCCGGATGCATGGAACAATACGGGGAAAAACAGGCGTCTAAATATCAGCCAAACGCAGCACAGAAAATGTAATTCAGGCGAGGATAATGCGATAATTGCAGACACAAGAATCGTGGACTTTCTAAAATAGGACAACCAAAACACGCGTGTAAGAGTTTGTGATATGGGCCAATAAAAGCAATCAAAGACCACATGAATAGAAAAACACTCGAGGAAACTAGAAAATGGGCGTGAAATACAAACTTATCTAGAGGAGGGGCTCTGTTTCGAACGACGATAACATCGACACTTAGTGTGATAAGAGTTGTAGCATGGTCAGGCATTTAGTGTAATAGCGTTACTGGGCGACAGAAGTCGGCGTGCAAATTTGTGAAATGCAGGTGGCGGACTTCATCGCTGATTAAATTAAATATGGGGAAAATGCTTTCCTGGCATCAATTAAGTTACTTAACTTTTAACGCTGTCAAGTAGCCGCTATGTTTTCACAAATTAATAAACCAAAATGTATGTGAATCTCACAATAACGTCTGCTTCGAGATATGTTGCAACTTCCTAAAGGAAGTATTCAAAGCTTCCAGTTCAAGAAACTTTATTCGCACGAATGTCATTCATTGTTTGAAGCAAACCTACAACAGGTAAAAGAGGAGAACGTGACTAGATACAAACGCGGAACATTCTGCCGAAGCGGAATGAAGTTTGGCAACGACGCGGTTCCTGCGAAACATCAGGAGGTTTGGATTCTTAATAGGTGTTCCATTTAATATAATTGAGTAATCAACGCAAAAATCTCATTTCTTCCAACTATACCATCACTTCAGCATCTAAGGTTCTATTGAGGGCTTTGTGTTTGTAGCAATTGCTCACCTGCAACGCTGTTAAACTCGTTTTTGCTTCTAGTGTGTTAATATTCTTCTTATTTAAATGCTTATCCTCCTCTTTGTAGAACTTAAAACTCCCTAGAGCTTACAAGCTAATGCCTTGGTTCAGTAGCCTGTCGCGGAGCAAGCAAACTCTAGCTAGTTCATAGCATTTACAGGATGAAAGAAATGCCCAAACTCTGAAATGCATGAAATGAAATGTAGTGATGAAAGGGAATATGTGAAAATTCACCGATCAAATTATCCAACCCAGCATTCGCCTAGCGGCCCAGGAAAACCGCGATAAAACCTACGATCAGATTGGTCGGCCCCGAGGTTTTAACCCGGGACCTCCCGAATGCGGGCCACAGACATTACCCTTGAGCCATCCCGCTCGGTGTGGGCTTATCGTAGGGTTTTATTATTTTAGGTTTTTACAATCAGTGTAATATTCTCGTTCATACTTCACAATCGAGTAGAACAGGGAATTCCAGCCTGGAATCGAACCCGGATTAATGACTACTCTACTGACCATTATCCGCAAAGGCAGTTAATATCAAAATTGTTTTTAAAGCCAAAGCAGCTATTAAAAGCAGATATAAGTTAAAACAATTCACACTGACACTGCAGGCACTTAAGGATGTTAATGACGACTCAGAATGAAATAATTACATTATTGTTCGTGTAAGTCTCTTAATTCTTAATTTGTGATAAGAAGGGCGATAAAATTTCATCTATATAATAAATATTTTAAGCTCCTTTCAGTCCATTCCTGAAACTGCTAATACGATCTCAAATCACAGTAATGTAGGTTTTCTTATATGTAATGTGTTTAATGCTCACCTTATCCTCATATCCTGAGGCAGAGGAACAGCACCATAGGCAGGAGCCACGTTACCAAGGCTCTGGAGTAGCTTGCCCTGTTTGCTGAAACAGAACACAGATTCTCCATTAGCTCTCTAATCTGACAACAATAATGCAATAAACCTTCAATCTCCAATTCAGTATGATGTGCATATCACCAATAACACTTCGGCATCAAAATGATGAAATTCCAATATATTTGACAAGAAAATGCATTCGGAATTGTTTAATGATGCCATAAGCTATCAGAAGACTAAAAGAAATTGTGTAAACAAGCTTAATTTAATAAAGAAAAGTGAGGGTTCATTTACTTTGCTGTCTTCATTAATCCAAGGTGCTTCACAGTAATTACTAAACTTGTAACTCTGAGTCTTAACCCTTCCCCTAATAGTAATTATTAAGCAAACTGCATTTTCAGGACTCACTTTTGTATTAAATAACCTACAAAGTGGGATAGGAAAATATAACACTGACTATTTAACTTAGTGACGTCATCAGAATATTATCCAGTGAGATGACAGGAAATATTGAGCATTTAACAATGATTTGGAAAGGTTAAGCATTCATTATACAAGTATACAATTATTAGTATTATTGTTTATTATTATTATTATTATTATTATTATTATTATTATCTGAGCTTTCAAGAGAGAGAGAGAGAGGTCAGAGTAAGAGAAAAAGCTTGCCAATCACAACTGTACTAAAGGGGGTGGGGACGATTCCTGATATAATCACAAATGCCAACCTCAGTATATTTAAACTAAAGACGGTGCAAAGATTTGACTCCATAAATTTTACATGTCATGCATTGTGAGTATGTCATCTGCTTCTTCAGATACACTTAATGTCAATGAATAACACGCAACTATTCAAAGTGTATGTAGAGATAACTAATTTGAGATAAATATGGATACCGAAAATATAAAGCAAGTGAAGATAGTTTACGAAGAGGTGTTTTTAAAGCAGGATAAACATATTAAACCAATATTTATATACGATTTCAAGAACTGAAACGAATATAATATGATTTTACCAATAGCACCGGGTTCTAAATTATACTATAGAATGAAAAACAATGTTATGCATTTAGGATGTCACATAAATTATTAATATAACAAATAGTTAAATAATGAACCGAATAACTTTCAGAACATTTGTGAGACAGCGACAAGGATATTAAAGAGAAAAACAAGGGAAAAAAATAACTAAAGTTTTACAAAATAGGAACTGCTACAACACTGACTTAATTTTAACCGTAGACTTAATTTAATTTATTTGTTCTAAGTTATTTACATATTCGGGGTATATTTTGATTGACCCTGACCAATTGTTTCCCCAGACTTTCAATATTACATACTGCGTTATATCTCTTAAATTCTACAACCTTCCACACTCCCCGTCTTTGCAACTAGGAGTATTTCCAACTTCTCTCAACTTCTCATTCCCATCTCCTCACATTCAACAAAAATTCACCTAAACCTTTAACCTGAGATGAATGTAGAAATAAGAAGATAACGAAATACTTTTCAAGCATTTGTGAACGTGAAGAAATATAGAAACATAATATGACAAAAAACACATACAAAGAAAGAATGGGTTAAATCGCTTCCGTATTCTTTAACATCAATTATGTTAAATTATCTGTTGGGTTTCAGCTTCCTTAATCGATATCCACCTTAATGTTCATAACCAACGAACACATTTTGTATAAGTTTTGGTTTAAATAATGTTACAACTTCATGCAAAACACTGCAGTGGTATGCTAATACGATTTCATTTGGAAATAATCACAGTTCCAGCGTTTGCAAACTTACCTAAACCTATAAGAGCAGGCTGCACTGTTTATCAAACGTTGAACTCTTATTATAGCTTTAAATATTTGATGCTTGGGTCTCTGTTTCAAATTGCATGAGTAAACCGTGCGAAAGCGCAAATTTTTAATTCCCAAATGTTCCTAGGGTCAGTTGCGTTTACTTTTCCTTTAATTTGACTCACTTTAGGTACTACAGTGTTTTTCACTGTTCACATGAATTACAGCAATGATACGAAACATTTATACCAGAAGTAAATTATGTCACAGCGGTTACTCACCTGCAACCAAATAATTATTGTTAAACGGAGAAAGGGAATGTGTAGCGTTGTTCGTTTATGTACTTGATGCATTAATGTCATCAATTTAATTACACAATAGGATTTTTATGTCTGACAATGTGATTAACCTTCATAAATTTAACGCGGGTGTAATTAGTGAAAACAATGATGTGTTTTGGAGTCATTTATCCCGAACATATTACAGGTAACGGGCATTGATCTAATGCTATGAATACCTACCTTTAGAGTTGTTGGAACTCTATTCTAGCACTATTAAACTTATCTCAGGGTAAACTTATTTCCTCAATGTTGTATGCGCAGTTCTCCCAGATTTATGTCCCTTGAGTTGTCAAATAGGATGGTTATTGTAGCCCGATATTGCTAATTTTCTGGGTCGAAATGATGTAATCAATAGCATTATTAACTTTAAATATAATATAGTCTACAGCCCTGGAAAACGTTGAGAATTGAAAGCGAGTATTAGAACAAACCAAAAATAAAAATAAAAATATTTTGATAAGTTACCCATAATTTTAACTATAGTAATTGTTTATGTTTTACGGTTAAGATTGTGTTACATTTAGTAGTTTTTTCTCCATTATTAAAACTTCCAAACAGGGTACCAAAACGGCTACCTTGCACATTAGTCGACACACTTCTCAAATCTTTGGCAAATTTTTATGAAAAGGTATTGGTCACAAAAATATAGCGTTAACCTTCACAGGACTTTTCTCCATTCATTGTACAAGTTATTCTTAAAAACGCTTATACGCTTATTTTCCTATATACGTCATGATAATCGAGATAAATCTTTGCAAAAACAGTTTCATTATACGCCTCGTTGTAAATACAAGTAGGATGCAGGAAACCGAATGGATAGTCAAACGCTTAAAAGCCTTCGCTATATGCTAGCCTTGAAATTCCATACTGTTTCCATGACATTGCGAGAAATAACTGAATGGTGGCAGCACTTAAAAATCGACTAGTATTAAAAAAACTGAAACCAGCAGCAACAGATACCTCGGAAATGAACGATGCCACAAAAAAGTCATTTGAAACAAACGGAATTTGTTTACAAAATTCCTTCCGAACGAACAGACTTCACATGCTATTCCCAGAACATTCAAAGTATACAGGATATCTACATCGAAATGCCGGAATTGTGAGTCAATAATAATAATAATAATAATAATAATAATAATAATAATAATAATAATAATAATGTTTTTCAGGTCTGATTGTCCATTAGGTACAACAGAAGTTGAAATTACTAGGTAACTTGCTTTTCTTTTTTCCCAACAGACACGTGTATTCTGTTTTTCGTTTGTGCTAAAATGGCGTCAGTACAGAAGACACAAGTTCTGGTGTGGTACTCCAGTTTAAATCCATTGCAGTGGTGCAAAGTAAGTTTCATTGTGTTTGCAACAAAACATCACCAGACGCCAACAGAACCAAAGCATGGCATAGGCAGTCCATGCACACTGGGAGCCTATTGAGACGGCATTCAGGAGGAGGGCACTGAGTCTCAGAGAACTGTCCTCCGAGCGTTCCAAAGAAATCCACGCAAGTCAATCTGTCAGACTTCTCCAGAACTTCAGATGCCTCATGCATCTGTTCAGAAGGTGATCAGAAAGCGGTTGTGTCTGCATGCAGATTGTACAAGTCCTAAAGCCAGAGGACAAGCCACAGCGACATGTGTTTGCTTCTGACGGTCAGCTTCATCAAATGGACAGGAATCCTACTTACCTGACAAACGCAATGTTTTCCAACGAGACCACATTTCATTTCTCGGGAACTATGGAAAGCATGGCATTATACTTGATTCAGAATACTGGACTGCATTACCGAACACATGCGAAATAGTCCGAAAGTAAACGTATGGTGTGGCTAGATGTGTAACTGGATCATCGACGTTTCCTCTTTCAAGAGAAGACAGTGATGGTCCAGGTCGAAGACCTGCAACCAAAGCTGTGGTTTCAGCAACTTGCTGCTCCACCTCACTGGTCACTAAATGTGCGACGGAAAACTCTGATAATGATTATTCCTGGACACTGGATAGAACGAAATGGACTCAAACTGGATTCCATGTTCTCAGGACATATACCGCTTAATGTTTTTTTTCTGCGAATACCTGAAGGCGTACGCCATAAAAGTGCGGGACCTGAAGACCTCTGATCATGGAAGCAAATGGTACCATCACTCCGGACATGTTGGAGCGAACCTGGCTGGAAACTGAGTAGAGAATATCCATCTTTGGTGTGATTTTTTGAAAGCTTTATACTGGATACAAGATTTATTTGCGGATATAAAGCTTCTTAAGGGCTTTTTGTGTATACTAAGCAAGCAAGATTGTGGCATTCGGAATTGATACCAGCACAATTTATTTGTTATGTAAATGTCTTAAATATGTGATTTTTAATCAGAGTCATTTTTGAGAAATTAAGAAATAACAACAACATCTGAAGGCTAATTTGAGGTGGGAAAATGTTCTTGCACATCTCTTTGTCTCATATTAGGTATTTGTCCGATATTTCGTTTCTGAGTTCACACACACACACACACACAGACAGACGTGTATGCAAATCTTTACTAAAATGCGTTTTTTTATTCAGAGCGCCTCAAAGCGTGTATTTTAGGTGAAATATTTATAGGAGTTTTGGGGGAATGACATTGTCTAGTTACGCTAAGCATGTCGGTCCTCCTCGATTTATTCATTTTTGTGGAAATCGCTTTTTAAATATATGCCACAGAAAAAACACACATCTTACGTGAATGCTATAAGGTAGATTCTGTTCCTGAAAGATTTTCCAAAGAACCACTTAAACGGTTTGTTGAAAGTTCAAGTACTGGCCAACGTTCCTCGTTTAATTAAAGGCGATCAACTTACGTTATTCATTTCTGACCAAACATTAAGGCTAACTGATCCTGCTATCGCCCTTGCAAAATCACATGGATATTTTGTTAATGTGAAAATTTTCGAACTCATTCTTGATAAACTGCACTTCATCTATGCAGAGTAAAACAGAAAGAAAATGTTTATTCCGAGGAAACCGCGTTACAACTAGCGCAAATGTCTCTCTGGTTGTAAAATCGCCTTCATTAGCACTCGAGCTCTTTGGAAACCGCATGGTTGAAGTAGCTACTCTCCATATATCATACGTTTGAAATCCTGTATTGCTACTATGTTCTTAGTGCTTCTGGTAACATAACTGAAAACTCCCTAAAGCTACTTGATATTTTTGGTGCATCTGCATTAGATATTCTCTTTCTTTCTAGCAATACTTGTATTTGAGTAAATATGATGCTGTGTTGAAAATGTTCCCACATCTTAGAAGATAATAATTTGAGGATCTTCTCTGTGAATTCGGAAAAACGACGAGTTCTCACAGAACAGCTAGATGCAAATGTTCAAATTTCTCAGATTTTGCCTTTGGGTTTACCACACAAGTGTTAAGGATTACAAATCTGATTACAAGTCTGATAATTGAGGGGCCCAGTAATTTTAAAGCAAAATGAGTTAAGTGCACTTTACGAAACTAAAGGCAAAATATTTTCATAGAAAAATTAGACAAAGTTATATCTGTTGTTGGTGATATCTCGTGAATGAAAGGTGAACCATTTCCAGATTTGTTGATCTTCTAACAGGAAAGGTAGTTTATGTGGAACTATTCTCACTTCACATGTCATGAGGTCTGAAAGAAAATATACCGTTAGAGGGAGAATGAAAAAAGAATCTCCTATCTGAATGACAGTTCCGGTAAGCTTTATGTAAGCTTTCAGCTTTATTGTAAGTTTTAATGTCACTCTAGACTTATCAAGGATAAGAAAAGAATTATAGGTGATGGTATAATAAAAGTTGTGCAGGTGGATTATAAGAAGTAATTTTGTATATTAAGGATAAGTTTTAAAGGCATTATTATGAAAGCGATACTAGGTTTTACAAAAACATGATTTCTCAAATGCTGTTGATCTAGTTCAGCTTTCTAGAATTCACTGTAAATAAACATTTGTAGCACAACTAAATCACATTGGTTGCCTCAAGCCATAATTCAGATTCTTTTTCCTTTTTATCACTAGACTAGTAGTGCCCTATAAATTAACATTGTTATTTCAAATGAGGGAAGTAGTTGGAAAAATGAAGATCATTCTTCACGTGGTGGTTCATCTACTGATTCTTTAAGTGATGGTTAGGAACATGCTTAGCCTCAGAATTAAAAAGAAAAAAACTTGTAAATCACGAAAAAAGACAGAAAAATATATAGAATATTTCACAAAACGGTAATGTGTTAAGAAAAATATTTCAGTACTAAAGATAATACCACTGCTAAACTATTTCCAATTCTTCTGTAAGACGTACCTATATCCACACGCCAGTGCTCATAAAACAAGAAAGAAGAAACCTAACTGGAAGCTACTAAGATCAGAAGGAACATTGGTTTGGGTATGAAGGTAAGAAAAAGGGCAATTTTCAGTCATATCTCCATGTTTTAGGTACAATTATTGCAGCACTAACTTAACAGAAACAGGTCGTAAAAAACACATTCTGCCTTTGGAGCTACAAAATGGTTATAAGTACACAGGAAATGTGATAGATGTGAAAAGACTACGAGAAGATGCATTATCCAAAAATAAATGCAGTGAGGTAGCGACATTGTGAACAAACGAGTTTGCAAGGCATTCTTTTTAAAACCTTAAACATATCTAACCGCAGATCGATACAGCGACTGATAGACCTTTTTTATGGATGTCTTCTTAAAAGAGAAATAAGCTATTGCTCCGATTCCACAAAAAAATCAGTGACATAAATAAAGCAACTGTGAAGTCCCATATCAAGAGATTTTCGTGATATGAAAATCATTATACTAAAAAGACTATCCCGAAAGAAAAAACTTACAAGGTAAGACACATAGCGTAAAGAAAATGACACCGATACCGTAAAATTGTGGTGCTAACATCTACCTACCCAAATATATAATTAACATCTCTTCAACTTATTTTTGTAATATCCCAATTTCCCATTGAAGGAGTCATTAATAAGCGTGACTCGCTTAAGATCACAATGGCCATTACGGAATATTCATAAAGTTGTAGAATGGTAAAGTAAATTCCTAGGGTAATAGTGAAAGTTAATCCTTGAATGCCTTGGTTATAATTATTTTCTAGGTTTATGAGCTTTTTTGTCTAGACGTAAACATTTATTAATAACTTTATTAAGTTTAGAATAATTCTGTATTTAAAGAAAGCGTCCCTCCAAAAAGAAAAATGTGTGTGTCAAAAAACTTCACTTGAGGTTAGTTGAGAAAACTAGAGAACGCTTAGTAAAAGTAAACAGTGGAGTTAACGATAATAAGGATGTAATGATGCAATGCTTTGCTATGTAAAAGACATTACCAACTCCATCTTTTACTACAAATAAGGCATACTGGATTTAAAGCTTTGGAGCTTATGATGTGGAACAGGATTAAGTTTCTAGTAAATTGGACAGAAATTGTCGGAAGGAGAGGTTCCCAAGAAATAGGGTCCTGTTTAATATCTGAGGGTATCAAACATCTGAATCATTCAGCAATTCTTGGGTGGTCAGAGTGAAAATCGAAATGTGGTCAAGTTTTTAACGTATGCAGTAAATGAATTTAACACGCTCATAAACACTCACCACAATTTTGAGGAGCCTATTTCATGCTCTGTGATGAAGAATTTAGCAGCACTTGAAGTACAGAAAATAATTTCAGTATGTGTTTGTACTTTAAGATTGGAATGATACCACCATAAAAGCCAGCAGAAGTTTGTAATAAGAAAAATTACCCTTGATTAGGGTCCCTTGCCAGGGTTACAGGCAAAGACCACAACGACATAGAAGGCAAAAGTAATCGGCTGAACAAACGAACGTGGCAACCCTCCATCTGGGATTAGTACAAATGGAAGCTGATGCTTTGTAGTTATCGACATTTGCATATTAAAGATTAGGGAAAGAAAATCTCGAAATTAAATTATTTGGACCTCTAGATTGGGGATTGATGTGATGATCTTACCCTCATCCTTTGGAAACAAAAAATGCACAAAGGTACAGGTAAGCCGAATGTTTAAACAAGAAAGGAGGTAGTGGGAGGTAGTGAGTCTAAACTTCGGTAAAGACCACACACAGGAAGATTTGCTATTAGACAGCTACATTCTATAATTTGGAACAAAACTATTCATAACTATGTAGATTATAGGTTATATAAATCAATGACGAAAGCATTGCAATCTATGGCTCAGAGCTCGGGGAGGTCTCCAAGAAAAATGAAAACAAATTAAGAGCAATGAAAAGAGATTATTGGAGAACTTAATATACTTCCAGACTTCTTAAAATCCGAAATAAAACTATGTATAAGGGAAAACATGCAATCGGCAGCAGTATATTACTGATATAACTAAAGGGGATATTTAATTTGATATAACTACCTAACAAGAATTTCACCCTTGAGGTGGAGATTCTATTTTGCCATCATGTAAAAAACTACTGCACAACAAGGCGGAAACAGTCCAACTGGGCCAGAACCTTCTCCCCGTAACGCCCACCCGAACCGAGGAATCACACTCCCCAGGACGTATGACAACGCCCGTGGCAGACGCCTGACGGGGGTCAGAGGGGCCACGGATCAGAGAGTGAGAGACCAATGTGGATGATCAGCCACACGCCCGGGATGAGAGCGAGGAAGTGGATGATAGATGTAGATGAGAGATGTGATGATAGAGCACCGGTGGAATGAAACCTGGCGGTGGAAACCGGAGAATCCAAAGAAACCGCCCAGACGCCGCTTCATCCATCATGAAACGGCAACTCTAGGCCGAGCCCAAGAACTGTAATTATAGATAATTTATTAATTAACTTTTATTGATGTTAAATCATACTATGTAAATATCTTTTTCTCATACTGCTTGTATATTTTAAGAAGGGTGATTTAACGTTATGTATCTATCTAGGTTTCTAATATTAGTAGAGTTATAAATGGTTTAATGTGAATAATGTAAGCGCTATGTTAAAATACTGTCCACGACGAAATGTTTTAGCTACAGGAATAGTGCCTTCGAAGGCAGAAAACCTAGGTTTATGACATCTCTTCGGTCGCAGTGCCATTATTCCTACAGCGAGGGTGTAACGCCTTGGTCCCTTTATTTGATAATTCGCCGTGACCAAGTGAGCGAGACAGATAACCTAACGGTAAATGTAGGAAAAGCCGCGATTTATATTAAACTTGGAACAATGAGATCTCTGGAAGTTTATTCGAAATAGTTAGACGCGTCGAAAGGCGCTAAAATGGACCAATAGGAAAGGAAGCAGCCCCAGAAGCCTGAGACTATAAATGGATCTGTTTGGAGCAAATTCGAGGCAGTTTGTCAGCAGTTTTAGCAAGACAGTTTGTCATGGAATTTTAGCATTGCAGTTTGTCAGCAGTTTTAGCAAGACATTTTGTCATGGAGTTTTAGCAAGGCAGTTTGTCATGGAATTTTAGCATTGCAGTGAGGCAGTTTTAGCAAGACAGTTGTCATGGCAGTTTAGCATTTCAGTTTGGCAGTTTGGTATGTGTGATCAGGGAGAGATGCTGCAGGATGTGTGTGATATCGCGCCAAAAAGAGAATAAAGATAGTTTTAGCAACATACCTAAGATCCGCTACTCTTAAAGAGACAATAAGCATATTTATACTTCGTGCCACATCCGCGCCGCATTTTAACAGCGGTGGACAGTATTTTACAGCGGCAATACCAGTTTTGTATCCTACGTGTGTTAGTCAAATAAAAAGAAACGGCAGTGTAATCTTTTCATAAACAAAGCACGTCTATGTCTTCCTATATCACCACCCGAGATCTACGATTCCTTTACCGAGGATAAGTCCATGCTCCCATATAGTTTAAGGAAAATTACTGCAGCTAGCCGAGGATAAAATTGAAGAGAACCAACACACTGTGAACTTCTGGAACCAATGGGAGAAGCATCAAGGTAAGAATAACAGCAACGGATGAGGAGGTGGCGGCCGCAATCACTCCCACATGCGGGTCCCTGGGATTGAATCCGAATTTGTTGAGTGGCGAGCCGTCTAACCACGTGGCCACGGCGCCACCACCACGTAAATAATTTTGAAATACATATATTTTTGTAGGGATCTTTTATATATAATGTTCAGGAACAGCCACAATTGTTAATATTTCATGTTCGTAATATTCGCATATGTTAAGATGTTCCTGGGATGATGATGATGACACTCGTCTAAAACACACGTGCTGTAAGCCATTTGTATTTTTGCTTACGCTCCAAAAGGTATAGAAGGCGTTGTAGCAGGCAAAATATCGTGAGAAAGAGGGAAAGCGCCATCTGACGTAAGGTAAAATGTCATTGGGTGCTAAAGCCAATGAGAATTAAGTATGGTTACGTCATTATAAGCCACAGCTAGCAACGGCGCGAAAATGCACCGAATCAATAATAGGTTAAGTTACAGTCCACGCGTGGGATAGTCTTGTATATACATGTTAGAATTCCTTGCTCAACACTATCTTAGCAGGTAGATCACGCAGAATCAACGTCGCTAAGCAGAAAGGCTGTACAGATATTCTCCAGAAAGGTATAGTGCCGAAGTATATATTCCGGAGTAGTTCTCATACGCGAAGGTGCTGAGTTTTTATCGCACGAATTTAATCAGAAAAGATGTAGCGTAGGTAAGAATAACACGCGCAATTAGTATTGGAGAAATGCAGTGCGAGAAAGTAAACAAAACCGGCCCTCGTAACCGTGGTCGCTGGAGTGTACAGCTTCGGGGCTCCGCCAAGCTGAGGGTCGCGGTTCGTGCCCTGCCATGGGCATGGGTGATTGTGTGCGTCTGTGTTTTGTGTAATTGCGGTAATAGGCGGCGAAGAATACAGTGAAACACAGTAAGCATAAACTTGGTAAACAAGGAAAAAACAAACAAATATTCACTAGGGACAAAGTTAACAGTGGCACCTATGAAGTGTTTGGAGAATACAACTTGGATACAACTAGTATGTATGTAAGTGTTATCACTTCCTCCAGTTCACTTACTGAGATCTACTCTACAGTTTATTCCTCTAAGCACAGATGCTTGTTTCTCCGTAGAGATATACCTAGCCAAGGCAAACATTTCGTTTTAAAAGTGATAAGATCAGATTTCGACGGAGAACGAGAGCAGAAGCATATGCCGCATCGAGACGAGGGGATCTTCTGAAAGACAAACGGGCTTCAATCCTGAGATCCGCCGCATCTAGCCAGTTGTCCCTCCGGTATAGCTTGCAGGGACAGGTAACCAAGTTGCTCCTGAAGATAGCCATTAAAACTATATAATTGGTAACTTCCTTGACGGAAAAAGAAAGACCATGACAGGGGGATGATTGCGTAAGACAGACTATGAAAGATAGACAAATGGAATATGACGAAGATGGAAATGTCAATGCGAGAAACGCTATATGGTGTAAACAAACTCGCTAGATGGAAGGCAAGTTACTGCATTAATATAAGAGTATATGACTGGCAGGTTGTGTTTCCGTTTGTTCAAAGGAGCCAGTAGTTGCCGGCTTTAACCAAGTTAAAGATGGATGATGAGAGTAACAGAATAAGGTGAAAAGAGATAAAATGGATAGGGTTATAAGATGAAACTCCTCTTACTATGCTCTTCAAATGTTCATTAAATAAGGAAGTAGGGTTTTATATATTGTACCTGAAAGTATAACAGTTCGATCGCGTTTCAAAAAAAAAAATCTACCACTCCACTTTGAGTAAGCCAAATTGTAGAATCTTCAGGATACGCTTTATTGCATATCCTCTTGACATGATTTCTATGCTTAATTGCTCTACCTTCCGGCAGTATCTACAAAAAGTGGAAGAGGAAGGAAGGGAGCATTAGAGATAAAATGGAAAAACATCCGAGATCATTCAACACTTGCAGTTAATGAATTTGTTAATGACCCTACTATTGAACTGATTTTGTTTAGTGAACACGAGTAAGATAATCAATGAATGAACAAATGGGACAGCTGCAGATATTAATATTTGCAAAATTGTTTGTTTTACTGGGGTACGTTAAATTAATAAACAAAAAAATTAATAAAATGAGGCTTTTATACATAATACAAGTCATGTTGTTCTAAAATGTCTTTATTTATCCAAATGCAGGCTGTTTCCAATAACTTAACAATTTGCATATTGCTCATGTTTATTACTCATTACTTTAAAAGTGCTTTACAAAATTATGTTTTATTTTAATCTCTTGGATTAATTTTTCTAAAACATTTTATCATTCAAATAAACCTAACAACCTTTAAAATATGAAATAAATTATAATCAAACAAATCTGAATAATTATGACATGGTCAAATAGTATCCTGACAGTGAGTGTGGCTCAAACACATTTTTCTTTCCAGTAGAATGTTTCATTTACATTTAACCTCTAAGTTCAAATATCTTGAATTAAAAAAAATGTCACTTGGCCCAGTTCGAATCAAGGAACGATTATCGTAATATTGACTACGTGCAAACTTGTACACAAAGTTCGCCTCCCTAAATTGTGACAGTCCTAGTATTCCTTTTGTGTTTCCTTACACGGAAATATTTACCAAATTGAAATTCGTGATTGGATAGCTTAGTGCTTGTGTACGTGTGAGTGTCGATTTGAGCTTGCGTGTGCACATATGTATTTCCTTCTTTTTTCATAAAAAGCGTTTCGTTACCAAAAAATTGTCTATTTTACGCAAAACTTACGCTACGAATCGTTTTTTCTGCGGAAAACCATTTAAGCGAACATTTCACATTAGGTATGCTCATTGGTTTTCCGATTACGCAATCTGAGAATTTTAGAATTCAGACAAAATGTTCACACACATAAATGCAACGTTTCTTCCCAGTAAAAAAAGCCAAAATTTCAATAAAATACAGGAGTCTCGATTGTATCAAGCAACTATTACTTGTACAAGTGACTAGAAAGGTGAACTTGGCTTTATAACTATAATTCAAACCTGATACTCCAGTAAGACATTTAAAACCTTTTACCTTCTGTACCACTACATAGTGGATACAGAAGATATTGCATTCCACCCAAAAATTGGATATCATGATTTCAGCGGAAATACATGTTTTGAGACCCCTTGGATCAGAAAAGGCAGTTTTAGAAAACAGTTCATGTGTGTGTGTGTGTGTGTGTGTGTGTGTGTGTGTGTGTGTGTCTGTGAACAGAAAAACGAAAAGTCGGATAAATACCAAACTTGGTATTTAGGTTCAGCATCTTCCAAGAAGCGACACGAAGATTTTCAAGAAAATCTCCACCCTACCCTTTACATGGAACTTTTTTTGAAACGTTTGATTATTTAAATAATGGCTCTAACGATTTTGATTAAAATACCGCATATTAAATATATTTACATAACAAATAAAATTTATATCTCGAATTTTCTGGGAACAGCCTGTGGAGTCCTCTTCATTCGGAAGGAATTGTGCATAATCTTGTATAACGATAAACATTAAGTGATAGAAAAAATGTAGATGTGTTTAAAACACACATTTAATTCAAATAACCTTTTTGTGGCATCACCCATTTACGAGATATACGTTAATAATAGTTCGATTTGTTCAAGACTTTGGCAACCTTTCAAATCCCGTCGATTTTCATTTGTTTCTCGCAAATGCGTGGAAAGCGTGTGGAATTTAAAGGTCAGCATATAGCGTCCCATTCTTACACATTTGGCTATCCCTGTTCCCTTTGTATCTGTAACAAAATGTGTAACAGTTATTTCTGCAGAGGCTTATCTCGATTAAAAGTTGATGTAGAGAAAGTTAAGTGAATGTAGCAAATCAGATTTTTTAATTCACAAAGCTATGTGTTCAAAGTTCACACATGCTCCGCTCTGGACTACACAACAATTTGGGTCCACTTAATAACCCATATTCTATGAGGAATATTTTGCCTCACTGACAATGAACACTCCACTCTTTGGAAACTTGGATTTCGTTTAGGATATAGGATAAATGGTGGGGTGATGTCTCTCTTAAACCCTGAAGCAGTCTTTGCTCAGTGTTTTTCATGGCTTTCTTTACGAACATTGTAATTTTGAAACGCTTAATCTGGCACCCTGCAGTTCAAGTGAGGGTTATTAATACCCTAGTGTTGTAAATTAGATCCCAAGAAATAAAAAGGCTGTAAATTATTGGCGTTTAGTATATTAAAATCGAATTTAAGCTCTGTAATTAATCCATAGCCAATGTTTCCGAAGCGAAGCAACCGAATGTTTCTATAACGCCTGTAAAAATAAATTAATATAGTGTGATCAAACATATATATATTGGTTCTCAAATAGATAGGGTAGGGTAATTCAACTATTTGATTTTATTTTTAGTGTATTTGGAGGAGAAATAGTTCCATAATGCAACGATTAAAATAGTTCGATTGTTAAATACGTGACTCTGGTTCCATACCATAATACAAATTGTATTCTTTTCTTCCTGGTTGGTCCTGAATGGTTAATCGTATTCTCACTTTTCTGCTGTTGTCGAGAGCCATATTTTATTGCAATGCATTGAGAATGCCCTCAAGTTGTCCGGAAGGCCCGAAAAGCACATTTATACAAGCTGTTTCAAAAATAGAGTGCATAATTTTCTATATGCATTCCCCATATGTAGACAATAAGGAAAGCCTATTACAAAATATGTCCCAAAATGCTTGGTTTCTGAGTTTTGGACATCAAAACAGCGCTATTCACCGGAACGTATTCCTTACCGCAGGTAGTTTTCTTCACAGAAGATGTTGAAAGTAACCACCTCCTGCCCGAATACAAGGCTCACATCGACGTCTCATGATCGTGCAATCACGACTCTAAAATGGCATATTTCCTCAAAACCTGCCACAATTCGATTCTGAATGGATTCCATGTCTGGCACCGGAGACGAATACACCAACGCTTTTAAATGACCCCCAAGTTTAAATCGACAGGGTTCAATTTAGCTGAGCTTGGTGGCCAAGCTATTGGGCAACCTCTACATATCCATCGAACAGAAAACCTTCGATCCAAGTACCGGCGAGCCTGTACGACTGAAGTGTACATGAGCGCCATAATGCAAGAAGTAAGCTTGTTGACTAATGCTCAGTGGAGTGTATTCATACACATGAGGTATGCTGTTTTGCAGGAAGTTTGTATATAAGTCTGTTTACAAGCATATGGGGTCCAACTAACCGGCCCACATGCTGAGAGTGAACCGCGCTTGGTGATGAGATGGAACAATTGCATGTGGGATTTGATATGCTCATACATGCTGATTGTGGAAATTTATAATGCCATCTCGTGTGAACTGTGCTTCATATGTACATAATGCTAAGGCAGAAAAAATCAGATTTGTAGCACACTGCTGCACACCACTAGCAGAACATTAATCGAGTAGGGTAATCTGCTTGTGACAGGCCCTGTACACATTGCAAATGCTCTCCAGACAGTCGTTTGAGGAACATTCACTTGCAACGCTGATCTTCGTGTACTGATAGAAGGAGTCGTATGCACAGAATCCAGAATTCCCTTCTCTACATCTGTAGTTGTAGATCTTGGCCGTCCCCTCCCCAAACCAGGAGAGATAAACTTCCCATGAGCGCACAGACGGCGATTGAGACGTTCAAATGTCTTCCGATCTGGACATCTTCGCTGTGGGTACCCCTCTTGGGACAAACGACGAGCCAGCGCAGCATTGCCGTCCGCCTTACCGTACATGAAGTGCATTTCTGCCATCTCCTGATGTGAGTACATGTCGCTCAGTCCAAGACCAAACACAGTACTCAAAGTACTCTTTGCCTCAGAATGAACTGTCAGAGTGTCCTGTTAATATCTTCTGTCATGGCAACTACCTGCAGGAAGAAAACCGTTTCGGTGAGTATCCGTTTAGAAGGCTATAACTCAGAAACCAAGCATTTCCGGACACATGCTGTAATTGACGTTTTTTGTTGTTTACATATGGACAATGCATACCTGAGTTTACTCCCTGTATTTTTGAAACATCTACATAAATCAATTAATTTTAATGCTACGTTAAATTAAATGTGATAGATTCATAAATCATCCCATCACACAACGCAGCCATAAAACACCCATACTTGTAAGACGTAAAAGTCTGAGGTGATACATTCACATGACTTTCTGTACCCTCTATTGTTTATTCTTACAAAGATTAATATTCCACCTACTTTATTTTGATCCAAATAAACCTCTGCAGAAATAGCTACATTACACACTGGCTATAGATACAAAGACAACAGCGATAGCCAAATGTTTAAGAACTGGACGCTATACGCTGATCTTAAAATCCCATACTGTTTCCATGCAATCGCGAGAAATACTTGAATGATGACATGACTTCAAAGGAATGACCCAGTAATCAACAATTCGAACTATTGGTAGTGGATATCTCAGGAATGGATTGTGCCACAAAAAGTTATTAGAAAGAAATTGTGTGTTTTAAAAGTTGTAGTAGAGTACGTCTTCATCTGTCGCTTAACGTTTTCCAATTATACAACATTATACAAAATTCCTTCAGAATGAAGAGGACTTTGAAGATTATTCCCAGGCAATTCAACATATACATTTTATTTCTCATGTAAATATCCTTCATATATGGTATTTTAATTAAAACCGTTACAACCACTTTTAGAAAATCAAAATTTTCGAAGAATGTTCCATGTAAGTGGTAGTTGGGAATGGGGATTTTTTTAAAATCTTTGTGTCGCTTCTTTGGAAGATACTGAACTTAAATACCAAGTTTGGTATTGATCCAACTTTTCGTTTCCGAGTTATTTATGCGTTCACAGACGCATAAACATACACGCGCGCGCGCGCGCACATACACACACACACACACACACACACACACACACACACACACTTACAGGACGATTTCTAAAGCGCTTTTTTTTTTGGATTCAGGAGGCCTCAAAATGTTTTTGGTGAAATCTCGGAATTAAATTTTTTTTCTGCAATGCAATACCTTCTCTACCTACTATGTTTTTGGTAGAGGAAATAAAAACACATAGGGATGTACAAACGTTCACCAAAACGTTTTATTTGTTTGGGCTATTTATATGCTTATCAAGGTTGTGCAAATTATACGCACGATTTATCTAACTTTGTTTACATTTTTGAAACATTTAGAACCTTTCAAAGTATTATCTACGTGTTCTCTCATATTTTGAGGCATGAGATTAAATCTAAAAGGTGCAGCATTTCGTTTCTTGGTAAGATAATGAAAAGAACAGCGTTTATTTGCGTTTCATTTAAACATTTTATTCGCGCAATCCCTGGAGCGCCCTTAGTAGCGCATACCAAGCCAGTCGGTTAATGAATTTTGTGTTGGGTTAGTACAAGTGTTGAGAGAGGCAAGTTTCATCAACATTAATTGAGTAGTCGACCGCCGCCAGTAACGTGAAATGCAGAGATACATTAGATTCGCGCAATTTGAAGCGAGTTTTCTACTCTTGTCTGGATAAATATGAATAATTTACAGGAGGAAAGGCAAGGAAGAAGAATTGTCCTTGTCTCTGTAAACATCACGGTCGCCGTTTTTCTCCATTATCCTTTACCTCCTCCTGTTCCTAACGTACAGCGGATGTTTACTGAGAGGAGCTGACGGACCGCTTTGCCTGTGCAAATACGGCCCTTATGAATGTTTGAAAAGGAATAGCCACAGAAAGCTACAGGAGCAAAAGTTTCCATCTATAAGTAAACTAGGCTACCGGAATCATTAACTACATCAGACTTCCTTCTAAGATTTGCTACTCTGGTTCTCAAATTGTTCAGGAATTAACTAAACGAAAGAGAGGGACTCACGCGAAGAAAATACTGGACTAGAGCACGTAAGCAAATAAAAAAACTTTCCCTATCCGCTTACCCAGCAAGAAGGCTTAGCCGGTACCGCGTGTCTCACCTACTGGAGGTCGCGGTTTCAAATCCCGGCCAACTTGAAAGGAGTTTCCTTGTTGTTCCCTCTTTTGCTAGGGAACTACCACCTCTCAAATTTGCAATTTCATACCACCTCTCAAATTTTATCACAATGTAAAAGGCATAGAAGTTAACAGGTGCTACAAGATACTGACTTAGGCTGTCGATCAAAAAAGTACTCAAGGAGTTACAGGTAGGCAACTACTGGTCTGGTAAGTTATGAATGCACTTGAAGGAGGACGCCAGTATTTTTTATGTTGACACTGCCTAAAGTCATCAAGGCTAGGGATCAGACGGGAATGAGGGGCAAGCGGTAGAAAATGTACAATTGCACAACGAAAACAGTACTACATTTTGCAGGCCTCAGCCTCGCTAGTAAATGCAACTCAGAACTGCGGATGTTTTCCTTAACTGACTCCCCTGCCAATGCCTCCACCACTTATTCCGTAACTGTGTGTTTCCTCTTTCTACCGCACGCATTCATATTGTCGCCGACTAGTACGTAATTACTTCTTGCACATACAGCACAGAAAAAGTATAACAATACACGTGGATCATGGCCCTAATTCATTAATCATACTGAGTGAATTTACCAAGGTGAAGCCTCTCCGCAGGTAAGAAAAAATGACCAAAATTGTAGTTTAGTTCTCCCGTTTGTCAAATTATTACACAGTTCATGTATTTAAAGAAATCTTGATTTGTGTATTCCGCTATATAAATACCAAAATCTGAAGTTCCACTCACCAGAATGTAATGATTCCTGCTGGTTAGGTTCTCTCTTAATTTTGTTTCATTCTACAGTGTTTCTTTAATAATGATGAATATTTTTGGTTATCCTCCCCACAAAAAAGCTGAAAATTGGCATCTGCATATAAAATATGCAATAATAATCTGTTTGTAATACTCCTGTAGATATCCATAAGAGAAACATGTTTAAAAGTAGATTTTTAAAATCAATAGAACACAGCTATATTTCATGGAAAACGATCTAATTAAAAAAAGCATCTGCCAGTTTGAATTAGCTCCCTTTAAAACATGGCAATTTTAGAAGCTAGCTGTGCATTTAAACAGCGGATGTAGATGAGTTTTAAAATTGCAATAAAACCAAAGTATTTCTGCGTAGAATTCTCATTGTTTATTGTTGAACTAATTTTCCCAGCATTAACTTTTATGTCGTCGTTTGACGTTTCTGTTCAGTATTCAGTTTATAAACAGATACTGAATAGGTATTGCTGTACTATTGGTTGTTTAAATTAATTTTTCTCTCAAATGAGAAACATATTATCTCTGAATGCTTCTTTCTACATTCACATATTTAATACAGGAGGCATTTGCTAAAAATTTCCTAAAAAAAACTTTACCCATTGCAACGCAGTTTGTCGGCTTAATGAATAATGTCTCTACATATAGCCTCAGACACACTGGAAGGCAGTCAAAGTAATGCTGTGTGTCAAAATCATTGCGAAGGTATTGAGCTTGCAACCGCGCAAAAGCGTCTAAGAAAACTCTGAGCAAATTCCCGTACAAAGCAATAGCAGAGCAACAATAGAGAGATGCAAGTATTCCGTCACAAATTTTATTGAAAGGAATATCATTGATATCTTGAATTATCATCTATACATAAAGATGTGGTTTTACATCTTTAGTTATGTTAAAACGGAGAATACTTGCATTGTGCACGATAAAATTGGAATCTGTATTACAACATCCTGAAGAATAAGAAAGGAATCTTTGAAGAAACCGTTAAGCACAAAAATTATTGTTCAATGCTCGAAGATATTATGGGCCAAAACAGAGGAAAATGAAATCAACTACTCCTGGTTTGCGCCAAATAGCACTACTGCTCATACAGCTAGTAAAACTGCGCATCTTCTGGTTGAATTGTTTGGGAACGTCTCGTAGCTCACTGGAGCTTGGACCACCCACCGATGAGCAGAGAAACTTGGGAGTGCACAATCGCCCACGCAAGCTTTGTGACTTAAAAACTACAATAACTGCACAATAAGAAGCATAATACAATTAGACCAAGCGGGTTGGCTCAGTTACGTCTGTCCCCCGCATTCGGGAGGTCCCAGGATCGATCCCCGGTGACCGACCATTCTGACCCATGAGTTTATTCGGGGGATTTCCCGGGTCGTCAGGCGAATGGTTTCTTTTATCCCCGAATTTCCTGTCCCTCCATTTCGTTCCATTCTTCATTTCATTCATCTTTCATCCCGTTGGTCTCTTTCAGGGTCGGAAGTGTCGACGATGGTGTTTCAGTGCACCGTGGCAGGGGGAAAGGATGCTGTTTGTGACTCTCTCCGACCCTTGGCTTCCGGCTGGCTGCCGAGGTATCCATACCCCCTTGACGGGCACTGGACCCCTTCTGTGTGAGATGGGGTCCCCAGTCTGCCTATCCGTCTGCCGGATGTGTCTATCTGGAAGTTTAGGGACCCTGTCATTGCCATGTCGTCGCTCCTGGTTCCGGCCTCTCGGTGTCTCCTCTCGCCTCATCATTCCTCCGGCGATGCCTCCTCGTTGGGCGTAGGTGCAATATCCACTCTGGATCAGTGCCTAGTTGCCTCCGTATTCAGCCCAATCCAATAACACAAGTAGAGCTGCAGAAAGCATTTCCCAACAGAACCATAGACAGTGCGTCTACGGTAACGCGTGACGGTCACATTCTGGAGGTATCGGGCTCGATCCCGATTAAGCCGGCCACTCACCGTGGGTTTTTGCACGATTTCTCCCAGTTTATAGGGGAAGGGGTGGGTCCTCTTCCATCACGAATTTTCTGTCCAGCATTTCCTGGCTCCATTAATACCTATCATCTGTTTTAGGGTTGAAGGACTGGGCGACGGCGTTCAGTATTGCGGCAGGACCACGGTTTCTGCGCTTTGGAAAAGTTTCTACCTGGCGTTTGGTTGGTGAGCTTCTTAAGCGAATGTCTCGGGCCACAGGCTAAGGAGTGGGTAGCCGGCGTCAGGATGTGCTCCATCTAGAATCGTTAAAAACACGTATTTGCAAGCCTCTGGTCATCCTTTGGGTGTCCCCGTCACCCTTCTCGCCCAGAGGTTACGTTAAACGCTAAAAGGACCTTTGTGGCTTACTTGCGGCGCTGTGCTTCAATTTCTGAAGGCTTCTCCGTCTGTGTATTCCTACTCATGGAGGCTCATGGGTGTAATTTCAACAGAAGTAGATGAATATAAAACATTTAAATTAGAATGCATTAGCAGCAAGGATATCAACGGGGGCAGTAACAGTTTTAACTTTCACTTTGGTAGAAAATAGCATATAAATATAGTACTCCTAACAGTAAACACCAAACTCTCTGACTACACAGTAAGAGAAAATCTTACGGATCGTCGTAATTCATGTGTCGTAAATATTCGCAGAATATAAGATTAAATTAACACAAATAATTAAGAATAAATTCTGATGATCCAAATCGGTTTATTTTCTGGTGATAGAGCATTTAAGACGTTTCTACATTATGGTTCCTAACCTAATTTGTAATTACCGCCTTGTAGACACTCGCTATGATTTAAGACAAGATATATATGAGTATTCCTTTCCACAGAGCCCAAAGTGTTACTCAAAGAAGCACAGAAAACTGATTACTCTAAAGATTGTATCAATCTCAACAAAAACATACCGTGAAAAATTTCTTCCGATTGCTGTAGGGTTAAAATTTTGCAGCTTGTACCCAATTAATACAGGTGTGGAAAAGAACTATGTATGCCTAATAAATCTAAAGACAGTGGTTCAACAGTTGAGTCCAAACCTGTGCAGTCTAAGTTGATTATTATCTGTCTTTATGTGGCATGAAGGTTTCTTTCTTGTTGGACCCGTTGCTTACCACAACCAAGAGATTTTACACGTCAGTGAAAAGATGCAGCTTGCCGTGATTTATCAAACTTGAAGCAAGGTCACCAAGTTCTCTGTAAACGTGTCGCCGTTGTCAACTTTACTAGGTCTGCGTGAAGCATAATGGGAAATGTGAATTCTATGTCACATAGCAAGATTCTCGGGAGAGTAGAACCTAATGCAATGTGAAGATTTCATCACTTCAGATTACTCCTGCCTACAGTAGCGTAATCAGGGATATCTATCCTGACGAAGTGTAGGGACACTCAAGAAGTGACTGAAGAGAACAAAGGGAAGCAAGCTAACACCTCCAAAATTACTCAGACAAGAATTGGTTTTGTATATTGTTTCACTAATATAATCAAACTGTATATTTATTTTAAACTTTTGTACATCTTTTGACTATAATTTCAGTATATCGTAAGTAATTTAAAAAACATCTTAATGTGATACCTTCACATGAATTTCTTTACGCTCATCATTTATTAGTGGGTATAAAAATCATTCTGTATCCCGTAGATAGTTTAAAAATCTGATGTGATACATTTACATGACTTTTATATCCTCCATTGTTTATTATCAGGTATACACAAATTATTTTACGAAAGTTCATTTTCCTATATATATAATTTTAATGGAGGCAAACCTTTTCGGAAGTAGCTCCATGACACATTTTGTAATAGATAGAACTGAATATCGAAAGAACCTTAAAAGAATGGCTAAGTGTTGAATAAGGAAATCTCGGAATGACTGATGCGACAAAAAGTTATTTCAAATAAATTGTACGTTTTAAAGAGTTCTACATTTTTGATGTAGTACGCTTTCTTTTATTGGTTAACATTTACCAGTTATACAAAATTATACAAAATTTCTTCTGAATGAGAGAACCTTACAGGCTATTCGCAAAGGATTCAATATATATAGGTACATTTTATTTGTCACGTAAATATCTTTTATATATGATATTTTTAGAAAATAAAAACTTTCAAAAATTCTTCCATGTAAAGGGTAGTTTGGAATAGGCGATTTTCCTGAAAAGCTTCGCTTTGCATCTTTAGAAGATGCTGAACCTAAATACCAAGTTTGGTGTTTATCCGACTTTTCGGTTTTGAGTTATCTGTTCACAGATACACATACACACACACAGAGAGAGAGGGAGAGAGAGAGAGAGAGAGACTCAGATACATAAATGGAACTTTTTCTATTTTTTAATTCAGGTGGTCTCAAAACATGTATTTCCGGCGAAATGCAATACCTTCCCCACTTACTAGAGATGTAGAAGGGGTATAACGTCGGATGTGTTACATTCACATAACCTTCTCTACCCTTTATTGGATACAAATTTTTAGGGATACAAACTTTATTGTGGTTAAGGAAGTTTGTTTTTCCATCTACTTTATTTTAATCCAGATAAACATTTGTAAAGCAATTACATTACATATTTCGTTAGAATACAAAGAGAACAGTGATAGTCATCGCTGCCTTAAAATTCCACACTGTTTCCATGCAACCGCCCGAAACAACTGAAAATTACGGGACTTAAAAGGAATGACAAAGTATTGAACCAAACAAACCATTAATACTTAATAATTGAGTTATGCTGCTCACAGATATACACGCACACACGCGCACGCGCACGGCTTTTTTATAAAGATACTTTTTTCGATTCAGGAATTCTCAAAACATGTATTTCCGGTGAAATCTCGATATCGAATGTTTGAGTGGAATGCAATACCTTCTCTACCAACTAGGTACGTGGTGGAGAAAGTAAAACGAGCTTATAATTATTGGGTTTCACTACATTAACATTGGATAATATTATGTCCAACAGTATTTATATTTTTATATTTAGTTATTTCTTTACCGTTTAAAGGATCCTATAATTTTCGTTTTGCATTTATCACGCGTCACGGATATTGTGAGTGAAATAAAAATACTCATGACAACATCTTTGGAAAGGTAGAATCAAAGGACTGAAAACTTCAATGTCATCGCCAGGATTTGAACCTCGGATCCCCCGATTTCCGCATGGGAGGTTCCGTGGTTCAAATCCCGGCGATGGTACTGAATTTTTCAGTCGTTCCTACTTTCTAACCTTGTCCAACACATTGCTTGTGTGGAAGAACAATCAATTCCAAACTCGTCCTTTATATACATACTCGTAACTTCCCTAGCCTTAAAATTGGCATCCAACTAGCTTTATTAGTTTAAATTTGAATGGCGTAAAACTTTAAGCTTCATTTTATAAAAGCACGCAATTTCTTTAATTTTGATTCATCAGAGAAAAATCTCTTCTATTTTAATTATTTTCATACTCAAGACGTATTTTAGCAACTTTCTCGGGGTTGTAATTCACTTTTGGGTATTTATTTCTTAAAATGTGTTACCTATTACATTTATTACACTGAATGAAATGTCCGAAATACATCTGTGCAGGAAACAGCTTCAGTTATCTCGGAATATCTAAGTTTATAAAACAGGAGTAGTGTGCAAGGAGTTCAGCGTCAAAAATAAGTATGTCATAACATGGAAACAAAGGAAGTGCTCTCATGAGTTGTTTAACTTCCTATCAACATAGTTTACCACAAAAACATACACTGGAGTCTACTGCAAATGTATCCTGATGACGAAAGATGTCGATAAACAACTTCGCTCTACACCGTTGACGTCACTGTACAGTAAGAAAAGAAAATCAATAAAATATGAGTTTGTTATATAAAATATATATAAATTTCATACGATATTCAGATCATTTGACAACAAAAAGGAAGGCTAAAATGTTTTAAAATAGGTATTAACATATTTGTTTGGACATTCTGTTATGACTTTTGCTAAAATTCTTATGAAGTGATGTTACTCTTTGTGCACAAACAATTGGCTTGAAACCACTTGAACAACTAGGGATTAAACGTGCACCTTGCCTAAAAGTTGCTGTTAAAACCAGAGGATAGAGTTGTAATGTATTTCCTACAGTGATAGTTCATTTCTGTATCAAACGTTTTTAACACAAAAGATGCACAAAATAATATGATAGAATACACAAGGATAGTATCCTTCACGTCTTTCTCCAGTAAAGTATCACACTAACAGAGTAAACAAAAAGAGGTCAATAAATTTTGAACGTTTCAACTAATAAACCAGCACACCATTATTATAAACACTGTTCGCGCTGGAATATAATTTAACGGTTGATTTTGTTCCAAAATGTACCAAAAAGATTTTATTTTATTTCTTAATTTAGTTACTTAGTTTTTGTAGTCCTGATGTCCTTTAACCAGACAAACAGGACAATAGTGAATGTGTGACATGAGTGTACTAATGATCTTGGAGGATATATACTGAATCTAGATACGGAGCAAACCTAAAGAAATATGGATATCACATTTCTTTTGATGGCTGAAATACGTTTCTATAACAAACATTTTTTTAAAGTTCCATTTATACATCGCCTTTAACTAATGGTCTTATTTGCAGGAGTTTAGCTTCCTTTTGCAGGAGTTACAAGCCAATGCCTTGGGTCAGTAGACTGTCGTGAAACATACAAACTTTGACTCATAGCATGATGATTGATCAGCCCATATCATCAACCTGGTATGGCGGTAAAGAAGGAAGTGAAATGTAGTGATTAAAGGAATGATAGGAAAATTCGCGGATCAAGTTCAAACGCCAAACTCAAACTCCTGGTCCTCCAGGTTGGGGGTTGTGTGGCAGGCCAGTTCCCTCTCACGTAAAAATTAATTACCGCTAAGCTACATAGAGACAATAGCCGGACTGATCCCCTCTACAAATATTAAATTACCGTCCAACTGGTACAAGAAGTGTAGGAAGACCCAAAAAGTGATGGAGGGATCAGCTGTAATTGTGTAGCCGGAACGGAGAGCTTAATGTCCAAACCGTGTAGTTTATGATGATGAAGTTATCCAACACATTTTTTGCCTAGTGACCGAGGAAAACCGCGATAAAAGCTTCGGTCAAATTGATTGGCCCCGGGGGTTTGTACCCGGATCCTCCGGAATGCAGACCACAGCGCCTGATCCATTCCGCTTGGTACTTATTTTGGACAATAAATATGAAAAACTATTACCAATGATATGCCGGAGTTACAGCGTTTTGTTTAAAACTATTAAATAAACATCCGCAAATGGCTATACATCACTGTAAACCACTTGATGTTCCACCAAGAACTACGTAGGAAAACATCGGAATATAAATCTGTGAGGATTGGAAACTGGGTCCTCATGTGACAGGTAAGAATGTTAAGCTCCATTGACAATGAAGATGTTATGTTAACAGAATTCAGTATAAGAACAGGCGTGTTTACAATGCCGCCATAGGCATAGCGCAAGAACTTGACACGGCTTTCTAGAGCCGAGCATACAGAAAGTTTCAAATTGAATAACATAAACAATAATATAAAATATGAAAATTTATCCAGCCTTATTGAATCAATAAGACTTAAAAAGCAGTTGTTCTAAGCAAATCACAGGGCAGTGTCTGGCGTCAGTATTTAAAATGGCGTGGCACGTCCAAATGGAAAAGCACTTGTACAGTAATTGGTGTAAAACCTCGTATCGCGATGGTGTGGTGTTCAGAAGCTAACAATGCATGGAGAAAGAAATGAAAAATTCTTTCTCTATGGACGCAAAGCTAACAAAAAGTTTGAGTTTCAATCTATTGCCTTTCGTAGCGCGTTACTTGACTTATGAGAATGCCTCACTTAAATTATATGGGTGCAAAGTTTTGCATTTATGCTGCGTCTGCGTTTACTTTTCGTTGTGAATGGAGTTTAATTTATTGTCAAGCGTTAGAGCGTCAAATTTTATCAGGGTATTGGTGCGAATTTAGTGCCGTGTTCCTCACGTTGATGGGTGAGCCACCTCAGAAATGGGGTACACCCTGCCGCGTAGACGCCTAAAGTTGTTTTGATGTAGGAGATCAAGTCAAACCATAGTTTGTGTTGAGCATAAGAAATCGTCAGACGACATTACAGAATAGTACTATAGCACTTAGTATTTCCAGGAAGATAAGGCGTGCGTTTGTATAAATCACAATAAGTGGAGAATTCTATTTTGAGATATATTATTGCCCCATTGTTGGAGAGCCAAACTTGAAGTTGTTTATTAGGTACTGCTGTTTGCATCACGTATTGCGGGAGATATGTTTCCTGGAGTGTTCGCCCCACGTACGGTACAAACTTTCCAGGGCCTTCGCCCCACGTTTAAAAAAATCAGCTTTGTATTTTTAATGTTTATTTAAATATTATATATGTATGCCTCGGCTGCGTCAGTATTTTTTTAGAACACGTATTTCTTAGCAGGGGTAGTATGGCTAAAGATCAAGGCTTATACAAATTATAATTGTATTGTACTTTGTTTTTATTAATCCTTCACACGATTAAATAACACTTCACTGATTTATACTATTGTAGAGCTGTGAGAATATTGTTAATTACACCTTTTTAACACGTAAACTTTATATTATTCTCACCGTAATGAATTTTTATGTCTCACATTGACCACGTATCGTACCAATCGGGTAGGGAATCTAATAGCGTCTGCCGCCTGAATTTGTACAATGTTTCTATTTCAAGTTTCTGGTTGGCTAAGCCTACTCCAATAGAATACTTTTATTTAACTTAAGCTTTTTCTAATTGTTGATTGGCTATTTATAAACTGTTTTAAATATTACATTACTGTTCCAACAATTATTAATAGCACTATTAAACTTTCTAATTTATTGTTGTCTCAAGGTTACCTCATTGTTAGCAGCTTTCGCTTCTATTCTCACAGCTCCTACATTGCTAAATTATGTAATACATTCACATAACCTTATTATACATGTACATCATAATATAAACATAATACAATGACTGTTACATACATTTTATATATTATTACATACACATATTGCTTTAAGGCGGACTGTTATTATATTTTATATTATATCATTAGACTGATATCATTTAAGTGTTAAAGTACTGCCTCAATTTCATTATTAAATTATGTATTCTCATGTCAATACTTACAATTCACACATTAATAAAAATACTTCCACTTGTATGAACAATGTTTAATTGTGCTATCACATGTCGACGTGTATTGTGAATAAATCACATTATAATATACAGCGTGTTCTGTTCTCGCCTTACCATTAAAGTAATGTGATGCCAACTGAAGCTTTGCTTTGCTCTTCACGGCAAGTCGATTTGAATCCGAGACTCCCATTGATCGATCGCTTGGGTGACGTAGCGTCCGTTTGATGACCAATCGCGATGACGGTTACAAAGTTGTTTGGCTGTATGTAATACTGGGAAGATTTAACGGATTCTTCATGTATATAAAATTGGAGTAATTATTGAGCAAAATATAGTTGCTAATAAGAATGAATGATATGCCTGAATAGACAAATTAAAATAGGCCATACGTAAATAAACATGAAATTACTATAGTGATTACAGTACATAAAATATGATATAAACTAAAATATAGGATAGCTTAAGAGTGCACAAACGAAGGGGACACGAGAAATCTGGAGCAAAATACCACAAGTAGGGCGCAAAGACCCATTTTGCTTCTAACATAACCCCTGGGAGGGAAGAATGAGGGCCACCAGATCTGGACGACGATATGCGCTAGAAAGGACGGGATTTCTAACGATTCCAGCATCCGGCTAACCCCGCATTAGCCCCGTTCCGCCTGGGCAGTACCAGAGAGCCTAGCCACCCCCAGGAAGGTTGCCTTCAACAGATCCGCCAAATGCCGGGAGGAAAGCTTTCCACAATCCGCCGTCTTGCCGCAACACACCGAACGCCGTCGCCTGGTCCTTCAACACTGAAACACGTGAAAGAAAATGATGGAGACAACAAAAGATGGGCAAGTTATTCGTAGAAGAAGAGGAACCATCCCGACCTGGTGGAAACCATGAAAAAACTCTTGGTCTAGGATAAAGTAAGAAATAACTAAAAGAGAAAACGGCATCAAGCTTCATCCATATATCTGTTTTTAAAGTGTTTTTAAGGACCACTTTTAGTTCTTGAATACTATTACTCCAAGTTCAAGCTGGTTAATGCACAATGGAAACCTTACTCTGGTCAGCCAGAGATTTAAAACTCCTGACTCTCCTAAGCAACGCATAAAGTTTCTGACGCTCTGAAACCTAATTTCAGTACGAAAGTCCAGTCTCAAGAGCAGAATGAAGTACCTATCAGACTACTGGTTACCTACATTACGGAGTTCTAATTAACCAATTTAAAACCCTTGAGATGTCTGTGTGTAAGAACAACTTTCAGCTGTATTACTGTTTGAAAGTTTGAAGCACTAAGGTTTCAAAAAATTCTCTGCAGCCCTTGAGATGTTCAGATGAAAGTCGAGAAAACTCAAAAAAGGCAGTTATATTGCTCATCAGAGAGTCATTTGGAACTACATGTTCGTAAAATCTCAGTATTCGCAAAGCGTGCGGCGAAATGGAATTCCTCAACCGCTACAGCAGCAATCAAGCCTAAAGAAAGGATAACATCGCAGGGAATGCACCGATCCATCATGTGTTGTCAGCCGCGATCAGAGCCTCGGAGAGGCTTTCATCAAGATAAAGGCAGCTAAAAATGAGAAAATGAAGAGAGTTCCTTCCTATACCTGTCTGTTTTGTATCAAGAGAAGGGGAGGGCTTCCGCTCATTACCTTGCATGCGTAAATGGTCACGTGATATCTTTCTTTTGCTAACGCTGCAGAGAGAAAGCAAAACAGCTGCGTTTATTCCGAGAAAACCAGAAGAGAAGGTAACCTAAACATCATGAGCTGTAGCTCTGTTTGAAAGGGAACTGTAATGGGTTACAGTACCTAACCATAATTTCATTGTACACCTTTAATGAAAATTCGCTAGCAAGTAAATGGAAGAATAACAATGTTACATCGAGAAACTTTAATACATACATTGCAGTGAAATAAGTACTTAGAATCTGTGCTGCCATCTGCTTGAGCAGATTAAAATATATGTAGTGCACTCAAGAGATATTTTCTACACGTTTTGAATTAAATATCTACATCTTCTATGTAAGTGTTGATATAAAGGTATATTTTTCTCCCTAAGTTACTTACAAAACATCTTTTCTAAAACTCATTTCAAATTTGGCAGCAAATTCTTAGTTATGTATAACACGCGGAGACATCGTTCGAATATTTAATCCTCCAAAGTCCTAGTAGCAAGTTAGGAAAAAAAGAAAGAGAAAGAAAAGATGCATATCAGAATTTCAAACACATTCTGCCAGGTTTCGCAAGCTTAGTAAATGTAAAGCTAGTTAAAAAAAAAAAGATAGACTAGTACTACCCACATGACACAGATCGCGTATTTTAATGAACTGTACATGTTTCCTTCAATAAGCTTTTCCTCATATCTTTTACTTACACAGTTATACAAAATTAGGCAATGTTCATTCAGAATGAGTATAACTTCCTGAGCTCTTATTCTTCTTGAGAATTATTTTTCATCAACATACAATATGTTTAATCAACGACATACACGTGATTCATATTGTAATCAAAATCTTAGAGAATGTAAAACAACAGGTTTGTATAACGTATAATTTGAGGTGGGGAGAATTTCGTGAAAATAAAGGAGTTGCGTTCTTTAAAAAGACGAATTAATTATCTAGGGTGTTTATAAAGCACGCGGCTTTCGTAAAAAGTAACTTAAAGTATTCTAAAATTTTTGCAGATAAATCATACATTTTTAATTCAGTAGAATTAAACTATAACTATCCCAACTTAAGAATTGCCAAAAAACGGTTTACCAATATAATTAACAATATTAACATTCAAATATTGTAAATAAACGAATAAAATATATAAGAAGGAAAACACGAAAAAACATTTAAATATACATAATAAAGTGTACTATCATATATATGCTAAGGTATCCCTACTGATGATTGTATTGATAATTTATCAAGATTGAAACTGAGACTTTTAGTGTTGTAATGGTTATTTGTTTAATAAAATGTTTTTCTTGTTTAAAATCATCTCAAAAATTAATGAAAAAGGAAGATATTGTTCATTAACGTATCGCCAATCAGTGTGATGTATTGATGTATCTTTGAAGTGCTGGATGGTAGATTAATAAATATTAGTTTCTCCAATGGCCAACATTACACTGGAGAAACTGGGCAGTGTAAGACTCCATCCTGATTGTTGGATCTATGGTGCCGAATCCTGTGTTGTGATCAATGGCGATCATATCAAGCCTTCAGGTACTGCCAGTTTCCAAGACGCGATGAACTTCCCGTATACTGAAAGATTTTTATTTCGTAGTTCTTAGGCTATCAAAGATAATATTTTATGATTCTAGAATTTTGCAACAGTTCGCCATTTGGATTGGATCCCAAAACGTGTTCAAGGCTTTCATATTCACTAAGGCAATGCCATCACGGTTGTGATCTACTACTAGGTTCTTACAGCGCAAACATTGGCAGCTATTTTAATAGCTTCCTTCTATTATCAGATTATTATTATTATTATTATTATTATTATTATTATTATTATTATTATTATTATTATTATCCTTCTCAGGGAGGTCCTTTATAATCCGAGGTACGTTTATGTGATTGTCTTCAGAAGACGCACATTGAGTCTTCTAGATTTAATTTCTTCAGTTCAAAATTTCACCTACAAGGTGTCTAGTAAGCTGAATGTGCATGTTGTTAACCGAAATCGACTTTTGGCAAGAATTAATTGCTGCACCGCTGTTGCTATTACAAAATAGATGTCATATCTTTATAACATTTAAACCATATTTATTCTGCTCCATTAATTTTGTAAGCTCTTTACGATTCTAACAGGCCACCAAGAAAGGAACAAGCTGGATGGGCAGAATGCTACTTCAGCAACATTCAATCGCTCGCTTTAAAATTTATGCAGGTTACGCAAATTTCTAATTAACTTTACACTTAATTTAAAGAAGTTGTCATGTCCGCTCTTCCTGTTTATGTATTCTACGTGATTTGTGCTATTATTTACAAACTGTATTCCTGTTTGTAAGAGTATAATAATACATTCATTTCTATTTCTTCCTTGCTGCACTAATATTATAACCGTACAATGAGATAGCTGAGCACAAGAATCTTGAATATAATCAATTAAGTATTATAAAAGTGATAGTGTAGTTGAACCGTATATTGAAGAAAGGATAAACGTTGTAAATGTAAAATTAATTAAGGCCATGTTTAGTACTGAGTGTGTAAACTTCTGTGTTAACTTCGAAGAAAGAATAAATGGTTTTTTCTACCCACTATCGTTTCATATATATATTCTCCAAACTATTCTATTAGTTAATCCGGCAAAATATTTGCAGAAATAGTTCCATTACATATTTCGTTTTTGATATGAACACATTCATGCTTTATCTAATAATGCCTTTATTTTTTATTCATTGGACCTTAAAACATGTATTTACGGTGAAATATCCATATGAAATTTTTGGGTGGCTTGCAATACCTTCTCTACCTAGAGGGTTCGTGTTAGGGAAGGTAAAAGTGTAGTATTTGAAAACCAGATCACTAACAAAAAACATATCGTAAACGGTTAACTTCACAAGAAATTATTTGACATAAACCTTGTCCTTTAACGGGATCTAAATTTTATTGTAAAGACTATATCTAGATATTACTGTTAAAAATTATTCAGAATAAAGAAACTTCACAAGCTATTCGCAGAAAATTCAAGCTATTCCCCTTTGCCACGCAGATACTATTTTAAACATATGGCATTTTAACCAAAATCGTTAGCCGCCTTTGAGAAAATAAAAAATATCCACTTTTTCCTTATAAAGCGTAATCTGGGGCGGGATGTTTACTTGGAAACTTCGTGTAGCATCCTTGAAAGACTTTAAAATTAAATACCTAGTTTCGTATTTAACTGACTTTTCTTTGGTGAGTTATTTTGTTTACATACAGGCAGACATAAACAATTCTACCTATATTTATTTTTGTATCATTATGCATTTCAATTCCTTGTCTAAGGAAATCACACTTAATCGTTATTAATACCGCTGCAGAACAATCAATGAAGAGTCACCTTCGGCTTCGAGTGGAGCTATAAATTGCGGGGTTCCAATCCTCTAAATATGGCAACTAAAAAGTAGCACGAAATGTCAGATTACTGGAAGCTTTTAATTTTTAATGGATCAACTGCAGTCCTTCAAAATTTCCGTTGTTTCATGTTTAAACTATTTATAGGAAAGTTTCTGAACACTCTAAGGAAGTGTCATAAAGAGTAGTCCATAAAATTTGGATTTGTCGTGTCATTTTCATTTTCAATCTTATGATATTGTAAACAAGCTTTAATTCGTAAATACGTGTAAACAAGAAACGACAGCTATGAGTTTTCTAAAAGTGACCAGCAAATGTTTTATTTCTTATGATATTCCTTTAATGACAGATTGGGATTAAGAGTAGCTGACGGAGGGGGCACCACATCTCGACCCGCAAGGGATCCTTTTGCGTACACCCCCCGGAGGAACGGATAAGATGAAGGAACCGCAGAAGACGTATGGGCTGGAGGACCGGCCGACGCAGACGACAGAGACGTGCAGAGCTCTCTAACAGTTACAGGCTTGACCACCCGGCCGGTGAGTGCTCAACGGCTGCCCTCCCAAGCTACAGCAGGCTACCGAGGAAAGCCCGACGGCTCGAACGGCCACCATCTGACGGGGCCGTTCGAGAAGGAGTTCCAATGCGCAAACCTCTTCGCCATCTGTCCGCAGCAGACCGACACATAGCCCCGGAGTCAAAATGTAAGGTGAAAGAGGAAGATGAAATAAGGGGAAATGAGGGAGAGAGAAATTCGGGGAGGTAATGATCCTTTCCAGCATTCGCCTAGCGACCCAGAGAAACTCCCGAAAAAACCCATGGGTCAGGAAGGTCGGCCGCGGTAATCGAACACACGATACATACGTACATTTGTCGTCAAGAGCGTAGCACTTTGTGTCGACGAAATTCTAGAAGAGAGTGAGAAACTGGGGCTTTGCTTCCCTGTATATACTTGAGCCTAGTGACGCTCGCCTCAGCGCTTGAAATGTAACGACGTTTCTAATTTGTCCTCAGATCGCGTTACCTTAACATGTATGAGAATATTCTACTCCAAAGTTTTGCGCTTACGCGGCACCATGGCGCGTCATGAAGCGGATTCAATATCTCCATCTCTTTCTTTTCTCTATCTGTCTCTTTCTATTTCTCCTTGCCGCTACCGGCTCCCTGTTCATTAGCTTGGTGAGAGGTGGGCTCTACTTGGAATTATCTTTTATCTGGAATTTGCTAGCTCGCCCGTTTCTTACAATCTGCTTTGTACAATTCTTGGTTGTTGAATATTTAAATATGTTTCTTGGTGAATTATATTATTACTATGTAAAATTCTTATATATGTATGATATATCCCCTTTCAACTACTAACCTCCAAAGGTTGCCCAAAATATCCATTTTAGGATTCTAGAACATTTAATATTTATTTCTTATATAAGCTTGTATAACTGGTAAACGTTAAGGATGGACGAAAACGTGCTACACACAAAAAAAAATGTAGATCTCTTTAACATACACAGTTTATTTCAATTAACTTTTTTGTGACATAAGCCATTTCCTAGATATCCGTTATTAATGTTTCGATTTGTTCAATACTTTGTTTCTCGCGAATCAATGGAAAAATATGGCATTTTAAGGCCAGCGTATAGCGTCCAGTTCTTAAACATGACTATCACTACTCTCTTTGCATCTGTAACGAAATGTGCAATGTAGCTGTTTACGGAAAGGTTTATCTCGATTAAAATGAAGGATATAAGAAAATTAATGTTCGCAACAATAAGTTGTATACACACTAATAAGCGCTAGAGGGTAGAGAAAGTATTGTGAGTGTAACACATCAGATTTCTTATGGATATAATCGTTTCTTTTACTGCTTTGCACGAGTATTACCTACGGGTGTTTAGTGCAGCAGAACCACATTTTATTAAGACTAGGATTCCTTAGCAAACTTTGGATTATCCCCAAAACGCTTGTATTGTGATTTAATGTACCAGACAGCCATCAAACAATGTTTTATTGAATTTTGGTTATAATTCTGTATTCGCTAAAGTATAAAACCAAAGCTCAGATCACAATTGCTTTTCAGAGGCCAAATGTACCATTTCTGTAACTTTTAATCGCACTAAAAATTAAAGTCCAGAACTGTACAGTAGCCAAATTCTAGTTCACCCAGTTTTCTAATACTTCATGATTTGAATTCCAGTAAGAATATTGGGAGTTAATATAAAATTTCAAATGAATACATCTGTGCACTGTTATATTAATCTTTGCAACTCATGTAGTTTATTTAAATTCTCCTTCGGGGTGTAGCTGAAAGTTTAAACATATTAGTTTTATTATTATAATACATCAATCAAGTAGAACATCCTGAGTAAGTAAAAATTCGATTTCTGTTCCGGGAAAGAATGTCAGGGCCTCCAAAATGTCAGCTGCTTGCGCTGAAAGCAGGTCACGAATGACCATATTACTTTCTCTACTACGTATAGTAAGTAGGGGAAGTATTGTATTCCACCCAAAAATTCGATACCGAGATTTCACAGGAAATACATGTTTTGAGACCCCCTGAATCCAAAAAAAGCATTTTTGGAAACATGTCCGTGTGTGTGGGTCTGTGTGTCTGTGTGTCTGTCTGTGAACAGCATAACTCAGAAACGAACAGCCGGATAAACACCAAACTTGGTATTTAGGTTCAGTATCTTCCAGAGATGCGACACGAAGGTTTGCAAGAAAATCCACCCATCCCAGATTACCCTTTACATGGAACATTTTTCGAAAATTTTAATTTTCTCAATAATGACTAACGATTTTGATTAAAATATCATATGTTTAACATATTCTCATGGCAAATAAAATGTATATCTTGAATTTTCTGGGAATGTCTCCAAAAGTATTCTTCATTGTGAACGAGTTTGCATAACTGTAAACCATAAGAGATAGACAAAATTTTACTGCACAAAAAAATGTAATACGCGTTAAAATACACAATTTATGTCATACACATTTTTTTGTTGAGTGAACCATTTTCGATATATTGCTTGTTATACCCTTACATTTTTCAATACTTATTTTCTCAAATGGGAATTCGTTATTCATTTTTTTGTCTTGGATATGCAAAGAGTATTAATCTGTGGCAAAGGGAATAGTGCTGCACCTAGCAACCAGCTATTCAGAGATATGTATGTGCTTAAAGGCTACTGTATTTCTATATTGCCCTTGTAAATATATATTCCCCTTACATCCACAAGAAAGTTAGCAATAACATGGATTCTGCAAATGTTTATCACGATTAACATGAAGTAGATGGAGAATAAGCGTTTGTAAAAATAGTTTGTACAAGAGTAGAGAAAGTCATGTGAGTGTAACACATCAGATTTTTTTATCTGAGATCCCCTTAAAGAATTGTGAGCTTAAGGGGGAAAACGGGTACAGAGCTAGGAATTAACGGGGGAAAGCAACAGAGTTAATAAGAAAGCAATGCCATGATTGATCTTATATTTCATTCCCTCGATACCAAATACTTTAGGAAGCCATTCTACACAAAGGCTGAGAACAGCTGCCGTGCCAAATAACACACTATGTGCAGTGTTATCGAACAAAATAATGGATGAAAGAAAAACACAGATCATTTTATCTGGTGCAATACCTCACGCAGCAGGAAAGCTAAGTTTGCATCTCTATTATCTACCGCCTAAGGGAAGGAAAAATGATCGTATGTGTTGGCGGAGAGAGTTATTGGTATCCAATATCTCATTAGCGGGTTACAAGCAATGGAATGGGCAATGAAGAGGTTGTTCATCGGCTTTTCTCCAATGCTGTACGCAAAGCCGACTGTAATGTCTTCTGTGAACTCCATCTCTCATATCCAGACATTGAAGGTAACGTAAACAATTACAGAGGACTCTTGAGCTATTTTTTAAAAAAGTGAAACTATTTATGGCTGTGCTGCGTTATAGAGGCAAAATATAACATGCCAAAGGATCCCGAGATTGCATCCAATTGAGTATCCACAACAACACAAAACCAGAAAACTAGCTTTATAATCTCAGATCAGAAGGTGTTTTCAGCTTTTAGTATTTTATGCTTTAAATTTTGCAATAGTTCGAATCTGAAGGAACAGTGGGTTTATATGTTGATTGAATGGCTCTCAAATGAGCTTTACTTGGGGGAGGGAGAGAAGTTCCTTAAAGGATAGCATTTAACTTCCAGAGAATGCCATTGTGACGAAGCCTGAGTCATTTACTAAGTAGCAATTTTATTAAACCTCACGAAAAGGCGCATTATACGTTTTATTCTCTGTCAATTTCCTTGGCATGGTCCCATTTTATATATCAATGACCCGATCTGATGTTTGGTGCATAGATTTCTAGAACACATCATAGGGTTCGGTGTTCGCAAGAAGTTCTGCAGTCCCTAACTATAATCATATGTAGATCATATTTCACTTCCAAAATGACTATATTAGATCAACAATGGAGTTTAAGTTCCACCAAGGAAGAGTTGCAATTAGCGAAAGATGTGGCATCAAAATGTAAGTGTTCAAAACTTTGTGTGTGTGTGTGTGTGTGTGTGTGTGTGTGTGTGTGTGTGTGTGTGTGTGTGTGTAAAGATTTTTATACTGAAGAGGCAGTGGAGATTTTAATAGTATGAAGACGATGGTCTAAGTGGCAAAAATAGCAATTTGAAGATGATCAAGGATTTCCAGCAATTAGCGTTGACTCCTCACCGGTTTTAAAACAGCAAACTTTTAGCTTAATCTGAATCTATGGAAGAAAAAGAAAGCCGTAGGTGACCGATCAAGACAAGTTCAAGTTAGGGGTAGGAGAGGGGGGAGGGGGTTGATGTGCCACAACAATCTTGGTATAGGCGCATAGATAGCGGTTTATCAGTGCTCTTTGAACTAACGCATATTACTCGTTTGTTTCTGGCCTAGAGTTCCGATGTTTGATTCAAATTTCTCCCACATATATCGTAAAACATCACAGTAAATCGAATCACTCACGATTTATTACGCGGAGACAAATTTCTTATACATTTTCAGAAACTTGCTCCATATTTTAAAAAATGTTGAACGTGCCTAGTTATCTTGGCTCCCTGTCATCCTCCATCGACGATCTGCAATTCTTGAGACATAACTTCCACTCAACACATAACTTCATTCCGTAACAATTTCATATTTCATTGCTGATTCCTCAAGTTCCACGCAATATTTATTATTGGTTCTCTGCGGTGCACATGGTTACAAAGACATGTAACTGAAGCCCTAACGAAGACAACGCTATAAAACTTGTATCTCAAGCTGCGGCGTTATTGTTGACTGTCACTGTTGCGCGTGTGTATCAACTACTCGATCCATTCTTTCACAACAGTTACACTCGGAATTTAATGATCGCACTTGTATCCAGAATAAGGCCAGGATGTCTGAATATGATTGTAAAACCGGTTTTCCTTTAATCACACCAGGCAGATAGGGAACATAGTGTCTACAATAAAAATAATTATACTATTTGATTTGCTAGGACTTGTGATTGTCTTTGTTTGCACCATTTAATTAGCAATATTTTGAAGGCGTTCTTGCATCTGCTTCAGCAACGGGTTTACCTCGAACTGCAACTCAGAGAGTTATGAACTGATTAAACGGTGGAGTTTGTACAGTATGAGCTCGAGATTTTCGTCTATTCAGTGATTTCTGGCAGTGTATGGACGTTGCTTATCTATCTAGCATTTAACTTCTCAATTATTCGACGACTAACCAACTTAAATGATGTTCAGAAGACAAAAATAATCCCAACCTGAAGTAATAAAGACAGATGTGGAGCCTAATTTGCATATTTGCACTATCAGTACGGTAGTTTGAACTACAGTCGTTGCAAGTCGTTTTCAAACCTCATAGAAATGCTGTGTGCAGTTACAAAATTAAACAAGAACTAAAGGTTTCAACTGTAAAAAATTAGGAAATATGAACTGGATTCCATTCTCACCAGAGAGATATATATTAAAAGGAATGGGTAAACACAATTTAAAATATTTAAATCCCAAATTATATATTAACGAAGTTCATATTCTATCACTTTACTGCAAAGACCAAAAAATAAGCAGATGTTGAGAGAAAACGAAAAACGTTAGGAAGGATTTAACAATTTTTTTCGGAAGTGCTTACAATATTTAAGTGAAAAAGAGCCCTTACCTTTGTGATGTAAATATAGGATTTGTCATTAACTATTTTTTACACCAAATCTTATTCGCTTCACTAAGGAAATGCTGAAACTTACATAAAATGCACTGACTCTATAAAGTATTTGTCTTAAAAATATGCTGGAAACTAAAAGAGACTATTGATTTTCTCATAACTGGCTCTAACGATTAAAATACCATATTTAAGGTATTTGCATTGCAAATAAAATGTATTGAATTCTCTAGGAATAGCCTGTAAAGTCATCTTAACTCTGAATCACCCTTGTACAATTGGTAAACCGTAAGATATAGACCAATCCTACCACACGAAAAATGTAGATCTCATTGAAGCACACAATTTATATCCAATACAATGTTTGTAGCGTTAACCAATCCCAAGATATTCTTGGTCAAAGGTTTAGATTTTCAAACATTTCACACTTTTCTAAAATTCTTTTTTTTTCCTTCTTTTCTTTTTTGGTGTTTATGCAAAGAAAACGGAATTTCAAGGCACCACATAGCGACAGGCTTTAGGAAAAAGAAATGACCATTGCTTTAGCTTACTGCATTTTATTTACACTAAAACGAAACATGTAAAGAAGATTTAACTCTACTTACCGAGCGGGATGGCTCAGGCGGTAACGTCTGTCGGAAGGTCGTGGGATCGATTCCCGCGGCCGACCTTCCTGAACAATGGGTTTTTTGGAGCTTTCCCCGGGTCACTAGGCGAATGCTGGGAAGCTTATTACATCCCCGAATTTCCTGTCCCACCATTTCACCTACATTTTTATTTCACTTCAGCTTTCATATGCTTGGTCTGTTTGAGGATTTAAAGTGTCGGCGGGTGTCACGGTATTGCATGGCAGGGGAAAAGAATGCTCTATGAAACCCTTCCTCCTCCTTCGAGTCCCGGGCCACCCAGTGGGTTGTGCAAGCCTGCAGGGGGAGAGGAGTCGGTTGCAGCAGCACCGGGGAGTTTCAATGACTAAAAGATAAGGACCCTGCTCTCTGCCCTGTCATGTCTCCTGGTACGTCCGCCCTCTGTCTCCTCTGACTTCACCCCTCCCTCCCGGGAACCCTGTCAGGGGCATAGGCACAAAATACCTTGTAGATCGAGATTCTAAATCCCCCCTAGTCCTACTCCTATCCTAACTCTACTTACAAGAAGTAGATTGAGAAATAAGTTTTGTATTAAACTGCGTTTCACATTTTCTGGCAATCTTGAGAAATTTCTTCTATTTATCGTAATTTTTTTTAAATACACCACATTTTCAGCTATTTCATGTGTTATGTTCTGAAAATTATTTCGTATGCATTTAATAGAGAACATTGTTTACGTAATATCCGTAATATCGTTTACGTAAAAACTAAGAAGACAGAGAAAAACTTCTGTAAAAATCGTAGATAGCTCCTGGCTTAGACATATTTTTAATCCGTCAGATCAACACTATCTTTTATAACTTTTCAGTTATTATAACAACGCATTTATGCACTAAATCAGGTCTGGGCGACTGCTGCTCAACGAGCGATCGGTCGCTCAAGGTTTTGCACTGATAAGGGTGTGTGTACAAGGTCGAGAGGGGTAGGGCTATACAAACAGCAGGCCAATTCAGTGTGGAACTTAACAATGAGTGCAGGACGTGTTTCGCCAACTTTTAATCCTGAATGGGAAGAAAAGTATTTCGCCATCTTCGAAGGTGAAAATCACGTTGTTTGGTTTGTGGTACTAGAGTATCATATCCTTCGCATCATAACATTAGAAGGCATTTCACAAATGTGCAGACGGCTCCAAATGTTTTCCGTTCCACCTGAAGCGGGGCAAGCGAGGTGTCTTATCGAGAGGTTATATCAGGTGTCTTAGCTCATACCTGCTCTACAAGGAAGGTTGAGGGATGCAACGGGCTAAAGAAAATATCATTCCAACACATTTCCCTTAGACTTGGCTGTAAGAATGTAATAACTGTGAAAAGAAAACAGCAATAACATTACAACACAGCGACATAAGCAGTATACAAACTAATTTTTAAGAATAAGAGGCATCATATCATTGTATAACAAGTAAGTGTTAAAACAAAATATTTTGGTTTTCAATATTTACTGCTTTCTCTACCCATTATCAACTAATATATGTTCTTTATTTTCATAATGTCCTTATGAAGTATGGTTTTTCCGTGCATCGTGACAACAATTTAGGCCAGAAATTATTTACAGTTACAGTATTAAGTTATTTCCCTATTTGGTTGCATGCAAGATGCCGTAACGACAAACAGCCGTTTATCTATTCCACAACTCATCTTTTTACTGTCTCCACTATTTACCTATAATAAGTAGGGAAAGAGTTGTATTCCAACCAAAAAATTAAAAAAACGAGATTCACCGGAAATACACTTTTTAAGATGCACTAAATCCAAACAAAGCATTTTCACTTTCTCTACTACGTAGTTATAGTAAGTAGAGCAAGTATTATATTCCACCCAAAAATTGAATAACGAGATTCAAAGGAAATACACGTTTTGAAACTCTCTGAATCCAAAGAAGGCATTTTTACTTTCTCTACTACGTAGTTACAGTAAATAGAGAAAGTATTGTATTCCACCAAAAAATTGAATAACGATATTCAACGTGAATACTCGTTTGGGACCCGTGAATCCAAAGTAAGCATTTTACTTTCTCTACTACGTAATTACAGTAAGTAAAGAAAGTATTGTGTTCCATTTCAAAATTCAATGTCCTAATTTCACCAGAAATCACGTTTGTGACCCCTGAATCTAATGAACTTATTTTTAGAAAATGGCCCAAGTGTGTGTGTGTGTGTGTGTGTGTGTGTGTGTGTGTGTTGTGTGTGTCCACGAATAGCATAACTCAAAAGCAAAAAGGTTGGTTAAAAACGGAACTTGGTATTTAAGTTCAACTTCTTCCAAGAATGCGACATTGAGATTTTAAAGAAAGCCCTCCACTCCAAATAATCCTTTACATTGGACATTTTTCGAAACTTTTTGTTCTTTCAAAAATGACTAAGTATTTTGAATAAAATATATATATATATATGTGTGTGTGTGTGTGTCTGTGTGTGTGTGTTTTAGGCTATCATGATAAATAGAATGTATATCTTTATTTTGTAGGAATAGTCTGTAAATTAGTCTTATTGTCAATGACTTTTGATAATTAGTAAATCGTAAGAGAGATACAAAATCTTACCGCACAACAACTGTAGACCTTGTTAAAGCACAAAATTTATATCAAATAGCATTTTTATTTTACGTCAAGTAACTTTTTTATTTTACCTATTCTGAAATTTTCTTTGTTATTTGTTTGAATTATTATACTAATATTGTAATGACTAATTCTCTCAACTGCAAATACCTATTGTTTTTCTTTCTTTCATTCTTTCTTTCTTTCTTTCTTTCTCATGTTCATACAAAGAGAACAAAATTTCAAAGCTATCACGTCTTCGGATCGCATTCTGGAGATCGTGGGTTGGATTCTTCTGACCGACCTTCCTGACCCATAGGTTCTTTCGGGGGGGGGGGTTCCGGGTCGCCAGGCGAGTGCTGGGAAGGATTCTCACTTACCCGTATTTCCTGAACCTCCATTTCATCCCTATTATAATTTTCCCTCATCTTTCATCCGTTGATACCTTTCAGGGTTGGAAGTGTCGGTGATGGTGTTTCGGTGCAGTGTGGCAGGGGAAAAGTATGTTTTTTGTGACTTTCTCCATCCCTCAGGTTTCGGCTGGCTGTCGGGAGTATTCCAACTTCCTTGAGGGGCGTTGGACACCCTCTGTGGGGTGGGGTCCGCGGTCTGCCTGTCCGTCTGACGGGAATCTCTATCTGAAAATTTAGGGGCCCTGTCATTCCTGTGCCGTTTTTCCTGGTTCCGGACGTCAGGTGTCTTGTCTGGCCTCATCCTTCCTCCCAGAGACGCCCCCTTGTGGGGCGTAGGCACAATATCCACTATGTGGATCAGTGCCGAGTCCCCTCCGTAGCTCACCAATCCAGAGCTATCACGTAGCGATCAGCTTTGAGGGATTCGGCTATCGCTTTAGCTTAATATGTACTGGTTATACCTACAACGAATTGTGAAAATAAGTTTTGAAGGTTTATCGGTATTAACATGGCATAGCTGCAAAATAAGCTTTGTAAGAAGAGTGAGTAGAGAAAGTCATGTGAATGGTACACATAATATTTTAGGGCAAAATCTCCATATGCCTGGGTCTCTGTAAACAGCATAAATCCAAAGCGAAAAGTCGGTTAAATACCAAACTTAATATTTAGCTTCAGCATCTTTCAAAGATGTGACAAGGATTTTTAAGAAAATCCCCCCATCCTGAATAACCCTTTACATGGATTTTGAATAAATACTCACTGTTTAAAATATTTTCATGACATACGAAATATATATTTTGAACTGACTGAGAAGAGCCTCTAAAGTCTTCTTCATTCTGAATGACGTTTGTATAATTAGTGAACTCTAACAGATTGGACAAGGTTGTGTTACCCAAGAAATGCAAATCCCGTTAAAGCACGCAGTTTGTTATACATATAGTTTATGAGATTAACTAATTCCCAGATATTTTTTGTTATTGGTTTGAATATTTTTTGTAACTGAGAAGTCGTTATTCGTTTTGTTTTTGTCGCGGTCATACAAACAGCATGGAGTTACAAAACAACACGAGGTGACTTGCTTTTTGAAAATGTGACTATCGCTTTATCTACGTATACTACAACGAAACGTGTAAATGTGAACTTGTTCTTTTGGTGTTTAATTAAGGTCCTTTAACCGGTAGGCCCTTACGACGGTGAAATATTCCTAAACATAATTCTCGTGGTAATGCTAAGAGCGTGGAGTTTCAAAGACACCACATAAAAATCTGGCTATCGTTTGAGCTACTGCATTCTTCTTATACTTACAACGAAGTTTGTAATGGCATTTCATTTCAATTAACAAGAAGACTCTTTCACTCAAGCCGTGTGTAGGACAAGGTTGGAAAGATAGAATCAGATTGAAAAATTCAATGTCATAGCCGAGATTTGAACTACGGATCTTCCAGTTTACGTCCAGGTGACGCCGCGGTAACGCGTGCGACACGCATTCGAGAGATCCCTAGCTCGCTTCCCGGCTACCGCCCAATCTAACCCAGCGTTTTTTTTCGAGAGTTTTCCCGTGTCGTCAGACGAATTCTGATATGATTTCTCTCAGGCCCCCAATATCGTTCCATTTCTCCTTTCATTCATCCTTAACCCCATTAGGTCTGTTTCAGGGTTGGCAGTGTTGGCGATGGTATTCCGGTGCGGCGAGGCAGAGAAAAAGGATGTTCTCTGTGGAACCTTATCCGTCTCTCGGTCTTCGGCTGGTTGCCAGGGTATAAGGACCGCTCTTGGGGGGCGTTGGCCCATCTGTTTGGGGTGGGGTCCCCGGTTTGCCTACCCAACTGCCAGGGCGTCTCAATCTGTAAATTTTAGGAACCTTGTCATTGCTCGGCCGTCACTCTTGGTTCCGGCCGTTCGGTGTCTCTCACCTCGTCCCTCCCTCCCGGGAGCGCCGCCTCGAGGGCACAAGCACAATATCCTCATTCACTGGATCGGGGTCGAGGCCCCTCCGTTACACATTCCATTCCAGATCAGAGAAGAGAAGTATTTTAAGAATTCAGAACGTGAATAGTAATACAAAGTCATTTTTGGGAGGGGGGGCATCTTCAGATTTGTAACTTGAAAGCAACGTTGTTTCCTCGTATCTATTAACATTTCCTCCTTTTGCATACAATAACTAATAGGTGGTTTTACTCTACGTCTGCTATACAACTGGCACGGTTTTTCTTCCTTTCTCTTGTGAGTGTGTATGTAAGGGGAATTATGTTTCAAATAATGCAATCTTTATTCGTTTTTCAGTAACAAACGCTAAATATCTCATTTTGAAGAAAATTTAATGTTGTACTTAATTGTTCCCAAACTGCTTCAAAAGTTAGACATTAATATTACTTTTGCTGCCATATTTTTAAAACATTACTTGAATATTATCAGAACTGAATGTGCCAACTGTATGGAACTACACACTTAGCGTTAAACGTTGTGATCAATATCTATGACAATTAAAAAGCAAAACGAACTTATATTCAAGGTAATAACTAACCCTCGGAGTACGCGTAGAACATTCAATTGGTGATAATTATGAAACTATTATTATTAATATTATTATTTATTACTTGCAACAAACGTTAAAAACAAGATATACTTTATGTACACCTTGTTTCTCAAAAAAAATACTGAATTTTAAACTTGTGTAGCACCCGCATAAAGAGGTAATATTTGATTTTTAAACAACATATTATGCAGAGAAAATCTTAATTTAGTTCCCTTGAATAGTTCTAGTAAAGAGAAAAGTATTTGGTTTCGTCTTCTTTCCTCTTGGAGTCAGGTCGCTGAATTATACCAGCATACAAGGAAGTAAATGTGACCTTCGAGATGATCCGGCACTTGCTGTTGGCTATAGCCAGGCATGACTAGTCGAGAAGAAATTTCTTCCCCCTCTTCCTCTACACCCCTTGGCACATCGGAAAACATTTGAAGCGCACTTCACATGCGCAAATATATGCAGAGAAACTAGTCGGAGTGGCTCGTGAAAAGTGCTGCATCGTCTTAAAGAAACGTTAAAAGCCAAAAGTGAGAGTGGTAACAAACCGACAGTTGACCGCAAAATAATTCGTCCAGTTTTAAAGTTGCAAACCAAATTGCCAAATCTTCTAAACCTCTCTCTAAAGAAGACTTTGTGAAGGAATGCTTAACAACTGCTGCTAAGAAATTTGCCCTGACTTAGTGAATTCCTTTAAAGCTCTCAGTTTATCCCGTAGAACAGTCACCGAGCGAATTTCTGAAATGGCTTTCAGTTTGGAGGAACAACTGAAAACGAAAAGTGGAAAGCTAGTGCACTATTCATTAGCAGTGTAGGGACAGGAAAGACACTGCTCAGTTAGCTGTTTTCTTAAGGGGCGTTGATTAAGATTTCAACATCAATGAAGAATTTCTAGATCGCATTGTTAAAGACCGGTCCACAGGTGAGAATGTATTTATTTTCCAAATTTGTGCCGCTTTGGCAGTCGTATTGTTGCTATGTTTGATTCAACATATTTATGTGAGCAGTTTTTCAGCAGACTGCACAATGCTAAAAGTGCTTCACGCAGTAGTTTAAGTGATCAACATTTAGTGCAAATGTTCATTTGCAATGCTCCAATTTAGAGCCAGAATATGACAAGACAATGAAGAAGAAGAAAAGGTTGCAAGTTTCAACAGTAGGCTCAGTATAACTAAGCAGTCAGTAGCGTTCCAGGTTACGTGATTTGTAAATTGTTTAAGCTTAGTGCAGATTAATAGCTTCCAAGTCATGCAAGTCGAAATACTATTGTATAATCTGAAAGTGCAGCAGTCTACCAATTATATATTGTATTATATTTAATTTTGTATTTGTAATAAATTACAACTTACCAACATGTGTACGCCACTAATCAGTTCGTATGTCCATTTTGCAAGCACGTATGTGAGGGTAGTCAGATAACAAACAGAATATCACTCGGGCTAATTCACGAGTTCTCCAGGCCTGTACTAAATGCATGTAAAATAATGAAGATTTATTGCAGTTATAACAAATTATGCTACTAATAAAACGGAAAGTCTTATAAAAAAAGAAAACGCCAGAATAATTAAACTGATCACGGTTTATTCTTTCTACAAATAAAAGTTAGAACTTCTTCCGTTAATTTTGCTCTAAAGTATGTGCTATAGTAAGGGAAAGCGGAGAAAGAGTTAATCTAAGGTTTGATTCCATAAAACCAGTAATTTGGTTTAAAAACAATTAATTTACAACTGCGGTAATGTTAATATAACGATTAAAAATGTTAAAGGAGAAAATAGCATTATATAGATCTTAGCACTTATAATATTTGTTATTTAATCCAACATTGATGACAGTTATGTAATGAAATGTCTTAATTGCCTTAGGTGTAAGGCACCTCCTACTGGAAGTATGAAACTATAAAGATTTCAGTTTGCCATCGAGAAATTAAAAAGAAACTAATATCCACGTTCCTATTACGTAGATAGCGACTGTCAAGATTGAAAATGTCTGAATGTTTCCGAGGTAGAGCAGATGCCTATCTATATAAAATGAATCGCATAAGGGGGAATCGCGATAGCTGCGATCTGAATTAAATCCCGGGCGCTGTGATGAGGTTATTCGCGACAACAGGAAATAGCTTCAGTAGTCCCGAGAATATCATTCATATCACGTGACGTACAAGTAAGTCTATTCATCGTGGGCGGCAGCCTGCAAATTCAAATGTGAGGGCGGCCCAAAATGGATTGGGAAACTCTTCCTGCATCTTTCTACTTGCTATCTCGTCATTTTCATATATGTATAGAGCGATCAATGATTTCTACTTGAAAAATTCTGATGTGTTACACTCACATGACTTTCTCTACTCTTGTACAAACTATTTTTAAAAACGATTATTCTCCATATGCTTCATTTAATCGAGATGCTAATCTTATTGCTAATTTTCTTGTAGATGCAAGGGTAGATGGTAGGTTTTAAGCGACAGTCAAATCTTTTAAGCGTTGGTTGCTATGTGCGCATTCCATTCTCTTTGCATGTCCGAGATAAAAAATTAAAAACGAATTCGAGAAAAAGTATTAAGTATTGGAAAATTTAAGGGAATAACGAGCAATACCTCGAAAATGGTTCACTCAACAACAAAAATGTGTATGACATAAACTGTGTATTTTAACGCGATCTACATTTTTTGTGTAGTGATATTTTGTCCATCTCTTATGGTTTACCAGTTATGCAAAAGTCGTTCACAATGAAGAATACTTTTGGAGACATTCCCAGAAAATTCAAGATATACATTTCATTTGTCATGAAAATAACTTAAACATATGATATTTTAATCAAAATCATTGCAGCCATTTTTGAGAAAATTAAGATTTTCGAAAAATGTTCCATGTAAATGGTAGTCTGGGGTGGGGGATTTTCTTGAAAACCTTCGTGTCGCATCTCTGGAAGATACTAAACCTAAATATCAAGTTTGGTGTTTATCCGACTGTTCTTTTTGAGTTGTGCTGTTCACAAACACACACACAGACACACACACACACACACACACACACACACAAACGACACAACACGGACATGTTTCCAAAAATGTTTTTTTTGGATTCAAGCGCCCCTGACAGGCCCCTGATAACACGTTTCAGGTCTCTGGTCTTGTCAAGGCCAAGCGTGAAGTGGGGAATATCCTTCCTCTTAAGAGCACTCAGTAGGAACGTATAGTACTCTGAGATCCTAGGCTGAAACACATAGCGACTTTTCCTTCTGGTCACCATGCACTCCTGATAGAGAGCTGGCATAACCTCCCGAAGGAAGGCCACGACCCCTGAAAGGTGTCTATGATGATGGGAGGAATGTGGCGTCTTTGCTATCCAACAGCGGCGGAACTGCTGGATGCTGGCATGCTCGGGTTTGCAGGAGCTAGTGGTTCTTCCTTTTTACCCACTACACGAAAACCGTCGTCGGTCTCAGGAAGAGCAGCATGGCCATCCTCGTCCCTTCCCATAATGGAGGAGTCTACAGAAAAGCCCGAGGCCTTGTCTGAATAGCAGGAAGGTTCTGTGACGTCAGCGTCACAGCTGGAGTACTCCGATTCGGTAGTTTTGCCTATACGCAGCGGTGAACGTTTGCAAGAGAGGTCGCTGTCAGAACATTCGGTTGAGACCGAGTGTGTAGAGCCCCGTTTGCCGCTTTTGTTGCAATCCCGGATTCTCTTTAAAGTTTTTCGGCTTCTTCCAGACCTGGAGGGCTGAGGAGAGCCATTGGTGACACCAGTGCTGATGCTCGGAGTTGGCTCCTGCTCCTGTACGGCAGGGCCGCTGGGTACCTCTCTAATGGGAACGGGCTTCACGGTGTAGGGGATTGGTAAGGGCAAGTACACGTGCGCTGCATACAAGTACGAACGCACACTTAATGCACTTAGAACACCGTGAAAAAAGATCAGTGTCAGTCTTTTTTTTGATCAGTCCTTGTGCATATCTTTATGCATACTTCTCTATTTGGATATCGGTAAAGTGAACATTTTCTCTCGTCTTGTTGTTCATTCTGTTACTTAAGTAATTATGATTTTTTTATTTACTGTCATATGTGACAGAGAGAGATGGCTCCGGGGTAACATGTGAGGCTCACATTCGGGAGCTCCTGGATTTGAATCCCGTCGACTACCCGCACTGACCTTGGATTTTTGTGGATTTTCCTGGTCGACAGACAAATGCTGGGGTGGTTTCTTATCTACCACGATTTCCTTTCTCTCATTTCCATTCCGTTTCCTTCTCATATAGATAGGCCGCGAATGTTTATTCCAAGGAGAAAGTATTCCCGTGGATACTAGAGAGCTCCTGTTTCGCCTTCTCTGGGCAGATCCAATAGTGGGACGGTTTTTCGACCCAGGAACCGTTAGGAACTTCCGCGCGTCTATGTGGAGTGTCTGCCTGCGACCGATAGCCTCCTGCAGTTCCTTCATTTCATACTTGGGAATGGTAGGATGGTAGCTGCAATAGATGGGACGTAAGTTTGCGCGGTATCGCCCTCCATAGTGTATCCTATTATCACTATACCCTTATATGTGTAATATCCATGTCCTTTGCTTGAAGGAAAAGGTCTATAGGCCTTATTCTTAACAAGGATAAGTAAATAAACAAATGCATAGGCTTTTAGTGAAATGAGGTCCTCTTCTTTCTAAGGGCAACGTATGCTATATTTTTAACGTCCATCACAGTATATTAATTAAATTCAATAAATGTTCATTAATTGAAAGCCAACAATAAGTGCATCTTTAGAATCCTGTAGATGAGAAACTCCTTTAGCTACTAGGTATTTAATTTTTGCAATTACTTTTGCTCGAGCATTGCATTGCGAAATTGCTCTCTCGAAAGCTATTTGTTCGCGAACATGTTGCTCTGTTCAGCTTGTTCTGTACGTGCCCCGCAGTGCTTCTCTTTCCCTTTCTTCGCAGCAGAATGGGATTTGCTCGTCTGCTTCGTACTTTGTTACACGTTTCACAGCTCTTCCTTGAGCCGCATTAGATGGAACATCCATCTAGTCTCACTTGTTACTTCGTGCTCTAACATTTTCATGCGACTGAATATTCTTATTTCAGCAGTCCTGAAGCACTGCTGCCGTTATTTATGGGTCCTCAAAAGTATTCGGTAACTGTCACATATGCATAAAGCCAAATAGGACTGTAACTTACAAAGCGCTTCAAGAAACTCCTATATTAAGAGTATAAAAGTAGAGCCACAGAAATCAAGTTACACATTTATTATATATTTATATAATTATATGTAATTTTATATTGTATATATTTGTGTTATAATTATAAAACTATTATTTAATTATATATTTATTTTATAATAGGTACTGTAATAGTAAAGGAGGTGAATCGTAATTAGCATGTATTGCATCAAGTACCCTCCGGATCCCTCGGTTAGCGAGAAGGGAGCAAGGTTTTAAAGTTAGGGGGCCTATGGAAGTGATCTAGCAATTTTGTAACGCCAAGAGATTCTGAAAGAAGAATCTGGAAATCCAGTATTATCACTGTGTATTTTAACTACAACTCATAAATTTAAAAATAGCATTTTACATCATTTCCAAAAGCTATCAACTTTAATAAATAACTGACATAAACTGTCCATCCCTATTTTGAAATGCCATCAACTTCACGGACACACACACACACACACACACACACACACACACACACACACACACACCACACACACTCTTTATAAAGTTTTTCATAGATCATTGTCTAAACTTTGCTCTGTAGGTTTTCTCATCTACTAGTATAGTATTTGGATTTTAAAAAACCTCACAAAAAACGGTAAATCGGATACCGGAAAATCGGAGTATAAAATGTTCTCAAAATGTACTGTTGTTTTCAATTGATCGATCCCGTACTTGATAGGCCTACGCCTTGGCACTAAGTTTCTAACTATATGCAAACATCACGGATAAACACGCTGGGTAGTTATTACATAATCAACATTCTTTTACAATGCTTGAATAGGAAAATCACGGTATGCAATCAACTAACACCCCATTTTGACTAAAGTGTTTTTCTCTGTGCAATCATCCTCCTTTTGAAGTACTTTCTTACAGTACGTAGATGCTTTCATTGACCAAGAAAAAGAATCAGAGTTATTATCGTTCACTATGATTTTAAATATTTGTTTTAAACTGGCATCAAATTACATATTTGTAAACGACCGCAGTGGTCCTGCAATAAAAATATAGGACTCTGCGAGGCTAAACTCTTAAAAAGGAACAGAACTAATAATTTTAATAAGCAAGTATGTAAATAATGAATAAATGATAGAGTACAATTTAATAAATAACCGTATAGAAGGAAATCAATATTAAATATTCCATAATGAAACCAGAAACATTTTAAATACAAATCAGTCATTGAAGTGTAGCTGATGATATAAAATTTCAAACACTGTCGCACTATTACGGATATCTCTTTCACGCCGTTCTCACAAAAATTATATTACTGGAAGTAAAGCAGGGGACAATGGTAACAGCAAATAACAGATTCTGATATTCGATTGCCCCACGCTTATCCTTATAGGATTAATTTCAATTTATAAAATTACAATAACAGCGAATCTTAGCATTCATAAGAACATAACGTAACTCCTCTTCTTTACTTATTCCAGGGCATAATGTATATAGCTTTTCTTACTATTCACTTAACTTTATTGTAACCAACAGAAAAAGGATAAGTCAGGCGGGAAATGAGACAAAATAGTAACATTTAAGGTGATTAAAATACACCCAAAATGTAAAAAATAATTGAAAAAACAATCTAACTCATAAAGGCAATATCCAAGCAATTCTATACAGCAATATCGCGCTCTATCTTCAATAGGCCCGTTCAACTTCCGGCTTTAAAAGCGACATTATACATAATAATATAACACAAGAATAACATTTATAAAAACAAAGTATAAAATTCCCCAAACGACTTGTGGACAAACTCCAATAACATTAATAAAGGGAGCGAATCAAACGATGGTCAGAATATGAAGTAATATATCAGAAGATGGGCAAAATATGTAAATTAAAAATTACACAGCCATGACAATGTAGCTCGCCATGCAATACGCTCTGCAGTTACAGGTAATATCTATGCAGACAGAAGCAGGATCCCTCTCATAGAGAAGAACAGCACGAGCTAACCTCGGCTGAGCACTCCAATCACAAACAAATACACGTCGAAAGGAAGCGCTAGTGACAGGTACACGGAAATAGGATGTAGGATGTAATTATGGAGGGGGACACCTCGCGCACTGCGATAGGCTTGACCTGCTGTAGCTACATCTCCGGGATGAGGTGAAGGAGCCGGAGAAGGTCTCAGTCCGCAGGCAGACAGGCCCACAGAGACACGAAATTTTGACATTATGCATCATGTCTCCAGTGCAATCTATAAACAACAAGTGCATAGGAGTTAACACCATTGCCGATAAAGCAATATATTCTAAAGGTAAAAAGGTCGCTGATATGATTATAGCAGTTAAAGACGAGGTATAAATGAAAAACTTCCGATGTGTTACACTCACATGACTTTCTCTACTCTTATACAAACTATTTTTACAAACGCTTATTCTCCATATGCTTCATGTTAATCGATTTATCGAGATGTTAATCTAAATTTTCTTGTAGACGCAAGAGGAATTGGTAGGCTATAAGCGATAGTCAAATATTTTAAGAGCTGGCTGCTATGTGGAGTATTCCATTCTCTTTGCATTACTAGGACAAAAAAAATGAATAACGAATTCCCATTTGAGAAAAAGTATAAGTATTGGAAAATTTAAGGGAATAACAAGCAATATCTCGTAAATGGTTTACTCAACAAAAAAATGTATATGACATAAATTGTGTATTTTAACGCGATCTACATTTTTTGTGTAGTAAAATGTATTTCTGGTGAAATCTCGGTATGGAATTTTGGGGTGGAATGCAATACTTCCCCTACTTACTATACGTAGTAGAGAAAGTAAAAATTGAAAAACATTGTTTGAAAGCTCTAGGCTTCAGGAATTTCTCTAATGGATACCCTTTAGGGTTGATTTGTCTCAACAATATCAATCATTCAAAACGTTTTACACAATGGAGCATCCAGCTCCATTGCAATTTTCCGTACAGTTTCCTAAGAGACCGAGCGAGGTAGCTCCATGTAACGCATTCGGAAGGTCCCGGTTTCAAATCCCTGGGGCCAACCAACCTAACCGAAGGTTTTCACCGGTTTTCCTTATCTTCTTCGGTCACTAGGCGAATGCTGGGTTGAATAATTTGATCCGAAAATTTTATTATCATCCCTTTCATCACTATATTTCATTTCCTTCTTCTTCATCGCCATAGCGGCATTGGGCTAATATATGTCATGATCCAGAGTTGGCTTGCTCCTCGACAACCTACTAACCCAAGGCATTGTCTTGTAGGTCCTTGGGAGTGTAAGTCCTACAAAGAGGAGGGTAATCCTTTGAAGAATAAGAATAAGAAGTTTCCTGAGTCAAGCAATTAAAACTGCTATACGTATACCTTCTCCTACTACAGATATTTTTTAATTTTTAAATTTTTAAAACGTATGTGACGGCAGCTTTTTAAAATGCATTTTTAAGTGAGCAAAAAATGAAATATGGGAAAGTTTTATTCCTGCTAAGAGCAAGGATAGGGTGTTTCAGAAAATAATTTAAGCCTATGTAATAATTTACGTAGGGCCACAATATTTATATCTGAAATGTCATAATTTGAAATCTAACAAGGATGTTGAAATTAAATTCATTGTTTATATGGAACAAAAGGTCTGAATCTTCAGTTAAGTTAATGGAAACGTTTGAAAATAGAATTTTTCACTTTAATCCGCCATTGATATCTATATTTGGAGAATTATTATCCGATCTGAAAAACTCTTCATGCGAATTAAGAATGAAGCTTGTGTTAATCCTTCTAACATTAGTACTTAAAAGCTTTATATTATAAATTTTGTGCCATTGTCTTTTATTTTTTCTTACTTTTGTTTTGACAAGGAAGAATTCCATTAACCCATTTAATTCAGAACCGCTCTCTCTTTTAGGACATGCTTTGAGTAGAAATTTTATCCGATATACATTATTCAACAAAGCTCTTTTGAAAGACGTACTCCGTTAAAAGTTTAAAAGAAAATTACGTGTCACTTTTCCGAATCTGGCACGTCAACGAATGATGGCTACAGGCAAATTTTTATTACTTAAATTTTATTCCTGATAACTTGCTAAATTAAAGAGATTTTGTGCTACACTTCAAGTAAGTCCTCTCGTTATACTCAAAGGCTAGATCTACTAGACGTAGTAGAATTCAGTGGTATTATTAAAGTGAATTTATGTGGTGATATGCGAGAGAGAGGTGCAAAAATATGAGGATGTGTGAAACCAGAATATCTAAATTTAGGTTATTAATATATTCCTTGTCTTTCGCGTAAATTTAAATGAATTTGTGGCAATATGCTTCGAAGCAGTACACCTGGTGACTGCGAGGCGTACAAAAATACTTTTATTGGTAAGCATGTTAAGAAATGTTAACAATTATGTACTTTAGCTATCGGAGACCGATTTGTTTTAAAACAGGATAATACGTACTAAATAATAGGCTAATAATGTTTTGTACCATTGTTTGCGTAAAAGTTTCATTTCCGAAATAAATATAAATTTCAGTGTAATAATTGTACACCAATCCACTTGCTCTTTGCACCTAATTACGCCTTCATCCTTATTTCCTGCTTACACCACATCTCAACCTGTTCTTGTGCCTGGCACCAGACCTGAAAAAATTCAACCGGCAATCCATCTTTACCTCCTGCCTTAGTCCTTTTGCCCTTTCGAACCTCCTTTAATACTTCTTCACAAGAAAACTCTGTATCCAAGGCTTCATTATACCTCAGCTGTAATTCTAAATTCCAAACCTTCTTTTCCAAATCCCCAAATTCAAATAAACACTTAAAATAACTCACCCATTGTTGTGGCATAATTTCAAGTCTCTCAGGTCTACCTTTTGAACAATTTCTTATAACTTCCCACACCTTGACGTGCCCTCCTAGTTTAAACTTTTGCCTCTATTTTCAAAGCCTTATTCCTTCCTCATTCACCTTTCCTGCTGTGCAATATCTTTTTGTACCTAATCTGTACTCCACCACTAGTTCTCTATCCTTCGGTCGAACACACTCTCTCCACCAAATAATGCCACGTTTTACAAATCTCCTCATAAATCTGCATTCTTTGTCAAACCATCCGTTATATCTTATAATATTATTCCTACTAGATACAAGCATACCATTCCTAGCCCATTTCAACATAAATTCTAATAGAAATAATGCCCCTTCTCACTTACCTAACTTAATAAAGCAAGAAACTTTATCAGGAGATAAGAAAGGATGCTAGAAGAGAAATGTACATTATTATATGCAATAAGCAAGAGAGGGAGGAATTGGCATGGTTCAGAATGGGGATATGGAACTTAAGGGGCATTAGGGGAAATTGAGAATGAAGAGAACTTTTGGGGACAGTTCCAGAAAATACAAAATGTACATTTCATTTGCCAGGAAAGCGTCTAAAAACTTGTGACACTTTAATAAAAATCGTTAGAGCCATTTTTGAGAAAATCAAAATTTTTGAAAAGCTTTCCATGTAAAGGGCAGTCTGGGATGGGGGATTTTCTTGAAAATTTTTGCGTTGCATCCTTTGAAGATACTAAACTCAATTACCAAGTTTGGTATTTATCCAACTTTTCCTTTTTGAGTTATGCTGTTCACAGTCAGACGCATGCGCTGAAATGTTTTCAAAAATGCTTTATTTGAACTTAGGGCACTTCAAAACATGTATTTCAGGTGAAATATCGGTGGTCCCTTTTTTTATGGAATGCAATACTTCTCCTACTTACTATATGTATACGTAGTGGAGAAAATAAAAATGTAAATCTCTGTGATATTTCTTATTATTGGTTTGAATTTTGCATTACTTTATACCTTTTCTAACACGTAGTACATACATAGATAGAGAACGTATTGCATTCCACCCAAAAAGTCTATACCGAAATACAAAAAAAACTAACTTTTTTAAAAAGATCCGTGTGTTTGTGTGTGTGTGTGTGTGTGTGTGTGTGTGTGTGTGTGTGTGTGTGTGTTTCTGTGTGTCTGTCTGCGTGTGTGCCTATGAACAGCATAACTGAAAAACGAAAAGTTGGATAAATACCAAACTTGACACTTAGGTTCAGTATTTTCTAATGTTGCGACACGAGGATATTCAAGAAAATATACCACTTCTAACTACCCTTTACGACGAAAATTTTTGAAATTTTTTATTTTCTCAAAAATAGCTCTAACAATTTTAATTAAAATATCGGATATTTACATGTTAAATAAAATGTAAATATTAAATTTTCTGGGAAGAGCCTGTAACGTCGTCTTCATTTGGAAGAAATATGACAATCTTTTATAACTGGTAAGCGTTAAGTGACACACGAAAAAAACACTACAGAAGATGTAGAGGTCTTTAAAACACACGGTTGATTTTAAATAACTTTTTCTGTGGCATAACCCATTTCCGAGATATACACTCTTCATGGTTATAATGTTTCAATAAATGTCATTCTTTTAAAGTCCTGTCGATTTTCAGATGTTTTTCGAAATTCCGTGGAAAGAGAATGGAATTTAAAGGTCAGCATGTAGCGTCCAGTTCTTAAACATTTGACTGCGTTCCATTTGTATATATGATAACATTTGTAATATAATTATTCTACTAAGGTTTATCTCGATTAAAATTAAGTAGGTGAAAAACAGGCTTTCGTAACAATAGTTTGCATACTCACTAATACACTATAGAGGATAGAGGAAGTCATGTGAATATAAAACATCAAATATTGTTTCAATTGTTGGTCTCTATTCATTATCATGCAAAGAGAGTTATCTTATAGCTAACCACTTTTTGAGGTTTTGACTATCGCTAAGCCTACTGTATTGTGCATTTCGGCAAATATCTATCTCGATTAACATGAAGCAGATATAGGAATAAACATGTGAATGCAGCTTATAAGGATTTTATAAAGTATCACATTGTGAAAGACCCGGTAATTTGTTAGAATTATGAGCAAGAATATCTTATTAATTATCATCGGCAAAAAAAAAAATTAATGACCAAGAAAGCCAAATGGAGTGTGTTTGGAACAAATATAGAAAAATATACAGTTCTGAACGCTCAATGAAGGAGCACAACTGACCTTGATACAACGATGAGGAACGCATACTTCTTAATTTCAAATATATTGGATTTCAGAAAAATAAATCTCAGGGGAGTTAAAATCCATTTCCTTGCGATAGTATTTTGTTCTTCCTATGCCCTTATGCCGAAATTTTCAAGATGCATGCGAATTACATTACTGATTTCAAATATTTATTATAGCCAAAACAAATTCCCCCTTAAAAAGGTACACCGAAACATAATCAAGGTAGGTATTATTTGGCTAAAATTAAACAAATTTTTGAAACAAATTTTTCATCAGCTGCTAGTTTAAATAATTACTGAAGTGTTAAATGTGTAGTCTGGTTATCAATCAAGCCTGTAATGTGGAAAAGCTTAAAAAATGTGTGATAGCTGCACCATAATGATTCTATTTAAAAAGCAGAATATACTAAATTATTTAGATATTGTTGTTTAAGAATATATGTGTTTTAAATTTGAATGAAAAAAGATGAAGACTCAAAATTAGAAACGACTTGTGCATATTCCATAAATATATTGATACTGCAATTATTGCCGGGAATATATAAATAATTAAGTAAGATAGAAGAAGAGAAGATAGAGAAATAACTGCAATAAATGATTCATATATATTAAAGCAATGTATAATGTTGAGCTGAGCATTTGAGTTGAAAGATTTGTCCGGAAAGAAGAAGGTAATTAGGAAGTCAGGTTAATGAAAATAATTAGTATCAGGATCGTATAAGAACAGAACATTGTCGTTAAAAAGCTGCTGAAGGCAGTTAAGTTGTAATTCAAGACGTGTGTAAACAGGTACATAGGGCAATTCTGAAAAAATAAGTGAAATGTATTTCTGAGATTTTAGCAGGTCCTTAGTAACTAGGTAAGAGATTCGCATGAAGAGAGTTTCAGTATTGGCCCGGGCGTGAAATAACGTTGGTGGGGAGTAATAAACGAGGTGGAGCTAAAATTAATAACTGCTCGTAAAATTTAAATCAGAGAATTACTCTGGTACCGTCATCGGTGCTTACTCCTCGTGTGATATTTTAAGCGCTTAGTGACGCGCTTGTGTGAGTAAGGTTTCGCGGCCATCGCGAGGGCTCCTTCGAAATACATTTTAGTGACCCACGGCAAGTTACTCTATTAGTTTCTCTCATTGCGGTAACAGCTATTTGAAACCGTAAAATTGATACTGTAGAACTTAGCAGGTATAATAATTCAATTGTCAATTTCGAGTCCTACAGTTAATAATCAGTTTCACTTTTTATCTTCAAACCGTCGGCAACTGGCTTTAAAAGTTGAAGTATTAGAACATATTTAATTTAAACCGATGTAGCCCTCTCACAATATATTCACACATACTCTAAGAAAGTACTCTTAGCTCTACCACTGAACAGCTGGCGCACGAGATAACAGAACGAACTACGAGACAACGACAACATTAGAAGCAGGTAAAGTAGCCGACTTCAAAAGTGCCGACCATCGTTCTCGTAACCACTGGCGCACCATCGCGGGACTTCGAAGTAAAGAACGCCGGAAGCTGAGAAGGCCACAATGGAAATCAAATCCGGTGACGACAGCACGAAAAGGAAGGAAGGCGATCTAAACACAGCGCTAGGTGAGGTTACACAGATACACGGCGAGCAGAAGGAAGAAAGAAGACATCGGCATCATTAGGCAACAGCGAGTGCATTACCAAACAAGGTACTGAGTGTAATTTGTTTCAATGCTATTCGGGTAGATATGGCTGAGTAGAGGAAAACTGTTAGGTGAAAATAATTCAGAAGATATAATGGAAGTCCAGGAAGCAGAAAGTAATAGTAGGCTAGAAATTGTGCAGAATAGAGTAATAGAAATGGGAGACATAGTCGAAATACGTAGAATAGCTTGGAAAGGGAACAGAAACACAGACGTCAGGGGGAAAGAGTAAATAATTGAGGAATGGGAGGAAGTGAGTGATTTAATGGCAATGATAGAAATGTTAGAAAGTATGGGAGAAAACATGGAGGAAAGACAGAAAAGTCAACAGAGATTAAAGGTAAAGATGGAGAGTAACAGCCAGAAACTAGAAAAAGCTCAACAGGAACTAGGAAAGAAAAACTCAACACAAGTATTAGAAACATTCAATGTTGAAATTAGAAGGTAAATAGGCAATGTTTAAAGTGAAACAAAGAAAACAGAGAACAGGTTAGGGGAGAACTATAAAATGTTAGAAAAGAAATTAGCCAAGAAATAAAAAATCCTAAAACGAAAGTTTGTGAAGAAGTCAGTGAGAATGCAGATATAGAAAGTGGGAAATTAAGGGAGGAAGTAGAAAAGAAATTACAGACAGCAAGGGAAGTAACTAGAAAGGAATTAGAAGAAAGTAGAAATAAGCATGAAAAAGCAGAAAGGGAAGGTAGGACACAGGTTAGAATCTTTGAAGAAATTACAGAACACGTTAAGAAGCTAGCAACAGAAGTAACAGGAATAAAATGTGCAATAGACAACTTAAGAAGAGAACTGAATTTGTAGAGTTATTCACTATAAGTTAACGGTGTGAGAGTTAAGTATACAGCAGAGTGCGCCATTAATCGCGTTTCAAATTATTAAAAATGTAAACAGAATTATATCTATAATACTTAAAACTTTCTCGGTGGTTAAAACTGATGACAGCGTCATGGGAGACCTTCCGAGTCAATTAAATAAAGTTTGTAAAACTCAAACTTTCGGCCACTTTAAGCCTTGGAGTCTTCCACGGGAGCTGCTCCTGTTGTGTTGACACGGTTGACCTTCCTGAAGCTATACTCAGAATTGCATTGTTCCAATCCTATATTTATTTTATAAGCCATGCTTGACATTCATAAACACTAAACAACCCAAAACAGGTAACATTAGCTCAACAATCAATTTTAGCAATAGTTGGAATAATGTCAGAGGAAGATAAACCTCAGACAAAAACATTATTTGTGGGAGAAAATCCACGCATTAAATACAGGAATAAAGTATGCAGAATCCCCCGCCAGAGAAGAGTGCTGCGGATTATTATTATTATGCGGGCTCCTACTCGCATCGCATGATATATCATGCTAAGTCCCATAATTCAAACAAGGGGAGAAAATAGTAGTTTCAACTTTAGTTGGCTTTTAATATCGGATTAAACAAAATAATACGAAAATTAACTGTTAGACTTCTGATATATTATCCAAAAGCTGTTCGCAGCATTAACAAAATGTTTATGAAATGGTGACTGTATAGCACAGATACCTCATAACCTCAACGATTTGTTTAATTTAGTCCACTTGTCGGGCCTTCCCAGAATATATTCCAAAGTTTCATTTCCTACTTTTATTTTGCTTTTAGAACTACGAAATTTCAGGTATCTCATATTTGAAGCTGTATTTTTTTATACAAAATTTTATGCTCGTATAAAAGAAAATGGCCATAGAACTAGCAAATCAGATGGATTAAAAGCGGTTAAGTAAAGTTCAAGAGACTTCTTTACAAAGCCAATACCAGAATTATATAGAAAAGTATAACTTTGCTCTGCAGAAACCAGAGTAATTTTATGACGTATCATTGAAGCATACACCGTTCTGGTGTTTGTTGAGGTCGATAGATAGAAAATTAAGTTAAGAAGATCCAGAGATGTTGAATGCAAAGTCAAAATGTGCACAATACCGCGCAAACTTCGTCGGAAGAGAGCATTAAAGCGCGCACCATACTCATCCTATCTGTTTCCTTTGATTATGACTTGATACTTAAATTAAGTTTGATTTTCTTGAAATCGTTTCCATTCAAAAGGTATTTTGTTTTATTTTTAAGTACTATTTAACGCTCGCTCTTGCTTCATAAGGCACCACATGTAGCGAGATTGGTGATGTATGAAATGAAATGATAATTGGGACGGAAACGTTTCAGCCCTAAGAATAAGATAGAATAAGACTAGAAGTGGAGGGGGAAGGACCTTGACCTAAGCACAAAGATCCTTTGTGCTTAGGTCCCTGACGGGACGCCTCCGGGAAGGATAAGGCGAGAGGAGACAGAGCGATCGGATCGGGAGGCACTACAGGCAGACGGCAGAGTCCCTGCCATTTACAGATGAACTCCCCGGGTGCCCTTTTAGGCGCCCCCTCCCTCCTGTAGGGTTACACATCCCCTGGGGACCCGGAGATGAAGGTTTCCACAGCGCATCCTTTTCCCCTTGCATGCACACGCTGATACCTTCGACACTTGCAACCCTGAAAGAGATCAAGCTAATGAAAGGTGAAGTGAAATGAGAATGGAGATGAAATTGAGGGACAGGAAATTCGGGGATGTAATGATCCTTCTCATCATTCACCTGGCGACCGGGAAAACCCCCGAAAAAACCCATAAGTCAGGAAGGTCGGCCAAAGGAATCGAAACCATGACTCACGAATGTGGGCAACAGACGTTACCGCCTGAACCATGCCGCTCAGTATGGGGACCTAAGAAAACCTGAAGAAAAAACCTCAGTCACGGAGGACGAACCTGGCGGGATTTTAAAAGCAAAACTCCCGTTCACGAATCCGGGCCTTAACGGCCCCATCTACGCGTGTAAGTATTTCAAAAGGTTTTCCAATCGGAAGAGTTTTAGTATAGAAGCTGCTGTATTCGCTAACTTCCTTACGGTTTGCACCAAAAACTATTGACATTCTCGAAGATAACTTGTTAATATATTGCATTAAATATGTTCAATAGTATTACTCCCAGTGTGGAAAAATAAGAAACATATAGCAACATTTGAAGTTGCATGATTTTGCATTTATTCCTTGCCTTAAATGAGATAAAATATTTTCTAGTCAACTTTAACCACTGCAATAACTTGTGTCCAACAGTGTGTATTTTTGAACATGCGGTATTTGTACAAGAAAAAGTATTCCTCGTGACGTCGTAAATCGTCATAACCTCTATCTAATATTCGGCTTTATAGAAATTCATTTCTCTAGTTAGAGGTTTGAGGCTTGATCAGGTGTAACCAAAATCTGCAAGCTATTCTTTGATACGTTTTAGATTTTCTATGTAACCTGGTTGCAACACCAAATCCCGTCCAATATAAACATAGACATCTACGCAGTGGGTTTCATAAAGCCATACGTTTAGGCTTTACAACATAAGGAGAAATAGAGCAAGCATTGATGGCAGCACATTAGAGAAGGTCGTCAAGCTGCCTTATCGTTGTTTTATCCGAACAAAAATGAGAAAATAGTAGAGTTACGGACTCATCGAGCTGCATCGGTTGTCACAGAACATTAATGATGAATAAACATACACCCCGAGTTCATAATTTTGTATTGAATAAGTTGAAATGGGTAGTGAATTTTGCTCACTCATTGAAATTCCATGTGAGTGAAAAATAAATACTCTTGACGAGCTCACATATTATAATGATAAACTAAATGACACTTGTTTCCGCTTTGTTAGATGGTCAACATTGTTAACATATATACAAAAATGTCGAAATAAAAATAAAGCACTTGTGATCAAGCGTCATTCAGCAGTTGGAATTATTGCAGTTTCGCTTTGCCCTTTCACGCTTTTTGAAAGCTATTAATGACAATAACTCGCTTGACACAGCCCAGTGATAACGACGTTAACATTTAAATGAAGAGGTCATCTGTCAAAGAGACGCTCTGAATCATCCCTGGATATGCAGCGTTTTGTTCAAATGTTTTACTGATGTTATCCGTATTTTATCCGAAGCAACTTTCAGCGCAGCACTGATAGGTATTACTGCTTTACATGTATAACTACAGTGTTCTTGCCAAGCAGATAACGAGATTACATTCAATGTATTATAATCCAGTAACATCATCTGCTACAGGATTACTGCAGAAGTAATCTACTTTGATTCTAGTGAGCTCTCATAGGAACAGATTAGGAACATTCTAGGATTTTTCATCTGGAAAAATTCTCCTAAAGTCGCTACCACGCCTCGCTTCCGTTTACTTTACTCTTTCTCACAGGAAACAATAGTTTCTCTCCACTGGACGTAAGCCTTGCCTCCATGATGCAATATCAAGACTGTACAGCACTGTATTGTGATACATGAATCCGTCGTGTGAATGTGATCGCGACCATAACGTGTAACACTCGCTGAATGATTCCAAGAGATCCGTTCGCTGGCGGTCCTTATCTCGAACACAAAGAATTGTAACCTGCGTTTGGACATTTCCTCTTTTTCTTTCTATCTTTCTTTCTTCCCCATTTTATTTTCTGAACTACGGCAAGGACGTATTGTATTCCGACAAAAAATTTGATGTTCTAATTTCACCGGAGAGGCTCCCTGAATAAAATAAACTAGAATAAGGTCAGTTTGTGAATCTGTGAACAACATAATTCGAAAACAAAATGCCGGATAAATATCAAACTTAGTTTTTAAGATGCGAAAAGAAGAGAAATAAATCCCTCTACACCGAACTACCTTTTACATGGAAAAGGTTTATACATTTTTTATTTTCTAAAAAATGGCTCTAAGGAGCTTAATTAAAATGTCAAATCTTTAAGAAGATATTTACGTGACAAATAAAACGTTTATCTTTAATTTCCTGCTAAAACAGCCTGTGAAGGCGTCTTCATTTAGGAGGAATTCCATATAATTTCGTATAACGAGTCAACCATAAATATGGACTAAAGCTTGCCACACAGAAAATGTAGACTTCTATAAATATACAATTTATTTCAAATAACGTTTTCTATGGCCTAAGTTATCCGTTTAAAATTTTAATTATTTTGTCATTTTTAAAGTGCTGCCGCTATTCATTTGCTTCTCGCCATGTTATGCAAAGAGTATGGAACTTCTAGATCAGCATATAGCGACTGCTTTAAAACATCTGACTATCGATTTGCTTTTCTTTGTCCACCTTATACCTTCAACGAAATGTGTAAGGAAACTGTTTCTACAAACATTAATCTCAATTTACATTATAGTAAAATAAGCTTTCGTGAGAATAGTTTGTGGGAACTATAGAAAAATAGAAAAATAAACGATAGCAGGTAGTGAACGTCAGTGATTCTAACACATGAGATATTTTCCAATAGGTCTGTTTGCGTAGACGCGAGTTTCCGGGAAATTCATAACCGCTTCAGTTCCACGATACATGTAAATCACACTTTACTCTAACACTGTGTGTACGTGCTTCAAAGGTAATTTTATGGGTGCTGTGCCGAAGCTTGCTCGGACTACAATCCTGAACTGTACCTCGCTTATGTGGCAACATTTATGTCAAGATAGAAAGGGATAATCATTTCCACATTAAAACAAATCTGATATACTACAATGACACGACGTTCTCTACCTCTGTCGTTTATTAGTGGGTATACAAACAATTCTTAAGAAAACTTATGTTTCTTATCTGCTTCAATATGATCGAGATTAACCTAAGAAGTAGTTACATTACACATTTAGTTACAGATAAAAGGGGAAGAGCAAAAGTAAAATGCTTAAGAACTAGACGCTAAATGTTGACCTTAAAATTTCATACTCTTTCCATGCAATCGAGAGAAACAATCGAAAATCGACAGGACTTGAAAATAATTATAAAAGTATTGAGCAGTTCGAAGTAGTTCGAACCGGAAATGGCTTAAGCCATAAAATAGGCTTTTTAAGTAAATTGTGTGTTTTAAAGATATCTACATTTTTTTGTGTAGTACGTTTTCGTCTATCGCTGAACGTTTACCAGTTATATAAGATTATACAAAATTCCTTCATAGGGTGTTCCCAGAAAATTCAAGATATGGATTTTATTGCTATATACATATCTTCAACATATGGCATTTAAATGACAATTTTTAAAAAAATCTAATATTTTGACAAATACTACATATAAAGCGTAGTTGGGTTTTGGGAATCTTTTGAAAATCGTCGTGTCACAACTTTGGAACATACTGCACTTAAATACCCAATTCGCATTTATACAAATTTTCATTTTTGAGTTATACTGCTCACATATGACACACACACACACACACACACACACACACACACACACACACGCACGCACACACGCGAGCGGACCTTTTTCCATGAATGCTTCTTTTTATTCAAGTACCTCAAAACATGTATTTCCGGTGAAATCTCGCTATCGAACTTTTAGGTAGAATGCAAAGTAATTATGAAAATAATATTTAAATCTTAGTTGTCAGCCGCGCTCATCGTTTACTGAAAAGTCAGCTTTCAGCAATAAGCTATGGCACGGTATCAAGGAGCAAACACATGCATGAAGTTTTTAGCATTGTTGTAGTACTTAATTTTTATGTACGAGCTCTATTTCGATAGAATGCAACAATTGCAAGAGCAAGCAGAATGTTTTCTCGAAAATCCAGTGACCTGAGCTGCAAGTCTACATGCTGGTATTAATGATACTTTGTTGTGTGTATAGAGTTATGTTGTGGAAGTGGCATAGATGTATACAGCTTAACTAGTGATTCTACATGTTACAGTAAATTCAATATTATAGCAAATTTTCTTCCTCGCTTTGGGTGCAAAGTTTGCCGTAAAATATTTGTATATATGGGAAACTTATCAGGGCGGTATTCTGTAATGCATTTTAGTATAAAAGCACCATTAAGCCTATGGAGGGTTTAAAATAAATTAAATCGATTTTTCCTCTGCAATTTTGCTTGAACCAACACGTTTCGCATTGGCATACAAGCTTCCCCAGAATCATATTTTGGTGATGTCATACGCGACTCAACCCATCAAGCATCACACTGCTTGTTTGGGGTTCCAATAAAATACAAGGCGAGTGGTTGCGCTTTGCTCTGAGCTGAATCTAAGAGAAAGCAGCGTTAACATTTCAACATTTCAAGGCTTTCGCATTTCGGTAATATGTTTGGAAATCATCTTGTAGAATTGAGGTGCAGCTAGAATTTATCAATTTGTCTAACGCAGGTACACAGGTATACCATTCTGACACTCAGTTTCATTCTCCGCCTTTTCCCATAACTTCGTGTGATGGGAAATGGTCGGACTTTACGGCAACACGTGTGCTAGAGTACACAGGAAGGGGGTGGGGGGAAAGCTACTCTGCAGAGTTACAGAGATAGTACACTGATCTCTTTTTTTCATTTTCGCTCGCTATGCGCTGACAGATCACGTGACTCAGAACTGTGCTACTGCACAACCTGCACTCGTGTGTGTTCCAATTATGAATATAATAAAAGCTCCTTGGACGGTGGGCGAGCCAAAAAACAAAACAGGAGTGGACTAAACCTCATGTAGCAATCGCGCTAGCAGAAGATTCTCCAGATGATCTTTTCAGGCTGAACGCAGCAACGGGAAATGTTAACGTTACTGCAGAGAATAGAAAGTTTCTAAAATGAGTACCATTTTGCAGAGAGAGCATCATATGGAAACGAATAATAGCCTTGATAGTTTAAATTTGTTATTGAATTATTTTACGGACGTGTCAACATGTGATTTATTAATAACTAGTAAATAAACACCGAGAATTCGATCATATGATACTAGTGTGATATGGAGCGTGAGGTGCAAAATTTATGTTTTTAAAATGTTACACAATCTTATGTGCACTGATGAGAATACACATGCTTAAAGCCATCTTAGGAATCTTAGGAATGAGTTGCCTATAATTTGTGTCAATATTAAATTTCGTTTTCCTAATACATGACTTTACACACTTATTTAGCGTTATAGCATACGCCACATTGATACATGAGTCAATTGTCATTAAATAATGGCTTAATACTTAATTTACGTTACTTCTCCACATCGAGCTAGAGCGGTGTTGCTTACTTCATTCATACGACCGCTGGTCTCTCACAACAGACAGTGTGGCAGGTACTTTGGTGGCACTATGTTGCCAATTCTTGCATTGGAAATTATTTATTTTCGGCGAAATTTTGAAGGTTAACTGAAAAATATGAAGGATGTCCGAGCCTTTCAATTAATTGTATTTGAAGCTTAAAGGTCTATAGCCCTATCTATACCCGTTCCAACCTGTATATTGAAATTTAATAGTAAAACATAAATCTATATGTTTAAGTATGTGAGGCGATGTCTGATATGATGGCAGGTAATGGAGGTTATACAGGCTGTCCCAAATGTCCGGTCTCGTAGGGACAATTGAAAAACTTTAACGCTTGAAGTGATGCACGTTGAATATTCATAATGGACATTGATAATAGCCTCTGTGTGGGGTACGAAAATCACTATTACGATATTAAATGTTCAAATTCATGCTTTTCTGGAGCTCTGCAATTATGAATACGAGCATAGAATAATCTTCATACATAGCGTAATATTGTTGGTGTTCTACCGTTACTTTCTTTGAGATGGTCAATTGAACGTGGACGTTCTGAAAACACAAAGATTTAAGGCCCACCAGAGAAAAAAAAAGTGGTGTGAGGTTTGGTGGCCGTGGGGCCATTCCATAGTACTCCTGCGACAAATCCACAAATCCATCGTTAAGGAAGATTTTTATTAAGCCAATATTGTACACGGGGGAAATGCATCTTGTTGAAGGTATAACTTCCGGCGTTTTGATAGAGTCATAACATCAAAGTACAGTTCCGAAACATAATTTATATGCTACAGATATTGTTCATCGTTGACACCTCCTTCAAAGAAAACTGGTCCCACTACCTGTGTTCCATATATGAGCACCACACTGTTATGCTGAGATTTGTTTGAGTATGAAGATCGTCTGCTATGTGTGGATTCTTAGTTGCCCAGTACACCATTTTGTGCCGGGTCATATTGACCTTCGTCACTGAACATGATATCCGAAAATCATAGAATTCTACTCGGAATTCGGGTCATAAACATGTAGTTCCTTCCCATCTGAATTTTTAAGGTGAAAGTGATATCGTTGCAAAATATTGTGTACGGCACTTTTGGAATTTCCAAGTTCCTGACCCATCTTTTGCAACGATCGCTTGGGATTTACTGCTACTTTGACAAAGAACGCGATTTTATCATCTGTGGATGTTCTAGGGCGCACTATGCATAGCCTCTCTCCTAGAAAACCAGTCTCCTAGAAACATTTAAAGATTCAACCCATAGACCGTTGTTCAGGTTTCGGTTTGTTAGTATGGCGACGGTAATATTCAGTACATATTTCCCTTTGGAAGAGCCAAGACGCATGCATGATCACCATTTCGGCCTTCTCATGCACGTATCTTTCATCTAGTTCGTTTACCTGTAACAGATAAACATTGCATTACATTTGCTGACTTTCACTATGAGACCGGACTTTTGGAACACTCTATATAAGCGAAGAGAGGTGACATGATGATGAGTTTCAATAGACTTTTACCCCCAGGCTTTTTTATTGTTGCAGGAAGAGAATCTCGCTGCATGAATTGACTATTGTATACGCTACAAAAAGAAGTCAAGCTCAGTCAAAATGATTTATTACGTAAGAAATGACACATGATCAGCACAGAGTGTACAGCCAGCGTTTATTCACTAAACCGTGAAAGAAAGCTGCTCCTATAAATACCTTGATATCCTTGAAGGTATAAGATTTTAAGGTAAAAATTACCATAAAGTTATTCTTGGTATAAACCCTAATAAAAATGTTTCTACTCCGATTTATTAAGTCATTACGAGTATTATTCTTGCAGAAATTTCTTTTAAAAAACTACACACACACGCGCGCGCGCACACTTACACAGACACACGCATTTATATATAAAATGCAGTCTCAAAGGTCTATCAGGCCTCGCAAACTAGGGATTTAATGAGTGGTTGTAAAACAAAGCAAAAGCTCCTTAGTTACAAACTATTTTCGTCCATTAGCTCTTAATATGACTTCATACATATGCACACATAATTTGTCTTACATCGAGAACTTTAGCTTCAAAGGGATCTTTCTAATGAACGGAAATTAGGGACCATATCAGGTTTCAGCTTAAATGAGAAATATTAATCACGTAGCTTAGGCATGGTGGGAAAGATTATGAGGGTGTAATGAGATTATTATCCAAGAGTAAAATTTTTAGCTTTACCTTGCTTAAGGGAGTCTGCGATTTCCAATGGGTTGCGGGTGATATAAAAAGTTTTATGTGAAGACAATATATACAACTATATTTCAAATAGTTGTATTTTAGTGGAGCTGAGTGTTTTCTTTTTTCAGAAAGAAAGATTGTTTAACTAAAATATTTACACATGCTGTCACGAGTTTCATTTTAATGTTAAATGGGCTGTGCGTCGGTCTTCGCACTCCTTGCTTAGAAGGCTGCTCCGGGGAGGTGGACCAGCTGAATGTTGGTTGCAGTCCCGGGTTCGAGGCCCGTGCTGGTTACAATCAATCGCGGTGCAGATTACAGGAGAAGTAATGGTGCAAATGCACTGTACCTGCTTTTTGTCCTCCGTCCGACGTGGTTCGTCTTCATCAGCAAATCTCCGTAGAATGGTGATAAAATAAATATTATTTAATCCTCGCTGTTGCCCTGGCCAGTTGCTCTCAGCGGATATATAAGCATGCACTTTGCCTATTAGTACTGCTAAAAGGATCGTTGACCTCGGTGGTGGAACTAAGGAACTCTGAGGAGAATTTAACAGTCATCACGATGAGATTTCCTGCAATTTATTATCACTTTTGCACTTCTAAAACACTGAATAATGTTCCTGTTCACTCAAAACTCTAGGCTGGACTGGCGAAGCACAAAATCCGGTGTTAATTAATACGCGAGAGTCACACTTATACTTCGGCACAATACGGGCCCTATTTGCGCGCCAACTTTGTATTACTGAGTGGTATGAATTCTTTGTCTGTAACTGCAAATCAACTCCTAAATTTTGGGGTAAACGTTGATTACTTATAGTGTACTATCCCCCATTTAGAATTTAAGGACACTGATCTCTCATTGGAGGAATTTTCGCGGCTCTCTCAGCCTGTTTAAACATTACTTATTCGGTTTGGTTAGTTTATATATATCACGTGACTTTTTCCCAGGCTTCTCTCGATAATTTTCCGTTCTCGGTTAAATTTTCCTCACTCCATACTTTTCGAGCGGGGACAAATAGGAGCATAAAACCTTACCCTCGGTTCTAATACAAAAGATCCCAACTTTCTCTGCGCTTGGGAACAGCACATTTTCCACAAAACTGCAGAGTTTAAGACGTCTTAAAACTAGTGAAACAGAAACATTACATGTAATACAAATAGGTATTACCTTACACAAAAATTACTATTTACAGGGTATCCACATTACCTACACATATATATCATTCATATATGAAATTAATGATTAAACAAACTCACACATTATAAAACTAATCCACGCAAATTCTGTCTGAGGTATTGCAGAGTTCTCTTTGTTTAAAAAGAAAACTAGATTTAACAGTTCATCCAGATCACTATAATTCCTGACCGAGTTTTTTTTCTTCCGCTATATCAAAATCCTTCACAGCAATTCAGGCATTGTACCCAAACATTAGGAAAAATAATGTTATATTATTAATATTTCTATTACTTTTATCGCTTAAAGAACCTTATACTCTAGGAGACCCTGATAACTTTACTCCGACTTGAGATATTAAATACTAATATATTCAGAAAATTATCTAAAAATATTTTCTTAAATAGCGGTACGAGAATTAACACCACGCAATAGAAATTTTAAATATAGATGCAATTTTCAAAAAGTGATAAAACTAATAAGATGAAGAATCTTTAAAATTGCCAGAACACGTAAATTGTAATAGGTTTGTTCCTTCCGCATATTAAGAATTATAATTATAATTGTACTTCCATTTATTTGCCTACTACAATTGATTATGGAGAAGAATGTCTGCTGGAGTCACTGCATTTAGATTTTTCACCACAGGAAGCGGGATGAGGGAGTTGCTTTAGCGTGTATTGGGAATCCACTAAGTGCATAGGTAGATCACCATTATCCCTCGTATAGAAGGCAATAGAAGCTATGCCAAGCACTATGCCAACTGTATCATGAATGTAAATGAGGCAAGCCTAGGTTGATTTATTTACTTAAATTACACTACTAACTTTAATATGGATTATTGGACAGAAAAGGAAAAATTCTGGGTCCAAACGGAACTTATTGATAGGCATTTGTGCATCAGTTTACCTTGCAATAATGCTAAACATGACTATAAAATGAATTTTCTGTTAGAAAATAGTTTGGTACCAGTCGGCCACAATGAAAGCGCTTGGAAGCGCCACGGTTTTTGTTGATGATGCGTAAGTTATCAAGACTAAAAATAGGAGGGCAATGAGGGACAAGGTGATAGGGGAATGTACAGTTTCATAATAAAACAGCATTAAATACGCAGGGCTCAGCCTCGTTAGTAAACGTAACTCGGAACTGCGGATTTTTTTCTTACATGACTGTCCTTCTGATGACCCGCCCACTTGTTCCGTAACTATTTCGTTCCTCTTCGCACCGCACGAACTCATATCATTGCCAACTAATAGATACATCCCCTTTCCTGTTTCAAATAAATAGATAAAGATAACTTTGAGATTACCATGTACAGGACTGCAATGAAAATGACTAAGAATGTTGAGAGCCCTGAGTCCATAGAGTCTATGGTATGCCTTATCCACACAACTCATCCCAAACGAAATTCAATTTCGGGTTCTTCGGATTACAGAAGCCACCGTGAGAGGGCATACTATGTGAGGACAAAAGCAAAAACAAAAGAGTAATCTTCAAAAGCATATTCCACATATGGGACATTAATTGCCGCCTTAATTATATTGTAATTGGTAAGTATGACGCTATACATAGAAAATGTCACTTTTGATAACCGAAAGCAGTTTTATGATTATAAACACCGTAGTTTACATTTTGGATTGCAGCTTTATTTAAAAAATAGTCATATGTAAATGTACCTACATATATTACACATATTGATAAAGCGATCTACTTTGGAGTCTAAACCTCGAGGACCCGTGTTCGACTCCTAGTCCTGAATAAGACATTTTATTGCTTTCTCTACCACGTACCTAGTAGGTAGAGAAAAATTGCATTTCTACTCAAAAATTCGATACCGAGATTTCATCGGAAATACATGTTTTTAGGCTGCCTGAATAATAATAATAATAATAATAATAATAATAATAATAATAATAATAATAATAAAGCTTTGTTAAACAGAGGTTAGCGCGCGCGACCCAAAAGCGAAAAGTCAAATAAATACCAAACTTGGTATTTAAGTTCAGTATCTTCCAAGCATGCAACACGAAGATTTTTCAAGAAAATTCCCCAAACCAAACTACCCTTTACATGAAAAAAGTCCATATTTATGTTTGCTCAAAAATGGCATTAACGATATTAATTTAAATATATATTTAAAATATTTACATGACCAATAAGACGTATAACTGCTAAACATTAAGAGATACACAAAATAGATATCTCTTAAAATACACATTTTATTTCAAATAATTTTATTGCTGCATTATTCCGTTTCATTGTTTGAATTTTTCAACACTTTGTCATTGTTTAAGAGTGCTGTCGCTATTAAATTATTTCTCGCGATTGCCTGCGGAGCATATAATTTCAAGGCTTAGTATACAGATCCCACTTTTAAACATCTGACTATTGATTCAGTTACCTTTTCCCACAAGTTACCCACAAGGAAATGCGTAATGAATTCATTATTTCTGCAAAGCTTTATCTCGATTAACATAAATTTATACAAAAATAAGTTTTCCAAGAACATTTTGTAGAAGCTATGTAAACACAAACATAAAATGGGTAGAGAAACTCATGCGAATGTAACACGTCAGATTTCTCAAAGAGGTAAGCCACTATGCGTTTTTTGTTTTTGTTTGTTTTTTTTCTTTCTTCTTTCTTCTGCTCATGCAAAGAGTATGGAATAAGCAATTACGGAGCGAACGACTGTTTAAAACTCTATCTTTCGCTTTAGTCTATTTATTCTTATACCTAAAACGGAATGGATAAATGTGTAATAAACGTTTATTTTAATTATCAAAAGATGGATAGAAGAGTGAGAGTTTGTAAGCAAATTTTATAAAGGAGTGAGTAGTGAAGGTCACGTGAATGCAGCACATACGAGTAGGTGGTGACACCGTAATTATCGACGGGAATATATAAACAATTAAATGAAGAAATAACAGCAAGATAGAGAAACAATTTCAATAAATAATTTCCGTGTATTAAATAAGGGTATAATGTAACAAGTTTGAGTTGACATGTTTGTCCGAAAAGATGGAAATAATTGGGCAATCAACTTAGCCAGAGTCATTAGTGAGCCGAGAAGGAGCGAAAACATTAGCTTAAGGATTTCTGGGAATGCAGTTTGGAGTTAAGTTCAATACGTTATACAGTTGCTAGTAGTCCAATTCTGGAAAAGAGAAAGACATTGACGCTGACCTCTGACACACCTGTGTTGTTCCCGGCAGTTGCTTCAGGAGGCTCAGAGTCCCGGGTTCGATGTTTGGATGGCAGGGATCTGGAATTTGTTTTGGTAGAGCTGAGGTTCTGGTTTTCAGGGGTGGTGACACTGCATTGATGATATTAATAATACTGCCGGCGAAGTTTGAGTTATTTCTTTATTTTGTTACGTAGATTCCTATCTGGTCAACCCGCCACCTTCGTCGTCGAAACCACTGTTATTTTTGTCGTCACTTACGAAGTCGCTACTCATGTGTTCCTCCGACTAGCCCTCGAATTGCCTAGATTTCACAACTTCATTTCACACTATAAACTTTCTGATTATTTTCTTCTTATTTTGTTTCGTCAACCGTCCTCGTGGTTAGTTTGTACCGGAATGTGTCTCGGCGTTTCTTTTACTTTTTCACGCCTTTCGCCAACTTAGAATTTACCCCACCTTTCTTATGTTTCGTTCCGTTTTAAGTTCAAACGTATCATGTGATGTATACGCGATCTTTTGATTGGCTATCATTTTTGTTTCATGATTTTATTATTGGCTACCCCCACTTGACAACTTTCACATCTGCTTCTTACAGCTTATTTTGAGTTTTAAAATCTTCCCACGAATATTCTTAGATCGTAGATAAGGCACGTATACTTTCTGACCCTGCTAAGCTTTGAAACCATTGTAACTACACGTCCGAGCTAAAGTACAAAAGCGAAACTTACGGTAGACTTGTTGTCGCCCATAGCAGGTAGATACATCTGCTTTCGTTTCGAGGAAAACAAAACCCATTCCTAATATGAATTTACAGAGCGGGCGTCTTTTTTATTTTATAAATTGATTCTGTTTATATCCATTATCTCTTCTTGGCATGTTTTCGTCGTTATGTTCGATTTCGATCGTATATTATTATTATTATTATTATTATTATTATTATTATTATTATTATTATTATTATTATTATTATTATCTCTCCTGGGTCTCGATAACCGGCTTCAACATTTACATTCTGAGAATTTAGCCAGCCCCAGTTAGTAACAAAGTCAGAGACCTAAGAATTGAAACATTGGTTGCGCGAGAAAAATCACGTTGATGAGGGAATAATTCGTAGGCGGAGCTAATATTAATAAATGCTCGTGCATCTAGATATGAGGGTCACTCTCTTCTCTGGTATCGGCATTGGAATTTACATTCGTGCACACACATTAATTACTCTTCTCTGGTACCACCGGTGGTGCTAGTAATGTTTTAAGTGGCCAATGATGTGCTTGTGTGAGTCGAAGCTAACGTGAGGGATCTTGCCGGTCAGCATTTTAGCGACTCTAGCGAGTTACGCGTATAGTTTGCTCTATTGTGGTAACATTTATTTCCAGCCGTAACTTTGATACTGCAGAAGTTAGCAGGTATAATAATTGAAGTGTTATAATTTCGAACGCTACAATTCAGAATCAGTCTACTTCTTCATTTCAAACGGTCGGCAACTCACTTCAAGAGTTGCCAACCGTTTATTTGACCGTTTAGGGTTTAGTTCACAATACATTTGTCAGTCAATTTAAACTGGTGTTGTTTTTCACAGTACACCCACGCATATCCTCAGGAAAATACTTATAATTCTACCACTGGAGTAGCCGGCAGCAGAATGAACAGCAGATATTGGAGGCAACGAGAAAAGTTGGCAACTGCATTAATGTATCAAATTGTAGCAGCATCCAAGCATCCAACATATAGCTTCAGTGGGAGCATTCCTTACTCTCCGCAGAAAAATATGAATAATACAGCGAATGTATGTTTCACCACAAAACAATTAAAAACACTTCCAGTTAACCACATAAAGTTAACATCATAAATTGTTTCTCAAGTCAAAGCTCCCGATATGTTTACGAGCTATAGGAATGACAAACAAAACACATGTATACAAGTAGTTGCCTTACACTGGATGGTGTTGATGCATTCTGTAAGTACGGGGTTGAAAACCGAGCAAAATAGCTTCACGGTAACGCGTGAGGTTCGCATTCGGGAGGTGCCGTCTGCTATTCCCGTCGACTGCCCACTCTGACCTGCGGTTTTCCCTGGTCGGTAGGCGAATTCTGAGGTGGTTCTCGTCTATCTAGATCTCCTTTCCATAATTTATCTCTCATTGCGTTTCCTTCTCATCTTTCAGGTGAGCTTTTAGGTTTCGTGGTGTATGGCTGTCCCGGACAGATGTCGCGGATGCTTGCTCAAAGGAAAACGTGCTCTCCTGGACACTAGAGGGCTGCTTGGTCGACGAGTCGTTCATTGTCCTCTCTAGGCAGCGCAGCAGTGGGAGGGGTCTTGGAGGCTGGAACAGGTAGGGACTTCCGGTGTGTCTGTGGTCTGTCTGCCTGTGGTTGCTTCACTTCATCCCTTTCTCCGGGGATGGCACCGCATTAGAGCTGTGCAGGTTACAGTGCGCGAGGTGTTCCCCTCCGTTGTATAAGCTATACTTATACCTACGGGCTTGAAAATAAGGATGATTTTGAAAGCTGTGAGTAGTCTGTAGTTTGCACTTGCAACTAAAGCGTAAATGACCAAAGTTCTGAGTATATTGGTCAAATATACATAAGGATTTGAAAAATCTGAGTATGGGTAGCTTTTTGATGTATTATGGTACCCTATAATTTTCGCCAAGTACTATAGTCTAAGAGCACACATTTTTACGCTGTTTGGCCAAGCAGTGCAACTTTATCTACACGGGGTTGAAAGGTGTATTTGGAAGGTTTAACGTACTCTATGATTTTTGTCAACTCTTATTTTATAATTGTACAATATTTTGACCACATGGTTTAAACAGTGCAGATTTCCACATAAGGAGTTGAAAATATGGTAGAAAATAAGTAATCATTAGAGTTGTACTGTGGCTTATAATTTTCGTTGCGTCCAATAGCATGAGCCTACAAAGTTCCATATAGATAGGCCAAAGAATGTTGAGTTGTATGTTAGAGGTTGAAAATAGGGATTAAATGTAAGGATACGTTATAATTGTTGTTAGTTTCCAGAATACGTACCTTTATTCAAAATCATTACTTAATAAAACTTAAGTGAAATATTGTAACACCCTCCACAGGGGGATAGTTAACCCCAAGGGTTGCTTTAACTAGGGAGGCGGTAAGCTCAGGTGGTAGGGTGAGTCGGTATCGGAATAGGTAGGGTGGGACAATGCGGGTGAGTCACGGGAGGTGCAGTGAATAAAAGGCCCAGTGTCTCAATTAAAGCTAAGAGTTGTATTTGCACTTAAGGTACATGGCTGCAGATGGGGACCAGTGTGCACAAGAACTTAACGCTAGTGCATTCACCTGTACGCTGGAGGTGTTTGGCTGTATTCACTTGCTAAAAGATTGACTTAGTTACGATGGGGATGTGAAGCACCCCTCGTTGGTCAAAGCTTCGCCGTCGAGTAAGGCCTCCAGACGAGAGTGAAGGTGAGTGCCACTCGTGAACTAAATCCACGGTCCTTAAATATTATTTAGTTTGCTGAGTGAGCGTTGTGTCCCACAACGTCGAGTGCAACAGGTTTCATCATAATCTCGCGTATTGGCAATTCTGTCGTAACTTTTGATTCTCTGTTCGAAACCTCGCTACAATATAAGGAAAATATAGTTATATGAACGATATCCAATCCCCAATAAAGCCCTCCTAAAATAACTCAATTTTAAAACATTTAAACCTTTTCCATTTACCGTTTTGGACTCGAAGTCATTAAAAATGTTTAATCTTTGGAATAAAGTGCTAAAAATAGCCTTCGATATCCCAATTCAACGAAATGGGATTTAAATGTGGTAACATGAATATAAACATCCTGAGTTACACACATATGTGTTACACACAGCTGACTTGCTCTATTCTTGAGCAAACTATTTTTACAAACGGTTATTCTCCACCCACAATGTTAATCGATATAAACATTCGCAGATACTATCTTATTGCTAATGTTCTTGTAGGTACAAGGGGAATATGATAGGCTTTAAGCGATAGTCCAATTTTTAAGAGCTAGTTGCTATATGAAGCATTCTATTCGCTTGGCATATATATATATATATATATATATATATATATAAAGAATAAGGAAATCCCTGTTGAAAAAGTATATATTGGAAAATTCAAGCAAATAACAAGGAATATCTAGGAAATGCTTCACTCCGCAAAATTAATGTATATGACATAAACTGTTTGTTTTTACGAGATCTACAATTTTTGTGTAGTAAAAGTTTGTCTATCTCTTACGGCTTACCAGTTATGCAAAAGTTATTCAAATGAAGGGGCTTTTGGGGACCTTCTCAGAAAATTCATCATATACATTTTAGTTGCCATGAAAGTATGTTAAACACATGTTATTTAATTAAAATCGTTTGAGCCATTTTTGAGAAAATAAAAATTTCCTAAAAATATTTATGTAATGGGTAGTCTGGGGTAGAAGGATTTTCTTAAAAATCTTCGTGCCGCATCTTTGAAAGATACTGAACCTAAATAGCAAGTTTGGTATTTATCCGACTTTTCATTTTTGAGATATGCTGTTCACAGACACAAAGACACACAAACACACACACGGATCTTTTTCTAAACATTTGTTTTATTCAGGGAACCTCAAAATTCCGGTGAAATCTCGATATGGAATTTTTGCGTGAGATGCAATACTTCCCCTACTTATTATACATAGTAGGGGAAATAAAAAGAAACCCCAAACCTTCACGTTTTTATATACATTTGGAAACATTAAATAGTCTTTGGACATTTGGAAGGACAGGGCTTTTCAATGGTGAAAGAATTATCAAAATCGGTTGAGTTGTTTTTGAGATTACCCTACACACGCGTGCGCACCCACAAGCAGATTTTCTCTTTTATAATATTAGTGCAGATTACAAAGAGAGAACATTTTGGAATATGCATATGAGTACAGAGTAATCTCGAAAATACGATCTTGATAATTTTATTTTTTCACCACTGAAAAGTTTCTGACGGACACAGACTACAAAATATTTTTACATTTAAAATTTGGGTTTATGTGGGTTCTTTATACTCATATCACCTAATTTAAATTAGGTTTTATTGAATAGCAATATCACTAAATATGTTTCGATTTTTTATTGTGAACATTGTAGGATTTTAATGTTTTTCAACCCAAAAGAATAAAAGGCAAGGCTAAAAATCTTTAAAAATGCATTATTTTAGAGGAAGTGAAAAGCAAATTGTGTTCATATCACAAAACGTCCTTCTTATTTCGTTTAACACTGCAAAAGGAGTGTTTTGTCATAGTTTTGAGAAACCTTTGCGCACTCAGGTTTTAAAATTTGGCCAGAAGAGATTAAGCTACTGTAAGTATTCACATTTAGGCATATTTTTGTAAACACATTTTAGGACCCACAGAAAATTAGAGGTATGGTAGGTATCCCTACCATATATTCGACTGCTTATGTATAGAATGCACACTGCTTAACCAATATAGTCAACATTTTATAAAATTATACTCTAGAGCCTGACAAAATCATAGAATATATTACAACGTTTCCAAAATCCACTCCATCTGATATCTTCAACCATACTGTACCTTTAAAACCCTCATCCTTTGCTTTCGGTACGGCTTTCGCTTCGTGCTCTCATCGAGACAACATGGGAAGAAAGAAGAAAACCGCCGCAGCCGCAAAGCCCGCTCCTTGCGAGGCAACCATCGCCATCGCCGACGAAGAAGATGACCAGCTTCCCGCCTCTTCGCCGCCGCCAGCCGAAGCATCCAGCGCCTGCTCTCCAACCAGCGCAGCCAATCACACACCGCTGACCAGCGTGCCCGCACGCTTCTCCGCTGTTGTCCGGGGAGTGCACCGTCATCTCCCGGACAGTTTGTTGCTCACCGCCGCCCAGCGCTTCTGGCCGTCTGCGGCCAAGGCGACTAGGATTAAGAACGACAGAGGTCCCACACCGCTGGTCCGTCTAACCTTCGTGGAGGAGGAAGACTACTCGGCGGCCCTACACACAGGAATGCCCTTGTTAGGGCAAACCCTGGTAATCGAGGCCAGCCGCAGTGTGCGACCGACTCCATGCCGTCGCTGCTGCCTTTACGGGCACACCGCCGCGTCCTGTGACGCCGCACCCCGCTGCCACTACTGCGGCAACGGGATCAACACCTCCGAATGCAGGGCACACGACCTGAGACACCGCCGCCGCTTCTGCGCCTCCTGTGGGGGCAAGGGGCACTACACTGGCCAGGCCGTCTGCCCACTCTACCCTCGTAGAGCCACGCCGCACAGCTCAGAGACACCGCAGAACTTCACACCTACTTCCCAGGACACCACATCTTCCAGCAACTCGCCGCAGATCCAGGAACAGATAGTAGTCACGAACCAACTCCTCCAACAGCACACTACGACCAACTCATCCATCATCGAAGCCATCCAGGACCTCCACGCCGAGATGCTTAACCTCTCCAGCAGGCTGAATACCCTGGAAGAGCAGATCAGCGCGAAGTTTAATGGAATCGCCTATATAATAGACGAATCCCACGACGTTACCAAGAAACGTCTGACCAACAACATGAACAGCCACTTCAACGAACGACAAGAATGCCTGGACCAAATAAACAGACGCACCCTGGACATGGACAGCTGTGTCAGCAAGATGTTAGTCGTCATGGAGACACGCTTCACTGACATCATCTCGCGCATCAACCAGACCAACATGGACACCCTCAATGAGATCGACAGACTACGGCAGCCACCTCCTCCAGTATATCATCAACAACGACGTGCCAACTCCCGGAGATAACAGGCCCGGGATTGAGACCTCCATCTCCTGTTAACTCACCACCGACACTCCGATGCCCGGAGGTAACAGGCCCGGGCTCGGTACCAGCATCAACTGTTAAGCCACCACTGTTTTCTAGGTTACTGTCAGGGCCTTGGCCATGACCTTTACCTATTCACCACTGAGGAGTGTGTCCACTTTGGGCCACTCCGTATTTTAGTAATCACCCACGAACCGCAGGTTTGCTTCGGCGGTACCAGCCACCATGTTACCAATTATGCCCCCAATAAATAGCGCCACCACAGCATAAGATCCTTCTTTTCCTCTTCCTTTTTCCTTCCTACAACCTATATATATCTCTGTTTTTCCTTAAACCTTTATTCCTGTTTTCCCCCCCCAAAAAAAAAAAAAAAAAAATTCGGTACATATAAAGCTGTACCACTTAGCCAATAGAGAGTTTTACCCTTAAATACCTACCTAGTACTTGGAGAAAATGTGTTACCTCTAGCATGTGATCCCTACTTATATTTTTCATCTTTTTCGGTACAAGTGGACCTAATGACTAATTTGGCCAAAATTTGTGACATTTTGCGCTTTTGGTCGCAGCAGAAGTAATAGGCTGCTTACGTCACAAACTACCCATATCCTTATTTATAATATTTTACTTGCAGAATGCTTTCGACAATACAGTTTCCATAATCTTTATAGGTACATACTTGCAAAGCTTTTCAGCCCTTTTCATCATTGTGTATAGTATAAGATAATAAACAACTATTTTCATACAAAGGTGTCGTTCCAGTAGAACCACTGCTTGAAAATTCAACACTACTTTTCCTGAAGTTTCTTTTGTTCTGCCCTTTAATATAAGAAGGATGGGGTCGCAGGAGGTATTCGCACCCCAGGAAAGAAATCGCCATTACTTCCTCAAGGTTACTTGTCATTTTAGTGCCTAAGAAGATAACGCTTGCTTCACATTTCGTGTTTCCTCAACTCAAAGGATGAAAATAAAAAGAAAGAAAGAAAATATGTGTTGAGCGGAAGGGAAAAAGGAAAAGATTTCTAGATCTTATCTTGTCAGAGGGTGGAGGACTAAAGAGGAGAAAACGCAAAAAACTGCAAAGAGAGAGAGAGAGAGAGAGCGAGAGAGAGGGGGTGGGGAAGAAGCTTCATTACATTGTTTGTCGTGCGTGCCGAGGAAACAAACGTAGCGTGAGACCCATTGGCAACACACCAAAGAAAAAGAGAAGAAACAGTATAAAAGGGATATGGATGCTAAAGCTGCGACCACAAGGAGGCGCAGAACCGTGAAACCAAATCAACAAGATTGTGCATTAAAAACAGGAAGGACTTAAAGAAGATATTTTTGCCTTTTGATGTTTCAATCCCCCTTAAGTGCCGCCGCTTGCCTGGGGGACGTCCGGTTTCACAAGAAAACAGTGTTAAACATCGCTTTTTCCTCGCAGACGTCTAGCAGATGTTCTACCGTTTAAATGCATTTATAATTTCGAGTTTATATAAACCCGCCGCCAGCGACTCTTGGACACATCGGAATTTTGTGAAGCAGTCTGTGTAACTACATATGACTTATTCAGAGTTAATTTTATTTAAAATATAAATGAAACTCTGATTACCTTCGTCATTTATTATTTTCTGGGATATTGTAGGTTCTTTTGTTGAGTTGTAAATTATCAAATAATACAGAACATTTTGTCGATAAATTTGCAAGCAACGAAGTATCAATTTGCTTTATCTTGAGAGAATCTCAGCTCAGGGGATATTTGTTGTATTTATAACTTTAACTTAACTTGTTAGATAAGGAATGAAAGGAACTACAACTCATGTTATTGCCTCGAACGTGTCCACCAAAGAGTTGTTGGACTATTGTTCTTGATAGATCTTAACTGCAATGAATGCCACATTCCATAGACTGCTGTGTCTAAATGAAAACATGCAAAACAATGGGGAAGGAGTAGAGGTACTCATTTAACAATAAGTGAGTTGTGAGTGAAGCTGATTTAGCTGTTTCTTCAATAGTTTGGTTTAGTTACTCACTATAGCCATTACATTTACCTATTGCGGTGACCAAATTCTGAAATCCAGCAGAAACAAATCAGAACTTAAGACGTGAGATAATACAACGCATGGGAATATTTGTTATTTTTAGTTATTTGAGTTCCATAGAAAATATAATATAATAATATTAGTTGTATATATTATATTAATTTTAGTTTCATGTAAAATATATACTTGTTTATATGTCCAATATTGCAAAATAACGAAGAATTTCTAGTATTTGTTTTTCTATGGAAAAGAAATTTTTCAGCACAAAATACAGTTACATAAAAAGGGAAGCAAAGAAACTATTATTATTATTATTATTATTATTATTATTATTATTATTATTAGGTTTGACTAACAACAGGGAATATATAACCTGTGGCATTAAGATAAAAAAATTGCTGCCATTTGGAAAATGTTAAACAGGAACACTTCTGGAATTAGCATATAATACAAAATTGATTACATGCGTTTATACATAGAAAACTATTAAGAAGGATATTATTCAGTGAACAAGCTTTCACCTTTACATTTTTTATAAAGTGAGTATCGATTATTGATGCTCAAAAATCATATCGGCATCGAGTAATAGTGGTATCGTTTCATCACTAGAACGAACCTATTATTATTATTATTATTATTATTATTATTATTATTATTATTATTATTATTATTATTATATTATTATTATTAACACTTAATGAAATCAATTAATTATACTTTTAACGGCCTGCTCGGCTAGGAAACGTGAGATAGAGCCAGCTGAAATTCAATGCCATAGCCGGGCTTTGAACACGGTTCTCCCGCTTTCTGTCCCGTCGCTCTAACCATTGAGCTACTATGGCAACATGCCGGTAGGACATGCCGAGGTATTTCACATTCCCTAGTTTCCCTATTTCAATATTATGTTTGTACCTATAAAGAAATGTGTAATAAAATTGTATATGCAAACGTGTACCTCCATTAACTTGGGGTAGATAGAAGAACAATCTTTTGCAGTAGACGCTATACGAAAACAAACGATAACAGGCAAAGAAAGTGATATGAATGTAAGACCTCATATTTTTTGAAGTCGTCATTCACTTGTTTGTAGTGGTCAAGCCGAACAAAATTTAAATGTCAGCATATGTTTATCTCGACTAACACGAAGCAGATAGAAAAAAGGTCTGATCTGTTAAATTCGCATCACTTCCTATACCCGCTACCGTTTATTTACGTGTATAGTTTCAACAAACTATTCTGACAAAAGCTTATTACTGTCCATACTATGTACCCTAAGGGAGAGGAAACAGCATTTCACTTAAAAATGTAAGATTTCAGTGGAAATATATATATATATTTTGAAGTTTTAAGAAAAATAACCGAGTAGGTGTGTGCGTACGTGTGCGCGCGTGTGTGTCTGTAAACAGCTTAACTCAAAAACAAAAAGTGCAATAAATACAAATTTTGTTTCAGCGTCTGCCATAAACGCGGCACAAAGTTTATGATAACATCCCCCTACCCAAACTACCATTTGTATGGTTCATCCATGTTATTTATGGAAGGGAAGATTAGTCTGTTTGCGGTTTATTTAATTTTACATAAAACAATGCTGTTCAACAACTGCTGAGAACAATTAAAAAGTCAGGAATCCATTACAGAGCTATTGATAGTCGTATGTTGTTAACAACAATAGCTTTCTGGGTTTTCATTTTTAATGTGTCTATGAACAGCATAACTCAACAACGTAAAGTCGGATAAGTACCAAATTTGGTATTTAAGTTCAATACCTATCTTCTAAGGAGGCGACATGAAGATTTTCAAGAAAACCCCCTCACTCCCAATTACCTTTTACTTGGATATTTTTCGAAGATTTTGATTCTGTAAAACATGGCTCTAACAATCTTGATTAAAAGACCATAATTAAAGATATTTATATGATAAATAAAATGTATATCTTGAATTTTCTGGGAATAGCCTGTGAAGTCCTCTTCATTCGGAAGAAGTTTTGTATAATCTTGGATAAGATTATAAGCGATAGACGAAAACGTACTACACAAACATTGTAGATCTCTTTAAAACACACAATTTATTTCAAATAAGATTTTTGTTGCATAAGTCATATCTGAGATATCCGTTATTAATGGTTCGAATTGTTCATTATTTGTCAATCTCTTAAGTCTTGTCACATTCAGTTGTTTCTCACGATTACATGGAAACAGTATGTAATTTTTAGACCAGCGTATAGCGTTCAGTTCTTAAACATTTGACTATTGCTGTGCTCTTGTATCTATAACAAAACGTGTTATATAACTATTTCTGCAAAGGTTTATTTGCATTAAAACGTATTATATAGCAAGTAAGCTTTAGTAAGAATAATTTGAAACCCACTAATAAACGATAGAGGGTAGAGAGAATCATGTGATCACATTAGATTTTTAACTAATAGTTTTTGGATTTCAAATTATATTTATTTAGGACAATATATTTCTGCACATACATTAACTATTCAAAATGTGCAACAATTTTTATGCGGTATAATTTACTATGCAGAAAAACCATGTAAACAATTGCGTTGAAGTCTAAACTCCGCATAACAGGATCTTTAGGTGTTCCGGACTCGTAGAAATTCGTAGGAAGGAATATCCAAAAGTAGGATTGTGTTGCTGAAAGCCTGGCGTATGGTCCTTACGATAGGTGTAGCAACAAATGTCTTACTTCAAAGTTTAATAATGTCTTTCTTAAATTGGAGATATAGAAAGACACGTTGGATTGGTGTACCAATTAAGTTGGGCTTCCAAAGGAACTAGGTTTTCGTTAGTGGCTTTTATATTCCAGGCGCTTCAATTAGGAGATGTAAATGTTTCCCGTAACACAGAGCTAAGGAAATGGGTGACATTCCGTGATTAACCACAAGCACGTGACTGTTGTGTAGCTAGCACTTCTTCGATAGATATGTTAAGATGAAATTTTCCGATGAATACTTCTGTGGGGATTACCTTTAAAAATAAAAGTGAAGAAATTCATGCGTTACAAACTGGAAATTCTTACATTATAAATATTTGGGACCCGTTATTGCCAAGCGGCTTTATTGATTTCCGCAATTGACTCACCTTTTAATGGCTAATTAAGCTATTCCTATTTTATAAAATGGCACGAGGAAAAGTTAAACTTTAAAAACATTTGCTCATTTCGGAGTACCTTTTTCACATAAAAGCAACGCTCTGCTCAAATTCCAAGTTTGGATAAAGACATGGTTCTAAAAGATTTCTTACTGGGAAATCTAGAATTTATTTTGAAAACTTATAACTGAAGCTAAGCTAGTACTTATACTTGATGCAAAAAAGGACCTCTTTTGCGTACGTGGGTGTGAGGCCGGCAGTCGGGTTGGCAGGTCTAAGTCCTTCAAGGGCTGTAGCGCTACAAGATTATTATTGCATAATAATTAAACCGAATTAAAATTTAAGTCAGGAAACCAAAAAGAATCAAAAACAAAAAATAAATGTGGAATAGTGTATGTGGAGAAATTGAACATACAGTGGGGTACACAAACACAGCCCAAGCATGGAGGACAATTAAAAATGTGGAAAGTAATAAATAGGACAAAGACTTTAAACTTCATATCAATGAAAACTTTTAACAGAATCTAGAAAAGACTTTATGGAATTTAACTTAAAGGGCAATGGAAAAGGTGGTTTAATTGAACCTATAACAGAAGATGAGGTACGAAATGTTTTGAGAATAACAAAAAAATGGGAAAATCGCTGGCCCTGGAGGAATATCAATGGAGCTAATTAAATAAGGTGGTCCAGGCATTATAAGAGCTTTAACTAGACGTTTTAATCAAGTGATTGAATGAGATCCTATCCAGGATGGGTGGAATCCATCATATATATATATATATATATATATATATAAGTAAAGGGAATAACTATAGATGGATTATTGTGTTATGGCGGCAATTAGTATATTTTTAAGCGCAATTATTAAATTTAGATTAGAATAACTAATACGAGACCAATATCGGAAGAATAGTCAGGCTTTACAGCAGAAAAATCATTCTTGGGATATATATTTGTGATTAGACAACTTATAGAAAAAATTGGCTAAGGGGAAAGAAGTGCATATGGTATTTATTGATCTCGAAAAAGCATATGATTCTGTGCCTATAAACAGACTATGGGTGGCAATGGACAATTTTGGAATACATAAACCCCTTATACATTTTATAAAAAGAATGTATGAATGTAAGTTAAGTGCTAAGTTTGGAAATCGGGTATCACCAGAATTTCCCATAACAAAAGAATTAAGACAAGGACGTGGGATGTCACCACCATTGTTTGCGATATTTATAGAATAGGTATTGACAAAGTGGAACAGGTCATGCAGGGGAATGGGACTAAATATAAATGACCCTTTACTGCAGAGTTTACTATTTCTGCTGACCAGATTATGATAGGACAGGACAAAGATGGTATAGAGTATATGATCAAGAAATTAATAGATGCATTTGAAGTAGGCGGATTAAAAATAAATGCTATTAAAACATAATATATGGAAGTTAGAGAAGTCTCGGAATATTTATAAACAAATAATGTGGTAATTAAATGTGTCGACCAATTTAAATATCTAGGACCTATAATAGATAAATGTAGCACTTATGAGAAAGGTATTACTAAGGAGCACTCCATACAGGAGTAATATCTTGTGCAAGGAAGGGCTGAATAGTCTTTTATGGAATAGGTATTTGACCAGTAGTACCAAACAGCAAATTTTACAAGTAATAATAGAAAGTCTACTTGCATATTGATCCGAAAGCTGGACATTAAAGGGAAGGATGCAGAAAAGAGTTCTAGCGACAGAAATGGATGGATTGGTTTCGAAGGAGTATGAGAATATACTGATTTTAAATGTCAGGAACACCTACATGACACAAGATGTGGATGCACAGGAAACTATTATATCAAAAAGAGCTCCACAATGGCATGGGCATGTACAACGGATGTCGGAAGAACGATGACCTATACGAAGGGGCCAAGTAGAGGAAAGCAGGAAAGAGCAAGAAGAACATGGTATGTAAGAATATATGGGGACATGATGAAGCAAGGTAGGAAGAGGGACAGTGGGAAGATAGGAATCTCTGCAAAACGGGAATCGAGAGGGAACTACTGTAAACTGGAAAACCCGTAAAAACAGGTTTTTCGAACTTTTATGTACCCGGGTAAACACTATCTGCCGTAAGCTTTATTACTTTATAGGACACTAAATTGCATACTGTTTGGATAGTGCAGTGTTATGTTATATCTTCTCGAATTAACTGTTACTGTTAAATGTAAACAAATACTGTTAAATGTCATAGATTTACAAAACATCTTATCACACAACGCAGTCATAAAACCTACACACGGATACATACGCTCGCAAATCTAAAATACATACAGGTGTTTAGGTTCACTGAGATATTTTGTTCTTGGGTTGGAGAGGCGAAGAATCAGATTGGAATCGTCATTAGCGATTTTTTGGCTATGTGCAAATGCCCGTGTTGTAGGGATATGTGGTGTGTGAATGGTAGTCAATTTGAATCTATTAATAACACTTAAATTATTAATATTAATGATATTTTAAATTATAGAGCCTGTATAAAATATTTAATGAAAAAATATGAAGTTACTAATGGCTTCATGGTGACACCATTGGAAACATTTTACAGGTGAAACACACATATAGTGTAACTCATTTTTCCAGAAATTCTACATATTATAGGAACTTCCAACACAAAGATATGCCCTGAAAAACAACGTTGAAATCGAGTCAGTAAATTCCACTTAACTTCTTTTCACTCATGTGTATGAATGTTTTGCAATTTATTGTTTATTAAAATGGGTTTTAATTTTGGAAAAAATAAACACAGTACAGTAAACACGGTTTTGTTACACTGCGTGTTTCTGCTGTCAGCCAGGAAAGTCCAGCATTTAAATGTGAATGAAGGACATTTTATGGCGTATTTGGATATTGGTCAAAATTATACAAATTGCACGCACTGAACATCTAGTATTACTGGATAGCATTAAATAATTTCTAAAATTATACTCTGATACAACAAAGGCAGCGATTTAGGTTGGCTAATTAATCATTAGCAAAAAAAAAGGGATGAGTTTGGAATCGAGGGGTTTAGAAATTACAGCACCTCTGCGAGTACAATGAAAGAAAGAAAGAAAGATAGAAAGAAAAAGGCGAATAATCACGAGCAACATTACAAACTCAATAGAAAATACTATAACCACATATAATATGCCATAACCACAGCAGCATCGCATTTTAGATTAGAAAAAGGGTTCGTGTTTCATCTGCTATTTTGTTTGGCAGTTCTGGAGGACGTACTCGCTGTGATTTTATGCAAATATTTCACAACTATGAAATGACCAGGTTTGCCAAATAAAATAGGAAAGAATCGTACCGGCACTTCCAACTTACGGACTTTGCTGGAATTATAAAATAATTTTATTTCTCATAGTACTCAGGTATAAAAACTTTACAGATAGTGCTGCGTCGAAAAGAAAGGCTTCTATGAGTAAAATAATTGTTGAAAGTTTTATATAACGCTAAAATTGACTCCATCAAATTATTCTCCCGCAATTATTTATAACAGCCAAAACAATGGGGAAGGAGTAGAGGTACTCATGTAACGTTATCTGAATTGGGAATGAGGATGATTTAGCTGACGCATTAAATCATGTTTTTCAATAGCCTGGCTTGGTGACTCATTCTCCCATTACATTTGCCTACTCTGGTGACCAAAATCTATGAATCCAGCAGAAGCAAATCAGAACTTAAGACGTGAGATAATACAGCGCATGGATATGTTATTTTTAGCTGAGTTTATACATGAGTATGTTTTCAAGATTATAGAATAAAGATAAGCTAGTATTTGATTTTCTATGTATAGAATATCCTTTAAAAGAAAGTTTTCAGCACAAAATACAGTTACATAAACAGGAAAGCAAATAAATTATTATTACTATTATTAAAAGAATGGAAAATGAAAGATTACGAATAGTGCAGTGAACGCCACCAGGAAGGAGGAGAAAAGGAAGACCGCATAGCACGTGGATATAAGGACTTGGGCACTGATAGATTGAGAAATTGAAGATTTATAATCCAATAAGCAAGAATGAAGAAAAGTGATACCATGTTAAAAACTGTAGTCTTGGGTGCCGGAAGAGTGTTTGTACATTGTAAAACAGGAAATATATCTATTATTATTATTATTATTATTATTATTATTATTATTAGCCTTGACTAACGATAGGGGATATAAATAACATGTGGAATTATCAAGGTAAAAAAAATGCCAATTGGAGAAGGTCAAACAGGAAAAACTTCGGAATTAGCTTACAATATGAAATTGGTTACATGCGTTTATACACAGAAAACTACAAATAACAACACAATCCAGTGTTCTTATTGGTATCGCCTTTACAGTTTTTTATAAAGTGAGTATCGAATATCGGTGCTCAAAACACAGTATCGCATCGAGTGTCGTCCCATCACTAAAACGAACCTATTATTATTATTATTATTATTATTATTATTATTATTATTATTATTATTATTATTATTATTATTATTATTATTATTATTATTATTATTATTATTATTATTATTATTATTATTATTATTATTACCCTCAATTAATGAAATCCATTAATTATACTTTTAATGGGCTCCTCGGCTAGGGAATGTGAGATAAAACCAGCTGAAAAATTCAATACTATAGGCGATATTTGAACACGGTTCTCCCGCTTTCTTTTCCGTCGCTCTAACCATTGAGCTACTATGACAACATGCTCGTAGTATATGCCAAGATATTTTACATTCCTTATTTTTCCCCATTTCGGTATTAGCTTTGTAGCTATAAACAAATGTGTAATAAAACTATATATGCAAATGTTTACCTCAATTAACTTGAAGTAGACAGAACAATAATCTTTTGCAATAGACGCTGTATAAAAACAAACGATAACAGGTAAAGGACAAATGAAGGACATAACTCAGATTTTTTTTTAAGTCACCATTCTCTTGTTTCTAGTGGTCATGCAGAACGGGATTTCAATCTGAGAATACCAGAGTATCGAGAAATAGTGATATCGTCCCTTTTATTTAAAAGCACGCCAACATCAAAACAACATAATAATGATTGATTATTAACAAATATTAACGGACATAGCATATTGTAGAATGTAATTCCCTGTAAGTAGCATTAGAACAGTATTATAGCCCCTGTATTAAAACCTTTAAAAATATTGTATATTTTCCCAATATCCTACATTCTAACAGAGTTAAAATTAATTTTTTTTTATTATTTCTTTTGGGATGCTAGCTCGATTCCTAGTTTTTTTAAGAGGGGTTTGTGTGAACCTCCGATCAACTGAAAACAGAAAGGTGAACCAGCTGAATATTTTGGACACTAAACCTGCTCTCTTTGAGTGCTTTTTGTGGCTTTATGTCTGATTGCCTTTAACAGCGTGTTTCCTCGTTGTGAATTTACTATTTAAATCCTTCCTCTAATGGCGTATATACCAGTTTTGTGATGAAATGGCGTGGCCTGTTGATGTGCTGCGATTTTGATACTCACGGGAGTAAGTTATTTGGTGCCTGGTATTTTCTGTATGGTGCATTTATTGTGCAAGCTGTTTAACTCTTACTGTATCAGTTGAGAGCGGCACGTTTAAAGCCAAACGCTTTTATCTATAAAGTATTATGTTGTATAGTTTTGGTATATTAATGCTGAGAAATGCTTCAGTAGTGACAAAGGCTTATTCATGAGTTTTGAATATCGTCAGTGATTTGCATGTTCGAGCTATACACGTTCCTATTTGACGTACTTTGCTACAAGAATTGTTTGCCTACTTCACGGCAGCGTTAATGTAGTATTTTCGTACCATGGAAATCCGAATCAATGTATATGAGGGATTATTTAACACAGAAGGATTCAATATTTGTTATACTAATTTAGCCTGAAATGGTGTACAATCTTTTTTGCTTTTGTGGTCTTATCTATGTACTTTAATAGTCCCATCCTCTTTGGGTCGCGTGTTTTACTTGCGCATGCCTGTGTCATTTTCCGCCCTTGTCAAATTTTGATCCCATTTCATTTAATATAGGTGTCAAAGAATAATTTTGCCATTTTATTTCAAATATGCCGGATTTTTAATTACTTAGAGCCAATGGGCAGGCTTAAAATATTTTAAAATTGGGTTATTTTATAGGACAGGTGGATTTATATCGTTTATATCATCACATTTTCCTAGTACGAGTATTTCCATGAGATTTTATCATGTAATATTTTGGAATGATTACAACGTTGCATTTTTCAAAGGTATCCTTAGTTTATTTCCAACCCCTTATACATAAAACTATATTGCTTGATCAAAAAGAGCACAAATTTGTGCACCTGGACTAAAAGACTTGGCGAAAACTATAGGATACGATATTAATTCAAAAACCTACCCATACTTATTTTTCAACCACTTATGTACAAATTGGCACTATTTAACCAATCCCTTTCTTGTTTTTAACCCCGTACTTAAAGCTTCAGTGAAATACGAAGGAGTTGTAGTAATATAAACGTTATAAAACCCCCTAAATAACTCAATTTTAAAATATGTTAAGGCTCTCCATTTACCCCTTTAGGCTAGAAGTTATTAAAAATATGACATCTTTACAATAAAGTGCCAAAATTAACCTATGATATCCATATTCCACGAAAGGGAATCGAAATTTGGTGACAAGTGGAGGAAAGTGACACAAGCATGCACAAGTAAAACACGCGACCCATAAGAGAATGTGAAGCACATATATAAGGCCATCAAAGCCACAAGCATTAGTCTTAATTTCAGACTAAATGTAAGACAGCTGACTAAATTGGTGTAACAAATATTGACTTCTACTCTGTTAAGTAATCCCACAAACTATGCCATTGAATTGAAGTTATAAGCCTGCTTTTAGAAACTTGGAAATTTCCTCTATCCAGCGATGATGTCCAGAGTTTGTTTGAAATAGAAATATGACATATATCACTTATTTCAATAACCTGTATATGACGATAATACCTCAAATTCTTGACACAGAATGGTGGTAATGTCATATAGATCCCTCAAAAATGAAAGCAGAAGATTTCCTTTCCTTAGTAAACGAAAGAAAATTAGGGCTTAACTACAGCGAATGAACTTCTAAAGTTGTAAGTCAAGTAAATAAAACAGAAAACTCTAGGAGAAGACAACAGCAGCATTAAACTTTTCATGTTGATCCTGGAATTTAAAACCTGCAATCGCTTTAGCTTGATCTTTGTTAGAAAGAAGGAAATATTCCTGAAGACTAGAAAATAGAATTAGTAAGATCTATCAATAAGCATCGGAATCAATCTCTTATGTTGACATCTCATTCCAGGAGTCAAGGGAATTGTTCTTTAGAGTCTGAAAGTGTGTTAACGGTTTTCGGTATAAAGTGTGCTATACAATAAAGAATGTCAAAAACCCAACAACAATGAGTCAACAGCATTAAGGAGTTATTGCTTTTAAAGGCAAAACAGCCGATATTATTAGAGTAGTTACAAACAGCATAGTTGGTACACAAATAAAAACAAATCTCTTGATTATTGTGGAGGAGTACCTAACGCCGATTAACTCCTGATGTAGAATACTAAATACTAATAATATAAAACGTTGAGATTCAATTATTAATATATCCAAATACAGTGCAATCAAACCCCGGCTTCCTGCTGATATACGACGGCTCACACTATTAGCTAAAATGTAGCTTCCGGGCTTGTAGGATATTCCCCAGCTGAAAAATCAGCTGATATTTCATTCGACTCTCCATCCGGCATCTTCAGAACGAAGTACTCGTATTGACCCCTGGCTGGCTACTGCTAATAGGAACAAGTTCTCCGTTGTAGCGAAAGCATCTAAAAGGGTTAAAATTGATTGCGGTTCCGGTTTCGAAAGTTGTGGAGGTATAATACACATTAAAAGATAGAAAATTATGTACTATATAAGGTTTTTGGGAGCAATGATATGTTAGAAGCTAATAGACATGGAAAGTAACACCCCCATAGAGAACACCTAAAATTGTTATTATTAAGAACCCATGGATATGAAAACTGAAAAGACAATTTAAAAGTTTCGTACGGAGGCTGTTTTTATCATGTGGATGGTGCAGGGGTATATCTTAGGAAAACTACCTGTAAGATGTATTTATCGGATGGAGACACTTCGCTACTTCGACCAGCTTGATTTATTGTGGCTACACCCCCCGGGAGGATGGGATTAGGGAGGTCTCAGGTCCGCAGGCAGATAGACGCGCACAAGTCCCTAACATTTCCAGTATGAACACTCGCGCAACCAGTGCAGGAGAAGTATCCCGAGAGAGGGTGAAGAAGCGACCCTAACGGGCGGGACAACACGCCATGCTGTTCACGGGGGGGGGGAGAAGAAATTTTTCCAATGCGCAAGCAGCCGACATCTGCCCGACACCGCCCGTATCGCAGGACCCGAAGACATACCTGAAACGTGAAAGCGAGAGACGACTTGAGAGGAAATGGTGGAAAGGAGAAATCGTAGTGTAATACATCAAACCCGGCACCTTCCGAATACTGCATATAAACGTTGCCAAATGTGAAGAAAGGGAAGGTTTGCAACAAAATAATTTCGTCTTTTTATATTTTAAGCGCTGTATCTTCTAAAATTGGATGTGTTTACATTTACATGACTATCTCTAAACTCTATCGCCTATTAGTGGGCATAAAAATTATTTTTATGAAAGTTTATTGTTCTATGTACTTCATTTCAATCGAGATAAACCTTTCGGAGATAGCGCCATTACACATTTCGTTATAGGTACAAAGGGAAAAGGAATAGTAATTTTTTTAGAACCGAGGCGATAGGTTGAAATAAAAATTCCATACCCTTTCCAGGCCATCGCGAGAAACAACTGAAAATAAACGGGACTTTAAAAGAAGTATTGAACAATTCAAACGATTAATAACGGATATCTCGGAAGTTGCTGATATAACAAAACAAAAGTTATTTGAAATAAATTGTGTGTTTTAAATAGATCTATATTGTTGTGTAGTACCTTTTCAGCTATTGCTCTCAACGTTAAGCAGTTATCGAATTTTATATAAAATTCTTGCCGCATGAAGAGGGCTTTACGTCTATTCCCAGAAAATTCAAGAATTAAATTTGATTTGCTCTGTAAATATCTTTTATATTATGGTACTTGAATCAAAATCGCTAAAGCCGTTTTTAAGAAAATGTAAAATTTCGAAAAATGTTCCATTTGAAGGCTAGATTCTTGAAAATCCTCGCATCTTTGGAGGTACTGAATCTAAATACCAAGTTTCGTAGTTATCTAATTTTCGTTTTTGAGTTATGCTGTTCAGTGACACACACATGCAAACACCATATAAGAGAGACACAGACGCTCACATACACACAGGGACCTTTTTATAAAAATGTGAGTGTTCCTTTTGAATTCCAGAAGCCTCAAAATATGTATTTCAGAAGAAATGTTGGCATTCAATTTTTGGGTGGAATTCAATACCTTACCCAGCTATATGTACGCGATAGAGAAAGTAAAAGAAATCCCGCAAGAGAAAATATGCTGCGCTGCAAGAGGAGTAGGCCTCACGATATTTCATTTTCTACTCGTAGATAGTGGTGTAGGTTCGCAATATTTTCACCCGTGCCGTACTGCATGTAGTATCATTTTATTCGTGACAACTTTCCTGACGAGAATTACTATCACGTGAATATACATTCATTGGAGAAATTTTAAAATCATTCACACTGAACTCGATCACGTACTCACGATAGAATCCTAGTTAATACTTGCGAGTATATTGTGACACAGCGGCAATGGCCCAAGATTATCGAGAGGTCGGCGCCGAGACCACGAAGTAAACACCGAGCGCGCTTTCGGGATATATAGAACTTTCTGCAAGCTTTATCTTCGCCCTCCTTCAGAAAGTGTGTCGAAATAGTTTTAGAATGTTCGACGACCTTCTGTGGAAGATTCCACTGATTATATAAGCGAGCGCTCTCGCGCAGCCGAGTCAGTATATATCGACTTTCGAGTCAAGTGCGACAGAGTCGAGTTGAGTTGAATCAGTCAGTAAGCGAGCAAGTGGATTAACGATTGCGTTTCTGGTACACCATCAAGAGCGATTCTCCGAGCGCGTTGGTGACGATTATTGTGACGTGCAGCGAGTGCTACTGCGGAGCGACGGGTTGTGGAGGTCTTACGTTCGACTCCCGAGAGAAGTGAACCGTCCGGTGTGAAGATGTAACGTCACGAAGGAAATGAAGTGACGAAGAATTGACCTAATTCATATTTGTAAAGTGATTTTAATGAAGTGAACTCCCAGTGAAGGTGAACTACATGAAAATGAGACAGTGAGAGTGAGAACGGAAAAAAGTGACAAGTTTAGTTTGAAATAAAACTGAACAGTCACACTGGTTTCAGGAGTGGGCTTAAGAAGCCAAAATGGTGGAAATGCTTTAAAAATTGTTCGGAATGGAGGAGAAAATTGTGAATGGAATAAAGAATGTAAAATTCGGAATGGATAAAATAGAGGCAGAAATGATGAGTGTGAGAACCGAAATGAAATTGAAACCCGAACTCGTTGGTGACATCGACTCTGTAAGATCTGAGAGAAAGGCAATTTTGCAAAGGGAGTTGAAATACGCTAAATCTAACCTGGAAGATGACATTAATGGGGTGGAAGAGCGTCTAGATCAACAAGAACAACGGCTAGAGGGGGAGACAAAGAAAACAAGAGAATGATAGAGGCCGCAATGGACAAACATCTGAACCAGCAGATGACGGAGAGTGCTACAGCCCCCACCCAGTCATGGTGCAATTGCAGTTGGTTGGTTGGGACGAGGAGACCTTGAGGAGGGGGTAACTGGAGGATTGGGACGCATGGCGTATCCTGAAGGATAAAGAGTTTGGCGTACGATCCGCGTGGACGGATGTTTCGCCCAGAGAAGCCCGTCGCCCAGAGAAGCCCGAGTTATTAGAGCTGTTGGATGCGGTGTGACTGTTTGGTGGTCAGGAATGCTGTATCCAAGGGTGTGCGGGAGTTGGTAGTCAGAAGGACTAGGATGGAATAGCTGGTGAAGGAAGTCCTCGAGGGGCACCAGCACAATCGTGGTGCACAATCGTGGGGCACCTGGGTATGAATTACACCTTGACGAAGCTACGTTGCGATTCTATTTACTGCATCTTCGTAGCGACGTGAAAAGGTGGTGGCCGGCATGCGACATCCGTGCCACACGTCCTGGGTCGCCGTCGTGCAATCGGTTTCGACCCCGAGGGGGGCTGGTGGTGAATCGTCCTGTGATCGCCCTGCTGCAGTTCATGAAGTTGTCTGGAACAAACAGCTCTGAGCGGAGAGCTGTCTGATGGAGAGGCTATAAACCAAGATTACCGGGAGATTGGCGCCGAGCGAACCAATTAAACAAAAATACCCCCGCTTGCCAGCGTAAACCTCGAGCGTGCAATCGGCAGATAAATAGAGTTTCCTGGAAGCTGTACCCTCCCCCTCCTCCAGAAAGTGTGTCGGAATAGTTCTAGAATGTTCGAAAACATTCTGTGGAAGATTCCACTGTTTATATATGCGAGCGCTTTCGCGCAGTCTAGTCAGTGCGTATCGAGTTTCGCGATGAGTGCGACAGAGTTGAGTTGAGTTGGATCAGTCACTTACGGGCTGCGTTTCTGGTGCGACATCAAGAGGGATTCTCCGAGCGAGTTGGTGACGACTGTTGTAACGTGCAGCGAGTGCTACTGCGGAGTGACGTGTTCTGAAGGTCTTTTGTTCGACTCTCAAGAGAAGTGAACCGTCCGGTGTGAAGAGGCTACGTCATGTAGGAAGTGAAGTGACATAGAAATGAGCTGGTTCACCTTAGTGATGTAAACTCCTGGTGAAGGTGAACTACATAAAAACGAAACACAGACAGTTGAAAAACTGGACAAAGTCACTTTATCGCATTCTCAAAAAGAGCTCTATCACTACAATTACGAAGCAAAAATGCCTTATCCCTACAACTTCGAAGCAAAAATTCCCTCCGATTTCGATCTTACACCCGCAAATATACAATCTAGAAAAATACTGACGTCACATTACTATTTTATTCTCATTGGCCGGTTATTGACGATAGCGTAGAACTACTCCCGCGGGCAAATTGTTACCTCGCGTTTTAACTTGCCTACTGTCTCAATCACGTGATACATTTACACAAGTGCCTTTGTTCAGTTAGATCTGCTTCTCTTTGGTCACGGCGACGTATGATATTCGACATAATGAGAGCAATACAAGTTCACCCTCGCTATTGAATACAAAGAGCTCCTAGTTTGGTAGTCATTCTCAAATAAATCTTCGATAGAATGACAACTTTTAGAATATCTTTCCTCCTACGGCGAATGTAACTTTAACACACGAATACAAAACATGTTAACAAAATTTGATAATTACATACCTTTATAACATATACAGATCTTTCTATATGAGATTATTGGGACAATCTATGGAACATTCAAACGAACCTTTAAAAATAAACTAAGGCAAGAGAGACAACTAAGATTTTAAACAGGCATGGTAATATAATACGGAAATGAAGACAAAACTAAGATAAAAGCAGCGGAAATGAGATATATGCGTTTAGTCAAAAGTTGTACCAAAGAAGAATGTAAGAAAGGGGGCAATATAGAAGAATTGAAGATAAAGGTTTTAACACAACAAATAGAAGAATAACAGAAAAATGAGTTAAGCATTTGAATCGTATGCCGCAATAAAGAATACCTTAACAAGAGAATATTACAGACCAAGAGGACGATGACCAGTTTAAGGGAAAACAATGGCATCAACAGATATGCGACTAGAACAGGCAACGGTGAATGAAGAAGAAGTTATTACATATAATTACTTATATGCATAGTTCTAATTTCATTATGAGCCTTAATTATTCTCTCAGCACACAAACTATACTAGAACAGCAAAGGCTATTGGTCTCAGTCCAAGATGAAAGGGAGATGATGAGATAAACGTTTCCATCTGTTACATATACAAGATCCAACCAAGCAAAATAACAGTGAACAGTGTTCCAGCTCTAGTTCGGTATTCCAACTGATATCGCTTGATGTGCACACAAGTGTTGCAGATATTCCCTTGGGGAATAACACAATTAAACTGGGTATTATCTGCACAAGCACTGATAAAGCATTTGAATGCAATTCCACAACAGAAACTGAGCAGAGAAAGATAAGACGGCCAGAGAACTAGAAGAAGCATTCACAAGTGCTAAGATTCCTATTCAGAGAGACCTTGCTTCTGGAAACGTAGACAAGCTGGACATTATCTCACTGCGAGCACAGGATGCAGGAGAAGAGAAAATGGAGAATTGGAAGTGAAGACATGTAACACCACCGAGAGATAAAGTTCACAAACTGCATGAAAAGCGAAGTGCAAAAGGATAATGACAAGCTTTTAAGCTTGGTTGTGCTATTTTTATGTTTATATTTGAGACAGTAACTATGATCATATATGTACATATGCACACATATATACAGTGTATATATACATTACATATTAATAATAATGTAAAATAATATTAATAAGCAAAATACTTGTTATGTAATTAGATGTTAAATATACGTTTTATATATGTGTAGGAGTTTAGGTGGAGACGTGAGACACTGGTATAAAGCAAACAACATTTTGTTAGAATTAGGGTGCAGGAGAACCGACTTGTAGGGATGACACAATAGCAGAATCTTGAGTCATTGTGTAGGAGATAGCTCAACGTATATTTCTGAAGAGAGGTCACATGTCTGCAAACAGCGAATGATAGCCTGTTGGGTGTTTCGAGAACGTTCCAAGCTGAAGGAACGCGGTCAATAAGATTTTAAGAAGAATACGTTGGGTATAAAGTGCGGTGATGTGCAGAACATACGTGTAAGCTCTCCGAAGTCGGAGTTACTAATTACCTCACATAGTGGGAACGTTAGATATATATAAATTTAAAAGTGCAAGTTACTACATGGGAAACGATGTTTAGGCACATGTGATAAATATTCTATTGTTAATTAAGCACTTATAACAATAATCTGTTGATTGTTAATCGACCTAGGTAAGGAATTTTCTACAGCTCCAATAAACTCAATTATAACTAAAGTAACGCGGTAATGACTTACTACAGCATACAATACGTGTGTAATTAAACTATTGTGTTCCTCCATTGACTTAATCATGTGTTAAGTGTTGTTACAACATACCTTTCTTCCCGTACCAGATCCTGATAATTTATACAGGCTTTACTATAAACTCATACAACAACGGCCGTGGCAAGAAGGAAACATAACTTCATTGGCAATTTAATAGTAATAACCTAAACACAGCGATAATCATCAGAGATAATATAGTAGTCCAGATATTATACATCAACCTGCGAACCCTTTGCGAGTTAGGCTACCAGCAACGAGGATTCTACCCCATATTTTCGTAAGGCCTTATTCGTGAATGAGCGAAAGTGTTTCAATGACACTTCATTCAAATAATATGAATGAATAATTTTGAGCTGAAATGAAAACTGATTTCATATACAGAACTCTGTTTTGAATGAAATATTTTAAATCATAAACGATAAGTTTGTGAATAATAGTATAGCAATGTTAATGTGCAGTGTCAGTGACATAAATAATAAGTAATTTATTTGCTGCCAAGATAAAATAACATTGCTTTCATTTTAAGTTACTTTGCTCCTCAAAATATAGGAAATAAAACCGCCAAAGCCGACGTTACCCTAAAACAAAATAATACAAAATGATCCTTTCTAGGACAGTCTTAAATGTCTACTATGTATACAGGATGGGCCCATTTAAGTTGAGACTGTACAATATCTTCAAACATAAGCGTTGTAGAAAGAAATGTATTGAATAAAAGTTGCTTGATATTATGGGGGAAAGTAAACGCCATTAGTTGTATTTGATTTGGAGGACGTTGTGAGGTCATTTTAGGGTCAATTTAAATTTACTCTAATTGTAGTTTTCCATTTAAAAATATTAAATTGATCCTAAAATGACTATCGTAACGTCCTCCTACCTTTCTGAAGATTTACAAAACCAAAACAATAAAAAAAAATAAGGCCCGCCTCTACTATGTTGAGGCAATGTGTCTGCCTCACATTCAAAAAGTTCAGAGTTCCAATCTCGCTCAGATGAGCAACCCAGATAAGGTCTTTCCGGAAGTTCCCTTATCCTGAGAAGACCAATGTCGGATAACTTAAACCTCTATCGATCCCAGGCTCATTTGAACATCATTTCACCCATTTTATTCTTCGTCAAATATGAGCAATCATGCTAAACAACTTTAAACTACCCCTAAAAATGAAAATCAGATTTGTTGCCAAATCATTTAGCTATGGATACAAATACAACCTTTCTGCTAATACAAGGCTTAAGATATGCCGAAATTTTCAACAGCATTTCAAAACTTTCCATGATTAAAAGCTTGCATAAAGGCAAATAAACGAAGAAGAGAGTCAGTGGTAAGAATTTTTAGTATTGGTTTCAGCGGTGAGATGCCAGCTGACCACGTCACAGAGACAATGAACCTCTTCTTCAACAAAACCACGAACCGCTAAGTACCATAGATCGAAAACAGGAATGTCGAAATCCATAGATAATATCGGCTAAACAGCTTGGAAAGTAAGTGATTCGGATACATTTCCCGATCACAAGCTAATTATAATCACACTTTCCGTCCTGTCATATACTAAGACACTTTAAAATGAGGCGTAGATCACGAGGGTTAAAACTAAAAATGTAAACTGGAGACATTTTGAGCTATCAGCTCGGCTGAAACTAGAGCCTATTCTGGTTAAAATGAATAATTGCAGTTACGGAAAATAATCTAAATAAATTAATCCATAGAGCCACAGATACAGCCAATAATATACGTAAGTTTCATTTACTAAATCTACAACATACAACACAATCAAGGAACTTCTGATGGGCATCTGAGTTAACTATGCAGAAAGCGCTTGCTAGCTTGCAGCAAAAGAGCTAAAAGAACGTGTAAGCCAAGTGTACAATCAAAAATATCGTACTGTAAGACATGCCATCCGAAATGCAAAGGCAAACTGCTGGAAAGAATTCTGTTCCTCACAAAATGAAAATCCGTGGAAAATCCTATATATAGACTTTCTATAAGGCCAGAGAATTTTAACAAACCGCTCAGTACAGTTGCTACGAGTAATGCATTCACTACAATTCCTTTTGAAACATCATCAGTGTTGTGTGACACTTTTTTTTCCCAGTGGAGTCTGATGACCACGTTAATCAACTGTTTATCCGTCAACTGTCTTGTATTCCACCAACAACATAAGATGATGTGCCCTTTAATGCAGAGGAAGTGAAGTGTATTATGCAGAATTGTTTCCATAAAAGAAGAGCGCGACTATCCCTCTGTGATTCGACGTGGGAAGACGTATTACCGAAGGTTGTACACAAGGAATCTTCCTGCAGCCAGGACCTTTAGTGCATATTATAATGATCTTTTATATATAAATTTACCGCAAAACTGCTGTATAGCAGCACATGTGGATGATGTGCTTCTGCTGGTGAAAGATAAAAATATTAACGATTTAGCTAAAATGACAAATAGACCCGTAAAACAATTTTTCCAGTCGGGAGTAAATGACAAACATACAAAGACAATTGCAATGGTAATCAATAGAAGAAAGGTAAAGAAAGAATTAATGGTAGATCTTAATGGACAGAGAATAAATTCTATGAAGAAATTACGTTAATTTAAGGCCTAAAAATAAGATTTCTAGAAAACTTCAATTATGTGAAAATAAAAACCAGTGAACTTCTCAATGGTTTGTTAATTGCATCACGTCCTACACGGGATCTAATTCTTCGGTGATGAAGACATTATACTGTGTGGCTATTAAAACCTCTTGTATTATATCGAACATCAGTATTCCAAGATGCACTAAATAAACGCTTTTACGATATAAACTCAATCAGATGCAAAGATGATTTATATTTAGGATCATCAAGGGATATGCAACGATCTCCACAGATGCTGCACTTCTATTCGCAGGCATTGGACCGTTATACTTAATCAGCAATATTCAACGCAAAGATATATAACCTGAGGAACGCTTATCAAGGTTCCCTACAAGCTTCTGATTTCGACTTTCAAACCAGATCTCATTTCCTGGATGCTGGACATCCTGCTGTACTTCACAACATTGTAGGTGAGGATAACTGCAAACAAACTCATGACTACAACATCTACACAGATGGCTCACGATATGCTGATCATCTAGAGAACCCAGCTTGTGTGGGATGTACCTTCGTTGTTTACGAAAAAAACAACGTGGAGTTGCTTTATACACTTGCACCTAATTGCACTATACTCCAGTATTCCTATGCATATGTACACACAGAATAATTCCCAGACATCCGTCATTGTAATTGGTGACACATATACTACATATCCACTTGCTACTAAAATAAGGAACGACATTATAACAAACACTAATCACGTGAGTCACATGAGTTAAAGGTCACATGGGTAGATATATATGGCAGTAAGAGTGTAGATGAAATTGCAAAACGCTATGCATTATCTCAAAAGGAATTTAGTTTTAAAGATTCTATAATTAGATATATTAAAACATATTGAAGAAATAAATCCTTCAAAAGTGGAATAGCTCTGATAAAAAGCTCAATTTTGCTTACTATTAGTGATCCTGTAAGTTGTAAATACTTTACATCTAATTTTATTTTGACCCAGTTTGCTACCGGTCATGGTAAATTTAAAAGTTAGTTTCAAGGATTTCACATAGGCTCTCCTATGTAAATGTGAAAGCTCTAAAGAAAGCGTTGAACATTTAATATATAGATGTAATCTTCATTCAATAAAGGGATATATCCTTATTCAACATCTATCACATTGTAATACGGATCTTCAAACACCATTGACTAATGTGTTCTTTAAAAAATGTCGCACTTCGCTCTTGAAGATTTTTGTTGGCCAATTTTTCAAATAATTGTAGATATATCTTATTTTATTTGCTTCTTTTCTACTCATGTATTTCTTTTTCGTTAATCTAGCTAAACTATCTTAGAGGTTAAATAGGATTATTGAATTTGGAAGCTGAATAAGCAAATAAGTATATAAAATAGCTGCTACACATAATGAGGTTGAGACTGTCTGTCCAAGTGACACGAACCGAGTACAACAAACCAGTAATGAGGAAGGTTTTCACTATTCGCTATTAATTGTACCTTCTCTACAACGCACCATATCCACAAAAAATTGCGATATTGGCATTACACGGGAAATACATATTTTTAGACGCCATGAATTAAAAAATCTGATGTGTTACACTCACATGACTTTCTCTACTCTTGTACAAACTATCTTTACAAACGATTATTCTCCATATGCTTCATGTTCGAGATGTCAATCTTATTGCTAATTTTCTTGTAGATGCAAGGGGAATATGGTAGGTTTTAAGCGACAGTCAAATCTTTGAAGCGCTGGTTGCTATGTGGCGCATTCCATTCTCTTTGCATGTCCAGGACATAAAAAACTGAATAACGAATTCGAGAAAAAGTAAAAGTATTGGAAAATTTAAGGGAATAACAAGCAATACCTTGAAAATGGTTCACTCAACAAGAAAAATGTAAATGGCATAAGCTGTGTATTTTAACGCGATCTACATTTTTTGTGTAGTAATATTTTATCTATTTCTTATGGTTTACCAGTTATGCAAAAGTCGTTCACAATGATGAATACTTTTGGAGACATTCCCAGAAAATTCAAGATATACATTTCATTTGTCATGAAAATATCTTAAACATATGACATTTTAATCAAAATTGTTAGAGCCATTTTTGAGAAAATTAAAATTTTCGAAAAATGTTTCATATAAAGGGTAATTTGAGGTGGGGGGATTTTCTTGCAAACCTTCGTGTCGCATCTCTGGAAGATACTAAACCTAAATATCAAGTTTGGTGTTTAGCCAACTCTTCGTTTTTAGGTTATGCTGTTCACAGACACACACACACACACACACACAAACACACACACACACACGGACATGTTTCCAAAAATGCTTTTTTTAGATTCAAGGGGTCTCAAAACATGTATTTCCGGTGAAATCTCGGTATTGAATTTTTGGGTGGAATACAATACTTCCCCTACTTACTATACGTGGTAGAGAAAGTAAAAATAAATTTTAGGAAGGGTTCCGCACGTGTGTGTGCGTGCATGAGTCAAAAACGAAACGTTGGATAAATATTACACAAAAATTAGTATTTAAATTCAGTATATTCTAAAGATGTAGCATATATGTATTTGAGAAAATCTTGCGGTATATTTTTACTTTCTTTACCACATACATAGAGAAAGTATTGCATTCAAATATTCAAAATCGAAAATCACCGAAAATACATATTTTGAGGTTTCCAAATAACAGTTTTTTTAGAAAAAGTTCCGTTCTTGAATATCATAACTCAAAAACCAAACAAGGAAGTAACATAAAGCTTTTCAAGAAAATCACACAATAAAATGAGCTTTAAGTTTGACCCTTATTTTTGATTTTATCAAAAATTACCCTAACAATTTTCATTAAGACTGCCTCTGTTGTCGAGATTTAGCGTTCTGCTGTCTCAACCCAGAGGTCACGAGATCGAATCCGAGTTCCGGCCGGAAACTTTTCCTTAATTAGGAATATTCTCTACCCTCTGCAGAGTCTGAAGTATGAATGTGGTTGTGGATGTGAGTGTGTTTTCTAATGAAAATGTTACATACAAGAAACAAAAAAAAAAAAAAACTATAGCCAAGGAGTTAGCTTGCTTCTAAAGTCTTGGCCCGCAATATGTCCACGGAAGTTAAAGGGGGTTATACAAATTAAATAACAATAGAAACATTAAAATGGTATATTTTTGAGATACTAACATTAAAAATAAAATGTATAACTTGGGTTTTCTAGGAATAGGCTATTCGGGCAAAGTGCATTCTGTATCATTTTGTATAACTGGTAAACCATAAGAGATACATCAAATATAGATCTCTTTAGAACAAACAATTACAAATTACTTTTTAGTGGTATCCGAAATTTCCTAGGTATCCGTTGTTATAGGCTGGCATTTTTGTCATTTTTGTGGTACTGGCACCTCTCAGTTGTTTGTTGCAATGTCATGGAAACAGTATTGAGTTTTACGTCCAGCATATGGTGACCAGTTTTTAAAAACTGTGGCTTTCGCTTTGGTCGCCTATATCCCCATTGAACTTAGAAGGAAACTCTTTCTGCAGAGGTTTATCTCTATTAGAATGAAGTGGATAGAAAAATTCTGATGGGATAGATTCACATGACTTTCTCTACTCTGTATCGTTTATTAATGAGTACACAATTTTTCTTATTCAAACTTATTTTTCTATCTACTGCATTTTATGCAAATAAATTTTTGCAGAAATGGCTACATAACACATTTCATTATAAATATAAAAAGCACGCGATAGCCGAATTCGAGGCGCATCCAGAAAGTAAGTTTCCCGATTTTGTTTCCTTTAAAGTAAACGTATTTAACCGGCAAAATTGCGCATGCATAACAGATCTATGATGCATCAATCGTATATAGGCCGGACAGGTCCCCTCTGGTGCCAGTGGCAAGGCAGCATGGCCCAAAATGGTGGCTCTTATTCGTACTCCCGTCGCCTGCGAGTCAGTGATAAAGTTCCTTACTGCACAAAACGCAGCGCCGATCGAAATTTATCATTAGCTCTGTCAGGTCTACGGGTCGAACATCGTGAGCAAACAGATGGTGCGTCGCTGGTGTAGGCAGTTTTCCAAAGGTCGTCAAAGTGTCCATGATGACCTTGTTGAAATAATGTAAATCCATTGTATTTTATAAAAACAATTGTGATGTTAATTATTTGTGCATGTATTGGATTTGGAACAATCTGATGTGTTACACTCACATGACTTTCTCTTCTCTTGTACAAACTATTTTTACAAACGCTAATTCTCCATATGCTTCATGTTAATCGAGATGTTAATCTTATTGCTAATATTCATGTAGGTACTAGGGGAATATGATAGGCTTTAAGCGATAGTCCACATAGTTGCTATGTGGAGCATTCCATTCTCTTTGTATGTCCAGTACATAAAAATAAAAAAATCTGATGTGTTACACTCAATTGACTTTCTCTACTCTTGTACAAACTATTTTTACAAACTCTTATTCTCCATCTATTTCATATTAATCGAATAAACATTTGCAGAAACGATCTTTTAACATGCAAAGAGAATTACATTTTAAACATAGTAACCAGTTCTAAAAATATTTGACTATGGCTTAAGGCCTACTAAGTTCTCCTTGTTTTGTATTTGCAAGGGCAATATAGAAATACAATAGGCTTTAAGCATCGACATATATCTTAATAGCTGGTTGCTATGTGCAGCACCATTCTCTTTGCCACAGATTAATACTCTTTGCATATCCAAGACAAAAAAATCTGATGTGTTACACTCACATGACATTCTCTACTCTTGTACAACTATTTTTACAAACGCTTATTCTCCATCTACTTCACGTTAATCGAGATAAACATTTGCAGACTCTATCTTATTGCAAAGTTTCTTGTAGATGTAAGGGGAATATATATCTACAAGGGCAAATTGGAAATACAGTAGCCTTTAAGCACATACATATCTCTTAATAGCTGGTTGCTAGGTGCAGCACCATTCCCTTTGCCACAGATTAATACTCTTTGCATATCCAAGACAAAAAAATGAATAACAAATTCCCATTTGAGAAAATAAGTATTGAAACATTTAAGGGAATAACAAGCAATATCTCGAAAATGGTTCACTCAACAAAAAAATGTATATGACATAAATTGTGTATTTTAACGCGATCTACATTTTGTGTGTAGTAACATTTTGTCTATCTCTTATGGTTTAACAGTTATGCAAAAGTCGTTCACAATGAAAAATACTTTTGGAGGCATTCCCGGAAAATTGAAGATATACATTTTATTTGTCATGAAAATATCGTAAATATATGATATTTTAATCAAAATCGTTAGAGCCTTTTTTGAGAAAATTAAATTTTCGAAAAATCTTCCATATAAAGGGTATTCCGGGGTTTGGGATTTTCCTGAAAACCTTCGTGTCGTATCTCTGGAAGATACTGAACCTAAATACCAAGTTTGGTATTTATCCGACTGTTCGTTTCTGAGTTATGCTTTTCACAGTCAGACACACAGACAGACAGACAGACAGACAGACAGACAGAAACACAGACAGACAGACACACTGACACACCGACGGACATGTTTCCAAAAATGCTTTTTTGGATTCAGGGGGTCTCAAAACATATATTTCCGGTGAAATCTCGGTATCGAATTTTTGGGTGGAATACAATACTTCCCCTACTTACTATACGTAGTAGAGAAAGTAAAAATGAATAACGAATTCCCATTTGAGAAAAAGTATAAGTATTGGAAAATTTAAAGGAATAACAAGCAATATCTCGAAAATGGTTCACTCAACAAAAAAAATGTATGACATAGATTGTGAATTTTAACGTGATCTACATTTTTTATGTAGTAAAATTTTGTCTATCTCTTATGGTTTACCAGTTATGCAAAAGTCGTTTACAATGAAGAATGCTTTTGGGGACATTCCCAGAAAATTCGAGATATACATTTCATTTGTCATAAAAATGTATTAAACATATGATATTTTAATCAAAATCGTTAGAGCCATTTTTGAGAATATTAAAATTTTCGAAAAATGTTCCATGTAAAGGGTAATCTGGGGTGGGGTGGTTTTCTTGAAAACCTTCGTGTCGCATCTCTGGAAGATACTGAACCTAAATACCAAGTTTGGTGTTTATCCGACTGTTCGTTTGAGTTATCCTGTTCACAGACAGACACTCACACAGACACACACACACACGGATATGTTTCCAAAAAATGGTTTTTTGGATTCAGGGGGTCTCAAAACATATATTTCCGGTGAAATCTCGGTATCGAATTTTTGGGTGGAATACAATACTTCCCCAAATTACTATACATAGTAGAGAAAGCAAAAACTAAAAGAGTGCTATAAATAATAAACCCGTAGAATGTGTAGCTGTAGTCGTTATGAGCCTATCAAATAGTGTGAGTAACTGCAGCGGTAATTTATGGGTACTCAGTTGTAATAATGATAATAAATGAAGAATTAAAACAAAACATAATTACTGTGCAGTTAAGTTAAGCAGCATTAAGTTATACAGGTACACATAAATGCCAATTCACCTTATTACAAAAGAAAGTGGCTCAAAATATGACAATTTTATATTTAGTTATGCTCTGAACATTCTGTGTTATGTTTTGAGTCAAATATACTTTTCACTAAACTCCTTAGCTTTATATAATCATATGTTTACAAACTCAGCTTCAAATGGAAGGAAAATAAACAGCTAGATGACACAAATATCAAACATTTCAGTTTTTTAGAACTTACCTACCTGTTGAACATTATTGTAATAACTTATTCTCATGCTTTATATATTTCATTACAACAGGAATAGCAAAACTAAAGATTGCAAAATTGTACAAAGAAGCATTTTTAGAATATGATTAATTTATTCCACTCAAAAGCTGTGAATATGCAAAATAAAAATTAAAATATTCTGCACTAATTTAATACATTGGAGCAATTTTTTCATTTACCACTGTACAAGTCAATACATATTGACAAACATTTATAAGATTGCTATTGTATTTACTGAAAATTAAAGTCAACATAAAAAGCTAAAAGTCCATCCATAAATCTGCTAATGTTACTATTGGTAATATACTAAAGCTTGCCACATATTTATTAGTTTAGTAAAAAAGTAAAAATACTGAAATATATGATGTGAAGCTAAAGTCAGATAGCCTCAGTGTGTTCATTATAAAATATATACAATAATTCATATTACAGAAAAAAGTGGCTCTTAATACATACATTATTCCATATAAATATCATAGAAATAATGAAAGTATTGTTTCCTTCTTCATGGCAAGCACAAAATACTCTTATGAATTCACTGGCTGGTCAGTTTCTTTATTTTTCTTTTATTACAAGACTTTTGTTCATATCCTCAGTTACCATTTTGGAGTATTTATTTAGAATCATTTTGCAAATAATGAGCATCATCATAGAAATAGTCTTCAAATTTATGATTGCATTGATTGATGATCATTTCTCTGGTTTCATGCACAACATTTACTATATAGGGACTGCACAAATTCATCAACAAGGCAAGATGATTACTGCTTTTAATAAAATCATCGTAATACTCTTTGACTAAGCCTTGGAATAATTGGATACACAACCATGTTACTTTTATGCAATATATCATGGATTTCTTTAGAGAACCTCTACTTAAGGAATCAATCAGCCTTGCTGCACCTTCAAATTCATACTCTAAAAGTGTCATTTAAAATCAATAACTCAATGCATTTGGGACATATTATATCATTTGCTACCTTGAAAGCAGCATAACCTGCAATGTAAAACATGATAGGATTTACATCATTATCCACTGGTTTTGCAATTTCAATTTCTATGTCACAAAAAGGCAGCAATGATGGAACATGTTTGTTTTCACAATCTGTGCACACATTTAAGCTTTTTACTGGAATATTATCAATTTTTGACGAAAATGAAAGCAAATTTTTAATTATGATCATTTTCTCCCTCTCATGTAGCTGTTGGAGAGGGATAAAATAAATACTGCCACACAACTGGCTGTAAAGACTGAATCGCTCTTCAAGAGGATCTGTTTGAAACTTGCCAAACAGAACATAGTTTACATTAATTCTGTTACAGCATAATTTACTAAACCATAAAGGCCTGAGCATGCCCGATTATTGCATCATTGTGCGCCTAGTCAGCCCTTGGTATACACTCCCCCTGCAGCGCGTTCCCAATTGCACAACCATGCTGAAAATGTATTCAGGAAAATTAATTCTTCTTGTTCGATGGTAAAGACTCCTTTGTAATCAGCATTTTTATACCTTACATCGTTATATAGAAACTTAACAATTACAATATTCCACAATTTTAGGATAATATTTAAAAATCTGCTGTTTCTCCATAACCATCATTGCATTCTAAGAGGGCATTAACATTTTCATAATTGAAAGTTTTACCACCTGGCTCACTTATTGTCTTTCAATATTTGATGGATAAATAGCCTTTGCATTTAATTTATGACCATACTTCAGCAATTCATTCTTTTTTTTGTGATAAAATGATCTGAGGTGACCAAAATTAGCACTCTTAATTATATCTGGATTTTCAAAATCAGGAAAATTAAACATAAGATCTTTCTGGTTTATCCAATTATTCCAAAACATGCACAGTATCGTAGAGCAAAAATAGAGAGTATGATTGGCTAAAGTGATTTACTACTGAAGTATAACCAAATGTATGTGGTATGAATTTGTGAAACAAATATTTGTAGATCTGATTATTGTCAGCTATGAGACTGATTACTTTTATATCAGGTTTGCCAAGTTCGCAGAGAATGTTACTAACAGTAGCATGTAAGACTGAAAAAATGGCAATGACATCTGAATAATTACCAAAATGCAGCATTTACTGAAAACACTTGAGCTGTTTTAGCAAGCTCATGTGTATTTGTTGTACTAGTTCCTACCAATTCACCACTTCTAAAGGTTAACCCTGGTGAAATATAAACTTCGTCCATCAAAAGATTAACAACTCTTTCGTCAGGTTTCAAGGAAAAAATGCGACCAATAAAGTAAAAATTGCTAGTATTAAAATTACTGTCACTTACATTTAGACTGGCAGCCAGTTTTCTTAAGTTACTTGGATGTGGAAGAGTTAGTACCTGTGACTGACGCATGGTTCTGTAACATGCAGGAGATATCAGGAACATTCTCAGAGCCAACCTAAGAAGATCTTATGAAAATCTGTACCCTTCCTTCTTAAAGGAGAATAATTCTATCTGCTCTGTAAGGACGATAACCTCACTTTTTTACCAGCATCTAGCACCTCATGTTCTTTTAACTATTTCACTGCTGCAGCAAGTTTATTCTCCTTAAAGTTTGACACAGGCACACTACACAATTCAAATAATGCATTCACCTGAGATTTCTCCAAGATAACACTAAATTCCAGATTCAGTTCATTAGGATTCAATTATTTGTCTACTTACACTTAAAAGCACCTATCACTAGAAACCACAAAACTACTATAACAATATAAGGCACTGATACTGTATTTATTTTAGCACTGTAATAGCGCTAACACTAATTGAAAGTGCCCAATATTTTCTCTCGTTCACACATTTTTTGTATAAACTGTTACATCTTCATATGTGAGTAACTTGTTATTTTCTAATTCCTTATCATATGAAGCTAAACTTTGATCCAGGGCTGTTTGAAGTGCTTCATCTTCCCTTTCCTCTCTTGTTCTTCTTTTCTTTGAAAGTGGGGTGCTTTCATTAACAACTGTAGGAAAAGCATCATCACTAAGGCAAGGATTAGCAGTGGAATGAAATGCTCTCCTCCATTTTTATCCTGCCATTTATCCTCTCGAATAACCATTTCTTCTGGAAAGTGTCTAATGCAGACTCTAGCATTTTAAGTGAACTCAAAATTCTGCCTGCGTATTCTGCTTAGCCATAATTTTTGTCGTTCCGCATCTCTGGGAAACTTAAGGCAGGTTACATACGGAGACTCATAATTCGATCTGCAACCTGGTACTGAACACTTAAAAGGCATTGCAGCTCTGAAAATACAAAAAAGCTGTTATTTTGTCCATTTACAATATAATTCTCTGATAAAAGCATACAAATAGTTATTAGTTACTTTCAGAGTTGTGCCAGACATAACCAAGTATATTTCTTCAACATACGAGGTGTGATCAAAAAGTTTCTGGAATGGATTCACAACAATGCTGACACTGTGATTTCTTTAATTCTTACCCAGACTGTACATGCAGCGTTCCTTCCCAATAGAAATGAGAGGTCACGTGACTTCCCGTGACCATGCAGTGACGAGGTAGACGCTCTGAAGTGAACACGTGTTTTGCATGTGCTGCGATTTTTCCGCGTAGATTACGAAAAACAAAGAACGAACAACAAATTTTGCTTTAAACTCGGTAAAACTGCAACAGAAGTCTATGAAATGTTAAGAACAGCTTATGGGGAGGAAGTTACGGGCAAAACTCAAGCATTTGAGTGGTTTTCGAAATTTAAAAGTGATGTGATATATTTAAAGATGCAGATCGTTCGGGGCGAACCTGTTCTAGCAAAGCTATGAAAAATCAATCAGGTGAGAGGAAATGGTCTTAAATAATAGGCGCATTATAATAAGAAAACTTTCTGACTCATCAGGACTCTCCTTTGGAAGTGTTCAAAGCATTTTGAAAGACAATTTGGACATGAGAAGAATTGCCGCCAAGTTTGTGCCCCGTCTGCTTTCAAATGACCAAAGGGAAAGCCGTGTGATTGCCTGCATAGATCTTAAAGAACAGCTACAAAATGACCCACAGTTCATGGAGAGAATTATTATTGGTGATGAAACATGGATTTAAGGGTACGATCTAGAAACGAAGCATCAATCTTCACGCTGGAAGAGTCCTTCATCTCCACGCCCGAAAAAGCCCAGACAAGTTCGATCCAAAGTGAAGATATTGATGATTGTGTTTTTGACATTAAATGCATTGTATATAAGGAATTTGTGCCACAGGGTCAAATAGTGAATCAAGTGTTCTACAAACAAGTGCTGCAAAGATTAAGGGAGAATGTGCAACGTAAAAGGCCGGAGAAACGGAGGAGTGGTGCCTGCTTCCTGCATCATGACAATGCGCCCACGCACAAAGTCCTTTCTGTTCGCCAAGTTTTGGTTACAAATAGGATGTATACTGTTCCCCATCCCGCCTATTCTCCAGATTTGGCATCAGCGGACTTTTTTCTTTTCTCGCGACTTAAAATGCGGCTTCAACGACACCGTTTTGAGGACATTGATGTCATCCATCGCAGAAGGCTCTGAACATGTCGAAAGAAAAGGATTTCCAGAGGTTCTTCCAGCAGTGGCAGAAGCGCTGGGACATGTGTATCAAGTCCCATGGAGACTACTTCGAGGGTGACAATACAGATTAGACAAAACAAACTGTTGTGTAGTATTTATGGCGTCATTCCGGAAACTTTTTGATCATACGTCGTATTATAATAACAGATATTACTACTTACCCCAAAATCCGTAGAAGGGGAGGGGTAAAAATCGAATACTTTCACTCGTGAAATAACTCAAAATATGCACAGGGAGAACTGCTTTATTCACTGATAGAAAATTTGCTACACAATCATGCCTTTCCAACGGTCTCCGCCTGCAGTGGGTGACGTGACCATACATGATATGTAGTAGGCTGCAGGCCAGATATGTAGTAGGCTGCGAGTTCCTCGACAGGATCGTCACGGGCGATGCGACGTGGATTTCGCACTTTACTCTGGAAACCAAGCAGCAGACAATCCATTGGCGTCACAGTAGATTTCCGAAATTTAAACAGACTGTGTCGGTGCAGAAAGTGATGTGCACGGTGTTCTGAGACAGGAAGGTCATTCTGCTCATTGACTTCCTGCCCAGAAATGCAACAGTGAACGCTGACCATTGCTGTGAAACATTGCGGAAATTGCGACATGCCATTCAAAACAAGAGGCGTGGAATGCTTAATGCAGGTGTTGTGCTGCTCCATGACAATGCTCATCCTCATATGGCTCGGCGCACAGCAACTGTTCTGCAGGAGTTCGGCTGGAAGCAGCTGTTTGATCATCCATCATACAGTCCCGACCTTGTCCCAGCGAATTCCATATTTTCTTGCACCTCAAGAAATTCCTGTCCTCCGGTCAGCGTTTTGACAATGACGAGCAGCTGAAGACGACTGTCACACGCTGGTTCCATTCATAGGTGACAGACTTCTATGACACAGGCGTACAAAAGTTGATCCCACGATATGACAAGTGTCTCAATTCTTGTGCTGACTACGTCGAAAAATTGGTCAAATGTTGCTGTACCTGTTGCCAATAAAGTTTTTCATGTAACTATGCTTTCTTTGTTTTTAAAACAATAGGGAAACTCACTATCTGATTGCGCCTCCTATTTAAGAACTTGTCGCTATATGCTGGTCTTAAAATTCCACACCGTTTCCATGATATCGTAAAAAACAACTGAATGTTGAAACGACTTTAAGAGAACAATCAAGAAATGAACAATTCCAACTTTTAATAACGGATATCTCAGAAACGGCTTATGCTACAAAAAACTTATATTAAATAAATTGTGTGTTGTAAAGAGATCTACATTTTTTTGTGTAGTACGTTTTCGTCCATCGTTTAACGTTTACCAGTTATACAAAATTATAGAAAGATACTTCCGAATGAAGAAGACTTCCTAAGCTATTACACCTAAAATTCAAGATATACATTTTATTTGTCATATAAATATATTTCATATATGGCATTTTAATCAAAATGGTTAAAAAATGGTTGTAAAATAAAAAATGTCGAAAAAAGTTCCTTGTAATAGATAGTTTGGGGTAGGGGGGTTTTGTTTAGAGTTTCATGTCACATTCTTAGAAGATATTGAACCTAAATGCCAAGTTTGGTATTTATCCGACTTTTCATTTTTGAGTTATCGTGTTCACGGACATGCTTCCAAAATTGCTCTGTTTGGATTCAGGGGGGTTAGAAACATGTATTTCCGGTGAAATCTCGGTATCGAATTTTTGGGTGGAATGTGGTACTTTCCCTCTTACTATACATAGTAGAGAAAATAATAAGGTTTTGCAATAATAGCTTGTAGTAATTATATAAAAGTAAATGATACTGGGTAGAGAAAGCAATATGAATGCAGCAAAGATATTATTTCCCAAATAATTAATTTGTGAGATAAACTATAGGATATTTCCTGTCCCTCATGACAGGAAGCACTCACTGAACATTCCTTAGCCCTTACGTTCAAAGCCTCTTTGCTCAGAGGCTCTTTATCAGGCCTGAGATTCCCTTATGGCATGTAAAAGCACCTCAAGCCTGATAAAGAGGCCTCTGAGCAAAATTTCTGGTCTTTCACGCCCAATACAGAATGGGGAGCTAAAGACCAAGTAGGTGAAGAACGTTCATAAATAAAACTCAACTTCAATTTCGCATCACGCAGCATGACAACAGTGTAACAATGGAAAACTCGCTGCCGTGCAATGTTTATAAACATTTTAAGCATTCTTGTAGTTTTCATAAGCTGAACGACAAACTCTGCACATATTGAACAGAGTAAAGCTTTTCCCAGGGGAGAAAGAGTCAATTTAGAAATATTTATTAATGCTTATGAATAAAAGTTTTCTTAATGTTAAAATATACAGAATTAGCAAGACAGAATGTGATGTAGAAATTTGAATCAACTACGGCATTTAAAATCTTATTCGTTGCGAGTTACTGCTCCGAATGCTAACTTTAATTGGAAATGTGGAATCATACGACCGAAAAATTCAGCGCCATAGTCGGGATTGGAACCACGGATCTCCCGGTCTCTGTTCGATTGCTTTAACCACTGAGCTACATGGCAACATGCCAGCAGAACATTAAATTCTCCAACTGATGCGCATTCTTTCCAGTAAATCACAAGGGGATCTCAAATTGTGTTGAGATGACATACCCAAATGGCGACTTACAATATTGTAAGTACTTTAAGTCCCATTAATTGACCTGATAGTGATTGAAACTATGAAGCCCGGGACTTAAAGTACTTACAACATTAGGGTATGTCATCTCAATACAATTTGAGATCTCCTTGTGGTTTACCGGGAAAAATGCGCATCAGTTGGAGAATTTAATGCCGTGCTGGTATGTTACCATGGTAGCTCAGTGGTTAGAGCGAGCAACGGTACGGAGACCGGGAGATCCGAGGTTCAAATCCCGGGTATGGCATTGAATTTCCAACCTTGTCTAACACACGGTTTGTGTGGATGAACAATTAATTCTAAGACAAAATGTGATTATGGAACCAACTACGCCGATATAAACCTTATTCGCTGCAAGTTACTGCTCCGAATTCTAACTTTCTAGCTCCTGTAATACGGATGATAGCAAGAAACATCCGGTAGTTAGCGTAAATGTACAACATTTTAATTTCTAAAAGTTGGTGTTTTTAGAAACAATACAAAGTCTTGCATCCCATGAGATCCCCTTATTAAGTTCAAAGTAAGACCAAAGTTTCATAAATTATAAGCCAGATTATACCCTACAGGATACGCCTCAATAAATTTCTCTGTTTTTCCTAAACAATAAACATCTGTCATAGAGCTATAAAAGGGGCAAATAAAATCCTGTTTTATTATTAAGAATGGATGCATTTCTGTGCAGACGTTGTGTAGTACTTATTCCGATAGATACAAGTCAGTAATAATGGTTTTCAGCGCACTTACACTTCATTTTCTATCTCCACGTCTCTCCATTCTCTCCCACGAAGCACATTATGAGATTCTGAATCACCAAGTTGAGTGTAAACACGTCGCAATTTAATTTAAAAGCCGCATAATTACATGGATTTGCATGTTGAGCGCGCCATGCCGTCATGTCAGGCATAAGATGGGGGAGGTTTTTCCTGCATGAAGCCGCTTTGATGTAAAGTGAATTAGCAACGTCTTGAAGCCATAACGTGAACCTTTCACGCCTCAAATCTATTGTGTGGAACAGAATAACCAAGTTACATGCTAAACAGAAATCAGTAACCGTAAAAGATTACTTAAACTTACCCTAGTTTTCATAACAAGGGTTTTGATTTTCAAATAAAATATTTAAATACCTACATACTAGATGGTAGGTTACAAGCATGTGTCAAAAACACTTTATTAAATGACAAGAGAAAAAAATATACTCTATAACGGATTTACTGGCACAGTAACCATAGAGGTTAAATAGTAATAAATGTGTTTTCACATATATGTAGCTTCATTAAAAGGGCGTAGAACACTCTTCACTTTCTCTAGCATATTGTATTCCACCCAAAAATTCGATATTGATATTTTCCCGGAAGTATATGCTTTGAGGCTCCCTGAATCCAATGCAGGCATTTTTAGAAAAAGGTCCGTTGTGTCTGCGTGTATTTATGTATGTGTGTGTGTGCTTTGTGAACAACATAACTCAAAAACGATAAATCGAAAAGATACTAAACTTCGTATTTAAATTCACTATATTCCAAAACTGTGACTCGAAGATTTTGATTAAAATACCACACCCTTTAGATATCTACATGTAAAACGAAACGTTTAACTTGAATTTTCTGGGAATAGCTTGTGAAGTCCTCTCATTCGGAAGGAATTTTGTATAGTTTTATATGTGATAAACTATGAGACAAAAAAGAACGTACTACACAAAAAATGGATGTTCTTAAAACAAATAACTAATTTCTTTTTTGTGGCATCGGCCATTTCTGAGATATCCGTTATAATTATTTTGAACTTTTCAATACTTTTTATTTTCTGAAGTACTGTCGCTATTGAGTTGTTTCTCGCGATGTCATGGAAAGAGTATGGCATTTCTAAGTCAGCAGCCCACTTAGCAATAGCAGCCCAATTTTATAATCCACTATCGATTCGGTTTGCTGTTAACAAATGTGTAATGAAACCTCTTCTGTATGGGCTTATTACGATTAACATGAAGTAGATCCTTTCGTAAGAATAGTTTATGGTATCAATATAAGAATAAACGATTAGCACGTGGAGAAAGTCAGGTGAATGTAACACATCGTGATTTTTAAAACGTATTTGCGTATTAGATAAAACAATTCACAATATATATTATCTTTGCGTTCTAAAATAACCATTTACCATAAATTTACTAATTCATTGCTAGTGACCAAAGAATGGTATGAAATAAAACCATAATGGCTTATGAAGCTTTTTGTTCCTTAACAAGGATCAGGCTTACTTGAACTTTCCGAGGCTAATCTTCAAACTGCTATATTTCCCTCCTGTGGGGTCGTCACGAAGGTTTATATACTAATGCTTGCCTAGGAAATTTCGAAGGCGCAATTCATTGTACGGGGCGTCGCCGTGCCAAGTGATTAGCCCACTCGCTAGGATAGACACCTAAGCGGCCGGGTTCGATCCCAGGGACCCGCATGTGGGATTTGTGGTGGACAAAGCGGCGTCTGGGCGGGTTTCCTCCGGATTATCCGGTTTCTCCGCCGTTCATTCCACCAATTGCTCCATCATCACCTTTTCTTTCATCCATTTCGCCTTAATCTCATATCATCCTCTTCCTTCAGCACCATATATATCTTGCTTCGGGCCGATCCCCCATTCCGGGTTCTTTATTCTCTCACTCAATGTTCGTCTGCTCCTCTACAGGCCTCTGGCCCTACTATATACGAGGAGGGTAAGTCGACTAAGTAATTGTACGTGCACTTTCCACTTACGTTGATATCTCTGTATTTCTTTTATCATATTTTGTTCTTCTAATTCTTCCCTTATGATTGCATTCTCGAGTTATCTGTTGTTGTTGCACCCAAAAAGGCCTCTTAAAAATCTCATTCCTATGTCTGGATATTTCTTTGTTTCTTATTGCCCAAGTCTCAAATTCACATTTTAATGTCAGTTTAGCTACTATTTTGTTTCTGTTTGAATTATTTTATCATATTCATATATCCATTAATTGCAATACATGTTCTTTCGTTTTCTTTAATTTCTGTATTTATTTTCATTATTGATGTTAAATGTTTGGAGGTAGACACCAATTCATTTTTTTTAAATTGTTTCATGCGCATAGATACGTTTAACGTCCATGGTCATATTGAGGGCTTGTACTTTAAAAACAGCGAATAGTAATATGAGTAGTAACTCGTCGAATGCAGGCTTTTAACTTTTATTTTAATAATTTTCGTTATGTAAAACACTCACATTCACTCCCATATCTACACTTCTAGAGGTTAGAGAATGGTTGTAATTAAAGAAAATTTCACCTGCCCTAGTCGGTAATCCAACCGGGGACCTCTGAGTTGAGAAATTTTCCTGAAGCACCTTCCTTTTGACAAGACGGTGATTAACAGGTAGTGGGTGTTTATGTCAAACAAGTGACATTATAATTTGTTAATAGCCGTCATCAAAAACAAAATAAGTCACATTTTCTGGATGAAAAGAGTGCATTGCCATCACATGTGTGAACTGGGTAGACGCGAGGTCTTCAGTGAGGTACAACAATATAGAACTTGGAGAGGAGATCGTACTGTGTTGCAATCAAGAGCTCCTCCACCTGTACTTTTGTGACATATCAAACTATTAATTTTACAAACGCTTAAAAGAGACCTGTTAATATTTTCTGTTATATCGGCGGGAAAGACTTTCGAAACTATGCAGCTTACTTTTTAAGTTCAAACAGGTACTGGTTCTAATTCATCGACTAGACTCTTAACTCTGTCTTATGGGAAGGGAGTCACTAAAGCATAAATATCTTAATGTTCTTCTTCTGTGGGAATACACAGAAACGTATATAGAAGGGTGAGTGGAGAGTGAAACAAAATGAACGTCATGTATCCCCGAACTGTTCAATACATTATACCAAATTAATTATTTATCTGTCTGTTAAATCCGAAACCATTACATCAGCATCCGTCAAATGAGGGATTACTGTACATCCTGAATTTTATAGAAGTTTTAAATGAACAGGAGCACATTCTGGAAAAAATGTAATATATACCATAAATTATATATGGGTTGAGATTTACGTATTTAGTTTGTAATGTAGATATTCGTAATTTCCTTCATACGAATACGCTGTATTTTCTTCCTCTTCTTTAGCTAAAAACAGAAAAAAATCCTATGGGGGAGAAGGAATTCTCCTCGAGCGAATGTTATATCACGATATCTTTGGTTTGAGGCAAGTAGTTTTAATTTTTCTTTTTGGGAGGGTAGGGGGAGAGGGAGCTTTCATCGCTCACTCACAAATGCACAAACTCTTCAGACGCGAAAACCTAGCGAGATGGTTCCGGGGCAACGTGTGAGGCTCACATTCGGGAGGTACTGTGTTCGATTCTCTTCGGGCTAGCTACTCTGACCTGGTTTCTTTTCCGCGGTATAGCCAGGTCGGTAGGGAATGCTGGTTGGTTTACCTACCACCATGCATATCCTTTAGCATCATCTGTTTCAGGATTGAAGGTCCAGGCGACGGTATTCTTTATGTTGCGAATGGACAATGGTGGTGCGCCTTGTGAAGGTGTCTCACTGCTGACGGACCCGCCTTCTGTGAGCAGCTTCCCTGACGGTGTTCGCTGGGCCCTCAGGGCTTGTATGCAGGCTAGAACGTCCTCGGATGCGTTCAATCAGGAATCGTTAGGGACCCCTCCGCGCATGCGTACCTCGTCTCTCGATCTGATCGTCCTTCGGGCTTCTCCCAGAAATCGCGCTCGAAATATCAAGGACCACATTGGCCTCGTGCGGTGTTCTACCGCGGTTTCGGGAGCAACTTCGGAGACAATGTGTACCTTTACCTTACCTACCCTCATCATCTTTCTTCATCTGTTTCAGGGCTGTAGGACCAGGCGACAGCAGTTGGAGTGTTGCGGCAGGAGGGTGGAATTTGCACTATGGAAAGATTTCTCCTTGGCGATTGGCGGTACTGCTGGGGCCCCTTCCTTCCTGGGAGTATATCGTCTATTTCCGAGATTCTCAGGTTGCGTGAGGCGAAGGCACAGCTGATCGGCGTCAGGAATTCTGACACGGTGTTACAATTGTTAGGGACCCCATCCTTGCTAGCGCATATCGTCCTTCGGATCTGGTTGCCCATACCTGCCTGCCCCCCTCCATGATGGGGTTTCCGACCCTTTCAGCTGCAGTGGTGAGGCCGCTGCGGACCCTTAGGATTCGTGGAACTTCTGACGTTACTAGAAGTACCCGGGCCGAACATTCGAGCCCCTCCCGAAAGGGAATTGTTCGGATTGGGTTGGACCCGACGAGGCAGTGGTTCCCGAAACCCATGGGAGATTGGATACATCTGGCTTGAAATTTCCACCCAGACGGGGTTGTGAAACTCCCCGATGTTCTGCAGCACCAACCATGAAAGCTGTAGACGGTGACTGGACACTGTCGCCCCCACGAGGTCGTTCGATAGTCTTCTCCTTTTGGGGTTGACGCGTAAGTGGCGTATTCCATCTCTGTGAAAACCCCACGGGCGTGATCCCTGGGCCCCAAGCGTTGGCTGCGTAGTCATAACTCTCGCTCTTTGGCCATCCATGCCTCCCAGGGGTCACGTTGAAGGCACAAAGAGCTTACTATGGACTATGTGCGACGCTGTACTCCAGTTACTGGAGGCCCCTTCATCTGACCACTCTTAACTCCAAACATGGAACATTTTAGTTAACAAAATGAACAAGTATATTTAGTTCCCTTTACATATGCAGTGATTTAACTTAAATAATTGTACAGGCTAAAGGTATCATACTTGCCACTTAAACTAACGAAACAGCCAGACAGTAAAACCGTGGTAATTTTCGATTAACAATAAATAGCCAATGTTATGCTGTATAATCGCTAACATGAAGCCATTGCATTTCTTATAGCTTTGTTTCTTTGCGTATGTTGCGCAAAGTGTTCCTTCCTTCCATTCAACAATAACAGAACCGATTAACTCATGTAATACGCATTATACATCTTAACTACAAAAGGCATGGCATTGGCAAGGTATGTGGCATTTTAATTATTTCCCCAAATACAATATACGTTTATAATCAATTAAGAAGGCAATTAAAAGCTCTAAACATCTGCATTATTGAGTGAAAAATGTTATGTAAACTTTATAAGCATACTCTTTTTTCTAAAAGAATTTCCTACTTATTCAGTTTCTGTTCTGACTCTGTGGTCTAGCAAGCACAGTAGACTCCTAATCCCCAAGTACGGAAGAATTCAGTTCACGGCTGGAGGGTGGGAATTTGTCTTTAGGCAGGAATAATCCCTATCCTCCCTAGAGTGTTGATGTACGAATGAGACGAATGTGTGTATAGTTTTAACTGTAAATGATTGGACATCATTGTCAATGGGCAACTGTTCAAAGATGACGATGTGGACTTAAATGTTGAAAGCGCTATAATATAAGGCGGAGATCGATGATTGAACTTGAAAGATATATTTTTATTATTATTTTAGGTTAGAGTAACCAGTTGTTTGATCAATTCGGAATTGTTTTCATGTTACCATGAGAACCTGCGCATATATGAATGCCTTAAGGCCTCAAGTTTGCCTCTCACATTGTTGGTCGAAACCTTGTTGCCTCACTTGCCTGGTTGTTTACCTCATAATAACCATCACGTAATTTAGAACTTTAAATCCCTGATCTCATTTGTGCTCCCATTTCATACCTTTATTCAACCTCTGATTAAGGGAGGATAACATTACAAAAAGACAAAAGTGCTGAAATATAAAATATTCAAGAAAAAGGGAGGGAGAGGTAGAGAGAGATAAAGGAATCACACTGTCCGAGGTGGTTTGCAGTAATATCATTCAGCGGGAGGTATGTAGGATTCCGTTTTTTTACACCACTTAATTGCATTAAATGTATGGGAATACTGATTCGTCCTTTCAAATTCTAGCACCAGTTAATGAGCTGTTAAAATGCACTGTTACGTATAGTCTTTATTTTTTTTTTGTAATAGTCGAACATTCTTTAACCGGGTAAGTCATATCGGACGATGAATGAAAGAAATTGTGCTCAAATGAGCGCGGGATCAAAAGAGATTAAACCTTATCGACATTCATCTTTACAGGATAAGGGAAACCCCGAAAAATGTTTTATCTGGATAACTCATCTGAATCAAGATTCGAACTTGGGACCTCTTGAAAGAAAGACAGACATGCACACACCACAGGTGGACTTGGAATTTATTAATTACGTCAAATGGTCGTCTTCAGGATTTAATCTGAAAGGATAAAGAAAATACAGAAAAAATCAAGATTAAAGGTACGACCTATATTGGAATCACTTAACTCAGAAACAACATGTCACTTTTTTGCTCTTTTGAGTTGCATATGAAATCATCTTCTATGGAGGCAGTCTCGCAGTTTTCGACAGATATAACATTAGTCGGGCTTTTCATCCGTGTTTTATTAGAGCTTTAAAATATAATTTAATGCAGATATCAAAATAAGTCAGTAACTCATGTATTTTTTTAATTATAAGGTGCTAGGATTATTAAACTGTAATCTAAAATTGAAATGGAGTTTTATTTATGGACACTATTTAACTGCTGTGGTCCTTAGCGTCCCATTCTATATTTGGCGCAGAAGCCTCTTTATCAGGCTTGAGATTCTTTTACGTGCCGTAAATCTACGACAAGGGACCACCGGCTTTACTTCCCTTCCGAAGGAAGCCGTGATAAGGATTTTTACGCCCGAAAAAAAATCTATAGCCCTCCGTCGGGTTTGAACCCGCGATCTCGCAAACATTGTTTTGTATTTGAATTTTTATGCATTGAGCGAATTATCAGCGATGCTTTCACAACAAATTTATAAGAAATGGATAGCGATAATGAACCAATACTTTCTAAGAATGAAAAATTAATGAAGGTGCTGTCATTGCAGGGAATTTCATCGATTCTGTATAATTCCATACTTTTTCCATAAGAAGTAATTTAATAACAATGATGCCAAGCTTACCAGCATATTCAGAGGGGTGCCTTCCAATAAAGAAAAAGAGAGTGGATGAGAGTTTTAAGCTGAAGGAGTATTTTATGCCTCAAGAGAAATAAGTGACTCAGTTCTATGAAAATAGATTCAAGTGACCAGCATGTGACTGAAAATCACACAGACTTTGGAAAGAGATCATGCTGTTTCATTTTCAAAAGTACCTGCGTATTTTTTAAAATATTTAATACTTTTTGTAAGTCATCTGTTACACAGTTCAATGAAGAGAGACTCTAGTGGTCAACATGTGGCTGAAATAACTCACACAGACTTTGGGGAGAGATAATTCTATTTAATTTTCAAAAGTACTCATTGAAGATTTGTAATATGTAATGACTTTTGTGGATCATCTGTCACACAGTTCAATGAAGAGATATTCAAATGTTCAACATGTGAGTGAAATAAACCATTCGGACTTTGAAAGGAGATCGTTTTGTTCAATTTTTAAGTAACCATAGGTATATATTTTTTCATATTTAATACCTTCTGTGGATCACCTAATACAAGCATACCGTTCATGTTCTGTAATTAAGTATTAAAGAATTGTAATTTCTTCCGGATGGTCTTTCCTATTCTTACTACATTACGCTACATTATGCTATAATTTAAGAGCGTGGTCGATCCACGGACTTGCTGCAAATGTATTAATTTTCAACTTTGCGTAAAGTAAACTATCGGCGCTGTAGCGATTCTAATACAACCTCTGCTACCTTTATTGTATCATAGTAACGTAGAAGACCTAAACCCACGGATCGTTTCACATACAGGGATGAGGTTTTGGTACCTACGGAGATTACAGTAGTCACGATAAAACGACGGAAAGTAACCATTACTTAATTAATTAAATTAACTAATAACAAGAACAATAATTTGTAATTAAAACGCAGAGAATTAAATTGTATTCTTTATGTATTTTAGGTTGGTAACGCCAGCCCAAAAATGCGTGACTTAAATAGGGACGTTATTTGCATACAGAATATAATTGCAATCAAAATTAATGAGATGAATAATTGAAAGTTACAACAAAAGCTATGTAACACATTAATTGTGTAGGGTAGATAATGATGTTGGCAAGCATAGTCCAAAAATAATTGCATTAATTATCCATGCAAGAAATGTTCCTGCTTAGAAAAATTATTATTATTATTATTATTATTATTATTATTATTATTATTATTATTATAATAGAACAGTACTGAGCATATGGACATTTAAAACAGGTACACATGAAAATTATCACAATTAATATTAGCATTTAGCAAGCTATAAAATATTGATCAATCATTTACATATGTAGGACGATCTGAATTCAATCACTGCAATAAGTAGATAAGGAATTGCTTCAATCCGTACAAACCTCAAACATACATTACCATTCCTTGCTTCAACTCCATTAACACAATTGACTTGCAAGTACTAAACACACCCTTTAAGAGAGTAATTCTAAAGAATTTTGTTAACCGCACATTATATTAAATTTAGAAAATACTTTATACAACCGACATGTCCTAATGAGAGCACAACCCAAATCAGAGCAAAGTAATTTACTGCATACGTTACCGAAATTGGCGATTCATATAATCAAGAAATATCTGTCCTTAATACAGTTAAACCTGCTAATGACAATAAGCTGAGGTCACATAATAAGAGACCACAGGAGAGGCAACGATGTTGCTCGCCTCGTAGTTAAAATCCAAGTCTTTGAGACTGAGGTCAGTCAGCCGAGACCTGCCACACAAAGCCAAGAGCATTAGCCAATCAGCGTCGATTCGATGGGATTACATGACTTGTTGGGTCCATTTTATGAACCCCAACTTCCGCAGCAAAAGTGCTGAGTAAACTTAAACAGAGAGAAAACAGGCTTGACAACGGATATAATGATGGACATCCGGTTACAAGTTAGTGACTGAAAAGTGTTTTATTTAAAAAATAACATAAGTCAGTGATTTTGATTACAAGAAAGGAATAATATATATAAGTCTATATGCAATGCCAGAACAATCCCACATTACAAATTGTCATGGTGATTCCTGTAAAGATTTGTGTGTAAGTTTTTTGTCTACGCTGAAACCATACGTTACCTGAAAACTTGGTACTCTTTTACTTATGTTGTTTCTGAAATAAGCAATTCATTGTTTCTTTACATAAGATAATGGTATGGCATACAGTGTAAAAAAGGAGGAATGTATAGGTTATAAAATTAAGACGCATTCATTTGATCTTACTAGATTATATTAATCTTTTGCATTGAGGTATGTATTGCTTTAAAATCACACATTATAGCACTCATTATCATTAGGGCGGATACCTAGCCTCAAGTTTAACATTGTTAGGGAAGAAGTTGAAAATGGAAACTGGAGGTCAAATGATGGGAGAAAATTAAAACAAATATATTCGAAGAGGTACTTACAATTTATTGTTGAAGTTATATACGGGCGTTTACATTCCATTAGAGCTTCCTATTTCATTGGTATTGCAGATCCCAGGCTAACAGTAATGTCCAAGGTTCTAAGCCGAAGCATCACAATGTGTCTATCATGGATCCATTTTGGAACGGTTACTAGCAGAACTTGGACGTTTCTTGTAACTCTTTTCTATTTGTAGTGCAAGGGCGATGGGGTTTCTTGTGGTTTTGTTGTTATTACTTCGCGATTGGGTAATATAATTATTTTGAAACAATAACACTTTCGTTGCCGTTTATCACTATAATAATTTATACTTACTTGCCGGAGTCAGGTGAAACAAAGAAAACTGTATTACGCCACGTCAAGCTAAGCTATTACCGCTGTATTCGAATCGAATTAACAGTTACCTATGCGGACGTTACTTTAGGTAATTAATATGGCTCACTAGATGATCCAAGTACACCCTCATCGATTTAAATTGTCGAACCAGCTGAGCTGATAAATATGAACAATAAGAGGTAACTGGTGGTACGTGTCAGTGATTTGAATGCGTGAGAGGCGCGGATTGAGGGTGTGGAGTCTATGAATGAGCGAAGCGCGTTTACACAGGCCTTTTTATTTCAATGAAGCTCCGCTGCCGATTTAGGACCTTCTTTCTTAATGTTGACCTGTTATCCCCCTCCTTACCTGCGCATTGCTACCTACATGAGTGGCTAACTTTCAGAACACAGTTCTTTCTGTATCTACCTGGAATTTACCTACTGCGAACCCTTACCTTAGACATCTAATAGCTGACCCCACCTGTACCACTAATTACCGTCCATAAAATATTAGTCTTTCTCACTCTTCCAGTTCCAATTCTTACACAAAATATTACCCGAAGCTTTAAGTAAGGGTTTTTTGGGGGGAGGTGTGTTTTCGGGAATAGGATGAGATTAGGCGGGGATTAGAAAGGTGAAGTGAGGAAAGGCATTGGAGTTCCGCTGAGCACACCCGATAGTGCGGAAGATATCTGCCAGCTTATTGCGCTGGCAGCGGGTGAAGCATCTAGATGTCCAAGTGATAGCCATGGCCGTGCCAGGGCCCTGACTGCCCCCCCCGGGTGATGGAACGGGATTGGATAAGGATTTTAGAAGTCTTTATTGCACGTTATTTCAGAATTGTTTAGCGCCCCTAGAGAAGTGCGCTCAGTTTTGGCGTTGGTATCTGCTACCATGTCCAATAACTTGCTTGTGTAAGCATGTGGTTCCGTAGTTTTTCCTGGCCACTCATCAGGTCCGCGAGTACTGGAGTTCATTCGGCCGTCGTCGTGATCAGGACTTTTACCAGATCAGTAAGACCTCTCAAAATGCCTCTGAACTCTTCCAGGTGATCTGTTGAGGCAGACGGTGGTGAGGTCTTTGGCAGCCTGGTGATGACTTGGCCCAGGCCACTGATTATTGAGTCTACGTTGTCGAATCGCTGCAGGCAGCTGGTGGTGAAGTTGTTGAGGACAGTGGGAAAGGCGGCGGTGATAGTGTGGAGATCCTGAAGTCCTGCTTCTATGGCGGCGAGTCGGCAAAGATGATGATCTGAGGTGGCGGAGTTGATGGCGGTGGTGAGTGATGATATGTGTTCTTTCTGTAGAGAGATCCTATGTTGAGGACCTCCGCGTGGAGATCCTGGATCGCATTTCGCAAGGTGGTGTCTGTGGAGGACGGAGCTGGAGGTTGTGCTAGCGTCGGAGGAGCTGGAGCTGTTTGCACAGCTGAAGGTGGTGTCCGTTGATGGCTTCTTGGGTATAGGGGTCACTGCGCCTGTCCGGTGAAGTGGCGTGGCCGTTGCAGGAGGCGCAGTACCGACGTCGGTGGCCGGTGATCGTGGCTGGTGCACTGCGTAGTCAGACACGGTGCACCGCAGTAGTGGCACCTGGGAGGTGCAGCGCAGGTTGTGTTGTCTCGGCCATAGCAGCAGCTCGGCAGCATGGCTGGTGGCTTTCCGATAGGCTAAGACAACGGCAGTGGTGTAGATGCTGTGATGAGTTGAACTGTGCGGCTAGCGAAGCCGACTGCTGCGGTTGGAGGTGAGGTACGGTTTACTAACTGTGAAGTAGGTTGTTGTATTGCATTTCAACTGTTGGGGAGCCGAACTTGAAGTTGTTGCAATCGCACAACTAAGTTTTCCGGTAGCCTTCGCCCCAAATTTACTTTCCGGTGGCCTTTGCCCCAAGAATCAACTTTGTAAGTTTTAAATGTTTCTTTAAATATTATATATATTTGCCTCGGCTGCGTCAGTACTTATTTTTTTTAGAGACATGAATTTCTTAACAAGGCGTGGTGCAGCTGAAGAATGTAAGCTTACACAGATTATAATTTTTACTTCATTACATTTATTAATCCTTGACACGATTTAAATAACACTTGACTGATATAGAGAGCTGTGAGATTATTTATTAATTACTTGCACTTTATAACTCGTAAACTATTTTTTGTCCCACACTGAATACGTATTAAACTTCTCGAGGACGCATCTCGCGTCCGGTTAGGAACGCTGTCTACTAGCAACTAACTTCTGAATTTGTACAATTTGCCCTAATTCAGTTTCTGATTGGCTAATCATACTCCAATAGAATATTTTTATCTAACTTAAGCTTTTTTCTGGTTGTTGATTGTCTATTTTATAAACTGTTTCAAAAATTACATTATTGTTGCTCCAAGAATTACCGGTAGCATTATTAAACTTTCTAATTCATTATTGCCTCAAGGCTACCTCATTGTTACCTCATTGTTAACAACTTTTAACCTATTATACTCACAGCTCCTACATTATTAAATTACGTAATACATTCACATAACATTATTTAACATGTACATAATAATATAAACATTAGTACAATGACTGTTACATACGTTTTATATATTATATTATACACATATTGCTTTAAGGCGGGCTGTTATTATATTTTATATTATAAAATTTGACTGAAATCATTTAAGTGTTAAAAATACTGCCTCACTGGGCAAGAGAGCTGAGGCTGCTGGTGCCGGTGCGAAGCAAAGAATTATTATACAAATATTTAAATTACTGCACTTATACTTTGTATCGTTATTAACACTAAATATTCCCTTTCCTATTATTACCATTATTACTCTGCGATGCTATTTCATATGAACCTATTTCATACATATTTAGTGTATAAATTTGTTACCGAATATTAATTACTAGCAGAATCTACCTATTTCGTCTCAGTTTCTAATCTATAAACCACAAAAGTAATTACACCTGTATGCACGCCTGAACATTCAGGATAATACTTATTTGTAAGAAAATGAAACGTTGAGTTTCGGTTCCATTCAGACCACCAAAACGGAGTTACAATCCTGTACGAATCATTGCGAAATTATATTAATTTAACAAACTATGTCTCTTACAGCCAATGCTACACATTTAACTTCTGCGCTCTCTTTCCTGTTTCACAATTGTATGCTGATCAGTGATCACGGTAAAGTAGTATATACCACAAAAAAACCTCTTCCATTTCAAAGAGTAGGTTTATGAAACCCGTTCCGAGAACGACAGGTTTCCATGAAAACAGCTATGTCCACACCCTGGCTATGCACCGTCTTTAAGATGGTTTGTTGCTAGCCATGACAATCGATCGAAAATAAATACAAATAAAAAATATAGAAGCACTATTAGCATGGAGAGTTCGTAAAAATCATTCGTAATTTACATCTCGGCAAATATGGATAGCATCCTTCGTAAAATTATTGGTTGTGCCGTATTTTCTGATAATATTTTATGCCCTCGTTCATGGTTTTCTTGTTATTGTTTCACCTCACATTCTCTCTCTTAAGACAACCACTATAAGTGCTCACAAAAACCTCATTGTATACCTTTTCGTTAATTGCGCTGTGTAATACTATAGATTTGAAATAGTAGTACACTGTCTTAGTTTTATACGAGTACATTTTGTATGCCTTTTTTCCTTACTATACTTCTTCGTATTTTCCTATATTAGTATCCATATCCTGATTTGTTTTATGCATCTAAATACCTTTATCTGGAATTAGATGCCTGAAGCAATTAATTAGTTCTACTATACGTTATATATTAAACTATATTAACATATTCCTGTTTATTGTCTACTTAGGGAAATAAATATGTTATTCCTGCAAAAGAGTTTTCACATGATCTCTTGAAGCCAGATGTTGTCTTCCTGAATATTTTCCTACTTACAGGAAATTCAAAATTCAATCAAATTCCAACTTACATATGCCGCGTTACAAAAATGTGATTTGCTGTTAGTAAAATTATTTTATAAAGAGGGACCTGTGACTTGAGTTTATTCTGAGTATGTCTCAAATGTTGTAACCGCTGTAATATTTTGGGGGATAGTATAGGTTTTATATTAATGTTTATTTCATCAAACCGGCACCAATCTACTTGCCGCGGTGCATGTATTTGAATACGGCGCTGTGCTGACTCAGTACGTGCTGGGCAATGGGAGCAATCGGTTGGTCCTCCGTAGCAGTGTTGGTCAGAACACATGCGTGCGGCATCTATGATTGCAATGTTTGGTTTCATTTATGTACGTAAAGCCTTATTTTTAGCTATGAAACGTAATAAAAACCCTCCGAGAGCCAACACCAGTGATCATAGTTAGGCCTGCGACATTGGAGTTGGTAAATGGAGGAAGGCGTATAGAATAGGAAGGTAAGGGTGTAGAGATAAGGGCTCACGACCTGCGCCGCACAGTCTATACAAGAAGAATTACGCCCTTCTTGCGAACATTTACTTTATTTATGCAATATTATATAACCGAAATGTCTTTATTAAATCATTAATGCAAAACGCTATGTCACAATGTGCAAATGCATAAGATTCTATGTCAGTTTATTGCAATGGACTACAACCTGCAATTTTATATCCTGCCTGCAGTTTATATAACGGAATATCGACAGAAATAAATGCCACGCATAGTTCTTTATTAAACGTTTGATTTGGTGGAGGTGACTCTTGTTGTAGCAGTTTATCCTCACATTTTGCAATACAAGGCTTGTATGCTTCTGTGTTGACAAGTCTTCTGCACATTACTTGGCCTACTATGGTAGAAGCAATTGTACCATTTCACGATTTATAATAAAGGTTTTCATTAATAATACAGAAAACATTTTTCCCATACTCCAATACATAGTTTTGCATCGTAGTGGACTTAGGTACCCTTTCCTTTAGCATTTCGTCTACGTGTACACTCTGCAGCGATACACTTGACTCAATTGTACAGTCTCATTGTAAACAGTCGACTAAAGGACGCCTCTAACAAACGTAAGGACTTTGACGTCGCAGCCCTAATTATAGCTTAAGGTGTGCATTAAGGGCTCAGAGTTGTATTTCATTGTCTCCAAATCTGGCGAATATTTTGAAAACCAAAAGATGTAAGAAAGCAAGAGAAGAAATGAATGCACAAATTCTTACTTGAAGCATGTATTGACTACACAGTTTATATTCGTTTAATTTGAAGTCCTCTTTGTAATATTGTTAAGCATTTTGTTATTTTATATATGTGCAAGTTTTCTAGAATCAAAATTGTGCTAATATCCACTAACAAAGTATTGTTTCGTTCGTATACTAAACTTATTGCCTGTATATGCTATAATTTGGTTATATAGGACTAATGGCTATAATTGATTTGTATTGGGTTGCTTTGTCTTTAATTATACACCAAGCACAAGAGGAGTATTAAACCATGTATGACATAGTTTTTGACTGATTCCTTCTCTACTATCCTATGCTTAAATTTTAGTGGTAACGTAACTGCAGATTACCGGAGGCCACTGCCTGAAGTAGTGAATAACTCATAGGCGTATACCTCACCGGCACAGATCAGTGACCTTCAGCACCGTGCACACAGTACAGACACCATCAGAGTTTCAAAAGTGGTGAATAATTAAGGAAGCTATCTCGTAATATGCGTAACATGTAATCGATCATTATTAAACCATGTTCTGGATTAACTGGTGCTCTTAATTATTTATACAGTTTCAAACGTTTTATCTTTATATATTATTTCTCAAATGTAGTTTTTGTCGTACGTCATATCTCGCTGAATACTTCATTAAAACAATGATTGATACATCATTGTGAACATTACTTCACGCTGATAGTTTAAAATTGATGTTTTTGTTAAAAAAACATATTTAAAAAACCTTTTTAAAAACCATATTTTGGTCATGATATTTATTGCCGGGAATATTCTTATTTATGTATTATCTTTATATATTATTCATTTATTTTTCCCCTTCTGTGCTTCAGGTTTCCACGAAGCCAAGGCGCACAACAGCAGACCGAGAGGGAGACCTCAAACCAGAGGGTGTTCCATGCCATGTCACAGACCGCAGAAGAAGAAATGCCAGGCAAAGTGACGAACAAAGACAACTACAACTTCGACTTCAGCAAGATAGAGAAGTTCAGGCAATCACAGACAAACGGATTCAATGCTCAACGACAACAGTTAATGCAAGACAAAAACATTCCTACTTCACCTCCATGAAAACATCAGTGCAAGAAGACAAGACAACTGCATAAGCTTCCAAAACATCTTCTGCCCGTCTCTTCACTAACGACAATGAAGTGCAAACACATATTGTTGCTGATATGAACAAAATGTGCGTACATTGCTCTGCGAGGTTGTTTGCAGAGGAGTTCACTGACAATTCAGTCACCATGTGTTGCCAGGAGGGAAAGGTTAACTTAGAGTACATTAAAGTTTGCGAAGAGCTTCAAAACTTCATTGAGCAGAATGTGACTATACCAAGATCCTAGACACGATTAGACAATTTAACAATGCTCTAGCCTTTGTTTCAATTCAGATTAACTCAGTTGACATTCCTGGAGGAGGAGGTCTATATTGGTTTAGGTACAATTTTAATGGTATATCATATGATGTATCATACGGTACCAAGTGTGCAACCTCCTACAGGAGTTGCACCAACTTACGCTGGCCTTTTCATTGTAGATTTTGATGCTACATTACAACATCGTACAGAGAATGAAGCCAATAGAAACGATTGCAATAATTATTACATAGTAAGTAATGCTTGATATACATAATCCTTAAGCACAGTTCTTTTAGTATATAAAAGATGTGGTTCACGCTATGCCTGATATTCAATTACAGCTTACTACTAGCAATGCATTTCATCCTGGAAGATCCAATGCGCATACAGTCAATGAGGTAGCTGCTGTTTTTGTCACTGATGGCGGAACATCACCAGGCATTGTTGATTTTGTCTTCTGTAATAAAAGAACTGGTGCACTTACAAAAATATATTACTTGAACCGCATTCTCATCCAATGTGCTATCCATTGCTTTTCCCATGTGGTGATTCTGAATGGACTGTAGTTAGGCCACATGTTGAAGTTCATAATACTGCGTTGAGAACAGTCACAACTCAGTTATAATACTATTATTATCATTTAGCAGTTTGTGATGGTTTCAGTATACTTCATGCTTCAGGTAAATCTTTTCAACAATGTATTGTTGACAGTTATTTCAAAGCAGAAGATTCCAGGTTGGCATTCTTTAGATCCCATTAAAAAGATATCGAGGTGATAGTTACAAAGTTTTGATGGACTTTCTTAACACTGATGCTGAAAAAAGGGGGACAGTTGAGGAAATTCCGGTTATTCTTCCTTCAACCTATATTGCAAGCCCTCAAAGTGCTTCAAAATTATCAAGACGCCATGACCATCTATATCTCACAATTATAGGCAACCCCAGTGGACTGGAATTATCTCGCAATTCAAATCGTATTATGATAGATTTGAACATAGACCTGACATAGTTTCCAGAATTTTTCATTTAAAAATTCAGGCGTTATTAGATGATCTTTTAAAAAAGACTTGTCCTAGGTGTAATGATGGTTATGTTTGTGTTATTGAATTTCAAAGGAGAGGTCTTCATCATGCACACATTCTGCTCATTCTGTCAAATGAAGATAAATTACGTTCATTTGAAGATGCAGACTCTAATTTGTGCAGAAATTCCAGATAAAGAAACAAGCCCTCGACTTTTTGAAGTTTTTCAAGAATCTATTATACACTGATCTTGCAGTATTATCAATCCAAACAGTCCATACATGCAAAAAGAAAAATGTACAAAGAGTTATCCAAAAGATCTTCAGGAGGAAACTCATTTTAATATTAATGGCTACCCTATTTATAGACTACGCGATAATGGCGTTACAATAAGACTTCAATCACTTATCACTAATAATAATCATCGATGGATCGTACCATACTGTAGATTTTTCAGTAGGAAATACCGTTCTCATATCACTCTCGAGCATTGTTCTTCAATCAAATCCGTTAAATATTTGTACAAATATGTATATAAAGGACATGACTGCGCAGCTTTACGATTGCGTTCAGTTTCTGAAGGTCAACAACTCACAGTTGACGAAATGGACATTTATTTGAGTTGTCGTTATGTGAGTCCACCAGAGGCTATATGGCGAATACACGAATGTCGACTTTTCAATTATCTCATATGATCGAGTGACTTCCTGTCCCCTTACCGGAAAAAGAAATGGTATACTTTCAGGCCGGATACGAAGCTGATGCTAACCTTGATAGGGGCTCCAAGCTCATGTCAATTTTTGAATTGTGCAATGAAAAACATTACCGTCCGCAAGTAGCTTTCCCACGAAACTCGTGAACATTTTGTGGTGAAAAGGACAATGGAATATTCGCAAGAAAAAGACCAAGCGCTTTGGACGGATCTGCACTGTCAATCTAGCAGAAATCGAAAGATATTACCTCCGAGTAGTACTTCTGCACGTCAAAGGACCGCAGTCGTTTGACGATCTACGCACAGTTAATAGAAAACTGTGCAACTCATTTCAACAAGCTGAAGAAGAATTATATTTAGTCATTAACGACGCCGAATGGAAGGAATGTTTGCAGGAGGCTGCCAAACACCTATTGCAACGCAATTGAGATGGCTTTTCGTCATCATCTCCATATTCAGTTCTGCCAATATCCCTGAGTTGCGGACAGCATTTCAGGACGCACTTTCAGAAGATTTTTAGAGACAGCACACGCCATCTGAAGCATTAAACGATAGCCCTTATAGTGTTATGTTAAAATCATAAGTTTATTCAAAATATGAGGGTAAATGATCATCCGTTTTCACTGAATGGTTACTTAAATTGGGTAACGGTGATTTAGAAGTTCAATCAGATCACTACAATGAAGCGATCAAAACTCCAAAACTTTGTTATTGTAGTTACGATAGTATTATTCCACCATATTCAATATCACAGAAATCAATGAACACAATACTCCGCAGCTCTATTCAAGGGCAATTTTATGTCCAAAAACGATGATTGTACAACAATTAATGATATGTCATTTACAATTTGTCCCCTGAAGAGGAAAAGGTTTGCCTTAATTCGGATTCTGTCCAACATGAAGAAGTAAACAACGCTCAGTTGTACTCCTTAAATCCGACGGTTTACCACCTCATAAATTTCTTTTAAAGAAAAATATTATTGTTATATTAATTAGAAATCTTAACGCTAATCAGCGATTAATTAATGATAACTCATGACTGCTTAATTTATTTACTTCGATAAAACTGTGCTCATACCCCACTTAAGCTCACATCTTCTGATGCAACCATGCCTTACCAAATGAACAATTCCCTGCATACGTAGTCTTTGCTATGACCACTAATAAAGCACAAGGTCAGACGCTTCAAAGGGTAGGAACTATTTTTTTGCATGCACTTTTAAGTGGCTTTTTCACAAATTCGTAGATTCAGTGATGTTTATGTTTGAGTTGAAGATACATACAGCCAAAAAGTAAATAATGATCACATTATAACTGCTAACATTGTTTTGAAAGAAGTTTTGTAAAGTAAAGCAGTTTTGTTTAAAAAAATCCTATTTGTCAAAGCCAATGTTTTACAATTAAACATATTGTACATAATAATAACCATTTTTAAAATAAGACTGATATTCATTACTACCCTTCAAAATAAAATACCTTTAATTAATAAAAAATAATAAGACTTATTTCCACATTATTGTATTACCATACGGTGACTGATCAAGATGCACAATTCCGAACGAGCAGAGCCCTTGTGTTAGCATTCACTTTGCAGTCATTTTAACGAATATTTTGGCAACACCGCTTGATGTGTCATCTTGAATGAAGCGCTGTCAAAAGCCGTAAAGCTGCCTTTCGCCAGTATCCAATCCTACTAACGTAAATAAAAATGCCATTCACGTCTACCTGTTGCCTGGGTTTAAAAAGCAATTAGTGCAGCTTTTCAAAAGTTAATTGGCTGTATACGGCCTGATAGAGAACTCTGTTTTATTTGAGTATCAATAGACTAGGTTGTAGAGGGTAGAACTTTGCCTGTCATGATCTGATGATGACTAATGAATTGAGCCGGTGAACGACTGTAAAGAAAAATAGCACTAAAAGGTACAAACACGGTATTCTCATTTACCGACTCTCATTTTAATGAAGACCAGAGCAAATAACGCAATGTTGACGAAAGCAAGGGGCGGAGGAAGAACGATTCTGTGACCTTTTCCCCCAGTATCACCGACACTGCCACCCGCTTAGATTTATCCTCTATGACATTATAATCCTTACAATACAATAAATAGCAATTATATGTTTGATAATAACCAGGCATCTGAAAATAATACAGCAAGAATACATAATTGGTCACAATTTTATTTTTGGAGATATTTTAAACTTAATATTTGAAACGTTTAACTAACAAACATACGAAGACTATGTTTGAAACAAACAGAATCGATTTTCTAACCAATACTTCGTTTTCTTCAAATTAATAACAAAAGAAGAATCAATTAATCTAGTAGTACATACACATACGCGAGAATGAAGATACAATTCCGATCCCTATTGCTTCAATTCTGTATAGAACTGTTTTGATTCCTTTTTGGTAAGTAGCTTGGGGAATTTCTGCGAATGATGAATTAATGCAATTAGGCATTACTTGGTTTTTATGTAAAATATGAATGACATAATTAAAATTCCTTCAGATAGTTTGGTTTTTATAGTGATATTGGCTGAATCTTCTTGATGTAAACTGACCCTGGTAATGTGAACTCATCTTTTTCAAACTAGCGGCCCCAACGAAGTCCCTTCTACGATGACAAAAGTTTACTTGACACCGATATGACTCATAAAGTTTAGCCACATAATTTATGGCTGTTTGTTTTTCACCTTTACTTAATTACTTACTTACTTTAAGGGGCAAATCTGTGACATATGTGTTTTAAAGCAATGTTTGATTTTGATTCTTTTAGCATATATTTGTGATATATTCTATACAGAGTTTCAAAATCAATGGATCAATTCTTTCAGCAATTGTTGTTCTTCATCTTTAATGGATCATACTCCTCGTTGTAGGACTTATAACTTCCAAGGACTTACATGTCAGTGCCTTGGTTCAGAAGTGTTGAGGAGTAAGCAAACTCTGGATCGTAGCATATCCAGGTTGGCCCAATGCCTGGTATGGTGCTGAAGATGAGATTAGATTAGATTGGATTACATTCTGTGAGTTCACTAGCAGCCAAAAAGGCTTGTGAACATAGAACATGTCAAGGAAATGTACAAAAATTACATGTAAACATAAATATTACACTGAATATAGAACACTTGAAATAAAATAGATACATACTATATGCGTGTTAAGGAAATGTACAATATAATTACATATATACATAAATATTACATAGAATACGGAATATTTAAAATAAAATAAAGACATATTATATACAAAATGAAAAAAATCAGGTGTAATTTTGTACAAAATCGAATTTTGTACCCTACCGTTATAAGGTTAAAATTATATTTATAGACAAGAACAGTTATTTTAGCTGTCATTAGGGTTGTACCTTTGCTCGTCTCATCGTTTTGTTCTATTTGGTTTGTAATGCATAGCAATTACTGTCAGTTCTTAAAATAGCTTCATTAATTCTAGAGCAGGCAATTGGAAAACTGGCAATTGTCATTAATATTTACTAATATTACTTAGAGAGCTATATATGTATTATCATCAGGATAATTTGCCATTCAGATAATCTTGTACAGATTAATATGCTTTTGAGCATAGGTACTCTTTAACAGCAGTTTTAAAGACATTGAAATTGTCAACTTTTCCCTTAAGATCATTAGGGAGAGTATTAAATATGTTTATGATCTCATAATATACACCTTTCTGGAAGCAAGAAAGCTTTGCTTTGGGATGATGGATGTTACCCTTTTGTCTAGTGTTTATCTCAGGAATTTCCATGTTTGTAATATATGTGGTTCGATTGCATACATAGAATTTTAAGATTTAAAATATGTACATGCAAGGTAGGGTTAATGTCTTCAGTCTTCTAAAAAGATGTTTGCAAGAGTGTCTGCTATGGGTGCTGGAAATGATTCTTATAACCTTCTTTTGCATGAGGAATATTCGTTTACTTTCTACCCAGGTTCCCCAAAATAATATTCCATATTCAATGATAGAGTTGAAATATGCATAGTATAGTAATTTAAGCGTATCTATAGAACTGGCATTTACCAATGCTCGGATAGCATAACAGCAGAACTGAGTTTGGGTAAGATATACGTAATGTGAACTTTCCAATCTAAATATCTGTCTGCTTGGAGGCCCAGAAATTTAATGTTGTCTATTTGTTCTAGTAACATGTCATTAATCTAAATTCTATTGGAGCGTGTGGTGATCAATAGGTTATAAATTTAACAAATTTTGTTTTGTCTAGATTTACAGATAACTTGTTAGCTTTAAACCAGTGTGACATACAGTTGAAAACATAATTCAATTTAATTACATCCTTATTCGCGTTTTTACTAGTCACCAGAGCACTCGTGTCATCAGTAAACAGAATGATACTTGCAATATCCTTTATATAAAATGATAGGTCATTTATATATATATATATATATATATATATATATATATATATATATATATAAAATAGTAAAGGTCCTGGGACTGAACCTTGGAGCACTCCATGTGTCACTGTTTTCCATTTTGATATTGTTTTCCAAGTCCAATATCATTGACTACTTCAACACTTTGTTTTCTTTCATTTAGATATGATACGAACCAACTTAGAGTTTCGTTTTTTAGTCCATAGAATTTCAATTTTGCTATCAGAATATCATGATTCACACATTCAAATGCCTTTGTTAAGTCACAGAAAATCCCACCCACCCACATACATGTTTTTGTTTATTGCAGTTAACACTTCATGAAGATGAAGAAAATGAAATGTAGTTATGAAAGAATGATAGAACAATTCGTGGATAAAATTAGCCAACCCAGTATTCATCTAGTGACCGAGAAAGATAGGAATAAGGAAACAGACGTTACCGTCTGAGTCTCCCCTCTCAGTTTCAGCAGTTACTAGGAAAAGTGTACTTTGTGCTTTATTAATGATGTACAAAATTTTGTTGGTGTGCAAATTTTGAAATTTTGGATTTATACATATTTCAATTTTCTATGCCAAATACATCTCTATTACAAACATCACATGCAAATAAAACATGAATGACTTTAGTACAGTCTGAATTAATAAAAATAACTTCGTAATATTTACTTCAATGGAAATTTCACAGTGATAACTTTTATTTATTATATCTTAAAATACCTTGATAGAATTTTGGAACTAATTGATCCTTGCAATTTGGGTGATAACGAGCACCGATTATAATCATAAGGAAAAATTACTTGGGAGGTGATTGTAGATCTAAAAGCTGCCATACTGCATTGTCCGGCACTTAAAATATTTTAGTGCCTACACCATTATATAGCCATAATTGTTAAAGGAGTAAGATTATTATTGCACAAATTCCGTATTTTTCAGAACTTTCAACAATTTTCACATTTCGGTCCCCTTAAAGGTCTTGAGGAAACAAACTACATTTTGTATTCTCTTTTAGAAGTACAGAATGTAGTCTACTTTTTAATATTGAACGATAACGCACAACAAATTGGAAGGGACTTGGTTTAAATTAAAATATCTTTTACAAGTGTTTAAGCATTGTGTTTTTTCCTTCAATATACGATATTAGCCCCATGTTTCTTAAGACATAATAATATGGGCAGCATATTTATGGAAATGTCATCGTTTCAGATTCTCTGCTCAGTAATAATTAGAAGGAGAAATATTTACTTTAAATCCAACAAGAATAATAAACAAAAATACTACCCCTTAAGAACATTTTTTTTTCGCTTGGCAAGACTAGAATAGATCATTTATTATGTTTCCATCAAATATTTGGACTCTGGCAGTTCTTTCGTTCTCCCGAAATGTTTAACTGTAAATATCAGTGGTCAGTTAGGATTATCCAGAGGAATGCATGTATTATACGCATAATAGATTTTAAATTAGAAAAAAACTGTTTTAAATACTGTCCTATTTTCAAATGAACAGGTTGTTTTGCCAGATACTGAAGACAGACCACAACCAGTTTTGTGCGAATTCAATAAACAACGTAAAATTTATTTCAGCAGGGAAAACAAAAGCGATGGCCTTTATTCAATGATACCCAACCCAATCAAAAACACTCCTAAGAAACGAATCACTTGAGGAAGTGAAATATTTTAAGTACCTCGGATGTAACATTTTATATTTCATATGAAAGAGATTTAAAACCAAATATATATGAGTTTCAATACATATGTGAGACTATAAAACGAACACTGTAAAATAAATCAAGTTACGATATTAAAGTTTATTAAAGTTTCATAAAACTACAGCAGTGTCCATTATATATTACGGAGCCGATGACTGCGCCAGGATTAGGAGTGATAAAACAATACTTGAAATGGCCGAAATGAATGTTTTTGGTTACATAGCTGCCCGTAGTCTTAAAAATCACATCACAAGTTAAACAATAAGAGAACAATTAAAATTATTTAATATAAACGACAAAAGTAGGGAAATGAAATGAAATTGAGTTTTATTTATGGACGCTCTTTAACTATTATGGTTCTTAGCGTCCCATTCTATATTGGGCGTGAAAGACCGGAAATTTTGCTCAGAGGCCTCTTATCAGGCATGAGGTAAATCTACGACACGGGACCACCGGCTTTACTTCCCTTCCGAGGGAAGCCGTGCTAAGGATTTTTACGCCCGAAAAAATTCATCGCCCTCCACCGGGTTTGAACCCGCGACCTCGGGAACCAGAGGCTAGGTACACTAGTCCACGGAGGACGACAAAAGTAGGGAAGATAGCATGAAATTGAAGGATCATATCTCGAATATCAAGGGAAATACTGACAAAACAGGCATTGCAATACAAACCAGTTGGGACTAGGATGTTAGAAAACCACGTAGATCCTTTCTGAGCCGAAACAGGCCTATGAGCTATCTTGAAGGTTATTTATGGTGATGAATATGTACAAACAAGCTTTATAAAATCACATAAGAACCTAAACATGGCAAAATATCTTTATTCTTCACGACCCCATGTCTTCATAAACTAAAGATGTGCACCTAGTTACTTATTAAGGAGGTAAATGCACAAGGTCTATGTTTTGAATTTTAAAAGCTAATCATTGTAAAGCAACAAAGGGAAAAGCATCATGTCGATGCAAATGTTATAAAGGTGTAGGATTACACCAAGCATAGATGAATTTGCAGAACCAGCTTCATTAATGTCCTGCCTTTCCTGGGGTTATTCTCTAACTAAACAATTCGCCAATGAAGTTCGGTAAATAATTGCATAACTCTATCAAATAATAAAGTTGTGGGAAAACTTTTTCTGGTAATTTTCTATTTTGGATGCGTAATTGATGTTAACGTGTATATTGGGCTACCCTGAAGCAGTAATCCGTATTTTACAAGTTTTGTATGGGCGTGTCTGTGTGCGTGTGCGCGCATGTATTTTCACTGAAAAGTGGCTGAACCAGTATATGACATCTCGATTACTATTTCCAAACAGGATGTTCCAATAAGGGCAGAACTCAAAATAAATCAAAGCATCTCCTTTAGTAAGCTTTCGGAAACATGGAGTACTCGTATGATAAACATTTAGTTAGTACTAGATGGTTACAGACACCTCTGTAGTGAAGTAAAAGAGGAATTATTGAGTAAGTCTTCCCATAGTCTAGTGGCCACACCTGACTGATTAACTTAAAAAATAATTATTTAGAATATTTGTAGGAATTGACCTAACTTAGGTATGAGTCCTAGCTAGGAGTATAGTTTCTGCGCACTCCTGTTTGACTTTTAGTCCTATACGTACTTAAAAGTTTGGTTGTTGGTTATGGTATTCTGTCAAATATTTTTAAACAATTTACCCTGTTCAGTTGTAGCGGGAAAGCGTTGTGCATCATTTGTAGCAGGAAAGAGTTGTTCCTCTGGTTGATGCCATGTGCTGCAGTGTTCTTGTTTCCGGCTATTGCTGCTCGTCGGCTGCTGTTTTTTCCATTTCTAATCAATTACCTAACTAGCTAATTTCACGGGTCTAGGGTTTAAATTTGAGCAATTTAAAATACACCTCATTTCCCTTAAAGATGTGGTTTATTATCAAATAAATACTTATGGGCGGCTAACTTTTCCCATTATAACAATATCCACCATAATAATAATTAGGAGCCTAGTCTAACTGCACACGTCTTCCCACCCAGTACACACACGTGCATCTGTCGCCCAGAGAGTATCACTGTGTGTCGACGAGATTCTATAAGAGAGTGAAAATCTGGGGCTTTCTTCCCCTTTGTATACCTAAGCCTAGTGACGCTTACCTTCGCGCCTCAAAATGTAAAAACATTTCTAATTGGTCCTTAGACCGCGTTATCTTACTATGTATGAGAATATTCTGCTCCAAAAGATTTCGCATACGCATCCCAGTATGCAACCGGAATCAGATTCAATATCTCTGTCTCTTTCCTTTCTATATCTGTCTCTTTCTATTTATCCTTACTGCTTGCAGTTCCCTGCTCATTAGCTTGGTGAAAGGTAGACTCTACCTAGAATTATCTTTTACCTGGAATTAGCTAGCTCGCCCGTCCCTTACTTATCTAAGTTACAATCTGCTTCTTGGTTGTTAAATATTCTAACATCTTTGTTGGTGAATTATATTATTATGTACAATTCTTGTTTAATATTGATTTATATGTCTATGTGAATATGTATATGTATACGGTATAGTGATGAAGTTGTTACCTACCTCAATAGGTTTGTCTTTTCGTGATTTTACAGAAACATATACACAAAAGATTTGATTATTGCTGATAAATTTGAACGTTTCACGGCAAATCACAGCATTTGAAAAGCAGAAACTTCAAAATAATACATTCGGAAACTATTCAAATCTAGAGAAAATTCCAGCAAGAGGTAAAAAAGGAATGCATCAGTAGATAAAAAAGTAGAATGAGTATGAAAAAAGCAATACACAGCGTGGGCAGGGATACATAGGTAGACCGCTGTTGTGTGTCTGGTCTTGGGAGCTAACTTAAAGTCTGGTATATTTCTGTTTCGATTTATCTTTATGTAAAACGTAAGCAACGGAACTGCTTAGTATCCATTTTGTTTCTTTAAAACATAATTCCTTTTGCTTCAACAATTTCACGTCATTTACAATCAATAACGGTTGGAAAAATAAAGGAATCACATTATTTTAAGCCAGTCTTGTTTGCATTCATAATGTTGTTTGCTGACGTCTTTTGGAAATTTCGAATGCAATGCACATTTTTTCACACTCACGCCTGGCTTTATGACAAAGGGTTTGACGTTGAATGAAAACCGAAGATGTGATGAAGAATACAAATACATGTAAAATGAGTTTCCAAGTTTCCCTTTCCCTTTTTCTTCTGCTCGGAGTGTAACGTGGCAGGCGAGGAAACTTCTGCCAGCTAGGCGATGTTTATTGACACCGTGCTGCGTAATGTGACGGATGGGATCTCCAAGCCAGCAAGATTAAGATGCAGAGATTTAACATCAACAAAGTCTTCTAATCGATATGAGCAGATAAGTAGCTCTGTTATACTTAGCTTGTTTTACTCATTATACAGGGCGTCTATAAAGTTCCAATACACTTTCATATACCTGGTCTGCTGCAATACAATAGACATTGTATTAGGATATAATAGGACCTTATACAGTCTCCTGCAGTACAATAAATATTGTATTAGGATAGAGTAGGACATTATAAGGTCTAATGCAGCTCAACACGTCCAACTTCATTATCAACACAAGACCCCATTACCGGGACAATCTAACTGGATGTGCTACCGTTGTTCCTGGCGCCACAGTTAGGGCAGGGTGGTATCCTTGCCACTGTCATTTATCAACAAGATGGACACCACACCACTACGCAAATATATGTTTTCAGGCCCCGGAATCCAAAGAAAAGCGTTGTTAGAAGAACGTCCGTGCGTGTGTGTGAAAAAGAATAGAGAACAGCATAACTAAAAACGAAAAGTCCGGATAAATACCAGGTTCAGTTTAGGCTCAGTACCTTCCAAAGATGCTGCTCGAAGGTTTACAGGAAAATCCCCCAACCGTAACTATATTTAAATGGAACATTTTCAAAATGTTTGATTTTCTAAAAATGGTTCTAATGTTTTTGATTAAAATATCATATATTAAAGATATTTACATGGCATATAAAGTGTATATCTTGAGTTTTCTGGGAATAGACTGTGAGTTTCTCTTCATTTGGAAGGAGTTTTCTAGAATCTTGTACAACTGGTAAATACTAAACAATATCTTTTGAAACACGTAATTTATTTGCAAAAACTTTTTTGTGTAGCATCAGCCTTTACAGGATATCCGTTATTAACGGTTCGATTTGTTCAATACTTTGTCGTTCTTTTTACGTCCCATCAATTTTCAGTTATTTCTCACGATTGCATGGAAAGAGTATTGAATTTTAAGGCAAGCGTATAGGGTGCACTTTCTAAACATTTGGCTATTGCTGTTGACTTTGAATTTATAACGAAATGTGTAATCCAGCTATTTCTGCAAAGGTTTGTTTGGATTAACACGTAGTAAACAAACTAGTAAGCTTTAGTAAGAATAATTTGTATACCCACTAATAAATGATAAGGGTAGAGAAAGTCATGCGAATGTATCACAGCAGATTTTTTGCATGAGGTTTCATCAAGAGTCAAGTTTACGCTACCAGGGAAAATGTGCACGAGCTGAAACAACCAATAAGAGCTTGCTAATAACTTCTCAAATCTTATGGCGCGTATTTCGTTAAACCACAAGGCAATGGAAATAGTGTGTGATCATTGAGTTGTAGCAGACCAGGAACATGAAAATGTATTGGGACTTTATGGGCACCCTGTATAAAGCAAACAGAAGTTCATGCGTTGACCGTTTCTTAATCTTAACACAGCTTACTGAAAAAAGGAGCATTTCCTGGAGACACTTACTCGATCACAGATGATGTTTTATAAAGCATTTGAGCGAGTCAGAACATTGAAAATAGTGATTAAAATAGGATACGAAGGACACTTAAACCAAGCAATGCAAATGATTTTCACAGAAACGAAAATTAAAAGTGAAATAGACGCTAGACAAACTGAAGGAATAAAATACATTCATGGGTGTCAGATTTAATATTTTTACGAGATTCTAGGAAAATGAAACGTTTGTAAAGGCTCTCGGATATCGTTCTTTGAACATGTTAGTTTTCGCCGATGTTTTCTAAAGATAATTTTAGAACAATTGAAAAATATGAATGAATTACTGATAAATTACAATATAAAATAATCTCCAAGCATAAATGGTATTTGCAGTAGGTGATAAGTATCTCTTCGAAACCAAAACATTAAGACACGACAGATATTTAGGCTATGGCAAATAATGCCAACGGTTTCAGAATGTACGAGTGTACTCGTATTTTACCCCGATTCTAGAGTTCTAAAAGGGGGAATAACAAGAAAAGGCACATAACTCAAATCCTCTAAGAAACTGGCAATATTGACATGTGTACGCCAGTGAAAATGGACCACTATACAGATACACCGCATTGAAATATAACCTGCAGAAGTGAGATTCCTGACATCTGAAGATCAAAAATAGACCGAATTTGGATTACAATAATACAAATGTAACTACAAAATATAGACCCTATATCTGAAACAAAATGGAATAAGAACAAGAAGAAGAAACCTTGCTGTTGCACCTAGCATCAAGTTAAAGAGTGTCTCAATGCGGATGAATATGTTGCTATTACTTTTTACTCTACCTACTGCTTACATGGTATGAATGAAAGAATGATTGTCTGCTTCGAACTCACATGCAATTTTTACAATGTATACAATGCAATGGAGTTACTTATTATTTATCTTACTCTTATATTTAACATTCTGTTGTATATATATATATATATATATATAATGGGGAAGTATAATTTATCTACTATTTACTTTTTACTTTCTCTACTACGTATAGTAAGTAGGGGAAGTATTGCATTCCACCCAAAAATTCGATACCGAGATTTCACCGGAAATACATGTTTTGAGAATCACTGAATCCAAAAAAAGCATTTTTGGAAACATGTCCGTGTGTGTGTCTGTCTGTGTGTCTGTGTGTCTGTGTGTCTGTCTGTCTGTGTGTCTGTGTGTCTGTGTGTCTGTGAACAGCATAACTCAAAAACGAACAGTCGGATAAACACCAAACTTGGTATTTAGGTTCAGTATCTTCCAGAGATGCGACACGAAGGTTTTCAAGAAAATCCCCCCACCCCAGACTACCCTTTACATGGAACATTTTTCGAAAATTTTAATTTTCTCAAAAACGGCTCTAACGATTTTGATTAAAATATCATATGTTTAAGATATTGTCATGACAAATAAAATGTATATCTCGAATTTTCTGGGAATGTCTCCAAAAATATTCTTCATTGTGAGCGACTTTTGCATAACTGGTAAACCATAAGAGATAGACAAAATTTTACTACACAAAAAATGTAGATCGCGTTAAAATACACAACTTATGTCATATACGTTTCTTTTGTTGAGTGAACCGTTTTCGAGATATTGCTTGTTATTTCCTTAAATTTTCCAATACTTATACTTTTTCTCAAATTCGTTATTCATTTTTTTTATGTCCTGAACATGCAAAGAGAATGGAATTCGCCACATAGCAACCAGCGTTAAAATATTTGACTATCGCTTAAAAGCTACCATATTCCCCTTGCATCTACAAGAAAATTACCAATAAGATTGACATCTCGATATCTCGATTAACATGAAGCATATGGAGAATAGGCGTTTGTAAAATTAGATTGTACAAGAGTAGAGAAAGTCATGTGAGTGTAACACATCAGATTTTTTACCTTGCTACCCTTTTTCCGTATCTTCTGCAATTTGCTTCACGTTTCTTTTAACCACTTTAACCTAATTTTTTCTCAATATTTACCTGTTTTCTCCATATATTCATTTAATCTTGTATTAAAAATCGTCCTAACTTTTAGCCCTATTGGCACATTTTTCCAATCCTCTAGTATTAACTTCTCTCTTCCTTTATGCGTATCCGCGCATTTCAGATTGTAATGTCAATTGTCATGCAATCCATTACATTTAGTATATATCCCTCCCTTCTTCTTCCTGTTAGACCACTTAAATTCATTACACCTGTCCTCGCCCATGCATAGCCCATTCTGGACTCTTTGTAGCATACTTTGATGTATCTTTCTTTTCTCCATTCCGTTTTAAAATATTTATAATCTGTTAATGACCTTTTTTCCTTGAAATTATTTATACTTTTTTGTTTTTCAATATCGTCCACTCTTGTTTTAATTTCTTTCCAGAAACCCTTACTTTTTTGTTTTTTTCAGCCCATGTTTCTCCCATTCCTATTTCTTCCAATGTTGTCAGTATCTTGTGCATCCAAGTTCCCCATTCTCTCCTGTACAACCAAGCATTGCTTTAGTATCTCATTTTCCTCTAGTAGCTTTATTCTGAACCAGTATTTGATTGCTCTTTCTGCCATTTTGCATTTAGCTCTCACCCTCCCTAGTTCTGCTTGTGCTACTCCATTCGCTGAACTCCTTGGTAATCCCAGGCTTATTTTGCAAAAATTCCTATGCATAGCATCTACATTTTCTCATGCTTTTTCCAGGCCCCATATCTCTGCTACGTATAACATCCTTGCTTCCACCACCGTGCTATACATCCTTTCTAGTCACGTAATTTGCAATTTTGGTATTTTGTTCATACATGCCCTAATTACCTGTAGTACTTGTTTCCCCTTTGAAAGTACTTTTTTCTTTTGTTCTCCCAAATCCGCTGCACTATTTTGCCTTACTCATAGATAGGCTCATTACTTCCAGCCCCATTCTTTCCCAATACCAATTTTCAGTCTTTCTTAGCTTATATGCTCTCTTAAAAATCATGATATTCGATTTATCTTTGTTTATTCTCTGCCCCCAATCTATATAGTATTTGCCAATGGTTACTTAGTAAGTAGAGGAAGTATTGTGTTCCACCCAAAAATTCAATATAGAAATTTCATCGGAAATACATGTCTTGAACTTCCCTGATAAAAAGATATGAATTTTAGAAAAAGGTGTGTGTATGTGTTTATGAATAACGTAAGTCATAAATACTAAATTTGATACTTAAGCTGCTTAGCTTTCAAAGTTGCAACATCCAACATACATCCCAAACTACCCTTTACATGGACTGTTTTTCGAAATCATTGACTTTCTTAACGACTTAATGTCTCTAACGATTTTGATTAAAACACCATAAATTTTATAAGTTTTCATGAGAATGAAACATATGTGCTCAAGTTTATAGGAATAGCTGTAAAGTGTTCTTGCTTCGCAAAGAATTTTGTATAATTTGATATAATAGTAAACCATAGGAAATAGACAGAATGTTGCAATATAGAAAATAGAGAACTATTTAAAACATACAATGTATTTAAAATAACTTTCTGCTGCATTAACCATTTCCGAGATATACGTTATTATTGGTTTGAATTTTTCATTTATCATTTTAAAAGTGCTGTTGATATTCACTTGTTTCTCGCGATGGTAGAAAGAGCATGGAATTTCGAAGCTAGCATATAAGGACAGGTTTTAAACATCTCACTATCGATTCGGTTTTCTCTATGATTCTTATACCTAAAAAGAAATGTGTCGTGAAATTGTAACTGCAGAGGTTTATATCAATAAATATGAAGTAGATACAAAAATCAGCATCCGTAAGAACAATTTGTAGAATCCATAAAAAAATAAACGATATGGGTAAAGAAAGCCATATGAATATAATACAACATATTTTCCTACTCATTATATACGGTGGTGTCACTTGCCATACATTTTCGCATTAAAACTACACACAACAATTAATGTCCTGAAATGCATAGGCTGTTCCTCCTAGGAGGATAAGAAAGGTAAATAAGTAAATGTACTGCGTTCACTTTTCATTAGTAAATGTCTAAATTGTACTACAATTTCAAATGCCTGCCACCCTACTGCCTGCATTTGCCGAAAAAATGTGAAATACGGTATAAAAAATCTCATATGCTGCACTCATATGACTTACTCTAATCTTGCACAAACTATTCTCCATCTACTTCATGTTAATCGAGAAAACGTTTGCAGAAACTATCCTATTGCTAATTTTCCTGTAGGTGCAAGGGAAATATGGTAGGCTTTAAGCGACAGTCAAATCTTTTAAGAGCTTGTTGCAATGTGTAGCATTGCGTTCTCTTTGCATGTCCAATAGCGAATTCCCATTTGAGAAAAACTATAAGTATTGGAAAATTCAAAGAAATAAAAGGGAATATATCCGAAAAAGAATCTCGACAAAAAAATGTATGGGACATAAATTGTGTGTTTTAACGAGATCTAAATCATTTGTGTAGTAAAATTATCGTTTAGCAATCATGTGATATTCATTCAGAATGAAGAGGACTTTTGAGGACATCCCCAGAAAATTCAAGATATACATTTCATTTGCCATGAAAATATCTTAAACATATGATATATTAATAAAAATCGTTAGGACAATTTTTGAGAAAATAAAAAATTTCGAAAAACGTCCCATGTAAAGGGTAGTCTGGGGGGATTTTGGTGAAAAATATCGTGTCGCATCCTTGAAAGCTACTAAACTCAAATATCAAGTTTGGTATTTATCCGACTTTTCATTTTTTAGTTATGCTGTTCACAGATAGACACACTGACATGTTTCCAAAATGCTTTGTTTGGATTCAGGGCAGTTCAAAACATGCATTTCCGGTGAAATCTCGGTATCGAATTTTTGGGTGCAATGCAATAGTCCCCTGTTTACTATACGTAGCAGAGAAAGTAAAAGTTAAATAGTTTGAAATTTTGAAACCAAAACTTAAAATGAGAAGTTGGAAAACCATAGTTTCTCTAATGTAAACTTAATCCTTGCAACGCGTTTCATGACATTAACTATTTAAAACCGTGTATTTTTAGAACAGTCTAATCATAAGATGCACATAATGCACCAAGCTTTCAATATAGGATATTCTTTCCAGTACGTTTTAAAAGATAACTCAAAGAAGAACAAAGTTATAAATTAATTATCTATTGCCATGTTCTGGAGCAACTTTTAATAACTCTGACACACTTTCCCATATGAAAGAAAAAGAATTTTAAAAATTTTCCGAGATCTCTCTTCGAAACAGAAGATTGGATTTTCTTGTAGTGTATCAAAATGAACGTATTTGTGGCGGGTTTTAAACTGGCGCCTGAACTTGAAGCATATATTTTATTATTATCTAAGTAATGTTATTAGCAACCTTGTTCATTTATAATTACAAATGTTATTTTATCTTAAAGCTAACAAAAACGAGCTTCAAATATACGATAAACGATTAGTTTTATTAGCTTTAACCACATATATTGCAACCGTTACTAAACACTGAGTTTTGCTTATCTTTATATTTTCGAAACCTCTAAATTGTTAAACATGTGAGATTCTTAAAACCAAAATACGCAAACTAGAATGGATCTCGAATGCAGCTATTGCTGTTCTAATATTATATGGATATTTCTACTAAATGTGATCTGTTTCTTTCAAGGTTATTTTGTTGCTGGACTCATATACTATAACGGAGCTATGGTACCTGCTTATCACGTGGATGATTGTATTCTTCAGCGCCACCCAGCTGGCGTTTGGAGAGATGAAGAGCGCTTCCCACACGACGTAAATTCCAGAAGCGCTCGCGACTCAAGGAGAAAATTCTAGAGGTTTCTTTCTCCCCTCCCACGAGCTTCAAGAAATCCTTATTGTATGTAAGAGAATGTGCTCGTGAGTCATCAGTTTGAGATAGTGACTTGTTTTTGATACGACATAAACTGCTGGTTACTCAGTTGTTTTAAGAGTAAGATTGTGACGACAGTTGTGACGTACAGTGAATGCTGCTACTGCGAGCGATTAGAGAGGTCTTGTATTCAACGCCCAAGTGAGAGAAGCGGAAGGCAGAGGTGGCTGCCTTGCGCGTATTTCATTATGCCGCTATGCGCGAGGAAAAGTAAAGTGGTAATGAAAACCGAACTACATAACATTAGTGAAATGATTGTTAAAACAGAACTAAGTCACACTTTATTTGTTTTTCACACGTAAGATGAGAACAATTATTCTCATCAGTTCTAAATACCGGAGCTCTTTCTTCAAGTGATTGAAACCTTGTCTCTTAACTTGAAACATCTCAACACTCCTGGTAAAATAAACACAAAAACAGTAAACTAGGTTGATTTACATATGTCTATTGTAAAATGCAATTAATAAGGACGTGATTATTAGTTGAATAAAACATTAGAGCTCAAAAAGGACATTTCACACTCATTTTAACATGGAGTGGCTTGTAACTGAAATCTCCTATGACAGTCTTCACAATAAACATATATGTGGTATGTCAACCACCATGCAAAACCACTTCCCGCAGACATGGTAGGTGTCACTTTGAGTGACAAATATTGTCTCCTGGAACAAAACCCTCTCCGACAACAAGTAATGCTCGGTGATTAATTAAGTGTTCCGAGGTGTGTAGCAAGTTTTATCCCTTCCTGTCGACACTACACTGTGTGCTGACATCTAGCTGCTGTGATACATTGACCACCGACACCTAGTTCCTGGTCTCTATCACATAATTTACTCCAGGGTGGACGGACTTCTGTCAAAGGGTTGTGATATCAAGCAGCACACAAGATAGCGACGGTCAATATTTGCATTATGTTCTCTGCTTGGGTTGTGTCCTCTCTGGTGTGAATATGTTGGCTTCGAGAATTTTCAGTCACGCCTTAGGAAAGTTCCATTCAATCATTCCAATACGTTTTTTGGCCAGAACAGCATGTACCGTTATGTGGCATTTGTGTTCCAGTCAGCATGGGAGACTGTAATGTTGGCATGCTTGTTTGTGTAATGATATTTTATAAAGTCGCTTCATCCTTTAGTAGAGTTTCAACATTTGGACTTCTCTTGCAGCTGTTGTAGTGCTAAAAGTTAGTTAGCTTACGCCTAAAGCACTGGTTGGTTTGGCTTTGAAAGTTTATTTCGACCTTGGTCTGCGCTAGACCATTGACACTAGAGGCGCGGCTTTTCAACGAAAGTTAACTTTAAATTCTGACTCATCTAAATGAAAATTAGGCGATTTAGACGTTTTAATATTTTCATTCTGGGGAAATCGTGTGTTATTTAACGGCGTTTGTAGGTTTCAGATCTTGAAGGGAGAGATATTCATATCAAGATGTTTTTATAAGAAGAATATACTGAACTTAAATACCAATTTTGGTATTTATCCGACTTCTCGTTTTTGAGATGTGCTATTTACAGACATACAAACAGAGTTTTGTAAACAAATGTTATTCAGGAGGACCAAAACGTGTATTTCCGCTGAAATGTCAGTACCGAAGTTTGGCATGGAATGCAATACTTCCTCTACCTATAAGATACATGGAAGGGAAAGTAAACATTTTATGTATACATTTTATTCAAAATGGTAATGTATTTCAAACCTGCGATATTTTAATCAAAATTCGTAGAGCTATAATAAAGTTATTTAACAATAACAAACAAAACACTTATGTTCATTTAAAGAATTAATTTGGAGAAGAGAGTTCCTTAAAAAATTTCGCTTTGCAGCCTTAATATATGTCCAAATTATATATGAATTTACAGAACTAGTTGGTTCGCGGTAACGTGCGAGGCTTGTATTCGGAGGTCCCCGGTTCGTTTCCTGGAGCGGACCACTCTGACTAAGGGGTTTTTGTGGTTTTCTCTGGTTGGCAAGGCGAATGATGGAGCGGTTTCTCTTCTATTAGAATTCTCTGTCCCTCATTTCCCGTCATTTTGCTTCCGAATTTTCGTTTTTGAGCTATATTATCCGCAAAAACCGTGGTTTTTAATGCTGTTTTTTATCAGATCATACAGTGTATTACAGGTGAAACTGAGATATTAAGTATTTGGGGCTAATACAATACTTACTCTACCTCAAGTAGGCGGTAAAGAAAGCAAAACAATATACAAGAATTTAATTGGCGCAGAGTCTATTTGTTAAGCATGCAAGTAGAATACCACACATGTTATTGTTTAAATTTGCTTTCAATATAAATAAAATTTTTATTTGAATTTAATATAAATAAAAGTATGTCACATTGATAACTGAAGGGGGCGTTTAGGGCACAAGTGTGGATAACATGAGTTACTGACTTGTTTTTCTGTTTAAAATGAATTGAATTTAACCAATAGTTCTTTAGAATGGAAAGCAGTGATCTGAAAATCCTGTATATTACTACATGTATGTTATAATATATGATATTTTTATGATCTTGCTATCTTGTCAATTAAGAATATGTATTGGCGGAAGAAATCCTGCATTAGCTCAATCTCAAGCAGGCCCTCGTAGGCGTGGTCGCTGGAGGTATAGCTTCGGCGCTCCGCCAAGCTGAGGGTCGTGGGCCCGAGTCCGCCATGAACATGGGTGTTTGTGTTTGTGTGTGTATGTGTGGGTGCGTGTTGTATGAGTAATTGTGCTAAAAAGCAGTAAAGAGTAAAACACAGTAATTATGAACTGGGTAAACAAGGGAACTTAAAAAGTATCCCAATAAAAGTGTTTGTATACGATTTGATTTTAATACGAATAATTATGACCATAGATTATTTTACTAAGTTTCTTGGCATTAACACTGAAGGTGGCTTCTACGATTATATTGTGAACAAGATTACTAAAGGTATATACACATATACTCCGCATTCTCAATAAAAATATGTGTAAAGATTCATTAATTATGATTTACTACGAACAATATATATTCATTTGAGATATGGAACTCACTTGAGGAGCAACCATAATTCAGCCAATAAATACCTATCCCACAGAAAACAGCTCTGGAATGATATGCGGGGTGCCTCGAAGGAACACACTGCGAGCCACTTTTCTTTAAATTTACCATTAAAGCACGCATTGATTGTCTGTTATATGCTACGACTAACTTGAAGCAAACTGTGAAGTGTTGCGCATATAATTATTTGATGCGAAGCGGAAGCAATATTTATGTAAGTGAATATAAATATAGTAAGATTATAAATAATGTTTCATACATGGCTTATAGATTCTACAATAATTTAACATCTACGTAGGAAGTATTTCTTTAAATTCTTATAAGAGATCGGTACGCGATACACTGAATTAAATCCTATATAATATTGATGTGTTAAATCATTGATTTTAATCTAAACTTACAATTTACTTGTATTGACATTGCTGTATAGGTTATGAAACGGAGAGGGACAACTTGCGCACTGCGACCTACTAGTTAGCTACGATATGAGTGCGCTTGGAGGAGGGCGTCAGTGTTTTTCTTGACAATGTCTGGTATTAATGCTAGGGATCGGAGGGGAGTGAGCTGCAAGGCGATAGGCGCTTGTACAACAAAATCAGTACTATATTTTGCAGGCTTAAATCTCGCTATAAATGCAACTCATAACTGCGGATGTCTTCTTCACCTGATTGTCCTTCCGATGCCGTCCACTTATTCCGTAGCGTAATGCTTTGTTCCTCTTCCCACCGTACGCACTTATATCGTGGCCGACTGGTACATACTATTGTGGCTACCACACCCAAAGTGGAAGGGATGAAGTGAAGGAACTATAGGAGGCTACAGGTCGCCGGCAGACAGCACACATAGACGCGTGGGAGTCGCTAACAGTTCCAGGCTCGAAAACTCGTTCCCCTAGTACTCTTTCCTTTGAACCGGCATCCGCGTCATCTCTACGGCACCACCATATGCCATGAAACCTAGAAGCACACCTGAAAGACGAGAAGGAAACAGAATGAAACGGAAGTGATGGAAAGGGAATTGTGGTAGATGAGAAATTACCCTAGCTTTCGCCTACCGATCAGGGACAACCAGGAAAATCCAAGGTCGAGTAGGTGGTTGGCAGGAATCGAATCTGGAACTTCCAGAATGCGAGCCTCACATTTATTACCGCGATGCCATCTCGCACGGTTTGAGTTGCTATACTGTACGGTCATGGAAAATTACTTACTTAACAATACAGAGGCTAAACTAAACAGACGAATCACCATTACGTACACGGTGGAGTTATATTAACACCACTCAACCACCAATACTGTTTGTATCGCTGTGTTAACAAGACAAGCCTCAGTGGCTTTGGATTTAACTACAGCCAGTAATTCAATATAAGCTTATTTTGCCATATTCCCAGAACATTTTGCATAAACACCATCGCCATCTATTTTCAAACCAACACTCCTTGGAGCGTGCACGTATACACATACACTCACCGAGTTCGTAGCAGTTTACATTGATTTATTTGTTCGCAGCATAAAGATGTAAACCCTTGTACTTCCTCGTAGAGTCCATTCATCATCTGAAAACAAAGTCATTCATAAAACATTGTACATGGGCAAGCGCATCGTCAAGCATAAATATTCATAGCAGTTCTTGCATCTCCGCCTACTAGGGTTCCGTGCATGATTCAGATGTAAACCTAGGTCACACACAGGTGACGTACTTTCTCTTTCTTTTCCTGCCCCACAAAATAACAATGAACTGCAAATACATGAGTGCAACAAATGACAAAGTGGGATTATAGAATTTTGTGGTTTAATGGATCTAATATCTTACGAATGCCCCATGGAGATGATATTTATTTTCTTCATCCTTCCAGCCAATGTATTTGCGGGTGCGGGGGAACAAATAAAGCAGGCATTTAATGATTATAAATTCGTCTACCAATTCTGCATTCGAGATTATTTAAGTAAATTTATAGATTTTGAGGCAATTTAAAACCGATTCACATTTCAGTGTAGATATTTTACCGGTACTGCGATTTTCTTTTCTTTTTACCTTTCCTACTGCTTACCTAGAGTTAGTAAAGAAAACATTATATCTGTCCAAAAATGCATACGTAGAATGATTTCATTGAAATGCACATTTTCGCGTGTGTGTTTTGTGTGTGTGTGCGTGTGTGTGTGTGTGTGTGTGTGTGTGTGTGTGTGTGTGTGTGTGTGTGTGTGTGAAACAGCACAATTCAAAAACGAAAACTCGGATAAATACCGAGCATGCATTCAGTTCAGTATCTTTGAAAGACGCTAGACAAGTGGTTTTCAAAGAGTTCGCCTACCCAAAATTACCCTTTACATGAATAATGTTTCGAAAATTTGAGATGTTTTTCAAAAATGGCTATATCAATTATGATTAAAAGTCCATATGCATAAGAAATTTACATGGTACATAAAATATATATTCTGAAAAAAGCTTGTGAAGTCCTTTTAATTCGGAAGGAATTTTGCATAATTTTGTGTAGCTAACTGGTAAGCGTTAAGGCTTAGAAAAAATGCCTGCTGCAAAAATAAATAAAGATTTATACACAATCACTTCTTTCTGACATTAGCAATTTCCTAAATATATATATATATATATATATATATATGTATTTTTCTTTTTACTTTCTCTATTTAATACTTTCAGTAAGTAGAGGAAGTACTGTACTCTACCCAAAAATTCGATATCGGTATTTGGCCGGAAATATACGTTTTGGAACCATGACCGCAAATAGAACATTTTTAGAAAAAGGTCTGTGTGTGTGTGTATGTGTGTGTGTCTATCTTTATGTGTGTATGAACAGCGTAACTAAAAATGAAGTATATTAAATACCAAAGTATTTATTTATGTTCAGCAGTTTCCAAGGATGACTTACAAAGATTTTCAGGAATATCGCTCATTCCAAACTACCATTTATACGAAAAAAATTACTTTTCTGGGAAAATCCTGCTTACATGGTAGACAAAGTAAAAATGTTAACTGTTCTCTCTAGTCTAAACAGTTTGATTAAGTGATATTTCTTTTAATTTCAATTCTTAACAGTTCTGCTATATGCTGGCTTTGAAATTCTGTTCGTTTTGGATGACTAGGAGAAAAAATCTGATGTGCTACACTCACATGACTTTCTCTACTCTTGTACAAACTATTTTTACAAACTCTTATTCTCTATCTATTTCATATTAATCGAGATAAACATTTGCAGAAACGATCTTTTGACATGCAAAGAGAATTACATTTTACACATAGCGACCAGTTCTAAAAATATTTGACTATCGTTTAAGGCCTACTATGTTCCCCTTGTTCTGTATTTGCAAGGGCAATATAAGCACAGACATATTTCTTAATAGCTGGTGGCTATGTGCAGCACCATTCTCTTTGCCACAGATTAATGCTCTTTGCATATTCAAGACAAAGAAATGAATAACGAATTCCCATTTGAGAAAATAAGTATTTAAAAATTTGAAGGGATAGCATGCAATATCTCGAAAATGGTTCATTCAACAAAAACAATGTATATCACACAAATTGTGTATTTTAACGCGATCTACATTTTTTGTGTAGTAAAATTTTGTCTATCTCTTATGGTTTACCAATTGTGCAAAACTCGTTCACAATGAGGAATACTTTTGGAGACATTCCCAGAAAATTCAAGATATACATTTTATTTGTCATAAAAATATCTTAAACAAATTATATTTTAATCAAAATTATTAGAGGCATTTTTGAGAGAATTAAAATTTTCGAAAAATGTTCCCTCTAAAGGATAATATGGGGTAGTCGATTTTCTTGAAAACCTTCGTGTCGCATCTCTGGAAGATACTGAACCTAAACACCAAGTTTGGTGTTTATCTGACTGTTCGTTTCTGAGTTTTGCTGTTCACAGACAGACAGACAGACACACACACACACACACACACACACACACACAGACAGACACACACGGACATGTTTGCAAAAATGCTTTTTTTGGATTCAGGGGTCTCAAAACATGTATTTCCGGTGAAATCTAGGTATCGAATTTTTGGGTGGAATACAATACTTCCCTACTTACTATAAGTAGTAGAGAAAGTAAAAATGAATAACGATTTCCCATTGGAGAAACGTAGGAATATTTGAAAATTCAAGCCAATAATAGGAAAGAGTTAATTTATGTTTTAACGAGATCTTCATTTTTTGTCGTAAGACAACTCTGTCTTACGATTTACTAGTAGTACTTCAGAGGCTATTCCCAAAACATTCATTGTATACATTTCATTTCTTATGAAAATATCTTAAATAAATGGCATTTTAATGTGGAGGTGCGGGGATGTTTTTGAAAATATTTGTATGGTATCCTTGGAAGAAGTTGAACATAAATACTAAGTTTGGTATTTGACTGACTGTTCGTTTCTGAGTTATGTTTTTTCATACCCACATACACACACACACACACACATATACATACATGGAGCGTTGTCTAGAAATATATTCTTCTTAGGTCAGGGAGTCTCAAAACTGTATTTCCGATGAAATCTCCAAATCGAAGTAGGTAAAGCAAAGAGAGTGTGAAAAATAAATAAATAAATGCACAATAAACAATTTGCCAAATTAAAATGAAAATATATTATTTGATTTAAGTTTAGGGCTCACATTGAGCATAAGCAATTCGACACCATGCACATCATGCAGTATACAGGAAAATCATAGATCTGTACAATTAGGGATGACTATATCCATAATGGATGTACAGCTTTTGCCATTTGAATAATAGTGTTAAAACGTCCAACGGGATATATTACCACGAAAAACCTATAATACACAAAATAGTATACATAAGTCAGTTTGTCTACTGTAACATACATCTGAGCTGAAAAGTAATATAGCCGTTCGTACAACTTTAAGAATTGAAAGTACGGATTTGAATCTTATTCAATTCTAAATTGGCTTTTGATATGGCGTTCGGCATGCGATTTGATGTTTCTCAATTAAAAAGTAAATGATATGTGAAAGTGTGTTTAAAATCGATGGAAAATAAAATAAATATTTGGGATGCTTTCCCAGAGCATTAACCGGATGCGTTAAAATGGATTAATATTATATTGGTTTACCTTGAACTCTCAAGGCATCATCGCTATAGCAGGAAACCTCCTGTCCACATCAGTATTTTCGGGACAGCAGTTCACTTGAGCACAAGCAATCTTGTCAGAGGCTATTTATAATGAAACATTTGTGTATCATCCTGGTATAACCTTTCGGCAGCTTTGTTATATTTGTGCGCGATTTAATAATTAAATAGAACGGGAAAAAATTTTAAGACTATAAAGTGCGGGTTGCAAGTATAAAGACGGCTTATTCAGCTGATATATGCCTCTTTAACTACATTCACTGAAGTCACGCTTGACAGCTGCAATTCAGGGTTAATAATACGCTCGTCGGTTGAGCATAATGTATATGGGATTACTTTTTAACAGCTGTGTTCAAATATTTTTCTATATATGATTAATATGCAGGAAATGTAAAGATGGAAAAGACCCTTGAGTATTAACTATGATGGGATGGGTTGCGATTGGATGGACAGACTACTCATTTTTTCTTTCTCTATCACGTTCATAGTAGGTAGAGAAGGTATTAAATTCTACTAAATATTCAATATCAATATTTAACGGAAATAAATGTTTTGAGGCCCCTAAATAAAAAAAAACATTTTTAGAGAAAGGTCATGTGTGTGTGTGTGTGTGTTTGTGTGTGTGTGTGTGAACAGCATAACTCAAATACAAGAAGCTATTTCAAATAATTACTATTTTTTTTTGTGGCATCAACCACTAGCGAGATATACATTAGTAATGGTTCGATTTTTTTAATACTTTCTCATTCTTTTCAAATCCCGTCGGTTTTCAGCTGTTTCTCGGATTGCATGGAAACAGTATGGAATTTTATATCTCCAGTTCTTAAATACTTGACTATGGTGATTCCTTTTGTGTCTATAACGAAATAAGTAACGTAGCTATTTCTGGAGGTTTATCTCGATTAAAAAAATTAACTCTTGTAACAATAATTTGTATACCTACTAATAAATGATAGAGGGTATGGAATGTTATAAGAGTGTAACATATCCGATCTTTGTTCTCTCTTCTACTTAGCTATGGTAAGTGTACGAAGAACTCTATTATACCCAAAGATTTTATATTAGAATTTCACCCAAAAATATGTTTTGGAGTATCCTGAAGAACAATAGACAAAGGTATGTGTGTGTGTGTGTGTGTGTGTGTGTGTGTGTGTGTGTGTGTGTGTGTGTATAAGTCTTGGTGTCTTATCGGATAAATACCGAGCGTGGCATTTAAGCACAGCGGGTTCCATGGCAAAAATGATACTTTATGTTTTTAATTACTCAAAAACGGCTTTAACGATTTTGACTGATATACCATGTGGTTGAAGAATTTACATCAGGAATAAATGTACATTTTTAATTATCTTTTAATAGCCTATGACATCAGCTTTATTGGGATTGTGTTTTATATAAATAAAAATCTAATAGATATGCATACAGATACATACTTCAGAAAACATGTAAGGCTAAAGCATATTCGTTTGTCGTATGTTCCTTTTTATGCTGTCAGCTGTTTTCTAAGTATGCCATTTAGCATGATTTGGGTTTATTTCCAAAATATAACTGAATCTTTTGACTGAATATGCTCGAATTTTTTTCTATTCTTTCCTTTACTTGCCTTCACAAGTGCTCCTTACTATGACCATGGAGGAATAATTCATTCTTCCATCATTAAAATGTTTCTTATTCCTGCATGCCACCGGTAAACATTTGAACGTTATTGACGATGTAAATAAGTAATTATAGCTTAATCTGGAACAATTTTTAGGGGAAGAAAGTGTATTCTGAATAACGTAACGTGTATATATGAAACACCTTTTAATGAATGTATAGGTATTGGTTATGCAACACAGGGTACAGCAATGTAACCTACTGTGGCTGAAGTGAAGGAACAACAGGAGGCTACAGGTGGCATGAAAATGGGCCACAGAGACGCGCGGAAGTCTCTAACAGTTCCAGACTTGAAGACCCGTCCTACTGCTGGAGCTCCCTAGAGAGAGTGATGAACGACCGTCGACCAAGCAGTCTTCTAGTGCTCACGGGGAATACTATATTCTTTGAGCAAGCATTCGCGTCATCAGTTCAGGACCGCCATAAACCACAAAATCTAGAAGCACACCTAAAAGCTGAGAAGGAAACGGAATGAAAGGAAATCGTGAAAGATGAATACTCTCCTACCGACCAGGGAAAACCAGGAAAAACCCAAGGTCAGTGTGAGCGGTCGCCGGGAATTCTACCCGGGACCTACCGAACGCTAGCCTTACACATTGCCGCGGAGCCATTTTGCTCATCATTGTTAGAGTAATATACAGGGTGGACCATTTCAGTTGAGACTGCACAGTATCTCCAAAGCTAATCGTTGTAGAATGAAATGCTTTGAATAACAGTTGCTTTATATTATATGGGGAAAGTAATGCCATTAGTGGTGTTTTATTTGGAGGATGTTGTGATCATAATTTCAAATTGATCCTAAGTGTAAGTTCCCATTTACAAAGTTAAATTGACCCTAAAGTGACCCTCATAATGCCCTTCAAACAAAACACGACTAATGGCATTCACTTTCCCCCCATAGCATCAAGCAACTTTTATTAAAGACGTTTCTTTCTATAACGCTTAGTTTTGGAGATATTGTAGAGTCTCAACTTAAATGGTCCACCCTGTATAAATTACGCATGTGAATTTATAATAGGTAACGAAAGTTGGGAGCATAGCATATTAGACATTTTGTGTATTAAAACTTCTAATTCTTTGCTATTCAAGGAAATGAATAAATTATTTATAACTACTGCTTCATTTCTTACCATTTGTCAGTTATGTATGTGTGTTAATGAATGCATTTTAGCTACCAAGCTTTCTATTTTCCTGATGCTAAATCCATGTGGAAGCGATGCGCGGCATCGCATGCTATTATTTTGAAATACTTGGACTTGTTTTGGTTACTACTCTGGTATTTAGCGCATGCATTGCGTGCCAATTGTATGACGCGATTCTTCCGAGAGCTAGCGCCATATATCAAAAGAGCAGCAATACTGTTGCCCAAAACCACTTAATTTTCGAAATGTCATTCTGTTATATTCCAAACATAAATCTGATCTAAAAGCGATCATAGCGGAAGAAATGTATGTTCATGAAAAGAGGGATGAAAACGACACCAGAGTAAAAATAGAATGATTAATGACAGTATAAAATAAAGTATAGGCTTGTTAGAGTCTCGCTTTCTAGCGGAAGTCACATTAATTCACATTTCACCTCAAGGAACCACGCCCCGGAAAGGAAAAAGCGACAAGCTAAAAATGCTTATGCTTAAGGGAATTAGGACATTTTAGTGAAATATCTTAAAACCGTCACTTTATCAATATTTCATAAGGCACATCCAAGGGAATTCCCTTATTGGCACTTTTTTCTAGCATATTCATGTCTTTATTTCCAATCCTTCCGAAATAAATATTGTCCATAAAAATATAAAAAGGAATAATTAAAGATATTCGAAATCGTACAAATAAAATCCATGCTTGAATCGTTTATAGTATGCATGTTAAAATCGTCCTTGTAAATGTTCACAAGAATAACAAAGAACTGTCTCTGTAGTGTGCTAAACTTTGAAACCAGAGGTGAAGGGCGATATGCTTTTTAGGATTATTTCCTTTTTTCCACCGAGTCTTGTTTGATTCAAAGTTTGGATCAAGGTAGCAGAATCCAAGCGACTACTAGCAATTGTATAAGAGTTATGGAATTACTGATGTACAGTGTTTTCCAAATGTAAAGCCGGCAATATGACTAGGTAGTAAAGGCAAAGAAAGGAAAAATAAAGGCAATAAACGAAAGTTCAGTAATAATAATTTGAAACGGAAGTCTAAAATAGTCTTAATATAAATAATACATTTTCACTGTATTTTCATTGAATAATTATCCTTAGTGTATAAAATGGTGACGTCATGCTGCCTAGGATTCTTTGCGAACATTGCTCAAGAAAACTAACTAAAGCAAATATTCCTTAGCAATTAGTACTACACCAGTTATTGCCTGTCTAGTTTTTAAGTGTATTAGATTATTATATAATCCTCACATATCATAGTTTGGCAAACAACGTTACTCAAAGCCACTTGATCAGATGATTGTCCACTGATAAGGCTAAAATGATCACAGAAGTGGGTTACATAACGCAGGTAGGAGTATTTTCTTTTAACCTTAGCGGATCACAAGGATCTTGACCGGGAATTTGATGGATCAGATGATTGTTTATTGTAAATGAAACTTTTACACGTCTTCTATAGTTGATGCGGAGACATCAACGAACTGTGAATGTTCAGGAAAGTCTGCAATATAGAGAATACGTAATAATGGGCACAGTATACTGCGTTATGGGACGCCTGAGAATATTGCACAAGTCTTGGATTATGATTAATTGTATTTGATAGAAAAGGTACGATTGTACAGATATGATTTCATTAATCGAAAAAGTGTTTCAGAGAGATAATTTTAAAATTTTCAAAGTAAACTATTATACCGTACTTGTTCGAATATTCGTGCCGTTTTCGCCTCCACCATGGTCGTGGCTCATGCAACCAGCGCGTCACAATGCTTCAAGGTGATGACGGCATTCATAACCAGAGAAAGCCAACGTCCAAAACTTCGAACAACATACTGTCAGGAGTGACGTAAGACATCACCTCATCACGTAATACAGGCACCATCGTCATTGGGTTGCGACACGCGACTGATGCCAGCGTCATCATCTTCTCCGACGGTTCCTGGAACTCCTGGGCAGGCACAGAAGAGGAGTCGCTTTTTCGCCAGGGACCGAGACGGAACAACTAGCCATCGGAGGCAGCGAGGTTCGGCATAGTTCACCAAGGTTGTTTCGGCCTTTTCTAAGTTATCTTTAAAACCTTGTTTGGTAAGCTTTTCAAAATTCAATCTTTAACTCTTGGAGCTTTTCCAAATTCTTGTCCGGGAGAAGTATTGGCATTGCATTTCACGTAACTTTATGGTATTCGTTACTTTGTCAAGCATTCTTTAAATGCACATGGCAACTTTAAGCGTAGAAAGCAAGAACATATCACATTGTATTTGAGCATATTAATTTGTTAAACAAGTGTTAAAGCAAGCTGATCTAATCATTGTGAACGGATATTCGCTTTAAAATAAATTGTTATTCTATGTGTTGGTGAATATTAGCTACTTCCTAGCTCCTAAGCAATTGTCCCCTTTTCAGGAAAACTTTACCCTTTGAGTATGGTAAATGATAGTACTGCAAGGGTAACAGAAATACAATAGTACATAAACAAACCCACAGTGCAAAGTGGCAGCAGAGCGCAAGAAATTACCGCCAGTGGTGCATACTTTCTCTGTAACTAGAAATAATGCTAGACAGCCAAAATATATTAATTAAAAAAAACTTTGAAACTTCCACTCTAGATATGCAAATAATTTAGAGATAGAAGCAAAGTGATTCGCTTTGCAATTTACTTACAATGAAATTATTTATTGGATTCAACTAATTTAAACATATCCCACAAAGCTCATATATTATTTAAGCTCTCAGTTCTTCAACACTTGTTTAATGTGTACAAATAGGTAATAGATAAAGCAAGATAGTTACTAAGGTAAGACAGTTTTCTCGTCTCCATCGATTACTTCCAAGGAATCTTTTACTTTCTCCTAGACAGAGAAAGTGGACCAGTCGGTCATATATTTACATCCATTTTTCATTGGCAATAGGCATTTTGAGGTTCTCTGAATCCAAGAAAATTATTCTGAGAATATTTATTAATGTGCAAGCAGTTTAAATCAAACATTAAATGTTAGGTAGGTGTAAATTTTGCATTTTAATCGGTAACTTCCTATGGTAGAAAATGCTTTTAGGGGATTCTCCCAGGACAAGCTCTGCTTAAAAAAATATTCATACTTTTATTTTTTAAAAGTGGCTCCTAACGTTTTGGCAAAAACTCAGACCTTCAATTTATAAAAAAATGCAGCTTATAACAAAACATATTTTGTCATTAATATGCACTGGTGTATGTTTAAATTTACCAACAATTTAAGGAATACAGTTTGAAAACTGACCATTGTCTGGCTCTTCATGAGGGAATATATTTCTTCCCTAAATAGGTTTCTGTAGTCCAGTCTTCTAGGCATTAGAAACTATAATTTAATAGCTAATTTACATGATTAATAAGAAATGGACACAAGGATAGAGATTCGTAGGAGTAGTCATGTACATTTCTATGAAATACTAATTAATAAGGAAAGTTTTATCGCAGATATAATCATTTTGTTAATGTATTTGTATCTTATTGTGGTATGTTAATATGGTAATGCCGTCTGTGTAAGTGCTTGTTTAATATAACTTGTTTCAGTCACAAGACGCTTATAAAACACTCGTAGGGAACATCATGTTCTGAAATATCTCTCGTTTTATTTGCAGCGGTTGCTCGCGAAGCGTATTTTCCTACACGGCTACAAATACACGCCCTCCCATTGATTTGTGGTCCTTCTGTTCGCTGCTAGGTCAGGAGAAGCCAGAAATATTCCATCGCATTGTGTAGCTTTGCTCTCGCTTTTGTACAGCAAGATTTTCCATACAAAGAAGTCAAGTGGAGGTTTGCGGAGTTCGGCGACTATATTCCTCCTTTCCCAAAAGGTATCACAGTGGCAATTCTGTTTTCTATATATCCTCTCCTTTAAATCATTAATCATCGAAAAGGGGAATAGAATATCAACATGAATATTCTTAAATGGCAGAATAAAGAATGTAAAACATGAATTAATTGTATATTGGCAACTATAAATGGAATAAAAACTGTAAAAATGTAATTATTGCGTATTAACTAACAGAATATCGTCGGTCTACAAGCGAAACAAAGTAAGTCAGATTTGTCAAAATATGGATTTTATATGTTTCTTAAATACATATTTTACCTAAATGGTACAATTAATGGGCACAACTTTAGATAATGGGCATCAAACAGTCCACATTGGATGATCCAACAGCATACACAACATCCACAGAAAGTAAACGTCTTAGCCGGTTTAGTCGGTGATTACATAATTGACCAATTTTTCATTGCTGGAAACCTAAACCCTGATAAACATCTACAATTACTGCAGAAGAATATCATTCCGCTTGTCAAGTTTTGTTTTCAGATGTGGATAACATGCTTCAAAATTATGTTTGGTTTCAGCAAGATGGACATCCTGCACACGTTGGAAAATATGTGAAGTTATTTTTAGACACCAAGATGGGTTGGAAGAAGAGGGCAGATCCTATGGCTACCTCAATCTCTAGATATACAGAGTATACCACAATAGATCCAACAATTTATTAGAACTGAAGCGGAGGATGAGAATGGAGTTGTATTTAATCTGTCCAATTACTATACACAGTTCGGACACTGTTTGGTAATAAATGATGCTCACTTCGAATATTTCTTGTGATTGTGAGAATTAATATAACAGGAAATGTAAAAAACTTTGATGTGTTACATTAACATAACCTTCTCCACCCTCCATCGTTTATTAGTGGGTATACAAATTATTCTTACGTAAGTTTATTTTTTCTATCTGCCTCATTTTAAACTTTAACTTTTACATTACACATTTCATTATCGATACAAAGTCAAATGTTTATGAACTGGACTCTATATTCTGGCTTTTAAAGCTCCATTCTCCTGCCAAGAGATTGTAAGAAACAGCTGAAAATTCACATGATTTTATTGGACAAATCGAAACCATTAATAAAAGGATACCTCTGAAATGGTTAATGTCACAAAAATTATTTGAAATAAATTGTGTTTTAAAGAGATCTAAATTTTTGTGCAGTACTCTTTTCGTCTATCGTTTAACGTTTACCACTTATACAAGATTATACAAAATTCCTTCCGAATGAAGAGGAATTCAAGGGCTGTTCCCAAAGAATTCGAGATATACATTTTATTTTTATATAAATATCATTAATGTATGGCATTTTAATCAAAATGATCAGAGGCATTTTTGAGAAAATAAAAGAATTCGTAAAATGTTCCATGTAAAGGGTAGTTTAGGGTGGGCGATTTTCTTGAAAATCTTCGTGTTACATCTTTGGAAGATACTGAACCTAAATACTAAGCTTGACGTTTATCCGACTTTTGATGTTTGAGTTATGATGTTCACAGCACACACACATACACACACACACACAAGGACCTTTTGCTAAATATGCTTTCTTTCTATATATTCGGGTGGCCTCAAAACATGTATTTCCTTTGAACTCTCGGTATCGAACTTTTGGGTGAAATTCAATACCTTGTCTACCTACTATGTAGTACGTGATGAGAAAGTAATGAATAGGTGGTTTTGAAATCAACAGTTGTCAGAAAGTTATTCTTGTGCCTTATCCAAGATGTTTGAGGCTGGCCCCATAGCTCAGTCGCTAGAGCAACTCCCTGCTGTGCGAATGGTTCCGGATTCGATTCCCGGCTGGGGGTGGGAATTTCTCTCTAACCAAGATTAATCCCTATCCTCCCCAGAGTCTGGAAATATGAATGAGAGCGTGAATGTGTATATGATATCATGACTAAAAACCAAAGTGCAAGAAACCTAAGGACAAGAGTTACACGAATTAACACCATTTTCAATATGCAATAAGTTCCAAAAGAAAATGGCGCAAATAAGACCAATGTAGTTAAAGGCAGGCTATAAATGGAACTAAAAAGAAATGTTTGTTTCTGAGATTAATTGTGTTAAATAAAGTTTAAAACCCTATAAATTCGAAAGTTTTCATTTTAGAAAAAAAAAGTCTTAAACAATAATTCATTAATTTATTAAGGACTATAATAGTGAAGAGTGGTCGTTCTTGGATTATTGACTACTGCTGGAAGCTGTAGCGCTATTGAACTGCTTCCTTGTTTTTCACATTCTGAAAAGATGTTCTTGATGGTCAATGTCTCTTGACACTTTTAGCATTCAGGTGGTGATTCCTTACAACTCATGTGTGAGACGGTATGTCTTGTGATTAACATTTGGTCATGGTATTTTATGACGGATTTTAACGGATAGTGAGACACCAGCAGACATCCAACGACGTCATTTTCTTTGGGAGTTACTAAGCCATTTATTGGTCCAGTTGTGTTTTACTTTATTTATCAATTAAGTAATGGCATCTTGATGTTGACTGGGTCATTTAGTGGTTATTTGATAACTTTTCGCTCTGCAGAATTACTACTTCATTATCCACGTGGGAAAGTGTGTGTGCTATGGTGATTCCTGTGTTCTTAATAATGATTGGAATTGATTACTTAGACCAGACGTGGGGGAAAATAACACAATGTTTTCCTTTCCCCTTCAGCACAGACTAACCCTTTCCACCGCTAGATAACAGCATACTCGTCTCTGCAATTCCTTCTGCATTACTCTTTCACAAGTTTGAGGCAATGCGTACTTTTTTGGGTAGTGGACGGGGTTGGGAGAGAGAATTTCAGGAGAGTGTTTGGAAGGAGTAGTAAGGAAAGGTGGTGGGGTTCCGCGACAGCACCCCCGATAGTGCGGAAGGTAAGCTGCCAGCTTATTTCGCCGGCAGCGGGTGACGGAGATGACCAGGAAACAGCCACGACCGAGGCCCTGACTGGCCTCCAGAGAGTGTCGGGATTGGGTGAGGAACTTTATTCGTCTTTATTGATGATGAGTTGGGTACTGTTGAGCGGCCCCTGTAGGGGCGCTCATTGGTCGGAAGGGTCTGGTACCATAAATCATATGGCTCTGCAGTGATGTCATGAATAGGCGTAGTTTTTCCTGACCACTCCTCAGGTCCGAAAGTACAGGAGTCCAGTCGCCCGTCGTCGTGATCAGGGCTTTCACAAGTTCCGAGAGACCGTTGATTGTGAATTTGAGCTCCTCCTGGCAGTCAGTTGGAGTTGGCGGTGTTGTCGTCTGAGGCAGGGAGGCAATGGATGCTCCCATGCCACTGATGTCGGAGTCGGCGCTGTCAAAACGCTGCAGGCAGCAGTTGGTGAAGGACTGGAAGGCGGCTCTAGTGGCTTAATCAAAGCAAAGACGCACAGAAAAGTAAAGAGACACATTAATAAAGACGATTGAGAATATAAGTGCTTTTGTGCTCCTCGAAGTAATAAACCATTGTGTCGGATTTACCGAAACGACTTGTACTGTGTATAATGTGTCATGGCATTTTAAAGCGCTGCGTGAACAGGACCGTAGTGAAAAAAAATTTGGCAGGTAATTATTTGAATTTATATTTTTATATCCCTGAAACATTGCAACAGTATTCCTGATATTACAGCAAGGTGACGGGTTTTGAGTAGTTTGACCATTCAAACACTAATTAGTTCCTTATTAGTTTTTAATAGTGTCATTCTGCGAATTAAAATTGGAGCAGTTAAAAAGCTAATTAAAAACCAGAGAAGAACTAGCTTCGGTTTGTTTAGCAATAAGCATACTATGAGTTAGTTATCTCCTTTAAATATGTAACAGAGAAATTTGGGTGTTTCATGGAAGCAGAATTTATTAAAAAATGTTTGATCATCGCCTCCAAATATATTTGTCCAAAAAAGCTAGAATTGTTTCACTCAATACATCTCTCTCGTAGAACCGTAACAGATAGGATTAGCTAAATGGTTAATGATACCGAAGATCAGTTAATGTATAAATTTAAACACAATTAGTGGTCTTATTTGGTCATTGATGAGAACACCAACACGAAAGATACAGCTCAATTAGCCATTTTATACGGGTGTAGATTCTGCACTCAATATATTTGAAGAGTTCCTTGATGTTCGTTTTGTACCTTCGGTAAACACTACCAGGGATAAAGACATTTTCGAGGCATTGTGGCAAAATACGAATTGCCTTGGGGGAAATTGTCTGTTGCTACAGATGGCGCTCCGTCAATGAGAGAGGAGCAAAATGGCTTCATTGGAATCTTAGACAATTCTTAAAATCAATTGAGGAGTCAAATGAAATTTGGCAATTCACGTTTTATTCACCGAGATGCATTGTGTCCCAAATATGCATCTATAAATCATGTACTGCAGATAGTGGTAAATGCAGTTAATGCGATTAAACGATCCTCACTCCGTCATCGCCGAATTCAATCATATTTAGGCGACATTGGAGCTCATTTCACAGACATTCCCCACTTTTGTCAGGTGCAATGGTTGAGTAGAGGAGCAATGTTTCTTTGCATTAAGAGTGAAACAGATGCATTTTTGAAATCGGAAGGAATGAGTATATCAGAATTATTGAATAAAGAATGGATATGCGATCTCGCATTTCTCACGTATTTACCAACTCATTTAGCTAATTTAAACACTACATTACTGTGGCCGAATTTATAACCATAGATCTGATGGATTCTGTAAAAGTCTTTCATGTCAAAACTTCAATTGTTTTCACAGCAAATTAAAATTAATAATTTTGTTCACTTTCCTTATTTAAAAAATCTGATGTGTTACACTCACATGACTTTCTCTACTCTTGTACAAACCATTTTTACAAACGCTTATTCTCCATATGCTTCATGTTAATCGAGATGTCAATCTTATTGGTAATTTTCTTGTAGATGCAAGGGGAATATGGTAGCTTTTAAGCAATAGTCAAATATTTTAACGCTGGTTGCTATGTGGCGCATTCCATTCTCTTTGCATGTCCAGGACATAAAAAAAATGAATAGCGAATTTTAGAAAAAGTATAAGTATTGGAAAATTTAAGGAAATAACAAGCAATATCTCGAAAACGGTTCACTCAACAAAAGAAATGTATATGACATAAGTTGTGTATTTTAACGCGATCTACAGTTTTTGTGTAGTAAAAGTTTGTCTATCTCTTATGGTTTACCAGTTATGCAAAAGTCGTTCACAATGAAAAATACTTTTGGAGACATTCCCAGAAAATTCGAGATATACATTTCATTTCTCATGACATTATCTTAAACATATGATATTTTAATCAAAATCGTTAGAGCCATTTTTGAGAAAATTGAAATTTTCGAAAAATGTTCCATGTAAAGGGTAGTCTGGGGTGGGGGGATTTTCTTGAAAACCTTCGTGTCGCATCTCTGGAAGATACTGAACCTAAATACCAAGTTTGGTGTTTATCCGACTGTTAGTTTTTGAGTTATGCTGTTCACAGACACACACACAGACACACACAGACACACACACACACACACACACACACACACACACAGACACACACACAGACACACACACGGACATGTTTCCATAAATGCTTTTTTTGGATTCAGGAGGTCTAAAAAACATGTATTTCCGGTGAAATCTCGGTATCGAATTTTTGGGTGGAATGCAATACTTCCCCTACTTACTATACGTAGTAGAGAAAGTAAAAACACTATTGTGTCCCCAGAAAATGTTCAAAATACAACTATATATTAAGTATTCTATACCTGAATGTCGAATATAGACTTTGTTATATAAAATCTATTGATTACAAATGGCGATTCCTAAATGACATTTTCTCCGTTGAAGCAAATGAGATTCAATTACAAATAACGAACTTGCAAAACAACACAGACATAGGATGTTCACAGAAGGTCGGTGTCGAATTATTTAAAGGATTACCCGAAAATAAGTTTCCTAATCTTCGCAAGTTTTCTGATCAATTGTAGCTATTTATTGGTCTACTTATGTATGTGAACAGATGTTTTCGAAAAGAATCTTGTGAAATCAAAGACGAGATCAAGAATACAGAATTACATGTGGTATCTGTGTTAAGATTAAGTTTAAAAAACTTCACACCTGACATAGGCAAATTGTCATAGAAACCTCACCAGGTATATGTACATCTTGTGAGGATATATTTTTGTGTGTTTGGTAAAGAATTTATCAATATTTGTTAGGTATTCGCATTCAATTTACTCTATTCATTACTCATTCGATCTGTTTACCGAATGAAGCAAGAATTATTTCTGTTCCGTTGCTGCAAATACATTTGAATATTAGGTGCCTGTTTTGGTCTATAAGCATTTATCAACACCCTATTGGTTTAGGAGCGCACGTCTAATATATCGCTGAGTTACACCATTGGACATTATAGACTCCCTTGAACACAAACAACCCTGAAAGACCTTACTCCGGCTGAAACGAAGTGGAGTAATTAAGTTGCACATTATGTTTGTTCCACGCCTTTTCCCCAACACTGCCTTAGACAATGGCAATAGATGAATATCTCTTATAGTGCGCTCATATAATATATGAATTTGTAAATGTATCGTTTTATGGCAAATAATCCCCATGCGAATACTGTATAGAAACCAGGTAATCTAAGAAGCATAGTAAAACAAGAGTGAACTTTCCTTAACCCTCCTCAACAGCATATCCCCCTGTATAAATCTGCACATATTTTATTTAGATTCCTTGTAATTCCTTGGAATAAGTCTGATAAGATTTGTGAACGATAGCAATGACATATTGAACATTGTGCTTTGTATGCATGCGAAGGCTTTCACGGCCGGAGCTAATTAATGCACTCGTAAAAACATCCGGGATGGAAGGACTTAGTCTATGTGTAAAATGTTTCACACATAACGTTTCGGTTAACTCTTTGATTGCCATCTTCAAAGGATAAGATCCTGAGCAGCTTAACAACGGCGGCCAAAATGACAGCAAACACTTCGCAATTTATAGCTCAAAGGTGAGAAGTGACTCATGATTGGTGGGTTTGAATACGCGTGTAATCGCGCATGATTAAGCCAGAATTTTTCTTCTGTTTTATTGATATTGTTGGAATGCTTGTTTATTTTAATCGCTTCAATGTGAAGTGTAGCATAATAATATTTTGACGTTGCTAATACAATAGCATCTTCATAGAGGATACGATGTCCATTGTTGATAAAACTTAAGGCGACCTTAGACTTTTCTGTCTGCGCAAGATGGCACTATCGCTTACGCTCTGTTACTCGAATCTTGATGCTACTTTAGTTGTGCACAGAACCGCATGCGCAAGATTTGTCTATTTTAAGACCTAAAATTTTTTTTAAGTCTGTTGAATTTTAGTTTTTGGATTATTTTTGTTTTCTTCTATTTGAAAGATATTCTACACATGTGTTGTGTATTTTGGGGATAGTCCACTCTATGCTGAATTCCATATTTGTCCAATATCAAATTAAATACTGCTTTCGATTTATTGTATAAATAGTAGACCGATAGATACGAGATGAATGGGCTATGTAAGCGAAGCGTTTAGTTATGTGACCGCAGTACTTCAACACATAATTCAACTGAAGTACCACACCATATTTCCTTTCTCTCATTAACTAGCTTTCTGCTCAACAAATGGAGGTGGATAAAATATCGTCTGCGTTAAGGCCCCGTCATCAGTTCTTACGATCTTAGCCATGCATCTTAGCTGGTCTTGAATTAAAGCTGCCTCAAGAGTTTAAATATGCTACCGGTTTATAAAGAATTCTCCTACAGACAGAATGAATTCAGTACGTTGAAATAATGCTACAAGCTTATGTGCAAGCTTATTGGTGCTCATTATTCTGAATTTTCTCTTAACTTCGTAACTATGTAAATGTGTTTATTTCATAAAAATAAAGTTCAAATAATTCATTCAGCAAATGATTATTAGTACAGAATGTAAGCTTCATAATAAAACTACATTCTAGTGAAAATTTACGAAGATGAAGTTAATTCTCCTGATATTTGCTACTCTCAGCATTACTTATGGTTTGGTTCCATTTTCTTATAAATTGTCAAAGCAATAATTTAAAAGAACACATAAATATTAATAAATATACGGTTACTGAATGAACGTAATTTGAATGCACCGTGTCATTTCTGCCCATGGACATGTCGCGAGCTCATCAACACAAGGTTCATTCTCGAAAGGTGTCATTTCTGACGTAGCACCTGGTAGAACGTCATTATGGTCATCCAGCGCTACTATTGGCTGGTTTTACCACGTCACTCATCACGGCGTCCAAGACGTCAGTGGAACATAAAGCTCTAGGGCGGGACGAGAAGACAGTTACCAACGAGGGATCTGAGCGAGCGAGCTTGCCAGGGCATTTAGCCCTGTTAGACTTCTGCGAGAGTTTGGCTTAAGGTTGCCAATGTTAATGTTTCGGCTATTAAAAAATTTAATCACATCATTTTGGTAAGAATTCAAAATTTAACTTTCAACCCTTGGCTTTCAAAATTTATAATCGTGAGAGAAGCATTCATTATTCGTAATTTCGTTTGTATTACTTTTAAAACGGAAGGAAATTAAATGCTTATTATACAATAAAGCAAATTAAATGTTGTAAGAATACACGACGATTGTGCTTGAAAGGTATTAATGTTCAATTTTCTTAAATGTTTAAATATATTTCAAGTTTTCTTGAACTCTATTGGATTGTTAAAAGCATAAAGGTTTTCTTTAATAAACCGTTATCACATTTTATGGGAAATAATTTGAACCCTAGCTACCCTATCATAGCCCACACTATCCACGTTGTGTAACAAATCCAATTTACACCCTAAGTGGGTCAGCACGTTACAGACCTTAACTGCTTCAAAATATAATTTAGACGTAATAATTGGAACATTTGAGTCACTTTTCGGAAGCGAGTAGTGTAAGTGCATAAAATAAAGCTGCGTTCATCGCTTTTACACAAATATTAGATTTTTTGCTAAATAATTCACATGTGTGTAATAGCAACATTGAATTAAACACTCTCAGTTTTAGACTCTGTACTACATATTTAGATAAGCAGAGGAAGTATTGTATTCCATCCAAAAATTCGATGGCGAGAGTACACCGGAAACATATGTTTTGCGACCCCTGAACCCAAAATGGCATTTTTAGAAAAAGTCCATGTGTATCTCTGTGAACACAGAACTCAAAAACGAAAAAATAGTCAAATAAAAACCGTGGTATTTATGTTCAACATCTTTAAGAATGTGATACGTACATTTTAAAGAAAATCCCGGAACAACAAGCTAACTGTTATATAGGATTCTGATTTTCTCAAAAATGGCTGTAATAATTTTGATTGAAATGCTGATGTTTCAGATAATTTAAATGAAAAATGAAATGTATATCTCGAATTTTATGGAAATAGCCGCTGAAGTCCTCTTCATTCCGAATGACTTTTGAATTATCGGTAAAGCATAAAGCTAGACAATATCTTAATGTGCAAAAACGTAGATCTCTAAGGCACACAATTTATGTCAAATTATTTTTTTCCGAGATACTCCATGTTATTGATTTGAATTTTCATGTATTACATTTTTCTCGTGAAAAATCACCATTGGTTTTTTTTACCGTATTCATGCAAAGAAAACGGAATTTCATAGACATCAATCAGCGACCTGCTCTAAAATATTTGACTAACCTTAAGTGTAATGTATTCCCTTAATTCCTTGTACTTACAAGATAATATGTAATAAAACCACTTATGCAAATGTTTATCTCCATTAATATAAAGTAGATAAGAGAATAAGCTTTTGTAGAATAGTTTGTTGAAGACGTTGAAGGGAAAGTAATGTGAATGTAACACATCAGATTTTTGTAACCTTTTGTTTGCACATGAACACAATAATTATTGAACAGTATCGAATCTTATTTAGTTTTCCAAGGACATACAACTGAAATCTCCAGCTATCTCGGTTATTAGATCGGCAAAAAATGTTAGATAAAATCAAATGAACACCAAATAAGAAGAATAAAATAAAATAAACTGAACAACGCAGAGGCAAAACACCAGAACAATCATCGAGTAAAACGTCAGACACTTTTCTCTCTCTCTCTCTCTCTCTCTCTCTCTCTCTCTCTCTCTCTCACACACACACACACACACACACACACACACACACACACACGTAGACATGTACCAATCACCGAACTTGATTTGATTCACACAAAAGGTCTAGCTTTTCTGGAAAATCATAGAATAAATAATGTCAATCATAATTTTATGTTTTCTGACAGTTTTTTAAAACACTGCTGATAATGTTAATTAATAAGGCAGAATGTCTGCATTTACTTGCCACATTCATATGCTTTATTGTCCTCTTCTAAATGCAGAAGTTGCCCGCAAACAAAGAATATCGTATTACAAGTTAACATTAAAAGGACAAAACAATAATTAAAATAACGATAAAATCAAATCTTATAAAAATACATAAAAGGAATGAAAACAGCAAAATAACAAGCAGTTAAATGATAAAATAACAGAAAAAGAACAAATATAAGGGTTTTACATTTGAACAATACATAAAAAAAGGAACAGTATCATTCCAATTTCTTTGAGGAATGTTCATTGACCTATAAGGATATAATAGAGGAATTCGTTCCACAAGCACCATTTTGTAGTCTAATATGGGCCACATCAATAAATTGGCTCTCTAGATAGAGTACGCGGAATTTCTAAATATAACAATCACATTAAAATGTTACTAGTTTTACCACATTTGTTAGCTATTGGGTCATCCATATAAAACCTGACTGCTCGCATGGTGTTGTGCGTCAGAGCCAATGTCACTGGCCTACCCACTCCCAACACCCCGCAACTTGACGACAGGCTTAGGCGTATTACGACGTAATACGTCGGTTTATAATAGATTTATTCAATTTGGACGATGTTGATGAAATCATGATTTCGAGGCTTTTGGAGCCTCAAAATACCATTTTCACGACTTGCGAATATCTCTCCTTTTCTTGGTGTAATTTTGACCTTCAGTTATCATGCAGTTATTAGCGTAGTAGTCCACTCTCATTTGCGAAGATGGGAAGGCTGTTATCTTTAGAACAACGTATGTTGGTATGTAAATGTATTTTAAATCGAATGGGCTCGTCGCGTTCACGAAGAATACATCCTGAAGTTTCCTGCACAATTCCTCCTTCCAAAACTTCAATTTACGACCTTGTAAATAAATTTGAGACTACCGGTTCAGTGCAAAACATGAAACACGTGCGAAGACGTACAGTGTTAACAGAAGAAATATTAGACGAAGTTGGCGAAAATGTTCGCCAGTAAAATCACTATCGGAATTAGTATAACAAGTTGGGATTTCAGTGACTTCTACACATACTGCATTCGCTATCAGATAAGAGTTAATTTTGTTATGTTTTATGTACAGGTCTAAAGGAATACAGATTTAAGAAGCGAAGACAGAATGATGGCACGGTCGGCTGTGGCATGTCGTTCTATCCAGACGCAAAACTCCGTGCGAGCGGTTAGGTTTTATATCGAAGACTCTGTATATTACTATGTTTTCTCTCCACATAAAACACAGGCTTGCCCTTCTAATGTGTTTTGATGCTGTAAGGAAAAATTGAAGTTATTCGGTTCAGTTACATAAAGTCAACATGTAGATTTATCTGGTAATTTTCTAAGTGTAACCTTATCTCCCTATGTATGAAAAAATTACACTTGACCTTGATTCAGCTTTTGCTTAGAGCTTAAATAAAAGCTTTAGCTTTCAGTTTTCCTATACCTATTTGAATTAAGCTTAAATTCAATGCATAAAACAAGTGAACACATAATTTTTCGTAGATTAATATCACTAATATTTAAGCTACCCAATAGGTTACTTTAATTCTTAACAGAAACACCTAAAACCTCCTTTTGTTTGCTAAAATTGCAGAGTTAATAAATATTTGACAGGGAAAATTGTACGAAGCTAACCAATGCCGAGTAAGGGTATATAAAATAATAAATAGAATTGAGGAAGAGAATTTCATCTCACTTCCTAAAAGGGAGCTCAGAAACAAGAGAAAGTGCCACTACATCTAAAGAAAGAATGCAAATAAATAAATCATAAATAAATTGATTATTAACTATACCGATTGAGCTGCAACAATACAGAGGGCTGATCGCAATCTATGGTAACAAACTTAAGTCGCTCTTACCCTATGAAAAACCACGCCTCCACCAGCAGTGATGTTCTATGTAGCAGCCGGCTTGAGCTGTCAATCCGCAGGACAGCTTCCACGGTGCAAAGCGCTACGAAATATAGGGATGCCCACTTTATTACATTCCTTCAGGCAGCTTTCCAGAAACCATTCAAAGTTCGTGGCCGTCTGTTTCATGGGCCCTTTCGAGTAAACCAAATGAAAAAAACTCGATCAGTAATGCATCAGATGATTAACAGGATGTCGCTGAAAGGTGTGAAATTTGTTCCCTTTTTTCTCTCCTTATGTTCTCCAAAAATCTGTAGGTTGAAGCAGAAGTATGGCTTGATGCCTTATCCTGCTGCTATCATACTTTATTTACATCTGCACTATAGACAGCAAGGATTTCTGTATGGAAAATTGGTGATGTGTTGATTTTCACATTTTTATGTATACGACGAATGATTAATTTGCATTGTAACTCTACCTTGCTATTACCAGAAACCACTGGGAAAATTTTCATTAGTTTCCGTATACCAGCTTTCAATTTTATTCTCCCCTTGGTCGGTAATATATAACCAAGGGTTTGTTGCAGTCACGTAAATAAGCATATGTCTCATATAAAAAGATAACAAACATCCACTTTTCACCAGCTAGGTGTAGTCAATACAGCTTTCTGCTGTTAGTGGCACGTTCTGCAATGTGTTTATGCAACAGCTTATATACCCGGCTCTAATGGCACTTTTTTAGATTCAATTTCGGGTTTATTATGGTGTTCACAGCAGTAACAGAAATCCCTAATTACAGTGCATTGGTTCTCTGGGTTGCCGGATTTGGTCCAGAGGTATGGATCTGCATCTTCCAAATTATCTCCGGGGTGCGACTGGTGGCCGGTCGTGAATTTCCCTGTTTCTTGCCCTGAATAGGTCTGATGTGGCCTTACCTTTTTTGTTGAGTGCAAAAGAGATAATTTTCTTGGATATGGAAACCCACGCCTCTTGCACTGCTTAATAATCTTAGAATACAAGTATCTTGCATTGGAAAGGGCAATAATGTACCCTTATTAGAATGATTCTATTTTGACGCCATTTGATGCAGCAAGAACAATAGCACACAACTAAACAAACACAGTGTTACACTCATACTGCTGAACTTTCATTCGGTTCCACATGTTTCAGCGCAGAGCTATTGTGTTCGTCTGATATTGTTACCGTAGATCGTGCACAACCCTCCGTGTGTGCCAAGTGATGCGTCAGTCCTAGCTTTATCAGAAAAATTTGCAAAAACATTTCGCCTAAATCCAAAAAGCATTATGTGATCTCTCACTTATCTACCTTTTCTTTTTCTCGCATCGCCCCCTACGAGAAACAAAGAAAACGCGCGCAAACACTTCCTTACATGGTTTTCTCTTACCTGACATACTGGTAATTTCTGCTTTTCCCTCCTTTTAGACTGATAAGAAGTACATTTCCTGCAGCATACTTAATTTTGAGATTTACAGTTGTATTTTTTCTTTAGTTTCGTTCTTCATGTTCTATTTTTTTCCCGAAAAGCTCGACCGACGATTTTCTCCAGCTTATTGTGCAACACTTGTAATGCTTCCAGTTTTTAGTTTTAACATCCGGGTTTGTTAACTTGTTGAACAACACAAGGATTTGTCTAAGAAGGGTCATAAAAGTGTCCTCAAGATTAATTTCTTCAGCCTTTTTTAAAACTGAAACCACATTTACGAGTATCAACACCTTTCTATGGAGGCAGACGAAAAACGTGTGAGCCCCACTATCATGGGACGTTTTCAACTCGGAAACATCCAGCTTGCTAATGTTAATGTTAATGCATTTGGATAGTTCACAATATATAGAATATATTGTAGTTTAAGCCGTAATTATACAAATAAGTAATTGTTTTGCCATGTATCAAAATTCTAGTTTGTCTGGTTATTTAAATATTTACATTTTATTTGGTAAATTCATTTTCTAAAAAAATACTCCACACGATGCATCTCGAAACACGTTCTCATAAAAAATCAGTGTTTAAAGTAAATGAGTTTACTAAATGATCTATTATGTCAAACTTTTTATATTAGCTCCGAATTATTGTAAAAAGTATTACTTCTTAAACTCCAAAATTCTTTATTCTTCATAAGTTAATAATCTATTTTTGAAAATTGCAGCATTAATTTAGAAATGTATATTGTCGTCCTGTTTAATTTACTTTTGAGAGTTATTACAGAAATTTTGAAACAAAATAGTAAAAGGTTGCATCGCGTGAAGTATTTTGAGTATGGAATGTTTTAAAAAAAGGTTTTCGAGAAAACGAGGTTTAACGTTGGAGGTGACTATTTATAAGCATGCACTTGTGCATTTATATATTTAGTTACTTGGCATTTTAAATTTACTAAGTATAAAAAACGTGTTTTCTTAGAGCTTAGCATTTATATTATTTTATTATGAAAAAACTTAATTTTGTTATTTTTCACAATTTTTTGTCAAATTTACAGATGCATTCGCTGAAGTCTAGTTTTATGCATTAGTTGAACAAGCTTAATTTTAAACTTTAAGAGTAATCTTAAAGATTATACTTAGGATAAAGACCAACCTTTATGTCAAAACAAACTTTATAAGTAACTTACATTTATATTTTATATAGCCACAATTAACATGAAGTCGTCGTACTCCGTGGTGTAGTGGTTACCATGCTAGCCTCTAGTTTCCGAGGTCGCGGGTTCAAACCCGGAGGAGGGCGATGGATTTTTTTGGACGTAAAAATCCTTAGTATGGCTTCCTTCGGAAGCGAAGTGAAGCCGGTGGTCCCGTATAAATAAAGAAGCCTCTGAGCAAAATTACCTGTCTTTCACGCCCAATAGGACGCTAAGGACCACAGCATTTAAAGAGCGTCCATAAATAAAACTCAATTTAAAAATTAACATGAAATTCTGCAGGAACTAAAATGATGTCATCCTGGCCTAGTTTGACGTATATAACCTAAACATCATCATGAAACTTGACAACCTATATATTGGAGCATATAGAGATATCGACAGACATCTTGTACTATAGTAATATTTATGGCAGCCCCAAATAAGACTAGCCTCTAAAATTTAGCTCAGGCCACTATTTAGAAGGGTAGTCCATTAAGGTATGAAGTATATAAATTTACAATGTTTTCATTTCTTACATTTACGGTCTACATTGTGATTGCTTTCCTCTTTTAACAGTACAATCCTATTTATTTTTCACTTTCTCTATATATTGACATATGCACTCACAATTCTTATCTAAGATTGGTTTCATATCCACACTTCTAGTCCAAATCCTTCCTTTCCTCCACATCTCTGTTTCCTTACATTCAAATAAGATATGTTTAGCATCTACTGTACCCCACAAAGAGGGCATTTACCTTGCGGTAAACCATTCCGTTGACCTAATTTCCATATTTCTCGCCTAAACCATGCTAATTCCTCCCTTTCCTTCTTGCTACATTCATCAATACAACAGTTACTGAACCATTCCTCTTTTAATTTTCGGAATAGCACCATAGCATAGGAAATTTTCTCCCTCTGGTAGCAGCATACCGATTTTGTCTACATATGTCTTCAAATCTGGTTCTAAGCATCTTCCAGAAACCAGCCGTCAGACTTTTCTTTCCTCTCGAGCTTCATTCCATTCCGGCTTAGCTCAGCTCCAATTTTTCGTACCCAGCTCAAGTCACCCAAAGAGGATTTTTTAAATTCTAAGCATTCCTTCAATATATGATCCTGCGGCAACCCTTTCATTCTGAACCAATATTTAGGCATTCTTTCCATCATCCATCCCCCTCACTCTTACCTTTCCTGTTTGTAAGAGAACCCCAACATTAGCTGCATTTTTTGGAATACCTAAACATGTTCAGAAATTATACGTAATTAATTGCTCTTCCACACAAGCTGTGTATAGTACAAGGCTAGAAAGGTAGAATCAGACGGATGAAAAATTAAATGTCTTAGCCCAGATTGAAACCACGGACCTTCCAGTTTCCGTCCGGTTGCTCAAACCAACTGAGCTACCTTGGCAGCATGCCGGTACCACATTAAATTTCCCATCTGACTCCCATTTTTCCCGGTAAACCACAAAGAGATCTCAAATTATTTTGAGATAGCATACCCCAATGGCGACTGCCAATGTCACAAGTACTTTAAATCTAGGGCTTCATAGATTAACCGGCTATTAGGTCAATCAATGGTAAGGAATTGTTTACCGGAAAAAATGCAAGTCAGCTGGGAAATTTAATGTGGTACCGCCATGTTAGCCATGGTAGCTTAGTTACAACAACTGGACGAAACCCGGAAGATCCGAGTATAACATTGACTATTTCCGTCGTCTGATTCTCCCTTTCCAACCAACTTTATGCTCGTGGTCCATTGTGTCTGAGTACTACTACACATCTACATTTTGCTCGTCTTCTATTCATTGTGCCTACAATTTCACAGTAGAAGAGAAATATATGCCTGGACTATTTCTGCAAACAGCTGTTTAAATCTCCTTAATACTAACGTAATTTAACTAAATTTGCAAGCATAACAGAAAGATCTAGCCTTACCAAAAGACACATACACATCTTGTTAAAATACAAATTTATATAAAATAACAGATTTTATGATAATACTTATTATCTTAAAATTTTGGATCTGCTTTAGTTCCTTTAACTAAACGAAATCATAGTTACCAGAATATCTCATCCTCATGCGTGCGATACTACACGTGTTATCGATGCATAATACCATTCTTCGTAACATTATAATTAATAATACGTAGAAAAAACAAACTTTTCTAGAATAAGCTGCATATTACTCATGAAATGATAACGGGGAAGGGAAACTATATGACTGTTACACAGCTGATTTTTATAAGCCTCTTCTACTGCAGAGAAACTACCTTGGAGATTTCATTTCCCTATATGAGAGAATCTGCAGTTAAGCTTGAAAATAGAAGGCTGAAAAAGGTCGGACAATAGACGGGTGTAAAAGATTGGAACGAGGGACTAAAGGGAAAGGTATGAAAGCGTTATCTCTACACCTTTTAACTATTTTCTTGTTATTGACAGTCTGTGAACTATAAGAGTTGCAGTCTAGAAAGCTGCCAGTTCCACAGCCAACTATGCAAAATAAAACAGAAATCAATAGTTGTGAGGTCGGAAAGATTACACGCCCTAGCTGCGGTTCTACGAGATTTTCTACATTCGGTTAACAGAGGTTCAAAAAACTTCGACGGAAAAATTGCTTGAATGTATAAAGCATTTCAGACTAATGAGGAATCACTAACTTCACTTGATAGTGCCTTTTGAAAATCTAGGGATAGACAACCCTGAACATAATGGCTAGGTATAGGCATTCTTAAGCATTTTACTTCAATTTATCTACACTCAAACCAATATTTCAACACAAAAATGCAAACAACAATGGCCATGAGTCACTGCCGGGCAGGTAAACATGTTCTGATGAATGTAGTCTTTACGAGGGTTCGGTTTATACAACATTGCGTAAAGTTCAGTAACAGATCAACCTCATTTAGTTTCTTCCTGGCTTTAATGCTTAGAAATTCCTATGCTTGATTACGACAATTTGGAGGGTGGTCTTATAAATATTTATTACTATTAAATATATTGCTGCTATAATATAAATTATAATCTGCTTACTTCGGCACATTTGGTTGTTATAACTTCTTTTCTGTTAACTTTAAGTGCATCATTCAATCCATCTTAAATTATTAGTTATAGAAGCAATTTGTCAGGAAAAGACCATTAAGAAAAAGCTTTCAGTCTTTACTCTAATATTTTGATTTGGGGATAATCACCCTTTAAAATTACAGGAAAGCAATATCTCTGAACTGCTCGGACTGTCAGTCACGTTCTGAAGCTTCAGAGCTTTGCTTTGTGTCATAACATCATTACAGCTCTGCTCCACTTCAGGTAGCCATGCTCATGCTGCATTTCTGTTGCAGGAATTCAGATACGACTTCAATAATTATCAAGCTGTAACTTGTGATTGAAATCATAGCAAGTATGGTATCGTTTCAGTCCGTACGCATGAAACAGCTCGGCAACCGGATTTGGGATTTTACGTCTTTATACACAAGAGTTTGATCTATCGACGTATTTAAAATTTTATTGAAATTGACACTTCAGATAAAGAGCAAAATCATAACAAATTATCAATTGAATGTTTCCGAATTGAGTTTTCTGAACCAAAGCCAAAGGTTAGCTTTGCCAACTACACGAAATACTTCAATCAAACGTATATACGTATTTAATTTAATGAAACCCATGTTTTATCCCAGTAGAGGAGTCGAATAGAGCAGATAACTTCGTACATCGAATTCTATCATGTCGGGATCTTATTAATTTTTTCACTACACAATTTAAAAATAAATAAAAACCAAAAAAAAGAAGATAATGCATTGACATTCCAATATTACCTACCTTTATTTTACCTGTTGGAATATCTTTTACGCTTCTGCTACTTTTGAGACACACCTGAGCTTCAGTTCTATAAAAACCTGAAAAGTCAGTATGAAAGATCATCAAAGGTTTTGTTTCTCGTCGATGTGTAACATAAACAGATGTACTGAAGACGGCATGCTTAGAAATGCAAACAGAAGACAGCAATTTACACACAGACAGCAGAATATTTTGATACAGCCCTGACCTGTGAAACCTTCAATTCAGTTTCCGAATAGTTATTGTGTCAATATATAATTTATTCATAGCTTTTCTTGAGGAAAACAAATTTCAAATAGATTGCAGGTGCTCAGTTATAATCGGCGCAACAGTTCTAGACACGTGAAAATCTTAATGAGAGCTATGATGCGAGTTGCTTACCAGATGAGGTGGTGATCGGTCGTCTGCATGCTTCAGGAGTGCGTGGGACAGTCATCGTCAAATATCCACACCGGTTATGCACTGCGTTGCGCTGATAAACTTAGTTATATACAGTATATTAAAATCCACCCTGTAAAAAACGCTTAATATAAAAAACGCTGTCAATCACTGCCACCAATTCTTCCACATCTAACAACCCTTCCTCTTCTGCGGAATCACTCACATTATTGCCGCCGTCATCACTGCTGTCACTACTTTCTGCACCATTATCCTGCATGAGAATTATTTCTGTTTGATTTTCTGCAATTCCGTATTTTTCGGAATGAAGATTCTTAATTTATTCAGCATGTCGCCATACATTTTCCCATTCTGGCCTTCCAATTCAGCAAATTGCTGCCGTTATAACTGCTCCACATATTTTAATTTAAAGGTGATATTTCTGCATGCCACCCATTTTTTTATATCAGCCCAGATTAATTCGATTGGGTTTAGATCTGGGCGATACGATGACAGTCTAAGTACATTATGGCGATGTTGTATTACTATCTGGTCAAGTATGTATGACTTCTGAAGCTGTTTGTTGGCTTTAATTAAGTTATATAGCTTTGTTTTACTCATGCTTTCATCTAAAGCTTTATTACGTCTAAGTAACCAAGCTCTCGTTTCTTCTTTCAAGGAAGTTGAGGTAGGTGGTTTGTGAATTTGAGTGTTGACGCATTGTGAAGCATTGTCGATGACCAGAACAGACCCAGCAGGCATATTAGGTATCAACATGGCGTTGATTCACTTCATGTAATTTTCTGTATTCATTTCTTGATGAAAATCTCCTGTTGTTTGTTGCGACTTGTAAAATAAGGGCATTTGGAACGAAGCCGATCTTTCCAACAGCATGAACGATAATAAGTATTTGCCCTTTGGCAACAGGTGCCTGCAAACCTAATTCGCTATCGTCACTCCAACTTTTAGATGCTGTATGACTGCTGTGTATGTATGACTCATCTTCATAAATTATAGTATTTTTCTGAAATTTGTAGCACCACCTTGAAAATTGATGCTGATATAAGTACACATTGATATAAGTACATCTAAAATTAGTTATTTGGAAAGGTAGAATCAGACTGAAAAATTAAATGCCATAGCCGGGATTTGAACCACGGATCTTAGGCTTTCCGTGCCGTTGCTCTAGCCGACTAAGCTATCATGGCAACATTTACTTTTTATTTTTATTTCTATTTTTTTATTTTATTATTATTTCATTTTATTTATTTATTTTGCTTTTCTGTTAGAACTCTTCTATTTGATTTCGGTTTCTTCCACTTGAACCCTAAATCTTTAATAATTTTTCTGAGATTTGTAGCACCACCTTGAAAGTTTCTGCTGTGTTTCAGCTGGATGAGCAATCTGCTTATTATTAGCACAGTTGTTTCTTCCACATAGGAATTGTGAATCGTGCGCCGAATGACGCATTCGAAATTGTCTATTTCTGTAATACGTTTAGGGACCTTATGTTACTTCCCAGGCGTGTCAAATGGCATTCTTTCATCCATATGCTTTTTTTCTTATCTTTGAGAACTCTGGAAACGGAACTCGGTGAAACACCAGTTGCTTGACTACTCTTTCTTTCACTCTCTTAAGGCTTTTGTGGAACTCGGACGAACATATATTTTCTTCTTTCATCTCTGCTTCTTGCTTCATGAAGTCGAGGACATTTGCAATTATTTCCCTACTTTGACTACGTAACACCTTACCACTTAACTTTGAAAACATAGGAGCCATGGTTATAAATATAACAAATATAAAGTAAGTACTACTTAGATACTGCTGCTCTCTTTAAAATTACAACCAGATGCAGACACTTTCTATGCGAACTGTATGTGTTACGCACTATGAGTAAGCAAAGGTGTTATATCGCTTTCGTTGATTAAGCTAAACATAAACCATTCCTAGGCTCGGCAGCTGGGGTAGCAATCAAGGTCACGATTCCAGAAGTTTTGCGCGAGTAATAATACGCTTTATTCACCTTCTTCTATAACTGAATGTCATATTTTCTATATTTAAAATTCATCTCTGGGTATCTTATTTGATAATCCATATTCTTCCTCATGTAGAGACCTAAGTTGAATACAAACATGGATGTAACAGTGAGCAATCAAAGTTCAATAAAAGAGTTTAGAATGAGTTTTTGGTAAACGTTAATTAGTAATTTACAATTTCTTTTATAATTATTGTGAAACTCATTTCAAAGAAATGGTGCAAGGTGGCGCCGAGGTAACGTATGCGATTCGCATTCAGGAGGTACCGGTTTCGACCGTCCACTCTGACACGTGGTCTCCCCGGGTCTGCAGGTGGTTCATCTTCTACCACGAGTCTCCTGCACCTCATTTTCTCGCATTTCTTTTAGGGTTGTAGGACCAAGCGACGGTGTTCGGCTAGTTGCGGTTGGGCGGTGGTTTCGCGGTGTGTAGCGCTTCCCTTCGTAGTGGGCCCCGCCCCGGAGGGTCCGCCGGGGTTTCGGTGGCTTGTGGGTGGGTCCGGGTGCCGGAAGATACGCTTGATCTGAAAATGTTAGGTGCCCCTCCCAGTTTGCGCCCGTTCGTTATCCGGATCCGGTCACCCTTCGGTATTTCCTCTCAGTCCTCCCAGGGTCACGGTAGAAGTAAAAAGGGCCGTTATGGTCTAGTTGCGATGCTTTTCCCAGGTTACGGGTGCCCTCCTTTGGTCCGTGCCTTTATCTCTATCCCAAAGATAAGGTTATTTGTTTTTTTTTCTGTTCGGAACAACCATCACAAAACCTGGGTTTTGGCAGAATTTCTAGAAACCCAAAGGTAAGATGAGCTTTATTATCAATAGTAGCAGGTTCAATTCTTACAAACAATCTTATTCTTAGGGATTAATCTGTAGATTTGTGAGGTTTGGCAAGAATAAGTTCTTAAAATAGGTTGATAGTTACGTAATGATAGTTGTAATTTTCTCCCATTCCTAAAAAGGCTGTTAAGTCATAAATCACTTTACACTTTATTTTATCTATAGCTGAATTAAACCATATACATTATTGCAATAAAAGCAAAAATACTTTATCGAAATTTCACCAGAACACAGATTTCAGGTTCACTGAATATAAATATGTGTACTAATAAGGAGAACCTATAATATGTCTTTGTGTCTATAAACAGAGTACCTTAAAAACCAAAATCGGATTATTACGAACGTTTCAAGGATACTAAATGTTAAGGAAGGTGTTAGGGAAATTATCCACTTCAATTAAACACTTAGGTTGAAATAAATTTGGGAACTTGTTAATTTATTAAAAACTGTTGTAACACTTTTTATTAAAGTGACGTATATGTGAGATACTACCAATGGTTTATTAGCTTTACATTTTATTCAACAGGAAAAAATAATTGATACAGTACGTTCAGCGTAGCTAAACATAAAATGATAAGCATAGGGAAAATTAATACTAATAACAGTAGGAATGGTATTATTAAATAAGATTGGGAAGCAAGTATTCCTGCAAAGTGCCAGCAGCAGCAGGAAACGGGGTTGGTTTTTCCCCTCATTGTAGCTAAGTAAGATCAGAATACGTTTTTTAGTGTACCATTAGGTCGCCTGAAAAGCAGGTGCATAGGAAGGGAAGGTCAGTGCTCTGATAGCTGCAAGTGTTCGAGTTGGGGGAAACTTGAGGTAGGCAAACAATAAAATAGGAGGTAAAAATCATGTGATAACCAAATGGGGATAGCAAAATTTCGAAATAAAAAACAGCGTTCAGACAACACTTGTTCGTGGTATTTCCTTCGAGGTTGTTCTGAAAACAATGTGAGTGTCGGCGGATAGGCACTATTATATGAAGCACAGCAGTAAAGAAATGTGTATGTGTGGCGAGGTAATATTAGGAGTCAGTTTCTTAAAAAAGTGGCGGGAAATAAACGATCAGGAAAAGGAACCAGTCGTATTAACCACCAACCCTAGATGCAAGATCCCTGAGCTGGTATTGAACCCGGAAAGAAATTGGCGCACAGTACCATCCATGCCGTACCACCACACTTGGCATTGACTATTTTCGGTTTACTGTTGTATAACATCAATACCCTAAAGTAATTGGTTCTCTTTCTTTTGCAAACACTAATAATCTAAAATCTGAAAATTCACCTACACGTTGGCCTGTGGCCTGAAATTCTTGAAAATAATTTAATGAGTAAAACTACAAAATTTTGGAGTAAGTTTTGAAAACTTTTGAGTGAAGTAAAACCAAATTAAATAAATGCCGCAATTAATTTCATTTTCCTTCAAACAGCCACATGCTTAATGCTAAAAGAAAATATATGCCCATATATTGCCTGCAGCGTGTATAAAGGGCAATTAATAAATGTCATTTTTTCTTGCATCACTGATGTTACAGAAATATAAGGGCTATCTAGAAAATGTTAGTTTATAAGTTGCCGGCCCTGTAGCCGCGGTCGCTGCCGTGTATAGCTCCGGCGTTACGCCAAGCTGAGGGTCGCGGGTTCGAGTCCCGCCATGGGCATGGGTGTTTGTGTGTTGCGGTAATAAGCGGTAACAAAATCAGTAAAACACAGTACCATAAACTGGGTACAACAAGGGAACTTTAAAAAAATAATAAAAAATAAGTTATTTAAGTCGCATCTTTCACCAAACGTTGTAAAATACAGAGTTAAAACAATATTTTACACTTTTGAGGGTTCCGGGAAAATGTATTGTAAATCTGGGGTGTAAATGTGCAGAAAAATTGTCTTGTTTTTTCCTTCCTTCTTTATTTCTTTGCAATGCATAGCTCAGTCATGTGATTTTGTGAAACTCGATGCCATTCTCCTACTTTCTCACTTCAACCTCGTGTGTTGAGGTGGTCCGAGTTTACGGCGTCACAAAGCTATTAGAAAGCTGCATAGATGCTAGGCAAACCGCAGAAGAAAACAAGGGGATGGGTTAAACTTCGTGTCCCCTCCAGCGGCAACCCTGATATAGCGCATTTACGGAATCAAAGTAAACCAATATTGCCGATGACTCCATCCAGAACCGCAGGAAACTGAATCTTATCGATGCCGTAGCCGAGGGGATCGAATGCTAATGACGTTTCCATCTGTTTGCTGAAATTTTACTGCATTCATCAACAGTGCTGTCAAAACCTGCGTACACAAAATCCTCATAATTGGAAAATGCCAGGGAGGTACGCTAAACGTAGGCCTGGAACGCTTCCTTTCTATATTTCGTTTCCCCGATTATTATTTTATATCAATTAACACTAATGTCCATCACCTTTGGTGCCATTATGCATTAAGAGTGGGCGTTAAATACTACCTCTCTTAAAAATAGTAGTACAACGAACATCATGACACTCAAGTATCTTCGCAATTATTATATTTTAATTGATTAATTCTATAAACTGTTCGATTTTTCTATTTTATTTTCTATAAGTAAGGTAAAAGGTTTGCAAATGGAGACAAATTTTCGAAAATTTAACAACAAGCGACTGGAAAAACACTGTATTTTCCTGCAGTATTATTAACTTTTTTCGCGAGTGACTAATTTTTCCGTTTCCAGTAATAACTGTAACGTCAAATTTGTTCGGACTAATAAAGTCGACCGTGATATGAAAGTTGAATGATATTTGCCCATCCCGAATACACCAAAGTCTGTGTTTCAAAATTTTCCAGTCACAAATTTATCGTGATCAGTTAACATAGATAAAAGTATGGGGTTTTTAGGTATATTACGTATCTTTGAATTGTTATTTCATAGAATAAATTTGTTATATCTAACAGATTTTTCTTTAATAGTTATTTCAAGCTACCAAACTGTACCGAGAATGCTGCTACTGTGCAGAAGTCCTACTGTTTTACCTCGCACCACACTTACCTCTCTCAAATACCATATCCAACATGTGCAGTGTAGTTAATTAACATTCTGTATGTATTTACGTGCGTGGTATATAACAATAATTCAGTTATAAAAACATTACATTTGCCTCATTATGCGAGCACTGCCGTGCTACAATGCTCCATATTACAAAAACCAAATTAAATGAGAAGTAGGGAGAGAATAACATTGCAGATTCTGAAAGCAGCATTAATATAATAAGTATATTTACCTAACTTAATCCTTTTGGCTTACTCTGGCAAAAATTAAAAAAACAAAATCTTCAGTTTTTAACCAAAGAGAAATCTAATATAAAATACTTACTTGTTACTTTCTCTACTAATTGTAAGTATGGTAAGTAGGGGAAGTATTGTACTCCATCCAAAAATTTAATGTCGAGATTTTATCGGAAATAGGTATATGTTTTGAGGCCCATTGAAGCCAAGAAGAGCATTTTTAGAAAAAGGCCCATGCGTGTGTGTGTGTGTGTGTGTGTGTATCTAAACAGCATAACTGAAAAACGAAAAGTCGGATAAATACCAAACTTGGTGTTTAGGTTCAACACCTTTAAATGATGCGGAAGAAGATTATCAAGAAAATTCACCCATGTAAACTGCCCTTTCCATGGAACATTTTTCGAAATTTTGTATTTTCTAAAAAACCGCTCTAACGATTTTGATTAAAATACCATATATTAAAGATATTTACATGAGAAATAAAATGTATTTATCGACTTTTCTGGAAATAGCCTGTGAGCTCTTCTTCATTCGGAAGGAATTTTTTAGAAACTTGTAAACTGATAAAAGTTAAACGATAGACGAAAACATACTGCACAAAAATGTAGATCTCTTTAAAACACACAATATATTTCAAGTAACTTTTCTGATACATAACCATTTCCCAAATATCCATTATTAATGGTTCAAATTGTTCAATACTAAACTACTCTTTTAAGGTCTTCTGTCAATTTTCAGTTGTTTTTCGCGATGTCATGCAAGGAATATGGAATTTAAGGCCAGCGTTCAGTTCTTAAACATTTGGTTATGACTGTTCCCTTTGTATCTGTAACAAAATGTGTAATGGAGCTATTTTCGGAAAGTTTTTTTCTAATTTTTAATCTTTCCAATATAAACTAAACTACAATGGGAAATTTAGACAACTTGAGGGTTTACCTGAATGACGGAGGAAGTCTGGAGGGCTAGTGTTATTTCGTGCCTGCGGCCTACGTTGAGACTGTAAATTACACTAAGTAAATTTTAAGAAGCGGACCTGCTAGGCACGTGGTTGGCCGAGAGAACGCCGTAAAAATTCCTAACTTTAAATACCTGACAAAATGCTGATTAGCACCTACCTAGTAACTGATGTAAGCGCATGTGAGTAGATATTACATAACTCAACCACGTGTCGGACAGGAAGGGACCTTTACCCTAAACAGCGTCTCACCAAACCTCTGGTTACTTCAACATCCATTAAATGACTCCCAAGAAATATAAAGCCAATTTTCTGGATTTACAAATAAAGTTTGTCCTGAATATCTCAAATTTTATAAAATCAAATTCATCATAGTCTTTTAAAGTAAAGCTTTAACCGTCACATGACATAGCTTTTATAACCTGCATTACGTTTTGCATTGTTTTACATTGTTTGATTTACTTTGGATTTCGCATTGTTTGTTTGATAGTTTTTAGTAGCATTGTACTTTTTAGTTTCATTTATATATTCTGATACCTATGTTTTTGCTTATGCATATTCTTGTTATGAATTTATTCTGGATCCATGTGGTCAACCGTAGGTGTCCATTTTTTAAATAAATAAAATATATTACTTATAAGTCAATGTCTTTTATTTTATAATTTTAAAATGTGTATACAATTATATGATATGCTTTCCAAATAAACAAATCGAACAAGAAGAAGAGCCGAATGACCTTTAAAACATCATCATCATGGTTTAAGAGATATCTCCCGCTCCGGCCTCATACTTCCCTCCGTCGCTTCAACGGTCTTCCTATGAATTGGCCTTAATGGCCTTCCTTTAATACCCGCATTCATTTCTAACATATATGTACAAACTTTTAAAAAATAATATTTTAAATATCGTTTTACAACTGCACATTGCTTGAATAACATATTAATACTTATATAATAATTCAGTTCAGATTCAGAACGGTTATTAATATACATTTAATTGGCTCTACAAAAAACTCTATTAGTTTACTGGCCCAAGCCAAAAATAGGTGGGCACCCATGCAATAAAGTGTTAAAGACTATCCAGGGCATCGGAAATAGCACTTATATTTATTTAACATGTAAACTGTAGTTTAAGAATGTATACGTTTTATCTGCTGTAATTTTTCTTCATTTTTCTTTTTGGCTTCCCATTTAATGGCAATCTTACAGAAACTTCAAGTTATATGTTTTGTTGTTGTTGTGATGTTATTCCAAACCTACGATACTCTGTCAAAATGACTAGTGTTATTTTCCAATTTATATTTTGTAATTAAGAGAGACTTTACATTGTAAACAGGAATTACAATGCAAACAAGAATTCAAAGAACGAAAGTTGTTAATGGTATTTTCTTGAAGTTTCTGTGCATCAATGGGTAGCAAACGTAAAGCATAATACTTTGTATTTAACCATTTAGTCGGAGAAAAAGAATTATATCACAACTTTTTGTTATCTACACTAAACTAAATTTCCTGTTAGTATTAATGAATATGTTAAAGAATCTGACGTGATACAATCACATTACTTTCTCTACCCTCTATCCCTTGTTAGTGGGCATACAATCTATTCTTACTAAAGCCTTTTCTATTTACTTCATTTTAATCTAAATAAATTTTTGCAGAAATAGGCTACATTACACATAAAGGGAACAGCAATAGTCAGATGTGACTATCGCTGTGACTAAATGTGTCAACTGGACGCTACAGGCTGGCCTTAGAATTTCGTACTTTTTCCATGCAATCGTAAGAAACAACTGAAAATAGATGGGACTTAAAAATGACTAAGTATTGAATAAATCGAAACATTAATAAATGGCTGATGCTACAAAAAATTTATTTGAAATAAATTATACGTTTTAAAGAGGTCTACAATGCTTATGTGGTACATTTTCGTCTAACGCTTAACGTTTACCAGTTACACAAGATTATACAAAATTTCTTCCCAATGAAGAGGACACCCTAGGTTATTCCCAGAATATTCAAAGTATACATTTTATTTGGATGTAGATATCTTCCATATATTGCATTTTAATCAAGACCGTTTTACAAAATCAAAATTATAGAAAAATGCTCCATGTAAAGGGTAGTTGGGGTGGTAGGATTTCCTTGAAAACCTTGTATCGTATCCTTAGAAGATAATAAACTCAAATACCAGGTTTGGAGTTTATCCGACTTTTGAGGTTTTTGAGTTATCCTGCTCACAGTCACACACACGGATAAGTTTCCAAAAAGGATTTACTTGGATTCAGGGGACCTCAAAACATGTATTTACAGTGAAATCTCGGTATCGAATTTTTGGGTGGAATGCAATATCTCCTCTCCCTACTATGTACGTGATTTCCAAGCTCGTGCTTGATTAAAATGAGAAACTTTGTATTACATGCTGAAATAATACTTTCTTCGATTTTATCTGAAGTAGGCTTTTAATGCTCCGGACCGTAAAAAAATCCTGTAGTAACTTTTTTTTCGGTCCCTCAAATTATAATCCTAGCCTTGAGATGTGTCAAAACTTTAAGGTAAGTATTAGATAAAATTAAGGAATAAATGTGACTCCATAATATCTCAGGGCGACACAGCAAGTCATAGAGAGCAATAAGTAAAACTTATCCTTTGCATAGGAAAGCAGAGCAATTTAAGACGAAAAGAGAATATAAAAAGCGAGTCCCTTTGCATGCACATAGTTAAACACCTCCGCTTTAAGCTGTGATATTGTCTAAGCACATCACGGAATACGAATTCATATAAAAGCGAATTTTAAGACTTAATGGATATAGCCCAAAGGATAGAGAAACGACAATTACATCATTTGTTATTTATCTACGTTGTTTTCCATTTCCAAGGAGTTTTATTTGTTTTACGACCGCTTTTACTGGAATTCTTACGCTTAATTTTTATTCAACACAAAACAGGATAACGAGACAAACAACACATGAAACAAAGACATATACCATTGTTGATGTTAAAAAATGTCCATTTATACATTTCACAGCATGTATCAAATTATAATGAGCTATTATAAATTACAGAACATTTTCCAGCAATTAGACACCACTACTGTCAAGTGAAATTACGTTAATGTTGCTTCCCTCTCCCCAACCCCGGTTGCTAAGCGCATATTTATTAGAAACTCATCTTGTAGTAAACAATTTACTGCTTAACAATTTCAATAATTTTAAAACAACTATTTGGAAAAGGATAAATAATATAAAACATATTTTTCTGTCTAGTTCATCAAGTAAAATGAATATTTGGAAGATAGGGTTTCATTTCGATGACTACATCAATTAACATTTTAATGCATGCAAAAAAATGAAAGCAATAACTATTTAATTATTCAAAGTATACTGCTAAAAATGTTAAAGCACTTCAATTATGAACAGCACATATCCAAAATTAGTAAAAGACAAAAGGTTTATTTAACATAAATGACTTAAAATGTTTTTTTTTTATATTAAAAGTTCCCTTGTTTTACCCAGTCTATATTCACCGTGTCTTTACTGTTTTCGCTACCGCTTATTTCCGCATTTACACAACACACAAACACCCATGCCCATGGCGGGACTCGAACCCGCGACACCAATGTTAACGACGTGTGCATACTTGTGCATATTTTGTGGTTCTTGCCTGCATAAAATGCAATCAGAATAAGGAAGACTTCTCAGGGGTTTTAGAAAAACTTAGGCATATGTTTCTAAGTCAATCTAATCCTAAATCATACGATGTTTAATAAGAATCATTAGCCGCTTTTGAACAAAACCACAACGACAACAAAGAAACAAACAAACAAAGGGAATAGGAAAAGAAACGACCGCGTAAATGTTTACTTTCAAATGGTTGAATGGGATGGGAGAAATTCATTGAAAATATGCACTTCTCAGCAGCAACCGCTGTTGCTTATTGGAACCCCAAATACAAGTAGAGTAATGCAGGACAGGGTTGAGTCAGGCTTGACAGGTACTCCTTCCTCAGGAAAATTACAATTCCGAAAAAACAACAATGGTGAATTTTGGGAAAGGTGTTGGTATTAGAATGAGGAATAATCGATTTCATTTACTTTGAACTGCATGGCTTTATACTAGGTAAAACGCTCGCGGACAAGCGCCGTGATAAATATCTTATGCAAACCAATTTTAGTTGCGAACATCTACTGGTCAGCGGAAAAAAAGCTCATGTAAATGTTCACACAACTTTCTCTAACGACGGTTTCACATATATACGTTATCCGTATTATTACGTTCCGTAGTTATGCAATTATCTATATTGTTACGCAACTGTTATGTGCCGAGCTTGTCAAGTGGATGGCAGTGTCCTTCAGTGCTGGACGACTGCTTGGTTCGAGAGACAAAGAGGGTGGCGCTCTCACCCAACGTGAACACTGGAAGCGCTATAGAGAGATAAGGAGATTTTCCTGGATCTTTCTTACCCCGCCTACCGCAAACTCTCTCAAAGGTCCTGCGACTACGAGGGGCACTATTTATATTTTGAGCCTAATAATTAAAACAACGTAATACCTGATTGAAAACTGCTTTATTCTTTTTCAAAATGTTCTACTTTATGATCAATACACTTTTGCATCCGTTTGAACTATTTGTCAAAGCATTTATTCTAGTCTTCTTGAGACACCTCCAAAACATGGTTTTTGAAGGCATCAACGGCTTCTTCTGCCAACGAAAATCGTTGTCCACGCAATTTATTCTTGAAGTTCGGGAACCAAAAGAAGTCATTGGGTGCCAAATCAGGACCGTATGGCGGATGACCCATCAATTCGATTTTTTGAGCCTTCAAATACTCTGTTGTTAGACGAGATGTGCGTGCGCTCGCATTGTCTTGATGAAGAACGATCCTACGGTTCTTGTTGGTTTTCCTTACTTCACCGAAGACTTCCGGCAAACAAATGGTTGTGTACCATTCGGCATTGACCGTTTTACGTTCCTCTAAAGGCACTGTTGCCACATGAACAGTTTTGCTGAAAAAGTAGGCGACCATTTGCTTCGAAGTGCTTCGAGTGCGTACAACTTTTGTTGGATTTGCTTCATCTTGAAACACCCATACAGTCAACTGCTGTTTATGTTCCGGCTCATACGCATAGATCCATGATTCGTCACTTGTTAGAATATTATATGCGTCTTTTGAGGAACCGCCATTGTATTTCTTGAGCATTTTTGTACACCAATCGACACGAGCATCTTTTTGAGATTGCGTCAAATTATGTGAGATCCAACGAGAGCAAACCTTTTTCACGGCTAAATAATCATGCAATATTTTATATATGCTGGTGAAACTAATACCTAGGGTTGCCTCAATCTCACAATATGTTGCATGACGATCTTTCTTTATTAGTTTTTGCATAGCATCAATGTTTTCTGGCACAACAACTGATTTTGGGCGACCTTCACGAACTTCATCATTGAGCGAACGGGGGCTATGATTAAAGTCGTTATACCAGCGTTTCACAGTGGCAAAGGATGGAGCTTCGTCGCCAAGTGTGGAAGTTAGTTGATCGATGCACTCTTGTCTTGATAATCGACGTCGAAAGTCGTAATATATCATTGCACGAACATTTTCACGAGTTAATTGCATGTTTTTGTTGATACACAGTTTTCAATTTAGTGTAAACAAAATAAATGACGCTCTATTGACAAAATGTTTGAAGTAGATTATGGTAAAAGATGTCAAACTTTCCATTGAAAACGTCAGATGGTACCTACAACATTCAGGGTTGCCAAGGCTCAAAATATAAATAGTGCCCCTCGTATACACATATCGGCAGCGCGCTTATGAGAGTGAGCGAGTGAGTCTGTGAGTGGGCTTATTATGTTGATGCGGCCTAAAGCGTTGATAAATCATTGTGTTCTAAGAGTGAGGCTATGATGACAGTTCTGATGTTGCTCGGCGTGCGATAGAAGAAGTCCATTGTTCGAAACCCCAGTGAGTGAAGCGGAAGGAAGTAGAGTCTGCTTCCCGAGTGATTCATTACGTTTCGCGCAAGAAAAGCCAAGGAAGTGACAGTGAGAACGGAACTACGTCACATTAGTGAACTGACAATGAAAATTGAATTATGTCACATTAGTAGAGCAACAGGAAAAATTCTGATCGAAATCACAATATTAGTATAAATGTCATTCTTCTATCCATGTTACACTATTTACATTTTTGCTTAGTAATTATTTAAAAAAGAACTGCAAGATTTCAAGCATATTCGTTAGATAACGGTTAGAATAGGCTATTTAATCGTGGAATATTTAGGAAACGGTTAACTCTATGATAAATTGCACTTTTAAATGGTCTCTAGGTATTTTCTGTAGTAAGCTTTTGCTCCATTTTAGAGTTTCTTAAAATTATACAAATATGAATCAAATAAATGGGATATTTCAAGCTATTCACAGAAATTCAAGACACACATTTTATTTCTCATTTCAAAATATTAAACATATGGAATTTTAATCCAAATCGTTAGAGCTGTAGTTGCGAAAATCAAATACAACAAATTGTGTCTTATAAAGAGCAGTTTGGAGTGGGAGAATTTTCTTGGAAACTTCTCGTCACTTCCTTGGAAAATGCTCAACTTATATACTAAGTTTCATATAGCCGAGTTTTCATTTTTGAGTAATGTTATTCACGAACACGCATATACACACCATTTCTGGACATTTTTTAAACTTTTAGATTCAGAGAATTTTAAAGGATGTAATTCCGGTGAAGTCTTGATATAGAATTCTTTAGTGAAATGCGATACTGAAGGGTAAGCAGTAGAGAAAGTGAAAGTATAGTTAAAATATTTTATTCCGTGTAACAAGCAGAATCGTCGTTAGTAGAGGACGACACCCTTCCACCTTGTATCGGTAATAAAACACATGTACTATTTCTCTGTCCATTATGTCATATTCTACCACCTATCTCTCTTGACATGATCCATCCAGAGGCTGTCAACCTGCCAAATCGTACGTGCCAGGGTTTAAGTAGAGATTAAAGTTAATGGATTATCACAGGAACATTTATTACCAACTCATTTTTCTTATTTGTCACAGGATACGACTCTTGTAATTTTGCAGGGAAAAAGGGCCAAGTTCTCCGCACACTTAGGCAACTTCTTCAGGCAGTCAGTGAAGTGGCTAGCCTACAATGCAGGCGCTGCATTGAGCAGGATCCTTTAGTTTTCGCGCAGTCTGCGTTTCTGAAGAAAAGACGCACGTACCAGATGAAAGACTCGTTTGTACATCTATTAAGTTTAAAATGTTCATAATATAGTTTTATACCGTTTTTTTCACACATTTTTTCTTCTTATGAACCAAAACAGTACTTGCAAACGATTTATATAAGAAAAGCAGCTAAACAAAGAGCCAACAAGCAGATATATTTATTCATCACTGCGAAGGATTTTAATAAACCTTGTTTTTGTTTGACATCATAACCGATACGGGGCACTGATTGTACTCCTATTTGATGTCGTAAGTATCATGTAGACCCGCAATTAACTATGTTACCTATTCAACTCTCTGACAGCTAAGTCAGTTGAAAAATTCCTCAATTTGTAATAACTGACAGGAGATCAAGATTCAAGATAACGCCATGTTTTGAATTTGTAACAAATACAGGGAATCGCCGAATACCCGTATTTGACAGTTTAAACAGCTTAGCAGACTTTAAATGGATATAGAAAGTTCTGTAAATTTTATCCACCCCAGGGACCCAAAGCGCATTTAAACGGGAATTACTGAATTATATTCGCCTTATCTGCATTTGGCCTGCAGAAAAAAAACAGAAATATAATATAGTTAATATGTTAGTGCCCTACCGTATTATTTTCTAAATTTACATTTGTTGTTTATTTCGCCAATTGTTCTAAAGATCTCCAGAGAATTTTCTGTTTGGACGCGCTTAATTAAACTTCGAACTCAAGGGAATATTGGCGAATTCCCTTGTTATAAGCTATAATTTATCTGCAGAACAGCGCAATTTATAGCTTTGCGTTAACTTATTGTGGATATAGACTACTATGCCTAGCTAAATGAAGAGGTTAATAATTTCCCATTAAGAATATTCCTTCTCTTCTCGTAATGTAAAGTCAATTACAATAATATTGTATTTTTGTGTGGGGCAAACTTAAATTTTTCCTCCCCGTTATCATCATCAGCATCATCAACACCAATCACTTACCTGCATCATCGTCTCGTTCGCGGATTAGATTCCATGACCTGTTCTGTCTTCAGTTCTGTTTTTTTTTTAGGTCTTCCCAGATACACTCCTGTATTTTTACCACGTACATAATAGGTAGAGAAGGTATTCCATTCCACCAAAAAAATTAATGCCGAAATTTCACTGGAAAACGTATTTTGAGGCCCCCTGAGTCCAAATAAAGCATTTTTAGAAAAATATGTACGTGTCTATCTGTCTATTTGTGAACAGCATAACACAAAAACGAAAATTCGGATAAATACCAAACTTGATATTTAGGTTCGGTATCTTTTAGAGATGCGACATCAAGATTTGCAACAAAACTCTCCCACCTCAAACTATTCTTTATATGGAATATTTTTTTCGAAATTGTTTATTTTCTAAAAAATGACTGACGATTTTGATTAAATTACCATATGCCAAATAGACTTATATATGACAAATTAAAATGTATATCTTGAATTTTCTAGGAATAGCCTGTGAAGTCCTTTTCATTAGGAAGAAATTTTGTATAATCTAGTATAGCTGGTAAACGTTAAGCGATAGACGAAAGCGTATAAAAAAATGAGATACTTTTAAATCACACAATTTATTTCAAATAGTTATTTCGTGTCATCAGCCATTTCCGAGATATCTATTATTTATTATTGGAATTGTTCAACACTTAGTCATTCTTATAAAGTCCTGTCAATTTCAGTTATTTCTCGCGATGTCATGGATAGAATACGGAAGCGTAGAGCGTCCAGTGTAAAACATTTGACTATTATTATTCCATTTATATCTATAATGTAATGCAGCTATTTCCGGAAATGCTTATCTGAATTAAAATTAAGTATATACGAAAACAAACTTTAATAGGAATAGCTTGTATATCCACTAATTAAGCAATAAACGGCAGATAAAGTCATGTGATGAGTGTAACACATCAGATTTTCAACTAATGTTTAATTTACTGTAGGTAATTGGAATATAGCACTTGTCCATTTACTTTACCATCCCTTATTATTTTTATTTCAGTAATGGTTTCTGTAAAATGTCTTCGTTATATACTTACTCAGATACTTTAAAACTATAATGTGAAATAAAGAGGTTTTTATATTCATTTGAGGATATTTAATACATGCTAACTATATTTAGGGAATTAATTTATGAAGTTATATACTTATAAGACAGTTATTTCAAATCTACGGTGTTTCGCTTGAATTTACGCATAAATGTACGCTATATAAATATAATAAAACTGTAAACAATACTTTCCGATATTTAAATAAGAATTACTAACTGACTGAATGTAATGGACTCCAAGCTCAGTATTGCATTGTCCGCTCTGTGCCCCTGGACCACCTTGACCTTGGAGATTAGTGTGGTGGGATTGTGAACTAACTTCCCGATGTGAAAACAGTCAGTGGGGCTTTACCAGATGTCTGAGGTTCAACGTTCATTTTTGCGCTTCGGTGTCTCGTCAAGTCCTATATGACTTCGATACTAAGCACAAAGGGATTTTTGGCTATTAATTCAACATTTGATAGGTGTCAGTTTTTAATATTCTTATGCATTTTGGGCGATTGGGAATCTCGGCATTCAGGCTGTTGCTAGAGAAATATACGGGAGATACTTTCGAACATGTGATGCGAGAGACCCGAGAAATTTTCTAAGTCCGAAGGTTCTCCAATGCGCATGCGCAAGCAGACTGAACGACCAATAACTATTAGTTTTATTGCTTCTCGCATAGCAGCCACATGCTTCATTTGTAATAATCGTAGCCAACCTCCGAAAAAAATTCCTATACATGTGCACAACAATCTGGAAGCGATTAGTAACCGGTCACTTTGAAAAGCCCTGGCCATGCTCTCTCTCTGGTTCTTATTACTTTATAATCATGGTCATGCAGTGAGGTAAATTTATTGTAGTGTGAGAAGCAAAGTTTGTTTGTTCTTGGAGATGTTCTTGCAAATAATAAAACTTTTAGAAATGGCTCATCCGATTAATAAGATGGATCTGTGGGTTTACCTCAACGATACAGAGAACACCTGATGCTCACATTTGTCAGTATTGTGGCATCATCACACCAAGAACCGTTCAGCAGATCCTTTCCAGGAACTAACGGGAGACATTAGGCAGGTCTAACCCGTGGTGTAGTGATTAGGTTTAGTTAAAGTTAGACTAGACGTAGTTAAGTTACCGAGTTAGTGTTTGGTGTACAAGGCTAGTCAGCATAATTTAGAAAGAATGATATAGTTAGAGTAATTTAGGACAAAAAGAGTGTTGGCTGCATTACTTTGAGTGATGCAAGATGGACAATTTGGTTGCCCTGCATTCTTCTACATGCGTAGCAAGTAAATTATTAATTAAAGGCTTAAATTACGTTAATAAAACGTTTTACAGCAATAAATCATCCGAATAAATAATTTTAAATACATATTACACCAAAGAATGTGAAGGTGTATTTCGAAAAAATATGACATAGATGTTGGACGTAGAAAAAATCTGGCGTCACATGAAGTTGAGCCAAATATACGTATACGTACATACGTATATATACGTACGAAGTATAATGAATAGTAAACTGGATAGCAAGACTGACCAATTTTGGCACCTATTTGGCAAACGTGATTTTAACTGTTCAAAGACTAATTTTCTCGTTTGATTTATGTAGCATTATGAGAGTTCTCTTCTAAAGTTTAATGCTAATGTTGTGTATTGTTAGTGCGTATAACCAGTAATAGTTTGCAGATATTTCAAACCTGTTATTGTATGGCTCTGGCATATTTATGTATAATGTTCTAAAAAGTCACAGTATTATTTATTTGGCCATTCGCCCGAATTAAGCGTATAACTTAGAGATATTTAGCAGCACATTTTCAGCTGTATTACATGTAACATGAATGATGCACATGTGTAGGTTACTGATTTGATTCATAATTTAGAGAATCGTATAGATTATTGCATGCTCTATATTTTATCTTAACCCTAGTAATCCGTTTCCTAGCAGAGTAACAAGGGCCGTGTTATCTTTCCTGGATGATGCTTCTCAAGACAATTTCCATACAGACTGGGTTCGTGTGAACGCTGAATCTTTCTGGTTTGGCGCTGTATTATAAAATACTGAAGCATAAGAAACCTATTTGAAAACGTGTTTGTGTCTGTGTGTGTGGGTAGGGGGTAAGGGCTGAACTTCAATTTCTTTAAGAAGAATAACAATTACAACTATTGGAAAATATACTTTGGAAGAATGTATTACAGTTGAAACAGGAGTAGGAACAGCTATAGCTGCAAGTAATCAACTGAAAAAGGAATCTCAGCACTTTTAGTTATTTGAGGTAAATCAAATGTTTCGACTAACCTTCTTTCTCTGTTTGTCTTCCACGTTGTTAGGGCATACACCCCCCAGGGCTTACAAGCGGCTACCTGGGGTCAGACGCCTGTCAGGGAGCACAGACTATGGATCAGAGACAACAGCCAGGATGGGTGATCGGCCCGAAGCCTGGTATGAGAGCGAGGAAGCAGATATGAAATGGCGGTCAGATGAATGAAACAAAATATGATGGTGGAGCAATTAGCGGAATGAATAGCGGAGGAAACCCGCCCAGATCCCATATGCAGTTCCTTAGGATTGAAACCGGTCCGCCTTGGTGAGAGACGAGCGGTCTAACCACTCGGACACAGCGCCGCCCTATAATTAACCATTGTCCTAAATTATTATGAAACTCAATCAGGAGATCATTGATTATATTCGTGTGTCTGTGTGCTACCTTTCACTCCATACTGTGAATCTTGGTACCTATATAATATACGTGACGACTCGATTAGAGAAGAGGCTAAAGCCATCGCTTGTAACAAAGTAGGTTACAACGGAGCTTGAACCTGGCGAGTGGTAATATCTCGTACATTATATACATGTATATAATAAACATTTAGTTAAAAAAGTTTTCGTTTTTATAAGAATATCATGCGCGGATTATTCGTTATAATTAGTCTGCACTTATAGAAGGATTAAACTGCCAATCCGTCAAAATGGGAAACGGTAGTGCTGCGAATAGGGAAGAAAGGTAAACACTGATAAGTTTTGCCTTTACATTTTTACTCGTTAATTTTAGCGCAAAAGATTAAAGCTTTGAAGCTTCAGTTTTAGAGCTTTGGTCTTTTACTTTTTCCCTCATTTTGCATGGAAATGTTTAAAAACCTCCGGCTTAGGAACGATTATTTTTCAGAGATTGAAGATGTTACTACAGATGTTACTACAATCACAGACTGTAGTAATATATGAGTTACTCTCTGAGTTGGCAACAACTGTACAGAACTATGCAGTTCCGCCAATATTCTATATTAGCGATGCTTTGATCTAGAACCGGATACACACAGAGAGTTGTTCACGATATATGGTAACAATATCAGACTAGTGCGCTGAAACATGTGGAACCGAATGAAAGTTCAGCAATATGAGTATATCACTATGTTTGCTCAGTTGTGTGCTATTGTTCTTGCTGCATCAAATGGCGTCAAAAATGGAACCATTCTAATAAGGGTACATTATTGCCCTTTCCAATGCAAAATATTTGTATTCTAAGATTATTAAGCAGTGCAAGGGGCGTGGTTTTACCATATTCAAGAAAACCATCTCATATGCACTCAACAAAAAAGGTAAGGCCACATCAGGACCTATTCCAAAGGGAAATTCACGACCGGCCACCAGTCGCACCCCGGAGATAACTTGGAAGATTCAGACCCATGCCTCTGGACGAAATCCTGCAACTCAGAGAGCCATTGCACTGTAATTAGGGATTTCTGTTACTGCTGTGATGTGAATACCATAATAAACCAGGAATTGAATCCATAAAAGTGACATTAGAGCCGGGGATATAAGCTGTTGCCTAAACACATTGCAGAACGTGCCACAACAGCAGAAAGCTGAATGAACGATACCTAGCTGGTGAAAAGTGGATGTTTGTTGCCCTTTAAGATGAGCGACATGTTTATCTAAGTGACTGAAGCAAACCCTGGGCTATATATTACCGACCAAGAGGAGAAAATTGAGTTAAAATTTGGTATAAGGAAACTAAAGAATACTTCCCCAATGGTTTCATGGTAACAGCAAGGTAGGATTACAATGGTAATTTAACTATTCGTCGTGTACATAAAATGAGAAAATCAACTCGGCATATACTCAGACTAGCGCCCTGATACCAATTTTCCATACAGAAATCCCTGATCTGTAAATATGGCCTGGTTACATCAAAATTAGGCTTCAAATTATACTTATGATTTCAATCTATAAATTTTTATAGAACATAGATAGAGAAATGGAAATACACTCCATACCTTTCAGCGAAATCGGTGTTAAGTCATCTGATGCATCACTGATGGGAGTTTTGTGCATTTAGTTACTGAAAAGAGCCCTTGGAATGAGACAACCGCGAACTTTGGATGCTTTCTGGAAAACTGCCAGGAGGAGTGGAATAACCTGAACATCCCTGTATTTCGTAGCAGTTCACTCCAGTGGAAACTACGCTGCAGATTTGTAGCTCAAGCTAAAGGCTGCCAGATATAACATCACTGCTGGTGGAGGCAAGGTATTTCATCAGGTAAGGAGGTCTTAAATTTGTTATTATAGATTGCGAACAGCCCTGTGTAATAACTGAATAAAATGTACTGAGTAAGCTTTGAGTAAGCTCAGTACGCTTGATTAAGCCTTATATTTTCTGTTTGGGTAAATGTTTTAGAAAGAGTTGTAAATTCCAAATTGAACGGTTAAGAAAAATAATATAACTAAAAAATTACGTATATTGATATATTAGTATTGCAATGCTTCAAGCCAATTCTTATTAAACTATGATGCTCGCTGTTTTATATTTAGTGTTTAAAACTTATAAGAAAATCTGAAGCCTTGAATAAGAAGGCGCTTATGTAATAACGTGTGAATGTATTTTGTCTAGTGGTGAAAGAACAGCTGTTAAAGCAGTGCGAGTTAAACTTCTAAAGGTTAAAGTTTGGCTATGTAATATTGCTAAGAAATACTAGTTGAAATTAAAAAGTAATGCATTGATGAAAGAACACATATTGCCTTATTAAGTGCACGAAACTTTACAAACTTCAGCTATTCAACTGTACCGTAGCTAATTGTATATTATTTGCTACTGATATCATTGCTATTTATAAATTAAATAAATTTTTGTCGATTAACTGGGCAAAGTGGCTCATAAATGTCATAAGATCCACTTCCTCGTCCATATTACATGGACCTTTAAGACAATATATTATATGGGTATGGACGTTCCCTCAAAATCAGAGTGTAGCAGAATATAACAGATCTGATGTTACAGACACATAAGTGTTTTACCCTTTCTCAGCGCTCTATCATTTATTAATGGATATAAAAACTGTTCTTACCAAAGCTTATAACCTCATTTTTCTATCTACTTCATTTTAGTCGTAGAGGGTTTGTCCCGATTACACATTTCTTTATAAATGCAAAGGGAACAGTGAAAACCAAATGTTAAAGGAACTGCACTCTATATGCTAGCCTTAAACTTTTATAGTCATTCCATGCAACTGGGAGAAAAAACTGAATGTCGACAAGACTTTAAAAGAATGAAAACTAATTGAAGAATTCAAAGTATTATTGACGAATATTTCTGGAATTGCTGATGCCACAAGAAAGTTATTTAAAATAATGTGTGTGCTTCAAAGAGCTTTACATTTTTGTGTAGTGTGTTTTCGTCATTTGCTTAACGTTTATCAGTTATACGAGGTTATACAAAGTTATAAAATGTTAGAAAATGAAGAAGACTACACCGGCTATTCCAAGAAAATTCAACATACACATTTTATTTGCCATGTAAATATATGGCATTTTAAATAAAATCGTTACAGTAGCTTTTTAGAAAATCAAAAATGTCTAAAAATGTTTCCTGTTAAGGATAGCTAGGGGTGAGATTATTTTCTTTAAATTCTTCGTGTCCCATCCTTGGAACATATGAACTTAAAACCGAGTTTGGCATATATACAACTTTACATTTTTGAGTTATGCTGTTCATAAACACAGACACACACACATGAAAATTTTTCTAAAATGTTTTTTGGAATTCTGGGGTCTAAAAATATATATTTCCGGCATATTGATATCGAATATTTGTGTGGAATGCAATATCTTCTGTACCTACAAGAAAAAATAAAACTGCACACAATTAAATGGGGCAAATACCACATATACCAAGTAGGAAAAGTGCTACAGTCTTTGTTAAAAATAGGGAGGTAAGGCCAAAAAATGCACAAGTATATACAAGTAGCTAAGTTTAGTCAATTTACTGATGTAACTCGGGGCTTGAAAGAACATTTTTATACATAAAAATATCCCATTCGTAAACGCACTGTCATTTCTAAATTAATATTTACCATTTCTCTATCTATAAGCTGTAATATATCAGAGTGACCTTAACTACAATAAATCACCACCCAGAAGCCTATTGCATGTTCTCACTATATCCCAACACAGTTTCCTGATCAATTTCGAGCTGACAATCAACAAAGCATGGACACCAGATTCACGGAAGCTTGGGCGAAACTAATTTTGCTCGTGTCGCGATTATATGCACAGGAGAAGTTTAGCCGGGACTAACGACCTCCGTGGACATCATCTATCGCATCCGGATACACAATGAGCCACAGTGGTTTATCCGGCCCACCAAACTTGGCGTAATTAACAACTTTGCCTCCATCATTATCCGATCCACAAGTTTCTAATTCAGAGTTTGTGCAAGCCAGTATGTATCCACTGTGTTCTTCTCTGCTCAGAGGAACCCATCAGTGCTTTTAACCACTATACATTAATCTTAATATTTACTTTCCTTTTCATTGTTGTCGACAGCATTTGTATCGATGGTATGAAATACTAGATAAAAATATCAACCAGAATGTGTTTATTTCATAAGAAAACTAATAAGTGTATTTAAAGCTCTTATTACACGTGTGTAACATTTAGGATTACATGTTAAACGTCTAAATTATTACAATTACACACCTTTCTCTATTAACACTAACTTATTTCGACGTATACGGAGGGTTGTTCACGATCTATGGCAACAATATCAGACAAGCACAATACCTCAGCGCTGAAACATGTGGAACCGAATGAAAGTTCAGCAATATATGAGTGTATGACTATATTTGATCACTTGTGTGCCCTTGTTCTTGCTGCATTCAAATGGCGTCAAAAATAGAACCATTCTGATAAGGGTACATTATTGCCTTTCCGATGCAAAATACTTGTATTCTAAGATTATTAAGCAGTGCAAGAGGCATGGTTTTACCATATCCAAGAAAGTGATCTCATGTGCAATCAACAAGGAAGGTAAGGCCACATCAAGACTTATTCCAAAGGGCAAGAAACAGGAAAATCTACGACCAGCCACCAGTTGCATTCCGGAGATAATTTGGAAGATGAAGGCCCATGTCTCTGGGCAAAATACTACAACTCAGAAGACCATTTCACTGTATTAGGGATCTAGGTTACTATTGTGAATACCATAATCAACCAGAATTTGAATCTATAAAAGTTCCATAAGAGCCGGGAATATAAGCTGTTGCCTAAACACATTGTAGAACGTGCCACTAACAACAGAAATCTGCATGAACGATACCTAGCTGGTGAAAATTGGATGTTTGTTTTCCTTTTAGATGAGACATGTGTTTATCTAAGTGAGTGAAACAAACCCTAGGCTATATATTACCAACCAAGAGGAGAAAAAGAATTAAAAGTGGTATAAGGAAACTAACGAAAACTTTTCCAATGGTTTCATGGTAATAGCACGGTACAGTTACAATGACAATTAACCATTCGATGTGTATATAAAATATGAAAATCAACTCGGCATATTATCAGTCTAACGCCCTGATACTAATTTTATATACAGAAATCCCTGATCTCTATGGTGCAGAATTCTAGTTGCAACACGATAGGCATCAAGTCATACGTCGGCTTCAACTTATACTTATTTGGAGAACATAGAGAGATAAATGGGAATACCTTTCAGCGACATCCGTGTTAAGTCATCTGGTGCATCACTGATAGAGTTTTGTGCATTTGAATCATTGGAAACAGCCTTTGGAAACAGATGGCCGTGAACTTTGGATAGTCTCTAAAAAGCTGTCAGGACATCCCTGTATTTCGTAGCGGTTTGCTCCAATGGAAGCTGTGTTGCAGATAGCTCAAGCTAAATGCTGCCAAATATAACATCACTGCTGGTGGACGCTTGGTTTTTCATAAGGGGGTCTTAAGTTTGTTACTATAGATTGCAAACAATCCTGTGTATTCTACAAAGTATTCATCAAATAGACTTATTTGTTAATAGACTTTACGTTAATCCTAATACATTTTTCCGAAATGGTTTCGCTGCACAGTTCGTTGTAGCTACATAGTAGCATGTAGTGGTTCCTCCTTGGTAGGACCTCACTACGTTGATGATGATGGATGCTGTATTACGTATCTGTGGGTCATCTTGATGCCCGTACTCTTGTGGCGTATGACGACGTTCTCGTAGAATGGAATCTGATGATCGTATATCTGTAATCTTGTGTGTGTGTGTGTGTGTGTGTGTGTGTGTGTGTGTTGGTATGTTGTAATTATTATTTTATAATTGTGCCACGGCTGCTGCATTTGTGTCGGAGAGCACTTGTGTCTTGTCAGGGTTGGGTGTGGAAAAGGTTAAAATATTTTGCACACACGTATTAACTACATATGATATTCGCAATTCACTATAACCTTTGTCATGTTAAAATATGTATAACTGATTGACTTTAAATACGTAGTTTTAGCGTTTATTTAAAGACGAGCTTATACACTACCTTCCTACTCGAAATCTGACAAGCTTCTGTTAGCGTTCCCTTCAACCGTTTTCTTAACGTACGTATTTGGATTATAGGCATGTATCAATGTACCGGATTGGTGCCACTATCCAATAACATCCAATAACAGTTTATGTTATTTATATATATGTGTGTGTATGTTTACAGTCTTCCATCGTCTTAGTTATGAATTCAAGGTTCGTTACTTACTTACGTAGATGCTGCTGCATTTCTCGTAATTTTATATTACTGGTTATATAGCTAACAATGGTCTTTCCCAATTATATTATATTTTATATGTTATAACTTATATGCTCATTCTCTGCCATGTGTACATTATGAATATATGTGTTTTTAACATCCTCTTAATTGTTATACGCATAACTCACCAAAGAAATTACAAACACGTAAAATTTGGAACAGAATATTAAAGAAAGAAATTATTAATGAGTTGATGCTGCGAAGCTGTGAATTAGATATTTTAGTATATTTTATTGTATTAGTTTCTCCCTGGCTATTATTGTATATTGATTCAGGCGTACAGTATGGCGATAGTTAAATGTTACTCTTGAAATGCTGAATATCCTTTGACTGGCCCAATAAAAAGGAAATGGGCATAACATAGTGGAGTATGTGGCTTGAAATATAGTAGTCTTTACAATAAAACAAAGTATCTCGTAAACATCTAAAGCTACAAAAGAATGATTTAATACTAATTGCGCGTATTAGAGTATTCTACATTCCTTTTTAAGTAAGTTGTTGTCTATCCTCTCTTATTTTATGGTTATATAAATTTCATTTACACTTAAAGTCATCCTTTCCATTTAACAAGAATTTTATTCGTCATGCTTATGTGCAAAGCATATGATGTTTTGATCTACATCGTTTGAGCTATTTTTGTAAAAATCTAAAATAGGAAATTTTCCATGTAAAGTTTACTATGAGATGGGGTGATTTTGTTGAAAGTCTTCGTGCCGCAACCTTGAAAGATGTTGAGCTTAATATTAAGTTTGGAATTTCCATGATTTTTGGGTGAGTGGGAGTTGTGTTGTTCATACGCACACACTTTTTGTAATAAAAATTGGGTTTTTTACTGAGTTGAACCTAAAATCTTGTGTTTCCGGTAAAATATAGATACCGAATTTTTTGTTATAACGGCATTTATTTGTAATAATCTCCGAACATAAACAAATTTATTTTTAATTAACTTTTTTACTTAATTACAATTTACTTAACTTTTTAAACGTTTTAATTATTTTTTAATATTTCGTAAAAATATTAGTTATTTTTTTAATATGACAAAGTTAATGTAAAACGTTCGTTCCTTTTTCCGTGGAATCGATACCTGGTCACTGCTATTGTTGATTTCCGCTATTCGTGCTTTATAAAAATAAAAATTAAAAAGCTATGTAAGTAATGATGAGATGTTTAGTCGGTTGGAAAATGTTTTTGCCTCATTTTGATGTGCAACACCTTAAGGTCATATTACTAAGCATGTGGTTTACAGAACAGTAGTGCCTAAGAATATATGTAGCTTTAAAGAAAAAGTAATAAACCTATGATTTAAAAATTCACCTTGTAACTTCAACCAAGATAGCCTCATTGAGTAATTTTAAAAGCTCCACTAAAATCTGATTTTCCTATGATTTAGCGGATCAGTCGATGTGTTTCTGTGTTCACAAAAAGAAAGCGAAAGGGGAGGGGTGGAATTTTGCTGAGATAAATGTGGAACAGTGCTGATGCTCGCAGATGTTTTGCGGTACTTGGTGTGCCGATCACGTCGAAACTCTGGGAGCGCTCATCTGGAGGAAAACACAAGAAATAGGTTTCCAAGGGGTTCTTTTGGCAAGAATGCCTGAATGACATGAAGCTCCAATCTGCAGCGAGTTTCCTTCCTCGATCAGAAAGACATTCTTTTTGAAAGTATGGTGATCACTTAGTAGCAGAATGTTTCCTCCTTACGATATGCATCCTGAATGTCAACAGTAGCATCTGCCTCATGTATTAGGATGTGTCTTTTATGGTTACTGAAAATTGGACTGTCTCTTTTTAGGCCCTACACAGCCCCTTTTGCTTGGATGTAAGTTATACATAAAATGGTGGAAATCTCTTGCCTTTGAATAATTTAATCAATGTTTACAGTACATTTCTCCTTCATAATTTAACGTTACATTTATAATTTTTCTATTAATAATCATTTATATTATTAACCTCCATTGATCTTTGAAATTTCATCTCCTAAGGTTGAATCCCATGCTCATATTTTTTTACTTTGTGTACCGGTTATTTATGAAAGAGGAAACATTGCATTCCACGAAATATTCCGTAGTGCACGGGTAGCCCATTTACTGATATTCTGAATTGCACGAGTTCAAATTTGGACCTGAAGAGTTGCCTGTGTAAAGTCTTTGTTATGGTTTTCCCATGTCCTCGTAAGATGCATAAAACTGCCTCATTTGACCACTACTCTCGAGTCAACTCATTCAGAACCTCTGTAGATTTGAGATATTAAAAGGGAGGCTAAAAAACAAAACTTCATATGGAGATTTGACTGGAACTTTTGAGGATTTTTTGAATAAAGCAAAACTATTTTTAGAATAGCATCCCACTACATGCATATGATACATATAGTCAAAATAAATTTCCAGTTTATGCTAAACCTGGCGCATTTTAAGGATGCAAGGAAGAGAGTTTTGAGGGATTAACCTTTATCTATAAAGTTTCGTATGAAACATATTTCGTTGCTTTTTTTAAATTTCCAAACTATTTTGATTAAATTATCACATATTTGAAATATTGTGTTAGATAATAAAATTTATATATTCAATTTTCTACACATAACCTGTGAGCACAATTTGTTCTCTATAGTCTCTGCTAATAAGTACTGGGAAACCGAAAGACAAAGGTAAAACATTACTAAAAGAGAAATGCAAAATATAAGGCAAATACTGTTGTTATACAGCATGGCCTTTACGTAAAACTTCTAACACAGTACACACGAGCTAAAAGTGTGATAATCTTCATTGTAAACAACTTTGGTTTCAAGTCCAAAGACATGGCAGTTACTCTTTGTATTTGCACAAGTTTAATAACCGGATTTGGTTTGATTAGGTTTTACTTCTCATTATGTTTTTTACGGCATGATTAATTTCTCATGGTGCTCGCATTATCTGTTCAATTTATCGCGATTCGTTGTACAGTTAACCTATACGTTATATTGTCAGCCTTATGCTTTCTTTAATATAAAACTTTGTTCTTTTATCTATCTTAACCTACATAAACATTAAATGGCGGAAACTATGAACTCAGAATAAACTGAAATGAAAGCTCCAGGTGAAATTACAGAAGCACAGTAAATCCAGAACCGATATGATGGTATAAGGCAAAACAGGTTAGAATAATTTCACTGAAAATGACTGCTAGCAAATTATCAAAACATTAAAACATCTGACATCTCTCTTTTAACGTAATTTCTCTTCTTTCAAGAACTGCGTTATAAACATGATCTCTGCTAGTTTCAGGAATCAACAATATTATTGATATTTTACAAATTCCAGCGTTGTCTAAAAAATAGTATATGCCACACGGTTAAAAGTGGTTTTATTTTGCTCGTAGGATTACAAAACAAAGGCCACATTCCTACTCGCTAAATAAAACCCTACTTTTACCCCTTGTAACATAATCTACTATTTTCGAAATATTTGTTGTTGTATGTAGTTTGTTTTGCACACTGAACCTACTGGGTGAGGCATTTATGAAATATGCTGGAATATGTGAGCTTTATCATTATTTTTCGTAAGTTCATTACTAGCAATCAGCTCTATTTCTGCATTCGTTGATTCTTTTTTTTCAGTTACCATTTTGGCTTATATTTTGTAAGCTGCTTGCTATAGATTTATCCCCCTTTAGTTTTCACAGTTTTGTCTGCTTCCATGTTTAAAAACATCAGTAAGTCATTTAAAACAGTAGTACATCAAAACATTTAGCAATTCCTTTCCTCCATTTATCAGGAATAATTAGTATAAACAAATGTTTCATCTTAAATGTTTACTTATGTCCAATAAAGTTAAAATGCAAATGGGTACAAAGCTAATGATTATCAGATACAAAAGCTGCTCATCGAAACATCAGAATACAAAAGATAAAACATAACTCCAGTAAGCCATACAAAATAAAATTGTTAAATTGTGACGAAACTAGACTTTTAAAAAAGAAACAACAGAAAACAAAAATATGGATCAGTATTTGATTGATCATATCTTAATCGTTTCGTGCCCGAATTATACCACAAAAAATGTGCAGTTTATTTTCTGCTGATTTAAGTGTTTATAAACTAGAATGTAGTATTTCATTCATCCCTCTATATAGCATCACTTCCTAAGCTGATGAAATTTATACCTCTTCCACACCATACTTCAGATAGATCAGTGTTATTTCCCTATCTTTCATGCAACCGACTTCATTTGGCATCTACGTTCATATTGTGACTATTAATAACGATATTCTGTTTTATATTTGGTTTTAATCGTTTGGATTTTACTATCCGCTTTTTAACTTTTAATTATATACAAAATTGTAGAGTTTATAGCTTTGTTAAGGATACGTTATTAAAAGTTATTGTTGATAGCCAGACAATTTGCTAACACATGTAAGGGCGAAACGCTCTTCTGGGTTCGCGAAGCTTCTTTTTCTGATTTACGCATGCGCTATGGAAGGAGACGCGATAATTTTTGGCATGGGCACGCAGTGAGTCGAGTTGGACACGAATAAGGGTGGAGCAACGGCTGTCTCCGTGGAGCCAAAGACGATGACCACAGTCGGTTGAAGCAGGTGGATTCGCCCTATGTTTCACGATATAATTGTTATTTACTTTTTCCTTCTCTTTAAAAGAGAATTCAGATTAGTATGATGTTTTCAGGTCACTAGAGTCGATGAGGTGGTTGTAGAGATGGTACCAAGAACCTTTTTTAATACTCTGATTCTGTAACATATGTTACAGCATGTAGTTGAAGCCAACGGCTTCATTTCTCTGTATACGTAACAATATTACAACACAATTCTTATTTTACAGTACTTAGGGAATTACCTAAATTCAAGAAACGTTTCCCACTCAAACAGGGAAGTGAAACCAGATTGTATGATTCTAGACGCTAGCATTAACTATACCACAGAAGCACTCGGAATAAGAAAGAGCTAGTTGTATTTATCAATAACGGCTCTTAGTATTCTCTTGAGGTTTCAAAATTAGAATGAATGTTTGTGATGGGCGTAAGGCTCAATCAGATGCATAGAAGTATAAACTCATAAACTGTTTAACTGAACTACTCAGCGAAAGCTTACTGTCAATCCAAGAATGGGAAGAGAATTTACTGATGAAACTTTCCAACTTAACCCCGTAATTCCGGAATTATTTAACTACATGTGCCACTCTTCCTGTAATCTAAATCGGCTTTTACATCCCTTTCTCCACAACTGAAGTGATTAGACTAGCCATGATCATTAAAGCGAGATGAAATGGACTGGTTATCCATTCAAAGCCAAACGTGGCGAGTTCGAATCCCAACGGCTGCAGGAAAATTTGGTGAAATGTGCTTGTGGTAAAGGACGGGGAGGGCCCAAGTAAAACAACCGGTGTGATGGTGGATATGAATGCTGATGGGGTAACATTTGACTACAGTTGAATGGATTTTGCTTCTTATTCTTTAAAAAAAAGTCTAGAATTTTATTGAAAATGTAATATCTGTACACTATATCACGGTTATAAATACTTGTATTTTATTGTTGAAGGTTTTTATGAAATTAAAATTCGAAAAAAGGCAATCAAAATTCTAAACCCTTAACAATACACCTTTGTGTCAGATATGCCACACCAGGTATAAGGGGTTAAAATGGTGGGAAACAATAATCACTACACATTTCCACATTATATTTCTAATTTTTTATTAACTGCTCAACTGATTATTCAATAACCCTTAATATTGCACTATGGTCCCTGAGCGTAAGAATATTTTCTAAAAGATGTTAAAGAGTAATGACAAATAAATCATTGTTTTCATTACTAAAACACTAAATGCTGCTGCAAATGAAACAGATGAACCTATATGATTGTAGTCTCCCCATTTATTAGAGCGTTTAATTATGTACTTACTCGTTTGTACACAACCAAAACTTTTATTGTTTCCAGGATATCGGATATCCAAAGGAGTTAAATATGACTATGCTTTCTCTGAAATACGACCAAATTAGAGAGCACACACATTGCGCTGAAATAAGCAACTGTGCACCGTGCGCTTTTTCTTTACAAACTGTGCTGAACTAATTGCAAAGTAACACTGTATTTATACTTAATTAATATGTATTAGTACTTATGTATGTAATTAGTAAGTATGTACTCGAGTATGTATTACTACTTGACAGAAATAATGTTATTAATCTTTAGGTATCCTTCTAAAGCCAGTATAACATGAGTACCTATCATGAACGCACTTTCCTCGTTAACGATCTATGTGCCTATGGTGTACATAAGATGTAATAAAATCTTACATTCACATGACCTTCTTCACCCATTATCGTTTATTTTCTTTAGCTTCTGGAAACTATTCTTATAAAATTTATTTATCAATCCAATTCGTGTTATGCAGAAATAACTTCATTAAACGTTTTGTTGTAGGTACAAGGTCCGTACGAAAACAAAACCAATTGTCAGCAGTCAATATGCTAGCCTTGAAATTCCATGTTTGTTTAATGACATCGCAACAAACAACTGAAAGCCAACAGCACCTTAAAGAAATGACAAACGTACTGAAAAATTCAAACCAACAATAACGTGTATCTCTGAAACGGCAGACAACACGGAAAAAGATAATTTCAATAAACAGTATGTTTTAAAGATATGCACATTTTTATGTAGTAAAATATCCTCAAATGATTACCCGCTATAGAAACTATATAAAATGCTATTTCCAGAAGATTTAAGGTATACATTTTAATCAAAATAATAATTAAAACTGTTTCTTAGAGAATATAAACTTTGAAAGCTGTTCCATGTAAAGAGTGTGGGATGGGGGATTTTTTGAAAATCTGCGTACCGCAACTTTGGAAGTTTCACAGACACCTACAAAAAATACACATATACGCACGTTTTCTAAAAATCCTGTTTTGGGGGGTATTAAGTGGGGCCTCAAAACAAGTATTACCGGTGAAATGGGAATGGAATAAAACAGGTACTTGATTATATCTATCTAAATGGCAGAGAAAGTAAAACGATTTTCTCTTCACCTTGCAATTAAGCAGCTCATCTTTTTTCTCAACCTTAAAAAACAGTAATATAACTCTAACACTTAGTAAATTACTGAAACCTGTATATCATCTTCGCAAAACGTGTGATTCAGCGTTGCAGTATTTCAATATTACTGAGAATACAATTAGCGTGACAGGATAAGTGACAAATACGCATTCTTAAAACCTGAGGTGAAATGTTCAATCTACCAGTCGTTAATGAGAATTATGCACTCTCAATGCAAAATGCTTTATGTACAGATTTTACAGTTATTTAATTAACAAAACTTGAAAAAAAACCTATGATAAAGCAAACTCTTAGGCTCTGCTAATATTTGTGACTCTTAAATTTGAATTTATTACATAGGTTTCACGGTGCTAATGAGCTTGCTTTCAGAATTGATATATCTATTTAAGAGTCCCCAGTCATTTCCTATTTATGTATGTTCGAGATGATAGTTGGTTCAAAGCTGGTTTTCTGTACCCAAGGTTGCGCAATTGATCTCATCCAAGGATAATTGTATTTAAGGTGAATCAATGCAAACGTGTTACATTCGAATGGCATAAGGCCTGTTGAAGGGGGGCAGTGCTGCCAGAAATAGTAAGGAATGTGACGTTTCAGATAGGACCAGAGTGTTCCACGTTGCCAAACGTGGGTAAGAACTTACATAGTGTAAAAACTAATATGGTTCCCAGAAAAAACATTCTGATGTGTTACATTCATATGATTTCTCTACCCTCAATCGCTTATTGATGGAAATACAAATTATTCTTACGACATTTTATTTTTCTATTTATTTCATTTTAATCGAGATAAACCTTTCCGGAAATAGCTGCGCTATACATTTCGTTATAGATACAAACCAATTCTTTTGTACGCGGATGACATTGTAATTCTTTCTAAAACGATAAAAGGTTTGCAGTCTGGTTTAAACGCTCTTCGACAATACTGTAGGCAATGGGGTATGGAGGTAAATATTCTTAAAACTAAAACAGTCACCTTTAAAAATGGACATGTGTACGGCCAAAATGAAAAGTGGACCTATGGGGAGGAAGAAATTCAAAATGTTAAACACTTCGATTACTTAGGAGTAAGGTTTGATATGGGCGGAAAATGGAACAAGAACATGGAGTTTATAAAACACAAAGGGATTGGACAACTTTCTGAAGTATTAAGGATACTGACACGGGTACCAGATATGCCAGTAAAAACATTACAGACCATGTATGAAGCAATGGTTAGGTCCTCATTACTATACGGCAGTGAAGTGTGGGGATGGGAGAGGGTGGATAATGTAAATAAAATACAATGCAATTTCTGGAAGCGCATTCTAGGGTTGGGGAGGGGTACTTCAAACTACGGAGTTCTTCGGGAGGTAGGATGCTGGGAAGATGCTGTATTTGCTAAACTAAACGTAGTTAGGTACTGGCTGCGAATAATTAAAGGTGATCAAACAACTCTGAGAGCAATATGTTATCGTCATCAAATGAACAGCATAGAACATCCAAAATGGTTGGCGGCGGGTTTGCAACGCGAATTATCAAAAATTGGCTTAAATGATATCTGGCAAAGGGGTAATGAAAATACACACAGTGCCGTGAGAAAGGTCAAAAGACGACTATGCGATATAAACAGGCAGAAAATAGAATCTGAATGTAGACAAAGATCAACATTGGAGCTACAAAATGAAATAAAAACTAGGTGGGGTAAGGAAACATATATTTTGGAATTGAGTATAAAACAGAGGACTGGAATAGCATGGCTTAGGTTGGGAGGGTGGAAAGCTCGCAAGATTGTTGATGACGATGGCAGGAGGATTTGCCCATTATGCGGGGAACAAGAAGACTGGACGCATATTTTGGCAGCATGCGTGCAGACGGAGGGTATTAGGAAAAAACTATTACCGGAAGTATTTTTTGCTTCCAACAGACGGAGGACAGCATGCTGGGACATGATTCTAAACAGTCAAAACTGGCCAAGCTTGGGCACATACTTAATGGAAGTACGTGTACTAAGAGATAAGGTGTTTATGTAATTTTTCTTTAAACATATGTGGTGCTTGAGTACTTGTGCGCGACTGTGTGTGTGTGTGTGTGTGTGTGTGTGTGTGTTAGAGTGTTTTTTTCAATTTTATATGTATGTATATAGTGCGGTGATCATAAAAAAAAATAATTGTTTTCTGGTTGATACTGCAAGTGACGTATACAGACCAGGTATTCTTCTAGAGAGCATGTACGGTCTTATGACCCATGTGACTGTGTTATGCAATTAATGTAATACTAAATACTTAATAAATACCACCACTACTACTACAAAGAAATAGATAGTCCAATACTTTATAACTGAACGCTATACACTGGCCTTAAACTTCCATGCTCTATCCATGCAATCGCGAGAAACAACTGAAACTCGGGACTTGAAAAGAATAACAGTGTGGAACAAATCGAACCAGTAATATCGGATGTTTCGGTAATGGCTGCTGCCACAAAAAGGTTATTTAAAATACATTGTGTATTTTAAAGAGTTCTGCACTATTTTTGTAGTATGTTTTCGTCTATTGCTTAATGTTTACCAGTTATACAAGATTATACAAAATTACTTCCGAATGAAGAGAACTTTACGGGCTACTCCCAGAAAATTCGAGATATGCGTTTTATTTGTGATGTAAATATTTTTAATATATGATATTTTAATCAAAATCGTTAGAGCCGCTTTTTTAGAAAATAAAAAATGTCGATAAAGGTTCCTTGTAAAAGGCAGTTTACATGGGGGTATTTTCTTGAAAATCTTCGTGTCGCATTTTTTAAGGTTTAAAGTTTGGTATTTATGCAACCTTTCGTTTTTCAATTATGCTGTTTTCACACACACATCTTTTATAATGGATTCAGGGAGCTTCAAAACATGTATTTCCGGTGAAATATTCTGAATATCGATTTTTTTGGGTGGAATGCAATACCTTCTCTGCCTACTGTGTACGTGGTAGAGAAAGTAAAAATCTGAATGTGTTACACTCACATGACTTTCTCTACTCTTGTACATACTATTTTTACCTTGGGTACAGAAAGCCAGCTTTGAACCAACTATCATCTCGGACATACATAAATAGGAAAAGACTGGGGAGTCGTAAATAGATATATCAATTCTCCATATGCTTCATGGTAATTGAGATATCGAGATGTCAATCTTATTGCTAATTTTCTTGTAGATGCAAGGGGAATATGATAGGTTATGAGCGATAGTCAAATCTTTTAAGCGCCGGTTGCTATGTGGAGTATTCCATTCTCTTTGCATGTCCAGGACATAAAAAAATGAATAACGAATTTGAGAAAAATCATAAGTATTGGAAAATTTAAGGGAATAACAAGCAATATCTCGAAAATGGTTCACTCAACAAAAAATGTATATGACATAAATTCCGTATATTAACGCAATCTACATTTTTGTGTAGTAACATTTTGTCTGTCTCTTATGGTTTACCAGTTATGCAAACGTCGTTCACAATGAAAAATACTTTTGGAGACATTCCCAGAAAATGCGAGATATACATTTTATTTGTCATGAAAATATCTTAAACATATGATATTTTAATCATAATCGTCATAGCCATTTTTGAGAAAATTAAAATTTTCGAAACATTATCCATGTAAAGTGTAATCCGGGGTGAGGGGATTTTCTTGAAAACCTTCATGTCGCATCTCTGGAATATACTGATCTTAAATACCTAGTTTGGTGTTTATCTGACTGTTCATTTCTGAGTTATGCTGTTCTCAGACAGACAGACACACACACACGGACATGTTTCCAAAAATACTTTTTTTGGATTCAGGGGGTCCCAAAACATACATTTCCGGTGAAATCTCGGTATCGAATTTTTGGGTGGAATACAATACTTCCCCTACTTACTATACGTAGTAGAGAAAGTAATAAAAAGATATGCTTGTTTAACCTCAACATTTTTCCGGTTGCCGGTGGCGTAAAACAAGCCGCTGAAAGACGCTCACATTGAATATCGCTCAAGAAAATAATCTTAGGAAAACGTCGAAAACTGCTTTACACTACGTAATGTCCAAGAGGTCCTTTAACTCTTCTTAAACCTGCAGGAATGGATTATCAAGAACATCGTGAGGATAGGGAGTTACCCATCTTAACACAGTTATTATTCTGCAATTATATAATATAACTTACGTAAAGTTAAAATAATACAATTGGAAGCTTGTAGGTCCCATGACTTTATATGTACTCGTAATTGGAGTATTAGATGACTGAAGTATAGACTGAATAAAGTTAAGAATTAATGTAATGGGTGGTTACTTACAGTTCCTGACACAACATTAAAACACTAGATTTCCAGCAAACATCGATTTGTACTAGAGATAAAATATGTATTATTGCGGGACAAACGCAGAGCATCCACACTCATATATTACCAGAGTATACTTTTGTAATGAGCGGAATATATTATAACGAAGAATAAGACGGAATGAAATCAGCGGAATATATTTTCAGGATGCGGGCAGAGTTCCAGTTGTGCCTCTAAGTTTATTGGAGATTGTATACAGGATAATATGTTATATCCAAGATGACCCATGGGAGGATATGGAGGTGAGAACAAACACAAACTTGTATCAGATGAGGGCCGGATGTCTGAAAGGAATTTGTGGTTGCAGGAAAGAGGTGGCTAACTTGGAACTTCTGAGGGAATTCGGGGTACATGGTGAGATTATAGATTGAAATATTAGAGCAGTTAAACATTGTCTATGTCGGAATATACCAGGTGTTAAAAAAATATTCCACTTTTTCAGAGGTGGTAACATGTACCAAAACAAGAAAAAAAAGTCGAATAAACATGGGCTCTAAAAAGTATAGCTTAAGAGCTATGAGCACTTGTTCAACTTTGCTTCTGTGAAACATCTCTTCTATTGCAAGCTCTTTGCTATTACCTACGTACGACCTATAGCAGGCAGTAAACAAACGACACAATACCATGTTATTTTCCATGCATACAGCATGCAGTAAACATCTGTTAGTGTTGTTACCGTAAACCATATTCACAATTCTGGGTAAGTGCAACGCATATTGTTTTGATAAGTTTGTGAAATTGTTTTACACTGCAGCTTTATCTTTAAATATTTAGGTGTATGCAACCCCCATTAATGATGTACGAACACTACAGAAAGGCGTCATCAATGACTGACAAAGCATCTGGAACCAAACCTGGAGTGGCGAGAGTGCGCGATTCCCTAAGACGTCGGACAGAAAGATGCCTTACTATGAATGGCACCATATTGATCACCTCCTTTAGCGATGGTTCACAAGTGCAGGTCGTATTTAATCACAAGCAGATTACATTAGAAGCTATGCTGTTTCACAATAACAAAGTAATATGTCCTCATTTGTTTATGCATTCTATAGGTCATGCATAATAGCAAAGAGCTTGCAATAGAAGTGATGTTTCACCCTAGCGAAGATGAAGTGCTTATAGCTTTTAAAGTATGCATTTTAGATCCCATATTTACGAGACATTTTTCTCTTATTTTGGTACATACTACCAACTCTCAATATATGGAATTTTTTTAACCCCTATAAAATTATGATCATTTGCTATCATAAACTTTCATCGAATGGAATGAAATTCGACATGAATACCAACATTAAGAAAAGAATTATATTAAGACAGTGGATCTGGGAGAGAGTATGCGTATTAGTAAGACTACGGTATATCAATGCATACAAAATATTTCATCAGAAGTAACAACTGAGCTAATGCTCTAAGTACGTAATAGCGTAATAATCTAAAATGTCACCAAAATTATTCATGTGCCCTCCTAGATCAGTGAAAATGTTTTCCGATGGTGATGGTTCCAGAATCATTCCGATTCGTGAGAAGGAAAAACTGTGGCTACATAAGTATTAGTGAAATGTAGGAGCAAGGGAAAATGGATGTTGAAGTAATTACAGCGAATATTTACTGTACCGACTGCTACGATATGTTAGGACTTCAATTACTAACACGCCTACTCCTACTTAAAACGAAATACTTTAGGCCTGAACGTGCTGATAGTAGGTACTGAACACTCGAATATGGATACAGCGAACGACGGTAAACTGTGAGGCTCGCATTCGTGACCGCCCGACTGACATTGGGATTTTCATGTTTTTTCCTGGATTTCCCTGATCGATAGGCGAATGCTTGTTAGTTTCTCGTCTATCACGATAATCTTTCTATTCTTTATCTTCCGTTCCTTTTGTTAGTTTCTATATCATGTATCAGGTGTGTTTTTAGTTTCGTGGTGTATGGTAGTGTTGGATAGATAGCGCGGATGCTTGCTCAAAGGAAAGATTATTCCGCGTGGACAGAGGGCTGCTTAGTTGACATGTCGTTCATAGCTCTCTCTGGGCAGCTCCAGCATTGGGACGGGTTTTCGAGCCTGGAACCCTAGGAACTTCCGTGCGTCTCTGTGGCCTGTCTGCCTGTGGTTCCTTTATTTCTTCCCTTCCTCCTGGGGGGCATATAGCCACAAAAGAGATCTCGTAGACTGCAATACGCGAGGTGTGCTTCTCCGTTGTATACCTATACCCTATGGACACAACGAAGTCAATTCTACTGCTTCTTTGTACTGTTTTATACTATATTTTTACATATTTATTTATTTTTCACTGAGCCGTGGATCAATGATGTAGGCTACAATAGGTTTAAGGTTGGCACATCTGCAATAAATTAGGCATGTTTTAAAATGTTAGAGAGATTATAGTAAATGAAAACAGAGTAAAGATTGCGAAAATTAGAGACATTGTAAAATTTATCGCGTAAGGACATAATAAATGGAAGACTGGCGACAACTTGATATGCAATTAAGAAAGCGGAGTTTTTATACAACTTGCAAAAGAAAACATAGACGTAACCATCAGATTGGTTATTGACAATAGAAATTATACAATATGTTTCAGGTAGAAGGAATTGCTTCTTTGCTGTGATTAGTTGAGCATTAATACTACCTCTCAACTGCTTATATATGGCAACTTTGATCTTAGAGATAAACGCCAGTGTTCCTAAATAATTTATATTGGAGCAAAGCACTTAATTTTCAGTTCATTTTTTGTATTTATAATATTGAAAGTGTTATAATGGGTTATATGTTCCTAATGTTCCTTATCCAGGTTATTTATAATGCAATGAACCCTCTTTATCACTTAAGCACACTCTATGAATTGCAGCCATGTAATAAATAGCAAAAGGTCCCCTGAAAGTGAAAATATGTGCACTAATTACCAATTTATTAATATAATTATTTTCGCGAATGCTATAAAGCCATTATTATTATTATTATTATTATTATTATTATTATTAGTAGTAGTAGTAGTAGTAGTAGTAGTAGGTGTAGTAGTAGTAGTAGTAGTAGTAGTAGTAGCAGTAGTAGCAGTAGCAGTAGCAGGAGCAGCAGCAGGAGCAGCAGCAGCAGCAGCAGCAGTAGTAGTAGTAGTAGTAGTAGTAGTAGTAGTAGTAGTAGTAGCAGTAGCAGTAGCAGGAGCAGCAGCAGCAGCAGTAGCAGTAGCAGTAGTAGTAGTAGTAGTAGTAGTAGTAGTAGTAGTAGTAGTAGTAGTAGTAGTAGTAGTAGTAGTAGTAGTAGTAGTAGTAGTAGTAGTAGTAGTAGTAGTAGTAGTAGTAGTAGTAGTAGTATCTGCTTCACACTAATTATTCACCTATGAATTGTTGTTTTGACTGCAGTGCAATAAAGTTTCTTATACTATACACCAGGTGAGTCAGCTGTGCCTATTTATTTTTCCTTTCTTGAATGCCTTCTAATAGCTGATTTGCATAACACTTTATAGAGGAGGGATACATAACTCAGTGCATAAGAGTTTTACGGGACAGAATGCAATCGTTATGTATGCCGATGCAAAAAACATCCCACCTTGACACTGGGAGCAGCAGTCACATATTTAGTCAATTTTACAAACTTTTATTCTTTAGGATACATCCATGCACCCCTTTGAAAACGCACCTATCACGTGCATCGGTTGACAAAACCATTTGAAAATAAAATGACAGATCTGCGCAGTGCGACCAATTGGATTTAAGCCGTTAGTCAATGTATAGCCTTGTCACAAAATGCTAAGTATTAAGTACATAATTTCTCTTATTTCACAAACTATTGCGTATTTCAGATCATACAGTAATTGTAATGACTGATGCAGTTTATTTGTTTGAATTAAAACTACCGAACCGAGCTCAAAAGACTCTATGACTCTGCAAAAAGTGTGTAAAGATTCGAGGTGGGGTCTAGTTCTGCGATTACTAATTCGTATAGGAACCTCAGCTCGCAAGGTAGCATTGGCCGAATGGTAATATCACGGTTGCTTTAAATCTGTGCCATTTTAATTCAGGCTAAAATCCTTCGGGTTAAGTTCAATCTTTTTATTACCTTTTTTGTATCTCTTTGGGCATATAACTTGATATTATAATACAAATAAAATTTTAAATATCATTATAAGTGAGTACAAAATAGAATAATCATCATGTTTTCCACCGGCAGGTGTTTTATTTTGGTCAGTATTAGCTTGACCCACTCAACCAAGTTTAAAATACTTCCCACATGCAAAGCGGCTTTAGCTATTTGCGCCTGCGCCAATGCTTGGCGAGAATAAATAAGTCTCTCTCCATTGTCTACTCAATATCTGAAACCTTTCTACGAGATACGGCTGCTGTCATAATGTATACAAACGACAAGTATGTTGACATGCTGTTGATCTATGCAGAAACAAGGTGTAATGCACTGTCAGCAAAGCGCCTATATGAAGAACGGTTACCAGGAAGGAGAGCACCTACTGCAGACACTTTTCGAAAGGTTGAAAGACGCCTTCGTGAAACAGGATCACCGTCTGCTCGCGATGCTCCAGTAACCTCTGGAGGCAATGAAGCTGTGCGAAACACAATAGAAAACAATCCACATACCAGTTCAAGAGCCATAACAGAAGAACTGTACATAAATCAGTCCTCAGTGACGCGCACATTGCATTATAATAAATATGTTCCGTACCATCTACAATTACACCAGGCTCTCCACGGACGCGACTTTCAGACCCGAATGATATATGCACAATGGCTCAGCAGCGAGCGCAAATGGATGCAGAGTTTTTAGGAAGTGTTCTCTTCAGAGATGAAGCTACATCCTACAATAACGGAACCGTTAACCGCCTACTGGAGTATAGGCAATCCTCACTGAATGAGTGAAGCTGCATTCAAGGTACAGTGAAGCACCAGTGTCTGGTGTGGAATATTGGGAGACCAGCTAATTGGACCGTACTTTTTTGAAGGCAACCTCACAGGACCACAGTACCTTGCATTTCTGCAAGATGAATTGTCATTGCTCCTAGAAGATGTACCACTAGTGGAACAGACAGGAATTTGGTTCCAGCAGGATGGAGCTCCACCACACTGGTGGAAGGAATCGTTTACATAGAACATATCCGCAAAAATTAACTGGCCGAGAGGGTCCAATCGCATGGCCACCTAGATCACCTGATCTCACCCCACTGGTTTTCTTTATGTGGGGTCATTTAAAGGAAGGGGTCTATGCTCAAGAGCCACAAAGCCCAAATCATCTACGGGAAGTCATACGTGAAGAATGCAGCTAGATTACACCGCGCATGTTACAGCATACAATACTGTCTCTCCGGCAACGTACACAAATGTGCATTGATGAAGGGGCTCGTCATTTTGAACATTTACTTCCTTGATGAAATCCACGCTCTTTAACAATTTATTATTATGTTTAGCCGTAAACTTTGCACATTTACAACTCCTTTGTCAATAGAAGAAGTGATACATAGGGTTTAAACATGAAACAAAAACTGTTAGATTTAATATCGTCGATATGCGCCCAAAAGAATGAAAGCTAACTACGTATCACGGTTTACAACACCAGATACGGTACAGATTATTAGGGTAAACATGATACACAATTATAAGATTGTAATTCTTATGTCTTTGGCTCACAAGAGAGCCAGTAACAAAAATAAACAAATTAGTACGCTAAAATACAGAAAATAAACACAAGGAGAGGAAAAAAGAACCAAAACAATTTTATGTTTGTGCTAGATCCGAACCTACGACGCTAACCTTTGCTTCACCACATTCCGACATCTAAACCACTCGACCAGAACCCACTCAGTCTATACCGCTCTTCGGGAAAACATTCCTCTATCTCTTTGCAAGCATTATATCCATGAAACGCCGTCTTTTTTAAGGCTTTCGGAGCTCTTTGGCTCTCATTCAGGCCTTTAATCATTAATGCTAATTGCTTATAGTACGGAATAGAAGGGCAGAGCTACAATAACAGTTTGTTTGCTGAGATACGAATACCTCGGGGCAGCTCACACACCTGGTATATTAAAATAAGCTTTGTTTTAAATGTCCTTTTGTCATTGCTATATTCCATTGGAATAAGTAATGTTACTTGAGAACATCTGCGTTTTTTAATTACATTCTATTCACCTGCTTATCTGCAGGCAGTTTATTTAAGAAATCTGCATTTTGTACCTCGAATCTCTCATAACAGTTGAGTAGTAGAAAACGTTTTTGCCTTCTACACAAATACACGCCTGTGCTTACGTAATGATGAAGCTTGCTATAGAGGAAATATTTGCATTTCAGAACACAGAGAAATAACAATTTTTACATGCATGCGTAAATATGACATTAGCATTTTAGCTGCCGATATTTGTATGCTTTCCGTTAATGAGAACCCTCTTTTAAATTCTAACTCAGCTTTGTGTGATGTATAAAAAGCAGAGATAAGGGGTTTTAAATTAAATATAATAAAGTGTGCGTAGAAAACAGCTGAGGATAGATGGATGAAATGAATTTTTATTTTCGCCTCTGGTATACCTCTGGTGCTCATATCTGGTAATGGGTAAATAGAAATCCAGTATATCCATTTCTATAAAACGTTTTGTAATTAAACCAGGTTAACGTCAGAGCAAACGATATAATATTCATATGAGAGGGCAAGAAAAATTAAACCTCAGTAGAACATAACAGTGAACGTACAGATTTTCGTAAAATGTTTAAATGCTGGAAAGTTTGAAGTAGTTACTATTTAATAATAAAACAAAAGCGTTACCGTAAGACTTCGAAAGTTTAAGATAATTCTCAATTTGTTCAGTAATCAAAATAAGTACACGTTGCTTTGTTTCTAAGCTTATATGTGATATAACTTATTTTTTTGACGATAATGTTTTTTTTATCCACTTCAACGTTCACGCTATCATGCGTGGGAGATGACATTCCTGCGTTTCGTGGGTTTTGCAATTTCTACCATATATTTTAATAAAATGTATTTAATGCTCCAGCTACTGATGTGTATATTACAGTTGCAGACATGCAATATAATGTTATAACTTGATGGTTGTGTTTTACCATTTAAATGTTACCGACTTTACTTCCCCTTATTTGTAAACATTTACTTACAATTACATTAATGCAGCATTTAAATGTAATTCTTTTGGCGCAAGTAACTATCTTACCTTCAGTTCTTGAAGGGCTTATTCAACACTACGAGGCGTGACTAATCGATCACCATTTACCACAGGCTAGCGTGGTCGACCTTGATACTGCTTGTCGTCTTTCGTGGACTTATGGTACCGTGTTAGCCTATAGTTCCAAATCGCGGGTTCAAACCCGGCGGAGGGAGATGGAATTTTTCGGGCGTAAAATCCTTAGAATGGTTTCCTTCGGAAGGTAAGTAAAGCCGGTGGTCCCGTGTCGTAGATTTACGGCACGTAAAAGAACCTCAAGCCTGATAAAGAGGCCTCTGAGCAAAATTACCGGTCTTTCACGCCCAATATATAATGGGACGCTAAGGACCATAGTAGTTAAAGAGCGTCCATAAATAAAACTCAATTTAATTTAATTTGATACTGATTTTGAGCAGCTGATAGTGATTCATTTTATTTTCGCATGAGCTTTCTTTTATTCATTATTGTTGAAAAAATAGAATGCAATACACATACGTTAAGTGCTCGGAAGCGAAAATACTTGACTTCGTCTCGTATTTTTAAACTTCTTCCTCGTTCTGCAAAGATGCCTTAATGCACTTGTATAACAATATATTATTTCTCTTGTACCCTATATTTCATTATATAACATTTCCTTTGGATACCCATAAAAGTAATAATATATTTTTACAACAGTAAAAACGACCACAAAAATTGGTAAACATATTAGCAGATTGTATATCTTTAGTAAATCTATAAATAATCATACCCAATAATAAAATTAATTAAAATTCCTTATGATATATTCTATATACACTTTCCAAATTCATTATAATGGAAGTGCCTGAAGATGTTTTTCTATACGGATAGACAGACGGGTTTACACGGCCAATGGCCATAAGGAATGTGTTAGGAGATGGGAGAGGTAGTGGGTGGTGAAGTGAGAGGGATATAAAGAAAGGAGTAGCATTTTCGTTTGAAACCGTCCTCGCCTTCTCCCTACAGTTACTTCCGAGTGCGTCAATTTGCTCTCAAGATAACGAGCCACGTCCATAGTACTCCACCGTACCTAAAGTATTGCTAAAAAACGCGCTCTCAATATTGCTCTCTCTAACTTACCTATATAAATACGCAGATCGCACATAGCCCTGTTAATCACATACGATTATTTTCTACCCATCATAGAATCCTAAGGGATTAAATGTGAGTCTATGACAACATTTAAAGCATTAAAACGATATGTATTTAATCCTATGTATACTAAGCGTTAGAACGCTCTTCGTTTTCAAAGTCGGGAGGGGGAATTCGTTATAGAGCGTTACAGTTAATGCTAACTAGCCAGGGCGTTAATGACCTTTTAGTTGATCCTCCTTGACTCCAAATTATCATCACGGCCCTCGTAGCCGTGGTTGCTGGAGTGTATAGCTTCAGTGCTCGGCCAAACTGAGGGTTGCGGGTTCGAGTTTCACCATGGGCATGGGATTTGTGGTGTTATGTGTGTGAAACTGTAATTGCGGTGTAACGCGGTAAAGTAAACCATGGAAAACACAGTAATAATAAACCAAGAAAAACAAGAGAGTAAGAAAAAAATTGTGGCAAACTAACATACATAATTTAAAAAGATATAATCTGAGCCCTATTTCTACTTTATACATGGAAACCTTACTGGAAATGCACATTTTGAGTCCCCTGGACATAAAAACAACTTTTTAAAAAGGTCCAAGCACGCGCCTCTGTATGTATGTTTGTGTGAGCGTGTCTGCGTCTGTGAAAGCATAACACAAAACCGAAAAGTCGGATAAGTATTTGGTATTGTGGTATCTAGGTTCAGCATTTTTCAAAGATGCGACACGAAGACCAACAATATTCAAGCAACACAAACTACCACTTACACGAAAAGTGTTTCGAAATTTCTTATTTTTGTAAAAAGGACAAACGATTTTGCTTAAATATCACCTGTTTAAGATATATGCATGACTATGCACATATCGAATTTTCTTGAATAGCCTATGGGCCTTTCTTCAGTATGAATGAATTTTGTATAATTTTTATCAATGGTAAACCAAGAGTTGGAAAAAAGTTATTACACAGAAAATGCAAAAGCTAAAACATGCGATTTAAATAAATTTTTTCCCATAAACCATTTCCAGATATTAGTGGCTATTGTAATGCACTTTCCAATGCTTTATCATACTGCTGTGAATCTGTTATTCAAAGAAAATGGAATTTCAAAGCCGGCAAGATGACTTTCGCTGAAATGAAGGTTAGGAGTTCATCAAAACAATGATAATGTTAAAATTGCCCATATTCATGTTTCTTCTCAATAACTATTAAGTGCAGGAAACCCAAATCTTTACCATATGTGTATTCTTGGAGACCTTTGTAAAATTTAATGGGAGGACTTTTAAAATTGTTTCCCGGATTTCGAAATATAATTTTTGTAAAATTGTCATACATAAAAAACTAAATATTTTAATCAATATTCTTTTTTATTTTTGAAACTAATAGCATAATTAGGAAAGCCTTGTGTTAAAAGTCCCACATATATGTAGGAAATATGTGGTAAACATTTAATTCGTCTACTTATTTTAGGGGCTGAGAGAACGGAAGATATGTGTGAAAAATTGTAGTTTTCGGAAACTTGCTCTTAAAGTGGAAAAAACATTTATAATAATACCTTAATGTATTCCTGAACCTTAAGTTGGATTATGCGGCTCCTTGTCTTGCTGATACAATTCTTAAAGGTTCCTTTTTATTCCGTTGTTTGATCGCCTGGCCTTTCTTTTCAATTCTTTGAAAATTTCTCTCCTCTGTTGATCCTTATTTGGTAATGTTTTCATCGCAGGGACAAAATTAAAACCATTTTCATTCCCAGAAACTTTATTACTTGGTTATAGCAATGCTTCCCCTATTTAATGATGTTGCTGCCTCATAAACAAATGTGGTGTGTTCATGGTTTACGGGCTGTTGCGCAAACAATTTCTTATGAGGTAGGATTAGCATTAATTTTAGTATCTTTTATTTTTTAATTAAGTAAATAATCTTTAAGTAAATAATATTTATTTATAAAATTGAAACAAATATATTTATTTTCAAAATGAAAATGTAACGTCTTATTTATCCCATTACATACATGTTTTGAAAGATCAGCACAAATTACATTATGTAATAATTCTTTGGGATTTTTTGTTCCACCACGAAGATGAAAGTGATATTTTTGATCATATTCTTTTTCACCTTCCCTTGCTTTCAAATGCTTTCAGGTTGCATCACAAAGTCCATGTTGAGGTTGTTATTTGATGAAAGTAGATGAAAATAAATATCCCAAACAGCTTTTCTCATGCGTTTCTTATGATTGCCGATCTACATATATTTGAAGTTTGAGAATATCACTGTCAGTAACTCGCTTTGCACCACCGAATGGTTTGCCATCACTTAGAATTTGCCCACTTAAACTTATTTTTAACTTTCTTAGTCTTGTTCCCATTCTCTTCTGTACACGATCCATGCACTTTTTAATGTTTATGTCCTTTTCATAAGGCTGTTATTCTTGAACAGCTTTGTAAGACTTAGGATCTCCATCTCCCAAATATCCAACATACCATAAATTATATTGTGCCACTAAGTGCTTGAAAATTGCTTTGCAATCCCCCAATTCCATCGCTCCACTTATCCCTTGGTAATTGGCAATGCAATAATTTTCATGGATTTGTTGTAACTTATTCTCGCACCTGCAGAACTTACTCTTTATAGCCAAATCTACAACCTTATCTGTATCTACACAGATAACTGTTGTCACTTTTATCTGTGAAGAAAATCCACGCTTTTGATAGGTACCATCTACAGGTAGTTGTGTGTCTACTCCCTGAATTATATTTCACAGCTTCTTCAATAGCCTCTTTCATATTCTCCCTATATACATCTTCAACAGCAGAATGAAGAACGCTTACATAATTTGTAACCTGGGTTGGAGGTTTAGGTAGACTCATTATTCCACAGAAAATGTTTGCTGCTGTTGGACCTTTCCGAAATGTAAATTAATATCTGCAATATCAGTGTTTTGTCTTGTTTATGGAATTCATTTCATTTTGAGTTCATGAAATCATACTTTCTGTCACACATACATATTACAATAGATGTCATTTTATTGGCTAAACAAACATTTTTTCCACAGCTATTGTGACAAGACCATGACAGGTTTTACAACAAGAAAATCTATTTAATGCAGGTTGTAATAAATGTATATTTACTATTTTATACTGAAAATGACTTTATTCATCTGATTTCATTATTTCATATTGCTCTAATAAAGGTTTCAGCGTTTTATGGGCTGAGCTATTACCAGTAGCATAAACTTCATTTATGCTCAGGTTAAGAATAACATTCTTAACTTTAAGGTTAACAGATTTTGGCTTGGCCACTTTTCTTCTCTTCCTAAACACTCTCGTGCTTCTTGGCATATTTAAAAAAATAGCACAAAAACAGCAGGAAGAAACAGCACAATCGCACAAAGAACAGCAGAATTATACCAAATGTGGTACCATGTGCTTCATTCACTAAAAATGTAAAAAAAAGGTTCCATATTGAAGCAGGGCTATCAGTGTTATTTAAATCATAAGAGGAAAGAAATGCTCCTCTATACTGAGGATTTCAGTCAGATATCTCTTATAGGAAGAAAGTTACAGCATAATAAAAGTTTTCATTTTTTCGGTCCATTCACTAACATTTTGACACATACAGCATATAATTCATAATATACATATAGTATTAAATAATGTAAAACATAGCAAGTGGTATAGATGATTTTAATCGATAAACTCCAACGCGCAAGAACAAATAGAAAACAAATACTCGAAAATTTTCACATTTTTGGCTTAATGTAACCCCCAAATGTATCCGCCTTACCCAGAACAAAATGTGCAGCCAAAGTATTTCTTCGAAGGTTTATCTGGATTAACATAAAGTAGGTCGAAAAATAAGCTGTTATAAGAGGTAGAAAAATAAATGGCAGTAGTGAGAGAAAGTAAAAGGAGTGCAACATATCTATTTTTACTTTCTCTACCACGAACATAATAGGTAGAGAAGGTATTGCATTCCATCCAAAAATTCGATATCGAGATTTCACTGGAAAATATAGGATTTTTAGAAAAACGTCCATGTGTGTATATGTGTATAATTTTAAGAAAATCCCCCACCTTTATATGGAAGTTTTTGACATTTTTAATTTTATAAAATGTGACCAACGGTTTTGATTAAAATATCATATATTAAATACATTTACATAACAAATAAAATGTATATCTCGAATTTTTTTAGATTAACTTGTGAAGTCCTCTTCATTCCGAAGGAATTTTCTATAATCTTGTATCACTGGTAAACGTTAAACGATAGATGTAAACGCACTGCATAAAAATGTAGATCTCTTTAAAACACACAATTTGTTTCAAATATCTTTTTTGTAGCTTCATTCATTTCCCAGATATCCATTATTAATGGTTCAAATTGTCCAATACTTAGCCATTCTTTTGAATTTCTGTGGATTTTCAGTTTTTTCTCGCCCTGCCATGGAAAGAGTATGGAATTTAGAGCCAGCGTATAGTGTCCAGATCTAAAACTATCGCTGCTCCCTTTGTATCTGTAATGTACAATGTAGGTATTTTCGGAAGGGTTTCTAGATTAAAACGAAGTAGATAGAAAAAAATAAACCTTTGAAAAGGTAATTTGTACACCCACTAATAAGCGATAGAGGGTAGAGAAAGTCTTATGGGTATAACACATCAGATACTTTAATTTAATTTATCCTGACAGGCTTGAATGTGTTTCTAATAATGAAGATAAATCAACGTTAAATTGAAATTTTGATGGTCACAGTAGTATATTTTATATTAATAAAATGTAATTTCCATAATTCTACAAACACATATAGAATATGTTTTAAAAGACCAACTTTTAACAGCATTTAACTATGTGACTTTGCCCACTGTTAAAAAAGATCCCTTTGTGAGAGCATTTGATAATTATTCTCAAAGCAATGTCAACATTTTCGTGTGAACTGAATGGAAATTACACCACTTGAAACTTTATACACACAGAATAAAAATTCCAATGATAAAATCAACATGAAATATTAAGGTTACGCTCACCGCACAAAGGCATTTTAAAGGTCATATAACGCTGTTCAAATAAAACCCATATGTGATAGTTTAATCTGTAAACTGTGGTAAAAGGCGCAACATTAAATTTAAATATATTTGGTCTGTTTTACATATAAATATGCCTGATAAACTCTGCGACTGCTACACTAAATGCGTGCCACCGTTTTTAGTATGTTAAGTTTGTTTGCCTACTTACTAACTGATTAGCGGTATTGGCTGTGAATCGAAAGGATCGGGTTTGATCTGCAGCACTAGTAAAGTGTTTTTATTTTTTGCTGGAAGATGGTAAACGGGATGTCCCCAGTTCTGGTAAGGTGGATTTCTAAAGCAGGTTTGTCTGCAGTGTTTATGCTGTTTAACCTACTTTCTGTGTTACTTAAAAAGATTTAAATCTCGAAGTATTAAATTAATACCTATAAATTGAGTTAGTTACCATTTTTAAATTCTTTTATTTACATGTTTGTCTCCATAATTCTATACTCAGTATCCTGGACTGGTTAGTATTTTACTAATTTCGAAATTGGGACACAGGTTTTCCCTTCAACGTGTTTTGCTGCCTTGATATTTTAATTGAAAAGTTAAGTGTATTCTCCTAACATTATTATTTACTGACATTTACTTCAAAATGTCATTACTTTGTTACTCTTTTTGAATTCGTTATATACTTTTTGTAAAAACCTGATTTAATTGTTGTACTTACATATTAGAAGCCATTTTTCAGAGTTGGTATCATGACAAGCTTAGCGCACAAGAGAAACCGACCAGCTTGAGAAGTCAAACCTGGGGTTATAATATCTAGGAAGAATATAAATCGAGATTTACTCTGTATTATATTGTTGTCAAGCCCCGGTTTTGGACTACCGAGAGATATTCATCTCGATATTAATCATAGTCACTCGGTAAGGTCATGTCAGTAGGCTACTACTAGATAGAAAGAATATTAACCGACACGGTAGTAGCCGAGGTTGCTAAGGTGTGGCCTCGTAAAGGAGAGCTCTGTTGTTCAAATCCCGCTGAGACCGGCTTCTCTGACGGAGACTTCTTTCAGGTTTTCCTCAGCCCTCGTATCTGGAAAATATCGAGGAGGTAACCTAAACTTTGGTATGGAAAGTTTCCATTCGTAATTGTCTTTCCCAATTATAATTTCCCACCATATATTACCATTACCCACTGCCTGTTGTGTCGTATGTGTTACAGACTAAGTATAAAATTCAGGCATTATATAGAATGCCTGGGAATTGTATAAAATGCTGGACGATTGTTAACGAAGTATAAAATTCTTACTTTGCTTTATACTTTTCCTAGGCATTGTATATATTGCCTGGGCATTATATACAATGTCAGACTCTGTTACGGTAATGTATATAAATGAAAAAGCAGATTTCAGAAAACTATTGTGTATTTCATACAGTTGCATTGAAAAAGTTTACAAAAAATGTTAAAGACAGAAAGAATAAATAAATGTCTAAATACTAAGTCAGAAAATTTTAAACAACTATTCTGTGAATATGAATATCCGAATATGCAAAATATACTTTTAAATGAATGAGGAGCATAAGATTATTAAAGTACCAAAATCAAAGCGTCCTACTTGTTGCAACAAGGGAGAGATGAGTGACACTTAGAACTGCACTGTATTTTATTTTTACACAAAAGTACTTCGTATTTCGGCACTTGGTCTTGCATATGTATCTGATGAATCGTTAGCTGCCTCCTATAGACTGAGAGATCCCGGCTATTCAGAGTAAAATTTCATGATTTGGGACATCTTCAAGTCGCACCGATTCCTTTGGACACACCGGAACTGCGAGCTCGAACAAAGCTGTTTCAGAATCCCATTCGCTGTTCCTAGTTGGTAGAAACCATTTTCAGAAACCTTCATCACAACTGCCAACACATTGCGAGAATCACCCTTTCCCTTGTCGAAATTAGGAATGGGAACTCGAACAGTATCCCCTAAATGGGTGGGAGGGAATTCGTTGTAAGAGTTTAGCTTCATCTTCTTTGCCTGCTGTTCGAGATTCGATTTATAATATTTTCTTCCTTCAGCAGCTTTTTCCATATTAAAACAAAGATTTCATTGAACCCTGCTCCCGTAACCTTCTATATCCTCACCTTCGCCATCTCTAAGAGCATGTGCACAGATCGAATGAAGTTTTCGGCCACAGTCTCGACATGTATGGGCACCAGTGATTTCTTTCGGGCAGACACAGCGGACACTTTTGAGTTTGAAGGCTGTTGACCTTCCAGAATTTGAACATCAGAATAATTGTTTTCTTCATCTGGAGTTGTAACCTGAGCGGTGCTTGGAGGAAAGGGAACTTCATCTTCTTTAGGGCATCTGCGCCATGTTGTTCAGGTGTTTCAATGCTGTCTAGAACTTTCTCCAGCTCTTCTTCGCCCTTTATGGTTTGTAAAACATCCTTGGGTAGAGAAGAAGTTATCAGACCCACCTTTACTGTACAACCGAAAAGAGTTTCATGTGGCGTTCTCTTTGTTCCAGAATGGTTCGGTTCGTCATTAGCTGAACAAAACGTTGCCCATCACTCCAGCGGATAGTATATTGATCTTGCATCCAAGCCGAAACCATATCTTCAATGTCTTTATTAGCTCTTTCAACACTTCCCTGACTCTGTGAGTGTCGTGGCTTACCATGAACGATCTTCATAGAGGGCCAGTACTCAGCGAATTCTCTCCCATTATCGCATTGTAAAATCGAGGGAGCTCCGAACAATGTGAATATGTCCAAGAGGTGTCTTAGATTTAAGAGGACAGAGAACAACAAATTTAGTGAGGTGAAACTGATACCCATTATAAATTTGTTTCTCTGCCAGGTTGGGGCTGAAAATCGATAAGATCGACTTGACAACAGGAATTAAAATCTGAAATTACCTGGGCCTCACTACAGCACCTTTCTTAACTCCTTTCTGTTTTCTCTGGCACAGCTCGCATTTAGATATACAGTTAAACATCATGACGTGTAACATTATTGTACTTAGATGAAAGTTCCTTCAACTTCCTGTCTCGTCCCCCATGACCGATTGCCAAATGAGAGTCATGAAGCACGTGAAATGTTGCAGAATCTTTAACATAATACTGAAAATTATTGGTTCCCTCCTTAACTGGATATATTAATTTACTTTTGTTCTCAGTAATTACAACATCATACCATTTCAACAGCCAATAGTCCCGAAGTTTCTTGTTCATGGTCGTTTAAGCCTTCAACACATCCTCCACCGTCTGATTAACGTGTAGAAATCTGTTGTGACATCTTGAACACTAAGGAAAATGCTGGTCTACTTCGAGCAAAGAAGTCAGTGTGCTACACAACAATGCCAGAGTTTGAATTTAAGAGTTTGAATTTAAATACGAAATACTGGTCTACTTCGAACACAGATGTCAGGGTGCTACACAACAATGCCGGAGTTTGAATTTAAATACGAAATACTGGTCTACTTCGAGTAAAGAAGTCAGTGTACTACACAACAATGCCAGAGTTTGAATTTAAATACGAAATACTGGTCTACTTCGAGCAAAGAAGTCAGTGTGCTACACAACAATGCCAGAGTTTGAATTTAAGACTTTGAATTTAAGTACGAGATACTGGTCTACTTCGAGCGAGGAAGTCTGTATGCTACACAACAATGCCAGAGTTAATTTAAATACGAGATACTGATCTACTTCGAGCGAGGAATTCAGTGTGCAACGCAACAATGCCAGAGTTTGAATTTAAGACTTTGAATTTAAATACGAAATACTGTCTACTTTGAGCGAGGAAGTCTATGTGCTACACAACAATGCCAGAGTTTGAATTTAAATACGAAATACTGGTTTACTTCGAGGGAGGAAGTCAGTGTGCTACACAACAATGCCAGAGTTTGAATTTAAATACGAAATATTATAAAAATAATACTTTGCCTGTTTCGATTTTTTCATTGTGTAAAATGCCTAGGAAATGTGTAAAATAATTTGCATTTCATACTCTACCTGCTCATTTTAGTCATTCTATATACAGAATGCCGGTTTACAAACTTTGCTGGTAACATATACAATAAGAATGGGAGTTAATCACTACAAAAAATATAAAACCTTTGTAAGTTCATATACGGAAATATACCAATTACTAATAAAGTTCAGTTTTGTTAAGAATAAACCTTTCTGCGTTTATACGAAATGTTATGTTTATTAGTTGCTGGTAGTCGCAGGCGGAATGTTCTCAAATGATGTCTCCTCTTTCACGACTTTCCCCTCCGCTCCTGTGAGGGGTTTCGTTTGTTCTAAACTGGCATTTAGAGGATGCAGACGGATTCCCCGTCTGCACTATGACTTTGGGAGAACTATATCACTTTATATGTGGCGGTAAAATCTTTGGCTAAAATCTAATACTCCTTCTTCGGCTTCTGAATTCCCTGCTAACAACACCACACAACTATGTCTGAGGTATTCCAACTGAATGAAATGGTATTACATTTTACGTTATTTAAGTTATTGAATTGTTACATAAATGTTTCATATACCAACGTAGATCCAGCGTATCCAGAATTTGTCGCTCTCCGTAGTGTAGTGTGAAGTAGATTATATTTTTAGGTAGTAGTTGGAATATGCTTCATGTTTATCTGCACAACGTATGGGAGCCAATTTGTTGCGGTCACTTCGTGTTATCTTATTTCTGAGCGCCTATTATTGTTTTACTACTTTGAATGTTGGGTTCATTGTCCTCCGGCTAGCTATTGTTTCTCGGTCGAGCACATCTCTTGAACAGGGTGTGTAAACGGAAAGGACTTGTTACTAAAAGATAACACTGATAAAAGAATTTGTTTTTACACTTTTATTGTCGTCACACATTATTCAATTTCACATATTGACTTTTGATACACGCCAGACTGAAACTGTTATATTTTCCAATATCATTATAATCACTTATTGGCCGCACTTTATTAATTCGCGTATTTACATTTATAACTAACTTTACGACGCGAGAGATTCTGTAGAATTGCGTAACGTGTACTTTATGTATGCTTCCGTTGAACTACGCGACGTATAACTCACGAATACTTATGTTGAACTGATCGACGTATTACACGCGAATGCTTCCTCTGGACTGAGCGATGTATTACCCGCGAATGCTTTTGTTGGACTGACGAAATCTGCCTCTGACTTTAGCTTTTTATACTCCCACACCCCGATATGCCTAAAGATTATAACCGAGCTGCTATTGGTTAATAAAACGCGCCAACATTAGCGTCTATATTTATATCCGATCAAAAATTACGAAAACATATGCTCTATGGAAGAAATTCCCGCCATTTCTAAGAAAAGCGCGCCAAGCTGACGTCATTTGCTTGTCTCTAATAATTGATAAACAACTCACCCCCTCGCTCATTGTTACCCGCTCTTATTGTCAGTATCAGTGAGGCCGTGTAAACTTATTTCCTAACAATGCTTATAATTAACAAACATCTCAAATCAATGTCATACAATAATGCTTATTTACACTACAATCACTCTGGCATTTACATTATTGTGATACAAATTACTGCCACAAGTGGTTACCATGCTAGCCTCTAGTTCCCGAGGTTGTGGTTTCAAGCCCGGTGGAGGACAATGGATTTTTTCGGGCGTAAAAATCCTTAGCATGGCTTACTTTGGAAGGGAAGTAAAGCCGGTGCTCCCGTGTTGTAGATTTACGACGCATAAAAGAACCTCAAGCCTCTGAGCAAAATGACTAGTCTTTCACGCCCAATATAGAATGGCATGCAAAAACCACAGCAGTTAAAGAGCGTCCATAAATACAGAAAACAGTATCCAGAATTAGGAAGCAATTCCGTGGTGGTGGTGTTGGTGGTAGTCCTATATTTCTGTATAGAAATATCTTTAAAGGCGGCAGATAGGCATGAAGATTCCACATCAAATTAAACCCGAACGAGTCAAATAAATAATACAGATAAGCAGTGTTTTGTCTCACAAGATTGCGTAACATTTTCACGCATTTTCGGCATATCCACTCTGGAGATACTGCAATGTCCCGAAGTGTTTGCGTTGCAGTTGTTTCCTGCGATGACTAAGAGATCAGCTAGGACTGAGATCAAGACCTCGGGTAGCTTTCGGGCTTAAATTACAAAACCTTTTTGGGCGCTGGCAAGGTTAGGGAAGACCGAAAAATCTGATGTGTTGCAATCATATAACTTTCCCTACTCTTGAACAAACTCTATGTTTACAAACGCTTATTCTCCATCTATTTCATGTTAACCCAGATAAACATATGGTACGATATGTATGATTGACTATGGTACGCTTTAATTGGTAATCAAATCTTTTAAGAGCTGGTTGCTATGTGAAGCATTCCGTTCCCTTTGCATGTGCAGGATATATAAAAAAACAAAAAGAATAACAAATTCACATTTGAGAAAAAGTATAACTATTGGAAAATTCAAACAAATAACAAGGAATATCTCAGAAATGGTTCACTCCACAAAGCAAAAAAATGTGTATACATAAATTCTGTGTTTTAACGAGATCTACATTTTTTGTGCTAAAATTTTACTCTTACGGTTTACCAGTTATGTAAAAGTCATTTAGAATGAAGAGGACTTTTGGGGACATTCCCAAAAAATTCAAGATGTACATTCCATTTGCCATGAAAATATCCTAAGCATATGATATTTTAATCAAAATCGCTAGAGAAATTGTTGAGTAAATTAAAATTTTAGAAAAATATTCCATGTAAAGGGTAATCTGGGGTGGGGGAATTTGCTTGAAAATCTTCGTGCATCTTTGAAAGATACGGAACCTAAATACCAAATACCAATTTTGGTATTTATCCAACTTTTCGTTTTTGAGTTTTGTTGCTCACAGACACATAGACACACACACACGAACATGTTTCCAAAAATGCTTTATTGGATTGCTTCAAAATATGTATTTTCGGTAAAATCGCGGTATCGAATTTTTGGGTGGAATGCAATACTTCTCCTACTTGCTATATGCAGGAGAGAAACTAAAAATTAATGTATTCCATTATTCCTAAACACACTCGATAAATTTTGCCCAGAATAGTAAAATTGCTCTAATTTCTGCTAGTCGTTTACCAATTAGGTCAAAGTGATCCGTCTCGACTTAAGACTCAGGCTCGATTCTGATCGGGTTGGACTGCCGTAGGCATGTAAGCCCTTAAGTAAAGGTTGTGTTCTCTTTGCCCTTTCACAACTGGGTTAAACCTTTGCCTATATCACACTTGCTGCCTTTTGTGTTATGCAGACAGTATGCTGAATCATTCGGTATTTCGTCACCACTAGTTAACGTATACACATACATGCAAGCATGCAAATTTTACTTACGAGGGGTGTTTTTAAAGTAAGTACCGTTTTAATACTTTTCCACTGCATTTTGAGCATGCACGACCACTTTGTCCATTCATTAGGAAGTCAGATACAGCTGTGAGAGATCGTCACTTTGTGTTTCCTTTTCGAAATGTTCAAAATAATGAATTCAAATCTGTGATTCGTTTCTGGAGTGTCAGAAATGTTACGCCAGCAAACGTTCATCGCCAATTGTGTCTGGTTTATGGAGAAACAATAATGAATGACAATGCCCTGGCACATACAGCCAAACAGTCTCAAGATCGGATGTCATCATTTGGTCGGGAACCCTCCCTACAGTCCGGATTTGGCACTAAGCGATTTTCATCTGTTAAATTATTCGGTGAAAAACATTTCAACGACGATGATGTTGTGAAATAAGAAGCGCGGACTTGTATTTTAACAAAGGAGGCAACATTCTTTGACGAAGGCATACAAAAACCGGTTTCCCGTTACAAGTGCCTGAATAACGGCGGTGACTATGCCGAGAAATAGTGTAAGGTAATGAATGATAATAACAATGGAAAACAATGTTCTGTTAGTTTTTAGGAAAATTATCAGGGCTTACTTTAAAACACGCCTCGTACATACATTACATTACATTACAATACATACATACATTACAATACATACATACATACATGACCGGAAGTATTTTTGGCTTCCAACAGACGGAGGACAGCATGCTGGGACATGATTCTAAACAGCCAAAACTGGCCAAGCTTGGGCACATACTTAATGGAAGTATGTGTACTAAGAGATAAGGTGTTTATGTAATTCTTCTTTAAACATATGTGGTGCTTGAGTACTTGTGCGCGACTGTGTGTGTGTGTGTGTGTGTGTGTGTGTGTGTGTCTGTGTGTGTTTGAGTGTGTGATTCAGAGTGTGTTTTCAATTTTATATGTATGTATATAGTGCGGTGATTATAAAAAAAAAATAATTGTTTTCTGGTTGATACTGCAAGTGACGTATACAGACCAGGTATTTTTCTAGAGAGCATGTACGGTCTTATGACCCATGTGACTGTGTTATGCAATTAATGTAATACTAAATACTTAATAAATACCACCACAACTACATACATACATACATACATACATACATACATACATACATACATACAGTTACAGGTATTGCATTTGTAGGCATTGTAAACAGCTGTTCCAAATGTCAATTTAAACATTAAAGCACATATATGCGAGATCAGTTTTGCAGAGAAAGGGGAACTTAAAAGTCTGATGTGTTTCATTCACATGACTTTCTCTACTCTCTATCGATTATTAGTGGGTACACCACTTATTCCTACGAAAGTTTATTTTCTTATCTACTTCATTTTAATGGAAATAACCTTTCCGGAAGAAGCGGATTACACAGTTCGTTATACGTACAAAGGGAATAGCGATAGTCAAATGTTTTGGAACTGGACGCTGTATGCTACATCAACTCCACAGTCTTTCCATGACTCGTGAGAAACAGCCTAAAATTGATAGGAGTTTAAAAATATGACCAAGTATTGAACATTTCGGACAATTAATGAACGGATATCTCGGAAATGGCTGAAGTTCACTAAAAAGTTATGTAAAATAAATTGTATATATTAAAGAGATTTACATTTTGTGTAGTACGCTTAAGTCTATCGCTTAACGTTTACCACTTATACCAGATTAAACAAAATTCCTTTCGAATGAACAGGACTTCAATTGCTATTTCTAGAAAATTTATAGTACACATTGTATTTGCAATGAAATATCTTTAATATATGGCATTTTAATCAAAGTCGTTACAGTCATTTTTGGAAAAGCAAAATTTTCTAAAACTGAACCGCGTAAAGGGTAGTTGATGATGGGGGAATGTTCTTGAAAAGTTTCGTGTTATATCTTTAAAAGATACTGAATTTAACTATTAAGCTTGGTATTTATCTCACTTTTCGCTTTTTATTTATGCTTTTCAAAGACATACACACACAGACACAATGATCTTTTTCCTAAAAATGCTTTTTCTGTATTCAGGAGATTTCAGAACATATATTACCGGTGATATCTCGATATCGAAATTTTGGGTATAATGCTTTGCTTTCTCTTCCTATTAATATGTCGTAAAGAAATTAAAAACAGTTTGATAATAAAAATAGTTGACATCTACATATCGTTCTTTCACACTGGCGGTTTAAATGGTGAAGGCTGGAAAGTTGAATTAGAGTTGAAGGATGCAATGCTATAGTCCGGATTCCAACCATGGATCTTCAGCTTTCAAGGCAACACTCTACCGTCAAGCTGTATTCAGATTTAATTGAGCATTAAACTCCGAGGCATACTGAAGGAACCTTGCCTTTAGGTAGAGACCGTGGAATCAACACCCAAGTAAGGGTAATTTATCATCTTGCCACAAATGTTTAGCATATTAATTAGCACGATAAAAACACAACAAAGCAAGATATATGTATAACACCGCAGTGTTTTTACGAGAAAGATATAGCCCCAAAATGCCAAAAGCAATATCAAATGGCATTGTTTTGTTTTGTATACATGTTCTTTTTTGGTGAATTAGAAATACAATATAAATCATTTAAGCTGCTATGCCCCACTGACTTCTGACATGTACAAGTACTTCTAACGTTAAAACTTAGTTTGTAACTATTGAATTTCATAATTGGTTTAAAAAATTCATTTACCAGAAAATAAAAAGTAAAAATATATTTACATTATTCAACATTACATTACATTATTTTAATTTCTTTCAACACTTACAAATATAAGCTGGAGCGCATAAATAGCTATAAAGTTAAAGAAGGTGAAATGTCTTTAATAAACGTTGCTTGATATTGTGGGGGAAAGTAAATGCCGTCAGTCATGTTTTGTTTGGAGCAGTTATGATGGTCACTTTAGGGTCAATTTAAATTTTTTAAATGGGAGCCTACATTTCGTATGTTGTTTACTCATTAGAAAATGGTATATAAAACGCTCTTTATTTTGTGATGAGGAATAAGGAAACAAAATAAAAAAAATGTTAGTTCCCAATTACGAAACATAACTTGACCCTCAAATGACCATTCATTCAGAATTTTCGTTTTTATTTACGTTATGCAAAACAATTGCAAAGTGCTATAAAAAATTTTAGGTTTTATGAGGAATGAGAAAACAACAATTAAAACAATTAAATTGACACTAAACTGACCATCACAACGTCCTCCAAATAAAACACGACTAATGCCATTTACTTTCCCTCATAACATCAAGCAACTTTTAATCAAGACATTTCTACAACGCTTAAGTTTGGAAATATTGGAATTAATTGTTCTTTCACACAATCCGTGTGTTGGACAGGGTTGGAAAGGTAGAATCAGATGACTGAAAAATTCAATGCCATAGCCGGGATTTGAACCACGGATGTCCCGGTCTCCGTCCGGTTGCTCTAACCACTGAGCTACCACGGCAACATGCCGGCATGCCATTAAATTTTCCAGCTGGCTCGCATTTTTTCCAGTAAACCACAAGGAGATCTCAAATTGTATTGAGATGAATACCCCAATGGCGACTTACAATGCTGTAAGTACTTTTAAGTCCCGGTGACTTCCAAAACTAATCTTAGAAAAGTCAACATCTACATTTTATTTTTACGTCAATATCTCAAGCATAAAATATTAATAAAAGTCTTTAGAGTCGCCTTTCAGAAAATAGAAGATGGAAAACTGCCCAAAGAAAAGCAAGGTTTGTGACAGGGAGATTTTCTTGAAAATCCTCGCTTGGCATTCCTAAATGATGTCCAACTCAAATATAAAGCTTGACATTTATTCAAATTTTCGTTTCTCCAACGTGACCCCCTGGGAGGAATGGATGAAGAGGAAACGCGAAGGGCGACCATATCCGGACAACGATGTGCGCTAGCAAGAAATAGGTCCATAAGGATTCCAACATTGCACCATCATATTTCCAGTTATCTTTGCCTAAGTCACTAACAACACAGTAGCAGTCGAAACAGCTCCAAGGAACGAGGCCCCAGGAGTTCCATCAAACGCTAGAGAGAAATCTTACAAGAGCGATAATTTCATCGTCCTGCTGCAACACATCAACTGCCAACGCCTAGTTCCAAAACCCTAAAACAGATGAGATGAACAGATTAAAGAAAATGATGAGGACAAGAATTGATGTTTAGGAAGTTCAGGGTAGAAGGGGAACCACCCTAGAATTCGCACACATACCAGGGAAACCACGCAAAAATCCATGAATCAGAGTGATCGTTCGGACGGGAATCGAATCTGGTACCTCCCGAATGCCAGTCTGGCGCGTTGCCGTAAAGCCATATCGCTTGGTCAAAGAGAAAACCGACTCACCATACAGACCATACTAAAAATCTGATGTGTTACAAGCACACCATCTTTTCTATGCACTATATTACTCTATACCTACTCTGCAAATTACACGTAAAAAGGCTTGTATTTCTACAGCGTGATAATTATGATAAATGTTTTCCGTGATGGCCGCACTAGACATTTTATTGTAGATACATTGAAATATACAGGACATTAGCAGGACAGTCAAATATTTAAAGAGAAACTCACTATTTGTATCCCGAATTGGGTATTCTGCGTACTCTTTGCGTGACGTGATGAGGAAACAAGACAAAGAATATAACATTTCGAAAATGTGTAGCTTAAAATACTGGAAACTTCCGGCTAAAAACAAAAAAAAAAAAAAAAAAACGTAGTAAACAGGTAATGTTACAAAAAAAGTACTTAACAAACTTTGCTTATGTATAAAACAATATATTTTTGTGAGGTTTTCTATCAGTTATGGTTTCATAGTTAAACAAAATTTGTAGAATTTTATATAATATATTGATATGTTATTGCTCATGGTAATATTTCAGCCATATTATTTTTTAAATGTCAAATTGATACGGCCATTTTTGAGAAAATAAAAAAAATACTGCAAACATTTCCATATAAAGATTAGTTTGAGTTGGGGCGATTTTGTTGAAAATATTTTTGTTGCATTCATGGAAAATGTTGAAGTTAAAAAGTATCAAGTTATTTACTTATCCTAATTTTTATTTTTACCTTATTTATTAAGTGCATAGTAGGTGGATACCGTATTACATTCCACCAAAATATTCAATACCGATATTTCACCGGAAATACATGTTTTGAGGTCCCCTGAACCAAAAATAAACCATTTTTAGAAACATGTTCATGTCTGTGTTTGTCTATGGACAGCATAACTTAAAACGAAATGTCAGATTAATATCAAACTTCGTTATTAGGTTCAGTACCTTCCAAAGTTGCGACGCGAAGTTTTTCAAGAAAATCCCCCCACTCCAAACTACATTTTATATAGAATATTTGTTGCTTTGTTTTACTGAAAGTGGCTGTAACGATTTTTATTAAAATAACGTACGTTAAAGAGATTTACAAGCCAAATATAATGTATATCTTGAATTTTTGGGAATATCTTGTGAACTCCTCTTCATTCGACAGCAAATTTATATAAATTTGCATAACTGGTAAACGTTAAGCCATAGACGAAAGCGTGCTGAACGAAAACCGCAGATCTCTTTAAAACACAAAATTTATTTCAAATAACCTTTTTGTGGTGTTATCTATTTCCAATCCGTTTTTAATGGCTCAAATTGTTCAACACTCAGGCCATTTCTTTAAATCTTGTCGATTTTTAGCGGTTTCTCGCAATTGCGTAGAAATAGTATGGAATTCTAAGAACAGTACATAGCGTCCAGTTACAAAAACTTTGACTATCGCTATTGCTTTTGTATCTATAACGAAATGTGCGATGCAACTATGACGGAAAGGCTTAACTCGATTAAAATGAAGTAGATAGGAAAATAAACTTTCGTAAGCATAATTTGTATACCCACTAATATTTATTGTGCTAAGAGTTTTACAATTTGATTGTCTACTGCACTTTGACCCTGGTCACTCATTGAGTAGACAATCACTACGACAGACGCAGGCATATACGTACACACAGCGACATTTTTGTAAATATGCATTTTTGGGTCGATTCAGGGAATTTCAAACCTGAATTTCCGGTGAAATTTCGAATCCAAATTTTGAATGGAATGCGATAGTAGTAGAAGTATGAAACTGAGGTGAGGTACCAACACTCAAGTTCTAAACTTTCTTCAAAAAATTACGCTTCTAACTTAAATAATCGAGAAGGTTTATTACGTTATGCTCCCTTAATTCCTCTAGATATGATTAGGAAACCTACCAGAAAATCTCAAGTCAAAAACTCCATGCAATATATTTCTGGAACACAAAAGTCAATAGAGGAATGAATTACAGGCATTATTACATTCTCTATGACGTACATACTAGAGGCCCCTTGAATAACAAAATAATAAAATAAAAAAAACATTTTTTGAAAAACGCCCGTGTGTGCATATGTGTATGAGTGTGAACAGCAGAACTCAAAAAAGAATACTCGATAAATACTAAACTTGGTATTTAGGTTTAGTAACATCCAAAGATATGACACGAAGTTTCAGGAAAATCAACCCATCCCAAATGCACTTTAAATGTAATATTTTTCTAAATTTTTTTATTTTCCAAAAATGGCTATAACGATTTTGATTAAAATACCATATATTATATATATTTACATGGAAATAAAATGTATATTTAGAATTTTCTGGGAGTAGTCTATTCATTCTGAAGGAACTTTGTATAATCTACAACTGGTAAACGTTAAGCCATGGACTAAAACGTTATTTCTCGTTGTTTCAGCTGTTTCTCACGAAAGTATGGAAAGGGAGTGGAATTTTAAGGCCAGCTTATAGCGTCCAGTTCCTAAATATTTTACTACCGCTGTTCTCTTTATATCTATACCAAATGTGTAATGTGGCTATTTCTCCAAAGGTTTATTTAATATACAATATAGGATGGAGAAAAACATGTGAATGTAACTCATAAGTTATTTTACTGAGACAAAAATATTATAATGGCAGTATTTTTATTTCTTTCCAATATCTGACTAGCGCTGAGAATACACGTTAATTTGTTTTGCTGCTACCGCCGCTTCAGTGGAACATACCACCGTCTTCACATTGCTTTGAACTAGCAGTGTTCTCAGTAAACAAATCGCCAACTCCCTTCTCTGTGTAATGTAAGACACAAACGCCTGGAGTAGACATTGAAGACCTAGCATCTGTCTGTTGTCTCCAAGACAGCGTTGTAGAACACATACACAGAAATACAATCTCCGATACTCGTACAAACCCAGTGTGTGTTACAGCAAGATGAACCGCATTGGTTAAGGTAACTTCTGCAGCTCTGTGAAACAAAAAACGTCGTTATTTTGCTTTGCTTTCTTCACCCATTATCTAACGCAGAGGGAGTATTATACTCCTCCAAATTATTGAGCATAAAGATTTCTACAGATTTCAACGTTTTAAGGTACCGCAAATGTAAAAATACGTTTTTAGAGCAAATAGAATATAATTATGTGACTGCGAAGAGCAGAGCTAAAAACATAAAGTCGGCTAAATGCTTACCTTCATATTGTAACAAATAAGAATCAGTTACTGCGAAACACACTTACATTTTACTTATCATTTAAACTCTCAGCATAGCACAAACTTACACTTTAATCACTTTGACACACACTCGGAATGCAACACATCTCACAAATTGTACATTTCCACTGCTAGCGTTTCTCATCGTAACTTCTTAACTGACTGAACTGCCCTTTCCGTGAAAGAGCAACCTTTATATATATGGGATTTCTAGAAAGGGAGGTTACTACAACCGGCACAAAGGAATCTTCTGAATAGTAAGTGCCTAAAGTGTGCGATGTGGCACATAGTGAGCTCGTTACGCGACTATTATTCTAAAGAGACCGGTCATTACTTAACCCAGCTGGTCAAGTAGGCTAGCGGGATACGCCCGCACCGTAGGTAACTCGTACGCGCGGTCACAATGTTTAAGGTGTGATATACAAATATACAACCTTTGAATTGCTTAAACTAAAACCATTTTAAGGCATATTGAATTATTAAAATATTCTGTATAGTTCATTTTCATTTCTGTGCACCTAAGCCTCAAGGTTTAAACGTAAATTTAGCATAAACCATACAGGAGAGCGAGTTTAAACAAGAAATGGCTTCCCCTAAGTTAGTGTAACCTGCTTATGAGACTTTCTAAGTAAACCTTTGTAAAGTATGTTTCAACAAGAGTGTCCTATCTTTGAACTTAAATAAAAAACGTTCTATAAATGATAGAGGTTTATTTATTTTTTATTTTGGAACATAATGTCATTACGTGTGGAAGAGAACTTCGTTGGGTTGCGCGTATACGGTTGACCCAATTTTTAATGACAGAAGAACGTAAATTAGGTCCAACTTCACGAATAACACGCGTGATGTTATTCATAAGATCATTTACTGTTTCTGGCTTGTTGACATTAACTCGAGATTTAACATAACCTCACAAGAAGTAATCCAACGGCTTTAAATCACATGACCTCGGGGGTCAGTTAACAACACCACCACGGGAAATGATGAAACCTCTGAACTTCTCTTTCAAAAGATCGATTGTTTCGAGAGCAGTATGACATGTGGCATCGTCTTGCTGGAACCAGATGTTTCTGAGATACACACCATCAAATTGAGGTCAAAAATAGCCCAATATAAGAGCCCGGTATCTTTCTCCATTGACAATTAGAGCTTCTCCATCTTCATCTTGGAAAAAAATATGGACCAATGAATCCATCACACCAAAATCCACACCACACAATAACCTTTTGGGGATAAAGTGGTCGTTCTTGACTCTGCATTGTATTGTGATTGCTCCAATAGTGGAAATTTTGTTTGTTAACGCAACCATCCATCCAAAGTGGGCTTCGTCGCTGAAGATGATTTTTCGACAAAAGTTCGGGTCAGCTTCCAATTGCTCCATAGCCCAGTGATCGAATACACGGCGCAACCTATGGTCATTGGGCTTTAGTTCTTGAGTTAACACCATTTTTTAAGCGTGAAACTTCAAGTCCAAATGCAGAATTCGCGAAGTTGTAGTCGGCGAAAGCCCCAATTCTTGCGCTCGACGAGCAATTGATTTGTTTCCGTTCTCGCGTGTACACTCTCATGAACGGCGCCTATATTTTCGTTGGAGCGCTTACGTCGATTACGTACAGGCGTTCTTTGATCGCTGAGAGAACCACTTCTTTCAAATTTATCGATCAAACGCCGAATCGTTCTCTCTACGATTGTACACCGTAAACTTCACCCAATACACGAAAGGTTTGGCGAACAGATGATCCATTTTGATAATAAAGTTTCACAATTTCTACGCGTTGCTGAATGCTGTAACCTTCCATGGCTATTTGCCGATAACAACTTTAACCACATGAAACAAATGACTGCTGTAACTCAATAACAACGGCAGCTATCACATGTTAAAGATAGGATACTCTTGTTGAAAGACCCTTTATTAGGCAGGTTTAAACCACGCTTAAGTTAACATTCTAAATAGTGTACATAATAGTAAGATTTTCATGTGAAAAGTAATTTTTCTCCAATTTTGCTAACCTTATTACCAGGTATAGGACCTTTTAAGCATTAAAGTCACGAGGAAAGGAAATGAAGTTGAACTGTTATTGGACTTTACCCAGTAACGTCGCAGGTAACAAACCTCCCTCATCCCTCGTAGAGTCTGTTGGCGTTTGCAGACAGCTCATGAGACCGTGTTTACCTCCCCGTCAGTGATCCTTAGGCGCTGTTGTTTACATTCTTTGTATTGATAATGGTTGCGAGTGTAGATGATTTGAAGTTAGCTGCTTCATTATTCCTGTGGCTGCTTATTACATTTTTCAACTGACATACATTTAAGAAAAGTGCAGAGAGTCCTGGAAAATATTAATGAAATAGCAGAAGATGACGATACGGTCGTGGGTTTATCTATCCTTAGAATCATTTGTAAAACTGTATATCATTTTGAAAAATACGCTTAAAATGAATTTTAGTAGGTTCCGAATGCATACTTTGTTGTCTTACTCGTATATAGCATAAAAGACACATTGGAAATAAAAACTGTAAAAAACTGCCGTGTTTAAAAAGAAAAAGCAATGCAATATGAATCAGGAAGTTAGCTAGTTAAAGTAGAAGATCACAATGGAATTTATTTATCCACTACAAGCAAAAGAATTAGAATTTTAAAATTGTGAGGGTATAATTTTCCTGAAATTATTATAACAAAGCCTTTCAGAATACTGAAGATTATACATGTCATGTATACATAATACTGAAGCTGGATGTGGAATGCCGCGATGGTGCGACAGTTTGATACTGGAATGTAGTTGCTACCTTTTCCCGTTGTCTCCAATATCTGCTGTTGATCCAATGGTATGCATGGATGTATTGTGAAGGACAACGCCAGTTTAAATTGACTTATTGTGAACTAATATTTGCGTCCTTTATTTGAATTGCCGACCGTTTGAAATGCAGAAATATATTGACTCTGAATTGTAGCACTTGAAACTATAACAGTTGAATTATTATTCTATAACATATTCATTATATAAAAGTCAGGATTCGAAATAACTGTTTCCACAATAAAAGAAACTAGACGCATAATTCGCCGCGAGTCGCTAAAATGTTGACCGACAAGATCCCTCACGCTAGCCGCTATTCGCATAAACGCGTCACTGGGGCTTAAAAGTTCAGACAAGCAAGTACCGATAGTAGTACCAAAGAAGATTAATTAATATGTGCACAACTATGTGCACGAACGTCGTTCCGTACCAATGATGGTGCCAGAGCAGCGTAACCCTCGGAGCAAGATGCACGAACATTTATTAAGTTTAGCTCCACCTACATATTACTCCCCCATTAACATTGTAGCACATATGATGCCAAATGTCAAAACTCTTAGCAGACGAATGTTACACTGTTACTATGGGCTTAGCTAAAATTCTCAGTATTTCCGTCGCCTTTCTCGTTTCCAGAACTGGCCTACATGCTGGTGCAAGCGTTCAGAACTTACCTCTAAACTGCGTTCCCAGAAATCTTTAAGCTAATGCGTTCGGTATTCTCGGTTGATGCTAATGACATTGCTTAGCCTGACTCCTAATTATCTCCATCTTTCCGGACAAACCCTTCCAACTCAAGCTTGTTTTTACATTATATATGTTGATTTAATACACGGAAATTATTAATTGCAATTATTTCTCTATCTATATTATTTCCTTGCTTAATTAGTTATATCTGCACGTCAATAATTAGGGTATCAATACATAATAGATACAGTCACCATAGTAAAGACATGTACAATTAAGAGATGAAATGCTCTTTAGGCATCATTCAGAACAAGTTAAACTAACCTGTTAATATACAAATAAACTGCACTAAAATGACTATCTAATCAGGTGATAGAATTGTAGGACTACATTAAATTGGTTTCTCACGTTGCTAACTAAAGTATCTGCTTCTAATTACCCTTTTAATGTATCATACAGTAAAGATTAACACATGAATATAAATCTAAACAAATGAAGACAAATTATTGGAACAATAAGGAGAACATTAAAGAGTAAGACATAACACAACGCAAAAGAAATTCTATAAAGTAATGACAGTACCAATGGCTGCACATGGAAGTGAAAATTGGGAAATGAATAATTAGGGCAAACAGGAAAAGAGTAGAAACAGCCGATATGAGATTTATAGGATCGGTAGTAGGATTTGCTCTCTTAGACAAGCAAAGAAATAACACCCACAAAGACAACTCAAGTGAAAAACATCAACGAAAATAAAACTAACTATACCAGCATATATTAAAGATGGAAGAGGAATAAAAATGAAGCACTCTATTAAATTTCTAGAGTATACCGAAGGTAGGAAACCGAAGAACAAGATGGAATGAAATGTTTAACTGAGGACAAAAAGTTCGACGGGCGCATACCTTGCGGAGAAAGAGGAAGATGAAGAAGAAGATGCAACTAACCAAGGAACAATTATAAAAAGTATAGAGATGTAAATTTCTAAGTAATGTCATTTTTGGAAACATGCAGTAACTTCTGCCGCTGTGGCAATCAAATCTATTGTCAGCGTCAGGTGGATGAGGAACTCAATGAGGCAAGATGAAGGACGAAGTTACCATTGTGAAGGACTAGTGGGGTAAGGCCAATGTATGTTGTGCCCTATACACATGTAGTTGTAGACACAAGCCTGTTCTTCCCTCTCCTCTCCACTCCTTGCCAGTAATTCCCATGCACTGTGTAAAGTCACAGGATTGTGATACATCACCCTAATAGATTTGGCTGGTTGTAGAAGCGGAGGGGGACGTCAAAAGCCTTAATATTGCTTTCTTCAAAAGAGAAAAACAAAGCCGCGTTCCTGTGTGATGCTTGATCGCACATAAGAGATAGATGGTCCTCATACACTGAAAAAGAGACAGCCCCTGCACTGGCCACTTCAGGCTCAGCATATCCTGACTCTACCCTCGAGCCATCTATTAGGGCTGAGCTAAAATCCGTCATGATTGCAGGTCTGTAGAAAGACAACACTGACATAAAATCTCACACGAAGTCCCTAACATTTCGTTGTTGAAGCATCAAGAACAATCAGTAAATTCAGTTGGCTGACTTTGCTTTACATGCATTAACTAAAGGAATAGTTGTTTCCTACAAAACGAGCAGTAACTATTTTATTTAAAACAATATAAATTGAATACTTAAGTACGAAGTGTAAAACTGACCTCTTAAAGTTTTTGTACATAGCCAGTAAGACACGTGTATTTTCAATTGTTTTATGAATAAAAACCATTAGACAAAGAAAAAGTTACTTCAGAAACATTAGAAATCGGTACAACATACATGCTATGTCAAAAAAATTGCGCTATCGTTAATTTTAATTTTCCAATAATTTAAGTTATTGGTGTTTTCATTTCTTCTGAACTCCCTATTGTACGTACAATAAAACATGCACTATAAAGATTTCTGGTGAACCTTTAACATGCAATAATACGAGCTGTATAATTAATAGGAAGAATATACACATACTAAAATGTTTAATAAAAATTTGTAGAATAGGTATGAAAATAACCGATAATGGATAAAGAAATGTATTTGCTTTTACAAGTCTTATTCCTTCATAGATGTTGAAATATTTACTGCTATAATAAGATTCTCATTAAAGTACTGTAAGTTTATAATATATGCATTAATAATAAAATGTATATATTAAATTTTTGTAAATAGCCTGTGGAGGCTTATTCATTGGAAATTAATTTTATATCATTTTATGTTAACTAATGAACTATAGAAATAGACAAAGTGTCTACAAAAAATGTAGCTCTTTATAAACCACAAAGTTTAACTTACCTAATTTAATTTTTTGTACAATAAAATATTTCCGAGACAATTATTGTTATTGATTTGAAATTTTCAATACCTCGTCATTCTTGAAATGCTATCACTATTCTGTTATTTCCCCCAAAGTCACAGAGAGGGTGTGGAATTTCAAGCCAGCATATAGCGATCCACCTTTTAAAGCTTTCACTACCCCTTCATACTGATGTATTCCTCTTTTTACGTACAATGAAATGTATAATGAAAGATGTCTGAAGATCTCGATTAGCATGAAGAAGATATAAAAATAGGTTTTTGCAACAATATTTTATAGAAGCTATATAAAATTAAACCACAATAGCAAGAGAAAGTAATGTAAATGTAACACATTTGTTTGTTTGTTTCTTTCTTTCTTCCTTCCTTTCCATTGGAAGAGCTTGTTGCCACAAATGAACATTTGGATGATGTTTCCGCATGTAACAAATCACTTCTCTTTGTTTGAAATGCAAGAAAAAAAGGTGATGCGTTGCACTCACGTGACTTTCTTTGCTCTTGTACAAACTATTGTTACAACCGCTTATACTCCATGTACTTCATATTAACCAACAGAAACATTTGTGGAAACTATCTTATTGCTAACTTTTTTTTTGTAGGTGCAAGTGGAATATTTAAGCGATAGTCAAATCTTTTAAGAGCTGGTGCTATGTGGAGCGTTTCATTCTCTTTCCTTTCCGAACATAAAAAAATCGCATTTCAGAAGAGGTTGGAAAATTCAAACAAATAACAAAGAATATCTCGAAACTGGTTCCCTCAAATTGTGTGTTTTAACGAGCTGTACATTTTTTGTGTAGTAAAACTCTTACCGTTTATCAGTTATGCAAGTCATTCAGAATGAAGAGGATTTTTGGGGACATTTCCAGAAAATTCAAGATATACATTTTATTTGCCATTAAAATACCTTAAATGTATGATATTTTAATTAAAATCGTAAAGAATTATTTTAAGAAAAACAAAATGTTCTAAAAATGTTCCATGTAAAGGGTAGCTTGGGGTGGGGAATTTTCTTGAAAATCTTCGTGTCGCATCCTTGGAAGATACTGAACCTAAATACCAGGTTTGGTATTTATCCACCTTTCGTTTTTGAGTTATGCTGTTCACAAACACACACACACACACGCAATACAGAGACACACACGAACCTTTTTCTAAAAATGCTTTTTTTATTCAGGGGGCCTCAAAACATAGCATTTCCAGCGACATCCCTACATGGAATTTTTGGGCGGAACGCAATATTTCCCCTACTTACTATGCATAGTAAAGATAGTAATACATTTTCAATTCAATTGTTGTACATTCTGTGAGTTTTAGCTTTGCCAATACAAAACGAATATATGTACAAAGAAAAATAACATTACATTTAGGTAGCACAATAAGCAATCTTTTTAACTGATGCAACAACTTTGATCACCTCGAAGTAAAATGAAAACACAATACAAAGTGTTAAAATTATCCAAGTTTAAATCAGCATTTCAGAGCAACGATCGTTTAAATGTTGTGCTAGATAATGATTTTAATATTTCTGGTGATTTACATATTTATGTGATATGTTTTAGCATACATTGATTTAGGTACTATGTTTTATTTCTGGTGTTATAAGATCGAATTTCATCTTTTTTACTCTTTATCAGCAGCAAACCGAATCACACGATATACATGCGATTATGAAGTTAGCATTTGGTTGCGAATATAAATTTGCTACAGGTTTTCATCTTAGGTTAGATTATATATTACTCTCAAACACTTTTTCATGTGAAATATTTACATTGTGAATAACGTGTGTGGTTAGAGGAACCGCATTTAATTACATATTACTATATATAAAGAATACATCAGAGCTTGTCATTGGTAGTGCTGTGAATGTATCACATTAGAGATTTCTTAAAAGCACATATGCTTAAAGGGCATAAAATGTTTAGCTTTCCTCTCATGAGGAATATGCAGAATGTGTGTTTATCTTTCATTTTCTTAGATACGAAAGCTTAAAATCTGCTTCTTTCGCTCGTTTTTTTTCTTTCTTTAACAAGCTGTTATTTATTCTTCTTATAAATTTTCCAGCTTGTTAATGCGCCATCTGTCTATAAATAAAATAGTATCCGGGAAAACGCACGCCACTGTTTCTCTGTCCAGATTGTAGCAATACAATCTGCTTCAAAACACAAGCTACTAACAAGGTATTTGATAACACACTTTGAGCAAAGTGCGCACAGGGAAAAGAATTTTCAATTTTATTTCTTTACAATTACAAGGTACTTAGTCGAGCGAAGCTCGCATTCGGGAGAACTTGGGTACGATTTCCATCGACCGCCCACTCAGACTTTCAGTTTTGGGTGGTTTTCCCTGATCGATAGGCGAATGCTAGGATGGTCTGTCATCTACCGACTTCCTTTCCATCATTTCCCTTTTATTCCGTTTACTTCTCATCTTTCAGGATACTTCTAGGTTACTTGGTATAATTCGGTGCCGGACAGATGGCGCGGATGCTTGCTCAAAGGAAGTAGTACTTCCCTACTTCCCGCAGGCACTAGAGCGCTGCTTGGTCAACGAGTTGTTGGCCCTCTCTAGCAGCTCCAGGAGTGAAACAGGCCTTTGATTCAGGAATGTTAGGGACTTCTGCGTGTCGTCTTCCTGCGGCCTGTAGGCTTCTGTGGTTCCTTCCTCCGGGTAGCCATAACAAATGTATGTAGTGCGCAGCGCGCGAGCTGTCCCCCTCCGTTGTGTAACATAGCTACACCTAAACACAAACACACTCTCTCCCTCCCTCTCTCTCTCTCCCTCTCTCTTACTCTCTGTCTCTCGTTCATATGCGTATATACACAAAGTAGTTTCACTTAACAGGTTTGCTTCGTTGCTCATCAGTCGTTAAGGTCTAACTAAACATTCAAACTGAAGTGCAGTAGTCCCGCACTAAACTGAATCGCATGACATAAAAATGTTTTATAGCAAATAACATTAAAATGTATAGCCTTGTTTATGGGCTGTGCTGTAAAATGAGATATTTCTCATTAAAAAGTTTCAACTGCTTCATAAAAAGTACACGCGACATATACCATGTAGTCCCATTAATACTTATTTGTCGCGCAGTAATGAAGCATACATGTATGATTAACAAGATGGCTCCATGCAGGGTCGGCATTTAAATTCAACTGTGCCGCACAGCGTGGCATTTCTACTGTTAAATAATTAACACTGCCGTGTACAGTCATGGCCTCAACAATTTATGCAGCTCAAACTAAAATAGTTTCATATGTCATACTTAGATATCCTGGGGCACTTGAGATATTTAAAAGGAGGCATAGAACCCTAAAAGAGAACGCAAATTTGTTATGTAATTAGTAGTAATAACACTAATAATTATTGTTTTTTACTTTCTCTACTACGTATAGTAAGTAGGGGAAGTATTGTATTCCACCCAAAAATTCGATACAGATTTCACCGGAAATACATGCTTTGAGATCCCCTGAATCCAAAAAAGCATAACTCAGAAACGAACAGTCGGATAAACACCAAACTTGGTATTTATGTTCAGTATCTTCCAGAGATGCGACACGAAGGTTTTCAAGAAAATCCCCCCACCCCAGACTACCCTTTACATGGAACATTTTTCGAAAATTTTAATTTTCTCAAAAATGGCTCCAATGATTTTGATTAAAATATCATATGTTTAAGAAATTTTCATGACAAATAAAATGTATATCTCGAATTTTCTGCGAATGTCTCCAAAAGTATTCTTCATTGTGAACGACTTTTGGTAAACTGGTAAACCATAAGAGATAGACAAACGTTTACTACACAAAATATGTAGATCGCGTTAAAATACACAATTTATGTCATATACATTTTTTTTGTTGAGTGAACCATTTTCGAGATATTGCTTGTTATTCCCTTAAATTTTTCAATACTTATTTTCTCAAATGGGAATTCGTTATTCATTTTTTTTTTGTCTTGGATATGCAAAGAGTATTAATCTGTGGCAAACAGAATGGTGCTGCACCTAGCAACCAGCTATTAAGAGATATGTATGTGCTTAAAGGCTACTGTATTTCTATATTGCCCTTGAAAATATATATTCCACTTACGTCTACAAGAAAATTAGCAATAAAATAGTCTGCAAATGTTTATCTCGATTAACATGAAGTAGATGGAGAATAAGCGTTTGTAAAAATAGTTTGTATAAGAGTAGAGAAAGTCATGTGAGTGTAACACATCAGATTTTTTGTATTAGGGATGGGAACTCGGTACCGTCGATACTTCGATACTCTCGATATTCGAAGGTGTTGAAGTATGTCTAATACTTTGAAATAATACTTCGATACCTTTAAATTTTAGGATTATTGAAAATTATTGCGTTTAACTTTATGCTAGATAAGGAATGAAATGAGTCGCACTTGTCCCCAAAGAGTTGCCGAACTATATTTTTAATAGACCCTGACTGCGTTTCCTGTGGGTGAATCAATGCAATATTTCATAGACTCTTGTGTCTCAATGAAAACATACAAACAATGGGGAAGGAGTAGAGGTACCGATGTAATACAGCGTTAACTGAGTTGTAAGTGAAGTTGATTTGACGCACAAAATCATGTTTCTTCAATAGCCTGACTCACCCTCACTCAGCCATTATATTTACCTACTCCGGTGACCAAAATCTATGAATCCAGCAAAACAAATCAGACGTTAAGGCTGAAATAATACAATGCATGGAAATATTTGTGCTTTTCTTCCATCTATTAGTTTTTGTGACTTTCTTTAGCGTTTTAAGCGCCGACTTACATACTTCGTTTATACTAAGTAGGTATACGCACTTACCTGTGCATACTACACAAGGGTAGCTGATGGTAAAATAAGTTGATACACGCTAGACATCAGCATACATGCATAATCATATTTCCAGAAGTCAAAATATACCACAGCTTTTGAATGGTTAAGTTATAAAACTTAAATAAGTTGTGCTGTGAAATCAGCACCTTTCCTGTTGTAAGTTTACAAGTATATCATGCCGTTGTGGATATATAGAATGCCATAGGCATAAAAAGGCTTTACGCAAGATTAAAATTTTAAATTTTGTGATGATGTTATGAAAATCGTCAAAACTTTAATCATAATCGATATAGAGTTTGCTTATGAAAGATATTGAATAAATCTAAATGGTAGTATTTCCATTGTATAAATATAAATGGTGATATGTTCACGATTTTTCAAGTTCAAATATTCTGTGATATTTGGTCGAATATATCTTCAAGAATACTATTTTATTATATATCTAAGCATTTTGATTTTAAAATTTAATTTAAATTATTAGAAAGCTTGCGCAAATGAAATGAAAATAATATACATCAGCACGTTTTTTGGTTACAATCGCGCGCATCATCTGGTAAAATACCCTTCTTTTTCACATATAATAGAAGGGTCGAATGTGTTTCAGATGAATTCCCGATCAGGAACTATTGCACCCGAGAGTTCCTTTACATGAACCAAAAGGTTATACTGAAAGAAAAGCATATTTCAATTGTTTTCGTACATAAATCACAGTGGAAGATCATGCTAGACTCTAGTTCCCGAGGTCGCGGGTTCAAACTCGGCGAGGGCGATGGATTTTTTTTCGTGCGTAAAAATCCTTAGCATGGCTTCCTTCGGAAGGGAAGTAGAGCCAGTGGTCCCGTGTCGTAGATTTACAGCACGTAAAAGAACCCCAAGCCTGATAAATTTCCGGTTTTTCACGCCCAATATAGAATGGGATGCTAAGGACCATAGTAGTTAAAAAGCGTTCATAAATAAACAAAAACAAAACAGTGGAAGATCAAGATTTCCGACTCTTGCTATAACGGAAATAAAAATATTGATTGTTAACGCCATTCTGACCGAGAGCAGATGTCAACCCGTCATTTCTCCGTAATACAGGGTACCACAACGGAAGTTAATGATCACGCTAGATTCACTTGACACCTACCAACGCTGCGGTCTGTTGTATCCACTGCTGACACGACATCATGTGTATTGATTTATCGGCTGTGCTCTGCCTGACCGACTGAGCATCGCAAGTACTTTACTGCTGCTGCCAAGAGTTCTGGCAACCTTACCTTTATGTGTGATTTGTCTAAGAAACGTTATCGTCGTTTACATTCGATCGAATGCGAGCATTGATTTCTTAAAATTCATTAACAGTGTTCAGATTTTGGTGACCTAAAATGTTTGAAAAATGACATAATTAGGGAAAATTACTTAAAACGGAGTTGCCTTTAATTTATTAAAAGCAGTGAACCGAAGTTCATAAACGAATTTATATACTTGTATAATCGGGGCCCTTTAAGTTATGAATTGCATACAACAGAACGATGAATTTGAAATTCTTAACTTTGATACTACTATTAGTCTATCACAAGAGAATAGCAGCTATGAGGAAAAATCGGATATGTTACATTCATATAACTTTATCTTCCATCGTTTGTTAGGGTACACAAATTATTTTTACGGAAGTTTATTTTTATATCTACTTCATTTTAATCAAGATAAACCTTGCAGAAATAGCTGCTCCATGCAATCGCGAGAAACAACTGAAGATCGAGGTACTTAAAAGAATGCAAAAGTATTGAAAAATTCGAACCATGAATAAAAGATATCTCGGAAACAGCTGGTGCCACAAAAAAAAGTTATTGGAAATAAATCGCGTGTTTCAAAGAGATCTTCTTTTTTGTGTAGTAAGATTTCGTCTATTGCTTAACGTTTACCAGTTGTACAACATTATATAAAATTCCGTCCGAACGAAGAGGACTTCACAGGCTAGTCCCAGAAAATTAAGATATACATTTTATTTTTCATGTAAACATATTTCATACCTTCTATTTTAATCAAAATCGTTAGATTCATTTCTTAGAAAATAAAAATTTTGAAAATCTTACATGCACAGGGTAGTTTGGGTTAGGGGATTTTCTTGAAAATCTTGTGATGTATCTTTGGAAGGTACTGAACCTAAGTACCAAGTTTGGGATTTATCCTACTTTTCGTTTTTGAGTTATGCTCTTCACAGACAGATACACACACGGACCTTTTTCTAAAAATGATTTGTTTTATTTAGTAGTTTCAATGAATCAAAATTTTATTGTTCTGTTTAGGGATACTTTATGATCCATTATAATCATGCTATAGGAGCGTGGAAACACCAGCTGCTATCGTAGTACATAAAAGTGGGTATATGTGTGTATGTTCTTTATATGTATCTATAGATTTCGACCAAATTTAGAACAAGTGACCCTTGACACAAGGTGAAAATTACTGCTTAAGTTAGAATTCCGCCGCTTTTACACGATTAATTATTTCATCTAATGTGATATCTAAAAAAGGTCGCAAGACCATCTATATCTTTATCAATGATAACCGCTATAGGCCGAACATTGCCAACATAATAACAATTACATACTTAGGTTTTCATGGCTTCACAAAATAACAAAGGAACAGATATTATTCGTTGATCCCCTCTCTGACATTGAATATGGAGTAATAGTATAGCCAAATAAATAATTACAACTGCTATACCACAATAATACTATATCTGTTAGATCTTTGTAGCAATCAAAGCTGAAGTTAGAAAGGTAGAATCGACTGAAAATTTCAATGCTACAGCCGGGATTAGAACTACGGATCTTCCGGTTTCCGTCCGGTTTCTCTAACCAAATGAGTTACCATGGCAACATGCCGGCACGACATTAAATTCCCCAACTGATTCGCATTTTTTCTGGAAAACCATAAGGAGATCTCAAACTCATTTGAGGTGACATACCCCAATAGTGAGTTACAATATCCTAAGTACATATTACTATAACTCCCGGACTTCGTGGTTTATAACAAACTATTAGTTCCATTATCGGTGATTAATTGGGAATTTAATGTGGTGTCGGCATGTTGCCATGACAGATCGGTTCGGTTAGAGCAACCGAACGGAAACTGGAAGATACCTGGTTCAAACCCCCACTATGGCATTAGATCTTTCATTCTGATTCTACCTTTCCAAACTTGGCTGGCGTGAAAGAGCAATTCACCACGGCTAAAGTTAGGCAACAAACATACTTGCCTCATACGCGGTGACAGTATTAGCAATACCAGAATTATTTTAAATAAAACAACTGAAACAGAAGCAAGTAGTCCTAAGCAATGTAATGATAAAACGTAAGAGATATTTTATCATCCCTATGCTAACATTTGGTTGCCTATTCGAGCAAAATGAACGACGACTCGGGAACCCATACGTGCGTTAGGTATGTATTATGGCATTCACAAACAATAATTTTATATCCATATTCACAAAACATTCAAAAAGTGTATTCAGGCATTCAAATGTTTGCCGGTGATAGCGGGACGAGCTCTGGCGTTGGAGAAGAAAAAGAACCACAAACTTTCAATTATTCCATTTGTAAAGTGCTAACATGCAGTTTATTGTAACTACGACGAAGAATAAATTGTGTACTTAAATCAGCTTTGTTTTTCTCCGTCTTTTATTGTTTTCCAATCACACAGATCTACACAACAATCACTACATATAAAGATGACCTGACACACTATTTACAGAAAATTCAAAATATGTGTTTTATTAGTCACTTTTGGCACATATGGCACTTCATAAAAAATATTAGTCCTTTTTTGAGTATTAAGAATAATGAAATTTGTTGTGTATAAAAGGTAGATGGTGGGAGTATTTACAGGAAAATATTCGTATCCCATCTTCGGAAGCCGCTGGATTCTAACACCAACTTGAGTATTTTCCCTACATTTCGTATTTCAGTTCACACACACACACACACACACACACACACACACACACACAGAGATAGAGGGAGGGGGGAGAGAAACCATTTTATAAAAAATGCTTTTTTGGATTTAGTATACCTCAAAGCATGTATTTCTGATGAAATAAGGCTGCGGAATTTTGTTCTGAAATACAATATTTCAAGATAATGTGTAAGTGGCGCATGAAATTTACGTGCTTGCTAGCTTACTACCTTCTCAAAAAGGGACTACAATAAATAAACTTCTGCAAACTGACGGTGAGATGAGTGTGCGCTCACACACACAAGCATATGCATACTGTGTAGTTGTTTTCCAAATATTTACATGCTTACCTAACGTAGGAAAATTTGCAAGATTCAATAAAACAATTCACTAACATTTACTTCACTGAAAGGACGTGCTTCGGGGCCGCGGGATAATATCCGAATAAGAAAGTCTGTATTTGTGTGTGTAAGTGAAGCGAAAAATCGTGTACTATACTTCATACATCTACGATATGCTTTTAAGGATACATGATAGAATTGACAAGGCATTTTTACACTTTTTCACAATAGAAAGAAAGTTGGTTATCTCTATAATTACAACATCTACGATAATGGACGTTTTACTGCTTCTCATAGAAGGTTTTCTGAGTACACTGGTATCAAGATTATTTTAGCTATTTTTAAATGTTTTAATTATAAAAATATTTATGTATCGTAAAATAATTTCTAAGAAAAATTTTTACTTTCATTTATAGCTACATTTCTCTCTGAAAATAAAGATTAAAACTACGTTAATATTTTTATTACTAGTTTTTATAAGTAGCATAAGATAGCAGGTTAACTATTTGTTTAGTTGAGGAACTAATTTAATTTTTAAAAAATAGTCACAAGAAAATGATTTTTTCGTATAATTCTTTATATACATTTATATTTGTTTTCGCAGAAACCATGTAGTTTCGGATCAAGCCCTTTAATATACTATATGCAGCTAACATTCTGCAGAACCACAATAAATTTCAAATTTATAAAATAAATACATTTTCAGAAAACTGTACCTGAACGTTAAAAAATAAAATTTACGGGAAATGGCAAAAACCAAGGTGAGCACAGTTTTATATACCAATATACTATAGCATGACTGGACCATAAGAGCCCTTTAAAGGTCTAAGTAACAAAATAAAAATAATAGGTGTGTTCTTTACACCATTTAAAATCCATTACAACAACAAAGAAACAAAAAATTAAATAAAATAAACTTTTGAACCCAAATCTCTACCAAGGGTCTTTAAGGATTTTCGTGAAATTCCCTCCAGTACAAAACATGGTAACAATTAGCTGTTTATTACTTTGTTAAAATGACTCCACGAACTTTGATTATAATATTATTAGTTTAAGATATTGGAATGACAATACAATACATATCTTGAATTTACTGTAAATGTGCCCGTTTATTCTTACTGCACTATATATATATATATATATATATATATATATATATATATATATATATATACAGGGTGAATAACCTAAAACCTATACCGCAAATATTTCGGAAATGGAAGGTGCTATTGTTGTACAGTTTTCACAGCATTGATTGGTAGTCAGCTCGTACATTTAGCCTATAAACAGATTTTAATAATACTGGGAAAGTGTATTTTTTGAGCAAACATACAAATTTTTAAATGGAACAATGCCTAGTTACATCAACAGAATAAAGGTAGGGTAAATTAGAATGTCAGTGGCGTTTGTTGCAAGATTCCAGTGCAAGTGGTTTAGGAGATATCTTATTTTGAAACTTTTACGCACCGGTACAACCTGGTAGCACAAACTAAAGAAAAAACAGGGAACTACAATACTTTTGTGGATTCTTAAAAGTAAGGAGAACATAGCCCTTCAAAGGTTGTGTTCAAAATGACCACTGGCAGCTTCAATACACGCTTCGAGTCTACTATGGAAAGACTGCTGCACACGTTCTAGCATTTCAGCGGAAATTTCAGAGCAGGCAGCAGTAATACGTCGTTTCATATCGTCTGGTGTAGTTGGTACATCCTTATAGATAGTGTCTTTCAGCCTTTCCCACAGAAAAAAGTCTAAAGGGATCAAATCCGGTGAACGGGCCGGCCAAGGTACAGGTCCTCTTCGTTCAATCCAACGATTTGGAAACAATCCGTTAAGACAAGCTGTAGTACTTCGTAGGAGACTGTGATACTTGTGCGAGTTCATTGTTCCTTCTATGAACAAAGGGCCTATGAGCTGATGGTTCACTATCCCACACCACACGTTTAAACTCAATGGACGCTGACATTCCACCTGACGAAGCCAACGGGGATTGTCAACAGACCAATAGTGCATGTTTCTGCGGTTTACCCGGCCATGATTAGTAAATATTGCCTCATCACTAAACAAGATACATGATGAATCTGGAGTATCATGTCTTAATGCCCAGGTACAAAAGCTAACACGATTCTCAAAATCATTTCCATGCAGCTCTTGATGGAGAGAGATGTGATATGGATGGAACCTATGTCGATGGAGAATGCGCAGAACACTTGCCTAACTTATGCCACTTCCACGTGGGATTTGCGGATCTGCTGCATGGGCAGCCAGAACATCAATTTCTGCCTCTTCTCCAGTCACTTGTTTGTTTCTGATACGTTTTCTAGGTGTTACAGTACCACTTTCACATAATTGGTTGAAGAGGTTGTTAAATAATTGACGGATGGTTGACGTCTATTAGGATTTCTTTCCGCATACACCGTACAGGAACGAACTACATTCTTCCCTCACTCTCCATATCCCATGAGCACGTCGGCTCATGTATTGTATTCACTGTTGCTTGACATATCCAAAAATCTATAACCCGTTACAGCTCTCAAGAAAATCATATCTGCCACTTCTGTTCATCTTCTTCTTCAGAATAGTACATTGGGACACACTTCCATTATAAAATTTAAAATCGTTTCTCTTCTAGGGTTATTGTTTCACATTTATATTGGAATATGCTAAGTTTTCCGTTTGCATTCCTATACCTATCAATACCCGAATAATATAAATCCCGTGGTACTACATCCAGAGTGCGGCCTGCAGCGACCAACCTGGTTGCCGGCCTCACGCCCGCTTGCGCACAGCATAATACCCAAATGTACGCTAAGACTATTAAATTGCATAACTGCTCTGTATATGTGTGTATACCTCTTTATCCCACACACAATACCTTCAAATTGATTAATACTATTCTCCTTTCTCCCAGTTATATTACTCTTATTCATGTGCTAAATAACTATGTACTTTTTAATAAAGTTACACCTCTATCTTCCTAAAAACTTAACCTTAAGTGTGAAAAGCGTTTTAAATATACTAATCCATCAGTTTGAATAGTCTACGCCCAAGCTTCTCAAACTTGTTACCCTTACTCCCCCCCGACTAGAAAAATATTGTCGGGCCGTCGATCATTACACCTGTAATGACTGTTTTGTTCGTCAAATGTATAGCTAGCTGATAGTAACTTTAAAGTTTTATTTCATTTCATGTTTTCCTGCTTAAAACTTAGCAGTTAGCTTACTTACAATAACATTAGCTTTTACACTTGCACTTCATAATAATGTGTGTAGAAAAGAAACAATATTCAATAGACATTTTTCTCTACAAAGCAAACTTTTTAATATTGAAGTTCAGTGTGATGGATGGCCCTGCTATTGTGAAGAAGGTCTAACAAAACGTGGGTAATTTGGGAAATGGCCATTCTGAGTTCTTTGGAAATATTTAGCCTGGAACGACATTTCGTCTTCATACCTGTAAAGCAAAAAACCCTCTCACATAAGTTGTTGCGAATGGAATCAGGATTTTCAGGTTTTTTTTTTTTTTGCTCAAGGTTGGGTACTCGTTGCTATGTACATCCAGATAAGGACAATTCATTGAATTTACATTTTATTGAAGTGTCACTAGTGAGATCTATCTATAAGTTGTTCTTGCTCACTTATGATCATAGATGATGGTCCTGATGCATTTTCAAGTTGAGTTTTAATCCAATTAAATTCAGCAAAGTGATCGCAAAGAATATATTTCTAAATGAAGTTTCAACATTTTGAGATGATCAAGTAAGCATTGTTTTATCTTAATCTGATGCACTGGATTATCAGTATCTTGTACCATTGACACCAAAACAGGGAACATGTCTAGCGTGTCGTTTTCCATACTGTTTCTCCAAATATCTAATTTTCTTACGAATGCCTTCACTTTGTAATTCCAGGAAAGTACAGTTCCCTTGAAGTGAAGTGTTGAGACTATTTAGCCTCTCAAATATATCTGTGCGGTAAGCCAATTTTAATAAAAAATATTCGCCGCCGAAACTACTTGCTAGTAGGTTATTTTTCCATTTAAAAACAGAATACCTCTTGCCTTAACTAAAACATTCTCTTCAGTACTTTGCCTCTTGAAAGCCATCGAGCATCACAATGAAACAACAAAGAAGTATGTTCGGCACCCATTTCTCCAATAACATTTTAAAAAGTCTAGACTTGAGAGGACCTGTCTTGATAAAATTTACTGTTCTTTCAATTGTCTGCATAACTTCATGAAGTACCAGACTGAGTTCTTTAGCTGCCAGAACCTCCCGATTAATCATACAGTGAGTCCATACTGCTTCCGAAGCAACAGCTTTAATTTTTGCTTGTATTCCAACACGGACTCCAAACATCGAACGTGCTCCATCTGTAGATATGCCTGTACAACTGTTCCATGATATCTCATTTTCATTAAAGAAAGTATTAAGCATTTCTAAAAGCTGTTGATAGGCCCATTTCCTCTCGCATATTAAACTTATCAAGAAAAAGAACATGCGATGAAATGGACATCTTTATGAACATCAGTCGCTTCAACCGCATGAAGCGCAGATGATTGGTTACGCAACTTCTCAATTAACTGTTCATGTGAATCATCAGAAATATCTAAATTCTCGTACAGACTGTATCATTTGAGAGAGGGATACTCTTCAATTGTTGTGCACGAGAATCACTGTTGATACTATATCAATCGCTGCTGGTACAAAAAGTGTTTCGGAAATTGTGTAAGGTTTCTTACATTGAGCAATTTTATGAGAAAACAAGAGGCTAAAAGGGCTTTAAAGGTCACATTTGTTGATTTAACAAAGTTCTGTTGGGTGTATGTCAAAGCAGTAAGTTTTTCAGAAAGAATTCTTTCGGTTGATTTCTTAACTCCGGATTGGTTTCAAGATGTCTCTTTAATTTATTAGGTTTTATGCTATCTGGAGCTAAAATCCTCAGATTACCCATTACGAACGCTTTTTCACCACTTATCATAGTTTCCGTAAAACCTAGTGACAAACAGTCCTCATCATACCTCCTCATCTTCACATCGAGTATCTTTTGTCCCCCACTAGTTGAAGGAGTATTGGCATCTTCATTTCCAGCACTAATCAGGAACCGCTTCATAAAGAATTGTTTTTAATAACTTTAAGATATAAAGAAATCAACACAATCATCCTGCAAAAGTAGAATACTTAAAACTACAAACATAGCTGGGAACCACCTCCGACCACCATTGAATGTGCCGACAAACTGATTCCTACATCCCCAACAGGCTTGTCTAATGACATAATCCGCAGCTTTTACTTAGCTGCATAAGTATACTGAACAGCACTACCTGAAAACAGATGCGGCCACTTGTCGAACTACCTGCACTGTCTATGGAAAACATTTTATTAGGACAGATGAAGAGAATTCACGGGAATTAAATCGGGCACTAATTCAAGTATATGTAGTAATACATTTATTTATTTCATTTGTTTCTTATCATCTTAACCTCTCATGTTGGGATTGTTTTGATGTTTATCTGTACTTACGAAAATATGCTGCGGGGCGCATATCAAGATATCTCCTTTCAAGACCTCCGCGTCACCGTAGGGGTCGCACCTCACAGTTTGGTCTACGCGTTTGCTGCCACACTCCAGGTTCTGATGCAGCCTGGGACCAAAGGGTTGCTATGGTCAAACGGACCTGATATAAATCCCTTGCGTTTGGTTTGATCTGTGCGGATAGCGGTAAGCAAATGCTCTAAGAGAATGTCAGCGGATAGGCGAGACTAATACGATTAGAACCCCACGTGTGTTAAGCTCATTATCAGCTAACACGGCCGATGTACCTCTTGATTAAATTATTTGCATTGAATGCAAATATGCTGACTCTGAAGACAAGCACCAGATAGCCATATTAAAACAGAGAAATTCGTTACATCAATACCATTATTCATTGATTATTTCAGTAATGTGCGAAGATCTTAAAACGCTTTTCTACCATTTTCACCAGAGATTTATTTCAATGCATACTCTCGCACTTAGAAGAAATATTGACTGATCCATTGTAATTGCTACAAGCTTCAACATTTATTGGCAGATTTTCAGTACGTGTGTCCTAAAGAAAACTTAAAAGATAAGTATTTAGAATCTACCACACCTTTTAGACTAATTACCACTGAATTCTGAAGTTGTAGCTTTATACTTCACATTCTTTGACCGAGAAACAACCTTAGCATTTATATACTTGCAAAGAAAGGCCTTTATTTCATTTACTTTGCACGTACTCATTGCTCTAGGACCAATTAAAAATCCCGTAATTTATAGTTTTGGAAATAAACGAATGAACCTCCATCCAATTCACCCTATTCTTTTAGAATATGCACAGAACAATTGAAATATCAATCTGTGCTGCATATTGTCTAAAGTGATTCACTATAACAATGTTTTTTTCGTGTATTATTGCCCTCTTATTCAAGTAGTGTTAAACCTGCCTAAAATGATTTGTGTTTTGTGTTTCTTTTCTTTTTTTGATATGTAGAACTCATGTTATGTAATGAACGTTCCAATTGTTTTCTATGACTTTTTGTAGGGCTTATCTCATTAAGAAATACAATCCTAAAAGGCAGGTGCGGATAGATTACATCAATTGTGTCATTCCTACTCCTGTACAATAAAGATCAATCGATGACCATTGTGAATGTGAGTGTGTATACTAGACCAGCATTTGCTGTACAATCTAAACTACATAGGTTTGAGATTAAATCGTTGAAAGAACCATAATATTATGCGAATGAGCCAATAATGAAGAAATGTCTAAGAATGAAGAAGACTTCAGAGGTTATTTCCAGAAAGTTCAAGATATAAGCTTCATTTATCATGCCATTACTTTAAATGCATGGCATGTTCCATGTAAGGAGTGGTTTGCATTGGGGAATTTCCTCGAAAATATTCGTGTCGTATTTATGTAAGACACTGAATTTATATGTAAAGTTTTGTGCTTATTGGACTTTTTATTTTTTGAGTTGTACGTACGGAGATTTCGCTAAAACTACTTTCTTGGGAATCAGAGGCCTCAAAAGGTTTCGTTGAAATCTCGTATACACTCTTTGGTTGGAATGCAATGCCTCCTCTAGTTAATATAAATGAGCAGCAGAGAAAGTAATAATGTTGACAATCTATAGATATTGAGCGTTTTTAGCCTGTTCCACCCTCAAGTCACTCCATCTAGTCCTGTTTCCGAGGAACTTAGCAACGACAATAATAATAATAATAATAATGATAATAATAATAATAATTCATACTTCGTTATTTTCAATACCGTGACACTATTTTTATCTATGATTACGCTAATTTTGACTCGTAAGATTCCTTCCTACTACACGTTGTATTATGGCTAGTTATTTTCATGGTTTCTCGTAAATTATAATGCATCTTAAACACTGCACTAAATGGAAAAGTAAGACAAATATTATAAATAATACTATTAGAAATTGTCATTACCGCTTCTTAAAACCTAAACAGGAAACACTGAAATTACAGGAACGACGTATTGGATGAGACGCAAGCGAGTCCTGACGTATAATACTTTCTGCACTTCTTTAGGCACAGGTTAACTAATAACTTATTTTATAGTAATCCGCTGACAATACGCCCTTGCTACTGGCCTTTAATAGAAGTCGAGGGATCCAAGGAAATGTAAAGACTACTTAGAATGAAGTTATACGAGGGTCAATCCGAAAATAATAGCCTCCCATTTTTTCTGTTACCTTTGAGTGTTCGAGCCAGATTATGTTGGTGTAGTATTCGAGGTGCGTACAAAACAGAGATGTGTGAATGAATTCCTTACCGCTGAACAAATTGCGCCAATTGAAATACATCGAAGGTTGCTAAAGTTGTATGCAGACGACACAGTAGATGAGAGTAATATGAGGCGGTGGGTACAGTTTTTCAAAAGTGGTGAAAAGAATCGCCCTGGTCGACCCTGCTCGACTGTCACAGCAAATAATGACAGCATCTCGATCAACTCATCTGACCAAAGAATTGTGTGTAGAGCTGAACGTCGGTTGTAATGCCTTGGACAAGATGTTACGCGACCTTAATTATCGCAAAGTGTGTGCGAGATGGTTCCCGCGGATGCTTTCACAAGACCAAAGGCCCCGCACCAGTTTTGATACCATGGAGCTCATCAAATTTGATGGACTGTCCTACTACATCCACCGTACAGTCCTGATTTAGAACCTTCGGACTTCCATCTATTTGAGTCTATGAAAGTTGCACTACATGACCAATATTTTCCAGACTCAGATGCTGTTGCCACAGCTGTAAGACAGTGACTAGCTTTAGCTTGTTCAGAGTTTTACGAGCGTGGCATGCAGGCCAACTTCGGCAAAAGTACATAATGAATCGTGGTGATTATGCGGAAAAATAACATGCAGAGCTAAAATCTTACTCTATTTAACTGTGTTACTGTGCTTTCTGTATCTGTTGTAGTTTCCATGAAAATAAATAGGAAGCATTACTTTGGGAATGATGGTATACATAACCACTCTGGCAGATTGGAAACAAAGCCGGTTGCGTTCACAAAATACACAGCGCACTCTCCATAGTGATACTCAAGAACAATATCAGTTCATTATTTTATGCTTGAATACTGTTAAAACTAACCGAATGAGATGGTTCCGCAGTAACAGAGGTCCCGGGCTAAATTCCCGTCGACCGCCGAATCTGAGCTTGGGTTTTTGGTGGTTTTCCGCTGATCGGTAGGCGCATGTGGGGGTAGTTTCTCATCCACCACGATTTCCCTTCCATAATTTACCTTTTATTCCATCTCCTCATCTTTCAGAACTGCTTCTAGTTTTGGTGACTAATGATGGTGTCGGACAGATGCTTGCGTAGACACTAGAGGGATGCTTGGATGTCGGGTCATTCATCGCTCTCTCTAGGTAGCTCCAGCAGTGGGACGGCTCTTCAGCCTGCGACTTCTGTGTGTCTCTGAGGTCTGTCTGCCTGCAGCCTCTAGTCGCCTATGGTTCCTTCATTTCATCCCTTCCTCCTGGTGCGTGGTAGCCTTAATAGACATAAGTAGGTCGCAGTGCACGAGGTTTCGCCCTCGCGTAACCTACGCCTATACTGTAACCCTATACTATTCACGATTCTTCTTGGTAAGAGAGCAAAAGAAAAAACCAATTTGCAATACCACAGTCACAGTAAAAATAAATACATTAATAAATAGAAACTGATTGTAACATATTAGTTATGAATTTCAAATGGATGAATCTCTTTCTACCGGAAGGCTGTAGTTGCATAACTGCAAAAAATAAAATCCTTTATGGTCTTTTTCGATCTCTTGAGTGATAAGCATCTTAGAAAAATATTGTGACAGTAGTTTTCGTAACAGCCAATAGAAAGAAGGTTTTACAAAAGTGAAATGAAATTCCTAAGGGCAATTACACATCTGAAAGATTACCACATTAGGTACTTTATGAATTATATACCAAGAGGAAAGGAAAGAGAGCTATAAGATGTTAGGATTAAAAGGTGTCATAAACAAGATGCAGAGACTGTTACACGCAGAAATGGAGGAGGAAGAAGGAAAAAAGCTGTATGCCAAAGAAAGAGGTAAGTATGCGGTACATAACGCAAGTGTGCCTTTCATTGTTCTCGAAAAATTAAAATTAAATTGAGTTTTATTTATGGAGGCTCTTTAACTGCTATGATTGTTAGCGTCCCATTATATATTGGGTGTGAAAGACCCGTAATTTTGCTCAGAGGCCTCTTTATCAGGATTGAGGTTCTTTTACGTGCCGTAAATCTACGACACGGGACCACCGGCTTTACTTCCCTTCCGAAGGAAGCCATGCTAAGAATGTTTACGCCCGAAAAAAATCCATTGCCTTCCGCCGGGTTTGAACCCGCGACCTCAGTTCATTGTTCTCGTCTGTATATGTTATACTTCATTCCGATTCTATTACTAAAACTTTTTAGTTTTTCTTTCAGAACGTGCATGTTCTGAGGCAACATATAAATACTACTTCAGTTTTGATTGGTTCTTTCCCAGGAATCTCATATGTCGCAAATGCAGTAGAGTTTTCGTGTACTAATTGATAAGAGACATTATTACCCTCTCAAGTGACAATTACTGCGATCTCTCTGATTGCGTTCTAGATTCACTTGCTCGTAAATGAAATGTGTATAAGAAATTAGCCATAACTCTGAAGGAGTTTTATCATATAAACACGCACTCCTTATAAACTTACACTTTGACAGGTAGCTGGACAACGTTCTATTCTAGACGACAATGGTAGGTATACACGTGTTGCGAATCTCAATGCTACATAGTAGCGTATGGCAATTAATGACCTCTGTAGTGGTCACAAGTGCAGCTAATTGGTTGCAACTGGTGTTCAGGTCAGGAGGTGGTGGCACCTGGATTGTATAATAGGTATCACCCACAGTAGTGACCAAACACTAGTCTTGCATTATGCTGACTACAGGATTTTAAAATTTGGTTTTCTGGTTTGCACAGCCTGACATCTGTTATTTAGATCCGCTCGCTATTGCATAGAATTATTAGAAGCCTTAGTAAAAATAGTAATATGAGATTTAAAAGCAATTATGAGCGTCTGTAGACATGCAGATTGAGATTATAAACTACCTATATCTATTTGCAGGCTTTAAATGACCAAACCGGAAGTTAACAACGCAGGTAGCCGAGATAAACTCGTAGAACGCGAGGTCTGCGGTCCAAATTCTGTCAGAATCTTCTTCCCCTGACTTTTTTATTCAGTTTTCCTCAGTCCTCATAGCTGTCAAAAGCCCATGAGGTAAGCCGGTGTACCATAATATGAAGAACCATGTGAACAAAAACCAAATAAGCTATTTGTTTTGTGGGCAATCTCTTACCTCTTGGTCTTCTGGTTTCGGGATTTAATTAAAAAACACGGTATGGTAGTATCTGTAACTATATTCAAACTGTTACGAGGAAATTTCTTTATCTCAGGACTTCGAAAATATGGATTCGACACTAATCATCATGTTTTACATTTGTTCATCTTCCAACTCCCATGCTGATGCAGGCTGAATTTGGACTTAAATAGAATCCGAAGTGTCACTGTTCATCTCGATGGCCCTGAACACTATAAGTGCGACAATAATATCGGTCTTTTTTATTACTTCTACACGTACAACCCCTTTCCTTCCTAAAGTATTACTTTCCAGGTTGTAAGTCACATGTGCACTGTGTTTGGTTGAAAGTGTTCCAGGCGTTCCAGAATGATGCTGGAACTTACATACAGTGCATAAATAAAAATTTTATTACATATTTATTGCAGAGACTTTATTATGTAGTAATATTACTGAATAGCGAAAGGGGAAAAACTATAACTTACTATACCTTATTCAAGAGTAAAACATGCATTGTTTCATTGAAAACCTAAACTACACTTTCCCCTGGAATATGCATTTAAATGTATTATCAAACACTGCTCGAATTGTCTGTGAAAGTGTGACTTACAAAGTTTATCATTTCTACAAACCCCAAGATAGGTAGAAGTGTTAAAACTTTGTATATGAATGTGTGTTTATATAAATATATATACATATATAAAGCATGCATTTATTTATATATAAATTCGAGCTCCAATCATCAGTGTCCATCACATGTAGTGTGGTATCAGGTAAGAAGGGGCGTTAAACAATACTGAAACAATTATGTATTACATTCACATGACTTTCTCTATCCTCTGTCGTTTGTTAGTGGGTAAACAAACTATTCTTACTAAGCTTATTTTTCTATCTATTTGATTTTAATCGAGATAAACCTTGCAGAAATAGCTACATTACAGATTTAGTCATAGATATAAAGATAACAGCGATAGTCCAATGTTTAAGAAGTGGACGTTATACGCTGGACTTAAAATTCCATACTCTTTCTATGCAATCGCAAGAATCAACTGAAAATCGACAGGACTTTAAAGGAAAGCAAAATGTTGAACAATTCAAACCATCAGTAATGGATATCTCTGAAATGACTTTTACCAGAAAAACTGAAATGAATAAGTCTGAAATAATTGTATTTTTCAGAGAGATTCACATTCTTATGCAGTATGCCTTCATCTCTCGCTTAACGTTTACCAGATATACAGATTATACAAAATTCCTTCCGATGAAGAGGACTTCACAGACTATTTCCAGAAAATGAAAGCTATACATTTTATTTTCATACAAATACCTTTAATGTATTGTATTTTAATAAAAATCGTTTTGACAAAATAAAACATTTCGAATAATGTTCCGTGTACGGTTTCTTTGGAGGTGGGAGGATTTTCTTCAAAATCTTCGTATCGCATCTTTGTAAGGCACTGAAATTTAAACATAAAGTTTGGTAATTATCTGACTTTTAGCTTTTGAGTTATGCTGTTCATAGACACACATACACACACGGGATCGTTTTCTAAAAATGTATTTTTATTCTGGGGCCTCAAAACATGCATTTTCAGTGAAATCTCGGTATTGAAGTTTTGGGTGGAATGCAATACCCTCTCTATCTACTACGTACGTGGTAGGGAAAAAGTAAAAGCGTGAATGAGTGAGTCATTATTTTCTTTGGAACACAATGTAAAAGAATGCAATTACGTATTCAAACACTATAGCAGAGCGTTTAAAGAAAAATGCTAAATCCACGTATTCTTGGGTTCACCGAAGTTCTAACAAATAGTTAGGAAATCTCACATGACAGACAATCTGACACTACTTCTAGCGCGTAGCCACATTTTGACTAGAAGATAAAGTTTTGCACCAGAAAAGTTCGATTGATATTATACCACCCATAGCAAACGTTAAGTTTCATAGAAGTATTCCTTAAGCTGTGTAAATTATGTAAAAGCAAGACTATTGCAGACACAATACTCAGCGTGCCAACTCCTCAAACTACCCCACACCAAACCTGCACCTTGCCTATGTAACCACTTCCTTGAAACGATTGCTAGATTCAAATGGAAGATGGTAACTCAGATTTGAATGTAAAGAACAACGGGGAGGGTTAGCATAGTAGGGGCGTGTGTGAAGTTTGGTTTATAGACAACTGCGTGGGTCTTTTTACTTTCTCTACCGCGTACATTTTTTCACTCAAAAACTCAATACCGAGATTTCACCACAATTACATCCCAAATGAATCCCAAAAAAGCATTTTGAGACCCTCTGAATCCCAAAAAAACATTTTTATAAAAAGGTCCGTGTGTGTGTGAAAAGCATAATTCAAAATCAAAATGTTGGATGAATTCCAAACTTGGTATTTAAGTTTAACGTAAAAGTTATACCGTAATTCTTGACGGGAAACTATAAATAATTAAATAAAGCAATGATAGTAAAATGAAGAAATAATTGCAATAAATAACTTCCGTATGTTAAATCAAGTATAATGTAATAAGCCTGAGTTGAAAGATTTCTCCAGAAAGAAAAAGGTACTTAGCAAATCAAGTAAGGAAGACATTAAAACAGGCGAGTATAGAACGCATTAGGTTAAAGATTCTTGAAATGCAGTTAGGTTTTAGTCCAGTACGTTTGCAAAGTCACGTAGACAGAAATTAGAAACGTGAAATGTGCGGCTTAGCAACAGCTTCAGATACACATACGTAGAGTTTCAATACTGATCCGCGTTGGTAGGAGTAGCGATAGGTAGGCGGGACTTAAGTTACGAAAAGAGCACGCATTGTAATCAGAGACAAATTCGTGCACACGTTCATGTATACAATCGTGACAAATTGGTGACTCGCCTGAGATTCTTGACTCTCGTGTGACTTATTTTTGTGCGTAATTTTTAAATTCTGTTTAGGGGGATGTTTCTGAGCAATACTTCTGCGACTTTCCTTAATGAGGTATTACACAGAAGCAATTAATTCTAAATTCAGCAGTCGGCGACTCCTTTCAAACGAACATTTTAGTCAACTTTAAAATTTATCAGCTATCTAAACTGATGTTATCCTTTCAAAATGCACATCTATACCTTGATATAAACAATTCATAGCAATACCACTAGAGCAGCTGGCGCATGACACGACGCAGAAGGCGCTACGAGATGACATCAAAGTTGTCGCACCGAGAATGGCTTCAGAAGGATGCGACAGAAAGATTTTCTACAAAATCCCCCGCCACTCCAAACTAATTATTGTATGGAAAAATGTTAGTTAGTTTTAATTTTCTTAAATATAGCTGTGATGATTTTGATTAAAATATCATAAGCTTCAGATACTTGCATGGCAAATAAATATATGTCTTGAATTTTCAATATTCATTTCATAAGAATGAAGTTTGTTTACTTTTATATAACTGATAAAGCGTAATAGAAAAAAACTTACTAACAAATCGTGTATCTGTTGCATAGCACATATTATTTCAAATAAATGTTTTTATGCAGGTCTTTATCTTCCTCATCACATGTTTATCACGAATAGTATTTATACACTTTATCACAACTTCCGATTTGAAGCAGCCACTTGATACCGACATTTCGGTGACGTAGCTTGATTAATAATTTCCCAGGTATTCGTTCTTGTGGTTTAAATTCTCAAATAGTTTACACCTTTTTGAGTTGTTAACTCGCCACTCGTTTGTTCGTTGCGATCCTGAAAACAGTTTAATTTCAATTTAAGGATTTGATTATCATTTCAGTCTCCTGTATTTCCCTTGTATCTACAACGAAACATATAATAAAATCACTTACGCAAACATTTATTTCCATTAACATGAACTAAATAGAAACAAAATAAGATGTGCTAAATTCACATGAATTTCTCATTCTTTGTCGTTTATTAATGGGTATACAAATTATTCTTATGAAAGCTTATTTATCTACTTAATTTTAATGGAGAAAAACTCTTTGTAGAAATAGCCACATTACACATTTCGTTAGGGTACAAAGGAAAAAGCGATAGTTAAATGTTTAAGACGCAATATGCGGGGCTTAAAATTCCATACACTTTCCATGCAATCGCGGGAAACAAGTGATTGTCGAAAGGAATTTAAAGAATGACAGACTAATGAACAATTCCAACCATTAATAAGAGTACCTCAGAAATGGCTTATGCCAAAAAGTGATCTGAAATAACTGTTTGTTTTAAAGAGATCTACATTTTTTGTGTAGTAAGTTTTCGTCTATCACTTAACGTTTACCATTTATGCTAAAGTATATAAAATTCTTTCCGAATGAACAGGATTTCACAATATACGTTTTATTAGTTTTAATTAAAGAGGTACGTCTTATCCGTCAACTAAACATCTTTAACATGAAATAATAAATATGAAATATTAGCAAAATAGAGCCATTTTTTTATAAAATAAACATTTGAAAATTTTCGAAAATGTTCCATGTAAAGCGTAGTTTGAGGTTGGGGATTTTCTTGAAACCCTCGTATATTTTTTCTTTTCTTTTTTGTTTTGAAAATACTGAACTTAAATACACAGTTTCGTATTTATCCGACTTTTCGTTCTTGAGTTACGCTGTTCACAGAGATACAGACACAGGAACACAACATATACACATACACACACGTGCCTTTTTCTAATAATCTTCTTTTTTATTCTGGAGGCCTCAAAACCTGTATTTCTGCTGAAAACTCGATATCGAATTTATGGGTGGAGTGCAATACCTACTGTGTTTACTATGTACATGGTAAAGAAAGTAATAAACTTTAATATGAATTGTTTATGTAGGAATGAGTAGAGAAAATAATGTAAACGTAACATTAGGCCTTTCTTTTTGCCGCTACAGCTTCCTTCTTTATTCTATGTCTTTAAAATTACGTGTGACGTATATATATATATAGGATTATAATATATATTACACCTTACGAGTATACTTGTATATATATATATATATATATATATATATACAAGTATACTCGTAAGGTCTCTCTGATCCTTGCAATGAACGAGTATCAATATGTAAAACATTTTTGGACCAAAAGAATGCACCAATCTGCTGTAGTTCCTTTTTGTTCGGTACAGTTAAAGCTTCACTTTCAGTTACACTGTATACCCAATGCTTTTTCATTCCTTCTCCATGGGCTATATTTAGGAAGCTCTTAAGAGAATGACGCGAGTTTTTCTCTATCTTCTTTGTATTAAAAAGAAATCAAAGAGGCAGTGGCAGTAAACCCCTCACGGTAGCACATGCGCTCTACACGAACATCAACGGATAAGACTGGCTGACGACCGAAATCTCATCTGCAATTGACTGAGAGTAGAAACGTCGAAGAAATGATACCAATTCCTACTTAAAGAAAGAGACACGCCCTTATAGGGCAGATGGAAAGATATTTTTGGAAACAACTTCCTTTATGACCTCAAGATAAATTCTTGTGATTACCTATTAACAAATAAGAAGATCAAGGCTTCCGAAACTGATTTTGAAAACCAATCATTAACAAAAGCGATAATAAGAGGAGCTCAAAACATGTATTTCCGGTGAAGTCTCGACTTCGAATTTTTGGATGGAATACAGTACTTCCTCTTAGCTACTATAGACAGGTGACAGATAGTAAAAAGTTTAAGTATTTGAAAATTTAAATCAGTAACAAAGAAAACCTCGGAAATGATTAACTTTACAACAAATGGAGATCTACATTTTTTGTGCAGAAATATTTTTTCTATCTCCTATAGTTTAACCAGTTATACTAAACTTAATTGAGAATGAAGAGTCCTTCACTATTCGCAAAAAATAATTGACATACAAATATTTAAGCACGTGGTAATTTAATACAATCGTTAAAGCATTTTTGAGAAACCCCAAAAATAATTAAACGATTTCTATGAGGTTTGCATTGGGGATTTTCTGGAAAATCTTCTTCATCCTTGGAGGACGCTGAACTTAAATACCAAGTTTAGTATTTAACTTTTGATTTAGCTCATGTGTTAGGCTGCTTACACACATGCCTTTCTGTGGTTTTTTCATTTAGGGAACTCAAAACGTGTATATCTGGCGAAATATCCATATAGATTCCGGGATGGATTGTAATACTTCTTCTACGTGCTACAGGCAAGTAGTAGAGAAGTAGAAATGAACCGACATTCGTTCCAAAACAGCGACTAGACAAATGCCCTAATCTAACATTCAGAATAGTTTATAGAAGTCTTAAGATCACCTCAAACTCAACATAACCCAACGTAATCAATCGACCATGAGTATCGATAACCACTGCCTTGCGACTTAATCGCTTGTAATCAGCTTTCCACAGACATTGTTCTGTTATTCGGAAAAATATATGTCTGGTATTATTATTATCCTTATCATCATTAATGGACCAAATTCAATGGGTTTTACAAAGTAAAAGATGGACATGGATAGTTGGGGTTGTCAATAAACAGACTCGTGAATGGGAGGTCAGTAGATCAAATCCCGCTAGAACGTGTCCCTGACTGAGGTTTTTGCCGGGTTTTCCTCAGTCTTCATAACTGGAGTCTTTGTAACTGACACGTTTCCTTCTCTAATTTATTTCCCAACTATCATTTTTCATTTCATGTATCACCAGTGTTCACCGCCTGCGTTAACGACAAGTCCAATAACAAGATACACTCGTGGAGGGAATAAAAGCAACTGATTTTTTGCCTTCATTATTTTCGAACGGATTGTGGATAATGGACAAAATACTCCAACGAAAGTAATAAACGAAATCTAGGTGCAGTTCTTAAACTACAAAAAATATATTACAGTATTCAATAAGCTATTTAAAAGCACTTGATCAAGGAATATACTTTAGAAACAACCGTTTTTAGGGATTATATTTCTTTCAATTGAAGTTGCAATTAAAACACTAGTTGCATTAGTTTAATCTCAATTATTGATATTGCTGTTTGTATAATGTGTGCATTGACTGCTTACATAAACATAGAAAAGTAGATATAGCATAATGAGAAAGTGCCACCACATTACGTAAGTTATTGCGTACAAAAATGATTTCCTTGTTTATTTCTTATTTCCAGAGTCTTAATAATGAAGTGGCTAAAAGCGTTTGCTACGCACTCAGGTGGTTTAGCATTGCTGGTTGAATGAACGTTAGGTAGTGGAGCGGATAGGGCTGAACTAAATGACAGACCACCGGAGTTATCGGTGCTGGCGGTAGAGAAAGTAGCAAGCAGTTTTGCTATACCAAGCCCATTACTACCCCTTCCATTATTTCTGGGTGCAATTTGCTCTCAAGACTCCGGGTTAAGAACACACGGAGCAATAACAGTACAGCTGAGCAAAATAATTACGAGTGGGCAATCCCATCATGTAAAATACATTGTTACTTATTTAAATACATGCGAGACATTGTTTAGGCTGTTTAGGCTGGAGGATGTGCTTGAAACAATATTATTTAATTGATTACAAATTGTAGCATAATGCTCCTATGGACATAGGTTTTACGAACATTAAAGACAAGAAAAATTCAATTATAAATGTTTCTGGGATGTTTACTCATTTTCATTCAACAGCAATCAGCAATGGGTAGCAACAATGACAACTGTACAGAACAATAAAACTACCATTTTTTACCGTTTCATTTGTATAGCCCCCATTAACTTCTGTGGTCATAATGGGGGCTTTGGATTGAGGAACAACTCGTTGATTGTAGATTCTTTAACTTTGGGTTTAATCAAGTCTAACATTAAATACACACATACACACAAACATGCTTTTTTTCTCCCAAATGTATATTTTCAGATTCTGTGAAGGGTAGGGAAAGGTTCTAATTAAAGAAAAATTCCTCCGTTCCGCCGGAAATCGATTTCGGAACTCTGGCTTTAGAAGCTAGAACGCTGACCACTACCCTTTGTCCGTTCCAAGCTCTGTTCCATATAATTTTGCCCCTCTTTATCTCTTAAATGTCACGTGAACTAGTCAGTTTTCATTGCCTGCTGTTGTGGTTTAGATTGTTATGCGATATAGAATAGTTCTTTATTTAACATGATAATTTATCTTAATGCATTCGAAAATAACTGTCAAATTTACATTTTCATAACCATATGAGTTAAATATATTACGTGAAAGAGTTAATGCATCTGGAATGAATGTGAATTCTTATCAACAAATAGATGGGAGGATCCTTCGGTTTAAATCTGCCTCTCAGTATGACGAAAACACGTACCTCCATTACGACAATGTTTTTATATCGCTTTTATCGCATATCCTTGCATTGCACATGGCTTGTTTGTCACCATTTGAAGGTGTGCAGTAGCCATTCAGGGGAAAGGGTAAGGAAACGCAGCACGGAAGAATACATGTCTGTTGGGCAAGGTTATAAGAAACAGGTTTTAGGTATAATGGTTTAAGTATAGCTTTGCTGATGAAAAATCCATTATGGAAAAACATACCACGGAATGTATAAAAGCACTTCATGGCCTAGTGAAGAAATCCTACAATTGTTTTGTTTCGGAAATCTTGGCGCCTTATTCTAATCATTGGTATTGCGACCGCGCGCGCGCTGCTACCTGCAGCTAGCTGGTAAATGCCTCCCGGCCCTATACCTGGGCGAGGATTGTGACGGGCCGTCGGAACAACGGCCAACGCGGAAACAATAGAAATAGCGAGTGTCAGATAAAAGGCCTCTTTACGTGCCGCTTACTTGTTCCGGAACCTACGTTTCGGCATGTTCTAGTAGGATCGGCTTTTCAAAAGTTCCACTCTGTATGCGAGTCTTATACAAGGGACTGCTGTTGGCAGGAGAATAGAGTTGAAGTCAGTCTAGAGTTGAATTGGGTTCTGTTGCAAATGACAGTGCAAGTGGACAGTGCAGTTTAATTGTGAGTTGTAACTCAACAGTCAGTTGTGGGTAATCTTTGCCACCTGAATATACAGCTTGGGTTGGCAACACCACGTCAGTTCTACGTGAAAGCTTACCCCACAACCTTACTTCTGACGGCAGCTCAGCCCATGCGTTTACTTTGGAAGAGAGAGCTACCTGGGCCTTAGTTAACGTAACATCACTCGCCTTTCGCCAGTTCGGTTACTGAGTGAGATCACGTTAGTCTGAAACTACTTTTGGTAATATATGTTTTTTAAATTACACAGGTAGACACTTAAAGATATCTCGCATTAGGATATTGTCAACTGTGTCACTTGTACATTCTAAATTTTAGTTTCTTACACGAAAATGGTGATTCTTTCAGCTTGTTGTTGAGCTGTGTGAACAACCATTTGTTTAAAGCGTTTCAATGTTTCAACACTGGAGAAGAAAATACAGTGAATGCAGATTTACCACGTTCTTATAGAATATTGAGAATGCATGCAGAGTTTTGGAAGAAAATCCGCAAAAAAGTACTCGTAGGCTGTCAGAAGAACTTGGTCCATCAAAAGATAAGATACACCGCCAGATTAAGAAACTTGGAAAATCAAACAGAAGCGTGATCTGTACCTCATGAATTGAAACCTCAACAGGCTCAACGTAGAGAGGATACCTGTTGTCAGCTTATCGGTAATCCCATGGATAATACATATATCAGGAGAGTTGCCACATGTGACGAAAAATGGGTCTATTATCGCAAACCTCAACGCCTCGAAACAGTCGCTCACTACCCGTCAACCTGCCAAAGTCATCATTAAAATAATCAGTTCGTTCCAAAGTAATGTTGTGTGTCTGTTGGAAGGAGTGTTTCGTTGGGAGTTTGTTCCAATAGGGTGTGCAGTCAATGCGGATCTTTATTATCAACAACTGGAACGAGTTCATGAAATTTTAAGACGGAGATACCCAGCATTAATTAACCCAATTAGAGTTCTCTTGCAGCAAGATGAAGCAAACTCCATAATGAAGGAACAGCCATGACAAAAAGGAGCCTAACTGCTGCTACACCCAACATACAGCCCTGAACTTGCGCCTTCAGATTACCATCTGTTTCGCGCTGGTATTTTGCGCTGGTGTTTGGGGTGAGGTCCGTTGATTTATCTCATATCGTCATATCGCTGACAGTCAGCCGCAGCTAAATCTGTGAAGGAGATTTAGTCTCGTACGGCAAATTCCACTACGCTTACACTGGTGACCGATATCACCTCCATGCAGGTCTTAAGTATGCTTATTGTTCCCGGTCAGTTTACCAAATTATTTTTCGTTTAAAAAATCTCAAAATATTATCATCCGTTATTTTCACCCTATTTTGTGTATAAGTGCTCAAGTATGCAGTAGGCATTTCTCAACGCTTGGAGTCAATTTTCCACATATTTATTCTCTCTACTTAGTTCCGCGAGCATTTATTCTTCATACGATATTACTTACATCCTTTATATTGCCTAATGCATTTACGTTATTCATAAGTTTTATTTCTTTTCGGTCGTTGCACGATTGCATTGGGAGCAAGTTCCAGCTTTAATCCGGAAGAAAGAATCTATTTAAAGGAAATGGCTAATAATGAAAAAAAAGTAGTTATCAAAAATGCTTCATCAGAAATCTGAGATTAATAACTTGAGAGAGTATTTATTTAGGGTTAATAAGAAAATGTATGTGGTCTACAAAGTAAGGTTGTGAGTATCTATGTCTGATAAATTAGTGTGTGAAATTAGTAGACTATTGATACAAGAGTTACAACCTTAAAAAGTCTGATGTGTTGCACTCACATGTCTTTCTCTACTTATAAAACTATTTTTACAAACGATTATTCCCCATCTACTTCATGTTAATCGAGTTATACATGTGCAGAAAGTATCTTATTTCTAATTTTCTTATAGGTGCAAGGGGAATATGGTAGGTTTTAATCTTTTAAGAGCTGGTTGCTATGTAGTGCATTCCATTCTCTTTGCATGTCCAGGAGATAAAAATAATGAATAAATAATTCTTTGGAGAAAAAGTATAAGTATTGGAAATTCAAGCAAATAACAGTGCGTATCTCGGAAAAAAGTATCTTACATAAATTGTGTGCTTTAACGAGATCTGCATTTTTGTGTGCTAACACTTCGTCTATCTCTTAGTGTTTATCAGTTTTGCGAAAGTCATTTGAATGAAGAGGACTTTTGGAGACATTCTCACAAAATTCAAGATATACAGCTCATTTGGCATCAAAATATCTTAAACATATGATATTTTAAACAAAATCTTAGAGCCATTTTTGAGAAAATCAAAACTCAAAATCAAATTATTCCATTTAAAGGGTAGTCTGGGGTGGGGAATTTCCTTGAAAATCTTCTTATCATAACCTTGGAAGATACTAAACTCAAATACCAAGTTTGGTGTTTATCCGAATTTTCTTTTTGAGCTATACTGTTCACAAGCACACACGGACATGTTTCCAAAAGTGTTTTATTTGGATTTCGGGCACCTCAAAACAAGTATTTCTGGTGAAATCTCAGTGCTGAATTTTTGGGTGAAATGCAATACTGCTATAGGCAGTAGAGAAAGTAATAAGAAGTAACAATGACTATAATAAATAAAAAGTGCATACTTGGCTACTTTGTATGGGTTGCAATAGAAACAGGGTAAGCTCCAAGCTACATAAACTTTATAATGGACTTAGTACAACCAAACAAATAAATAGATAATCATATATACGCATTGATACTTATTATTGTTATTATTATTATTATTATTATTATTATTATTATTATTATTATTATTATTTCAGAGACTCCTGGTGGTAAGGTGGTACCCGGTTGAGGCTGTTATTGACAGGGTAATATCATCCTCTTTAATTATCTAGAATAGAACGTTGTAACATGCATTAATATGTTACACACTCTCCATTTTTGAGTAAAGCCGTCAGGTATGATTATGTTTTGATATTTATTATTATTTAAAAAGTATTACAATACACCACATCGTATTTAAACACACGCTTCTTATTACTCAAAAGCAAAACGCCAAAAACGATCCTTTGGTTCATAGAAAGCAATTTTCCGTGCAACGATCTTATTTCAATTGCTCTCTCATAAAGAAAATTGATTTCCATTATCCTCCGCTCCAAGAGCTTAAACTTTTCTATTCTACCATGCTAAGAAAGACTCGTAACAGCAGTTATTAAACTGTTCTCTAGTTCTTCAAATAGAAAAGATGGCAAAGGCAAAGTAGGATTAAAATATTTGCCACAAAAGCTCTCCAGTTAAAATTTTCAGGTTTAGACTTTCATGAGAATGAGAAATTTGAAATTCAGGTTTACCATTATACATGATGAGCAGTATTTATTTCTATAGAGAACCAAGGTTAGTACTAAAATCTATCTTCATCCGAATGGAGGTTTTTAAATTACTAGCTTATGAATATGGTGCATCATAACTTCATATAAATACAAGGAGGGAGGGGTTGAAAATCTAAATCGTATTGACTATTTTAAAAATAAATAACACAATAGTCCACATATATAGAGTAGAGTTAGCGTATCCGTCCTACGCCTAAGAAGCCTTAGTTCGAATTTTGGTTGGGAGGAAATCTTAACTAGATAAGGTTTCTCTGGGGTTTTTCCCTACTCTCACAAAAAGAATATCGGGTAAGCCTTAAGTTGTATGCTACAGGTCTTTTATTTCTCAGGGTCTTTTCAATCATATCATTTATTCAACGTTCGATTTGATGTATCCCTTTAAACGGTGTTAACTAAACAAATAAACTCGCACTCACAAACTACAATAGTTTCTTGCACATAGAACCCGTAAATACTGAATTGTTACTTTCTTATTTATAAAAATCTGATGTGATACACTCACATGACTTTCCATACGCTTCTAAAACTACTTTTACAAACGCTTTTACTTCGTGTTAATCGAGATAAACATTTACAAAGCGAATATGGTGGGTCTTAAGCGATAGCCAAATCTTTTAAGAGCTGGTTGCTATTTGGAGCATTCCACTCTCTTTGCATGTCCCAGGACCCCGCCAAAAAAAACCAATAACGAATTGCCATTTCAGAAAAAAATATGAGTATTAGAAAATTCAAACAAATAACAAGGAATATCTCGGAAACGGTTCAATCCACAAAAAATAATGTATATGACATTAACTATGTTTTAACGAGCTCTATAGTTTTGTGTAGAAAAAGCTTGTCTATCTCTTATGGTTTACCAGTTATGCAAAATCCTTTCAGAAGAGGACTTTTGGGGACATTCTTAATAAATTGAAACTATAAATTTTATTCGGCATGAAAATATTTTAAATATATGATATTTTAATAAAAATAGTTATTTTTGAGAAATTCAAAATTTTCGAAAAATTTTCCATATAAAGGGTAGTCTGTGGCGGCTAGATTTTCTTGAAAACCTTCGTGTCGCAATCTTTGAAAGATACTGAATCTAAATATAATGTTTGGTATTTATCCAAATATTTGTTTCTGTATTATCGACCTTTTTCTAAAAGCGTTTTTTTACTTTCTCTACCACGTATAGTAAGTAGGGAAAGTATTACATTCCACCCAAAAATTCGATATCGAGATTTCACCTGAAATACATATTTTGAGATTCCTGAATGAAAAAAGCATTTTTAGTCGGGTAGAAAGAAGCTTGAATGAAGAATTAGTTATTTTTATTGCTACAAATATAATCGCTTTCTAAAATAATACAATAGAAAAATTGCAATGCCATGGTTTTCGGTTGGCAAATAACACACGACATAAAGAGGTAGTCGGTATTCATTGTTGGGGTTGTTAGAACTTTTGGCTTCGAGCATTGCCTCAGGCATGAATGTTTGTGTTTGTTTCAATTTGTGTATGTGTATGTCTGAGGAAAGGAACAAATAGAAAACAAGCATGCCGCGAAAAAATATAGCTTAAAATGTTGAATAAAATCTGACAGATATAATTAATAGCAGAAAAACTAACGTTTCCTATTTTTCAAACATCTATTTCTCCGAAATTCAGGAAGATTATGTTGTGATACGAACGAGAGCTAACAGATGTACCTGTTGCCACTTTTTACAGCCCATTAACAAAGAACATATTATGTAACTACCGAAACATTTAAGATTTATGCCAAAATCAAACGTTAATAAAATTGTTTACTGTTACAAGCTATGTGGGAAAATTAATGTGAAGTCCTTAAATTTTGAAGGTGCTGTGCTAGATCTTTTATTTCTTTTCTTAATTACGTGCATTACTTAACGATGTATTCACAAACTATCCCGTTTCCTCCATTAAAACACTGTCAGAAAAGGATACATATTATTCCTAGATTTATAATATTTGTTGCTAGTGTGCGTGGTCATGCGAAGTTTAATTTGCATGTGAAGACTGCAAGGAAGTTTGCAGTTTTGAAATTCTGCCATTTAGATACATATCGAAAAGGTTTGACCAATCACGCATCTACTTCTAAGACGTAATCTGCTCTAAAGACGTCTCATTATGATATTCTAGAGATTCAGTTTTGAAAATTAAGCCGCATTAAAATATGGGTATACAGAAGAAGTCCCAGTTTATATTCATGGCAGCTTTTTTGTTTGTTTTGTTTTTTGTTTTTATTATTAACGAAACAAAATGTTTTACAACTTCGACTAGAAGTATCTATATATTTCATCATAAATATATGCGCTTTAAACATATAATTTTAGCGATTTTTCAGGAACTTCTCATTTCCTCGCGAAGTACTTTATTTGATAATAAACACGAAAATTGGCATATTTTAAAAATTAATAACGAAACTTGCATGCTGACGATATAAAAGTAACTAAAGTACTCAATTTCCCTTTTGAACTATCAGGATTAATTGAAAATCTGATATCAATCTAGATTTGGTAAAGATTATATTTAAGCAACTACCTGAATTCCAGAGCGAAAATGATATGTACTTTTATGTACTTTTGTACATACTGTACTATATATACTTTATATATATATATACATTGAATTCTTAACTATGTCCGAAACTTGTATCAGGTTAATAATGAAATTGATATAGTGCATGCTTTGTTGACATCTAAAGTAACAGTTTCATAGATTTTGTGAGATATGATTACCATAAAATGCGAACAGTTAAACATACTGTATGCACTATAATTTAGTAGCTAACAAGATCTACGAGATGTAACGAGATCTTCAGTGCTCTGAAAGCATTGTAGCTTGTATGTTTCAATTTAGTGTCATGGAATAAATACTTGGCTAAATAATATTTTACTATTTCTCAGCATACATTAATATTCTTTCAAAATAACTTGCATCTTTGTTAAACTTACATAAATTCCTAGTGGTATTAATAATTCAATTTTACGATAATACAGTAATTTTTATTATGTGAAATAATTTAATCTTTTTTGTCCCAATGAACTTCAAAGTCGATTATTATACGAACCATGTATGTTTTTCGTTTAATGTAGTAGGGAAGTTAACGCGAACTTTTGTTTTATTAACACTGAAATGCGAAAATTTAATAATCAACGGGAATTATTTAAAAATTTATCAGTAACAAAACCTGCCTCTGCTTATATCATTACGTGTTTGAAAAAAAAATAATGAACCCCACCTTGAACACAAATTCTACATTTAAAACCGCGTATGAAAACCGCTTTGAGACAGCGTCGTTTATGTCCAGAATTGTATTATACCCACACAAATTATAAAAATACTTGCATGTGAAGTTGTATATAAAGTAACGTGATACTGCTTACTAAACAAAACGGCAGCATTCATGAAATGGCTTATTTGACGATTCTGCTGCTGAAAACGAACTGAAACAAAATAAATTAAGTTGAACTGCTGAAGCCTCGCTGTATACTTCAAAGTAGAAGAAACTAAAACCATTAAAGTCTTTGCTCGAGTTTGGCTGTTTTGCTTAGTTTTATGAAATTACAATAAAGCGAATTCAAGTTGCGGAAAGTATATTTGTTTCACAGAGGGACATTACAATGCTGCTGCACTGAAGAGGATTCAATTACAGTGCTCATTTTCCGGGGCAGCCCAGCTGCAGTTCTACAGAAAGTATCCTTTATTATTCAGGTTTACCTTCTTCACCGCATCAGAACTGCTGTTCCCGTTTACTCTCCTCCCTTTCCGTGTCTAACAACATACCTTCACTTATTGATCAAAGCCAGTAACAAACTGGATTCGAATCAAGTCAGTCGATCGGTGTCGGTGTGGCATTTCGGCACTACAGTGACTTTTACAGTGAAGATGGAGTACCTGGGGTCCTGTTCCATAACAGGAGGTTGACCGTTTTATGTGGACAAGCTGTAGAACCCTGGGCTTCCCTCCGAATATCAAGAATAACCTTTGATGTGAATTCGCAGATTCATAATTACTTTAAAGCTTTAGCTTATTGTCTGTGTATAGATGAACTTCCAAACCGACATGAGCTTTGTTAAAATGCAGATTTTTTCCGTGTATATTGAGCGTATCCATAGCTGAAGATTGGTCAAGATTTTAAAAATATTCTAAAATTAGATTTTATGTTCCAAAAACACTTGAAACTTCAGCATCAATTACATAAAGAGTCTGTTGCTCTCAGATCCTTTTGAAACTTCAACACATGACCATTTAAATGCCCAAGAGCACACAGCGTAATAACTTGTATTTAGTTCTATTGCATTCTACTCAACTTTGATTTTTTTTTTTTTTTTGCACTTTTGCGTATTAAAAGTGTTCTATAGAAGTCGTTTGTACCCACAGTTGTTTAAATACTCAGCACAAATTCAGAGAGAAAGAACTTAAAAAACTGGAACATGATTCTTGCTCAACATATGCCATAATTAATTCGACCACTGAAGATAAATTGTTACAAAATATCCATAAACATTTAAAAACTTTTCCCGGAAAAGTAAAAAAAAAAAAAAAAAAAATCTAGGGCAGTTCTGTGTATTCGATTTACACAATGTGGTAGTATTTTTAGTTTTTTTACAATTACGATTTATACATTGTACGTAACACCTGATTATTTAGTATACTAGAAGCAAAATAAAATATTTTTCCCATTTAACATTTATACATAAACTTTGAAACATATTTATAATTGTGATAGAGCAGTGTGTGATAATACTTTGAAAACATTTGCAAAATTTGGAAATTTTGCTTATGGATACCCTTAAATGAATCCTACTATTTGTGGGCTCCTACTTAAAAGATCAAATTTTTAGAATTTTTGAAAGTGGTTCTAGATGGTGGGCGGCGCCGTGGCCGAGTGGTCAGACCACTCGCCTCCCACCGAGACGGCCCGGGATCAATCCCAGGGAGCTGCATGTGGGATTTGTGGCGGACGAAACGGCGTCTGGGCGGGTTTTCTCCGGGTTCTCCACCATTCATTCCACCAACTGCTCCATCATCACCTTTCCTTTCATCCATTTCACCCACATTTCGTTTCATCTACTTCCTTCATCCCATACCAGGCATCGGGCTGATCACCCATACTGGATGCTCTGTCTGATCCATGAGTGTCTGCTCCTCGACGGGCCTCTGATCCCAGGCACCCGCTTGTAAGTCCTGGGGGGTGTAAGTCCTACATAAGAGGAGGGTAAACAGATAATGAATGAATGAAAGTTCTAGATGGTCCAAACTTCCCATACATACGTATCATTCACCGATAAATTTGTTTTCGTTAATGGGCAACACCTCATCGATAACGCTAAATATTATGCTTATAACGACCTCATATTACTAGGTACATTTTTCACGTTTTAAAATGACAAAACTGAAGCAATTACGCTGATAATCTCAAACGCATTGAAAAGCGGCCTTCAAAATGTTTCAGTTTAAGCAACTGAAGAAAACACTGTTAGCATTACACAGTTAGAAATTGTGGGTTATGTAGAAGTTACATAAATGTAACGAGTAGCAGGAAATTCTACATTCGCTATATTGCGAGGACGCGAAACCACTCTTCATCTATTTCACTGGGGGTTTACCGTTCTAAATATCCCGCGTTACTTACGAGTGATAGTACCATGAACTATAATGAGTACTAACCCTGTAATAAGTGGTGTTGAAAATTATGCCCATCTGCATTGAGGCATTCCTGGCATCTTTGGTTGAAATTTCTATTCACACACATAAGTTCTTCTAGCGCAATTCTCATAATTATGTTGTTATACTGGCCTTAAGTTCATCTATGGTGTGGGATTGTTTCTATAAGCTTCATTTTTTAGGATTTAAATATGCACCGATTTCGTTACTTTTTCCCTGTGTTAGAACATTTCGTTTTCGCTTCTAAGGGTTAGCGTTTAGTGATTCCCTTGTCCTGAACTTATTAATTAGACGTTTAAAAGATTCTCTGCGTAGAACTGGAACAGCAGAAAATTTCTCCTGCAATTGCCTACATACCTGTCTACGTGATTCGGATTTTACGTATGTCTCGTACATAAAATTTCGTTGTTTAAGCGTGAATTTGTCGGTAGGCAAGAGCAACAATAATAAGAACTCTTAAGAAAATATCGAAAACAAACAGCTATCTTGAATAAACCTTCACCTTTGAGATGCACAAACACTAGTGCTTACAGCACGAAAAGAAGGTAGTAACTGATGCAGTATGAAAATAACACAGCCGATAAACGTAGCCTTGAGCGGGCATTCACCACTAGTGCGCAGCGGAAACATACCGAGGTCACTGCAGTGTAGGCAGGGCATGATACACACGGTCTGTAACCTACCATACAGCAATCACTCTGTATAAATGAATGTTTACCTACATAAGCAGAATCAGGAAAAAAAATTGCATATGCGTAGGCAGCCCATACAAGTACAAATAAATATAGTTTAATAGTAATGTGGTTAAAACGCCAATAAGATGCTATCCAATGGTTCCTATCGACATATAGTTATTAATCATCGCGGAAACACAATTTATACTAATAATAGTGGAACCCAAATTCCTTTAACGTGGAACAACTGAATTGCACATCCCAGCATTAAACGATTTGACAAGTAAAGAACAGGTAACGGACTGTTTATCAATGCTGTATTTTCACCACATAGTGTCATTAGAATTACAGGGAAAATCTGTGCATTATATTCATTTACCATTATAATTTATTTTTACATAGCTTATAAAAGTTATTCTCATAAAAACTTACTTTCAACCACTTCATGTTTATCGATATTAATTTCATTCCACATTTCGTTGTAGATACACGGTGGATACAGGAAACCGAAGGAATAGTCAAATGTTAAGAGTGGGCGCTATATGTTGGCCTTGAAATTTCATAATCTTTCCATTACATCGCGAAAGATAAGGGAATATTGAGACCACTTTAAAAGGTCACAAAGTGTTGAAAATTCAAACCCATAATAACGGATATCTCGGAAATGGTTGATACCACAAAAACAGTTATTTCCAACATGTTATGAATTTTAAAGACAGCGACATTTATTTTGCTGCGTATATTTGTCTGTCTGTTATGGTTTACGAAATTACTTCTGAATGAAGAATGAAGCTGACTGGCTATTCCAATAACATTGTCACGTAAACATGTTAAACATATGGTATTTTAATCAAAGTCGTAGACCCATTTTTGACAAAACCAAAACTAGTGAAAATATTCCATGTAAATGGTAGTTTGGAATAGGGGATTTCCTTAAAAATCTTGGTGTCGCATCTTTGGCAGATAATTTAGTTCTCTATAATAAAGTCTTCTTAATACTGCAAAAACGTAGGACTGAATAATAACTAATAGTTTCAATACAAACTATAAATGGTAATAAAGTTCTCGGAATTCCTTGAGGAACGACTTATATATAAAGTTTGGTATTTATCCGAGTTTTCGTTTGAGTTACGCGCGCACACACACACACACACCACGTACCGCTTTCTAAAAGTCTTTCTTTTTTATTTAGGAACCTATAAACATGCCTTTCCGGTGAAATATCAACATAGAATGTTTGCCCTGAATGCAATACTTCCTGGTGCGTGGTAGATAAAATAACAAAACACACAAAAAAGGAACAATACTGAAATAAAATAGTAAGATAAATATAGTCAAGTATGGCAACTTAAAAAATTCTACAAAATAACGTTGTCGCTTAATACGATGAATTATTATGCCCTATCATATTACCTAAGAACCATTAAAGAAATAAAAGTAAATGCAAGTCTGTAAAAATACATTATGTGGCATAAAACACCATAAAAATAACTATTAAATAAATCCACACCTTTCAGAAGACCCCATCCCTTATTATCTGCTTTCTTAGGCCTCAACTGTATCGTCTTAAGCAGAAATATACGTGTACTAGCACGTCTTCTCTGCCTACCAGTAGCGCTCAACATGCCCTTATTCGATGCAGTACAGTATTTCGGTAAATATCCTCCCCACCATACCTTCGTACCCCTAGAGGTTTCCAGCACAAGCGCCCAGGATTCCTCCTACCCTCCTCCTCCTCGAAATGGTTCAGACTCTCTTACCATTTCCATTAGTAATTTTTATCATCCGTCATGCTCAAGTCCGAGCCACGCGGGTACCTGTCTAAATAGTTTAGTTTCCGTGTTGATGTATTTGCTCCCTACCCCTTCAGATTTTAGCCTGGACTGTACTTCCAACGAAATTTACTGTGTGCATTACGCAACTCTTGCCTGTGAATACCATGAAGGTGGTTCTCAGTATTTCTCTACACACTTCGTCTATTTCTCTTACCCGCCACCCAAATGTATACATAAACATGCGTTTTCCGAAGATTTTTAATTATAGACTTGACAGTGTGTTACATAATCAGACGATCAAATACATTTCTGTTACAATAATTTGGATTGCACCACTTGTACTTAGAGTACGACAACTAGTCTCATTATTACCTAAAGGTTATTCCTTCATTTTACACAAGGCTGCCATAGAGTGATATTACTTTCTTTTATTTTGTTTGTGAACGACGCTGCCAATTGCCAGGATCATATCAGTGCCGGTGTGCCGGAAGTTCGTCCGCAGGAGTTCTTTTACATGCTAGTAAATATACTGACATGGGGCTGTCGCTTTTAAGCACACTTAAAAACCATCAGTCTGGGCCGTATGAACCCATGGCCTTGGGATCAGAAGGCCATTGCCTAACCAACTGAGCCACCCAGATCGACCCATAGTGTGATGTCTGCCTGTCACATGCAATCGTAGCCTTCGACCTAGAACGGCATAGTGAGCTTAGAGTTGCTGTTAGACTATTTCGCTTTTGATCTCCTATAAATAAACGCAATAATGAAAAGAAGAATACGATTTTAATTTTTAGTGAATATCTTACCCGATAGCATATGTTATTTTCCACCAGTATTTACTTCAAATACGAGGCACACTGTAAGTTGTTGCAAAGCATTTTGAAGTAGGGCTGGAGCTCAGTCGGCTGCGAAAGTCTTTTTCGCAACCCTTAGAATGCAAAACTCTAGAGTTCCCCTTATATCGCTCACTCTCTCACCCACAATATACACCCATTTCCACTCCTCATGCATCTTAGCCATCTCTCCAGCTCCCGGCAGTAACCGTAAATTGGAATTCTATTCGTCTCCAACGTTTTTGTCATTATGGGTTTAAAGTAAATCAATGAAACACTTACATGGAGTTTAAAAATATATATATGCCAAAGTAAATAAAAACGTCTTTCTATACCAATTCTTCAGCAAACTACTATAAGAGTTTATTCTTCTGTCTGCTTCATATCAACAGAGGTAAAGACTTACAGAAATTGTTTTACTACTTATTTCCTTATAGGTACAAACAGATTAGGGGAATACAGTAGCATCTAGAGCATAGTCAATTTTTAAGGGCTTATCGCTATGTGAAGGCTTTGAAATTGCGTTCTCTTAGAACCAAGAGAGAAAGAGAAACGAGTAGCAAATTTGCTCTTTAGAAAGTAGAGGTATTTTAAAATGTAAACCCACAACAAATAATATCTTGAATAAAGTTAATTTACATTAATTGTGTGCTTTAACGAGCTCTACGTATTTTAAGTAGTAAGAGCTTGTCTATCTCATACGGTTCATCAGTTATTCAGAAGTCATTCATAATGAAGGGGACTGCGGAGGTTATTCTCAGAAAATTTCAGCTATACATTTCATTTGTCATTAAATTATGTTAAACATGTGGTATTTTAATCAAAATAGCTAGAACCATTTTTGAGAAAATAAAAATTTCCGAAAACCTTTCTATGTAAAGGGTAGTTTGGGGTGGGTTTTTTTTAAGTCTTCGTGTCGTTATTTGAAAACAGAACATGCCAAGCTCTTCTTTAACAGACAATCTGCCGAATTGTACAAGGTGTATAATGTTTCTAAATTGATTTTAATTCTTTCTATGCATAATATAATGAATTAATGTGCTCTGTCACAAGTCAAATATCCTCCATTCAAGTTTTTGCATAATTATTATTTTTCGTCGTAGGCAGTTAAAAATAAATAAAGTATTTCTAAAAAAGAAAAAAAGCTTGCCATCCAGTTACTTAGGTCAAACGTTTTCGTACTCCTCTATTTCGCCGCTCACCTAGTCCTGGCCTTTGTTCACAGGTTAATGTGTGTGTAATGGGTTTGAATTCCAATCTTAAAGAGATTAGCTCATCCATATTGGCAATAAGGAGTTTCGGCGAACATTAAATAAAGAAAACCTAAAGAAAAATAAAGAAAAGACAGAAGCATAGACACAATTTCGCGCACTCGACTTCAACGCCAACTAGTTTTAGCGTATTCGTCCCAAATAATTGTTCAATACTAGTCGAACTTTAAGAAACTCTTAGAGAAGCCCAATTTTCGTAAGCAGAATACAGAGGATTCTCCGCCTTCCTGTAAGACTCCGTACATCAGAGTTAACCTTTACGCGATTCCAAATATTGGAAAATAGCGTAGATTCGTTTCTGCAGAAAAGAAATAAACACTTTGCGATTTTCAACTCCAGGCGCTTTTATTGACACCAGAAATCGGAAAAACCGCAGCTGCTGTTATGGTTCCCCATGGATTGGAGACAAGACCGGTTTCATTTCTTCTTGAAGCTTCTTTCAAGTGTAGCGAAAAGATGGTAATAAAGTTTCTGATAACAAGCGACATGTGTAGAATATTTAAAAAACGCGCTTCCTCAAGAGATCCTGCTTCTCATACAATGGGACAGTTCTTCCTCTCTCAACAAAAAATAGTTTTAAGAATTTGGAAGGATTTATCTCTTGTAATGCGGGCGGATCACTTGGCTGCAAATGGAGGTTATCATGCCTCAACTGGCGTTTTTCAAAGTTATCACTTAGCACGATCAAGTAACCTTGAAAACAAATTTCCACAATGCTTCGCTGTCCACAAGAGATTGGATAAAAGGGGTAAATAGTAATAATCATCTTTGACCGTAAAACTGTTTAAAAAAGCATTTTATTTTAAAAATTTCGTATCTATTTGGAGGTTCAACTTTCCCTAAGTTGCGCTTAAGTGAACCCTCCAATTCAGATGAAAGTTCATATTATGATCTTCTTATTTATTGTAACTGTCTGTTCCATCCGCTATAGTCTTTTCCATTCTTATGTTTATGCCCTGTTCTATATCTTATTTTCTACATAAAGCCTCTTAAGACGTAATTATATTTTAGTAATCTATTCAATTATTTTCAAAGGGGCACGTGTCAAGTAATCAAAATTCTGAGGAGGGAGGAAATACATATTAAATAATTTACGTTATATATTTTCAAATTATCTTAATACAATTGATATATTTACCTTATTGTACAAACGAAGAAGTTTATTATTTGAATCAAAGCTTCATTTCTACCAAACGCAAAAGCAGCAAACGTTTTATGTATCATTCAAAGATACTCAGAGGGTAAAATTCATTCTGGTTACGGAAAGCAGAGATAAATGAAAGAGAGCTATAAAGAGACGTAAGGTCCACGTGGGTTGTAATGCCAAACAAGAAGAAAAGCAATACTCATTCTGGCTCTTGCTCACAGTTTATTTTTCGCTATGTCAGAATATATTTAAAATTTCTCTGTGCTCCATAAAGGAATTCCTTTGGACAACATAAGCTGTGACACTTTGTTTTTGAGAATGACTGTTAGAACAAGCAAGGTGGCGCCGACGTATGTGATTCGAATTCCGGAGGTCATGGGTGCAAATTTCCGGGGCCGATTAACCTGACCGAAGGTTTTCTTTACTGTTTTTCCCGGTCGCTAGTTGAATGTTGGGTTGAATGATTTGATCTGCGAATTTTCCTATCACCCCTTTCATCACTACATTTCATTTTTGCTTCTTCACACAAGACATTGGGCTGATCACCCATCCTGAATATGCTATTATTCAAAGTCTGCTTTCTCCTCAACAGGCTACTGACCCAAGGCATCGGCTTGAAAGTCTTCGGGGATGTAGGTCCTACAAAGAGGAGGATAATCTGTAGAAGAAGCAGAAGAAGAAGAAGAAGAAGAAGTGCAGAGTGATTGTTTTTACATTTACAGAGGACTCGAACAGTTAGCTTTTTCATGAAATTCTGGCAATCACAGACTATAATGAAGGATATTTTTAAACAAACTCTCTTTATAGATTAATTCTACTGAATGATATTTATACGCACATAAGTAACACTCTAGTAAACTTCTTTATAAACTGGAACATAACACTAATGCAAGTTTTAAACTCCATATACATCCCGGGTCTCTGTCTCACTATAGAATAGCTTAGAAAACTACCTTATTTGTTCATTTCCTAATCATTTATACTATAAGATTAACTTTAATGCTATGTAGCACAAATCCCATATTGAGCGTAGAAATGCTATTTTCCAATACATTTGTGGCTAATAGCAAACACTTAGAAAAGAAAAACTCGAAGAGAAACAAATTTCAACTTTTACAAGACAATGGCAGTTCCTGTTTTAGTATCGTTCGGAAAATGGACAATCAAAAGGAGGGATTGGAATAAAATCCAAGCTGCAGAAATGAAATATCTCCGAACAGTAAAAGGGTGCTCAAGATTAGACCAAATTACAAATGGCATACGGGAAGAATTAAGTATATTTGCGCTAAATGAAAAAATAGTAACAAACAGAGGAAAAATGGAAAAATCATGTACAAAGAATGAATGTTCCATTCCATTTCAAACATATATGTGGAAACCATCACATTATAGAAGCATAGGAAGCCCGTTAAAGTGATGGAGGGAACTATGAGGCCGGAACGGGAGACATTTCCTAAACAGTGAAGGGTTTATTATTATTATTATTATTATTATTATTATTATTATTATTATTATTATTATTATTATTATTACTAGTATTAGTATTATTCTTTCAATATTAAAATAAAATATTGCAGCAGCAGTTTAAAGCCCAATAATTTCATTAAATGATGAAGGAAGGTTAAAAAAGCGAAACGCTATGTAACTTTTGGAACCTTAAATTCTAGAACACCTGTTATCTAAACAGTGAAAGGAAACCTCAAAAAAATTTAAACTAACAGAGAACGCAATCCTATAAATAATAGTGTTACTGCTAAAAACACTAGCGATTTTTGTTAACTTTATACAATCAGGAAACCGAAATCAAGAGTTTTCGTTTCTTCCTCTTCGCCAATTACACACAGCTCCGAGATGGCGAAGAAGAAGGTCGCTCTGCCGCCGCTCCTGCTAAGGCAAGAACCTCTTCGTCTCCTCCAGCACCCGCCGAGGAGATCTCGCCGCAGCCGCCGCTGCCTAGGGCAACCTATGCCGCAACCACCGCTTCGCCGCGACTGTCTCGGCACTCGCCGCGTCACTCACCGGCATCCACGCTGCCGATTCTGGGCACTTCCCAGCCACCGCAGAGCCAGCCTGTGCCTCAAGGGAGGTACAGTGCCGTCGTCCGTGGGGTCCCGAGGGACCTGCCAACCAGGTTCCTCGTCACCGCAGCCCACCAGCAGTGGCCTTCAGCCCTGAAGGCCACCAGGATCCACGGAGCACAGGGACCCACATCGCTCGTCAGGATGGAGTTCGCAGATCCTGGCGACTACGAAGCTGCCTTGAGGGCGGGCCTGCCCTTGTTAGGGCGGTGCTTACGCATCGAAGCCAGCCGAGTGGAACGCCAGGCTCCCTGCAGACGCTGCTGTGCCTACGGGCACAATGAGACGTCCTGCGCAGCTCAACCCAGGTGCCACTACTGTGGAGCAGCCTGCACCACCTCATCGTGCACCCAGCACGACCTTCGCCGCCGACGCCACTACTGTGCGACCTGTGGAGGGTCATCACACTTCACCAGCCAGGCGCTCTGCCCCCTGCATCCCCGCAGATCGTGACATCTCCACAGCCACCGCCTCCAGCACCATCACCACCGCCGACACCAGGACCACCAACGCCGATACCAGCACCTTCACTCTCGCCGATCATCGAGGAAGTCCAGGGCCTACGCGACGCCGTTCAGGATCTCCATGCGGAGTTCCTGAACATGACGATGAAGCTAACAGCCCTGGAGGAACTCATCGGGGAACTTCAAACATCATCAACTCCCAACAGGTTTTCCTGGCTGGGCAGTTCGACAGCACCTCTTCAAGACTCACAGCCATCACCGAAGCCATCCGGGTCTCATCTCTCAGCCACCGGCCGAAGACGGACCCGGCCAAAGTCGCGAGCTTCTTGCAGCAATGCAAGGAGTTCAACCAGCAACAGGAACATCATCGTCAGCACCATCCTAGATCCTAACTTCTACTCACTTCCTAAACACTCGCCATCCCCACTAGTGTTGCAGTCAGGTTTCATGGCTGCAACCTAGTAACTACCTTTACCCGCTCCCGCCCACAGGGCGGCAGCCAACAGCTTTCAAATACTAACGCGGGTGCTATGCGGGACCGCGCGAAGCCACGCCATTCCACTTTTTCCTTCTTCCTCTTTTCCATCCGGTGGAGGAGTTTTTAGTGGGTATGCCGACTATTGGTGAGTCCCACACTCTCAGTCCCGATGGGGTCAGTGATTAAATCATTTTCTCCTCCACTTGAAAAAAAAGCCAATTAGTGAAAGGAAATTGTTTAGTCTAGACAAACCACAAAAGGGGACTGGGGTACACGTTGTGTTGTCATACCTTCCTTACATATTTGGGCAGCATATTTGAAGTAATTGTGCAGCAGCCTATTTATAAGTCATTATTTATATTCCTCTTTCTGGAAGAAAGTAATTGTTATAAATGAAAAAGTAGAGGTAAGTTCTAAAGCTAGACTTCTATAAACAAGTGTGGTATGTCCATAAAAAGTTAGATGGCAATCCATAGATGTGCTATCCGAATTAAAATTGTAATTGATAACCCAGTATTTCAATGTTATAAAAACTCTAGAAATTTATATTACTACACAAATATTACACTGCGCAGATATTAGACAACATGTAAAACAACAACTAGAATAATGAATAGTATTCAGTAACAAAGGATTTTCTTCTTCCACATCAAGGTGTGGATACTTAAAAAGCCGTTCCGCAGCTAGTGAATTATTGGAACCATTGGCTCATTGTGGCTTATAATGAAGGCTTGCCAGAGTAGGCATTAAAAGATCATTCAGTTTACGCGGTTTAACCAATTATTCTGATAGACTGGTTCTTATGTTAAGACGTCCTATATCTTTATTCCTGACCTGGTCTCTTAGGGTTACCCTCGGAGTGGACCTAAAAAGAATCTATTTCTGATGTTTCAGTTTTCATTTTATCTGGTTTTCTTAGGATCCGTGTATCATTCTCATAAGTAGAGTTGATTTGGATATAATATTATGTATTCTTATCTTTGTTTAACTGGTCATTGATTTTGAGAAATATATTCGTATACTTCCATTTATGTACTTATTATTCTATAGATTGCTGTTTAAGTCTTGGTTCGTCTGGTTATTTAGATTTTGCATCCTAAGTATCTAAAGTGACTTAATTGTTCTATATCTTTGTTGTTTATTATTATTTTGACCCTTCTGTTGGCTTTGCCTTCTATTGTATCGCCTTTTATTTCCCTCTCAATTGAAATTTTAATATTATAGTCATGTATTATTCTAGATAATCTAAAACGAGAATGGTATTAATTAATTTATTATTTCTTAAGTAGATAGTGTGGGGTAAAGTTCTCTTGTTGCAATATTTTATCAATGTAGATAGCTAACAGATTGGAGACAAGCCGCATCCTTGTCTTAGTTCGTGGTTAATCTGGGTATTTTAAATTTGTCATTTTATAATGATTTTATAGCCTTATAACGTTTGTTTGGATACCGTATTCCCGTAATGCGCCGTAGTTTTTATTTTAAAATCCTATTACACGCCTTCTTGTAATCTAGAAACAGCAGATATAGCAGCAATCTGAGTTCATATATTTTCTCTTCTAATTATTTAAATACAAATATTGCATCACTGTATGATCTTCCATTCCGGAATCACACTGTGTTTAACCTAGTATCCTTTATGCCTTTGTATGCAACTTGAAGTTCATAAGGAACGAGTATATTTTATATGCTGCATTTAATTGTCTAAGCTCCTAGTTGATCCATCTCCTTTCTTGTGTATTTTTATATTTTCTGCAACTTTCCACTCATCGGGTATCTTCCCCATGTTACAGATATCATTGAATGGTTGTATAAATCTTTTCTACCATCTTCCAAAGACATTTTTAGGAGTTCAAAATGTATACCATCTACATAATGTGCTTTTATATTCCTGGTTTTCTTTGTTAGCCATCGTTATTGTGTTTAACTCATACAAACATATTGTGTCAGAGTTCGTCATTAGTGAAGAAGCTGTTATTATAAAGGGTTTTTCAACAAGAGTGTCCTATCTTTAACATGTGATAGCTGCCGTTGTTATTGAGTTACAGCAGTCATTGTTTTCATGTGGTTACAGTTGTTATTGACAAATAACCCGAAACGTTACACATTCAGCAATGCGTAGAAATTGAAAATTTATTATCAAAATGGATCCTCTGTTCGCCAAACCTTCCATGTAATGGGTGAAGTTTACGGTGTATAATCGTAGAGAGAACGATTCGGCGTTTGATCGATAAATTTGAAAGAAGTGGTTCTGTCAGCGATCAAAGAATGCCTGTACGTAAACGACGTAACCGCTCCAACGAAAACATAGGCGCCGTTCGTGAGCGTGTACGCGAGAAAGGAAACAAATAAAGCGCAAGAATTGGGGCTTTCGCCGACCACAACTTGGCAAATTCTGCATTTGGACTTGAAGTTTCATTCTTACAAAACGGTGTTAACTCAATACTAAAGCCCAACGACCTTAGGTTCGCTGACTGGGCTATGGAGCAATTGGAAGCTGACCCACATTTTTGTCGAAAAATCATCTTCAGCGACGAAGCCCACTTTTGGATGGATGGTTGTGTTAACAAACCAAATTGCCGCTATTGGAGTAATCACAATACAATGCATATTTAAAAACGACCACTTCATCCCCAAAAGGTTATTGTGTGGTGTGGATTTTGGTATGGTCGAATCATTGGTCCATATGTTTTCCAAGATGAAATGAAGAAGCTCTAACTGTCAATGGAGAAAGACACCGGACTCTTATAAGGGACTATTTTTGGCCTCTGCTGGATGGCATGGGTCTCAGAAACATCTGGTTCCAGCGAGATGGTGCCACATGTCATACTGCTCTCGAGACAATCGATCTTTTGAAGGAGAAGTTCAGAGGTTTCATCATTTCCCGTTGTGGTGATGTTAACTGGCCTCGAGGTCATGTGATTTAACGCCGTTGGATTACTTCTTGTGGGGTTATGTTCAATCTCGAATTTATGTCAACAAGCCAGAAGCAGTAAATGATCTTATGAATAACATCACGCGTGTTATTCGTGAAGTTGGACGTAATTTACGTTCTTCTGTCATTGAAAATTGGGTCAACCGTATACGCGCAACCCAACGAAGTCGCGGCGGTCACTTAACTCATGGTCTCTTCCACACGTAATCACATTAATTATGTTTCAAAATTACAAAAAGAAATAAAAGTCTATCATTTATAGAACGTGTTTTATTTAAGTTCAAAAGTAGGACACTCTTGTTGAAAGACCCTACCTACACTTCTACTCTTCTGCCGAAATAACATTATTTGCTTTGCCTATTGTTTATTTGACATGTTTCTAAATATTCTGAAGCCGATTCTAATCGTATCTCTTGACGAATTCATCCCAACTTTTCGTCTTTCTGGATAGTTTTCTGAGTGTTGCTCTTTGTTTTTTTTATATTCAAAAGGATCTTCAGTCTTCCACCCACCCACCGATCTGTGGTATGGCTCTTTTTATTTTAAACTGTTTCCTTGAGTTCATCATTCCGTGTGTTAAGTTTTTGGATTTCCTTCTTTGTATTATTGATGCCTCATGAACTGCTTTGATGAGTATATCCTTTAGAAATTTCCAGTCCTGTTCGATACCCTAGTTCTACCCCTTATTTTATCATGTGCTCTTGCTTGATACAGATATCGAAACAAGAATCGGCTCTTAAACAACAATCGGAATCATGGTTATAAAGAAGAAATATACTAGCCGCATAAAAGCCAAGGAAATGTAATTATTTTAAATCAATTAAACTTTGTACTAGAAAGGATAAAATATCTAAGGAGTAATCAGAAAGTAAGTAAGTATATCATAAATAATTGAGAAGAAAGAAGAGATGTTAATCATTATAGAGATGGAAATAAGGCCGGAACTGTTCGAAAAGGAGAAGTTTATGAAGTTTGAAATTTTCTTACTACTTGTATGGAAGACTGTATTTAGAAGTTTTCAATTTGAAAGGTTGTGTTTTTGTTAAACAGAAATTACATACATTTTGTAAACTAAAATATTTGAACTACAGAATGGAGAAATCGTAATAATAATCGACTCACTTATAGCTCCAAGCAGAAAGCTATACTCATTTTAAGGGCAAGTGTTACACATCCCGCTGAAGAAGCAGAAAACATTTTAAAACTAATTGATTCATTTTTAGGAGAAGTGTATTGCGCTGAGGAGAGATGGAAAACATGATACAATTGGTGGAATAAATCATAGCAGAATATTTTTAATGCAATATCTTCTCTACAAGTTAGAGTATTGGTGGTTACTCTGCTAGCTTCCAAATCCAAAGGTCTAGGATTCGATTCCCGAATGTATAATGAAAACTTTTGTTTATCCAGGATTATTCGCTGTCCTCCCTAGAGTTCGAGAGAATGAGCGAGAGTGTAAACGTTTGTGAGTGTGAGAATAAGAGAGAAACAATTTAATGTTTATAAAGAAAACCCAAGTAAACAAACCCAAAACATTAACAGGATAGTAAATGAGTGAATATTACTGCAACTGTTCTAAAGACAAAACCGCCGATGACAGATGTTAAATATAGCATATAAATGGAACACGCACACATGCCAAAAAGTTAGATTAGAATAACTTATATCACCTTATTTGTTTCTCTCATAATATTCATAATAAAAGGTTCTCTTTACATGTTCTGGTACCTCGATTTCAATTTGCTACGTCAGAATCGAATATTATTGCTCAGCTTTTTTCCGAAGTGCTTTTGTTTTATAATCTTATTTGTTCTAATCTGATATCCACGTATGTGTTTTATAACATTTACGATTTTATTTTATCTTCCTTCCCTAGTTTCGACGCATAACATGACGCAAAATAAAAGGATTAAAAATTAAATAAAAGAATAAACGAAGTAGGACAGAACTAGAAGTGGAGGGGGACGACTTAGCACCTCCACCTACCAGATTATTTGTACGGCGGAATGAGGTGAGAGGAGAGACAGAGGGTGGTCGGACTAGGAGGCATGACAGCCAGAGGCAGGGTCCCACCCATTTACAGATTTGAACTCCCAGGGTGGTGGCTGGTGCAGCCGGTTCCCCTCCCCCTGTGGGGCTTACACATCCCCTGGGGGCCTGGGACCCGGAGACCGCTTGCATTCGGGGAACATAGGTTTACTCAGAGCATCCTTTTCTCTGCCATGCACATGCCGAGACCTCTGCCGACACTTGAAATCCTGAAATAAACCAAGCAGATAAAGTGAAATGAGAATGAAGATGAAATGGAGGGACAGAAAATTCGGGGATGCAATGATCCTTTCCAGCATTCGCTTGGCGACTCAGGGAAACCCCGAAAAACCCCATGGGTCAGGAAGGTCGGCCGCGAGAAACGAACCCACGACTCCCGAATTCGGGCCAAGACGTTACCGCCTGAGCCATCCCGCTCGGTATAAACAAAATAAGGACCTCAACAGATAACAATTGGAGATGCAGGTTCTACTAATAGCAACAGAATGCCTCGAGAACACTGGCACGTGAGCTCAACAATAAATATCAGCACATGTAATTCAGATGTAAATTAACAGCCTGTGCATTCTGGCTTCTCAAACCAAACGTCCGAGGTTCGATTCTCGGTTTGTCGGGAATTTTACTTTAACCAGAATTATTCTATATCCCTCACAGATTCTGAAAGTATGAATGTGGGAATGAATGTGTGTTTAATGGTTCAAAACTTAACCAACGTTAAGAAACTCTACAGTTCTGGAGCCATAACAATATCAGTTGTTTGTCAAGTCAAAGTACTCGATATGACCAAAGAAGTTAAAAAAAAAATCTGATGTGTTGCACTCACAGACGTTTCTCTGTATAAACTATTTTTACAAATGTTTATTTTCCATCTACTTCATGTTAATCGAGATAAACATTTGCATAAACTATATTATTGCTAATTTTCTTGTAGGTGCAAGGGGAATATCATAGTCTTTAAGAGAATGTCAAATCCTTGACGAGCTGGCTGCTATATGAAGCATTCCATTCTCTTTGCAACCCAGGACATAAAAAAGAAAGAATAACGAATTGCCATTTGATAAAAAGTATTTAGTATTAGAAAATTCAAACAAATAACCAGGAATATTTCGGAAATGGTTCACTCCACAAAAATAATGTATATAACATCAATTGTGTGTTTTAAAGAGATCTACATTTTCTTTTGTAAGATTTTACCTCTCTCTTACAGTTTAACTGTTATGGAAAATCCATTCAAAATGAAGAGGACTTTTTGATACATTTCCAGGAAATTCCAGACATACATTTCATTTTCCATGAAAATATCTTAAACCTATGATATTTTATTCGAAATCATTAGAGCCATTTTTGAAGAAATAAAAGTTTTCGAAAAATGCTCCATATAAAGGGTAGTCTGGGACGATTTTCTTCAAAAATCTTTGTTTCGCATCTTTAAAAGATACTGAACCTAAATATCAAGTTTGTTATTTATGCGACATTTGGTTTATGAGTTATGCCGTTTACAGACACGCACAAGGACCTTGTTCTAAAAATGCCTTTTTTGGATTCAAAGGGCCTTACAACGTGTATATTCGGTAAAATCTCGATATCGAAAATTTGAGTGGAATGCAATACCTCTCCTACTTACTCAACGTAGTAGAGAAAGTAGATAGATATAGAGATACACAGATATACAGATAGATATAGAGATGAATTAGATAGATTAAATGAGATATATACGATTAGATGTATTAGATTAGATAATTTAGATAGATTATGGTAGAATAGATTAGTATATAATAGATTGTATAGATAGATTAGATATATTAGATAGATATAGATTATGGATGGATGGATGGATGGATGGGATGGACGGGATAGATGGGATGGGATTGGATGGATGGATGGATGGATGGCTGGATGGATGGAAAACAGAAAAGAATAATAAAAAAGAAAATAGAGATAAATTACCTTTGACTAATTGAACAAATTTGATCTAGCTTCGCGCACTTTTAGCCAAGAATTGACCCATGTTTTGCCAGTTCCTATGGTCAGCCAGTAGATCCCAACATGTCAATCTCTTTCTTGACGGACTTAAGAATTTTTCTTATATCTACATCGAATATTGATTTCAATCAATAAGTTATAATAGTGTTAAGTTGTTTTCTCATATATGTTCATGGCAAGAAATGATAAGTTATGGCTGATTGTCGAGCAGAATAGATGAAATGTTAAACACGATTACCTAGTCATTCAGCTAAGGCTCCGGCTGAGCTTAACAATTTATTCAGTATAATATTCAAAGTCGACTTAGAAACGCAAAGTACTATTAACCGTAAGTACTTGTGTAGTTACAGTGATACCTTTATGCCCCCTTCCGCCACAATTTACAATTTTATATTTATATTGCAAGTTGCAATTTAATTTATCGGTCAAAAGAGTTGGGGTATCGCGCGCGCTATGTAGAACGTTAGTAACACTGTACTAACACTGAACAAATTTGTTGTTTATTTATTGAAGGTTAAATAAAACGTATTAGTTCTCATTGACTTGTTTGAAATGTTTAAATGAAATCGTTTATGTTTTTACTTCCTCTATCACGTACACACTAGGTGGAGAAGCCATTGCATTCCACAAAAAATACTATACCGAGATTTCACCGAAAATGTATGTTTTGAGATCCCTGAATCCAGAAAAGAAGTTTAGAAAAAGGTCCTTGTGAGTGTGTGTGAGTGCGTGTGTGTGTGTGTGTCTAAAACGAAAACTTGGATAAACACCAAACTTGGTAGTTATGCTCAGAAACTTCCAAAGATCCTACACGAAGTTTTTAAATAGTATCCCTTACCCCAAGTATCCTTTACACTGAACATTTTTTTTGAAATTTTTTATTTTCTAAAAAATGGCTGTGAGGACTTTGATTAAATATAATATACTTATTCTTCTCTGCTTCTTCTCTACCATGCGTTAAACCTTTCCAAGGTTTGTTGCGTGCCCCAAATGTTTAATTTATTGATTTATCCATCGTTTATGTCGTCCTCCGTGGACTAGTGGTACCGTGCTGGCCTCTGGTTCTCGAGGTCGCGTGTTCAAATCCGGCGGAGGGCGATGGATTTTTCGCCGTAAAAATCCTTAGCACGGCTTCCTTCGGAAGGGAAGTAAAACTGGTGGTCCCGTGTCGTAGATTTACGGCACGTAAAAGAACCTCAAGCCTGATAAGAGGTCTCTGAGCAAAATTTCCGGTCTTCCACGCCCAATATAGAATGGAACGCTAAGAAGCATAGTAGTTAAAGAGCGTCCATAAATAAAACTCAATTTCAATTTCAATTCCATCGTTTCCTGGGTCTTCCGACATTTCGTTTTCCTTTAGGTATGTAATAAGGTATTTTCCATGGTGACCGAAACGTACGGCTCAAATAATGCAGATCTATTTAAAACATAATTTATTTAAAATGGCCTTTTTTGTGGCATCAGTCATTTCCGTGATACCAGTTGTAATGGTGCGAGTTATACAATACTTATTAATTCCTTTATGTTCTATAGATTTTAAGTTGTTTCTAACGATTTTATGAAAAGAAAATGGAATTTTAAGACCACCGTATAGCGTCCAGTTCTAAAACATTTGACTATCGCTATTCCCTTTGTATCTATAAGGGAATGCAATTATTCCGGAAATGCCTAACTCGATTAAAATAAATTAGATAGTAAAATAAACTTTCGTAAGATTAATTTATAAGCCCACTATTAAGCGATAGAGGGTGCAGAAAGTCATGTAAATGTTTCACATCAGATTACTTTCTGTATTTCTCTAAATTGTTAAGAAAATACACCCATTGTGCATATTTTTCATCCAGTATTTGGATGAACTTCTTTCTTTGTGACAGTTAAAAGCACTCTTTCCTATTATTCGACCTTCACCTCAAGTCCATGTCCCTAAATACCTTAAAATATTTATTTTAATTTTTTTCGTTTTAAGTGCAAACAAACGCGTTTTGATTTTGGTGTTTTTAATAGATTTTAACATATCTGTACAAATACAGGAAATCTCACGAATGAAATACTACATGCAGCAAATGCTAGTAGGTATCCTCGCTTCTTCTGCTGCATGACAGTAGAATGTTATCTTACTTTTCAAGCGCAAATGTTTTCATTTCGTACACGAAATGCGTGCAATGCCAAACGCTTTCGTCTTCCAAAACGCTTTTGTTTGTTTGTTTTTGTTGTTTTTTTTATAAATCTGTAAAAGTTAATTGGTGTGCATGAACTTTCACAGTGCCCTCATCAGTATCTACCTCTAATTTAAAAAAACATGTTTATAATTATTAATGAATAATATATATTTTAAATAATTTCTAATGTCATATTACGATAGTTAAATACAAACAGAAGGAAGATATCTATCAAATAGGACTAAAACGTAATTATGCTACTTGTGTCCATCTACGTACATCTCTGCACACATAGTGTGTGTGTAGTAGTTGAAATAATAATAATAATAATAATAATAATAATAATAATAATAATAATAGTAATAATAGTATTACCATTGTTAGTATTATTATTGTTGTTATTATTATTATGTAATAGTGATCACGCTTCAGATAGTTTTGAAAATTTTAATCAACTGTAGTTTCCCTAATACTAAGAAACGCTGCTAAGAAGTGGAGATGACGTGGAGATGATCTGTCTGTCTCCTATTCAAGAGATCCTGAGTTTCAATCTGGTTAGGTGAGTTACCTCAATTAGGTTTTTTCCAAAGTTTTGCCTTATCCTAGAACTCGAATGTCGGAGAACTCTAAGCTTCAGGGACCTCGAAAACATTTGGGCATCATTTCAAACACTTCGCTCATTCACTGTCCGATATGACCTTCTGGGTAAAGGACGTTAAACTTCAAGGCAACCATTCTAAAAGCACACACCCGCAAGGAGCGCTCAGACGTTTATAGTATAGTCAGATTTGAGACGCTGTGTTAAGATACAGTGAACAGCTTATGAGAAGTGGTGAAACTGACCAGATCAGCGAAAATGTTAACACAAAACAGACTATGAAAATTACACGTCATTGGCCCATTTGGTAAGGCTTAGAGCATATCGTTATGTGACAATTTGCGGCCACTCGGGTCGACCGCATATTGGTGGAAACAGCGTCTCTGCCAAATTGCCACCTCGTAAAATACTTTCTGGGAGTAAGTGTGCGGCGATACATAAAGAAGGTTTCGACAGTCCAGTAAGGGAGCACCTGGTTGGGGAGGGGGTTAATTTGTGGGTACGACCTTACTGTCGGAACACGCATGTGGTCAGGACGGTGCGGTGTGGTGTCACCAAGCGCCCTGCTGCGGACAGCTCAGTGGCTTCTGCCCCCTAGCCGCAAAATATTGCCGCCCCCACATCCTTGGAACAACTCCTCACTCGGTATACGCTAACTGTGCCCTTTGCCCTGTGTTGTCATCGCTGGTATACGCAGATAAACCAGTCTTCACTAACCAGCTCTATGAGAAACCATTCGCGATTAATTTATTTATTGAAATCCATTTCGTCCGTGTTATAAAAGGTCGTTTGCCTATTCAGATGTGAATAATAATTATAAAATGGATAAAATTTTCATTTCATTAAATTGTATACAGATAATTATTATAAATGTGAATGGGTCAAAAAATTCTGTAGTTCCGAAGGGTAGCGATATTGGTTGTCTCCCTTGCTGCCTTTAGCATGCTTCTTTAGCATGCTAACTACATACCTACTGTTCGGTCACGATATGAGTGTGCTTGGAGGAGGGCGCCACTGTTTTTGTTGACGATGCGAACGTCATCAAGGCTCGGGATAACAGAGTAGTGAGGGGTGTGGGCGATAGCGAAATGTACAGTTGCACAATGAAAACAGTATTATCTTTGCAGGCCTCATCCTGGCTAGTAAATGCAACTAGATGTATTTCTTTTACCTGACTATCCTTCCGATGCCTTGCCCACTTATTCCGTAGTAACTGTATAGTTCCTCTTCCCACCGCACGCACTCATATCGTGGCTGATTAGTACAAAGTTCAGTATTTATCTTACCTTTTGTTTTTGAGTAATGCTGTTCATATGCACATACACACACACGACGTATAGTCTGTATCTTACAAAGTTTAAGTACTCGTTCTTCAATATTTTAGTCTAAAAAATCGGTTCTGATATACATACACATGATTTCGTCTCAAAATGAAAAACACTCACATATCCGTTATAATATTCATAAAAATGATTTTTACTTCCTCTGCCTACCAGTAGGTAGAGTAAGTATTGTATTCCACTCAAAATTTGCATGTGAATATTTCAAGGGAAATAAAGGCTTTGAGGCCTCCTCAATGAAAAGAAAAACACTTTTAGAAAACGATCCTCGCGCGCGCGCGTGAGTTAAGTTCAACCTCTTCCAAAGATTCGACACGGAAATTGTCACGGAAATCAACACTCAAAACTATCCTTTACATTTTTATAATACTTTGAGCTTCTCAAAAAATGGCTGAATCAATCTTGATTAAAGTTCCATAAGTTTAAATATTTATATGACGAATAAAATGTATATCTTAATTTTCTGAAAACAGCCCCTGTCCATTCGGAAGATATCTTGTGTAATTTATTATCTGGTAAACCACAAGTAGTGATGGTGATTTTACAAATGCGATATAACACGAAATGCACATAAAGGCTTGTACTCCTGTATTTTCATTTTCCGGGACATGTAAACCGCTGTTCATGTGTTTTGAAAGTGTAATAGATTGCAAAATTGACTAAAATGCTAAAATTATACTAAAATGCGATAATAAATACAAAATGTGTTGCATATTCATGGACTCTTTTTCAAATGAAAATGGAAAATGAAAACATGTTTTTGGAATATTTACTTAAATGCAACAAAAATTCGAAGTCACATGGAATAAAACGAGAAAGACACAGTATTTCTACTCTGGCCGAGTATTGTCAATATGATGATTAGAAAGATCCCACTTTTCGAGTAGTTAATATTGATAGTCTTTTTTAAATAGAGTATATGAATTCATTCCCAGCTAGCAGTACAAATTATACAGGAAAATAAAGGTGTAGACTGCCTGCAAATGCTGTTTGGCCCAAATACCCAGAGTTCGCTTAATAGTTATGCAATATATTTGCCATCCCACCTATAGTGTAGTTGCTGAAAAAATAATTCACTCAGTATAATTAATTGTAATGCTAACGAAATGATAAAACAAAACGCTGAGGTCTGTTTCATTCAACACCTTGCCTATTTATGAACCTGCATTTTGCGCTTTTTTGTATTGTCCGTTTTTACTTTCCCTACCACATACATAACAGATAGAGAAGGTATTGCATTCCATTCAAAAATTTGATACCAAGATTTCACCGGAAATACATGTTTTGAGGCTCCCTGAATAAAAAGAAGCATTTTTAGAAAAATGCGACACGCGTGTGTGTGAACAACAAATTTGTAAATCGCAAAGCTGAATAAACACCACACTTAGTATTTAAGTTCAGCATCTTCCAAAGATAAGACACGAAGAGTTTCAAGAAAATCCCCCACCCCATACTACTCCTTACATAGAAGATTTTTCGAAATTTTTTATTTCCTAAGAAAGGGCTCTAAAGAGTTAGATTAAAATACCGTATATTAAACATATTTACCTGACAAATAAAATGTATATCTTGAATTTTCTGGGATTAGCCAGTGAAGTCCTCTTCATTCGGAATAAATTATATATAATCATCTATAACTGGTAAACGTTAAGCGATAGACGAAAACGTGCTAAACAAATAACATAGATCTCTTTAAAACACGCAATTTATTTCAAATAACTTTTTGTGGCATCAACCATTTCTGAGATATCCATTATTGATGGTTCAATTGTTCAATATTTAGCCATTACTTTAAACTCCAATCGAGTTTCAATTGTATCTCACGACGTCATGGAAAGAGTATGGAATTTTAAGGCTAGCATATAGCGTTCAGTTCTTAATCATTTGACTATCGCTATTTGCTTTTTATCTATAACGAAATATGAAATGTAGGTATTTCCGGAAAGGTTTATGTAGATTAAAATGAAATGTTCTTTCGTAAGAGTAGTTTGTATACCCTAATAAACGATAGAGGGTAGAGAAAGTCATGCAAATGTAACACATAGGATTTTTATTATGGTTTTGCACCAGAATCTCTCTTTCTTCGGTGTTATGTTTTAACTTGTATGAATTCTATTTTCGCTGTATTACTTCAACCGAGTTAACCTTTAAAAATCGCAATTTACTTTATGCATTTTATTACAGTATTAAGCCTTTACAAATGCGATTTTAATCAAAAGACACCTGTTTAACAGTTAAATGATTTTTTTAAAATGCTGAATGCGCAAATCGAAATATTAAATTTCTGAATTCAAAATGCTAAAAATCACCAACCCTAACCTAGGTGATAGACAAAATCGTAATGCACAAGAAATGTAGTTCTGTTTTAAACATGCAGCTTATTTAAAAAAAACGTTTTTGTGCCATCATCTATTTCTGAGATACGCGATGTTTTTTGTTTTAACTTTCCAATACTTTTGTAATTTTAAAGTTCTGTCGTTATTCCGTATTTCTCGGGATATTATGAAAGAGTATGGATATTCAAGGTCAGCATATAGTCATTCGCTTTTAAACATCTGACAATAGATTGTGTTCCCTCTATTCTAGTTGTACCCAACGAAATGTGTAATGAAATTATTTATGGAAATGTTTATCTCGATTAACATGAAGCATATAGAAAAATAAGCTCTCGTAACAACAGTTTGTTAAGGCTATATACACATAAACGACGGTAGCTAGAGAAAGTAATGTGGATGTAACGCATGCCATTTTTTTCTATCTTTTTTATGTTTCTTATAATATATTTTGCATAAGAATTACTTGAAATTTATTTGCTTAATTAAATAAGACGTTCGGAAACAGTAATGAATGTCTATTTGAGGTAATAATACTCTCTTAAGAAGAATTTAGGCTTGCTGCATGGAATATTTTGAAAATGCTAATACTACAGAAAGAAATCGACACAATTGTGTACCTTAGTGAGTTATAGGTACACTTTTCCTGCAGTAATATATGATATCTCTTACGTTTTGTTACTTATTCAAAGCTATATAAAAATCAATTAAATAACTAGTGTTTGAGAGGCTATTCAAAGATAATTCAATATATGCATCTTATATCTCATGTCCTATTTCAAACATACATCAAAACAAAAATGCCGTTTTTTGAGAAAATAATTTTCAAAATGCGTGTCGCATCCTTGGAAGCCTATTGAACCTAAATGCGAATTTGGTATTTATCCAAATTTCATGTTTTAATTATGGTGTTGAGACCCAATGTGCGTAACTTTTTTTAAACATGCTTTTTATCGCATTTCTGAGGGCCCCTCTCAGAACATACATTTATGGTGAATTTCGATATCGAACTTTTGGATGACACATCATACTTCATCTACCTAAGGGTAGAAAGAGTAAACTTTTTTTACTTTTACTTACACTCCATTAAACACATTCGTAGGGTAACTACATCTATAGTGAATGTATGAATAACTCAATCAGCAATATCAGAAAAATGTTAATTATGCATTTCGACTCAACAAACCACGTTTCTTCATTATAAATCTGTTCCCTGAGATACCCCGAATCCTAAACTGAATACGGTGTTACACTGCAGGAAAAGGTTGTGATTTCCTGCTCTATAGAATTACCAGCATGCTTAAAATTACACTAAATCTTAAGTATCTCCAATTATTGCTTCTGAACTAGCAGGTATTTTTCCATAAAATCCTCTATGGCAATTAATTATAGCCTGGCGTAGGACAAGATTGGAAAGGTAGAATTAGATAGCTGAAAAATTCAGTGTCAAAGCCGGGATTTGAAATACGGATCTTCTAGTTTCCGCCTGGTTGCTTGAAGAGGCTGGTCTTTGTGAAGAAAAAGATCCGTGGTTCAAATCCCCACTATGACATTGAATTTTTCAGTCGTCTGATTCTACCTTTCCAATCTTGTCCTACACACGACTTATGTGGAAGAACAATTAATTATCATCGATTCACATAATAGTTGGTTAAACTATGAATCTCGGGGACTTAGGATTTATAATATTGTAAGTCGCCATTAGAGTATACTATATCAAAATAATTTGAGATATCCTTGGCGTTTACTGGGGAAAATGCGAGTCATTTGGTGAATTTAATGTCGTACCGGCATGCTGCCATGGCAGCTTATTTAAAGCAACCGTACGGAAACCGGAAGTCCAAATTTCAAATCCTGCTTATGGCATATTGAGTTTTTCTGTCGTCTGATTCTACCTTTCTAAAATTCTTGATATTAGATTCCTTTGTTTTCGTATTAAGCGGATCAGGAGATTGTACATCTGTAAGATTCAGTGTAATTCTATGCTTTTGAAAACAAGCAGATCACAGTGTTTGCATTTCTGGTAGTGAAGCCAATCGTCCACCGTACTTCCGAAGACAATGCCTCTCGAAACACCACAAGGAACGTGCCAGTTAACTACAAACGCCGTCTACAGAAGGGGACAGTTTCTAACTATTCCCTCAGTGGACTTCCTTAATTTTGTAGGTTACCACAATATCTTGGATAAACACGTATACTGACATTCCAAATCAAATAATTCTCCCTAATTCAGAATTCGAGATTGCAAAGGGTTTTACCAATAGTTACATTGCTGACAAGACGTAATACAAAATTGCGAAGGGAGTAGAAACCATTAATCAAAGGCCTTCTAACATAGTCTCTATTTTTCATGATGTCATGTACGACCTAATGCGAAAAGCTGAATGCGTACAACTTTAACTTCTAGGGCTTCTTATTCCCTAACCCATAGCCTACTTACTTTCAAAACCTTTACGTATTCAGTTAGTAACTCAAAAGTGATGCATCATCCTGAAACAGTAACTGATTCATTCGACTGTATATATGATAGGTTTGAAGGAAAAACAATTACTGCGTTTTTCTGACCATCCGGATTGAGCAGAATAACCTACAAATTCAATTGTTAGGAAAAATAAATAATCCCCAAAATTTCTTTAGTTTTTTCTTTCTCTGGTTCCTTTTCTGCTTTTTCCTTTCCTTTTCTTGGTAAGCTTGGTAAGTATGTTTACTATAACAAGAGCCCTGCCTCTCGAAAGCAACTGAGAAACAATTGTCATTTTAAAGCTAATTTTGAGCTAACTTCACTGAAAATCCTAACATTTCAATTCGCTACACGAATTAATGGTAATTATTTATTCTTTCACACAAACCATGTGTATGATAAGGTTGTAAAGACTTCTGTACCTAGCAGGGATTTGAAACATGGATCTTTCGGTTTCTGCTCCAACTGAGCTACCATGGCAACATGTCGGCATGGAATTAATTTAGCCATCTGACTCACATTGATTGACCTAATAGTTGGTTAAACTCTGAAACACGGAATATAAGGTACTTACGACATTATACGTCGCCATTGGGGTATGTCTGCTCAAAATGAATTTGAGATCCTCTGGTGGTTTACAGGAGAAATGAGAGCATACAAGGAAGTTAGTTGTAACACGAGTCTCAAAATTAATTTTTTTATTTTCTCCAAGACTGTTTCCCCGAAAATCTGCGAGATTTTATCAAAGAGTATCGATTCGTTTCACAAGAGTTCAAATGGCGGTTTAAAGACGCTGGAGCATCAGTATGCTTGCTGACTCTTATTGGATGTTAAAGTCGAAAAAGCTAAAAACAAGCATAAAATGAAAAGGAGCAAGACTTTCTTAGCTAACAAACAAGTGTAACGTTTTATGTGCTACATTATGCTAATTTATACATCAAATAATGAATTAAATAACACGAAACAAATAAAAACAATGCTAGTGACATAAAGGTATGAACAACCGCACAAATAATATCAGCAAGTTGTGTTTTTAAATATGCTTTTTACACAGCATGGTCTAAAGTATAACTTCTAATACCGAGAAGTGCCATAATTTTCAGTGTGACAAACTTTGCTTTCAAGTCCAATCTCATGACAATTATCCATTATATTTGCACATCTGTTGACTTGGTTTGATTATGTTTTACTTTTCATTATGTCATTTTACATGATTAATTTCTCATGGCGCTCTATTATATGTTCATAATACAAATCGTATATTATTATTTTGCCAGCTTTCTTTGTTCCAAAATGCTATACTTTTATCTACCCTATATAAAGATTAAATGGCGGAAATTATGAATACAGAAGAAACTGAAATGGAAGTGAAGTTACAGAAGCAGCAGAAAGATAACACTGGAAGTACTCACCCAAAAAATCCAGAAAGCAACATGATATAGCATTTAATCGCTTCATTGGCTGGTGTAAGGTAAAACATGGCGAAAATAATTTCACTGAAAGTGACTGCTAGCGAATCAACAAAACATCAAAAGATCTAGCATCTCGCTTCTTTAACGTCATTTCTCTTGTTTCAAGTTAGCGTTCTAAACGTCATATCCGTTAGTTTCGGTAATTAATATAATAATACTTATATTTTACAAATTCAAGTGCTGTTTAAAAAATAGTATATGTCATACGTGTTAAAAGTGATTTTATTTCAAAATAATACCCTATTTTTACCCTTGTATCATTATAATTTACTACATTGCATTTAAAATAAAAAAGAGATATTCAAAAATATGTGATGAAATTCAGATAATTATATAATACATTTTAAAGTGATTTTGCAAACATTCTGTTGTAATAGAAGTAAACGAATGAAACATTCGGATTCAGCACATCGAGAGTATAATATCAAATCTTTATTTATTTTGGGAAATAATCACAAAGGGCGAATTCGAGGAAATGTACTCATTTGAGGGACACTTAGCACTCTAGTATTCCGAAAATTTCATGTTATAAACATTTTTGTTCACGTAAGGGATGTATTAAGATTAAACACAATTTATAAAAGACATTGGATTTAGTTGGAGAAACCTCTTTTTCCATTAATCATTTTTTCCATTTTCAACTTTAGATTACCTGGTAAACAGTAATTTTAAAGGCATTAGACAGGTGTCAGACACTGCACAATTTTATACTACTTTCCCTGTATTAGACATCTATAACTCAAAGATGTCGCGAAATCTGACTCTCAGGAACACCAACGCAGAGTAATCCTATTTTCTGATTACCAAAACAATTTAGCTCGAAACTGCTATACTGGAATCGGCATTCAAAGAATGCGAAATATGGTTTGTAGGCATTTAAAGTGTTTAAGAACTCTCAAATATTTGAAAAAAATGCAGAAGAGCTTTAGGCACTCTACAGAAAAGAAATTCTCTCGTTTTCAGCACAACTTACATCACCTGAGTGCACTGAAAGAGCTAGCGCGAGGTTAAGTATTTTTTAAGTATTTGAGCATACTTCAGCTAAAGAGAGTACGAAAAACGAGAAAAGCATAATTCCTAAAGGATTGGCATCAACGCTCTTGGCTCGTAATGAACGTAGTTTCTATTTAGACAGTTCCCTTTAAAGGCGAAGCAGGCAGTCGCGGAAGGCTTGGAATCGAAGCTGTCGGAAGTCCGTTGTTCCTTATGGAGAAGAATAAACAGAGATCCTCTGTCACTCACTACGGAGTCGCCGATTTCGTTCAGAATTATGTAACACAAAGACCTTGTGGTAGAAACGCCGAACCTCCATGCGGGCCCCTCTGGTTCGAGGTCCACCCGCGTCTTATTCATTTTTAATTTCTTTCATTTGTTCTCTCCTGTGTTATCTAGTTGTTATATCCAGGGGGGATTATAAAACACGCAGAATAAATTAGTTGCATAACATTCTTTAGTATCGTCACCATTATCTTCCATACGCCGCGAAGGCACCTAACAATGCCTATGGTATACAATCTATATACATTTTGAGGCAGTATTTTATATCACAACACTGTGAATGCCAGAATTATTGTAGTGTAAATTAACATTATTGTGATGACAATGATTTGAGATGTTTGTTATTTATAAGCATTGTTAGGAAATAAGTTTACACGGCATCACTGAAACTGACAATAGGAGTGGATAACAATGAGCGAGGGGGTGAGTTGTTTATCAATTAAAAGACACAAACAAATGACGTCAGAGTAGCGCGCTTTTCTATAGAAATGGAGGTAATATCTTCCCTAAAGCATATGTGTTAGTAATTTTGATTAGATAAAAAATAGACGCTAATGTTGGCGTGCTTTATTAACCAATAGCAGCTCTGTTATAATGTTTAGGCATATCGGGGTGAGGGAGTATAAATTATGAAGTCAGAGGCAAGTATCGCACATTTCAACAGAATCATCCACGGGTTACACGTCGCGCAGTTCAACAGAATCATTCACGAAGTACACGTTACGTAATTCTATAGAATCTCTCGCGTCGTAACGTTAGTTACAAAAATGTGAAATACTCGAATTAATAATGTGCGTCAAATAAGTGATTATAGTTACATTCCAAAATATAACAGTTTCAGTCGGGCGTGTATCAAGAGTAAATATGTGAAATCAATAAAATGTGACAGCAATAAAAGTGTAAAAACAAATTCTTTTATCAGTGTTATCTTTAGTAACAACTCCTTTCCGTTTACACACCCTGTTCAAGAGATTTGCTCGACTGAGTAATAATAGCTAGCCGGAGGACAAAGAACTCAAAATTCAAAATAGTAAAACAATAACAGGCGCTCAGCAAATAAGATAACATGAAAGTTACCGCGACAATTTATACAGTTTTACATAACTCACTTGAGTTTTGTTATCTAACATAATCTAAAAATAATAAATTAACCCTTAAAAGTTACATAACTAGGCTATATTAAACGGAAATATTCCAGCTGCATTATATGTCAATGATACCCTGGTAATGTGATATATTATCATACTTTTATTGTATTACTAAATATTTTCATATTGACGTAAAATAACAGATATAGTAGAGTAAACATTTTAATGAGGATCCCAAATAACCTTCATATATAAATGTTATAAAATAGTTCACAAATTTAAATTTGGGGTTTAGCTATAATTTCCTTAAGGCAGTTTAAAGCTTAAAGACCTTTGTAGCACTATTAATTTCAAAATTACTTGTTAATGAAATCACCTTCTAAATAATTATATTACGTATACTAGTAATTATGAAATCAACCAAATTTCCAACAAATACAGCACTCAATTACAAATTATAAAATAACGCTCTTAAAAGTTGAAATGTACCGACAAATATTCTTTATATACTACATATGAAATCTCAATTGCATATTTGCAGGGAATTGTTCTAGTCATACGGACGGAGAGTGGTAAAGCGGAGTTAATAGGTACTTCTCCGTAAGAGCGCATCTAAAATTTTCACAAACTTAGGGAATTAGTTTAGTAATGTCGGAGTAAGGTAAACACTATTATACGCCGGCTAAGGTCGTATTCAAGCTTAAAATAACCTAAACTACTCAACTAGTCAGCGTTAAGTTTTGAAAAGTTCTTGTTTGTAATTTAATTACAAGCTTCTGCTATAACAGATCGCCCTCCTCTTTATAGGACTTACAAGTCTATGCGTTGAGTAGCCTGTCGAGGAGCAAGCAAACTCTAGATCATGGCATATCCAGGATGGGTGATCAACCCAATGATTGATATGGCACTGTGAAGAAGTAAATGCAACGTAGTGATGAAAGGGAAAACAGGAAATTTCGCAGATTAAGTTATCCAACCCAGTATTTGCCTACCGACCGAGCAAAGCCGTGAAAAAAACCTTCGGTCAGGCTGGTTTGAGCCCGAGAACTCCCGAATGTGAGTCGCACATTATCAAGGTGCAACTTCGCTCGGTGGAATACAGACCTAAAAACTAAAACTTAAATGGTCAAAATGGTATTAAAATAACCTAAACTGGTAAACAATTGCTGCTGGTGGAGCTTAAATGCTGCTCAATAGGTTTAACATTTCCATGGAACTCCATATATTTCCTCGACTTAACTTCTCACAGAAAATCGGCGTTATTGCTGGAACAATAAAGAAGGCAGAGTCCACTCTTCTATCCAGAGCCAGCACGCTACCGGATGCAATCTTTTCTTCATTTTCCTTTTACATTTTCATCGCCCGGCATTACCTCCTCCTTAAAAATTCCGCTCTCTTTTGTTTACTGGTAGCTGCCATCAAGTTTTTGTTTTGTAATTTTCTTAAGCGAGAGTTGCAGTAGCAGAAGATGAAAGAGCGGAGAGAAAGGGTCATTAGGCTGTGGTTGAAAGAGATTAAAACACCATAAGGCCGCGGTGTGTACATAACATCATGGTTCATGGATGAGGTCTGCGTGCAAGGAAAAAAACGAATGTTTAAAAAGCACGGTAAGCGCAGTAGAGGGGTAAGTGCCCTACATTTATGATGACGCCATGTAATTAATAGTAGTTGCTGGGGAGTTGAACACCCTACTACGACCGGCTAATCCATATTCATGGGCAGCCCTGGCCTGTTATTGAGCTCTTCTTGCTCACCGACAAACATTTTCTAGGCTGTGGTCCTGCCACTAAATGTGACACCCTCAAAGCGTTTCTGGGGATTACATCTGGAATGACACCGGCGAGGTGTCTGACGGGAGTTTATGTGGAAATGATGTTCTAAATAATGGAAGATGTATATGTCTATTTTTGCACCAAACATTCTCTAAAATTTACACATTAAAATTTTTGTAGTTTTGTAGTGAAGTTGTTAGTTTCCACAAATGTTAACCAATTTTCCTGAATTTATTATAGTGATTTTCATCCACCTCTGGCTCATTCTATTATGCGTGAGAAGTGGAAATTCCTGCACTCTGTGCGTTTTGCATTTTTACAGCAGATGTTAATAAATGGTATTTAAACGTCTAAATATTGATGAATATTTACAAATCCAGGTATGCAAAATAATCATATCGATAGCTGAATGCTACCATTTAAATTCAGGGTCTTTACTTCTCTTTATTTGTTATCATTCATTACGATTTAACTCACAATGAATTTAAACATCTCTTTCGGCGCGAACAGCCATCTTACCTACAGTTGTTGACTGGCTAGGTCAACATTACCAGGCATGACTAATCGATAACCACTTTTCATTCAAGGTCGTGTGATACCTTGATAGCTTTTGGACAGCTGGCAGTAATTAATTTATTTTCGCGTAATATTTCCATTATTGTGTATGCAATATACATGCAGAAGTGAACGCGGAAGTGAAAATAATCGAATTTGTCTAGTATTTTAAAACCTTTTCCTCGTTCTACAAAGAGAATTTTCTTTGCAGAATGAGGAAAAGGTTTTTCTTATTCTTACACTCACCGTTAAATTCTTGATCCAAAATACTTCGAATGGGATTTTCAATAAATGGGTCATTACCACAATTAATTTCAAATTCAAGCAAATTTTCTTGTACGATATATCCAACACCAAACAGGTATATTTGGAAAAATCTGTCCCCAACAATACTAAAACGGACAGAATCTTAACCACAAAAGATGTGAAATTCTACCGAAAAGAGCCTTATACTTACGTTTTTCCAATTTAACGATACGATAACTATACAACGGTTTTCTGCTACTGTAACGCAATTTACATCAGCTGCTGAAATAGATAATTTCAAACATCTAACAAAATCCAAATCGACTAAAGACATGATAATCTTGGTATCGACTAAAGCAAGTATATGAATTTTGAACTTAAAATTTGTACATTTATTGAATATCATGCTTCCTTACGAGGAGTTCGAAATGTTCTATAAGTATTTTCTTTTGCGCGTTTCGAAAAACAGTCACGTTGTAAATGACTTAACTTGCCACAAAAATAGCACACACGTTTTAAAAATGTTCACCAACTCTGCTGTTAAGGGCATGAGAACTTTTAATGCTTCACTTTCTGTTCAAATTTAGATCCGACTATAGCAGAATTATCTGTATGAGATTTTAAAATATTGCAATTACTTTGCCTCATGGATGCAAATATCTATGACGCAGAATAATTCGATCCAAATCAGCAACGTTTTCCTTTCAACACCTGATAGGTATCGCTCTAATTTCAGGATGAATTGAACTTGATAATAAATGGGATACTATTTGATCATCCGAATACAGAAGTAACAAAGCTTGCGTAATATCTTTAATCTTCCTAACAAACTCTGAGAAATATTCGCTTTCAAGTTTCGAACGAAAATAATGCCCTCAAATCAAGACATGTAGCTGTGTTTTAGACAAATAAAGACATATAAATGCCGCATGAAATTCATGAAATTTAGAATTAACTCTGACTCAATTAGCTCTACAAACTGTGGCGCAATAAATTTATATTTCAATATTGTTAACAAGAAAACATTTTTAAAGTGGAAGTATGCTTTAATTCTACCAATCATAATAAAATAGGCAAGATGTTAATAGGTGAATCCAAGTTACTTTCTGGCATTTTGGGAATTTCACTTTGGCAAACTCCAAATGAAATAAAGAATTAAAATCTTAAAATGTTTACCTACTATAGAGCTATTTGTATTCACTAGATATTTACCCAGTTCCTTTGTATTTAATGCCGTTTCGTTTTGACACTCACATTTCGTAAATGCAGAGCGAAAATAATTTCCAAGTAAATCCCATAAATATTAAAATTTGGCTCCGTACGACGTTTTATCTTTCTCAATTACGCCTAATAATATAATTTTCCAATAATTTAATCTGCCTTTAAACGCCTTTTCTGTGCACAAGTGATTTGTGTTTGTACAAATGAATCTACTTTCTGTTCAAACGATCATAAATTTAGCTAACCCTGACGTAGTTCAGCACTCAGATCCTCCGCCACATGCTCCTCTTACAACGTCAGTAGGATGTTGATGAGTTTTAATTTCACCTCCAGTGAAATAGTCAGATTTTGATAAAACCTTTATTTTACAAACAGACGCCTTAGTACGTCGATATCATCTACATCATTACAATAATATTCCGAAGTTTGTCGCGTAATACCCTATGCTTCAGGTATACTTACAGCTGCAGAATCAAAGCTCTCGATAATGAATTGGAGGCTTTGGCCGTTTTACACGCTTTAGAAAACTTTAGGTTCAATTTGAAACATGTAAATTTCATTTTGGAAAAAAACAATCAAGCTCTCAGTTGCGTTTTGGCCACACCTAACCAGAGAGGAAAGATTCGCGTTGGGCATTAAAAATGTCCGGCTTTAAGTTTACAGTGCGGCATATCCGCAGTAGCCTTAACCGTGTAGCTGATGCATTATCCAGAATGTTTGATACAGCGAATGGATCGGATGTCATTTCAACTAAAACCGCCGAGTCTATTCCAACTGATAGTAGTGTGTGTTGTGCTGTATTAGCAGCTTGCCCATTAGCATTTAGTGGCGTGGCAAAATTTCAACACCAGGAAAAGGAATTAGCAGATAATATTGGTAACGTCAGGCCGGAGACATGTGTGGTCCATGCACGCTTAAGGGAAATATTGTGTTTTATGTCGATTGTAAAGCTCGTTGTAAAATTGTGCTTCCTAGAATACTAAGGGATTTGATTTTTAGTATTTTCATTTATTTGGAAGGGCATGGATGCCCCGCATAAAATAAAAAATTAAAAGTTCTGAGTTGGTAAACTGTCAAAACCAGCGAAAAACCAGAAGGTTGGGTGGTTAGCTGATATAGCTGATAGACCTCTACAGAAAATATTTATTTACTACATAGGTCCATTTCCAGGAAATTCAGAAGGACATAATTATGTTTATATTAGTGGTGGTAGACGCATTTGTCAAATATGTATGGCTAGACCACTGCGTGTTGTTCATTCAAGTATAACAATAAAGACATTTCAGCGTATTTTTACAAACTTTAGCCTTCCTGAATTTATTGCAGCTGGTAATGCAACCTATTTTAGGTCTAATTTGTTTAAAACATTTTGTTTTCAATCTGGAATACGCTTGGTTTATCAATTCTTCATCATCCAAAACCTTCGCTTAAGCCAGCGCGTAAACAGAAACCTAAAGCCTGCATTAATAGCTTATTATTCTTTTGATCAACAGAATTAGGATAAAAATATACATTGCTTACAACTCGCGTTCAACGCGGCAAGATATGAAGCACATGGACAATGTCCTTTTAATCTAATATATTTATTTCCAGTCAACTCTGCGTTGGCCAATATACAGCAATTAAAGGATATTTTGCCCGATGGTGTAGACGTTAAGAATATTAAAGTAACTTGGTGTCAAGTTAAAAACAATTTAGTTTCAGCTCAAGTAACGCTAAATATTATAATAAGGGCCACGTTGAATCACACTATGCTGTTGGTCAAATGGTTTATTTGATTAATCACACGCAGAGTTCGGCGAAGGATAAATTTTCAGCCAAACTAGCTCCCGTTGCGTTTTCCCATCTAAATTTTACAACCTTACCTCTCAATAAGTTCAAGGAACGTATTTTCTCCGCGTAATCAGGAATGTATTTAGCAAAACACTGAAGCATGCCTACAAACGAGCAATTTTTTTAGCATTCTTAGGCACTGGAAATTGGCGAACTTTTTGCAGTTCTCTCTGGATCAATCCGAGTTCCGTGTTTACTAATTTTATGACACAAGAACTTCAATGAAGAGAATGTAAATGTAACCTTAGCAGGATTTACGGTTAATCCGGCATATGTTAAACGCTTCAAAACTTCAGTGAAATGTTTTATATGATTAAGGTGTTCGAATAGACACAGAAATCATCCAAATAATGGAACATATAATTATATTTAATATCACTGAATATTCTATCTCAAAGCTGGGAAACTACTTGGGCTCCTACCGCAAGTCTGAATGGAAGAAAATTAAACTGTAATAAATTAAAATCTGTAGCAAAGGCTGTGAGTCGTTTTGATCGTTCAGTTAATGGAATTTGATAATAGATACTGTTTGATCTAAAGTGCAGGGTAAACGTTCTTTTCCAAAACGATCATAATTATAGAAATGTGGTAAAGGTATCGAGTCTATTGTAATTCGACTATTTAGTGCACGATAATCCACAACAAGAAGTCTATCTCCACCAGTTTTGAAACCAAAAAGGCAGGTGTTGAGTTCGAAGACGATTCCATGATAACACCATTCTTTAACATTTTTTCTATTTTATGTTTCATTATAGGCAACCTCGCCGGTGGTAAGCGGTAACTTAACTGTCCTATCACATATAAACTCGACATCATCATTTATAGGATTGTTTTTACCCAATTGCGGCATTAAGACATGTGAATACCTTTTCAATAATTTAAGTATTTGATTTCTTTACACATAGGACAATTGATCTAAATTCATCGTCTTTTTTCACTCTCGATCAAAAATACATGCAATGGGATTTTCAAAAATGTTCCCATTACCCAGAGATCCCTGGATCGAAAACACGCTCTGCTACTACTCTACTGCCCCACCGTTTCACTACCTAGTTATCAGGCCAGCCTAATTCGCTACCACTTCACTGTAGCGACCTAATTCTCAAGTTACCTTTATAACCATAATCAAGAATAACACCGGCGTGCTAGATCACGGAATAATTGGATCAGATTATGTTAAGGGTGGAGTAGTTAATGAATACGCGATTTGACTAATATTGAACATATTTCCACTTTAGACTTCCTTGCAGCATGACAATATTGAAATTACATAAAAAAACATTTCATATTAATTCTTTGATAAGTAAAATAATAAATACCTACAAAATATTAAATAATAATAATATAATAATAATTGTGATTATATTATATTCATTTTACTTCCCCCAAACGACTCTGTGGGATAAGGCATCCCTAATTACAATTGGCATAACGTGCTGAAAATGTTTCTCAGTCACTGCCAGTCTTATGCCACGTACATCTAAATTTACTATTCTTATTATCACAACTTTGGTATTAACCTTCCAACATTAAACCTTTCCATAAAATGGGAATATGAATGTAACAAATAAGTTATTAACATGCTGAATTGAATTCACAATAAAAACTTTTAAACTTACCCAATCACTCTTCCTTAAATTTCAGTGATTTTACTGCATGGCATGACTTTAACTTAGATATTTAATACCTAAGTGAATATTACCCATTTAATTTGACTGAGGAGGCGTGTACGGTAGAAAACAACCTGTATCGCAATATACTATTACTTAGCCCAGAAAATTAATTTTCATAGTTTTATATGCGTATTAGCAACTAAATTTCCAGTCAAATATTTTTCCAAGACGAAAGAATTAGGTCTAATGTGAAAAATTGGAATTTTAAGTTTTAAATGTTGCCAGCTATATCAGGCTTTAAAAGTTGGGTAACATAACGCATTTAATTTGGGCTGCGGGTTGGCGCAATGGTTTTGTTCCCACTCGCATACTGAGGGTCCGAGGTTCGATTCCCAGCTCTGGAGAAGCGATATTAAGCCGGCCCTATCCACGCCCTCGCTTCCGACTTGCTCATGTAAAGTATCCCCAAGGCCCAACGTGGTTCGAAATCCACCATAAATTCTGTAAGTCCTCTCATTCCACCGCCATCCTCATCACCACATTACAATCGGAAACAACGGATTTCGCCCACTGGGGGTCTCCAGCTCAGACATAAGTCCATTCATCGCTCTGTGTTTTGTTCTTTTTCCCCGAGTGGAGGAGAAAATGATTTAATCACTGACCCCAGCCCCGATGGGAGTTGAGACTGAGAGTGTGGGACTCACCGAATGATCGGCATACACACTAAAAACTCCTCCACCGGAGAGGGAAAAGTCAGGAGTGAAGGTGAGGCAGTACCGCATTAAGCACCTGCGGATTCGAGGTGATAGGTTGTTCGTTAGGCGTAGCCTAAGCCGGGTGAAGGAAGGTGCCAGGACGCAAGCATGATGAGGCCCTACTTGCGCCCTTGGGAATTTAGGGTGAGAAATATGCAGGAAGTTAGGGTGGATGTGTGACAGGAATGTAGGTGTTACCTGGGCTTCCGACGTCCTCGGAGTTGAGTGGTTTGAGCAGCCTCAGTGGGGCCCCATGGGGGCTTGTCTTGTTCCTTTGGCAGTTCTTTTTTGAGAACGCCATCCAGCGTCGTCTGGAGGGCTGCTACCTCCTCCTTGATTAGCCTTCTGACGTTCAGGTAATGGTCCTCTAAGTCGCGTTTCGTTACGTTTCCTAATTTGCAGATTGCTGGTATTAGTTTGGCTGCTAGTACTATGGAAGGGTGGTTCTCTTGAAGGTAGTCGAGAGCTTCCTCCATTTGGGCCAGTTTTGTTGTGATGTTGAGGAGCTCTGCCTGCACATCCTCCAGCTTCTGAAGAATCTCAGGCGAGGGCTCCTTTGAGGTATTCCTGTCGACGATGTTTTGTAGCGTTTCTGCTACTGCAGTAGGCTCGCTCTGCTCGGCGCAAGGCCAGGCGGCCTTCTGCTGCGGCGGTGTTGTGCGGCTGCGTGGATGTTGCGGGCAGCAAGCTTGCCCGGTGTAGTGGTCGTGCCTCCAGCAGGTAGCACAGAAGCGGCGGCGACGAGTTAGGTCGTGCTGCTGGCAGACAGACGTTAGATTAGGTGCCCCACAGTAGTGGCACCGTGGCTGCGCAGTACAGCCCACCTCGCTGTGCCCGTATAGGCAGCAGCGCCGGCAGGGCGGCGTCCATGTTGAGCGGCTTAGGCTCCTGCCTAAGAACTGAAGGCCGTCGGATAGGGCAGCGTCGAAGTGTGCCTTTTCTCGAAAGAAAAGGCGCACGAGTGGTGTTGGGCCCTTCCGCGATTGGATCCTAGTTGCCCTGTAGGCTGACGGCCAAAGCTGCTGCACGCTGCTTAGGATGGTCTGCGTAGGTAGTTGCTGGTGACCGCCCACTACCACAGCGCTGAAGAAAAGATAGCGCTGGGCTGGGCTTTCTCCAGGCGAAGCGGCGTCAGGCACACTGTCGTTCGGGACTTCAGTGTAATCCGGCGTTGGCGGCGGGCTGGCAGAGCCAGCTGCGGCGGTTGCTTCGTTGACCGGTGAGTCAAGTTCGGCGGCGGAGGTCTCTGCTGCCACTGCAGCCCTGCGTTGTCTCCTTCTTCCCATGGTGCTGTGGAATGAGGCCCAAAGGTTCAGACCATATGGAGCGCGTTAGAAGCACAACCACACCTTTGATTTTCTAAAAATGAGTCTTGTTTCAAATTAATATGCTTTATATAAACAAGGCTGCTTTGATTTTTCACCCACTTCAAATAACTTATAGCGAAAATTTGAAAGGAATTTTACATAAACTGCACCTAGGGGAACGTTGTGGCATGGTAACTAATGTCAGAGAACAACCTTAGGGGGAAACCAGTTTTAAATTATACGTGCACCTTCACATGTTCATTTAAAGCTCTAGTTTGGGCGGGCACTTAAAATTACTAGAGGAGAACCTGCAATTTGATATCCTAATTTTACAAATCTCGACTTTTTTCCATCACCACTTTAAAAGAAAAACGTACTTTTATACAAAATGTTGAAAGTTCAGGATCCTGTGAATTTCTTTCTATGCAGTTAGTTGAAGGCGTTTAATAACCTGTAATGTCCACACTCTTCGTTATAATGAAAGTACATATTTATAACAGTTCATTCTATCGCGAACATACTATCTAGACACAAATAGAAATCCGCTTTGCTATTCTATTATAACAACTTCGAAGAAGTGGCAGTATCAAAGGATTGAAAACTGCGGCGATCACCTCCTCATCCGTTGCTGTAGCTTACCTTGATGCTTCTCCCGTTGCTTCCAGAAGTTCTCAGCGTGTTGGTTCTTCAATTTATCCTCGGCTAGCTGCAGTAATTTTCCTTAAATTATATGGGAGCATGGACTTATCCTCGGTAAAGGAAAACGTAGATCTCGGGTGGTGATATAGGAAGACATAGACTTGCTTTGTTTATGAAAAGATGACACTGCCGTTTCTTTTTATTTAATTAACACTCGTAGTATACAAAACTGGTATTGCCGCTGTAAAATACTGTCCACCGCTGTTAAACTATGGCGTGGATATGGCACGAAATATAACTATTCTTATTGTCGCTTTCAGAGTAGCGGATCTTAGGTGTGTTGCTAAAACTATTTTGATTCCCTGTTTTGGCGCGATATCTCACACATCCTGCAGCATCTCTCCCTGACCACACATTACGAAAACTCTCGAATAAAATGCAATACTAAGCTGACATGACAAATTTGACTTGATTCCCTTTTTGACGCGATATCTCACACATCCTGCAGCATCTCTCCCTGACCACACATGACATAAACTGCCCCGAATTTTCCCCAAACAGATCCATTTATAGTCTCAGGCTCCTGAGGCTGCTTCCTTTCCTATTGGTACATTTTTAGCGCGACTCGACGCGTCTAACTATTTCGAATAAACTTCCAGGGATTTCATTGGTCCAATTTTAATATAAATCGCGGCTTTTCCTACATGTACCGTTAGATTGTCCTTCTCACTCACTTGGTCACGGCGAATTATCAAATAATGGGACAAAAGCTCTACACCCTCGCTGTAGGAATAATAGCACTGCGACCGAAGAGAGGTAATAAAACTAGGTTTTCTGCCTTCGAAAGCACTATTCCTGTAGCTAAAACATTCCACCGTGGACAGTATTTTAACATAGCGCTTAAATTATTTACATTAAACCATTTATAACTCTACTAATATTAGTAACCTAGATAGATACATAATGTTAAATCACCCTTCTTAAAATATACAAGCAGTATTGAGAAAAAGATATTTACATAGTACGATTTAACATCAATAAAAGTTAATTAATAAATTATCTAGAATTACTGTTCTCGGGCCCGGCCTAGAGTTGCCGTTTCAAATTGCCCTGTTCTGGAAAAGAATAAATTTTTCAGCACTTGATACAATTTTCTTTTCCAGAATAATTCCTCTGATTATGGCCTTTGTTGTTTTGTTTTGTTGACAGAGACCCTTCGCTATACCTGTTCATTCACAAGGGTTCTGCCAAACCAGTGGTGTTTATATTTGGGTCATTCACTCTACACTTTGTTATGGTTGACCCCCTCTCTCCCTTTTAAAAACAGGTTTCCGAGAGACATTCTTATACGCAATACATTTCCCGCACACGAATAACTTGTGACGCAAACAAATACTCTAATACCCAATTTAAGTTCTAAAATTAAATCTATTTACATACATATTGGTACATAATTATTATGCCTTTATTTATTTCTTTACATCCTTATTTATCGGGTGTGTTACCTTTACTATTTGTTCATAGGGTTGCTACCTCATTTCGAGTAAAACTAACCTGATTATTTTCATTGCATTCTTCACCCTTCTCATTCTCTAAACATCTGTACGGTTTGAGCAACTGTTTATGGTATCTCCCTACGATCTTGGAATTCTTTATTTCTTGTAACTCAAATGTATCCGAGCCAAAAATGTTAATCACCCGGTATGGACCTTTAAATACATTTTCCATTCTATGATACCTCTTTTTTTTTATAATTAATAAAACTAATTTATATGTTTAAAGAAAACTGTCATCATATTGCTAGCATATCAACCAATTAATAATTTACAAATATTGCTAAATATCAAAAAAAAATAATAAATATTCTGACAATAGAAAGCTGTTTCAACCTTAAGACAAACTTATTCAAACAGAAAGAAACTGAAACATATTAATGGCAAAGGTGTTTCTTGTTCTTCTTCACTATCACTAATGAGCATTTAATACTCAAGTCTCTTTAGTAATGAAAAAAAATTTTCTGCACAACTGCTTAAGATAATTCATTCACTCACATGTGAAAGCTCTCCTTTCCAGGCACTGTAGAGTCAGGATCAATGATATTATGTCTTTTTTTGTTTTTTTTTATACCAATACTAATTCTCTAAGTTCGATCAACCATTTCTTTCGCTTCTTTGTTTTAAATTCCTGCTTTCTTTTCTGCGCCCTCTTTGACATTCTTTCAAAAGCTTTCTTTAACGTCTCTTCTCCCGTTAGTGTTTTCGGATCTTTAGTTTCTAGTGTCTGTGGTAATTTCCCTTCAAGTGTTTCTATTAACTTCCCCTTCATCAGCTCAACTAATTTCCCCTCTAAACTCTCATTTTGTTCACTTAAGTTTCTTTCTAAGTCCTGACCCTGCTCACCTAATTTCCCTTCGAAATCCTTATTCTGTTCACTCAGTTTTCTTTCTAAGTCTTTACTCTGCTTGTTTACGATTCTTTCTAAGTTCCTACTCTGCTCATTTGATTTCCCTTCTACATTCTTATCTTGTTCCCTTACGATTCTTTCTAAGTCTTTACTCTGCTTATTTACGATTCTTTCTAAGTCCTTACTTTGCTCGTTTAATTCCCCTTCTAAATTCTTATCTTGTTCACTTACGACTCTTTCTAAGTCATTACTCTGCTTACCTACGATTCTTTCTAAGTCCTTATTATGCCCATTTGATTCCCCTTCTAAATTCTTATCTTGTTCCCTTACGATTCTTTCTATGTCCTTACTCTGCTCATTTAATTCCCCTTCTAAATTCTTATCTTGTTCACTTACGATTCTTTCTAAGTCTTTACTCTGCTCATTTGCGATTCTTTCTAAGTCCTTATTATGCTCATTTGATTTCCCTTCTAGATTCTTATCTGGTTGACTTACGATTCTTTCTAAGTCCTTATTCTGCTTACTTACGATTCTTTCTAAGTCCTTACTCTGCTCATTTGATTTCCCTTCTAGATTTTTATCTTGTTCCCTTACGATTCTTTCTACGTCCTTACTCTGCTCATTTGATTCACCTTCTACATTCTTATCTTGTCCACTTACGATTCTTTCTACGTCCATATTATGCTCATTTGATTCCCCTTCTAGATTCTTATCTAGTTCACTTACGATTCTTTCTAAGCCATTACTCTGCTCATTTACTTCCCCTTCTAAATTCTTATCTTGTTCCCTTACGATTTTTTCTAAGTTCTTACCATGTTCACTTACGATTCTTTCTAAGTTCTTACTATATTCATTTAAGATCTTACCCCGTTCATCTATTATGCTTTCTAACCTTTTACCCCGCTCATCTACTATGCTTTCTAAGTTCTTACTATGCTCATCTACTATGCTCTCTAACTTTTTACTATGTTCATTTAAGATCCTACCCCGTTCATCTATTATGCTTTCTAACCTTTTACCCCGCTCATCTATCTTTGCGCTCAACTGTTGAAGCAATATTAGCAGCTGGTTTTGACCTGCGTCAATGACCTGCTCAATCGGTGATTGCCTTTCTAGCCTAACTTCTACTTCTGTTGCACCCATATTTTCTCCATCTGTTGTTATGCTGACAATAGCCTCCCCATTCAGTTCTTCCAAATCTTCCCTTGACCTACTCATGGTTCCGTTAGCAAGTTCTACCTCCCTAGTAATGACTTTACCCCCTCTCAATAACATGTGTTCACAAAACTGAATCACTACTCTGCATGCCTTTTTGTTTGTTTTTGAATAAATGTTCTAACCTGTATTTTTTTCAATGTTAACTGATGCGTTCCGGGTTCGAATCCTGGTGAAGTTCTAGAAGCGATGTTCTCAGCTGTTTTGTTGTCCCACGTAGGTAGACTAGAAGTTCGCGTTGTAATTTTGTTCTGCTGTGCCCCTTTCCTCTGAAGATTCTTCGTCTGTTCGTTGTTTTCTAGTCCTCCGTTTATGTTGGTCTTCCCTTCGAGCTGGTCTTCCCTTCGAGCTCCACGTTATGGCGCCAGTTTGCGGCGATCTTAACGTTTGTTAGCCCCACGTTTGGGAGCCAGTTTGCGGCGATCACCTCCTCATCCGTTGCTGTAGCTTACCTTGATGCTTCTCCCGTTGCTTCCAGAAGTTCTCAGCGTGTTGGTTCTTCAATTTATCCTCGGCTAGCTGCAGTAATTTTCCTTAAATTATATGGGAGCATGGACTTATCCTCGGTAAAGGAAAACGTAGATCTCGGGTGGTGATATAGGAAGACATAGACTTGCTTTGTTTATGAAAAGATGACACTGCCGTTTCTTTTTATTTAATTAACACTCGTAGTATACAAAACTGGTATTGCCGCTGTAAAATACTGTCCACCGCTGTTAAACTATGGCGTGGATATGGCACGAAATATAACTATTCTTATTGTCGCTTTCAGAGTAGCGGATCTTAGGTGTGTTGCTAAAACTATTTTGATTCCCTGTTTTGGCGCGATATCTCACACATCCTGCAGCATCTCTCCCTGACCACACATTACGAAAACTCTCGAATAAAATGCAATACTAAGCTGACATGACAAATTTGACTTGATTCCCTTTTTGACGCGATATCTCACACATCCTGCAGCATCTCTCCCTGACCACACATGACATAAACTGCCCCGAATTTTCCCCAAACAGATCCATTTATAGTCTCAGGCTCCTGAGGCTGCTTCCTTTCCTATTGGTACATTTTAGCGCGACTCGACGCGTCTAACTATTTCGAATAAACTTCCAGGGATTTCATTGGTCCAATTTTAATATAAATCGCGGCTTTTCCTACATGTACCGTTAGATTGTCCTTCTCACTCACTTGGTCACGGCGAATTATCAAATAATGGGACAAAAGCTCTACACCCTCGCTGTAGGAATAATAGCACTGCGACCGAAGAGAGGTAATAAAACTAGGTTTTCTGCCTTCGAAAGCACTATTCCTGTAGCTAAAACATTCCACCGTGGACAGTATTTTAACATAGCGCTTAAATTATTTACATTAAACCATTTATAACTCTACTAATATTAGTAACCTAGATAGATACATAATGTTAAATCACCCTTCTTAAAATATACAAGCAGTATTGAGAAAAAGATATTTACATAGTACGATTTAACATCAATAAAAGTTAATTAATAAATTATCTAGAATTACTGTTCTCGGGCCCGGCCTAGAGTTGCCGTTTCAAAACATGTAGTCTCTCTTAAATATTATTTACTTTATTCCAAAGGCATCTCTAAGAATGCAAATTAGTAGCACACATAGAAATAATAAATCATCGGAAAAGGGAGGATAAATATTTAAATATTTATGCACAGTTTTATTATTAGATAAAGAACAGACGTTCCTTAAGCAGCTTTTGTACTTAATAACCAGACATAGGAATTTCTAACAAGGCTGAAGTGTCATTGGACATTAGGCAGGAACGTCACAGGTAACAAACCACCGCCCATCCCTCGGTTATCTTTCGGCGTTTGCAGAGAGTATTCACTAGACCGTATTTACCTGTCATCAGTGACCCTTGGCAGCTATTGTTTACATTGATACATGGCTTGAGTGTATATAACTTAAAGACAAATACAGAAGAATTCCTATCCTGTTACCAAGAAAATATCAGGACGAAAGTAATGGCATACCATAGTAAAGTTCAAGAAGAGCTAATGTATTAATTAATAATACGAAGATAGAACAACGACTTTGGTTATCTGGAGTATGACGTGATAGACTAAAAGCTCAAGACGTGGATGAAATACTACAAACTTTAGGTATTAACGGAACAATAAACAAGGAAATGCACACATTCAAAATGTCATTCTTTCATTATTATTCCAATTTAACAACTTGATTGGTAATCCCGAAACAGTTTAGCTTGCGCTTGGAAAACAACCTAATTTTCTTGAGATTCATCGAAAACATACAGTTAATAATGTTTTAAATGGACAACTTAGTTGTCCGCAATAAGTGAAATACATACTGTTGAGGATTCTCAATGGTACCGTCCCTCTCCTTTGAGCTAATATTACCTTCTACCGTTATATAAAAAGGAGTTTGTACATGCCAGATACATTTTTTCTACCAATGTATTTGCCGTGTGAAAATGCACTATATATAACGTATTTACAAACTCTGAATAAGCCTTGACGTCTCGTGATGTACAAATTGCTAGAAAGGTGATCTAGTGTCTTACAGTGCTGGATTTTGGTTTAAGGAGCTTGGAACAATCTGTCTGGATCAATTTCAATACCAAACATCGAATGGGGTAAAATAAGCTGGATGCCGATATACTGTCTCTTAGCGACATTTTAGCTAGGTACTGGAAGGAGCTAGTCTTTACTTGGTAAAAGGCTTTATTTGAGAGATAACCCACCCATCCCACTAGTTAAAAGTCAATGAACAGACAGCAACTATACATAAACCAGCTACAACTTCTTTGTGGTCCAGTTTAACATGTGTCATGTAAGAACAAGATGTTTCCTTTGCTTTCGACATAATAACTTAAAGAATTAACTCTTTCATTTCGTATAGCGATTTAAATATTTGCTATATAAACAAATCAACAAACAAAAATCAGCGATGAAACGCATTGATGCTGATTTATGTATGTTTAATTGGATCATTATGTTGAATATTACCATTTTAAAGCAAAAAAAATTTTGATGTGATCGAATCACATGACTTTCTCTACCCTCAATCGTTATTAGTAAGAGTACAAACTATTCTTACTAAAGGCATTAATTGTTCTTTCACACAAGCCGCGTGTTGGACAGGGTTGGAAAGGTAGAATCAGATGACTGAAAAATGGCTATGGCATTGAATTTTTCAGTCATCTGATTCTACCTTTCCTATTCTTACTAAAGCTTACTTTTATGTGCACTAATAATCTAAATAAACCTTTGTAGCTATAGCTACTTTACACATTTCGTTACAGATGGAAAGGGAACAGCGATATCAACGCTGCCCTTAAAATTCCATACTCTTTCCATGACATCGCGAGGAATACTGTAAATCGATAGGACTTGAAAGAATGACTAAGTATTAAACAATTCGAACTACTAAATATGGATATCTTGGAAATGATGCTGCCACAAAAATTTGTTTGAAATACATTGTGTATTTTAAAGAATCTACTTTTTTTAGTATGTTTTCGTCTATCGCTTAACGTTCACCGTTATTCTGGATTATATCAGTTTTCTCCTGAATGAAGAGGACTTTACAAGCTGTTCCCAGAAAATTCAAGATATATATTTTATTTTTATGTAAATATCTTTAATATATGGTATTTTAATTAAAATCGTTAGTCTTTTTTCAGAAAATCAGAAAATTCGAAAAATGTTCCACGTAAGTGCTAGTATGGGGTGGGGGAGTTTCTCCATGTCGCATCTTTGGAAGATACTGGTAATGAACTTAAATACCAAGTTTGGTGTTGATCATACTTTCGTTTTTGAGTTATAATGTTTACAGACATACAGATAGATACACACATGGACTTTTTTCGATTGTTGCGTAGTTCGATCAGCTGGGCCCACCCTACGCTGTATAAATATAGTGCAATCATTACCTCGTCTTCATTCTAATCCAAACAAGAACTGTTTGACATTCATTCTCATAGCCAATAAAATTTCAGTTTTTAATACCACTTTCATTAGAGTGCAGTCTCGTTGATTTTCAGTCATTTCTCACGATTGCATGCACAGTGTATGGAATTTTAAGGCCAGCGTATAGCGTTCAGTTCTAAAACATTTGACTATCGCTATTTCCTTTGCATCTATAACGAAATGTGTAATCCATTTATTACCGCAAATGTTTATCCCATTAAAATGAAGTGGACAGGAAACTAAGCTTTCGCAAGAATAAATCGTATACCCAGTAATAAGCGACAGAGGGTAGATAAATTCATGTAAATTAACACATCATATTTTTAAATACTGTTCCGCACATTAATGCACATATATTTCATTCTGAAAGTCTTCATCGGTGTTATATGAAATTTAATGCCGTTATGTGTACAAATTTTGTAGTACGTACTTGTAGTAAGCGTACTTGTTTATGCCTGTTATATGGAAACGAATGACATTTGAGGCTATTCAAATCAACTATGCGGAAATCTCTTTGTGTAACATAGTGTCAGGCCAATCAAAGGACAACGTGCCTCGCTTAAGTCCCTTTTAGGATTCTCTGGTGTAATGAGACCTCTCTAGCCACCAAACAGCCTGCTGACTTGGCAAACATTCCGTAGAGCACCTTCCGGCGAGCCACTCTCACAGAATATACGTTACACAGAGAACAAAAAGCGTGGAATGTAGTTGGAGAATGTAGGGGTGACGGCGGGAAACAAAGAGAAGTGGCAAAAAAAGGAAAATGTTGACTTTCAGAGAGTCTCTTTCTCTCTCTCTCTCTCTCTCTCTCTCTCTCTCTCTCTCTCTCTCTCTCTGGCCATGGCTGGTTTACCGCAAGAGACTAAAACCACTCAGCTCAACAGCGAAAAGTGTAAATAAAATATCATATGGAATAGATGAATCATTAGACTAAAAGGAGTGGTTATAAATACTCATATATGGTTGTATACAACTTCAAATTATAGAGCTAAGAACAAACCTGGGACCGATTTACTCAAAGGCAAACTAAACACTTCGGGAAGGTAGACATTTTATCCCAAAATTATGTAAATTGTTGCTTTTGCTGCCTCAAACTGCTAGTATAAAGGGCGTTTTTACTTTCTCGGCTACGTACAGTAAACAGGGGAAGTATCGTAATCCACTCAAATATTCGATGTCGAGATTTCACCGAAAATGTTTTGAAGCCCCCTGAACCCCCTCAGAAAAAACATTTTTAGAAAAAGGTTGGTGTGTGTGCGTGCGTGAGTGTGCCTGTGACTAGTATAACTCAAAAACGAAAATATCAAATTTGGCATTTAAGTTCAGTATCTTCTAAAGATACAACACGCAGATTTTCAAGAAAATCCCCACCCGAAACCAGAATTTATATACAACAGTTTTCGACGTTTTTGATTTTCTAAAACATGCCTATAAGATTTTGATTAAAATATCACATATTAAAAATATTTAAATGGCAAATAAAACATATATATATATATATCTTGAATTTTCTGGAAATAGTCTATGAAGTCCTCTTCATTCGGAAGGAATTTTGTATAATCTTATATAAGTGGTAATCGTTAGGTTATAGACAAAAACGCACTACACAAAAAATGTCGATTTCTTTAAAATACACAACCTATTTCAAATAACCTTTAATGACATAAGCCATTTCTAATATATCCGATATTAATGGTTCGAATTGTTCCATTACTTGGCCATTCTTTTAAAGTCCTACCAACATTCAATTGTTTCTCGAGATTGCATGGAAGGCCGGCATATAGCGTCCAGTTCTTAAACATTGGACTATCGCTGTTCCCTTGTGTCATTTCACTTTGTGAAATGTGTAATGCAGCTATTTCTACAAAGGTTTATTTGGATTAAGATGAGTGGACGAAAAACAAACTTTAGTACGAATAATTTTATGTCCACTAATAAACGATAGAGGGAAGAGAAAGCCATGTTAATGTACCACATCGGATTTGTTTGAATTCAGGAGAGTCAACAGCTATTGACGCCTGCACGCAGCAGTGAAGTGTTGGAGCCTGTTAGCCACACGCCTACAAACTAAGACTTTTTAAACAAGGATTTATATAATTGTTCATGTATGCTATTATCAAAACTCAAAACTGCAAATATTTTTTGCGGATTACAATACATATCAACTTTCATTATTCGGTATCTTGTATTCCTATATTAATGTCTCTAGTTCTGTGTTACAAAACTATATGCATTTCATTTTGGCTTGTCATTTAATAAATTAGGCATTTAGTTCGATTTGTATTACTTATTGCAGTTTTACCTTCTCTTGTTACATGGAAATATTTTAGTGCTTTTCTATATGTACTTGGATGCTAAGAGTTGCCTTATGTACCAAGTCATTAATTCTGTTGTTCTAGGCTTAGGAGCTTCTTGATGTACTCTTCGTATTAGTTTTATTACCCCACGTGGGATTTTATATAAACTACAATATAACCACAATTCTACAATCGGACACGGTTAAAATAATGTATATATAATAACGCTTTTACGTTTACCATATGAAAATTCACTGAAACTGAGTGTGTACTACATAAAGTATTAAAATCTTCCTGGCTGGAAGGCTGCAGTCTAAGGGTAAAATTATTTACACCCGATGTTTCGGTCAACTCTTTGGTTATCATCTTCAAGACGTAACATCCTGGGTAGCTTAACAACTATTGCTCAGGGTGTTACCCTCTTTAAGATGGCAACTAAAGATTTGACCGAGATATCGGGTATAAATAATTTTACCCTTACACCACAGCCTTCCAGCACGAAAAGTTTTAATATTTTATCGATTAACCCCGACCGTAAAGCCTTCGCACTTATTTAAGCATTATTTACTATAAGAAAGCAATAAATAAAAAAATCTTATATGCTATATTTCCCTTGACTTTCTCTACCCTCTATCGCTTATTAGTGGGTATACAAACTAGTCTTACTAAAAAGTTTTAAATCTATTTCATTTTAATCCAAATAAACTTTCCCAGAAATAGCTACATTGCACATTTCATTATAGATGCTTGTACAAAGTGAATAACGATAGTCAAATGTTTAAGAGCTGGACGCTATACACTGACCGTAAAATTCCATACTGTTTCAATGGAATCGCGAGAAAGAACTAAATGTTGACAGGACTTTAAAATAATCAGTATTGAACGATTTGAACAATTAATAACAGTTATCGTGGAAATGGGTGGTGCCACAAAAATTATTTGAAATAAATTGTCTGTTTTAAAGAGATTCACATTTCGTGTGTAGTACGTTTCGTCTATCCTTAACCGTTACCAGTTATACAAGATTATACAAAATTCCTTTCAAATGAAGAGGACTTTAAATGCTATTCCTAGAAAATTCAAGATATGTATTTTATTTGTCCTGTAAATGTCTCTAATATATGGTATTTTAAACAAAATCGTTATAAGCATTTTTTAAAATATTGAAAATTTCAAAAAATGTTACATGTAAAGCGTAGTTTACCAAACGGGATAGCTCCGGCGTCTGTGGAAAACATTCAGCAGGTCGTGGGTTCGATTCCCAACTTTTCTGATCCATGGGTTTTTGCGGGAGTTTCCCTGGGTCGTTAAGCGAATGCTGCGAAGGAGCATTACCTCGCCGAAGTACCTCTCCCTCATTTCATCTCATTTCATCGTCCTCTTTCTGTTACGGGTTGACTCCGGGGCTACGGACAGATGGAGCAAAGGCTTGCGTTGGAACTCCCTCTCGGGCCCGTCAGATGGCGGACGTTCGAGCCTCCGCTCCTGGATCGAGCTTTCCCCGGTCTCCGCTGGAGGGGAGCCTTCGGTGGCATAGTAGGGTCGCTGTTGAGTCGTCTCCGGCGGGATGCTGAAGCCTGTAACTCTTAGAGAACTCTGCGCGTCTCTGTCGTCTACGTCGGCCGGTCCTCCAGCCCATATGTCTCCTGCGGTTCTTTCATCTCATCCGTTCCCCCTGGGAGTGTATGCACAAAAGATTCCTTTGCGGGTTGAGGTGCTAAGTGTCCCCTCCGTCACCTAATCCTGACCCTAAGGATAGTTTGGGTAATGTCGCATCTTTGGAAGGTACTGAACTTAAACACCAAGTTTTAGTGTTGATTCAACATTTGTTTTCCAGTTATGCTGTTCAAAGACACACACACACACACACACACACACACACACACACACACACACACATACACACATGGACCTTTTTCTAAACATGCTCTATTTGCATTCAGGGGCCTCAAAACATGTATTTGCGATAATGCAATATCTTCTTTACCTATTAGATGCGTGGTAGAGAAATTAAAAATGCCTAAATAAAAACATAATAGGATATTTAGTGTACTTGCATGCACAACAGTATTTAAAGATTTTAAAAAAGAGGTGTCAGCTTACTGGTGCTTCTCACTACTCGTTTTAAAAACTCGTCAAACTCGTCGCTACTTTATTTTTCCACTGCGTTTACTAGTCGATTATAAGCATAAAGCACACAGATGAATGTCATTATTTAGGGTGCGATGACAGAAATGGTGTATTTCTGGAGCTTGAATAGTCTCGTGCACACTAGGAACACCTTCATTATTTAGGCCTACTTCTTCATCTTCATCAGTATTATCAGATCAACCTGGAGAAGAACCTTGCCCTTGCTATAATGAGTAGCAATAACGTGTTCCGAAAATATTGATGCCTCGTCCAGCATGCCTATTGTTTTGGGCTGCGATAACAAGGATACAGTGCACGGAAATTATGCACAATATATTTCAACACAGCATAAACATAAGGTTTAAATGAATAAGTAAATTAACATATTTTGCACCCGAGGACCAGAAAAACATGAGGCATTAATGAGAAAACGTAAAATGGAAAAAATGTATAATTGAGCTAAATATGAGTTGACCAAGTTCGGTGCCGAAAGTATTTAGTGTAATACTGCAAAAAACGTAAAAGTGAATAATGAATAAGCGAGATTCAACTGTATGAATTCATCTACAAAATTTGGAAGAGATATGGATACCCATAGCTCAAGAAGATACCAAAATGCAAAAATTGCAAAAAAAAAAAAAATAACTTTTTGTGCAATATTAGAAATTGGAATTCTCTCTTTAATCGTATATTGTATGTCTGAATTCCCTTTACAGACTTTGAGAACTTTTAGTGGGGACCAAGGCAGTTAACTTTAGCATAAGAACTCATGTCCAGAAACGTACCGTTTTTTCACTACACCCAAAAATACCACAATACCAAATACCAACAACACGCATTGCTCTCTCCGACGCCTGCAGCCTGTCGTCTGGACCCAATTACAAGAAGGGCTCGACGTGACGACCACCGACTTCAACAGATGCGGTACCTCCGTACCATGTTGTGATATATTCGATCACCAATTCCTAGTCTTTCAATATCTGCCGCTGCCGTTACTCGTGCAAGTACGTCTTCCTCGGAACCCACATGGGTCTCTTAAATCAAGGATTGCATGTGACCCCAGGTAATAGTCAAGGGGGGGGGGGTTGTAGGCCAGCCAATCGGGCCACCACGATCTATCCACCGTTGTCCAAATCTTTGGTACAGGTGACGTCGGACCGCAAGTGCAAAATGAGCTGGTGCGCCGTCGTGCGGAACTCATCCTGGTGAGTGGCGCCGAAAAAGCGTGTGTGGTGATTTTGCGCGTAGCGGGAAAACGGTACGTTTTCGGACACAAGTTTCTATGCTAAACTCAATCGTCTTGGTCCCCACTACAAGTTCTCAAAGTCTGTAAAGGAAATTTATACACATCCTGTATAGTTTGTCGTTGTATACAGATTACTCATATTTTAAATATATTTTTAAAATGGTACTGCGTTTGTTAAAACGTAATTCCTACACACTTTGGAGTAGAGTGGTAAAATGGTACTACTGTTAAGTATGGCAGCTACTGTGCGTTCAAGTTTCTTTCTTTGCAAATACGTACATGCGACTTTGTTTTCTGCATATTTACTTTGACCAGCATTTTCTTTAAATGACGTTTTATGATATAAATGATACATTTTCTCAGAAACTATTGAAGAAAGCTAAATTAAATGTGGGTAATAAGAACAACCTGACAGTGATTTTGTTTATATAATTTGGTGTTAATCTGTTTGGTTACTTTAAAAAATGTTGCTAATAAAAGGACTGTATGATTTAGAGGAAATCCTATTTTCCTTAATAAGCAAACTTATTGGATAAAATTAGAAAGTATGCATCTACATCCTACATCCTGAAAAAGATTTTGGTCCAATAACTTAAATGGTTGTTGATAACCGTAATGGGTCATGAATTTAGCAGATTTAGTATTTTGGTATAGGGCCTTTAGACCGAGCGGGGTAGATCAGGCGGTGACGTCTGTGACCCGCATTCGGGAGGCCCCGGGTTCGATCCCGACGATCTACCACTCTGACCCATCTGGTTTTCGTAGTTTCTTCGGGTCGGCAGGCGAATACTGGGGTAGTCCATCTTCTACTACGACTCTCCTGCCCCTCATTTCATCTATTCATCAACTTCCCTGTCATATGTTTCAGGGTTGTAGAGGCAGGCGACGGCGTTCGGCGCTTGGCGGCTGGACGGTGTCTGTGCGCTCTGTAGAGATTTATTTTCTATTACCACTGCGGGGACCGCTCAGTCAGGTCTTTCCTCCGAGTGGGCCCCCCCTGGGGGACTACCAGAAGTTTGACGACTTCTGGGTGGTTCCGGGTGGCGCCGGATGTGTTCTATCTGGAAACGTTAGTAATTCCGTCTGTGCTTGCGCCCGTCTTTATTCGAATCTGGTCGCCCTTCAGGTCTCCACCCTTATCACTCTCTCCCAGGGAGTCACGGTAGAAGCACAAGGGGCAGACTGGCCTACGTGCTATGCTCTGCCCGGCTGTACCTTTACTTTTATAGAGTCTTTAGTCTCCAATTACTAAGAGGTGCCTCTACAAGTTACATCAAATGCTGTGTTATATTAATATATTTTTCCCTTTAACCTTTAGATGCATTATAAAAATTGTACTGGATCGGAAATTTATTACGCCATTTATCTGTAGTACGTTTTAATATAATAGCGGGCTCAAAGCGATCGGTAGTTTAGACTAAATCTATTACTTTTGTACATTTTATGTAACATTTTTTTCCCAGAATTTTCCATCTAAGTTTCTATAGACAGTAATAATTACCTTCTCTACTACGTATAGTAAGTAGGGGAAGTATTGCATTCCACCCAAAAATTCGATACCGAGATTTCACCGGAAATACATGTTTTGAGACCTCCTGAATCCAAAAAAAGCATTTTTGGAAACATGTCCGTGTGTGTGTCTGTGTGTGTGTGTGTGTGTCTGTGTGTGTGTGTGTGTGTCAGTGAACAGCATAACTCAAAAACGAACAGTCGGATAAGCACCAAACTTGGTAGTTAGGTTCAGTATCTTCCAGAGATGCGACACGAAGGTTTTCAAGAAAATCCCCCACCCCAGACTACCCTTTACATGGAAGATTTTTCGAAAATTTTAATTTTCTCAAAAATGGCTCTAACGATTTTGATGAAAATATCATATGTTTAAGATAATGTCATGAGAAATGAAATGTATATCTCGAATTTTCTGGGAATGTCTCCAAAAGTATTCTTCACTGTGAACGACTTTTGCATAACTGGTAAACCATAAGAGATAGACAAAATGTTACTACACAAAAAATCTGATGTGTTACACTCACATAACTTTCTCTACTCTTGTACAACCTAATTTTACAAACACCTATTCTCCATATGCTTCATGTTAATCGGGATATCGAGATGTCAATCTTATTGGTAATTTTCTTGTAGATGCAAGGAAAATATGGTAGCTTTTAAGCGATGGTCAAATATTTTAACGCTGGTTGCTATGCGGCGCATTCCATTCTCTTTGCAAGTCCAGGACATAAAAAAATGAATAACGAATTTGAGAAAAAGTATAAGTATTGGAAAATTTAAGGGAATAACAAGCAATATCTCGAAAACGGTTCACTCAACAAAAGAAATGTATATGACATAAATTGTGTATTTTAACGAGATCTACATTTTTGTGTAGTAAAATTTTGTCTATCTCTTATGGTTTACCAGTTATGCAAAAGTCGTTCACAATGAAGAATACTTTTGGAGACATTCCCAGAAAATTCGAGATATACATTTCATTTCTCATGACATTATCTTAAACATATGATATTTTAATCAAAATCGTTAGAGCCATTTTTGAGAAAATTAAAATTTTCGAAAAATGTTCCATGTAAAGGGTAGTCTGGGGTGGGGGGATTTTCTTGAAAACCTTCGCGTCGCATCCCTGGAAGATACTGAACCCAAATACCAAGTTTGGTGTTTATCCGACTGTTCGTTTTTGAGTTATGCTGTTCACAGACACACACAGACACACACACAGACACACACACGGACATGTTTCCAAAAATGCTTTTTTTGGATTCAGGAGGTCTCAAAACATGTATTTCCGGTGAAATCTCGGTATCGAATTTTTGGGTGGAATGCAATACTTCCCCTACTTACTATACGTAGTAGAGAAAGTAAAAATGTAGATCGCGTTAAAATACACAACTTATGTCATATACATTTCCTTTGTAGAGTGAACCGTTTTCGAGATATTGCTTGTTATTTCCTTAAATTTTCCAATACTTATACTTTTTCTCAAATTCGTTATTCATTTTTTTTATGTCCTGGACATGCAAAGAGAATGGAATGCGCCACATAGCAACCAGCGATAAAATATTTGACTATCGCTTAAAAGCTACCATATTCCCCTTGCATCTACATGAATATTACCAATAAGATTGACATCTCGATTAACATGAAGCATATGGAGAATAAGCGTTTGTAAAATCAGATTGTACAAGAGTAGAGAAAGTCATGTGAGTGTAACACATCAGATTTTTTTTTGTAGTTTAGGTTACGCCTGACAACGCCAGATACTGGCTCGTTCTCTTCATCTAGCTGATATTGAGATCGCTTTTATGGTAGATAAAAGCAGCGGAGCTTTTCACCGAGATGAATATATGTAGGGAAGAGAGAATGGGAGACAGAGAGAGGGAGAGAGAGAGAGTTGAAAAAGGAGATAATTATAAAATCTTTCCCAAACGGGTAATGCTTAAAAATTGTGGGTTTTACTGATCGCATGGGACACGACACTACGATATTGTACCTATTCCCCACAATGAGCAGCCCCGGGAGGTAGGAGGTAAGAGAAACATTGGGTGGCCGGAACCAGGAGTGACAGCACAGCAATGACAGGTCCCCTACAGTTTCCAAATTGAGACGCATCCACAGTCGGACACGCAGATCGGAGAACCAGCCTCACACAGGGACCAACATCCCCCTCTAAAGGAGCTCCGCTTACGCCAAATGACGCGGGACGGAGAAAGTCCCACAAAGCATCCTTTTCCCTACCAAGCCGCACCAAAACACCGTCGCCAATACTTCCAAACCCGAAACAGATCTAACTGGGTGAAGGATGTATGAAACGAAATGGAGGGACAGGAAATTTGAGGGCTGAAAGAAACCACTCCAGCATTTGTCTGACGACCCGGGAAAATCCCTGAAAAAACAAAACCCGTGGGACAGAATGGGCAGTCGTCAGGAATCAAACCCGGGACCTCCCGAATGCGAGTCGCACGTGTTACCATGGCACCACCTCACTCGGTTAAAATGTGTTAATGTATGCAAAAGTAAAACGCAGAGCTGGAGAGTCAGTTATAGTTTAGGAAGTTAAGATTTTTAGGTTCAAGATTAGAAAGTTTTTTAGGTCACATTCAAGATAAACGATTTGTTTATATTGGGAAAGATGGTAGACATTCAGCTATTTTTGATGTAGAAAAAGTTTTTTCCAATGAGTTGTTTACGAAAATATCAGAAATACGATACAAATAATAAAGTTAAAATCAGGAAAGCATGTAGTATATCAAAGATAGGGATTTTATGCTCGACTACTGCATTATGACTTAGAAGTCAAGTGTCAGGTGAAGTATGTTTTGTAAAACGTGGCGTCTTTTATTTTTACAAGAATCTTACATGACAAATGAAAATACACATACCTAAAATGCATTCTCAAGAACGATGTACTGACAATTGTGAACTCCTGTTTTAGTTAACCGCGTTAAGGGTTCCTTAACATGTTTGAACATGTATTCTGTATTATACGAGTATGGTGACTTACTTGCAGTTCCTGCTTAATTTATTCTCTTATACTAGAACTGTAACATAACGGCGAGAAATACTTATTTTGCGTCAGTATTTCACTCACGTTCCTTGTACACTTTTCAACAATAATATTTACTTTTATCTCAAATAGAATTTCTTCGCTTGCAGGTATTTCTTCATTTATAGTTATTAAACATATAACAAAGTAATGTGAAACCATATTTCCACTTGTTATGTATTGAATGCTTTTGTACACAATCCTTCCTGTTGTCGTTTGGGAGTGATGGTAGGCAAACTGTCAGCGTTCATCCGAAAGAAAGTGTAAACTCACCAGATGGCTCAACTGTAACAAGCGAGGATCGCATTCCGGAGTTACTGAGTTCTATTTCTTGGGCGGGCCACTCTGACCACTGGTTTTTCGTGGTATTCCCTGGTTGTATAGGTGCATGCTGGGATGGTTTATCTTGTATCACGAATTTCCTACCATTTCCTATCAAATTTCAGGTGGGTTTAGGGGCTATGCAGAATCGTTTAGTGTCAGACACATTACTTAATATAAAGATAAATTTGCTTTCGGCAAGCAATGTCCATGTTTCCTATCAGTAAATTGTAACACAATCAGGATGTGAAAAATTATTTATTTGTGAGAGACTGCAGACCTTCACATTTCATTATATAATGTCTTTGTTGAACATATATTGAATCAACCTAACGTAAAACACCGTTCCACATTGTTTTTAATCATGTATTAGTGTACATAAATTTAATTTATTTATTTGAATATGCACTGATGCATTGGTTAAAATTTACGATTGTCTACATATGTTTGTTTACATTTAATCAATTTATTGTTGTCTGGTGATCTAATTCTAGTTCCCTCGAAAATAGTTTTAAAGTTGAAAGAAAATGTGATAATGCCTGTAATAGATGAATAATTTGTGTATTTCTTTATTTATAAATTACCCTGGAAGTACTGGAAGAGCAGTAGCAAAAGCAGTGCAGTAACATCTATTAATCAAGCACCTTGAAGTATTTGAGTTTTGATTTATATTAAATGGCTTTATGTTTATCTATTCGCCTAATTAGAGACAACATTTAATGCAATATATACATAAGTGCAAAATCTCTCATACTGTAACCGTAAAAAGCTATCAATCAGAAGATGCCATATCATATCACTGTTTGGCTTTAGGCACCTGCCAGGCTGAAAACATCCATGCGGGAGGGCCAACCATATGGGGTTGTGTTTTCCTCTCTTAAATCCCCTCCTTTAACTGGCATTCTTTTTATCAACTACACATTAGATGTTGATAAATTGATGAAATTAAAAAGAATTCCCAGGCATGACTGTGGTTGCTATGGCTAAATTTGGCAGGTTTAATGGGATTTCGCCGGAAATAGACGACTTAAACTCTCCTGAATCCAGCAAAATTAGGTTGAATAGCAAATTTCATAATTAAATCCGGGAGCCTTTAAGGATGCAAGGCAAAGGTGGGCTCACTTGAAGATAGCCACTTTGCTGTTGGTTTAGTGTTTTGTTGCATATCGATACTATTCCTGTCATTATTTGTTACAGGTAGCAGGAAGTAGAAAAAGAAACTTTTGTATTAATAATTTATAGAATGACTATGAAAATAAATGATTAGATAAAGTCGTAGGATTACAAAAATTACACTCTCAATAGTCAATTTCTAATAGTTAATTTCTGCTAATACAAATAAATATATACTATATTGGCAGTTATTTTAGATTAATTATAGCACACTCTTACAGTAACATTGATAGTAGAGGTTGAATATTGCAAAAGTAAGTTACGTGATAAGGTTTTAAAAGATGGAGAAGTTCTCATGAAATCGTTAGCAAAATATATTCCAATCTATAGGCCCATTTGAATAGGCCACGCGGTATATCCATGTTAATGAGGTGGGGGGAAAGAGCTGGGAAGCAAACGACGCCTTGTGCGAGGTTAAGCTGACATGTGACTTCTACATTCTGGGGCAGGTAATTCAGTTATTCGTTCTTCTACATTCTCAGTACAATTATACTAAATTGTAATGCTTATTTTGTAAATAACGATGTCAAACCAAACGTAAACTCCGAGAGTTTCTTGGGACGATACTGTGTATAATGTAGTTATTCTTTTTTCAACCGAGCGGGATGACTCAGGCGGATACGCCTGTGGCACACATTCGGAAGGTCCCGGATTCGATCCCCGGCGACCACCCACTCCGGCTAATGGGTTTTTCGTAGTTTCCCCGGGTCGCCATACGAATGCTGGGTGGTTCATTTTCTACCTCTACTCTCCTTCCTATTATTTCCTGTACCCATCATCTTCTTTGTTATCTGTTTATGGGTTGTAGGACCAGGTGACGGTGTTCGGCGGGTTGCGGCTGGGCGGTGGCTTGCGCTTTGTAAAGAATTCTTTTCTGGCATCGCTGTGTTACCTCTCAGTTAGGTCTCTCCCCTCATCCTTCCCTTCCAGAGGTCACTGGAAGCAAAGAGGACTAACTGGCCTACTTGCGGTGCTCTGCTACGATTCCAGGGGCCCCTCCAAGTATGTACTTTTACCTTTACGTTTATCCTTTTTTCAGATTTTTCTTACCTTTGAGCAACGCCCCTAGTCATACGAAACCAAACTTTAACTATCTAAAAACATCATGGTAATATTAACAGCTTGTTACAATTTTTAATTCGTAGGTAAGGGCATATTATGAAATGGACGCAAGCACTGAAAATCATGTAAATATACCAATATGAAACCAGCAAAGCGCACGAAAGCTGGCGCTTAAAGAATGAACTGAAAGTACAGCACCACTTGAATTATTACACACTGTGATGAGCAAAGAGAGCAGTTGCCGAAGTTCGTGAGAGGTCGGCGGGCAAAAAGAAGAAAATAATTACCACAGTGCACAAAGAAGTTGGCGAAGCTGCTATAGGGCTAATCCTCAACGAAACAAACAAGAGGGGGAGCAGGCAACAGTAAATAAAAAGACTAAAGATCGAAGGCTTTTCAAAGTTGTTTGGAGTGTAGGAAGCCGAAGAAGAAAATTACCAACAAGCAACAGGACGAAAGATCCTAGTACAAAAAGAAAAAAAAAAGAGTGTTTGAAATGTGGAAAGAACAAATCGCAAACTCTACTTTGAAACGAGAAAGCAGAAACAAAGAATCCAAAATGCACTAACAAACATAATGATTTTGTTCGTGGTATAATTTTCTGCTTATAATGGAAAGACATGTCTTAAATAGTGCCTCGCAATAAATATCAACTTTTATTGTCAGTGGTGGCAAGAAACTGGCTTTTATATACCAAGAAACTGAAAGTTTAAAATCTGTTTTAAAGAATAGCTAAGATTAGAAATAAAGTCTGATGTCGTTGCATCGCACGATCACCCTTCTATAAACTATTCTTACAAATGGAATTAATTGTTCTTTCACACAAGCCGTGTGTTGGACAGTGTTGGAAAGGTAGAATCAGATGACTGAAAAATTCAATGCCATAGCCGGGATGGCATTGAATTTTTCAGTCATCGGATTCTACCTTTCTATTCTTGCAAAATTACAACACAAGGTTTCCCCGCGTCAGACTTCGACAGTGCCACTGAGGATGTCTACCGCAGCAGTAGATGAAACGTCTGGAACCTCGATCTCCAGCAGACCACCAAAAACAGCCCAGAAGATTCTTCATCTTGTAATTTCGACGATGGCGGTGAAAGCCTACGTACTCTCATATTCTTACAAAAGTTTATCCTTCTACCTACTTCTTGTTAATGGAGAAATACCTTATTAAAAACCACTTGTTTCAAAGCTAGCAGCTGTTACTTTTGTTATTTTTGTTGTTGTTGCTATATTTCTCGAATGTTTCTTTTACTACCCGAGTATGTGTCCCTCCCCCTGCTGGAAGTCTCTCACTGCTCCCAGCTTGTGAAGCATTGCTTTAGAAGGACTGCAGTAACACAATTGGTGTGTCAGTGTATTCAGCTTAACAAAACACTTAGTCTGAAACTTTAAGAAAGAGGTAGCTGCTCTAGATAGGTGGTAGCTCTTCAGAAATTGCGGCGTTCGAGAAACGAGTGAATGAAATAACTAGGGTTCTATGGAGAACTTTAAGCAGGTCTGAGTGAAGCTGCAACTACAGTAAATTATGCAACCCTCTTCGTTTGTTTTCTTTCCCTTTCAGTGTGCACAGCAGCAAGTGGAGAAGTCGGAAGTGGTGAGTGAGTGGAATTAAAATATGGTTTGCAGAGGAAGAGACTCTGTATGCAGTCGCAAGAAAGACTTGTTCTTGCTATATAATGTAAAGCAAAGGCTACGAAATTAGCCCTTTCGGGGAACACCACTGCTAAAATAAGTCTAGTGTATTAAAGAGAACACATGAACCACTGAATCCAATCCATACCACTTCATGCAGCCCAAAAATTAGATATGCATTTTGAACGTTGAAGATTTATAATGGCAAATATAGGTAAAAGCTCCAGAAAATACTTTATGGTGATTGCCACTCATTGCTTCATTTTGTGAGATATGTTAAAATGTGTATTCCGAATCTAGTAAAAACAGTGTTTTTCATATTAGTTGTCAGTTATGATTTGAAAAAGGTTTCATTTTGGGTATCCATTGGAGCAATTGCTACCATTGGAGACAAACTCCATTATCACCCAAATTTCAAAGGACATGAGCATATGTGCGATACCAAAATTCACCTATTAGCCTAAGTCGTCTTGCAAAGTATTTCATTTAGTATGCTTCAAAATAAATACCCATGAGTGATTTCTTAAACTACATCTTATAAAAGAGATAGGCGAGTAATCAAAACTTCTTATTAATCAGTTAAGCTGCAAAACGAAAGCTTCATTAACCATCATTTTATAAAATGGATTTATTTCTGGAGTTATCTCCTCTTTTGCTCTTTTTTGTGTCAATACTACCTAACCGACTTTAATTAAACAGTGACAAATCCATACGAATTTTCAGATACATAATAATGAAACCTATATTCACGAAAAACTTTGTGTCAGTTTAATGGAAAGAGAAAGCCAATTTAATATTTGAAATACAAACAGAATACTTAATGAGGTGTTTTCGTATAAAAATTGAAAACGTTTTGTGAAATAATCTGTATTAATAATTTTATAAAACACAAAATACATATGTAAAAGAAATTACATGAAAATTCTAAAACTGAATGTTAATACTCTAATGCTACGTTTACATTATTTTCTCTAATCCCCATGTTCTTTTTTTTTTGTATGACTTCTACAAAATATTCTTGCAAAATCTTATTTTATATCTACTTCATATTAATCAACATAAACGCTATCAAATAATTTCATTACACATTTCGTGTTAGGTGCAAAAGAATGCAGAAGATGGAGGGATGGTGCAAGAGGATGCAGGAAGATGAAGGGATGGTGCAAGGAAAGTACAACAGGATGTAGGAAGGTAAAGATAGATGAAAGAGGATACAGAAGGTGAAGGGATGGTGAAGAGGATGCAGGAAGGTGAAGGGATGACGTAAGAGGATGCAGGAAGGTGAAGGGATGATGTAAGAGGATGCAGGAAGCTGAAGGGATAGTGCAGGGAAAGTACAACAGGATGTAGGAAGTTAAAGGTAGGTGAAAGAGGATACAGGAAGGTGAAGGAATTGTGAAGAGGATGCAGGAAGGTGAAGGGATGATGTAAGAGGATGCAGGAAGGTGAAATGATGGTGAAAGAGGATGTAGGAAGGTGAAAGGAGGTGCAAGAGGATGCAGGGAGGTGCAAGAGGATGCAGGTAGGTGAAGGGAGATGCAAGCGGATGCACGAAGGTGAAGGTATGATTCAAAAGGATACAGGAAGGTGATGGGATGGTGTAAAAGGATGCAGGAAGGTGAAGAGATGATTCAAAAGTATTCAGGGAGGTGAAGGGGTGCAAAAGAATGCAGGAAGCTGAAGGGATGGCATAAGAGGATGTATGGTGAAGAGATAAACAAATCTTTAAAGTTCTCTTTGCAACATCTTGAGCCATTTAAACCATTAACAACAAATATTTCAGAAAGGTCATAGTGTTGAATATGAATATTGTGGTTTTTAAGAGATCTGCAATTTTTGTGGCGTTTGTAACTTTTTGTCACTATCTTATGCTTTACCCATTACACAACACTGCAGTGAATTCATTTCAAATGAAGAGGACTTCATAGACTATTTCCAGAAAATCTAAGATATGCATTTTATTTAGCATCCAAATATCTTATATGTATAGCAGTTTAAACAAAATCGTCAGAACTATTTTTGAGATAGTACAAAGTAACAAAAAATGTCCATGTAAGGCTAGTTTAAGGTTGAGGGATTTTCTTGAAGATCCTCGCGTCACATCTTTGGGATGCATTGAACTCAATTATCAGTTTTGTATCTATCTGATACTTCATTTTTAGATATGTTCTTTACAGACATGTTATATTCCTTTTTATAGAAATGCATTTTTTAATTTAAGGGGCTTCAAAATAGGTATTTCAGGCAAAATCTCAGAATCGAATTTTTGGCCGAAATACCTCAACTTACTACTGGGGCCGTGATAGACAGACTAAAGAGCGCAGAAAGCTGAAATTTTAAACGTTGCTATTAAGCTATGGAAGAGTGAGTTCGTGTATTTACCTTCTCCCTGATTCAGTTTCTGGGCTTGATCTGTAACAAACTGGAATCCGATAGTTGGATCGATGATCTTTGTTTTAAATTTATTTCTGTTCATAGTTATGCTATCTGTCCGCCTTTTATTTCTCCAATCCTCAAAGCAGCTGCATAAATCTCCAGTAGCTTTTCACGTAATAATTTAATGAGAAGCGAATGAACGGTATGTGTCACTTGATTCGTAGGGTAGTTCTCAAGCACATACGAAAATCTTTCATACACACCGAAGTGTCTGCATTGGCTAATACCTGGGAAAAGCATGAAGAGAGAGCACAGAAACCATTATATTCATCTTAATAATCTTTCTCCGATCCATGCAATTGCGGTTGGAACTTGTGAAAATAATGTAATCATTTGGCTCTATTTTCTCCTGTGCCTAATTGCATTCAATAGCCTCTAATACAAGTTGAGCCTCCATTAATACTATTTCCCCTTTTAGCTGAGTAATTGGCTACGGTATTCATGTAAATGTATTCACGGCGGAGTAATTACATAGGGCATTCTTTCTCATAAATTACGAAAAGAAAAGTTTTTTGGTAAATATTGCCTGACTAATACATGGTTTTCATATCGGAAGAGAAATTTCTGGTATGCTAAATGAGTAAGTATACACCTATGCATATAACTATTTCAAAACTCTAGCGTCAGTAGAGAATTATGTATATAAATATTTCAAAATTCTAACGTCATTGGAGAACTATGCATATGTTACAAAACTCTAGCGTCAGTAGAGAACTATGGACATAAATGTGTCAAAACTGTAGTGTCCGTAGACAACTATGCATATAAATATTTCAAAACTATAGCTTCAGTAGAGAATCATGCATGTAAATATTTGAATGTCCACCGTCAGTATACAACTATGCATATACTTATTTCAAAACTCCTACGTCAGTAGGGAACTGTGCAAATAAATATGTCAAAGCTCTAGTCTCAGCAGAGAATTATGCATGTAAATGTTTGAAGCTCTAGCGTCAACAGACAACTGTGCATATGAATATTTCAAAACTTTAGCATCAATAGACCACTGTGCATATAAATATTTCAGAACTCTAGCGTCAGTAGAAAACTATGCCATATACATATTTGAAGCTCTAGCGTCAGTAGACAGCTATACATATAAATATTTAAAAACTCTTACGTCTTACAGAACTATGCATAGAAATATTCCTAATCTCTAGCCTAAATACTACTCTTCTTACCGTAAATGGAAGTGACGATGAGTACTGCCTTTCTGGTACTTACCTGAAAAAGAAATATAAAGTGTTATATTATTTAAATTAATTTTGGATGCACAACATATTGGTTGAAGATTAATATGTTTGAAGCTCATCATCCAAATCTATCTTTACATGCTTGCTTATAATACACTGGTGTGTAAAACCTAAGGACGAAAGTAATCGTCGCATGCTCTGACACTACCAAGTAACATAGCTCGATGAAACTTGCATCATACATAGAGGGAACTGCTACGGTATGCTACAGTAGGCAACTAAACGAAATATGCAATGAGACGAACAGAAATGTCACTTTCATTCATAGACCATAAGCTACACTAAAGTGAATACGACATATGATGGCCAAAAACAGATACATGGTGCTTAAAGGGGTGTGTATGATCACCACGGGCAGCAATTCATGCTCTGCAGCGTGCTCCCATGCTGGCCACAAGACTGGTAAGCAGTTCCTGTGTTAGGGCGTTCCATTCCTCCACCAGCGCTGTTAACAACTGTTGGATGACGTTGGTGCATGTGGATGTGATACAATGCGTCTCCCCAAAGCATCCCACACGTGTTCGATGGGACTTAAATAGGGGGAACGGGTAGACCAGGCCATTCGCCGAATGTCCTCTCGTTCCAAGAGATCCTCCACCTGCGCTGCTCGATGCGGTCGCGCATTATCATCCATAAAAATTAAGTCGGGACCGGCTGCACCCCTGAAAAGATGCACATGGAGAAGGAGTACAGTATCGCAATAACGTTGACCAGTGAGCGTACCGTGTTCAAAGATATGGAGGTCGGTGCGCCTATGGAACATTATGCCTCCCCAAGCCATAACACACGGACCACCAAAACGATCATGTTCAAGGATGTTCCTGGGTTCATTACGTATTCCCTCCTCTCACCAGATGAGGGTACGTTGAGAATCACTACTTAGACCGAATCTGCTCTCATCCAAGAACAGCACGCGACCACATTCCTCGATGGTCCAATTTTGATGCTCTTGGGACCATCGCAAACGGTGCCGCCGATGTGCGGATGCCAATGGAACACAACGTACCGGCCGTCGGGCAAAGAGACCACCTCTGTGTAGTCGCCGTGCCACTGTGTATGGTGAGACTGCGTGCCTAGCTGTCCTGTTAAATGCGATTGCAGTTGCACCCGCTGTTTGGCGTGGATCCCTTCTTGCCTGTTGCACAATGTAGCGGTTTTCTGCTGCTGTAGTTGAACGTGGTCGACCACCACCTCTCCTTGGGACAGCAGTGCCTGTGGTTTGGAAGGTTCCCCAAGCACGTGAAACAATGCTGTGAGCAATTCCAAACTGCTGAGCAACACTCGTCACACTTCGCCCTTCTTCCAGTTTCCCGATTATTCTTCCCCGTGTGAAGTCATCCAAATGGTGTCTACGGGTCATGTTGCAATAAAGAACACCATCACAGTGCACCGTAACAGCTCGCTAATTGCCACACACCGTCTTGTCCTGTTTCGTCAACTGCCCCGTGTTGCGGGACCAGACCCATTTGGCACTATAGGCTCGCTACACTCACGCCATGTGACGTCCAACTTTTTGTATACGTGTGAGAGACCTCTGACAACATGCTCCCGCACCTTCATCTACTTCCACCGAGTAGTTAATTTGTTATGTTACTTTACCCATCTCGTTCTTAGGTTTTGCACACCAGTGTACTTTAATTTAATTTTCGGATTTAAAGAGACAAATAGGCTCATTAGAATAATCATTTTAGACAGTTGGCACTAAAAGTAGAGCTTTTACGAGGAGTCTCGTATAGTAAAAATTGTAGATTATAACGTTCATTGGAATAAGATATTTGCTGCATTCCATTGTTACCAGCCATATATATAATTAATAAATGAATTACAACTATCCGGGCTTGTACAGTTTATGACGCCGGCCGTGAAAGCCTCAGTATGTACATATATAATGTATCGATTAATATAATGGCAGAGTATTTGAATGACAAAAATGGATTTGACAGAAGCTTTGTAAGCAGCGGAGAGTATAATGTTGGAGTTATTACTAAGGATATCTAGGAAACGGTTACGACATTGCATACAACAAATTGCTTTAATAATGTAAGGTAAAAAGAAAACATGTTATGAAGTGTGAGTGATTATACTGTCAGCACTGGTACTATGAAGATCGAGCAACAACGAATCCCAAACAACAACAGATTATAACTCACCATTGAGCATGTCTGAATAGATACGCAATTTTAATACAAGTTTTAGATGGCTACTTTATAATTTAATATTCAGGGCTGTCTAAAAATAATATATGACAACACGTGCTAAAAGTGATTTTATTTTGCTCGTACGATTGCTAATCGCAAAATGAAACTCCACCTTTATTATTTGTACATAAATAACTATTGTTCCTAGAAAAGCTAGATGTGCTTGTTTCTAAATTGAAAACACTAAGCTTTATGTCTCAGCACCTCAGCAGCTATTTTGTAGTTTAAGCGTGATAGGAAATATATTGTTTTTCTTTCACACTGAATAGTACTTCGCATTAATATACAAGCACAAATGACAAAATATTATTTGTTATATAATATGTCCGACGTCATTAACTTAGGTTTTCCAATTTAATTTACAAAGAATACATTTAAAACAGATATTCAACTCCCGTAAAGAAACAGAAAGAAAGGAATAGTTTTCACATCACCAGTAATGAGCCGCCTGTCTAACTACATATTCAGGAATATTCCTCTAGTGAAATTTGGATATAGTGTTAAACAGTGCATTAAGAATGTGCCAAATGCCTTTCTGGTATCCGTATTACACAAGCATTTCATTCGCAAAGCAAAACACCAGCATCGTTAACACTGGCATAAATAACCATCCCACCGCCGACATTTTCATGACATTTTCAGAGATTAGCAGTGACAGATGCGTTTTAAATAGCTTGCACACTGGCAAAATGTATCTTGCAGGAGTAAAATTCGTTTAAATTTGTATTCCTTCGTATTTAGAAAATCCTTGATTTTACCTGGAGTATACATTTCTTAACATAATTTGAAGGAAAACATATAAATAGAATTGTTATACATATAATTTGTTTCTTTATACACTTTTAAACGTTTTAGGATAAGACCTCTCATGATAGTATTGGAAATATTGAAAACATTAACTTTGATATATAAATATCATACTTTAATGCCCTCATCTTTAAAACTAAGCATTGCTTTTATGCATTCTTTATATCTTTCAAGAAAAAGAATATGTTCTGAAATGTATACTTTGTAAACAATAGCTATTAATATGAACTATTTTGATTTACATACGCTAACACAATCTAGGTATGCTTGTAGACCTTTCAGGAATTTATGGTGCAATTTCAAACATATTGCACGAAATATCCATTGAATGAAGATTTGCAATTAGGAAAAATGTCATAAAAATCTTGATATTAAAACGAAATATACTTGTGGATACTCTAAAGTTAGCACTATATCGACTATTCAAATCGCGCTGAATTTATATCTTTAACAATAGTTTAGCCACTTATTGGTGTTTCTAGCAAAGAAAAAATAGCAACATTTTGTATTCGAAAAAATATGTTAAAACAAACTTTATAATGGTTGTTAACTTATCCACTTACTGTTTTAGGTGAATTTTATTAATAAGCTTCTAATGTAAAATAAGCATGCAAACTTATTTTTCTAAGTGCATAATTGCATTACAAGTTCAAAAAGTCAATATTTTGAAATCACGAATCCACTTATATATGTAACATTTACTTTAGAGAATATTTGAAACGATTTAACATTGTTTACTCCATAGGGATAAATACTCTAGATTTACGACATTAGGTTCCCTCCTCGCATGTCTGTAGGCACAAGCAAGGATAGTAAAACAAGAAGAGGTTACAATATTACCCAGCCATTGGCACAAGGAGCGCGTGGTTCAGGCAAGATGTCAGGTCCACGATGAAAATAAACTTCACCCAAGTAGTTCCTGTTTCCTGCACACAAATAAACCCTGTCTGGAAGGAGCAAACACACATGTGAAACAAGTTTTCTGCTGAACACATAGCACACCGAGCCGGGGAAGCTTTCTTATTGAAAATTTATGTAAATTGTATGATGTTGTCGCAGGGTTTACCGTTCCTTCCTTAGCACTTTGTCCTACGCCTGATTCCGTTACTGCGTTACCACCTTTTCCCTTTCTGATCCCATAGAGACCTTGCGTAAACTGCTGCTGAGACCGCGTACAGAAATTGCGTGATGCTTAACGCTGTAGTGGCAAAGGGTACTCTATTTGTTAATATCCAAACATCAGAGGAGTCTGTAGGGGATATCTCTAAACTTTTCGAAACGTCTACATAAACAGTGCTTTTGTAAGGTGCTTTAAAAGCTTAAGAATAATAATATATTATACAACAAGACTATAATGCTATTACTTAAGGAGTGATTATGTTTATGAAACGAGCGGCAGCACCATTATAATCAAGTTTCATACAAGTTGGTCTACCACACTATAAATACAGCGCTGATGGAAGCACCTTGATCATGTTTGCAAGTAGGGAAACAGATGGTAGCACTGTTGAGTCCACGCTGTATTTATTAAGTTTTGCAGGTAACATGAAAGCAACACTTATTTAAGCAATGTATTAGAATATTGAAATTAGATTTAACGGAATTTATTTTATTTTAAAGGTACATATTTCATTGTTTATATGGGGAATGGATCCCAGTGGAATTTTGAAGTTGGGACTTGCTTTGAAGGTGTTAAAAGGTATGGACGATATGGAAGCTGCGCGCGTCTCCGAGTAAGATTATGATGAGTCGCTGAAGTATTAGGAATGCGTAACATTTCAGCTACGTCACATGTAGTCAACGTATTATAGTGTGCTCGACCAAAAAGCATATAACAGTGGTGGTTAAAAAATATGATGTATTATATTCATATGACTCACATTCCGCTGCCTTTTGTTTTGATATCTGTTCTGCAATATGTTCTTACAAAAGAAAAAATTATCTAATAGCAAAATAAAGCTAATCGACATAACATTTTTTGGAAATGATTGAATTACACATTTCGTCTTAGGCAGAAAGAGGATATATGAAGCGTGTTAGTCAAATGTTTAAAACGCATCGCAATATGTTGGCATTAAAAATACATACTCCTTCCATAATATCGCAAGAAACAACTGTATATTGATAGCAGTTTAAAAATAAGAAATTATTGACAAATTAAAACCAATAAGAAAAGATCTCACAAATGGCTGATGCCAGCAAAAACCTTTTTGATATAATCTGTGTGTTTTAAAGAGATATATATTTTTGTGAAGTAAGTTTTTATCGATCTCTTAGGTATGGTTTACCCGTTATACAAAGTTATGCAAAATCCCTTCCCATTGAAGAGGACTTTACAGGCTATTTCCAACAAATCAAAACATACATTATTTGTCATGTACATGTATTAAACATTTTGTGATTTTAATAAAAATCGGTAGAGAATTGTTTTAGAAAATTAGAAGTATCGAATTCCTTTTCAGGTAAAGGGTAGTTTGGGGTTGGAGTGTTTTTTGTGTCGCATCTTTGGCAGATACTGAACTTAAATACCAACTTTCCGTTTTAGAGTTATGCTGTTAGCACACACGGACGTTTTTCTAAAAATGTTTTTAGCTCAGGGGGCCTAAATATATGTATTTGTAGTGAAATCACGACATGGAAATGTTGGGTAGAATATAATACTTCTCCTACTTACTGTAATTACGTATAGAGAAGATAAAAAAAGAGGAAAGAAAGAAAAATTATACTTAAGTTTTACAGTTTAATCTCGTATTCTATCCCACTTATCTTTTTCAATTATGGGGCGACATAGGATGTAGTACAATCATTTCACAAAGTGCTAATAATTGACCAATCCTGGAGGTGCTAGAATGACCTGTAGCGTTTACATGACAGGTATGTTCACTGTCGAGTAAGGCAGCTGGAGGTGAGCTCTTCTCACATTTCCATAGCTCGAATGTTAATTCCTATACGTTTTTCACTGTAAGTTTAAAGTAAAGGTACACAAAACTTAATGTATCACTCCGCCGAGCACATGGCAGAACACGTGGAGGATGACGGGAACTAAGTACGCGCGAGAGGAAATTGCACCAAACAGAATGTGAATACGATACGTTACGCAGCTTCAGGATCATTAGCTTTTAAACATTTATTACCTGATTCCTATAACTTACCTTACACCCTAAATCTTTAACACATAATACTAAGAGTAGACAAATAAGAGTGGTGCCTCAACAGTTCGGCATCTGTGATTAAAGTACTGAATTAAATTGTTCTAAATTTCGGGTTTTAGGAAGCATTTATTTAAGGACTAATATTGTGGCATGCGTGTTGGTAACACTGTAATAATATGTGGTGTGGTAACAACTTCTAGGTTGGCAATTTAAGCAGATAGTGACGTAGTACAAGGGGAGGAGTAAAACTGGTTTTATCTTGTGGTAGCAGGCAGCTTGCGTTCTCTTTCGAGCCTTGACAATGAACAGAGCAAGCACGTGTCTTAGGATGACGCTTCGCAGAACAAGAAGCTAAACTGTATCACTTTTATTTTAGTATAATATATTTGACATCTAACTCTATACTATGTGAATTATTTATGTAGGTGGTTCCTTCTTTCCTAGGCCATGATAATTAATAATATTTTGGTAGTTTTCAGGTGTTAAAAATATTTTGTTAGCTTGCTCCCGTCGGACCTCGTGTTAGGAAAATGTAATGCGTTTCTTTAGATCTCGGTCCTGTGCTCTACCTCCCATAATGGAGTGAAATAAAGGAGGTTCCGACAATATCAGTATACCAGCTTTGTTTTATACTTCTCGGTGGTGTAATAGTTACCATACTAGCCTCTAGTTCCCGAGGTCGCAGGTTCAAACCAGCCGGAGGGCGATGGATATTTTCGAGCACAAAAATCTTTAACATGGCTTCCTTCGGAAGGGAAGTAAAGCCGGTGGTCCCGTGTCGTAGATTTACGGCACGTAAAAGAACCTCAAGGCTGATAAAGAGGCCTCTGAGCAAAATTACCGGTATTTCACGCCCAATATGGAATGGGACGCAGCAGTTAAAGAGTCCATAAATAAAACTCAATTTAATTTAACAAAGAAGTTAAATTATAGCCAAACAGCCAACTTTATTTATTGTTGACTAAAGGTTTCTTTTTCACAGAATTTGTTAAAAGCATTTAACACAATTGTCTTCTTTCCATTTTCCGCATTCGTGTTTTCCACAGTGACAAAGGATTCTCACTCTCGAAAGTAGTATTTTCTCAACACGTTGTATAGAGCACACTGACGGCTTATCCAGAAACGATGTGCAGGCCTGTGCATAGCCTCTCAAACCCTGTGCTGTAATGATTCATTTAGTTATAAGTGAATCTGAACAAACACGTTTTGTTTCATAATTTCAACTGTATATAATCCCTAAATAATAGCTTTTATAAATTTCTCTGCATAAGAATAACCATAACATGTTACGATCTGAACCGAACTGTTTTGCGTAGAGGAAGAGACATGTTAAGGGGATAAAGTTGTAGTTTGCGCACCAGCATGAGGTGATCTCTTGTCACATGGTTTTGTTTACTACTCCATTAAACTTAAAGTGAAAACGCTTTAACTTAGCCAGCTTTCTTTCTATGCAATATCATTTTCGTAAAATGTCGCTAGAACGCGAAACCTAGCCTTGGTTTATGTATTTAGTAATATTCCTCTTAAGTATTTCTGTAAAATTGTTTAATTTAAATAGCCTCCGCTTCGATTACAGTTGTAAAATACATATTTCATTTTTGTTAGCTTGCTAGGTGTGAAAAAAATAAGTTGTAACGTTTTTCACGAGCATTATAATGAATTTGTCCGAATTCTGATGAGACATTTTAACCAGTCATTGGATCTTCAGCAGTTGGCTTCAAGTTAGCTACACTCAAACCATCACTAATACAAAGGGCGTACACAATAGCGACTAAGAATCACTGACGGTAGATAAAACGCGGTATCGTCATTGAACCGCACGGCAACATACTGTACGAGGGATGGGGATGATTTGTTCTCTATTATGTCACCTAATAAATTTGAATATAGAAAAAGAAACTAAGTTTCAGATAAAAAAAATCATTTCTTTCCTTTCTGTTAGACGCAACAGGAGCTTTAAAACTAAGTTTCCGGCAAAATAAATGAGACCACTAACTTTTAACTTTCGATAATTATCTACAACTACTGCTTTATAAGGTGGTACTTTATTTAAATTACTTGGTGTTGACATATTTAAATTAAGTGAACAAGCAATAAAAAGGTTTTCCTTAAAATTGTATTTTTAATATAAATGAAAAGCATACATATGTTTCTTCAAAAAAGCAGTTATCAATACTCAATACAAGCCAATCGCCGTTTATTTTAGATGAGCCCGCCCCGTTTTTACCACTCAATTGGTAGCACCGCTGTAAAGACTCGTACACAGGTAATCGAGACATTAAAATCCATGTTCATTGCTTTAGGAAATTGAACAATGAATATGAGATCAGGTAGCAATAGCCTTAAGGGCAAATGTATACCATCTGGTTTCATAACCCAGTTTCAACTCAAAATGATGTCCATTAAGAGTTAAACTTCTTAAAATTTGTTGGTTTCGTATAACAAATCAAAGCTTACTTATAACAGAACAAAAAGTTAATCTCAGTTACCAGAAAGGATGAAAGTGATAATTAGTATTTCTGTACCCTTCTGCAACAGGCCCAAATCACTTTTTTTGTTTTGTTTTGTGAATTGATGTACAGGAAGCAATCCTTTGAAACATAGCTCGGCATAATTACTGCAAAGAAAGAGGATAACTTCCTGTACTAAATCATTTGTGCCTGCAGTAGAAATTTATCGTCGCAACGTATGATTTTCCTGTTCTCACATCTATGTTTTACAGTAATAACTAAAATAAAAACAAATAATAGCTCAATATTAATACGTTGCAGCATGAGTAATTGTGTACACAGCTTCCATCTCATTCAGAGTAATATTGTTTAAAGTCCGTAAATGTTTACACCGAGGGCTTTTTTGTAAAGCAACTGAAAACACTTTTAGCGAAAGAAGAGATTAATACATAGGCGTATCTCGGGAGAGATAAGGGGTTCTTTACCCCTCTTCAAATCAATATATATCATAAGTATGTGTCGTGGATTCGTTTTACTCCATATTTATGAAAGACTTTTTATTGTAACACTTGTAGGCTTTAAATAGCTACATACAGGCTATAAGTATTTATAAGTGAACTGATAAGTACGATTTATAATAATTTATATTTCTATAGGAGTGAAAAAATGTTTGTTTCAGCTCTCTGCGCAGTTAACAGATAATATGCATACAGCTATGAAGGCGGCGAAGTGAAAATTATTTAGATTCTTTGTCGTACTTCTAATATCGATAATACGGAATTCAGCACCAGCATTTATTTTTATTTCCTTCTTCTAAAAAGGGTAAACCTGCTTTGACAATGAACATATATTTCCATATGGCGAGTTCATTATAAGTGTGTTAATTGCTCAGCGAGAACCGTCTTTTTCTCCCGGCTCTGATGGAGTAATTCAGTGTGTAGTATTGGGCGGGTGAGGGAAAGACGAAGTTACTGTTAGAGAAGGACTAACGGATTAAGGAAAACACACCCTATACTTTGTAACTACGTGAAATTAAGACACCTATTAATCACCGTAACTGTTTTACGTCACACTACTGTGGTACGGGACATGAAATTGGCTGATACTGCCCTAGACTATTATTCAACAGCTACCATGTGTATACACACATCTTCTTATAATCCCAAACATTTGAAATCTTACAAATTGCATTGCAGATTCCGGAAATTTGGGATTACAAACACGGACTAGAGAAGCTAAGGCATTACTATCCGGTATGCAACAGCAGAAAACAGTTTATTTGTTGTTTTGTTTGCCTTCCTTTTATTCTTTTTGTTTTGTTTTCCTAGGCACAAATGTATATGACACTTACAACGTCTGTGTTTCCATACCTTACAAAATGTGTAGTTCCTGAATAAAGGTTTGTATGGAACATAATGACCTATTTAAACCTTTCGGATGCCATTTGTATCTTAATTAGCGTTTACTATAGCAATACAGCTACGTTGAAAATTTCTCAATGCATATGCATCAAATTAGAAAAATACCATCATCATGCAAGTCAAATAAGTTTTACTTTGTGGTACTTTATGTTTAAGAAAGATTAGGCACCCTGTTTATCTATTTCTGAATTCCTATTGGTGTAGTTGATATCTGAACTATGATTGAATGCATTAACATCTAGGGAGTTAATTGGACCAATCGATTGTACCTCCACATGACTACTTAGAAAACCAAAAAGTAAACTCAGCAACTAATAATCTAACAAAAGATTTACATATGTTCAATACATTATGAAACTGGTAGTTTCAGGTTAAATATACCTAAGTAATATTCCAGGTATATGGGCAAAGTAGTGGGCGCGAGGTCGGCAGTCGGAATGGCAGGCCCAGTCCATTCGCTCCACAGGTAAAAAAGGTATATGGGCAGAGTTCATCGGACTCTAGATTCTCCATAGCTTCAAGAGTTTCATAACTTAATTTAGGAAAGCGGGCTCTTCCACAAATCGTGGAACATGTTTGGCTTAGTGCCTAGTGTCCGTGTTACTGCGGACCTTGTCCTTTCTTTTGTTCAAAAAGCGAGCAGAACAAATCACAACAGGGACTACGGACAAGTAGAAAGGTCCTATCTACAAGACTTACAACCTGGTAATAACTAATCCTATCCTCTCTTCACGCAGGCTAAATTAACTCTCAACAAGGCACGAAGGTAAAAGTAATGGTGACTACTGCGAATACTCGCAACCCATAAATCGACACTTTGCTAGCTTTCCAACCGTTCTATGTGCGTTGTATTAATTAAAGTTGTAGGGCCGACGTGCAATGAGTCAACCTCGCTGTTGTAGTAACGATCAGCATACGGACGATTTGTCTGTCAGTTTCCTCAACTACGCAGCACATGATTCTCATAAAGCGAAATTCCAACACAAAGACCACATTGCTCTTCAAAGACATGCTTATTAGTTTTTGTCATTTGTCTTACACGTAGAGCACCGAAAGCAAATTAGTTCCGTTCATAAGCCAAATAGTGATTATTTTTGGGGTTTCATCCGTTCTTTGCGTGAGTCAGTAATGACCATCTGAAACCCTGTACTTCAAAGATGAAAATAATGTATTGTACTGTAATTGCTAGTCCCCTGAAACACAAATCCCTTTAGTATTACTGCTTTATGGAAGTATTGTACTCCACCAAAAAATTCGATACCAAGATTTCATCGCAAATACATGTTTTGAGGCCCCCAGAACAAAAAACAGCAGTTTTAGAAAAAGCCCCGTGTGTGTGAACAACATAACTCAAAAACAAAAATATTTAAGTTCAATATCTTCCGAAGATGCAATAAGAAAATTTTCAAAAAAAATCCCCCATACAACACTACCCGTTACATAGAACATTTATCGACATTTTTTATTTTTCAAAAAATGGCTCCAACAATTTTAACTATTATACCATATATTAAAGATATTTACATGACAAACAAAACGTATATCTTGAATTCTCTGGAAATAGCGCGTGAAGTTCTCTTCATTTTGAAGGCATTTTGTATAATCATATATTGTGGCATATTAATAATTTGTCATTACCAACATATTGCCATTGTCATTACATCGACATATTGTTGATTTCGCCTGCAATGACGTCCCTCCTGTCTGGGAGTTTTTGATAGCCTCGAGTGGTGGGGATATAGCGTCTGTCTTGCTGAGTGTTCAGTGAGAAACACATCGTTTTTGGATCGGCGGACATCTCTCACCTTTCATATTTAATAATGTAGGGACCCCAAACTGTTGAAAATAAATTTAGGAATATGTAAGCAGATTTGTGTTGATTTTGTACAGTGAAAAACCCAAGCCTTCATCTTAACCTCCACACCACGTTTCGGTCCTCCGCGGCCAAGTGAGTATACGTCCCCTCATTGTACGTGCTGGGTACTAAAAATTAATTTAATTTCTCATGTGAACCTCTACCCAACATGTAACAATATAACTAGTAAATGTTAAGCGATAGACGGAAACGCATTACACAATAAATATAGATCTCTTTAAAACACATAATTTATTTTAAGTAACTTTTTGCGGCTTCAGCCTTTTGCGAGATATCCGTTATTAATGGTTCGAATTCTTCAATACTTAGTTATTCTTTTAAAGTCCTGTCAACATTCAGTTGTTTCTGCGATTGAAACAGATGGAATATTAAGGCCAGTGTATGGCGTCCAGTTCTTAAACATTTGACTATCGCTGTTGCCTTGCATCTATAACTAAATGGGTAATGTAGGTATTTTTGCAAAAGTTTATCTGGATTAAATCAAAGTAGATATAAGCTTTAGTCAGACTAGTTTTTATACCCACTAATAAACGACAGAAGGCAGAGAAAGTCGTGTGAATGTAATACATCAGATTGTTTTTCTTTCTTTCATTTTAGTGGTATTATCTTTTCGTCATGATGACTACAATCATAAATAAAAACGTCCCAAATACAAGTATATTACTCGTGATGGAATAAAATATGGTAGTATGCTCCTATTTGTTTTAATATTTGTTTATTCTTGTCAACTGATTAAATGCAGCACGAATGCAAACCATAGTTGGCACTACAAAAACTCACAAGGGATACAGCACCTTTTCACCGTTACGAGTAAGTTGTTAAGGCATGTACTAGCAAGCGTTCTGCGGGGGTTCTCGAGGACCATCCTCCCAGGTTGTTTCTTTTTTCGCTCTTCATTCTTTCACAACTTTATTAAGTGGCAAATACTGGAGAGGGAAATGAAACTACAACCTTAACTTAAACCTTTCCTTCCAATATGTCGTTTCATAATTAGCATTATCAGTGTCCACCGCTTGCGGTGCCGTGTGTAGTAAGAACAAGCGTTAAAAATATAAAAATTGCGCTTTTTCGAAATTGTGATTTGTTTCGTTACACTATAATCTAACAGCGGGGTCATGCTTCTCAGAAATTGAAATGATTGTGCCCTGTAGTGATATTTATGACAGTTTTCAGGCGATGAAATTTTGAGGCGTTTTGAGTAGGGGTTTTGCTAGACACCCTAGGCTGTCACGCGCTCTGAGGTTGCCGGCTTCTACCAAATTCGCTCCAAGCGCCGAGGAAAATGAGGAAAATCAGCATAAATGGCGAAAATTAATTTTTTGTGAATCAGACAATCTCAGCCAATTGCACGTGCACCCCTAAACCAATTCCACTTTAGATCGAGTGTAAAGTTTGTTAGCAATATTGAGCGCTTTTACCAGCACAGGAAAACCAAACTTAGATGCAATGCTCGATGGTCAGGACTGGTGTTACAGAATAATTTTTACGTATTTACGAAATTAGAATGTTTTTCGCGTGAATTAGAGCAACTGGAAGAAACGTTTTCTTCTTAGAATTTCAATAACATGGTCGAAGCCTATTGGCGCCATAGGGCATGTTATCTTTGTATATGAAGTAAAACAATGCATTTTTTTATTTTATGATGTGTGTGTGTTTTTCGTTCCAACGCAGGAACTGTCGACCGATTTTTGTGCAATTCAATGTGTAATATACCTTAGATTCACTAAGAAAATAAACTGTGCATCTTAATTACTTTCCACAAAAGGGCTTATTTCGAGTGCAATATCAAAATATCTCATTTATTATTAAGCTTTTCGATAAACAAATTACTCACGCTATACCCAATTTCTCCGCTTAAACCCTAATCACTATGTCAACTTACCATATGGGCTTTAGGGGTGGACTCAAATGATAGAGACATAAGAACTAAGAGAGAAGAACTAAGATAAGAGCTAATACATAACGAACTAAGAGTACACTATCAGTGAATTAAAAGATGAACAAAGAGCACCATATCTTAACCTGTGAACATGTCACATGTGGAACCAAGAACCTAGATTTGTCATCAGACCCAACAAATAGGCCCAGAACCGAAAATTCTTAGTTTAAACTATGATGGGATTGACCCAAGCGACTTATTAGCCAATTATCTTCTGTCATCGAATTTTAAATTTCCAAGGCATAATGCGGCAGATTGTGATTTCCATTCTCAGCTCTCTGTATATATCTGGGATTCAGAACTTAGAAAAGCGTTCCCACCAACAGTGGTTAGCTTTTGCTCACAATACTGGCAATAACTGTGCTTGTTATTTGTACTCATATTATAAGCGAAAATTAATTTGTTTGTTTGTTTTATGTACGTACTATGTATGTACGTATGTCGGGTAAACTCAAAATAATTGGATAATTCCTTCAACATTGAAAAGCCATATTCTTTCTGACGGATATGGGTGATAAAACAGTTTCTAATTCCAATTTATACATTACTAAAACACAAAAGGGATTTAAAAAGCCTATGTGCTAAAAGGCGTACGCATTAGAGTTGTAAAGGATTACACTTGCAAAGAAGGATTTTAATTTTTGTTTAGATTTGTTTAGATAGATTTAGTTTGCAGTAGAAAATAGTTGTTGTTACTCTAGAGAAAATGCATGTACATTAGGACAAATACCGTAGATATTTAATTCCAAACACTATATGCAGGGTGGACCATTTAAGCTGAGACTGTACAATATCCCCAAAACGAAGCGTAGAAATGCGTAATAAAAGTTACATAATATTATGAGGAAAGTAAATGCCATTAGTCGTGTTTTATTTGGAGGACGTTGCGATGGTCAATTTAAATTGACTCTAATTGCAGTTTCCCATTTGAAAAAATTAGTTGACCCTAAAATGACCATCATAACGTCCTCCAAACAAAACACGATTAATGCCATTTACTTTCCCCCATAATATCAAGCAAATATTATTACAGAATTCAAACGAATTCTAGGAGTTTCTGAGGAATGTTAAGGGAGCACTTTGATATAGGGCACTTATGATCTTTGAATTGATGGTTATTTTCAATAGATCCAGCCACGTGACATCCTTGTTTTCTTTTTCTCATACGGACTTGCATCACAACATGTTTAGGAATCAAAACAATATAATTCATATTACGTTATTTCCTATGCGTTAGGCTACTTGTGAATTTTCTACATATTAATATTTAGGAAGACAGAGTATATTTATTCAGCATTCGTATAGTTATCCTAATAAATATGAACACTGTTAACCAATGTTCTTAAAGAAACCAGCACAACTCTAAATGGAAAATTAGGGTAACATTTGAGCTAGCGTTATATTAAAAGTGATGCAGTAATTTGTATCACAAATTATTTAAATGTAAAGAGTGATTATAGTATGAATATGCATTATTTTGTGACATTGATTTGAGATGTTTGTTGATTGTAAATATTGTTGAGAAGTAAGTTTATACGACCTTACTGAAACTGTCAATAATAGCGTGCAATAATGCAGCGAGGGGGTGAGCTGTTTATCATTATTGGAAACGAGGAAGTTACGTAATGTTGGCGCGTTTTTCTTTTAGAATCTTCTGGAATATTTCCCTAGAGCATATGTATTCATAATTTTCATTGGATATAAAAATAGACGCTAATGTTGGCGCGTTTTATTAGCAAATAGCAGCTCAGTTATAATCTTTAGGCATATCGGTGTGTAGGAGTATAAAAGGTAGGTTAGAGGTAAAGACCCCGTCAGTTCGTCGAAAATATTTGTATGATACAAGTCGCCTTCAGTCCAGCAGAAATATTACACGTCGGCTATCGATTCACAAGTTACGCGTAGCAGAATTATGAAAAATCTAAAGTGTTGTAAAGTTAATTATACAACAAGTTGAAGTACGCGAATTAAGAGTGATCAGTAATGAAGTTATTATAACAGTTTCAGTTTGGCGAGTGTCAAGATCAATGTGTAATTGTAATAGTGACTGTGTTCGACAGTAAAAGTGTAAAACCAATTCCTTCATCAGTGTTATCTTTGGATAAAAGATTCCTTTCCGTTTACACAACCTGTATAAAGAGAAGTGTTTGACCAAAAGATCAGAGCTAGCCGGAGGACAGTGAAACAAAATTCAATAAAATAAAAGTAGCATTCTTTCAAACAAAAACTAATACTGCCGCAAATTGCTAACACCAGATGGAGCTACAAACCTAACAAAGAATTACGTCACAAAATGGCACGTGAAGTAAACACACATACACAAATAACATTATAAACTTACCATTGCAAATTGGCTCCCAAATGTGGGGCTTAACAAATTAAATAATATTACAAATAACACTCCAAATTGGCTACCACAACGTGGGGCTACACAATAATGTTAAATAAATAAAATAACATAATACCACTTCAAATTGGCACCCAGAACGTGGGGCAGAGTGACCAGGAAAGGAGTGAAATAACCAGGAAGGGGCGAAGGAACCAGGACGTGAAGCGAATGGAGTAGTGAGCTGAACTACAAGACGCAGATTCCAGAAACAACAAGAGGAACGACAGACGACGCGGATGAGTGGACACAAAAACATCGAGACGACGCAGATTCATCATAATACAAAGCAGAAGCGACATATAATCTAGGAGAGATGGGCAGGAAGCTGGATATCAAAGTAACAGCAACAGACAGCATCACAAAGGTCAGAGTATCGTAATTTTTTTTTTAGAAAACAAAATTGTAACAATCAAATGTACCTTAGGAGCGGTAGGATAAAGAAAACAATGTCTACTAATAATATTGAAGAAACAATAATGGAAGGGGATAATGTAACAGTTAGCTGTAATTCAATACAGGTTACAGAAAATAGCTCAAACAATGTAGGATTTGAGGGAGAAAATGTTAATGCAGAAAGTGAGAATAGAATAGCAGGAAATGTTAATTTTGATGCTAGAATGATGATGGAAATGATAAGAAATTTTTTGAAACGTTAAGGGAAGATATTAATAGGAGTTTAGAACAAAAACTAGATCAGAATAAGAAAGAATTGAGGGAAGATATTGGTAAGAGTATTACAGATCAATTGGTAGGAGGAATGAGATATTAGAGCAAAAAGTAGATACAAGCAGGGAAGAAATTGAAAAGAAAGTTATGAAGCTAGATAGTAGTATGCCAAAAATGAGTGATGAAAAGGAAATAATAGCAAGTGAGATAGGAGAAGTTTCAAAGAAAATGCTAGACATGAGCAGGGAAATAGGTAACAACGAAAGTGAGGTTAATACTAAAAGTGAACATGTTGATGTAGAATGTACAGAGTTGGGTAGTAGAATGAGTAACATTTCAAGTGAGATAAGAGAGATGAAAGAGGTTATGAATGTAGATGTGAATCAGGCGCAAGTTAATTTCAGAGGGGAGATATCAGAAATACAGAATGAGTCAGTAATGCAAAGAAATAAATTGTACGAAGAAGTTAAAGTTTTGCCTGTAAATAATCAAAAGCTAACTTCTGAAATTAACAAGTACCAAGCTGTTCAGAATGAAAACTCCAGTCCAGTACAATTTAGTACAGATTTGTTAGAGTACTCTCAAATTACAAAGATACCAGAAGAATTGAAAATGACAATTGTTAAAAGATGTGTTGTTCAGGAAACTTTAGATTGTTTTCAAATGTTATCTTGGAGTGAAATATCATATGAATCCTTTAAGAGGTTATTCATGAACAAATTTCTGAAGGTTAGGATACAGCTACGAGTAATGTTTAGCCACACACAATTTGATCCAGGAGGGTAAATAGCAATGAGATGTAAAGTAAATGCTGGATAGTTAAAGATGACTTGCAGAGAAATGTATTGGAACGTAAGAGGGTTAAATAAATATGTATGTATGTCATAAGAAAGGAGAAATAAATTTTGGGCATAACTAAATGTTTAAAAGGAAAATAGCATTTTATTAGTAACTGTAACAGCATTTGAAATAAAGCATGATGTTATATTAAAGTACGTGGACATAATTCCAAGAGTATTGTGAATATACAGTACAAAACAACAAAAATGGGGTAAAAGTAATTAAAACGAATATTTATGTAGCAAACAGAACATGTAAAACAGTGCCTAGATTTAAGAGATGTAAATATATTTGTGTAGAGGGTGAATATTTTGGTAAATATGTGTAATAATTACAAAAATCTTAAATGTATAAATTTTTGTCAACAATCTAAGAAAGTAAACAATTTTGTAACAGTAATTAAATACTTCAGGATACAGTATTTGCTATAAAACATTGTGATGTCAGATTAATGTCTAAAAACATTAAACCAGAGCCAGTAAGTAGTGGCGAGATAAAAAAAAAACATATGTCGTGTGTTAAATACGTGTGAAGTGTCAAGTGAAAGTGATAGCGTGTGTTCCAAGATTTAGGAGACTAAAAACCCAATTATAAAATTTCCAAACAAGTTGTAAATATTTATAATTATGTTTCTAGTGGGGCATATGATGCAGTAATTTGTATCACAAATTATTTAAATGTAAAGAGTGATTATAGTATGAATATGCATTACATGTGACATTGATTTGAGATGTTTGTTGATTGTAAATATTGTTGAGAAGTAAGTTTATACGACCTTACTGAAACTGTCAATAATAGCGTGCAATAATGCAGCGAGGGGGTGAGCTGTTTATCATTATTGGAAACGAGGAAGTTACGTAATGTTGGCGCGTTTTTCTTTTAGAATCTTCTGGAATATTTCCCTAGAGCATATGTATTCATAATTTTCATTGGATATAAAAATAGACGCTAATGTTGGCGCGTTTTATTAGCAAATAGCAGCTCAGTTATAATCTTTAGGCATATCGGTGTGTAGGAGTATAAAAGGTAGGTTAGAGGTAAAGACCCCGTCAGTTCGTCGAAAATATTTGTATGATACACGTCGCCTTCAGTCCAGCAGAAATATTACACGTCGGCTATCGATTCACAAGTTACGCGTAGCAGAATTATGAAAAATCTAAAGTGTTGTAAAGTTAATTATACAACAAGTTGAAGTACGCGAATTAAGAGTGATCAGAAATGAAGTTATTATAACAGTTTCAGTTTGGCGAGTGTCAAGATCAATGTGTAATTGTGATAGTGACTGTGTTCGACAATAAAAGTGTAAAACCAATTCCTTCATCAGTGTTATCTTTGGATAAAAGATTGCTTTCCGTTTACACAACCTGTATAAAGAGAAGTGTTTGACCAAAAGATCAGAGCTAGCCGGAGGACAGTGAAACAAAATTCAATAAAATAAAAGTAGCATTCTTTCAAACAAAAACTAATACTGCCGCAAATTGCTAACACCAGATGGGGCTTCAAACCTAACAAAGAATTACGTCACAAAATGGCATCACCACGTGAAGTAAACACACATACACAAATAACATTATAAATTTACCATTGCAAATTGGCTCCCAAATGTGGGGTTTAACAAATTAAATAATATTACAAATAACACCCCAAATTGGCTACCACAACGTGGGGCTACACAATAATGTTAAATAAATAAAATAACATAATACCACTTCAAAAGAAATGTTCTTTGTACTAGCAAAATGATTTTAAGATTTACGATTATTTCAACTATAATTATCTGTAGTTGTCACTAAAATAAAATGCACTATATACTGTACATTAAATATAAAACTACTATACTTATGCATTCCATACGATTTATTGTTTTATTCTTATATTTGCGAAGTCCTGCAGGGCAATAACTTGCAAGTACCGCATTCTACTTATAAACCAGGAATAGCGTTGTAAATAAATAATCTTCCAATTTTATCTCTTGTCATATTTTAGCAATAAAAAAGTATCAATATGAAAGTATCAACACCCTGGTGTTAGCCGTATGAGCTTCCCAGTCTGTTTATATCCAGGTTAAACGGTTGAAGATCAACAATAGGCTTTTCCAAACAGTCATTATTGATCTTGCCTGTTTATAGAACCATGTTCTGAACGGTATGGTGGGAAGCAACATGTCATTTAATTGGTCCCTTCTGATTGCTTCACCTCTAATGGCTATTGAACATGAGAATTGTACTTAAAGATAACTTCTTTGACGCTTTCTTTAAGCGTAAAACACGACCATGATTTGTTAGCGCACAAGTTTGTGGGCACGATCTTGCACCAGTAGTGCCTCTAATCTCACATTATCCCAATAGAAGGAGATACTTATAAACATATCAAGAAGACAGGGCACAAAAAAGAAAGGAAAAAAGGAAGAATGAAACTACTAGAAACAAACATGCTCCGGCGGTTAATGAAATAATACTAGTGGAGTCGTGCTGCAGGGAGGTTGCTGCTGATGATGATTGTGATGATATAGAAACTAAGAAAGCAGAGGTGACAAAAGGCTGTGTGTTATCAGCCTGTAGTATGTCATGAGAATCATGTAGAAGGCAAATGAAAGCCCTTCATTGGTGAAGCAAAGTTCTAGTTCAAGTTAAGAGTCACGCACGAAATTCCTGTGACGTGCACCTCTCTCAATACATGGCAACACATTTATTTCTGTCCCCCAGCTCATCTAGAGCAGCAATATGGGGATATCACCTCCCCTCTCTATCACACCGTGTCTTGGTGTCACCCAACACCTGCGCCCTGGATTGCTCAGGGAATTGAATACCCCTTACGTGGATTCCAGCCTATGTCTTGAGCTCACACATAACTTTTGCGGTCGACGACGGAAAGGAATTCCATTCCATTCTCGACCTGATGATATTGCACCTCCCTTCCCAATGCCGCCCTATGCTTTACTACAAATGAACAATTCCACTTGAACCTAAACGGTTATCCTTATGAGCCACTTCAAAATTTTGCACACCTCGTTTACTTTCGATAATGGTGTAAAAATAATCGTATTTTTAAAACGTGTCCCATTAAAAAAACCTGCTGAAGACGTCTTTAAGACTGCCGTTATTCCTTAAGACTGAATTTTCATTCAAAATAGACAATTCTTTCCAACTCATTCTCAGCGGCTTGTGAATTTTGTAAGCTGCTAAGGGGGTTCTTTGATGGCGTAGTTTTCGCTTCTAGATACCTTTATCACTCACTTCCTCACCACATTTCCCTTCGATTTTAGGGAGAATATAGAGTAAATTTAAAAAGAATGTGATGAGCAGTTATGCTATCTACCCTGTCATACCGAGGACTGTATTATCCAGTTTCTTCAGATTCACTGGCAGAATCTTTTAACGCAGGAAATAACAGGACAAGTTTCCCTCTCTATCCCTCAGGTAGAGATACTACTGATTGAATTTGTGTGTGTGTGTGTGTGTGTGTGTGTGTGTGTGTGTGTGTGTGTGTGTGTGTGTGTGCCACATAACTCAACTGCAAATGAGCCTTAAAATGTGTATCATAAACCTAATCTTTTTAATTCCCAAAAATATAGCTATGATTAAGGTAACTGAACTTACGATTTTGACACATCGAATAGAGCATATATTAGGGATTTTCTATAAAGTGTAAAGTTGTGATGTTTTTGAATAACTGAAATCACAAAATCTGACTACGGAAAAAATTAACCTCTCATCAAAATATGCATTTAAAATTTCTTTTTCTTTATTTTTTACTTTCTCTACCACATATTCCACCCAAAAATTCTATACCGACATTTTACCGGAAACACACGCTTTGAGGCCCTAAATCCAGGAAAATCGTTCCTAGAAAAAGATCAATGGGTCTGTGTGTGTTTCTGTGAACAGCATAACACAAAAACGAAAAGTTGGGAAAATATCAAACTTGGTATTTAGGTTCGGTACCTTTCAAAGATGTGACACGTAGATTTTTAAGGAAACCTCCCCAGTCAAAACTACCCTTTACATAGTACACTTTTTGAAATTTTGTATTTTCTAAAAAGTGCCTCTAACAGTTTTTACATACCGTATATTAAATATATTTACATGCCAAATAAGATGTATATCTTGAATTTTCTGGAAGTAGCCTGTGAGGTCCATTCGGAAGCAATTTTATATAATCCTGGGTGTATGGTAAGCAAACATTAGACGAAAACGTACTATACAAAAATTTTAGATCTTTTTAAAGCGCACAATTTGTTTCAAACAACTTTTTTGTGGCATCAGCCATTTCCGAGATATCGCATATTAATGGTTCGCATTCTTCATTACTTAGCCCTTACACTCCCGTCAAAATTCAGCTGTTCCTCGCGATGTCATGGAAAGAGTATGGAATTTTAAGGTCAGCACATAACGTCCAGTTCTAAAACATTTGACTAAAGCTATTCCCTTTGTATGTACAAAGAAATGAGTAATGCTACTATTTTTTGAAAGGCTTATCTCGATTAAAATGAAGTAGATAGGAAAATAATCTTTCGTAAGAATAATTTGTATTCCCACCAATAACGATAGCGAGTGGAAAAACTAATGTGAATGCACATCAGATTTCTTTTAACAATATTCTTGTATAGCTATTGATATATTCGCAGATTTTGTATATAGAGAATTTTGAAACGTTAAAAGCCAAATATTTTATCTTGTATAATTAACTCAACTTGTTTGATTAAATTTGGCTACTACTTCAGCCTCCTATGTAATATAAAAATGATTACCATAATGCTACCACCATAATTTGAAACCATTTATAGGCAGATGTGGATAATAATTTAAGGTGTAATACAAGTGCAATGGATAAGGAAGTGGGGTGATTATTACACATGCAATTTTTAAAAACTGTGTTACTAAAACAAAATTCATGTTCTGTGACAATAAACAGTAACCACACTCTTGCAGCAGTTTTTGCGTTTATATAGGGTAGAAACCAGTTTCCTCAAATATTAGCTCGTTTATGTAAAAGCAGATCTAGAAGTTTAAACTACTAATATCCACGAAAACATCCATATTATTATAAAATTAAACTTCAAAGCTAAGCCCAAAGCCAAATTTCTCCAATAAAATTTCATTGGTGGACTAAACCATAGCATTATTATGAATCACGATCAACGTTGAAAATGTTATCCGAAAGGACAAAAGCAGCAGAGTAATAATAAAGTAGTCTGATGCTAATTTCACTGGTAGATGCGTGGCTCTTATGTTATAATGTCCACAAATATTCCATTTGCATTATACTTGAGTGACAATGGTTCGAATATGTAATGGTATACCATTTCTACTCAACCAGGTAGAAAGTGGATCACATGATCAATTCAAATCACTCTGAGTGATTTAAGGTCCAATCATCTCGAACGAACAGCGGCTCATCGCCTTAATTGCCCTTCAAAGGGATTAAAATGTGTGCGAATGGCTTGGAGAAGTCTGCCTAACGTTTTCGCTTAGATATACTGTTCTACGAGGTTGAATTTTCTTTTATTATGTGCGTCCAGTATCCTAAAACACATCTGAATATATAAGTCAATAGAGATCTCTCGTGTTTTTCTTGTAGTCTTTAAACTCCTAGACATTTTTTAACTCTCACAAAGTGATTATGAAACTACAAGACAAGTATACCTCGCAAACTAACGATGTAATCTCTAAGAGATATGACGCATTGCAATCAAAATACATTACAGGTGGCAACATAGCGTCCATTAGAATGCCAATATTGAATGAGTGTAAAGTTGTCAACTAAGAGCCTGCCTCTTTATTCTGTAAAGCGAGATGACGTGCCCAACATCTCATTTTGGTAAAGAGCAACATGTAACAAGGGGTTGGTGGATTTGAATTGGCTACGGAGGGGACTCGGCACTGATCCACAAGGGGGTGTCTCCGGGAGGAAAGATGAGGTGAGAGGAGACACCGGGCGGCCGGCAGGAGAGACGGCATAGGAATGGCAGTGTCTCTAAGTTTCCAGATAGAGACTTCCCATCAGACGGACAGGAAGCCCGGGGACTCCACCCCACACAGAGGGGGTCCAACGACCCTTAAGAGGGTTCGGATAATCCATGCTGCCAGCCGAAAGCCGAGGGACGCAGAGAGTCATAATGAGCATCCTTTTCCCTTGCCACGCTGCACCGAAACATCATCGCTTCCGCCGAAACACCGCGACACTTCCAATTCTGAAAGAGACTAACGGATGAAAGACGAAGTGAAATGAGAATGGAGATGAAATTGAGGGACAGGAATTTCGGGAGATGTGAGAATCCCTCCCAGCATTCGCCTGTGACCCGGGATATCCCCCGAAAAAGCCCCATGGGTCAGGAAGGTCGGCCACGGGAATCGGACCTACGACTCCCGAATGCGGGCCACAGACGAAACCACCTGGCTCACATCCTGCTCGGTAAGGAATTGGTGAATGCGCGCAGTGATTTCTCGATTCCAAGGCTTTGGTAATTGTGGTTGGGTTTGAAGAACTTGGCTCTCAATTAAACTTGTCTACTTCGCTAAAGCTTCTGCCAAATAACTTATTTCAGTCAAATCACTTTTACCTATTACATACTCGGCGAATCATGGTTGCCAATTAAAATAAATCAGTTTCCGAATTCACCCCACATCTAGAATGCGACGCATCTGGAAATATCATCTGAAAAATGCAGCACTACTCTAAACAATAAAGTGGAAAATACACATTTACTCCAGAAATTAGAATTATATCAAAATATTATTAATGGTAACACACTTTTTTGAGTTTTTATTTATGGACGCTCTTTAATTAATGGTTCTTAACTTCCCAATCAATACATTGTGAAAGACCGGAAATTTTGCTTAGAGGCCTCTTTATCAGGTTTGAGGTTCCTTTACGTGCCGTAAATCTAGGAATGGGACCACCAGCTTTACTTCCCTTCCGAACAAAGCCGTGCTAAGGATTTTTACGCCCGAAAAAATCCATCGCCCTCCTTTGGGTATGATCCCGCGACCTAGGAAACCAGAAGGTAACGGACGTAACTTTGGAGCATGCTGAATCTGAAGATGTGCCAGAGCTAGGGAACGAGACAGAAACTACTTAAGTCTTTATTATATGATGGGTAATTTGTTCTTGGTTGTAAAAGCAATTTTACCAAAGCAAGGTTTGAAGAAACAAGCACTTTTCTTTATGACGTACAACTTCCGAAGTATTATTCTCAGAATTTAGCCTTGTAGAAATTAGTTTTCATTCCCAAACCACAACAATAATCACAGAAAATCGACACTAAACCAACTGCCCCCAACAGGTCGACGCACCGACAAAGGTAACCTTATCCTATGAACTTTTCGTTTAACTATTTGATAGCAGCCTATCTCTCTTAATTCTTACTTTCTCTACCGTTTGATTATGCTAGGCAGAGAAATTTGACGCTATATCCACATTTTGGCATTAAGATTTCACACCAAATACAGATTTTAAGGGCGCTGACCCCCAAAATAAAAGATAGAGGGGCAGAGAGGGGCAGAAGATGACAGGTGAAGATTTTCAACAAATTCCCCTTCGCATTCTATCCTTGCGTGAAAAATGTTGTATCAATTTCTCACAAATGGCTCTGATGCTTTTCATTGAAGTATCACATTGGTTTCGATTTTGTCATTAAAAATTGCATGTATAATATCCCAATGTTTTTGCTAATAGCTTGTGACGTTGTTTTGAATTTAATTTTACTGCTGTATAATTGAGAGGCTTATGCCTATAGGCAGAGTTTTATTACAGAAAAAGAGAACCTTTTTAAGTATACACTTTGTGTGAGAGAGGTTTTTTATACTTTTTAAAATTATTAGTTTTTTTTTTTTTAGATATTCTCATACGTATCACATATGTCACATTTTTTCTTTTCCCTGAAGTTAGAAAAAGAATTGCAGATGTTCTTTCAATCTGAGTGAGTGAAGAAAAAGTGGCCGAGGTCCGTTTCTGCATATTTTAATTAAGACCATATTGTTCAACATGTAGCAACTTCTAGGAAATATTGTCACGATATGTATGCGAGGAGCTTATAATTATTATGCTTATTACTCTATATTAATTTATATCGCTTCTTGAGCCTGTCACAATTTTCCAATTTTATACAGAATTGTATTTTATACTTTTCTGAATTTACGGGAAATTTGTAAAGCTGTGTACGTGACAGGATATATGTGACCTACCTCATCCTATGGTAGTCCCATTGCACTTTACCGTGACATCACGTCCCGGATAGAAACTCATATAATAATGTTTCATAATGTTGCATCATGTAAATTCAAAGATGTCACGCGTCTCTAGGAAAACCCTGGAAACCCACGCAAATCCTGGGTGGTAGTACATCATATATGGTAAATGCCGGTAAGGAACTAGAGAAGATATAAGCGAGCGCTCTCAGCTCGCCCCGGTTCGCTTTTTCGTTGGTCACTCGATGTGAAACGTCTGTAACATCGGTTCGCTTGCTACGGGATCCAGCTCCTCTGAGACCGCACCGTGACATTTCCTTAAGGTAAGCCCAGATGGGGAATATTCAAAGACATCTCCTTTATTGTAAACATAATTAGTACGTCCTTAACAATTGTACTTCAAGCACCTCACTAACATTCTGCTGAACCAGTAAAATATAATATGGTAAGATAGTTATTTGCTGTTGATGTATCTCTTATCCTGCTCTACCTACTTTTACTACATCCCCAAGTCACATCCAGGGAGGTTGTGACAATATAAATTATAAGTTATTTGTTGAACAATGTTTTCCTACGTCCAATATTATTTCATACTTTTTTAATTTTTCGAAAACCGAAAAATTAAAATTTGATAAGCTGCAACCTGAATTTGGCGTGATTTCATCTGATTCTCATGTGTTATCATTTGCTAAGGGAGGAAGGGGGAAGAAGCCTTTCCCCAAATCAGTTTAGTTGTGGCACACGAACAGGGAACAGAGAGGGGGACTGCTATCTTCTTTTAGAATTGGAGGGATGCATTGTGTGAACAGAATTCATAGCCAATGGAAATATTAACAGCAGTCCTCAAATGGCACTTAATTGTATTGGAACAAGCAGTGTTTAACAAATATTAAGAATGGCATTACCGATCGCATTTATTTCTTGTTATAGCAACGTAACAGAATTAGAAACACACATGTTGTAACAATTATAATAATGCTAACATATCACATACTATTTTTAATAGTTTCGTAAACTCTGCTGGAAGTTACCGCCATTCCTGCAACCTTCACCCCTCTTTGAGTAATTGCTTCTCATTCTAGCAAGAACTTGAACTTTCTAGCAACCTTTGATGTTCCGTATTTGCTCTGCTTCTTGAAAGATGTGTTCACGCAGAGTTACAACATTAATTTCAGTTTCATAGGCTCATCTTTTCATATCGCCTCGGGAGAAGAAGTCGAGAGGATTTAGGTCCGGAGGTCCCGCAAGCTAGTTGAAATGCCGTAACGTCCATTTCACATATGAGAAAATTGCTGATGGTCACGAATATTCCGTGTGATATAGGTGGAATAACTCATTAAAGAATAAAATGATCCTTCTGGATTATAACGGGACATTTACCAGCAAGCCTGGATGTACGTCTTGCCGAAATGCTGGCTCACTTGCCCATTTAACCGCTAGGGGAGAAAATAGGACTCTAATAAATAATCGTTTATAATCCATGCTCATACACTTACAGCAAACCGCTGTTGAAAATGATACTGTCGTATGTTGTGAGGACTCTCTTCGGCTCGGGTGTGCGTGTTGTAGAAGTTGACAGTTCGATTTCTCGTGAAGTTGGCCTCGTCAATTGCTAAGATTATTTTGGGGAAATGTGCACTGTGTTCCAGGAACCAATTGGCAAGCGCTAACCTGAGGACGTGATCTGCTTCTGTAAGGCATTGGATCCGCTTGATGTAGTACGGTCGCAGCAGCTATTCTTTTAATGTCCTAAGGACAGTCGCATGGGGCACATCTATAATGAGAGCCATTTCACAATTACTAATGCCAGGGTCTTCAGTCATAATATTCAAATTTGTTTTTTTAGGTTTATTAGTACTCTTAAATTTATCTGCTTCATGCTGGCTGCATTCTACTTATGTCCAAAACCTCTGTGCTGTTCGTAGAAACTTTTTGGGTTCAGACTCCGCTGGGTAGGAAATATTTCGTGATGTAAATGATCGGCTGCTGCTGTGTAGCTTCTCCATGAATTCTCCACATGTCAAGGAGACGATTTGCAAATTCTCATATTGTGTGGTGCCTGCCAACCCGGCTGCCGGCCTCACGCCCATGTACGCACGGCAGAGATAGGCGAACATCCAACCGATACGGGGAGGTGATGTGGCCAGCATCACGTATCCCCAGCCAAAATGTTAGCCTCCGTGGCCGGCATCGCTGCCTATCGCAGATCCTCACTTTCCTCAGGATGGTTTTACCACTGAGGCTATCTTGCAAACCAACTAAATAAAGTCGCACTACGTGTGCTTCTCGAGCTGGTCTCAGAGATAACTGACCGTGAATGTGTGTTCAAAGAAGGGGGGTAGCAATACCTGTTCTGTCATCAACATATGCGTTTGTTTTGATATGGAGGCATGCGCTAACCAAAACCTGTGTTCAGCGTTATTATACTCAGGCTGACAGACCTAGAATAACCAGCTGACTGTTTCTCAGTGTCATTGCTATTGAGAAGCAAAACTTGTAGTTAAGTTTATGATGATTATTGGAATCTGCATTTTTATGAGTTCTACCAACCCACAGTGCTAAATAGCCCATCCTAAATTCTTTAATGCAATTAATAATCGAAAATTTAATTTTTTTCCTAAACGCGGACAAAATGTATACATTTTATTATTCTTACAGGAATGTACCGTAGAAAAATTGCAATAGATTTTAATAGTCATACGATGGAAGCATCAGACTTGTTTTCTTTTCTTGCAATGACCTACTCACCTCTGTTTATGTACTAGATTAAATAGTACAGATGCAGAACAGAAGCGCACCGACCGCACCCAAATCTGAACAAATTCATTTTCATTATTTACAATACACTGAGGCACCATTGACGCAAAAGTATATTTTAATGATCAGGCATAGTAAATTCTAGGCATTTAAGCAAGGACGAAAGGAAATAAAGTTGAACTTTTACTGGACTAAGAGACGTCGCAATTATCGTGCCTCTTTCATAGTTAACATGCGCTTTAGCTTTGTTTATAAGAAGCTTCTCAGATAACATACACTATACGCATTGATTACTCTCTTAAGTCACCGAGTTTCACATCGCACCAATGAGCGTACCTCTTCACGCAAAGAATGTAAAGAAAGCATAACCGACACATAGTTATAACGCCATGCGAAGTGAAATACCTTTATCTTTTCGTAGCGTTTGATGCCGCGCGTGTTAATCATGAAAGAGGCACGATTAATAACACCTGCCAATCCCTGGTTCAGTCTTTTGGCGCTTTAGACAGCACTCACCAGGCCATGTTTACCGCCTATCAGTGGTCCTTAGCCGATGTTGTTTACATTCTTTATATTGATTTACGATAAGCCAACTGCTTAAGAATTCTTTTGCCTGGTAATGATAGGCACAAATGTTTCACAGCGTTCTACTGAAAGGTTGGGCATTTCACAAAATTTGTCTATATCATTAAAAGGCTTAAGTCGGAACTTCATCACGTTAATTAATGGTAATTACACCAACTTATCAATCATCAATAATAAATTATTGTTAAATGAAGTATAATTATGTACCTCTTCCTGCCGTGTTTTATATTAATGTACAAGGTAGCGCAGATAGAATAGACTGATTTGAGTCGCGAGGTACGGAGGCATTGTATGCTCCTGTGTGTATGTGGAATGAAGTGAGAAAGGTCCATTTGTAATTATGGTTGCATGTACTGCAGAGCACCGCTCTTTCGCTGTGGAAACTTAACAAATAACAACTCCCCGATTACTGTTCAATGAGCCTTTCTCGCCATTTCAGGCTGAGACGCCACGATGAAGTTCCTGATCACCAAACAGTCGTAAGGTGGGTGAACTAAATTCGTACCACTACATCTACCATAAGATGAAATGTCCAGGACGCTCAAGGTCACAACGAACTCCTACGGGAGTGGAGGAAGCCCGCCAAGCTCTCACCCGCAGTCCTCGGCGTTCCCCTGTCAGCCATGCTTTAGCGCTAGCAATGTCTGCACCGTATCATCCACGGTGATCTACACTTCAACCCCTACAAGATGCAGGTTCTGCAACAACTGAACGAACGTGACAAAGTTGTCCGAAGGAAGTTTGCAGTGGACTTCCTTGGTCACTTAGTAACCGAACCGCAAATCTTGAGCAACTTAGTGATTCTGATGAGGCCTATTTTGAACTTTTCAAAATTTCCGGTACTATGTACCAGGTAACCCACATGTGCTACATGAGAAACCGCTCCAAAGTGAACGTGTGACAGTGTGGTGAGCCGTTAATTTATTTGGCAGCATAGGCCCTTATTTATTCGAGGATCCCAATGGCCATACTGTTACAATTACTAGTGATCGATATGTGGATAAGGGTTAACGCCGTTCTTCTTCCAGCACTGGCCAACCACAACCTACCTCAGATATGGTTACAATAAGACGGGGCAACAGCTCATACGGCTCGAGGATCCATGGATATCTTGAGGCCTGCATGAAGATCGATTAATTTCCAGATTTGGAAATATCCACTAGTCGACAGATTTGACTGCTTCTGACTTCTTCTTATGTGGGTATCTGAAGATGGAAGTCTATCTACATTCCCTCAAACATTGGCAGACCTTAAGTACCGAATACGAAACGCCGTGCAGGATATCTCCGTGAACATGCCACATCGTGAAATGCAGGCTTTCATTCCCCGCTTAAAAGAATGTGTAAACTGTAATGGTGTCATATTCCAGAAACAATAATTGTTGTCTCTAATAACAAAATCGCACACTCTTACATATGTTTTCATGATGCACTACGTGATCAAAAGTATCCGGACACCTGGCTAAAATGACGTACAAGTTCGTGGTGCCCTCCATCGATAATGCTGGAAGTCAATATGATGTTGGCCCACCCTTAGCCTTGATGACAGCGTTCACTCTCGCAGGCATACCTTCAATCAGGTGCTGGAAGGTTTCTTGGGGAATGGCAGCACATTCTTCGCGGAGTGCGGAACTGAGGAGAGGTATCGATGTAGGTCGGTGAGGCCTGGCACCAAGTCGCCGTTCCAAAACATCCCAAAGGTGTTCTACATGATTCAACTCAGGACTTTGTGCAGGCCAGTCCATTACAGGGATGTTATTGTGGTGTAACCACTCCGCCACAGCCCATACAGTATGAACAGGTGCTCGATCGTGTAGAAAGATGCAATTGCCATCCCCGAATTGCTCTTAAACAGTGGGAAGCAAGAAGGTGCTTAAAATATCAATGTAGGTCTGCGCTGTGATCGCGCCACACAAAACAACACGGTTTCAAGCCACCTCCAGGAAAAACACGGCCGCACGATAACACCACCACCTCCAAATTTCACTGTTGGCACTACACACGCTGGCAGATGACGTTCACCGGGCATTCGCCACACCCACACCCTGCCATTGGATTGCCACATTATGTACCGTAATTCGTCACTTCAAACAACATTTTGCCACTGTTAATTCGTGCAATGTTGACGCTCCTTGCACCAAGCGAGGCGTCGTTTGGCATTTTCCTGCGTGATGTGTGGCTTATGAGCAGCCGCTCGACCATGGAATCCAAAGTTTCTCCCTCAGGCCTAACTGTCATAGTACTTGGAGTTGATCCAACGCAGTTTTGAATTCCTGTGTGATGGTCTGGATAGATGTCTGCCTATTACTCTTTACGACCCTCTTCAGATGTCGGCGGTTCTCTGTCAGTCAACAGACGAGGTCGGCCTGTACGCTTTTGTGCTGTACATGTCCCTTCACGTTTCCACTTCACTATCACATTAGAAACAGTGGACCTAGGGATGTTTAAGAGTGTGGAAATCTCGCGTACAGACTTCTGACACAACTGACACCCGATCACCTGACCAGGGTCGAAGTCCGTGAGTTCCACGGAGCATCCCATTCTGCTGTTTCACGATGTCTAATGACTACTGAGGTCGCGGATAATGAGTACCAGGCAGTAGGTGGCAGCACAATGCACCAAAGATGAGAAACGTATGTTTGTGGGGGTGTCCGGATACTTTTGATCACATAGTGTACGTTGAAATAAATTGCTGCACTACTTAAAATATGTTATTCTGTTTACATTCTACTATTCTTTGTGCTCAACCGTGTATATCTAATGCTATATAAAGAAAAATGTAATATATTTGTAAGTTCGTAACATTATGGAGATGAAACGCATATGTTATTCGCCATATGAAAGACCAAACTTTCCAAGCTGCAAGCAGTCGCATTCGCGGAGTTTGTTAAGAAAACAGAAAGTTTGGATAATGGAATCTTTTGTTAAGGTTACTACTAGCAATGAATTTTTTAAAGGAAAGGACCAAAGGCTGAGTAAATATGGAAAGACCGTTGAGGAGACGTGAGATTTAAACGTATAAGTGAGAGTCACATGATTTGATTTTAGCCTATAGGAAAGCGTTAGCGCAAGAGGTTAAATATGAATGTAGGAGAAACGTGTGGGTTTAACCAATAACATGATAGGAAATTGTGGAACTTTGGTAGTATGTAGCTAATCAATTTTAGGATTCGTGATCTCGAATTTTACACACAACATATCTACACTCATTAGCACAATGGATACACACCAAAACAGAAAAGTAATCCACCCTCATACTTAAGTTGTAATGATAAAGACGTATCAACCAGTAAGTTAAAGAAATGTTAAGCAAAAAGTGTGAATGAAATATGCTAGTTAAATATATTTGTGCCATAAAGGTCAGGAACTTAAACGTCGAAGTGATTAACACGTAAACTCTTACATCATCATATCTGTAAAGTGTGAAAGATACTATAAAAATTCAATTTGAATTTGTGAGATGAAAGTAGAATTTTATAGTTAAATTTAACTTCAGTACAATCACTCAACATCCTTCACACCGATACCACGACGTAAGACTTCATAACTATGCTCTCCGTAACCTTTAGTGACTAGCCAGGGAACACATCAATCATCATTAATTTAATCTATTCAAAACTAAGTAATCTCCGAAGATCCATGGATACACTAAAGGAAAAGAAGAGGATGACCGGATCATGTCAATTGTGTAGTTTAGAACCGCTGCAAGACATATAAAGTTATACGTAAAAACAGCCATTGTATGTGAGCTCCAAAAATAATTGGAAACAAAAGTCTAAAACACAATCCGTACCCTTAACTACCGTTTTACTGGTTGAACACGTTATGTCATTAGGGTGTTTAGGTAAAAAAGTTTCATTGAAGTTAAGTTTGCAATACGGAACATTTTCTTTTGCTACCGCTTGTCTATGGTATGTAGAGGAAGTATTGTACATCCCCAACAATTTAATAATAAGATTTAAACGAAAATGGACGTCAATAGGTCCCGCGAACCACAAAAATACTTCTAGAACGATATCTGCGCGTATATTTATGTGTAAGCATCGTAATGGAAAAGAAACTCTCAGATGAGTAATAATAATAACAATAATAATAACAATAATAATAATAATAATAATAATAAACCTAATGTTCATTATGTTCAGTATCTTCCAAGGGTAGAGGACGAAGATTTACATGAAATTTCCATTTCTAAAGGTAATCCTTTGCATTAAAGAAACAACGAAAAAGCTGTTTTCTCCAAAAAAAAGGCTAATGATGTTAATTAACGTGAGGTATATTTGAAATATTGATATATCTAAAGTGTATATATTGCATTCTCTCTGATCTTCTTTCATTGGAATTGAATTATATACAATTTTTTTGTAACTGAGAAATCAGCAAATAGACAAAGACATACTGCAGCAAAAGTACAGAATACTTTGAATGTGCATTGTTTTCGAATTATTCTTTGTTTATGTTTAAATTTTCTAGTTTGAATCTTGATTTCTCCTTAAGATTTCCATTTACGATTGGTGATTCTACATTTTTCACACGAGCTCGTGACAAGGTTATGAAATAAACATTTGACTTGTTTTCAAAAATAACTTTAACTAACAATGCATGGTCTTCTTTACAATCATTTCTAAGGAAACATTTGTTTTAATTAAGGCAAAGTATTCACTTTTTAAATGAAGTGCGAGATATCTGTGGATATATGAGGGATATCTGTGAAATAGTAATGGGTAGAGATTATTTTATGTGCAGAATATCGTATATTTTGGGAACTATTTGCATTGTGTAACTCCAAGGCTATATCACGATAGTTTTTTGTAGCGATAGTTTTTTTTTTCATTGACCGGTATGTGCGTAGTTGCGTAATCTCCCTCATGTGTCATCTATTTTATTTCCACTCATTTACTTTGAATATGAGCTTTTGATACATTTGAACTGTGGGCTGTTCTGTGGGCGTACGCTTAGAATGATGCTCGTAATTGTGCATTCGACCTCCTGCACCATACAATTTATTTTATTTATTTTACTCTGTCAGGTTGTGGGGTAGGTTAGATCGAGCCATTAAAATATTCTACCTGTATTTACCAGAGAAAATCACAAATAATAATCTAGATAAATTGATGGATACAGAGGTTTGGATTCGAAGATCTTCCAAATACGAGCTCCGTAAACTCCTGCCTGAGATATTTCTTTTGGCAACGACGTTTTCGTTTTTCTACAGCCATAACTTTACATCGTGTTCTCTTCTGTGTTTTTGTAAACTATAATATTAAATAATTTATTGGATACAAATGCTGACAGCATAGCAGGAAAACACATTATGAAGAGAAGATACCGTTTAATCATTGTGTGTGATAATTCTTTAATGTGTATTTATTTAATTCATTTGCTTTTTTCTTTTCCCTAGCTGAATATACAGTTCATATATGAGAAGAACGCTACTTCGGGGTGAAGAGGTAGAAGAATTTATATGCTAATGGTAAGAGTTTGTTTACTGCTGTTTGCTAACGTTATGTCTTTCAAGATTGGTGTTGCTCTTCGTCTTGGTTGTAAATTCTGTTGTTTGCATTTTTGTGTATGCAGAATCAGAGTGGATCACTGGATTAGTGGTGTAAGTGCCGAAAGAATGCAGGAAGGTTTTCCAGGCATGCCATAATTAATGATATTCTCAGAATAGCTTTGGTTTCTGCAGGTTTTCTGACAATCTTCGAGCCATTTGGAATCAGTAGAACGGATGGAAAGAGGCCGGATGGTATGTTGTTGATCTCCGATATTGGGATATTGAGAGAAAATGTTTCTAGTATGATGGGGACATTCTCGCAGTCATCCTCAATAGATGAAATCTTTTATTTCACCTAACCGATATAATGTCGTTTAATTACATTGTTCAAAATATTTCTGCCTCGATTTAAAACTTAAGAAAGCTCCTAGAGTGTTATAATTCACGTTTTAAGCAGGGATAGTTAGTATTTCTGGTATTATTTATACTAGAAAATTGTTGTGATTTCAGTTATTGTTATGTAATAAATTTATTCTGTTATTTGTTTTCACTTGAAGAAGTTTTGTTGCCCTTTTTTAAAATTAACATTTATTTAGGAACTGCCTTTTTGGGGTATGTTTTGTAGCTTGTAATTTACTGAATATTGTTTTTGTAATTGCATAAATTGTTATTCTCTTTGTCAAGTTATGTCTTCTTAATGAGAGTAAAATTTTGTTTTACTGGTTAGATAAACGCACAAATGGAAATGGTTTTCCAACGTTTATGCACGTGTTTATTTCCTATGTATTACGGAACGGTTTACTCTGAACTGTAATAACATAGTTTCACCATAAGCTGATTATGTTTTTAAAAATTTCAAATAATGGGTACCGGCTTTGCCCTTATTTCTCACTTTGGCTGTTCTGTATTTGTATACATTTTTCTGCTAGCCACAACTCAGGGGAGATGAAGGTAATTCATATAATGGGCCTAGCCTCCGAAATGAAGTTCAAGGAACTAGCGTAGTTTATTTATTCCGTATTTGTTTATGGAAAAGGTGAGCCTCCGTTTTAACAATTCAAGTCTGCAGAAACTTTTAAAGGAAATGGATGTAATTTTGCTCTAATGAGCCGGGATCCTTTGAGCTAAACTCGTCCGATATTTTTTTCAGCGTAAGGGAACACCTCCGAGAAAATCTAAACCGGACAATTCATTCCAACCGAATCGAACTGGGGAACTTCAGGTTGGATGGGAGACTCACAGCATACACCAAGCTGGTTGCCTGCGGCGTAACGCAACATGTTCCGTCTTCATCTTCCGTCTCGGGTTCCAACTGCATCTCCGCTAGCCGCAAGTATCAGGACAATGTGTCGATCATTTAGTCGAGGGCAAGGAGTACCACATACAGCCAGTCGGCGTTGCCCCACTGTACCGTTTCCCTTATTGGACTATAGGGCGCTTGACTGTTACTAAATACTATAATCACATCGTCAGTATGCTGACAATAAATTCTTACAATAATATGCTGAGTCCTTCCTATAGCCACTGAGGAAAACCTTGAGAGGTAATTTACTCCCGTCAATTTTATTCTGTCATAATGTAGTTCCTACATTCACTATAAATATGATGTAGCATAATCGCTTATCGACAAACGTTTGCTTAATGAACCGCTCAATATATTTCTTGAATGTTCCTGAAGGATACATCGCAACACCTTTTACGAAATTATACTGTCTGCCTACATACATATACACATTTCACTGCTATGGACTACAAATCAGCACCAATATTTTCAGTACGGATACTTATCTTAGAAAACCAAAATGTTGGTGGATCTTTCAATTTAGCTCACAGTAGACTAAGTTCTGTTATGGTTCTGATAAGTTACCACCTCGTCTTACACAGAGAACCAAAAAACTACAAACCGGCTGCGTGGTGTTTTTCCTGTCCGCGTCCACGGCACTCGTTACCATCTCCCGCTATCACAGAAAGGTGCGGATGAAACCATACAACATTTTTAAAACTGCTTTTAAAGGCTTTACTTACCAAATTTATGAAAGGAGATGCTGAAACTGGCCACCGTCGTTATCCATAAATTTTTGGCACCTCTTTCGGAAAATATCCATCACTCGTCGTAGTTCACGTTGAGAAATGCTGGCAACTCCTGGTGGATATTTTGTTTTCATTCTTCCAGGGTGTGTGGGTTTGTCTTGTACACTTTTTTAAGTTACCCCAGAGATAGAAATCGCAGGGGGTTTGGTCGGGGGACCGAAGGGGTCACAAATGTCTACTATAATTCTGTCCTCAAACACACTTTCATAAATTTGTTAAGTAAAGTAGTTTTAAAACTGTTGTATGGTTTCATCTGCGCCTTTCTATGATAGCGGCAGACAGCAACAAGCGCCGTGGACGTGCAGCCGGTTCGAAGTCTTTTGGTCCTCCCTGTATTATTTTGGAATACGAGACCAATAATCAAACATTTTACCTACTTTTCAGTCCCTGTACATTGCACATCAAAGATTTGTTGCCTACATTTGCATTGCTATTTTAGTTATACAAATTAAGTTGTAGGTCTACATAATTGAAGGCTAAATGTTGGTTTTATGCCAATCTGGTGGACTAATATGTGGGGTTTAGGCTAGACAAGGAACTATTTCCCAATGTAATCGATCAGTCCTCGCCTTATTGCCTCGCCAATATGCATTCTAGCACTGTTATTCACAAGCAGAAGTGTTTGGGCTCCTGGAAACTCTATTTGGAGTCCTAGTTTTATGGCGTTAAATAAACTGAACACATTTCTGTATATTTTGACACTATATATTCAAGACTTTGGATTCAAAAACAATGATTAAACGACATGCAAAAGCTATGGCTACGCTGAAAAGCAGTCACAAAATCACACATGATTTTGACGTATGTAGGCCACACAAATAAAGTGTGGTAATTAAGTATACCTGTTTATGGGATAATACACACTTTGGGTGTATATTCCCTTAGAATTTGAAAATATTCCCTTCCTAAAGCAATGCACAATTTCTGGATGGGATTATAACGAACGCTGAAAATGTGTGTGTGTGTGTGTGTGTACTCCCTGGTTATACTTAATGGGGGAGATATAATAATCTACAGAATATATTTATAAGAAACAAGAGGCCGCAATACGCCTAAAAGCTAATAGTTTCAGTAAACAGTAACATTCTGTTATTACATGGCGAGAAACAGCACCTGTTAGCAAGTTTGGTACTGCTATAGGAGCCATGAATCTGATACCTCGCTTCCTACCCAAGCATTGATCGAAAATCAATGCTAACGTCTTGACATGGGAGGCTTTATCTAAGCAGATGTTTTTTATTGTGAAAATTGACAACTCCATCTCCCATGAATTCCATCTACTATAAATGGGAACAAGGATCACCTACCACAAAGGTGATAAACAGGAATTTCTCAGAAGAGCTTTAAAATGCTGCTGCTGTTTTAATATCTTGAACTTCGGGAATATCAACTTTTATTCGTTTTATCATTGCATAAACGGAAAGATAAATGCAGATCATAGTAAAATAAATAAAATAAAAAGTATAGAGTTAAGATGGTATGGCAAATATGAAAATATGTGTACAAGTATGTTTAATCACAAAAGTAATGGTTGAAACGATAAATTTATACTGAATCAAAAGGTTCCATTAAACTTGGTAAAACAACAAACATGCAGCTGCAGAGTGTATCTCGGGCGAATTACTGCGTTTCTTCAGAGTAAAAACATAAACGTCTTCCCATACGCTAAAGTTTATACTGGATACAGTTGAAATAAACTAACAGTTCAGCGTGGTGAGCTAAATGTATAAAAATAGCGTAAAAATGTAGCATAAATAATTACAGCACAGTTGCTTTACTAATGTTTCACTTCTCTCTCTCTCTCTCCCTCTCTCTCTGTGTGTGTGTGGAAGCGGTATAGATGGTATATATTCCCTTAGGAAATTATTCATTTCTCAGTTAGGAATGAAAAATTATGCTTTTTCAGCCTTTGAGCATTTATTTCAGTAGAAGAACAAATTATTATACATTTTTCGTGGCATCTTAATTGGAATAGTCTCATGGAAGTATAGGACAGAATAGAAGCTGATGTGTTACTTTCTTCCTTAAACTTGCGTTTCTGTTTTGTATAAACCCCAAATTTGTCTATAGAGTTAATGCAACCCTGGTGAGGGTTTGGTTAACAACGTTAACATTTTAAATTTTTTGATTTTGACATTTTGTAATAATTTAGAGAAATATATTTCGTGCAATTTCGGTCATTTAAGACTATTATGTGGTAGAATTTACCTAACTCGTATCAAGATCAGAAACACACCATAAGAGCATATGCATCTTTAAAACTGATTTTCTAAGAAACAGCATTTTCCACATTGTTCAGTAGGTACATCAAATGATCCACAATTGCTACAATCGTCCTATTTAATTTATTCCCGTTGGATGGCGCAGCTTGGAAACATACTAAATCCAGTTAGAGTGAGTCGTTATACCTTGGAAACTTTACTGGCCAATGACCTCCATGGAAAGGAGACCGTAAAGGGTTTGCAGATTATGGAACGTATTTTTTGCATACAAATTAAATCACTCAATCAGACAACATGTTTATAAATATATTAAAATCTTAAAAGGATTGTACCGATATAGATTATAATATTGTTAAGCAATTTATCAATCTGAAATTACGTTGGCTGCAATCACCCAAATATAATGGCGTAGAGCGTTGTTGCAAAATATGTTAGTAATTAATTGCATTATAGAAGGTGTTATGACGGCAGCACACGTCCAGATGTGATCACAGAAGTTAAAGGGGTCTATACAGATGAAATAGTTAAAACCAACTTATTCTATTTTAAGAAAAGATAAACGCTGGTTTCAATTTGGGGTACCAACAGGCTTAACTGTGTTCTTATTATATGTCTCTGTAGGAAATTGTATACTCAAAACTTAAAGAAAAGTGTTATTCCAAAACTAAGCTAAAATAGGCCAAAGATTTAAAAATGAAAAAAGAAAACACTCCTCAGAATGAAATTATTAACCAATAATACTGGTTTATCGCTTTTTAAGATAAACGTTAAGATATAATATTATTTAAAATTAATGCTTACCTTTCAAACAGAACATTCTGAAAATAATTTTATTATGAATACTCGGGGATTGTCAGATATAGTAACTGATGAGCAGCCTAATTAAGAATACTAAAACTTTCAATATGTCTAAATATAATAGAATATGTCAAACAGAACCTTTATATATATAAAGGAATATATTTTTCAAAACATAGCATGAAAGCTTTTAAATACTGCTTTCCTTTTTTCTGCTTTCTTTGTAGAGTTGCTTCTTCATCAGAGACAGTCGTAAACGCGATATATAAATATTAGCATTATTTAGTTCATTTAAAAATTAAATTCATTTATTTACTCTTCCGAGCAACATTTGTTATAGATAAGTTATGCATTTATTATAAAAGGAAGTACTCTACAAGTGATGTTACTGGCATGTTGTCTGAGATGAATCGAAATAAAAGCACACTTCCCTTAAAACATGTAAGGGAAGGCTGGTTTAATACTTTGACTCATCTCAATCAACATTGTGTCTTTGTTACTCGGAATGAAATCTCAGCATGGTGTCATTGGATACCATATTTGCCGAATTTTCAATTGACAAAGAAGCACTGGCGGTATTGCTAGGCAAGTAATAGATTCATAGAAATTAAAGCTGTTTACCACTAGTAATTCGAATGCGGATTTTATTGCGGTAGTAGCAAGGATAAAATATTGCAAACGTTATATTATTAAAGTTTTCAGGTGAAACAGGAATGAAAAATTTTAAACATTTCCATTTCACAGATAATTGACGTCGATATAGGAATCATCTCGGAGAACTGAAACGATATTATTTATTAACCTTTCGTTACCCATTATTATTTTATTACATTGTTATTTACTATGTTTTGTTCATTCTCTGTCTTTATTTATTATTAATAAGAGAAATTTATGTACTATATATATTTGTACAAGCTAGGAAATTCTCAAGGGATACTTTCAACACGAAGTTATTTGCTACGCAGTATTTAAGGGAAAGTTGCAGCAGACTTTTTTGTACAAAGAACTTTTATACAAGCACAAGAAAGGCTTGTGCCAGGTTTTTCACCGAAATAGAAATAAACAGACTATTTTTGTATTGCGTAAAGTCATGTGACTTTGACTCAGCGAATAAGTTTCAAGCAAGCAGCGTTCCAAATCTTTGAAAGTTAGAAAACGCGGCGACGAGTAACCAGTAAGAAAAATCCCGATTGAATAAATGCGCCAAAGTACAATACTATATAAGTCCATAGGCAAACATCTACGCCAGTTCGTCAAATGCCTCAGAGCAAAACTCACGTCAGTAATACGAGGGCTGATCAATAAAGACTGAGATTGATTTTTTCCTATAGCTTTCTTGAAAGTTTCCGGTCCCTACCATGAATATTTGAAAAGAGCTGGGTTTCATGTATAATGCCCATCGGCGGCAGTACTCTCGTATCGGTAGGTTGGTAGTAATGCTAGTTGAATTTCGCATACCACAAAATGAAGCTGACACAAGAAGAACAATAAAATTTTGTTTTCGTTTAAATCATACAGCCTCTGAAACTTTGGAAAAGCTGAAGCAAGCATACGGTGAAGATGCACTACCTCGTGCAACAGTGTTTAGGTGGTTCAAAGACTTCAAAGTAGAGCGAGTCCTCTGTGCTAAGCAAGGTGGGCCTGGTGCTTCGGCTTCTGCTATGACTGAAGTCAACATCAACACAACTGCTGTGATTGTTGTTCCCACTCACACCACTGTTACAGCAGCGTACTACACGTCAGTATTGGCTACACCGAGGAAGCACATTGCAAGGAAACATCCAGAACTTATCACAACAACGTGCGGCCTCACGTTGCAAATCAAGTCCAGGAATTTTTGGCTAAATTCAACATTACCTGTGTGCCGCATCTGCCTTATAGCCCTAATATTGTCCCCTGTGATTTATTTTTATTCCCATCACTAAAGGCAAAGCTCCGGGGCATTCGATTTGAGAGCACTGAAGCAGTGCTGAAGAAAAGTGAGGCGATTCTCAAAGACTTGACAAAGAATGACCTGTACCATGTGTTCGAGGACTGGCAGAGACGTTATAAAAAGTGCATTCAAGTAGGAGAGGACTACTTTGAAAAAGACCATGTCAACATTGAAACGGAGTAATAAATATCTGTGAAAAAAATTAGTCTCAGTCTTTATTGATCAGCCCTCGTAATTATGAAAGAGTGCCTAAAAGTGTAAGGTGAATACAAATAGTTAATGGTGAAAAGTGAATACGCGGTAAGAGATCACATAGAGATTTACTCCCGCGATAAGTAGAATGCTGTATTAGACAGAATATTAGGACTTTATTATATTGATACGTGTGGAAAATGTTTTCCTGAGGGCAAATATATTGTTACCAGTGTTTATTTCTAATTGTGCAAGTGTGGCAAACTGAGTAGAAGACATCTCTTTAATTGAAATTGATGGTATAATTATTTAATATATAACTCCTGTGTTAACGACGACCCTGGATCTCCTTCATCACTCATAGCTCTACTCAATTGACTATCGAGGCATAGTTATTAATTACTACGAGATTCTACCGACACGATGGTGACGCAACGACGACTAGAGAGAGAGAGAGAGAGAGAGAGAGAGAGAGAGAGAGAGAGAGAGAGCAGCTAATTGATCATCAGGTATGTACACAGATTACACCAAACACAAACGGCATCGACGTATAAACAACGACAGACACACCAACATACATATTGACGGTGTCTAATGTACGTTTTAAACCACAACTTTAGTAGAGACTTAGCAGAAAACGCTGTAAAGTGGATCGACTAAATCCTTTCTAAACACAACTTTGATAGCAATAATTTTATTGTGTTTGAATTTTCTATCTTAGTAGAAAACGCTTGGCTATTTCTCTTTTTAAACCATAACTTTAGTAGATTTACTGCGCTTGGCTTCACTACCTTAGTGGAAAATGCTTGGCTAATTCCCTTTTTAAACCACAACTTCAACAGGCAGTTTTAACGCCTTTCATTTCCCCAACTTAATTCCCTTTCAAACCAAAACTTTGTTGGTGATAGAAAATTGCTTGGTTGATTCCTTCTGTAACTTAGTAAAAGGGGTTTGGCTAATTCCCTTTATAAATCACAACTTTGGTAGTCATAGTTTCACAGCCTGTCATAGTTTTACAGTGTTTAACTTCCCTAAATTAGTAGAAAACACTTGGCTAATTCCCTTTATATACCACAAATTTGGTGGTGATAGTTCTACGGTGGCTAATTGCCTTTTTAACTACGATTTTGGTAGACATAGTTTTACTGCGTTTGACTTCCCCAACTTAGTAGAAAGCGCTGAAAAGGAGCAACGCATAACGAAAGAAGTTAGATCCAGGTCGTGATTTTATGCTGCCATATGCACTATGTCCACCCGTTCTTTTCTTTCTCTAACTGCCATTTGAGTACAAAAATGCACACCGTAAAAGGTGACATAAAATGGGGGACGGGACACTAAAAATATTCAGTGTACCTTTTGTGGGGTTTAAAATTGGCAATAAAAATGAGTTATAGCTTGAAAGCGTTCAGCATTTTGCGTATGAGGATATGAATGTCCCAGATACAATAGTTATATGGATGTGTGGTGTAATATACATGAGCAAGCATTTATGGAAAGAAAGACGTTTATATGGCTGTTTACTGAAGAAAAAAATGGGTTTTAAACTTTTGGTTGTCATAAAACTCTTAGAAAAAATCTGATGTATTATATTATCTGACTTTCACTATATATTTCAGCTTATTTTTATATGGTTTTAATACTGTTCTTACAAATTCTTATCTTTCAATCAACTTCATAGTAATAGAGATAAACTTCTGCAGTATAGTTTCATTATACATTTCGTTGAGAGTACAAGGGGGATAGAGGAAACCCTATCGATAGTGGCACGCTTAAAAACTGGGTCACTAAATGCTGGCCTAGAAATCCAATACTATTACAACATTGCGAGAAACAATTGAATAGTGATGCAGTAATTTGTATCACAAATTACTTAAATGTTAATAATGATTGTAATATGAATATGCATTTTTATGTGACATTGATTTGAGATGTTTATTGATTGTAATTATTGTTGAAAAGAAGTTTATACTGCCTTACTGAAACTGACAATAATAGCGTGCAATAATGCAGCGAGGGGGTGAGCTGTTTATCATTATTGGAAACGAGGAAGTTACGTAATATTGGCGCGTTTTTCTTAGAATTTGCTGGAACATTTCCCTAGAGCATATGTATTCATAATTTTCATTGGATATAAAAATAGACGCTAATGTTGGCGCGTTTTATTAGCCAATTGCAGTTCAGTTATAATCTTTAGGCATATCTGGGTGAATGAGTATAAAAAGAGTAGGTTAGAGGTAGACCCCGTCAGTTCATCAAAATTCTTTATACATTACACGTCGTCTTCCCGTCAGTTCATCAAAATTCTTTGTACACTACACGTCGCATTCCAGTCAGTCCATCGAAAATATTTGTAAAGTACACGTCGCCTTCAGTCAGTCAGTTCGACGAAAGTATTTGTACGGCACACGTCGGATATCAATTTGCAGGTTACGCGTAACAGAGTTATGAAAAATCTCAAGTGTGATAAAGTTAATTATACAAAAAGTTGAAGTACGCGAATTAAGAAATATCAGTAATGAAGTTATTATAACAGTTTGGCGAGTGTCTAGATCAATGTGTAAATGTGATAGTGAAAGTGTTCGACAATAAAAGTATAAAAGAAATTCTTTCATCAGTGTTATCTTTGGATAAAAGATTGCTTTCCGTTTACACAACCTGTATAAAGAGAAGTGCTCGACCCAAAAGCTAGCCGGAGGACAAAGAACCAAAATTAAATAAAATAACTAGCATTTTTTTAAACAAAAAAACTAATACTGCCGCAAATTGCAAATACCAGATGGAGCTAAAAAACCTAAAAATGAATGACGTCACAAAATGGCTTCAACGCGTGAAGTAAACACAAATACACAAACATTATAATAAATACCGCCGCAATAGCGACCGCACTTAACAATGACAAAGGTGTTCAAAATTTAAACAAAAAATTTATATCTCGGAAATGGAGAAACAAAAAGTTATTTGACGTAAATTGTGTGTTTTAAAGACATCTACGTTTTTTGTGTAGTATGGTTTTGTCTATCTCTTACCAATCTAATCTAATCTACCAATCGTAGAAAATTATACAAAATTCCTTCCGAATGGAGAGGGTTTTACAAGCTATTCCCAGAAAATTACATTTTATTTGTCACGTTATCTTAACCATTTGGTACTTTATTCAAAGTCGTCAAGAACCATTTTTCAGAAAACAGAGAATCCCAAAATATCTTCCATGCAAGGGTAGTTTGGGGTGCGGGAATTTTCTAGACAATCTGTGTTCTTGGAAGATGCGGAGCCTAAACGTAAACCACAAATTTGGTATTCATCAGACGTTTCTTTTTTGAGTTATGTTCTTTACAGACACAGGAAATTTTCTAAAAGTTTCAGTTTTTAGATTCAGGGGGCCTCAAAACTTGTATTTCCGGAGAAATCTCGATATTGAATTTTTTGGAATGGAATATCTGCTCCACCTAATAGGTACGCGATAAAGAAAGTGTAACACGGAATTTGTGTAATAAGTTAGGGCTTGAAGATTTACAGAGCAGTAGCTGAGGTATACATAAAAACACCGTTTAAACTTATTCTGACGTTTATAGAATTGACTAACTAAATCACAGAGATCAACTTGTTCCAATGTTAATCTCAGTCAAACGATCATAATAGGGACAGGGGATTTATGATGTAATAATCCCCGTAATATGTATGCATTAATGCATTGAAAACTTCCACAATAAGCTCATAAATATGCCCATATTAAAAGTATTAAGACATAACATTAACGTAAAATAAGCATTTAAGGAATACTATGCAATCTAAGTTTAAAGTCAGAACTTTTACGAGCCTAAAGGAATATTTTGGGAATTAATTTTTAAATTAAATTATTAAATGTTAACTGTTTTAAAATGCTTTTTATGTAAAATATAAGAGTACATTTTTATAAACTTTAAGAGGTATTAAACAATACAATTTAAAGCAAAGTGCAAGTCGCGTGTAAGTATAAACACTACACCTGAACTCTATTCCAAGAACTGCTTAACAGTCACCATCATACGTAAGGGAACGGTTATGACCAGATAAGACGGAGATTCGCCGATGTGACGTGAATTGATTGTATTGCGTGTGAGCTATTATCAATGTTGACAAGTTTCAAAACTGACACGATAACACATATTATTCCGAAATATCGTATTTGTAAATCAAATAGGATGATAAAATAAAAATACATTATAACGGTTATATCTAATTTTACAAAAATATGATGCATCTAATTTTATAAACTTCGAGATATTCATAACGCAATTTGTTCGAAAACTCAGAACTCCATTAAATTGCCTTTGGAATTCTGGGGAGTCATTTCCCGGATGCTTATATAAAAAGGGATCTATGTTTTTTAGGGAAAGTGAGCACCTGAGGTTAATGGAAATTCGACACTGAGTGGATTTTACAAATCATGCTAACACCGCTTACGTCAGTGCTATCTAAAGCACTGGTCAGCATAATCCTCGGTATTTAAACTTAAAGAGTTTGGGTTCTGGTAAAGACGTGCTAATAGGAATCTGCGACACTCAGTCTTTTAATCTTTAATCCAATTCTCAGCTACGCCACAAGATCACCGGAACCCGGAAAGCCTAACCTTCTTCGCACCCAGGTACATTTGTCTCTTGCAGTATATCATTTGTAGACGTGATTGTAGTAATGTAGAGTAGAACTTTAGCCATCTAGATCTTACTGACATGTTTATTGTGATGTAGAGTAGTGCTGGAGATAATTAAACTAAATTTGGAACCAACGTTACACATCAATAATTTGCTCCTTCACGGCCACCTCTCTGCCAAATTTTTCTCTCCTGTTTGGATACCTGAACTAGTCTCCGTTCTCGTCCAATCCCAAAAAGACGCCATGGTGTCGTCACAAAATTTATAAAATATACATATAAAACAAGCACATACGCAGCATAACTTGGAATCTTCTTAAATATTATAATCGTTAACAAAAGAGGCAAAATACGCATTTTATTCAACATTGGCATTAAAATACTAATCTGGTTAAAATCATAACCAACTTTAAACATGCTTAGAATATGCAGCGCATACAAATAGTGGTGTGAGTCCCTTAGCGCAAACCTCTGCCTCATACGTACTTAATATTCGCCTTTACATTGTCTAAGACTATGGCGCTACAAGATATTTAGGAAAGGAACGAGCGTGTATACATTTTTACATTTTCCATGAGATACTTATACTACTTCCATTTGGAGGAAAGCTTTTAAAACGCAATTTCAACTGAGTTTTCAAAATCCGATTTAAAATTGTCTTCTATTGATGATTTTTAAATTTTAGATTTATGGTGTCTGTCTAAGCAAAGACCGAAGATATAAACATATTTAATTTGTTCATCAGTACATGACATCAAATATCGCTCACTGAAAATGCTGGTTTGTTAAATGACAAATTATATGTATAAAGAAAATACTGGAGAAAATTGCTACTCTTCACCTAATAGCATGCATATTAATTGTAGTAAACAGGTTCTAAACTTTAATTAAATTAAAGTGCAAGTTGTTAAATAAGTTTAAAACATAAGCTGGGCAAAATGTTGCAGCTTACCATTATTGATTCATTATAAGAATTGAAAATACGTGTATCTTTAAACTTCCGTTCCGTATATTTCATCAACTATAAGACTCTACTTGAGTTTAATGAGGCACTGGGACCATAATAGGCAGAAAATATAAGTACTTGTATGTATAGACCTATATTCAAATATTATATTTACATCCTTTACAGGATTATTGAGCATAGCGAAAATTTAGTCAGACTTTTCGCATAAAAGGAGTACAAAACACTCTACAGAGGGATTCTAAAATGCCATTAGCATGCAGGGAATTCTGAACATCTACGGGCTTAGAACTTGACTTAAAAAAAGAAAAGCTCTCTTCAACTATCTCGGATATGGAAGAGCAATCTCTATACTCAAAGCAGGAATAAGGAAATTTAAGCATTTACATATGTAGGTAATTGAAATATGTTTATTATTTCCATTCCTAGGATTTAAAAAGTTAACATTATATTTATTTATTTTACTTTGATTCAGAAAACTTTACCGATTCCTAAAAGTCACTTCTAAGTTAGTACCATAGATTTTGCATACCAGAAATGTTATACTTTCTACACTGAATTGTTAAAACTATTACTATTTGAAACTAAGTCAGGTGGTGCCGCGGTAACTTATGCGATTCGCATTCGGGAGCTCCTAGGTTTGATCCCCGGTGGCCACCCACTCTGACTATGGATTTTGTGTGCTTTTCCCTGGTTGACATAGGCGAATGCCGGGGAGGCGTATTCTACCACGGATTTCCTCTCTAACATTTTTTCTCATTTCGTTTTCCTTTCATGTTTCAGGTTGACTCCGGGGCTGTGGTTTGGTCGGTGTCGGGCAGATGGCCCAGAGGCTTGCGATTTGGAGCTTCTTCTCGGCCCCTCTAAAGGGAAGCCTGTTGTGCGTCCACAAGACGGACGTCTCCGAGCGATTCTCCCATGGCCGGGCGGTCAAGATTGGAACTATTAGGGAACTCTGCGCGTCTCCGTTGACTTGCGCCGGCTGTTATGCAGTCCATACCTCTCCTGCGGTTCCCTCACCTCACCCGTTTCTCCCGGGGATGCGTACACAAAATAGGTGTACAAATTATTATAGGTGTACATATTATTATTATAGGTGTACAAATTATTATTATTTTATATGCAGAACCGTGAACATCTAGTGTCTGCTCAATCTCAGGCTGCAGTGGTTACGCCACCCTCTGTTGTATTTAATAATGCATCTGTTCCTGCTGTTACTTTACCAGCTACTGCTCAGCTATCTCAGGCTTCTTCTCTTGTGGACGTACCTATCGATCCTATGCATCAGCTGATTGATCGTGTAGAACAGTTATGTAACCGAGTTAACCAGTTTCAGTTACCATCTGCGGAAAGAACTTCACAGCTTCCACGGTCATCTGACTTCAACCGGCGGGACTCATCCATCACCTGCTATAGATGCAATAGGCAGGGCCACCTGGCTCGCTTTTGCCGTAGCCGCTTTCCGCAGTCAAAAAACGACTGGCGCCGAGCCTCATACGACGAGACGTAGCAGCATCACCATCGCCCACCAGCATGGCTGCACCTCAACGGGATATAGCTACACCTCAACGGGATGTGTCTGCATTATCAGGTCAGATCATAAAAGTTACTGGTCATATTGCCCAGACAGAGCTCCCCATCTTGCTCGATACAGGAAGCGCAGTGAGTATTGTGAATGCTGCACATGTTCTTGATCATTCTACATTGAAACCCACAGAGATGATGCTCCGCACTGCAGGAAATAAGTTACTTGATGCACCTTACCACACTGTGTTAGATTTTTATATTAATGATGTTCTTTTTCAGGAGGATGTATTAGTTGTGAAAGATTTGTCCTTTGATTTAATTTTAGGCAATGACTTTTTGCATGCCCATGATGTTATTATTGACTATGCACATAACTTGATAACCCTGAACTCTTCTCAGAATGATGCTTTCAGTATACCAATAACCCTAGCACAAGGTCCTTTTGTTGATATGGCAGTAAATCCTTTGCAAGATAATGAACGTAGAGATTGTGGTGTTAAAATGGCAGTTATGAATGATGTAAAAATTCCACCTCTGTCTACATGTTATATATCAGTTAAGCCTTCGTCAGCTATTAGCAATGAGGTTATGTTTGAACCTGCTCTTAATATAATGCAAAAGAAGAATCTTTCCATTCCACCGTTGTTGTGTCATTCTGCATCTGAACTTACCATACCAGTGCACAATAATACTGCAGTTCCACAAACATTGTTTGCAAATACAGTTTTAGCTAACGCCTATGATGTTGCACTAGTTCAGAGCAATTCTGTTTTATCATCAGATGTTACTCCTCTGCCAGCTCCAAATTGTAATTTTAATGTCAATGGTAAACTGCTGGAAACTCAAAAGGCTGAGTTGCATTCTTTATTATTGAAATATAGTGATCTTTTTGCCACCACATTACAAGAACTTGGTACTACTGATGTTGCTGAATTTGATATTAAAGTACATGACCCTAAACCAATTAAACAAAGACCATACAGAGTTCCTCATAAACAAAAGGAAATTATTGCGGAGCAAGTTAAAGAAATGCAAGACGCTGGAATTATTAAGGAATCGCAGTCCTCCTGGGCTTCTCCTGTAGTACTTGTTAAAAAGAAAGATGGCTCCATGAGATTTTGTGTTGATTATAGAAAATTGAATGCTGTTACAGAGACCACCTCTTTCCCTTTACCATTGATAGATGATTTGTTAAGTTATCTGGGGGAGGCTAAATGGTTTGTCTCATTAGATTTGCTGTCAGCATACTTACAAGTACCTATTGCAGAGGATAGCCAGAAATATACCTCTTTTGTTACTTTTCAGGGTCAATATCAATTCACACGCTTGAGTTTTGGGTTGGCGAATGCCCCTAGGTTTTTCAGTTACATCGCAGACAAGTTGTTGGGTGATTTGAACTTTAAAAAGGCTATTGCATATTTGGATGATATTGTTGTTTTTGCCAAAACCTTTGAAGAGTTGTTACAAAATCTTGAGGATGTTTTTCAACGTCTGGATCACCATAAGTTTAAACTCAAACCAGAAAAATGTTTCTTCGCGATGCAAAAGATCAAGCTCTTAGGCTTTGAGGTTTCTAAAGATGGTATTTCCCCTGATTCTGATAAAGTTGTTTCCATTCAGAATTTGCCTCGTCCTAAAAATGTTCGAGATGTGAGGAAAGCTTTGGGATTGTTTAATTTTTACAGGAAATTCATTAAGGACTATGCAAATATTGCTCAACCACTAATTCAGTTAACTAGAAAAAATCAAAGTTTCATTTGGGGATCTGATCAGGAAACTGCATTTCAAAATTTGAAGGACTTATTAGTTTCTGCCCCTGTCTTAGCTCACTATACTCCTGGTGCTTGGCATTGTCTTTCTGTTGTATTTGCCTTATGTCGACGGGGGCGTCGATCTCGGTGGCCAGGGGGAGATGTGACGTATGCAGAGATTATAGAACATACGTCTCTCTGGTCACCGGGATTCGAGATGGCAGTTAGTTTGGAGTAGGGAGAGTTAGGAACCTTAGGGAGGCGATAGCGTCCCCGACGCTTCAGGAAGTGTCGTTTGAGACGAGGAGTCAGTGGGTGACCTTAGAGCAGCTAGGACGTGAAACTGCCTTCTCCGTGCCAGGCGGGCATGATGACCTCGCCCGACAGACAAGGACTTAACGTGAGGTAATATATCATCTTTTATCCAATAAACCAGTTGCCATCTATCCCTTTAGAGTCTTATTTATGGTAAAGTAAACTCCCGCCTTCCTATATTGAGCCATGTAGTGTTTCCCTTGCCAGCATTTCATAATATTTTTGTTTTACTTAGCTACGTCCCTCGTCGTAGCCTCACCGTGTAATAAGTTTTAGTAATTTCCCGATACCTCTGCAAGCGAGTTGCCCCATCAGTTAGAGCATATAAGAAGAGGCTACGACAATATTTACCTATTTATCAATTATTTTTCTTGTTCTGTGAATAGCGTAACCAGCTACAACTGATATTGGTTTTATTTATGCGGGACGCTAATCCTGCTGATCAGTTAAAAACGTAGTAGCGGCGGAGAGGGTGGTGGTGGTATTTTATTGTGAATAGTTTCAGTTTACACTTGGAAAATGCAACCAACTCATGAGCTTCAGGGTCCTATATGCTTTTCCTGTGCCTATAATCTTACAGAAAGAATACAGCACTAAATATTATAAACAGGATGCATGGCGAGATATCAGGCGTGCATGTAAATGGTCATTCTACACAAGAATACAGAAGTAAAACAGTTGTCTTTCAGGCATCGTATCAGGAGTAAAACAAGGAAAAATAAAAGTAGATCAAGAAATAAATACTGAAACAACTGCTGAATAAAGTTATACATTTTCTTAGGAGCCAAATGTTTACGACTAGATTATCTTCGAGTTTTCCTTCTCTTCCTGTTCTGTTGTTGCTTTATCACAGCAATTTCCGTGAATGACGGTACGTAAATCTTCACTCATCGTTCTCGCACTCTGTCCGTGGCTGCAGATCCTGTAGATGAGACAACTAACATTCCACTGACTTATATGTAAATGAAAATATGCAAAACAATGTGGAAATGGAGGGAGACTCGGGGCACTGAGCTGTGAATGAAGAGGTTTAGCCAACACACCACTTTGCAGTGATTCTGCAATCGCATTACTTGGTAAGTAAGACGCTCTCAGTATTTACATCTACTTACTCCAGGGGCCAGAATTCAGCTAAAAGACCTGCTGCGCTCCTGCTGGTATTAAAGTTATCATATTTACGTAAAATGAGGCAAGTATTCATTCAATGAATCAATTTTTGTTGATTCATACATTCTTAACTGACAAAAAATTTCGAAATTGCAATTAACAATGTTGTTCAAGGTATACAGAACTTAGAAAGAAGTGATAGAAGAAATAAAATCCAAAAGCGTAGAATATGTCATCGTTACGTTACGTAAACAAGAGAATGGCGAGCCACAAGTTCTCCCATGGCGTTCGCGAAGAGATTATAAGGGAGAGATAGACGTAATATACTTTTTGTGATAGATGCGCAATGATTTTCCACTTCTGCATGCATGTTCTAATGATTAAATGTTAGGAAATAGGTAATCCAATATAGCAATGAAAACAAATGTGTAATAAAAAGCGTAACATTTAAAAATCTGACATTCGCATGACCTTCTCTACCTTCTGTTGTTTATTACTGGGTATACAAATTATCTTTACGAAAGTTTATTTTCCTATTTATTTCATTTTAATCGAGATAAATATTTTCGGAAATAGCTGCATTGCACATTTCCTTATAGATACAAAGAGAATAGCGATAGTCAACGTTTTAGAACTGGATGCTATACACTGACCTTAAAATTCGAAGGTCTTTCCATGCAATGGCGAGAAAAAACTGAAAATTGTCAGGACTTCAAAAGAATTACTTAAGGTAACGCATCCCTGAAACTTGGAAAATTCACAGCATGCGTAAGATATATTGATGAAATGCATGCCAGTTGTTATCCACAATAACAGTAATGTTTCTGCCATTTTTCAACACTGTAACTTACGTGGTTATTTAAATACTATGATGGCAGCGACTATGGCCCGGGGTTATCGGGAGGTCGGCGCCGAGCGTTCCGAGTAAACAACGATATCGCCGCTTGCCAGCGTAAACACCGGCGTACTTTCGGGTGATAACTTGAACTTTCTGGAAGTTTTATCTCCCGGCTCCTCCAGAAAGTTTGTCGAAATAGTTATAGAAGTTTCGGGAACCTTTCTTCGAAAATTACGCTGCCTATATAAGCGAGCGCTCTTGCGGGCAGTGAGTTAGTGCCACAGAGTGTTGTTGTGTCAGTGAGCGACTATGGTTTCTGGTGCTACATTAAAAGCGATTCTCCGAGCTATTGGTGACGGCTTCTGTGACGTGGAGCGAGTGCTACCGCGGAGCGACGGTTGTGGAGGTCTTGTGTTCGACTCCTTAGTGAAGTGAACCGTCCGGCGTGAAGAGTCTGCCTCACGAAGGAAGTAAAGTGACGGAGAATTGAACTAGTTCACCTTAGTGACCTGAACTCTCAGGGAAGTTGAACTACATAAAACGAAACAGACAGTGAGAACTGAGTAACAGTTGTAAAACTGGACAAAGTCAAATTGTTCACTGTTCTAATAAAAGTGCTACACACATGTAAGTAATTTTAAAACTGTTCACATAAAAAATCAGGTTTTGCAGCAAATGAGTTTACAAAAATATATATAATATGAGAGTTTTTGTATTAATTCTTAATTATTGTAGAAAAAATATTACTTTTATAATCTCGAAAATCCTTAATTTTGCAGAAGTTAATGATTTATTTCTCAAAATGGGAGCATTGTTTTAAAAAGTGTATGGCCATTTTCTTTAATGTGTTTTTGAGAGGCAATATGAAAATTTTGAAACAAAGTAGTAAAAATCGTACCGTGTGAGTATCTTGGGTGTGATTAAAATGCTGAAAAAAAGGTTTGCGAGTAAACGAGATTCAAAGTTGGGCATGCCTATTAATAAGTATGCGCTGTCCGTTTATAGCTTCAGTAAATTGGTAGTTTAAGTGCACCAAGTGGAAAAACCGATATGATTTCTTAAAGTTTAGAATTCATATTATTTTACTATGAAAAACCTTAATATTTTTATTTTTTACAGTTTCTTTAGTCAAATTTTATAGAAGGATTACTGTAAGTATTGTCCAATTCGTACCCGTTATTAACGGATATCTCGGAAATGGCTAATGCCACAAAAAAGTTATTTGAAATAAATTTTGTGTTTTAAGGAGATCTACATTTTGTATAGTACGTTTTCGTCTATCACTTAACGTTTACCTATTATACAAGATTATACAAACTTCCTTTCGAATGAAGTGGACTTCATAGGCTATTCCCAGAAAATTAAACATACATGCATGTGTTTAATAAATGGTACTTTAATGAAGATGGTTAGATACATTTTTCAGCAAATCAAAAGTTTCTAAAAATGTTCCATGTAAAGAGGAGTTAGTGGTGGGAGTATTATCTTGAAAATCTTCTTGTCGTATCTTTGAAAGTTACTGAACCTAAACACCAAATTTAATATTTATTCGACTTATTGTTTTTGAGTTATCCTGTTTACAGGCATAGACTACACACCATTTCCTGAAAATGCTTTTTGTGGATTCAGGGGGCCTCAAAACATGCGTTTTCGGTGAAAAATCTCCACTTTGTCCGTGGTAGGCAAAGTAAAAATTCAAGATTAGGTAGGTAAATACTTCAATTGTATTCTAAATCATTGTCCGTATTTATAGACGTTAATCCATCCTATTATGGTTTATAATGAATTTGCTTTCTTACCCCAATAGCAAAAAAGGCACTCTCTCGCAGAAAGCTGAGGACACTGGAAAATATGACTTGCAGTTATAAAACAGTAGTACACTAGGAACGAGTTTTTAATGAGTCATAAAACGCCAGCATAATGCTGAATATTAAGAAATTGTTCCAGAAAAACATCTACTTTTTTTTATCAACAATCACTTATATAACTAACAGGTTGAATTGTATCGGCGTTGGCGAATAGAATTTTCAAAATCGTGTGAAAAGAATCGTGAAAAATAATTGTCACGGTGGCTATAGAAGTGAACAAATGGAAACACGAGTTGTGTTTTTGTAATCTAAATTTGATTTAAAAGCTTAGAGCAAAGTAAATGAACGATGGGGAACTAATTAAACACCTTTTGAAATCCCGGAGAAAAATGTGAGCGTGAGTAATTAATAGCTTGTGCAAGACCCTAATCTAAATGAAAATCTGGAAATAATTAATCCCTCATTGTGAAACAGATTTGCACACTATAAACTAGTGAATAAGTCAATATTAACTACGTCGCAGTTTACTGGTTATTTGGCGTATAAAATCGGCTGAAGATAAGAGTTTTGCTATAATTAGGGTCAGAGTTTGTAGATTATGAACGCTAAAGTAAATGTGAGTGCCTTGCAATTCGAAACAAATACGGCTCAGCGATATCTTAAGGTTGCAAGGAGTTTACTAACATCATCCTCCTATAAGTTGGTGTCTATGACAGTGACAAAATAACCTGGAATATTTTCTTAACAGTTGTTAACAGTGTGATATTTTCGTGTAACATTCAATAACTATAGAACATAGAATTTGCTTGTTGTTGATACATACAGAGCATGTTGCGAACCGCACATTTTGAACCTATCCATGAGCAAAATTCATTAAAAGAAGGATTGTGAGCACATTGCGATGCACTCACGAGTTATCCACGAACCGTCCGTCTTACTCCATCTGAGTCAGTTTTTCCGCTAGCAAAAGAAATACTCGCCTTAGTTGGTCAACCTAGTGACAACTGTTGTTTGTAGCGAGTAGATGCAATGGCACAGTAAACTGAAAAGGAATCATTACAGCTAACTTAAATACAGCATATGCGCGACACTAGGTTTAGGATTAGGATTAGTTGATGGAGAGGACACCTAGCACCTCGACCCGCAAGGAATGTTTTGTGTATACACCCCTTCCGCCCCGGGAGGAACGGATGAAATGATGAAACTGCGGGAGACGTATGGGCGGCAGGTCCGACCGATGCAGGCAATAGAGAGGTTTAGAGTTCCCTAATAGTTACAGGTTTGAGCAACCGGTCGGAGAACGCTCGGCGGCGACCCTCCCAAGCCACCGGAGGATGAATCACAGGTTTCCTTGAGCGGAGACCGGGGAAAGCTCGATACAACAGTGTTGCCATCTGTACCGCACTTCCGCTACGCGTAGCGAAATTTGAGCATTTAGGAGACATAGCGGCGAAATGTAGCAACTTCTGTGAATTCCAATTTTAAAAAATTAAAAATATGAGTACTAAAATAAACATGTAAAATATTTCAATTATATTCCACAAAATTAATTTAGCCATTTTTAGTACTAATAAGTATATAATAAGTGATAAAGGGTACTCCACCCCTAAAAATGGGAATTCCGCAGAGACTTGACAAAAGATAAGAAACTGGGAAAACATTTGTTTTCCGACAAGTGTTTGAAAGAGATGCTTTTTTTTTATAGTGCAAACGAAAAGTGCAGAGCATGTAATGTTGGATTGGCGGCAAAATGAAGTGATCTTTTAAAACACTCTGAGAGCCAGAAAGCCATGAAGAATCTAAAAACTACTGGCAGCACAATAATTTATCAGGTAATTATTAATCAATTTATTTGCATTCTACTAAGAAATGTATAATAATTAGATTTATTTTTACTTATAATTCATAATCAAAGCATAAATTTCCGGGAATAAAATAGACCTAAATTACCAACAGCGAGTTTATAATAATTTTTTCTATGACATATTAATGATATAATATAGTATGTTAGTAGCGCAATGTAGCGGAATTTTGTTCGATTTGTAGCGAGATTCAATGTTTTTAGTTGACAGCACTGCGACACACCAGCGGAGGCTCAAACGGCTGTCATCTGACAGGGCCGAGAAGGAGTTCCAAAGCGTTCCATTTTTTCCGCCGCCGACCGACACATAATCCCGAGTCAACCTGTAACATGAAAGAAGGAGATGAAATGAGGGGGAGAGGAGATCAGTGGTAGATAACACTATCCCAGCATTCGCTTTCCAACCAGGGAATACTATGAAAAAACCTATGGCCAGAGTGGACGGTTACTAGGAGTCAAAACCGGGACCTCCCGAATGCACAAGTTAACGCCGCGCCACCTCGCTCTTTATGCGGGACTCTAACTTTAATGATCAGTTTATAAAGTATATTAAACAGAATGAGTGTATGGCGGGATATCAGACGCTCACTGAATGGTCGCACTGCAGAACAATCAGAAGTAACATAATTGACTTCAGGCATCATTTCACGGATGAAAATAATGATAAGAAAAACACAACAGGAGCATTTGTTTATTGTTTGTTCAGTGATACAAAGGAGTAAAGTATAAGAGTGATGGTTTTGTTGAACATATCCTGCATGATTTGTATATTTGTTATTGTGAAGTATTATACTTTTGTAATTTGAATAGCTCCATTTTATTCTTCTTGGGACTGTGTTGTTAAATATACAGAGTGAACCATTTAAGTGGAGACTGCACAGAACGTTGCAGAATCTTTAACAAAGGTAGCTTGATATTATGTGGGAAAGTAAATGCCTAGTGGTGTTTTGTTTGAAGGACGTTATGATGGTCATTTTAGGGTCAATTTAATTTTTTTTAATGGAACCTACATTTTGTATGTTGTTTTCACATTAGAAAATGGCTTATAAAAAGCTGTTTATTTTGGGATGAGGAATAAGAAAACGAAATAAAAAATGTTGGTTCACAATTACGAAACGTAACTTGACCCTCAAATGACCATCTATGGATGGTCCAACCAATCATTACCTCTTCGTAAACAGCCATTCAAAATTTTCGTTGTTATTCACGTGTTAAGAACAATTGCAAAGTGCTTTATATAAAATATGATGTTTAATTTTGTATGAGGAATAAGTAAACAACATAAAAAGGCAGGTTCCCATTAAAAAAACTAAATTTGCTCCAAAATGTCAATCACAAGGTCCTCCAAATAAAACACGACTAATAGCATTTATCCCCCATAATACCAAGCAACTTTTATTCAAGAATAAAATAAAGAATTCTTTCTACAAGGCTTAGATTTGGAGATATTGTACAGTCCCAACTTAAATGGTCCACCCTGTATATCTTGGAAAATCCTACCGTGGTGCAAAGGACACCCTTTTTGCATGAAAGAAGCTTTAGATATAATGCAGGAAACAGGTTAGTTCTTAAATTAGGATAACATGTACCAACACTGAAAAAACGGAGAAAACAATGAAAAGAAAAATACAACATGAACATTTGTTTCATAACTGTTATTTTCTCAGTGATATAAAAGAGTAAAATACAGAAGGTTATTAAACGAATGCTGTTTGATTTGTATATTTATGTTTTTGTGAAGTATTATGCTGTTGTAATTTGAAATACTCCATTTTATTATTTTCCTGACATGTGCTGGTAAATATATACCTTCAAAAATACTTAACATGGCGTAAAGTACTCTTTTTTGGATGAAAGAAGCTCTAGATATAATGCGGTTAGTTCTTAAATTAGGATAATATGTACGCAAGTTAGAAAGGTAGAATCAGAATGAAAAATTCAATGCCATAGCCGGAATGTGAAACACGGATCTATTGGTTTCCGTCCAGTTGCTATAACCAAATAAACTACCATAGCAACGTTTCGGCAAGACATTAAAATCCCCAGCTAACTCGTATTATTCCCGGTAAACCATAAGGACATCTCAAACTCATATTTGAGATGATATAGCCCAAAGGCTGCTAAAAATTTAAAGATTTGAGCTTCCGGTTCTTCTGAATTCTATCACAAACTTTAGGAATTGAAGGCGAGACATGCACCATTTCAAGAGAGAGAAGCACAAACTACAAATGAACATTTTTTTAACCTTATAATAAAACATTCAAAGTAAAAAATTTATGTTATTGCGAAAATTACTGAAATGTGTTCTCATAAGATACAGAAATGTAATTCTCCTAGTTATACCAAAACATTTTTAATTTTTGTATGGATACTTTTGAGATGGAAGACAATAAACTCAAAAGTATCTCTTCTTTCCCACAATGACCGCAGCGGTACGGTATAATCGATAGCGGATCCTTCAGAGAAACCACCATCCCTGTTTCTCTGTTAACCCGATGTTTAACACTTCAAAGTGTCCGCGGAGAGAACCGACGTGCGTAGCTTTTCGTTAGGTTCTACGGTTTAACACGCTCCATTGGACTGGTCTATCAGTTGGGCATTTTCCGCTTCAGTAGTTGAGGTACAGCCTGCAAGAAACTACGGACTTCCAGGTATTTTCACTGGAGAAAATTTCACACATAGGGAACAATTTCTTCTCACAGAAGGATAAATGCTGTAAAATGAAGATGTATACATTTAACGTGTTCTAGTCTAGTGAAATAAATCAATTCAGATAATGGTGGCTTAACTGGTTGCGATCAGTTCCAACATATTCTAAATCTCTAAATCTCATATACTCTCGCTTTATTCCGTCAATATCTGACGGGGCTATTGCTTTCTGTTTTCATTTTTTTACTTTAGTTATGCAGTTTTTATTCTTGGCAATACGAGTTTATAGTCTGTGTGCACACTTTGATAATTATTCCAATACTTACGAACAATGTATACACGAAGTGTTCAACTGACCTCATTTCTCTCTGTCTCTGCACGTAATCAAAATACCGGATGCATGCAATTTTGTAGATACGCAGCTTCGATAAATAGCAGACGAAATGGGGGATAAAAAAGTCAGTTTGTATACCACCTGTAATGAAATCTTAAGAGCTGTAGTTTCAAATCGCATTCATCCATTCATTCTTAAGTTTTTTGCATATACCAACTCGTCCGGGTGCTTTACAGGCATGCTAAACAGTCCTAAATACCCAGACCCCCTTTTGCCGAATTTTTATGTGTACGATTACGTAATTAGTTTTGTAGGGATATGACGTCTTATATACTTAATCCTAAATAACTACTGTACTACAATATATTGGGTTCGATTTCCACAATCAGTATAAGTCGTGCTTGCAAAGTGAAATCGAATTTCCTTCTCTTTACCAAACATTTTACTTACGAGTGTCTTAAATTAATGGAGCTTGTACCATTTTTGACTCTCTGCAATGTGTTGGAGCTGGTAACTGTCGAGTTTGGTCTGCATGAGCGAATATTGTGCCAATTCATACTCCCTTCATCGTCTGTCGCGCATGGAACTTAGAATATCTTATATGACATTCTAGCCTTAAAATTCGAGAACGCTCTCTCTAAGAAACAGGGGTCGCCCGCTGGAGGAGTGCGCCGAGTGTCTACAGCGCAGATGACGTAAAACGATTTGCTGCTTGATCGTCTTGATGCCACAACCACGCATCAAGAGGACGACGGGCACCTCCTGGGAAAAGCAAGCAAGCCTAGCTTGCAGACATACATCGACAGGAGCGAGACGAGCGCAGAGTTACTTCAGAGGCATGTAGCACCCCCGTCGCGAGGGTAGGCAAAATTCTACTTTTGGACCAATATAAATTACAATAAAATGGCAGCACAGAATGTAGTAAAGTTTTACGTTATTATTTCCAAAACATCACAAACTTGGACCTAATCATTGATTTTCAATTCGTAATTCCTAGCGCATATTTTACGACCTGATGAGGGTTGTACATCTATACTTATTCTTGTTTAACGGATTACCTCCTCCTTGTAGGACTTACAAAGCAATGCCTTGGGTCAGTAGCCGGTCTGCGTTATAGCATATCTAGGGTTGGTAACCGTCCCAATGCCTGGTATGCCGTGAAGGAAATAAAATGTGGTGATGAAAGGATGGATAGGAAAATTCGCGGATCAAATTATACCACCCAGCATTCGACTAGCGACCGTGGAAAACCGCGAAAAAACCTTCGGTTAGATTGGCCGGCCCCGGAGTGTTTCAATCAGACCTCCCGAATGGTTACAGCCTGAGCCATCTTGCTGGGTTAAACATATATAGAGCTCTACTAAATAATATCTAGAGATGGTGCTTAATACGGGAGAAAAGCTCAAAATGCACAAATTACATTCTGAAAGTATAGAAGTATTATTTTATTAAATATAGCTTATATCATTTCATTAGAATAAATAAATGTGGGTATCAAAACATTTCCGAGTACCTATCAGTAGGGTATAAAGGACAGACCTGGGCCACTTTTTTGCGTTTATATGGGAAAGGATAGGGAAAACGGGGGTATATGCGGAGGTTCACGGAGGAAAATGCGTTTATATGGCGAAGATAGGGACTACGAGGATCGATGCTAGGCTAGATAGAGGTTGAAGGAATGAGGATGTGCTTTATATGAGAGATTCGTGGAATACGAGGAGAAGTGTTGGACTAGATAGAGGTTGAGATATGGAATATGCATTTATATGGGAAAGATAGGGAAAACGTGAACAGAGGCTAGGATAGACAGATGCTGAAGATTTATCACTAAATCGGTTTATTTTTTTAGTATTAATGTTTGTATTGTCCATAATGTTTTTAATTATTAGTCCAAATTTGATTAGAATTTTAATATGAACATATTTACAGGAGAAGGCGGCGCCGTGGCCGAGCGGTTAGACCGCTCGCCTCCCATCTAGGCGGCCCGGGTTCAATCCCAGGGACCTGCATGTGGGATTTGTGGTGGACGAAGCGGCGTCTGGGCGGGTTTTCTCCGGGTTCTCCGGTTTCCCCCGCCATTCATTCCACCAACTGCTCCATCATCACCTTTCCTTTCATCCATTTCACCAACATTTCGTTTCATCTACTTCCTTCATCCCATACCAGGCATCGGGCTGATCACCCATCCTGGATGCTCTGTCTGATCCATGAGTGTCTGCTCCTCGACGGGCCTCTGACCCCAGGCACCTGCTTGTAAGTCCTGGGGGGTGTAAGTCCTACATAAGAGGAGGGTAAACAGATAATGAATGAATGAATGAATTTACAGGAGAGATAGGGGATACGTGGAGAGGTACTAGACTATTCAGGGTTTGAAGGGTAGAGTATGACTTTTTATATGAAGAGACGAGGAAAACGAGGGTATATGCTAGGTTGAGAGAACCTTCAAGGAGGAAACAATGCGTTTATATGGGAGAGATAGGGAAAACGAGGAGAGTTCTGAGGTAAGGCAGGGACTGAAGGAGGGAGAGATATGCTTTATACGACAGAGATAGGGCATGCGAGGGGAGGTGCTAGTGCAGACACTAAATCGGTTTATTTTTTTAGTATTAATGTTTGTATTGTCCATAATGTTTTTAATTATTAGTCCAAATTTGATTAGAATTTTAATATGAACATATTTACAGGAGAGATAGGGGATACGTGGAGAGGTACTAGACTATTCAGGGTTTGAAGGGTAGAGTATGACTTTTTATATGAAGAGACGAGGAAAACGAGGGTATATGCTAGGTTGAGAGAACCTTCAAGGAGGAAACAATGCGTTTATATGGGAGAGATAGGGAAAACGAGGAGAGTTCTGAGGTAAGGCAGGGACTGAAGGAGGGAGAGATATGCTTTATACGACAGAGATAGGGCATGCGAGGGGAGGTGCTAGTGCAGACAGAGGTTAAGGAGTATGGTATACGTTTATATGAGGAATATATGGAAAACGTGAACAGAGGCTAGGATAGACAGGTGCTGAAGCAGGGGGAATATGAACATATTTACAGGAGAGATAGGGGATACGTGGAGAGGTACTAGACTATTCAGGGTTTGAAGGGTAGAGTATGACTTTTTATATGAAGAGACGAGGAAAACGAGGGTATATGCGACAGTTCAAGGAGGAAAATGCGTTTATAGGGGAGAGATAGGGAATACGAGGGCTGATGCTAGGCTAGTCAGATGCTAAAGGAGGGAGGGATACGCTTTATACGAGAGAGATAGGGAATACAAGGAAAGATGTTATACTAAACAGGACTTGAAGGGTAGAATATGGTGTTTTATATGAGCGAGATAGTGAACCGAGGAGAGGTATTAGGCTAGGAGTTTTGAATGATAGAGTAGGCGTTTATATGCGAGAGATAGGGAATACGAGGGTCGATGCTAGGCTAGACAGGGTTGAAGTAGGGAATGCGTCTTATATGAGAGAGGTAGGGGAATATGAGGAGAGGTCCTAGTCTAGACGTGTCGAGGAGCAGAGTATACGTTTATAGGGGAGAAATATGGAAAACGGTAGAGATACAAGGATAAGCAGGGGTTGAAGGAGGAGGAATGTAGGTTTATACGGTAATATAGGAGTAATTCGATTATAAAACTTTTATCGTCCAACGTTACAACACTTTTATATACTTTTTCTAAACCTTACAAACTTTTTATATGTTAAACATTAGCGCGCGAGGCGGCGAGGGACAAACTGAATATCGGTTTACAGTGAAGTATACGTCCTAACCTATGCTCACCTTGTATGTTCTACATCTTCTCATTGTCTATTCATTCCTAACAGACGTAACCAACAAACGTAACCACGTAACAAGACGTAACATAACGGTACGACAAGACGTCATACTAAGCAACATAAGCACGTAACCACGCAACATCACGTGACATCTCGTAACCAGAAACGTTACACGACGTAACAACACGTAGCAACTATGTAACCAAGTAACAAAACGTAAGAACAACACGTAACCAATTCATTGCTAAGGCGATCTAAACTAATTCATCCTTCATAACTTAGACAATAAGTACGAGAACCTAGCCTAGATTAACCCGGCCAATCCTAAACGTTCCTCTCATCATCCTTTCTAGTCAGGCATCGACTAACCTAATCTGGCTAACCAAAGATAACCTCAACTTTCTTTTAGGGAAATTGCAATGTTTTATTCAGGTTTTATTATTCGAGAGTTTTAATTGAAAAGTTTACGCCAACATACCTTTATTTTAGTTCCTTGTAGATGTCTCTCCCCTTTTATCTAGGCTTGAGACTAGCACTAGGATTACTCCTAATGGCAGGGTTACCACCTTCCCTTCCATCTTCTTCTTTCTTCATCAGGCGTCAGCTATCTGCATATACAGCACACAGATAACCTTCTTTTAAGATTGTAGACTCACGAGAAACTCTTTATCTTTAACTTACATTCTTTTAAGCACTGTTTGTAATGGCGTAATGTCCATATGCATATGTCGTTATCCCATCCTCAGCAATAATTCTTTTATCATCAAACGGAGTCAATGCAATTTTATTCACTTGCACTGTAGCAAGAGCATGCTTTCGTGATAGGATCAGATTCATAGGTGTTCTGATGATTTCACAGGTTTTAAGACAGTCTGTATAGCTGTCAAACGAAATATGGTGCTTAATGGCGCTACGTTTTATACCTTTAATCTTTTTTATCATTGACCCTTGAATATCTAAGGCATACATCTTAGGACGTAGTCCAACAAAGCGTAGGATGATTTTGCTATTAGCCTCATCTTTAAATTTTCCCAATACCTTCTTGTTCTGGGTAGAGTAACATATATGGTTGACAGGGTAATCAGCTGTATCGAGATGCTCAAGAAAACGTAGCTTGTCCTGGTACACATCTTCAGTTGTAACACGATGAATGAACGAATCAGTGTCCATATACATAAGCTTCAGGTTTTCAGCTCCATAATAAGGCAACAAAACGTCGTAATGATAGTTATACATTAATGTGTTGGAGATGTCCAACACACTCATACCAATGTATATAGGCTTGTTGAATACAATCTGACGAGAGGCCATATGTACAGCAGCTAGATTATCAGCATATATCGTCCTGTCGATAAACGTAGGCTTGGCGATCAGCTTCTCTAGAGTTTTTTCATTGGTCACCAGTCGTATATCCATACGGTTACGCAGGTTCTCCATAGTTTTTCCAAACATAGCGTTGTTAAAGAGCTTGTAGAGATCCTTCTCGAAATCATTTGCAGCTTGTTGTCGTAACCTGTTGTTAAATTCCACATACGGTTTTAACCATCGAGACTGTCGGAATTGTAGCACACGATGGATTTTTGTTAACCGTAGCCCATGACTAAGAGCTTGCTTCAAAGCCATGTAATGTACTACATACTTCTTTCGAGGTCCAAGATGAGGTATCAGTTTCTTTGTAGATGATTCCAATGGTTTCATACACTCTGGCAGGAAAGGTAGATCGTTGTGTAGATCGTGAAGTTCTGCAGGATACTCGATGTCGACTTCTAATATGTAGCCGTAAGGATCATCTTCTTGTAGCGTTTCTAAGCTGATTTCTTCAGGCGACACCCACTGAAATCCACCATAAGGGAGAGCGTGACACATTGCCCACCCATATTGGTTATTAGCGTCGTCATATGTGATAAATTGGGTTGGTCTCGACGGATCAAACTTCTCCATATATGTGTTATTAGCCTCTGCATACCGATGGGAAACTTGACATAAACCTCCTCTTATACCAGATTCCACCATGAGTAATTGATCATAATCCTGTAACAGTTCCAGCTTAATTCCAGTGTACAGTAACATAGCGTCCCATGTAAGACCTGGAGAGGTAAAATAATGTGCAGGATCAACTTTGTGTGTTTTGAGGGTTTGCTCTCTGAACGTCTCAAAGACATCAGCTAGGAGAAGTACATCCGAAGTTAAGTAGAGATCGCTGTACTCTCCCAGGTTTCTCACATTAAACAGCTCCCATACATTTTTAGCATGATCGTAGTCAGCATCACTAATTTCTTCTTCATTTAATCTATTGTAGAAGGAGTCCTTAGGAGGTAAGCAGGTTTCGTTCAGGGCATCCCATGATGTAACAAAATCATATGGAAATACACCCTTACGGGTCATCAACTTCAATTTGTCTTCTCCAAAGTACTTTAGCGTTTCAGGATACGAGGTTAGATTTTTTACCAACTTATCCAAGCTTGTACTGAGGAATCGGAAGCTATCCACAAATCGAAGCTTTATATCTCCTACATACTTGGTGAATGAGATATAGCTTTCTTCGGAGTTAGGAATTACCTCCACACGTTCACTTGTGCAACCCAGCTCCTTAACAATGAAATGAGAGTCATATCCGCTAAGGTTATGCATGAAGACTGGTACATATTTAGGTGTTTTACAGGCTAAATTACATTCATTATGAAGACTTCCACGATATTCACCGCTGATGTGATCATGGTCGCGTACTTTATAGTTCTCTTCTGTAAAGGGTTTTCCACACAAGTAGCATGCTGAAGAAGACTCAAAATCCAATTGCTCTTGATCCGTAAGTTTCAGAGGCTTAGCAGATTTGTATATGTCCTCAATCATTTTTGCAAGAGATGTCAGGTACAGCATAAACTTCTGAGCAGCATCAGCACCACGATACACATAGGGTTGCTTAGGAAGACCAGTTTCGAGATGTTCAACACAAGATGTAGGCTTCACGTAAACACAGAAGCTCATTGGTGTGTGCTCTTGATAAGGGATTGTATAGGAAGTTTCAGGATTGGGTATACACGTATGGCATGGAGTGAGAATACTCTCAAAATCAGCATAGATGACATAAGGTACTTTCAGCATCCTCTCAACATTTTTAAACCGTACAATTGCTTTCTCCTTTGTAGGCATAACTACCCTTGCAACACCATGCTGATTACAGATGGTTGCATGTTCTTGTAGTTTTTCCAGTCCACTTCGTCCATTTCGATTATCAAAATGTGTAAAGCAACGCTTGCAGGTATATATCACTCCATCATGCTTAGTTTTCTGGCGTCGAACGAGCTTCTCAAAATTCTTTATATACACGTAGTGATGTTTTCCACTACTGTCATTCAATAGTAGCAGGTCGCGATGTTCAGGTAGTTCAATATCAACAACCTTTATCGGGTACACTTCATGCTTCTCATCCAACCCGAAAACGTTAATAGATATCTTGTTAAGCTTCTCAAATTTAGGTATTTGAGAAAGTGGAGTAGGGTAAGAAACACAGCTGAAGTCGTACTTATCTTGAAGTTGTTTGTATTTGCTGACGCGTTGTGGCTTGGTGCTCACGAATTTGGCCAATACAGAGTACATGAAACATAGCTCATCAGTTAAGTTCTGGATGTTAATGCAGGCTTTTCTTGCTTCAACAGAGGGAGGTAGGGGTATGTAGCTACTTCCTCGCAACGGGTTGTACTTGTTAATACGAAGGCGTACCCCTTCCACAGTAAGCAAGGCCCAGCTGCTACCCTTAAGCTGAGACTCATCCATTTCAGTCACCAATTTCTTGAATTTCACTTCCAGCATAGAGTCCAGATCTGTTTCTAGGAAAACAGCTTGATTTCTGGTTTTAAATGTCTTGTCACAGGTTTCTCCGATACTGTTAACAAATCTACACTCAGCTAACAGATTAATTTTAACACTCTTATGAACGCTAAGCTCTTTATGCACAGCCTGGATTATACGTTGTTTTGCCTCTTGCAGATACATATTTAGGTCCTTAGCTGATTCGCATCGTATAAAATACGATTTCAATCGTCCTTCGAATGAAGTTTCGTATTCCTTCATATCACAGTCCTCCATTGTTGACAGTAACTGATGTTTAGTTGGCTCCAATCTTCTTTTCTTCTGAGGGCTGCTTATTTCACATATATCTTCGTGTCGCCGCCCCTTATAACCATCTTTGAAGGTTACATTACAATGTTTACATTTGAAGAGCTTCTTGCAGCTCATCTCGTGTCTTCTCTTGTCATAACCTCGGAGGAACTTCTTCCCACATTTTCCGCATGCATATCCAGTAGCGCTTGGAATAATATCCTTATACGCTGAGTTATTCATCTTTATTCTTGATGTAATAACGTATTAATCACTGATCAATGAAATGTACGCCTTGATACCACTTTAGAAAGCTGATTATTCTTGGAGAGAACACGATGTTAACACCTCAGAGATGATCAACAGAATGAATTTCAATACTCAAGTTCGCTCTATTTATAGAGAAAGCACGAACCTTTTTAATCAATTATATCCTGATTATTAATACTAAAAACGGTGATGAAGCGTGTAAGCTCTTATACATTTCAATTCGTGTTACACTGTTGTTCGAGCGTCTCCGTATAGCTTCGTATGTTTAGAGAGAAAGTGTAAAGTATTGTGAAGATGTTATGTATTGTTCGGCTATAATCGTACAGATTCGGAGAGCTTGACTGGTGAAGGTGATGAACGATCCGTCAACCGAGCAGGAGGCAAGCAGCCTCAGTCTAGAGACAGGATGTTTATGACGTCACACCCAGAGACAGGATGTCTGCCAGTATCAAACACGTTTAAACTCGTCTCGTAACTACCTGTATATGCTGTCACATCAACAAGAGAAGTATTCCCACACGCTCATTCAGTCAGATGTTACATTCAAAGCCTACCACCACCCATTACACCGAAGCTAGCACAATCTCAAAAGCTTAAAAGGTCACGTAGAAGATTTTCCCCCTTACTTACTTAAATGTGTGTATATACTACATTATTTCATGTTTTCATTCCCTTTTCAATTCTTCCTTTCCATCTTGTTCTAGAAAGACCATTACATTTCACTACAATCATGAGAAAAGCAATTTTTCCAGAGTTACAGAGATTCTAAGCTTCTAGAATCGAACTCGGTAATACTTTTAATAAATGGGTTTTAGTAATTTAGCTTCCCCGCATCAGCATCTACCATTTAATCTTTACTCGAACCTGATAGGATTCATAGGCTTGAAGATATATGAAATCACCCCTTCGGGATTCGATCTGAGTACTTTAAAGTAGTTATCGTCATAATAACGATATTTAGGAACTAGGTACTCTGTTTACGTTTACCTTGACATGTCTATCTAAATTAAATTACGAGTTATTAAATGTTTACAAGTAAATTTCATTAAATCGGTATTCGAACCCAGAACACCAGGAACAAAATAATTTATAATATTAGCTTGACATGTTAAACAAAGCTGTATGCAGTTACATCATCGATCTAAGCGATATATTCTAGTGTACAGAGGAAAATTAAGGAAGTCATTAAAAAATCGGGATTCGAACTAGAGACAACTGATACAGTAAAAACAGACCTCATTAGTACTCATCATGCTTAAGCATGTTAACTTTCACCATATGACGTCACAGTCGGGGACAGTTTGACTATCGCAGCCATGTCAGGAAATGCATATTTTAGTCATCTCATATTTTAGAGTCATATACAGAAACCAGGCAAAACCATGAAAAATATGTCAGAGTGAACAACCATCGACAATCGAACGAGGGAAACCATCAGATTACTCTAGGAGCATAAAGTGCAACTGAAAGAAAATCGTGATAGCTGAGAAACCACTCCAGCATTCGCGTGCAGACCAGGGGAAACTATGAAAAAATCAAAGGGCCGAGCGAGTGGCTGATAGAGTGTGCGACCAACAGGAAATCAAGCAAAAGGTCTCTAGAGGCAAAAAGATGCAATTGAAATGGAATCATGATAGCAAATGCCGCTACAGCATTAGGTAGCAGACCGGCGAAAATCATGAGAAACGTAAGGTCAGAGTAAACAATTGATTGAAATCTAACCCCTGAACCCTAGAAATTCACGACAACTGAAAAACGAAACCCAGATGTAGAGGAAATTTTGTACACCCTTGACGAAAAAACCCCGTCCGCTGGGGAAGTAACCTTTAAGTATACAATTGACGTCTGTCATACCGATAAGGGACGGTTTGAAAGGCTTCCTAATTGCTCTACGCAAGTCACCTGAGCAAACACAGGAAATTCCTAAACCAGACAATTACAAGCCTGCTAAAACATTTTTTCCTACAATAAGTAATTTAAATTCTACATGAAGATTATTCCAAAAGTTTCATATCTCTTATTTCCTTCAATAAAATATCGAATATGACTCTAGCACCAGGGAAAAAAATTAAACGGAGGGAAGCGATATTTTCTTTTTACGCTGAAATTATAATTAAATGCATAGCATTCTTGCATGAAAACACTGTCCATATAGATTATAGGAATGGACTCTGTTTAAAACATGTATTTTTTCACGCGTGGTGTATAGATTGTCTCAGTAAGCATTCGTGACTATTACAATTATCGCCAAGTATTATTTTACAAAAAGATTGGCTTATTCTCTTAGTAAACATAGGACGAAATCGTTTTTTAAACAACTCTCCATTCGAGAGATATTGTTTGATTATTCCAGCAGAGAGAGAGAGAGAGAGAGAGGGAGAGAGAGAGAGAGATCGAGCCATATTTGTTTAAAAGCTTTTTTTTCATTCACAGGAAATCTTCGAGAAAATTCGAGGAATTATTCAGTTGGACACCATTGCTAAAATAGTTTGTACACCCTTTGAAGAATGTTTACCTGACTGGCGGAGTCTCGGAAATACCTCTCTCGACAGGCTGTCGCCCGCATGCCTTTGTGTGCCATTTATACATTAGGGAGACTATTGTGCTTTAAAATGGGATAGCTATGTTTTAAGCTTTCCACAACAAATTTTTTTCCCGATAATTAATATAATTCTACATGAAGAATATTAATGATTTAAGTTTTCAATTAAACGTATACTGTATAGATTCTGTACTTAAACATTCGATTGTATCTTAGTCATTATTTAAATACTCGATTACGAGAATTGCTAGCATATCAAAAATTGTAGAAGTTTTTCCACCCTTATTTAATTAAATTCATGTATATACTCTATTATTTAGTGATTTTTTCAATAATTTCTCTCATGTCCATCATTCGTCAAAAAATCAGTGTACAATACGCATTTTTATACGTTTTAATGTTCGTTTATTTTTAAAACCGCTACATTTGCCCGTAATTACGAACAATTAGATTTCAGATTTACTCAGATGTGTAGCTTGTAGAATAGAAATGTTTTAATAAATGTATTCTATTTTTAGACGAAAAACAACGATCTGCTTCTGACTGTGTATAATTATAATCAAGACCGATTTGTATTTAGTATAAAGTTTGTTTATTTTCATTTTTAAGACTTCCTTTGTTAAAGATATCTTGCAATCTATTTTTAAATTTCTTTTAAAACCAGAGCGAACATTATCAAATATAACGCCTGCCTTCACGTGTCGGGAAGCTAACATGGTCACAGTCATCTTTTAGTAGCTTGCCTTTCATGTCGGCCTCGGGCGGAGGCGAGCACCTGGCGGGGAGGAGAAGCCTTGCGAAAGGCGGCTGAGGGGTGGCACCTGGAGGGAGAAAGACCGGCATCACGAGTCGCTGAGAGTCCAGCCCTCAGTACGGTCCTGCATGCCGTAAGGTCCGGTCCTATTCGTAGCAGCATGCTATACCACCGCAGCTCGCGCCAGCGTCTTACGTAATCTAGTTTTTTACGCTCACTATACCATTTAAATATACATTCATCTAAGAGATATAATATTCGTCAGGATGACAGATGTCCAAATATACATAACAAAGAAATTAGTTACTGATATAAATGTAATATCGTACATTCACCATTTTATTTTATTCGGGGGATGAAATTTGTATTCATGTCACGGTTTTCAATCCTAGTCCTCCAACCCTACTTGGAACGACAATCAATAACGAGCTACAATCCAAGGATATAATCGATAATAATACAAATATTTTGATAAAGAATATCAAATGTAGATCTCTATAAACGTATGTATTTCCCCTCACTTCCCCTCTTTCCCCCACCACGCAGTAGAAATATAATGGCGACTCCAGCGCAGAGAGATGCCGCCATCTGATAAGGTTCTTTGATCTATGCCGACAAGCTCCGCCCCCTCCCTTTGTGCGCTACTATTTGCCGCCCTGACGGCACGTGCCACTAGCCCCGCCCCCTCCCCCATGTGGTCTGGTCACGTGCTGGCGGCCACCCCTCCCCCACCCCTTCCCTTGTGACCTCACCCTTAAAAGCTACTGGACACCCGATCTCCCTACCCCATCCTTTCTAATCCTATCCCGTACACTGGGCCCGCCCTCTCTTTGTGCTCTACTCCCACGCTGACCTCGGTATTGGAGAACAATGGACTATTGTTCAAATCGTCTAAGCCAGCGTGGGAGTAGAGCAGAGAGGAGGGGGTATCATGCTCCAGTAGCTTTTAAGGGCGAACCCACAAAGGTTAAGTGTTTTCACGTGTGCTATTCTTTCACCGCAAATCAGAGATACAGGACAATGCATTATTGTTCTCATCGTAAATGGCGGTGTCGGAATAGCAAAAATCGGGGGTGGGGGTCGGCGGCATAGAAGAAAGGAACTTATCAGTGGTTGCATCGGCTTTGAAGCTACGTGTCGCCATTATATTTCTACTGCGTGGTGGGGGAAAGAGGGGAAGTGAGGGGAAATACATACGTTTATAGAGATCTACATTTGATATTCTTTATCAAAATATTTGTATTATTATCGATTATATCCTTGGATTGTAGCTCGTTATTGATTGTCGTTCCAAGTAGGGTTGGAGGACTAGGATTGAAAACCGTGACATGAATACAAATTTCATCCCCCGAATAAAATAAAATGGTGAATGTACGATATTACATTTATATCAGTAACTAATTTCTTTGTTATGTATATTTGGACATCTGTCATCCTGACGAATATTATATCTCTTAGATGAATGTATATTTAAATGGTATAGTGAGCGTAAAAAACTAGATTACGTAAGACGCTGGCGCGAGCTGCGGTGGTATAGCATGCTGCTACGAATAGGACCGGACCTTACGGCATGCAGGACCGTACTGAGGGCTGGACTCTCAGCGACTCGTGATGCCGGTCTTTCTCCCTCCAGGTGCCACCCCTCAGCCGCCTTTCGCAAGGCTTCTCCTCCCCGCCAGGTGCTCGCCTCCGCCCGAGGCCGACATGAAAGGCAAGCTACTAAAAGATGACTGTGACCATGTTAGCTTCCCGACACGTGAAGGCAGGCGTTATATTTGATAATGTTCGCTCTGGTTTTAAAGGAAATTTAAAAATAGATTGCAAGATATCTTTAACAAAGGAAGTCTTAAAAATGAAAATAAACAAACTTTATACTAAATACAAATCGGTCTTGATTATAATTATACACAGTCAGAAGCAGATCGTTGTTTTTCGTCTAAAAATAGAATACATTTATTAAAACATTTCTATTCTACAAGCTACACATCTGAGTAAATCTGAAATCTAATTGTTCGTAATTACGGGCAAATGTAGCGGTTTTAAAAATAAACGAACATTAAAACGTATAAAAATGCGTATTGTACACTGATTTTTTGACGAATGATGGACATGAGAGAAATTATTGAAAAAATCACTAAATAATAGAGTATATACATGAATTTAATTAAATAAGGGTGGAAAAACTTCTACAATTTTTGATATGCTAGCAATTCTCGTAATCGAGTATTTAAATAATGACTAAGATACAATCGAATGTTTAAGTACAGAATCTATACAGTATACGTTTAATTGAAAACTTAAATCATTAATATTCTTCATGTAGAATTATATTAATTATCGGGAAAAAAATTTGTTGTGGAAAGCTTAAAACATAGCTATCCCATTTTAAAGCACAATAGTCTCCCTAATGTATAAATGGCACACAAAGGCATGCGGGCGACAGCCTGTCGAGAGAGGTATTTCCGAGACTCCGCCAGTCAGGTAAACATTCTTCAAAGGGTGTACAAACTATTTTAGCAATGGTGTCCAACTGAATAATTCCTCGAATTTTCTCGAAGATTTCCTGTGAATGAAAAAAAAGCTTTTAAACAAATATGGCTCGATCTCTCTCTCTCTCTCCCTCTCTCTCTCTCTCTCTCTCTGCTGGAATAATCAAACAATATCTCTCGAATGGAGAGTTGTTTAAAAAACGATTTCGTCCTATGTTTACTAAGAGAATAAGCCAATCTTTTTGTAAAATAATACTTGGCGATAATTGTAATAGTCACGAATGCTTACTGAGACAATCTATACACCACGCGTGAAAAAATACATGTTTTAAACAGAGTCCATTCCTATAATCTATATGGACAGTGTTTTCATGCAAGAATGCTATGCATTTAATTATAATTTCAGCGTAAAAAGAAAATATCGCTTCCCTCCGTTTAATTTTTTTCCCTGGTGCTAGAGTCATATTCGATATTTTATTGAAGGAAATAAGAGATATGAAACTTTTGGAATAATCTTCATGTAGAATTTAAATTACTTATTGTAGGAAAAAATGTTTTAGCAGGCTTGTAATTGTCTGGTTTAGGAATTTCCTGTGTTTGCTCAGGTGACTTGCGTAGAGCAATTAGGAAGCCTTTCAAACCGTCCCTTATCGGTATGACAGACGTCAATTGTATACTTAAAGGTTACTTCCCCAGCGGACGGGGTTTTTTCGTCAAGGGTGTACAAAATTTCCTCTACATCTGGGTTTCGTTTTTCAGTTGTCGTGAATTTCTAGGGTTCAGGGGTTAGATTTCAATCAATTGTTTACTCTGACCTTACGTTTCTCATGATTTTCGCCGGTCTGCTACCTAATGCTGTAGCGGCATTTGCTATCATGATTCCATTTCAATTGCATCTTTTTGCCTCTAGAGACCTTTTGCTTGATTTCCTGTTGGTCGCACACTCTATCAGCCACTCGCTCGGCCCTTTGATTTTTTCATAGTTTCCCCTGGTCTGCACGCGAATGCTGGAGTGGTTTCTCAGCTATCACGATTTTCTTTCAGTTGCACTTTATGCTCCTAGAGTAATCTGATGGTTTCCCTCGTTCGATTGTCGATGGTTGTTCACTCTGACATATTTTTCATGGTTTTGCCTGGTTTCTGTATATGACTCTAAAATATGAGATGACTAAAATATGCATTTCCTGACATGGCTGCGATAGTCAAACTGTCCCCGACTGTGACGTCATATGGTGAAAGTTAACATGCTTAAGCATGATGAGTACTAATGAGGTCTGTTTTTACTGTATCAGTTGTCTCTAGTTCGAATCCCGATTTTTTAATGACTTCCTTAATTTTCCTCTGTACACTAGAATATATCGCTTAGATCGATGATGTAACTGCATACAGCTTTGTTTAACATGTCAAGCTAATATTATAAATTATTTTGTTCCTGGTGTTCTGGGTTCGAATACCGATTTAATGAAATTTACTTGTAAACATTTAATAACTCGTAATTTAATTTAGATAGACATGTCAAGGTAAACGTAAACAGAGTACCTAGTTCCTAAATATCGTTATTATGACGATAACTACTTTAAAGTACTCAGATCGAATCCCGAAGGGGTGATTTCATATATCTTCAAGCCTATGAATCCTATCAGGTTCGAGTAAAGATTAAATGGTAGATGCTGATGCGGGGAAGCTAAATTACTAAAACCCATTTATTAAAAGTATTACCGAGTTCGATTCTAGAAGCTTAGAATCTCTGTAACTCTGGAAAAATTGCTTTTCTCATGATTGTAGTGAAATGTAATGGTCTTTCTAGAACAAGATGGAAAGGAAGAATTGAAAAGGGAATGAAAACATGAAATAATGTAGTATATACACACATTTAAGTAAGTAAGGGGGAAAATCTTCTACGTGACCTTTTAAGCTTTTGAGATTGTGCTAGCTTCGGTGTAATGGGTGGTGGTAGGCTTTGAATGTAACATCTGACTGAATGAGCGTGTGGGAATACTTCTCTTGTTGATGTGACAGCATATACAGGTAGTTACGAGACGAGTTTAAACGTGTTTGATACTGGCAGACATCCTGTCTCTGGGTGTGACGTCATAAACATCCTGTCTCTAGACTGAGGCTGCTTGCCTCCTGCTCGGTTGACGGATCGTTCATCACCTTCACCAGTCAAGCTCTCCGAATCTGTACGATTATAGCCGAACAATACATAACATCTTCACAATACTTTACACTTTCTCTCTAAACATACGAAGCTATACGGAGACGCTCGAACAACAGTGTAACACGAATTGAAATGTATAAGAGCTTACACGCTTCATCACCGTTTTTAGTATTAATAATCAGGATATAATTGATTAAAAAGGTTCGTGCTTTCTCTATAAATAGAGCGAACTTGAGTATTGAAATTCATTCTGTTGATCATCTCTGAGGTGTTAACATCGTGTTCTCTCCAAGAATAATCAGCTTTCTAAAGTGGTATCAAGGCGTACATTTCATTGATCAGTGATTAATACGTTATTACATCAAGAATAAAGATGAATAACTCAGCGTATAAGGATATTATTCCAAGCGCTACTGGATATGCATGCGGAAAATGTGGGAAGAAGTTCCTCCGAGGTTATGACAAGAGAAGACACGAGATGAGCTGCAAGAAGCTCTTCAAATGTAAACATTGTAATGTAACCTTCAAAGATGGTTATAAGGGGCGGCGACACGAAGATATATGTGAAATAAGCAGCCCTCAGAAGAAAAGAAGATTGGAGCCAACTAAACATCAGTTACTGTCAACAATGGAGGACTGTGATATGAAGGAATACGAAACTTCATTCGAAGGACGATTGAAATCGTATTTTATACGATGCGAATCAGCTAAGGACCTAAATATGTATCTGCAAGAGGCAAAACAACGTATAATCCAGGCTGTGCATAAAGAGCTTAGCGTTCATAAGAGTGTTAAAATTAATCTGTTAGCTGAGTGTAGATTTGTTAACAGTATCGGAGAAACCTGTGACAAGACATTTAAAACCAGAAATCAAGCTGTTTTCCTAGAAACAGATCTGGACTCTATGCTGGAAGTGAAATTCAAGAAATTGGTGACTGAAATGGATGAGTCTCAGCTTAAGGGTAGCAGCTGGGCCTTGCTTACTGTGGAAGGGGTACGCCTTCGTATTAACAAGTACAACCCGTTGCGAGGAAGTAGCTACATACCCCTACCTCCCTCTGTTGAAGCAAGAAAAGCCTGCATTAACATCCAGAACTTAACTGATGAGCTATGTTTCATGTACTCTGTATTGGCCAAATTCGTGAGCACCAAGCCACAACGCGTCAGCAAATACAAACAACTTCAAGATAAGTACGACTTCAGCTGTGTTTCTTACCCTACTCCACTTTCTCAAATACCTAAATTTGAGAAGCTTAACAAGATATCTATTAACGTTTTCGGGTTGGATGAGAAGCATGAAGTGTACCCGATAAAGGTTGTTGATATTGAACTACCTGAACATCGCGACCTGCTACTATTGAATGACAGTAGTGGAAAACATCACTACGTGTATATAAAGAATTTTGAGAAGCTCGTTCGACGCCAGAAAACTAAGCATGATGGAGTGATATATACCTGCAAGCGTTGCTTTACACATTTTGATAATCGAAATGGACGAAGTGGACTGGAAAAACTACAAGAACATGCAACCATCTGTAATCAGCATGGTGTTGCAAGGGTAGTTATGCCTACAAAGGAGAAAGCAATTGTACGGTTTAAAAATGTTGAGAGGATGCTGAAAGTACCTTATGTCATCTATGCTGATTTTGAGAGTATTCTCACTCCATGCCATACGTGTATACCCAATCCTGAAACTTCCTATACAATCCCTTATCAAGAGCACACACCAATGAGCTTCTGTGTTTACGTGAAGCCTACATCTTGTGTTGAACATCTCGAAACTGGTCTTCCTAAGCAACCCTATGTGTATCGTGGTGCTGATGCTGCTCAGAAGTTTATGCTGTACCTGACATCTCTTGCAAAAATGATTGAGGACATATACAAATCTGCTAAGCCTCTGAAACTTACGGATCAAGAGCAATTGGATTTTGAGTCTTCTTCAGCATGCTACTTGTGTGGAAAACCCTTTACAGAAGAGAACTATAAAGTACGCGACCATGATCACATCAGCGGTGAATATCGTGGAAGTCTTCATAATGAATGTAATTTAGCCTGTAAAACACCTAAATATGTACCAGTCTTCATGCATAACCTTAGCGGATATGACTCTCATTTCATTGTTAAGGAGCTGGGTTGCACAAGTGAACGTGTGGAGGTAATTCCTAACTCCGAAGAAAGCTATATCTCATTCACCAAGTATGTAGGAGATATAAAGCTTCGATTTGTGGATAGCTTCCGATTCCTCAGTACAAGCTTGGATAAGTTGGTAAAAAATCTAACCTCGTATCCTGAAACGCTAAAGTACTTTGGAGAAGACAAATTGAAGTTGATGACCCGTAAGGGTGTATTTCCATATGATTTTGTTACATCATGGGATGCCCTGAACGAAACCTGCTTACCTCCTAAGGACTCCTTCTACAATAGATTAAATGAAGAAGAAATTAGTGATGCTGACTACGATCATGCTAAAAATGTATGGGAGCTGTTTAATGTGAGAAACCTGGGAGAGTACAGCGATCTCTACTTAACTTCGGATGTACTTCTCCTAGCTGATGTCTTTGAGACGTTCAGAGAGCAAACCCTCAAAACACACAAAGTTGATCCTGCACATTATTTTACCTCTCCAGGTCTTACATGGGACGCTATGTTACTGTACACTGGAATTAAGCTGGAACTGTTACAGGATTATGATCAATTACTCATGGTGGAATCTGGTATAAGAGGAGGTTTATGTCAAGTTTCCCATCGGTATGCAGAGGCTAATAACACATATATGGAGAAGTTTGATCCGTCGAGACCAACCCAATTTATCACATATGACGACGCTAATAACCAATATGGGTGGGCAATGTGTCACGCTCTCCCTTATGGTGGATTTCAGTGGGTGTCGCCTGAAGAAATCAGCTTAGAAACGCTACAAGAAGATGATCCTTACGGCTACATATTAGAAGTCGACATCGAGTATCCTGCAGAACTTCACGATCTACACAACGATCTACCTTTCCTGCCAGAGTGTATGAAACCATTGGAATCATCTACAAAGAAACTGATACCTCATCTTGGACCTCGAAAGAAGTATGTAGTACATTACATGGCTTTGAAGCAAGCTCTTAGTCATGGGCTACGGTTAACAAAAATCCATCGTGTGCTACAATTCCGACAGTCTCGATGGTTAAAACCGTATGTGGAATTTAACAACAGGTTACGACAACAAGCTGCAAATGATTTCGAGAAGGATCTCTACAAGCTCTTTAACAACGCTATGTTTGGAAAAACTATGGAGAACCTGCGTAACCGTATGGATATACGACTGGTGACCAATGAAAAAACTCTAGAGAAGCTGATCGCCAAGCCTACGTTTATCGACAGGACGATATATGCTGATAATCTAGCTGCTGTACATATGGCCTCTCGTCAGATTGTATTCAACAAGCCTATATACATTGGTATGAGTGTGTTGGACATCTCCAACACATTAATGTATAACTATCATTACGACGTTTTGTTGCCTTATTATGGAGCTGAAAACCTGAAGCTTATGTATATGGACACTGATTCGTTCATTCATCGTGTTACAACTGAAGATGTGTACCAGGACAAGCTACGTTTTCTTGAGCATCTCGATACAGCTGATTACCCTGTCAACCATATATGTTACTCTACCCAGAACAAGAAGGTATTGGGAAAATTTAAAGATGAGGCTAATAGCAAAATCATCCTACGCTTTGTTGGACTACGTCCTAAGATGTATGCCTTAGATATTCAAGGGTCAATGATAAAAAAGATTAAAGGTATAAAACGTAGCGCCATTAAGCACCATATTTCGTTTGACAGCTATACAGACTGTCTTAAAACCTGTGAAATCATCAGAACACCTATGAATCTGATCCTATCACGAAAGCATGCTCTTGCTACAGTGCAAGTGAATAAAATTGCATTGACTCCGTTTGATGATAAAAGAATTATTGCTGAGGATGGGATAACGACATATGCATATGGACATTACGCCATTACAAACAGTGCTTAAAAGAATGTAAGTTAAAGATAAAGAGTTTCTCGTGAGTCTACAATCTTAAAAGAAGGTTATCTGTGTGCTGTATATGCAGATAGCTGACGCCTGATGAAGAAAGAAGAAGATGGAAGGGAAGGTGGTAACCCTGCCATTAGGAGTAATCCTAGTGCTAGTCTCAAGCCTAGATAAAAGGGGAGAGACATCTACAAGGAACTAAAATAAAGGTATGTTGGCGTAAACTTTTCAATTAAAACTCTCGAATAATAAAACCTGAATAAAACATTGCAATTTCCCTAAAAGAAAGTTGAGGTTATCTTTGGTTAGCCAGATTAGGTTAGTCGATGCCTGACTAGAAAGGATGATGAGAGGAACGTTTAGGATTGGCCGGGTTAATCTAGGCTAGGTTCTCGTACTTATTGTCTAAGTTATGAAGGATGAATTAGTTTAGATCGCCTTAGCAATGAATTGGTTACGTGTTGTTCTTACGTTTTGTTACTTGGTTACATAGTTGCTACGTGTTGTTACGTCGTGTAACGTTTCTGGTTACGAGATGTCACGTGATGTTGCGTGGTTACGTGCTTATGTTGCTTAGTATGACGTCTTGTCGTACCGTTATGTTACGTCTTGTTACGTGGTTACGTTTGTTGGTTACGTCTGTTAGGAATGAATAGACAATGAGAAGATGTAGAACATACAAGGTGAGCATAGGTTAGGACGTATACTTCACTGTAAACCGATATTCAGTTTGTCCCTCGCCGCCTCGCGCGCTAATGTTTAACATATAAAAAGTTTGTAAGGTTTAGAAAAAGTATATAAAAGTGTTGTAACGTTGGACGATAAAAGTTTTATAATCGAATTACTCCTATATTACCGTATAAACCTACATTCCTCCTCCTTCAACCCCTGCTTATCCTTGTATCTCTACCGTTTTCCATATTTCTCCCCTATAAACGTATACTCTGCTCCTCGACACGTCTAGACTAGGACCTCTCCTCATATTCCCCTACCTCTCTCATATAAGACGCATTCCCTACTTCAACCCTGTCTAGCCTAGCATCGACCCTCGTATTCCCTATCTCTCGCATATAAACGCCTACTCTATCATTCAAAACTCCTAGCCTAATACCTCTCCTCGGTTCACTATCTCGCTCATATAAAACACCATATTCTACCCTTCAAGTCCTGTTTAGTATAACATCTTTCCTTGTATTCCCTATCTCTCTCGTATAAAGCGTATCCCTCCCTCCTTTAGCATCTGACTAGCCTAGCATCAGCCCTCGTATTCCCTATCTCTCCCCTATAAACGCATTTTCCTCCTTGAACTGTCGCATATACCCTCGTTTTCCTCGTCTCTTCATATAAAAAGTCATACTCTACCCTTCAAACCCTGAATAGTCTAGTACCTCTCCACGTATCCCCTATCTCTCCTGTAAATATGTTCATATTCCCCCTGCTTCAGCACCTGTCTATCCTAGCCTCTGTTCACGTTTTCCATATATTCCTCATATAAACGTATACCATACTCCTTAACCTCTGTCTGCACTAGCACCTCCCCTCGCATGCCCTATCTCTGTCGTATAAAGCATATCTCTCCCTCCTTCAGTCCCTGCCTTACCTCAGAACTCTCCTCGTTTTCCCTATCTCTCCCATATAAACGCATTGTTTCCTCCTTGAAGGTTCTCTCAACCTAGCATATACCCTCGTTTTCCTCGTCTCTTCATATAAAAAGTCATACTCTACCCTTCAAACCCTGAATAGTCTAGTACCTCTCCACGTATCCCCTATCTCTCCTGTAAATATGTTCATATTAAAATTCTAATCAAATTTGGACTAATAATTAAAAACATTATGGACAATACAAACATTAATACTAAAAAAATAAACCGATTTAGTGATAAATCTTCAGCATCTGTCTATCCTAGCCTCTGTTCACGTTTTCCCTATCTTTCCCATATAAATGCATATTCCATATCTCAACCTCTATCTAGTCCAACACTTCTCCTCGTATTCCACGAATCTCTCATATAAAGCACATCCTCATTCCTTCAACCTCTATCTAGCCTAGCATCGATCCTCGTAGTCCCTATCTTCGCCATATAAACGCATTTTCCTCCGTGAACCTCCGCATATACCCCCGTTTTCCCTATCCTTTCCCATATAAACGCAAAAAAGTGGCCCAGGTCTGTCCTTTATACCCTACTCCTATCGCCAGAGAAGCACGGTTTATTGATGGGTAGGATAACGTCGGCATTATACAAAACAATACAAATAGCACATTAACGACTTAATTTAAGTCATTGGTGACTTATATAATGCAGCAAAGATTGGAATGAAACTTAAAATAAAATTATTAAAACATAAAATAAACCTAGCACTCAGCGGAAATTTGCAGTTATAATCTTGTGTTTTATTTACAGTTTATACGGGTTATACCATAACTAAATGCTATACGGACGCTCCCAAAGAATTACATTTTGATAAGAATTTTGCTTTAGTATTTAAATGTTTGTACACCACTTTGTGAAAGCTATAACATTTTCAAAGATCAAGTTCTAAAATCATAATCAAATTTTCTCTGAAGGAATACATTATTATTAGAATATGCCTCTGAAATTAGTGAGTTTTAAGTAAGTAATAAATAACATATTAAGGCGTTAAAGAATTACAAAATAAATTAGGGGCATATTAATACACACGTGAGCATATTATGAAATACCTAAACATATGAAACTCATAAAACTACGTTTTTAAATTACTATAATGCAATGGAAAATTATTATTAATGTATAGAATTCATATCAACTAACTTTCTTGGCTAGAATATATCATACAATTTTGATAATAATATCTATTAAAACAAATTTGCGGAAAGAAAGAAAAATAAAATCATACAAAACACTTGCGCTTCCCAAAGCTGAAATGTAAACCCTCAAAACTGCTGATGAAAGAAGACTCAAGACAACGGCAGTAGGTTTTTAAGAAATATAGAAGGCATAAATAGAAAGAATCAAAAATTGGTTTATAAGAAGTCGTTTAGATGTGGAGAATGTTATATAATGAAGCGGAGAAATGAATGGTGGGACCATTTAAATCAAAGTATATAAATAGAATGCAAAAAGTCTCATTCGTTACATTCAGAAAGCTTTCTCTACCCTATCGTTTAATAGTGTGTATACAAATTATTCTTATTAAAGCTTATTTTTCCATCCATTTTAATCCAGATAGAGATTTGCAGAAATAGAACATTACACATTTCGTTATAGGTACAAAGAAAACAGCGGCAGTTAAATGCTTAAAAACTAGGCGCTATACGTTGGCCTTAAAATTCCATACTATTTCCATGCAATCACCAGAAAGAGCTGAATGTTGACAGGACTAAAAGAATGCTAAGTATTAAACAAATCGAAGCACTTATAACGGATATCTTGGAAATGGCCATAAAATAGTCATTTTAAATAGATTGTGTGGTTTAAAGACATATACCTTTTTAAGTATTACGTTTTCGACTATTGCTTAACATTTATCAGTTATACAAAATTATACAAACCTCCTTCCAAATAAAGAGGACTTGATAGGCTATTACCAGAAAATTTAAAATACACATTTTATTTGTCATGTAAATGTCCATAATATATGGCATTTTAATCAAAATCGTTAGAGCTACTTTTTATGAAATCAAAAACTTCGCAAAGTATTCCATGTAAAGGGTACTTTGGGATGGGGAACTTTCTTAAAAATCTTCTTCTTTCAAAGCTACTGAACCTAAACACAAAGTTAGACATTTATCCGACATTTCTTTTTTTACTTTCTCTACCAGGTACATAGCAGGTAGAGAAGGTATTGCATTCCACCCAAAAATTCGATAACAAGCTTTCACCGGAAAGACACGTTTTGAGGCTTCCTGAATCCAATAAAGTATTTTCGGAAACATGTATATGTTTTTAGTGTATGTGTGTCTGTGAACGGCATATCTCAAAAAGGAAAAGTGACTAAATACTTAACATAATATTTGATTCTGTATCTTCCAAGGATGCGACACGAAGATTTTGAAGAAAACCCCCAACCCCAACTACCCTTTGCATGGAACATTTAACGAAAATTTTGATTATCTAAAAATGCCTCTAACGATTTTTATTAAAATACTATGCTAAAATATATTTACATGACAAACAATATATATAGGTATATTGAATTTTCTGCGAAAAGCCTAGAAAGTCACCTTATTGAGAACGAATTTTGTATAATCTTGTATAACTGGTAAACCTTAAGCGATAGGCGATAGGCGAAAACGTACCATACAGAAAAATGTAGATCTCGTTAAAACACACAATTTACTTAAAATAATTTTTTTGTTGCATTACATATTTAGCATACAAACTGAATCGCATTAATCAAATGTTTATCAACTGGACGCTATATGCTAGCCTTATAATTCCATACTCTTTCCAAAACATCCTGACTTTAAAGCAATGGCGAAATATTGAACAATCCGAGCCATTAATAACGGATATCTCGGAAGTTGTTGATACCACAAAATAGTTCTTGGAAATAAATTGTGTTTTAAACACATCTTCATTTTTGTGTAGGACGCCTTCGTCTATCGCTTAACGTTTGCCAACATTATACAAAATTCCTTCCGAATGAAGAGGACTTCACAAGCTATTACCAGAAAATTCAAAATATACATTTTATTTGTCATGACAGTATCTTTAATATACGGTATTTTAATCAAAAATTTTAAAGCGATTTTTCAGAAAAACAAAACACCCTAAAAATGTTCCATGTAAAGGGTTGTTTGGGGTGGTGGGGATATTCTTGAAAATCTTCGTGTCACATCTTTGGAAGGCACTGAATTTAAATTTGGTATTTATCCGATATTCCGTTTTTTGAGTTATGCTGTTCACACACCTTTTTCTAAACAATCTTTTTTTCTTGTACTCAGGAGCCGTCAAACATATATCTCCTGTGAAATCTAGACATCGAATTTTTGGGTGGAAAACAAAACTAACTACTACTTACAATTTTAAAAAAATACTCATTTTACTAAAAAAAATAAAAAGTATCGATTAAATATGTTTGTTCACCATAAGCACATTAATTCCCTTTAGAAGATTTTTGGTAGTAATGATTTATTTTTCAAGATTTACTAACCGCAGTTATTCTCCACTCTCTCTGAAGGAGATAAATAGACATTTGCCTTAAAATATAAAATTTAATTATAAAACGTTTGGTACTGTACATTGAAAATGTCCTACAAATTATCAGTGGTTCTAAATTTAATGGTACAAATCAATACTATTTCTGTAGGTATTAATCTTACTTATTTCTTACACATGGCGTTTCTTCCATTCTATGAGTAAATAAAGTATTTCATCAATTAATCTTCATAAATTGTCACAGATATGCTTCACAACGGGAAATCAGGAACTTAATTGTGTTCCTGTATTCTTATTTAATGCACTTTGTTTAATTATTTCTTCCGAATTTAAATAGAAAACTTTGGTTTCTTCCTTTAATTTCGCCTTTGCAGTACAGCATTAGCTCGAGATCATTGTACATTGTCATTTAATTTTAAGCAATATCCGAATACAAAATACTTAATTGGCCATGTCACGGACGTATCCGTGGTTCCAGATACATAAAATGTTGCAATATAGCTAATGTCATTGCTTCCTTTACTGACGAAAAACTGAGTGTAAGAAAACACAACGTCTAAAGAGAAGATTATTCTAAACGAGAATGTAAATGTTCAAGGCACCCGTGTGTCCGAAGGATAACATATTTTCCTATTTTCCCTTTTCCTGCTATAGTCCTTAAATTTGAGAAAATCCGCGCTCATAAATATTGCATTTACTGTAGAAACAACTTATCTCCTTTTCTGAGAGAAAGCACCCACATATGTGAACGTTTCTCTTCAGAAGTTTGTAGTTCTTCCACTTTCAAATCCTTCTGAAGAGGGAAGAAGAAACTTGTGTGCAAGAATTCTCATTTTGCTGCCAACTAGTACCACTGTTAGCGAGGGAACGTTGAAAAACTACCATGTTCAGGACCAGATGCAGCTGCATAGCTTTACATCGAAATAGCTTTTTGCTGTGCTCGAGATTGTTGCAAATACTTATGCGAAGAAGTTGATACCCAACTTAGTAACAGAACAATTCACAAGGCATTCCTTTTTAGATCCGATAAAGCAAAGATAATACTTGATAATTATTTGTAATATTCTTAAGGCGTATTGGTGGTTAAACTTTTAGCACTTTATTGCTTAAATTTTGAGTATTTTAGATACAGTGTTCTTAAATATATTGTGAATTTGTCCAGTTCTAACTGTCCCCTCACTGATGTCTCACTCTCATTTCGTAAATGTGATCTATGGAATGCTTTAATGGGATGTCCCACTTCTTAATTAGTTATAATTCTTGCGTCCTTACATGACTTTTAAATTGTACGTAGATTGCAATGATGCATGGAATCAGGAGTTTCAGTGGATGACAGCAAATGGTAGATTACCGTCGATTTTGATATATATTGATGTTTTCCTTCGATTTCGATACATATCGATATTTCCTGTTGTCACATAGGCTTTAAAATGGAGTACATCAGTACACAATTCAACAGCGTGTATTTATGGTGAAGAATTATTGGCTTACAAATACTGTTACCACCACACAAAGAGCTTACCGATGTGAGTACGTGTTTCGCGATGATCCTGATCGAAAGACAGTTCTAAGATTGGTGGAGAAGCTGGAAACAACTGGTTCATTAGTCAGTGATAAAGACAAGCGTCATCCGCCGCCATTAGTGCTACAGCGCTCTGGAGATGTTCGTGAGCATTGCTTTGCTCCCCACAAAAGTATTTACGCCGTCTGTCACAAGAGACCAGGTACTCGGTAACGATGTGCCAAAGAGCAGCAAAGCATGCAACACTCTAGCCATACAAGGTGACAGCAGTACACGAGCTGAAAGAACCTTATAAAGTGAAACGTGTGTGATACTGCAATTGGTTCCTCAATCTTGTGGAAAGAAACCAAGACATACTAAAAATGACGAAGAGTACCGAGAAGCTTGGTTTAACTCACAGGCTACTTAAATTCTCAAAGCCCAAGGATATGGGCTTCAGAAAATCCTCATGTGTACCACGAGACATCACCTCATCCAGAAAAAGTTAGAGTGTGTACAATATCCGGTCACAGTTTTTGGACCAATTTTCTTTGACGAAACTGTAAATACGGATAAGTATAAGAAAGAACATTTTCACGGATTTTGTGGAGCAGCATAGATATATTCAACAGGATAACGTCACATGCCACACCTCTAATGAATCCGTGGCACACATATGCAGCTTCTTCGAGAACCGTGTTATATTTAGAGGATTTGGCCTCCAATATCACCAGACTTGACGTCAACAGACTTTTTTTTTGGTGGGGCCATCTCAAGGAAAGAGTCTATAGAAACAGATAACGAACCATCCAGAATTTTCGGACAAACATCACAGCCGAAATAAAGAATATCGACGTAGACATGCTCAGACGTGTATCTGAAAATATGGTGAAACGGGCAAGAATGAGTCTCCAGGAGGAGGGAAGACACTTCCAGCACATCTTGTAACTGTTGTTATTTCTCCAAGAGATGACATCTCATTTACATTTGGTACGTTTATTTGGTTATTTGGTCAAAGACTAGATCTAATTAAAAAGCGGGACATCCCGTTGAATCTTTCACTGTGATTGTTCTCACTATCCCCTCACTTTCTTCGTGACGTAGCGGCGTAATGAAATACGCAGGACGTAGTCTCTTCTTTGGACAGTTCATCCACTGGGGAGTGAAACAGAAGACTTTTCTAATGTTTTGCAGGAGCAGCACCTCTGCAGTCGTCACAAACTCGCTAAAAGTACAGCACTTTCCGTCACACGAGAAACGCACTCGCCAACGAGGTCACAGACTCCTCTCACGAGAAAGCTCGCTTATACAGCCAATGGAATCTTCCAAAGAACATTCTAGAACTATCTGGATGCAGGTTCTATAGGCGGGGGAAAAGACACTTCCAGAAGATCCTGGTTTGTGATGATAGTTCTTTCGCGGTTTACGATGAGCGAGAACGTTATTTTTCCTTGTTTATCTCCGACTCCGAGGCGCCCACCTTCCGATAATCTTGTGCCATAGTCACTGCATCTGTCGCAGTTCTCAATGGCTTGTGTTATCTTATTTGTTGGATGCTTATTGTTTAATTATTTTTTAATTTAGGTTCTTTATCCTCCGGCTAGCTATTATAACTCAGTCGAGCACGTGTCTCTAAGCATGACGTGTAAACGGAAAGGAGTTGTTACTAAAAGATAACACTGATAAAATAATTTGAATCTAGATTTTTATTGCCGTTACACTTAATTAATAATTGACATGTTTAATTAATTGACATGCCTGACTGAAACTGTGATATTTACGAATGTAACTACAGTCGTTTTAGTTGCCGCGCACCAATTACTTTGCGTACTTTACATTTTATTAACTAACTCTACGACGTGCACCTCGTGAGAGATTCTTCAGAACTGTGCGACACTTGCTTATGGCTCGAGAATATATACTTCTTCACCTCGAATTGCCTAAACATTATAATATAGTTCCTATTGGTTACCAAATTGCGCCCACTTTAGCGTCTGTTTTGGTCAGCCAATCACTACTACTAACATATATGCTCTAGGGAAGATATTCCCTCCATTTATAAAAAAAAGGCACGCTACCCTAACGTCATTTGTTTATCTCTTCTTAGTGATAAACAACTCACCCCCTCGGCTTATTGTTACCCACTTCTATTGTCAGTTTCAGTTAGGCCGTGTAAACTTGTTTCCTAACAATACTTATGGCTAACAAACACCTAAAATCCTGTACATACAATATTATTAATTTACACTACAATCATTCTGGCATTCACAGCATGTTATGATATAAAATATTGCCTCACATCACAGTAGTAATCGCCTTCCTAAGTCGTGTATGAGCCCGGGTCTACTGCAGCATTTTTTGAGAGCGGTGTCCCCCTATCAGTGCATTCCTTTTGCTTTTCCTGTTCCAGCGCTCAGCATGACCAGACGCAAGGGGAAGACTGAGTTTGTTTGCTTTACTGACTTTATTATGCAGCCTAATTTCACATTTTATTCTGGTATGGAGCGGTTGATACAAATAAAAATATTTTTTTTAATGAAAGGTTTTATCGGAGTGTAAAACTAGAAGATGCGATGTATGGAAGCGCTTTCATTGACTGCCTTTAAATGTATTAATTTTTAAAAGAAATTTTGTATTAAATTTATTTTAAATTTACTTAAGTAGTTTAAAATAAAATTAATACCATTATTTGTTTAATTTTTGGAGTGGAAATTGCTTTAATTCCACCTATAACTATCATTTATTTCAGAGCAAATATAATCGGAAAAATTAGATTTGTCGAAAAAGCTAAATACATAAATAATTATAATAATATCTCAAACCCTGAAGCAATACGCTATTATGTGAGTTGCCGAACCAGCGAATAGTCGAACGACTAAATGACCATTTCCCCCGAGAGTGCACGTGAAGCAGATGCTCAACCACAGGTATATTCCTTGCTGCTTTTCGAACGAGTTGGGCTGGAAGAAATTAACGAGTCTCATGGTATATACCGGCGTACATAAAATGTGGCCCATAATGGAATGGAGCCGTTTAGGTTGGTACTGACAAATTTCAGCCCCCCCCCCCCAGTGTGACCACCTCTGTATTTCGAGCATATTCTAGCCACTGGATTGGCATTGTGTTTTACCTTCCCCAAAATATGGCGAACTGCCGAAGGGTAACATTATAACTTAAATCTACATAAGGATAATATTACAACTGAAAATTATGTTTTCCGTACCTTACCGTTTTCTTATTGCCGTTTAGTAGCGGCAACAACTTAAACTTCGTCTCCATGTTTTTGATGAAAGCTCTTATATTTATAAATATCCTAATTGTCGTTCTGTTTAACCTCACATGCAAATAATTCTTCATCCTTTCCTCTAGAAGGCCGAATTAGACTTAATTGGTTTAACCTTTCCTTGTGTACCAATCGTATCGAAACTCTTTCATGGAGGTGGTATCCGAAATACCCCTTCAATCCACATAGGCTATAAACAACGTTTATTGGTTAGTTTGATGTCCCTGTATTGTTTTTCAGGCCATTCACATAGAGGACTGATATCGGCTGGGCGGAGTAACCTTTATCGTGCTTCTATCCTTTTTTATTTATTATTTTTCTGCGTTACTTTACTTTAATTAATCAGTACAGTTACTTCTGCTTTACTATGCCACTTTACATTCGTAGCCTACCGCTCCTTTAATACCATACAGCCTTGAGAGTAATTACCCCTACTTTAATGTTAACTGCAATAAATAACCATGAACGTAGTTAACAACCATAATTTAGGAATATAACAAATTCAAGGTGAACTAAAATGTTTCAGAATTTTTTTTTCATGTATAGTATTGATACTAAACATTTTAGAATATTTAATATATTTTGATACTAATACAGTTCGTGTAAAAACTTTTAACTATTTAACAATGATCATTAAAACTTGTGCTGCATAAGTCTTGTCCTTTTCCAAAATCCTGCACATGATATAAATGATTTATAAAGAAATAACATCACAATGTATGACCATATCAGAGATACCAATGTCTTCAGTCATAACCAGTACATTGACAATACCTTTACTTTCTTTGTTTTAAAATGTTAATTGCATAATTAAAAGATGTAGAACTTGAGTTACTCACAAAATACGGATATACTACATTTCTACACTCTTTCGTTAATGCATCCAAGCTCATTATTAAATTTCTGACGTAGTTCACCAGAAAGCTTTGTTCTATATAATGGTTTTAAAAGATTTTTATAAATCTTTTAAAACCACTAAAATACGTAAATAAAAATGGAAATATCTCGCCACTTTATGATTATATAGCCAAAGATGATATTTTACTCATCCATCACTTTTGTGTTAAAACTAATTCTTCGGCGAGGTCCAAATATCAACGTGGAGATTCCAAAATACGGCGAGTTGCACCTCCTATCTTCACATGACTACAACATTCCACATGACTCCAAAATCCAATGCTGAATTCATTTCCATAGCTAAGTTGCAAAAACGTTTATACTCGAACTTCCTCTCCATGACACTATAACTACACGCTGAATCACAGCTGATTTCTTCGCCGGTTCATGGCTTACCATTACTTTACATATAACAACGCTACATGTCATCTATCACCATTAGAAATTAATAATTAATTATTATTGAATTATTGAAGAGCATAACATGGCGTAGTGACGAACCATTTGTACCCATAATGGCAACTTATTTCAGGAATTCTTCCTGTACCTGTGACCTCATTACTCACACAACTATTAGTAGGAAACTCCCTTCTTCGATACGAAGAAGCTTGTGTTCTTACTTCAACCTTCCCACTCCTCAAAACAGAGAACCGGGTTATCAGTACAGCCAACCTGCTGAACCTCAGGTTGACCAACTTATACTCCTCTTGACGCCATGATGAAGGCAGGCGATATCGCACCCCTTGACGACATGTATCGTCACAGGTTATAAACATCGTTTATTAGTTAGTTTGTATGTTTATGTATTTTTTTCAACCCAGTCACATAGAGAACTAATACCTGCTGGGTGCAGTGAAAAGTTGATTATCTGAGGGTGGAAACGTTATGGAGGGAAAACACTTTGGTGATATAGGGAATGGGCCACCTTTTATGCACGACAATGTACACACAAAACAAGCGAGTAAAACGCATGTCCCTGACAGCTCTAGTGATAACTAGCAAATTCAATCCCTTACGCGCAATTCTGTGAATTGGAGACCCTGCTGTTCAAATTGGTCCCTGGAATCCCTCGAGGTTGACTGTAATCTGTTCCAACCTCTATTTGTGAAAAACACCTAATGTAGCTATCTGCAGCCGAGCTAAGGTCTCTCACTATGCAGAAGATACACTTGAGCAATTTATAAGTTTAGCAAAAACCAAAATCATTTTTTCAATTTCATTCTCTCCGAGTTTCTGCTGAAAGTATGTACAAGACTGGTTACAAACTATATAACGCGGAACATTTTTAACGCGCAAAAGTATAAGAAAAACAAAAAAACTAGTAAGAGGCATTGGAATTATATACAGATCATTAGGCTGCGTACTGTTTGGTATTTAAATTGTCACGTTTTGGAGCTTTAAAATACTCTGAGAGCAAAAGTCCTAGTTTGTAATTGAAGCAAAGGTTTTCAAAGTATTTTGAAAATTTCAAAGCTTGACGACTGTTAAATTACACCAGATAATTTCTATTAGTGTGCTTTTTTCAGTTTTTAATTATGTTCTCGTAACTTGGAGGTTTACAAAGTTTTATACTACAGCATCAAAACTAAAACACAATGCCTTTATAATTTATTGATAATATGAGCGGCGTTCTAAAAGTTCTCCAAGTGACTCAGAGATATCATGAATATAGCCAAATTATTTTGATAATTGTTAAGGGCCATCCTTTATATGGTCAGCTTTAAAGTTTAGACGCGTAAGTGCAGTCGTTTGTGAGAATCGTGTAAATTCTCCTCCTTCGTTTTCGATGGTTAACAAGTGGCTGTTGAATTTAAGCGTGGTCCATTGAAAATGATCAGCGCTTAGGGCGTCCGAAACTGCTACGACCAGAAACATTGCGAAAAAAATTCATAACGCCCATTCAGTAATCACCAATTCAAGGTAAATGAATTTGTTGGCATTACAAAAACCTCGATAGGCCGTGTGGTTCCTTTTTCGCACTGAACCAAAACGCATTCCAATGCACATTTCTGAAGATTGTTTAGACTTGTTTAAACGCAATTCCAGTGAGTTTCTCAGACGTTTCCTAACAGTTAATGATTCATCACTACACGCCAGAGACGAAGTAGTTCAAACAGTGAGTAGCAGCAGGTGTAAGTGCACCAAAGAAAATAAAACCTGTTCCATCTGCAAGAAAATTCTTAGCCACGTCTTTCTGGGTTCTTATAGTAGATAGACTGCCTCCTACCCACAAGAGAGTATTACATGTGCTTCAACCCACTGAGTGGATTATATGTCCACACCTTGCAAGAAAGAATGTTCTGTTTCATCACAATGAAACGTTCGTCATCGGCAATGCGCCTTTACAATGTCAGGGATTGTGGCTGCAAAATTGCATGACCTTTGTTTCTGAGTGCTTTCACATCCACCACACTTGCAGGATTTGGGTCGCAGCGACTAAGGTTTGTTCTCAAGCCTGAAGAAATTCCTGGGAGGGCGAAAATTCCCATCAAATCATGGAGTTTGAAGCCCAAATTGTACCTTTATTTAGCACACTTAGACAAATCATATGTTACTTAGGTACTATAAACGTCAAAATCATTGAACAAAATGTATTGATTTATAAAATGAGTAAATAGATAAAAAGTACAAAAATCTAAATTCAAGTAAAAAGTAATTTCTTTAAATCTTGTATTTTCTGCGTCAGGCATAGAGCATATAGAACACCCCTCATAATCTTCGTTACTTTAAAGCCAATTGTGTCATTTTGAAACAAACTTGTTAAACAATAATTTTCTCTAAATCGAACCAAAAAAGGCCTAACGGTTTTGGTTTGTCAACTATAGATACGTTAGTATCGTGTGGAAGCGGATTAAAAGGGCATCCATGAAACAATTGATGTTATTTCTATTTCAAATAAAATTTTTATTTACATTTACGGGACGTTTAGCTACATTTTTGCAAAGCTAGATTCGAATTTTAAGTAAAAAACGCTTGTTCTATTGACGCCCAGTTAAATCCTTTTATCTTTCCCATATTCAAGAAATTGCACTAACTGGTAGCACTTTGTTGGAATATGAGCTTCATGTTACCTCTGTAGATTTAAAACCGTCAATCTACCATTCTTACTTTGCGAGGTAAAGAACAATGAATTGAAATAAAATGCAATTATATATTTCTCATGGCAGAAAGGTATATGAACTTTTGTCTTAAAGGAGCTGTAGGCATAGTATTTATTTGCACATTGTTTCACCTTGGATATCTAAAGGGATTTAAAGACCTTTCAGAGGTGCTACTTACTGAAGCTACGTACGTATTTTTGGAAATCCAAACATAATCCGTTAGACAAATAAAGTGAAGATCCATACAATATGAAAGCATTCTTACAATGAAAGCATACAGTATGAAAGGTTAAGGTATAGGTAATTACGTTGTATAAATTATTAAAGTATAGTATGTGATATATACGGTATTTGCATATGGCACTTACTGCATTCCATTTTGAAAGAGTTGGCAACGCCGATTGCCAGTAAAATGTTTTGCTGTGAACTTCGAAGGCTTTTTTTTTACCCGTGCACGAAACCAAAACTGGGATTCGAAGGAAAAGGCCAAGACGCCAAACTAAAGTGTATCTGATCGAAAATCGGAAATTGCTTCGTACCCTGAAGAAAAATATTCACATTTCGCTTCATGAATTATAATATAACTCGACACATGGGCGCCCGACCTGAAGAAAAATCTTGAATTAATTCTTGTTCAAACCTTCAGCAGAACCTGAGAGAAAACGAACTTGAAAATGAACTTGAAAAAGTGATATTGGTTTTTGTTGAACTTTTAAGTTGCTAAAGGTATAACATAACTAATTCTTTGATATAATTAGTTTCTGGTATCTGTCGCGTAGTTAACATGACGCGGCAGGTACCAAAAACCAGTTATATCAAAGAAGCTGGCCGCGGAAGTCTGACAACATAACTAACTCTTGTTCAGACCTTCAGCAGAAACTCAGAGGAAAGGAACTTGAAAAACTAATAAGCTTTTGCCACACTTTTAAATTCTTCAAGATAGAACACGAATCAGATATTAGTAACAGGATCGAAAATAATGTGTAAAACTTGCTAAGGAGTATTAAGACGAAAATTCTATGGAATGGATGAAGTACTCGTAATTTGATACATTGTATATTTGTGTATGTATTGTGTATCACAATTATTAATGTATTATTACTTTAAAATAATAAAAATGTATAATAATAAAATTAATGTCATTAGGTTTGTCTTCAGCATTTATTTTGTATTTTAAATTTAATTAGAATTGTATTTATGAGATAATACTGAGAAAAGATGAATAACGTTAAAAATACGTTAATTGAAATGATCGAAAGAGATTTACTTCACAATAAAAAGAAATATTGTGATAATACAAAATATGTAACAAAACGTGATAATGTAAGTAGTAATGTGTTTTATATATAATATGATTCTAAATACGTTATCCATGTAAACATTTCGAACTATATGAATTTGTTTTACGATCGATAGCAACTAGAAAATGATTGAATAAACAAGATTCAACTATTGTGAAAATTATCATTCTGTTAGGAGAACGCTTACAGGGAAAGTAAAAAAAAGGTGTATTTAGTTCGTTACGCGAATATTCACAACCGGAAGTAGCAAAGAATTGATTATTATAATACAAAGAATGTCTACAAGTAATTAAAGTAAGTATATAAGCAAATATTTTATTCAGTTGTCATATATTGTTAGTCGTTAAAAGCAAATTGCGTAAAAAATAAATAAAATACGTTATAGTGAAAGTTTACTTATGTAACTTATTTATTTTTATAATAAATATCTTACCTTCCAAAAACGAAAACCTTAGATAAGATTCAACATTATCACAACTAACAGCTAGTAGAAATTTAAGTGTTTTTTAAAATATAAGGGACAAAAATAAACACTCAAATATTTTGCTACACGTAGGACATGCTAGAATCAACAACAATTACTGAATAAGAATTATCGGCCGGGAAGTCAATTCTAACACGCTAGATATTAGCTTGACATAACAACTATGTGAGAGACACAGTTAATTTACATCAAGCATTGCAGAGTACATATCTTGCATATCTACATGAACTTCCAGAACATCCACCAGAATCCGTGGCGACTCTACCCACACCCACACCTTTCTAAAACTTCCTCAAACATAACTTATTCGATCACCGAGGATAGATCGTTACAAACTTTATAATCAAGGTTTGTGTCGGATTTGCCTAATTCGCCACATGTTTTGTTTTTCCTGCGTACGGTTCATATATTCTCAGTTAGTTAGCCGATTCGCCACCGTGATTCACCGTGCTGTTCCTGCCTATTGTTTGTTCGTGGGTGGGGGCAGCACGACCGATGCTCTGGCGTTCGGGCTAGATTGTCTGAAAAGTCAGGCACTAAATGAATGAATGAGTGCATATGTATATAAAACGGAGTGTGCTTTCGTACATTGTCCGGCGTGGTGTGCGATCTGGTAAATTTCCTCACAATTTTCATTTTTTTGCGCAAAGTGACCCTCTTCGGCCTGCATATTTAATACCGTCTTCTTTGCCCTTGCTCGATTCGTGTGTCAGCTCTCTTTGTGACTTTTTAATTCTTAGCCAGAAGTTTAATGCAATTAAGAATCACTAATTTAGAATGTGGATTTTTGGCTTTCTAATTTTTAGCCGGTGGGTAATTCATGGTTATCGCTGTAAACATTTATCAATGTGAAACGATGGGTTCCTTAGCGATTTATGGCCTCTTATGTAAGAGTAATTTCTATCCCTTATTGTGTTTTTGCGACAAGAAAATGATACGGACCAAAGATCGTAAATGTTCAGCAAGATGCCTCAAGATTACGCTTTGTAAATCTTATAATTATATTTGTTTGCTCCACATGTATTTATCATGAGGTAGAAACATATTTTCCGTGTTTTTGTGATGTCCTTTGGGTGAATTTTCCCTTTCTTAAAGGTGTTGGCGGTAGAACAGAAAGGTAGTGTAGGATATCAAAAAACTAAAACAAACAGCGGAGTTACCGATTTTTGTATTAGTATTTAAATAATTTGGTATTATTTTTGTTTTTTTCAAAGTTGCGATTTTTGCATACTCTGCTACACTAATTCTTCTTCGTCTTATGGCAAACAGCTCTTATAGTCCAGTTAGTCCTTAATGATGGCAGACCATTCTTCTCTGATTTCTGCCCTTCTCCTCCATTTTCTAATCCGCATGCTATGTAAATCCCTCTCCACACAATCCAGCCATCTTAATCATCCCCACCTCTTCTCCCTTCAGGTTTGCCTTCAAAGATCTTTTTAACAGATCCATTCTATCCATCCTAATCACATGCCCAACCCATTGAATTCTTTTGGCTTTAAAGCCTTCTGTAAACGACCAAACCTTTTTTTTCAATTCAAAAGTTTACAAGAAAACTTGTCAAATATTTTTCAATGTGTGACAAGATCGGACAAAACTTGACAAGAACTGGTAAGGCTTGACAATGCATAAATGTGTATTTACTATTTGTCCCTTTGCCAAACTGAAACCCTTCAGAACACATTGATAGTTTATCACGCGTAAATCATTTTACCATTTGCATCAGGGTACAACAATTTGCAATAAAATATTGATTTTTTACTAATATTATGTAGCACTTTCACATATTACATCCAATGAAATCACATTTAGATTATGGAATACAATGGAAATAAGACAAATGATAGATTAACCACACTGTATAACTTTGCATTAATGTTTACTAAGCTCGGAAATCTGCCTGGCAATCATTTCTACATATGCCTTTATCTGCTTCATCTTGTTGTGGTAATCCACGGAGCCCTCGACGTACAGACATGGTCAGCTTATGTATAACCTAATTAGTTCGCATACGACTTCGCCGGGTAGCCATTTTTGTTTAATTTTCGCTTTCAGCTGTACTGCAGATTTCGTGACGTACTGTAAGTACTCGCATTTCATTGGACAAAGCCATCAAATCATTGTGAAATCTTTGACCGTTTAGAACATGTCCTTATTTGCTTTCAAGATTTTCAAAGACTTTAAAAGTATTGGAATCAATTTGACAAGAAAGGTTGTAAAGTTGTGACAACTCTTGAAAAGTCTTGTAAAGTATTGAATTTGACAAAAATTTGATCGTGCACAAGGGGCTTAACAAGTATTACTAAATTAGGTTTTTTATATAGCAGATTTACCTCCATATTTGTGCGTATTCTCCACCCTGCCTGCCTCCGTGGTGTAGTGGTTACCATGCTAACCTCCAGTTCCCGATTTCGCGGGTTCAAACAGGTGTACAAATCCTTCGGAAGGATAGTAAAGCCGGTGGCCCCTCAAGCCTGATAAAGAGGCCTCTGAGAAAAATTTCCGGTCTTTCATGCGCAATATGGAATGGAATACTAAGGACCACAGCAGTTAAAGAGCGTCCGTAAATAAAAAAAAAAAACGTAGTTTTCAGTATTCTCCACCCCCTTTTATCCTTTATGGGTCCATAAATTTTCCTAATATTTGACTTTCAAACTTGATTTTATACCTTCTTTCATCACCCAGATTTCACATCTATACATCACAACGGATTCAATCATAGTGCTATAGATCTGTAGCTTAGTTTGCTTCGACAGATATCGTGTTTTCATAGTTTTAGCCAAAGCAAAGAAACTCCTATTATCTGCAGCTATTCTCTTTCTAATGTCTTTACTATAATCATTATCAAAAGTCACCAGTGAACCTAAATATCAACTTTAGCAACTTTGTTATATGTTACATAATTTGTCACAATTTCATTATCTTCATTTCTTGGTTTTACTTTAGTTTTCATATATACAGTTTTTTGCACATTAAATTCTAAACCTAATCCTTTTGTTACATTCGTTGTTTGCTCATTAGGCACTTTAGGTGCCCATAAGGATTTAGCTACCATTACTGGGTCATCTGCATAGACTAAGTATTGTATGGATCCATTCAAATACTTTCTCCTGGGTTGATCTGCATACTTCCATCTTTTCCAAGGCAAAGTCGACAAAGCGTTCCATTGTATGTTATTTTAGCCACATTTATTAGTTTTACTGGTATACTAAATTCTCTCACTACATTAAATATTTGCTGCCGGTTTATGCTATCATACACTTGCTTAAAGTCAACAAAACAGCTGCAGCACCATATTATACTAATTGTTTTTTCCAATATTTGTCTCGCTGAAATAAATGGTCCGTAGTGGGGCGGGCTTTCCTAAAGCCCCACTAGTGATCACCTACAATATGTTCCGTGTATTCCCCTAAATACGCTCGTGAAGACTTTGTATGCCACATTTAGTAGAGAGATTCCTCTGTAATTCTCAAAAGACAGTTTTCCCCCTTTCTTATAGATTGGGCATATAATTGCTGTTTACCACTCATCTGGGATTTTCTGCTTCTCCCAAATCATTGAAATCAATCCATGCATCCTGTCCTATAATACTCTACCACCATATTTCTGCAACTCACCAGCTATTCCATTTGTTTCCGGAGCTCTATTCATCTTAAGTCTTTTAATAAATTTCATACACCATACTTCTTGTGGGTAACGGTAGATATATCACTTTCCAATCTTTATCTTATTGTATCATTCTCCGCATTTGAGCTCGTTCTACTTAAAAGAGTTTTAAAACATTGAAGCCATCTTTCTATCCCCTATTCCTGATTAAATAGTACAGGTAATAAAGGTAAACTAATACTTTTTCTCAGAAACTGTTAAATAAGCCTGCATGAAAATTAAAACAGACTTATAATTGTGACAAACATCTTGTGACAAACTTTTGAAAAAAAGCAAATAAGAATCTAATATAATGAAGATATGGGTACCGTTAAATAGGTTATACTCGAGTAAGACAGTTCCCAACTATGTACCCAAAGAATTGCACACGAAATCGAGAGTGTTGATGCTGAAGCTGTCCCGAACAGTTTGAATAGTCCTAACGAGAGTAAAAATGGCCAGAAAATTGCATTCTAGCCAACTCAAAAATATATCACAATACTTCAAACTGAAGAAAACAGAAAACAGTAAACTAGAACGAGGAAAGATACGACGATTGTCTACAAAAGATGTAAAACAAAAACTGTGATGAATCCGCATTTGGCACACGACTTCCATTGCCCTTGTTCTTGTTAAGATAAACTATCTATGAAGCGTCTTATCTTACTGGGAGAGGAGAAAGAGTACACTCAAAAACTGACAGAAACCATGAAAAATTTCCGTTTTTTTTTTTTGCATATGATTGAGTTATTCTTTGGTATATTAGAAACACTTAAATCTCTTCTGCCATTCTGGTGACTCACCAGGCAGCCATTCGTCATCCAAGTAGCACCTTGTTTCAGCTTTAACACATTAAATTACGTATATAATTTCCCTTTGTGGGTGTTTTGAAACCAAAATTATTTTCTACTAAAAAGTAACTCGATTAAGCTGAAAAGCAGCTTAAACGTGTTGCCATAAATTAAAAAGGTAATTATAGCAATACATTCAGCAGCTTAACGTTTCTATGCCTTTCAATACTTGTAACTATTATAATACAAATCTCTAGCAGTTACATATAAAAAATATGCAGTAGAATAATCGAACCAATACTTCTAAAATTAAAGGGGCTGAAACATTTGAACAAGTGAATAAAATAAAGATAAAAGGAGCATACCTGAAAAACTATAAGAAATAAAGAAACGAAGCATCTCTTAGATAACTAAATTAAGCATTCCAATATTTTTGCAAAATATTACATTTCTATCTTTAATGGCTCAAAAGTTGATATACATATATAACACACCCTCTTAATTATTACACGAGTATAAAATATCTATAGAATTACCTGGGCTGTCTTTCATATGTAGAACGTTCAGCGTAATATCAAAGCCGGATATTTAAAGACATTCCGGTGTGGACTATTCTTATAATCTCGCTTAAAAAGTTACTTTTTTGCTTTCCTGCCTGAGTGCAGCATCCAAAGGGATAACTTTATTCAAAATACTTATAATAAGCAAATCGTATCCTGGGGTGCCTTAGTTCAACCAAAAATTGTACAACAGTTGTATACATTTTAACTGAATGTATTGCATCATATATCATCGTAAACATCAGTATCAATAAACGAACATTAACAGGCTTTTGTTCCAGGTGTTAGAAAATAACAATCATCTTTTTACGGATGCATTAACAGTTCACTTTTGCGGACTAACCAGCAGTTCGCTCATTTGCTAAGAGGGCGTGGCAGATGTTTGTGAAGCCGCTTCTGTAGCACATTTAGTTGGATTAAGGTGCGGATAGCGAACTGAAACTGCATTGATTTGGGGGTCTTCCAGGGCTTCCGTGACTACATCAAGGGAAGTGAAATTCCCTGACCAATAGCATCAGGTTTGCCTGCAACCAATCTCCCAGAATTCCTTTCGATACCTTTGACCTATGGTTAATGGTCCTTTCGTAATAAGATGGGATGATTAACCTAAGCTCACAGATGAGAGCTACTTGCTGAATATGATTATAATTGCAAATACATGCTCTTAGCAATACACGTGTATGCATCTCCATCTTCTACTAGTAACGCAAATTTGGATTCTTCGACAAATATACTAGAATGTTCACGAACTATACGATTATATTCCTCAGCAATATCTACTTTAAGAACCTCCGACTTATTCTGCATTAGATATGTTTTATACGACCCGTTCGTTACAATAAAATGTGTGTCAGTAAATCTTCATATAGTAACTTTGGAGATTTGAATGGTAAGCCTAATGTTTTTCTAAGCTCTCTGTCTGCCAGAAATCAACATACTACGTTTATTAATCCACATTATCTTACAAGTTTTTATATGATGTGGTATAAACACATAAACACAAACCAATTTTTGCACAGCATTTCAGTTCAGGTGAATTCATTTAGGAGATAGAAATGTACTGCATTATTGCAAGTCCTTCCAGCACATTTTTACGTTATTATTCTCAATTATAACCTCTTTAATGTTCCTACGAATACAGAACTTAAATATGGAAAAACCTTCAATGTAATAAATAAAATAAATTTGACGAAGTTAAACTGAGAGACATCCATCCTGGGAGGTTCCAAGGAATTTGCCCAAAAAAAGGCTAATGAAGAAAGAAAATTAAGAAGCTGAAGAAGTTTGCTGAATACCATTAACATAATGGACTTCAAGGTAGCTACACAGAAGAGGCTGGAAGAGAAAAAACAAAAGTTAGTTTTATCTAAACAGCATCCAAAGAAGTTACAGACGTAAAGATATTTCCTTCCTATTCAAATTACTGACCAGCTTTTCATTCCAGGGCTTGAAAATACTAGTCAAAAATTTCTCAAAATCTTAATGTTATAATTTTATATTTTGTGCTCAAAACACAATAACATACACGATATCCTTGCTTATCTATAATATTTTGTACAAGCATACGATTTTTGTCTTTAGATATCTATCTTCTTAAAATATGCTTTGCAACTTTTGTATTATCATTTATCTTATGTTCCTGTAACTAATACCCTAGTGAAGCATTTAACAGCCTTATTTGTGCTGCTTGTACACTTTTTTTTACTCTCTCTACCAAAAATTCGATACCGAGATTTCACCGAAAATATATGTTTTGAGCTCTCCTGAACCCGTCCCCCTCCAAGAAAAGAATTTTAAGAAAAAGGTCCATGCGTGTCTCTGAGCAGTATTACTCAAATACGAAAAGTTGGATAAATATTAAACTTGGTATTTGGATTTAGTACATCCAAAGATGCAACACGAAGATTTTCAACAAATCCTACCACCTTAAACAATCCACTTTCCCTTTACATGGAAGATTTTTCGAATTTTTTTTATTTTCTGGAAAATGGCTCTAACGATTTTGTTTAAAACAGCACATATCAAATATATTTTACTTGACAAATAAAACGTGTATGTTGAATTTTCTGTGAATAGCTTGTGAAATCCAGTACATAATATTCAGTTCTTAAACAATTTAATATTGTTATTCTCTTTATATTTATAACGATATGTGTAATGTAGCTATTTCTGGAAAGTCTTATCTCGATTAAAATGAAAGAAGATAGGAAAATAAACTTTAGTAAGAATAATTTGTATACCGCTAATAAGCGCTAGAGGTTAGAGAAAGTCATGTGAATTTAACACATCAGATTTTTTTCATTTAGTTCTCCAGGCCGTGATAGCCAGTTTGTAGAACTTCATTGTTTCTTTCTTAGCTTTTTCTATTCATGTTCGTTTTAGACTTCCTACTATCTGTAGGAATATAGAAGATGTAATTATTATATATTAATATACTAATCATAATATCTAACAGTAACTCTTATAAAGCTTCAGAAATAATGCGTTTGTTAATGTTTTTATGGTTGGTTTCCAAGTTATTCCAGAATAATTCTCTACAATCCTAGAGAAACACAAATTCAAATTCGGAGATATTCCAAAGTGAGATATGTAACAGATGACTAAACAATGGTACTTGGCAAGGTTTATAATTGCAAATTAACAAAGGAAAACACAGTTTGAAACTATAGGTTTGCATTCATAAACGTAGCTACAGAAGAAACACCAATAAAAATAAGTGTTTAAAGCTAAAGATGCATATCAAACCGGGAAAGAGGGTTTCAGAGAGGCCAATGTGGCCCTTTGTGCTTCGAACACGATCCCTGAAGTGAGGATGAGGGAGGGACCCGAAGGGCGACCAGATCCGGGAGACGCAAGCGTGTAGGGGGTCCCTAACGATTCTAAATTGAAAGCATCGATTCCGTAAAGCCTGCTCACAAGCCCCGAGTCCCCCAGGAGTCCCGTAAGGGAAGCCGCTCACGGAAGGTGAGTTTCAACAGCAGTACGATCGACGCCAGGGGGAAACCTTTAGAAAGCGCACCTCGCAACACGCCGAGCACCGTCACATGGCCCTCCAACACTGAAACAGATTATGATGAAGGAAATTATGTACAGGAAAGTCGTGGTAGAAGAGGAACCACCCCAGCATACGCCTACCGATCCGGAGAAACCACGAAGAACCCATGGCCAGAGTGGTCGGTCCTCGGGAATCGGACTCGGGATCTCTCGAATGCGAGCCTCACACGTTACTGCAGAACCATCTCGCTCTGGAAACATCTCATAATTGATCTTCTTGAAAGACTGTCGTTTAAAGTTCCTTTTTTATTCGGAACAATATCAACATTAGGGAGTAATGCTATCCTTTTGACAAAGAAAGGAAAATACGTATTTAATGCATTTTCAGATATTTCTTTTCTGTGCACTTGACCTATCGCTATATTTATGTTATGTGCATGAGTAATTGGGTTTAGTTGCAAGACACAGACTTTTATCAATGCTTGAACAGTTTGCTCCATATTATAGTTAAACCATTAAACGTGCACAGACAGAAGTTACCTCACGAAGAATATTTCTCAAAGAAAACAAGAGACAAAATACTTGGAAGCACACTTTTCTAAAACATGTTACAAAAATGTGTTTAAGAAATATATAAAACTATTATGCCAACCATAATTTATAACCCTTGTTTAGAATAGAACCTTAATAAACTCATCGCTATAGCTTCTTAATCTACGAACAATTAGAGCCATAGATACATTTTTAGGATTTGCATGCAGTAACCTACCCCTCCTCCTTAGACGGGCGCGATGCTTCTATTAGTTAGGAGCGCGAACTTTCTTAGTGGTTAATTCGCGGCGCTAATGGTTACAAATTGTGAACGGTCTGTATGTACATGCGCTATGTATCTACAGCGCGGACTATAGCAGATATCCTGCTGGAAGCTGAATAGATAGCGTGCGTTTATTGAGTTCCGCTCCCATCACTCCATTCCTCGCACACAAAGTATTCAGCTCTCCCTGAGTTCTCTTCATACATCGCCAGCCATCGCTTCAGCTTCCAGCATTACATGACACTCAATGCCAAGTGGAAATTTCCGGACCAGAATTTTGTTTTTGATGCAATATAATATATATAGTATACCAAAATAATGTCAAGACTCAATTTGGAAATGCAACTTGAAACAGACAGACAATATTCACGAGAATATAGAAATAAATGGATTTTAGATTTGACGTTGCGGATACTAATTACATTAGTATCATAGTATTGCAATTGTTTGCTGGATTTTATGCCGTTATGGTAATGCCTCTCTTTCCTGCCGTTTATTTTGTTAACAGATTCGTTTACAAATAATACTTAAATGGAAAAGACTATGATAATTAATTCATTTAATAATGGGCTTCTTCCAATTCTGTCATCTCCCTAAGTTCTGACTTTAGTTCCAATTTTCACTTTCACTTTACTTAGGTTTTACTATCATTTCTGTTCGTGACGTAGTGACGTAACGAAATACTACGAACGTAGCCTCTTCTTCAGGAAGGTCCACTCGCCGTTGAAATCGGACACAAGACTTCTACAATAACTTGCGGAAGCAGCACTTACTGCACATCACAGCAGTTGTCACAAACTCCTTAAGAGTTTCTTCGAACCAGAAAGACACTCGCTAACTAGGTCACAATTCACTGACTTACTCAACTTGCGAGAGCGCTCGCTTATAAAGCCGTTGGAAATGTTCATAGAGTTCAGGACGTTCGAGAAGGCGAAACATCCAGAACATTCCAGTTATCTGACGATAACGCTTTCTGCCTACGTAGAGCGCGCTGCTTATCCTTGTTTACCTCTCACTGGCCGGCGCCGATCTCCCGATAACTTTGGGGCATAGCTGCTGCATCACAATATTAAATCTTTAATTAACTAGGCCATTTATAGATGAAGTTACTACACAGCACAAAGGCCTAACAATGTATGTTACAGCAGCTAAACACGAAGTAAATTAGAATGTATTTAAATGATCATGCTTTATACCAAGCCTTTATTACTTTTCTTATTTACTTAGTGCCTGCCAACTCTGAACGTTATTATAACTCACGTAACTGTTTGTTATTATTTGTGAAATGGGACAAACGGGCTTATCGCACAACGAGTTTTGAAGAAATAAGTAATATAATCCTGATGTTTACATGGTATACCGTTTGTACCTTCTCTTCATACCCGTGGTCAGAAAAAAGTTTCCTGAACGCACGTAAATATTTTGCCATTACTGTTTTAGATAATCGTTTACATCTGAAGGTTCGCCTTCCATCCCGCTTTCTTTAATCGGCTTGGTTCATAAATTTGAAGGTGACAGAGAGGAAACAGCAAAACAGATTCAATGATCCTTCGGCTATTCTGCATCATATATGCAAGTTTCAACTTGCACCCTATTTCCATCGTGTATGCCTTTTGTATAAAAAAGTGATAAACTTTCTGTTTGGAGAAATTAATTAGAGCCTCACAAACTGCGGCTTCAGTGCTGCAATTTGTTTGTGGCCAGTTTCGTCTAAGGAAGACGGCACAAACATACCACCTCCTGTTTTGTAAATTTTGACTTTGTCTTCTGCGTTTATTTTTTGTGCGCTTTTTAATGTTTTCGTAACAGAGTTTCAAACATTTCCAATCACGTGCAATAAAACTTCTTGAATTTAATTCCGAAGTTATTTCCTTCCACGCCTCTTCCTTATTCTTTGTGGTGTTGCTGTCTGTTTTTTTTTTTCTATTACACCTTTATATTTTAAAACAATGTCTACTAGCATATCCTTTTCTTCGCTTTTAAAATTGGAAGAAGGCGCTTTTTCCTTTCCCTGAACCTCCATTTTATGGTTATGTATTAATCTGTGGGTTATGCTTTGCAAGTCACAGTATTGCAAACAAACGAAATTAAAAAGAGGTACATTACAGGTTTAATGGAGATAAAGTAACAGAAATAACTTTTTTTTATGAATAGTATTTTAATTTTGAGTAAAATTCTATATTTTCCATATAAAATAACGCTGTTTCCGGTACTAAAAACTATAAAGAGACAGTTTAGTTTAGTTTTTGTTATGTCTATATTGGCTACCCTGTGCAGTTGAATCAAACAGAGTCGAATAGTCCCGATTATTCTCGAGTCCTTTCGATACAATACGAAAGTTGCCACATGTTTGGCGATGTTGCCGCGTTTGATTTTGTGTTCTCGGATCAACACTGAACGGAGTTCAACTGACCTAAGATCAGCATTATACAACCCGCGTCGAGAAACAAACTAAGTTCATTTCTGATCTTCGGTTATAATTGAACTGCAGTTAGCAGTTTTTATGCAACCGGGCCTAAGACTATCTTCATTCCATGCCTCTGCAACTCTTCTTGTGGCCTATATGTCGTATGACATTTTTTTCTAAAGCTCGCAATAAAACTCTTTGTTTTGGTTCATAAAAATGTCCTGTGTTACATTCACACGAATTTCTTTATTGTTCTACAAACGATTCTTAAAAAGGCTTATTCTTCTCTCTATTTCTTTTTAATGGAGATGAATTTTCAATACACACTTATATATTTCCTTGTAGGTATAATAATAATAATAATAATAATAATAATAATAATAATAATAATAATAATAATAATAATAATAATAAAGTAGGCTAAAGCGATAGTCAGAAAACTGATCGCTATAAGTTGGCCTGGAAATTCCATACTCTTACTTTGACATCGCGAGAAACAACTGCAGTGCGAAAACACTAAAAAGATGACAAATATTGAAAAAGCAAATCAAATATCTCGGAAATGGCTAATGCCACAAAAAGGTTATAGAAATAAATTATGTGTTTTAAATAGAACTACATCTTTTATGCACTACGCGCTTGTCTACCTCTTATAATTTACCAGTTATATACAACTGTACAAAATTCCTTCCGAATGAAAAGGAATTCATAGCTATTCCAAGAAAATTCAAGATTTACATTTTGAGTGTGAAATAATTATTTTAAACTTACCGTATTTTAACCAAAATCGTTAGAGTCGTTTCTGAGAAAATTTTTAAAAATATTCCATTTAAAGGATAGTTTCGTGTGGGGAGGGGGGGTTTCCTTGAAAATCTTCGTGTCGCATCTATGGAAGGTGCTGAACCTAAATGCCAAGTTTATACATCGGACATTCCGTTTTCGAGTTATTCTGTTCAAAGACACAAAGACAAAGTTTTCTAAAAACTTGTTTTTTTTATTTAGGTGACTGAAAACATGTGTTTACGGTGAAATCTCAACATCGAATTTTTGGTTGTAAGTATGCAGTAGCGAAGATCATAATAAATATAATATGTAAGAAAGAGTGACAAATAAATACTGTATCTCACAACAAACTTTATTTATTACGCGAAATGCCTTACAATCTGAGACAGAAACTTAGCCTTGCGCCTTTTATTGTTTATACAATAAATAAAGATAATTGGGCATATATAAGACAATATAATAAACAAATGTATACCGGCTGTTAAAAAAAGTATTCTACACTTTGAGAACTTGTAGTATAGAGCAAAACAAGCAAAAACATTTCAGTAAACATGGGCTATAAAACTCATATCTTAAGAGCTATGAGCACTTGTTAATCTTCGCTACTGTGAAATAACATCTCTTCTACTGCAAGCTCTTTGCTATTACGTAGACCTAAGGAATATAGTAAACCAATGAAGACACATAACTCTGTTACTGTGAAACAGCATAGCTTCTAATGTAATCTGCTTGCGATTACATGCGACTTGCACTTGTGAGCCATCACCAAAGGAGATGCTCAATATGGTGCCCATTCATAGTAAAGCATGCTTCTGTCCGACGTCTTAGGGAATCACGCAGTCCCTGAAAGACTCCAGGTTGGTCACGGATGCTCTATATATAGAGAGAGCATCCGTATCATCTTTTGTTATATTCCAAAGGAGTTATATTCTTTATAGAATAGAGGAGTTATATTTTGTTATATTCTTTGTTCTGCGTAAAAGTGGTAGAGGTAAGCAAATTTCGACTTATATCAGGGAACCACAGTGACATGACCAGAAAAAATTCAGTGACGGGAAAATTAGCTAATAAGGATACAGGAAAAATATGTCGTAAAGACAAGACGCTATTAGAGGCGCAAAAATTTATCTAATCACGGAAATCTTATGTAAGGATGTCATAAGTAAGGATTTAGTACAAATAGTGTAGGAAAGATGTTATGATACATCCTCAATATCCATTCCCGAAAGCGAAAAAGCGACAGAAAATGGTGTGCCTATTTCGGGAAGTAAAGCCGGGTAGCTAAAGCGCGAAGCAGGAGACATAAAATCATTAAATCTACCAGAAAATTCAGAACCACGACACGAGAGAAATACAATGATTGTAAAGATAGAATTAGACGACTGCAAAATTCAATGCCATAGCCGGGATTTGAACCACGGATCTCCCGGACTCGTCTGGTTGCTCTAACCAATGAGCTACCATGACAACATGCCGGTACGACATTAAATTCCCCAAATGATTAGCATTTTTCCCGGTAAACCACAAGGAGATCTCAAATGGTATTGAGATGACATGCTCCAATCGAGACTTACAATGCTGTAAGTACTTTAAGTTCCGGGCTTCATAGTTTCGACCACTATTAGTTCAATTAATGGAATTACGATGCGTGTTGGACAAGGTTGTAAAGATAGAATCAGATGACTGAAAAATTCAATGCCATAGCCGGGTTTTGAACCACGGATCTCTCGGTCTCCGTCCGGTTGGTCTAACCACTGCGCTACCATGGCAACATACATTGGAGTATGCCACCTCAATACAATTTGAGATCCCCTTGTGGTTTACAGGGAAAAATGCGAAGCATTTGGGGTATTTAATGTCGTACAGGCATGTTGCCATGATAGCTCAGTGTTAGAATAACCAGACGGAGACCGGGGGATCCGCGGTTCAAATTCCGGCTATAGCACTATATTTTTCAGTCCTCTGATTCTAACTTTATAACCTTGTCCAACACACAGCTTCTGTGGAAGAATAATTAATTCCAAATACAATGATTGTTTCGTGAAGTGACTAAAATTGGCATCATTCGAGAAGGCGATTAGTTTCCTGAATGACGTGAATTCAGCCAAGGTCTACAATGGAAAGCGTAAGTTATAGGGCACATGCTAATAACCAGATAATACGAGAAAGTATCTACAGTCATTACCAGAACGACAAACCAAACTCCTTCTCCAACAATTCCTTTCCAGACTTTGTAGCAGAACTCTCTATAAGACTTAGGGCATCGAACCAACGGATAAACAGAAAACGGCTACTTATAAACATGTACAAACCCTCAGAGAGAGGAACCGCAGTAAACCGATTTTAAAAAAACATTTATTACCAACCGTTGCGCGACAATGACTCCTGAAAACCGGAGGACAGTCGCAAATACTCACTTTGCAGCTCTCACTTACAAATCGCTCGTAACTCAAACCTACCTGGTAATTCGATCATTTTCTGCCGTCTTTTTATAGTTCGGCGCTACTAGAGACACATTAACGTAATGGCCCAGTATTTACCAGAATGCAGATGACGAATTTTCTTGAAAAGAAACCTGTCTAATCCTCCTCCAATGCCTTAAGGATAGCTTGGGCGGCTGTTTCACGCGGGTTTAGCGTATTATACAAACCTGCGCTTCTTCCTTATGCTTCCAATCGGATCTTGACTATACTGTTTCTCGTGATAAGCGGCTTATGTGAAATAATAATAATAGTGACAGGAAATTGGTGTAAGTGCTTAAATACTCATCCTATCGAACATAATTTGTCAGATATATCTAAATATTTCATTATGTTTTTAAAATGTATATAATAAGCAACATAGTTGAACACTGTATCTTTATTTTGCACTCAATTAGAATCCCCACTTGCTAATGGTAATTAAGATACAAAATACCTTAATTTCTAAGTGGGATATAAGATATTGTGACGCAGTTACTTGTCGAACTATCAATTGGCTACCGCTGACCGGCCGGCCGGTAAGAGATTGGGAGAGATAAGTACCGCTCTCGCATAGTGTAATCACCAGAAGTGACACCAAGAGATAGCCAGAATCTTCTGGAGGTTTCCCTTCTCCCTGCCTCAAGAACATTCCAGAGGCATCTTGAAAATTACAGCGGCTATACAAGCGAGGCTTTTGCGACTGAATGAGTTAGTGAGTTAATGAGTTTCGGATGCGACATTATGTGCTGGTAAGTCAATGCATTCTCCGAGTGAAGTTGCGACGAAGTGCAGTGAGGGCTGCTACTGCAAAGGTTTAAGCGCGTGAACCATCCGAACAAGAGGCTGCGTCGTACGTGTTTTATTGCGCCACTACGTTGCAAAGAAAATGAAGTGACATTGAGAACTAAGTGAAGTGACAATGAAAATTTGAACTAGTTCACGTTGGTAAAGTGACAGTGAAAACTGGACAGTCACAATATGTTATGTAGGAAAAGTTTCATAGTAATCATTCGACCATTCTTCTGTGAAAATAAAACACGCACATATAAACACCAATATTTTAAAGTAGTCCTTAATAGAGTTAAGTGTCAATTATTCGTCTGAAATCTACAACTACTCGAAAACTTTGTGTTACGGTATTGTTAAATGCATGTGTTAGGAATCTTTTCGTAATATTCAGTAACCGCAGTTAAAAACTTCTGCACGATTTTAATTTCATTTTCAATGTAGCAGACTAAGAATAGTGACCGAAAACCTTTCCTGGGGAGTTATATTAAAGGAGAATGGGGGCAAAGTTTAAATTACTGCTACAGAGATTCCTTTACTTTTAATAAAGTGTCACTCTAAAACTTTTAAAAATATGAAAGGAGAAGCAATACAGGTTAAGACATAATTTCACTTACGGCATTACATCAAGTCAGTAAAGGATAAAGGCGGAAAGGAGATGTTGAGTAGGCAAATATTTTTAACATGCAATCTGGAAAAGTGATTATTGTGTCAGAGCGCAGTCCTCATTATATCTGAAGACTAAGTTCTGACAGCGTTATCTTTATTGAGTTGGCGTATGTCACTGAAAAGTTTTGTCCTGGTTATCTGATAGTTTGAGCTGTCAAGTAGCAGCAATTTCCCATTAAGTAAATCTTCCCCTAACCACAAACTTTGCGAAAATGTAAATCATCTAATACAACATAATGAATAGAAATTTACTCAGTCAAAGTTTCTCGAAAATTATTGGATCTAGTTGTTTCCGTTTGACGTCCTTCTTTAATTATAAAATATGCTGAAAAGCAGTTCTAACCCATTTTATTTCAATTATTAGTTCTGTAAAACGTGACCGTTAATTAAAAAAATTCTTATGTGTTATGTTCACATACTTTCTCTCCCATTTTAACGAAATATTCTTACAAAAGATTATTCTTCTATTTACTTCATGCTAATTGAGATAAACATTTGCATAAACTGCTTTCTTACGTATTTGGTTGTAGGTACAAGGGGAATAAGGGGACAGAGTAGCCTTAAATGAATGCCGTGAACTCATGTCTAATATATATCTATATATATATATATATCTATATATATATATAAATTAGCTTCTTCGGCCGAGTTGATACTTTTACGACTGTAATTACAGAAATGGTATGTATTTTGCAGGAAAAGAATCAAATGTGCATCGTAAAACCAATGGCTTTTGGAGGATACCAACAAAATGATAGAAGCTTAAGGTCACCCAACCTTTCACAAACCTATACAGGGTGCACCATTTTTGACACTGTACAATATCTGCAAAACTAAGCATTGTAGAAAGAAATGTCTTGAATAGAAGTTGATTATATTATGGGGGAAAGTAAATGCCATTATTCGTGTTTTATTTGAAGGACGTTGGAATGGTCATTTTAGAGTTAATTTAATTTTTCTAAATGGGAACCTACCGTTTTGAAGTTTTCTCACTCCTCATATAAAACTAAGCATCATAAAGTACTTTGCAATTGCATTTACACCAACGTAAAATAACGAGAATTCGCATGGCTGTGTACGAAGAGCACAAGGAATGGTTGGACCATCCATGGATGGTCCTTTGAGGGTGAAGTTTCGTAATTGGGAAGCAACATTTTTTATTTTGTTTGTTTATTCCTCATGATAAAATAAACAGGTTTTTGTAAACCATTTTCTAATTAGAAAACAACATATAAAATGTGGATTCGCTTTTAAAACAATTAAATTGACCCTAAAATACCATCAAAACGTACTCCAAACAAAACACGACTAGTGACATTTATTTTTCCCCATAATATCAAGCAACTTTTAACAAAGACATTTATTTCTACAATGTTTAGTTTGGAGATATTGTAAAGTCCCAACTTAAATGGTTCACCATGTATAAACACAAGGGTTTGACAAATAAAGTTTTTCTCTACTTTCATGAGAGAATCAACGGAGAGCAGCTACTACCATTGAACCTTGTACCTTGGTAATGCCAAAACGCAATAACATTTTCCAGAGGGCAGCTGAGATATTTTATTTTAACAAGGAAATATTAATAACCAGGTGAACAAATGTTCTGCCTAATTCTGTATGTAAATATCCTTTAATTTAATATGCATTACATTTCACTGATTGTGTGGTAATTACTCCTAACATTTAAATACGAATATCGAAACAACCAATATTTCGAAAATCAACAAATGAATAGAAAGGTTTTAATATTCATTTTATAAAAATTGGTCTTAAATGGAAAATGAGTTGAGCAATGATATATGGCGAATATGAGTGTAACCAAACTAAACCATGTTAAACGTTTCTAGAAATCAGGTCCGGGAATGTGTGCAGCTATTAGACATTGCATAATCCGCATATATGCACAAACACTACTACCATTATGAATTCTCTGCCACCATCACTAACCTGCACGGTTGTTGTTGCTGTTATTATTATTATTATTATTATTATTATTATTATTATTATTATTATTATTACTTATTTCCATCATATACACTGCCGTTTGTGAGAATTGCAGCACCAAGAAAGAATTTCCCAAATAACTCCAAACTTGGTGGAAGTGTAGAAGAGTGTGCAAGCAATAAGTGATTGGTTTGCAGGGTTTGCAGAGAGATGGGGTACACATAGGTCGAATAGAACCCTCTCGTGTCGGTCCGACAAGGTCAGTGTTGCACCCCGTGTAGTCAATGTAGAGCTGTCAAACAAGGTGGAAACAATAAAATAAGTGCCAGTATGCCTTGTCGACGTGAAAGGGAGCCATATGGGCATGTGAATAAGTTCGAACGGGGCAGTATGCGGGAAGCGGGTTTGTCATACCGTGCCATTTCGGCTCGTACAGGCATGCTGCTACGACAGTGATGCTTGTGTGGAAGCAGAGGATAGGTGAAGGTCGTACGAAGCGAAGAGCGAATACTGGACCACGGAATATGACCACAGCACGGGATGACCGTCACCTTGTCCGCATGGCCATAACGGACCGTACAGCTTCATCCACAGCGTTGGCTCGACGCTGTAGCACTGCAATAGGTATGAACCTGTCTGCATCAACGGTTCGTTGCCGTCTGCTGCAGGTTGGACTGGTTGCATGCATGCCATTACGTCGGCTTCCATTGTCCAGAAACCACAAACTCCTCCGACTGCATTGGGCACGTGGACAGCGTCACTGGGGAGCTGAGTGGCAAAATGTAGTCTTTTCGGACGAGTCCCGCTTCAACGTGTCCTACAATGATGGCTACATACGTGTCCGGCGGTACCGTGGAGAACGCAACCTAGAGGGCTGCATGGTTGAGAGGCATATCGGACAAACACCAGGTGTGGTTTGGGGCGCCATTGGTTACAATCTCACCTCCTATGAATTGAGGACACTTTGAACAGCAACCTAACGGTGGTACCTAACGGTGGTAGTAGAGCCTGAAGTACTCCCCCTGCTTCAGGCATCTCCACAGGCCACATTTTAACAGGACAATGCCCGGCCACATATTGCGAGGAATGTAGAAGCCTTCTTCGAAGAGCGACGTATACTATTGCTTCCCTGGCCTGCACTTTCGCCTGACACGTCGCCCATCGAACATGTCTGGGATATGGTTGGTCGGCACCTGGTGCGTCACGGTCCTCCAGTAACCAGTGTCACGGATTTGTGGGCATGAATACAAACTGCGTGGAGGGAAATCTCTCAGGAACTTATTCAGAATCTTTTTGATCCAATGCCACGGCGTATAGCAGCTCTAATTGCAGCGCATGGAGGGTGCACCAAATACTGAATATTAGGGATCAAAGGTCATGCATACATAGAAAAGTTTATTATTTGTTACTTGTCATGTACCTAACCTGTGGTATTAAATTCATCGAATTCATGCGTTTCCTTCTTGGTGCTGCAATTTTCACAAACGGGCGTGTATAAGGCGCTTACTTTTATTTGATGATGCCAATTGTACCGTGCAACATTCTTGTTATAATTGATAGCGGTGGTGATCTCTTATAACTACTAACGGACTCCTGGTTTCACGTAACGACTTCAAAGACAGCATCTAAACCATTTGAATTGTTAGCAATTATGACGTAAGCAGTAACTTGAGCCTTATATTGCCAAATGGAATACTAATATAGAGATTAAGGCAAAAGATTTATTTATATGTTTATTAAACACATGGTGTCTTGTTTATATGAAAAATCTACTACTCACTGTATAATTTTTATCTTTCAGCATTCCTATGTTTCCACAGTTTTAGTAACCGGATTTTTCTACACTCTCTCATCAGTTACGAAAAAATATGATTTTTATGTGCTTATTTTCAAAATATGACTGTTGCATGAACTATAGCAGTTTATAACGCATGGCAGATGATGGAAATATTTGTAACTAGTCTGTTTAAACGTCAAACTTCGCCCTGTCTAATCATGAAAACTGAAGTCGCTACTGCAACTGCATGCATTTCTTCTTATTTGGCTACAAACATAATGACCAGCCTGTAATTCTTTATGTACTCTCGCGCAGCTTCTATAAAATCCAATTTTTCAGTGCTGTGTTAATGGTGCAGATGATTTTTAAGGCTTTAGAGTTGCACAGCTCTAATTAGAGTGGGGCAGAGAAGTTTCAACCTGTCAGCATGTAAACACTTACTTAGATATCTACCACAATACACTCGTATTTTCTCTAAGCATAAGTGTACGCGTATAAACGTAGCAATAAACACAATAATAGCCTCTTCTCTAAACTGCCATATTTCGTTACTGTGTAAATGGACCAGAGAGAAGATTTAAAAGGTATAGAGTTAAATAGAGCTGTCAGAAAATATATAGGATAGAAAGCGTGTACATAAATGGCAATTCTACCTGTCATACTGAATTAAATATTCCAGCAATCTTCTTTTTCTTTGAGCAATAGATTTGTCATAAAAATTTGTATAGTTGAAATTCCTTGTATTGGATTGTTAAGTGGGGGATTATGCACCAATCCAGGAATGAGGATATTGTACCAACGCTCCACGAGGGATCGTCCCCGGAAGCAAAGGATGAAGTGCAAGGAAGACACCGTGCGGCCGGAACCTGGAGTGACGGCACAGCAATAACAGAGTCCTTATAGTTTCCAGATTGAGACGCCCCGGCAGTCGGACAGGACCGGTACCCCACTCCAACACAGGGTCGGTCCTTATACCCCGGTAACCAGCTCAAGGCCGAGGACGGAAGAATTTTACACGGAGCATCCCTTTTCCCTGCATGCTGCGCGAAAACACCATCGCCGACACTCCAACCTTGAAATAGATCAAACGTGGCGAAGGATGAATGAAATGATTAATGGAACAAAATGGAAGGGCACGAAATTTCGGGGGATGAAAGAAACCACTTCAACATTCGTCTGACTACCCGGGAAAACCCCCGAAAAACCCATGGGTAAAATTCGTAACCCCCCCCCCCCGAATGCGGGTCACAGACGTTACCACTTGAGCTATCCCTCTGGGTTTGAAATTCCTTAATGAGGTCATTTCATAATGGAAAATGTGCACCTAACATTGCGAATGCGTAAGGGATTCTGAACTAGGGGCAGGATTTGTTGACTACTGCATCAGGACATAGAATTCGTTATAAGATACTATTGGCAGATGAAGGATGTTGTGCAAAATAATACTTTTCAATTTTCATAATGAATTCACAACAAATTATCTGCGCAATTGAGAATACATATGCCTAATGTCAAGTACCTATTAAGAATTATTGCCAGCAACTATACTCTGATACTTCTTGTTTCACTATAGCCAGGTGTAAACAATAGTAAGCCGGAAAGTAGAATCTAAATAGAATTTGACTCGAGATATTTAATGTCACGGCAGGGTTCGAATCATGGACCTTCGATGCTCTTGGCGCTTGAATTTCCATGGCAAGTTACCCGTATGCACACTAAACCTTCTACTCTGATTTAAGTTCCCCACCCGTGCAACTGGATCTTTTTCAACTGTGATTCAACGTTGCAGTTTATGTTAATATTTCGCTTCAATTTCCCGCGTAAAGTGCTTGTTAGTACCTAACTAAAGATTTATTTTACTTTTCAGCTTGCGCTTGGCATAGACCTTTTACAGGCAATTGTGCTGAAATGTGGGTATACAATTACGCATTTAAAACGTAAAAACTTTTCGTACACAATCGAGCCAGTTCGGCTTTGTTTACTTAATTCATACGACACCTGGCCCGCGGCAGGATCTTCAGTGGTGCTATGTTGTCGAATACTACAATGCGATTTTGCATTTTTGGTGAAATGTTCGCAAATGGACCTAAGCTTATGAAAAATGTTTTGCTTCTTCAACGCCTTCTATTTGTATTTAAAGGTGGACATCTAATACCCTTCCTTCCTGTATAATTTTCCCTGCGTTAACATTAAGAGACCTCTCATGATATTGTAAAGTTTCTCTGACAATATCCCCGTGTAAGCGTAGTATTATGAGGGCGATTCTGAAAAAAAAATTGTGAAAATCAAATAGGGATTAGTTTTAAAAAAATTAAATGATATTGTTGTTTTTCAAAACATTCCCCTTTGACATCAATGCATATTTGCACTCATTTAAACCATTCCTTAAAGCAATGATTTTTTCTGAGGCACTTAAGAAACCAGGTTTTAATAATGTTCCACTGCATCATCTGATGACGAAAAAGTGATTCCACGCATTTTATCTTTAACTTTTGGAAACAAAAAGAACTCTCAAGATGCTAGGTCAGGTCTGTATGGTGGAGTGTTCAGATACTCAGTTGTTTGTTTTTCTATATGCCACCATGCGTTGCCTTGATGTAACATTATTTTTCTTTTCGGGCGTTTTTCACAAACTTTTTCAAAATTTTGCGGTAAACAGACATTTTTAATATCGGCAGTAAGTACATATATCTTTTAATGCTATAGCAGCAATATAGTCCGTTTTAGAAAACAAGAACTAGCAACCATCTTCTTATCAGCACTGCGAAGTCGTCGGACTTTTGTAAGCTTAGGTTCGGTTCGAAAGACCCATGGGCCGATTGACTTTTCTTTTCAGAATCATAACAATAAATCCAAGATTAATCAGCAGAAACAATATTTCAAACCAACTTTGAAGCGTCGCCTTGGAATCTATCCAGAGTGTTTCTGCACTAATCAATAGGTTGTTGTTTTTGATTGGGAGTCAGTTTATGTGGAATCCATCAACAACAAAGTTTTCTCGCGTCTTGCTCTTGATGTAAAATGTTTTGGATTTAACTCCGACCAATGACGACGTTGCCCGAATAAATTCATAATATGTCTGTACATATTCTTAAAACATTGCTCGAAGAGCAATAATATTTTTCAGCACTAATACCGGTTCTCGGGCGTCCTTCACGAAATTCATTATGAAGAAAAAACCGATCTCATTTGAGTTCGCTGCACCAGTTATGAATTGTTGCCTTCTTCGCCAAATGCATTTCTAAGCCGCTAATGAAGATTTAAAATTGTAAAACTTAATAGCCCGGAAAAGTTCTCTGGACAAATTCATTTTTGAGTGAACACAAACTCTTTAAGTAGAGATAATTAACAAATTATTAGAGAAAATCGATTAAACTACTGGCAAACAACTCGCAAAAGATTATAAAGTAGCTGTCAAATATAAATAAATTTCATTTGTTTTTAGAAACACGGTATTCTAAAAACTTTCAATATCGCCCTCGTAACGAAAGATCGCTGTACCTCACATGCTTATTTAATACTGTTAATCTGAGATAAACTTGATTACTCATCCGGCACCAGAAGCAAAATGAAATCCATAACTGCGAGAGCTAATGCTTAAGTCTGTATCCATCCCAAGGGTGTAATTATGCGGCTTGCACATGTCTTGTTAGAACATTTGAACCATAGAAATTAAGAAATAAAGGAGATATCAGAATGATAATCGCAGGGTCCACTGGTATGGACTGAAATCTGAAAGTCTAGAAGGAGAATAGGAGCGACACATCATCATAGGTGCTGCCTAACCTCATTCCACGAAGCTCACAAGGGAATTTCGAGCGTGATCGATGAGCTACTTTGTACTGACGCTATGCAAAGAAGCTTTACGCCAGCTTAACAGTAATAATTCCAGTGTAGATCACAGATCATCTTTCTCACTATAGGAGAAAGAGATTAGTTATAATTATGATAATATGATCACTGACTGGATTGGTACTTAACTGTTTTATCACACAAGCCGTGTGTAGGACAAGGTTGGAAAGGTAAAATTAGACTAAACAATTCAATGCCACAGCCGGAATTTTAACCACGGATCTTCCGGTTTCTGTCCGGTTGTTCCAACCAACTGAGCTACCATGGTAACATACTGGCACAACATTATATTCCTCAACTGACTCGCATTTTCCCGCTAAACCACAAGGAGATCACAGTCATTAACTTAAATACCGGCACGACATTAAATTAACCCAATTGATTCAGTATATAAGTTTCACGAATATCAATAGAACCAAACGGCGATCTGGGTTTAGAACAGGAGGGTCTCATTTCCCTCTGGCATTGTTAGTTCAGAAGCCTTGTCTGGACACTTACATGCATTTTATGAATATATTTGACAAATTAATGTACTACGACCATTGTTTACAATATTTAGTTTCTTCCAAGCTTACAAAGACGTCCTCTTTATCTATTTGCATACTTTACCATTTCTGGGATGTCTTTGTTCTTGCCGCTTCTGCTCTCTGACGCACTAGACCAGAGAAAGGTTACAAATGGGGATAAAATACATATGTTCACATATCATTTTATAAGTGAACTGAAATGTGTTGAAGGTTTCACAACTTAACGATAATTATGCGGCATTTTACATCGTTTGAGGACTCTAAATAAGGCAGACTGGCTAATAAAAACACTCACAGTAGATGCTGTGTGCTGTAGGAGGAAAGAGTACCTTAAATTGCTTTTTCCAGGTTCTCTCAGTGAGAAACTTCACTGAAAAACACGTATTACCTATGCAGTTTTCTGAGTACTGGTCCGAACGCTGTCAATAAAGTGTAAAGCTTTTTTCACTAATTGAAGCACACGATGTCACTCTCTTGATCCACGAGGTTGATTGGTGCTTCAACAACGGACTTCTATCCATGGAGAACTATTAGTACGTATGAAGCTGATGTACAGTGGACTGTTTAATTAAAAAGGGGGATTTACACGCTCTGTAAATTATCGACTTAACAAAAGTGCGTTTAGAGAGGACAATTCACAGGAGACCTTTGTGAAAGTTTATTGTTTTGGACAGAAGACTCTTCAAAGATGTGATTAAATTGTAACAACGCAGGAGAGTGAGTCATGGTATGCATTTTCCGTTTATTTGGACTATAGAAAACCCTGATAAAACTATGAACAAGCTTTAATGTTAGAAAGGTAGAACCAGACGACTGAAAAATTCAATGCCATAGCCGGGATTTGAACCACTGATCTTTCGGTAACATACTTAATCCATTTCTGTCACTTCGGATTTTATTACACAGAAAAGCTCGTTATTACGTGGGTGGAAATTACAACTGTAAGCTTGGTCACTTCAGCATATCGGCTTTGGAAGATACATGCTTGTCAGTCCCCAAACAATTGCAGGAGGACAGTATCCACTAATCAACTAAAGAGTCATGTATCTCTACCAATCTAGTAATTAATGGATTAGTTTGCTTCTTTTACTTTCAGAACAAAGCTCATTTATACTGTTGATTAGTATGATGAATTTTTATATCGCATTTTATTAACGAGGAAATAGGAGCACGTGAAAAAAAGTAAAATAAGGGCTCAAAAAAGTCACACAAGACTGACTTAGTGGAAAATGTTTATTATATTAGCAGATCTTTATCTTTGATAATCATGGAATAAACTAATTTTAATATATTTTAATGATATAGTAAACTTTGAAAAGAGAGTACCATACTTATATAAACATATTTCTTAAACGTATTTTATCTATTAGTTAAAACCAAATGATCTATATGATTTTCTCTTTGCCTTTTGGAAATAGTGTTTCTTGCTAAGGTTCAAACTGCATGCATACGTAAATACAGTGAAAGCTGTGTTCTCAGCAAACATGTTTGGGAGACACACCCAAAGATAAAGTATATACGCCTTGGGACCGAGAAACATTTGGGACCCGCCCAGTATACGAATATATCTGTTGCTGCCTCCAATTCCTTTAGACTACCAACTGCACAAATCTAACATGCTCGTAGTATGTGCTATATACGATTTAAATTAGAATTGAAGAGATTAAAAACAATCAAATGTTATATAATTGAGGTACCTAAGTTTAGTTATGGGTGGTCTACCTAAATAGCAAAATAAGGTTATGAACCTACTACTAATTTGTAACAGACTTTATTAAATGTATTGCTAAAGCGATTTTGTAAATGAGCGTTCCAGTAACCTTATGTGTTTATCTGATTCTATGATCTAATTCTGAATTAGAATGTTACTGCTGCTATGGAGAGTTTCTTAGCAACCAGGATAATCATTTAGTTCCATTCTGCACCACATCATTAGCACTTTAAAGTATATTCTTATAGCATTTCACCCATGACTTCAATATGTCAGATACGTTTATATTTTGTCATTTGTCAATATTGAGAAAGTGATAGAAACAGATTTCTCCACTGTAATGAGATTATACTGGGAGGCATTTAAAGTAAAGACTCTGGCTTTAATTTTACCTTCTATACTACGTATAGTACGTAGGGGAAGTATTGTATCCACCCAAAAGTGCCATATCGAGACGTCACCAAAAATACATGGTTTTAGGCCCCCTGAATTCAAAAAAATCGTTTTTAGAAAAAGGTCCATGTGTGTGGATAACTCAAAAACGAAAAGTCGCATAAATACTAAACATGGTATTTAGATTGAGTATCCTTCAAAGATGCGAAAGAAAACCCCCCAACCCAGACTACCCTTTACATGGAACATTTTTTAAAATTTTTTGTTTTCTCAAAAACGCATCTAACGATTTTGATTAAAATATCATATGTTTAGCATACTTTTATGGCAAATGAAATGCATATCTTGAATTTTCTGGATAGTCTCTAAACGCTCTCTTCATTCTGAATGGCTCTTGCATAATTGGTAAACCGTAAGGAACAGAAACAGTTTTACTACATAACAAATGTAGAGCTCGTTAAAACACATTTTATGTCATATACATTTTTTGTGGAGTGAACCATTTCCAAGATATTCCTTATTGGTTTGAATTTTCCAATATTTATACTTTTTCTCAAATGGGAACTTGTTATTCTTTTCTTTTTATGTCCTGGATATACAAAGAGAATGGAATGATACACATAGCAACCAGCCATTAAAATATTTGACTATCGCTTAATACCTGCCACATCCCCCTTCCACCTACAAGAAAATTAGCAAAAATAGTTTCTACAAATGTTTATCCCAATTAATATGAAAAATATTGATAATAAGCGTTTATAGATATAGTTTGTACAAGAGTAGAGAATGTCATTAATATTCAGAATATTGCGTACCAAAAAATTGTAAACCCATTCTTACAACCACTTGACTGTCATTTTGATTTGTTTATTTTTTATGCTCCCGATGTACTGATATAATGGAAATATAGAAAATTACAATACACATGATAACCTGATTTGTTCAAAGCGTATACAGCAGCAGTCAGCTGGATGAAGGTTAGAGAATGGATAAGAAAAGTACAAAGGTGAGTGAGCAGATTCATTTAACACTTCTAAAATACCACGAAAATTGCTAGAGAAACTTTTAATGGCAGAAAGCTTCTGATGCACTGTTCTAATTCTTAAACGCTTAATTAACTTAAATGAAGGCAATGCCGAACGCTGGAGCGAGAATTAACTTGAGGAGTAACGCAACACGCGAGTAGTGTTGACAATCGGATGGTTTATCGGTTTATTCTACTAATGTTCCTGATACATCGAAATCGGTGCCATTTTTATCATACCCTTTTTATCGAAACCCGCAAAATGATAAAGTTACTCATTATGAAAGTTCGTTATTTAGCTACAGTTTGGCCATCCGGTGTTCACGCTTTTTATAAAGATAAAGAAACCCTCTGATTATGCATTTTAATATGTCCAAAAAGCCTTCTCCTTTATTTTTAACTTTGCAAAAATGACAGTTATATATATATATCTTAATTGATTAATTTTGTGCAATGCAATAATTCTATATGCATTCATTTTTATCGAGAATGTGCTGTACCATTTATTAAGAACTTGACTGTGTCAAACCTTTATAAATCATCTGCACTTTCATTCCTTTTTTTCGGAATAGGAATCTCTACTCGGGTTACGGTCTTTCCCTACCTTTCAACATTTATATGCGTTTAGGTCGGTATTTTCCCATTACAAATATAATAGTAGTCGGCCACGATATGAGTGCGTACGGTGAGAAGAAGAACTAAATAGTTACGGAACAAGTGGGTGGGGCGTCTGAAGCTAAACAAAACATTCACAGCTCCGAATTGCATGTATAGCGAGGTTCAGACCTGCAAATGTAGCACTGTTTTGATTTTGCAACTGTACATTCTCTTATGGCTATGCCTCTCACTTGTCTGTGATCCCTAGCATTGTTGACATTCGCATTGTCAACAAAAACAGTGGCAGCCTCCTCGAAGCACACTCATATCACGGCCATCTGATACAATGCTGTATCTTATCAATCCACGATAACAACAGTAACAATAATAATAATAATAATAATAATAGTAGTAGTAGTAGTAGTAGTAGTAGTAGTAGTAGTAGTAGTAGTAGTAGTAGTAGTAGTAGTAGTAGTAGTAGTAGTAGTAGTAGTAGTAGTAGTAGTAGTAGTAGTAGTAGTGGTGGTGGTGTGGCTACAAAATACCAAGGAAGGGTTGGAAGTAGCGTCTGTATTGTTACTGCGTCGTGCTTGTCATTTTTATACATTAAATGGATTTTCTTAAAAATGGCATCCCCATCTTTTAATTCATTTAAAAACGCATATCTGAAGGAGTGATTGTACAGTAGCTAAACCCTAAATAGCAAAATAAGGTTATGAACCTACTACTAATTTGTAATAGTAGGAAGGGCAACCCCAACCCCTAGCTGAAATACCGTTGAAGAGTGTGTTGTATTTTCCCGCCTCTATGGTTAATAGTTGTAAAGACAGACATTATAATAGTTAAATTATACGTATTATTTTATCTTTCCAAGAGTACTTTCTACTATTCAGGATTCTTGATGAGATCGCGGAGACTTCTCGCTTTTCGTTTATACAGATAGGTAAATAGTTTTGTACCATTATTAATGTTAATGATCAAAGGTAAACCAATAATATTTCACATTTGCTGCAATTTTCTTCTTGCACGCGTTTCTCTGTAATGCGAATTCGTGGCTAAATCAATATTTAAATTCGCCGTGGTCGCTGGAGCGTATTCCTTCTGCTCCGCCAAGCTGAGGGTCGAGGTTTCGAGACCGCCGTTGGCATGGTTGTTTGTGTGTGTGTGTGTGTGTGTGTGTGTGTGTGTGTGTGCGCGTGTGTGCGTGTGTGTGTTACGTGTAATTGCGGTAATAAGAGGTAAAGTAAACAGCAGAAAAATCACTGTACTCATAAACTGGTAAACAAGGAAACTTTAAAAAAATGTAACATATATACAGATAAGGAATGGGACTATTCCTTTTTAATGGTCACTGCACAATAATTTTGACATAAACCTGTTTACTTCAATTTTATAACAGGATTATGGCTATTGCCATTTCCCTTCTTAGACAACAAATGCTTTGGAGAAACAGAGCTGCACCGTGTCGTTTCTCTTAGAATCGGAATGCAGTCCTTTGTTTTGGAGTTTCGCATGCTTCTGGAGGAATAATTTTGTTTTCAAGTGCTAAGTTTTGCTGGTATGAATAATCTTGCAGCTACAGTTTAACTTGGAAAACTTAACGCACGTACAACGCTGAATACCATAGATTATGAACATGTTGATGCTATTATGGCTAGGCAGTTTATATGCGTACACCCACCAGCAATTTTGCTTCGAAGCTATGCTCATTAGAGGCCTTGAAAGTTAAATCCAATAAAACGCAGCATTCCATTTCAGCGCCCGAAATTGGTAGCTTGTGGAAGTAACTTATTGATTAGCTCTTTTTCATGTACTTCGTATAATAAAATTCTAGTGTTTATTTCAAGCGTGCAATGTAACACTGCTATTGCATTTTCCTCATAAATACATTTAAAAAACCTACGGCAAGCACTCGAAGTGCAAACTGACTGTACAGTATGGTACAAAATCAAATGGTTTCACCTTCATAAAGAGCAAATGTTCCTCTACAATTTGTCAGATATATAAAATATGGCTTAATCAATTTCTAAAAAGCTGCCTTTGTAGCCTGATAGTATGACAGCCTTCATATCCAGAGGACTAGGGTTCGACTACCGGATGGAAGGGAGATTTTTACATTAACCAGAATTATTCCCTATGCTCAATGATGTAGGAAACAACACGTAAGTGCGTAAGTATGTATGATTTAAATGTCATTAAAAAGGCCTAAAGCAATACAGAAAACAACCAATTATTAGCATAAATTTTAAACGAGTATGTGTCACTGACGAACTGTTGTTCCAAAATCATAGCGGATGATATGACTGTAGATGTTCAAGGAACATTAAAAAGTATATTAAATATTACCGTTTCAGGTCTGTGTTGTTTACACAGAATTAGCCGCATATATGTCCTCCGTGGTGTAGTGATTACCATGCTTAACCTCTAGTTCCCGAGGTCGCGAGTTCAAACCCGGCGGAGGGCGATGCATTTTTTCGGGCGTAAAAATCCTTAGCATGGATTTCTTCGGAAGGGAAGTAAAGCCGCTGGTCCCGTGTCGTAGACTTACGGCACGTAAAGGAGCCTCAAGCCTGATAAAGAGGCCTCTGAGCAAAATTACGGTCTTTCACGCCCAATATAGAATGGGACGCTAAGGGGCACAGAAGATAAAGAGCGTCCATAAATAAAACTCAATTTTAGGTAAACTGGGAAAAGATTTCGCCATTTACAGGACAGTATCTGTAGTTAGCTTTCATTTCAGTCACCTTTGGGAGCACTAGAGTAGGCTGAATCATAGGAAGATAATGTAGCATGAAAATGATCTGTACTGAACCCGAGAAAGCATTACATTTTACCACCAAAATGTTTAATCATTCCGACTGAAATGACGATGACTTTGCCATTCTAAATTGTTCTAAAATTTCTAAATTATAGCTCTGAAATTTAAATAAATGTATTTTAATTAAGCCAGAGCACGTCATAATCACATTAAGCTCTTGTTAGTTAATGTCCGAACTCAAACCAAGGGCCTCTCAGAACTGTAAAATCCCTTCCTGTCTAAAAGCACATCAAGGGCTGTTTACATATCCATAGTCAAAAAGGTACTCTAGCTGGATCCCTTTTCTTTGGCTTCGATTAGCCCCTGAGCACGGACTTAATGGCACGAAGTGCACACACTACTGAATCAGGAAAGCAGATCTAGTGAATATAAATAAATAGAAAAAATGCATATATGCAGTAGCACGGACACAGCTCTTTCACACTGGAAAGCTGACGGGTAGCAAGTGATGAAATAAGATACGTTGAAGTTGTTTTTAAAAACTGCACCTTTTATTTAAAAATATAACCTATTGCAAAGTAATTATGGCAAAATAAACTTATTAGTAGTTTCACACATTATTATTATTACCATTATAAGCCACCAGTTTAAAAGAATTAATATAATATTCTTTAATGAGCAAAATTATATTTGCGACAGTAAAAACTAAACACAGCAAGTTAAACATTGAATTATTATTGAAATAATTTATTTTATGCCATTGATGTTTTACAGTTTGTTACTACTTTCTATGTTTTCCTATTTCAACCTGGGATTTCTGAAAAAGAATAACTATCCCTCTTATATCTAAAGAATTAAAGAGGGAAAAAGCATGCAAAATTTTTATTAAATATCAACCATAACGCTTATGAAAAAATAATTTCAGATTATGATTAGAAATTCTTACATAGAATGTGGCTCAAACATTGTTTCTTTTTCGTATTGTTCATTTATTTAATGCTATGCCACAGAAAGGATTGAAGCTTCCTTGTCCTCAACTACTTAAAAACAGCGTTCTCATTCGAATCTATTTTAATAATAGAATAACGCTGGAGTATTATGATTCCAATTTAAAATTCAGGGTTAATTCCATAATTTCATTCCCTTAAATTAAAAACGCCTGATACCAATTCATTAGCTGCCCGTAAAATACGCGTCTGTTGTTCCGTGATTCCTTCTCTCCTTTCTTTAAACGCATAACTTGTTTAAACGTAAACAAATAATTTCACTGTATACCATAGTATATTCGGGTGATAGCCGCTGGACCGGATTGGAACTTTTGTTACTAACAAGGGAAGTATCGACTCCTCATGTCGAAACCCAACTTTAAATTCCTGTGGCAGAAATTATGTAGTATAAGGAGCCCACGACCGAAACATCAGATGCCATGTTTAACTGGAAGGTGCCAAAATCTAAGCTGGAATCCATCAGCGTCAACTCAGTATGCGATCCAGATGGATCTCCCTTCTTCAGAGGGAGCACCTTCTTCCCTTGTGACATAGAAACAGGTAACCTAATCCTCTCACTTTCCGCTTGACAATCCAGTAAGCAGTCAGGGCTAGTTAACAGACGAATTACTTCCATGTAGTTTATGTGGAAGATTTGGGTTTGTTTTCGGGAGTTTGCATTTAATGTAACAGCTGATGTTTTGAGCGTGACTTTCTTATACTACATCACTTGTGCCACTGGAATATCAAGGTGGGTTTCGGATTCAGGGGTCTGATACCTTCCTTTAAGGTCTGATCAACAGGCCACACTGATTTACGTATATTCCATGGCGTATTTTCCATGCTTCCTAAATGTCCACTAATCTTTGCTTATGTGATAAGAGTGATTTCAATTAACACCGTGCATGGGAACCATTGCTCCATACTGTGAACTTAAAAAAACAACAACGCAACGTTTCTTTACGGTAAGCCTCCTATTTGAACCTAGTTCACCATTCTACACCTATTTAATGTTATAAAGAGAGAAAGTGTGTGTGTGTGTGTGTGTGTGTGTGTGTGTGTGTGTGTGTGCGCGCGCGCGTGTAAAGTATTCTGAAAAATCACTCAACAGATTTTGATAATTCTTCACCATTGAAAATCACAACTCTTTCTGACGGACATGGGTAAAAGGTACGTATCACGGAGGGGGCCCCGGAAGCGGAACAGAGTACCGCAAATAAGCCGCAATGGCCCTGTTTACTTCCAACGTGATCCCAATGAGGGAAAGATGAGGGGAGAGACCCAAAGGTCGACCAGACCCGGATGCCGACGGGCGCAAACATGGATGGGGTCCCTAACGTTTCGAGATAGGACACATCCGCCGCAGCGCTGCCCCTACCCACAAGCCACCAACCTCCAGGGTCCCCCCAGCGGAGCCCCACGCTGAGGAGAGACCTAAATGAGCAGTATCGCAGTGACGCCAGGGAAGAAGCCTTTACAGAGCGCAAGCCACTACCCAGCCGCAACCCCCTGAACACCGTCAACTAGTCACACAACCCTGAAACACATAAGGAAGATGATGGGTACAGGAAATGAGAAGGAGAGTCACGGTAGAAGATGAACCACCCCAGCATTCGCCTGACGAGCCGGGGAAACCACGAAAAACCTATGGTCTAGATTGGGCGGTCGCCAGGGATCGATCCCAGGACATTCGGAATACGGACCACGGATGTAATCGCCTGAGCCATCTCGCTCGTGATGGACATGGGACTATTAAACACATTCTAATTTAATTTCATAAATGATTAAAATATTAAAAAAATTACGAATACCTTAAATTTGATACGAACACATTGTACATACTTGCGATAAGTATTTAACTTTTAGTTGAGAATACTATAGACTAGAAAGTAGTTGCTGTTAATCCACAGAATATGCATATAAATAAGACGAATGATGCGTATGTATTTTCATTCCAAGCAATATGTAGATGGTCACTGCTTAGCAACTAAGACTCAGCAAAACTAAAGAGAAACGAATATGCTTATAGCCATACGATACATATGAGATGAAAATGAAGAAATATTTTAACTACCCTTAAGTAAGAAGGTTTTCCTTTGTTTTCTTTCTATGTTTATAATCAAGCTCGTTATCAGGGTATGTAAAATATTTGCATGAAGAGAGAAAATTGTCTCCAGCTAACATTAGAAATCAATCAACGGATGTTTCATAATTAACCACTCAGAATATAACTTTTCTCGATAATTGCAGACTATTAGTCTTTTCTAAAACAGTTAACTTGCTGGGGAATCTTCATATTCACTGCCTTCATGTATAGGTATTTCATTGTATATGTTAAGGGTTTAGGTATTACGTGAAAACTTCGTAGCTTTTATGTTACACTTATGGAAGCAAAGAGAAGGTACAAATTTTTAAAATGTGATTGTACACTTTGATTATCTAAACGATTACTGAAACATTCCGACCAATTTATAAGGGGTAGTTATAGGCCGTGCATTTGCATAACTTGGAAGACTCTAGGAGGGAGGTTAAGGAAATCAAATGTTTCGCTGATGTTTCAAATTATTTTGCATATTTTTCATGTGTTGTTAGTAGGGGTGGCGATTTTTAAGACTTTGAAATAAGAAATTCATCAGTGTATAGCATTTTGAAGAAGATAATACAATATTTGGTGAGCAATGCTTGATGCAACCGCGGGACCAGCCGTCAGCACTACAAGTTATGTCGGCGAAGAGGAGGAGTGTATTTCCTCTCCGCTGCACTGGGCTTCAATGTGAGTTGAAATTTTGCGCAAGTAGCACATACAGCCAACTTCTCATTACAGGAAATTCATGACGTGTTTCAAGTTAGAGTTATCACTAATAATATATGGTCCCCTTGTTCCCCCGATTTAACCCCATGCGATTTTTATCTCTGGGGGAACTGCAGAGTGAAATGAACAATTTCCTAAGCAGGTGTCAGAAATGCTTGAATAACGAAGGGAGGCAGTTCCGGCATCTCCGGCCGGCCACCGCCGCGAAACCGGTTGCGTGAAGGATCGTTCACCCCGTATAATATAATGAAGGCGATTCTCAACGGTCTACATACAATCTACATAAAATTGCACATAAGTGCAATACGCAAACTTCATTAGATAAAACTAAAGTAATGACATTTAATGTCTACAACGTTAGAAAGAAAAAATCAAATTATAATCTTTGGATACAAACTGTCATTTGTTGAAGTTTATATAAACGACAAAATATTAAAGTTCAATAAAACGATGGAAATAAACAATAGTGCCTTTGAATCAGCTTTACAAAAGCACACTCGTCTATGGCTATACAAAGCCTCAGTAAGACCTGCCCTAGGCTGTGAAGCTTAGACCCTATAGAAAAAAAAATAAAAGCAGAATAATATTGCAGAAATGAAGTTCATGCGAAGGGCTGCTGGTTATACTAAATGGGATTTAAAGACCAATGAGTTTGTTTCACAAGAGCCGAAAATGCAACTTGTACTGGAATATATACAAATTGCCGGGACAACTAGAGACAGCACTTGCATAGAATAGGTCCAAAATGCATTCTCAAGCTGTAATGCAGTACATTCCTAGGGGAAAGAGATCACTTAGCCATCCCAAGAAGAAAGAGAGGAAATATTTCTTAGTGAGCTCGTAAGAGTCATGACGGCCTATCACCTGGCTGGGTGATGAAGAAGGCATAAAACTAATAAACATGTAATGTCTTTTGAGATAACGTTAATATAAAATTAAAATCATATTAATAAAGGATTAATAGCGAAATAAGAATGCATAAAGTAAACTGCACATTTGTAAAAAGTTAATATAGGTTAAAGCAACAAAGAAAAATTAGGATTGATAAGCTAAACTATAAGACAGAAAAATCTGAAGTGATACATTCACATGACGTTTGCTACTCTCTGTGTTTATTAGTGACTATTCAATCTATTCTTAATAAAGCTTACTTTTATATTTACTAATAATCCAAATACATCTTTGTAGAAATAGCCACAATACACATTTCGTTATAGATAAAGATAAATACGATAGTTAATTTTTAAGACTTGGACGCTATGTACTTGTCTTAAAATTCCATAATGTTTCCATGCAATCGCGGGAAACAACTGAATATTGAAAGGTTTTTAAAGAATGGCCAAGAAATGAACAATTCTAACCATTAACAACGGTTATCTCAGAAATTATTTATCTCACAAAAACTTATTTGGAATAAGTTGTGTGTTTTAAAGAAATATACATTATTTTGTGTAGTGCTTTTTCGTCTATCGCTTAATGTTTACCCGTTATGCAAGATTACACAAAATTCCTTCTGAATGAAAAGGACTTCAAAGACTATTCTCAGAAAGTTAAAGATATACGTTTTATTTGTCATATAAATATCTTTAATATGTGCAATTTTAATCAACATCGTTAAGAGGGATTTTTTTAAAAAAATAACACCTATATATTCGAAAACTGCTCCATTAAAGCGTAGTTCTTGAAAATCATCGTGTCGCAACCTTGGAAGATACACATCATAAATACCAAGTATGGTACATATCCAACTCCCTGTTTTGAGTTATGCTGTTCACAGACACACTAATACACAGATAGACAGACAGACAGAAACACACACACGGGCCTTTTTTAAAAATGCTTATTTTATTATTGAAGGAGCTCAAAACATGCATTTCCGGTAAAATCGCGGTATAACATTTTTGGGTGGAATGCAATACTTCTCTATTTACTATGTACGTGTAAAGAAAGTAAAAAAGAGAGATTTGGATGCAAAATTAGAATAATAAAGAAAAAGGACCAAATATTTAAAATAATTTTTGTGAAGGAAAAGAATATTATTAATGAAACTATTTTGGCAGAGTAAAGTGTAGTAGGTTTAGAACCTAAATATATAAATTAATTATAGATAGTAAATGTTAATTAGTGAAGTACTTTTAATGATATTAGTACGCAAATATGTCAAATCATGCAGGTCAGTAACGTTACTGAATGAAATCATAGAACATATCTCAAAATTTGTCTTGTCATTACAATTAATAGTGCTCACTAAATATTTTCCAGCATCTGCACTAAAGGTAGCATCCCAAATACATTGCACAACTGCTTAAGCAAAATCTGGCTATATGAAATTAACCGTCAACAACATTTGCAGCTACTGTCAGCGACTCAGGAGTTTAGCTCTGACCTTGTGGTTGACGTAAGCGAACCTGAGCCAGTGATGTATTGTTCTTCCCTCTCGCTCTATGGTTTCACACCCTGTTCCTAAGGTACTTATATCCTTTCTTTCACGGAACAATAAATATTACTCGAAGTAGCATCAGTAGTACATCATATTACTGCATCAAACAATACAATTATGACCGTACTTCCAATAAGTAAATCTGTAAAACCTGTATACATGTAAACCACTATATTTATGACCATATACATGTGAAACATTATTTTGACTATACCTGTTGACAAACGTTTTGAACTGCTGGTGTTAAGCTATTTGCATTGCAGGCAAGAAGATCCCTAGTCCACTGCACGCTTGCAGTTCAAGGACAAAGCCAATCTCGTCAGTCACTCACAGTATCTACATCTTTATTTTTCTGCATGTTTGTAATACCAATTGGGAATGAATTAATGTAGTCAAAAAATAAAAGTTCAACTATTGACGATAATCGGCAGCGATGAGAGGATTCAAAAGCGTACCAACCTCTTGGGAGAGAAAAAAGTGTTTTTCGCATTTTGTTCCATGCTCCTGCTCAAACTTTTGCTGCACTTCAATAACCATTCCATAAATATGTTTTCAACACAGATGTTTAAAACACATTAAACGTTTGGTTTACATGTCATAAAAATGAAAATACAACAGTTAAAGTCTTTATGAACATTTCGTGCTATATCACGTTTGCGAAAAATTAATATCCCTAGTTATTAGTAATAGCCGCGGCTATACGAAATTACAATTATAAGGGGTAAATGGGAAGATTTACTATAATAATCTTCTAGATGACTACTATAATTTCATAAATAGCAGGGGAGGTAAATAGAATTAATCAATTCGTCACTCGGGTGCAACGTCGGGTAAGCAAACTGGTGTTTATAAAAAGATGGTTCTTCACTGCCTCACCAATCAACACAGAACACTCAACGCTAAACATAAACAGCTTTAAAACATGTAATTCGAAACATGTTGAGTCATGGTGGTAGCTGGAATTCCCATCAACATTCCGTCTCCACTGTATTAACAAGTGGGGCAAAGTGTAAACACGAGCCAGCCCTCGTAGTCGTGGCCGCTGGAGTGCATAGCTCCGGCGCTCCGCCAAGTTGAGGGTCGCGGGTTCGAGTGCCACCATGGGCATGGGTGTTTGTGTGTGTGTGTTGTGTAATGCGGTAATAAGCGGTAACGAAAAAACAGTAAAAGCACAGTATCATAAACTGAGTAAAATAAGGGAACTTTAAAAAGAATCTTTAAAGTCAGAGATTGCGATCTTTCTGAAAGACAATCGATACAAAAAGTTTACAGAAGAAAATGTATTCTTTATAAAAATAAAAGTATAAAAACACGTTGTGGTTGTTAATATCAATAACCAAATAATCACATGCATTTTGATTATGAAGATTTAGCCTTTGTGTCACAATCTGTGTTTGGTGAAATAGGAACAAGAATAAAATAAGAAAGTTATAGGTGGACGCTTTTCTAAGCAGTGGGAATAAATAGAATCTTGTCTGAACTGAAAGTTGAGGGTAGACTAAAGTTCAAGAATTTTCTAACAATATCAGAAGAAGATTTCAAATTGTTGCTGACTACAATCATTTTACCCACAATTCTAAAATAGGAGACGAATTTCGTAGTAGCCATATCAGTTGAACTGAGATTAAGCTAAACCTGTTTTTTTTCTGTCCTCATGTTTATATTAAAAAATACAGGCTCACGTAAACACTTTGTTTTCTTGGTTGTATTTCTATAGCCTTTTAGGGATTAACCCAGATACCGGGTCTTGCACAACCCGTTTCTTTTTACTTTCGTCCACTCCATTTTTCGTGCTAGTAAACAATGAACAATGCGGTGGGCCAGCTGTCTATATCATGTCTGGCCGAAGTTAGTCGGGTCTGCACGAAGTTAAACGGATAGATATCGTACTCAACATGTTTTCCGCTGCTGGTAGAAAACATGTTTAGCCAAATCATATTGAATCAACATATTACGCAAGACTTGTTGGTCAGCATTGACAGCCAAAATGTTGAACTCAACATGTTGAGTCAAAATGTTTTGTAGATTAGGGAGGCAGTGGAGATCCACCTTTGTTTAATGGCGTGCTTACTGTTTTCATTCTCTGTCCATTCTAAATGAGTAAAGAGAAACAATCAGAAGGAGAGAATGCAGGATAACAACGAGCGTTATTTTGTTTCTTTTTTGTGAAGCTAAATCAGAGTATCACATTAATTTTGTGATTCCGAAACAGGGGATAAATGCACACAGGAATCAATTATCCACACGTAATGCAATAACAACGTAAATGATTAGTAGTTTTCATAGTTACCGCTGGCCACAGAAATACATTTCTCCTCCTGAAAAGGTCCGAAATAATATTTACACGCTATACAGAACTGTGTTTACATTTCTAGATCTATGTTAATGCAGTTTCTCTCAAACGATTTCCAACTATTCCTTGTTTCTAGTTTTGTTCTTCGTACAGAAACCGCGCGTATTTGTTCAGGCGCGCTGAGAGCGCTTCTCCTCCGTTTCCCTTGCAGTAACTGACGTGTAAAGCAGCACATCGTCACATGAAGCAGCTTTCTGTATTGCTCTCTGCTAAAATGTTGCCATTTCATTTCCTTCAATTTCCTGACTTCTCTGGTGCTCCTATCCCATGAACTTCAGCTTTATTCTTATCTAGAGGGGTTTGGGAAAACTAAGACAATTTTCTTCTAATACTAACCTTGGGACTTTAAGAACATATATTCTTACAAATTGCTTTTTAGTATCGTCTTGACTAAATATTTTCACGTGATATAGCTATTTATATGAAGTTTAACTTAAAGCATGTTTCCATAATTTGTATTACTAGAGCAGTCTAAGCATTAACATCGCATTTGAAATTCGCTTACTTTACTGCCTATACTTTATTATATGCCTTTGTGGGTTTTTTACACACAATGAATTTCTAATACTACAATTTTTTCCGTTTAGGAATCCCTCTCTACTTCTGAATGTTGTTAATTTTCTTCAGTATTGATGTATAGGTTTGGCTTCCAGACAGCAATCTCGTAACTGCATTAACTTCATCAAATGTTATTTTGATATATTTTATAGCTTATTTCTAATTATTTTGAAGTGTTTATAATTGACACGGGTAGCCGATGTCGTTATGGCACATACTTCTGAACTGGAGGTTTGCAGTTCAGATCCCGGCAGGACCGTCCCCTTTGAAAGATCTTTCTAGGTTTTCCTCAATCCACTGAAAAATGCCTGGGAGGTACCCTAACAGACCTGGAACGTTTTCTTCCCAAATTTCCTTTCCCAATTAATTTCATCTCAGCGTCGCCGCCTGTGATACCGTATAAAGTAAGAGTGGGTGTTAAACACTATTATCCTATTTGTTTCCTTTCAGTATACTGGGTGGACATTTAAGCTGAGACTTTACAATAGCTCCAAAACTAAGCGTTGTAGAAAGAAATGTCTTTAATAAAAGTTGCTTGATATTATGGGGAAAGTAAATGCCATCAGCCGTGTTTTGTTTGGAGGACGCTATGATGGTCATTTTAGGATCAATGTAAATTTTTAAAATGGAAACCTACATTTTGTATGTAGTTTCTCATTAGAAAATTGTTTATAAAGTAAATAAATAATTGTTTATTTTGTGATTAATAAGGAAACGAAATAAAAAATATTGGTTCCAATTACGAAACGTAACTTGATCCTAAAATTACCATCCATTGGTGGTCTAACCATTCATTGCTCTCTTCGTACATAGCCATTCAGAATTTTCGTTGTTATTTAGGTTGGTGTAAGAACAATTGCAAAGTTCTTTATACAAATGTTGTTTAGTTTTTTATGAGCAGTGAGAAAACAATATAAAAAGTAGGTTCCCTTTTAAAAAGATTAAATTGACTCTAAAATGACCACGACAGCTCTTAAAAATAAAACACGACTCATGGCATTTACTTTCCCCCATAATATCAAGCAACTTTTATTCAAGACATTTCTTTCTACAACGCTTAGTTTTGGAGATATTGTACAATCACAACTTAAAGGCTCCACCCTGTGTATCAATGTATTATAATTTATATCCACCCAAACAAATAGTTAAAACTGGATATCATTCCGAACACTATCTTTTATTTTCATGGGCACTGTTCCTTAAACATTATAATTGATATTAAAAAATCATGAATATTACAAATTTGGCTCAAACGTTTTTGAAAAGGTTTCCGAACTGAGTGAATCTGAATTTTTATATCGCACCCTGAAGAAATATTACGTTTATAACTTCCTTATAAACCACTGTTTCATGATTGCGAGTTACCAATTCACTGAACGTTTTAACGCGACCGGGGCTTTGTAATGTGCTTAGAAAGCTGAATTTTTGTGAAAGGTGTAGTTAAAATAAAAGTATACAGACTGTACACTACGGCTATTGTATACAGGCATGCCACATAGCTGAACCGTGGAAGTCGTGCTTTACTGCAATCAAAATAAAACACTCTACAGCTACGAAGAGTACCTATATACAAGAGTCTCTACGTTTGTTTACATGTCAATGGTGCCATTCCATGCGTTCAAAATTATGTCGCAAACGGTCCGTTTGTGGAACATGTTAAGTGACACATTTCCTCCCAATTACCGTCTACCCTTTCCCTTTTCAGTTTGTGTTATTAATTATTATCTACCATGTATGCACTTAACGACGGTCGCTGAAATCAATGAAAAGGGGATTCAGATATCTGAATTTTTCTTTTCGTTTAGCTGCAACATACTGTTTGTAAATGCTCCACGTACTTAAAAACTATAAAACTTATAATACCTAAAATGTAGAGTGCCCATACTTCAAATTCTTGGTCTAGAGTTTGATACAGTTATTAATTCAATAATTCCATTTTAACTGAAAGTTAAATGGTGTTGCTGACTGTTTCAATGCGATAAACAAAATGAGTTTTTGTTTTGTAGCTTCCAAAGCAACAACTCCATATATGTACGTAGGTATCTTCAGGTTGACAAACGCAGTTAATAGGAATTAAGCTAAATTTTAACTGAATACCAAAACGGGATGACTCTTTTCTGACGCATTTAAAACTCTCCAGCTTTAAATGCGTCAGAATACATTATTAAAAATCCGGAATTTAATTTTAAATAATGCGAAAACCAAGAACACAGAAGCATTTAGTAAAAGCTAATAGGTTTACGTAGGACTGTCCTCTCAAAGTTCTGCTTTTCCATCGCCTAATAACAGAAAAAAATATCCGCACATGGAAATCTTTTCACCTTTGTCAGAAACAGCAACGCATAAAAAGTAATGATTACTTTTCTGTTTTACTTATCTTTTTTGTGTTGTTTTATGTTCAGTTACCTCATTTAAAAGCCCAAAAATTTTTACTGAGGAACAATTGCAATTCTAAAGAGAATTTTTCTTCTAACCGGAAAATCACAAAGGGAAAAGCGACATTTTATTTATTTGTCCATATACTCTCTAAGAAGAAGAGGTACCTGGAATTTCTACATTTCTTTTCAATATTTGTAAACGTTCATGTAGATCATGGACGAGTACATGATCAATGAAGTGCTAATAATTATATTTGCTTTTGTTGTTTCAGCAAAAAAATCATCAAAATCCTGAAAAGGCTCATCAAAAACCACTATGTACCCTAAACAACTGTGAAGTTCATACGAACATTAAGTTCACATTACAAACTTTAGATTTGAACCAGACATTGATATTCAAAGCTAATGTACTTTTAGTTGATAAGTATTGGATATATTATTACTCATAAACTACAAATTCAATCTCGTGGTCATGCTTCTTAGACTTGTGGAGGTAGGGAAAATCCTCCATCAACCGGAAATAGAAACCAAGATCTCTGGGTTAAAATACTAACATACTGACCCCTAGATTGCAGATAGAGTGCAAATACTGTGACTTGCTTTATTTTGACAAATTTACATTCGAAAATATGTACATCACCACCAAATTCCAAGCCATGCTATTTAAAAACGTGTTCTTGTGTTGTTTTTACCATATCAGCCGGCAAAATGTGTTAACCATATCAGACACAAAAGCATTCGAGTTGAACCTCCCGATAAGGACTAATTTTTTTCTTTGTGTTTTATTACTTATTTAATAAAATATTTGGAATAACAATGGCCTACTGAAACATAGTTTTTGCTGCTACATTCAAAGATCCACCTTTATTGTACTAAACTTGATACATATCTAAAGTAAAATTTTATACTTCACTTTGGGCTTTCGAATTATAGAGCTGTAAAGAACAAATCATGATGACGACGTTTGGGATTTACAGCCTGAGCTTAAACCAATACATACTGAAGCTTTATCCACGGAAGTTATACTTACCCCATTTTACGGGAAAAAATGCTAGATAAAGTATTGGTTCCTATTTTATTTATGCATACTTTGCGCATTCTAATATGCACCTATCAAAAGATAAAACGGAAATGTGTTAGTGACCATGTGCTATATCTCATAAGAACACTTCAACATAATTTAGATTGTTTTGCCACCCTTAAAGAGAGTAATAACCTCTAAAATACCTCACAAAAACTGGTAAAGATCATTTAACACTTTTGTTTTAGAATTTATTGCGCGAATATATGTTTTATTATTCGCTGTGGAATTGGGATTAAATTACTTTTCACCCTTGTTCAATCCATGCCATCCATTCGGAATGGAGGGAGGTAATTCAATTTGAATTCAGATTGCTGTGCATGAATATACAGACGAGTATACATAGGTAGATCCGTTCTGACATCGCTAACACTATCAGCAACGCATTTCCTCTTGTTTCAGTCTGCGGAGTTCCTGCTTACACAAACATACAACTCACTTCTGAAAACCATTTCCAAAAGGATGATGACATTGTATTCCCATACGCCGCGTATGTGCAAGTGACGACATAACAAAACATGCTCAAAGTATTGATTATGCAGTTCAATTTCAGCGCATTGCTCTAACTGGCAAGCATTAATTTATATGCACTCCCGTAAATATTGCCTCACATGGTGATGTCCTAATTCTGGGCTTTAGATTCGATTACGTTGAGAGATTTTCGTCAATATTTTCACTTTACAATAGGAGTTTATTATTCTGAAACAGCCACTAATGCTGTAAGTTGATAAATACCTGTACCATTATTTATATAGTTTGATATCTCTTTAATTGCTTTCTCCACTACTTATGTATAGCAATCTCTGAAATACAGCACATTGATGGGACTTTTAAGGATCGAACTCCAAAACTACTAGCCTTAATACCAATAAGCACATTGTGCATGTAATTTTACCACGTAGTCAAACTGCCAGTTAAACACTCACTTCTTCTATAACAGCAGGTTAATTGAAGTGGTCAACTCATAAACCAGTTTACGTATCACTTGAAAGTTTACCAGATAAACAAAAAAAAACTGTTTCACAATGCAGCTGTGTTCGTAAGGAGTGATCAAAAGGATGAACCATAATGAACGAATAAATGAATTTACAGTGTCATGTGAATAATTTTTTATTCCAAACATTGTTTGACAACCATGGGAGACAATGAAAATATCTAATGAAAATAATAAAGGGTGTGTCTAACATTTTGTTCATTTAAAAGTGACAACTAAGTGACAATACAAAGGTAAGACACATAGGTATATTTTAATTTACAAAATCCAACTAAAACAACACCTGAAGAGTAAACGTAGAGAAAAAAAATATATACGTTCCCACAATACCATTCTTCTTTGATAAGTACGGACTCCAAGAAATAGAGGTAATAGACTTGATGGTGGGTGCCCGTCGGACGATCACCAAATTTTCCCATGTAAAATGAGATATGTTCGGCCTGAAGAAGAGCAAAATAAAGGATATTGTAAACATTGCCCTTAGAGGATAATATCCTTGCTTCCTAATTAATTGTACACCAATTAATTTATTATATATGATTTATAACAAATGTATTACTATTATGTTTTTTCTTATGATTATTAGTATTTTCCTCTTCATGATTACTATTGTTATTATTATTCATTTATACGCTTCTTGTTTTTGTCATTTCAATTTTAAATTGTTATTGTCAAGTATACTTTGTGCATAGTGGCAGCCATCTGCTAAGTGTTTCAATAAATAATCAATAAAAAATAATAAACCTAAACAAATACTGATGGGAACTGAAATATGAGCTTCTAACACAAACATGGGTTTGAACTTCAAACATAGTAATGAATCAATCTCAGTATCATCACGCATTTATATTTCCTCTCATAATATTTGTACTTCATTACATATTTTGTGCTAGAAAGGTTTGTTCTTGTCGTAGAGGAATGGAATCTTTTCCAACAATTTTTTTCTCTTCTCTGCACTCAAGACCTTTCTTTCGAGATGGTCATGTAATAAGAGCTTGACAAAAGCATCCATTCTGTCCCCTTTTAGAAAACTTAGACAAATTTCCATTGCATTTCATCTACCAATTCCGTGTTTTCAAATATGCCAGTTTAGTAGGAGAGACCCTTAATGCTCAGTTTTGTGAAGCATGCAATGCTTTGGAAAAATTAAATTGAGTTTTATTTATGAATGCTGTTTAACTGCTGTGGTCCTTAGCGTTCCATTCTATACTAGGAGTGAAAGACCGGTAGTTTTGCTCAGAGGCCTTTTTATCAGACTTGAGGTTCTTTTACGTGCCGTAAACCTACGACACGGGACCACCGGCTTTACTCCCCATTCCGAAGGAAGTCCTGCTAAGGATTTAGCCCGAAAAAGAATCCATCGCTGTCCGCCGGGTTTGAATCCGCGACCTAGAGAACTAGAGACTGACATAGTAACCACTACACCACGGTGGACGATGCAATGCTTTGGATAGAGATTACTGAATTTGCTGCAGTCTGAAAATATATGAACATTTCTCCAATCATTCCTAAAACCTCAAATTTATTTACATGTCTTGCTGTTCGGACTATATAATTTAACTCTTCTCGAATATAATCTTTACAGACCTTCTCTTTTCAATGTATGCGAAATTACGTCGCATTTCATAAAATCAGTCCTGAGACCTGTATATTGTGGTTTTTGCTTTGTGTTTATTACGCTAGGTAAATTACAATGAGGAAGCAATTTCCTGGATAGGCCACAAGAAAGCGTCAAGAAAGTTAACTTCCTGAAAAATAACTGTCCCCATAATGATGTAACTATTCATATATTCTAGAAAGCAACAAATGCAATAATTTGTGAAATCAGTTACAATACAAATTTCTATTGAAGCACTTTGTTACACAACATGATTAAATATCCTCTGGCATGCCGAATAGTTCGATCTATGGGTATTACACACGTACCTTGCACATAACTACGGTAGTAGGATAAGCTAGTACTAATGCATTTATCAATACATACATATCGTCCTCTATCCATTATCGCACGAAAGGTGCACTCAGAATACCTTGCAGTAAGCAGCAGTGTACACAGGGATGCTATGAATATGCCATGAATAAAAATTCAGAAAATCACACTGAAAGGCCCATAACATTAGCTAATAACGGCCTTACACACCAAGAATTAAATTGTCATGAATAAAAACAACAAAACACATTAAAAATTCCCGTACATTCTCCCTAAACTCTGCCCCAAGTAACAATAACAAATAAACAGAACACTAGTTCTCCACCTGTGTCCCATAAAATATTAACACAATTTAGAGAGACGAACACCGAAAGATGCAATGATCAGAATTACCAAAAGTGCTGGTATTGTCCTAGAAATCGCTACATGTCTTTAGAAAAAAAGTCAGCAAGGGTATTTACAGACCCACACAAGATCAAAGGTCTAGAGAAAAGTCCCTTAGCTAGGCAGCCAAACTCAGTAGCTAACCTCGGTACGAGACAGAGACGACATCAAACAAAAGAAGACCAGGTAGCGCTTAGGACCCACACACAGACTTCGCCTTATGTAGCGCGAAACACAAATAATACAAATTTGGCACAAAGCAGAAAGCTATGCCCAATGGAACTAAAATGACCAAAAAGGAATACATGAACAAAAATACCACCATTCTTTTTTGTTTTATGAAGCACAGTTATTACTCCAAATCAGCAAATTCCTTTTCAGGCTAGCAGCTTTGCTTTAATTTTTGCAGCCTTTCATATATTTGAGTTTTTTTTTTATAATCTAATCCACTAGTTCTTCTTGACTTCAGTTCATTTATGAATGAGCTTTCACCTTGGTTCCTCTTCCGTTGCTCAGGATTCATATTGTCCAGGTGAATAGTGACAATAGAAGCTTATAGATAGCACTTAATCTGGTATTTGAGAAAAAAAATTGATTCATATGTCTGGAAAGTCATATATAGGGATGCATAGAAGCACAAGAAAGTAACTATTTCACTTGCCTGTCAACTTGCCTTGGCTTTTATCACACATTTTGGTCACAAAGTCAAATATGACATGGAACTTAACAGTCTTTTGAGTTCACTTCTTCAATTATTTTGCATTTAAGAGAACGGCATGCGATTTCTGTTTCATTTAATATTCATCTAAATTATACAGTCAGGAGACGATGTGAAACTCGATTTTAACTTATTTTAGGATATTTAAGGAATACTATGGTTTAAAGCGAGAACTAACGTCAGATTAATCCTCGAAATGAGGAATCACTTACAATGACTACTACACCCTCATACTCTTCTATAGAAGAGCCTTTTAAGGGTACTAACCCTCACAAACCGCACAATTACGAGGGAAGGGTAACCATTTTCTCGGTTTGGCGCAGACATGACGTTAATATGAATTAAATTTCGTTTTCTCATATTGTCATACATGTTTCCTAATAATGTAAGACGAGTTCCTTCTTTATCTGCTGAACAGCTTTATTTCTACGGCTGTTAATAGTAGACATGTTGTTTGTGTTGCTTAGAATGCAGAAACCCGAATAACGTGCAGTAATGAAATTATTTGTTCTGGATGGTTTTATCATCAACTTTCATCCAAAGTTGTTGAAGGTTTATAAGGAGTTTGCTCCTTCATTTTAAGTTAAGAAATGGGCAGCAGAATTTAAACGTGACCCTACCTCCTTCAAGATGATCAACGTCGCCGGCCCTCGTAGCCGTGGTCGCTGGAGTGGTCGCTCCGGCGCTACGCCAAGCTGAGGGGCGCGGGTTCGAGTCCCGCCACAGGCATAGGTGTTTGTGTATGTATATGTGTTGCGAAATAAGCGGTATGGAAACAGTAAAACACAGTAGCATAAACTGGGTGCAACAAGGGAACTTTAAAAAAAAACGCGAAGGACGCCCCAAAACTGCAACCACCGAGGAGAACATTGAGAAAGTCACAATATAGTATTGAACTATTGGCGATTAAAGATTCATAAAATAGCTGACACCATAGGTATATCAAAATAACGTGTACGATACATTCTACGTGAAGAATTAAAGATGGGAAAACTTTGTGATAAGTGAGTACCGCGTTTGCTGAATGCTGACCAAAAGCAAATGTGAAAACGACTTTCACAGCAAAGTTTGGACTGTTAAAAAAATAATAATAACTGATTTTGTGCGCCGATTTGTTACTGTGGATGAGACGTGGGTCCACACTACACAAAAACGACACAGCAGTCAAAGCAATGTGTGGAATTAGGAGTCTCTGCACCAAAGAAGTGAAGTGGATTTTATCTGCCGGAGAGATCATGGCAAGTGTATTCTGGGATGCAAAAGGGATCTCCTCACTGATTACCTTCAACACGGAAAAACAATAACTGGCGAATACTGCGCAAGTCTTCTGGACCAACTGGATGAAAAAATACACGAGAAGAGGTACTGGGTTGCAAAAGAAAAGAATCATCTATCATGAGGACAACGCATCTGTTCACAGGGTGTTTTGGCAATGGGAAAACTGAGGGACTTGAAGTACGAATTGTAGGAACATCAGCCATATTCACCAAATTTGGCACCCTTCGACTTCCACCTATTCCCACATCTAAAGAAATTTGTCATTGGAAATATTTTGCACATAATGAAGACATTATGGCAGCCGTAGATGGGTATTTTGTAGACCTTCCAGCATCACACTTCAGGGATGGAATCTATTCGCTGGAAAAGTGTTGGGCAAAGTGTATAGACCTAAACCGAGACTACGTAAAAAATAAGTACATTTTGCCCTAACAAATGCAGTCTTTCACTGCAAGGCCAAGAAGAAATTTTTACCTTGACCTGGTACTTTGACATATATAACAAAAGAACACAAATGCAGGTACAATTCTTTTTCAAAACCTCTACTTCGGATATTCTAAAGGTCTGAAAATGTGTGTTTGTGGTGAAACCAATTTAATGAATTTTAGGTTCGACTTACTCCACCTTAGGTAAGGGATAGAGGCACCGAGCAAGGTGGCGCCACGGTGACGCTTGCGACGCGCGTTTGGGAGGTCCTGGGTTCAATTCCCGGCGATCATCCACTCTGATCCATAGGTTTTTTGGGGGTTTTCCTGGTCGTCAGGCGAATATGGAGTGGTTTCTCTCATTCCTCGAATTTCCTGTTCATCCATATCTTTCCATTAATCATGTCAGTCATCCTTCACCCCATTAGGTCTGTTTGAGGGTTGGAATTGTGGGCGATGGTATTCCGGTGCGAACGTGGTAGGGGAAAAGGATGCTGTTTGTGAACTTTATCAGTCCCTCGGCCTTCGGTTGGTTGCCCGGGTGTGGAGCGACGTCGGATCCTCCTTGTGGGGCGGGCTCTCCGATCTACCTGTTCGACTGCCTGCATTGCTGTGCCGTCACTCCTGGTTCCGGCCGCCCGTGTCTCTACTCACCTCATCCCTCCAACCCGGGGGCTCCCCTTTAGGGGCGTAGGTACAATATCTGCATTCAGTGGATCGGTTCCGAACATTCCATTCCATTCCATGGGGTGGGGCAGCGAAACTATTTTAACTCAGTAAAAAGAATCGCAGCAGGACACTGCCGCTGACAAAGAGAGAAAGATAGAGAGAGAGCAAGAGAGAGAAGGAAGAAGTACCTTGAATTTGTTTATGTGAAAATCTTAATGCTTTTACAATAGCGCTTCCTTTTGTGTTATAATAGGAATATTGAAAGGTGACTTATTTATTGTATTACATTTTATGGCCTTCACCTTACTTATTTTGGTATATCTGCAGAACAACGGAAGTTGCGTTACGCCTATGCACTCCAGGATAGCACATTTGTATTAGTCTTAATGATAGATAAATGCCTCTCCAGTGCTGTGTACATCTACTGTAACTCTATACAAATATATACGTCCCTATGGAATTCACGTTAACATATATCTCTTTTATGCGCCAAAGCTCATGCGTACATGTATAATCTACCATCGAATACATAATATGTGAGAATGGGCTGTTAGTTATTTATGATCGAAATTACTTCATACAAAGCTCGTTTATCTCGTTAATGAGTGCAGGTCTTTATACTGCTTCCAAGTTGGTTTCAGAGTAGGAAGCGTGTGAGAAAATTATACATTTTAATCAAGTTTTATCTAGTGCATACACACTGTTATTTTATTTGAAATTATTGCATTCTGCATTAAATTTCCTGACGAAATGGAAATAATGTATTGTTCGTCATACTGCTTTGAAGGATCTGCACTTCTATTAGCAATGCCGTACAGTCCATCTGTCCACAAGACAGGATGTTGGAGTGAGAAATTCGAGTGTCACCAGTTGGCTCTTTATAATGTAGCGGGGAAAAAACCTTTTTTTTGTATTTTGAAAGTTTATAGTCGCTTTAACATAGTAGTCGTATCGCGACTTTACAACTTTTTATAAAATAAATATTTAACAATAAAACATTGAAGCTATTTAACATAGTGGCAGTTTTGAACCATTACAATGAACTAGTATAAAATTGTGAAACTATAAATAATCAAATACATTAAACATTATATGCTTTTATATAAATTTATGCTTTTAAAAATTCAACTGTCTTATGCTACATTTTATAGTTGAGTGCTGTTTGAAAATCATTGGGTGTCTGATAGTATTGTCTCCATTGATCGTATTATGGACATTCCACGATTATGTGTTTCAGCGTTAACAGTATGTTACACTTGTGGCAGATGGGTGGTTGGTCCTTTGAAAGAAGATGACTGTTAATGATGAATTGCATTTATTGTAACTTATTAGAAGCACATGGTAAATTTGAGGAAAGTGTTTTTAATAGTTTTGATGGATTTGATATGGTCTAACATGCTAAGCTGTGAGTTGTTGATACTTCTTGCATGTAATCATGTCTGTTCTGCCCAATATGAAACTATTTCTAGGCAAATGTTTATAGCAGTTAATGTAAAGTAATAGCAGAAACACATTTTATAGCGCTGCTATATTTACTGCTGTGAATTGCTAATTGGTAATGAAGCTACATGTTATACATTTTGTTGTACATGCTATCATATTAAAGAAGATTGTTACGGAAAAACGCCTGAAGATAGAAACCCAAAATAAACAAGTAAATATAAAGCAAGGAGCTATTTTCGGTAAACACTGGTTATCATAAACCGCAGTAAGTAAAACAAGCACTTAAAAATGAAGACCAATGATAAACTTGCGAGGTACTCCTAGAGCTATAAATAGCATCATGGTAAACTTTATTGCGACTTAGGCGGAAAGAAAACTTAAGTAATATTACCTATGGATATTTAAAATATTCCTACTTAAATAATCAGCAAATTGTCTGACTTTTCCACAAATTATAGAAATTATAGATCGGTTAATTTATTTCTGATTTGTCAATATGAATATAGTACAATTATATATTGAGAGAATTCCTTTAGGAATGTGCTTATCTTGAATGCCCTTCTTTGGGAAAAATAAATAGAAATTTCGGATATTTTTAACAATTAAGCAATATACACTATTGCTCATTAATCAATAAATGTTTATAATCCCAATTAAAGGGGAAAGTGAATGAAACTAGTTGTCTTATTTCACATAAAATTTTTTGTTATTACCTAATAAGCACAACTGAAAGCAAAAAACCTACAATGCAGGATAATACTCCAAACTTTTGCCTCATTAAAGTACCCTTCCTGAGCTTTGATAACAGCAGTACATATCTAGGCATTCTATTTATCAAGTTATCTAGAATATCTGCATTGATTTGATTCCATTTTTCTTGTAACACATCTCACAGATGAGATTTGCTTGTAATTCGCAGTTGACGAACTGCACGGTCTAGATTATTCCGTAAGAACTCAATAAGGTTGCAGCCTGGACTTTGAGGTAGCCAAATCATGTATTTCGCTGTACCTTACATTCAACGTACCTTTTGTAATACAGTGATGTGTGTTTCAGGTTGTTGTTCTGCTGTAAGACAAAACCACTGCCTATTAAGTGGTATGACATTATATTAGAGGATTATATGGTACTACTTTTGTTCCAATTTTTCTTAAATATTTCCAAGATCTGCACCTTCAAACCATCAAGGAATTTCCTCCATGCTTAACCGTTGGCTTGATGCACTTGGAAATCATACGCTCCGCTGCACAGCAACAGACAGATGTCCGAAGCTTTGGACTAATTAGATGGAACTGATTTTCAACCATAAACAGGACCTTTTCTCACTCTTCAGATGTCCAAACCCTGTATTGTTTTGTAGAGTCGAGGCATTTCTTTTTGTTAATAGGACGTGACAGTGGTATTTTAGATGTTACATGTCCGTTTAGGCTCTCACTGCAGAGTTGTCGCTTAATGGTTGAAACTGATATTTGTATATCGCTTGTTTTCATTAACTCAGGCCGGATTTCAGATGCTGTTTTGAATCTGTCTCGTTTACTTATGAGTGTGATGTACATATTTGTTAAAACTGAGGTCTTTATGGGCTGCCCAGGCCTTGAATGATCCTTTAAAAGACCATAATCTGCATATCTGGAAACCGGTATGCATTACCAAGAGAGATACCTTCTGCAGTTCAGCTTTTTCAGCTATGCTGTGCCCTGCATATGGTAGTGCTATAATTATATAAGTTTTTATACTGATATTTCTTTTCTTCGAGTCGTTCTATTGTGGTTGTTACTCACTGTTTACACTGAGCTTGAGGCAACCACTGTACGCATATTACTGCCTGTTGTGACCTGGAACAGCCATCAAATGATTGTATTCCGATTGTGTGCACATGCAGTTAACATCAGCTCACACCTAATGCCATCCAGACGGTCATACATCCGCTAATTAGTGCAGTGACTGAAAGCGAATTTCTTGCTTGTTGTGCTCTTTGCTTTCTAATTTCGAAAGAATGCGGGTTTTCGTTTTGATTTGTTTTATTTTGTATTAATAAACACGTTTACGTAAAATCAAACAACTTATTTCATTCACCTTCCCTTTAATTGCGATTGTTATGCATTTAGTAAGTTAATGAGTGGTAGTGTAATTTTTTTAAATGTATATGGATATAACATTTCGTTTTTCTGTACAACTGCAGTTTAACTATAATTCCAGAATACATGCACTTGATCTCTAAAGTATCACGTTAGCGGCAGTGATTCTGCATGCTGATCTAATAGTAACAATAATATAGCTTGTCCCAAAATTAAAAGACAATATGGAGATAAATGGGATAGCTTTATCTGGCGTATACATATTGCCATTAGCATCGTCCTTTCCTATTCTCGCACTGTCGCCAAATGCTACTAGTAACAAGTAATAACGTTCATTTGTAATAAATTTCAGATTTTAACACACTATCCTGTGTAGAATATTTTTCTCTATCATATTATGTCATTTTTACAGCCATTATAGATTTCTGTGTGCACAAATTTCTAAAGAAAACGAGTTTTTCAGTAAAAGTCCGATATTTGCTGGTTCTATGTTTATTATGCAGTAACTAATAAACTAAAAGATCGAATGAAGACATGTTTTTTCTTTCCTTGAGTAAACTAATGTGCTGATACCTGCCCAGTTTGCTTCTATATCTTTAGTAAGACGAGCGTTATAACTTTTAAATTAAATATTTTGAAAAAATTCTATACCTATAGAGTAGAAAACTCAGCTATCAAGAAACCTTTTTGTTATTGGGTTTACAACGGAGACCAAGCGAGAGAAAATGTTGAAAAGGGGTTGGAGACAGTTTTTAAAAGAAACCGGAGTCCTATAACTTCCATCATTCATTGTGTATGCAAACAATCAGCTAACAGGCCAGGTGCGAGGCAGAAGGCAGTGTTAGTTCACTTCAGTTGTAAGGAAGTGTTACGTTTATAGCGAATGGAACACTGTGAAGTGTTATGTAGGTTATTTATTTAATATTTTACGTGGATATTTATGGTAATGAAGGCAGAAGCTAGGAAGAGACAAGCTGCTACTGAACTAAGAAGAAACGTAAAGTAATAATGAATGTCTTAGATTATTCTTTTAAGTAAAATGAGCTTTAGTATGGCAACAAAAGAAACAGCTAAGGATACCCGGGTGTTCAGATGCAGTATGTATAGAATAAAAAAAGGAACGAATGAAGGGACTTCGAAGGAACCAAAAAAAAGGAATGCAAAAAGGGATGTGGGGAAACAAAACCACGTTAAGTTTAACGCACATAATGGAATAGCGTAAATCGGAGTGTAGAGCATCGTTCATTTATCTCCTGTTTGAAGACATTCTACCCACGTACATATAGTACTTGTGGCAACAGTGCACCCAATTTAATCTGTACTGTATTTTAAGTATACTGTGATATAATAATAATAATAATAATAATAATAATAATAATAATAGCCACTGCTATTACGGGAGGAATTCTTTTACATACAAAGAAATCTAGTGACTTGAAGCTGGCGCATTTACGTGCACTTAAATACTATCTTTCTGGGGGCGATCGAACATGCAATTTTTGGCACAGAATCCCGTAACCTGTTAGATGTGCTGACCACACGTCACCCCCTAATACTACATTCTGCGAATGATGCCAAATAAGAAGGTAAGTAGATCATGCAGTCCACCCTGAGCTGTTGCACCAGAAGCCTTTTTTCAATTTTTACTTCCTCTATCACGTACGTAGTTGGCAGAAGAGTATTACAATTTACTCAAACATTGGATATCGACATCTTACCAGAAATGCAATTTTTGAGGCCCTTTGAATCCAAGAAAAGCATTTTTTAAAAAAAAGATGTCGCACGCGCGTTTGTGTGTGTGTGTGTGTGTGTGTGTGTGTGTGTGTGTGTGTGTGTGTGTGTGTGTGTGAACAGCATAACGCACAAGTGAAGTCGGTTATACATCTAACTTGGCACTTAAGTAACACGAATGTTTTCTCGAAAATATCTTCACCCTAATGTAACTTTTAGATGGCAAAATGTTCAATACCTTTTCTTTTCTCAAAATTCCTTAGTAACTTTGATTGAAATAGCATATATTATTGAACATTATATATATAGGATGTTAACATAACAAATAAAATTTATATTTTTAATATTCTGGGAATAGCCAGCAAAATCCTCTTCATAGGGAAGGAATTTTGTATACTGGTAAACGATAAGAAAGTAAACGATAAAGAAAGTTATACTACATAAAAAGATTATACCCATTTAAAACACGATTTTTTGTGAATACCTTTTTCTGTGAATTCTCGGATTCCCGCTATTATTGGTTTGAATGTTACAATACGTTTGAGTTGTTTCTCGCAATGTGTCTGAAAAAGTATAGAAATTTAAGGCAAGCTTTTAAAACATTTGACTATTTCTATCCGCTTTGTATATGTAACGAAATGTGTATTTATACAGATTTGAATTAAATTGAATAGATATAAAAATAAGCTTTTGCAAGAATAGTTTGTTGAAGAAATATATAAATAAACAATTGTGGGCAGGGAAGCCATGTGAATGTAACATATAAAATTTTTATATTTCTATATTTCTACTCACAATTCATTGGTGCTAGTAATAGGTGTGAAACTTTAAGTGATAATCCGCCCAAGACTTTTCGAGAATAATTAAGCACCTCATTTCGCCCATTAAAACCTTCAAGATAGACGGAAGAAAGTTAGAATTGATGGACTCGCTTTGAGATTCTTAGTGGGGTGATAATCTGTTCAGTTACTGACACTCCGAAAACTTTCTTCCCTAAGGAATGGGGGAGCATCTGCTCCAATTCTAACATCGCTTTAGCAGAGGGCCTGTATCCGAAACGTATATTTTGCTGCTGAATTTGTTAGCTATTCTTTTAGTGACTGCAGATAGAGTTACATTTAGTGATATTTGAGTATTTCCATTTTAAAGTATATAATTAGTCGAGAAAGCAAAAGAACAAAGTGTGTTGTAAACATGGTACTTGACCAAATCCGTTCTCAGCTACAAGCAGGTGCTGATCGTGATCCTCATTAATGATGATTATTCTTTCTTCCCTGCAGTTTAAAGAATATTCTTTGTAACATTTCTAGTTATTCTAACATGTGATAGCAGTCATTCATTATTGATAGGCAGGACCCGTATTTTGATGACATCATATTTTAATTGTTGTATCATAGGCATTGCTGAAGTGTACATAAATGCTTATCATGGGTCTCACCTTATAAAACGCAGATTTATTAGTTTTGTTTGGTCATTTTATGCCAGTAATATTTTTAGGACATTATTTCCATTTTACGCCATTATTTTGTCATTTTCTTATCCTCTGTGTCCTGATTTAGTCATTTTCTTGAATGTACTTCTGCTTCAAAAGATTACCCTACTCGTTGTAGGAGTTACACCCTCAAGGACTTAAAAGGCAATACCTTGGCTCAGTAGCCTATCAAGGAGCAAGCAAACTCCGGATCATAGCATATCCAGGATGGGTGATCAGCCCAATGCCTATTATGGCGCCGAAGACGAAGGAAAATGAATTCAGTGACGAAAGGGACGATAAGAAAAATCACGGATCGAATTATCGAAACCAGCAGTTGCTTAGAGACCGAGAAAACAGCGAAAAAGCCTTCCGTCAGATTAGTTGGTCCCGGGGTTTTGAATCCGGGACCTCTTTTGCACTATTGACATTTTACTTAGAGATAAGTTTTCAAAAGTAAGAAATTTCACTATTCAATTGAGAAATAAAAGTAGCTTACATTGCTTACTCGCATTCTTGGGGGAAAATTATTCCTCTTTAATGGTTAGTCTGGAAAGGATGGCTATTGTCACGGAACAGTTATCATTAAAAGTTATGAATTCATGTCCCAACTTACAGCTGAGACAGACCAGGTTTCCCTCTTTTGCGGTAATATATACGTACAGTCAGGTTGCTGTTGTCATAGGTTGTGAAGTCCTCTTCATTCACTATGAATTTTTGCATAATTGAGAATGTAAAGCTACATTGTGCAAGACGTGCTTCAAAAAACAATATTCTTAGTTTTATTTTCAGATTATTCAAGCAATAACATAAAAAATATTTTTATTAATTTTCTTAATTAACTCATTATTATTATTATTATTATTATTATTATTATTATCATTATTATTAATATTACTAATATACGCAGCGTTTCTGTCTGTATAGAAGTTATATGTGCACTAATTTGTAAGTTCCTGTATACTTATTTTAATAAAATAAATATAATTTTCAGGTCATTTGTTTGCCTGGTTTTAAAAATGTTATTATAGGTTATTTTCAAACATTGATGGATCATCAAAAACCGTACCCTCTGATAAGGTTTGAGTAAACGGAATTTTACCCCATTACCAGCAGTTCCAGAGAATCAGGTCTTAATCTCAGGCCTACTTATGAGGCATCCTTTATTTTTCACAATTCCTGATCGGCTTAATGTTCACTAAAACTGATTATAAATTTATTTGGTACTCCATTGTACATAAATGGCATCTGTAGTAGGTATGTTTACTGACATAGAACGTCTTCCAGGATTAAGGCGGTACATTTGCTAGAAGATGCTTCAATCTTTGTGGTAGTTCATAAGATCCTATTTATTTATGCGAAAAAAATTTATGACCACCCATGCCTTGTTTATTTAACTGCGCAAGGATTTCCATCCCAAAACTGTTTATTATAGAAGTTCTCAATACATCTGTTGACAACATAGCCTTTTCCGTAAAAATGTATTAAAAAGATTAACTATGATGTCTGAATCGTTATCACATGGTTTAAGAATCTGACAAGAAAACGTTAGGGATGCCTAATGTTACCTCCTTGTACTATATACTATGTGGTAAGGTCTGTTATATTTAGGGCTTTGGAAGCATTGCTCCGGATGGATATCTCATCTACGAACGAGTGCATATATTACGGAACTAAAGAGTTATGATAACCATGATAATCAAACACTTCTTTTATGTATAACTGTTATTCGATCACCAACATACTCAGGGTTATGGTCCAAAATTATCGGCAGCTCGGAGCAGCGAGTTGAGCGGAAGCGTTATAGTCAGATACCCGAATATTCTGGATGTTTCGCCCTCTCGAACGTTCTGGAGCTTCATGGAAACTTCTAATTGCTATATAAGTGAGCGCTCTCGCAAGTTAGTGAGTCAGTGAATGAGTTGGTCGGCGAGTTAGTAAGCGAGTTGGCAATTGGGTTTCTGAGGTGACGTCAAGTGCGGTTCTCCCAGTGGGTGTATGACGCGCAGTGAGTGCTTCTGAGAGATATTGGAGAGGTCTTGTGTTCGTCTCCTAAGCGAGTGAACCGTCCGAAAAAAAAAACAGCTGCATCGTGCGCATTCTTACACTACTACGTCACGAGGAGACTGAAGTGATAGTGAAAACTTACTGACATGGCAATTAAAAACTGAACAAAATCACAATATTTTCAATTGAAATTAGATTACAGTACTCGTTAATAAACCAAGTAATTTGGGATTTCTGCCCAAGGATGGATTCCTGGTTTCAAACATAGCCACCTTCGTTCTTTATATGTGAAATATTCCCGCTCATCTGTCATCGCTTTATTCCCTAAATATTTCTTCCTGTTCACAGTTCGTTGCAGTGAATTTCTTAGCAAACTATTTCTTTTCCTCCAGCATCTCAGCTAACTTCTGTTCCACTACCTCAATCTGAACATTATAAATTGTAGGAAATAATCATGAAATAATTCGGTATTCTATAACTGATATGAGTTATAAAATACTATTTCTCTCACTGAATTTCATTAGTGAATGAACTATAACTAATTTCATAACTTATTATTGTGCTGAAGCAATAAACAAGGCAGCATGCATTTCCTTTCTGGTAGAAAATTGAGCAGTTTACGAATGTGATATAGCCTATTATCATCACACCATGATTAGTAATAAATTATAAATTCAGATCTTAATTATTCTATATCTAATAATGTACATAAGTTATGGCATCTTCGTTGATCAGAGAAAAATTTCATAAAATCGTTTCATCTTCTCTCTATAACCTAGGGAAACTTGGAACACTTGTATTACGTGAAAACACGCTAGTGAAAATACTTTCCCATAGAAAATAATTCAATTTGCACAATATTCAATAAGGTTACAACCTGTTTATAACGGTAGAATTGGATAAAGTAAGATATATTTGCTGATAATATGTACTGATACAAAACGAACTTAAAATAACGTGGTATTGGAGTATTGGCGTTGTAATTACGCAATAAAAATAAATGCAAATTGACAAAGATTATGGATATTTGAAGATGAAATAGGATATATATACATGTATTACCAACGTGTGACTGTTACAAACAATGTTTATGTATCCGGTGCATATAGGTAGTTAAAAGTCAAAATTTGTATTATTATTTTCCATGAATATTTGTTAATATCCATAATTTTGTTAATTGGAATTAGTGAATCGCTTGTTTGTGCTATCCTCTTAATTATAATGTACTTTAATTTAAATTATAGATACACATTGAAAACAATGACAGACTACTTCGGCCTTTCTGTATATAAAATTTACAAATACTTTCAATATATATTGTAGTTATGAGGAAGAACAAGTAACTTATTAATATTTTTGTCGATGCATATACCACGGAGATAAGGAAAGATAACCAAGGATAAAGGAAAATTGTTTGTAAGTATTTCGCAATAGCGATCAGATGTGTGGATACAAGGCGTCGCTCCTTCATCGCGATTGATTATATAATAACTATAAGTCAGCAACACCTATGCGAGGCTAATGCATGAGAATGACTTTTGATTTTGATTGCAATGAAATAATATCTAGACAATTAAATAATATAAATCTTATGTAACACATTCACGTGAATTTCTCTATCATCTATCGTTTAATAGTGAGTACACAAACTATTCCTAATAATGCTTATTTTTCTATCCACTACATACTTATCCAAATAAACCTTTGCAGAAATAGCTACATTACACATTTTGTTGGGGTGAAAAGTGAACAGCGACTATCCAACTCGTGGATAATAATCTTAATATGACATTAATGACAAGCATTCACTCGTGCCATAATTATCATGATTATCCACTTGTTGCTCCTACTGTCATCTTCTCAACAGAATTTCCCAGGTATACGCAGGATAGTAACTAGACACATCCCAGTTTTAAGTTTCTTCCCTTTAAAATAATTCAAGATTATGAATAAAATTTTCCCGAGAAACTTATTTGCAGAGAAAAAGAATTTGTGTTACATCTGAAAATACCTACAACATTGATCAGTGTCGAAACTTATTTATTAATAAAAATAGTGCTGAAACTTATTTCATAATAAACATAACGCCTACAAATTAAAATAGGTGCATATTGTATGGTTTGTTTTTTTCAACCTAACACTAAATGAAAGATCTTTTTACCATTAGCGTGAAACATTGAAATTTTAAGGCGCTTTCAGTTTGAAAAATCTAATGTGTTGCATTAACATACATTCCACAGTACTTATTATTGATTTAATGGGAGATTTAAGTATCTCTATCTCTCTTTAATGGATCTCCATTGATTTACACTCAAACTTATCATGGGTATTTGCTGAACACATCTGTTTGCCCTTTGTCTTTCCACATGAAATAAATAGTGTACTGGGAATTGATATTTTCCTATCCAGATGGCAGTTGATTTAAAATAAATGACAATAATTAGTGACAAATGTTTCTATGTAAGCTAATTGGTAAATCCATAATGATTCTAAAAACATCCCGCTTATGGAAATAGCACCATTAGAGATACCTAACGCACAAAATATTCATTTATAAAGCCATTTTTTTTATGAAATTCTAAAAGTGCAACCTAACGTTTCTAAACCTTTAGAGTACGAATAATTGATCTGTATTTTAATTGACAGACTGAAATGTTTTCTTGTCCATTATTTTAGAGAGCTTAAAGGGTTTGGCTGTTGGGTGGTTTATTCTACCGTTAAAAGTTTGGATCAGGAGTTCTTAAAGGTAATTTATTTTCTGGCGAGTGCTGCAATTTTCTCGAGGCTTTGGCTAGATAATTGTTCTGCTTCATGCAGCACTAGATGAATATATGTGTCTAAGATTATAAGTTATTGCGATCGGCAAATGCTGACAAGGCATGCACAGTGCAATTATTGGGTGATAAATGTGCCTAAGAAGAGTATAAAAATGTAAATTTATTAAAATAGCTAATTTAACATAACCGTTTGATTTAGATGGAAATGTAGACACTCACCCATTTGCACCATATCTTTTATATGTTACAAGATTTATCTTTTAAGTAAGAATCATTGATTAAGGCAAGGCAAGGTCTTAAAATTCCGCCAGCAGCTACTCATTTAATGAACGACGGATTACTACACGACATTTATTGTTAGTTTTGCTCTAATTCAGATGTAGATCACAGCTATTTCACTATAATATATATTATATATTATAATTTCACATTAAAATAAACCTCTTCACAATCCAGGACTGGGCCTGCAGCCTGTTCTGTCTTTAATCAGCCATCTCTTCCTTGATCGTCCTCTTGGTCTTCCTTCTGGTTTGTATTTTATTATTTGACTATTTTTTATTTCGCATTGTTTTATTATGTTAACAGAAAATATTTTAATATTAATCTTATTTCTTCGTTTCTTATTTGATTCAGTACTGTAGAACCTTTTACTTTTCTTAATTCTGTATGTTTTTGTTGATCTTTTGTTTATTGTCCATGATTCTTATCGTGAATAAATTGCTATGGTCATTACCTTGTAGAATTTAAATTTTGCCAGTAGCATTGTTTTGCTTTTTAGAGTTCTTTGTATAGTGCCACATATCATTTGAACTTTACTAAGTGTATTGTTTATATACTTTCTCTTTCGTAGATCGCTTATATATATGTGTGTGTATTAGTAGAAGGATATTTATTGTGAACAGTTTCATCCTACTCTTGTAAAATACAGCAATCTCATGGACCTCATTGCCTACATGCTTTTCCTGCCCCTATAATCTAACAGCGCGTATATAATACTAAATATATACTTACTATATGTATAAATATGTACTATAATACATACTAACATAATGAAGGAGGAAATAAAAAAGAAAAAAGGGAAGAAAAGTGAGAAAGGAAGGAAAAAAGAAAAAAAGAAAGGCGGGGAAAAATAATAAGCATGAATTACAATTACATTACAAATATCTACAGTGCTCCGACCCTTAAGAACTCGCTCTTATGTACCGTTACCCCCCTCTTCCGTTCTTCAGGGCAATTAATCTCCTTGGCCGAATCTTAAACAGAAGGAACCCCTTTTATGACACCTCGCGTCCAATATTACACCCAAGCAGGCCTCCATTCCCCTATTGGACTCCGAAATTGTGGTGGCAAATATTGTTTTCTTAATGATTCCGTTTTCCTGCACTGGCCCAGAATATGATTCCATGTTTCCCTTTCACTACAAAGTGGACATATTTTCACTCCGGTGCCATCAGTTAATTTTTTGCCTTTCCAGGAGCCCAATCTTAGCCATGCCAAACACTTCTTTCCTCTCGCGTACAAGTATGTAAATAGGCCTCCCTCTCACAGCCCCGCACTATTTGAGACTGTAAGTTAAATGAAATTTTAGCCGTACATTGTGATTCTAAATTCTGTCTGTCAATGTCACGAAGACGTCTCTGAATTATCTCCCATCCTCTACGTCCCAAGTCCCTCCCCTGTAGTCAAATGTACCACATTCCAAGTTCTTCTAAGCCTTTTCTCAATCTCGTTGCCCAACACGTATCCCTTCGCATACTTGCTCCCTGAAACACAGCGAGCGTAGAAGTGCCTGATCTCCACGTACTATGCGTAACCAGTATTTAATTGCCCTTATTTTTAAATGTGGTTTCATTGTATGAACCCAATTCTTTAAGAACCCCACAATTTGCAGTACCCCTCCCCAACTATAGAATTCGCTTCATAAAATGCGTCTGTATTTGGTTAAATTTTTCAATCTTTTCCCAACCCCAAACTTCTGCCCCACATGATAAACTAGACCTAACAATAGCTCAGTACACCATCTCAATTGTCCTTATTGGTATATCAGGAACCTTCATAAGAGACTTTCATGACTATATAAGCATTAAACGTTGAAAACAAAGAGATAAAGTTTATTAATCTATTATCTAATTAGGTATAGCCTATACAGCAAAAGGAGACACCTCGCACACAGTAACCTACATTGCTCTATTGTGGCTACCACACCCAGGAGGAAGGGATAAAGTGAAGGAACCACTGGAGGCTATAGGCTGCAGGCAGATCTGCGACAAAGACGCGGGAAATTCCTAACAGTTCCAGGCTTGAAGACCCGTCCCGTGCTGGATTGCCTAGAGAGGGCGATGAACGATCCGTCGACCAAGCAGCCCTCTAGTGTTTACAGGTAGTACTCTTTCCTTTCAGAAAGCATCCGCACCATCTGTCCGGCACATTCATACGCCACGAAACCTACAAGCAGTCGAAGAAAAGGAATGTTGGAAAGGAAATCGTGATAGATGACAAGTCACCCCAGCAATTGGTCAGGGAAAAGCACGAAAAACTCAAGATCAGATGGGAATTGAACGCGAGGCTCACAGGCTATCGTGGAGCCATCTCGCTCGGTTATTATCTATTTAAGTAATTGAAGAAGACAATTGTAGCGCGGTTTTCATTTCAAATTTATAATCTTTATATGCTTACGACACAAAACAAAGGACACGCTATTAAGTTTCACAGTTGCACAACATTACTAGTTTGGCATTGGAGTTTGCAGTCGAAGAGCCAGCAGCGTTAAGGGCTTCACTCTGTAAGTATCGTTTCGTGCAAAAGTTATGTTATGACCCCATCCATTCGCCTCGCCTCGACCCGACTGACGAATAAGCTATGTCGCTAGCAACGTGACTATTGTTGTGCGCTCTCGAGCTAAGTAACAGGGTTCAGTGCTGGCGATAACAAGTAATTTCAGGAACTAGTAATAATGTGTATTCTTTGGGCTTCATCGGCGCACGTGTACCTTGATTACAACGAAACGCCATCTAGATTATTCGATTAAATTTAAATACTGTACAGGTCTGGAGAACTTTGAACAAATATTAGATGATATCTATTGTTCCCCGACGAAGATAGTCTCTCTCTCTCTCTCTATCGCCCTCTCCCTCTCCTCTCGTGGCTCAAGTCTCACTGAAATAATAATTTAGGTTGTGCTGTATTGTAATATATTTTACCTACTCTACCACTTACCGTGGTAAACAGGAAATAAAATATTCCATCCATAAATTCAACACGAATACACGTTTTGAGACCCCTGAATCCCCAAAAAATATTTTTAGAAAAACATACCTGTATGTATGTGCGTGTGCATGAGAACAGGATAGCTCAAAAACGAAATGTTGTTTGTGTACCAAACTTAAAATTTAAGTTGAGCATCTTCCAAGGATGTGACACGAAGATATTTAAAAAAAAAATCCCCAAACGAAAATACCATTCACATGGAAAATTATGTCATTTTTTATTTTCTCAAAAATTAATCTTAAAGATTCAGATTAAAATACCTACCCATCACATATTTAAGATATTAGAACGACAAGTAAATTTATGTTTTGAAATCTGCGAATATCCTGAGAAGTTCCCTGTATTCTGAGTGAGTCGTGTATTCTTTGGTATGACTCTTAAGTCATAAGAGATAAATAAAACTTACCACACAAAGAGCAATCCCATTAAGACATACAATTTATATAAAATATTTTGTATATATTCGTATTGTTTTGATTTCAAAAACGTCATGTCTTTTTGAAGTATTAAGCCGACATTCGTTTGAAAGTGATATGAACTTAAGGCATACGATTTTAAAACCTATTTTACAAAACAAACTAAAATAGGAAATCAAATCAAAATAGTTATTTGTGATATACGCATTAAACGTAGCATTTTATTTCGGGAGTAAGGATGTTGATACGACACTTTATACAATAGAAGTGCAATAAAATAAAATAAAAAACATCTGATGTGTTACACTCACATGACTTTCTCTACTCTTGTACAAACTATTTTTACAAACGCTTATTCACCATATGCTTCATGTCACCATGTTAATCTTATTGCTAATTTTCTTGTAGGTGCAAGGGGAATATGGTAGTATTTAAGCGATAGTCAAATCTTTTAAGAGCTGGTTGCTATGTGGCGCATTCCATTCTCTTTGTATGTCCAGGACATAAAATAAATAAATAACGAATTTCCGTTTGGGAAAAGTATTAGAAAATTTAAGGGAATAACAAGCAATATCTCGAAAATGGTTCACTCAACAAAAAAAGATGTATATGACATAAATTGTGTATTTTATCGCGATCTACATTTTTGTGTAGTAAAATTTTGTCTATCTCTTATGGTCTACCTGTTATGCAAAAGTCGTTCACAATGAAGAATACTTTTGGAGACATTCCCGGAAAATTCGAGATATACATTTCATTTGTCATGAAATTATCTTAAACAGATGATATTTTAATCAAAATCGTTAGAGCCATTTTTGAGAAAATTAAAATTTTCGAAAAATGTTCCGTGTAAAGGGTAATCTGGGGTGGGAGGATTTTATTGAAAACCTTCGTGTCGCATCTCTGGAAGATACTGAACCAAAATACCAAGTTTGGTGTTTATCCGACTGTTCGTTTCTGAGTTATGCTGTTTACAGACAGATACACACACACACAGACACACACGGACATATTTCCAAAAATGCTTTTTATGGATTCAGGGGGTCTCAATAATAACAAATATTTCCGGTGAAATCTCGGTATCGAATTTTTGAGTGGAATGCAGTACTTCCCCTACTTCTTATACATAGTAGAGAAAGTAATACAGGACAACATAAATCCAAAGTCTTTGCACACACATGAGGTTACTTACATTCTATCATTTATTTCTATCTCTCTTCAACTAAGGCCCTATTTTTTCTTCCACTTCATTATAACTGAGTCAAACACTTGCAAAAATAGTTTCATTACGCATTTAGTTATAAATACAACGGGGTTACAAGAGGCTGAGCCAATGTCATACCTTTAAAAAGCGAGTCACTATATACTGGCTTTGAATCTCCATAATGTTTACAACAAACAAAGAAAGGGTGCTTAGCATTTCAAAAAGCATAAGTTTGAAACACTCACGCCAATAGTAACGAATATCTCGGTACAGTTTATGCCTTAAAAATTGATTTTGCATAAACTGTATGTTTTAAGCGATCTACATTTTTTGTGCGGTAAGTTTTAGTCTATATCCAAACAAAATTATACAAATTTCATTCAGAATACGGAGAACTTCACAGGATATTCCCAGAATGTTTAAGGAAAACATGAATCCATACATTTGAAGCATACGACGTTATAATCAAAATCATTACATATATTTCGATAATATAAAATAACGATAAGAGTGACCTTTAAACAGTAGATTGGTTAGGTGGGTTGTCTTGGAAAAACTAAACAAAGACTTGGCATTCATACATACTAAGTTTGGTGTTCATCCGACATTTCAATTTATTTATGCTAAACTCTCTCTCTCTCGCTCTCTCCCTCTCTCACACACACACATACACATGGACCTTCTCCTAAAAAACATTTTTGGAGGCTCAGGGTATCCCAAATCGTGTATTTCTAATGAAACTTATACATCAAATGTTTTTGGAGGAGATGCAATAGTTCCTGCACCTACATATAGGAGATGGGAGAAACAGTAAAAATGATGACATCAGTAAGACTTAAACCACGGGAGAAAGACGCATAGATAGAAGGCTCATCGCTCAAACACTCACATGAAAGAAAGTTGTAAATGCATAACATATTTTTGGAATGACGTGGTGCGCCGAACAAAAGCTACTCTTGTCGGGAAATAACGTAATTCTCAAAATATAGTTTTGTCAAAGGATTCTATATATAAGCTACAAAGAAGAGATCAAGTTTTATTGACAATATTAAGACTTGGACAGACAAACTAACACACTCCTGTCTGCTATCCAAAGAAGAGGCGCCAGTATGCAGTTCCTGAAGAACACTAACAGTAAGCCACATCCTTACAGAATATACCGCATACAATACAGTCAGGAGGAGAAACAGAACATCAGAAATCAACACAGCTCTGAATAATCCAAAGTTCTTTCATAATATTATTGTTATTTTAAAGATTTCTAGGTATAGATCAATTAAAAGCCTAACATTTTATTTTGTATCCCTTAATGGTTCGTCATGATATTGTTACTTATGTATTATTTTGTATATGCACTAGCAATAGTCTTTGTTGTACCATTATTGTTTTATTTCAGTACTCTAATATTGTGGTTGAAAAAGAAAGCATTCAGTTCTGTGACCTTAAATAAATAAAAATAAATTATCAATGCGATACATTCACATGACTTTCTCTACCCTCTATCTTTATTACTTGGTACACAAAGTATGCTTACTAAAACTTATTTTTCTATCTGCTACATTTTAATCCAAATAAACCTTTGCAAAACTAAACTAGCTACATTACACATTTCGTTATAGATAGAAAGCGGACAGCGATATTCAAATGTTTAAAAAGTGGACGCTATACGGTGCCTTTAAATTCTATACTGTTTCCATGAAATCACGAGATACAACTGAATGTTGAAAGGACTTGAAGAGAATGACCAAGAAATGAACAATTCGAACCATTAATAACGGATATTTTAGAAACGGCTTATGCCGCAAAAAAAAGTATTTGAAATAAATTGTGGTTTAAAGAGATCTACTTTTCTTTGTGTGTGTAGCAAATTTTCGTTATCGCTTAACGTTTACCAGTTATAAAAGATTGTACAAAATTCCTTCCAAATGAAGAGACTATTCCCCGAAAATTTAAGATATGCACTTTATTTGTCATGTAATTATCGTTCATTTGTGGTATTTTAATAAAAATCGTTAGAACCATCTTTTAGAAAATAAAAAGATTCCAAAAACGTTCTATGTAAAGGGTAGCTGGGGATGGAGAATTTTATAGAAATCTTAGTGTCGCATCTTTGGAAGATATTCAAACATAAATACCAAGTTTGGTATTTATACACTTTTCGTTTTTGAGTTATCGTGTTCACAGACACCCAGACAGACACACACACATGGACATGTTTCCAAAAATACATTTTTTGGGATTCAGGAGACCTTAAAACACGTATTTTCCGCGAAATCTGCTATCGAATTTTTGGATGGAATACATTACTTCCCTTACTCTAAGTACTAGAGAAAGTAAAGAGGATTCTGTTTGAATCCACTTGCAGCTACACACTTTCCGATGCCACTTTATCTCAAAAGGGATTTCAGTTGTAATAAATTATGTACACAATAAATAAATAGTGCAAGGCATTATGAACCTTAATTATCACTCATACATTATTGACTTCTACGTTTTTCGCCGGTATATGTTAAAAGTTTTAGGCACAGAGCTTTATCCATTAATATTTAGATTCAGTATGCTGAATCTCCTTTTTTCGTTTCCTTCTTTTTTGTTTTGAATTATGAATAACAGTGCTGGTGTGCATGTAAGAACTCTACATAGTGTATTATGTTTATGATTTATGTGTTTGTTTAATTTATTGCTTCTTATATTAAATAAGACGTAACTATTTTAAACAATAATTTAATAAAATAGTTCCAGTTCCATAAGAAAATTGGCTTTACATTTTCTCATTTGTGAATTATCTTAGCCGTTTCTCTTTAAAATCGTGTAACAGCTTATACCATGTATCATAAAAGCTGTAAACAGGAACATTGCTTAAATTCAGTTGATAACATTGAGTTGATTAGTTCATGAGTAGAAATATGGCGGAAAGTCAATGAGGCAATCCATAGGGTAAAGTTGAAAATTATGGATGCATGATTCCACTGTGGGAAGACCAATGTTGGTAAAAGTTGTTTTGAGTAGTGCATTAAAACATAACAGTTGCATGTTGTTTATTGTGTTATTTATTAGCCATTGTGTTTTACATTGAAGGTCTAACATTTATTTCCCATCGCCAGATGAGTGCAGAAGTGGTATAAGGTTTATAAAGTATAAAAGTATTCATGGCAAGGTATGGACTCAAATACAGGATTCTTACAGGCCTTCGATGTACTTCAATGTTTGGAAAACTCCTTCGACTTGGCTGATGTTCCGAGAACATCTGATCACTAATGTATCATTTCAGACAATACATTCTGGAGCGCACACGTATCTCCACGTGTAAGGAAACGTAACCGAACGCGCAGATTACTGCTGCGAAGGAAGACAAGAGTTTCGAGGAAGATATATGTCGTTAGCTAAGAAAGAGTGGGTATGAAGTGTGCACTGTTGTCCTGTAGTACTGGATCTTTCTCGATCACCCACGAAAATTGTTGCTTTCTCTGTCAACTAAAGTCAAGAAGCAGAAACGGTATAGCTTAATGAAGAGTTTGTAATCTAAAGTCCCACCATACGGACTGTGGTACAAACCATGAAGCAGACAATGCAGGAGAAAATTACCTCTTTTAACACACCATTAGTTCAACTGCGGCTTGAGTTTAACTCCCAACAGCTAACAGTTGCAAATACCAGTTCCGCTTCTTATTCGAATAACTCAGGAAAATTATGTTTGTGAAACAACGTTCTGCTTATTAGGAATGACAGAATAGAATTTATCCTAGCTTCTGAGCCGCCAATTCGTGTTATTATGTTATGTTCAATTTATTTCTTTTTTACGTTTTTGTTTAAACAACTATGACACTTTTGATCCAGTCTTCCTAATGGCATATTCAGTACTGAATTTTATAAACTTTAACTCCATCAGTAACAAAAATATACCATTAATGCTCACAGCTTGAAAGAAAGGCAATTATACTATTATAAATTATTATAATGGAACTTCAAAATAAATATTAGCATTTATGGTCAATGAACGTTTACGGAACTTAAAGGCAACAGATACATACTTCGTGCTGGTACACCTTACACGCCTGAATGTCACACTTTGGAAAAAGAATTTTGAATTTTGGTTTCCTGTTCTTGGACCTACGTAACTCATTGATTAGTTTTAAATTTTGTTGTATTTTATGAGTCTATTCCTGATTCTACAAATGAGGTAGAAAGAAGTTCTCGCCGCAAATATTACCCAAGTCTCACCGTGTAAGGATTGTGAACTGAATTCCTTGAATCTTGAATAAAATCTTCACATTTTTCTTTCTGCAAGTGAATTTGGTGGGCTTGGTCCAAGATTTCATAGAATATCTTAAGTTTCCATGAACTGATGTAGCCTTCCTCAAAGAAGAACTCAATGGTTATTTACCAAATTAACGTCACTGCAGTAATCATCTAAGATGTAAAATACAAAATAAAGTAATACATGTCATGTGCTATGTTGGGCATGTATTTGAAAGCACCTATCAGAATATTTTCCAAATAGCGACGATAGCCAAGAGTATACGTAACGTGATCAATATACAAACAATAAAGTCTGTGCAAACCAATCAAGTCTTTCATAGTCCTACACGTGCAACACCACCAAAGCAAGTGCCATTCAGGATATCGACTGGTATATGTGTCTGCGTTACTTTATACTCCAGATTCGACTATATTCGACTATTTAGAAGTTTGAAAAGATTTAATGGAAATTTGATCTTAGCCCAATCTGAGGTGCTTAATCTAAACTTGAAGTGAATATTATTTAAACTTTTCGATATATCAGACTTAAAAGATAAATTCGAATGTACAGGTTCGTAACGGAAATGTTAAAAATGTTAAATTTTAAATATAGGAATCTGTTTTCAAAGATCCCTTTTTGAAACTAAACTTTATCTTTTGTTCCAGGAAAAATGTCTCACTTAATTTTTAAATAAACATAATTAATTAATTAGTCGGTTCACCTTCCTTAAATGTAGGGCTTACACCCACTAGGAATTACAACGTGCTGAGGGTCAGAGGCCCTCAAAGAGCAGAGGAAAATTGAATCAGAAAATAAGAGCTTGGAAGGGGGATTGGCCATAGCCAGTATGAGAGTGAGGAAGAAGATGGTATAAAATGAAGGCAAATGGATGAAATAAAAGGTGACGATGGAACAATCTGTGGAATAAATGTCGGAGGAAACTGAAAAACCCAGAGAAAAACTGACCAGACGCCGCATCATCCACCAGAAGTCCCACATGCGGATCTCTGGGATCGAACCAGGTCATTTTGGTGGGAGAGGTCTAACCACACGGCCTCTAAACAAACATAGAAGTAAAATTTTAAAAGTAAAGTAATAACCATAGAACTATTTTAAATGCAGAAAAAACATGCTTATCTTACATCTTTGTCATTTTCAGGAACTTACGCTGAATATTTCAATGAAAGTGTGTGATATTTATAGGATGAAAAATGGCGAAAAAAAGCTTGGGAGAAAACCGAAATAAGTTCTAAAGTACCAATCAACCTACGATGATATTGACCAATTAAATTACTTTAGAGGGCATTTAAATGAAAAGGAGGTCGCAAATAAAAATAAACTGTTCATCTCTTGAGGTTTAGAATTATTTTTAATAAAAGAAGGGAAAAAGGATGGTTTGAAGATTCTGTCATAATATCAGTGAAACCATTACTGATTTTCTCAAAGGATATAGTTAGCATGGGATGAGATAGATATTGTTTTTACGTTGTTTGCACCACGCTTTGGGCGTCAATTTGAAGTAGTTTGTATTGAAGGGGTTGTATTATATTTCAACTGTTGGGGAGCCGAACTTAAAATTCGTTGCAACCGCACGTATAGTAAACAGTTTCCGGTAGCCTTCGCCCCAAGTTTTTTTAGAAATATTAACTTTGTAATTTGACTGTTTCTTTAAGTATTAAATAGTTATGTTTGCCTCGGCTAAATCAGTATTATTGTTAGAGACACGTTTCTCTTGGCAGGGTTGTGGTACAACTAAGAATGTAGGCTTACACAGATAACTTTACTTCACTCCTTTTATTAATGCTTGACATGATTTTAAATAACACTTCACTGATATAGAGAGCTGCGAGATTCTTTTTATTAACTAATTACACTTTTAACACGTAAACGTATTTTTCGTCTCACACGAATACGTATTAAATCTCTCAAGGACGCACAAGCAACACATCCAGTTATGAGCACTGTCTGCAGGCAACTGAATAGATTTCAACCGTCTAAACTTGTAAATTTCTGTATTTCAAGTCTCTGATTTGCTATTTTTACTCCAATAGATTACCTGCATTTAACTAAAGCTTTTTCTGGTTGTTAATTGGCTATTTTTATAAACTGTCACTAAAATTACATTAATGCTTCCAAGAATCACAAGTAGTACTGTTAAACTTTCTTACTCATTATTGACTCAAGGTTACCTCATTGTTAGCAACTTTTAACTTATTATTCTCACAGCTCCTACATTATTAAATGACGTAATATATTCACATATTATTTCACATGGATACAATAATATAAGCATACATTTTACAAATTATTACATACACATATTGCTTCAAGGCGGGCTGTTATTGAATTTACATATTATATAACTTGACTGAAATCATTTAAATGTTAAAAATACTGCCTCAGGGACAAGAAGATAAAAATCGAAGTTGTTAATATCGAAATCGACTATCGCTGAATTTTATTAAAAAATTTAACATTATTTTCTTACATGACCAATATTTAATGAGGGGGACCCACTATACTTTAATATTTGTATACCGAGAATAGTTAGGTTGGATTATTCTGTTGTAGTAGTATCTGTTTCTACGAGCAGCAGTGCAAATCCGAATGCTAAAGCATATAATATTCTTGTCACTCATACTGTGGACCCGCTTTCGAAACCTTCTTCTGTTAAGAAAAATAAAATTCTGTGTTGAATAAAATGCTAAGCAATTATTTAGAAACTATTAATCTGAAAATGCAAATTCTTATGAAGGTTTACATTCGTCTTTCAAACTAAATGCCAATCTGCTTCGTAATTCATACTTATTATTGCTTCCTTTGTACGTTTGTTAACATTAAAGATACATTAAAATAATTATGTCTAAATTATTAAGGCAAACTGAAAAGGAGTTGCATAATACGTAAGAGAAATATATATATCTCAGTGAATAACGTAATAAACATAGCGGGACTGGTTATTCTGACAGTACATAAATTACCGAGTTATGTAAAATATTTTATCTTAAAATTTTCCCACATTTTTGCTCTTAGGAAGGAACAATCAGTAAGGTATTCTAAGAGTTTTGTGTTCTATTTTAATAGTCGTGCTACGACGTGTAACGCAGTTGAAATGCTTTTGTCATGTATCCTTTCTTCAGAGAGATTGGGTACAAAGAAAGGTCACAGATAATGGAACATCTGTGTCCGAAAAGGATGAGGGAGCGGAAGGGGAACAAAGCAAACCACTGGCATAAATGCGATTTGGGAAACTTTTAGGCTATCGTTTCAGTGCATTCGATACTTCTTCCCTTTCAACGCAAACGTTTCGCTAGTTTTACTCATCTATTTTTACGTAAGAGTTTTTCTTGGAACATTTTGGAGAAATCTCTTCCGTTCCCTATCTTGGCTTTTTCTTTGTACGCCTGCGGGGGTAGGTATAGGCCACCCGCCTCACATAACAGTTTGGAGACATTTTAACCCCTTTAGAGTTGAGATAGCGGGGGATGTAGGAGAGTATGTGCTCTTGTGCCAGGAACAAGGAAGTAGAGGCATTTTCAATGGAAATATATACACGAAATGCTACTAAATCTGCCCTCCGCTCCGAAATCAATTCCAAGTCCTCATCCATTCTCCTTTTCAAAGCCACCAGCATCAACACCTCCTTTTGCCGTTTACGACCACCAGGGGCGTGCCTTGCAAAGGCATTCATTCCCTTCGCAGTGAAAATGACGTTCTGTGTTCTCTGCCTCCAAGGACTCCTCATTAATCAGCTCCTACATCGGATATGGTTTGATGTGCCTTCTTTATCTGCCTTTACCTTTGTTCTGTGTTCTAACGCAATACAACACATACGATCTACTCAGCCACATAAGTACTAGCTATTGTTATCAGACCCTCAATTAAGTTAAAAGTATCTGAGTATATGTTGTGAGTAATGATTCAATTATTCTAGGGTTTAGACTATAAACGCATTTATTGGTACCTTCTTTGCGCATACTCATTTACGCCGGAAAACCGTCATTTCAATATTATTTGCGATAAAAGGCGTTAGACACGCGGGGCTTTATGCCAAAATTATGCTTTCTCACCATTTTTTTCTTTTTTCTTTAAAAAAGTAGTAAAAGCAGATATTTCTTTTCTGTGAATTCCATTGCTGGATGAATTTTGACTTCTTCTGTAAGTGAAATTGAATATTAGTGAGCTGTTTGTACTTTTAATTTATTCAAAGTACCAAAATGAAATAACGGATGAATAAACGAGCTTCAAAGTACATAAGATTCAAACGTCAATATGCTTTTTTATTTATGTTTGTTTATTTTTTTATCTACAATTTACTTATGTTGGTAGACAACTTAAGGGTATTATTTGAGGAATAAAGATGTATTAATTATTAATAATTTTAGTTTGACATACTAATGTTATATTTTAACTAACGTCTTATTAGAAGACGTAATGTATTCAACATAAAAATTCAATATCAAGATTTCACCAGAAATGCACGTTTGGAATAGAGATCCCTGTTTATATCTGCGATATATACTCGGTTACTCACACAAACTGCCCTGCGTCGAAGTTAATTTATACCAGAGAGCGCGGATGCCTAAAGGTTTGCTTAGGCAGCACTGCAATGGGGACTCCGTATCCGAAACGTTGCTAAACGAAAGACTAATGCTTGAAAACAAAAACAACTGCTATGACTGGTCTCGACCCTCAGTCGTTATAGAGCACGTGTCTGCTATGTGAGAGGCCCTGGCTTCGTTTTCCGGCTGCGCTCGAGAAAGTTTTCTTTAAATAAGAAGTCTTCTAGGGATGTTTATTTATATATGTGAGTTTTCTCATCCTGCGGATTGGTAAGTAAGCAACCCTGTAATTTACAGACGATACGAAATGTAGGTGCTGACACCGCATTCACCAGTCCGCTGATTAGGACTACGGTGGCGCTCGTTGATAACATGCTCTAGTAGCGCAACGGTTAACATGCTGGAAAATAATGGTGAAAGTTCAAAGTTCAAATCACGCCTGCGAATACACGACTTTTTTATTCATTTTGTTCATTTTTCTAGAACGTTCTAGCAAATCATGATTTCTTTCGAAATTACTAGAAAGTATTTTTGCATATTCTAACAAGTAATGATTTGTGTTTCAGTAAAGTTCACATAATAAACTAAATAAGTGAAACGACACGTCCATGCCAAATTATCAGTTCTCATTAAATTTACTAAACTTAAAAAGTACCTTCAAGTGGCAGTATTTGAACCTGGGTTTTCACAACTAAAGGCCAACGCGGTATATATAACAATGATGATGTCTCCAAGAATGCCGCACCACACCTAAACCTCAAAGACAGCGAGTGATGTGATCGTAACTCTAATTAGAATGGAAAAAATTAACGGTTAAGAAATAATAATGGTGATGTTACTACTACTACTACTACTACTACTAATAGTAGTAATAATAATAATATAATTGTTTATACTGTATTGTAACTACTATATTATTTCAGTTTTACCTATACTAGCTTGAATGGAATTTTCTCCGAGAAATGTATAACATTCTGGGAAACATCGTAACTAGGTCCTTCTACAACACGTTGTACGTAGAATGATCCATCATTCTTAATCGCAACGCTGTACGTCATAACGTGCCCAGAAGAAGGAAGCCGCGTCGGAAAACGTTCAGAATGCAGCCTTTGAGTCTCAGCTGCATTTCAGTGCATCTCCCCAAATATCATAACCATATCTATGCATTTTTTGTTTTATTGAACGTATCACTATTATGTGTTTGCCTGAGTGACCTACCTGAACTATACGCAGGTGACTACGCGACAAATATCAGTACGAAACCGCGAAGTAAACACATGCAGAGAGCAGCACTACCTGAGTGATCTTTCGAGTACCTGCACTACCCTTTTGAACCCTTTTGCACTTAAGTATGCGGAAAACATTAAACTGTAAATGATGGATCTTTTGGGCTACTGGAATATAACTATATACCGTGCTGCTGGTTTGGATTTTACAGTGAATTTTTAGAGAATAAATCATTACTCTTTTGTTTTACATGTAAGGAGTGGCGTTTCAAAGCCAAACTTTAGCGACGCATATGTAAAGATATTTTGGCCATTGACTGTCTCCTGATACTCCCGCATATCTACAACGACTTGTTAAATACAACTATTCACGCATACGCTGATCTCCGGTGATATTAAATAGGAAGAAGAATACGATTTTATACCAATAATTCGTAGATATAAAAATAAATTATATTGATCAGAGAAAATCAGGTGAATATAACACGTGAATTTTCCTATAAATGGAGTGATGTAGTTCTTTGGAATAATATCATATACACTCCAGAAGCTGCAATCACGTCCTTCCTTCTTCGCTGTTAACTAGCACTCCTCCTTCAAACATATATATTAGCGAGACTGACCATTTTTGAGAAAATATCAAATAATGAACATTTTTACATTTAAAGGGTTATTTGGAATGGAGAAAATACACGAAAATCTTCGCTTTGTTTCAAAAGCTATGACAGAAGTATGAAATTAGGCAACTCATTGGAGTTTACGGTTTTGATTTATGTATTTACAAATTTATAGGTGGACGCACGCGCGCGAATCTTTAACTATCTTCTTCCCTTTGGTTAGCGGTACGTGTATTTCTAGTGTAATATATTCTATATAAAACTTATGGATAAAATGCAGTATTTCCTCTACATTAGATAGGTGGCAGAGGAACATAAACGATAGATTCATTGTTTGTGCAGAATAGGTCAATTTTTAAACAAAGGTAGTCAAACCTTTATAATCCGAAATACTGCGTCCACAAATAAAGTGATTTTGGCAAAAATGTCGGTTACTGGGTTTCTGAAATAAACGATTCAATTGTGGTGAGAGCAAATTTGTTACACGCACCAAAATACTGTGTTACGTGAGTAAAGTTAATATACACTCTTTAAGCTATCAAATAGCACGTGTGGTACAATCTCTCTGTCTCACAAACATACACGTACATACGCACGCGCCCGCCCAACAGACACACAGACACACACACACACACACACACACACACACACACACACTGGCGCGTATTCTTATAGTACAATAAAGGAGGATGAACTTGTAATAATGTACAGACATCTTCTTTTCAGTTTACATGCATACATTTCTTCCAAAGGTATATTTTCAAGCGTGATTTTAAATAAAGCCGCTTTACTTTTAGCAGATATTTTAGTTAATACATGTATTTACGTAGACAATACAATGCAAATAGTGAAACACAATGGAATAATAATAGTATGTTTCCATAAAGAAAGGAATAAAAATAAATTATTGTACCACACATACTTTCAGCATTCATTTTCAGAGATACTCTCACAAGTAACAATACAGTTAAAACAGACTAAAATGTATTGCAAGCAAATGAATATAAGACTATTTGAATGAGCTTTGTACTAGGCTGTAAATCCAAGTATAGCTTATTTCCAAATACTTAACGTTCACTTTTGTAATTAATATGGATTCTATGGCTATTTGTTCCCATAAATGAGCTATTAATGGACGATACATATAAGGTGCAATGGCCTTTTGCCAACAAAAGATAGCGACTGTACTGCTCGAGTGATAATCAGGTTGATCTGAACTCGCTCCCAAAAAACCGAAACCTAGTATGCCTGACTTAAATGCATATCTCAAGCTTAGTCCATAGTATACATTAAAAATATAAAAGGTATAGTTATCTATAAAACTTCTCCTCAAATTATCAATACGATGTTCCTTTTATGTACTTAATTACTAAATAATTACTAATCATAAAAGATTTATTCAAAAATGAGAAGTAATTGGGTTAGTTGGAAGACGGAATAATATCGCTTCCTCAGCAGTTTCACCTCTTTGGCCAAACTGGACCTGAGAAGCAGTGAAGACAAATGCTCACCCCCTCCTGTAACTTTGGCACCTATGTCGGCAAAGTAGAGGAGGCTCCGGCTCTATTTCTACCCCTCCCCTTCACATCCTGTCTGGCGCACGCTTCTAAATCTGCATGTAAACGACTTGCGATGCTGGAAGCAATAATTTGCAGCATTGTTTCTCGCCCAATATATCATCCTGATTTAGCCCTCCGCCATTCTGCAGGTCTATCCTCCCATCATCATCGTCCTCTTACCATGCCACATTCTCTGAAGGAGAGGGCTATGGTCTAGGTCTCACACGGTTGCCTAGTTAGTTGTACGGTTAAAGCAGATATTGCATAATCACTATATTGCCCACGCATAAACATTACCTACAAAACATTTTTCTGACGCACATTTTATGTACCTAAACAAAAGTTATAAACAGAGAGACAGAAAATTCACTTACTTCTACTTTCTATACCACGTACACAGTAGGTAAAGAAGCTATTGCACTAACCCAGAAATTCAATATCGAGATTTCACCGCAAATACGTGTTTTCAGATCCTAGGAATACAAAAAGACATTGTAGATAAAGATCCATGCATATGTTTGTGTGTCTTTCTGCCTTTCTTTGTGTGCGCCTGTGAACAGCATAACTCAAAACTGAAAAGTCGGATATATAACAAACTTCGGATTTAAGTTCATTATCTTCTAAGTGTGAGCAAAAATATTTTCAAGAAAATTCCCAAACCCAAACTACGTTTTACATGGAATATTTTTCAAAATATTTTATTTTCTGAAATATGGTCTAACGATTTTGATTAAAATACCCTATATTAAAGACATTTATATTATAAATAAACCGTATACCTTGAATTTTCTGGGAATACTTATAAAATCTGTTCATTCCGAAGAAATTTTATATAACCTTGTATAACTGGTAAACGTTGAGCAACAGACGAAAATGTATACTACACAAAAAATGTAGACTATTCAAAAACACACAATTTATTTCAAATAATTTTTTGTGCATACGCCATTTTCTGATATTCGTTATTAATGGTTGGAATTTTTCAACACAGCCATTCTTTTAAAGTCCCGTCGATTTTCAGCTGTTTCTCGTGATTGTATAGAAAGATTAAGGAACTTTAAGGCCAGCATATAGCGTCCAGTTGACTATCGTTATTCTCTTTGTAATTATAACAAAATGTTTAATGTAGCTACTTCTGCAAATCTTTAGTAGAAAGAAAATAAAGATTTCATTTTTATGTACACTAATAAACGATAGGGTGTAGAGGAAAGTCATGTAAATGTAATACATCATGTTTTCTTTTCTTTTTTATCCAATACTGGATTTACTGTTCTGGTTATCAGACGTAATTGCATGGCTAGGTCATAAAATTATCCCTTTCTGATGCACTGTTATCCGAAATACAATGTTTTGTCATCCAGCACTAACAATGTGCAACGATATGAAAACAAATATTAACAATATCACCACTCTGAGCTATTCCCGTATATGGACTGTAAAGTTAGGAGGCTACTATGAAGGAATGTATAATTACCAAGACCAACACATTCTTCGTGTGAAATTTCACTTATTGTGACCTTAATGGGTTAAATTGTTCAGAATTCCTATCCAATAAAAATAATTTTCTATTTAAGGAGCCAGATTTGTTTATTCCGGGAGAAAGATTTCAATGGAAGTTTCCAAGCGTCTTCTCGAAACTAGCTAGCGCATGCACTTGAAAATAAGATAATGCCGTTATTTTAAAAGGAGCTAAGCATTATCTTGAAATAAATTTTTATATATGCTCCATTTAGCATTTATAAAAGAAAATCTTCAATATAAGTGTAGCAGATGTAGCTTGCTTTCTTGTTCAAATAATATCTTGGAGTACTGATAAAATGTTATACATTGTATTTCGAATAGTCAAAAATTTCCACCAAAATAAAGAGTAATACCTTTGTATTCCTGTGATAATTTTCAGCTACTTATAAACGAACTTCTGGAAAACTTTGTTTATGGAAATAAATACCTATAAAGTTAAAAAAAAAATCTACACGGTGTTCACGAATTGCCATCCATGTTGTTCGAATAGGCAATTCAAATCACATTAGGGATGACAAAAAATTTTCTACACTTTTATAATTACATTACGTAGGAATTCTTGCTTCTATTTCAGCTAGTCCATTTAAAAGCATTCTGATGATACTAACAGGGTCACTGCGTACGTGGCAAGTGTATTTGTTGTACTAACATTTAGTTTTAATTACTACATCGATTTAACCGACAATGTTTGTATATTATTAAACGTATACTCCATGTAGTTTTATAATGTTTTAATATGAATATTAATGTAATATTGGTAATTAAAGTATAATAATAATAATAATAATACATAACAGATGTCGTGAATCAGACATCTGGTAGCTACTTTGACATCCATATCCGCAGCTGTGCTTTGTGTAAGAATGATTAGTTCGGCAGGTTTCTAGCGATACTCCCGGTTTGTATCCCGCTTCCGTCGTCTGCAGAGTTTTATACACACGCTAAAAATTCAAAGAGCCACAGCTTATAACTGATTAAAATATGTATATCCCTCAAACATAAACCAACATTGCTGGCGCGCTGTGAACAACTACGGGATATAACTTCAAGAAATAGAAGGGGATTCGGAAACACCGTGTATGATTAGAAGCCCGGGACAATTTAGCAACCAATGTATGTGCAACCTTACTATAGAGTACCGTAAACACAGTATCGTTGATGTAAACAAACACACCAATGCGCTGCCTTATATGCTACTGTAAACAGTACATTCTAATTTGGTGGAAAATGAAGCAGGACACATATATCGGAATGAGAGACAGATTTGCATTGTACCTCTACTCACGAAGTGGGTTGTACACGGCCGCACAGGTAAACAACACGCCAATACGCAACCTCACTCCACCCCACTCGATGCGCAGTATACTTAACTTTACTCTCAAGCTGTTTCGGATCTTAGCCTGATAATTAGCATTACTAATTGAGTGTGTGTGTGCGCGCGCGCGCGCGCGTGCTAGTTCCTACAACTTATCTTATCTACTTTCCTTATCATGATACATATTTAACAAAGTGGTTGCAGTTAGAAAACCTCTTCTGCAATAAACATTTAGTAGGCTAAAATAACATGGTTTTCGAAGCATGGTGTAGGGATTTCATGCTCAAAAGAACAAACAAAAGAACAACCAGTTAATATTTTAAAACGTACGATTTAAAATGTTATAGTTCTCTAAATTTACTCCTGCTTTTTAAGGAGCTATTTTTTATAACGTATTGTACCGCCATTTTGAGATGATTTGGTATTATACATTTATCACTGTGTCATTTTGAGTCTCCAAATAATAATTTGAACTGCGAAGGTCATAGTAAACATCGTGAGCAATTGGTTTTTATGAAACAACATTATGAATTAAGAGAAACCAAGCACACTATCAACGAGTTGTCTGAAGATAATGTAAATTTTCCGTTTTCCCTGTTCAGAAATAATTTTCTAAGATTTAATGAACTTATGTTTACCTCAGTTGGAAGTTAGATATTTTGCATAAGACTACGCTGAGCTATGTTGACTAGATGGCCGGCTAGGACATTTGCAAACATTTTGCAGCAATTATCCATTCTGCGTGTCAGCAGCCCGAAGTAACACGCACGCTTAATTGGAGATAGCCTGTCTGCACCAGAAACAGTCATCCGTCATCCTAGATTTCGGGCATCACCTCCCGCTATAACCTCATCACCACGTCGCTGAAGGCGTATAGTCCGTGACTGTGTTACACATGTAGAAACACAGGAGAAATGATAACTAATTGCCTGAGATCTGGGTTATAATTCCATTTAGTTCAACCTTATTTATTGTTGATTCCTTAAATAAAAGTGTAGGCATAGTATGTCTTACTTCTGACAACAATAAATGTCGTATAAAATTATAACGCAATATTCCTTACAATTTTACTTTTGAATTTCTATTCCAAATTTCGCTGTTATTGAGTATCAACGTGCATAACGTCACCTCACATTATTCTATAACTAGGAGCCTTAATGTATTACACTCCGCCCAAATATTCGATACACAGATTTCTCAGGAAATACATGTTTTGAGGTCTCCTGAATAAAATAAAGCCTTTTTAGAAAACGGTCTGTGTGTGTGCGTGTGAGAACAGCATAACTACTGAAAAACAAAAAGTAGGATACAAACCAACCTTAATATTACGTTCAGGCCTTCCAAAAATGGGATACGAAGATTTTCAAGAAAATCACTCCAAACCATATTACTCTTCACATCAAAGATTTTTGGAAATTTATATTTTCTAAAAAGCGACCAACGACTAATGCCATATATTAAACCTATTCATAGACAAATAAACGGCATAGCTTGAAGTTTCTGGGAATAGCTTGCGAAGTCTTCATTTTGGCAGCAATTTTGTATAATCTTGCATAACTAGTAAACGTAAATGATAGACGAAACGTACTACACAAACAATGTAGATCTTTTTAAGACACACAATTTATTTCAAATAGGTCTTTTTGTGGCATAAGGGAATTCTGAGATATCCTTTATTAATGGTTCAAAATTGTTCAATACTTGGCCCTTCTCTTGAAGTCCTGTCAACGTTCAGTTGTTTCTCGCTATTGCATGGAAAGAGTATGGAATCTTAAGGCCAGCGTATAGAGCCCAGTTCTTAAACTTTTGACTATCGCTGTTCCCATTGTATTTATAAGGAAATGTGTAATGTAGCTATTTCTGAAAGCTTTATTTGAATATAAATGTAATAGGCAGAAAAGTAATCTTTAATAGGTATAGTTTGTATACCTACTAATAAAACGATAAGGGTAGAGAAAGTCATGTGAATGTACCTTATCTGGTTTTTGTTTCTTATTCCACGTGTTTCCCTTTTAGACATTATATTTTTCGATACGTTAATTCTTTTGGTATAAATATGTACCGGCTCCTTATATCGTGTATGCAGAAGACAGCTGGTATAACTTCCTAAATATTACTCGTATCAAAAAGCTACATAATATCAAGAAAATCTTTGAGTAAAATGTAAGTCATTATCTGACGTCATCATTCCCGACACTAGAGGCGGAAAAGAAGGCATCGACATCTGGGGATTAATACCAAACAGATAACAATGCGATTGAATTGGCTTATAGTATGTGTTATACAATGTAGTGATTTGATATATAGCTACATGAGAAAAGTTTACTGTAGAAAAGGCAGTGTCAAACATTTACACATTTCTCCTTTTTTTTTATTACGAATACGAGATGCAGCTTTAGAATTTCATCATATCATGGTCTATAACAACGATATCTCATGATGAAGATAACTGAGCAATTTAACACTGAAAAACATTAAATACTATTTAGAAATGTTTTAAAAGTAGGAGGCGTATCACAATAAAAATGTGTTTATAACATTATATATTACAAATAATTAAACAAAAATTCGTATCAAAATCCAATTTACTACAGAAAGGGATGACGTCGAATACCGATAAAGTATTCCACCCCATTTCTCTGACATGAATAAAATATTTTAAGTATATATATATATATATATATATATATATTTATTTATTTATTAAGACGCAGTGGCTATGGTTCAAAGTTATCTGGAGATAGGCGTCGGGAAGCCAGAGAGGAAATCAAAGACAAGTATCGCTCTCGCCTAGAGTAAACACCGGAGCCTCTCGTTTGATAAGCAGAATTTTCTGGGTGTTTCTCCTTCTCTAACTTTCTAAAACTCTCTAGAAATTTCTCAGGACTACATAAGAGAGCGCTCTAGCAAATTAATGAGTCAGTCAGTTGGTAGGCGAGTTAGCGAGTGCGTTTCTGGTGTGACGAAAAGTGCTGTTACAGTAGCGAATTTTTGACGACAGCTGTATTCACAGTGAGTGCTACTTTTGCGAGGTACTGCGGAAGTCTTGTGTTCGTCCTCCGAGTGAGTGAACCGTCCAATAGAATAGGCTACGTGTATGTATTTTGTTACGCCGCTAAGTCACGAAGAGTGTGAAGTGATAGCGAAAGTACGAGTGGAACTGGAGCATGTTAACGGAGAGACAGTGACTTAGTGAAGTAACAGATAAAAAGTCATGTCAGGAGTAGGATATAAAAACCAAGGTGGAGGAAAGTATTGACCATAATAGAGAGTGAAACGAAGAGTGGCATTTCCATAATGGTGAACATAAATGTGAAAATGTGGCATCTTCTCTGTAATGGAGAAGACGGGAAAGGAAATAAACGGTGTTAAGGAAGAAATGAAGAGCAAAATAGAGCAAATAAACCCCGAAATGAGGAGATAATGAAATGAAGAGTGTGACGTGACAAATTCCAGATAAACAGAGACGAAATTCCAGTGTTGATATCCACTCAGTGATATACGCTATGCTGAAGACATGAAAGATGGCTTTGCAGAGGATTTAAAAGACATTATATATGACATGAAAGATAAAACTAATTCCATGGAAGAGCACATGGATGGTGACCGCTGCAGCCCGCCATGGGGCAATCTACAGTTGGTTGGGACGAGGAGACCTTGAGAGGGAGCAACTGTAGGATGGAGTCTTATGTCCGATCATGAAGGATAAAGAATAAGACATATTGGATGGTGGGACCCCTATAAGAGCTATTGAACGCGGTGGAACTCCTTGGTGGTCAGGAACGTTGTATTAAAGAGAGTGTGGGAGTTTGGAGACGGAAAAACTAGGGTGGAACAGCTGGCACTCCCGAAGAGTACGGTGAAGGAAATCAGCACTACAGAAGGGCGCTGAATTTGAATAAGACCTTGAAGAAGCTTCGTCACCGATTCTATTGGTTGCATCTTCAAAGCGACTGGTGAGGTGATGCCAGCAATGCGGCATCTGCGAGGCAGGTCCTGGACCGCCCGTCACAAATTCGGTGTCAATCGTTTTTTATATTCCATCGTGGTCGCCTTCTGCAGATCGCAGATGTGTTCGCTTTCAGGAGGAAGGCTGTTTGACACAGTGGCTATAGCCAAGGTCATCTGGAGGTAGGCGTCGGGCAGTCGGAGGGGTAAACAAAGATAAGTGGCGCTCCTATCCAGTGTGAACCAGAAATATTCAAAGAATCTTATTTAGAATTACTATGCTAATCCAGGAAAAATCAATTGATATCTTCCTCCTCAATTCTTGGTAATGACATCCTACTGAAACACCTAAACCATTGGAATTTTTTAATCTTCTCTCCGGCCTGTCCATTATGGAAATTAGAACAAAACATGGTTAATTACATCTGCAAAAGCGCCTAAAGCTGCAATTAACCGCAGTCGATGGATAGATGGCTATTTTGTTTTATGTAATCGATAACTTAACTAAATAAATAAATAAATATACAAACATTTCGTTAATTAGTGCCGATGTTTGCTATTAGGGCATATTTACTACTGGAATTCAAGCTTTGAATGATATTATATACTTTCACACTTACTGTAGGATGTTACTGATGTATTTATGTAAATTGAAACATTATACATTGCGGCATTTAGCGGGTTTTTAGAGGTTTACTTTGTGGCAGTATTTTGTATCGCAACATTGTAAATGCCAGAGTGATTGTAGTGCAAATAAGCATTATTGTATGACATTGATTTGAGATGTTTGTTAATTATAAGCATTGTTAGGAAATAAGTTTACACGGCCTCACTGAAAATGACAACAAGAGCGGGTAACAATGAGCGAGGGGGTGAGTTGTTTATCAATTATTAGAGACAAGCAAATGACGTCAGAGTAGCGCGTGTTTCTTTAGAAATGGAGGGAATTTCTTCCCTAGAGCATATGTGTTCGTAATTTTGATTGGATATAAATATAGACGCTAATGTTGGCGCGTTTTATTAACCAATAGCAGCTCGGTTATAATCTTTAGGCATATCGGGTTAGGGAGTATAAATTCCGTGCCAGAGACAGGTTTCGTTCAGTCCAACAGAAGGATTCGCGGGTAATACGTCGTTCAGTCCAACAGAATCATACAAAGGTTATACGTCGCACAGTTTAAGAGAATGGTTCACGCGTTATACGTCGCGCAATTCTACAGAATCTCTCGCGTTGTAAAGTTAGTTATAAATGTGAAATACGAGAATTAATAATGTGCAGCAAATATGTGATTATATTGATATTAGAAAATATAACAGTTTCAGTCGGGCGTGTATTAAGAGTCAATACATGAAATTAATTAATTGTGACGGTAATAAAAGTGTAAAAAGAAATTCTTTTATAAATGTTATCTTTCAGTAACAAATCCTTTCCGTTTACACACCCTGTTCAAGAGATATGCTCAACTGAGTAGTAATAATAGTTAGCCGGAGGACAAATAACCCAAAATTCAAACTACTATACAATAACAGGCGCTCAGCAATAAGATTACACGAAGTGATCGCGACAAATTGACTCCGATACGTGGGGCAGATAAACATGAAGCATCTTCCAACTCCCAACAAATATTCTACTTCAACTTTAGTATATTTGGGGGAATTAGATATTCAGAGTTTGGCAGTATTGGCCGGTTGTGACGTAGGGATTAGGAGGAGCGGAGTTAACATATTCATACTAAGGGACAGCTAGCGTTCTTCCTCTTATGTGTGCTAGGCATCAGCAGGTTTTCAGGGGAGGGTAACCAGCACACCGAATTCACCGAGACAAAGGTAAACCATGCGTTGCTTATAAATTCTTCATTTACAATATACGTAACAAGTGTGGGTTGAAATGTGTTGATCATTGAAAGTTTAATCCACTTCCCTTCCTATTAATCTAAGAAAGACTACATGATTTTTTAGATGCTGTAGATTTCACCGGGATAACCTGTAATGAAATTAGCTTCGTTCTCCTCGTGTCTTAACTAGTTGTGTTGTAAGATAATGAAAATCTAGAATGCGCTACCCCCAAAATTATTTGTGATAATGACTATATAAATCAGCATTTCATATCTTTGATATCATGTACGAGTTTACAGATATTTAACTTGTTTAAATATTCTCTTCTGCATTAACTTGCAATTGCTATATACAACTGCTTCCATTTGTTTACTTAACTTTATTAAGTTTAAATATACTTTATATGGTAGTTTGAAACACTCATTTACACGCCACCACGATCCAGACTATCTGAACTCCAATCCAACCAATAGGGAAAGAAGACGTCATGGTAACTAAATTGAAACAATGAATGAGGAATCGACATAAGTTCTGTCTAATTGCTAACATTCAACATTTTAGCATTATTATGGCCTATGCTTGAACATGTGGAGAAACCTAGATTTATTTTACAGTAATGTACAGTATAATATTCGTTTAACAAATTTTGTAATGCAAATACATCTATTAGTTGGAGGATAGAGGTTAAGAGCAAAGATTTTTGGTGTACTAAAAAAAGTAACACATTTTTCAAAACTTACATGCCCGCTTGCTTACAAATATGTTTTATTTAAACAATTAACCTTGCATATTCTGTTGATTTTGTGAATAAATGGTCTTCTAGAATTTCGATAGAAAGTTGCATGTGTTTTTGTATATAAAACTGATACAAGATTGAAAGATAATATAATACTAATCAGTGTAGGCTTCTAGACACTTCCAGGAAGTTTAGCTTCTTAGAAGGTAATGTATTTACGGTTGTATTCAAGCAGTGGTACAATTAATATGGGTGGTCCCGGCTTCAATTCACATTTATTGCCCAGCCGATCTTGGATTTATTTCGCAGTCTTCTCTGGTCAGCGAGTGAATTCTAAGGTGGTTTTTGTGCAACCATGACTTTCTTTTCCTCATCCCCTTCCATTGAAGTGTGTTTTTAGATTCGCTGCCTGAGCGAGAAGCAGTGTTGGACGAATGCACAGATGCTTGCTCCAAGGAATCAGTAACATCTCTTATGATAACAAATATGTAATTGTACTGCAAGTACGAGAACGCGATGCGGTTACGGGGATTTTATAGCTTTTTATAGCGTGAGTCTGAGCTGCGGTGACCGACGCGCGAGGATCCTCGCGCGCCACAGTGTGAAGGAAAACCACTCTATATGACGCTTCATAATGTATCCACCGTTTCGTTTTTGAGTTATGCTGCTTACAAACTGACTTAGGGACTGTTTTTCAAAGTTTCACTTCTTGTCTTTCTTTCCTTTCTATTTTATTTTTTCTTATATATATTCAGCTTGGAGCGGTGCCGTGGCCGAATGGTTAGACCGACGCGTTCCACCTTGGAGGCACGGGTTCAATTCCAGGGAACTGCATGCAGGATTTGTGGTTGACGAAGCGGCGTCTGGGCGGGTTTTCTCTGGGTTCTCAGGTTTCCCCTAGCATTCTTTCCACCAATTGCCTCATCATCACCTTCCCTTTCACCATTTTCGGTTTCACTTTGTTTCATCTTCCTCCTCACTCTCATACCTCTTTACTGGGCGTTACCCCGTTCCCGGTTTCTCATTCTCTGATTCAATGTTCGCCTGCTCCTTAATAGGTCTTTGACCATAGGTACGGTTGTAAGCCCTACATAAGAAGAGGGTAAGCCGACTATGTAAGTAAGTGTTGTCCTTCCGCTGAAGTATCGTAAACCCCTCTGGGTTTACTGCAATATTTATTTATTTTATTACTTTCTCTACTACGTATAGTAGGTATTGCATTCCATCCAAAATTCGATATCCAGATTTCACCAAAAATACACGTTTTGAGGCCCCCTGAATAAAAATAAAGTATTTTTAGAAGACGGTCCGTGTGTGTCTGTTTGGGTGTGCGCCTGTGTGTATGTGAACATCATAACACAAAAATGAAAAGCCGGATAAATACCAAACTTGGTATTTATGTTCAGTATCTTTCAAAGATGCGACACGAAGATTTTCAATAAAATACCCCACCTCAGACTACTCTTTAAAAGGAACATTTTTCGAAAATTTTCATTTTCTCAAAAATGGTTCTAACAATTTTGATTAAAATATTATACGTTTAAGATACTTCCATGGCAAATGAAATGCATATGTTTTCTGGTTTCTGGGAATGTCCGGAAAAGCCTTTGTCATTCTGAATGAATTTTGTATAACTGGTAAACCGTAAGAAATACGCAAAATTTTACTCCACAAAAAATGTATATCGCGTTAAAACACACAATTTATGTCATTTAATTTTTTTGTCGAGTGAACCATTTCCGAGATATTCGTTTATATTTGTTTCAGTTTTCCAATACTTATACTGTTTCTCAAATGGATTCGTTATTGTTTTTTTTATGTATCCTGGACATGTAAAGAGAATGGAATGTTCCACATAGCAACCAGCTCTTAAAATATACCCCTTACAGCTATAAGAAATTTCGCAATATGATAGTTTCGGCAAGTTTTTATATCGATTAGCATGAAGTAGATGCAGAACAGCGTTTGTGAAAATAATTTTTATAAGAGTAGAGTAAGTCATGTGAGTGTAACACATTAGAATTTTTTTTCTTTTGTGTTCGTTCTTCTGATGAAATCCAGAACGGAATTAGTGCAATGCTTCCGTTACATACCTAAGACACACAGAAAGTACAAACCGTTGCGAATACGTGAGTTTTAAACAGAAGAGAAACTAAATTACATTTGTGCTCATCCTGAGTGTACGTCATCGTACTTACACATTCTGTGTGCACCAGTAAGGTCTCGGCGTTCTCTGCGTATAAAACAACATAATTATAAAACTCGTACCAAACAGTTTTTTAAAGAACCTCGATTTAGTTAGGTGATCCAAAAGTACAAATATGTACCTTATTGTGCGTGATCTCTACAATTTATAATGGCATATTTCATTCATCAACAACATGTATTCTTTTCGGATGAATCATGGTTGTAGTTGAATTGTAATACGAACAGTCAAAACTCGTTGTGGGATTTTGAAAAAATGGATAATGGCTGTATATCATATGGCAAATATATGGGGTAATTATTTTTTTCCTTTGGGGAGGAGAAATGGAGAAAGAAAATCCTGAAATAATAGAATAACTAAAGGCGAACACTGAAAATTAAAAAAATTACATTATCGTAGCATAATCAGCTTAAGCAGAATTTTTCCCGACGGAAAGGACCTTTTACCCAGGAAGACAAAACTGGTATCTTCTATAAAGGTAAGAAATTTTCAAAAGCGCCGCTAACTGCGAAAGGATTAGTAACAGAGATGCAAGTGATCGAATAGATTTTATAAAGAAAATACTATATTTTAAAATTTAGTGTAAAAACTCCACATAGTTTTTAATATTGTAATGCGACTGTAATTTTAATTTGTATATGTAGAAAATCCTTTTGGAGTATTTATATATCGTTACTCCAAAACATTACGAAAAACCTTGATGTCATCATATAACGTACAGAAATGATATGCACACACCAGTCAGTTGTTTGCAACCATTCTGTAAGTTTTTTACCACTTTGTGCAGATGAAGGTGTATTGTAGTTCCACTGTTGGGGAGCCAAAACTTTAAGTTGTTTAGACCACGCACGTTACAAACTTTCTGGTGGCCTTCTCCCCACGTACATTTTATGATGGCCTTGGCCCCCGCGTTTAATAATCAACTTTGTAATTTGAATATTTATTTAAATATTATATTTGTATGCCTCGGCTGCGTCAGTAGTAATTTGCAGAAACGCGTATCTCTTAGCAGGGGGTGGTGTGGCTAAATAATGAAGGCTTACACAAATTATAATGGTATTTAACTTCGTTTTATTGATCTTTCACACCATTAAATAACACTTCACTGATATATCCTACTGTAGAGCTGTGAGATTATTTATTAATTGCACCTTTTTAGCACCTAAACTTTATTTTATTCGCGCCGTAATGAATTTTTATATCTCACACCGAATACTTATCGAATTTCTCAGGAACGCTGGCTAATAGCGTCCGGTTGGGTACGCTGCCTTCTAGCGTCTGGCGTTTACAGCTTAAATTTGTAAACTTATATATTTCAAGTCTCTGATTGGCTAATTTTACTCCAATAGAATATTTTTATTTAACTTAAAGCTATTCTAGTTTTTGATTGGCTATTTATAAACTGTTTTAAATATTACATTATTGTTCCAAGAATTATTAGTAGCATTATTAAACTTTCTAATTTAGTGTTACCTCAAGGTTACCTTATTGTTAGCAACTTTCGGCTTCTATTCTCACAGCTCCTACATTGTTAAATTACTTAATACATTCACATAACATTATTATACATGTATATAATAACATAAACATAATGCAATGACTGTTACATACACTTTATATATTATATTATACACATATTTCTTTAAAGGCGGGCTGTTATTATATTTTATATTATATAATCAGACTGATATCGTTTAAGTGTTAAAAAATACTGCCTCACAGAGAAGCAATTAATTTAGAAACTGATTTTTAAATACTCATACACCATAAAACTTCGAAGGATGTTCCATACCTTGCCACACTCTGTAAAATATTACAGTACTAAACTACTTGTAAGTATTTTAGATTAATTCTGCAATGCATTCTATTATTTTATTTCTTTAGCGATGTAGAAGATTACACATTTTTAATCTGTCTGCTAAGTACCTGGTAGCTATAGAATGTATTGTATTATATAAAAAATTAGATATATCTATATTCAATCCGAAATCCATGTTTTGAGACCCTGGATAAAAAGGCTATCTTTAGAAAACGGCCCAAGTGAGCGCGCGCACGTGTGTGTATCTGTGAACAGCATAACTAAAACACGAAAAGTTCCACAATTATCAAATTTGTTATCTAAGGTCAGTGTCTTCCAAAGATGCAACATGAAGTTTCAAAAAATAAATCCACCCCAAATTCCCTTTACATAGAAAACTTTTGTATATGTTTTCAAAATTTACTTGAAAAATTATTTTTTTAAAAAATGGGTCTAACGATTTTGATTAATTGCCACATATTTTATATTTTTACATGACAAATAAAAGTACATATTTAATCTTCTAGGTATACCTTGTGAAGTCATCTTCATTTTGGATGATTTTGTATAATTGGTAGAGCGTTAACCATTTCTAGGATATTTTTTGTTATAGGTTGGAATTTTCAAATACTTATGCTTCTTTAAAGCAGTAGTCATCTTATAAGGACCTGATTTTTTAAAAAAATCTGACTTTCGCTTCAGACTTTTGTGTAAAATATGTAATGAAATTTTATCTTGTATAACAAGAATTAGGTAGAAGAATAAGCATACAAGAATAGTTTGCATAAGACAAGTAGAAAGGGCTAAGAAATGATTACAGGAAGAATTGTTGATAGTGATGACCAGTTCATTGTAGTAATTTACTGGGTCGACTTTTTTCTAATCCTCCTCATGCAGCTCTTGATATTGGCCACAGCACGTTTTCCGGGAATCTCCTTTCCAACTTCAGCGTGGGATGTCGACTCATATATATACATACATTGTAGTAAGCAACCAAATAGCGGAATTTCAAAATTCAAAATATTATCAATATTCTGATGAATAAATATTTTCTCCCATATATCCAGTTGTGAAGGTATCCGGATGGCTTTAAGTAGCTCAATTTCCCCACCTATTCCATGATTTGTCTATTTGCTTTAATTTAATGGTTCTTTGATGTTCTCCCAACAGTGTTTTAGAATTTCTTTTAGTTCTTCCAGTATATACATTATCATGTATCTCAAATATTCCTGATCTGTTTGTTTTCTACAGTATTAGTTAAAGGTACTTTCAAAAAATTTCTAAAATTAAAATTATTTCGGGGTTCCAGTTGAATATTACACTTCTTAACTCGTTTTAAATTGTTAAACATAACAGGATGATATGCAAATAACCAAATTTATAGGCTTTGGGTTTTGTGGGGTATTAGAAGCCTGTAGCATATGTTTTCTGCTGTATTGTTTTAATAAATAATTAATTAATTGTGATTTAAATCCTTCTGTAACAGAAACATTCTTAACGTGCTTCAGTTCTGCATTAAACTATTTTCTTTTCAAGAGGTGTATTTATTAATCTGTAAATCAAGCTTTGCAATACTGCATACTGATGTGATACAGAGTTACAATTATTTCTCATAATATATTTGTCCACATGAGTAGGTTTTCTGTAAATTCCAAATTTTAAAGTATTGCGTTTGTGAAATCCAAAAAGGATAACATATTATCTTGCTCTATTTCCATGTAAATTTAATGCTTTTATCTTGTTTATTAAAAATGGTCAGTGCAATGTCAGTATGTTGCTGAGGTATAATAGCAAATACATAATCCACATACCTGAACCACTGTTTGAAAACATTTGAATGAGATGTGATTACTGTTTTTTCCAAACAACTCATACAAAGATCTGCTAACAGAGGTGAAAGAGGGTTGCCCATTTAAAGTCTATATTCTGTTTATAAAAACAGTTATTTAATGTGAAAAAAGCTTTCAGATATTCAACCAGATGAGAGTGCAATCAGATCGTGTATTTTATTTTCTTGTAAATTATTAGAAGACAACCATGTATTCAATAAATCTGGAATGCTGTCTGTAGGCACGCTAGTAAACAGTGAGGTTTCATCAAAAGACTCCAATAAATCTTCATCACTGATAGTTAAATGTTTAATCTTACTTCTCAAATCAGCAGAGTTCATAATACTATGAGTTAAAATTTTTTCAAAAATTGAAAATAACTTTGATAACCATTGGGCTAATCCATAGTTAGACGAATCTATATTATTGATAATAGATCGACATCTCACGCCGAAGATGGGGAGCAGTCTTCCCGTAAACGTTCTGAGGCCAACAAGATCAAGAGAGGAGTGATGAGAATTAGAAAAAAGTCGACCAAGTAAATTATTAAACAGAAAAGCATTTAAACGCAACACATCAGACTTTTGTAATCATATTGTGTCACGATTAGTTTTGGGTGTAAATTTTAGTTAATCATTTTGTGTTAGATTTAGATGATGTCATTGTATGCGCAATTATCACATACACTCAAACTTGTTCTCCTCGATATCCTGAAAATAAAAACAAAGCAATAAAAACGCTGCTGAAAAACGGCAATGATTACGAGCATGCATATTATAAAAGTATGAAGTATAAATTTAAAATTAAGGACATGCAAAATTAAGTTTTGTTTCTCAGCATTCGGCTACATGTTTAATTATATCAGCAATAATTTATTGTACCAGCATTGGCGACTGTTTACTTAATCGAGATCTCTCATAGAATTCTATACGTGAAAATGGTTTGGACGCAGTCTAAACATTCTAGATCGTGTTCCATTATGTATACGGATTACAATAGTTTACATTCCCTCATCACTGTTATCGTGTTCTTTATATAAACGGCAACTCCTTAGCTCAAACAACAGTTCAGTACGGTTTAAACCCAGCCGCTATAATCTGGCTTATCGCTTGAACTAAGCATGTAAAACTCCAATATAGCTTAAGCCCCGCTTAAGCCAAACTTGAAGCTTAATCTTAAACTGTGAAACCGATCCGTAAGTCAAGTTCCGAATGCATATTCGGCCGTTGTTTAGATGTGCGATTTCTTTTGCGTAGTTTCTCATTGCTTATTTTCTTCTTGGTTGGTGATTACGTAAATGATACTGATTATGTACATACTAATCTATGTACATTCTCATGGCATTATCGGTTGTCCTAGACAACCTGCTCCAGTCGTTTTTCCCTAAAACCATAAGATACTTGTTAGAACCTTTAAAATGAAACAATTTTTACCAATCCTTTTTTTTTCTAGTGTTTGCTCACAAATGAAAGATAAAGGTAAACACATTAACGACATTTTCTGAAAAATGCTGTACGTACCGATGGTAATGATTGTGAACACTCACTCTAAATGTTCAAAATGTCTACCACCGTGTGCTACATAACGCTGTGACCTACTCCTAACATCATTTATGGCACCGAAAAGTTCATAACTGCTGAGAAACGCACAAGCTGCTGGAGTTGTTTCTTTCACATCTTGTCTAGTTGTAGGACGCACATGCTAGAAAATGTCTTTAATTCTCCCCCATAAGAAGTCGTTTGGTGTTAAGTCAGGAAATCGCGTCGGTCAACTTGCTGATCCTCCTCGTCTAATCCACCGTCCAGGAAACAACTAGTCAATAACTTGCCGAGCCCTAAGTGAAAAGAGAGCCAGACAGCCATGTTGAAGTCACATCAGTAACCGTACAGCCAGAGGAACACTAGCAAGCAACTGGTACAAAATGTTGACCAGGAATACTATCGTTCATTTTTGAGTAAACATTAAAGTATACAAAAAAAAGGTTCTGATAAAATATGTTTCACTTTAAAAGTACTATCCAGTGATATCTTAAAGAACCCATGTCCCCATTTGAAATTTCAAAGTTGACTACGAGTACCCCTACTTCTGGTTTGTTCCGGAAAATAGAAATACCACCAATCGATTCTTTACATAGGTTTTGGTTATCAAATTGTTTATGTGAAAAAGTATTTTATAGTTTTGGAAAAAAAGGCTGATACGGGTGTTCTGGGACAATCGCTATATTCTTTTCTATACTGATAACCTATACTTTCTTTCTATTCCGCGCTGACTTCGGTGATTGACTTCTAAATGCGTGACATTTAAATGCAGCATGCGTCCTCAAGAATCAGAACCACAGTGAACCTCGAATCTCGCTAACATCACTTAGATAGTATACCCCACGGTAAATTAAAATTAAATTGAGTTTTATTTATAGATGCTCTTTAACTGCTGTGGCCCTAGCGTCCCATTCTAAATTGGGCGTGAAAGACCGGTAATTTTGCTCAGAGGCCTCTTTATCAGGCTTGAGGTTGTTTTACGTGCCATAAATCTACGACACGGGACACCGGCTTTACTTCCCTTCCGAAGGAAGCCATGCTAAGGATTTTTACGCCCAAAAACATCCATCGTCTTCCGCCGGTTTTGAACGTCGGGAACTAGAGGCTAGCTAGCATGGTAAGCAATACACTACGGAGGACGACGTGCCCTACGGTGACAGCCTTCGTTATTTTTCCTCGGAGTCAAATGTTTCGTCTTTACTATTGGTTACTTTGCTTTATGCTAGACTTCATCTTTCTTTAATTAGATATGCTTTAAACTTTTGAACATCAACGGCTGCTGACTTCGTTCATTACAAGACGCTACCTTATTCTTATATTTAAGGGAATAACCGCGCAGATACAAAGGAATGACGTGTTGGCATACCCTCGCGTTTGAATCTTTACGATAGAATCACGCTTTCTGTTATTTTCAGTTGTAAATCCTGCATGAAACAAAGTACGATAACAGCGCTGCTTATTGGCTAAAACTTACAAAACTTAAAACTCTTGTAGTATTCTTCAAGGGCTTTCTGCGATTTAACTTACAATTCTCTGAGGTTGAAGCCATAGAAGATGATTATGTTTGACTTTAATAAATTGATAACTCTTTGACAAATAATATTTAATTATTATTTTTATGCCTTTGGAAATATTGCTTCTACAAAAATATTAATTTCATGTCAGTTTCAGTAAAAATAATACGAGAAGTTTAGTGATGAAGTATATAATAACATAATGGTAGCACATTGGAATAAAACATTTACTAACTGCAACATATTACAAACGTTGCAATCATCATGTTTGTGGATACTTGTAATTGTATTATTTACAAATATCTGTACTTGAAATCAAGTCAATCATATCCAGCTCGATGTGCATACGACGAAGCATTTACTTCTTAATTATTCATGTTTGGTGTATCTCGTATCTGACAAGTTGGACTGCATTAATAAATAATGGGCAAATACCGCAAATGGCAACAGAAACTCTAGAGCGCGTAGTTTCCAGGGCTTAAATCTCGAATTATTACAATTTTCAGCATCAAGGGAATAGATCCGGAGTACACATATAAACCTAAATCCTTCTTGGCGCTCATACCGGTTACAGTGGTTCCAAAATTTCCCGGCAAGCGCCCTTTAATTCCGCTGACAACAACAGTTCTTACATCAGTGGCCGTGACAAATAAATATCAGTAAGATGATTCGTAGTTATAGGTTCTATAGATAAGCTAGACAGCTATTGCTTTGTATGGGCTCTATGCAGCAAAATTCGTAACACAATAACCATGCAGCGCTACTACAACTGATATACCATGTGGGCCAACGGCACCGTATCTGTGTGTACACGTGACCCTTCGTGCGTTAAAAGAGTTGCAGAACTCAACAGGGCAATTTCAATTATACACTGGTCATTAGCACCCCAAGGAGGTGCTGCAGCACCATTCGTTCTCAGAAACGTCCATATGGATACACGGAGACGATTGGAACATCGCATCAATCAACAGGGGAAAGATTTCAAACACCTATTCAGTGAACGAAGTCAGCATTATTGTATCGTTAGTTGATGATGATAATAATAATAGTAACAATAACATTCATATTTAAGGGAACAAGCTCTTATGTTTGCTACTTATAGTCCGTAATGTTAGTTAGGAACAGCGTGAACACAATTAAAAAAAAAGGCTATGGGCGAATACGGATAGGTCAAATAAGGAAATCCTAATTATACGTCGGTCTAAAAATTGAGTTTATTCCTCGAAAATAAAGCTTGTGCAACTGAAGTGGAAAATATTCTAAGACCTTTTCTGACTATTTTGTCTATCATCACGGGCAGTACAGTTTAGTGCACGGGTCTGTTTTTGCCTATTATCACGGACTGTACACTCTATCGCAACTTCGGAAGCGCCTCTAAATGAACGCGATCTGCTCATCATCTTTGCTGATAAACAAGAGAAGTAGAACCAAGCTCGGCTGGCCCATAGTTCAGTCGGTAGAGCACTGCCTTCTGTGCGAGGGATTCCGGGTTTCATTCCCCGCTGGGGATGGGAATTTTTCTCTAGCCAAGATCATTCCCTATCCTCCCTAAAGTCTGGAAATATGAATGAGTGTGTAATTTAATGATTAAAGCCTAGAGTTTAATATAAACCCAAAGACTAGTTGACCTCATTGCCTATATGTGATAATATGTTCCAAAGGAAAGACCGCCGATAAGACCATTGTATTTCTAAGGCGGGGCATTAATAGAACTCGAAAAAAATGAACGAAGCTCGCTCACGTTAATTCATCAGTTCTCAACTGACCTGTGTTTACTTGGAATTGCCCCTTTGAGATCTGCAACTCTTTTAACGCAAGAAGGGTTATCTCCACATTTGAAGTATGGCGCGGTTGGACTAACCTGGTAAAGCTAACTGAAATATGTCTTTAGTATTTGCACGAGTAGTGTTCTTAATATTAAAAGATATTCGCCTATAAACGTTACATGATTACAGCTTGCGTACATATGCATTAAATACAGAGAGGTTAATTGTAATTGCGCTACCTTGAATTGTGTACCTTATGTTAATAGGAACCCTCATATGGTACTACAAGTGAAATATAAAGAGAGATGACGATGTTGCTGCTGATATGATGATGTGCGTGTCCAGTACCCACTCCATCGCGAGTTGAAGAAGTTGGTTGAAGAAGTCGCGGTTGGCTGACTGTGTCGAAATCCCGCTCCCAGCTAGGTCATGTCAGTCCAAAAAGTCGAAGTGAAGTCTCATCCAAAGGTCAGACAATAAGAATGACAATGCTGTGGCATCACTTAGACATGGTGTATTCTTCACTAAACGAAACTGTAGCTTTTCTAAAGTTATCGTATTTCATTTTAAACGATCATTTCTGCGACGAAACTAGCTACTTCAGACTTATTTTTGCATTTCAGTATTTTTCGAGGCATTCTACTATGAGTGGGTGTCGGTAGCATCAATATTGCCATTTACCATACTGCGAATTCCCGTCCTCTTGCATAATAAATTTTATTTCAACTTAGTGCAAGAAATGTGTGGTAGCTACAATCAAATGCGGATGTGCAGCAAGTTCCACCTCTCTCTCTCTCTCGCTTTATATACACACGTGAATATGTATATACAGAGTGAGTGTTTTCAGCCTCCGGATTCAGAAGTTATACAGTTCCGGTGCTGTACAGGCTATTACGTAAACACCGTCCACTGCATCGCGTCGTATCAACTTCGGCCGAAATGACTACTTTGCACCGCTGTACGTACAGTGATTTGCACTCGTAGCGCAACAGTGTGCGCGTTGGCTTTCAGTGGTGAATATCCCAGGTCAAATACTGCTACTTGAAGGTAATTTTTTATGTTAAGTAAATTTAACCAGAACTGATAGTTTGGCATGGAAGTATCCTTTCACTTAATTAGTTTATTATATTGTAATATATATGGAATAGAAACGGTGAAATTAAGCTGAAAATTCATTTTTCTAAAAGAAAAACACAGGATGCATGAGCTAGTCTTTCAGTATCAGTCATATCCTGTAGAATCATGTGGGTGTTGATGTCACCTCATAAGACTAGAAGTTATCTCTCCGTACATGGCCATGTCCTGTGTGGAGGCGGATAGCAGAATATAAAAGGCCTCCCATCATCAATGGGGTGGGCAGACTGTATAGTAACGGCACAGGTGTGGCCGGAGGCTCTACCCAAAATACCACATACACCAGGCATGACATCCATCATCTGTTTCAAGGTAACATATACTTAAACCATGTATCGCTTTTCGATTTCTATAGCTTGCTTACTATCATACATTAATTGAATTTGTTAGGTACAATAAATGAGTTTATTATTTTTGTTTATTCATGCCTTAGAATTGCGAGTTGCTCACCAAATCCTCAACCCTGCTACGCTCCCAAATGCACGCCTCATTCGCCTTGCAAACCATGGCGTGACAATACGAATTTCATTAAAACACAAATTGTTGCTTGTTAGAATATGCTTTAATGAATATCATAAATAATTGCTTAGAACAATGTAATTATAACCTACAAACATAAAGTATCATGAAGTAATATTTTACTATTTAAAGCTATTCTTTCATACAACTGTTCTGACAGTTTACAAAATGCAGTACGTACATACAAACTACATAACGTTTGCAAGCCCACATTATGGTCGTTGAGAACTTCTCTGGTTCTCAAAGTAGTGCATGTAACAGTGACTAAGACATCAAGCCGGACCGTCATATAGATAGGCCTTTTCACATTACCCGTTTCCTCCATGTGGTTCTAACAAGTGTTCGAACTGGCCACCATGCCGGCGGATGCAAGATCTCAGTCTAACCCGGCGCAACATGGCCGGTGTGACGTCACGACAAGTTAAGATGATGCGTTCCCTGAGCTTTTGAGGGGTCATTGGCCGCTCCTGCTACACGATATCTTTAAAATAACCCCATAAGAAGAAATCTAATGGGGTTAGGTGTGGTGAGGTGCTGGCCACCCTATTGGTCCATGCGGTCCGATCCATCGCTCAGGGTAGGTGGCATCGAGATAAGCCGTTACACGATGGGCCGAATGAACTGGCGCTCCATCATGTTGGTACCACATAGTCAGTCTGTTCTGCAACGCACATCTTCCAGTAGAGTAGGCATCTGGTGTGCTAGGAAGTGGATATAGCAATTTCGGTTGAGTTGGCCATTATAAAAATGGAGCCTAGATGATCACCGAATATACCAACCCAAACGTTGAAACCCCATCGGACTTGTTAGGCAGCCTCTCGCATCCAATATGGGTTTACAGTGCCCCAGTAATACATGTGGCGATTTACATGGCCTGTGTTGTGGAACCCTGCTTCGTCTGTAAATAAATACAGTTGCCAAAAAAAATGAATTTTGTTCAGTTTGTCGTATGATCCACCTAGCGAACGCCACTCTCCGTCCATGGTCCGGCTGCTGTAGCTCCTGTGTAGTTGAAGATGATTAGGGTGAAACTTTGCATGATTTAGTATTCTTCATGCGGAAGATTAGCTAATATTCAAATGCCTCTGAATGTCCCTCGTACTACGATATGGATGCTGAATGACATAGTCACACGTTTCGTCATTGCTTGGTCACAGACAGGGTGATCCCCTCGTGGATGTGATGTGTTGTGCACTGTTCCTGATTCCAGAAGGCGGTTCGCAACTTGCAAAAACGTGTGATCTGTAGGAAGTGTTTTCTGCGGAAACCTCTGTTGGTACAGAGGACGTGCCGCCGTTGCATTCTGCTGCATTTCCCCGTACATTAACAGCACGTCCAGCTACTCTCTATTAGAAAAAACATTGATTAACAGTGACCGCCAACGGCTGGAACGTGTATTTATAGGCAAATCCACTTTCTAGGGCATTCGGAAAGAAGTCATAATTTGCTAGAACGTTCTCGAAACATGAACAGAAATAAATAAGAAAACTCCTTTATTCGCAGGTGTGATTTGAATTTTCGACCTACACCTTGACTTCCCAACATTGCACTACTACAGCATGTTAACGGTCTGGCGAATGCTATGTGAGCACCTGCATTTCGCATAGTTTATAAAATGCATGGTTGCCTAGTTACCAATCCGCAGGATGAGAAGATTCACGCGGCATATATAATATAAGCGGCGGCGCCGTGGCCGAGTGGTTAGACCGCTCGCCTCCCACCGAGGCGGCCCGGGTTCAATTCCAGGGACCTGTATGTGGGATTTGTGGTGGACGAAGCGGCGTCTGGGCGGGTTTTCTCCGGGTTCTCCGGTTTCCCCCGCCATTCATTCCACCAACTACTCCATCATCACCTTTACTTTCATCCATTTCACCAACATTTCGTTCATCTACTTCCTTCATCCCATACCAGGCATCGGGCTGATCACCCATCCTGGATGCTCTATCTGATCCATGAGTGTCTGCTCCTCGACGGGCCTCTGACCCCAGGCACCCGCTTGTAAGTCCTGGGGGGTGTAAGTCCTACATAAGAGGAGGGTAAACAGATAATGAATGAATGAATATATAATATAAGGAAAAAAATTGTGATAAGTTGAAGCGATTTATTATGCTTGAAAAACATTGCCCTTTCTCTGCATTCATAGTAAAGAAATGCAATTAAAGATTATCAGCAATTGAACAACTGCAACTTATTCACCAGTATCTTCCACCAGTGCACAATTTATGTCCGTATCTTTAGACACAAATTTGATGAGTTGAAAAATATGTTTTATGTTCAAAAACAGAATAGAATGTTCTTATTTAATAATCAAACTAGATTTCTAATATTTTTCTTGTAGGTGCAAACTACCCAATTTTCTCATTGAGTCAATTATTCAATTATGAGTTGACTATCTTTGTTGCAGCCACCTCACCGGAAGGAACACAAATGGCTAACACAGATTGCCAAGGGAGCATGGGAATTTAAAGCAATACCTTCATATACCTTGATTCTAATATGATATAGCAAATCTTTAACAGAGTAGCGAAAATGAACATTATGTTCAGTATTTTAAATCGCATAACACAAAGGCACAAACGGCAAGATTATTTCATTAACGGATGCAAAGCGTTCCATATAAATGGTGGTTATATTATCTTGTTTCTTTCCTTCTATGTGGCAGGCTTAATAAATTTCATGGCATGAATGGTTTTACCCAAAAAGGAGAAGGGAGCAGGAAAGGACCCTGTTTGGCATGTGTACATGTGGAGAACTATTATAAAAAAGAAGTTTTAGACTTCTAACATCCTGAAAACATAAGACCCAGTTACCAGATTGCATCATTTAGAAAACTTTGTTGGATTATACAGTTTAGTATCTGCATTGTCCAGTAACATTCACTATGTAGTCTCTTCTCTTCAATTTGCTGCTCGCAGCAGGGAAGCGGGCGGTATTATTCCCTTCTCAGTTGCTAGTGACACTAATCTGATCAAGTGTACCGCATCTCTCAAACAATGCATTTGTGCATCCCGCATGTTGCCGAAACCCCTGATTCGAATGTGTGTTTCACGTCTCTACTGTCCAACGGAATTTGAGTCTGCTCTTGTTTCAGTTTTGAAAGTTATCGCAGATGTGCAGCTCGGATGTAAGCCCCAGAATGAATTTGCTTAACTCCAGACGTGTGGGTGTTCTTGAAGGCACAGCTAAGCCTTCCATTCTTAGGTACCGAATCTCTCTCTCTCTCTCTCTCTCTCTCTCTCTCTGTCTCTCTCTCTCTCTCTGTCTCTCCCCTTCCTTGATCGTTGAAATGCTACTTTATTTTTTACATTCATCTCATTATGCTGTCTGATAGGTTTATAATTTCTTAATGAGCGCTCAAACTTACGTCACCATTCTCAGTAGCTTAGGAATTATTGTTTTATCCCTAAAGTGATCTGTATATATATAATATATGAAAAATCCTTTTTTAATTTGTTTAATGTAGCCATAGCTGAAATTTGCTGAATTATGTCCAAAATATCTTTCGAACCTATAAGCATTAATTACATACTATGTTTTTTGCTCTCAGAGCCCTTTAAAGCTTCAACATGTGAGCATTTAATTGTCCATGAGCACACGGCTTAATGGTATGTAATTAATTTCATTGCCTTTTACTTATCTGACTTTTCTTAAACATTTTACACCAAAAATTTCAATACGATGTAATTTGTAACCAGTCTTGTTAAAAGTTTCAGCACCAACTTATAAACGGTGAAGTTAAAAATATGGCATATCATTTTTCGACGCTTTTAAATTGTTGAAAATGACATAATTACGGTTGTGAGAAATTTCCTTGCGATTGGCGCTCCTGCTGCCACGGCTCTGCACGTTTATCAAACTTTATATGTTTCTAGGTGTCGTAATTAATGCTGTAGGACCAAATTCCTCTTGTGCTTTAGATTCTCTTTACATAATATATATATATATAAAACAGTGTTTTTATACAGATATAACGCTGCAGCTCTGCTCTCAAGAACATCCTGCACGGGAATCAGAGGGCCTATAAAATACAGTAAAGTTATGAATGTAATATAACACTTGGAATTGAATCCTTACGGAATACTGTAAAATGCTTGCAAGCAAAGAATCAGACCAGTACATGCAACCGAAAGCGCGCTTCTACTTAACCCGTAGCTGTTGCAACGCCGAATACGTCATGCCCTTGACGGTAATGCATTCTATCACTTGATTGGTCAGCGATCTGACGAGCCCCTTCCAGCTTTTACACACCGCAGTATTAATCACAAGGTAGTTTCTCACTTACCATAGATAACTGAGGATGAAGTGTTACAAAAGCTATATTTAAATATTAACTTTCTTTCTGAAACAATTATAATAAAGCAAAAACTTCCATATGCTACTTTTTCATTGATGTATAAAATGTGATGGTATATAAAGGGTGAATCACCTAAAATTTGCACCGCAAATACTTCGGAAATGGAAAGTGCTATTGATGTGCAGTTTTCACAGCATTGATTGGTAGTCAGGGGCTCGTACATTTAGCCTATAAATAGATTTTAATAATTCTGGGAAGGTGTATTCTTCGAGTAAACATACAATTTTTTTAATGGAGCAATGCCTAGTTATATCAACAGAATAAAGATAGGGTAAATTAGAATGTCAGTGGCATTTGTTGCAAGATTCTAATGCAAGTGGTATACGAGAAATCTTATTTTGAAACTCTTACGCACCGACACTTGTACAACCTGTGGTAGCACAAAATAAAGAAAAACAAAAGGGAATTACAATACATCTGGGGATTCTTACAAGTAAACAGAACATAGCCCTTCAAACGTTGTGTTCAAAATTACCACCAGCAGCAATACACACTTCCAGTCTGCTATAGAAAGACTGCTGCATTTCAGCGGAAATTTCAGAGCAGGCAGCAATAATACGTCGTTTCATATCGTCTGGTGTAGTTAGTATATCCTTGTAGACAGTGTCTTTCAGCCTTCCCCACAGAAAAAAGTCTAAAAGAGTCAGATTCGGTTAACGGGCCGGCCAGGTACACGTCCTCTTCGTCCAATCCAACGATCTGGAAACAATCCGTTAAGACAAGCTGTAGTACTTCGTGCACTATGGGCTGGACAGCCATCATGTTGGTACCACAGGTTCCTCCTAGTCTGTGAAGGAACGTCTTCTAGCATCTATGGCAGATGGTCTGTCAGGAGGCTGCGATACTTGTGCAAGTCCATTGTGCCTTCTATGAACAAAGGGCCTATGAGCTGATGGTTCACTATCCCACACCACACATTTAAACTCCATGGACGCTGACGTTCCACCTGACGAAGCCAACGAGAATTGTCAACAGACCAAATTGCATGTTTCTGCGGTTTACGTGGCCATGATTAGTAAATGTTGCCTCATTACTAAACAAGATACATGATGAATCTGGAGTATCAGGTCTTATGCCCATGTACAAAAGATAACACGATTCTCAAAACTGTTTTAATGCAGCTCTTGATGGAGAGAGATGTGAAAGGGAAGGAACCTATGTCGACGGAGAATGCGCAGTACACTTGCCTGACTTATGTCACTTCCACGTGATATTGTGCGGGAACTAATTTGCGAAGCTACTGCAACGGCAGCCGAAACATTAATTTCTGCCTCTTCTCCAGTCACTTGTTTGTTTCTGTTACGTTTTCTAAGTGTTACAATACCACTTTCACGTAATTGGTTAAAGAGGTTGATAAATAATTGCCGAGATGGTTGACGTCTATTGGGATACGTTTCCGCATACACCGTACAGGAACGAACTGCATTCTTCGTATACTCTCCATACACCATGAGCATATCGGCTTTTTCTGCCTTAGTAAACTTCATCTGCCACTCACGACTTACTGCTTGAACTGTCACAAACTAACTGACCAGAAAGTCGCAATGCAATCAATGAACAGAAAACACAATGCAAACAAACATAACAACATCGTATCCAGCAACTAAGCAGGTTGAATGAGACAAACAATTGTCGTTGTGGATACTTTTCCAAATACGATTTCTCGTAAACCACTTGCCCAGAATCCTGCAACAATGACCATTGTCATTCTAATTTACCCTACCTTTATTCTGTATGTAACTAGGCACTGTTCTACTGTACATATTCAAAATGAGGATTTCTGTATCCTGTACAATACCTGATTAATTAGCATAAGAAAAGTAAGATAAGTGTTTTTCTAAAAAAAGAACTATTAAAGATATCTGTATGAAATTTAAAACACACTTAAAATAGTGGTAGGGCAGCACGAGACAAAATTTTGAAAACATTTGGATAAAAACTGCAGAAGTAAAACTTTTATCTATGGGTATCCTTAAAGCAACGATAAATCTCATTAGTTAATAATATAATTTAAGAAATATGTGCAGCTGCATTCAGCACGAAGTAAAATATTCTTATATACATACATTCAAAAGTATAATTCTGGTTTATATACATATATACACTAATCATTTTTATAAGGTAGTCTAATATAATTTATGAATTATGTGCAGCTGCAGTCACCATGAAGGTAAAATATTCTTATACATAAATTCAAATGTATAATTCTGTTTTACATACATTTTCTTAGCATTGACTGCAAGTCTAAATTCCGGCCGGTTTAATATTCTGACGATTACTAATGCAATCCCCTGGCTTCATTATGTGTGCTGCGCGCTAAACCTTAGTGATAAGATTGCTGTTTCATTGACCCCAAACTTTCAGGGAACATTTTTAGGTTTGACAATCTAGATGTGCTGTTTTTACCGTTCCAGTGAATTGCATCGATCCATTCCTCGCTAATTAAGAAAAGGACTCATTCCGGGTTTTGACTTCATTATTAATGTTCATTATTAATTAATTAATTATCAATTTATTTATCCGTTTAGTATGGTAAACCTACGCTAATATTACCCTCATTAACGCTCTACAACAAGAAGAGCCCGAAATAAATTATCAAAGATGATGTCCAAGAAATAAGGAAAACAATACACTATACTGAGGTATGCTCAACTGTGTGAACCTGTCTATATTATCCTATAATTATATTATACTTGTCTACATTTATCAAATTCAACCTACACAAATGCACAGACAAGTGCCGGCTCTGTATAAGAGCACAAGAGGGATTTATTGGTTATTTTTTCTTTGAATGCTATTACACGTAACATAGATGCCGTAATTGAAAATCTAGGACGTTTAAATCTATCACAATTCTCCTCTAAACTCGATGAGACATGTCACGAGCATATCTTGACTTGTGCACGTTTTTAGTAGTTTTTGTGCATGCGCAACTTGTATGTCGTAATTACCTTATAGGTGAAATGCATACGGGTCATGCACACTTGAAGATGTGCACTAGCCCTTACGATCCATCTCTCAGAAAAATGTTTACGTCAATGCCACTAGGTGGTAGCACACTACTGTGGGAATTCATTCATGCGTGATTGCAAGGGCGGGAAGTTGGGAAGTCCCGTTCGCGTTTCAGTTTGGCATGAATCCCGCTAGATGGTAGCATACCGAACGGTTACACCAATTCACTCATTGTACAGCGAAATTTAGATCTAATGGGAGTATTTGTTATAGTTATAGGATAAAAGCCTACTTTATATGTGTGTATATATTATTGTTATTGTTATTATTATTACTATTGAGTTCCGGGTGAGTCACAGTATATTATGTTATGATACTAAAGACTTCTTCAATCCTAGAGAGTAATAAGACATTTGCACGATGGAAAAACAGACGCATGGATTTTCTTTATAAGTAGATAGTGTCGGCCATGATGCAGTATAGTTATCGTGTACCTACAGTGCAGTGTAATATGCACTTATATTGATTAACCTTTATATAGACTATATGTGGGCACAGTGTATTTTATAAGAAGGTATTCTGCTGTTTCAGACAATGATACTTGGTGAGTGATAAAACATTAATAATATTAACATTTGACTGGTGAAAGAATGCAAATGGAGAGTAGCGAAACTTCCACATTACTTTGGCTGTTGCCCTAAACTATACTTATGTGCAAAGCAATAAAAATCAACAAACAACCTTTATTTCGTCAAAAAACAAATCCATTAATATTGTTATTATTATTGGGAGCGGCTGCAGTTTTAATTGTTCATAATCATAACCATTATTTCAGGGCTATCTGAATCTAAAGTTCTGTGAACACAGAAAATGTATACTCACGGGCTGCCACCGAGAATAAAGAAGTAGCATTGTTAAAAAAATAAGTTGGCCTTTATTTATAAAGGACATACTATAAAATATTAATATGAAGCTTTATAGGCAACAACAAAATCATTAACACAAACAACCTAGGTATACAAAATTATAATTCCTGACGAATGAAGGAGACTAACAGGCTTTCCCAGATAATTCAAAATATGCATTATATTTATCAAGTAAATACCTTACATATATCGTATTTTACTACAACTCGCTAGTCATCTTTGAGAAAATAAAAAGGCCAGAAAAACAATACCAATCGATGAAAAATTTGAAAACTAATATTCTCGTTATACCCATAATTAGTTAATTCATATTATTATATATTTTCATTCATGTATACACAGCAACAAGCAGGCAGCATTTTCTACATAGACCAAGTCATACAGGAATAAATGAGGTTTTACATATTTTCTTCACCTGCAGATTTTATGCTCAGGAAAAACTTATTGTGGCAATCCTGTTAGGTTATCATATCAGAAACGCTTTACTAAGTACTGCTCTCATAGAAACATTAATACCATTTGGCACAGATAGAGTAGGTGAATTACAGCAACTTCACAAAAAAGTTATTTAACATTCCAAAGAGATTGAAAATGTTTTTAAAAGTTAACTCAGTGCACATTAACTATTAAGGGTTAATGCTACTGTCCTATATAGTGGCGTTTTTACTGTGATTTATTTTTAGAAGAGCATATGTTCAAGTAGTAGGTGAACAACGAACTCTGATAATTTAACATGTTCTTTTTATGTTTAGCGTCCTTTAGCGGTTAGATCATATGAATGAATGAAATAGGTAAAATGATGCTCAAATGAGCCAGGAATCCGTAGAGCATAAACTTCCCCGACATTCATCTTTTTAGGATAAGGGAAGACTCCGAAAAAAAACTTATCCGAGTAACTCACACTAGCCGAGATTCGAACTTGGGGCCTCCTAAATGTGAGACAACCACGCTACCCCCACACCACAGAGGCGGGAGAAAACTAATTGTTTTCCACAAATTGATATCTATAACGGTACTGTCTGTTAAAAGTACATAAAAATTCAGATAATAAACCATATAAGAAATTCGTAATTATATTTCTGTAAAATCACTATAATTGTACTGATGACCTCCCAAGAAGAATTTCTGGTTATGCCACTGCTACTACTGTTTCACAGCTTTTGAAGAACTCAAAGCAACTACCACAACGCTTTTGGTGCATTCTCGCTTTGCCCATTGTTACCTGAGAGTCCTAGGATATTTAACAACGTGCATATCCTGTTGGAGCGCTATTGTTCTTACATAGGTTCAATTTTTTGTTCTGTCGTCTAAAGAATTGAAATTTGCCTTATTTGCTGTATGCACAGAACAGCTATTATCATCCTCGGAATCCACAGAGATGATGGAAGTAGATATTTACTTCGCGGTTATGAATGCTATCCAAACTCACATTATGTAATATTCTTTCTATTTTTTTTCCGATGGAGCATCTTGATGTAAGTATGGGCTTTACCTTGACACACACGTCCTCTTCGGTTATATTTAAACAAAACACTGTGTCGTTAATCCTTTAAATGCGTAAGCGAAATTACAAACATGTTTTTGGTCGATCAAACTATAATACGGTGATTACATGTGACGTAACTCGTTTGGCATCCATAATATTTCAGCGTCTCATTATGATCTTACCCGACAACGCGTGCAGCTTCCCTATCGCTCATACCTTTTACACCTTCAAAGCAGTAGACACTGGAATTTGTTCCTCAGATAAACAATGAAATATGTGGATTTAAAATAAAATAAATTCTGTTCATTGTAATTTTAATATTCTAATAAGTTCAGTTCATTCTGTTTGCTTCAATATGTGTTGTAAATAATTAGTAAATTCAGCGTGCCCTCAAAAGTGTTGTCCTCTTTAGACTAATAGCAAACACGCTCAAGGTGCTGTCATCAGACCAGCATTTAATTACACACAATTAACAAGGTAAGATATTTTTGTAAGCACTAAGGTTTTGAAATCATAGAGTGATCGACCAAAAGCAATCGTATTCAACTTGACTATAACGGTAATTACGACGCTCGAATGAATATTATGGAACTCGCTACCGCTCGTTTCATAAACGCACTCACGTCTTACTTACTATCGTTGCATAATATACTAATAACTACTATTTTATATTTTCTATATTCCATATCAGTTCAACTAGGTTTGATTGCAAAGATAAGGCGGCAGGCTCAGAGCTTCAAATCTATGTACTCTCAAAATTTTATCCGCAGTATACACCGAAGGTGTACAGTTTGCCTTGTGATGACTGTGCTTGGTTCCAACCATTATCTTTCAACCATGCTACAGTGTGGTATCATGCATTGTTTTCCTAGACGGTGTGGTAAAGTGCATTATCGACCAAAACAGTGCTATTGAGTAGCATGTTTAGTACAAGTTTTCACCAAGATATTTGTCTTGTTCATGTTATTGCTATCATCGCAACCGTAGAATCGTAGATTAGTGTTGCTCCAACGATCCAACGATGAAGCTTATTTGCCTGTCAACCTGCACCATTTGCTCAGCAAATTTATTGACCAAATCTTCAAATTTCGTCAGTATGTCAAAACGTATTTACTGTGTAGGGGTACGCACGCAATTTACATTAATGTGATCTACTATTTTAATGCTTTATTTTAAATCGCTTGATTACGGAGGTCTTATTGTGACAGAAATGAATTAGGTATATATATATATATATATATATATATATATATATGTCAGTGATTCTTGTTTTCAATACCCAGCAACACACAAAAGAATTTTTATAATTAAAGTTCAGATTTAAAATGAAATACACTCTTGCAAATTAATTAACTCGTAGTAGTGACATTCTTCTTCCTGACTGGTGGAATTTACAACTGTGGTGACAGTAGTGTATGTCCCAAATATATGCCTGTATAATTCTTATGGAAGGCTTTGTAGCTCTTTGTATTTGGGATATAGTGGACATTCAGTTATTATATGTCAGTCTCACTCATGTTATGTTGTGAAAGTTCATCTAGGGTAAGCTCCAATGAATCGGGACCATTAATGAAAAATTCCAAATATTGGTTCCATTTACAGCAGAACTGAAAATTGTTCCATGTTATGGTTTTATGCAACCCCTTAGCTACAAATTACAGTCTAGTATGTTTAAAAAAAATACAAGAGTGGGAGAGAGTAGTGAAATTTTTGTTGCAGCACTCAATGTCCCTATTCATCCTTATGAGTAAGTATGAATAGGCCCGATCACTTTGGTAAATCGGGACAGCTTCTTTGGAATAAGATTATTTGTAATAATACCTATTTATTTTTGCACCTATTTATTTTCGGAATATGCTATATACATTCTTTTAAAGACGATATCTTCAAATTACGCATCTACCACATAGAAACGTTTTCTTTTCTTAGACCCAACACACCTTTCATAGTACACTTTTCGTCCTTCCTTTCGTTTGGTACCGAATCCAGTCTCCCAGTTTTGAGATATGCATTACTTTATTGTTTCTCTTCTTCCTCTGGTTCGGATGATGTTAATTCTGGAAGCAACTTTTTTGCTCGTTTGTTCTATCTTCTATTCCTTTTCCTCTTTTCTCTTCTTCTTTTCAAAACAAATATTTTCTGGGAAGCTTAAAAGTTGTGCTCATTGTTTCCCTATAGATAATTTTCGACTAACAGATACGTACATATATTTTTTTTCTGAGGAGGGTGGAAATAGATATGGAAAGTCAGCGAAGGCGAGGACAAGGTTTCGGTCTCATTTCCACTAGCAGTCTTGGAAGTTGATGGTACAGGAAATTTCTAAGTACAGAAAAGTCTTCCGAATCTTCTTTTGGCGTTCAAGAATGGGAGACCATTCATCCATGTAGAAAATTATGCTCAAAGAAAGCACTTTCATTGAATGGATACACACCACTTGATCTAAATCCACTCTCTCCATTGGCAGGTGTCGCTGACTTCAAGCAAGCTGCTATGCATATCCTTCCTTCCAATTAGGGGTTTGTTAATTTCCCTCTCGCCTTTTATGTTGCGTACTAAATACAGTAGACCCTCGCTAATTCGAAATTGGATAAACCAAAAACTCGGTTAATCCGTAGTAGCTGCTCGGTTCCTGCCGAAAGACCTGCGATTCCTGGAGAAATCTACCGCTTAAACCGAATTTCGGATAATTCGTACTACGAACTAAGATTTGGTACCCTCATTCATACTCCATACGCTATTCTTCGTTTAAACCAAATATGTGTGTTGTGCTGTACATTGTGGTATTTTCCGTTACGCATTTCACATAATTTTTCTCAATGCTGAACTGTAATTTCTCAACAATGGTCCAATTGCGTACTTGCTGCTTATGCATAACTTCCACAGCATGTGATGCAAGGGCGGGGAAACAGGGTGTTGGTCAGCAGACCGCACACGGCGCGCGACTCCCAACAACTCAAGAGAATGATAATTCTTTACTGTCGTCTTCTGATGTGGAACATTAAGATACGACACCGCAACTTCGCGCTAAAGTTGTCGCTGCAAGTTCTGTTCTCGAGAGATTTTCTGCCACTTCTGATGTCTCTATGGCATTTCAGGCTCCCCTGGATGTGGTATCTTTAGAGAGTGCCATAATATTACGACCAAAGGTCTGCCAAACAAAAATTCATTTTTTTTTAAATTGTAGAATTAAAATGTGTAATGGATAAGGGTTGTAACTAAAACATGTGTTTCGATTAAAATTTAGTGTTAAAAGAACGGTATATTTAAAGTATTTCTTAGGTTATTGTTTATTGTATTATACGACTCACTAATTCAATGATTGCAATATTTTTCCAAATGTGTAGTCCTGTTTTAAAAAAATTACAAGAATTTGGCAGTATACTTTCTCAATTAAACAAATACCAGATATACCGTATGCAGCAGTTTTTTTACTTTTTTTTAGAGGTCATGAAAGTGGAACACCCTCATTCGTTGGTACGCATAACAAGAGAGAAAGTGAACTCAACAGTAGTATTTTACCATTTCAGATAATGTGGGAGTATTTTTACAAAACCTTCGTTAAACCGAATTGGCTATTTTTCGGTCACTTGGAATTCGGTTAAACGACGGTCTACTGTAATACGTAGTTTTACCACACCTCCTTTCTTCAATGGTACGTCACTATCACACTGGAGACGACAATGGAGACAGGAGTGAGGGACCCGAAATAGCTCTGCTGCATGACGCACAATTCTCCCCTGGTAAAATGCGGTTAACAGCTTTGCGCTTCTCTGTACCACTATATTTATCCGTACCGATGTTCAACAAAATAATAAACTTAATGAGCAAAATGTGTAGTCCCTACTGTCCCTATATACCCGAAAGGAGTGTCTGATGTTTCATAGGTTGGTAACGCTTTATCCATTGTCGATGAACAAGAGACTATCTTAACCTCTTTTCAGATTTATTACTGAAAAACAAATTAATCCATAATCACAGCAAGAGGTCGTTAATTACACTCTTCACACCAAAATAAAATATTAGGAGTAAGAAATTAATCTCCTTCTTACTATAAACTGCTGCTCTTTATGTTCCGATCTGAAGAAAATTAACCTATATGGGACGACAGTTTGGTGGTCACCGATACAAGTACTGATGTTAAGGGTAAGTTGTCGCGGCTTCCGGTTAGTTTTAAGTAGAGAAAAGATTTCTCAAAATTCACCTCCTGTTCCGATTCACCCGAGGTTATCCTACTGTTTTCTCACAGTCCGAAAATAGGCTGCTCTGCGAGCATCTATGTCCTGACGTTCCACTAAATGTGCCAAATATTCTTACATTTTTTTTAAAAAAATAAAGCGTAATATTTTGGATATATGAATACTAATTGTGAAAAAAATTAATAGCCCCATTAATAGTTATCTAGTAAAAATAGTAGAGATCAGATTTGTATGCAGATGCATATTTAGTTTACAGTGTGTTTCTGTGCTTGAATTTAAAGCATTTTACTGCATATAATTACATATTTCCGATTCATCCAGCATAAACTTATTTTTAAAATGGTATTTTTAAATTAATAGTTTAAGGCATCAGTGAAAGATACTCAAGTCCTTATTATACAGAGACCATATGGAGCCTCACCAGTGCCGTTGCTGATCCCTTCTATGCAGATAATTTCAATGCTGTTAGAGAATTCGTTGGTACGCTGAATCGAACTGACGCTTTGTCAATTAAATGTTCCCAGAATATTTTTACTATTTGATATTTCCTAAGGGATTGGCCTGTAATCAAGACCGTTTCAAAGTTATAGTTGAAGTCACAGAAATCTCTAAAAGTCTGGTTTGCCTTTGCACAAATCTTTGTCATTTCTCAATGAGGTTCAGAGTAAACTTGAGAGTGCTCCTTTAAAGAATGCAGGAAAACTAAGTGGTAAGTGCAGTGTTTTAGAGAGAAATTCTGAGAATGTGTTGTGTGGATAAATATCTTCAAGGTGAAAACCCAATGCTTCCTGTAGAAATTTCCAGAGTTAGTAAGTGCTTTCAAATGCTGTCTTATAATATCTGTAGACGTAGATCCATCTCAGAATATAAACCTGCGTTAACCGAAAAGCTTACATATGGACATTTTGGAGAAAATGATCATTGTACACTGCAAATTAAATTATAAATACAGTGATTATGTCTAAGAAAGAATAAAATTTAAGTACCGAAACGTATAAGTTTAAAGTTAACAATTTTAGTGTATGCTTAGGGCATATTTTCGAAATTATAGAGTACACTCTAAAGATTTTGACCGAATAACTGCATGCACATTTTAGGTGCCTTAGTGCGTACAAATCCGATGTCTACTTTCAGAATTCTACAAATAAAATTCCTCATAAAAATTATTGAATAGCATTCTTTCCTAAAACACAATAGTTGAGGAATTTGGGGGTGTTTAATTTTTTGGCTGTATTATATACATTTCTGCTGCATCTTAAACATTAACCCCTAAATCCAAAATCATCAGGAATATTTGGTTAACAGTTTTATTGTACGGATAGCAGCTTAATGCATAATAAACCTTATTCCAAAATGTTGTACCTCCTCTTAACTCAAATATTTCTAACGCATTAAGGATGGACTGAATGACGTTAATGGGTTAAAATAGCAAAATACACTAAAGATATTACTACTGCCCTGCTTCAAGTAATGGGAAAAAATCAGCCTCTTTAAAATTTACACACATTTATTTGCCATTTAATATCTGCCGTGCTTAGAATATCTAGTGTGTTAATGATAAGCTCTCAATTGCTCATGTGATGAAGGAAGTCGGCAATAATATGCTTTGCTGAATTTCATTAACAGGAGTTAGGCTGACATGTACTAGGCTTCTCGCATTATTGCACAATGTTGTGTTATCACTGGCATGCTCGAGATGGTCCATCGTTATCTCTATTACCTCAACACCACCGTACCTATTACATAGTCTGTTTTATCTAACTAGCAGAACACAAAGCTTTTTCCGCCAACGTATAACCGCATGCATTATAAATAAACCATATATATGTGGTTGCCCTGATCTTTGCGAGGTGTCTTTAAGACTAACCTCATAAACTTCATTGCACATATCACGTTGTGTAGAAACAGGAGGAAATAGGATAGTTCTATCACTATTTTACTTGTCGTACCACACCTACCTTGTTATTTATGCATCATAATGTTTACAAAATATGCAAAACTTCGCATAAGTACTTATCTCAGTAAGTATATTGCTATATTTTTATTTTAGCACCTACGGAAACAATTCCATCTAATTTAGATACACACAGAAACGCATATCCCAAGTAATTTTCAAAACAATATTGTGGCGAGGAAACGGCCGGATTGTTTCACACATATCTGCACAAACAGAATTAACGGTATTCTTTGGAAGTTAATAAAATCTAAGAACTAAAAATGAAATAATTCTAGAGTCAAATGGGTGTTTTCTTATTTGAAGGCAGATTAAATTTATTGCATATCTTAGTTCTGATACTAGTTTTGCACTAGTAAACACCTAACCGTAGTATAGCTTCCAGGTTTAAGTTTACGTTTGGACACGCAGAACTTTGTTCATGCCTTCTGTTGTGTTTGCTTTTTGTCGCCATACCAACCCACCTCTACACAATAACATTTACAAACGTCTACCTTTGTATCAATATATATCATTATTTTGCAGTAACTATTATAGACAAATTATTCGTGCTACATTTTAAAAATTTTAATAATACAGGTACCACTACTATAGATATTGCTGAACTAAAATTTGAATTAACCTGTACTTTTTCGCCAGCACCAACAGAGCGGTTGCTGTATGGTGGGGCCACAGATCGCGTGTATACATGCAGTGACCTCGGTATTTTTCCGCTGCGCACTAGTAGGGAATGCTCCACTCAAGGCTACGTTTATAACTGTGCCAAACTCGTATTGCGTCAGTTGCTACCTTCCGCTCGTGCTGTAAGTATTAGAGTGTGTATTGTGCATCTTAAAGGTGAATGTTTATTCAAGACAGCTGCTTTCTGTGATATTATTATGTTGTTCTTGTTATTGTTGCTGTTCTTGTTTTGTTTATTAGTCCACTGAAATTCCTACCCAGAAATTCACGCTTGAACAACAAAATTAAATTCAGTTTTATTTTTTGGATGCTCTTTAACTACTCTGGTCCTTAGCGTCTCATTTTGTATTCGGCGTGAAACATCGGAATTTTGCTCAGAAGCTTCTTTATCAGGCTTGAGATTCTTTTATGTGCCAAAAATCTACGACACGGGACCACCGACTTTACTTCCCTTCTGAATGAAGCCATCCTAAGGATTTTTACGCCTGAAAAACTCCATTCCTCTCCGCCGGGTTTGAACCCGCGACCTCGGGAGCTAGAGGCTAGCGTGATATCCCTAGAACACGGAGGATGACGCGCTTGAACAACGAATTTTTATGTACAATACATACGTAAAAACCGAATCATGTAGACAGGTGTGTAGATAATTTCAGTATAAATTTTCTGGTAATCCAGTTCCAGGTAGAAACGCTGTTAGACTCTGGTTAATAAGCTTAAGAAAACGGGATCCCTAAACGCTAATCTAAGAATAGAAAAGCATTATTACGCCCCTGTTCCTCGTATCTTAGCATGTGCAGCTGCTATTTTTTGGGGAACTCTAATAACTTCAAAAAATAAAGTTCATAGGAACAATCCCCAAACCATATTCTTGCTTAAGGGCAACATAAGAACAGAAATTAAGAGAATTGCGCAAGACGAAGCTGTGGTGTGAATGGAAATTTCATCCTAAGATGCCAGGAATTGCGGAATGCCGATGGGCATTACTTTCAATACCACTTATTACAATGTTATTATAGTGCACTCATTATGGTGCATGTTACTATCACTCGTGAATTGGAAAATAGGGGTTGGATTGTTTCCTTGAACTTGTAATGTAGGCTATTGTTCATGCTGCGGTATTTAAACTTCAGCTTTCGAAGTTCACTTAAGATGAGCGTATGTAATATAAAAGGGGTGGACAAATATAGATGATGGTCGTTTTTCAAAGTTCAGTGGGTAGACGTTTGCTAGAAGTAGCACTATATTTTGGAGAAAACATAAAATAATAATAAAACGCTCCACAAGTTTGAAAGGAACATATCGCTATACTGATAAAAGAGAGAGATAAAAAAACCTACCTGAAAAATAAACAAACTCAGATGTTAACGAAATAGAATATAAGAAGAAAGGTGTAACAGTTAAATAGGAGTCCAGAACATTAGAATAAGAAAGGTCGTAATGGTTATTTAAGTGCCCTTTAGGCGCAAACTATAAGCATATTAAAAGAGCATAAAAAGGTCTCAACTTTCGTCCTTTCTTCTTTATTTCTACTTTTTATTATATTTTATGTTTACGCCAAAATTTACCCAAAGACTGCCTAAACGGTGCTCGGCTAGTGAGGACTACAACAAATAGCTTTTAGGTTACACTAAGGTCATCTTTTGAGGGAGGTGAGTGACCTGGCAATCAAGTGGCTAGAACTATACACGAACAGGAGCAGAGGTAAGCTGACAAAGGGTGGAGCTAGACTTTTCGGTGGCCACATAAACTCCTGCGTTCTATTATGGGTCACTTTTCTTTACCCGAGAATACGCACACTGAACCCTTCATTCTCTGTTTTTAGAATATTAATGCAGATTAAGCATGGCAATGTTTGTTTCCCAAAATTGGTTAATTGCTAGCATAAGTTTGAATTATAGAGCATTCAGTTTTTAAAACCAGCAATATATAAGTCACATATTTATTTTGCATTTATTTATTGCCATAACTGTATTTAGTAAATAATTCTCTGATCTTATTATTTTTCACTAAGTAATATGACAAGAAAATACTAAGAACAGAGAATTACTTACCGAATAAGTCATAGCAATTGGGAAATGCAAAACAAATCTCTTCAATATCCTACACAGTTTCTAAAATTGTTCCATAGTACAATGCCATAGTATTGTAACAATTTAGTCTTCGTTTTTGGAATAGTAATAAACTTTACACACCTAATTACGCTTCTTTACTTACTGGTCTGCAGCGCCATCTGTAATAAACGCATATACATGGACGATAATACATTTATTCATTACTAACCATATCCCAAATGCTCAAAATTTGTTTTAATCTGCATAATTGGTGCGTAATTGTAATTTCGTTTCTAAATTAATTAACATTAAAATTGATTACATTAGATTTCTACTTCACACATAAATTTGCATGTATGATATGAAAGCGTGTTTTGCGGTAAATGCTTCAGCAAGACGCAAATTTGATAAACATAAACATACTTATAAAGATGTAAACATTCCAATCCATTTATAATATGTTAGTATTGCACAGAATGTGGGTTTTTACTTAACCTAACTGCACCTGTCCAAGACAAATTAGCTCTGTTTTCCAGCGCGACGTAAGATTTTAAGCATACTCATGTGTAGAAGTTTCCGATAACAATTGAATTATGAGCTCATCATTTTAGATTCCGGTTTTGGGCAGCACCGAGTGATTCAGCTGTCCCTTTTTGGTTTTATGTATTCTGCAGATTATAGACTAACTAAAAACTGAGTTTCCGATCGCATTCAGGATTAAAAGAAGGGTTCTACGCTTGCGTTGACGCTCTAGAATACAGTAGTATTGCTTAGCGTGAGTTTAAATTAGTTTTAGAGGATGACCGTTTTAAAACTTAAAACATTTCAAATTACACCACAGAACGCGATCAATATGTTCAAGATTCCATTTGTAAGAAAAAGTACTCAAAAATAATTTGAATATCATAGGCTATGCATCAAATACCTACTAAGCTACCTTTCAACAGAAAAATAGCAGATTGAATCCTATGAACTTAAAAACACATTTTATACATATTCATCAAATAAAGCGTTTTCCACACTTACACAAGAATCTATGAAACCTTCTTTCAGCGAAGAAGCTCTTAATGACTTCCTTCATTGATACAGACCTGTGCGTCTAACTGTAAAGACAATCTGGCAACCTCCAAATTAGTTGTCGAAGGGGATTAGGTTCTCTGGTTCTTTTCTGTATGTTACTTTGTTTAAATGGAACTATAGGAAGTAGTCAAGTGGCGTAAGATGGAGCCACGAGACAGGACCTCCCCATCCCCCATCTTGTCCATTTTCGTGCATATGTTCCGCGAAGATAGTTTGAACATCACCAGACTGAAATAACATCCTTAATCTGTGAAGTAATGCTACATGCTGCAGCAGCGAAGGAAGTTTTGAAGGAAGTATAGGTAGCGTGCACCTCAAGATAATATCCGAATAATTGCGACCCGGTAAAAATTATGAGTCGAAAAAATATTAAAAGCCATGGTCGACTTTCAAATTGCTGATGATGGAGCCTTAGCAGCCTTGAAACGATCGTCCATCCTTTGACCATCATGATGTCAGTGAAGGCTTTTAATATTTTTTCGACTCATAAATTTCATCAATTGACGCTTCACTGTTAATACTGTCCCAATTTCAACAAATATATAATTGTGCCCTGATTAGGTTGCCACACAAAATGTTACACCGTACTTTTATTCCTTACTCGTCTTGAAATGCTGCCTATCTTACCCAATGAGGATTATCTACTTTGCAGTAGTGCATGGTGCACAGCTCCATTGTGAAACCACGATTCATCTGAAAACATGCTTTTGGATAAAAAGGTTGCATCACGGATCACACTGCATAACACCTTTTGGCAAAAAGCTACACGAGCTTCAAATCGTTACCAAGGAGCTCCTAGTTGGCTGCAAACAATGCGTTCTGTATATTTGGATAAATGATAAGGCACTGATACACCACATTGTACTGAGTTTCACGTGTACGCATAGGATACTGCTGGTACCAGCGCGAGGAGAGTGGATTGTATTATTATTATTATTATTATTATTAATAATGCTGATATATAAACGCTTAGGTGACAAAATAATTATTCACGTTGGCAAATACACTGAAATCGGTAGCGCAGCTATAAAATTATTAAGGGGGCTATGTGTAGGGATCCATTTTTGAAACAATTTGTATCAATTAAAATGATAAATGTGAATTAATTCTGAGTTGAAATATTTAAATAAATAGGTTTTTTATTCACAGATTAAAGTGCAGCAATTGAAATTAAAATTAGGATAGGATGTTTTGCGGATAATGTGTTGTGACGCATAAGTTAATGACCACTGTGAAGTATTTTATGTTACCATCACTTTATTTCTCTACAAAATAAGGTTCTTGTTATGTTCCAAACTGGGAGATATTGCACTAATTTGGAAACCACTCAAATTTAGCACCGGAACAAAACATGCCAACGATATCTTAACACACTTGTATTAACGTCACCTAAAGTAGAGTTTCTGTTGCTGCTCACCTTTGGCGATGTTGTCTAAGACATGCGGCGTAAATATAGCGCTACCAGTGATGCGATTAGGAAGTATCTCGCTCCCGCCAACCTAGGAAGGTGCTATTGTTTTAATGAAACTATGTATGTTCACTACTAATTTTTACATTTTTATTAATGGGTTTCAACTCCCAAAACCCATACCTAGCTACGTCTCTGATTGACACAATATCCTCATGACAGCAATACTTTTACATAGTTTCTTTGCCACTTGAAGAGAAACGTTTAACAAATATACAACATTTGTGCTGCATTTCAGACCTACAAATTAGTATTTCTCACTCTACAAGATCTAGTCGCTAATCACGTTGCAGTAGGTAGCCGTCTCTATCAGTTTACACGATCGAGTTGAATTCTTTGAGAGATTATTTCTGACTTCTTCTTCGTTTCAACTTCTTCTGTCTCTGTTTACTCTCCCCGTTGTTGGGTCTTACACCCCCTCCACGACTTACAAGTGGATGCCCAGGGTCAGAAACCTGTCAGGGAGCACAGACTATGGTTCACAGAGAACAGCCCGAAGCCTGGTATGAGAACGAGGAAGGAGATGATATGAAATGACGGTGAGATGAATGAAAGGAAAGGTGATGATGGAACAATTGGTGGAATAAATGGCGGGGAAATCGGAGAACCCGGAGAAAACCCGCCAGTCGCCGCTTTGTCCACCACAAATCACACTTGCGGTTCCCTGGGGTTGAACCCGTGCCGCCTTGATCAGAGTCGAGTGGTCTAACCACTCGGTCACGGCACCGCCTCCTTCGTTTCGTGCTGAGTATAATATGACTCATTGTCGTCCTCCGTGGTGTAGTGGTTACCATGCTAGCCTCTACTTCTAGAAGTCATGGATTCAAATCTGGCGCAGGGCGATGGATCTTTTTCCCTTCGGAAGGGAAGTAAAGCCGGTGATCCCGTGTCCTAGATTTACGACATGTAAAAGAACCTCAAATCCGATAAAGAGCCCTCTGAGCAAAATTACCGGTCTTTCACGCCTAATATAGAATAGGAAGCTAGGGACCACAGCAGTTAAAGAGCGTCCATAAATAAAAATTAATTTAATTTATGGCTCATTGGTTCATCTTTATTTCTTTGAGTTTGTTTCAAGGCAGTCAGAGAGAGACAGAGAGAGAGAGAGAGATATAGACAGACAGACAGACAGACAGACAGACAGACAGAGACGTGTTAACGGCTGAGCGGAATCTAATGTTGTTCAGATACATGTAAATAACCTATATAAGAAAATGCACTACTGCGAACTAGAGTAATAGGCCATATTTTCTACCTGGATGCCAATATTCTCCGAGCTGAGTAAAACTACTCATAACATAACTCAGGTTTCTGCAGTTTTACGTAAAAAAACAAACATTTAAAACACTATTTAAAAATATTTTTCTATATGGTGCATGAAATGAACTGTTGAACCTTTGGAACCACAGTGCTGGAAGTATGCAACAGCGTGTAAAGTACTGCCTAACCTTTAATAGCAGCCATGGATGCTATGAATTGGTCGTGAAATATATTGTAAATATACTTTATATCCTTGTAGAAAAAGTACGAGGCATATTATTAAAGTATAATTGATGTGCTTTAAAAATTCGTCCATTACTTTGTAATTAAACGTTTTAAATATTATTTAATTGTTAATATACCTTTAAGTTATTGTGATAATCCAGTTAAATGTGCATTATTTGTCCAGCTATCAACGCCTCCGTGTTACTACTTAATAAAAGCTGAAGGTAAGCAATGTTTTCCTCCGAAATGAAGACTAAAGTGTTCCACAACGCCGTCAATACTTTGTTTAGAGCGATGCACTGTGCTACAGCTTCCAGAACGCCTGGTAAACTTTCCACGAAATGCCATTCCTTCTCTATGTTGGCTTTAGAGCTACTTACTACTTGTGTGGGCTTTGACTTTGCTACGAAATCCTCAATGATGAGACTTTGTAAAACTGCTGAACCGCTCTCTGTGGATGAATATACTTTTCTACTTAACTTTGCACAGTTGACCCATAATTAACTCCACGGTAGCGTGTAATGCGTCCTCCAGCAGGGTATTAAAAGCAGAAGCAGCCCAATTAGGCGGCTAGTTCAGGATTATGTGTAACGTATCGAGGATCGGTAATGGGAACGTCGCTGTCCGGCCCCTATCATCTTTTGGAGTTTACTCATGTGTTAACATCGGACTTGGACGTTTGATCCATTGTGCGTGAGCAGGAAAATGTCCGATAGATGATGGCTCTGAATAAACATACAGAACGAAAGGTAGACTTGATTGACTCCGTCTATATACTGAAATCAGAGTTGATAATGTACGTAGGAGAACTATAGATATAGGATGTGTGCAGCTTTCTTTGAAGTTATTGAAAAACAACATATTAGAGCTACCATAATACTGCAGTTTGAAATTTTTTCAAGCGTAGCAGGTACACTATAATCACTACAAAAAACAGGATTTTTCAATGGTATTTTCAGTAATACCACAACCTTTTCGGCCATGTAACTCACGTCAATGAATAATTATCCAGTGACAAAAGCATGAATTTGAAAGCTCAAGTAGATGCTAAGACGAGATTATAGGATTAAAAATGAATATAGGCGGAAAAAGCTACCGGTTGTTAGTTCTTTAACACCATGCTTTAAAACTATCGATTAAGTTCGATTGTGAATGGTGAATAAGACATCATTGGGACCGTGCATTGGCCAAAAGGCGTTCTGTATATTTATCTAAATAATTTAAGGGTTTACCACGTATTTTAAGATTGCATAGGTGTTGGGATGAAAACAATTTTTATTCTTCTACCATAGCATGATACTTGAAATGTTGCTGAAATCTCCAACTTCCTATTTCATACATTCAATAATGCATTTTAGAAAGCACCATATCCTGTTTTTTGCGTTAGGTATTTCATCATAAGCTTATAACCACATGGCTTGTTTCTTTCAAGCAAAATTATTATGTTTCCATAAACTCGTTCATTTAATTATTAGCTGAAACTCAAGTTCTGCTTGCGTTTGTGTTAAATACAGAGATTTTTTCTTTCCTTCGCCTGCTTTCTCACAAGTTCATTACCTTCCCCTCTCATCTCCCTATATTACTGATCAGTTCCTCTGTTTCCCTCATTGTCCCATTCTCTTCGTCTCTCCGTCTTCCTTCGCAATGTCTCTACGTCCACCTCCCTCTCCTCTCTGCAATTTACATGTCATATGAAACTATAAAACTGCTAATAAAACCCTTTTTCCTGGAGTGCAAACGAAAATTAAAACACAAGTAAAATGTTTCTAGTACACGATTTGTACCTCATGTTTTCAATGGGATTGGAATTAAACCGAGTCTCATGTTAGCCAGTTAACTACGAAGATATTATGAGAAAAACTGTTATAAACTTTTTGAATATTCATTCCACGAAACTTTGCGAATAAAAATAAGTCTTATAAATTACGCTTACACACATTTGGTATGAAGAATAAACAAAGAAAAATATATATATATATATATATATATAAATTAACTAAAACCAAATATTTAGATTTCCTTCATTTTGTGCGCTAAGACCCCTTAAACAAAGCAAATAAGAAACAACACAAGCAACTTTCAAAGTAAAAATTAAGGTATGTGAAATGCCAAGTTTCATACCATTCGGTTACGCCATTCTTGCCTGAAAAGGTAACATACAAGCATTACACATAAAAACAAAAATTTAAATATGGGATTTAGGGTAGCCAATTATATTAGTATTAATTAATGCATCAAAAATCTAAAATTACTACAGACATTCGGTTTACAATTTTGTTACTTATACAGAAGTTTACATCAGAAGTTTGACATCATAATACACAGAGGGTATACAGGGTAGACCACTTAAGCTGAGACTGTACAATATATCCTAAACTAAGCGTTTTAGAAAGAGATGTCTTCGATCAAATTTCCTTGATATAATGGGGGAAAGTAAATGCCATTAGTCGTGTTTTGTGTGAAGGACGTTATAATAGTAATTTTAGGGTCCTTTTAATTTTTTTAAATGGGAGCCTATAGTTAGGGTCAAATTAAATTGACCCTAAAATGTCCATCACAACATCCTCAAAAGAAACCATGATAATGTTATTTACTTTCCCTCATAATATCAAGCAAATTTTATTAAGCACATTCCTTTCCACAACGCTTAGTTTCGGTGATATTGTACAGTCTCAACTTAAATGGTCCATCCTGTATATACCTAATATAGAGAATGTCTGCTGCGAGAAGAAATGTACTTGTACTTTTATTTTCTGAGAACTATTACAATTCAATGGCTAAAAGCATAGAAATGCAAATAAAAAGCTTTTGCTATATATTGTACCTGATTTAATTTTCTTTTTCCTTTTCCGGTGAAGTTAAATTTCATATTTGTGAACAAACGTTTACTGTTTCGAGGTACCACGTAAGCATACAAAGCATGGTATTCCAGCGAAAAATTAAGTATACAGTTTTTGCGGTAAGTACAAGCTGTGAGAGCACCCAATAAAAATAAAAATACTTTACCGTCCTGGATCTGAATGAAGTAAAAGTGTAATTCAAATAAAAAAGTAGAAAAAACACAACTTAACACTAAAAACACACTTCCAAACAACTGGCTTTGAATTTCCACTCTTTGCACATCACGCGATACAAATTCATGTTAACTTAGCGCTTCAAAAAAGTAGCATAAAACAATAAAGTATTAGAACATTCAACCATGAAGCCGGGCAATGGGCGTCACTTTTTTTTAAGCCGTTCCTTCGCTTTAATATTTGCTGCCGGCTGCCACAATGGTTGCCTATGAGTTATTTCTCTCAAGGTAGGCGTGGGAACATTTTGAAAGCGTAACACCAGTTTAAATCGAACTGAGAAGTTTAATGTGATCTAATACTTGAGCTATTGAAGCGAGTTGCCGACCATTTGAAGATAAAGCATGTAACTGATTATGAATCGTAGAGCTCGAAACCATCACATTTGCATTATTATACCTGTTAATTTCTGAAGTATAAATTTAACGGTTTGAAATATCTGTTTACGCTACAAAAAAAACTAGAAGCGTAACTTGTCGCGAGTCGCTAAAATGCTTACCAGTAAAACCCCTCACAGCTACAGCTAAGTAATTCATAACCAGCGCTACGAACTGCCGATCACAGTAAGACTATAAGCCTCTCAGGCTGTACAGAAAGAAAAGAAAAAGAAAGATGCTAATGCTAGCAATACACGCTCATGTATTAACTTAAGCCCCTCCTACCTATTGCTACTCCAACCAACGCTACCTCTCTTGCGATTCAATCTCAAAATTCTAAGTATGAGTAAGTGACAGTGTTACTGGGCGAACCTTCCCAAATCTAAGAATTTCCTTCACCTTTCTCTTTTAGAGAATTTCTGTCTATATGACTTTAAAAACGTATTGCACCCAAACCTTTACATTCCAAAAACTTTCATACCAACACGTTAACTCCTCAGCTATTACTAATGTCTTTGCCCGCTAATTGCCGTTTTCTCTGGACATATATTTTCAATTTAGACTTGTAACATTATACATTGCTTTAATATACAGAAACTATTTATTTAAATTACTTCTTTATCCCACTATCATTTCTTTATTTAGGTATTTATATCTTCCCGTCAATAATTATGGTCAACCGATAGAAAAACTGGTTAACTCCACAACATTTGGCTTAAATTGTGTGTTTTAATAAGAAATACATTTTTGTTGCAGTAAGCGCATGTCTGTTATTATGAGCTATATCTAAATTCTTTTTTATTCGAGCTTTCCAAAGCGTGTATTTATACTGAAATTACGATATCAACGTCTTCAGGATCTAAAGCAGAAGGACGCGCTGCAGATCTACTTCTGAGCTGTGCTCTCAAATCATCGTTGACCTGCTGCTGGTGCGCCAATGGAGAGGGAAAGTCAGAGTGTATGTGTTACATTCATATGGCTTTCTCTACACTCTATTGCTCATTAATGGGTATAGATGGGCATATTTGGATAACTATTCTTACTAGAGCTTTTTTTTTCTATCTACTCCATTTTAATCCAAATAAACCTTTGCAGAAATAGTTGCAATATATATATATATAAATGGAACAGCCATAGTCGGATTTTTAAAAACTGACGATATACGCTGCGTTAAAATTCTATACTGTTTCTATGCAATCATGAGAAACAACCGATTGTTGAAAGGACTTAAAAAACATCTAAAGTGTTACACTCACATGACTTTCTCTACTCTTGTACAAAATATTTTTACAAACGCTTATTCTCCATCTACTTCATGTTAATCCAGATAAACATTTGCAGACTCTATCTTATTGCTAAGTTTCTTGTAGGTGTAAGGAGAATATATATTTACAAGGGCAATATAGAAATACAGTGGCCTTTAAGCATATACATATCTCTTAATAGCTGGTTGCTAGGTGCAGCACCATTCTCTTTGCATATACAAGACAAAAAAAAACGAATTCCTATTTTAGAAAATAAGTATTGAAAAATTTAAGGGAATAACAAGCAATATCTCGAAAATGGTTCACTCAACAAAAAAATGTATATGACTTAAATTGTGCATTTTAACGTGATCTACATTTTTTGTGTAGTAAAATATTGTGTATCTCTTATGGTTTACCAGGTATGCAAAACTCGTTCACAATGAAGAATGCTTTTGGAAACATTCCCAGGAAATTCAAGATATACATTTTATTCGTCATGAAAATATCTTAAACATATGATATTTTAATCAAAATCGTTAGAGCCATTTTCGAGAAAATTAAAATTTTCGAAAAATGTTCCATGTAAAGGGTAATCTGGGATGGGGGGATTTTCTTGAAAACCTTCGTGTCGCATCTCTGGAAGCTACTGAACCTAAATACCAAGTTTGGTGTTTATCCGACTGTTCGTTTCTAAGTTATGCTGTTCACAGACAGACACACAGACACACACACACGGACATGTTTCCAAAAATGCTTTTTTTTGGATTCAAGGTGTCTCAAAACATATATTTCCGGTGAAATCTCGATATCGAATTTTTGGGTGGAATACAATACTTCCCCTACTTACTATACGTAGTAGAGAAAGTAATAATTATCAGCTAACGAGCAATTCCAACCATTAATAACGGATATCTTGGAAATGACTTATACCACAAAGAAGTTATTTGAAATAAACTGTGTGCTCTAAACAGATCCACATTTCTTGTGTAGTACGTTTTCGTTTCGCTTAACGTTTGCTAGTTATACAAGAGTATGCAAAATTCCTTCCAAATGAACAGGACTTCAAAGGTTATTCCCAGAAAATAAAAAATATACATTTTTTTCTCATAAAGATATCATGGTATTTTAATCAAAATTATTCGTCATTTCTTATAAAATAAAAGGTTTCGAAAAATCTTCAGTGTAAAGTGTAGTTTGGGGTGAAGAATTTTCTTTATAATCTTCTTGTCACATCTTTAGAAGGCATGAACCTAAATACCAAGCGTGGTGTTTATCCTACTTTTCGTTTTTAAGTTATACTGTTTACAGATACATACACAGAAACACACATAGGCATACACACATGGGCCTTTTTCTAAAAGTGCCTTTTCTTTCAGATCAATGCCCTACTAATAAATGCATAACCCAAATAGTTAAAATGATTAACTTGCGTATAAGTTTCATTTATTGATATGTTGATAAATTTATATTTAAAAGTTGAGGCATTATTATAATTCATCTTCTAAGCAAAAACAATATTGTCATCTGTAAACAATAATGCGTTTGAAAGCCAATTTCCTAATCTAAACCAAATGTTAAGTGGCTGCGGCAGGTGACATGGTCACCAAAGTATAAGGCCTTGATTTATGTCTACAGTGGCATAATCCTAAAGTATCTCTGTAGTCTTTATATTCCATTTTATTTTAAAGGTTGAGCATTATTGTCTATATACATGCTTACCTTGCTAGAATACTAGCGATTCTAGTAATTAAAGTAAATAAATATAATTCATTTTCAATGATTATATATTTCCTCAAGAGTTTATTACAGCTCAATGCAGGCACTCAAATTATCTTGAAAACTTTATAGTTATGCCAAAGGGAACCAACAAAGTACTGAAATTATTTCATTGCGACTTCGTTGAACTCTTGGAATTTAACTCGATAGGTATACATTCAGTAAAGCTTGGCCTTAGAATGCAGGATATGTCATTGTACCCATACTGTGCATCACACTATCTAGAGCAGGTCTTCGCCCTTCTTCAGAAATGTCAGTCTTACTTTATGTGACTTGATAGAGCAATTGCCCTTTCAGGAGTTCTGCAGGAACAGCCACTACCTTCGTATGTTCCTTAGGATTTTATAGTTGCTTTGCATTTGTATAGTTTACCATTGTGTTGTCAGGACTTATGACAGCGCTAAAAATAACATTATGTTGCATCCTTCGGTTTGTATAGCAACACCAGAAACAGTGAAGTTTTGCAAAATTTTCTGTTTTGACACACGCATATTCCCCGCATTGAATGAACTTTTAAAGTGTAACATTGATTGAGGAAATAAACATAACATTGTTGGGTAGTGCTTCCAAATTAATTATGACAGAAGCAGCATCAAGTAACTTCAAACACATCCCTACGTTATTAATAGCATAACAAACATTTTCTCGAAAAACAATATAAAATATTGCATATCCTGAATCTTATAATTTCTGCGATCTACTGTTTTTGTCGTTGGACAGGCAAATAATTATAAACAGTAATTTTACGACAACCTAATAACGGAATAAGTATTTCTTAAATACGAAGGTAAGTCAATAAGTATACGCACATAATTTTTTAAAAATTTATATAACAGTAATAGAAACTTACAATTACCTCACATTTTAAAGTAGTCTCTTTTCTTCTCATTGCACATTGTCCATCGTTGCAAAGCTTTCTGTTGCCCTCAGAAGAAAAATTCGGTTGAGCAGCACACCATGTATGCACCGCTTCCTTCACTTCTTGGTTTGTGGTGAAGCGACGGCCCCTTAAGGCATTTTTAAGAGGACCAAAAAGTATGGTTTGCAACTTCATCGACAGTCAATCTTCGGTTCCTCTGAATCAGGACACGGACTTCTCATTGTTGGCGTCAATAGCGGATACGGATGGGTGTCCTGCTCTTTCATCGTCCTTCAAGTTTTTCGACCATTTTTTAAACTTTTCAAACCATTCGTACACATTTCGCCGGGGTAAATATTGCCTCCATATTGTACGAAAAGTCTTCAATGGATTTCGTCTCCTGGTACATCTTCAGACGACGAAAAACGAAATAACCGCACGCTGTTCTTCTTTGGTGCACATGGTGAAGTGTGGAGCCATACTTATGCAACACTCACTGGAGTGATAACACAAAAGATTCCATAAGCGGAGACAAAGGAACAACCTGCGCGCGTACAAGTCGATACAGCCAACCTACAAAAAATTAAAAATAGTGTGCGGATACTATACTGGGTGCATAATTTGCGGCCCATAATGGAACGTAGTTGTTTATGTTGGTACTGACAAAATCTAGCCATACCCTCTACCAGCGTGACCATCTCTGTTTATTCGTGGATAATTCTAGCCACTGGATTGGCAGGGTACTTTACCTCCCCAAAAGTAAGTATGGCCGAACTGGCGAAGGTAACATTACAATTTAAACCTTATATTATTTTCATACACACTACCGTTTTCTTAGTGGTGATTTTCTTATTGCCGTGCAGTAACGACAACAGCTTAACTTTCGTCTCCATGTGGCTGATGAAAGCCCCCATATATGTAAATATTGTAGCTGTCGTTCAGTTTAAGGAGACATGCATGTGATTCTTCGCTTCCTCTAGAAGTTCGAATTATTTGTAGCTGGTTTAGTTTTTCCTTGTGTGACTATCGTAGCGAAACTTTCATAGGTCTGAACCACCCCTCCATTTCACACAGGTTATAAAAACGTCGATCATTCCTTAGCTTTACGCCTCGGAATTGTTTTTCAAGCCAGTCACATACCGGTAAGCCGAGTCAAAAGTTGGTTATCTGAAGGTGGAAACCTTACACAGAGAAAAACATCATTATGATCTAGGGGAATGGGTCACTTTTTATGCACGGCATTGTACAGTCGAGTGAAGGAAAACAAAAACAACAAAAAAAAACGTGCCTATGCTTTTGATTACTTTCAGTGTTTTCCATTCGTGAATGTTGGTATAATCTCCTCAGCATTTGCGTTCCGCACTGACCTTAGGTGAGCTATCCTCTTAAGTCCGATACTCTGGCATTACCTAATGAAGAAAGGTCAAGCCTAGCTGGGCGATGAAAGGGGTGGAGAATCGGTATATGTCGCCTGAATGGTTGAAATAACATGTCTCCCAAAGACTGTCCATACTATCCTCTGAATGAGTTCGGCTCTTATTGGTTCGGCATTCAAGCATTAATGTCTGTAACTGATTGAGGGATGGGAGGCGCGTCAGAGGCGTGTAAATTATTGACTACCAACTTAAAACGCGGTTCCTCATACCGCCACCTTTTTTTTTCTTTTGGCGGGGAGGAGGCAGACGACTGTACCTATTCCCATATTCTAATCGAACTAAATAATAAAAACATCGTGCTAAGTAGCTCGGGTAGTAGCTCCTGAAGCTTACGGTCGGAAGGTCCGGGCTTCAAAACACAATGTAACCGAGCATCTTGAGGGTCCTTGCGTGATTTTCTCCTGCTAGGATGGGTTCTTACACACCAAAATTTTTCTGCTCATTATTGCTCTTTACATCTTTCAGAGTTATAGGGCTAAGCATGTTGAACAGTGGCGTGCAGCATATGTAGTGGATGTACGAGTACGGATCAAAAAGTAACGCACAATATTTTTTTCTACCTTGGTATTACAGTTGGAATGTTGCAATTTCACACAGATATTGATTGAAGTTTTCACTACAGAGGGTATTTTTTTCATGTGCAGCTCCAGCGAGAGAAGGGTGAACTACGCGACAAGTATGGCGCGCATGTTACTGTCGACCACGTGTGAAGAACAGAGGTGTGTGGTTCTATATTTGTGAGCCAAAGGGCATAAACCGAGTGATATTCACAGGAAATGCGTGGCGTGTATGGGGATGATTGTAAGGACCTTAGCATTGTCTCCAGGTGGTGTGCATTCTTCCTAGAGGGCCCTGTGAACCTTAGTGAATCGCCGCGCTCCGGGAGGCCGGTAACTGCTGCAACCCCGCAGAATGTCAGATGCATTGAGGCAGCAATTTTGAACGACCGGCGTGTGCAACTGTGAACCTTATTGCAACAGTTCAACATTTTTAATGCTGCAGGGTACGATGTTTTCATGACACGTTGAAATTTGGTAAAGTTACTGCTTGCTGGTTGCCTAAGAATCTGTCAGTCAACCACAAGGGCCGGCGAATGATGAGCTTGGATCACCTAACGCGGTACACCGCAGAAGGACATGACTTTCTGAAAGGAATCGTCACAGGTGATGAATCGTGGGCATACCAGTACACGCCCGAAACCAAGCAGGCAAGTATGGAGTGCAAACATGCTGGTTCCCCAGTGAAGAAAAACTTCAAAGTGACTCAATCTGGTAGGAAAGTGCTTGTGACGGTGTTATGAGATATGCATGGTGTTGTATTGGTGGAATTTGCTAAACACGTGATTACTGTGAATGCTGTAGCCTACATGAAAACTTGCTGAAGATGCGTCTTGCCCTTCGTAATAAATGCGACAACATGAATGCTGACGATGTCAAAATTCTTCATGATAATGCTCGCCCCCAGTTGCTGCTGCTGTTCGTCAGAAAATCACAAAATTTGGTTGAGTTTGAAGAAATTCCTGGCCGGCCGACGCTTTGCGACAGATCCGGAAGTGAAATCAGTAGTCCGCAGATGGCTATACTCCAAGGAAACGGACTTCTACGAACAGGGCATATTGAAACTGGTATCACGAAGGAAGAAATATGTTGAGAAACTTGGTGACTATGTATGTCGAAAAGCGGGTAAAAGGTGTACGTTCATTTGTGTTTTTTTGTTGTTGCTGTTTTAGCTATTAAACTTTGTTTTAAAAAAAATTATTGTGCGTTACCTTTCATCCCCCTCGTACTTTAAAAGGATAACTGATACTACACTTGCGTGAATACTTAGAGTTCAAGCAAAAGTGGTCCGATCTCCTAAATCGAGGTAGTGGTTTTTTCTTCGATAAGGTTTCCACATTTATTTATGGAGAGATTATAATGCCTATCCCATCAATGCTAAATCTGCTAAATTCATGACCCATTATCTCAGAAACTATTTAATATATCATACTGAAGTTTTATATGATGTAGATAAATGTCCTTAAAGTAACTGGTCTACTTTTATTCAATAAATTTGTTTATTAGTAATACAAACTCAATTATATTATCTTTTTAATAAAATTTGTCAGAAATTATTTTCTAAAAGATAGCCAAGTATCCTTATTAACACCTAAGTAAATCCACAGCAGCACTAGGAGGTTGTTTTTATTAAAATTTGATTTAGCTTTTTTGCAATATTTATCAGAAAATGGGTAATTTTACCATAAAATGTTATTCACAGAAAAAGCTGTTCAAAGAAAAATACACGCACATGAATTTGCAAAGGAAGAAACCACATGGCTTGAACAAACTGAAGCTGTCATACTTAACAGCAGTACCAACTTGAAGAGCAAAGTTCTCCTAAAAGATGGCTTATCTTTATCACTCTGTGATAAAATGGTACCTTTATCTGTGAAGTAGTACAGAATTCACAGTGCAATGACAGATAAAGTAATATTTAAAATATAAGTGTTATGACTAAAATTACAAAATATGTATGGAATTACAGAGAGAATTCTAATTTGTAAGACTGTATAAAATACTAGAAGTGTGAAGTTTTGTAGTTTTCACATTTAGTATCCCCTTAACTACTAGATTCCGCCCAGTCCTTATCACGTCTCTCAATGACTGTCTTGAAACAATCCCAACAAACAGGCATGAACCAAAGAAAGGTGTGGAATGAAGGGAGGGGGTTTAGAAAACCCGCACCTAAATGAATTTTACTTGAATTCGCGCAAAACAGAGATGACTAGCCCACTGAGACTCGGTCTTGTAAATACCAATGTATAGGTGAGGAATGAGTTACTTGAAGTGCTGAAATGCACGACGGTCATAACAGCATAGGTACAGGTTGTACAACGAAAGGGGACAACTCACGCACTACAAACTACATAGATCTACTACGGTTACCACCCCACAGGAGGAAGGGATGAAGTGAAGGAACCGCACGATGCTACAGGCAGCATGCAGACAGACCACAGAGACGCGCAAAAGTCCCTGATCGTTCCTGGCTCTAAGACCCGTCCCAATGCTGGAGCTGCCAAGAGAGGACGATGAACCACCGGTCGACCACGCAACCCTCTAGTGTCCATGGAGATTACTCTTTTCTTGGAGCAAGTAACCGCGGAATCTGTCTGGCACCGCCACGAAACCTATAAGTACAACTGAAAGTAGAGAAGAAGAAAATGAAAGGGAAATGATGGAAAGGAAATCGTTGTAGGTGAGAAACTACCCCAGCATTCGCCTACCAACCAAGAAAAACTACGAAAAACCAAAGATCAGAGTGCGGTTGACGGAATTCGAACAAGGGACCTCTAGAATGTGAGCCTCACTCGTTGTTGAAGCCATCTCGCTCGGTACAGCCATAATATTTACTTCAAGTGCTTCTAGACATTGCTGTCGTCGTATTATTGCCGCCAACGAGGATATTAATTCCATGTATGTATCAAGCTCAACAGTGACTTCTGTCCACAAGCATTTGAGTATAATAATACATTATTATTATTATTATTATTATTATTATTATTATTATTATTATTATTGCGCCGTGGCCGAGTGGTTAGACCGCTCGCCTCCCACCGAGGCGGCCCGGGTTCAATGGTTCAATCCCAGGGACCTGCATGTGGGATTTGTGGTGGACGAAGCGGCGTCTGGGCGGGTTTTCTCCGGGTTTTCCGGCTTCCTCCGCCATTCATTCCACCAACTGCTCCATCATCACCTTTCCTTTCACCCATTTCACCAACATTTCGTTTCATCTACTTCCTTCATCCCATACCAGGCATCGGGCTGATCACACATCCTGGATGTTCTGTCTGATCCATGAGTGTCTGCTCCTGGACGGGCCTCTGACCCCAGGCATCCGCCTGTAAATCCTGGGGGGTGTAAGTCCTACATAAGAGGAGGGTAATCAGATAATGAATGAACGAATGAATATTATTATTATTAATATTATTATTGATTAATTAATTATTATTTCTGTTTTGAGTGGTTCAAGAACTATGCCTTTAGCTTGCTCCGACTTCAATACATTAAAACTGATTCTGCCATTTGGATAAGGGTTTTCCCATATTCTCTTGGCTTGCAGCAGAATAGAACCTTTTGATAAGCTGCAATGTGGACATTAATAATAATAATAATAATAATAATAATAATAATAATAATAATAGCATCACTATCATCATCTTGGTGTTGCATATTGTAGCCAGAGTAGTAAAAAAAATCGCCGAATACTGTCAGCCTTATTAATATGCTTATTAGTATTATTAATTTAACCGTACTCAACTAGCAAGAACGTAGGATAGTTATACTCCCGCTGTCTTTTAGAATAGCATATGCAACTTATCAATAAAGTTACTAGAATTATGTAAGAGAATTAGAATTTTTTCCTACCCTGAGCAGTTTGGAAGTATGCATGTGATAGAATGTGAGTGTGTTTAACGCTAAACGCCACTAAAAGCCAACGTTAAAGAACCTACAGTCAACGAGTCTCAAGTCAAAGCCTGTGACCATAGAAGTTAAAGGAATCTGTACAAATGAAGCAATTAGAAAAATTAAAATGGACAATATGCACGAGTAATACTACTGACGCTGGTATATCTCCTTGGATATTACAACATCCCATGGAAATGTTATAAATAACAAAACTTGGCACAAACAGTTTGTTTGGAAACTATTGTAATAAAACATTTCGTAAAACTCAATTAATGTATTTCGATTCTTTTATTTCTTGTTAGCTTCCCTTCCTCGTAGGAGAAATTTTAAAGTGCCATATTGTTATATTAATAGTTATATATAAGGAAGATTGGTTTAAAAAGAAAATCACGTATTAAAATAACTAGTTGATTCATAACTCCTAATTTTTTTTATCAATTTAAAGTGTCTACAATATTAACACAGAAGCACAAAACATCCTCTTTTTTGTGAAAAGCTTGGTATCGAAGAATACCTGAACAACTGTAGTGTTATTGCCTTCCTTATTTCAAAAGCTTATTTTACCTAAAACCTTTTTCTAGGAGTATCCCCAAGTATCTATCAAATGACCAGCACTTGTCGTTTTGTATGCTTCGAATTGTCTTACTTGCTTGTCTGGTTTCCTGATCTACTGCAAAGATGACGAAGGCCTCTATAGTCGGGGCGCAGAACTGGACGTGATGGAAACAAAATAATTTGTGGTCTGGTGGTTAGCATGCTAATCTCCAAAGTTGGACGTTTCGGGTTCAATTCCCGGAGCTGCTAATATCACCTTAGATGTTATGGCGGCATATAAATTGAACATAAAGAATTATATTCCTCCGCGTTCATATCAGCTGTGAGAACAAACCGCCCATCATTTTCGTATGAATGCAGAGGAGAGGTGAACGGCACCATACAGAATTAAATGGAAGCTACAACCTTCTATAGTCTTATATTGATATTATTTACTATTTCATATTGATTAAAACTATTAACTATATTTAATGAACATGCTTTTTGAAAATCCACAGATAAACAGGTGAAATGCTTCAGGCGGCAACGTCTGTGATCCGCATTCGTGAGGTCCCGTTTTACAATCCTAACCATGAGGTTTTATGTAGCTTTCCCCTGGTCGCCTAGGCGAATGCCGCGTAGTGTATTCTACCGTGATTTCTCCTTCCCATTTTCTCTCATTTTATGTCTCATTTTCACATTTTAGGTATGTTTTCGGGTCTTGCGCTGCTGACAGTGTCGATCAGGTGGCGTAGATGCTTGCGCATTGGAAAGATACATCCCGTGAACGCTAGGTAGGATGCATTGTCGCACCTGTTATGTTCGCTTCGTCGCCCTCTCTCGGGACTCTTCGCCTCTATTGGTGCTCAGGTGTTGAAACTGGAAATATTAGGGACTTCTGCGCGTCTCTGTGAGGCTGTCTGCCTGGGTACCTGCGACTTCCTTAGGCTCCTTCACCTCATCCCTGTCTCCCGGGTGGATGTAGCCATAATAGATCAAGCTGGTCGTAGTGGCAAGGTGTTCCCCTCCGATAAACGCATCCTACATCCCACCCACAGATAATCGCATTAAGGTAGAATGTGTTGTGATGAGCTATGGTTTCCCGCGTTTCGTGGGCTAGTTAATGGCGCGTCATGTGTTTACATCAACTTGGGTTCTAAAAGTGCAGCGATTATTTTTCTATTCCTTATTTTAGGGTTTGCAAAGCGGGATTCCTGTTACTGCTTGACAGCATCCTCTAAACTCTGAAGTAATTTTCAGGATGGCTATTTTGTTGCATTCTTGCTTTATTAGCGCGAAGGGCAGCTGGAAAAAGTAATTACAATCAGTTAACGCAACTTGACTGAAGCTGTGGTTGTAGCGTAGTTGGCGGTTATCCCAGAACTAAATTTTACCTACTATGCTAAGAATGTTTGGAACTTGTGAAATATATCTAAAGTCAGAGACCGTGAAACTTTTCTAGGAAATCGCGGACGGGTGTATCTATGCGAACACTGAAGGTTTATTGTGAAAATCAAAAGCCTGTAACTTAACCTGCAGTTTAAGGCATTTTTATTTGAATTCATTATACAGAATCAAACAAACGTTTAATATCAATATTTCCATGCTTGAAACTATTCAAGTCATATATGCTTAAGTAACACGGAAATGCGTAGTTATTCCAAATGTATTACGTATTTACATTTTTTAATAAGTGAATTGGTGTGAGTACTAAAGAAATGGACTCATAACTGTTCGTTTTATTACAATGTTGTGTACAGTCAGGTGTATGGAATCGTGCCCAGTGGTTTATGTTGGCAAGAAAATGCTAAGCTTCCTCTGCCACGCCCACCCTTACCTGGTTTTAGCACTCCATTTAATGTTTGTATTCCTCCCCCAATTTTCTTCGCTCCTGAATCTGAAGCCGACATGCATTCGTAGGTTGGTGCCATTCTTTTGACCTCAACAGTATGGGACGGAACCATCCAGGGGCTGGTTTGGAGCCGTCGTTGCGAAGCATGCATCCCAGCCACTCAAGTGAAATATCTCCGTACTTTTCCCCATTTGCCGCTCACCAATGTCCGACCTTTGTTCATAGGCTAATGCGTGCGTGTCAGACTTGAATTCAGACTATTAAGGTTGGTATAAAACACATAAGGAGATTTTGCCGAAATTAAATAAAGACAAGCATTATACAGAACCAAAAGCACCTCAACGATTTCGTGCACTTGACTGTACCTATTTAATGTATATTCATTTGAATGAGTGAGGTACCTAAAATTGTATTCAAGATATCAAAAGAGGCCTAAACTTTTAATTTATTTCGTATTGTTTTAAGCTAATGCTACTCTGCGCCTTTTGACAAAGCTTTTCTCCAAAATATTTGTCCACCACTGCGCTTAAATCATCACATGAGATACCTTCGCACACCTGCTGACCCATCGAACCCAGATAATGAAAAGGATGAACAGAGGTTCAAGTTGCAGAATGCATTTGATTGAAATAATGAAGATTCAATGGCCCAATCTTCACTTGACCTATATCAAATTCCCCCTTTCTCTAATGCGCAAAAGCAGAGCGATCAAGGTGGAATTACAGTGTAGATTTTTGAGACACCGTTCGTCTCTCATTCCCCTCCCTCACATTTAATGGGCATCTGGAGTCACGTTTGCCTTTGCAGTTGCTATTAAGAGTGCAAAGTATACTTGGGGTACGCATAAAGGCTTTTATCTTTATTTAGCGTGGGATACGACCATACGAGTTCCATCGTCCTAAAAACTAAAAGCTTTTCTTCAAAACCAGTGCATTTCAAGAGCAGACTATTTATTTTGAATTACTTTCAGTTTTATTCCAGACTTTTAACACGGAAATGAGAGTTTTATTCTAACAGTTTCGTTACCTGAAATCTCGCTGTATACAGGTGGGCCATTTAAGTTGAACTGTACAATATCTCCAAAACTAAGCTTTGTAGAAAGAAATGTCTTTAATAAAAGCTGCTTGATATTATGCGGGAAATTATATGTCATTAGTCGTGTTTTATTTGGAGGACGTAATGATAGTCATTTTAAGGTCAATTTTATTTTTTAAATGGGAACCTACAATTAGGGTCAAATTAAATTGATTAATGACTTTTCTTTCCCCCATAATATCAAGCAACTTTAATCAAAAACATTTATTTCTACACCGCTTAGTTTTGGAGTTATTGTACAGGCTCAACGTAAATGGTCCACCCTGTATAAATAAACACCCGTTTTAAATTTAATTCATAGGGTAAACATTACAGCTTATAAGTGGAGATTGGTAGATTACATGCACAGATAAATTAAGTAGATAAACTGCTTTGAAAAATATATATCACGAAACTGAAGCCGGATTTTATATAGTTAATAGTTATAAAATTATGTTATAAATTACATATAAATCAATAAGTAAAAAATGTATGAGTATGTTTAAGGGTCCAGTACACAACATTAAAACCGCCGCTTTTAATGTTTCAAATTATAGATATATGCATTTATGCAATCTTTGCATTCTAGACAGGTTATTAGTGATTCAGTATCGTGCATGATTAGCGCATTACGACACATGGCACGTGTATTATTAGCACAATAATAAAAATTTCCTTAGCTTATTGACAGAAGATGAAACCAGTTTATAATATTGTTTTACCTGAGCAACGAAGATGCAAAAACCATTGTGCATTGTTCAATATAGAATATATAATTACTTACTACGATGACCGATAAAAGGCTATATCAAGTCCATAACACCTGATTACTTCTCTCCAAGGAAGAGAAAGCATGTGAGTGGCTGTCTTACTTATCATTCAGCACGCTAGGTAATAGCACAACAAATGCAGGGAACTTCTCATTTACGAACAGGATCGTCTTCTAGCTACATTAAAACTACTAGTGTAATATATGCACACGTCAGATTGTAGGGCGCTAATCAACCTGCAAACTGCAAACCAAACGGCCATCGTAAACACATTTGTTTCGGTTAGAAATAAGAAAAAGCCTTAGAAGGCATTATCACTCGTGCCAACTCAGTGACGTTTCAAATTTGTTTTAAATCCAATGTTTACCATTGAAGCACATTACACGATCAATTACAAAGCAGACTAAAATGTTTCAGAGCTGGTGTTTTCCTTCTGTCTCTAAACTGGTATATCAGAGTAGTTTTCGCTTAAAGGATACGCTATGTTGATTTTGCTAATATGGAGGAGAATATCAATCAAATGGAAATATACTTATTTTTTATCCTTAAGAATTTTAGGAACCGAAGAAACAGGATAAGGTATAAAACAGTGCTATATTTTTCAGGTCTGAAACACACATGTAAAACATCTAAACCAAGTTCAAGATTTCTGTATCAGAAATGCCAAATCTCTATCAGTTTAAAATTATCCCTTTACAATAATCATTACTGTTGTATCGTTTTGGTGCTACGCTATACAATCCTTGAGACTGTTTGATTAGGCATGGTTTGTTCATTTGTTTTCAGTCAGTAATTAGCCATACATTCTGTGGTGGAATCAAAAGCTATGAGCCAACCCATGCTTAGCAGTCAAATATAATGTTGGCTCAGCATTCAACAGGCTTAAGTAAGCCATAGCTGTTTGTGCGTACTGAAGGGCACCTTCTCATGAGCCACAAAACAGTATTGGGATTATCTCGCTTCACATTTGAAGCAAGGGAGCGTATAAATGTTCTCATGTTGCTCGGAAAACAATAAGCGTAGCTCATTAGGAGAACACAGCACCAATGTGAACCTGCTAATTAGCAGAACGTTTTCATAACCTAACTCCGTATCATTTTCACTTTTTACCCTTTTCGGGAACATTCTGGCCATCATATGTTATGCTCTGTTCTTAATACGGTCTTAATATTATTCCGCAAAAAAGTAGACCGTTAAAGAAGACAATAATTGTGTATTAAAAATTAATCCCAAAGTGTTTGTGAAGCAGTTGTATGTTGCAATGAGCTTGGAGTTTCTTTCATTGTGGAGTTCACTGACATTATGTAATCCTTACTTTAAAAGCCGTGTGCGTTCTCAACTTTAAGAAGCCACTAGCAGAAACCTGTTTGATGCAAAAGTGATATGAGGAACATTAGCTGCTAATGACATACACAGCTGGAGAAGTAAATATCCCATAAATGCAGCTTATCATCATTTCGGCAATAAAATCCGACTTATGCTTTGTAATTGATGTCTATCTTTTGTGAAAATATCTTACGGCGAGTGTATAAAATGTCGTTGTTTCTTCTCCCTATATGACCTTGGGGGATATCTCATTCCACCAAGTGATGACTTGGCCCATTTCTGAGTTGGAGGCACTCATCAGACCGAATCCATTGCCTCCGATAATAGGGTGATGATGGCGGTGGACTCCGAGCCACGTTGGGCCTTGGAGATACTTCACATCAGCAAGTTAGAGGTGAAGGCGTTGATACAGCCGACTAAAAATCGCCATCCCACAGCCGGTAATTGAACCCCGGACCCTCAGAGCCGAAAACGAAACCACTGCGCTACGCTAGCGCCCAGAGTATAAAATGTTAATAGACAGAATTTGTTTCCATAAAGACCTTGAAGACTCCATCTTATTGAAGAAAGGAGGAAAAAACCTTGGTTTATAAGAAACTTGATTAATGGTAAAAAAATAGAAAAAAATATGCAATTACGAATTTTTGCATACTGGATACGCTTAGGACTTCGAAGGTTTTTATTTTTTTTATTTATGGACACTCTTTAACTGCTGTAGCGTCTCATTCTATACTGGACGTGAAAGACGATAATTTTGCTCAAAGACCTCTTTATCAGACTTGAGGTTCTTTTACGTGCCGTAAATCTACCGGCTTTACTTTCCTTCAAAGGAAGAGATGCTAAGAATTTTTACGCCCGAAAAAATTCATCACTCTCCGCCGGGTTTCAACCCGCGACCTCGGGAACTAGAGGCTAGCATGGTAACCACTACACCACGGAGGATGACTACGCTTAGGATCAAGATACACCATGTGGCATAATGTTTTTGCACTCCACCATTTTTAAAGGTTTATCACAATATACAATATTAAAATAAGTGTTGAGTAGATACCCGTTTGCGTTTCACACCAAAACGCGTATTTCAAGACTAGAATTTTAAATACCCGTGTAGCGAGGTGTCACCAAACTCTACCCAGTAGAAACGTTTTGTTGCATATTTGGGATTAGAGACCTGTTTAGCATTTCCTAACTTGTAATAGTTTAGGTAATAGGCTATAGAGTGCACCTGATACCAGAGATAATCTTAGAGGTTTAAGCAGTCTCAAATGGCACTTTTGAGAAATGTTTTTATCTTCACGCGATTGTCGCAGAATAACAACCAAGGGTAAAATGCATGTTGCTCAGAATTAGTTTTTCAACGTATGCACACGGTAATGTTAATATGTATATCTCTAGAAATTCTCTGTTTAACTGTTTGAAACCTTTAAAGGTGCTCTTTATAACATTTTAAAGCTTCTTCAAGATCGAAATTTCATTTTAAAATATTCTTTCCTAAAAAAGTACCGAAGAGTTATAATTTACTTCTTGGAAAAGTAAGACAATTTAGTTGGCAAAATTTTATTGAAAAATAAGGCAAATTAATTTAAATATATTATAATGGTATATGTGCAAATATAAGAGATATTCAAATATGTTTAAAGTCCTACATTTAGGGCGTATGTGCGCCCCAGAATTTGCCCATAAGAATTTTTTAAATTAAAGTACAGAAATTAACTTTCCTAATAGTCTTTTCCAAATTTAAATTTTTAAAATAATTATTTTAAAAATGAAAAAAGAATTCTGAATACCCTGTCCTTATAAAAGTAAATATTAATTCTACAATATAAATTAATAGCACAATCATGAAATACAATTGTGGTTGCTGAATTGAATTGTTGAGCTGTTTTAAAACAGCTATTACTCCATTCATAGCTATTGCTGTATTGTGTATGAAAAATATAAATAGGATGTCAGTAGGGAGTGAAATAACGAAGGTAGTTGTTTGTGTAACATCCTGGGCTGGCCAGCTTATGGGTGGATTCCATTTCCTAGACGCCATTAACGGACCAGTCTTTATTACTGGATTCCTTTTCTCCTTTCTTACTGCATACGGTACCGCAGGCGGTGTACACTGATGATACATGAAATGATAATCGAGAAAGGAAATTTGGGAAGAAAACATTCTAGCCGTAAGTTTAGGGAAGATCACAGGATTTGTCAGTTATGAAGACTGACGAAAATCTGCAGAAAACCTCAGGCAGGGAGGAGGTCCTGGCGGGATTTGAAGCATGGATTTCTCGTTCACGCGTTACCTCAAATTCCAACATATAAAATTGCTTGTACTCTGTGGTTAGGATCGTTTGCAAAAAATCTTCCCCATGGTCTTTTACTGGTGTTACCTCAAAAACCTTAGGGAGGAGAGTTTTTGTTCAAGATCGTAACCAAAGTGAAGAAGCAATTCCATATCCCGGAATGCAAAGTGGAAAAGGTTGCCCCAAATCCACAACGGTACTGAGGATGCCTTAGCTCTTTTGCCAGTACATCTTGTAAGAAATAGCCCTCTTTGAAGCTCTAAAGCCTGTAGGGAGCTGGTCAAACAGGGCGGAACCTAACCTCTCATATTGCTATTGCCCTTTGGAGCCGTATAGCCTCTATTTACATTTATGTCATGGAAAATTTGTTCTGAAGATCTGCTAAATGGCACTAGGGCTCAAGAGACGGAACGATGACCGCCCCTTTTATCTGCGGGTATTAGCTCTAAAGCAATGTAGATGGGGGATTGACCCCAGAAAAGTTCTTTTCATATAGCAGGTGCCCCTCCGTGATTACATGCGTGTTATGAGAGGTCTTTCAACCCTCAGGTCACGCGTGAAGCATATATATTTTTCTTTCTTCCATCTTCCATTTCCTTCTCAGTTTTCTTTCACCAAAATATGCGACACAAGCAAAGAGCGGGGGATAAACTGAAAAGACCCCTTTTTAATAGAAAGCATTCAACAAATATTGCACACTCACACGTGAAAGTGGCCAGGCGGTTCATATTGGAGATATAAATTGCGGTAGTATCGATCCAGCGGCATTGGCATCAAAGGCGGAGCCTTATGTAAAGGAAGGCCAAGAAGAGCGACATGCTATGCAGTAATGTGCCCTGGGAAACTTGTCTTCGAGGACCTCAGATAACACTTAAACCATATGAAATACCTAAACTGCTAGTCAGAAAGTAATAAGAATACAATTAGAAAAAAACTAATAAATCTCGTAAGCATTATTTGAAGTGTAAATAATAAGTGAATTCTTTACAAAAGTTAATTAATTATTTTTTCCAGTTCTTCCACTTGGCAATGTGCTTTACTATATTTAGCATCAGCATTTGAAACCTGCATATTTGGCCCATAATCATTAATGCAATTTTTAACCAGCCAGTATCGGATGACAGAATTCACTGCCTTTTGCCCAGGCCGGCTAGAACAGAGTTATTAGGAAGCTGTGTGTCTATCAACATATATTACAGATGATTATGTTCATAATTTGTTTTAAAATAAAGCATCCCTAACAGGAGACAAAACATTAGAATACTGGAACTTTCCGTAAAAGTATACACGGTGTTCTCGAATCCCCGCCCACTTCTTGAGGTTATATCTCGCAGTTGTGCACTGGGCGCCGGTAATGTTGGTTGTATATTACTGTGGTTTCAGTGGTAGTAAAAATGAACCAGTTACGAGTTGTGACTTTGTGCTCCAGACGCGACAAGGAAGAAACCCGCTGTCCTAAACACTCGCACACAAAATACAGCTGCGTATATGTGGGTCAAAACAACTATCTAACAGGTAAACTTCAGCTTTCAGACTCATATTGAATGTGATTATGTTTATTATCATTATTATTTATATTATTATTACACTGAGATTATTGCGTAATATTATATTAGTATTAAAATTACAAACATTGCAATAGTATACGAAGTGTAAGTTAATAACACACAAACAGTACGTCAGTTAGATCTACGTAACAATCAAAACTAAATGTGTTACTTCACCAAATACATTTGCCCTGAACGTGGTGACAATATTAGCAATACCCTTGCCTTGCATATGACTAACTGGCTTACCTGGCATTGTATGGTTATCTTTTTAAATTCATATGCCGAATTAATTAATCAACTAATTTCATTTGTATAGCCTGATTTTCCAAACATTGTTGTACAACGTTGAGTCCTCTCTAAACTTTATAATTGAGTTTCGTACAGCCACGACAAATAAGGAATGAAAAATCCCCTGATATTCACGCAAAAGGATTGAAGAACGTCTGACTTCCTTTTCCAATCCTGCATAGTTTATACCTTTGACAGTGGAACAATCATCGATCGGAATGGTCGAGTAACCTTTTAAATAATGACAGTAAATTATATTTTAAACGTCGTAGCTTCTCTTTGGCCCCATAGTGAGGTGCAATATTCGCCGGATTAAATATAAAAACAACAGAAAAGAATAAAAAGGGAAACGAAATGCTAAATAAGAATAAGAACAGAAGGAAACAAAGCACACTAAGCAATTGCAATAGAAACGGAACTTATTAATAAAACAAAAAAAAAAAGTTAAATTCTATATGCAGAAAATACTATGAATAAAGAAAGTAAAATGTATTAAGCTTGAAACAATACTCATTTGGGGACGACAGGTGATCAGGCATTGAATAGCTTATAGGTAGTCAGTGAAAAAATATTGCAAGTGAGGAGAGAAGTGCAGGTACGGAGAACAATACCGGCAAAATCCAGGCGTCTAAAAATTGGCCAAACGTGCAGAAAATGTAATCAAGCGAGAATAATGTGATAAGTCCATACGCAAGAAGCAAGTACTTTCTAAAATAGTAGAACTTGCTTTATAATCTATCACGAGAGTCAATAAAACCAACTAAAAACCACCTGACTAGGAAAAAACTCGACAAAACTAGAAAACAGGCGTTAAAAATAAATTTCTTTAAGGCAGGAGCTAAGTTTCGAACGATGCTAACATCGGCACTTCGTATATTAGGTTATCATGTCGGGTCATGATAACCTAGGCGACAGAAGTCGGCGTATCAATTTGAGAAATATAAGTGACGAACTTCAACAATAATTAAGTTGATTATAGGGGGAACGGCTAGGATAAGGGGAATAAAGTTAAAAGGATTCTTCAACAATTTTCGTTTTGGGTTGTGAAACTTGAACTTAAAATCTTATGTAGAGAGAAACAGCGGAAATTATTTTACTGTGGAGCAACATAAAAAGGGGCAGTGAAGGAGTAAATGAGAAGTATTCATTTGTCTCCTCTCCTCTTGAGAGAAGAGCATCTCCTTTCCTAGAAGTTATCTATCTTGCCGGAGCTAGCCGACAAAGCAACAGCTTTTCCTTTCATAACTCTCTCACCAAACCAACGACCAGAAATCGCACATCAATAGTTATTTAAGAACATAAACGCTAAAAAGTTTTCATTTAATGCAGAAACCCGTAACACATAAACAACGAAACGGAGGTGAAGCTGATGAATTTGAAGATTCTACACTCCAAGGCTGACAAGTTAACTTCTTTGGTAAACTGAATAGTCGGCGATCACCGAGAAATGCAATCTTCTCAGTTGTTAATATATAAAACATCGTTTACTGATGTCTAAAGTTAACTTTAAAGAAATATTTAACGTTTCCTTTTAGCAAAGTTAATTACAGACATAGGTAAGCACAAATGAAATAAAACAAATTTTCCTTACACAATGGTTATTGCCTCCAGAAATTTTACTGCATATATCTATAGAATTAGAAAAAATAACATTCAGAGATTTTTCACTGTTTTACTACACACAGATCATTTGATAAATGACAATTACAGAAATAAATCTAACAATATTATATGCAGAATCGACTGCGGCCTTTTCTTTAAATCCTATATTCTGTTTTAAGTGTTATTTATCGCCAGACTATGTATATTTTTGGAATTAAATATAACCAGCTTTTGTTTTCTACACGCATTCTCTGTTTAGTGGTGCAACTACTTACTACTACATGGAATTCCCAACGAAGGCTTTGTAATCTTTTAGTAATTTATTAATTTAAATCAGAAGATATTTTATAGCCAATGTCTTTCAGAGATAACAGAGATTTTCAAAGGTGAAAGGATTTTCAAAATCAGAATGAGTAGTTCTTGAGATAATCCTACGCATACACACATGCATGCAAATGCTCTCTTTCTGTAATGTTATAATGAAGCAGATATTCTCATTTGAGCTGCCTATTCGAGCAAAGTGATCGGCGATTCGGGAACATTGTGCATTGATAATAATAAAATATTAATATAAATTATGCACAGAACGTGCACGTTTGTTATTTCTGGAATGATGGGTTTTGTTTTTTGAGGATGTGGTACTGCGGTGAATCCACTGGCAGTCCTGCAAAATTGCTTTGCAGTGAGTTTCTCTATCTAGCTTTCGGATAGGATCTCATAAATGGGCATTATTGGAAAGTGTGCATGTTTCCATCTTGCTACTGCATAAGATGTGCAACTCAAGTACAGAATTTGGTATATCATTTTCGAGTTAATGCTGAACATGGCCACAAAGACATTTTCTTTAAAAATAATTTTTTTCTTATCGTTATGTCACCCGCAAAATTTTTATTTTGAACTTTCAGATTATATATTCTGCATGAGGTAGCATACAGCTAAGAAAAACAAATATATACATTAGAATAACGTAGGTAAAATGTAGTAAAATAAGTGTTTTGGGAGTTGATTCTAAAATCATTAAAAGTTTGAGAAGCACTCCATATAATATTGTCACACTTCAATCGTTTACTTTCGTGTTAGTCTTTAGGTTTTCTATTTAAACATTAATTTCACAAAAACATTTACACTCACATTCATACTTCCAGACTCTAGGATGGATGGGAAATACTCCAGCTAAGAAAAATTACCATCTTAAAGCCGGGAATCGAACCCACGACCTCTAAATTTGGAAACTAGCTGCTAACCACCATATTACAGAGGAAGTTCAGCATATTTTCTTCGAGCTCTAATGAACAATATTTCAATATACCAATTGCAATGAATTTTCTAAAAGTTGTAAGGTTTAAGGAAGCTCTAAATATATTTCCCTTAGTTATTTTCCTCAGATTTCAATAGAATTTCAAACTTGTTAAACATTTAAAAGCTCTTATAGTAATAATAGTAATCAATAAAAATAATAATAATAATAAATAATACAATATTCAATACAATAATATTGAAAACGCTCAATTTTATGTAAAATGTTTTATTATATTCGTTTTATGGATAATGTATCAGTTTTTATACCTTTAACTTTTGCTTGTTTTAAGGTATGAAATTTTGCTTTATCTGGAATACAATTTCTTAGCTGTTATAACAAAAATTAGTCAAATTCACTTGTTAGCTTTATTACCAGATAGTCAGGAGGCGTCTGGTTCATGTCAAAGGAACACAACACGAAATATCGTGTTCTGACTGCATTAAATAGCCACAACGCGTTTGGACATATAAAATATCATGGTGGCGGACTGCTTTACGTACTTGTTAAAGAAAGCGACCTGAACATGTTCTGCAACGCGTAGTGGACTTCTCTCTTAAACCGACAGTACTTTCAGACGATGTTTAAGACAGGTAACTTAAATTATCATAGACACTTCGGCTCTTAGATGGAAGCTTGATCCCTTTGAACAACGTTTATACTTTTTACAATTGGGCTTGCAACCTCTGCTTATTTCCAGATGATATCATTGAGACAGATCTAAATCTGTAATGAACTCATTCTGAGCAGGAAAGTTAACTGTAAATAAATTATTTTAAGGGTTATAGTTTATTGACCACCCTTAGATTGACATTTGCTATCCGTTGAGCGACATTTACAGTTTATCAATCTTACAATTGCAGCTTAAAAAGCTTTGGTTACTTCCAAATGTAAATCTAAAGAGATGCGCTATTTTGAAACCATTATCAGTAGGAAAGCATTATTGTAATAATACTAGATTATTATTGACCATAAACACACGTAACATAGATTTATTATAGCAACACCAATGTTCATTAGAGCTATCGTTTGAATCAACGACAAAATAAGGTAATGTCCACGCGAAGTATCCGGGACAACTTAAGAGTGAAGTTACTATGCATCGAGTAGAGTGGAGTGAGATGGCGCATTGGGATGTTGTTTACCCGTGAGGCCGTACAATCGACTTTGTAATAAAGATACAATACACTTCTTCCCTCATTTAGATGTATGTGTCCTACTTCATTTTTCACCGTCACCATCAGAGTACGCTAGACTGTACTCTTTACAATAGTAAATAAGGCGACACATTGACGCCTTTGTTTACATGAACAGTACCGTGTTTATCGAACTCTATAGTAAGATTGCTCATAAATTGGTTGCTAAATTTTTCCGGATCCTTAGCCTGGTATAATGTATGTATAATGTATAATTTGTCACAAGGAGTCATCAAACGCTCACGAGCATACAATCAGTTTGCTCATACCGCTTAAGGTTAATACGCACAAAACTGTTAAGGTTTTGGACAGAGTCACTTGCTACCGCTTGGTAAGGAAGAACCAAAACAGGATTGAGCGAGAAGAAGCAAAACATGGTCAGGAGCAACAAGCTAAACAATGATTTCACTCTCCAATATAACTATTTCTTGTAAGTAACATTTGTCAATGTAATAAGAATGCCCGACAGGAATCGAGGAAATATTCTGGCTGTCGTCGTGAATATAAATTCTTCTGGGCTATATCAATTCGACACTAAGGAAGCGTTACTTCAGCGACTCTATCAGCATTATGACTTCATAATAGCTGACAACAAAAGCTTCAATGCACAAGATGTGCCCCCAACTTCAGCATCTCTTCGATCAGTCTTAATGATTGCAGCTTCCCTATAACTCTGTTCTAGCCGACCTGGGCAAGAGGGCAGTGAATTCTGTCTTCCGACACTGGTTTGTTAAAAATTGCATTAATGATTATGCGCCAAATATGAAAGTTTCAAATGCTGATGCTAAATATAGTATAATACATTTTCAAGTGGAAGGACTGGAAAAAATAATTAATTAACTTTTGTAAAAAATTCACTTATTATTTGCACTTCAAATGGGTTTGTAAGCTGAAACTGTAAGAGGTATTGCATCGACGATCGTTGAAAGGACATCAACTGTCTATGTGTCTGTGAGTTTATTGTCAATAAAAGTAGCCTATTCTTAAAGTAGTTCATTTACAGTTACCTTTCCTTAAAATTAGCTGAAAGTCGCATCCGTATAAAAAGGAAGTCTGCAACGCGTTGCGGTATTCCGACAGAGTATTGTGGTCGCCTTTTTAAACACCACGAGACAAAATCCGCATAATGGAATTTTTAATATTTCCGCTATTTAGCTATAATAAATGGAGGAATTATTGCATTCAACCCAAACATTTGATGTTGAGATTTCGCCGAAAATACATTTTTGACCGCTGAACCCTAAACAGAATTTTCAGAAAAAGTTCTGTGCCTGTAACTGTCTGTGAACAGCATAACTAAAAATCTAAAAGTCGGTTAAACACCAAACTCGGTATTTAAGTTCAGCAGATTTAAAAAAAAATCTCCCCACGCCAAACTACCCTTAATATGAACAATTCTTCGTCATTTTTCTTTTTCTCAAAAATGCCTCTGGCGATATGATTAAATCTCATATGTTTAAGACATTTCATGATAAAATAAAACGCATATCTTGAATTTTTTGGAAATAGCCTGTGAATGATGAATAACTCGTAAAACCTTAATAAGAGATAGACAAAATCTTACAACACAAAGAATGGAGATGTCGTTAAGGCGCAGAATTTATATCACATAAAATGTTTGTGCAGTTAACAATTTCTGAGAAATTCCTTGTTATTGCTTTGAGTTTTAAAATATTAATAGTACTTTTTCAAGTGGTAAGCCGCTATTCGTTTTTTCTCTTCATAATATAAGTAACATGGAATTTCAAAGTCATCACATAGCGATCCACTTTTTAAAATCCCACTATCGATTTAGTCTCTTGTATTCTTCTTATACCTACAAGGGAATATGTAAATGTGTAATGGAAGTTTATCTCGATTAACAGGAAGTAGACAAAAAATAACATTTTGTAAGAATAATTTGTAGACGAGTAGAGGAAAGCACGCGAATGTAAGAAATCGGGCTTTTTTACCTGATTAAAAGTCGCTAGAACACGATATATCGTGTTGTGTTATTTTAACAAAAGCCACAACGCATTCTGTCACCGAGTGTTTTCGATTTTTGAGCCAACCACAGTACACACACACACACACACACACACACAGATACTTGAAATTATTCGAAATGTCATTTATTCACACACGACCAGGTGATATTCATCAATTCATATAGTAATATACAAATGTCGACATGTATACCCAATGAATTAGAAGTAATTCAACCTAAAAATGCCCCACATAAAAAGTAAAGTAAGAGCATTCAAAGGTAAAATTACAAGATATATCAAATCGTAATGAATAAGCAAATAGTACAACATAATAAGATGTTTAATTATTTATAATTTAATGGATTAGATGTACTATCAAAGATTACTTAAATATAAAACTGAATCAACTTAATCGAAGGTATAAGACAAGACGGAGAAAACTAGCAAGAAAATTCTTAAAACTACAAAATTAAAATTTTTAAAATGATGGTAGTACCAATGCTTAACTCTGCACAAGCAAAACAGGGACATTGAACGGGACATTGAACATATAAGAGAACTCAAACACGGAGGTTATGGTTTTACTCTCAGGAGCAGGAGTGACTATCGTAGATAAACTGCTAATTAATGGCACAATAAAAGACCTTGATGCCTATTTAAATGGAAAAAATCTGATGTTTTGTACTCACAACACCTTCTCTACTGCTGTACAAATTATTTTTAAAAACGCTTATTCTCCATATACTTCATATAATCGAGGTAAACATTTGAGGACACTATTACTAATTACTATTTACTAATATTTTACTAATTACTATCTTATTACTAATTTTCTTGTAGATGCAAGCAAAACATGGTAGGCTTTAAGAGACAGTCAAATCTTTTAATACCTCGTTGCTATGAGAGCATTCCATCCTCTTTGATGTCCAGAGCATAAAGAAAAACGGAAAGCGATTTCCCATTTGAGAAAAAGTATAAGTATTGGAAAATTCAAACAAATAACGCGGAATATCTCGGATATTGTTCATTGGAAAAAAAGTATATGACAAAAATTGTGTGCTTTAACCAGATCTACATTTTGTGTAGTAAAATTGTGTCCATCTCTTACGGTTTACTAGTTATGTGAAAGTTATTCAGATTAAAGAATTTTTGGGGGCATTCCCAGGCAGTTCAAGATATACATTTCATTTGCCATGAAAATACCTTCAATATTTTAATCAAGCATTTTTAATTAAAATCGTTATAGCCATTTTTGAGAAAATAAAAATTTTTCGAAAAATGCTCCATGTAAAATATAGTCTGGGGGGGAACATTTTCTTGAAAATTTTCGTGTCGCATCCTTGGAAGATACTAAACTTAAATATTTATTTGCGCATTTGGTATTTATACGACTGTTCGTTTTTGAATTATGCTGTTCACAGACAGGCACACATATGGACATGTTTCCAAAGTGATTTTTTTGAATTCAAGGCACCTCAAAACATGTATTTACGGTGAAATCTCGGTATATAATTTTTGGTTGGAAATCAACACTTCCCCTACTTACCCTACGTTGTAGTGAAAGTAAACATGGGACAATTTCAGAATAACTGGTAGAATACGTGAATAGAATATCACTGGAATAGACGCATTTTATTATACTACAAATCAGTTAGAAGAAAAATTGCAGGACTGCATCTAACGGAATGGCAAGATAGATTATCTTGACGTGGAAACACGCTTCTGTGCCTAAATCCATGAAGTTGAACAAAAGGAGAAGAAGAAGTTGACAAATTTACTTCAAACTCTTGACATTTCGATCACGTATGTGCGGTTATTTGAGTTGTCTCATGTGCACAGAAACACACGGACATAGGGCTCGCCGCTTAGGGAGGTTCGCAGTAACGAAGGAACAAGAAAAGTATGTTTATTATTATAACTCAATAAAAAACCTTATATGTGACATTCACATTACTTTCTATACCCACTATGGTTTACTTTTATACGTCTCCACATCTATTCTTAGGAAAGCGTATTTTCCTATCCTCTTGACGTTAATTAAGATAAACGTTTGCATGTTTATTTACGCATTGCATTATAGGTACAAAGGGGATAGAATAGTCAAATGTTCAAATGTTAAAAAATTGCTCGCTATAAACTGACCTTTAAATTCCATTCTTTCTATGACATCGCAAAAAATAACTGAAGGTTAGCTATAAATAGATAAAGAAATCTTATGTGTTGCATTCTCATGAAATTCTCTATTCACTCTTATTCTTACTATTCTTACGAAAGCTTATTCTTCTATCAACACCTTGTTAATCGAGATCACCTTTAATTGCATATGTCGTTGTAGGTATAAAGGGGATAACGTAGGCTAAAATGATAGTCAGATTATTAAAAAGGGGTCACTATGTAATGACTTTGAAATTCCATTGTGCCTTATCACTCAAAACAGTATAAGTTTTTGAAAATGCAGACGTAATAAAGAATATCTCGCAAATTGTTAACGCTATAATATTTTTCTTCGGTATAAATTGATTGCTTTAATGCGATTTACGTCTTTTGTATGATTATATTTTATGTATCTCTTATGGTTTACCAGTTATAAAATAATCCGATGTGATACATTCACATGACTTTCTCTCACCCTCTATAATTTATTAGTGGTCATACAACTAAAGTTTTATCTATCTATTGTGATTTAATCGAATAAACCTTTGCAGAAATAGCTACATTACACATTTCGTTATCGTTACAAAGGAAGCAGTGATACTTAAACGTTTGAAAACTGGACGGTGCCCTGTCTTAAATTTCATGCTGTTTTCAGGCAATCACAAGAAACAACTGATGTTGACAGAACCTTAAAAGAATGACAAAGTAATGAACAATTTGACACATTAATAACGATATCTCTGAAATGGTTTATGCCACAAAACAACTATTTGAAATAAATTTTGTGCTTTAAAGAGATCCACATTTTTGTCTGGTGCGTTTTCGTCTATCGCTTAACGTTTACCAGTTGTACAAGATTATACAATACAACGTTCCTTTTGAATGAAGAAGACTTTATAGGCTATTCTCAGAAAATTCAAGATATAAATTTTATTTACCATGCAAATATCTTTAATATGTGGTATTTTAATCTAAATCCTTAGAACCATTTTTATAAAAAGAAATTCGAAAAATGTTTCCTGTAAAGGCAGTTGGGGATAGGCCAATTTTCCTGAAAATCTTCCAGTCGCATCCTTGGAACATACTGAACTTAAATATCAAGTTTGGTACTTATCGACTAAGTTTTTGGGTTACGCTGTTCACAGACACACACGCGCGCGCATGCACACACACACACACACACACACACACACAGACTTGCACATGGACCTTTTTCTAAAAATACACTTTTTATTCAAGAGACCTCAAAACATGTATTTCCGTGAAATCTGGGTACCAAGGTATGGGGTGGAATGCAATACCTTCTCTAGCTATTATAACCATGGTAGAGAAGTTAAAATATCATCCAGAACGTGTTATATACCAAAAGTTATAAGCATAATATTTCTTACATTTACAAAAGTATTGACAGACTGAATATTTAAGGGAGCATAAACATTTTTATTTGCACTAGTTTATGTATTCCAGTTACCACGAGAAACGTTTAGTTCCAATCCCATTGCAAGCATAAGGAAGAAGGGCCCGACAGTTACAGTTTAATTTTAACTTTACCTACTTTCAAAATATCACATGACTCGCTAATTTAAGCGGAGAAAGGCAAAAAAAGAAAGGTTGCAGGCAATGAAAGGAAGGAGAGAGAAAGGCAGAGATAGCAAGAGACACTAGAAAGATAGCGGAAGAGGAAAATAAGAAGGGAGAGTGAGAAGAAATACGTCAGACAGGGCAGAAGACAATGAATGGGAAAGTGAGAGAAAAGGTAGAGACGGCGAAGGATAAGAATATAGAGGAAATACACAGGATATGGAAGGAGAGGAAGAGAGTTACAGAGAAAAACATTGGTGAAGCATGAGATGAATCCTCATTTAGCCTAATAACAGGAAGACATGCAACTTTCACATATTCTGCTAATCAAGAACTTTCAAATACGCCGTGCTTAGGCGGCAACTACTCTTACACGTTTTCTTTGCACGTGATATAAGGTTCAGGAGTAACTGCCACTTACGAGAGCTGCTTAAGGAATGTGTAGAAAATAATTACTTGTGCGTTACATTCACATGACTTTCTCTAATTGCTATCATTTATTTTTATATTGTCTCTATAAACCATTCTTACGGAAAGTTATTTTTCCATATCCTCATTTCAATCGAGATAAACATTTACAGATATTTACTATCGTTGTAGGTACTAGGTACGTGGTAAGAGAAAATAAAGTATGAGAAAGTATTTTTAGGGAATATAGATCTAGAATATAGAATTCCTCAACAGAACTTCTACTGAAAGACCAAATGTTATCTCTAGAAATTAATATTTGCTTTAAGGGTGAACAATTGCTGTCGATTCAAGTTTTCGAAGTCATATGGTTTAGAGAAGGATTTACAAGTTGTGAATTTTTGGAATGTGCAACTGGTACTCTTATTACCTACGTATCGTTTGTAACTCGTATCGTATCGTTTTATATTCTGCTTGGGGACCATATTTCTACATCGTCAAGTTTTGCTGGCCATCGAGGTTCGTTATGAAAGATGATTGTGATTTGGAACTAGGTAACTGCGTTGGAGAATACAATCTCTCATAAAGTTTCAAAGAAATGAACACGTTGATGAGTAGACATAATGATAGTTTAAGCTAGAAAGCCTGTTTCACGTGGTTAATACTATATTTTCACCATAGTTTAGGACAAATATCCACCGAGCGAGGAATTAATATAACTACCACACTACCTAGTACACGTAACGTACTGAATACACGGACCCAAGGCCACAGTCGTCAGTCAACAGTTCAGTTGCGTTACTGGTATGGTAAGAGTTCATCTATGGAAGCTCTGTGTTTATGTTCTGTTCTACCTCTGACGCTCCTGTTTACAGTCTAATGCTACCCCCTTTCGCTCATTATGCTGTCAATACAAAGTCACTGCGTGCATACATTGTAATCCAAAGGATATTTGTCCTAGCTCTGCTTATCACAGATCCATATTTATCTTACAGATGGAAGAAATTTACAAACAGATATCTTTTCACCGGAAGGAACAGACTGCTATAGATTGACATAGCATCGTGATATAGCATTAGTTACACAGACACTTAAAACTGTTACTTCAACTGCAATAAATCTTGATGTGAGAAACACAACCGCTGCGTCTTCCTCTTTGCAGGACACATCACGTATTGTTTTTAGAAGGTACTTACGTGGTCAACAATCCAAGTTACTTAGCTTAATTTTAAACTTGTCCTCAAGGTCACCAAGAGCTTCAGAATTCTGAGTGAAGAACGTTTCAGGCCTCTGAATATGAATAAAGCGTTGGTCGTTATCGGATATGTAGCGTTTACAGATCGGCAACTATAATGGTATTGAATTATGATGTCTGCTCTATAGAAACTTCAAAGTTCAGTTCACGTTTTTATGCATATTTAATAATTCATCTAGCCTGTGTTTCCTGGAATTTTTTCTCCCTAAACTGGGACGCTAATTATAATGTGTTTTTCTATAGCACAACATGCAATTTAAATCAATGATACACACGTGAAAATTCTTGGAATTTGCTACTTTTATTGGCCATAGGTTTTATTTGTAGATGGGAGGAATTTTGTCCTTATTCTGTTCCAAGCTGCTGTTTCAAGTTATTTACTTTATTTTCGAATAATTTTGAATTAATTCAGTCTATATGTAGGTAGCGCTATTCAGAACTGAGCCTAAGGCATATCAAAACAAGAAACGTAATGCTATTTTATGTAATTTTAGTTTACTACTTATTGAGATGTTCCATTAACTATTAGTCATTTCAGATTCCAAAAGAAAGTTTTTCAATATAAGTTCTTTTTTTCTCTCTCTTTAATGTCCGTGTCTGTGGTCAAAGTAGGTCTTAGCAACTTTTTATTTTTACGAATATTATATAAAATTGAAAATCGAATGGCTCAGGCGGTAACGTCTGTGGCCCGCATTCGAGAGCTCGTGGGTTCGATTTCCGTTGCCGACCTTGCTACCCATGGGTTTTTCAGGGATTTCGCCGTGTCCTTAGGCGAACGCTGGGAAAGATCATTAAGTCCCCTGTATTTTCTGTCCCTCCATTTAATCTCCATTCTCATTTCAGCTCACCTTTTATTCACCTGGTCTCTTTCAGGGTTGTACGTGTCGGCAGGAGGTCTCGGCAGCGGAAAAGGATGCTCTGTGGATATCTTCGTCCCCCGGAATGGGGGCGATCTTCGGGTACCGGGCCACCCAGGGATGTGTAAGCCCACAGGGTGGAGGGGAGCCGCCTGCACCAGTGTCCATCCGGGCAGTTTAAAATTATTAAGGAGGTAGTAACTCTGCCCTCTGCCTGTCGTGCCGCCTGGTTCGGCTGCCCTCTGTCTCCTCTCACCTCACCCCCCTCCCAGGGCATAAGGTACGAGGCATAAGTAGAAAAGATCTATGTAAGTTGACGTGCTAAGTCCCTCTCCGCGTTTAATATAATCCTAAACCTAATAAAATTGAATCTACACATTCTGAAACGTGCATCTTCGAGTATATCTGGAGGAAGTTTTAATCTTGGTCCCTGTTCCGTGGTTTGTTTTAGACGCATCTTCCAATGGTATGGCCAGCAGCAGGTGCATATGGAGAGGCACTGGATTTAATGCTATCGCTGCAGCGTATTATCCCGATTATAAACATTTAAGGTAATTTTCAAAATCGAATATAGCCTAGGGCACTAACCCACAGTGTATTTTTTTCTCTCAGTTTGAATTTTGTTTACATTCTCTGATAGCCAAATATCAATTCTGTAGTTTATAAATTTCTCTCACTGCACCAAACCATTTTCCACTGTCCAACAATTTCTAAACTGTCTTCTCTACAACACTTCCATAATATCCTATTTCATTAGCATTCCTCTTTTCCTCCTCTTCTTTTTCTAATGGAATCCGTTCATATGCCAACATTAGTCATATCTTTCTTACCTCACCTCATCACATCTACAACAGATATTGTCTTGTTGATATATCCTCTACAATAGTATGTGTTACTTCAACCTTCTGCCTAATTGTTTCATGTGTTATTAAATCTCTTATTAAAACTCGGACTGAGCTTCTCCAATAATATATTTGTTTTTGTATTTATTTTTCATGTCGAATTTCTGATCCATATAAAGTTGTAGGTACGTCTTATAATTGATGTAAAAGCTTTATGTTTGGTTTTATTTATAATATATTTCTTCCACAGTAAGGCATTCAACGCTAATATTGCATATTAAGAGTTAAGCAAATATTTATCGTGATGCAGTATCAGTTTACTGCCTCACAGACCTCCAATTGTACTAAATAAATCGTATATTCAATCTTTAACGTGACCATGTATGAAATAACATGAAAAGGTCATCTAGTGCTGCACAATCCAGAGAAATACAAAACATGGAAGAAAATTAAATAAAATATAATGTTAGAATTCTGTCGCGTTATGCTGTTACTAGAATGTAATTTGCTTATACAAAAAACGTTTTAGCGACTGCAAAAGTCATAGAATATTGCTTGCTAAAATATTTGAAATTCCTATTAATCATTCTTTCGCATTGACTATATGTAAGCCAAGCTTAGAAGCTTAAAAGGATGCAGTATCAATAACAGCAATGATTTCAAATCCGCTTTAACTTTACCTGCCGAGATCATATTTTGAATTACTTATTCAGATATCATCTCCTCCCAATCCTCGATAATACTGACTAACTAGGGCTTTATTATGAGAGAGGAAACACTTGTTCTGCTATGCCTAAAATTGAGACTAACTAACGAGAGCAAAGTTCAACCCACACCAATACCACAAGCGACATCATTCTGTGGCGAGAGGTGTATTTCTCAATATTTCACTAATTTTTCAATATAATTATTTGTGTGAATGGGTGATCAATAAAAACAAGTACGAAATTACTCATCTTCACTGGACACTAACTCGGGGCTTCCCAAAGAACGCATCGATTATACGAGAAACACAGCCGAGATGTGATCAAAAGCATCGTGCCGGGGAAGAAAGCAGTCATTTAAAAATACCTGATGTGCGGTATGGTCTGGAAAATAATGATTGTTGTTACACTTATATAAATCTGCTAAAGCTACCAACTACCAAGAAAGAAAGTTTTCTATGAAACATTTATTTCTCCAAATGCGTCGTCGTCTCTAACGCTCCACAGATATGACCTATGAGCTTCGGAGGTTACATCATCCCACCAAGCGATGACTGAACCTGTTTCTGAGGTGGAGATACCCAGCGGGCGGTCGGGTGATAATCAGGATGGCGGCGGAATGAGAAGACCTACAGATTTTACCTGGACTGCGAACCACTTTAGGAATTGGGGATACTTTACATGAGCAAATCAGAGGTGAAGACGTCACTCCTTAGCCGGTAATCGAACCCTAAACATTCAGAACGACAGCCGGAAATGAAACCACTGCGCTACCCCGGCGCCCTTTTCTCCAAATTTTACACTCTAACGCTGACTCCAGCAAAGGCCGTATGAAAGGTTTATCAATCCTCTTTGTTCCCGGTTTATATATATATATATATATATATATATATATATATATAAATGGTTCTATGATCATACGGAATACCCTTTGGAAAAGTTTACTAACTCAGTACTAACACCGATTTTGACTCCGCGAGGATACGATATTTTAAGAGCTTCACATGACCCTATCACTTACGTATTGGAACATAAACCTTCGATCTGTAGATTTGACGCAGTCATCCCGATATTAAAACGAGTAGCATGAATGATGACGGTACTTGCACTTTCTCAATTCCATTTTGATTGCGAAGACACTCCTCATGTTTAATATATGATATGCGCTATAAATTCTGCCATCCACCGAAATTCTAGCCATAAATCCATCAAGAGAAGATTAAATTTTTATTTCGCATCATTATGTGTCTGCAAGTGGAGAGGCAGATATTATCCTGAGAGATGGAGGAATGTGGATCCATAAATAGACGTCAAGAAAGCACGGACCGAGGGGGGTGCGACCCCGACGATCGCAAAAGTGGCTGTGGAAGGATCAGAGACACAAGTGTAATAAGCCGACTGTGTAACATTCCCCAGGAATAACACGTGTGCGTGACGCTCCCAAGCTCTCGTTGCTACCTCAAGGGCCAACCTCTCCTTTCACGAACCCTTGAGATGCCCTTTGTGACAAACACGTATAATATTTCTTGCTTGGGAACATGACGTCTGCGCGAAATTACGATCTGGAGAAACGGAAAATATTTATATAAGATTAGATTATATGACATCCTCGGGCTTACAAGTATAAAAGTATATTTTATGGTTACTTTAAAGCCAGGGATTTAAGTCCTGAAAAGCAGCTAGGAAGTCCTGTTTTCTTACATTCATAAAAATGTTATTTTTTAGTTTTTCTTTATGTGTAAGATAACCATAAAAAGGCTGAGGAGCATTTTTTACCATTGTTGCGATTGTGCATCTTTGAAATTATTAGGAATCGCAATTTGGGTATAATCACATTCAATTAGCTGCTGACATTATAAAAATTCATTGTTTTACGTGTTTAGGTAGGCAGCTAGTAGTTTTTGTTGCTAAAATTGGTCGTGGTTTAAAAAAGTCAAGCTTGTTTAGTAAATACTAAGATCAAAAGCTAGTTTAACTTTAGTATTATGATGGTCCCACACCAGTTCTTATGAATATATTTAGGGGATTTGCAAATATTATTCCGCGAATAGGATTTCGCCAATACATAGTAAGCACTCTAACATTGTATTTTTAAATTATGATTTGAAATAAAATTACGGGTAATTAAGTTCTCTTTGGTACCTAATATAAAAGCATAATAAAATGTGTTTTTATTTTGGCATGTTAAATATTAAGTATTTGATTACTCCGCTTATTTATATTAATTATTTTTAATATGCAAAGTGTCTTTAGTAGTAATATTTGATTTCGATGTAATCTTTAGGGCATATATCGCAATAAAATTCTGGCTTTGTTTTTGTTACTTATTGTTAGTAATTACCTTTAATTACAGCCCGAGCTGTAATTGAAGGTTATATATTGTACTCGCTTATATTCAAGAGTAAATGATTTGTATTGAGTGCTCCGTTTTAAAAACTTGTTTTATCTTGCACACAAGGCTTATTTATAAATGTCTTTGGCTAACTCAATTAATTACGAAATGCAAGGAATAGGAACTATTCTTTAACATCTAAATTTACGTTATTACATTCTCATTTGTATATAACTCCCAGCCCATTTTAGAATTTATTTCCAAGCGCTTACTGCCCAGATCACAGACAAATAATTTATAAATGTTATACACATCTTATTATAATTTTTGTGTGTTAAATTGTTACAAATTGCATTCATATGGTAGCTGAATAATTTATATTTAAATTATTTATGTTGCCATTTCGATCCTGAAACTCCTTTAGCCTCTTAGACTCAATACAATTCCAAGTTAACCCAACCACCTAGGAAGTTAGGGGACTCCAAAAACACACTCGTCAAGTAATTTACGCAACTTTCCGAGAGGAGGTGCGTTTCAAGTGTTGTTCCATCTTTTCAATCTTGTCCTACACACGGATTGTGCCAAGGAATAAATTAATTACCAGAGACTAATTTATCGCTAGAGTAGATGGGGAGTTTCGATGCATTTTCTGAAAATTATAATAGAGTAGATGATATGTAACACACATATTTCTAAAAAAGAAAGAACGAAATCCGCCTTTTTAGCTTTCATATTTTATTGGGTATACCTTGGCGCAGTCTCCCAAGTGAGAGCTGCAAAATACCTTCAATAGAATTTTTCAGTTGAAAAATTTAATGGAACGCCTAATGCTATGACTACTAGTAATAAAACACGATTCCTTAGAGGTGTTTCTTCATATAGGAGAAAAGCCGAAGTAATAATGAGCCACACTCTATAGGTATCCGTCCCCTCCTGCACCTGTCTGAGAAATTTCCTCAAAGTTCTCCGTTTCTCCCATAACACTGAAGTTCATTCTGAGTTAATCACAATAGAGTTTGTGAAAATCAAATCGCTTGTGCTAAACAGCTGGGTGCAATTGCGTTGAGGTAAACAACTTTGAAATCCTCCCTTGGGACGCAAGCGCACTACACATAAACCTTTGAGTTCATGTAAAATTCTTTGAACAAAGAGATTCTGTTCATCATGACATCGTCTTTTAATGTCTCTTACCTGTTCTAGTAATATATTTTAATAACTGTAGCCATTACTTCCTCTAAGGGTTATTTTATTTATTTCACTCAGGGTAATGTGAATAATTGATAAGATAAGAACTGCGTCTTTGTGCAACGATAGAGCACTTTGTCTCGTTTTCTGATTTGACCATGTGATATGATTATGGATTCATGTTAATGGTAAGAATTCTCTGTAAATGTTAGAAACGGTATAGAGAACACCAATGAGAAATAGCAGCATGGAATAAAGTGATGATGGCGTCCTATGACAGGCAACTCGTCCTCAAATTCCTTTTCTCGATGTCAGATGGACAAGTGTCGATATATACTCTTTGGACACCCCTGGTAGGGAAATGTTTATACCATTCTATAGTATTAGTTTATAAACCTGTTTTTATTCTTATCAACTTACAATAAAAATTTTTTAAAATAAGTCGCAACAGCAAAGTATTATCAAACTATTCCACAGTCTATGACGTCACTTGAAGTAATTGCTATGTAATATTTTTCCGTTTGTTCTTGTTGATTACTTTCATCAGCTTGTAGTTTTTCCAGGAATATTATAATACCGCTTAGTACTATATACCTACACAGTGGGGCAGTGTCGGCTGAGTTTAGATTATGTTCGTGATAGTTACAACTGTCGGATCTGTTGTTATTGCTTTCTCTACTACCCACTAGATGAAGTATATTACATTCCAACCAAAAATTCGATTCAAGAATTCAATAGAAATACATAATATTTTGTCCTGAATGACAAAAAATTTCTGTTTATCCCTCTCCCCCACCTCTGTGTGTGTGCGCGAAGAGCATAAATTAAAAATTTGATGTGTTACACTCAGATGACTTTCTCTAGTATTTTTACAAACGCTTATTCTCCATCTACTTCATCTTAATCGAAAAAAATATTTTCAGAAACTATCTTATTGCTAATTTGCTTGTAGGTGCAAGGGGAATATGGTAGGCTTTAAGTAAAAGGCAAATCTTTTAAGAGCTGGTTGCTATGTGGAGCATTCCATTCTTATTGCATGTCCAGGACATAAAAATGAATAACGAACTACCATTTGAGAAAAAGTATTGAGAAATTCAAACAAATAATAAGGAATATCTCAGAAATTGTTCACTGGACAAAAAATGTTTATGACATAGTGTGTGCTTTAACGAGATTTACATTTCTTTGTGTAGTAAAATTGTCTATCTCTTACGGTTTACCAGTTATGCGGAATTATTCAGAATGATGAGGATTTTTGGGAACATTCCCAGAAAGTTCAAGACATACATTTCATTTGCCATGAAAATATCTTAAACACATGGATATTTTAATCAAAATCGTTAGGGCCATTTTAAGAAAATAAAATTTTTCTAAAAATGTTCCATGTAAAGTATAGTCTGGGATGAGTGGATTTTCTTGAAAATCTTCGTGTCGCAGCCTTGGAAGGTACTAAACTCAAATATCAAGTTTGGTTAATAATTGAATTACTACTATCCGGGCTTGTAGGCCGCGGTCTAGAAAGCACCGTAGCTACCGACGTTTCGCCAAGTACAGCGCTTTCATTCAGGCTCTGACCGCCGTATACAACGAATCACTTCACCCTGAAGATGCCAAGCGCTGTACTTGGCGAAACGTCGGTATCTACGATGCCTTCTAGACCACGGCCTATAAGCCCGGATAATAGTAATTCAATTATTAGTCATGATGCCGGCCGCGAAAGCCTCAGTATGTACATCAAGTTTGGTATTTATCCGACTTTTCGTTTTTGAGTTACGCTGTTCACAGACAGGCAAACACACGGATAAATTTCCTAAAATGCTTTATTTGGATTCAGGGCACTCCAAAATATGTACTTCCGTTGAAATCTTGATATCAAATTTTTGGGTAGAATGCAATACTTCCCTTGGAAGTTACATAGTGGAAAAAGTAAAAACTAAATGTCTGTTAAATACTTAACTTGATATTTAAGTTCATTATCCTCCATGGATATGATACGAAGATTTTCAAGAAAATTCTCTACCCTAACATGAAAAATGTTTCGTCATAGTTGATCTTATTAAAATGGCAATAACGTGTTTTATTAGAATGCCCTATATTTAAGATACTTTCATGAAAAATGTGTCTTTTAAAATGTCTGGAAATGGCCTGAGAAATCCCCTTTATTGGAAAGGAGTTTTTTAATTTCGTATAATAGTAACTATAACAGACAAATAAACACTTACTGCATAAAGGATGTAGATCTTTTAAAACACATTTTATTTAAAATAGCTTTGTTATAGCCTCAGCCATTTCAGAGGTATCCGTTATTGGTGGTTTAGATTTTTCAATAGTTTGTCGTTTTAGAATTACTGTTGCTATTCAATTATTTCTCGCAATGTCTTGGAAAGAAAATACAACTTAAAGGCCAGCGGACAGCGACCCGCTATTAAACATTTAACCATCGCTTCGGTTTCCTACGTGGGGCGCGGGGCGTTGTACCTACGACATACGTGAAGAAACTATTTCTACAAACGATTGTCTCTTTTAATTTTAACATAAGGTATATAGAAAAACACGACTTTTAAGAATAGCTTGTGGTATCATAAAAATAAACGATACTTGTTGGAGAAAACCATGGGAATGAAACCACCATTAATTATACAGTTTCCTGTATTAATATCCTGTATTAGTAACTTATAATTTGCTGTTGATTTCTTTGTATCATCAAGCTACACTGTCCGAGGTAAACCATATTTTAGAGTTTAAGGTTGGTAGGCGTATCGGCAGCTTCATAAATTTCTAAAGTACGAATCGCTTTTATTTAAATTCCTATTATAAAATAGTATATTATACAATCAGACTATAGTGGTAGTAATTAAAACGCGAGTATTTATATTAACCGAGCGAGCTTCGGCTTTTGACCTTTTTCTAAACTCGCGCTAGTACCGTTGTCGATCGAAACGAGAACAATCGATACTTGCGCTTTCACAATGTTACGTAGCCACTTCTGATTGGTCGAATACCAATACCTTAATGAACAGGTGTACTTTAATGAGGCCCGGTCGTATAAATACTACATTTTGGCATGGTCGAGCATAATCACCATTAATGGGTAGCTTACTTCACACATCTCATCTAGACTGACTGAATTACTGAATGAGTTTATTTCTGCTTTATCAAATATACATTTACAAATATGTATATAGGTACAATTCATTTATAAATCTAGGGCAACAGAAATTTCGCATACATTAATCCTTGGTTGTGTGTATAGAATAGAGGCACTACAATAAATCTGCATATTAAAAATTGTGTCCCCTTTCTTGCTTATTTATGAAGCTCATTGTCCACTTATCCCTTACATTTCCTAAGAATGCCCTTATCTCATTAATTTTCTCATTCCATGTATCTATTAGTATTTTAATTGCTACTAAATCGTCTTGCCGACTTTCTTAACTTTCATCCCATATATTATCCCTCCATCTTTTAACCGTTACACACTCCAGTAGACAATGTACGAGAGCTGTCCAGAAAGTAACCTCCGTTCATGCACAGCACGAGAAGTAGTGGGGGTAATGCCCCCATTACGAGATCAGCGTGCGTAGTGGCTCAGTAAGCTTCTAGGTGTGCAACGTGGAGCATCGTACTGTCGCGTGTTTGCTAGTTATAACCTAACAACAAGAGCGCCGAAATAACAAATCCCGCCAAGTCTGAATTGCGTGTGAAGTGTGAAAAGGCTAAGAAGAGCAATCCAAAACAAGCGCCGTGGTCTTCTAACATCTGGCGTGTTTTTTCCATGAAACGCTCGCCCTCATGAGCTAAAAACACAAATGAACTTTTGGCCAAGTACAAATGGGATTTTTCACCATCCCCCGTACAGCCTGGAATTGGCCCCTGCGACTTCCATCTGTTCCCGTACATGAAAAAGTGGCTTGCAGCTCAGCGCTTTGGCAATGACGAAGAGCTTCAAAACGCCGTGACGGGTTAGCTTAATTCACAGGCAGCAGAATTTTATGCAGAGGGTATTTCAAAGACTGTGAAAAGGTATGACAAGGAGACTATGTAGAAAAATAAATCAAAGCTGCAGTCTTCAGATTATTTAATAATACGTTTGCATGTATACCGGTTTATATATACCGGTATATATTTAAAAACGGAGGTTGCTTTCTGGACAGCCCTCGTAATATACAATCTATGTATTTTTTGCTAATATTTGTGTGCTAAATAACGTGAACGCCCTGTAATAGTAGAAATCACTATCAGTGCACTCAGCCTGAAAGTATCAATTCCTGAGCTGCTAGGCGTGTGTGTGTATGTGTTTGTTTGATATGTTACTTATTCCTTAATTTTGTATTCTTATATAACACGATACTAAGGGTTGTCTATAGAGTTTAGTCATTTCGCAATGCTCACTATGTGCATTAAACGTCCTACACAGTAGAATAAGGCATAAAACTTTATATTTTAATCACAGTAGCCGTATGTAGGTAGCATATTTTTTAAAGTTGAACCAGATTTGAAACTTTCGGATCTGATCCAGCTTTACACATGAAAATATATTAGTCACGCATTTCAGTGAAAATATTACCTAAACGGTCTTAAATACATCAAGGCCGAATTAAATGTAGCTTCAGAGAATTTTTATTAGTCATCAATGTTGTTCCTTTGTATTAAACAAGGTAAATGCAGCTATTAATTTTAAATTTGTTCTAGAGATGCCTTTTCGTTGAATATAGTGGATTTTTCTAACTTTTTAATTTGTGTGTAGCAGTGTTGAAAGCAACATGTCATTTTGAGCACAGTAAAATGTTTTCAAATACAGTTAATTTATTATTTCATATATATATATAACTGAAATTAATTATGCCTTTTAGAGGTCTCAAGCTGGCCTTGGTAGATTTTTAATATAGAGTCAACTGCAAAATTAAATGCCACAGCCTGGATTTGAACACGCTTCTCTCGTTCTCCGTGCGGTTGCTCTAACAATTGGTTAGTTGCTCAATGGTTAGAGTAACCGCACCGAGAGCGAGAAAGCCATGTTCAAATCCCGGCTGTGCCATTGAATTTTTTAGTTGACTCTATATTAAAAACATCCCCTCGGATAAAACTCCTTCAAGTACTAATTGCATTCCTTTCCGTTTTAATTTCTAGAAGATGCATTTATCGACTTGCTGTATGAAGATAAGAAAAGGTTTTTCGGTGTGTTACAAGCACCGAATAGCAATCATTGGTTCCAAATTAGCGTTCCATTTAGTGAATGAGCAAAAAGCATGATGGTAAAACGAAAGACGAAGCATTAAAACGGGACAAAGCCTCTTCACCGTCATTTGTAGCTGAAGGAAATTAACCTATCAGCGGCCGGAAAAAACAGAGCTGAACAGTTAATCAGCTGCAAATTTGGGTTATTTAACTTTTGTTAGTGACTTTACTGTTTTCCACAGAGTATATTCAACGTTTTACATAGAATGATAGACGAAAAATATGTATACTAAATGAGTATTTTTTTAATACATTTAAACCTTATCGCTGCTAAAATTACGGATGGGACATCGATACCGCGATAGTTCTATACTCGGTGGCATAAGTATGTCCAATACTTGGAGATAAATATTTGATACTTTTCAATTTTTACGTTCTGCATTACTGAATGTTGTTGCGTTTAGCTTTATGCTAGATAAGGAATGAAAGCAGGAGACTTCATGTTGTTGCCTCGTACGCGTGCCCAAACAGTTGTTGGACTATACTAATTCTTGATAGACCTTGACTACGTTTCCTGTGAGTGAATCAATGCAACATTCCGTAAACTTGTAAAAGTATTCGAAACAATGGGGGAAGAAATAGAGGTACTCATGTAATATGCAGCGTTAATTGAGTTGTGAATGAAGCTGATTTAGCTGACGCACCAAATCGCATTTTGCAAAAGCCTGGCTTGCTACTCTCTCTCAGCCATTACATTTACCTTCTCCGATGACCAAAATTGTGAATCCAACAAGAACAAATCCAACTTAAGATGTGAGATAATAGAGCCCATGGAAATATTTGCTCTCCCAAGAATACTCATGTTCTTTTATATCTCTGCATTTCATATAATACCTCCTTGATATTTTTTCTTCAAATGCTTAATTCTGTCTAATATGCCTTTCTATCAAATATGTATATGCTACTGTATATGGGTGAGTAGTATACAGGCTTAATTTAAAAACTTACTATGTTTCCGAGTGTTATATGGCTAATTGCTTATTACCAGATAAAAAAATACAAATGTTATATGGTAGCTGTGAATAGTGGTAGAATGGTGTAACACCACTTTATTTTTAGTTGTTTAAGTCTCATGTAAAATATATATTAGTTTATATTTTCAAGGTTGCAGAATAAAGAAGAATTGCTAGGGTTTGTTTTTCCATGGATAGAAAAACCTTTAAAATAAAGCTTCAGCACAAAATATAGTTATATATGAAGGGAAACATAGAAATTATTATTATTACTATTATTATATAAGTTGTGGCATTATAAAGATAAAAAATTGCTGCCAATAGAGAATGTCAAACAGGAACTATTTTAGAATTAGCACACAGTGCAAAATTTGTTACATACTTAAGTTTATACACAGAAAACTACTAATAAGAACATAATTCAATAAAGAAGCTATCGCGATTACAGTTTTTTAAAAAGTGAGTATCAATATCAAGTAATAGTGGTACCGTCCCAAAACTAGTTAAAATCTTTCAGAGGAGAAAAGCGAAACAATAAAGAAAGACACAGCAAAGCTAGTAAACGGGCGGAGGACCACATATTGTAGAGATAATATAGCTATTGATACAACAAGTATATATACAAAGCGCACATCTTTGAAGCCTGAGAAATTTGCTGGTTCAAAAAAGAAGCTCTCTATAAAAGTCGCATACATAATTATTATGCTCTCTACCTCAAAAATATATCATTGTGTCCGTAGTTTGTCATTTCTGAAGTGTAAGAGATGCAATAGAAATTAATGAGTTGTCTCCTCATAATTTGCGGTAGCATACGAGTTTGTTAAATTTAAATTTAAATAACCTGAGCTCGGAAAGCGACGAAAATGTTATTCCATATGACATACAAAAACCAGCAGTAGAATGACAATCGATTTGTCAAATAAATGAAAATTCTGTAGTATGTTGAATAAAATTTTTGTAACTTAGTTTATTTTCTTATCGAAATTACGTGCAAATCAGTTCAAGAATGATATGCTTCCGAGGTAGATAGCGGGAAAATAAATAAATACATTGAAAAACCATCACGAAAGGCACTCGTCGTATTTTCGCTATTCATTACCAAATCAAAAATAACTCATATGCAGCGCTGGTCACAGAAATTAGCTTATAGTAATTCTATGGATTTGGCATCGCTATATTTTTTTTTAAGTTCCATATATACCCTTACCTTTAATTACAATGGTCTTATCGGTGGCATTTCCTTAGGAACATATTATTGCCTAGGCAATGGTGTTAAATCGTATTCGCTTGTCATTGGGTTACTGGTAAACTTTGGTTTTTTTATTAGATCATACACACATTCACACACTCATTCTCACTTCCAGACTCTGTGGAAGAGAGAATATTCTTGGCTAGAGAAAAATTACCACCCCCGGGCCGGGAATCGGATGGTGCTCTACCGATTGAGCTACAGGGCCAGCTGCTATAATTTTATTTGGTATCAAAATATAAAGAAAGCCAGCGTGGAGCGAATATCAAGAATTAGCAGTAATCTCAGTTCTTCAATTGGTAAAGGGAGGCCTGACCAGTTGCATCTCTTGGCACGTCACTGTGAATTTTATTTACCACCAATGGCATTCAGTATTTTAAAAACCCCGTCCTCCTCCTTTGGTATGACGTCCCGGGCAAACTTTGAAAATGTTAAGAATTTGTATAAGTACTGTAGTGTGGTATAAATAAGCAATGTACTTAGAATATTAATTTTACTAAATAATACTCATGCTGTGTAGCCTACTGCAAAATTAAGCAGCGTTCGTTCACACATAGGATAAGTGAATGAAACATTATTTTGGTTACGTAATAGATAATCACATGAGCATTCGTTGTATCTAAACATAATAATGTTTCTCAACTGAAATAAAAGAAGAAGCAGTGGAAGAAGCAGTATCAACCCAAGAATTTAATAATATAGTTGTCCTCCGTGGACTAGTGGTACCGTGCTAGCCTCTAGTTCCCAAGGTCGCGGGTTCAAACCCGGCGGAGGGCGATGGATTTTTTCGGGCGTAAAAATCCTTAGCATGGCTTCCTTGGGAAGGGAAGTAAAGCCGGTGGTCCCGTGTCGTATATTTACGGCACGTAAAAGAACCTTAAGCCTGATAAAGAGGCCTCTGAGCAAAATTCCCAGTTCTTTCACGCCCAATATGGAATGGGACGCTAAGAACCATAGTATTTAAAGAGCGTCCATAAATAAAACTCAATTTAATTTAAGAATTTAATATCGAAATTTCATATTTTGAGATAACCTGAACGTTCCAAAGGAACATTTTAAAGAAAGTTGTATGTGTATGTATGACGTGAGAGAGGGAGAAAATGAATAGACGTGGAGAGGGAGTGAGAGAGAGAGAAGAATAGAGAGAACAGTATAACTTAACTCCTTAAAGAAAGCCAACCTAAGATTTTAATGAAAATCCCCCACTCCAAATAACATTTACATGGCACCACCTTCGTTTTAATTTCTCAAGCCATTTTGATTAAGGTGCTATTTGTTTCTGATACTTGTATGAAAAATAAAATGTATACCATACATTTCCAATGAACAGCTTTGGTTTTCTCAATGAATCTTAAATCACTTAGTGACCTTAAGACTTGCACAACATCTAACTTCATAAAAAAATCAGGAGCACATTAAAACTTAAAATTTGTGTCCAGTTATACTTTTCTTACGATTACGCTTTTCCGAAATATTCCCAAGTTCACCTGTGACGTTGTAACGCTTAAGAATCTTTTAAAATACGATTTGTTTGCTACTTAAATTAATTTCTAATAAAAAGTGACTTCCTACACTACCAGATATTTTTCTTTTTCGCATTCAAGTAGCAACCAAGTTCATTTCCATTATCACTTAATGTTAAATCGATAAAGATTATATTTTTAAGGAAGATATCCCAAGGGATATAAATGACACTCTGTAACAGATAGATTTACATATTATATTTCTCTTACTAAGGAGTTCTTCTTCTTTCAAATTACCTTCCTCGTTGGAGGGTGCTTACAAGCCAAAGTTTTGGATCAGTAGCCTGTCGAGAAGCAAGCAAGCTGTGGATCATAGCAAATCCAGGATGAGTGATCAGCTCAAAGCCTGATATGGCGGTGAAGAAGCAAATTAAATGAAGTGATGAAAGGTATGAACCCGAGGCCTCCCGAATGCGAATCGCTCACGTTGCCGCGGCGTCACTTCCCTTGGCCAATAAGGAGCTCACGCGGAAAATAGAAGCGTAGCAGTTTTTCACCAAGTAACATGCAAAAAATTAACAAATCACAACGAAACCGCTAACGCTGCAAACAAATTTATTTGTCGCAAAATATCTGCTATGTACCTTCTGGTAGTAAGATTTTTTTATATCTCTTATGGTTAAGCACTTATGCAAAATGCATTCCAAATGAAGAGAACCTCACAGATTATTCACAAAGTATTCAAAATATAATTTTTAAAATCTAAATATCTCAAACATGCGGTATTTTAATCAGAATCGTTTATGATTTTTGAGAAATTCGAAAACCTTTATGTCGCATCCTTGGAAGATGCTAAACTTCAATACCAAGTTTCGTTTTTGAGTTATGCTGTTCTAAGAGAAAGGCTTGTTTGTCCAAGATCTTTTAGAAAAACTATTTTTTGTTATTCAGGTGACTTCAAAGTATGTATTTATGCTTAAAATATCACTATCGAATTTTTTGGTTGGAATGCAATACAAATAGGTGTTAGAGAAAAAACACTACCGAGAGGAATGGCACAAGCGGCAACGTCTGCGGTACGCATTCGCAAGGTCGTGGGTTCGATTCCTACGGCCGACCTTCCTGACCTTTTCGGGGTTTCCCCGGGTGGCTAGGTAAATGCTGGAAAGGTTAATTATATCCCGCGAATTTCCTCTCCCTTCATTTCACCTCCATTCCCATTTCACTTCACTTTTCAACTGCTTGGATGTTTCATGGTTGCAAGTCTCGATGGGGTGTGCGTTGCATGATAGAGGAAAAGGATGCTTTATGTAACACTTCGTCCCCAGGAATGAAGGTGGTCTCCAAGTCCGGGCCTCCCAGTGGGATGTACAAGCCTGCAGGTGGAGAGGGGAGCTGCCACCCGGTGAGTTTCAAGCTGGAAAAGTAAACATCTGTCCTGTCGTACCTCCTGGTCCGCCCGCCCTGTCTCCTCTTACCTCACCCCCCTCCCGGGGGCAGTCCGTTAGGGCCCAAGGCACAAAATATATTGCAGGTCGAGGTGCTAATTCCCCCTCATCCCCTAGCCCTAGTCCTAGAGAAAACATTAAAGCCACTGAATTTATATGTTTATTCTGTGTCACTAGGCAAGCTCATTTATGAGCCCGACTAATAAATGAATAAATGTGACCGAAAGCTGGGGTAGTTATGTCACTCAATGGTAATGATTGTTACCAATGCCTATCTTAATTTCAAAGAATACCTTTTTATACGAACCAAAGAACACATCATTTAAGATATTCCAGAATACTTCACAACATCAAGACTTAGTCTAATAATCTGATTTGACTATGTTTTCTATCAACTGTGATTCATTACTCAGAAAAATCCCATCAGCTTTAGGAGATAATCTATTAATTATGCATTGATGTTCCTCACTCACCATTCGCCGCAAACTATATCCAGTCAGACTGGGCAACTTACCTGAAAAGAAACAATGAATGGTTAAAGTACTGCAATAAGTTCAGACCACAAAATAAAATTAGCACGCAAGTATCAGAGCATTAATTATCTTATATGTAATTTATATTAAAACCAAAAGAAGAAAACCAATATAATTTCAAGATTAATTATATTAAATTCGCATCAACAGGTATAATTGAGTTAATACTGTTATAATCAACCAGACAATACAATGGCGCATAGATATTCGGAACGACAAGGACATAACTGTAAATATTTTGACATTTGTTAAAAAAAATTCAGCATAACACATTATCTAATTTACAACTTTGTTTTGTATTGTTAATTATGTGAATCAAACAGTTCAGTAGGAACCTAATATGTTATGAAAAGGCTTCAGCATAGATAGTTACTTCTGAAAGGGGTGACTGCTCCACGTCTATTAACTACCCTCCTGAACGCGAGGAAAGAGGGGAAACTTAAAATAACATTCCGGCGTATAACGCTTACAACTGAACAGTATTTTATAGTGATTACAAATCGTTTGCACATACTTTGTTTCCTCACATCGTCCGTAGTGAATAATGGAAACATTTGCATTCGAACACCTCTAATTCTGTAAATTTCTACTTAGATATGTTATTATCTGTAGAATGCATTAAGAAAATTAGCAGGCTACAGAAATTATTATACAATTGTTAGGCATGTCACAATCATACACACTGATTTAGCTTACATGTGGTAAGATAGCTATGAGCTTAGTATAAGATGCATATTGTGACCGTGGCCCCCGCGAAGTTACCTACGGACCAGCGGTGGATCCCGGCTTGTCTACCTGGCCATGGATAGGATTAATGGCTGGACCCATTCAGAACAATAACCATTGCGTACAATAGCCCATTGTGTACTAGTTACCTGTTCCAAAACATTCCTTTCGGCAAGCTCTAGTAGACTCCCTTTCTAGAACATTCCTTTTTGTATGCAAGGGGACCGCTCGTGCCCGTGAGAAGTTCAGTTAGTTAAGGAGTTGCGAAGTGAAAAGTGGAGAGTGTCAGTGCAGTTGAGTTGTGACTCAGCAGTTCAGCTGTGCGTTTTGATTCGACGGATCAGTTATGTTGTGTTCCGAGTGTGTGCCAAAACTACTCAAGTGCAGCATTTGTGCTACGCTGAGTGCTTAATGGATAAATCAAGTTTGTGTAAACTGCAGTAACTGGTTCATTTGTTACAATATGCGGCGACTTGCCTCAGAATATCACTAACACTTTGCCCTTTACAAAATTTCTCCTTGCATACCCTAAGAATAGCCGACATTGACAATCTAAAAAATTAATCATACGAAAGGCGTCATTTTTTGAATTTAGAAATACATTTCTTCGCAATTACTCAAACCTAATACTGGCTAGTGGTGATGGTAAATACTCCATCCTTTATGCATCCTTGAATGAGTCATCACATTCTATTTGGTGTTACTGTCTGCAATAACTGTGCATGGAGTCTCCACAGTTATCAAAAACTTTGAAAAGATAATAGAAGCATATAAGCAAGATCAGCACCAGTAAGAAGTATTTCACAACCTGTCCGTAAATGAATAGACTTGTTTGAGAATTTACACCATGGCAAATAGGAGAATCATAATATTTCATTTTTGTAAAGAACAACCAAAGGTAACATAGCTCACTGTGTTTAACTTTGTAAAAAGCTACCAGTAAGATTACCAGAGAGTACGGTTAAGGACAATTAAGTTCACACTTCTGGTCATCGGAATTTATATTTGACTTATTATTACACTTTATTACGTGCCAAATAAGGTAATAATTGCTGGTATTGCTTTAGTACAGGTGTGACGAAAAAGTGACGTGATTGCACTTTAACGTTGATTTGTCTTACTTTTTAATTGCATTCATTTTTGCCTGCAGTGCACCTAATTTCTTAATGGAAACCGTTTACGTTTTATAAAACTTTTAATTAACTTTACAATATTTAAATATAAGAATCAGTTAAAACTAAAAGTATTCAAGTAGTCCTCTACCAGTCCTAATAGAAACAAGAAGAAGCCGTGCTTTGTACTGCAGCACGCGTTCGAAGAGATCTAAAGAGTATTTGAATACGTTCAAGCTAGCTTGTAGAAAATGATAGCTTTTAATCGTTCATTAAAAGAAATATGTGATGTATTACGTTTACATGACCTTCTCTGCCCTCTGTTGCATATTAGTGGGTATACAAATTATTCTTATAAAGTTCATTTTCCTATTATTTTTAACGAGATAAATATTTTTAGAAATATCTGCATTATATATTTGGTTATAGATACAAAGGAAACACGGGCAGTCATATGTTTAAGAATTGATGCTATATGCTAGCCTTAAACTCCACACTGTTTCTATTACATAGCGAGAAACACTCAAAATCGACAGGACTTGCAGAAACCTTGTATTTCAACATGGTTTCTAAATCCAGAATTCACTGGAAGTACATTTTTTAAGTTCCTGCAAAAGGAAAGAAAGAAAAACTTTTTGGAAAAAATCCGCACGAGTTTGTGTGATGTCTCCCTTGATGGCGGACATTTACATCTGCGAATAGGTCGACGAAACACGTAAAGTTGGATGGACAACTTTTGAGGAAATAATCAAGTTAAACTTATGTATTTTACATTTAGTTGTAGATATACGAATAAAGTGACAGTTGGATTTTCTAAAAAATTATGGTCCCTATGTAATGGCCTAGAAATTCCATGCTGTCTGCATGACTACCAAAAAAATCAATAGCTACTTACTACTTGAAAAAGGTATACGTATTTGAAAATTCAGAATAAAAATAAGGATTATCTTGGAAATGTTTAACGCCATAAAAATATTTGACACAAATTCTGCGTTTTGATGATGTCTACTTTTTATCTATCTCGTATTGTTTACCAATTATGCAAAAATCATTCAGAAGAGGACATGATAGACTATTACCAGAAAATTAAAGAAATACATTTTATTTGTCAAGCAAATATCTTAAATACTTGGCATTTTAACCTAAAGCGTTAGCCATTTTTGTGAAATAAAAGATTTCGAAAAATGATTCATGTAAAGGGTAGCTTGAGTTGGAAAATTTTCTTGAAATTCTTCGTGTCGCATATTTGGAAAATATTGAACTTAAATAAAAAATATGGTATTTATCACACGTATCATTTTCGAGTTATGTTGTCCATAGGCGCGCTCACATATACACTAAGATCTTATTCTAAAAATGACTTTTTATTCGAGGGCCTTACAGCATGTCTTTCTGTTGAAACTTCGACATCAACTTTTGGGTGGAATAAGATATAGATCGTACCTATCTTAATTTTATGTTCCTTAAAGGAGGGACTCGGCACCGATTCAGAGGGAATATTGTACCTTTGTTCCACAAGGGGCCGTCCCTTGGAGGAAGGTTGAGGCGAGACTAGAAACCGGGCGGCCGGACCCAGGTAGAGCAATGACAGGGGCCTTACAGATTGTGTCTAACTGCAAGTCAAAAGATAACATAAACTTAACGAAATTAAGGAAACGATACTAGTTATTTTTACAGGTGAATAATCTTGAGAATTATTGCAATGAGCGATACGAGTGATAGCAAGTTCTTTAATTTTTTAAAACGTTTAATGCAATGTTGAATCCTAAATTATCAATTGATAGTTAATGTTGCAAATTTTTTTGATTTTGGCATATTATTCTCTGGTATGTTATGACATCATTCCAGCAGTTAGTTCTTTGTCGATGGCAAGGCTACGTTTATTTTATTTAATTATTTATTTACTGTTTGTTAAGGTGTTTGTGAATATGGAACATTTTGATAAAGTGCAGGTTACTTCTGTAAATACTAATTGTAGTAGTACCAGCAGAAGATACAGTTTTAAATCTGACAAATTGCACATTTTGACAAAAAGCTAAGGCTAAACCTTACACCACTTTAATACCAGTCGGCCTCGATATGAATGCGCTTAGTGGAGGGCAGCACTGTGTTTTGTTAACTATCAAAGCTACGGATCAGAGGGGATTGAGGGACAAAGCGATAGGGAAATGTACTATTGCACAGTGAAAACATCACTGCATGTGCAAGCATCAACCCCACTAATAAATGCAACTCGGAATCCTGGATGCTTTCTTTACCTGACTGTCCTTCCGCCCACTTGTTCCATAACCGTTTACTTCCACTTCCCACCACAAGCATTCATATCGTGGCAATAAAATGATTGACTACGTTTCTTAATGTTAAGTTAATTCTCGCATTTGAATGTCGTGGTTGCCAGGGTGAATGAATATTTTAATCTCTACCTTCTTTATAGTAGGTAGAGAAGATATTGCAGTCCACCCAAAAATTCGAAATCAATATTTCATAAAAAATACAAGTATTGGGGCACCTTGAATTAAAAAGAATTAAAAAAAATGTTCATGTATGTGTGTGTGTGTGTATGAACGGCAGAAAAAATACAAAGTCAGATAAATACCAGACTTGGCATTTACCTTCCAAAGACTTGACACGAAAATTTTCATGAAAATCCCACATTTCTATCTGCCCTTTACATGAAACATAACAGATAAAATGTATATCTTAAATTTTCTGGGAATAAACTGTTAAGCCCTCTTCATTGGGAAGGAACTTCATATAATCCTGTGTAACTAGTAAACTTTAAGCGATAGATAAAAACCTACTAAATTAGATTATAGCTTTCATAAAATAACTTTTTTTGTGACATAAATCATTTCCGAGATATCAATTATTAATGGTTCAGTTGTTCAATATGTTATCATTCTTATAAAGTTGTATCCGTTTTCAGTTCTTTCTCGCGATTGCATGGAAACAGGATGGAATTTTAAGGCCAGCATATAGCGTCCAGTTCTTAAACATTTGACTAACGTGTTCCCTTTGTATCTATAACGAAATGTGTAATGCAGCTGTTTCTGCGAAGACTTATTTCGATTAAAATTAAGTACATATAAAAATAAACTTCGGTAAGATTATTTCTTGTACCCCCCAATAAAGATAGACAAAGTCCGATGAATGTAACATATCGATTTGCGTACAAAAGGCGGTATTGACGTCTTTCCTCGGCAACGTTTGCAGCATACGATTATAATTAGCTGATTATGGATGATCTTGAATGTGATAACTACCTACCAAGAGTAAGAGGGACTCCTTAAATGTAATTTTACTTGCAGCGATATTCGGCTCTTAAATAAGCGACCATAGATTAATTATATCTGGTACAAAGAAAGGAAAATAAGTACCTTTAGATCTCGAAAAGCAATGCTTAGCATTACTGAGCATTTTAATGAAACATTGCATACATTTTTTCCTTGTAGAATGTATTTATTGGTGATTACTTCCACTAACACATTGCATTGTGATTTAAATACAAAAGTCCTCCTTGAAATCTCAACGCTTAAGGGACTTAAAACCCGTGTTCCAATAGGAGACATTTCCAAGAGTGTGAACGCCAGCATTGGCCCGAGAGACACATTACAACGCCTGGCTGCATCCGCCCAGGTAGTTGCATGTTAGCGCTAAGAAGCTTTATAACAAAACTTGTAACAAAGTCTTCGCCATCTCTTTAAGCACCTAAGATCAAATACTTAAAGTTCAGACATCAATGTGTAAACTTTCATAGAAGCAGCTTAGGCTTTCCTTTCTTTCTTAGAACAACTTTTATTTGACTTCAGGTAACAATAAAAGCATTAAGTGGGTAATCTCCGTGATTTAATACATTTAATACATGAATGTTGGAATATTTCAACTTTTTTCTAAAATTATTTCATATTTAACTTCCATTAAGTTCCTTGTTATTTAATTGAAAGTTTGAAGCTCTTATTAATTGGATTGCGACCAAGCTTTATAGTAATCATAAAAGTCATTTATTTATATCATCAACGTGCAATCACCACTGCAGTAGTTCTACTGCATTCCTCGCCTATACTGAGTAACCATTTTTACTTTCTCTACTACGTATATTAAGTAAGGGAAGCATTGTATTCCACCCAAAAATTCTATACCGAGATTTCACCGGAAATATAGGCTTTGAAGCGTTTTGAACACAAAAATAAGTATTTTTAAAATAAAGTCTGCGAGTGTGTCTGTGAAATGCATAACTCAAAAACGAAAGGTCGGTTAAATACCAAACTTTGTATTTAAGTTCAGCATTATCAAAATTACGACACTAAGATTATGGGGAAAATATCCCTCAAACTGGAACTTTTTTCGAATTTTTTTAACATTTTTCGTAAAAATGGCTCTAATGATTTTGATTAAAATACGACACTTTAATTATACTTGGATGGCAAATAAAATGTATATGTTGAATTTTCTGTGAAGTTCTCTTCATTCGGAAGGAATCTTTTATAAGTGGTAAACGTTAAGCTATAGATGAAAGCCTACTATACAAACAATTTAGATCCTATTTGCGGGTGTATTTATTTATTTATTTATTGAGCCCCACGTTTGGTAGCCAATTTGCGATGGTAAATTTATAATGTTTGTGTATTTTTGTTTACTTAACGCGTTGAAGCCATCTTGTGACGTGATTCATTTGTTAGGTTTGTTAGCTCCATCTGGTGTTAGCAATTTGCGGGAGTATTAGTTTTCTTGTTTAAAAAAAATGCTACTGTTATTTTATTTAATTTTGGTTCTTTGTCCTCCGGCTAGCTATTATCCTTTTGGTCAAGCACTTCTCTTTATACAGGTTGTGTAAACGGAAAGGAATCTTTTATCCAAAAATAACACTGATGAAAGAATTTGTTTTACACTTTTATTGTCGAACACATTTACTATCACATTTACAGATTGATCTTGACACTCGCCAAACTGAAACTGTTATAATAACTTCATTACTGATATTTCTTAATTCGCGTACTTCAACTTTTTGTATAATTAACTTTATCACACTTGAGATTTTTCATAACTCTGTTACGCGTAACCTGCAAATTGATATCCGACGTGTGCCGTACAAATACTTTCGACAAACTGACTGACTGAAGGCGACGTGTACTTTACAAATATTTTCGATGAACTGTCGGGAATGCGACGTGTAGTGTACAAAGAATTTTGATGAACTGACGGACTGGAGGCGACGTGTACTTTACAAATATTTTCGATGAACTGACGGGAATGCGACGTGTAGTGTACAAAGAATTTTGATGAACTGACGGGGTCTTTACCTCTAACCTACCTTGTATACACATACACCCCGATATGCCTAAAGATTATAACTGAGCTGCAATTGGCTAATAAAACGCGCCAACATTAGCGTCTATTTTTATATCCAATGAAAATTATGAATACATATGCTCTAGGGAAATGTTCCAGAATATTCTAAAAGAAAAACGGGCCAATATTACGTAACTTCCTCGTTTCCAATAATGATAAACAGCTCACCCTCTCGCTGCATTATTGCACGCTATTATTGTCAGTTTCAGTAAGGCAGTATAAACGTACTTCTCAACAATAATTACAATCAATAAACATCTCAAATCAATGTCACATAGTAATGCATATTCATACTACAATCATTATTTACATTTAAGTAATTTGTGATACAAATTACTGCATCATTTTAAAACACACAATTTATTTCAAATGGACTTTCTGTGGTGTAAACCATTTCAGGGATATCCATTATTAATGGTTTGAATTGTTTAATGCCTTATTCTTTTCAAACCCTGTCGATTTTCAGTTGTTTTTCGAGATTGATTGGAAGGAGTGTAGAATTTTAAGGCCAGCATATAGTTGCCAGTTCTTAAACATTTAACTATCGTTATTCTCTTATTGTATAACGAAATGTGTAATGTTGCTATTTCTGCAAAGATTTCTCTCGAAATGTATATAGTGGAAAGGACAGTAAACGTTCGTAAATATAGTTTGTATACGCACTAATAAACTAAATAAGATAGAAAAGCTGAATGCAACATTTAAGATATTTTTCTCTTTCCATGTTTCCCTTTCCCTGTGATAAGTAATTTTAATGGCACCAGTGTAGCTAGGACGTAAAGCACTCAATAAATAAATAAGTAAATAAATGGATAAAGAAAAAGAAAGATAAAGAAATAAATGCATAAACAAATATTTAGAGTTTGTATTCGTTTTTGATGCTCCTGTTTTGTGAGTAAAATCAAAATCTAAAAAACAAATTAAATTATTTAATCGTCAATATTCAATTGACCTAAAGATGCATAGATAGGGTGTCAAACATACATAAGATAAACTAGTCGCGGGCATCCTTTCCCCAACCGGCTACAAAGCGAACGGAAAGCTTTGAAGCCTGACCATAAACCCATCAGTAAACGATTAGTAGGGTCTTCCCATCCCTTAAATACAACAGGTGGTCCTTTCTCGAGCTCCACCAAAGCAAAGCGTTGTTGCAATGTCATTTCTGCTGTTTCTTCGGTTTTAGCAGCTGTGACTTTTCGCTCGTGCTTTTCTTCCATGTTCAGCTAAGCTTCTATATTACTTCTTCAGAGAAGTTATATAGTGTTTTACTTAGTGCAGTTTTGTAAGTTTAGCAGTGTTTAATAGTTATTAGCGTTTAATAGTTTAATTAAGATGTGGAGACCTTGGGAAACGAACCAAGTTGCTGCCCCTCCGGCCGCACCAGCAAGTGACCCTCTGCCGAATATCAGTAACGCCAAGACCACGAAGAAAAGGGCTACAAAAACTGAATAAGCAAAGCCAGATTTTTATGTGTAATGTTCAAGAACATGTAGAAAAGAACCCTTTATGTGGAAAAATGTTTGTTATTGTTTTGAATTTCTCAAAAACAGCTTAACGATTTTTAGTAAAATACCGCAAGTTTAAGATATTTGCAGGAAAAATAAAATTTGTATCATGAATTTTATATTCTGGGAATAACTTGTAAATTTTTCCTCGTTCTCAACTTGTTGTATTACTGGTAAATTCTACGAGAGAGACAAAATCTTACTTTGCGTAAAATGCAATCTCGGTAAAGGACACATTTTAGGTCAAATTGCGTTAACCATTTCCGAGAAATTTTTTGTTGTTGGTTTGAATTTTGAAATACAAGTTGGAAGTCTCTGTTTGTATTTTCCTCATGGTCATGCTAAGAGCATGGAATTTCAAAGTCATCATATAGTCATCTGTATTTTAAAAATCTGACTATCGCTTTAGCCTATGTATCCTTATATTTACAACGATATGTGCAATGAAATTTTATCTTATTATTTAAGAAGTATATAGAAGAATAAGCTTTTATGAAAGCAGTTTGTAGAAGAGTGAGTAGAGATAATCTTGTGAATATAATACATAAGATTTTTTTATTTTCTTTCTTTTGCCTTCGTATTTTTACTTATCCTGCATTTTATAATAAAGCTATTCATTTAAGTAAACAGAAGATGTCATGCTTATAAATCTTACACCTTAAACAATACACAACTTCTTGTATTAGCTTTATATTAATAAAACATTGTTGTGATACAAGTGATAAAAACTTTTTACCATAGCTCCGCGCACAGCATAATCAAAAATGATGCTTTGATTTGGGAGTAAGAGTTCCTTTCAAAATAAATTAATATTTATGTATTTTAATTATTTAATGATAGTCCAACAATGTATAGTTTATTCGGGACATGTTTCTAAGTTTCTCTCGGATATGTTAACATGCATTTCCATTCTTGTAGCGCAGTATATTAGTTCAGATCATTCATTAGTTGTTATATTTTAAAGCGTTTGCAACTTAAATGTAATTACTATGCGATTCATAGTTATTTACATAGTTATTTTAAGTGTAAAGAAAGCAGACAAACTGCACGATTGTATTCTGTACATGTGGAAATCACCTGCAAAGTTTTGCTTTTAAGTACTATTTTTAATTGTTTAAGAGATTTGCTCGACTGGGTAATAATAGCTAGCCGGAGGACAAAGAACCCAAAAATTCATAAATAATAACAGACGCTCAGCAAATAAGATAACACGAAATTTACCGCGACACTTAATAAATAGAATCGCGTAGACATTTGTATTGCATTAGACTCGTACAGAATTATCTTAAACGTGCTTCGACTACTCAGTGTCTTAATTATTATCTCAGGCAATATAGCTGTAAATAAATATCAGGTATAAATAAAAATCTGATGTATTACGTTCACATGACCTCTACCTTCTATCACTAATTATTGGGTTTACAAATTATTCTTACGAAAGTTTACCTTCCTATCTTCTTCATTTTAGTAGAGAAAAGCTTTCCGAAAATGGCCCATAACACACTTCGTTATAATCGAAATAAAGGGAATAGCGATAGTCAAATGTTTAAGAATACTGGCCTTAAAATCCCATACTGGTTGCGTGCAATCGTGAGTAACAACTGAATATCGAAAATATTTGAAAAGGAAGCCCAGGTATTGAGAACTCCAACCATTAATAACCGACATTTCGAAAATGGCTGATAACACGAAAAGGTAATTTGAAATAAATTGTGTGTTTTAAAGAAATCTAGTGATCTCTTTGTGATCTTTGTGAAGTACGTCTTCGTCTATCGTTTTTACCAGTTATACAAGATCATATAAAACTTCTTTCGAATAATATGGACTTCATAGGCTATCCCAGAAAATTTAACATATATATTTTATTTGTAATATAAATATTTTTAACATATGGTATTTTGAACAAATTTGTTAAGCGTAAATTTTTGGAAATCAAACATTTCAAAAGTCTTCCGTGTAGAGGGTAGTTGGGGTTGGGGGATTTTCTTGAAAATCTTCGTGTCACATCTTTGGAGGGTACTGAACCTAAATACCATGTTTGTTATTTATCTTCCTTTTTTGAGTTATGATGTTCAGACACACAGAGAGGGAGGAGAGAGAGAGAGAGTGAGACAGACAGAACTTTTCTAAAAATGCGTCTTTTGGAATTCAGGGAGCCTCAAAACATGTATTTTAGGTGAAACCTTTGTATTATACTTTTGGGTGGAATAAAATACCTTCTTTGCCTACTTATTGCGTTCCTCTCACGAGAATGTGCATGTAAGGAATGTGTTGACATCAACAATTCTATCGCTATTTGAGAATGATTAAGGCTCTATCAATAAGACTTAAAATCCCTTAGAAAACATACACTCTTCTGCCAGTAATGTTGAATGGCTTTTGTTTTCTTTCCTCGTCACAGATTTTTAACAAGGTTAACAACTATTTCTGGGCTTGACTATGTAGAATACTTCCTTTCTTACTGGGAATTGTTAATAACTTTATAAACCACCAGAAAATACACACTGCTCCTAGTGAAACACGCTGGGATACTAACGTTGAGCGATGTGTTTAATGTAGATAATAGATCTAATTATATCATCATGAGCTTCTAAATAGTACTATCCCCTGCTCACTCTTCGGGAGAGCAGAACACTCCGCTAACGTTTTCTCATCAGAGTCCTACACTACGTAGTAAAGAAAGTAAAAAGTTATAAAGCATAATAAATTTGACTTACTTGAAACCTCCTCCTGTACAACTTAGGTACGCCTATAGCTATAACAGAGTTCCTGGGAATGGAAAATGTCGGTGCCCGAATCTTTCATGCGGTAGCGGAGCGTAACAACAATTTTTGAATACAATTTTCCTCTCAACCCATGTATGCACTGTTGCTGACGAATATCCCGGATTAACACGTGACATTTTTATCCAGAGCAAGGAAATTGAAGATAGTAATGAAATCACACGTTATTTTATCGCTTTGATTTGTCAGAAACAGAACAGATAGTACATCTCGCTAGACTTGCATTTACTTGCATTAATACACAGCTTTAAAAGTTACAGATAAACTAAAAAATTTACCACAAACAAGACCGACACTCAGAAGTATTATAACATTATGTCAGTGTGCGGTACACATGCACCATTCTTATCGACCGCAGACATGTCTACCCTTGCCAGTCAAAAATTGCTACCGAACATGAAGAGGGGGTAAACAGAGCATGCGCAGCGTATTCTGTCATTGAACAATGCTAGACATATTATCGAGCCAGAATCCAGAGCAAGGAAATTGAAGATAGTAATGAAGTCCCACATTATTTTACCGCTTTGCTTTGTCAGAAACAGAACAGACACATAAAGAAATGTATATCCGAAAGGGACAAATTTGTAGAAGACAGCGAGATATCTCTTTCTGAATATATAAAATGTATGTACAAAAGATACATTAATTATATTTAAATGTGACGAAGTCTAAAAACCAAAATCAGCTAAGACAATGTTCTCCTGAAGCTACGCTCAAATATTTATAATTAAAACTCCGCGATTCTATTTATTAAGTGTCGCGGTAAATTTCGTGTTATCTTATTTGCTGAGCGCCTGTTATTGTATTATTATTTATGAATTTTTGGGTTCTTTGTCCTCCGGCTAGCTATTATTACCCAGTCGAGCAAATCCCTTAAACAGGGTGTGTAAACGGAAAGGAGTTGTTACTAAAAGATAACACCGATAAAAGAATTTGCTTTTAGACTTTTATTGCCGTCACACTTTATTAATTTCACATAATTACTCTTGATACACGCCCGACTGAAACTGTTATATTTTCGAATGTAACTATAATCACTTATTTGCCGCACATTATCATTTCGCGTATTTCACATTTTGTAACTAACTTTACGACGCGAGAGATTCTGTAGAATTGCATAACGTGTACTTCGTGAATGATTCTGTAGAACTGCGCGATGTGTAACCCGTGAATGATTCTGTCAAACTGTGCCACGTGTAACGCGTGAATGATTCTCTTAAACTGTGCGACGTGTAACCTTTGAATGCTTCTGTTGAACTGTGCGATACTTGTCTCTGGCTCATAATTTATACTCCCTCACCTCGATATGCCTAAACATTATAACAGAGCTGCTATTGGTTAATAAAGCGCGCCAACATTAGGGTCTATTTTTATATCCAATCAAAAATTACGAACACATATGCTCTAGGGAAGATATTCCCTCCATTTCTAAAGAAAAGCGCGCTACTCTGACGTCATTTGTTTGTCACTTCTAATTGATAAACAACTCACCCCCTCGCTCATTGTTACCCGCTCCTATTGTCAGTTTCAGTGAGGCCGTGTAAACTTATTTCCTAAAAATGCTTATAATTAACAAACATCCCAAATGATTGTCATACATTAATGTTAATTTATACTACAATCACTCTGGCATTCACAGTGTTGTGATATAAAATACTGCTTCATAAGACAGATGTTTAAAGATTACTTATTCGTGAACACACGATTCCCTGGACCTTGTATACATTTTTCTCCTGGATTCTGGTTCTAAGTTAAGCCAACAATGCTGTTACAATGTGTATAATTGGTAGTGCACTCGGAACATTCCAGATTTACTCTTATAGTAGTTCTGATAGTTTGTAGCTCCAGTCACTATATGTATATTGACTATTTACAATATTACATGGATCACCTAATTATAAGTATTTTTAGTCCTCCGTTATTGGCTTTCTATTCAAGTAATCAAGCATTGTCGTCAATAACACGGCTTTGATTAAGTTTGCGAACTCCAGCCAAGGGCATTGGTTCAGCTTTACATTCATACACTAAATGTATTTACAGCGTTGTTCTGAGTCAGGTGGCGCCACGATAACATGTGCGACTAGTATTCGGAGGTCCCGGGTTCCGTCCCGGCAGCCGCCCACTCTAACCCATGGGTTTTTCGTGTTTCTTCGGGTCGGCAGGCGAAAGCTAGTGTGGCTCCCCTTCTATCACGACTTTCCTGTCTCTCATTTCCGATACTCATCATCATCTGTTTCAGGGTTGTAGGACCAGGCGACGGTGTTTGGCAGGTTGAGACTGGTAGGTGAATGTGCACTTCATAGAGGTTTCTTCCCTGGCGTCGTTGCTGGAGTACTCAGGTCTGCCTCCAAGTAGGCCCCACCATGGGCCACCGCCATGGGTTAGGAGGTTTGTGGGTGCGCCCGGGCTTCGTCGGATGCGTTCGAACTGGAAACGTTAGAGACACCTTCCATGCTTACGCCCGCCTGGTCACCCTTCGGATCTCTCCCTATCCCCCTTCCTCTCAGGGTCACGCTAGAAGCACAAAGGTTCGTTGCGCTGTACTTGCGGTGCTCTGCCCCAGTTGCGGAAACCCTCCGTTCTTCCGTACCTTTAGAGCGTTGTTGTTTCTAGAAGCATATCAACGCTTTTGGAACCAAATTAAACTATTTTTTGCTTTCTACTCTACATTATGATCTTTTTTTTCTTATTGTTATGATTAATCTTAATTCTCATAATTCAATAATCACAATAAATCAATAAGAGTGAAATAAATATGCATAATTTATTTTCATTAGCTTATGCCATATTCAGTAGGCTTGGGCTTCGTAATATTAACTCCTATTCAAGAAAATCCGTTTAGAAACTAATGTGACTCAGATTCCCATATACAATCGAATCTAGGATCAGATAGTTTTCGTGAGAATTTATTTTTATTCCACTATCTTTTTTCCACTATTTAAATATGACGTGAAATACATTATAAAATACATTAAAGTGTTGCTATTCATTAAGGTGCTGTAACTATAGATTTTCAACTAAGCTATTTAATAGCGATTAGTCTCGTATGCGTAAAAACCCGCAATCCGTGAAAGTAGCAATCCAAAATTACTGGCGTGGGATTTGACTTCGAAGCACTAAAACCGCCAGAAAATACAATAAAAGTTTTGAATGTTACTGACAATTTATTGCCGCAAAACGCTAGAAAGATTTATGAAAAACCTATGGGCCACACATAGACTGGGGAAAAACTGAAGACATAATATCGTTTTCAGAAAATATAAAGTGGTAGGCAGGCAGGCAGGCAGGCAGGTAGGTAGGTAGGTAGGTAGGTAGGCAGGGAGATAGATAGGTATACATGTATGCATATATCTATATGTTTCAGAACTGAATATGCTACCAAAACGAAATTAATAGGGAATAATGGGAAGAAAGCAAATAATTTGGAGCTAATGAAATGAAACGGTTTATTCATAAATTCTAAAATCTTACATATCAATAAACACTTACTTTACATAAAGTACGAAATATTAGGCAAAAAAGTAATAATCTGATAGTTTTAAGGTAAGACATTTATAAAAACTTATATGCTAGATATTTAATTATGGAGCAATAACTGTCGTATACACCTAGCCTATAATGGCAATTAAGATGCTCCTAAGAAATTATAAAACTAGGTTATGAGCGTTTCATACACACACTTGTGTGTTAGTGGCTATCGCCATAGGCCGGTACATAATGTACATTAGCGCACACTAAACGTATTCATATTTATTCTTAGCTTAGTGATCTCAAGCTTTTGAATTTGTGTTTTAATAATTTAACTAGTTATTCAGTTTTTGTTTTCATGTTAAACCTTAACTTAACAACTGAGTCGGCTAAAAGAAGTAACACCTTCAGAACTTTCGTGAACTAAATGACTTTATTAGCATCTATGGCCATTATAAAAGTTAATTTGTTACCAACTGAATTAGAACAAATTAATTAATTCAATCAAAAGCATATCGCTCTGTTAATCCAGGAAGAGAATTCACATCAATGTTTATACTATGTCTATACTGTTTGTGTAAAATCAAGTTACAGGGTATGGTGGAGAAACTGTTAAAGAATAAATCAGCATATTAGGTATGAAAATCAACCTAAGTGCAGTGTTGCACATTTCCATCAGGAGGAAGGTTTTGCACCAGTCAGTGGTGCAGAATTAGCAGAACCCGGAGAGTTCTCTCCCAGTGTACATCTTGTGACGATGAATTAGAGCTGCGTTCACTGCTGGAGACGAAAGCAAAAAGCTTAGCACGAGTACTGCACTGAGAGTATTCTTTCCACGGATACAAGTATGAAAGATGAGGGAGGAGCCCGACTACAAATCCGGCTCTCCAAACATCAAAAGACCGTCCGTTCATCCCTTCTAAGAAATCTCTCGCGCGACTCCAACATTACGCCTTACAAAGGCTCCCTTTTTCTCCAGTTTGATACAACCCCTCTCAATACTCGAGGGTGGACGTCTGCAGGGCTGAAGATTTCCGTCTGAATTATTCATGTCTACCACGGGCAGGGAAAGTGCCTGGTAATCTTGGATAATGCCGAGCGATCAAACAGAAAAGGTTTTTAGGTCTTTGCAAGCCTGTTGGTGTTAGTCTGTAACAACAACTGAGTGTTCTGTATTAAATGTTACTTACTACGGGTGTTTCTTGTCCATTTCAGGACAGCTGATATGTCGGCCAATGACAGGATAGCTCCCGCTGCACGCGCTTTAGGCTTCAATTAGGACAATCACCTCAATTAGGACTGCAATTTTGTTTGAATAGTAGTTGTCATATTAATGAAGTGTTACTAAAAATAATAACTATTCATTTCTATGGGTTTTATGTAGTTCTGCTAATAGAACTGATCTCTCGAAAATTGCATTCGCTTATTTCTCTCCATTTACACTGAATAACTTGGACACAATTAGAGATAGCCTAACTTTTTAATAAACAGTGTAGACGAAATATATAGAGTTGATTAAAATACAGGATTTGTTCAAATCTTTTTGTATTTTAAAATAAGACATTTTCGAAACTCTCCTTTTTCAATGCTGAGATTTACTAAAGTAGAAACACATCATCTGAAAATGAATATACAAATTTCAGATGCAATAGAACTGGAAGGCACACATTAGCCTCTACAGGATAAGTGAAAATTCAGTTTAAGTAACTTCACCAGGTAATTCACCTCCGCCGATATTCGAAACCTAGCCCGCCGTATCATGAGGCAAACCCGCCAGCCCTGTTATGAAGGAAGTGGGGTAGTTGATTGTCGCTTATATGTGATGCATGTCACTAAGTCAATATTGCTTAATTTAAAATCAAGGTTTAGAAAATACATAAATATAGCATGGATGGAACAATAAATTTTCATATAAGTATATAAACTTGTAAATGGGTAACTTAATGTGGCTTCAGAATAAATTGTTTTATTTTAAATGCAACATTTCAATTACTTTTACAAAATTACCTTACAATTTCCAAAGAATTTTCAGCACCGAGTTCATCACTAGTCTGGTAATATGACTTAATTATAACACTTCTGGAAGATGAACGAGTATACTGGATTTCAATAAAGCTAACTCTCCAGAAAATCTATGCTTGCTGACTATATAACGATGCTGTAGTATAAATGATTGACTCTGCTTGCTTGGATAGTGTGAATTTACGTAAACAGCTTTATTCTTAATGTAACTCAGTTATTCCATTGAGCTATGGTTGTTCTCATATTTCATGTTTAAAACAAATAAATAAATAATATGCATTTATGTACCAGAATCTGTGAAATCATAAACTTCGCTTCGTCCCATCCCTTTTTTTTTTGTTTCTTAAATTGTCTCGTTTCTGTAAAATTCGTTACCCAATATAATACTGTAGTATACTATTGCAGAATGTGTTTCGCTTAATAGAAAGGGAATTGAGATCAATGATTTCTCCTCTAGTATTTACGAACTCCAATACATATTTTCAAACAAGTCAATGCTTCAAAATGCATTAGATGAAGACAGATTCTTGACAAACGGTATACGTTTTGTAAAGCAACTCGAATGTGTAAAATGATATAAAGAGTTCCAAATAAATTTTAATTTCTGAATATATATCTTGTGCTTCAACTGCACAACGGTGAGAATGGGAAAAGATATGGTTTAAGCTTTAAAGGCTGAATATGACATGATCATGATGAGCAGACATAGAAATTCTTAAGCATTCTTCAAATTATATACATTCAAACCACTATGCCTATGAAATAATATAAACAACAGAACTATGACTCACTGACGGACAGGTAAACACAGTGTGATCAGCAAATCCCAACACTGTACGAGAGATGGTGAGGATTTGTAACTTGCGACGTCACTGCATATAGTCCAGTAACACTTCAACTTCATTTCCTTTGGTTCTGGCTTTATTGGTTAGAAATTCGTATGCCTGATGATATACATGGCGTAAACAAAATATTATTACGTATTACACAATTACGAATAATTAGGAGCAATTGGGAAACACGTTTCAAATAAACAAATAGGAACATAAAATAAACGACCGATAAATACTTAATAGCTACTTACTATACAACATTACAAAAAAACAGAGAGACAGAAAGAAAGAAAGAAAGAAAGAAAGAAAGAAAGAAAGAAAGAAAGAAAGAAAGAAAGAAAGAAAGAAAGAAAGAAAAAAGAAATACGTGTATCAAATATTAAAAGTATAAATGCGCAAACCATTGCTGCAGTAAGCTACTAACATGGGTTACCGGTTCGAAACCAGTACCTCTGCAAACCTTTGAAGTAAACCCTTTTGTAGATAACTACGAAAAATTAAACCCCGCAGTTTAACATCCGTTTAGGATGAAATACCAGAAGCAAGTTAAGCACACTTTGTCTTGGGGCGGTATTGAACTCGCAAATCTAAACACAGACCATCTGCATTACCCAGGACAATACAGTGAGGTAATATGAAGAGTGATAAAATAATCAAGCTGTCCAATATTGAGGTTGCTGTAGTTTACAATTGCCGATGCTGAGGTTTGAATCTAGGGACATACATAATTCAGCGTAGTAATTTATCGCTAAGACCACCTTCTGTAAGTTCCGCATGTTAACCTAAAAGGACAGGAGCTAAATAAATGTCATCTCATATATTACACTGTGGTATATTAATTATTAGGTATATGTAGCACGCTTTTGCCGAAACCCGTCATTTCTCGAAGATTCTGGGCAGATCATGAAAAGGTCATGTAACTTCGTTCTACCCTATCTGATGGTTCTCTAAAAGCCGCAGTTAGCGAAATGTTAGGTTAGGTTAGGTTAGGTTAGGTTAGGTTAGGTTAGGTTAGGTTGGCTTAGTTCAGATTACTTAACGTTAGGTTAGTTTATTTCACGTTGCTTAAAGTTAGGTTAGAGTTACACGATACTGTAACAAATGAAAACACCAGTTGCTGCTTAGTACACTTAGGAGCACAAACTTCACACTTGACACTTTTGACACATACTCAGAGCAGAAAACAACTGAACTGCTTAGTCACAACTAACACCTGAACTGCAAAGTCACAACTGACAAATGAACTGCAGTCGGCACTGTCCACTTTTAACTGTCCAAACTCTTTGACTTCTTGAGTGCACTTAACCTCGTAACTTTTTCACTAACTGTCCGGATAAGAACAGTCCCTTATATACGCCCCGGATACAAAGCTGTTGAAAGAGAGGCTACTATAACATGCTGGAAGGTATCCTCTGGAGGCATAAAATCTGCAGTGAAGCCTACATAACGAAAGCTATTGCTCTGAAGCCGGACGTACGCACTACTATTCTTAAGTCCGGTCGAGACGGGAGGCGCTTATCGGCGGCCCTAGGATAGTTTCGCACGGGCGGTCACAATACGCCTACAAGCTCCGTCATTTCACGCAGATCCGCGGTGGAACGTGTACGTTGGTATTTTTCAGCATACACGGGTCTTATATGGTGGCTTTATATGTCTAGTACTACGCGAAATGGTGCGTTTCACACAAACCTGCGACTTAATAATGGATATAATGATCTGGGGAAAACGACTTCCCGAGACACCTGTAGTACACAGTCTCACAGGATGTACGTGCAATGCAAATGGAAATTGGGGGGACTTTCGTTCTAAGGAAAAGCCACGGGAGCAGTCCAAATGCCTAGCGAGTCACCTTTTCGCCATCCGTGACCTAAGCTATAACCAAGATTTACTGCAAATTATAGTCTGTAGACACAAATGTTCACCAGACTGTAATAAGTATAGCTAGTTAAATAATATTTTAATAATTTATTGAACTTAACACACTTAATTTTTGTTGAGGAATTTGGTAATTTGTCGTAGAATTGTTTTACAGCGACTAGCATATTTCCTTTGTTATATTCATTTGTTTTCTATAGCCACATATAGGTATACCAGTTTTTAATATGGGCAGCTTTCGCATCCAAGAGCTCACTGTTCCTAAATTCAGCAAACACGGATTTCTAATTGAAATCTGTTCTAAGTATAAAGCAAGATATGCAAGGTGCCCATTTTTAATGTCTGACGGCTCAGATGAAACTACACGGGGAAAGAAAGGAAAAAGCCGTAACTAACAGAACGTATACCTACTATACCACATATGTAATGACATTTCCTTTGTCTCAAAGCAAATTCAAGGAAAAGCGAAGAGAAAGCGGGAGAGGCAGAGGAGACCCGCGTTGAGGAAATAAAATTTGGTTCGTTTGTATTTCCAGCAGTATTTTCATAAAGATGGTGCGTGTATTCAACAACACATTGTTTTGGAAGTAAGCACATAAACTAAGACAAACTCTTAGAGTGTGCATGTTACCTCTGTGTTCGTAAAAATACCTTTGTCGTATATGGAAGCAGTGATGGTTGTTTCATAAGTTAGACAAGATCTTCTTAGAAATAGTATGGATGTGAAAACATGTATTTTCTCAACTGAGTTTGGAACTCCAATGTATTATTTTATTCAATTACCAGCAGAAACAATAGCGCTGCTCGCGTTATTGCGTTAAATGCTAAGATTTCTCTCTTCTATTTCCTGTCTCATTGCCTCTCCCCTTCTTCTTCTTCCCCTTCCAATATTAGTCTTTCTCTCACTTTCCCATTCTCTTTCATTTTCCTTTTTCCTACTTCTCTCACTCTTGCTCCCCCTCCATTGCCCTCATCCCGTCTCTCTCTGCCTATCTGTGCAACTTCGAGGTAATGTGACGTTTTGAAATAATAAAATGTTAGTTTTATGACAAATTATTCAGTCTTCTACTATTCTTGCATGAAAAGATAAATACTCGCTCGCATACATACAAAAAACCCTAAAGGAACACTTTAAAACTTTGATAATTGCTTTCCGGATAACATTAATAAAAATAAAAACAATAAACCAAATCTATTAAATTTAAGCCGACCAAAATCGAGTTGAAACAATCCATTGAGACGGAAATGGGCATTTATGAAAGAAGACTTACGGATTTCGGTTGTGTTTATATTTTCTACTGCTTACCTATAGTAAGTAAAGGAAATATTGTACTCTACCCAAAAATTTGAAGCCAAATTTGTCGAAAACACACATTTTGAGACTTCCTGAATCCACAAAAGGCAGTTTTAGAAAGATGTCTATGTGTGAGAGAGAGGGGGGTACAGCATAACTCAAAAAGGAAAAGTTATACACGAAAAGTATAGATCTCTTTAAAATACTCAATTTATTTGAAATAACGACTGTACCATAAGCCATTTAAGAGATTTCCCTTATTAATGGTTCGAATTGTGCAACACTTGGTCATTCCTTTAAAGTCCTTTCGATATACAATTGATTCTCGCGATTGTATGAAAACTTGCCAATGTATAGTGTCCAATTATTGAACATTTGACTATCGCTATTCCCTTTGTATCTATAAAAAACGACTTGTAACGTAGCTATTTCTGCAAACGTTTATCGCAATTAAAATGAAGTAGATAAAAAAAGGCCTTCATAAGAACAGTTTGTATATCCACTAATAAACAATAGAAGGTAGAGAAAGTAATGTTAATATAACACATCAGTTTTTTATAATATGTATACGGTTTTTCTTACGGAGCAATACCATAAGATTTAAGGTGGTTTCTTCCCCTTGAGAGTCACCAATGAATGTAGTGTAATAATTGAGTTTTATTTATGAATGCTCTTTATTACTATGGTCCTTAGCATCTCATTCTTTAATGGGCGTGAAAGTCCGGAAATTTTGCTCAGAGGCCTCTGTCAAGCTCGAGGTTGTTTTACGTGCCGTAAATCTACCACACGGGACCACCAGCTTTACTTCCCTTCCTAACGAAGCCATGGTAGAATTATTACGTCCGAAAAAAATCCATCACCGCGACCTCGGGACTAGAGGCTATCATGGTATGGTCATCGCAGCCTTCGGAACCCCAAGCGGCGACCTTTGTGCAGTAGCCAAACACTTGTTCCCTACCCTCCCTAACCGCAAGCACCATAAAATCTTAGTGACATCCATGTGCATATGCGCGTTGTTGCCAAAATTAAAAATAGTATTTAAAAGCAAAACTTTGCAGGTGATTTCCACATGTACAGAATACAATCATGCAGTTTGTCTGCTTGCTTTACACACAAAATAACTATGTAAATAACTATGAATCGCATAGTAATTACATTTAAGTTGCAAACGCTTTAAAATATAACAACTAATGAATGATCTGAACTAATATACTGCGCTACAAGAATGGAAATGCATGTTAACATATCCGAGAGAAACTTAGAAACATGTTCCGAATAAACTATACATTGTTGGACTATCATTAAATAATTAAAATACATAAATATTAATTTATTTTGAAAGGAACTCTTACTCCCAAATCAAAGCATCATTTTTGATTATGCTGTGCGCGGAGCTATGGTAAAAAGTTTTTTATCACTTGTATCACAACAATGTTTTATTAATATAAAGCTAATACAAGAAGTTGTGTATTGTTTAAGGTGTAAGATTTATAAGCATGACATCTTCTGTTTACTTAAATGAATAGCTTTATTATAAAATGCAGGATAAGTAAAAATACGAAGGCAAAAGAAAGAAAATAAAAAAAAATCTTATGTATTATATTCACAAGATTATCTCTACTCACTCTTCTACAAACTACTTTCACAAAAGCTTATTCTATCTACTTCTTAAATAATAAGATAAAATTTCATTGCACATATCGTTGTAAATATAAGGATACATAGGCTAAAGCGATAGTCAGATTTTTAAAATACAGATGACTATATGATGACTTTGAAATTCCATGCTCTTAGCATGACCACGAGGAAAATACAAACAGAGACTTCCAACTTGTATTTCAAAATTCAAACCAACAACAAAAAATTTCTCGGAAATGGTTAACACAATTTGACCTAAAATTTGTCCTTTACCGAGATTGCATTTTACGCAGAGTAAGATTTTGTCTCTCTCTTAGAATTTACCAGTAATACAACAAGTTGAGAACGAGGAAAATTTTACAAGTTATTCCCAGAATATAAAATTCATGATACAAATTTTATTTTTCCTGCAAATATCTTAAACTTGCGGTATTTTACTAAAAATCGTTAAGCTGTTTTTGAGAAATTCAAAACAATAACAAACATTTTTCCACATAAAAGGTTCTTTTCTACATGTTCTTGAACATTACACATAAAAATCTGGCTTTGCTTATTCAGTTTTTGTAGCCCTTTTCTTCGTAGTCTTGGCATTACTGATATTCGGCAGAGGGTCACTTGCTGGTGCGACCGGAGGGGCATCAACTTGGTTCGTTTCCCAAGGTCTCCACATCTTAATTAAACTATTAAACGCTAATAACTATTAAACACTGCTAAACTTACAAAATTGCACTAAGTAAAACACTATATAACTTCTCTGAAGAAGTAATATAGAAGCTTAGCTGAACATGGAAGAAAAGCACGAGCGAACAGTCACAGCTGCTAAAACCGGCAACAACGCTTTGCTTTGGTGGAGCTGGAGAAAGGACCACGTGTTGTGTTTAAGGGATGGGAAGACCCTACTAATCGTTTACTGATGGGTTTATGGTCAGGCTTCAAAGCTTTCCGTTCACTTTGAAGCCGGTTGGGGAAAGGATGCCCGGGACTAGTATACCCCTAGATGGAGGACGACATAAATCAGTATTTATCAGTTGAAGTTTATAGTAATGACACTTAAAATCTGCCAATGATGCATCTAATTAGTCCTCTCCTCTATTAGTGTGACTTTTCTATTTCAATCTCAGGCGACTCACGGAGACTCAAGGAAAATAACTTCACCAGTATCGACAAAATGTTCCTATTAACAATAAAACCCTTATTTTCCGGCTTTTAAGAGTAACCCACGAGTGTTCTATAGGAATGGTCTACATTTGGATGGCGGGTCAGGAAAATAGAAGGAGTGCGTAGATAAGATTGCCTTTGTAATATTGACAAGCAACAAGCAAATTGTGTAACGCACGGAGAGGTTGTGCGCTAAAATCTAAGTGGGGTGTACAGTAGTATATAAATACAAACTCCAAGCTCATTAGACAGGAACTCCTGGCCTATTTGCGAGGAGTAGGAGCTGTGGGGGCATATTTCAGCAAGTTGCAGGGGTATTGAGGAATGGGTAAAAGCATTTTACCGCGATCCTTTACCACCTCGAATGGAGAATATAGGACATATTGGACGCTACTGGCAGCAAGTAAGACGTGGAGGGGACAGTAAATTCCCACTTAAGGCGAGATAGCTGAGATCTGAGAAAGCTGATGTAGGGAAGGGAGCAGAGCTAAACATACCGACTTGGTGTTGGTGATTTATTACTTTCTCTATCACCTGTACAGTAGTTGGAGAAGGTATTGCATTCCATCAAAAAAATTCGATACCGAGCTTCCACCGTAAATACATGTTTGAGGCCCCTGAATCCATAAAAAGAATTTTTAGAACAATGCTCCTGTGTGTGTGTGTGTGTGTGTGTGTGTGTGTGTGTGTGTGTGTGTGTGTGTGTGTGTGTGTGTCTGTGTATCTGTGAACAGCATAACTCAAAAACGAAAAGTCGGATAAGTAACTTGGTATTTAAGTTCAGTATCTTCCAAGGATGCGACACGAATATTTTCAACAAAATATCCGCAACCCAACTACCTTTACAGGGAACATTTTTCGAAAATTTTGATGTTCTAAAATATACCTCTTATGATCATCAAAATTCATAGATAATATCATAGACTTTATATGACGAATAAAGTGCATATGTTGAATTTTTTGGGAATAGCCTGCAAAGTCTTCTACATTCGGAAGGAAGTTTATGTAATCCTGTGGATAAACGTTAAGCCATAGACGAAAACGTACTACACAAAAAATGCAGTTATCTTTAAAACACACAATTTATTTCAAATAAGTTTTTTTGGCATACGCCATTTCTGAGATATTCGTTACTAATGGTTCGAGTTGCTCACTACTTGGTCATCCTCTTAAAGCCCAATTAACATTCAGTGGTTTCTCACGATTGCATGGAAACAGGAATTTTAAGGCCAGCGTATAGCGTCCAGTTCTTAAAACATTTGACTATCGCTGTGTAATTGAGCTATTTCCGCAAAGTTAAATTAAAATGTAGTAGATAGAAAAATAAGCTTTAATAAAAACGGTTTCTATACCCACTAATAAGAGTAAAGGGTAGATAAAGTCATGTGAAGGTATCACATCCGATTTTTTTACGCTATTCTGTGTAATTTTTCACTTATTTTTATATGTTGTGGTTATCTATCTTTCTTAACTGTTCTTCTTTTAATATAACAGGACATAATGATGCATCGTAATACGCTTTACCGCTTGTTTGTAGGTTATTTATATTTAAGATGTTATATTTTAATATGGTTGTCTTACAATTTTTCGTGCAATGGTGCTTCCTTGTAGGAGTATTTTTTCTTTTCCTACTATTTTTGGTCATTTTAAATATAGCTTTATTATTCTGTGTATTATAAAAGCAAGACAGGAACCTTTGTATGTATATTTTATTTAAGTGAATACACTGAGTCATTCATTCATTTATTCACTCTGCTCATTGTTGCAAGTTCACTGCTTATCTTCTTACCACATGTTATTTTCCTCCCCAAAATTTCACCTTCCCATTTCCGTTGTCCTAAAAGTGAACACTTATCCATCTTTTATTTTTTTTCCTTGTCCGTAGTGAGATGGGTGAGGCTTACCTACAATTATTAGTAACCAGCCTTTAGTCAAAAACCCCAGAAGAAAATGTTTCTCAGTGCTATTCAATATTCGTTTTCCAAGCATGACTTGCCATATCTCTTGCAAATTCTTAAGGATTTTGTTAGACGAACTCCTGAACTACATTACTGTATTAGGTTACAAATAATGTAAAATATGAGTAAAAATATCACATTATTTACACAGCATTCGCTTCCAGTTCGTTGTGCAATACTAATCGTCATTGCTATTATTTGCACGGTTTGCTAGCTCAGAGCCCAGCAGTAGAGAAACACTTCTGACCTAAATCAACGGCAATGATTGTGCGGAATACAACTGCGCTGTTTGTTTTATTTTAACTGCAATTTTATATGAAACAAAGCTATGTCTTTTCATCGCTTTCCTCGGAGTGGAAAGTTACCCAAGTGATTTAAATCGTAGGAGATTAAATTAATTGCTAAAATGAACTTCAAAGCTTTTAAACCAAGCCAAATTCTTAAAGCAAACTAGTTTCCATTTGAAAGCATAATCTCAGTATCTAAGCTACAATATCGGATAATAACAAACTGAGAAGTCTTATAGCTGGATTGAGCCTTCAATGTTCCAATTATACGGAAACGGGAGGTTATAAAAGATACATATACCAAAATCTAAAGTGTAGCTACAGGAACAGCAATCTGAAAGAGATATTTCAGAATTTTTTCGGAGTAACTCCACTGAGAGAATAGAATGACACACAAAAAAGGTCCTGATGTGATACATTCACATGACTTCCTCTGTGGATCTTTATTAGTGAGTATACAAAGTATTCATACTAAAGCTTATTTTTCTATCTACTACATTTTCCTCCAAATAAACTTTTGCAGAAATAGCTATATTATACATTTCGTTATAGGTATATACAAAAGTGAAAATCGATAGCCAAATGTTTAAGAATTGGACGCTATATGCTGCCTTAAAATTCCATGTTTCCAAGCAATCGCGAGGAACAACTGAATGTTGAAAGGACTTGAAGAGAATGATGAAGAAATGAACAATTCGATCCATTAATAACGGATATCTCCGAAACAGCTTATGCCACAATTTTTTTTTGGAAATAAATTGTGTTTTAGAGAATTCTGCATGTTTTGTGTAGTGCATTTCCGTCTATCGCTTAACGTTTACGAGTTATAAAGATTATACAAGATTTCTTCGAATGAAGAGCATTTATACGCTATTCTCCAAAAATTCAAGATATATAGTTCACTTGCTATTTAAATATCCTGCATATATGTTATTTTGATAAAAAATCGTTACAGCCATGTTGTAGAAAATAAGAAAGTTCGAAAAATGTGCTATGTAAAGCATTGTTTGGGGTGGGGGATTTTCCTGACATTCTTCGTATCGGATCCTTGGAAGATATTGAATCTAAATACCAAGTTTGGTATTTATCCAACTTTTCGTTTTTGAGTTATGTGTTCATAGATACACGGACACTAAACATACAGACACACAAACTCACACACGGACATGTTTTAAAAATGCTTTACTTGGACTCAGGGGTATCGAATGTTTGGGTGGAATGCAGTACTTCCCCTACGTACTTTACGTAGTGGAGAAAGTAAAAAGTTCAAAATATAGCCTCATTGCCTTCCATAGAACATCGTCTAAATCATTCTAAATAAATTTAGAAGTTTAGCTTCTAAATGATTCCGCAGTTGAATTAAAATAGTAAACATCATTATTGAAACCATGTTTGCTTATCCCGTTTTCTCCTGATTTTTCTTGTGATGTTAGTATATGACTTTAATTAATTTATTGCTTTTAATGTCCTTAAACAGGCACATCGTATCTAACACCGAATGGAGCAGGAAATTAATGTTTAAACAACCTTGAGGATTTGCCGATTTCTTCTTCTTCTCTTCAAGAATTAGGCTCTACAGCCTGTTCCGGTACCAATGTTTTCCTCTCTCTTTCCTTTGGAAGCATATCTCATAGCTGCTATGGGTAGCCGTTTTCCTAAAACCTTTGTCAATGTTGACACCATCTTCTGTTATTTGTCGTTATGTTATCTATTAGTGGTTTCACCTGCAATTCTTGTCTTTTTTCATAAATTCTTGATAGGTTTTCTGTCATGTCCTAATAGGTAGAGAAGGTAAAGAAACTCGATATCCAGATTTCACGGGAAATACATGTTTTGAGGTACCGTGAATAAAAAAAAAGCATTTTTAGAAAAATTTCCATGTTTACGTGTGTGTGTGTGTGTGCAAGAGAGAGAGAGAGAGAGTCTGTGAACAGCTTAACTCAAAAACGAAATGCCGGATAAATACCAAACTTGGTGTTTAGGTTCAGTATCTCCCAAAGATGCGACACGAAGATTTTTAAAAAAAATCCCCTTACCCATACCTACGCTTACAAGAAATATTTTTCGAAAACTTTGATTTTCTAAAAAATGGCTCTAACGATTATGTTTAAAATATCATGTACTAAAGATGTTTACATGGCAAATAAAATCCATACTTTGAATTTTCTGGGAATGTCCTCAGAAGTCCTCTTCATTCTGAATGCTTTCAAAGATGCTTTATTTGGATTCAGGGCGCCTCAAAACATGTATTTCCGGTGAAATCTCGGTATCGAGTTTTTGTGTGGAATGTAATACTTCACCTACTTACTATGCGTAGTAGAGAAAGTAAAAATGAAGTGCAACAAAATTTTTGGAATAGTAGAATAACAAATCCAAGATGTAGTTCTGAAGTTTACATTTTAATTCCACCAGGATTTGGTATAACTTCACATGTTATTTCTTATTCGCTAAAGCGCCGGGAGAACTGCAAACTATTAGATCAGCTGTGTGAACATAAAAGGACCGCAGGACTCTCGTTAAACAAACTGAAAACGCAGCTTATGTCTGACGGACCAGCAACGCCTAATTAATAGAGGAATACCCCTTGGCGCTGTGTCGCATCGATATTTCTATTATTGCTACTTCGAGAAGACTCGGGGTCACGGGTTCGATTTGAGGATAGTAGGTAAGGTTCGCGAAGTCGCGACTTATATGTTTCTCTGACCGCCTCTCTTGCTAATTTTCCCCTGTTTGCCTATGTTACGCCACTTTACGCCAGAATAAAAAAAAATCACTTGATAATTTTCTGTCGAATTCTTTACCGACAGGCGCTCTTGCTAGTTTTCGGAAGAGTGCCCCTGTGAGTTTCCCTACTTTTCGCCATTTCGTAAAATCTCCCCCAATTTTCTTTTATTTGGATACGTCTGGGATCAAACGTATCACGTGACACGTACGCGATCTTTCGTTTGCTATAATTTTGTTTAATGTTTTTGTTATTGCTCCTCCCTGCTTCGGCAACTTCCACGTTTCATTTTTTTGATAACTTATTTTAAGTCAAAAATCTTCCCAGAAGCCTTCTTAAGTCGAAGAATACGTAAACTCTCTGACCGCGCTAAGCATATGATCTTTTGTCCGTGTCACGTCCGAGATGAAATACAAAGGCTAGCCTAGTAGACTTCACGGCACCATATGTGACCGTAGGCTATTTCACACAGAGCAGGTAAGCGTTTTCCTAGCCTTTCGCTAGAAAACAAAGTTTGTTTTCCTCCCTTTTGGCGAAGTTATTACTGGTAAGAATTTACAGAGTGACGCATTCAATTATTATTTCAGTTGATTTACCTTTTGCACATTTTATGACCCTTTAAACTGATTACTCTTTGTATCCAATCCTGCTTCACAAGTTCATCTCAGGCTATTAATTATTTATCATTAAGTATTATTACATTTTCTATTAATATTATTTTCTCCATTAATATTTATATTGATGGTTATATTATATTAACATTTCTTTCTCGCCTCGATCTCGATAACCCGCTTTACCCTCACATAGGTAAGCGTATACCTACCTGGGACAACAACCTCCTTTCAAGAGAAAATGGAGAATGAAATACAAGGAAAAATCTGTCTAACCTGGAAGGCATTTTGGAGCCTTAAGTTTATACTGTTAGACAAGACTCTAAACAGGAAAATTCAATTCCGCTAGAAATCTGTAATTACCTTGTACTACTCTATGGGTGCCAGATATGGTTGCCAGCAAAACGAAGGAACAAAATCCAAATATGATAGCGAAAGATGCTCCTATTAAGTGGCTTGGTTGGGGGCGTCTCAAGTATTCTCCATAATAGTTCTTTGTTCACTTAATCAAAGGGTTTTTATGACTACAAATGTCAATTGCGTTACACAATTAAATTCTCTTATTTTTTAATTATTCGTTTCAGAGTGAAAATGACATCTGTAGATGGCCTTCATTTTCTGAATCCAACTAATTTCTCAGCAAGTAATGTGCCTGCAATGGTTTTTAATCTCTGATTTAATATTCTGGCATACAATTAGTAAGATGTGCAAAGAAACTTATTCCTCTATAATTATTTGCTTTAGAGGTTTGGTGAGTTGATTGAAAAACCTTTTTGGACATTTCTAGCCTCTGATTTTTGTTAAAATATCACACGTTAAAGATAGTGCGTCAAAATAAAATGTATAAATCGAATTTTGTGGAAATAGCTTGTGAATTCCTCTTCATTCGGAAATTTATAGAATGCTGCAACATGGTAAACGTTAAGGGATAGACAAAAACATGCAACAACAAAAATGTACATCTGCTTAAAAGACACAATTTATTTCACATAACTTTTTTATGGCAACAGCCATTACCGAGATATCCGTTATAAATGGTTCGAAATTGTTCAATACTTACTCATTCCTTTAATTCCTGTCGAGTTTCAGTGTTTCAACTGTATCGAAAATTGTGGTATTTTAAGGCGTCCTAATGTCCTAAGGCATCGACTATACCGTCCAGTTCTAGAACGTTTGACTATCGCTATTCCCTTTGTATCAATAGTGAACTGTGTAATGTAACTACTTCCGGAACGGTTTCTCTCGATTAAAACTAAGTAGATAGGAAAATAAACTTTCGCAAGAATAATTTGTATACTCACTAATAAGCGATAGAATGTAGAGAAAGACATGTGAGTGAAACACGTAATATTTTTTTCTTAGTGGTTATAACGCTTTTCAAAACATTCCAAAGTCGTATGCTTACATTCTCCCAAGCGTAGTCATTTGATGGACCATGTTTGAAAGCTTTAGATTCTTCTTCTTCTTTTAGGTTATTTTCACAAATTTAATAAACAAGATTTATGAATTTATTTCTCTACGTTTCTAAGTATTTAAGTGCTTTGTTATGCTGTACATAACAAAGTAGTTATTGCTCAGTTTCGAATCACTTCTATGTAAAAGTATTGTATCACAAATAGTGCATAGTAAAATGATTTTTGTGATGAATGCTGTAGTATGCAAGATATATTTATGAATTTCTGATGCATAGAAAAATGTTTTTATACCATAATAGATGTGTTAATATTTTATGCTGAATTAAAGATATGAAAAAATATAGGTGAAAAAAGGTTTAGAGATGCTTATTATTTAAGATTAATTATCAGTGCTATTTATTTACTATTTGCATAGCAAAATGGATCAGAGCATTCGGTATATTTCAAAATATATGTTTGTTTTCTTGCTTTACAGACCTTTAAAGGTTAAATGCATATAATGTTAAAATTATTACCTGCTAATGTTTTCATTTTAATTCCCTTGCTTACTCGGTTTATGATTACTGTGTTTCTGCTGTTTTCGTTACCGATTATTACCTCAATTACACAACACACAGACACACACACACAAACACACATGCCTATGGCGGGACTCGAACCCGCGACCCTCAGCTTGGCGGAGCGCTGGAGCTGTACACTCCAGCGAACACAGCTACGAGGGCCGGCAATGTTAAGCAACCCAGTATGAACAAGAAATATATTATCGATTTCGTAAAGTATGTAGCTATGAATAAATATGTTATAGGAAGAGAGGAAGAGAAGTAAACAGGAAACTAAGAAGCAGCGGAGAAAGAATAATGAAAACAACTTAAATATTCCTCTAAAATTTTACAGAACCGTGAATTTCAAACACTAATAAACTTGCAAAAATGCATACGTATACTGCTTCTTGCTATATGGGAATACCGTTCAAACCAGGGATTTTACTGAGTGAATGAAAAACACTAAACGGGCAGTAAATTCTAGATTGGGACGCACAATGCTGAACCGAACAATAGGATCACTATCAATAGTAACATGTATATGTGTTAACATGGCTCGCGCAGTAAATCTACATGATTAATAAGTCCATTCAAATTTATTCTGCACACTATCCAAACTCCATTCCTGCACCAAATAATAAAACTGCTTCAAATTGCATTCTCCCAGAGTTTGACATCAAAATATTTTGTAGCAAAATAAAATGCGACTATGTATAAATGCCGGTTATAATAGGGCAGTGCTTCTAATAGCGTATGCTTTTCAAGAGTTATGCGAACATTACACATTTCCATTCCCCATATTCCACTTTTTTCCTCTCAGGTTCACTTACATTAAAAAATTACAAAAATAATAATGGCGATTTTTATTAGAAACCAGCAGTCCTGTTTTCAGTTATTGCGTTAAGTGCACAAATTCTACTTTTCCTTTCTCCTTCCGTCTACGTATTTCAAAAATCGTTCTTTTCGTTTCGCTCTATCCATTAATCTCTCTATGTCTAACTCTCTTCCTTTCAACTCTCTTTTATTATCTTCCGCTCCATCGCCTTATTCCTGCATAATCTTCTCTCAGTGAAACTTACACGAAAATCGTCAATATACGAGAGGTTATTAAAATACAACTTTGACATTTTCTCACCATTATGGAATAATTCACTAGGATTTGCTGATATTCCGGTTGTTAGTTTCCACTCATAACCGCAAATATACATCTGTTACTGCATTGGGAAGGGTAGTTTGTATTGTATCTGCTACGTTGGCGCCCAGCAGGTGTTCAAACTTTGGACGGTAACCATTTTGTCACAAACTGACGCTTTGGTTACAATATTAATTATATTATTTATTATATTAGACTATTTATATTAATTACATTAATTATATGAGAATTTAATTTATTTAATTAAAATTATTATTATGTTGTTATTGTTGGTTGTTAATTTATTATTAATTCTTACTTTTACACTTAACTAGAAATTTGATTTGTTTTGCAATTTTTGGTGCATACATTGTCTATTTGTGTGGAGCTTTGTTTTTAAAGTAAGATCTGCGTAGAAGAAAATTAAGAAATTGTTTGGTTTAGGTAAGTGAGCCGAAATCATATTAAAACATAAGTATAGGTTGTTTTTCATACTATTAAAATACAGTAATTTGCAGCGTTTAATAACATGTTAGATAAATTAAGTCCATAGCACGGTTCAGCGTTTGATTTAGCGCTTACGGTGCACAGTTGCAGTTAAACGCGAATATGGCGAAGAAGTAAGGTGATGTCCAAATCTTTGTACCGAAGAAAATAATATTACAGAGCAGTATGTATGATATGACAATGATTAGTAACAGAAGACTGACATAGTGCATATTTTAAAAATAACTTTCTGGTGATTTGTCTGATGTACGTGTGGCTCAAGTTAGAACGTTGGCTGCCCTGATATGCGGCATCAGCCATCTTTGCATTTTAGTAACATGCTTCTTAGTTAAGCCCGAAAAAAATCCATCGCCCTCCGCCGGATTTGAACCCGCGACCTCGGGAACTAGAAGCTAGCACGGTACCACTAGTCCACGGAGGACGACGCATACCGTCGAATGATTTTTGTGACGTTTAATAATATTAATTTTATAACACTATTTTCTCGTCATTACTTTCTTTAAGGCTTATAAGTGAGCAGCAAAATGGTCCCACAAAAGGTATTATAATTCCCACGGTAATTGTGCGTTGGCTCTTTGGGAATCAAGTAATTTCGAAAACAAGGATACATTGTATGGTCTCCAAGATCCCCAGATTTCTTTTTAGTGATTGATTTCTTTGGGATTTACGAAGAGCAAGGTTTAATAAAATCATCCACAAACCCTTCTAGATCTTAATGATAATATTCACAGAGAAATGAATTATATTCCAATTAAAATGTTACAAGTTGACGATGCTTCCTTAATTTACATGAAAGTGTATATAATTTCCATTAATTTCATTGTATTTTAATTTACATGGTTTTCATAATTTATGTTTATTATACAACTTTTAAAACCTTTGTTTTATTGGATCACCCGTTGCATAAATCGTTTTATTCATAGTAATGCAATTATTTCCTCTAAGTCATGAAGGTGTTATTTTAAAAGTTTTGATAATTTTTGAATTGTGTTACGTGTGAAATAAATAATAAATAATTTATTTGCAGTAGTGCCAGAATTATGATAACACAATAATAGACCTTAAAACAATACTTATTGAGGAAATCTTTAAATAACAAGAAGGATGATGGATATGATAATTTCTGAAATAATTTTGATTTGTAATGACCGCAGTAGACAAAAACGTCATACGTCAACGTCTAGTTGAAAATGCAGCTATTGCAGAATTACTAACAATAACATTTTTTAAAATTATATAACATATTGCTTTTATAACATATTATAACAAATATGTTATAAAAGCTAATAACAATAAATAATTTTGAGTGATATTATCTGAATGCTAATAATTTTAACACTAGTGTGATAAGATAATTACCACACTTCTTAAATCTCATCATATTAGTATGAAACGAAAATGGATACAAGAATTCAATATACTTCCAATAATGACTAATTGATATAAAATATTTATTTTACTAAAATACTTGTAAATGACTTAATTTGTTCTAAACATTATACTTAAAAACTTTTGATATGTAACATGCTTTTATAATATAAGTTTTATCTCGTAGTAGTGCACAATGCGCTATAATATTATTGTATGTTGCAGGGGTTTCGGGGGTGGTACAAATTTTAATCAGTATTGAATTGTCTCTCTGTACATTCATATATGATTATTATTGTTATTATTGTTATTTTGTACTGCAATATATGAGATGAAAATCATTAGTGACCTTTGTAGATTGTTAATAAAACTACAATTAAAAATTATTATTACACTGAAATGTATTACGGTGTATAACATTAGTATTCATGTTATAAACATTATAATATTATACGAAGTTCTGTTTGGTCAACGACGTTTTAGCTATTGGGGGAATGGCTTTTCTCTCAAGTAACGCTTTAGTTGGTGGAAGGGGTATACAGTATGCTGAACTTGTTCCACGCTTGACGCGTAAATACAGTGGAAAACAACTAATAGTCTTTATCGGGCGTCTTTATCCCTTACTTGCCTCAGATCAAGTAAACACTGCATTCTTGCAGTAGCTAAACCCCTACCTGCCTGGAAGGCTTCCCCCACTCACTATTTAAAACATCGCTTAGCAGAGAGTATAACATTAATGACACACAAACTTTATGTCGATTAGATCGATATGATAATATATGCTAAATGTGAGTACAACAAAATAAACTTACCTTGAATGCACTGACAGCGTAAGCACCATCAGAACGCTTTTAAATAAAACAACTACAATAGATGCAAGTAGTCCTAAGTGATCCAATATTAAAACATAGTATATATTGTACCTACTCTCCCGGATTTTTGCATTTCGACTGTCTATTCTAAAAAAAAAAGCTGATGGCGATTCGGGAACACCGATATGTATGTATGTATGTATGTATGTATGTATGTATGTATGTATGTATGTATGTATGTATGTATGTATGTATGTATTATGTATGTATGTATAGTATTGTATTGTAATGTAATGTATGTATGTGTATATGTATGTATGTATGTATGCGTGTATGTATATATGTATGTAGGTGTATATGTAGGCGTATGTATGTATATATGTAATGTATGTATACATGTAATTCTTAATTGCACACAACACACGTATGTATACACGTCTTCAGACACACATTCACACAAAGCTCAAAGATGCAATGTTTGGCTCTAAGCTGGGTATCCAAAGTCAAAAACTTTGGCAACTTCTCGGATACGGTTTGTTTGTATGTCAAATCGAACTTTAACTATAATTATCACATTTGACTTTAGAACAAAACATACTTCCTATGTATTCAACACATAACCATTAAGCCATTTCACGGTGATACAATTTATGCTTAAAAGACAAAGACCTGTTAAGTCTAATATATCTCTTCTGTTAGTTCTTATTCGGTGCTGTCCTAGTTTGAAAACAAAATTAGCTTTGCAACTAACTACCGAAAAATTCAAAGTTCCCCCTTGCGTTATAAATGGTTAAAAATGACAGATTATAGAAGCTTACATTAGTTCCTTGATAACTATAAACATCAGATATCTTTCTCTTTTGGACATCTGAGGACATTTGACCCTCCACAAACCAACCAATGGTCCTTTTGTGAAATTACTTTGATTCATAGCACTGAAAACTTATTCAAATGTATAATAAATACATTGGTATACCTGGGCCAAAATTTATCTCCATAAATGTGCATGAGAATCAAAAACGTTATTGAAATAATATGGAACATCCTAGTAGGTACACGAAACAAACGAAATATTACAATAATCACATTCTAGAAGGGAAATATCAACTGTCACTTGAATTACTCTGTTAGAAACGACCATATGCCGATATTTTGTTTCGTATGCGGTAACTTGTAACTGCGTTCCAATATATCCAATATCCGGAACTTCCATATAAATATTAAAATTCTAATTTTTCGTCTACGGATATATGGGGAGCGCATTACGTTACATGTTTTATTCAGTATTCTTACTTTATCCACCGTTTATCTATGGTAGAGAAAGTGTTGAAAAATTCCATATCGAGCTTTAAGTTGAAATAAAGGTTTTGAGATCGCTTGATCAAGAAAAACTCTCATCTCAAACTCCTGTTTGCGTAGAAAATTTTTGCTTAGTTTTTTCTCAGAAATGGCTCTAAGAATTCTGATTAAGATATTGACAAAAAATAGTCAAGTTTCTATGAACGCCTGTAAATTCTTCTTCATTCTTTTGAATTTTAGATACATTAATGTAATTGTGGTACCATAAAAAATAGAAATTAACTCTTAAAAAGTTTTATCGTTCGTTAATTATATACTAATTGACACAAAATAACTTTATTTTTGTAGTTTTGGGCTTCTCGAAATAATCTTACTATTGATTTAAATTTTCCAGTACAAACGTTTTAAATGCCATCGTCGTCGTCTCTAACGCTCCCCATATTTGACCTATTGACCTTTGAGGGCTACCTCATCCCGCCAAGCGATGACTGGACCTATTTTAGAGGTGAAGCATCCAACGGAGTTTACCTCCAATAGTAGGGTGATAAGCATGACAGTGAAATGAGAAGATCCACAGCTTTTACTGCGAATACTAAACATGAGCAAGTCAGAGGTGAAGGCGTGGATAGGGCCGGTTTAAAATTGCCACCTCAGTAGGAGAGCCGAAAATGAAACCTCTGCGATACCGTGGCGGCGTTGTTTGAAATGTTACGTCGGTTTTTTTCTTTCTCACAAGTTGTAGCAAAGATTGTGCGAAGTCCAGATCAGCATATAGCGAGCTGCTTTTAAAAGACTTGCTTAGTCTTACCGCCTGTATGTGTCTACATATTGACACCAAATCAAGATATATATTGTAACCTTGAAACTGCATTGAAAAACATTTGTTATTAACATACGTAAACAAGTCAGAAAAATAACAGTTTTTACGCATAATGCTTACAATACATATGACAATTCACTAATCCTATAAATATAACATTAGAGTTTTGCTTCATAAAAATGCTTGTTATCCATAATCCAGCTTGAATAACAATGCAGTACGGTATGTTTGGTTATTGTAAAATGTATTTTGTATTCAAGGTATTATTTGAGTCCATTTTACACATTCGTTTTAAATACTGAGTTACAGTTTGTGTTCGCTTTAGGCGATTTTTCAGTGTCACCGTCACTTTAGTAAAATGGTATGAGCCTAAACATTGTCATGAAAGGTGTAGTAATCTAACGACGCTCTTATTTCATAAATTATCATCTTGTACTTCTTTCACCACAGATTAATTCCACTCCTTGAATATAAAAAGAAAGAAAGACAAAAAACAGTTACGGAAGTGGGAAATCCTGCAATGCACCGCTGTGTTCCATTTAATGGATTACAAAAAGTAAAGAGGAAAAAGAATAAGTAGAGCTGCTGCTTGTCAAAGTCGGCGTGAGGTAAAGGATATTTCTTTTACCGTCGCCATTAAAAGGAAAAGCTAAAATTCTGCAGCTCTTCTGTCAATGAATTTAAATACATTCTACTTATTTTTATGTTTTAATATTAAATATGCATACAAACGTACTCAGAGGTTCGCAACATGCAGCGTAAAATAAAAATATAGCATTAGTGTGAAATACATTAAAGAAAAATTTAAATACACACACCATTAATCAATTAATTCATTGAACAGAAGGCATTGGATTCTTAAGCTACCGATGTATTATGCCAGAATTTCCTTTCTACACTTCACTTAATTCAGACAATACAAACAAGGAAGCATTAAATATCCTGAAATATAACTAGTAAATATGCCACTTTTAGCACTTTAAGTGACTCGAAAAAGTATTCGTCTTCCCTATAAAAAAAATCTATTAGTTAATACTGAACGAGAAAAATCCTACTTTTAATATACAAAAAAGATAAATAAAGTAGTCTAGTGCTACAGCTGCTGCTACCATTCTAAAGTTCATTTTATGGCAAAATAAATTCCTTTTTTATTCAAATGCATTCGGTGTACAATTAAATTTATGAATCAATTCAACCGTAATTGAATCCAATCGACAGGCATGTCAAAGGAAGCCTAGCAGTGTCTAGGACGAGGTTTGCCCCCCAGTTAGAGTAGAGGGCCTTACCAGTAGATAAAGAAACCGGGACAGAGTATCGCACGTAGGCCTTTTGTACTTCGAACGCCACCCTTGGTAGAGAGGGAAGAGGGAAGGGGGAAGAGGGAGAGATCCGAAAGGAGACCATGATCCGGGAGATGACGTGCGCAAGTGAGGACGGAGTCCTTAAAGGGTTCAGATTGAACTCATCCGCGCCATCCAAGCCCCGAGCCCCCCGGGGATCCCTTAAGAGAAGCTCCTACAGTAGGAGAGTCCGCCGGCAGTCCGACCGACGTCAGGGAGAAACCTTAGGCAGCCTTCACAAAGCGCAGTACCACCGCCCATCTACAACACGCCATACACCGTTGGCTGGTCCTTCTACCTTGAAACGAATGATGATGAAGGAAGTATAGGGTACAGAAATGATAAACAGGAAAGCCATGGTAGAAGAGCAATCAACCCAGCATTCACCTACCGACCCTGGAAGCCACGAAAAACCTATGGTCAGAGTGGGTGATTGTCAGGAATCGAAACCGCGAGCTCCCGATTGCGAGTTCACAGTTACCATGGAGCAATCTCGTTAGATGCCTTAGGTAGTAGAAACGGAATAGAGACATAGATTAAATATAGTGTATGGCGCTTGACCGAGCGAGGTGACGCCACGGTAACGGGTGCGATTGACGTTAGTCCCAGGTTCAAACACTTTGGACGGAACAACCTGACCGAAGTTTCTTTTTTTTTTTTTTTTTCTCGGTCGATAGTCAAATGCTGGGTTGAATAATTTGGCCCGCGAATTTTCCTATCATCCCTTTCGAAACTACATTTTAGTTTCTTCTTCACCGCCATACCAAGCATTGGGCTTATCACTCATCCTAGATACGAGGGCGAATCGAAAAGTAATACACAACAATTTTTTCCGCCTTGGTATTACAGCTGGAATGTTACAATATCACACAGATATAGTTTGAAGTTTTCATTACAGAGGGTATTTTTTGTTTCATGTGCATCTCTAGTAAGAGAAGCGTGAACAAAACTAAAATGGCGCGCATGTTACTGTCGTGCGAAGAGCAGAGCGGTGTGATTCGATATTTGTGAGCCAAAGGGCATAAACTGAGTGATATTCACAGGGACATTCGTGGCGTGTATGGGGATGATTGTTTTGACCGTAGTAATGTCTCCAAGTGGTGTGCATTCATCTTAGAGAGCCGTATGAACCTTAGTGATTCGCCACGTCTCGGGAGGTCGGTAACAGTTGCAACCCCGCAGAATGTCAGGAGGCATTGAGGCGGCAATTTTGAACGACCGGCGTGTGTAACTACGAACCTTATCGCAATAGTTCAACATTTCCTATGTTGCAGTGTACGATATTGTTCATGACACGTTGAAATTTCGTAAAGTTAGTGCTCGCTGGGTGCCTAAGAAACTGACAGACAACTACAAGGGCCAGCGGATGATAAGCTTGAATCACCTAACACGGTACACCGCAGAAGAGCATGACTTTCTGAAAGGAATCGTCACTGGCGATAAGTCGTGGGCATACCATGTTCGCCCGAAACCAAGTAGGTAAGTATGGAGTGGAAACATGCTGAAGCAAAAATTCAAAGTGACTCAATCTGCTAGGAAAGTCTTGTGACGGTGCTCTGGGATATGCATAGTGTTGGTGGACTTTGCTGAACACGGGACCACTGTGAATGCTGCAGCCTACATGAAATTGTCTCGTACCCTTCGTGATAAACGCCACAACATGAATGCTGACGATGTCAAAATTCTTCATGACAATGCTCGCCCTCATGTTGTTGCTGCTGTTCGTCAGAAATCACGAAATTTGGTTTGGAGGTGTTTCAGCATCCACCATACAGTCCGGACCTTGCTTTCATCTGTGTGGCCCCTTGAAGAAATTCCTGGCCGGTCAACGCTGTGCGACAGATGCGGAAGTGAAATCCGCAGTCCGCAGATGGCTGTACTCCAAGGAAACGGACTTCTACAAACAGGGCATATTGAAACTGGTATCACGATGGGAGAAATGTGTTGAGAAACTTGGTGACTATGTCGAAAAATAGATAAAAGGTGTGAGTTAATTTGTGATTTTTTTAACTATTAATCTTTTTTGTAAAAAAATTATTGTGCTTTACTTTTTGATCCGCCCTCGTATGTTATGATCTAGAGTTTGCCTGCTCCTCGACAGGCTACTGTCAAGGCATTGGCTTTTAAGTCCTTGTGGGTGTGAGGTCTACAAAAAGGAGGACTTCAAACATTCACTGACTTCAAAGATTATGTACCATAGGCCAATTTAGCGATTTCATATTGATGTCTTTCATTTATGATCCTTCTGTCTTTGGCCGTTGATGCTAATTTTTATATTTTTAGTGAGGCATGAATATGTTGGCCTAAAACTATTTTTACAGTTAAATAATTAATAATCTGCTGTGCAAACATGACATTTTATTTGTTATATGTTAAGTTGCGATGCTGTTAAGAGTCTCAACGTCATGGAGTAGCAATGCTAATGAAATTATTTTATGGAATGCGCCAACGATTTTTTTTCGACAAATGTGTTTATTTCCACTTCCCGTTCATGTTGTCATGCGTGGGAAGTTGAAATTCCTGCACTCCGTGCGTATTGCGGTTTTGCCGTAGATGTTAATAAAATGTGTAATAGTCCAACTATTGATATGTACACTTGAGGTTGTAGACATGCAATATAATTATATTTTATAGTTGAATTTAACCATTTAAATCCTACCATATTCACTTTCCATTATTTACTATTTAGTTATAATTTAATTCATGCAGCATTTAAGTATAGCTCTTTTGGCGTAAGCAGCCATCCTACCTTCAGTTGTCCCTTGTCTAGGTCAACACTATTAGGCTTGACTACTCGATCACCAGTTCGCAGAAGCTAGGTGAGTCGACCTTGATACAACTTTTTTTAAAAACTGAGTGATTAATTTTATTTTCGGGTAAACATCGAAAAAACAGTATAAAATACACATGTGTTAAGTCCCTTTAAGTCCATTCACGACTTCGCCTCCTTTTTTCAAACGTCTTCCTCGTTCTGCAAATATGCACTTACCGTACTTGTATCGCAGTATACTATTACATGCAGGGGGGCATTTAAGTTGAGTCTGTGTGATATCTCCAACACTAAGCGTTGTAGAAATAAATGTCTTAAATAAACGCTGTTTGATATTATGCGATAAAGTAAATGCCATCAGACGTGTTTTATTTGGAGGACGTTATGATGGTCAATTTAGGACCAATTTGATTTTTAAATAAAAACCTACCTTTTTACGTTGGTTTCTCACTCTTCATAAAAACTAAACATCATTTATATAAAGCACGTTGCACTGTTCTTACACCAATGTAAATAACAGCAAAAATTCTGAATGGCTGTTTACGAAGAGTGCAATGGTTGGTTGGACCATCCATGGATGGACATTTGGGGATCAAGTTAGTTGTCGTAATTGGGAACCAACATTTTTTATTTTGTTTCCTTATTCCTCATCACAATATAAACAGCTTTTTATACACAACATACAACATGTGGGTTCCCATTTAAACAAATTTAATTGACCCTAAAATGACCGTCATAACGTCTTCCAAATAAAACGCGACTAATGGTATTTACTCTCCCCCATAGTATCAAGCAGCTTTTATTATAGACATTTCCTCCTACAGCGCTTAGTTTTGGAGATATTATACAGTCTCAGCTAAAGGGTCCATCCTGTATACTGCTTTTGTATCATGTTATTTTTATACTAATATATTAGCTGAAACTTACATCAGCCATGTTTTCTCTCTTATAGGTTAAACACCTTCACAAGCTATAAGTTTCATTCTCACAGTTTATTTCTTCAGCAGGAAGGTTCTGTTTATTAACTACCGCCTGAATTTTATCCTCCCTTTTCCCTGTCCATAAAAGAATTTATAATTCACTGCATATTTTTAAATTATAGGATTCATAGGATTCCAAAGGCTTGATGTTTTTAGTTTAACAAAGCTACGCTCTCAATTAGAACAAATGCTGCTTCATTTTCTTAATCTGAAGATACGTAGACCAGACCGTTATTATGCGGAATACATAAAGGAATTCTGAAATGCGCATTCCGTGAAAATCGTATGTTTATATTACATTTCAATATTCATGCATGTCCCTTTAGAAATTCTATTTCTATAGCAACATACTCGCTTTACTCTGAACACAATTTAATCTGAGTAGCGCAGCAGAAGCGCTCTAGGAAACAACCACAGAACCGACGTTTTGTGGTATCTCCTCAGCAAACAAGCAAGTTCTTGTAGATTGTTTATATTAGTTCCCCTCCAGCCTTCCGATTAGAGGCAGCCGGCCGTGATAACCCTGTATGTGCCCATACAACCGTGAGCACACGGCAACGGTTCGAGCTTAATAGCTGCTCTTTAAATTAGAAGGGATAAGATTGGTTTACCAAACAGTGAACACGCAGTTTGTGGTCTATCCAGGCAGGAGATCTGATACACCACGGATATTACAAAACTACAATTACCGCAAGACCAGCTATTTTGTTTTCACTTTAGGAATCTCATTTTCAAGCTAATGCTATCATTTCACTGCAGTTATATGTCCTTGCTCCGTATTAGGTCTAAAACGCAGAATGTTTTGTAGTAAACTCCACGTATAATGTTGTACATTACGATGCTAAAATACCAATTAATTTCTTTCTTCTTCTTCTTTAAAGCATTACCCTACTCTGTGTAGGACTCACGCCCCCAAGGCTTATAAGCTAATGCCTTAGGTCAGTAATCTGTAAAGGAGCAAGCAAACTCTGGATCATAGCATATCCAGGATGGGTGATCAATCAATACCTGGTGTGGCGGTGAAGAAGAAAGAAATAGAATATAATGATGGTGTGGCGGTGTAGAAGAAAGAAATAGAATATAATGATGAAAGGGATGATATGAAAATATCGCGGATCAAATTATTCAACTCAGCATTCGCCTAGTTACCGAGGAAAACCGCAACAAAGAGCACCATCTCAGCTCGTTTTGCTATTCACTTGTATTTGTAATTTTTCGCTCATCTTTGAACGGGTATTAGTCTTGTTTTTCTTGTGCATTGCTTTTATTCTTTCAACTGTTTCATTCTCAAGATTAGTCATTACGATTACTGGTTTGTTCCATTAGTCCTCTGCAGGTGTCATAATGTGTAGCCATGGTCCATCCCTGAATCCAACCCAAGAAATAAGTTAGCAGCCGGACACGGCGTTTCACCAAAATGGTGATCAGCTGCAATAGGAAATACGATAAATCTTGTATTTTTGGGATATGTTTTGGGGATACGCCCTAGCGCGCAGGTACTTATCGTTTAAAATTCTAAGGACATATCCGATCCGATCAGCTTACTCGTTCTATCGACAATTCTTCCTTCAACTGACTTGTACGTAATTTGTCTGCATTTTCTTCTTTTATACAACATATTTTCCTGACACCACTTCTTCAAAAGGCTCTAATAGCGACGCATCTAATAGTGATGCGACAGATCTCAAATCATATGTTAACTGTGTGTATTAATAATGCTCATTCTTCCTTTTTAAAACCCCGCTAACCTATTTCTTGTAATTTTTAGCTGTGTTTCTACGTTTCCATTGTCTTATAAGTCTATTTTATGGAACCTCGTATGCGTTGTTATTTGTGAGTTTTTTCTCTTGACTATTAGTATTATTAATGTCAAAATAAATATGAATGCATAACGCATAAAATTGGCGATGTGCTCAATTATTTTAGAATCCATGATTTGCTTAGTCAATTATCTGAGTAATATCGAACTCATCGGTGAAATTCGCTAGGAATGTTTACTGAATGAAAATTTAATAAACGTATAAATGCAATATTTTATATAACATTATTTAATTGAGTTTGTTGCATAAGAATATAATAACATAGAATGACATGCCATGTTCTTTAAAAAAAGTTTCTTTAGCTTACAAATCAGAAACAATTCCGAATCAGCTGTGCTAATGTCCAAACAATTGCGAATCACGTGCGAGAATATAATTTCGACAAGATTAAACTAATAGTTTTCCGTGATAGATTCAAAATGTAATGGACTGTGAATTGGATTAGTTAATATTGAATGCCTAGCCCATGAAGTAAGGAGCTTTCAATATCTACGAAGGACTTTTGCAAATTGTTTCAGTCTATCTACAATAGCCACCTGATCCTACAGCTAAATAAAACTATCATAAAAAACTACCAGATAAAATGAGCTAAATAAAACAGAATACAGCAGAATAATAATAAATACGAAATAGTACTGGAAACGGCATATAGACTTGTTTTAATTCTCAGTTATCTATGTATTCATATCTGTCTGCTACTTCAAGTACTTACTCAGTATCCACTGGGGCCCATTCTATGAGCTTTGAATTCTATTGCTTTAGAATATTCTTTTATGGTAATGCACTTCGTTTTAATTTAACGTTTCTTCATACTTGCATTTTCATACCTTTCGTAGTGTGTAACGGCTGAGAATTCCCATCAAGAGTGTTGCACGGTCCTACCCATCCAAACTACAGCTTCTTCTCGACAGGACTCCTACTCTACTAAACAAGATAACGACGTCAAGCTTGGAAAGAGAATTAATGGTTTTCCATCTCTTCCATTCTTTTCAGATTTCTACCTCTTCTTCACATAGAAGCCCAACGAAAACAATTTGAATTAACCAAAAAGTAGTATTTTCCAAATTTTTAAAGTAAATCAAGTTCATATCTGAATTTGCCTTCCATATTGGTAACGATAAGCCTGAAAAGTATCTGGCAGGGTTCTGTTGTATTCTAAGACAGCTGTATCCATGCATAGAATACAACCCTCGTAGATGTCTAAGGGGAGGGAACCTCAAAAAAAAGTCGGGAAACTATGTAAGTCCCCAAAGAAGTCCAGTGAAATATTTATTTCCAGCAGGTAGGAATGCGAGAAAGTTCACCTGGATTGATTATAAAGACACGCCCATAAGACGGAGAGAAAGAAGGAAGAAGTGTGCATTTAATCACCCCTAAGAGATACTCTACGGGATTTCACCACTTGGCTGATCTATAATACCTTGACATTACTGCTTTTCTACTCCAAACTCCATTTTTTAAACTCAGATTTACTCACCATCTTTAAGGAAGCTAAAATAAACCTGTTCCTGCTACTAGCATCGTCTGCGAAGATCGGCACAGAGGAGTGAATCAACTACAGCTGTGAAGCCCACATCCAAAAATCAACCCGCTCGGCCTTCTTGTCTAATTCGTCTGTAGACTATACACGACAATTTGATATGCATAAATGAATTAACTGAGTTACTTTTAATAAATTCTTTTATTTAGAACGATAAAGATTATAGCGTTTCTATTTCTTTCTTACTTTCTCTACTACGTATAGTAAGTAGGGGAAGTATTGCATTCCACCCAAAAATTCGATACCGAGATTTCACCGGAAATACATGTTTTGAGACCCCCTGAATCCAAAAAAAGCATTTTTGGAAACATGTCCGTGTGTGTGTGTGTCTGTCAACAGCATAACTCAGAAACGAACAGTCGGATAAACACCAAACTTGGTATTTAGCTTAAGTATCTTCCAGAGATGCGACACGGAAAGAAAATCCCTCCACCCCAGATTACATTTTACATGGAAGATTTTTCGAAAATTTTAATTTTCTCAAAAATGGCTCTAATGATTTTGTTTAAAATATCATATATTTAAGATACTTTCATGACAAATAAAATGTATATCTTGAATTTTCTGGGAATGTCTCCAAAAGTATTCTTCATTGCGAACGACTTTTGCATAACGAGTAAACCATAAGAGATAGACAAAATTTTACTACACAACAAATGTAGATCGCGTTAAAATACACAATTTATGCCACATACATTTTTTGTAGTGAACCATTTTCGAGATATTGCTTGTTATTCCCTTAATTTATCCAATACTTATACTTTTTCTCGAAATCGTTATTCATTTTTTTATGTCCTGGACATGCAAAGAGAATGGAATGTGCAACCAGTGGTTAAAAGATTTCACTATCGCTTAAAACCTACCACATTCCCCTTGCATCTATGTACAAGAAAATTAGCAATAAGATTAACATCTCGATTAACATGAAGCATATGGAGAATAAGCGTTTGTAAAAATAGTTTGTACAAGAGTAGAGAAAGTCATGTGAGTGTAACAAATCAGATTTTTTAAACTCTATTTTACTCGCTTTAACTACAGGATCATATTGTGACGGAACTGTTAGTGCATAATTCTTAGATTGAGATGTGGCGGACAGTTAGACTTATAGGCCTTATCGCTTTAACCACCCGCTTCGTCGTGTCCATAGAGACCCTAGTGCATAGCAACTAGATCTTCTGCTTTATGCCATGCGGATGTCACTAGGGTGCCGTCCAGTCTAACTGCCGTTTTCATATAGAAAGTCGGACAGTTAGCCTTCTAGGTCTCATCCCTGTAACCATGCCTTCTTGCTTCTTTATGTGTTCACAGAGACCCTAGCGCATAGCAGCCGGATCTTCTGCTTCGTGCCGTGCAGATGGCATTAGAGTGCTGTCAAATCTACCTGGTTTCATCGTCTGTAGATAGACGGCACAGCAGTCGCTATTACCACCCATTTTTGATTTTTCCTATTGTTTTAGACTGAAAATGGAACTTTGGGTCGTGGTATTAAATATCCAATCCGGTATATACTTGGCGGCTGAGGAGAAACCATGAAAAACCTCAGTCAGATTGTTGGGCCCATGGGATTTGAACCTGAATGCGGGCCACAGACGTTACCGCCTGAGTCATCCCGCACGGTCTATTGTTCTGCTCACGTTTCTACAATTGTTTTAGCCGTGTGCACCATTCATGTTAAACAAACCCTTCAGGAATCTTCAGTTTACCGCGGTAAGAATTTGACCGGGGTAATCATCAAACAGCGGTGCACCAATGTTCACCGCAGTTTAGGTGACCGTGGTTACCTGGCAGGCGCTCACCTTGGTTGAGCGCACCGTTCATTGCTGGTAAACTCTACTGAACGCACCCGGTTGTACATCATGTTGTCTGTTTTTCAGTTTTTCTACCTCTTTGCTGTAGCGTGTGCATATAGTTCAGCGTGCAATTGCGGAAATCAAAAGCAGACCAAAGATTATCTATTATTTATTAAAGTTAACGTGAAATTCTTAAGAAAGATAGAAAATATAGAGATACAAGCAATAACTTTAAGATGGACACGTGGGTAAGGTTGCCTCACAACTGATTAGAAAAATATGCTGAGTTTTATAGACTTTTTTTTTCTTTATTTCCTTCCACACTGACTACATTCCAGATACCTTAGTCGATATTCACTTTCTGAAAAACAGGCAGAAAGAAAAAAAATATACTCCCAAACAATATTTGAACCCAAAACCCCTTAAATGGGAGACACACACGCTGCCCCGACACCACGATGACTACTTCATATTATAGACTTCGGCACTGATCTCTTCAGATAAGATACGTTTATTAATCCTTTAAGTACAAGATTTCAAGGACACGTCAAACCGGATTCCTATATCTGTGCAATTAAAGTACACAATATTCTTGAAAAGGTAATAATTGCACTAAATCCATGCATTACTCCCCTTATTTCTGCCTTGTTCTGGGAACTATGCTTCAACTGATGTAATTATGATATGTAACACCGTGATTCTGTGAATTTTCGCTACGTCTTGGGTCAGGATATTTAAGGCACCTGACGCAGGAAAAAAAGGTCTTAAGCATTAAAAATTACAAGGTACATTAAAGTAACTGTATCAGGAAGTATTCATTGGCGAAAATGGACTGTATCTATTTGTTGGGAATTCTAACCTATATCGTTCCGCCATTTTAACATTTCAGCAAAAGAGTTGGAAATAATCAGCGAAAACCGGCCGGTCAGATTTAACCGCGGTAAACTCCTCGACAAACTTTTACCGGCGTCGATGCACGGTAAAATCTTGATCGAGAATAGTGCACACGGCCATCTGACTTTCAAGGCCATTCTTGCAGGTACAGTGCACAGCAGTGTATTTCTATCAGAAAGAACCCTTGTAGTAGACAGCTTATTACTCTTATCGACTAAACATGAACTCGAGGCCCCTGACTGCTCGAACTAGCTCGATCATAATGAATGTAAGGGATAACAGCAGAACATCAGCTGCAGAGTGTTTTGACGCGCTCTGACGTTGTTTGCTTAGTAAATGATAAAATTAAGAAGTACAGTTCTAAATTACTGCCCGTAGTCTGATATCAGCTTTTGATCCAGTAACAGGCGGCATCATGTTATTCAAGAGGTTAAAGTCACAAGACAAAGTCAAGAGGTCACACAATATCACCGTAATTTTGAAAAGTCATTATTATTACTGCTTACAATTTTTAAAAACACGATGATAATATAATTTCTAACCAGCTAGGAAAGATAGGAAAAAGGAAATAAAATTCAGTCGTTACCAAATTTAAGTTAGGGAGGTCACACGTAGCTAACCATCCTCTATTCCTCGTGGAGTATTTTAGCATTTGCAGACAGCACTGTTCCGACCATGTTTACCTGCCGTCAGTGGCCCTTGGCCGCTGTTATTTACTTGTTTGTATTCGTATATGTTTTGACTGCATAACTTGAAGCCAACTCCTAGGAATCCCTATAAATGGTGATGATGATGATGATAATAATAATAATAATAATAATAATAATAATAATAATAATAATAATAATAATAATAATAATAATAATAATAATAATAGTAAAATGAATCGCAGAAAATGACAAATAAAGATTATTGTTTAGGATCAACTTTTTAAATTACGCATTTTAGCTTACAATATTATAATTTATTCAATTTACAGCGAATGACAATACCATTAATTATAGTTTATTCCCAGCTTTTAGAGCATTGCTAAAAACCTCAATCCTTGATTCAGCAAAGTTAATATACTCCATTGATATTGGACACGCTTTAGTTCCTTTTTTTAGTATTCAGAGCGGCTGTGTGTTTTTCTTGCAGCTGAAGAGAAGAGGACTTTTTCCTGGCAGAATTGCAATGAATTTGTCACTTCCGAACGGCTAAAGGGCCCTTCCATTCTTCCTGAAATGTCATAGTCAACCTGTGAGCTATTTTTACTCCCTCCGAACGTCTCTTAACCCCGCAACCTTAGACAAAAACTACATTTTTTCTTTGCCTTTTTTTGTGGCCTTTCATAAATTTATTTTCAAAGGTGATGGTTAGAGTACGCCAGAGCGTTTCTTCCTCTCATGGCCCTTCTCTTCCACAGAGACGCATAACACCTTTTTATCTCCGTTCATTTTGTCCCCCTCCCCTCCTTTACCCTCTGCTCTCTGCTTTCTCTCTTTTTTTATTATTGGAGAACAATTTTTCTGCTGGGTTCCTATCCTCCCTCTGAAGAGAGCGTCTCGCTCTCATGGTCCTTTATTTACTTTCTTTATTTCTTTCTTTCTTTCATTTCTTCCCTTAAACTCTATTTTAGTTCGGAACTCAGTTCCCTTACTGTAGCAGTTCAAGAGTTCTCGGAACTTACAAAATGTACAATGCAGGAAAAGTAAAACATGTATGATGCTAATTTCTTGTTTTAAAGGAGCACTTGTTTCCTTTCGGATCGTCATATTGCAATGTATTTTGTAAACTGAATTACAAACGATAACGATTAAAATATGACTGTTTAACGTAAATAATTCTTTTTAGTATTTTATCGTCCGAATTATTACTTTAAAGCAACTTTTATCATTCAGAAATTTTGAAAAATATCTTTTACCTAAAGAATATATTCCAGAAGTTAACTCCAAAATTTCACTGAATGTTTAAAACTTATTACATTTTGGAGTATTGAATACTGTATTCAGAATTCTGTATTTAATATTTATTCCTCCTAATTCAGCATCTATGCTTATTAAAGGACATTTCCAAAATTTTATTGCCTTTTTATTTAACAAACTTTATTACATCTCAGGATTATGGCAAATTATACTACCAATTGAAACATAACTTACGTTTAATAAAATTCTCATGCATAAAATCGGCAACGGTTTAATGGAAAACCCATAAAGCTTTGTTTCTGCAGAAATGAGCAATTCAATGTAAGCCTTCCTGGTATTCTGATGCATGCGCATAGCTGCTTCCGGATATGGTACTTTATATGTTTCAAATACTTCTGTGACATGCAATTTAATATGCCTTAGGAGTATCACATACAGGTTCCTTTTTTTTTAAAAAAAACTCAAGTTTTCAAACTTCTTTTGTTGACGTATCTTTACCAACGAAATGCACAAAAAAAAACCAAACAAATTATTTTTGCGAAAATGTATATTCTAATAGAAATAAGTTTTATAAAATGCTTACTATTCTGTGACGAAGCTCATATCAAACTCGTATGACATGCGGAATCTATATTATAAAAATATTGATGTCAATTTCATATATCGAAAGTTTATTTAAATATCAGTTACTTGTCCTTTAATTTAGTCACTTATTTGTAATAAACCGTATAATTATCAAGCTAGGGAAACAGAAGACCATATAATACACTTAAAGTTAAAAAGGTATACTCTATGTTATGTATTATAGCTATTGCATAAAGCTAAAACACATCAGCAGAAATGAAACTCCGCAGATCAATAGCAGGGTATACAAAATTGGACGAAATAATGAAATAAGACTGCAGATAAATATTGAAGAGCTCAATAATATAACAACAAAATATAGAGAAAACTAAAGACAACACGTAGAAAGAATGCCAAATATCAGAATGCCTAAAGCTACCTTATTATCGACCCCAAGGAAGAGGAAACCAAGAAGAGATGGTTATACAGGAATCTGGAGCGAAACAGGTTGAAATAAACTATACCGTACAGTAGAAGATAACATAGTTTTGCATGTCTTAAAAATATTTACCGTATCATTATCCACAAAGTTTAAATTCTTGCCTGCATCACAAACCGTACCACCCTACCAATGTATGACCGTATTGGAATTTAACAATTTATAAATTAGTTTATATTATGTATAAGCCAAAGGACATAAATATGAGCACAAAAAGTCGTTGAACATTGCAAGCCGCTATCTCAGATTATACCTATATAAGTATGCGTGTGTTTAAGTTTCTGTTTATATTTTCTTGCAAAATAATTCAGTAAAGAAACTGATAGCCTTTCAAGGAAAGAAGGAATTAGGTCTACAATTCCATAATTATGCTATTTAACTTCCTACATCGTTTAGGATTGATTCTCCTTCTCCAATATATGAAACCTTTGCGTTCTGCTTTAAGGCTTGTCTTGCGGAAAGTTAAAAAGCTGATAAAACCAAATCTCTAAATTGTTAATATTGTCAGCAATTACTACGAGGGGAAAAATGTTTCTTTGAAGTGAGAAATTCTACCCAATCATCCTTAACCATACTTGTATATACTTGGTGGTCGAGAATCGCCGTTCAATTTTACGGAATAGGCAATGCAGACCACACTGTAAGGGTGAGTAAAACAGAAGCTGTTTTGACAACAGTAGAAACCTATCTGTTGATCTCGCGTTACAGATAATTCAGTGCTGTTCTGTTTGCATTATTTTATCTATTAATTCGTAAATTACATTTCGATTTATTTCAGCCCACCGTTGCTCCTCCGAAAATATTACTGATATTAATATATTATAATTATCATCCTTAGCATTATCAGCAAAAAGAGCAACCGTGGTGACTGCGACGGAAGATTAGATGACGAATGCATTAATTAAAATGTCGACATTTTTCTACAAATTGTTAATGCTGCAGCCTATATTCCAAAATCTCTGAATTTTCCAGCCAAAATGGGTTTTATAAACCGTACATGATGTTTATAGAAGTTTCACGAAGGTTCGAAATAGATCAATGGTATGCAGAACCATAGACGTATCAGATAAACGGAAAAATCTATCACAAAACTGATATGAGGGTGTATAATGAAGAACAGATGACCTAGAAAAATGTCTGCTAGTGATTTTGTGTGTGTGTGTGTGTGTGTGTGTGTGTGTGTGTGTGTGTGTGTAAACAGCATAATTCGTAAACGAAAAGTTCGATAAATACCATAGCTAGTATTTAAGTTTAAATCTTCCAAAAATGGCACAAAAATTTTCAACAAAATTTCGCGCACCAAATTACCCTTTACATGATAAATTTTTCGATATGTTTTTTTCACATAATTGGCTCTAACATGTTTATTATGGTTCCATATATTTAAGATATTGACATGAAAAAGAAGATGTATATCTTGAATCTACTAGAGAAAACGTGAAGTTTTTCTAAAAGTTGTTCTTTTTATTCAGAGGCCCCAAAACATTATTTTCCGGAAAATCATGGAATCGAATGCTTTACCTTCGTGGTTATGACACTTGTGGGCGCGCAACTACGAATGCTTTTAAGCTGACGAATCATGGAGCTTTCGTTTTTCTCGACAAATTTGTTCTGATCTTTTGCCCGAAACTCCTTCCTCAGTCGTCGGTAAACATCACAACGAAACATAAGATTTAGAATACTGTTTACATAGGTCCAAGGAGATAAATTTATCTAAAATTTTGCACATTTTCGGTAAGGTTGTACATGAATGGTGACTTGGTCTCTCGTTGTTCTCCAGTGATTTTATAGCATTATTGAAAGGTAAATGTCATTCAGAACATGTCACCCAAGTCATACTTCATTGCCGAAAGAATTTCGTGTATTCAGTTGCTAATTTAACGGGATTAATCTATTATTGTCTGTTGGTTTACTGCTCCATCCTCAAGCCTAACGCAAATGCGTGCGTGCAGGTGTTACAGAAATATGTCTAATGGAATGTCTAAATGAAGATAACGCTGTGAATCCTGGTGTCATTTATAATGAAGGCCATTAGTTCACTTCTGCGTGTGTCGCTTGATCCATTAGCTTGCAACGATTTCAGTTTCAGAATTTAATGATGGCACCTCGCACTGCGGTAGAAGCACACAACATTGTTCCACAGTGAAACGTACATCACTTCATAAGTAATTTACAAGATCGGCTGTAAGAAGTACGGTTATTCATAGGTTTTGACACTGTTTCATTACATACACAGCTGCCGTATTTGATAAATAGCAACGAAAGAAAAAAATATAACATACCATCGTACCGTTATAAACAAGTTCTATTGTTGCTTAAGCATTACATCATGGTCATCTATGTTTACTGTTTAGAATTAAATATAATCCTTTTGTTTTCATACACTAAGGAGTACAATGTCTTTTATAAATGCATTGATTTAAATTGTGTGTTTTTAGCCCTATGTCAGTCGAAATAATAGCGCTTTTCAATGGTGAAGGAATTATCAAAATCGGCTGAGCGATTTTTCAGATTGCTATCCAAACACACGCGCGCACACATACACACACAAATACACATGCATTCAAATTTTCTCTTATTATAATATTAATATAAATTGCTGCGATGCATATGAATTTATTTTGCACCATAGATTTGTCACATTAGTACCTAAACTTTTAATTTTAAACAAGAAATAATTTTTTGACAACATGGCCTTAAAGTAGAACCTCTAATACAGAGCACACGAGCTACATACAGTTTTAGATTATCGCACTATTGCGATGAATTCTTATCTGATGAATTGTGTGTTCACAATACATGTATCGCAATTCGTTGTAGAGTTAACTTATACGTTATATGACATCCTTCTGATTTTCGTTATTCTTTTATTTAGTATGACCTACAGAAAGATTAAATGACAGAAATTATGAATTCAGAAGAAACTGAAATGGAGGAGTCAGTGAAATTGCAGAAGCAGCAGAATGGATAACACTGAAAGTATTTACCCCAAAACATCCAGAAAGCAATATGATATAGCATTTAATCGCTTCGTTGACTGGTGTAAGGCAAAACATGTTGAATATAATTTCACTGAAAATGACTGTTAGCGAATCAAAAAAAAAACATCAAAACATCCGACATCTCGCTTTTTAACAAAATTTCTCTTGTTTTAGGAACCACATTCTAAACGTGATCTTCGTTATTTTCAGAAATCAATATAATATTATTAAAAAAATTACGATTTCGAGCACTGTCTAAAAAATAGTATATGCCGCATGTTTTAAAAGTGCTTTTATTTTGCTCGTAGGATTGAGAAATTCGGCCTATGCTCTTCGTTTCGCAAACATTCCTACTCGTAATATAAAATCCCACTTTTACCCCTTGTATCATAATCCACTATTTTCTTCAAGAACTTTTGAGTATTTTGGTGAAACCTTTAAAAAGCACTTCTCTGCAACCTTTTAAAGCAAATTTGCAGAGTGAAGTGTTCTTACAAATTGATTTGTGAAGCTGTATTTTTCGTCCGGATGAAGTAGGTAGCGACGTTTCTCTTCCTAAAAAGAAAGCACTTTTGGATTTGTTGTATCCTTATATTGCAGTAGTTCTTCTAAGTTCAATTGCACTGTCGCCTGAGTAATAGCATTGGGAGTTTTCCAGACCGGTGTTTTCCGGAGTAGGATGAGGTGAACCACAGAGGTGAGTAGCAGCAGGCGTAGGCAATTACACCGCCTCCTCGCTGCACCGCCCCCCTCTCCTATTGCTTTCTCCTTTCGTGATCGATGTGCTCTAAACAATCTCCTGTTACGAGAGAAACAGATTCCGGGCTCTGCAATTACTTTCGTTTTTGTGTTCAAGAACAGAAAGTGGGGCAACTTACCAGTTTTAAATATCCTACATAGTGCTCCATTCTCGGGGTTATAACATATTACACGGAACATATTTGGGGATTAGAACATACTATGTTTTAAAACCCTAAGCTATCAATCTTTCATACAAATTAATTGTGAAATAAATGTTACATTCCTTAAACTGTATTTTATAATTAACTTTTTAATCCTATGGACCTTTTTACCCTTAAATTATAAATATCTGCTTTAATACAAGCATGTTTCTTTAAGGTCTTTGGGTTATTATTGTTATTTTTATGAATTTCATATATTAAGCTTGACAATTTTACACAATTGTTTAATTTCTTTAATTCGGTATAAATGCATACGAGCACGCTAAAATGACGCTTAAAGAACACTAGTAAAGAGACCAGTATTTAGCTCTCATTAAAAATAAGGAAGGAAACAAACTTAAAAAATGCAATTTTTAGAATTGCAAAAGAAATGAACTAAGGAAAATGAAACCGAGCGGGATGGTTCAGGCGTTTATGTCTCCGCATTAATTAGAGGATCTATATCATTAAAATTGTAGTTCTTGTATGAATGCTATGAAGCACCATTTACTATTGCAGACTCGGTTTTTAAATTAACTTTTTTTGTAGCAAGTGGATTAGTTTTTTCGTTGGTTTCAAAAATGATTTTATAAATTTTTATTTATATCTTTCCCGGGATCGATCCCCGGCGACCGCCCATTCTGGCCCATGGGTTTTTCGTGGTTTCCCCGGGTCGCCAGGCGAATGCTGGGTGGTTCATCTTCTCTCCATTTCATTTCCTGCACCCATCATGTTCCTTGTCATCTGTTTCAGAGTTGTGGGACCAGGCGACAGGGTTCGGCGGGTTGCCCTTGAGCGGAGGCTTGCGCTCCGTAAAGATTTCTTCCCTTGCGTCGCTGTGGTACCGTTCAGTTAGGTTTCTCAGCGTGGGGCTCCATTCCGGGGGACCTTGGAGGTTGGTGCGTTGTGGGCAGGGACCTTGCGGCGTCGGATGCATTCTATCTGGAAACATTAGGAACCATGCTTGCGCTCATCAGCATCCGGATCTAGTAACCTTTCGGGTCTCCCCTCGTCCTTCCCTTCCAGAGGTCATGTTGGAAGCATGAAGCAGTCGGTCGGACTGGCCTGCGTGCGCTGCTCTGCCCCGATTCCGGGGGCCCCTTCGTGATACCTACCTTTTACCTTTAAGGAAGTTGGAGTTTTGTAATAAACTTAAAACTATATATTTAAACAATTATTATGCGTTACACTCACATGATTTTCTCTATCCACTATCGTTTATTTTATACAGTTTCTATAAACTACTCTTATGTTCTTTACACAAACACATATAGGGAGCTTATTCTAACTTGGGGGGGGGGGTAGGGTTCAGCAGTCTCAAAACGTTTCTAGTAAAATCTCGATCGAATTTTTGGATGTAATAAAATACTTCCTCTATTTGCTGCAAGTACATAGTACAGAAAGTAAAAAATAACAAACCTTATCCTATCCCAAAATTAATATTGAATAAAAATCGACAGATATAGGAGGTACATACATTAACATACAGTAGCATAGTTGGTACGGAACGATCCAGGTATTTATTATTATTATTATTATTATTATTATTATTATTATTATTATTATTATTATTATTATTATAGCCATTTCAAATGCGTACTAATAATTTTTTGGACAAATATAAATTTATATCAGCTCTCTTCTTCTCTACGGCTATAAATCATTCTCCTCGGTCACCTTATTTCCGTTCAGTTAACGTTGTGTTTTCTTACACTGCCTTAACTATTACAATGGGGAATAGATTATGCATATATCAACTCCTTATAATGTATTATATTTGCGCTTGAAGAAAGAATCTTTCAGAAAAAAAACTATTAAGTTTCTTCGAGTAGTATTATTATAACGATGAATTTAATTCACATCTCGAAATGCGTATGAACTTGAATTCCCTTTCTCGCTTGTAGTCGCGTCAGGTGAACTTTCTATCAACAGATGCTTGCTCTACAGATTCCACTCTTTCTAATCACTCGCTTTGTTGTGAGGCGTCAAGTAAGTTTACTCGTATTCCTAACCTGTAGGTGTTCTGAGCTGCAGCAAAGAATTAGAAAAACATAGACGGAGAATGTGGCAAATCTATTAAGGCCTACTATTATCGAAAGAAAATATGTTCATAAGTGGTAAGTAAGTATTTTAAGCAAAGATGCAAGACTTTTCTATTGTTTAGAAAGTGAATATAACCAAATAAAAAATATAATTTGATTTTTACACTAAAAAGGACATACGATATTATGTATCTTATTCTGTAACTTGGAATTGCTTTCGTGTTTTATATAATACACAAAAACATACAGAAATGAATAAAACAACATTTACAACTTAGAATGATTATAAGCAGGAAAAACACACTCGCAAAACGGATTCTCAGTGCTGTAACATTCACTATATAACCTATGCTCTAGATCAAATTTAGCCCACGTAATATTGTTACCTCCTCCGTGATCTTTTATACTTAATTTATACTCAATTTGTTCACTAATTGTTAATAAGTCAGCGTGATTAATTGTACAATTAGGCCGATAGCCACAGAACAGCCTACTGGTTTAAACTATACCCGTTCTGTATTCAGTCCGGGATGGAAGATCTTATATGTAGTTTTGCATAACATATTTATTGAAGGTTTCAATATGCCAATTAGATATCGAGTATGCCTGTTGACTCATCTTTCATCACATACGTAGCCGTGAACACAGAATATAATTCCATAAAATGATATTACATTCAATAATGCTTTGTATCCTAACTTGTGCCGCTAAGTCGGTTGTGATGCTTTGGCTTCCGACCACATAAGCCTTTTTATTCCTGTCTTGCTTTGTTTTTATTTTCCTGAAAAAAACCACTCCTAAACATTCCTGCATCCCTACCATTATAAACATATTGTTGCTGTATTCAATATCGTACATAATTGGTTCATTATGGCACGCGTACCAATAAAAGCAATGGCGTATTTTTATAGCAATCACGTAATATCGGTAACCAAAATTGCCGCGGAAGATGAAATCATTTTGTGATATTCTTTTCTCTGAGCAACGAAGATGCAAAAGCCCCTTTACATTGTTACGTATACATATGAATTTATAATTATTTATCATGCTCTGTTGATGTTGGGCTACATGAAAGTCGTAACACCTGCTCACTTCTCTCCCAGGAAGGGAATGCATGCAAGTGGTTCTCCTGCTTTTATCGGTTTAATACACCAGGTGATATCAAATGAAATGTAGGGAGAGAAGCTAACATATCATTTACGAAAATATGAAGAAGCTCTCGTAAACGTCAGCTATAGATGCCGAAGCCGAATTAGTTCGTGATTTATTTCCTACAATTTATAGCTAATGCTAAGATTGCATAAAACGTATCAAAATCGTCAATAACCTATATGTAACGTCACTATCGTTCGTGCGACGAATATTCAATTAGGTCACAATCATTAATGTTATCCACTTGTTGCATAATTAACTATTATACAATTCGAAAATTTTCAAATCGTGAGTTTCGTTCTTTTAATGGCTGAGCGTGTTTCTTAACTAGTAGCCGACTTTTCTTCGTGCCTGAATACTTTTTACCCCATAGGCCGCGATATGAATTTTCTTGGTGGAGGGTACTGTGAGGGGAGTGAGGGGCAAGACAATAGGAAAATGTAGTCATGCAATGAAAACAGTACTATATTTGCAGGCCTCAGCCTCGCTAGTAAATGCAATTCGAAACTGGGGATATTTTCTCATCTGATCGTCCTTCTAATGCCCCGACCACTTGTTTCGTAGCCGTTTATTCCTCTTCCCACTACATGCAATCATATCGTGGCCGACTAGTATATTCCAGACAAAGGGACGTTTACAATTCCTCTACTACCTGTCCAGATTGTTAAGCACTACAATCATTGCATTTTACGTCAACAAAATTGCTTGCAAAATGGTCTCCCTCTATCAAACGCTTTCTTTATTTCTTTGGAAAACCACTGGCCATATGGACGAAAATTAAGAAAATAAACAACATAAATGTGACATTCACTCCTTTCAAATGTACATGGCAGTGTTAATATAATATTAGGTAAGTGGAGAGTCGAATAAGAAACGAGAACTAAAGGTAAAATTATTCATTTGTATTTAATTTGTTAATATTACACTTTAATTTAAAACACTCTTTCGTGTTACTCTCTCGTTACTTCCATGAGCTAACTGCTGGCCTCAATTTTTGCCAGAAACCTACAGATTTAAAGAGAAATGCCAGGTACGATGTATCTCGTTGACGAATCGATTTTTAGCGAATTACATTGGCTGTGGCACGATCTATTCCGCGCCCGTTTCGCAGAATGGAAACCACGATGCACGCTGCGCCTCAGGACAGGAGGTCAAAGTTCAAATAAAGCGAAATATGAGGTAAAGTGAATTGGGAGTGTTGACAACAGAGGCTTCCCTTTACTAGAGAGTTTTCCCCTGCGTAGGCGTTTAAAAAAATCTCCTCTTTGTTAAGCTAAGCCTTTCGTGAATACCTATGCTTGTTTTACAGGAAATCTAACAAGATAAATTAAAAGCAATCATCCTTAGTCAGCTTTATCTTTTAAAATTATTCTCAAAGAAAGAGCTTCTATAACACCTGTTTTATATATTACACAGGTGAACAAAGATACCGAGAGCAGCATTGTATTTTTAAAAATTGATTTGTACTGTTACCATTTGTAATTAATAATACACTAATAATATAATTAATAATAGGGTAATACACTATTTTATATATTTTCACTTTAATATGTATGTTCATCAAAATCATTTATGCTTCATTACCGGTTGTATTGTCATGTATCGAATAAATGCTACATTATCTTACTCATAACTAAGCTAGAAACTAAAATCATGATCAGAGGATCAGTCATTCAGGTACCTACAAAATAAGGCTGATACAATTGATGGGAACAACACGACAGGGAGATGACGGATAAAATAAGTAGAAAGTAAACTACATTGCTACTAGATGTTTATTAAATAATCAATAACCTGAATGTTGTACACAATGATTTTTTCGTTATCTTGTTCCCCCTGAAGAACAAGGACAGATAAATTCTTGAAAAAACGAAAAAGAAAAGAAATTGTTCATTAAGCGTGTTGTTTGTTTTTTTACCATAACCTAAATTGATTTCTGTTCTTATATGTACCATAAAGTTGGGATTATGTCATCATAAAGTTAGGTTACGTTCAGTTTTGTATACATCAGCTAATTTAGGTTTATCTTTAATTTTTGTGATTAACACTGGGAATACTACATTTTTAGCGAATATTAGAATGACGTGCATAGGGGCACTTGGAAAATTTATTATTATGCTTATGGATTAGGATTAGTGTCATTAAAATTTAGTACATTGAGAATGTTCAATAATAAAATACGCTGGAAGTTTCTCGAATAATCCCTCGTAAGCATGGAGGCACAATGTGCATGCGCGAATCTGGAGATAGAGCTCTCAACAGTTAATTCTCAGCAGAATATATTAAATAATGGTGAGCAGGTGACAGCACATTTGCTCCTCGGTCAATAGGGGACGGTGACGATGAAACCATCATAATATTTGACATTCGGTTAGTAATTATATATATAAAGAATATCCAGTAGCAATGTAGTCAAATCTCGCCATTTCTCGCACAGTCGTAACTCAATCCTTTGTTCCCACCGATAATAACACACTTAGCATAAACTTCGGTATTGGATTATGGCCGATATGAATACACATGCAACACACGCATACATTGCACAATTTTTAGTCATTTCAAAACATCATTACGTGTTATAAAGAACAAATAACATGGTGCTTTAGGTATCTTCACTAATACATGGCATATTTTGTCACTTTTGTTCCTTATTACTATCAGAAGTCGCATTGTATACATCTTACCTGTGGCATCATGGGGACGGACGTTTGTTGCGTTGTCTTTCCGCTGCCAGCATTTGAAATTCCAACATAGCTGGGGGCCCTCAGCCTCAAAGTGTAGCTGAGCGATCTGCGCGTCTAAAAGTCGAATGATTCACGATGGCAGCAATTCCTTCCAAAACTCGCCAAAAACGACTATATAAGAACGGCCGCATAAATGGGTAAGTGAGTGGAGCAACAACCGTCGAACAACATTCACTGCACCAAAATGTTTCTCATTAAAAAAAGAATTACTCTGGATATCCAAAAACCCAATTTGGAAAATAAAACTCCCTTACTTTGACCATAATCTAATATCAATAGTATCGACATTTTTAGCAGCCATGTTAAGTGGGTGGAAAGTCCCCGATCTGCGATCTTCAGTATGTAGTTTTAGTTATGTGCAGCGACCAGATTTGATGACCTAAAACCCTTCGAAAAATGACCTACAGTATTACTCTAAAATTTTTAAAATGTGATATAATAAAAACAAAAATTACCTAAAATTGAGATTTATTTAATGTATTAAAGTTAGTACATAGAAAAACATAAATTAAACTATACATGTGTAAGAACTGCTATATAAGTAGAAAAAGCAGGTAAAGGAGTAAGGAGCTAATTTATAAAATTAATTTACGATATATTATCTCCATATTCTTGTTTGAAGAATATGAACATAAACTTAATCAATAGTTTTTGAAAAAGGCTTACAAAACTGTAGCAACTCTTTTGAGTTCTCAAATTATATAAAAAAAATTCAAATGAAGAGGACCTCAGACTTTATAACATGTCATCAAAATTAGGACAATAGCGACTACGCCTCCATAACGCATAAAAAGGGAAAACTGACCTGTCTCATCCCTAGTTTGGGACATGAATTTATAATTGATAATAGCCATCTCTCCCACCTGCAAGCAGTCTAACCATAATATATAAATGTGATTTTTTCGAAGAATGCGAGTAAAGATTGTACAAAATTAATAATATGACTTCTGAGTTGAATAGTAAAATCAGTAACGATTTAAAAGTTGTCCTTATGTAAAATGCAATAATATACGAGGGCGATAATAAAAAAGTTTAGAATGTCGGGTTTATAAAAAGAAATGAAATGTGTTTATATTTGACAGCTCTTTTTTAATGTTTTGCCAGTTGAATGCTGTAGTTTGTTCGATTTGCTCTAAAAGTTTTAAAAATGCTGTATTCACCCCAAAACAAATTTGACTATAAAGCATTTCCGGGCCACGAGTTTTTACGATTTTAAATCGGCATTAGCGCCTAAAAAGTATGAGGGACGGCTTAGAAATGCATTGAACGAAGAAGCCTATTTAAGCAACAATTTATAATTGGTACAGCGGATTTAAAAGAGATCGGTGTTTTTCTTTCTTAATGCTGAATATCGTGAAGAACGCCCAAGAACTGCTGTTACTGATGAAAATATTACCGCTGTTCGAGCAAAGCTTGAAGAAGTTCGACGTATATCTTATGGATTTATTCGAGTGATAATGGGCATTAGTGTTAGTCAAATCCAAAATTTTTTAGTTCAACGTATAGACGTGAGAAACCTTTGTTGTCGACGGATTCCACATAAAATGTCTCCCGATCAAAAACAACAACGCATTGATTGGTGCAGAAAAACTCTGAAAAAATCCAAGGCGATACTTCAAATTGGTTTGGTATGTCGTTAGTGGTGATGAATCAAGGATTCATTGTTATGATCCCGAAAGAAAAGCCAATCGACTCAATGGGTCTTTCTAACAGAGCTTAAGCCTAGTAGTTTTTTTTTTCTAAAACGAGCCATATTGCTACTACAGCATTAGAAGATAGATTGGTACAGAAATGTCTGTTTACTGCAAATTTTTGTAAAACTTCGTAAAAAACACCCAAAAGCAAAATATCAAGGCAACGCATCGTTGCATACAGCAAAACTAACGACTGAGTATTGGATGCCTTAAAGGTTAGCACCATGGACCCTCCATCATACTGACTTAATACCTTGCGATTTCTTGTTGTTTCCAAAAAATTAAAGATAGAATGCGTGAAATCACTTTTTCGTCATCAGATGAAGCAGTGTAACATAAAAACCTGGTTTCTAAAGTGCCTCAGGAAGAGTGGCATCATTGGTTTAAGGACTGGTTTCATCCAAAGCAAAAATGTACTGTTGTTAAAGGGGAATATTTTGAAAAACAATAAAGTCATTTATATTATTTTAAAACTAAATATCGTTTTATTTTCTAAAATGTTCAGTATTGTCCTTGTAACACTTGTTATGCACTGAATGTAAATGAAAATGTAAATTACTAAATAAAGAAAAAGGGCAAGAGAATGGTAAAATAATACTTAAAATAATAACAAAATGCCCTTAAAATATAAAATGGACCAAAACTGACCAAATAAATATGCATTTTTATTATCTAGGATCCATGACAATATTTATGTACACGTTAGCAATGCCTATGATGCAACATTTAAAATATAACATGTGATCAGAATCTAGCTCTGGTTATGAGTGAACAGTGCAGTAGAGTATCTCTTTTACTGTGAATTATAATTGCATATACATATTGAAGACGTTATGCTTGTTCTCTAATTTTGCGCGTAATTTGTAATCTACTCGCACATACTTGACCGGTAATTATACCATCTAAGAATAAAACGTATGACTTTTAAAAACATATAGCCTAAGGAGTTGCAAAGTGAACAACCAACATCGTTGCGACTAATGGCACTGCGGAATCTTGTGAGCCTTTTCTAAGAAGAGAAAAAGGGCGCTGCAGTTAGTCTGCGAAAGTTTGTTTATAAAGTCTGTGTCTTATACATTTCGCCAGTTATTACAACTGCAAATTAAATAATGCATACCAATTGTTATAACAGGCTTAACAAACGAACATTTTTAACTGTAAGTATAACTAGAAGTAAACTCGTTCTTTGTTTCGATTACACGAGAGGAGTCACTCATGACCATGCTTAAAGCTTTTAAGTTAGAAACAATATTATAACAGCACCGAGTTAACATCCACTGTAGCATGAGTTTGTTTTCCTTTGACTTCTGCCAGTTACTGATCCTGCAGTTGAGATACCATTTGCCCTACAGCAAAGCTGAAGTGGTTGCCCCTGTATCAGGCGCTGAGTCATTCAATGCATTATCAGCAATGATAAGTACAATATTTGTTTTATGCATAAGGTTCAAAATTTAAAGCTTCTGTAATTTCTTGCAATACCTCATATCAAATCAAAAGTGACTGAAAAAAAAGTTTTCATATAAAATTAATATTGCATAAAAATACACTGCAACTTCAGATTATCAAATAAATTTAGAAATCTCCAAGTTTACATAACAGAATATCCAGCACTGAAACAGCCAAAGGAAGGAATAGAAACATTATTTCCTAAAGGCAACTGGAATGCATCAGAAGGACGAATCCTGGCTAATATTCCGGAAGGAGATTCAAAGAAACAGCTTTATTTTTAATGAATTTGATTGAAAATAGATCGAGGTAGGTATAAGTCAAGCGACTGAGATGACCTACATGAAGGTCCCGGGTTCAAAGCCCGAGGCGCCATCATGACCAATCACTTGTTATGATTCTCTCTATTCTCGAGAAGCTGGTATAAATTGTCTTACACCACGAGTTTTCCGTCCACCATTCTTCATCCATTCCAACTTCTTAATTTTTCGAAGCTGAAGGGTCGGGCGCGCTGGACGATAGTTTGCGGCATATGGTGAATGGTCTGCGTGCTCTGAGATAAAATATCTATCCTGCTTATCCGTGTGAATTGGGGCGTGTTTTAAGCGGAACTCTGGCATTTTTATACATTAAGTATATTATTGCATTAATTTATTCAACAACTATTTTGAGTCTTTTCTCACTAGCATTTTCTTTACTACACTCAGAGGTGCTGATATCTTTTGAACCAGCTAAGAATTAGTGATTTAAAACAAAACACTTGTTCACATGGTTTGGCAGTATTCATATTCATCTTCTAGTGTTGTCAGTGCAGAGAAAGACATACTTTTCTTTCTATCTGGTATTTGGATGATTTAAGTATTAATACAATGATTGAGGGAGATTAAATGGCAAAAACTGCCAACCGATTACATTTTTAGTTTTCTGTGAAGTTTTATGTATTATGATTTTCTCTTACATTGATTTGTATTTTACGATTGTTAGTGCACCAGTTGCATTTGTCCGCAACATTTCACAGAAAAATAAATCATAACTCCTATACTCTTTGGGGCAGAGAAGTAAATGAAAATCTTTAAGAGAATTTTTGTTCTAAAATAGTACCACGGTAAATAACCTACCTGTGTGTTATCCATGTTGAGTTCTTTCAGTACTGTCTCTTATTCCTGCAAAATCAACGGGAGTTCTGTATTTTTTTCATTTTTATTTCGAACAACTTTTTCTGCGAATTATTATATGTGATATGAATTACTGGTTTTCTCTGAAACTATTGAAGGCACCTATATCAAATATTTTCAAATCCTATTATTTATTACAGACATAAATTAATAATTTAATTTAAGCGAATAAGGATTGACTGGCTGAATTTAGAAACATTACTATTCGAAATTCCGATAGCATGTTTAATCATGGGAGGAGGATTCAGTGGGACAAATAGGTGGAATTGCGTATGGTATCCAGATAAACATTTTGAAATAAGGAACTTGCGATTTACAAGGCATAATTACTAAGCTGTGATTCTGTTTAGTCGCACAAAGTTTTTATTGATAGTTATCACTAAATAATAGGTAAAGTTGTATTTATGAATGCTTTTTAACTGCTTGGTCCTTAGTGTCCCATTATGTATTGGGCGTGAAAGACTGTTAATTTTGCTCAGAGGCTTCTTTATGAGACTCGAGGTTCTTTGTGCCGTAAATCTACGACACGGGACCACCAAAAGAAGCCATGCTAAGGATTTTTACGCCCGAAAAAATCCATCGCCCTCCACCAGGTTAAACCCATGACCTCGGAGACTATAAACTAGCATGTTAATCACTACAGCACGGAGGAAGAGAATGTGTAATGTGATCTCTCTTCTCAAACGTCATTCAAATGAAAGTATCTCGCGGAAAAATGATATTAAAATACTCACTGAACAGTATTACACGCTTAGTGAATAGTATTTTTAAGCTTATGAGTTTTTAGGTTTTGATAAAAATGACTTACTGCGAGTGTATACAGGCAATGATAGTCATTCTACAGTATGGTAAACTGGTTTGTTGTGATCGTGGTGATTATTGAAAAAGGTGAAGGTTTTGCGTTACTGAATATTTGCTTCCACTGAATGGTAAATAAAACTTAAAACAGCTAATATTTATTTTTGATACGTTGTAAATTCAGTATTATTAAACATTGCGATTAAATTGCTGGATATCTTATTAGGTAAGCCTAGCGTTTATTTATATGCTTTGTATTTAAAAACTAACAACTGCGAATTACTTTACACAATATTATTAAATATTGGGATAGAAGTGCTGAAACTGTTTCATATTAGATAAGGTTAGAGCTCATTTAATGAGCTTTATAATTGAATTACTAACAATGAATTAGGTTATTATACTCTAAATCGCTGCTTTCTCGAATTATTGTTTACAATGGCAGGCCGAAGGACTAGTTGCGTGAAGCTGGTTATACAAACTTTAAAATGGCTCATCCCTACACATTTAAGGAGCTTACTGACATCCATCTTATTTATGGTGAAGCTAGAGGCTTCTCGGCTATAAAGAGAGATGTTCCTAGGAAAAACCAGTCTGATGAATAAACATTTCAGAGTTTCCATTAGTGTGATACCGATACATGGATTTTCAGTCAGTGGCGTGCTGACCTATAACATACGTTTATCCTACTGTGTTGTACTTTGTACTGTAGACCATATGTTCCTTAATTCAAAATGTGTGTATCGATCTAATCTGCAACTCCACCAATTTTGTCGGCTGAATTATGAGACATTATTTTTGTTGAACGCCTATCCTACACAATCCTACAAGACCTTGTATCCATGAAATGGTTTTTGTGGATACAGCTGATATAGAGCAATGTAAAATACCATTGTTAACTATGTCTTTCTTGAACACTGTGAGTTATTTTTAGAGCTTTTTAATGATTTCTGTGTAATATTTATGTGTCTCCCAAGCGCTCTAAAATATTTTGAAACAACGGCTTAATAATGTAGTAAATCACCACTGGTGCTGACATGTTCATTCCAGTTTTGTAGAAAACAAGTTAGGTTTACTAACTTCCTAAGTTTTATTTTATAGCGAAAAATTTAATGGATTTACAGCTCAATTCATATATTCATTTTACAGTAAAGAAGCCTCCAACAAATTTGAAATTTCCGTTTTTACATACACATAGTTTTTCAAAGATGCAAAACGTTCAGTTTGCAAGTACCAGGCTGTATTACCGAGCTGGATGACTCAGGCGGTTACGTCTGTAGCCCGTACACGGGAGGTCCCAGGATCGATTCCCGGTGGCCGCCCACTCTGGGCCATGGGTTTTTCGTGGCTTCCCCGGGTCGCTAGGCGAATGTTGGAGTGGTTTATCTTCTACCACGACTCGCCTTCTTCTCATTTCCTGTACCCATCATCTTCCTTGTCATCTGTTACAGGGTTGTAGGGCCAGGCGACGGTGTTCGGCGGCTTGCGACTGGGCGGTGGCTTGCGCTCCGTAAAGGTTTCTTACTTCACGTCGCGGCGGTACCGCTCAGTTAGGTCTCTCCTCAGCGTGGGGCTCCACTCCGGGCGACCTTGGAGGTTGGTGGTTGTGGTTGTGACCGTGGGTGTCGGATGCGTACTGTCTGGAAACGTTAGGGATCCTGTCCATGCTTGGGTCCGTCGGCATCCGGAGACCTTCGGGTCTCTCCCCTCATCCCTACCTCCCAGGGGTCATGTTGGAAGCACAATGGACCGACTAGCCTGCGTGCGATGCTCTGACCCTGTTCCGGAAGTCCACCGTGATACGTGCCCTTACCAGGCTATCTTAGTCTGAATGTATTACTGATGTACAATAGTGTTTCATAATAGTTGTATCAGATAATCAAAAACACTTTTTTACTTGACAACGTTTTTCGTATAAAGAGTCCTCTTCATGTGCAGTATGTTAACAAGGCATATTACCAAAACAGAAGTTTTTTTATTTTCCTTTCCAGACTTGCGCAAGCACATGAGTAGTCTGCTAAATGGCACTTCATTTAACTTTGTCATTATAAATAATTATTTAATTGCTATTTATGTACCTGAATAGGAAAGTTAGTTTCTTCAGGAGGTTCACTGAGGCCGGAATGTGAAACGAGTTCTGAGAAATCCACTGTCCTACAGTTGCATACAATATTTTATTTCACGTTATTTCGAAACACTTTATACATTGGTTAAACATTGTACTACATATTATGTTGGAAATGGACGCAATCAAATGTTTCAAACGCTCATTACATGGTCAATAACTAAGTTATTCATTAAACAGTTGAAGGGAATACTGTAAGTATCATAGGGCTTTCTAAAAGAAATATTCTCTAAGTAAGTCAATTAAGTTGAGCTTTTAAGTTAAATTAAAATTTTAATATTAAGGTTGAAACTTGAAATAACGCAATAAGGAAGAAAAATGCTTATGAAAAGTTATTCTCGAGTAGTTTTATCATTATGTTGCGAAAATAATTTAACATAAAGGTTCAATTTGACGTACTGGTTTGGAGACGGAAAAACATGAAATTGCAGATAATATGAGACACACGTAATTTAATTGCAACAAAAAGTCAGAAGTAAATTTACATATTATGGGTTAGTTAGTTATTTTTAATTTCACGACCTAAGCACCCTACCGTAAAATTTCAATTTATTTATCACGTCTTCACTTAAATTTGAAAGTTCAGATTCAATTCCAGATATTTCGTTTAGAATCGTTACCTGGCAGCCTAGTTGGTTAATCTTATACTACAGCTGAAGAAAATAAAACTATAGAAATCATTGAGCATTTATTATAACAGTAAGTCACAACTTTCGCATTAAATTACTTGAAAATTGCATACACCCTTCAAACTAGTTTAATAAGTTACCAACCAAATGTATTTTTAGCTATTAATTCATTATTTCTTCAAATGATTACAGGTTGCCAGGAGATATACTAAGACGAAAATATAAGAATAAAAGAATAGGGTATATAATACTGAAGCTCAGCTTTAACATTGTGAGCACCACAGTAAAGGAATGGCATTGAAATTTCAAATTAGGGTTGGGAGCTTGATCTAAAATGTAAATAACACCGGTTTTAAACTTGCCACTTTTAACATATATTAATGTCTTTTATTTATACATGTTAATTAAGTGGAATTTAAATAACAATTATTTAAATTAAGAAGTTTTAATTGAAGGTTGTGTAGAAGGCAGCTTCACTCTTTTGGAATCTATTTCAATTTCAAATACCACTGGGAGCAGCACACTCGGGAAAACTGCAGAAAGGACGGTTCTCTATAACAGAATGGTCTTTTTTCTCCACTCTACCTTATTCAATTAACATTCAATTCAGACGAGTACCTCTTAATAAAGGATTCTCTGCTCTGAAGCTGGATATTATCTACTGTAGAAAGTAATGAAACAAAGACCAATGTGATTCCGTAAATGTACGTACATAACCATCATGTGTGCATCAAATTTTCGAGCTGATTTCCAATTACTTATATTTTCATTCCAAATGTTTTTTAATATTTAAAAATTATAGTTTTGCCTATGTTACATTCCCTTATTTGCTTTTCTTTTTACTTTCGCTACTGCGTATAGTAAGAAGGGGAGGTACTGCATTCCACCCAAAAATTCGATACCGAGATGTCACCGGAAATACATGTTTTGAGGATGCCTGAATACAAAAGAGCATGTTTAGAAAAAATGGCAGTGTGTGTGTGTCTGTGAACAGCATAACTCAAAAACGAAAATTCGGATAAATACCAAGCTTGGTATTTAGGCTCAGTATCTTCCGAAGATGCGACATGAAGATTTTCAAGAAAACTCCTACCCCAGACTACCCTTTACATGGAGCATTTTTCTAAATTTTGATTTTCTCAAAAATGCCTCTAACGATTTTGATTAAAATATCGTATGTTCAAGATACTTTCATGCCAAACGAAATGTGTATCTTGAATTATCTGAGAATGTCCCTAAAATTCCTATTAAATCTGAATGGATTTCCATAACTGGTAAACCGTAAGAGATGGACAAAAGTTTTCTACAAAAAAATGTAGATCTCGTTAAAACACGCAATTTATATCGTGCACACTTTTTGTGGAGTGAACTACTTCTGAGATATTCCTTGTTATTTGTTTAAATTTTGCAATACTTTAATCTTTTTCTCACATGGGAATTCTTTATTCGTTTTCTTTTTAAAGTTCTAGATATGCAAAGAGAATGGAATGCTCCACATAGAAACCAGCTCTTAGAAGATTTGACTATCGCTTAAAGCCTTTATCTACCTTGAGACAGTAACTATGGTTATATATATATGCCATATATACAATAATGTGAATTGTAATGTGAAATGGTATTAATAAGAAAAATACTTGTTGTATAAATAGAAGTTAAGGCATAAGTTTTATGTATGTGCAAGTGTAGCTGGAGCTGTGGAATTCTTGTTAAAAGCCGACAAACATATCTTTGTGTTAGAATTAGGGCCCAGGCAAAAAGGACTTGTACGGGAAGGTCATAAAAGCCAGACCTTAAGTCTTTGTGAAATATAAAAGGTGACAAGCGAACACAACATACTTTCGTAGAGATGCCACATGTTTGCAAACGTAGAACAATAGCCGGGTAAGTCTTCTGGAAGGTTCCAAGCTGAACGAAGACAGACAATGAAATTTTAAGGAAGAATATGTTTAAAATCTTTAAGGGAAGAAATTTTAGTTTTAGCGTCTCCATCAGCCAGGGCGGTTGAGTATAAAGTGCTGCGATGTGAATAAGATACATATAAGCTCTCAGAAGCAGGCGATATTATTTACTTTTTATAATGTAGTAGGAACGGTGAAAGGTTATCGATTTAAAGGTCTATAGGAACGTGTGATAAATATTACAATTATTTCTAGAGCTCGTATAAAATACTTGATTGCTCAGCGACCGCAAGTTTGGCTTACGAACAGGGTAGGGCTCGACCGTTCTACAGCTCCAACTAACTTAAGAACTGTGTAGATTATTACTAAGACAGTCAATGTGTGTGCCATTAAAGCATAGTGTTCTTCAATAACTTAATCTATTGTTAGAGTTGTTACTTTTTACCTTCCTTCCCGTATCACACCCTGCTAAGTTATACAAGCTCTACCAGAAACCCAAATAACAGCAGCCGTGGCAAGAAATAAAGATAAACTTTAAGAGTAACAACTAAAACACAAGATAATTATCAGTATCACCAGAGTTCATATATTAAATCATATATTAATATATCGGACATACTGCGAGTTATGCTCGCCCTCCACGAGTATACTGCAACCTCTTGCACCTACAAGAATATTAGCAATAAGATTAACATCTGGATATCTCAATTGACATGAAGTAGATGGAGAATAAGTGTTTTTAAAAGAATAGATTGTACAAGAGTAGAGAAAGTCATGTGAGTGCAACACATCAGACTTTTTTTCATTTCCTTTGGGACTACATCTCAAACCTACGATTTCACCTAGAAATAAATTTTCTCCTGGAGAATAATTTCAGCGTGACCCAAAATATGTACTATGTACCTACTGTACATGCTGTAATAGTGGCTATCCAGTACTTGTATAGTGGTTATTACTGAATTAAAAATAATATAGTTAAACCAATGCTTTAAAAGACTCTTAAATCTAATTTGGGCGAATTCAACTTTTTTGGGGGGGGGATTAGCTGCTTAGCTCGTTTTACTTATGACATCCTGTTTGTAGTAATTATAAAATTGATCCATTGTTTATTTATTTGTTATTTTGTTTTTAAACTCTACATTGAGGTTTGGCGACTGTAATAGTGTCAGCTTTTTTTTTTCAACTCCCGCGCGTCAGACTAAGGCTTATTGTCCAGCCCTATTGGAAAGGATGCTTTCATTGTTTCCCAAAACCTGTTCCCTGAACAAGTTGCAGTATCTTGGTTCCAATGTAAAAATCCTTTCCTAAATGTTCCGTGGTTATAGAAAGAGTAAGTATCTTTCTTGCCAGGAATAGGTAAACAAAGAGTATATACGAAGCAGTTTCCCCGTCCTCTGTGCACATTCTACAAAATTTGGTTTCATTTAATGGGTTCATCCTTGTAGAGACCTACTTTAAGTAGGTGATTCCTGAAGTGGCATGTTCAGAAATTAATGAAACTACTTTCATTATTGATGTTCTATCCAATCTCAGGAGAGTTGAGGAAAGAGTACTGCATCGACATTAAGACAGTTTCCTGGCTTGCTTTGTCCAGGACAGTTTGCCACCTGTTGCTGTTTTTCCCTTATCCATGTTTTTACTAAGGTTTTGGCAGTACGTGTAAACTACGGGTTCAGAGCCAAAATAGATTATCTCAGTACACATTTTAGCCAGTTGTAAGTTATTATAGCTACCATATTACCATTGCAGGAGTCAACAAACAACACAGATAGCAGAAATACGCCTTGACTTTCGGGCAACGGTATATAACACTCGCGGACTTTACCTGTGGAGAACCCAAAATTAGTGGAATACCGAAGGATACCGGCTATACTCTGGACTACAGGAATAAAGTGAAATGGCATGCAGAGCAATCTCTGGGAATTTTAATACGGATCTATGGTAACAACTTCAGGCCAGCACAACAGCGCCGCGCTGAAACATGTGGAACCGAATGAAACTTCAGCAGTATGAGTGTATCACTGCGTTTGCTCAGTTGTGTGATCTTATTCTTGCTGCATCAAATGGTATCAAAAATAGAACCATTCTGATAGGGATACATTATTGCTTTCCGACAAAATATACTTGTATTCTAAGATTATTAAGCAGCGCAAGAGGCATGGTTTTACCATATCCAAGAAAGTGATTTCATGTGCACTCAACAAAAAAATTGTGTCACATCACGACTTATTCCAAAGGGAAAGAAACAATGATATCCACAACCGGGCACCAGTCGCACCACAGAGATAATTTGGAAGATGCAGATCCATGCCATGTGAAAATCAACTCGGCATATTACCAGACTAACGTCTTGATACCAATTTTCCATACAGAAATCCCTGCTCTATATGGTGCAGATGCAAATAAAGTCTGGTTGAATCGGGATAAGACATCAAGTCATACGTTTGCTTCAACTTACGAATATTTGGAGAACATAGACAGAGAAATGGAAACGAATTGCATAACTTACAGTGACACATTAAGTCATCTCATGCATCACTGGTAGAGTTTTGTGCATTTGGGTTACTGAAAAGAGCCCTTGGAAACAGATGGCCGCGAACTTTGTATAATCTTTGGAAAGTTGCCAGAAGGAATGAAATAAACTGGACATCCCTGTATTTCGTAGCTGTTTGCTCCAGTGGAAGCTGTACTGCAGATTGATAGTTCAAGCTAACCCTCTGTATAATAAATTGTTCGTGCAATATTTCGCCGAAATCAGAAGCGTCTGGATACTGATGGCAAAGAAGTGACTCAGAAAATCACTGAAGAAGTAATTTTTTTGTTTTCAAATATATAAGTGAGAATTTTGTATTGTGTACACCGTATATTCATTTTAGGACACCCTTGTATATGATTGTATTTTAACAGGCCTTCGCGTACACAAATGTTTAATTTATGTGCATTCAGGTTAACGTTTACAATAAATTATGCACAGAAACAAGGTGAAACCTTAATGAGAGCTTAGGTTACTATTCTTAATATCAGTATAAAATTTGTCTTTTTACTTCACATTTTAAAAAAACATTTTTAATTGCTATAACGTTACGAATCTTGAAATTTCAAAATCAAAGTTTCAGTTTGAATAAAAAGAAATACACTCACTGTAATTATTAATTTATATTGAAAAAACATTTTATTTTTATTATCTACATTAACGTAAAAGAATATGAAGAAAGTGTAGTGAGGGTTCTGCAAAATAAACCAGTGAAAACCTACATTGAACTTAGATACATAAAATACAATGAAATAAAGGAAGAATTTCTGTATTTAGCTCTTTATGCAAGTCCAGTGTTCTTTAACTCCAAATTTTAGGAATTTAATGGTGACCAGACATTGGTTAAATTAGATCATACAACTAGAATACTTGAGGTAGAAACTCGACACAGACATATCTAAGAGAAGCATTGGAAATAAGGGATTGGAATTAATTATTCCTCCACACAAGCCGTGTGTAGGAAAGGTTGGAAAGGTAGAATCAGACGACTGAAAAGTTCAATGCCATATCCGGGATTTCAACCACGTATCTTCCAGTTTGCGTCTGGTTGCTCTAACCAACTGAGCTACCATGGAAACATGTCGGTAAGACATTAAATATACAGCTGATTTGCATTAATTGACCTAATACACGCTATGAAGTTCGGTACTTAAAGTACTTACAGCATTGTAAGTCGCCATTGGGATTTGTCATTCCAAAACAATTAGATCTGCTTGTGGTTTACCGGGAAAAATGCGAGTCAGTTGGAGAATTTAATGTCCTACCGGCATGTTGCCTTGGCAGCTCAGTTGGTTAGAGCAACCGGACAGACACCGGGAGATCCGTGGTTCAAATCTCGGCTATGGCATTGAATTTTTCAGTCGTCTGATTCTACCTTTCCAATAAGGGATTGATTACACCAATAAGAAGAGGAAAGAATACCATAACCATTCTGAGAAGGATGTAATTTACGTAATTATACTTGTCAAAGTTTCACTGAGCAGTAAGAAAGCATTTAATTTGTAGTTGAGCGCGTTGATAGGCGAGTTATAAAACACATGTGTACATTTATTGCTCTTCGTGTATAGAGGCAGGTGCGTGAAATGATGCACGTGCCTGACTAGGCTCGGGCTTGATTTACGAAAAGTAAAAAGGGGCCTGTGAAGACCATAAAGATTAACACAAATGTTTAGAAGCGTAGAAGGTTTCCAACACTGCACTGCACTGTCTATTCCACTTTTATCTTCCAAGAGGAGCGTTATTTCATCTTTTTAAAACTAAAAAGGTGGCATTTCAATTATTTAAAATTGGGTGTATTTGTTTTATTGAAATGTATATGAAAATGTAAAAAGAATAGTAAGAACATTTAAATGTTTGAAAACACAGAAACATGTATTTTTATAATTCCTAGGAAACCCTTGGTTAACATCTGTGAACCAAATACAATGCACTAGTAACGTTAATACTTAAACGCAGCAACTTGTAACTTTCACATGCGTCACACTTAAATACCCTCAGACGTTTACAAAGATCCAAAAAACTAATAATGCCACTTTAAAGGAATTGCAGCAACTATAGAGTTTAAGGAGAAAATCGAGAGCAGATATTACTAGAATCGTGAAATGTTTTAAAATATATTTTGGATGGAAAAGCACGCCTACAAAGAAGACATAAATTATATTATTTTACAACCGATGCCTAATCAGAAATTCCAGTGATTAAGGAGGCACAAAAACAAATTGCTTACACAGAACGTATTTTCGTATACGAAGAATCAAAGCTTTTCCACAATATGTACCATTCATTTGTAGAAAACTGACTATTTCACTGTACAATGGATTGAAATTCCTGAGTTTCAACGGATACTTGATAAGCGCACAGACTAGCAAGCATTGATTGGAAGTTTGAAATATTGGTTTATTTGTTACTGTATTATGCTAAACTTACGGGCTAAGTGTTTTATTAATCGGTTAACCTAAATTCAAATTAAACTTAGTTTTATTTAAGGATGCACTTTAATTACTATGGTCCTTAGCATCCCCTTCTATAACGGGCGTGAAGGACCTGAAGTTTTGCCAGTCTATCAGGCTTGAGGTTCTTTTACGCGCCGTAAATCTACGACACGGGACCAGCGACTTTAATTCCCTTCCGAGGGAAGCCATGCTAAGAAGTTTTACACCCGAAAAAGTCCATCGCCCTCCACCGGGTTTGAAACTGCGACCATGGGAACTAGAAGCTAACATGGTACCCTTAGAACACGGAGGACGAAGTACTGATTGAAGTACCAATAAAGCCCTACAAAAATACATTCAGAGTTTAATAATTTACTCGTTTTCTCTATTTTATTGTGATTTAATAAAGTCCAAGCTCGTAATATCATAAAAGGTGGATACAATTTGCCATTATACATTAAAACAAAGTTAGGTCAAACAAATATACCCCAATATCTTTAATAACCTTCCTATAAAAATAAATAATAATTTACTTATTAACGAAATAATTGTGGAGAATGTTGAAGTGAGAAGCAGGTAAACCCAGAGCTCCCATATTACGAACATTCCCGTTTTCTTTCGAAGTAGAATATCGTAAAAAAGTGTTATTGTATCCGTAATTTGGCACCAGAAGTATTACTAGTTTTCACTCTATGCTTGTTGGATGTCAAAGATAGATTAACCATCGTTGTTAGAACAATGAACAAACAACATTTTAAACGCTAAGAAAGCTTCTCTCACTACGAAATTATTCTATAATGATCAATATGATTGTTGTGGAGAAACCTTCGTTTTACCGTTTATAATTGTAATTTCGTGCAGCCCCGGCTATTCCTAATACGAGTAAGTCATCGCAAGTAATGAAAAATTCGCTGATATTCACGCAAGAGGATGTGAAGCAAGGCAGAACGTCTGACTTCCTTAAACCTTCTTCCGACAGTCTTCTAAGTTCTGGAAATGCTGCATAGTTTAGTGGTACTCTTTGGTGGTGGAATAATCATCGATCGAAATGGTCGAATAACTGTATAGATAATTACAATAGGTAAAAATTTAAACCTATACAGGTTTACCTTCTCTTTGTTACCACAGATATTTAATAACATAAAAGCTATATAGTTTTTATATAATGCAGAAACCCTCGACATATACGATGAAATATAGGTGAAGCTGGTGAATATAAATATTCCGCACTCCCAGACTACCAAGTTAACCTCTTTGAAAAAGACGCATTGTACGCACCTGAGAAAAGCGATCTTCTCAGTTGTTAATTGTATTATGAAATATGGGTTCCCTGATTTCTAATGTTAGCAACACTTCAATACTAGCATCCACATACAGAACTAGAATAAACGTTATTCGAAAGTTTTGACACTGTTTCATTACACAGTATTTGATGAATGGCAAATACATAAATATAATATACCATTCTAATCGTTATAAAAGAATCGATTGTCGCTGTGTCTTCTTTTGCTTAAGTGACGTATCATGTCCATCTTTGTATATTTGTTCAAATAAACTGTAACCGGCTTTTATTTTACGAGCATTATGTGCGGAGTACAGCAACTAACTCACCTTTGTTTCTATACGCAATTTCTATGAGTACAGCAACTACTTTCTACTCTAAGGCATTCTCAACGAAGGCTTTGTAAGTCCCTTTTAGTCTTTTAGTAATGTATGAATTTAAACTTTAAAGTGTCCGTCAGAGAGAATACAGTTTTTCAAAGGTGAAAGGGTGGTAAAAATTGGTTAAGTAGTTTTTGAGGTTAACACACACACGCACACGCACACTACTGATATAAAATTATTCTCTCTTTATAATATTAGTGCAGATTTCATGCCTAACATGTTTTTACTAGCACTTATCCAATCAGCTGTTCTAGGACTTGAATCGGTTGAAGAATTTCCTAATTCTACAGTTTTGAAGTCCGCTGCCTTTCTCTTAGCCTTGAAGCGGAAAGAATAAAGAATTAGTAAAAACCCAAATATAATCACCATATAAAAATGTAAGAATGCAGAATTGATTATACATTGGTGTGCAAAACCTAAGGACGACATGTGTAAAGTAACATAACAAATGAACTACTTGGTGAAAGAAGATGAAGGTGCTGGAGTATGTTGCCAGAGGTCTCTCACACGTACACAGAAAGCTAGACGTCACATGGCGTGAGTGTAGCGAGCCTATAGTGCCAAATGGGTCTGGTCCCGCAACACGGAGCAGCTGACGAATCAGGAAAAGACGGTGTGAGGCAATTGGCGAGCTATTACGGTGCACTGTAGTGGTATTCTTCATTGCAACATGGCCCGTAGACACCATTTGGATGACTTCACACGGGGAAGAATCATCGGGAAACTGGAAGAAGGGTGAGGTGTGACGAGTGTTGCTCAGGAGTTTGGAATTGCACATAGCATTGTTTCACGGGCATGGGGAACCTTCCAAACTACAGGCACTGCTGTCCCAAGGAGAAGTGGGATGACCGCTACTTTGTGCAACAGGCAAGAAGGGATCCACGCCAAATAGCGGGTGCAATTGTAACCACAATTAACAGGACAGCTAGGCACGCAATCTCACGATACACATTGGCACGGCGACTGTACAGAGGTGGTCTCTTTGCCCGATGGCCAGTTCGTTGTGTTCCATTGACATCCGCACATCGGCGGCACCATTTGCGATGGTCCCAGGAGCAGCAATATTGGACCAACGAGGAATGGAATCGAGTGCTCTTCTCGAATGAGAGCAGATTCAGTCTAAGTAGTAATTCTCGACGTACGTTCATCTGACGAGAGGTGGGAACACGTAATGAACCCAAGAAACATCCTTGAACATGATCATTTTGGTGGTCCAGGTGTTATTGTTTGGGGAGAATTAATGTTGCATGGTCGCACCGACATCCAAATCTTTGAAAATGCAACGTTATTGCTCACTGGTCGTTATTGCGATACTGTACTCCTTCCCCATGTGCGGATTTTCAGGGGTGAAGTCGGCCCTGACTTCATTTTTATGGATGACAATGCGCAACCGCATCGAACATCGCAGGTAGAGAATCTCTTGGAACGAGAGTATATTCGGCAAATGGACTGGCCTGCCCGTTCCCCCGATTTAAATACCATCGAACACGCGTGGGATGCTTTGGAGAGACGCATTGCAGCATATCCACATGCACCAACGACCATCCAACACTTGTCAACAGCGCTGGTGGAGGAATGGAACGCCCTACCATAAGAACTGCTTACCAACCTTGTGGCCAGAATGGGAGCACGATGCAGAGCATGCATTGCTGTCTGTGGTAATCATACACCCTTTTAAGCACCATGTATGTGTTTCTGTAAATCTGGAGAGCCATCATATGTCGTATTGACTTTAGTGTAGCTTATGGTCTATGAATAAAAGTGGCATTTCTGTTCGTCTCATTGCATATTTGGTTTAGTTGCCTACTGTAGCATACCGTAGCAGTTCTCTCTGTGTATGATGCAAGTTTTATCGATCTATGTTACTTGGCAGTGTCACAGCATGTGGAGATTACTTTCGTCCTTAGGTTTTGCACATCAGTGTATTTGGGGTTATATTTATGTATTAATTGTGATGTTTGGGTATTTTAATATAATTGGTATGATTATTAGTTTACATTCATTATGAAGTTGTGAATTTGTTTTACGTTAACTTACATAAAAATTGCATTTATTTGTATAAGTAATAGTATGACGGACTTTGGTAAACTCAATATAAAAAAAATCAATGCAAAGGCAGTAAACATGCCCATAAATAAATAAATTTGCTTATTCCATGAAAAGAAGAATGGTCAGAATAATGGATGTTGCCATAGAGCTGAAAATGATTTTCTCCCAATTAATAGCAACAAGAGTACTCGTTAGTACTTGAGCTAGGTACTTGTATTTTAAGATTGCTAGAGTATATCATTAGTACTCGAGTTAGGTAACTGCATTTTAATATTGCTAGAATATCTCATCCCCCAGGCAGCCGCTTGTAAGTCCTGGGGGGTGTAAGTCCTACACAAGAGGAGGGTAAACAGATAATGAATGAATGAAATAGAATATCTCATTAGTACTCAAGCTAGGTACTTATGTTTTAATACTGCTAGAGTATATCATTAGTACTCGAAGGAGGTAATTGTATTTTAATGTTGCTAGAGTATCCCATTAGTACTCGAGCTAGGTACTTGTATTTCAATATAACCAGAGTATTTCATTAGTTCTGGAGCTAGGTACTTGTATTTTAATATAACCATAGTATTTCATTAGTTCTGGAGCTAGGTAATTGTATTTTAATATTGCTAGAGTATATCATTGATATTGAGTATTGCTAGAGTAACCACATTACCTTCTCATATTTAGTTACAATTACAGTGATAATAAGCACAGTTACTTCCAAATAGTGCTAAACGATAGAAAGAGTTAAAGGAGTTATCCTCCGTGATGTAGTGGTTACAATGCTAGCCTTTAGTTCCCGAGGTCGCGGGTTCAAACCCGGCGGAGGACGATGGATTTTTCTAGAGCGTAAAAATCCTTAGCATGGCTTCCTACGGAAGGGAAGTAAAGCCGGTGGTCCCGTGTCGTAAACTTACAGCACGTAAAAGAATTTCAAGCCTGATAAAGAGGTCTCTGAGCAAAATTGTAGGTCTTTCACGCCCAATATAGATTGGGACGCTAAGGACCACAGCAGTTAAAGAGCGTACATAAATAGATAAATAAAAAAAATACTTATGAAATGTAAAGTATAAAATATTAGAAACGGCAGTTATTTAATTTCTGGATTTTCCCTATCATTTCAAACTTTCAAATTAAAATACCAAAGTAGGCATCACTATTAGGTATATACTCAATTCATGCAAATTAAAGTGCATTTTATTGGCTTATAACCCTTAATTTGTGCCATGTGCTTTTAAATACACAGTTAAGAACATATAACCATATTCATGCTATTTAATGTTACATATATTATATTATTATTATTATTATTATTATTATTATTATTATTAGTTCTTAAAATCAAAGTGCAAACGTGCTACTATGTATACTTTCCAAGTGAGAGAAAACCTGTTACTGAGAACAATATTACGATGTATTACTTGACTTCTGACATCTTATTGAAGAAATGAACTCTCCTTCACAGTCGAAAGAAATGAATTCGCTTTCTTTCTGTTATGAAAAGGAAAATATTTTAAAATGAGATACAGTGAGAAAGAATCCAATAGCGTATTCAACACACCTTATACAATTTTTTCTCTTCTCATTTTTATTCTGTCCATTCTATCTTTTTCTTTTGTCGTGCGTTGGTTTCTTTTCGTATTCCCCACCTTCCCCAGAGAGACTAACATGCAAGAGACAGAGTGAAAATCACTCTACTGCTATGCAAACCTCTGACTAGTGTCAAGTCGCATTGACTCTGTGGATGAAAGATTCCTCCCTCGTGAGTATCTAAAGGTGATGGTACATCCCAAGGGCTTTAGAAAAGAATAGAATGATGAATGAAACATCTCTGAATACGCTGATGCCATGTATAACAAGAGCATAATGTAGAAGTTAGATTAGATTTGCAAAAGAGGTGCCAATACTGGAAAAAGGAATGTATTGAGTGTATATAAGTATTTTATCTCATACTCTTACAAAATCGCTTGTATTGTATTTGTTCTTTGTATTATGGTTTACTTCAGCATCCATAAGGTTAACACTCTTGTTATCTAAGCCGATTTTACTTTCTCTACTGTGTACTTAACGTAATATGTAGAGGAAGTATTGTATCCCATACAAAAATTGGTGTCGCATTTTCTTCAGCGCCCTGAACCTCAAAAATAATTTTTAGAAAAAACATTCGTGTGTGTGTGTGTGAGTGAGAGAGAGACAGAGGGAGGTAGGGAGGGAGAATAGCGTAACTTAAAATCAAAAGTAAAATAGATAACAAACTCGTATTTAGGTTCAGTATCCTCCAAAGATGTAACAGTAAAGTTTTTAAGAAAATCCCCCACTCCATACTACCCTTTACATGGAAATATTTTATGGTGTTTATTTTTACAAAAGTAGCTCTAATTATTTTAATTAAAACATCATATCTTTAAGATATTTGCACGAAAAAGCAAATCTATGTTTTGAATTTAATGGGAATAACCTGTGAAGCCGTTTTCATTCGGTAGGAATTTTCCACAATTTTGGCTGTTAACGTTAAGAGATAAACAAAAACGTACTGCACAATTAATACTAATTTATTTGAAATACCATTTTGTGTGGCATCAGTCATTAACGAGATGTCCGTTATTATTGTTTTGGATTTTTCATTACAGTAATTTTGTTAAAGTGCTGTCGCTATTCAGTAGTTTCCCGGAATTTCTTGGAAAGAGTATAACATTTCAAGTCCAGCATATACCGTCTAGGTTTTAAACATCTGACTATCGATTCTATTTGCTCTATCCTCATTGTACCTAGTGAAATGTGTAATGAAACAATTTCTGCAAAGATTTACTTTGATTAACATGAAGTAGACAAAAAAGAAAACTTTCGTAAGAATAGTTTGTAGAAGCTACATAAAAATAAACGATAGTGCGTAGAAAAAGTCGTGTGAATGTAGCACATCAGAATTGTAATTATGCGCCAATGTCAACATTACAATGTCTGTCAAACGTCAGTGTATCTTTATTCCGCGTACTGCATGGCATTCAATGCTAGTGGTTGCAATGATGGAAATGCCGCCCAACTCCAAACGTTATTACCTTAGGGAGCATTTGTTTATTACGTCACGCTTTCCCATCTCAGTTCTGTCACGTTTAACCAGACACCCCACTCCCATGACACATGCCACGCATTGAGCATTTTTATGTTTCCCCGGTTTGTTTCTTGATAAAGCTTTTTTATAAGCTCAGATAAAAATTGCATTTTGTTATCTAAGTTATGAAAGGAAGATGGGAATACCCTGGTTTCATATTCTTTTCGTTGGTTATGATTAAATTATAATTAAGACGATAAATAAACACACCTGGTTAACCACCAATTGCGATGGGTTCAAACAGAGATATGCAAGCACAGTAAGAAGATGATGAGCAGTACATCGTCCTCACTCACTAAAGATGTACTTAATCTCAATAGATCTGAAATAAACTGATAACCGAGCTCTCGACAGGACATTGTAGAACAGAAACACCTACGTACAATGGGAGTTTTTAGAGAGGAACTAGTTATGCAGGCTTATGTAACAAAGAAGGTGGAACTGCCTCTCAATCTTCAAGTGAGAAGCAGGCCACGAAAAAATATGAACTTTTGGCTCTCAGAAACCCAAATGATGATTTTTCTAAAGAAAACTTAGTTAATAAACTACTGTCCCTAATTAAATGGACAGGGCTCTTAAACTAAACAATAGTGACAGGAGAGAATACAACAAACATTTAGGTTTTAATGTTAAGGGCAATTACAATCCGACTCCATCACTACGATAGTCAAATCAAACACGCCTGGTACTTAGCAATCATGTCAATCCGAGTATTTTGGTTGAGATGTAAAGAAACCAAAATATATCATTGTAGATAGGCTTGAGATTCATACAGAAATTAACAAAATGTTATCTTTGAAAATTTCAGCATAATCAACCGTTTGGAGCACTGAACGAAGTTAATAATAAGCAACAAGTATTGTATTTCGAGCTCTGATGTTATAAAACGGTAACGGTAATTTAATCATGTAATGCAACAAAGCCGCCGCTCAAAAAGGAAAATCATATCCCACGGGTCAATAATCCTAAAAATACATAACTAAATAAAAACTACAACCATTATGATAGGAACGGAATGGAAAGTGAAATTTGCAATTCCAGTTTAGTAATTTAAAGAGAAAACCATCGTGTAAAAATCCACAATTCTGTATAGAAATTCCTGCATTTGCGATAAAATCATAAAAATGGGCAACCCATTTGAGTAGACGGGCAGATTTTAGAGCCGACATTGTATTTTTATGACAGTTAGCCATACCGTCAAGCAACAAGCAATGAATTATCTGCTTGATAGCTAAGGTATAAATTGTATTGTACTCAAAATTAATTTACTTTTTATTAACCTGACTGGGTATAGAATGATAAAGTTCACCATTATTAACAGGTTAACTGTAGCCGTTATAAAAACAATGAAGTTGCTTTCCTAATATCAAATAAACGTCAAGTATCAAATAAAACTGATAAACATCAATCAATCTCGATGATTCATGTAAAATAGGAGATAGCTTATTATGAATGCAAGCATTAAACGACACTAAAAGAAAAAGAACGGAGAAGAAACAAGAAAATACTGAGAAAGCAGTGATTACTTCGTACGAGAGCTGGTTCTTTACGACAACGAGTATTGTATGTAAGTACTTCGGTGGTGCTATGTTGCAATAAGCATTGAAAAATATTTCATTTCGGTGAAATACTTGGAGATGGTCCAAAGGATAAGAAGATTTTCTCTGCTCCTTTCGGTGGCTTCTCTTGGTAGTTTCCTTTCCATCATCTATGTGTAGTAACAGGTTTTGTTTAGTCAGATATTCATTCTTTTTATGAATCAATGACGACATCGGTTAAGCGATTCTTTTGCAACTTTCCCCTCTTATAACATGGAATTTATATACACGCACATACATACACAGACATTATATTCCATGCTATTAGATACGTAAAGTTGCAAATTTCTTTAAAAACATAATTACATTGTGCAACTTATGTAAAACTACATTTTTATATAAAAGTGGTTTCCTTCAACAGAACGACATTGGAACTATAATTTACTATATTTACTGTGAGAACACTTTTCCATACCCCACCTCTGATGTGTGGGGTCCCGACTTCGAATCTCGGTTAGGGTGAGTTACCTGCACAAGGTTTTTCCGGGATTTTCACTTATCCTGAGAATACGAATATCAGGTGACTCATAAGCTTTAGGGACCCCGGGTACATTTGAGCATCATTTCAACCATTTCGTTCATTAAACATCGATACGACCTACCCGGTTAAATTACGTTAATTAATCATCAAGAAGTATGATACTCTGATGACTAATTGGTCCAAGACTACCGAAGGCGCTCCCCTACAAAAAAACAAAACATCCTACCAGACTATCCGCATGCAAAAAAGGTTTTGATTTCCTAAAAAAGTGGCTAACGATTTTGATAAAAAAAACATATATTAAGCATGTTTAATTTACAAATAAAATATATATCTTAATTTTCTGGGAATAGCCTGGGAAGTCCTCTTCAATCAGAAGGGATTTTGTATAATCTTGTATAACCGGTAAACGCTAAGCGATAGACGTAAACGAACTGCACAGAAATGCAGCTCTCTTAAAACAGACATTTTATTCCAAACAAATTTGTTTGTGGCAGTAGCCATTTCCGAGTTATCCGTTATTAATGGTTCTTCAACACGTTGTCATTCTTTTCATAATCAGCTGTTTCTCGAATTGCACACAAAGAACATGGCATTTTAAGACCAGTATATAACGTTATATTCCTAAACATTTAACTATCGCTATTCCCTTTATTTCTATTAAGAAATGTGTAATGTAGCTATGTTACATATGAATGTAACACATCAGATTTTTATATGTAATTATAATATTTTCGTAGCAAAAATAACGGAAAAAGCAACTGCAGAACCCCTTATCATTTGTGTTCCAACCCTTCCCTACTTATATTAGAATATACTGCACGTTTTTACACATTAAGAACAAATTATATAACATAATCGTAATATTAATTTGTATACAAAAGTAAAGGCATCAGCGATTTTCCATAAAAATCACAATTGACGAATTAAAAATTCTCTCAGATATATGAATCCTTCATGTTTCTTTGGAATCATGATCTAATGTCGGTAACTAGGTTCTTAGTCCAAGAAGCGGTACTATTGCACCTTTCTCACCGGTCCTGTAGTGTAGTAGCGCATTACGTCTTGAAGTAGACATAACATATTATGTAATTTTATATGAATGCAAATATGTATTTTATATTCTACAGATTCAACATTCAAATGATAATGTACAGCGTGCACCACTTACAATCACACTATACTAGTTTGCACATGAATGCGAAATTATTACATCCACTTTATCGCCATAGAGAACTGATAATATACCCATATACGAATTTGACAGCTTTAATCAAACTGTCGTACTCCAAGCGTCAATCCTTTCGCCACCCTCTTGCATAATTCTAGCCTCTTCATGTGCCACTTACTTCTTCCAATACCATCACGAGTTGTGGAAATAATTTTAAACTTAATCTCCTTGTCTACTTTAGAAGTAACGTGTCATGTGAATAATGTGGCTATTGTGTATTTTAACGATCAGGTAATTCAACTTTCTTCGTTCTAAAAGGCTGAATCTCTAATCATGTGCTAACCTCTCGTTACTTCATCAATCCTAACATAATTAAAGGAGTTTCACACTGAATATACAATTGCTCACAGGTTAATTTTTATTTCATGGAATTTGTTTCAAGCCGGTCATAGAGAGAAATTATAAGGGCTCAGTGAAGTTAGATGTTACGCTTATGTGGAAAGCTTACGGAAGAAAAATCACTGTTGCGATCTTTGGGATTGGGCCACAAGTGCATATTCTCTTTGCTCCTGCGTTCATGGATCAGTAGGTCAATCGCTGGAATACGTGTATTCCCTGTGGCGCTATAGTCGATGTGGTTCGGTATGCGCTTTCTTTCTAACGCTGAAAAGCAGCACGGCTTTATTTCAGATGGTAGGTAGTATCATATAGCAAGACTGATTTTTTTTTCACGGAGCACAGTAGTTATTATTTACGGTGCTCTCAAGGGCTACCTGTATTCCGCAACAGAAGACAGTTTAGTGTCGCCTTATCGCTTTCTCAACGATCTTTCTTACGTGCTGGCCAATGCGAATGTTCATATCTATATGCACGGCCACGCTGTCTTCCAGAATTCTCATAAAAATAAATAAACTGGGGAAAATTAATAATAATTGCTCAAGAATATCTAAAATAACGTTCAAATGTTTGAAACACACAGGACTTGTTCTACCATTTCACGTGAACCCCATGGATATTATACTGTCTATTATATAAAAGGGATTCTTGTATACATGTAATCACAATTATACATACAAACATATATCTTAGTTTATATAAAATTATTTTCTAAACAAGCACTGCGGACCGAATTACATGCAGCGTGCGAAAAAATTATACCGCCAAAAACTCCGTTTTATTAGTAACAGCACCTGTAAATCTGTAGTGTCTCTAAGTGCAGACAAATAACCCAAGATGGGAAACAAAGATAAAGATATGCGGATTCACATGAAATTTTAATACATCAAATGTATAATACATTTTATCCTCTGTGTATTGTTTTCATAGCATTGAGCAGTAATACGTCTTTTATGTAGTAAAAATTCAAACTAAGTTATACAAAATCTAACATGTTTTAATATTTCGAGCCATATCATAATGTTTTAAGATACTGTTTTTCTTTGCGTAGGTTTTGTGTGCGTAAGGTGCGTATGAATGGATTACTCATAACTTACAGGATGCACGTTACCTATGGTCCATATGGAGCTAAATTAAATTTATGTAAAACCAAGGTAGTATAGGGCGCCTATGCACAAATATGTCGAGAATAAGTTCCTAATGCTAGTATATACTACAGATCGTGTAATCAAACCACATATAAAAATACCCAGTATTTATATGAATTATCTAGGAGATGTCTTAAAAATCATATAAATGTTAATAGACCATAAATATGATTCCAAATGGCTTCAGGAAAAATTTATTTTAACTGAGGGTAGTGAACACGTCCCTTCTACTGGCACTATCCAATATCGAGGAAAACCTAGAGAATAATTTTTTTTACACAAACGAGTTTAAGAAAAGAAGACAAAAGAGACGCTGCTGATCTCCTTAAAGAAATAACTAAAATCACCCTCAAGTCGTGTCTCCAAAAAAGGCCTATCGATCATCATTTGCAATTGTGAAACCTAGACCATGCACTTCTGATGAGACCTTTACTGTTTAGGGAAATAAAGTTAACCTAGCACCAATGTTTAACTTAAGATCCACTACAGAGAAAAGGCATGCCACTATATTTTGTATTAGTAAAAATTCTTGGAAACAAAAAATTGAATATTACTCTCCAAGGAACTCAATTCTTTCAGCTGAAACTAAACTGCAACCACTACTTGACATTAAGCAGTGAGTCTTATTAAAGTTCAAGAGAACGTTATATCCCAAGTATTACAGAAACAATTCACTCTCCACAGTTTTGTCATAAATGGGGTTGTGAATAGTGCCCATAGCAGTTGTAAAGAGATTATTCCAGGAGAGGATGAGTAGCATTATGATGAATCTGTTGTGCCTGTAGGTACAGCAATATGGTTTTGGGCATATTAACATACAGAAAAGCATCTTGCTGAATATTGCGAAAACTAATAAGCACTCCTAACATAGCACGTCATAAATCTATCAGTAGAAAATAAAATAAAACACAGGTAACGTTTTGAAAAGTGAGTCGGAAGTGTTTCGCTCAGCAGTTGCACACACGTGCAGACATTCCAAATCTGTGCGTGGTCGATCAAGCTTGTATTACTGATTACCTACCAGGATCCGGATTCTATAACATGTCGTATTTTAATTATTGTATCATAGGCATTGCTAACCTGTTCATAAATCTTACCATGGGTCTCAGATTTTGAAAATGCACATTTATTACGCAAATATTTGGTCATGTTATTAGATTTTAGGGAAGTTTTTTTCGATTTTACCTCGTTATTTTATTTTCATACCATTTCCTTCATTATTTAGTAATTTTATAGCATTTACATTGCGTATATTAAAGATTTTTATACTATACATTTTACATAAGGATAACTTTTTAAAGATCGGCTATTTCACTATTCAAACTAGAAATAAAAGTAATTTTGTATTTTCTTTACTCGTATTCTTAAGAAAACCCACATTCCTATTTAATAGTTAGACTGGAAGGGCTTGTTCCTGGGTGGACTCATCTCCCACACTACGAATGAGACAGGTCATCTCCGTCCACACGTTTCATGCAGATATTTAGTAGATATTCATACTTTACAAAGTCTGTAATGTTTTTTTATTAATTTTCCTTGACATGGTCGCAAACAAATAGGAAACTTTTAAGAAGACATTAAAATCTTTCAGGCTAATCTTTCGGTGAAACCCATTTCGGTCCCATTTTCCACTTTCGAATCCTAACTCGGTCCCGTCTTGTAAAATGTAAACAACCTAACTCGATCCTGTAGGAAACTAATCCCATTCTGGTTTATTCTAAAAGACCTGGGACTTTCATCAGACTTATAATGACTACAAAATGATATTTTATTTTCATATTTCACCAAAACCGATTTTAACCACAAAACCAGGTGTAACAATTTGCAAACTCTACGCACAAAAAAGTTGAAAAGTCGGTATATTATTAAAAACAACTATAATTATAATCAAGTGAAATATTTTGAAAAACGCCAAGATATGATTGTTCTTTTGTGCAGAGCTAGTCGCAGCTCAGTGTACTATGGATTTTTGGCAAGAGGGATGCCACACTACTTTACATTTCACTCTGCTCAGAGTTATTAGGTTTCGTACTATATCCAGAGAGACTGAGTTGGTCTGTTGACAATTTACTCACGAAGATAACGGGAACGAGTTAGGATGCCTTCAAACCTTCTAGAATAACGCTACTACCTTGTAAAAACGGAAAGAAATTAGAAAGGAAGAAAATAAATAAAACAGTATCTGTCTAATAACTCCTTGAAAGAAATTCTCTACGTATTAAAGATATAATTTTCCATCACAAGAACTAATCTAGTAACACTACTCTCCATTTATGTAAACAATACCTCCAAAACCCTTTAGATTGTTTGAAACATTTTTGGCGCCAGAAAGTAGTATTTTTTGTAAGAAAGTCATTCCACCTCTCAAAATTTTATCTTCATTGATCTTTAACATTAACATTGAGCATACAGAATGCAGGTAGAAGATTTTGCTAAGAATACAAAAAGTTAGTGCTTTTTTGAATCACGGTTCTGTAAAAGTTCTAAACTTGATATACCAAACACCCTATCCGCAAGCTCCACACTTTGTCCGACGCTACTCCCAGAAATTCCGTTACATAGCTGTTACGCACGGGACTACATAATGGCAACTCAGTATTAACCTATTCGCATATTTATCTCATGACGCTCGCCCACACGTCACTAACGTCAAACAAGGCTCACTTCCCAACCTTTAATTAAGATTGACATGCTTCTCTAACAAAGGACTTTACAATGCCGATCCAGATAACTTATTTGACACTCGTAAAAATTCAAGTATCTGATGTAATATCTGGCAATACACTATTAATTAGTGTATCCGAATTAATTTGCACTGTAAGCATAAGTTCATTTTATATCGTAATTCTTTTAAGCATGTCACTGTTACCATATAATACCGAGTAAGGTAAAATTTAATAATAATATAAATAATAATAATAATAATAATAATAATAATAATAATAATAATAATAATAAACTCTGCAGGACTTACTATGCTTGACATCAAAGTTACAGTCTTACGTTCCTATGGTATGTATGAGTCTGATTAGGGTTTAAATTTGGGGCTTCTCTAAATTTCAGTACCACCGACCTATCAGAAAAATAGCGCTTTAAAATACGCAGCACGTTTGCGCATTATTTCATTAATACAACCTGTGATTTTGATTCCAATGAAAAGAAACAAAGTACACAAACCATATAAAGTTGCAACCAGGATTCTCTTTATTATTATTATTATTATTATTATTATTATTATTATTATTATTATTATTATTATTATTACTATTATTTTTACTTTCCCTACTACGTACTTAAAGTAAGTTGAGGAAGTATTGTATTCTACCCAAAAATTCCTTGTTGCGATTTGAACTGAAAGGTATGTTTTGAGGCTCACTATACTGTAAAAGTATTTTCTTAAAAACAAAAAGTTCTATAAATACCAAACTTGGTATTTTAGTTCAGCATCCTCTAAATATGCAATACGAAGATTTTCAAGAAATTCCCTCACCCCAAACTACCTTTACATGAACATTTTTCCGATATTTCTTTATTTTCTCAAAAATGGCTCTAACGAGTTTGATTAAAATACATTAGATTTAAGATATTTAAATGGCATATAAAATGTATAACTTGAGGCTCCTGACAGTAGCCTGCGTAGTCCTCTTCATTCGGAAAAAGAAATTTTGTATAAGAGTAAACCGGAAGACGTGCTACACACCCTCTAAAGCGTACAATTTATGTCAAATAACTTTTCCTGTGGCGTCAGTTATTTTCAAGATATTGTTGTTGGTTTGAATGTTTCAACACTATTGTAACTTTGCATAGTGCTGTCGTTATTCAGTTGTTTACTCAGTACTGTGGAAAGAGTATGGACTTTCAAGGCCAGGATATACCGACTAACTTTTAAGCATTTGACTCGATTCGGTTTCCCCTATCCCCCTTGTACCTCTTACAAAACGTGTAATCGAAACTGTTTTTGCAAACATTCAATTCGATTAGGCGATTATTTCGATTAACAAGAGGGAGATATAAACATAATCTCTTAGTGATATCACTTAGAGTATACTTGCCATATAACGTAATTAATATTCCCAAAAAATGAGGGCTGTTATGGGGTATGGAGTCATTAATTCAAGATATCTGTCTTATTTTTTAACGTTATAAGAACTATCAGATAACATAAGTTTATAAGCATCATGTTGCCGAGAAGATTAACTATTAATAACATTTCGATGTGATATTTAATGTCACACTAATTTTTCACGACTATTCATCGTATTCATTAGCCATTTAGTTTGGCAAATGATTTGGGAATATTTCACATACACCGGAACTGGCTTAGTTAAATATTCCGCGTGTTTTAAAATGCTCAACATCACGCTTAGTGCAACGCCCATAATGAAATCACAGAGAAATGGAAAATCTGTGAAATGTACTATTTCACGAATGAATACACTGAAGTATTCATTGCACCTCTGATTAGGATAAGTCAACTGTTTTATTGTTTACCATGCCGCATAGTGAAATTTGAAAGATTTAAACGACCTGAAATGAAGAAACATGACAGCTACTCTTTAATATTATTGAGGTGTAATACAAGGTCACATTCCAACCTAAGTTAATTTTAAAGTACGGCACTACTTTCGATGTACACTTAATAGCAGGAAATATACGTTGGAAATACGCATTGTGAATAGTAGCCCTAAAAATGAAAATATATCTTTAAGCATTTATCAAGAAAAGAAGGCAAAGCTTCAGTAATCCCCCTCCCAGCAATGGTGCTATGGCCATGCAGAGCCTTGGCCTGTCAACCCGACTGCCGGCCTTATGCCTTTATACGCACGGAGATGTGGCCAGCATCATGTATCCCCCAGCCGGATATTGGCTCTCGAGGCCGGGGTCGCTACTTATCGCCGCTCCTGACTTTCTTCATGATGCTGAGTGGACACCAGTCCTGTACCTAGGACTTAAAATCCGTACCCCCACGGATAGGATCGAACCAGGGTCCACACTCCAGCCCACTGCGCTACAGTGCAGGACAGTTACTAAGCAAATAACACAAATGTATGTGGTCCAATGAAAGTGACAATGCGATAAAAATATCTCATTGTATGATGATTTTGTGGCATAGTGATCAATCCTCTCCCTCTTCAATCCAAAGGTCTCGGTTTCGATTCCTAGTTTACAGGTAATATTTCTTAATGATAATCGTTCCCTACCTTCTGAAAAGTGTGGAAATATGAATGAAGGTAGCAACGTTTCAAGGAAAAACGATTAAATCCACGTTATAAACAAATAATTCTGAGAATTACTATCTCCTTAATGGTTTCTCAGGTCAAAGCCTCCTATATGACTTTAGAAGTTAGGAGCTATACAAAACAATTTATAGAATGTTGAGTAATTACCAACTATACAATAAGACAGTGCATTTCAAACTTATGAGTGAAGAATTATCTGCTGATTTATGTAGGTACTATAAAGCAGACAGCATTCTTTATGTGACTAAATTGGAGTATAGAAATAATTCGCTACAACATGCTTCGATTAAAGGTTTCTGGGTTAAGACTTTGACTTAACATTATGACTTAATTTTCTTTTCACTTATTCTCTAACACATATGAAGGAGAAAAGCCGCGAGAAAACTTTCGATTAGGTTTGTCGACCCCGGGAATTTGACCCCGGGACCTCTGGAATGAGAGCCGTATGCGTTATCGCGGCACCATCTCGCTGGGTGGTAATTAATCTTGTATTTAAAATTATTTGAGCGTTAATATAAATATATGTGAGTGAAATGTAATTGGTTTCAACTCATTGATAGAGTGGGAAGAGAGTAAAGGGAGAAATAGAAAGAGGGTGAATGCGAACTGTATAGAGTTAGGACAGAAAGACATCAATTCCTGAAGTTAACGGGATAACGCGATCTGAACTGCGGATTTTACTTACAAATCAATAAATGCTTTTAAACACCAGCTTTAATACAATAGTAAGTTCAGTTCCAGATTTTACTGGTGTGCCCGTGTTATTTACGTTTATTTTCAGTCTCATCTGAGAGATTTTGTTTTGAGTATAAATTAGCAGAAATCAGTTTGCAGTATAGAACCCTAGAATACAAGCATACAAATTCCCTGAGGAAACACTTCACAGTATTTGCCTAATGGGTATGTTATAATTATTATTATTATTATTATTATTATTATATAAATTTATTTTATGGTATTTTTATAGTTTTTTATTTTAAACCATAGCGTTCCTTTAAACATTTACATTAGAGCTACACAACGCCACGCCGAATGTTTTCTGAACACTAGGGTACATCGAATTTACTTATTGCTGATACGGCCCTGATGGACCTTTATTCAATCGGGATATATTAATGATTAAATAATATTATTCTTTTATACATTTCTCAATTGAATTTCATGAATCATGTAAACGTTATTGTTTCGTCATCAACTCGTAAGGCTAATGTTCTTGCCTTGTTGTGCGACGGAACTGAGTTAAAATTCCAGTTGCGACAAAATACCTGCCTCAATTATGTTTATTAAGATGCTGATAATTTGATTTAGTAACAATAAATTATCGGATCGCTGTCCAATAAAACTCCAATTAAAAGAATTCATGTGGGCAGTTTTCTATGGTGAAGATCATCTTAGTAATATATTTTCCAAATGAATATGAGATACAAGGTATCGGAAACACGGATTTCCTTAATTGTGTTTCAGAGTACTTTATCTCCTCAAATTAGCACTAAAGAGCGATTTTAATTGTTAAAAATGATAGCTACTTATGATACAAGAATTAGGAAAGCATAAATAACCTGATATATTTCTAGATATTTGTTTGTTTATTTGAAGTTGAAGGTTGGTTGTATATAAATAACTTAAACAAACCTTTACATAAATATATATGTAAAAATTAAGTTTTCTTCTAAATCTGTGTAAGAAATTCATAGGGACTTTCGACACAAACTTAATTAATGTAGCACATAAGATGAAAATGCATAGCTGTATATAGGGAATGGCTAATATGCATAGCACATGAGATTTAAATCAGGAATCCATTGCGTTCCATTGAAAATGACTCCATCATATATAGTGCATGTTTAATCTCAGATAAAATAGATAATAAAATTAGGAGCATTACATTTTTTGTTCACTCAAATTCGATTATAGTTATTTCCCCAGAAACAGTCTTTGCTGGTCTTTTAATATTTTTGCAACCCATTTGCTTATAAAAGGCGGAGGAAAGCCTCTTTAGAAAGACGATCTGTGATCGCTTATCTGAAAGAGAAAATATTTCACTTCTTAAAATAGGGAGGATTTATCTAAACCGAGGTCCATTTACGTGTCGATCCATTATTCTTCACTGCCTCCTTTCTTTCGTTCGCTTATCCATCTTCATCCATCAGCAGTCATTCACCTCAGTCCAAACTCCTTACTCACTCCGTTTACATTCTGCATTCTCATGTCATTTCACATCTATTCGAACCTTCATTATCTTCTCTTTGCTTTCATACTTTTTGTCCCCCATCGGCCTCCCTTCTTTTTTTATTCCCGGCTCCAACTTGGCGGTTCTTAGAGTTTAAAGTTTTCAGCAAACAGTTTGCACTGCGATCCAATAGCTTGACAAATAACCCTTCCAAATACCTCAGCTCAGAGTTCGAAAAAGCTACCTATAGTACCCTTTCTTTTCTTTTTCTTTCTCTTTTTCAGTGAAGTAATCGTGCCAATAGCAGCCGTTGGTCGTATACATTCTAGCAGTTAGCCTATCCCTTTCAAATTAGAGCTATTATTTGTGTATCGTTGTTACTATTATTATTATTATTATTATTATTATTATTATTAACTAGATACGACAACTCCCCTAAGTTTTTTAAATAGGTATTCTAAATATTTCGGTATTTTATCTAAATTCTAAGTATTTCGAAAGTATTTGTCTTCCGGGTGAAAAACAATTCCAAGTATGTCGATCACCTAAGTTGAATGCCTGTCTTAACTGAAGAGTTGAGGGGTAAAGTCAACTATTACATGAAATAAAAAATTAAATGTTGCAAGAAAAACTGGAGAAAGTCTCAGAAGTAGGTCAAAAACAATTTCTGCACCGGTGCGAGAGTGCACAAAACTCATATTTCAGAAAGAAATATGTGGAGTCATATCAAATTTCGTGTATAGTTCTCAAGTATTTAGTGTTTAGTGCGAACACTATTTTATATCTTATCAAAACGATGAGGATTAAAATATAACATTTTCCGGTGTATTAGTAAGACAAATGAAATTATTCATAACTTTTGGTAAAAGCAGAATGTTCAGCTTTCATTAATTATTGTAGTAATCGTTTACGAAGCTTCGGCATATAAAATTTAATTCTAATTTGAGCTTCGACATGAAAGGAATCGATGCCCACTTAATAAAGAACTACTCAACATTCATATCTTAAATTTTCTGTAAATAGCATGTGAAGTTAACTTTATTCATAATGCATTTTACTTGAATCCTTAAGTGTCATGGCCAAAAGTTATCAGAAAATCTCTAAATATAATTTAAGCATACAATTTTTTATAGAATAGTTTGTGACTTTATCCACTGTTGTTTCTTTGAATTGTTATAGCCTTTAAGCAGTAGATTCATGTAAGTGTAATACTATAGTAAAATATGCCAAAAATCAGTTCAAACTATTATTTATCCAAAATATAGCTAGAAATATAAACTCTGTATAATATTAATGAATGTAACGAATAGAGGAGCGCGAGTGCTGAACAGTATTTTTCCTGTTTCTGTTCTGTATCTGAGCTTATATTCATTGAGGTATGCTATATACCCGTAAATCATAGAAACGCTTAGTTGGTACTTTCCAAAATAAAAATGACTGCAGACAGGCAAAATGTGAAGAATCACCATCATCTTCTTCTTCTTCTTTACGGCTAGGCCTATCGACCTGTTCCATTTCCAAACAGAATTAAAATTGGCCCCGCCGTCTTTCCCTGGCTGTAGCACTGGCTGCACGTCACAGCAATCGTCACCAACTCGCTCGGAGAACCGCACTTGATGTACCGGCAAGAACGCGTTACCATCTCGCTTACTCACTCAATGATTGACTCCTGTCGTGAGAGCGCTCGCTTATATAGAAAATGGAATATTTCACAGAACATTTTAGAACTATCTGCACACACGTTCTGGAGGTGAGAGGAAAGAAACTTCCAGAAGATTCTGGTTATCTGCGGTAGCCGGGTGAGAGCGTGGCTTATCTTTGTTTATCTTCGACTACCTGGCGCCAACTTCACCTTGGGCCAAAGCCGTTGTGGAATATAGTTAGCTGCACATAGTTTTTGTAATTGTTGAATCTAGCATACGTCGTGCATATTCTTTTCGTCTAATTTGGAATTCTTTTACTATGTCTAAAATTTAATTTTGTAATTCTGCTTTAATGTCTTTATGTATTTGTCTAGCGGCGTATATACCACTACAAATCTTAAAGTCGTCTTCCGTGGTGTAGTGGTTACCATGCTAACCCCTAACTCCCGAGGTCGCAGGTTAAAACCCGGAGGAGGGCGATGGATTTTTTTCGGCCGTAAAAATCCTTAGCATGGCTTCCTTCGGAAGGGAAGTAGGGTGGTCTCGTGTCGTAGATTTACGGCACGTAAAGGAATCTCAAGATAATAAGGAGGCCTCTGAGCAAAAGTACTCGTCTTTCATGCCCAATATAGAATGAGAGCTAAGGACCAGAGCAGTTAAAGAGCGTCCACAAATAAAACCAATTTATATATTTACAAATATTAAAAGTCTTATTTCTGCTGCTATAGGTCTTTTTTTCTCCCATAGTACTCAATTTTTGCTGCTGGTAAGGCCATGACTTTATAAAGTTTTAATAACATCTCTTTTCGTCCCTTTCTTCTTAATTTCCAGCGTATGGCTCTACAAAAATAATTAGAAACATTCAGTCTTCTATCAATTTCAGGACTTTTTGCATACGTTACATTGCAACCCTGGTATTTGAATGTGTCCATTGGTTCTATTACTTTATCATTTTATTATCTAATTAGCTGGAATCCCGAAATATCAACTCATTTGTCATTTCAGTTCATATGTTTATATTTTATTTCAATAGTATCACATTTAATATATTAAATCTTATCTGTATATCATTTTCACTTCGGCATTGATCACTTGGTCGTCTGCGAATAAAAGAGTTGTATAGTTTACATTCTCAATTATAAAATGTTTAATATTGTTTGAGCAAGTTTATATTATCACATCCATATACAAAGTATTAAAAAGTGCGCGTGAAAGAGAACACCCTTGTCAGGCTCATTGATTAATTTCAGCCATTTTCTCCTTTCCATTTAGGATCTTTATTTGTATTCTGATATTTTGATATAGGTTCTGTGTATTTCTTATAAAATATGGAGGTTTTCCTCTTTAAAATAAATTTCTCTCAATATTTCTGATTCACTCTGTCAAACGCTTTTTGATAGTCTATGAAAATGAGATAGTTTGCAAATTAAATGCATTACGCTTTTCAGTAATGTACAATCTGTACAGGATTTACCTTTTCTAAAACCATGTTGTATATCTAACCACATGGCTTCAATTATTGGATAAAGTCGAGTACGTATTATTTAGGCGCATTTAAAGGGTGAATACCTGAAAGGTTTCACATGTCGTTCTATCTGGTTTTTTTTATAAAGGGAACTACGTCCAGTTCATCTGGTGAAGAAACATTTGCCAAAATATGAAGAAAACGATCCCAAGAAATTATGAAATACATGTTTTAAATGGTTAGGAACAGGTTAAAAAAATATATTTTGCAGAATTTTGTCCACGTATAGTAAAAAATCACAAACGAAATAAACCAAATTACTTGGAGTTTATATATTCTAATCATTATAAAACTTGGAAAAATAGAAAAAGTTGTTTCTGCTTACTTTGTCCGTGCTTAATACTAATTACATTATGTCAGTAAAAGTACCAGTTCGCGAAAGTACAGAACGTTTCATGTCGCACGTGACATCACATAGAGGAAAGGCTATATTTTTAACTGTGTTTGACTTGTTAGAAATAGTGTTGCATTTTTTTTTCAGACGTGTTTACTGGAAAGAGTGGCTTGGATCTTCTCTATGTTTTCACACAAAAATATGAAGATTTCATAAAATATGAAGATTGTGAAATATGAATTTTTTGTCATTCTACACAATGCAAAACGTAAAGATGTTTATTCTCATGAGATGACAATTATGGTTTATAATATGCAATTTTATATTTAGCCTATCGTCAGTGATGAATATCTTTAAAGCAGTGTATTCTGTTTCTTCATTGCAGGAATTTCAAACTATGTAAACTCATTTCCTTCTCGCTTTGAATAACATTATAGTTAAATCAGTACGTGGCTGTGCTTGGGCAGCACTTTACCGGCTACATCTCGCTTCTCTTCTCTCCAAACTGCCAGAAAGTTGCATTGTCTTGTCTCCAACTTCTACCTGTTCGTCCACATTAAGAAGCATGTCGCTGTCCTTTTATGCCGTTGTGGGGATGATACTGATCCTGGAGGTGCAGAGCATCGTTAGGGTCTACGTGAGGTAACTTAATGTAAGGAAGATTAGCATCCCAACCCGGTTTATCTTGCATCTTCGCGGAAAAGGAATAAGAGCGGACTACGGCCATCCACACACCATGCACAAGTTTGCCGGTAACCACAAGACCAGCCCCTGAATCGCAACCCGCCCGCCCGACCTTTCAATTAGGAAAGCAGTGCATACACCAGTTTGAGCGGTTTCCGCGCTTAGACAAGCGAATATTACAAATCCAAGCACTCCCGCCTGTTCGCTGGCCAATTAGCATTCCAGATATCTTACAGTAGTTGAAAATCTTATCCCAACTACTGGCTGAGGTGAGGCGATAAACATAATGTGCCGAAAGTCAGTCATGAGGAAGTGCAACAAGATCAGTACGTTCTGCTAATGGTGAAGTAGCATGCCGGATGTATAAATTCCCGGATATTAGTAAATAGCTGCTGTAAAATACTATAGGATGAATCTTGCTGAAACATATCCACATTTAGATTAACAAATTCGTGTTTCGAGGCTCGTATAAATAATAATAATAATAATAATAATAATAATAATAATAATAATAATAATAATAATAATAATTCTCGTAGGTTAAGATGTGATGACATTTCTAATTTTTATTAATAATTATTTCCATCTTATCGTGTATTGTGCATATTCAGCTTCCAATAAAACAATACTATTATGTCATGACCGAAGCTCACAGTTCTTAATTATCGCTTTGAATCTCTATAATAGTGCCATCTATCTATTCTTTCCGCGTGTCCTTCCGTTCAATACTTTATTTGGTCTTATTGGTTGGTTGCCTTATTAAGCGTAGAATAAAATTAATGTTAAATTGTTCATTTATTGCTTCAAATAATACTGCCTGTCTACAATATTGATGCTAATTTCAAGAACATGGATGTTTCACTGAATGCTTATTGGCCTAGAAATATTCCTGTTAACGAAGAATCGTAAGAGATATGTATGTGTACAGTATGATTTTTTCGTCGTGATAGGCTTATCTGCATGCCCGGTTGTTGGACAAGTCCATTTATCCTCTGGAAGGAGTGTTGGTTCAGGTATAACAGAGCAGCAGGCGCGTACACAACGTGAGGTAAGGTGACATCACCAGGTCCCAGTGAATGTTCCACGTAAGTGGAATACTGCCAGCCGTTCTCTCCACATCCTACACTACCTCTGCGCTTTTCATGACAAAAAAGGGTCTGTATGTATGCATCCTTAACAAGCTTCAGACTTCACGATTTTGTCTTTACAAATAACATTCGATAAATGATTTACAATCTCTTGTGATGTCATGTTTAAGCTTAAAATAGCTGCATTTGAAAGTTGGAAAAATGGTTAAAATGAAACAAAATAATACTTTATAAAACAACTACATACAACTACAAATAATAATAATAAGAATCATCTCTATTAGCACTATTCGCTTACAAATTCTAAATAGTAACTGCTTCAACCTCATGAGTGGAACTTTGACTGTAGAAGGATGAAGTTTGTGCAAAGGCAATGTGCCTAAGAAATTATCAATTGTAGTTTTATCTTTACTAACAAAGTTGAGCGTGTTTATCCAATAGAACACTAACATAAACAAGTTCATTTCTGTAAATGTAGTTAAACAAATGAGAAGTTGAATTTATACAACTTTCAATTATATTACACTGGAAAACAGTGATTTTGGTGCCTTACAATTCTGACCTATTTCTGACTATATTTGGTCGCTGATTCCAAAAATGCTCTCAGGTTTTCATTATCAGCTCTAGTTTTAGAGATACAGCTTATTCACATTATACACCAATTTAATCTTACTTACATCTTTTTCATGAAGCAACTTTCTTTCAACTACCATAACTTATTTATACACCAGTCGCATTAGGTTCATTGATTTTCTTCCATCAGGTCGCTGAAGCCTCGTTTATGTGATTTCCTCCGATGTAATTATATTGGACTCTCGCGCTGCATGCTCCAACAATAGTCCGCCATCAGTATATCCCGTCGTCCACGATACCGTTCTTCCGTACTTATTTCCTGGTTAAAACGCTCACCCTGTTCCTCGCTTACATCTTCAAGATTGTCTGGAAATCGGTCCAAATTACTGTGCAGGTAGTGTACTTTGATGCTCATGTTACAACCAAGTGCACAGAAAGTAGTGAGCATATTCTAACAGTTCTTTATAGTTAAGAGCCTTATAGTTTCTAAGGAAATTCTTTAATATAATACAGAACGACGACCACGCAGCTGCCTCAGCATCGTTAATTGACTCTTGAAATTTCTCATCATTTATGAGTTGTCGGATTTGTGGTCCATTAAATATACCTGCTTTTATTCTCTCCCTACTCAATTCAGGAAGTTTTGTACATGCATAACCAAAACATGCTCCATCTCTATTCAACGCCTTGATGAACTGCTTCATTAACCCAAGTCTGATATGCAGTGGCAATATGATCTTGTTTCTTGTCAACCAAAGGTTCTGTGATGATGTTGTTTTTATCTCCGACGATCATGCTTTCTCTAACAGGCCACTGTCTTGTCCCCCAACATTGATCTTTAGCTCTAGAGTTCCATAGGCATATAAAGCATGGGTATTTGGTGTACCCACCTTGTTCTAGAAGAAAATTCATCATCTTTATGTCGACACAGATAACCCATTGGTGATCACGATATGAGATCTTCTCTTGGACTGCAGCTATTGTAGGTTGATTTTCATGCATAGTAATTGAGTGACCAATTGGTATTGACCTGTGTTTGTTCCCATTATGCAAAAGAACACATTTCAAACTGCGTTTGGAGCTTTCCAATAAATAACCGCCACTCCGGTGGTGTGTATTTTCTTATACCCAGTTTCATTAACAGTCCTTCAACATTGATGCAAAGAACAAAGTGGTTTTCTGTTGTGAAGAACGGCAGGAAATCTTGCTCTCTTTTGCGATAGACTGTCACTTTTGTTCCCGGTAACAGACATTGTTTCTCGGCCAGCCTAGAAGCTAACAATTCTGACGACTTCTTTGGAAGACTAAGATCCCTAATGAGGTCCTTCAATTCTGTTTGATTAAAACCAGATACAACTGATGAAGGTCCTGCGAAATCACTTCATTTTGCGCAGCATAGCTTTAAGCTAATTCATCCACTTCTTCTGATGACTCTGGAAGACTGATAAATACTGGAACAAGTATCTCCTCTTGTAGAGCGTACATCGTGATATTTCCACGTATCCCGGTTTTAGCTATTGATGCCCTTTACATTTACTGAACAAAAGTAACAATCGTCATTGTGGTTTATTGATTCTTGCCATATCATTGGTTCCCTAAATTTCCAGCACTTCCGCTTCCCATTTTTCCACTGTTCGCAGATGCTCCGTGCATGTTTTACATACGATGTGAGGTTCCCAAGCCTTATCTTGGTCTCCAAGTTTTTCTCTGAAATAGCCCAAGTAAGCTCTTTGTACAAAATCGGTTATGGGTTTTCTTTGCTGGATGAATGTGTATTCTCCACAGATGAAACAAAACACATCAGAATTATTCACACGTTTCCTTAGTGATGAAGCCATATCAGTGCCTATTGTGCCACGTCAATGCCTATAAAAAGGAGACATGAATGTCAGAATAGTTAACGTACGTCTGCAAACAACATGAATAGACCTTGGATAAAATAAATTAGTATAAAGCAAATAATATAATAAATTTACAAATGGTGCTGTAAAACAAAGAGTCATAAGAGCAAATTTATAAAGATACCATCAGTATTTCATAAACTAGAGCTGCTAGAATGAAATGGAAGACATTTTCGGAATTAGCAGCATCAAAATACCCAGTATCAGGTGGACAATTTAAGGTACCACGAAAACTTTTTTTTTGTTCCCTAGTTGTTTTTTTGTTTACCTTCTGTAATATTTACTCAGGATAGGTATATGAAGTATTGTAATCGATATTGAGATTTTACCGGAAATGTAGTCTCCTGTGCCAGAAAAAGCGTTTTTAGAAAGGATCAGCGCGCGCATTCTCGTGTGTTTATGTGTGTGTGTGTGTGTGCGCGCGTGCGCGAGTGTGTGTGTGTGTACGGCATGACACATAAACGTAAAGTTGATAATATCAATTGGCAACTATAGATGAGAACTTTAAAGCACGCACTCGTGATAGGAAGGTATGCGGATCAATTCCCATCAGAATCATCCTCCCTGACAGACTTTTCCAGGTTTTGCTCAGTCCTCATCATACCTGGTAAATGTGGAGGAGGTACCCTGAACTTGGGCCTGAACCTTTCCGTCCAAATTCTCTTTTCCAATTACCATTTCAATTTAATGTACACCAATATTACCACTTGCGGCGCCATTTGCAGCAAAAGAGAGTGTTAAACACTATTCAATTGGTATTTAAGTTAAGTATTTTCCAAAGATGTGGTAAAAAGATTTTTGAAGAAAATGCCCTCGCTGCAAACTACCTACTTGGAAAACTTTTTCGTTATTTTTAGCTTTTGTCGAAAATTCCTCTAATGATTTTCATTAAGGTATCATATTGTTAGGACATTCATATCATTAATTAAAGCTATATGTTGTATTATTTTATATGGATAGACTGAAATGCCTTATTCGCAAAGAATTTATATAATTTTATATAACTAGTAAACCATAATGAAGAGAGAGAGAAACTTAAACAGGAAAAATGTAGATCTCGTTAAAATATACAATTTATGTCAAATAAACCTTTTTATAGTATTAACATTTTCCGAGATATTCATTGCTGTTGGATTGAATTATCAAATAGTTTATCAAAAACGTTTGAAATGCAACGTCGACAGTGTGTTGTTTCTAGCGAAGTCTTAAAGATTTCATATCTGGCTTTGGAATTTCAAAGCCAGTATATAACGACCCACTTTATGCAGATCTATCACTTTACTATTCCATATGCCCCTTGTACACCTGTAAGGGAAATTATAATGAAATAATTTCTGCTAATACTTCGATTAACACGAAGTGGAAAAAATAAGTTTTTATAAGAGTGCTTTGGATACAATAAATGATAGTGGCTAGATAATCTCATATGAATATAACATATTGGATTTTTTAGTTAGTGATTTTTCATTGGAGACGTTTTCTGTATATTAGAAGAAGGCAAACTACCATGCACTTAAGCGTATAAAACAGAAGTTCTACATTTCCGTAATGGTTTATCATGAAGATAACGAGTTACTGTGAGCTGCAGGGGAATCACAGATAACGCGGCTTATACTTGTTTCGCTCTCTGCCTGAACGTCACTAACCCTGCCAGCTCCAAGAAGCTTCAATATCCTCATGTGTGAACTGTCACATACTGCTTGTATAATTATGTTTGTTTATCTATTTATTCGTATTTATTTCTTTTTTGTATGTATGTACAAAATAACAATGCAAATTAAATTGCATACAAGGGGCACTTGATGGGGCAAACGGGACACAAACAAGGGGCACACGAGTAATTCCATTTCAGAGTACTAACGCCAAGCTTAATCTTCTAATGGACAGATTGTTTTATTTTGCAGCGCTGTTTTACCTGATTGTAGCTAGTAGTAGTATTACTATGTAATGGCAGGAATGGTTCGGGAGATACCGGTTCGATTCCAGTTGAACCGACCACCTTGACTTTGAATTTTTTTTCAAGGTTTCTCAGGTTGGTAGGCCAAAGTTGTGGTGGATTATATACTACCATGAATTTTACGGTTTCTTGTTTTCTTTCATTTCGTCTTGATTCTGTTTCTTGTCGCTGCTATGGGACATTCTGCCCGAACCTGTCCGTGAGGATAGGGGAATACTGAAGGGACGGCACTAATGTTCAATCTGGAAACTTTGACCCCCGCTGCGCTACGTCTACCACCATAAGATCTAGCCGCCCTTCACACTCACCTCATCTCCTCCCCCGGAGGTTTAGTAAGCGCAATAAGCCTAGTCTTGAGTGCAATACTGAAGTTCTCTTCCGTTTCTAATCCCCATTTCCATTTTTAATATGCAAATTATAATTTTGCATGTGATATCTAAAGGCTCTGTTATGAAACATTCTAATTTCGTATCGGAGTTATCCTACATTTCCTTAAAACTAGCTGCATTTATTTTTATTATATACTACATTCATTGTATATCTTCAACACGTGATAGGTTGCCATAGTAAGGCGTTAAAATCTACCCTCATAAGAAAAAATAATAACTTCATTAAAATAAAATAAGCGTTATGAACTTCTAATTTTCGTTTTATATACCTATATACCAGAAACTTTGTAAACTCTCCTTGAGGTGAAACTTTAAATGAACCACACTGTATGTGGAATTATCAAAACAGCATTAATGGACAAATGGAAAGAGAGAGAGAGTAATAGTAAGGCAGATGTGTATGAACTTCTACCCAAAGCAGTCACACGTGAATTTTATGACAATAAAAACTCGTAGTAAATGCAAAAGTACTATGAACACAAACGGTGGATGAGAAGAGCAAAATTGCGGAATGATGTAACCAAGAAACTAAAAATATGCAAACATAGTAAGAACACAATTTACTGGAAGCAAGGAAACGTTATGTCAATGGATGTAGTATACAAAAGTACTTAAAAATTCTATTATACATCAAGGAGGAAAATAAACATATGAAGACCAAATATGAAGCTTTCCATGTTGCTGCAATATATGTTAAAATTTAAGAATAAAAAGAAGAAGAAGGATGAGGAGGTACAGTTTAGAGTCACATTCAATGTACGTGGCTTAGTATAGCAACATAAGACGGAGACCGTATAAATAGAAATATTGTGGTGAGCACATGGAGATTTAGTTTGGTAAGTATGACTTGAGTCGACCCTCCCGGAATGGATTGGTAATCCTGTTCCTAAGGATCACCTCAACGTTGGCATCAGTACAATTGTTCCAGCAATCTCTAGAATTTTCGGATACCATTGGTGAAGTATTTACAGGAAGAAAGGGTGGGGATGAGTAATTATAAAGCAATCTGGTTTGACTCGATCCCTTTAGCTCTTGGAATTTCTAGTGAAAACTAATCGCGACACCTGCCTCGCAGCGAGGATGGTTTTTGGTTAATGATGTTTCTGTGAGCACTGTTCATCACTTAAGTCAAGATGAAACATCTTTCGTTACTAAAATTGTCATTTTTTTAAAATTGAAATACTTCTTTTAGCTTTTCATTACAGATCCCGTCAAACTATAGGTTGTAATGTTTAGATTTGTATGTCAAACGATTTTACGTTTCCGTTTGACATAGCTTTAAGTGCGGAAAGGTTAGTGAATTTGTTAAATTAGTCAATATCTTTGTCATTAAGCAATATATTAGACTTGATCAAAATGAACAGAGAATTTATAAGCATTTGCAATTGCCAGATATTTATACTCAATGTTTAATTTTACAATTAATGTTAAAAATGAAATTCATAATTTTCAAAATAATCCCCTACAGTACAATAACGTTCAATTTTATTGAGTGGAATGATATAATAAAACCTGAATTAGGTTATAATCTACATAATACTAAATCAGGGTAAAAACACAAGGTCATGAGTGAGCCATGAGTATATAGACAAAACTCTAGTATACGCGTGCAAATAAATTTGGCTCCATTCGCAGAAAGTTGTCGTTTTCAGCTTCCGACACTGGGTTGAGTTATGCTACTCTTATCAGAGAGTGTTTTCCTCTGCTACGGGGCGTCCGGATAACGCAGTGGTTTAGTTTCCGGCTCTCGTACGAGGATCCGGGGTTCGATTCCGGCACTGGGGGCGACTTTAAGTAGACTCTATCCATGCCTTCACTTCTAACTTGCTTATGTTAAGTGTCCCTAAGACGCAACTGGTTCGGAGACCACTGTAAAAGCTGTAGATCCTCTCATTCACCGCCATCCCTATCACCTTCCTGCTATCGCAGGCAACGAATTCCGCCAGCTGGGTGCTTCCCCTGAAAAATGGGTCTAGTCATCGCATGGTTGAATGCGGTATCCCCCGAAGTTCATAGGCCATCTGAGGAGCGTTATAAACGACGACGACATACTAAATAGAACAACATACTACACCAGACCAAAGGTTATCTTCTTGTAGGTAAGAAGTGGCAGGGGAAAATATCTCATTGGGAAAAAGAATAAAGAAATTAAAGCACCAGAACAACAATAGTGCCCGCAGAACGTACGGGATGTTGTCCATTTGCTTTCGGAGATTTACACAAGAAAACGCACGAGCATCCGCCTCTTTCATGATAAGCAGAGGTCAAGAGTGAATAACCTCATTGCTGAGTAAGTATACTTGGATGAGAGTGACGTCATGACCAGTAGAAGATGTTAGTAGCGTGTGCATTACCTTCTTCTGCCTGAGGATTTAGGTTCTTCGCTCACAAGACGTACTGGAGCTACAGAGAGTAAAAAAACTGCCCAATACATAGCAAGGGACATGCCGAAAGTACCAAGCACTACAAACTTGAAGATTTAAACGAAAGGTATTTCATTATAATAAGAAGTGACAATATATTTCGGGAAGTGATCTGGTTCAGATAGAAATTGACTATTCACAAAACAATGGGTTAAAAAAGGTCACAAGGAATATATTACTGTATCACACTAAGAGGAATCTCGGCATCAAAATCAGTGTCAGAAAGTCTAAAAGAAGCTATATTGGAGTTCACAAGAATAGGCTGCAATAAAATATATTTTATTTACAGTATTTAGAAATATAAGGGGAAAATTATAATTATAAATAAACTTTAAATACAATAAAATATAGTATGCCTTAGATTCTGTACTTGGCCCCTTGTTGTTTTATACTGGCTAATCATTTCGTTACTTATATTAAATATAATGGATTGATATTACATGCTGATGACATAGGAATATGCTGCATACATAAGTGTTTATACGATTTGAAAATTATCTCAAGCATTGCATAAATAATCTCACTCAAATCCTAAGCCATAATAATTGGAATATTGTATATGCTTATATGAAAAGAGTACCAAATGTTAAAACGAATATAAATTTAGATTTACAAAGTTTAGATATCAAGCATCTAGGAATAATGTTAGGCAATAAACTTAGCTGGCATGTTTATATTGAGCGATGTTGCAAAAAAATAAATAATGTTATTTAGTTCTTAAGATATATTATGTCAGAATTTTGTAACATTGTGCATATTATCGTGGTTTGTTTATGGGTTATGTAAACTATTGTGTAGCAGTATGGGGATCTTTTTCAAAGTAAACTATGAACAAAACTTTTATTCTACAAAGAAAACAATTCGCACTATGTTAAAATTAAATGTAAGAGGAAGTGTAAAACAAGGATTTATAAAACTAAGATTACACACCCTTCCTAGTCTAATAATTCTCAGAGGTACTAACGTATAGAAAAATGGCAATACCATAAACTCCGAAAATCATAACTATAAAACGAGAAATGCGAATGAATACATATAATAAATCGTAGACTAAGGATGTTTGAAAGTAAACAAAGTTGTAATCAAATTATATTGTACAATAAACTTCCTAAAGAAGTAAAGCCAAAAACAAAATATGTATATACATGTAAGAAAATTAATTGATAGGGCTTTGTATTCGATTAACGAATTTATAACGAACTGGTGTATTTTTGCTGTTTATGGTGTACCTCAATATAGTTAATTGTAGTTCTATGCTTGTCTAATTGATTTTTGTAATCTCTACCGACAACAAATGAATTGAACTGAATGTCCACACATAGGACGTGCTTAAAGGTTACGCAACGATAAAGTTACTCTGCGAGCTTACTTCACACATACTGCTGTGTGCAAGAACAAAGGAGGCAGTACCGTGAACATGTTTTAGAATTTCCCTCTCTGGTACCTTCATGAGTCGCCTAAATTCGCGTAGCTCTGAGTACGCATGCGCCAAATCTGAATCTCTCACTTCTCATAGAGCTCTGTTGGAAGCAATCACTTCCCGTGTAGTGAGGTCCAATAGAATTGTAAATTATTTTGGTGATTTGTTACAATTAGGTATTGTTATAGGCTTAAATGAGCCAGTGTATAGCAAGAGTTTTAAAGCTTAGGTCTTGTGTAGCCTCTATAAAATGTTGTAACACCAAGCTTTCCCATAGAGTATGAAGTTATAATGTTATCACATTTCAGTTATCAAAATTTAAAACGTATAACCTGAATTGCTACCAATTAATTAGATGTGGATGTAAAATGTTTCAATTTATTTTGTTATTTTAAACTTTATATTAAACTACCAGTACACCTTTTCTAAATACTTTTATGTAAATTTAGGTTTATAATGAATTAATTATATGCTTTGCCTATAACAATTATACCATATAATTTTTAATATTTTCATTATTTTAATTATATCCTAAACCATTTAGTTTTATTTATTGTACATGACATAGTATTTTCAACCATCCTGGGGTTTTTAACTACCTCATTCATTATGAACAAAATATTACAGTAGATAAACGTTCTGTGCTATTTTTATTTTTTTAAACCCCTTTAAGCGTATCTTATGGTTTACAGTTGAATAACAGAGTTAAGAAGAGATGGTAAATGCACTTTTAATGCACCAACCAGCTAAAATATGACAGTAAAGCTAATTTAAAAATTTATTTTTAAATTCAAAATGCACAACAGGATTTTCATAAGAGGTTTATTCTACCATCGCAAAAGCGCATTGCAAAATTCACCAACAGCACGAAAGAAGATTAAGTAGGTTTGTAGTCCTTCAAGCAGAAAATGTATCATGAAAGCTAGTTCGAAAAAAGAAGAAATGAAATATCTTAGCGTGGTTTGAGAGCATTCGCTTAATACTGAGCTGTACAAAGATAGGTCTTAAGCAAATCTGGAGCAAGGAAAAAAGAAACATCAAAGACATATCTGTGTTATGGAAGTTGTCGCAAGAAAAATAATCTGCTTGAATTACACTTGTTATCTCTCTTAGGATGAATAAACATTTGTATGGCTAAAACATCTATCTGTTAGACAACAATACCGGTTGCAGACATTGGCGGATACCTTTTCAGCAGCAGTGCAAGGAAATTATAGTTCAGCAACTTAGAAAAAACCTTGGGAGGGGTAACTCACCTGGTCACGTATTCCCCTAACTGCCTTGGGCTAGCATGCCCTACTCTCCCTCGAGTCGCTGCTTAAGCACCACACGTCATAATTTCGCCTAGTCGGTGTGATACTTTATTTTATTCTTAAAAAATCGTTTATCACTTAATCACACCACTGTTGTAGCTATTCCAAAAAAATGCTGTGTTTGTAGATTGCTGTGGTAGGCCAAGCAAAAGGCAAAGTGCAACGGGTGTGAAAAGAAATGTTTGGATATAACTAGCGATAGCATTTCACATACATGCGGTATTATCACGAGAAATCTTCCAAAAGTTAATTCATATTTTTAGGGTATTTCATAGCCTTCAAACAATTTACCGACTGTTCAATCTAGGGTTTACAATTACATCTTCAGGAAATTGACCGATACTTGATATTTTTGGCTAAAATGAGTGTAAAATTAAGAGTAGTCTAACTGATGAGCATAGCCAATTGTTAGCACTGTGGTGTTATATGCCCTGTTTCCACAAGGGTTTTAAGTAAATATGCCGACGCATTTAAATAGTTTTAAACAAATATAAAATGAACGGAATTTATGTGTAACGTTTCATAAAACTTTACGAACTACTTTTTTTCCCAATATGTGCTTTGAATATGGAATGAAATGCACAAAATATTGCTACGGATTTGAATTTGAATGCTGCGGGTAAATCTTCGATCTTGATTTATTCGGAGATCTCAATGCCATATAGGGAAAGTACAAATCCATCCGATGGTTTTCAAGAGTTTATTCAAATATTAATGGGCAAACAAAGAGACGAAAGGAATTTTTGAGCTTTCATATCGATGTTCCAAACAGGCTATAGAAAGTTTGAAGATGTTGATTTTAGATGTAAATTCTTAATAAAATAACGTTGATATTTATATCGGATTTACCGAGCGGGATGGCATAGGAAACGATTAACTGAGTTGTAAATCTGGATAGGATGCCCGGCAAAGTCGTAGCCTGCATTCGGAAGGTCCCAGATTCGATCCCGGTAACCACCCACTCTGATCCATGGGTTTTTCGTGGTTTTCCCGGGTCGACAGGAAAATGCTGTGGGGGTTTCTTCTCTACGACGATTTCTTTTCTGTCATTCTCTTTCGCTTCGTTTTTTTCTCAGCTTTCAGGTGTGCTTCTAGGACTCGTCGCGAATGGTGGTGCCGGACAGATGTATGCTCACTGGAAAGTATACTCCCCATAGACACCAGAGGACTGCTGGACTGTGGGCTTTTCGTGGCCCTGTCACAGCGGTGACACACAAGCTTAGACATGTTAGGACTTCCGCGCGTCCCCGTGGTCATTCTGCCTGCGGCCTGTATCCTACTGTGTTGTTCCTTCACTTCATCTCTTCCTCCTGGAAGGTGAGAGGCACCATAGATCTTTGCAGGTCCGGTGCCGAGGTGTTCCCCTCCTTTGAACAACCTATAAACTATATATTGGATTTACGGGGCAGCAAAAGGTAAAAAATTACATACCCGTATATTAGTTTGTCTGCTTTATGCTGCCTACCCCAGTATCTTCTGCCCAATCATATGCAGTAATCACGTAGGCTACAACAAACAACGCATAGGATCTGGGGAGAACAAAGAATAAGTGTAACCCTCTTACAGCAAGAGACATAGGGGAACGTGCCCCATGTGCTGATAACAGGGACTCCAGGCACGTTTGCCGTTGCTCAGCACAAGTCTGTCCACTCAACCGACCCCTCTGTCTGCTGCACTCCATTCAGCTTCCTGAATGGAAATAGTCCTCAATTATTTATACCTCTTCCATTTTATTATACTGTAGCCATTGTGAGTTAATCTGAATTACTGGAGCGTGACTTGACTTACTGAGAGAACGGCTGTAGCCTAGACACGCTCTCGAAAATCTGTCACATTCCGGTCTATTTAATTAACTCTAAGCAAAGTATTCAAAGGAAATTATATTCAATTAGAAAAGTAACTCACTGTGCTTTTTTCTCTTATTTACTATAGACACATTTACTTGTGTGCTGTAGCTAACCGACGTTTCCCCCAAAGGATTAGCTGCCGAGTATAATCTGTTGTAATCTCACAAGTCATTTTTAATTTACAGACAATTTGAAATTCTATTCTGATTTAATTATACTATTTCGAAAATAAAATTTAAAAAATTGCATATATCAGCAGCTGCTTTAACGAATAAGCAACAAAATATATGTACTCACTTTCAAACATAAGTTCTGCTGTTTAAAACTAAATCACCATATCAACAGTATGCAATGAGGACCTGATCACTTCTGTGTACAAATTTTTAAATTAATCAGCTTTGATACAACTTAACCAAATAACTACTCGCTTTGGAAGATTCATTTCCCAAATAATACAATCCAGATCCTACAGAATATATATACACCACCATTTAAGTTATTTCACAAATTTGCTGTTAATTGTTTTTAAAGAAAGCTGGGATTTACATCTACATAGCTTTCCACAAAATTAAAATCAAGCGTTAAAATGTGCAAGAATATTTCGCAAATAACAGGTTAAATGTTTAAATTTTCATCTATTACCGTTGCTGAGAAAAGCGGCATTGATGTAGGAAAGCTTAGATTTAAGAAAAAACTATCTGGTGCATGTGATAAATATTCGGGACTATTTTGGAAATATAAAAAATATACTTTAAAAGAAAGTAATGCAGAAAGTAGAACCATAGAATACCGGAAGGCAATATAAACGAATTTTAGTTATTAAATATCATAAAAAGCATTAGTTATTTCCGAAGATACAGTAGGTATATAGTTGAACTACTCAAGCCATAAATGTGTTTTTTGCACGTATATTGATCTATGTTATCTCAGTGCAGTTACATACCTGTAAACCCTGAGGTGTGGCAGATACGTCCTTTATATTTTGTTTTATTCACTAGTTTTGAAATGCTCAGTTTTATATATACATGGATTCAATATTTTACTGCATATTCATTGTATCATAAAGATTTGTTGAAGTTAGAACTCTTTATTCGTAATACAGGTATAACACATTCAGCAACTAATAAACTGCAATAAAGTGCCTGCCTGATGAGGTTTTAGAATTGCCGAAGTAGATTAAATTATGTATATCATGTTTCTAATACATTAAGGTACAATTTAAAGTTAAAAACAAAAATGTGAATTTATTACTATTTTCCTAATTTTTCCCTTAATGAAAGCACATTTCTAAGCTTTTAGCGCGGTCAAGACTAGCCATCCCAACTGCTATCATTGCGATGATGCACAGGTAACTGGCAATTTTAATTTGAAGAGAATCATCACGATTAAAACGGATTCCGTGTCTACGTTACCCTTACGATACCAGAAAGCACATGCTTCTTATCTGATTCATGTATCCCGGTAAAGTACCAAAACGATCTTATTTACTCTGCGTTAACGTCCTTCAAAAGTGATTTAGAATCCTGTAAGGGCTTTTAATTCCGGGAAGTTAACCACAGGGCTATTTCGTACCTGAAAAGCTAATCAAATTTGAAATCTGCTTTCAAATCTGATTTAACTCTCTAACCCTGAGTCTCGAACTACAATCTTCGGTTTTCCTCACAAATGCATCGTTCTGAGATGCCCGAACGCGTCTTCCCATCCGATTCTTGTAGAAAGTATTAACAACTACGTACCTCATTTTAATTTGATTCCTTTATGCGAGGCTTTGGCTTTTAAAACCTTCTATGTGTGCTCTACACTATCGAAATAATAACTATTAAACATGGATATCACCTATGTTTAGCCTCTTCCTTCAGAAATTCAACATAATCACTGGCGTGATATTCTCGATAGCAACATTAATGCGGGAACGCATTACTGGCTGGTTTTTGATGGCTCAGTAAATTGTCAAATCTTACAATGTCAGGAATCTTATGGAATTCCATATATTAACATGCGCGCTAGCAATGTGCAAGGAGTATAATATTTTGATTTATTCATTAAGTAGAAAAACGTTCGGTGAAATATCTTTGTTTTCGAGCAATATATTTCTGTAGTTATATCTAAACCGTACAATGTGGATTTAGAAAAAATATATAAGGATCATGTCAAACTGTGTTTTTACGTTCTCTATCAAATTCCCAGCAGATAAAGAATGTATTACATTCCACCCAAAGGTTCTATACGGAGATTTCACCGGGAATATAAAAATAATTTCTAGAAAAAGGTCCGTGTAGGTCTGTCTTTGTATCTGCGAACAGCACAACTCAAAAACGAAAAGTCGGGTAAATACCAAAATTGTTATTTAACTTTAGTATCCTCAAGGATGAGACACAAACATTTTTAAGAAAATCCGCCACACCCAGCTTTGAAAATGTTGATTTTCTAAAAAATGGCTCTAACAACTTTGATTAAAATACCATAAATTAAAGATATTTAATTTTCTAGGAGTAGCCTGTGAAGTCTTCTTCATTCGGAAGGAATTGTTTATTGAAACTAATTACTTCCGGGCTTATTGGCTATAGTCTAAAGACTCCACCGTAAAAGCCCAAGCCATTATTTGGATTTTGTATAATCTTGTATAACTGGTTAGCGATAGACGAAAACGTGATTCACAGAAACTGTAGATCTTTTTAATACATACAATTTATTAAACTATTTCTGAGACATCCATTATTAATGGTTCGAATTATTCATTCTCTTGAAGTACTGTCAAATTCAGTTGTTTCTCGGGATCGCATGGAAACAATATGAAATTTTAAGGCCAGCATATGGTGTCCAGTTCTTAACATTTGAATATCTCTTTGTATCTAAAACGAAATTTGTAATGCAGATATTTCTGCAAAGGTTAATTCAGATTAAAATGTAGTAGATTGAAAAACAAGGTTTAGTAAGATTAGCTTGTACCAAGTAATAAAGATATAGGGGAGAGAAAATCTTGTGAATTTGTTACATCTTTTCTTTTTATTTACATTTGAATCCTCTAAAACTTACTTTTTCGAGTAATTAAAAGTAGTATTAGATCACAAATCCTAGAAATCACTATACGGATTTTGATATTTCAATTGGTAAGGCGTGTTTTTTCTAACTGACAGAGTATCAGACATGTCGTCCCTTAATAAAAAAAATCCTTACTAACTATAAAAAGGCTCTAACTTTCGTTGTCGTAGCCTTAGATGTTACTTCACTGAGAATGCATGTAAAACTAAGGGGATTATATTTTGTTCCAATGAATATACAAGGATAGCCACAATGTGATAGATAAACAAACAGAAGACAGAGCAAAGCATAACACAATCCATCCTGCTTATAATGGTACGATTTGTATATTACTTTTATTTCTTTAGTTGGTAGATTATTGTAGAAGTTTGCAGCGAAGTAACCTCTGAGTAACCTTTACTCTAAATCTATGAATAAAAGCAGTGAAGCTTCTCTAAGGCAAAGCCTTTTAATAATCCTTATGTAAAGTAAGGTTTACTGCATTTCATCTTTATGTTGTAATTAACTTCATATCTGACGTTGTACATTAAATATATTGACGGGGAAACTTATGTACAATGTAATATCATAAATTGCTCAACCGATTATAATTAACAAATTAAGATCACTCTTTCGAAGGGTATATATATATATTGCTTACGAAGTCCAAAACTTTTCAATTGCTGCTTTGGGGAGGAAAGTATGTGGATTCTCCATTTTCTAGTTTCACCTTGTTTCGTTAAATATTGATATAAGAGAATTATGTGCTAACGTGAAAATTGTGGACCATTTACATTATTAAATAACAACAGAACCATAGCGAAGGTACAAGATTTAAGATTTCATCTACTGTACTTCTGAAATTTATCTCACCATGCAATTCTTACACGTTCACAGTTGACGTCATCTGTATTGGTATGTATTACAAAGAAGCGAAAGGCTTCTTCTAGCATTTTTACAATGTGCTCTGTAACCATTGGTAGCCAAAGTGAAAATTACAAACATTAAAATGCTAGAATACTGAAGTGCAGGACCCATTTTACTCTAAATGCTTCATATAACGAAGTAGAGGTTGTGAAACATTTTCTAATTTCATTATAAATTGAGAAAGAAATTTAAAACTAGGTTCAAAGTAATACCTGCACAGCACAAATCGGCTTTACATTTTGTAACTTTAACAAACAGATTAACTTTATAAAGAAGAACTTTGCTTTACAACATTCAGCGTAATATAATAAGTCTTTGATGTCTCTTACACTGAAATACTTAAAATCCACTTTACAATTATTATAATATAATAACAGCTTTCTCTATTCCGGTACATTTAGAAATTCGTCACACGCACTAGTTAATTAAATTTAGAAAGTTTACTTACTCCGAAAATGTTAAGTTGTAAAGATTAAATTAAGTCGAAATGGCGTGTGCGAAGATGCTTTCCCTAGACCCAAAATTTAATGTTCTTTCCTCGACTATATGAAATTAGCATACGTATGTACATTTATGTGTACATACACGGTATGGTTAAAATAAATAGAAATTAGGTTTGCAGCCAAGCAAACAATTGCAGCCGAATGCAGAAATCGAGAACCGAAAGAGAACAATCTGACTTTTGTCCGGCTCACAACGAATAAGATAAGGCAATAGATTTTTTTTGACTTGCTCCATTAAAATAAATTTGAAAACAAACTGGTCACCTAAAAATTAACGCATCCTACAAAAACAAAATACATTCAGCACTTGCCGTGTTAGAGATTCCTAGCCTTACAGCACCGAAGAGTATCAACTAAAGAGGTTTGACTATTAAAGATCTAAGATACAGTAAGTCGGTAATAAATGAAACATTTAGAATTTGCATTCTCTTTTGTTTCCTTTCTAACCTTAATGAACGACACGAACCTGTAGCATCATAGAGCCTGTCCAGAGCTTTGAACTACTAGAAGTGTGCTATTTATGAACAACATACGCATGGTATGTATGAAACCTTTATGTTCCTTTCCGAAAGGCTATCTTAAAGACCTAAGTTCCATGTCAAAGCTTTAAAGGCTCTACTGAAGGATGAGAGTGGGTGGGAAGTGCTATTACACGCTGCTTACGTCACGGAGGCCGAGCACTCTTCCCCCACTACCATGTGGTACTTTCATTTTAGACGAGCAGCTGAGTCTGCTTAACTGGTGAGGTTTTCCTTCTTTTTCCTTTGTGACTATATCCAGCAAAAGGCTGTCAGGTTGAAAATATTAAAATATAATTTTCTCTCCATTAAGAAATCTGACTAGTGATAAATTATTCAGTTTAAGGGTGGATTGCATTGGAAGCATAATTTAAATACTGATAACTTTTGTTGTAATTCTTATACTGTTACTGTGCTCAGAACCACATGAAGATGCAGCTAGGCTATAAATTGATCATTATCAAGGTACATTGCATTTTACCATAAGAGACATTTGAACAATCATTTATTTAAGTACCGCGAAAGGAACCTTCATATACATGAAGTCAACTATCAATATAACATCTCGTAGTTGGGATTTTGTTAAAACATTTTACACAAAAATTATAAAAAGTCTTCTACTTAAAGTAAATTGTTACGACACACATTTTTCAGGTCAGATAGTGCTTCGTGATACAGTGGAGCTGTGGTTCCAGGCTATAGAGGGTGCCAGGGGTTCGATCCCATTCATGGGGGTCCGGATTTTAAGACCCGATATAGGACCGATGCCCACCCAGCTGCATGAGGAAATTGACATATTGTGATAGCGGTCCCGGCCACGAAAGTCAACTGGGGAATGAGTGATGCTGGCTACATCATCTCCACGTATCGGTTGGATGATCATCCACCTCTGTTGCGCACAAGTGAGTATATTATTATTATTATTATTATTATTACTATTATTATTAGAGCAAAAAAAGCGTGGAATTTTAATGAAGTGATCAAAGCAAACTAGATCAGGGCATGCTTAATTGAACAAGTACAAATCTATGCTTCAATATGCTTGGCGAAAGGCTGGTTACGGCATCGACATATTCGTAGCATAGTAAGACTGTAATCAGTGCGCCTTATGACATTGAACGGCTTGAAATCTAAATTAATGTTGACTATGAAGACGTAAATTTAGTGAGACGTGTGCATAGTTCTTTTCCACTCTGCTTTGGCTACTTCCCTATGCGGATTGAAAAGCTGCATCAACAGTTTAGTGGAAAAATGTTTGCTTGTCTTTCCGGTTTCGTAATTGCATAACAGGGGAGAGGACCTATGGAACACCTATATTCTTATATGTAGGTTTTAACTAGAAGATATTTTAATAATTGATGAACATCAACCAGCAAACAAATCAGTATTAATATGCTGATCTCATCCTTTTACATCAACGTTCATTGCTCATATTAAGAAAACTACAGAATACGTAGCAGACAGAAATGAAATAACTTCTGCATCTTTTCACGTAAGGAGTTAAATATAAGTTTATGTGCTAGAGAAAATTCTGAAACTATTAATTTGTAAAGGTTTAGAAAGTCTTGCAATTTCAGTTATGAAAGAAACCTAAATATATTAATTAAATCATGTGTTGTAAAATTTTGCATACATATGAAACATTCTCCGTATATATTAATCATTCATCAGTAGGACTAGTAAACTTTATGCAACTATATCCATTAGATTCGTTAGCTTGCTTTGAAGATTGGAAAACTTAAAGAAATTTCCTCATTAAGGAAAATTCAAAAAATTGAAGAGGTTTACTCCTAATGTTAAACTAACGGTGCGGGTTTTAAAAATTATGTGTATATTGATTAAACTTTTTTTGTAACAAGAAGTAAAATTTAATTTTGGAGCACATTACTACTATTGCGTAGCCGATGCTAAGAAGAACTTTTACGAAACGTTGGTGAAACATTGTATAGATTAAAGTTTTTGTGTTTTGGTCTATATTATATATATGTATATATATATATATATATGTGTGTGTGTGTGTGTGTGTTTACCAAAGTTCCTATCTTAGAACTTGAATAGATGGTTATTGAAATGTTTCTTGTGGTAAGTAGAACAGTTTTGATTTAGACCAATTATTTCATTTAGTAACTACTTATATTCTGAGGTATTTTCATGTAGTGTTGAGCGTTAGAGGCGAAGTGTACCCCTTGCTGGAAATCCAGGAATGCTTGTAAAATGCGATACGCTCCTGAACCTTGGAGCGCCAACAAGCAAGCGTGTCGCAGAGATAGTGTGTGTTCCGTCCTTGTAAATATGTTTGCAAAAAGACTTGTATAAATTTTATTTTTGATTTTCAAAGTGTATCATACCAATGTGCACAAGTATATTTCATATTTACACCGTTACAGTTAATTTATGTGGGCGCTTCTGCACTGGTTAGTATTGGTAGTAGGCACTATAGTCGCTTCTGCCTATAGAGGGGTAGGGAGAATTTGGGGAGGTCGTAGCCGAGAAAGGTTAAGTGTAGGTTTCTCTCTGCGTCGTGCCGTTTTGGCCGTAGGGGATTGTGTATTCGGTAAATGGCCTGCATATCGTACTTAGGATTTTTGTTACACATAATAGTAGTGGCCGAATCTGACCGTTTGCAATTTCAGCGGGTGCTCATATAATTTTTATAAGTGGGAATGCATTTCTGAATTACGAGAGTTCTAGATACTGGACGTGTATAACTGTCTTTGCTGAAGTTTAAAAGTAAAATGGGGCGTCAGAATTATGTCAAATGTTGTAATTGCGTCAGACTTATATAAATGAGTGCTATACTCGTATACAGGCAATTTCTTAAATTCCTATCATGGTATAATGTGTCATTTATGTGATCTTCAAAACGAACTATGAACTTCAAGATCTTTTGGATCAGCATATGTAAAACGTTTCTGTGCAATATATGTACTATGTAGATTTTATAAATCAGTCTTTAATACGGTAAATACGTGCACAGTCTTGTACATTGCCGTTTTTGTTTTGTTTGAACGGACCTCTAGTAGATAATTACTCCCTTTTTCTTTTTTAATGAGTGGCCAGTGAAAATATCTCTGAGGGGAGGCAGCACACCAATGGTTTAAGAGCCACCGCAACATCCACAATGATTTCGCCGACGATATTAATGCATTTGCAACCACAACACTCCATTGAAACATCCGAAAGTAACATTTCCTACAAACAAGTTGTGACTACAAAAGTGAGAACAAAATATAAGCCTTCATTTGTATTTTGTAGTCTCTTTTGTTCTTTTATTCCTATACAAACGTTTACAGAAACGTTATAAAAGATCAACTTAACCCTTTACAAATGTATCACCAGGTGCGAACATGATATCCGGAGACCCCCCGTTGTGAGCGATATATTGATTGACACGGAGGCGTACGGTCTAATGATACCATGCTAGCCTCTGCGAGTTTTCGGACGTAAAAATCCTTAGCATAATTTCTTTCGGAAGGAAAATAAAGCCGGTGGTCCCGTGTCGTAGACTTACGGCTCGTAAAAAGACCACAAGCATGATTAAGAGGCCTCTAAGCAAAATGTTTGGTCTTTCACGCCAAAGATAGAATGTGACCCTAAGAACTATATTAGTTAAAGAGCGTCCATAAATAAACCTCAATTCAATTTTCTCGGAAGCGTAGAAGAAACGGTTTACGACCTTGAAATATAGCCCAAGTTTCATACCATTATCTTCTTTTAAACCTGTGTTACGCATATGACTTGTAACCACATTCATCCACGCGTTTGTGACCTCACGATGGACTTGCAAATGGAGCAGAGAACCAACATCAAGTTCCGCGTGAAACTCAAAAAATAAGCAATTGAAACCTAGGAGATTTTGAAGCATGATTACGGCAATGAAGAAATGAGCCGGGAGAGGAGTTTAGAGTGTTATTCTCATTTTAGAAATGGCAGAATGTCTCTAGAGATGACGAAAGCCAATGTCATCATTTAAGTCCAACAGTACCGTAAACTTGGAAAAAGATGTAACAAATTAAAGATTGCGTTCCGTGAATACGTCTCTGCGATTGCTGCTCTTTACTGAAGTATGTGCGACGGGTTTGGCGCGAACGACCAGAGCTATGGTCCGAGAAACAATGGGTGTCCAAGATGACAACGCGCTCTTTATGCTTCTCGTTCCAGCATTCTGATTTGGCTACTTGAAACTTTATTTTTATTTTTTTTCCCTCAAAGCTAAAGTTTAATCTAAAGAAACCATTTTGAAACCATACAAAAGTTCTAATACTAATACCAGAAGGTGCTTACAGGCGTCAAGAACACATTTCCCAGATGTTATGGATGTATAACTGCCCGAGGGATTCGCTTTGAAGGGGGTTGCAGAGAAATTAAATCATCAATTTTACTTGCTTTTAGAAACTAGTCACTTAATCCCGCTCAACAAGACAAAACGAAGAGCAACAAGAAATATTAGTTTGTAAAAAACGACTGAAGCTAAATAAGGCTGAATGTATATAATTCGTAGGCTTTTATGAGAATTGACGCAGTAATTTGTATCACAAATTATGTAAATGTCAAGAGTGATTATAGTGTGAATATGCATTATTGTGTGACATTAATTTGAGATGTTTGATGATTGTAAGCATTGTTGAGAAGTGGATTTATACGGCCTTACTGAAACTGACAATAATAGCGTGCAATAATGTAGCGAGGGGGTGAGCTGTTTATCATTATTAGAGACGAGCAAATGACGTAATATTGGCGCGTTTTTCTTAGAATTTGCTGGAACATTTTTCCCTAGAGCATATGTGTTCATAATTTTCATTGGATATAAAAATACACGCTAATGTTGATGCGTTTTATTAACCAATAGCAGCTCGGTTATAATCTTTAGGCATATCGGGGTGTAGGAGTATAAAATGAGCTAAGTCAGAGGTAGATCCCCCAGTTCATCGGAAACATTTGTACATTACACGTCGTCTTCAGTCCATCGGAAACATTTGTACATTACACGTCGGCTCCCAGTCCATCGGAAACATTTGTGCATTACACGTCGCTGAATACATCGCACAGTTTATCGATTCGCAGGTTACGCGTAGCAAAGTTATGAAAAATCTCAAGTGTCGTAAAGTTAATTACACAAAAAGTTGAAGTACGCGAATTAATAATCTGCAGTAAATAAGTTATTATAACAGTTTCAGTTTGGCGAGTGTCAAGATTAATATGTGAAAGTAGATAATGTGTTCGACAATAAAAGTGTAAAACAAATTCTTTCATCAGTGTTATCTTTGGATAAAAACTCCTTTCCGTTTACACACCTGTATAAGATAAGTGCTCGACCAAAAAGATCATAGCTAGCAGGAGGACACTGAACCCAAAAAAATTAAATATAATAATAGGCGCTCAGTAAAAGATAACACGAAGTGACCGCGACAAATTGTCTTTTATACGTGCGGCAAATAAACAGTAGCATTCTTTCAAACTTAACAAAGAATACTGTCGCATATTTGGCTCCCAAACGTGGGGCTAATAAATAAACAGAATACTGTCGCATATTTGGCTACCACAACGTGGGGCTAACAAACAAACCATAAATAAATACATTAATAACACCGCAAAATTCTAGGCAGATCATGAAGATTCGGCATATGCTGAAAAAACGTGGAGGTACACATTATGACGCGATACTTCATGAAGTGACGAAGCTTGTTAGGATGCAGTGTAATTTTATTGTATAAGTTTTTCCCAAGTTAGGATAAGGGGTGCAATAAATAAATTTGTACATGACTAACACAAGCTTGTTTCTTGCAAGTAAGCTGAAGATAAAGGTGGAATTATAAAAGAATAAAAGGAGCACCTTGTTTACCACATTAAGGAATAAAAATCAATACCTTTCATGCATTTTAACCATCTGCGCAGCAGACATTAAAAAGTCTGAAATATTAATGAAACCTATCTATTCCTAACTGCTATCAAAACAGTATCAGTTAAATATTTTATATCGATAGAGCAAAAACTAAAATGTGATTTGTATTTGCTATTTTTCTCCATATTTTTAGAGTGCCCATTATGTTCAGCGAACACATTTCACTCTTAATGGGCTTTAACTAACACAGTAAATGTTATTCTCCACTATTTGTGGCTTGGAGATTGGAATCAATGTTGCGGTATTGTACTATATTTCCTTTATTGAGCATAAAAATGCGATAAACATCATTTACTCTTATTCCAGATTTTGATGCATGCTTTCACTTTTCTATGGCAGATAAATAATGCCCATTACAGTGTTCAATAAAGCTGAATTCATGTCATAAATAAATTCCAAGGAATGGTGTGTCATATCCACTTGTACACAGGCAGCAGGTGCTGGATGTAAAAGAAACTGCTATCGTACTAATATAATTACGTTCTTTTTTGTTGCCCCTTTAAATATAGGTGAAAGATACATTCGTATTGAAAGCGTTCATTGTGCCTCGGACATACACAGTGCAGTTAGTCCTATTGCTTTAAGCAATTGGAAACTCACGTTTCTATCTAAACCTATGATATGGCGGAAACTTTGTGCTTTAACCGAAAGGTAGAACATTCTACTTTGCTAATGGAGCATTTTATATCTAAGCAGCTTTTATATCTAGTGACATAGAAAGTTGCAGAGACAGCAAGTGTTTGGACTAAGAAATTTAATATAATTCTTCATAGCATTATTTAGAAGGCAGCACATAATATGAGCTATTCATATCCACACAACACCGTAAAGTTGGACACCACTGGATTTTGAAACAGTTGGAAGCACTATTTTTAGCAATGAAACTATCAACAGCCTAATGTAAAAGAGTTTGAAGGTAGAGTTTGGCTGCATTGTCGGATGAAAGCAAGCAACACCAAGTGAGGAAAGTGTTTGTCCGAGGCAACGCCAATATGTATTTTTACTTTCTCTACTACGTATATTAAGTAGGGGAAGTATTGCATTCCACCCAAAAATTTTATATCAAACTTTCACCGGAAATACATGTTTTGAGGTGCTCTGAATCCAAATAAAGCATTTATAAAACATGTCCGCGTGTGTGTCTGTCATTCTGTGAACAGCATAACTAAAAAACAAAAAATCGTATAAATACCAAACTTGGCACTTTAATTTACTATCTTCCAAGAATGCAACACGAAGATTTTCAAGAAAACTCTCTCAAAAATGGCTCTAATGATTTTGATTAAAATATCATACGTTTAAGATAGTTTCATGGCAAATGAAATGTATACCTTGAATGTCCCCTAAACTTCTCTTCATTCTGAATGATTTTCGCATAACTGGTAAAAGTAAGAGAAAGACAAAATTTTACTACACAATGTAGAGCTCGTTAAAACACACAATTTATGTCATATACATTCTTTTTTGTGGAGTGGACCATTTCCAAGATATACCTTGTTGTTTGTTTCAATTTTCCAACACATACCTACTTTACTCAAATGAGAATTCCTTATTTGCTTTTTTATGCCCTGGACGTGCACCACATAGCAACCAGCTCTTAAAAGATTTAACTATAGCTCACAGCCTACCATATTCCCCTTTCACCTACAAGAAAATGAGCAATAAGAGTAAAATCTCGACATCTCGATTAATATAAAGTAGATGGAGAATAAGCGTTTGTAAAAATAGTTTGTACAAGAGTCGTATAAGTGCAGAACATCAAATTTTTGGAATTGTAGTTGGATCCTTCATGTGTGCAAACATTTATTTCTAGAAAAGCGGTGGATAAAAAACATCAGATAGATAATCTTATTGGGAGGTGAAGCTTGAAAGAATACACCATCTAAAGAAAGGTGCAGGTTAAGCTTGCCGCTTGGGGAAATTTAAGCCGTACATACCTATTTCCACTATTAAGGAAAATGTTTTCCTCCAGATTGCGCAAAGATATTACGAAACCATGCTATAAAAAGGTGTAATCTTTCTCTGTCCTTAGGAAGAGTCCTTAGCAGCGCTGTATTAGAATCTCCCCAAATTTTGATATTTAAGGAAGCACATCTATTAAGTAAAACTAGTGTACTCTCCTGTTGCTCTAAATCGGAAATAGTTGCTTAACGTAACTGTATAGGAAAGAGAGTGTTTTTTAGGACGAGTAAGATGTTTACAGCGTTTCGGCCGGAATATCTAAACAAGTCCTGAAAAAAAACTGTTTCCTGCAATTACGTACAACATTTTGTTTCATACAGTGCTGAAATACTTTATATATTGATTAAACATTGTACTGTATATTATGTTGGAGATGGACGAAGAAATATTTACAGTCATATACAAAAAATATTTCTGTAAGTGAATAAATTATGGTGAGCTATTAAGTAATATAAACGTGAAATAATGCAATAACGAAATAAATGCTTTGAAAAACGTTCTCGTAGTAGATTTATCATTACGTATTTACTCGTATGTGTTGGTGTTGGAGTACGGTAAATAACTGAGCAGAAAAGTTAAATTTGAGGTACTGGCTGGAGATGGAAAACTAAGAAATTCCAGATAGTATGAAACAAAACATACTGGAATCAGTCATTTCAGAATTGCTGCTATAGCAAATAATATCCTTACGTATTCTCATTTTTTAAAGTACGATATTGTTCTATGCTATCGATTTGGTCACCTAAAGTGATATCTGGTAACGTAGGGTGTTGCTGGATATTTCTACACCGTAGTCCAACGCGCAAATATCCGTAATATGAGGTGCCTACGTTGCACTGTTATCACATATTGAAGTAGAAAAAGAGGCTAAAAACAAAGTGGCATGAAATGTACAATGATTACCGCGTATATCCGGAACGAAGTTAATTACCTTCTCTACTACGTATAGTAAGTAGGGGAAGCATTGTATTCCACCCAAAAATTCGATACCGAGATTTCACCGGAAATATATTTTTTGAGGCACCCTGAATCCAAAAAAAAGCATTTTTGGAAACATGTCCGTGTGTGTGTGTCTGTGAACAGCATAACTCAGGAACGAACAGTTGGATAAACACCAAACTTGGTATTTAGGTTCAGTATCTTCCAGAGATGCGACACTAAGGTTTTCAAGAAAATCCCCCCACCCCAGAATACCCTTTACATGGCACATTTTTCGAAAATTTTAATTTTCTCAAAAATGTCTAACGATTTTGATTAAAATATCATATGTTTAAGATATTTTAATGACAAATAAAATAACGACTTTTGCATAACTGGCAAACCATAAGAGATAGACAAAATTTTACTACACAAAAAATGTAGATCGCGTTAAAATTCACCACTTATGTCATATACACTTTTTTTGTTGAGTGATCCATTTTCGAGATATTGCTTGTTATTCCCTTAAATTTTTCAATACTTATTTTCTCAAATGGGAATTCGTTATATATTTTTTTGTCTTGGATATGCAAAGAATATTAATCTGTGGCAAACAGAATAGTGCTGCACCTAGGAACCAACTATTAAGAGATATGTCTATGCTTAAAGGCTACTGTATTTCTATATTGCCTTTGCAATTACAAAACAAGGGGAACATGGTACGCCTTAAGCGATAGTCAAATATTTTTAGAACTGGTCGCTATGTGTAAAATGTAATTCTCCTTCCATGTCAGAAGATCGTTTCTGCAAATGTGTATCTCGATTAATATGAAATAGATGGAGAGTAAGAGTTTGTAAAAATAGTTTGTACAAGAGTAGAGAAAGTCATGTGAGTGTAACACATGAGATTTTTTTTAATAGACGAATACCGTGGCTTTAAGAAACTATAGAATGCAGTGTATTTTGGAAGATTTTAGTCCAAAGAATTAACTAGATATTGTGCTATGAAAGCTCAGGATCAAATAGTTCTAAGGAATTAAATCTCAGAAAGAAACTCTACGCAATTATTAATAACAATATTTCTTTATATTTGTTTAGCAAATTTTCTATAATGTGTTGTATACCATAAGGCTACATACTACTGTATATGCATATATAAGTTCACACATTTACGAGACATGCTTTTAAAATAAGTGTCGTTTTAATATTTTACTGTTGCAGCGCTGCAGTCGCGCTTTTGCGATCACCTTCTCCATCCAGACGTAGCTGTAAGCAATCGTCACTTATGTTTTCCTATTGTTAAAGCTTATCGAAATGTTCAAAGCAATCGAACGACCCGCCGACTGTGAAGCCAGATCAGTGATTCGCTTTATGAATGCAAGAAATGTTAAGCCAGCAATCATTCGCTACCAATTTTGTGAGGTTTATGCGGAAACAATAATGAGTGATGAAATGGGATACACAGTTTAACGAGCGAAAATGTGCATGATGAGGGTTCTGGAAGAAAACATTCGAGAGGACATCATTTCTGTGTTGTCTTCGCATTTTCCACAAATTTCAACAACATTTGACAGAGCAGTTAGTACTTCGGAAATTATACTTAAGACGTATGCCCAAAAATCTTACTGATTGAGAATAAGAGCAAGCAATCTGCCGCAACACCGACCTTTATCACGCGATATGCGAGGAAGGCAATGATTTGTTAACGTACATCGTTATACATGAGACGTGGGTGTCTCATATCACTCCTGAATAAAAAAAACAATCCGTGGAGTGAGGTAGAAATTCAAACACACGCTGTTCCACTCGCAAGATCATGTGCGCGGTTTTCTGGGATAGACAAGGTGGTTTGCCGGTTGAATTCTTGCCCGATTGCGACATCAACAAAAACGTCTATTGTGAGACACTACGAAAGCTCTGTCGTCCAATACAGAACTAAAGGAATGGACTGCTTTCGCGTACAATCCTTTTGGTTGATGACAATGCTCAGCTACATAGAGCCAAACAAATTCAAGATATGATCGCATCATTTGTTTAGTAAGAATTCGTCCACCCTCCCTATAGTCCGGATTTGGCACCAAAGCGATATTCATCTCTTTCTTCATCTGAAGAAAATCCTTGGTGGAAAATGTTTCAACGACGATGTCTTTGTGAAGCAAGAGGTGCAGGCTTGGCTTTCATCACAGGCAGCATCATTCTTTGAGAAGGCATACAAAAACTGGTTTCCCGTTATAAGCGCCTGAATAACGGTGGTGACTATGTGGAAATGTAGCGTAAGGTATAAGGCAATGAATGATAATAAGGTGTTCTGAAAATTATGTTCTGTTACTTTTTAAAAAAATATTGTTAGGCCTTATAATGTTTAAAGTTACCTAGTTAAGTTAGCTTAAATGTTTTGAATGTCACCAATCCAACACGAGCTCCTAAACCTGCCTATATCTCTGCTGCCAGTCGTTCAGAACCCTAATACTCATTTAGGGATTTTTGCTAATTCTCATAGTATAGACGAATAAGAGAGTTAGTTGTACTTCGTACTTCGCCCTTTCATTTGTATAGTTGTAACAAACCCTATTAAATAACAGAAATGAAAGATACCACTGTGTAATTTAATTTTCGCTGCCAAATTCTAATGTAGGGTGGTCCAAAAACCTTATATATTACATATATGACTTTCTTTACTTTCTATCGCTTATTAGTGGATATACGAATTATTCTTACAAAATAGTCATCTTCATTGTTCATTTTAATTGAAATAAAGCTTTCAATAAATACCCAGCTGCATTACACATGTTGTTATAGACACAAAGGGAATAGCGGTAGTCAAATATTTAAGAATTGGACGCTCTACGCTGGCCCCTTAAAACTCGATACTCTCCTCACGACATCGCGAGAAACAACTGAAAATCGATAGGACTTTAAAGGATTAATATTGAACAGCAACACTCTTCGAACACCAGTTGTGGAAACAGCATAACTCAAAAACAAATATTCGATTAAATACCAAACTTGGTATTCAAGTTCAGCATCTTCCAAGGATGCGACACGAAGCTTTTTAGGAAAACCTCCCAACACCAAACGACCCTTGCATGGGAAAAATGTAATTTTTCTCTCAAAAATGGCTCTTAACGATTATAATTAAAATGATATATGCTTAATGATATGCTTATAAATGATATTTGCATTACAAATAAAGCTATAGCTTAAATTTTCTGGAAATTGCCGGTGAAGTCCTCTTCATTCTGAGTGACTTTATAATTGTTAAAGCATAAGAGTTGGAAAGCAATCTTACTACACAAAAATGATTAAAGCACACAATTAATGGCAAAATGTTTTGTGACGTTGGCCATTTCCGAGCTGTAATTTGTAATGTGTTTCAGTTTTCAAATACATTATGCTTTTTTTATAAAAGTATTTTCTTTTTGTTAATGCAAAGAGAAGGTAAATTCTTAGATGGCGAGTGGCTTTGAAAAAATTTACTATTGCTTTAGCCTACTGTATTCTTCTTATACCTAAAACGAAATGGGTAATGAAAATTTATCTCGATTCACAAGAAAGCTTTTATAAAATTAGTTTTTGTAAGAATGAGTACAGCAAGTAATGTAAATTCAACAATATTTTTCATATTCCTATAGCAATCATAAAAAAATCTGATTTGATACACTTACATGACTTTCTCCACTTTCTATCGTTTATATGCGGGTATACAAATTATTCTTACTAAAGCTTCTTTTCTGTTTACTACATTTTAATCCAAATAAACCTTTGCAGTAATAGTTGGTTTAAGAACTGGACGCTATATTCAGTCTAAAAATTCCATACTGTTTCCATGCAATCGTCAGTTGAATGTTGACGGTACCTAAGGGACACGGAGTGAATTTTCAAATTTCCATATTATTGTATGGATATTTCTGAACATTTTACTGTGATTCTATTGCTTTTTGATTACTGTGAATACCAAATTTCATTCCAGTTGGATTAATACTTTGTGAGTTATTAATTATTTCATAAATGTTATTATGTAAAAGTATCGCATATTCAAAATTATCCAAGTGCATCAAAAGTTTAGAACATTGGTTGACATTTTTGGAATTGAAGCTTTGAATCAGTTACAAAAAAGTATTTGAAGAAAGTTCAATAAATTTTAATGAGTGAAATATGACCATTTTTTAAATACTTTAGAAATTTAAATCTCTAAAATTCACAATTTTTTCATAAAATTTTTAAAAACACATTATTAGTGTTAGGCATATTTTTGTCACCAAGAATGTTACAACGGATACTTCTGCAGATACCGAGAAATTTTAGCTGTACTTAAACAAAAACTCATGCACATTGATAATTTTGAGTGTGTGAAAATAAAGTTTTCAGAAAAACGCAGATTTATAAAATATTATGCTGGGAAGCAGTGAATTGTATGGTTTACATATCACAACTCTCCTGATTTATAATCCTGTGTATCTGTAGTTCCCTTTGTGTCCCTTTTCTGTACAGTTGTGCCCTTTTGCCACCTGCAGATCCTTTCCTGTCTGTAGCAGCAAACCACCTCCTTTCATAGATTCAAGTTGTATCAAGGTGTGACTGAACTTTAAGGGACACTGGAACTGAATTGTTTAACTTTCTTGAACGTTATTTACTGGAAAATTGGCACATTTAATTAATGGGTAAATATAGAAATGACTGTGCAAAAGCTCAAAGCTCTAGGTCAAATAGCTTCTCAGATAATACCATTGAATATTTTTCATTAGCAAACAAAAACTTTTCAAACTACTATGCACATTCACATTTGTCAGAGAAGTATGATAGTGGCATTTTCCTATACTTTAGTACAATGAAAAGGAATCTAAGCATTTGATTGAAGTTGATGTTATTATTTGTACAGAAATAAAATTTTCTTTTTATGAAGTTGATGTCAAACGTTTCCTCGATTTTTAGTACAAATTAATTTTTTGTGAGCCAATGAGTAAAGCAATCATAAAAATGCATCCTTGAATCTTTATATATTACATTTCAGAAGATTTTTGCAAATGTACATACAAATCAGAGCAAAACTGAAATGCAAGAAATCAATTTCATGTGCAAAATAGAAAAACTCAGAAAAAAATACATATTTCTACAGCATGCACATTCTTTTTAAATTTACAGCTTTTCAGGTACTTATATCTGCCCAGAAGCATATGTTTTCTCATCCTTTTTCTATTTGGCTTCCTCTGTTTTCATTTTTGGTAATTTACTCTTCCTGCAAGCTGTTTTCTTCTTCTCAGTTGAAGATCGAGCACACTCATATTATCTTCTGTTGTCGCATCTCTTCATAATCACGTCTGATACACTGCAAATTGTAGAATTCTTTATAGTAGATTTCATTTCTTCTGTAGCTGAGCACTCCATATTAAATTCTGACCAGCATTTGTTACAGCAATCTTCTTTAATACAAATATTTTTTTTGGATATTCCTCCATAACAGGCACACAGCGATTCATGTTGATTTTGTGTAATATCTCTTACACATTTATGCAGCAGCTCATCACAGGCTAGTCTTTAGTAGATAGGTATTATCTTTGAAACTGTTGATTCATAAAGCTGTATGCACATTTTATCACTGGTGTCAGGTTGTGTACCATTAGCTATACTTTTTTTGTAAAAGCACCAGGAGTTAGTGCCAGTGGGACAATTGCCATGCTGGGATTTGTTGTCTGTTGACATGCAGTGACTGACGATGACATAAATAGCCTTTTTCATACCTCATTTACTATTTTCTACTATAGCAGTTCTATTGGTAAAAAAGTTAATTTGCTAAAAATGGCATTACACATTTTCTGTTTATTTCAAATGTAAACCTCTAGGTTTTTTGGTCTATAATGACATGAGAACTGGAATATTTCTGCATAGGGCTAAAACCGCAATTGTTGCACTTTCATACATAATTGTTGAGCAAAGCCATGTTTTTCTCTAATTTGTAGTCACATTTGAACACTCACATTCACTACAGTAGGCATTTTCAAACAAATCACTCAAAGTTTGCTTTTAATATTGAATATGGTACATAAATAACAAAGTGTAACAAAATATCTGTAAGATAAATGTATAACCAAAACGTTAAACAACCAATAACGTATTTAAATAACTGCAAAAGGCTGTAAAATAAGATAATATGGATAAATGGAGAGAATTTTAATGAAATAGACTCTTACAGTACCAAAATATATTTTTTCTTTTCAAAGTTCTAAACTTGTCTTCAAAACGTAGTAAATAGTTATGCATTTAGGCGCTAGATGGAAGCACAAATCAGTAAATTACATGCTACCTCAAAATGCGGCCAAATAAATCGAAAAATATGCAGCAATTAACAAATTATGATGCTTTACATATATGGATAGAAAGTGGGCGGGTCCAGTGGAGTTTTAAGGGAGCACACGGGTGATTTAAGCATGTCGCTGGGCTTTTAAAAATGGTAGATAGTGAAAAATATTCGGCCAAAATGATTCACAAGTGTCGATAGAATATTTATATGATACTGAACCCAAATATCAAGCTTGATGTTTATATTACTTTTCGTTTTTGATTTATGCTGTTCATAGACACATATACACACACCGACCTTATTCTAAATTATTTTCTGGGGGATTCAAGCGCCTCAAAATATGTATGTCCGGTGAAATCTCGGTGTTGAATTTTTGGGTGCAATTAAATACCTTTTTTACTTACTATTTACTTGGTAGAGAAAGTAAAAATCATAAAAAATCGTTGATCTTATAAAATGAAAATGCTGTTCTTGTGATTCTTGTTGGAGTGCTAAATAAAAATAAATAAAACAAGTAACACAGGCTTCAAATCGCTTCATACTGATAGAGGCAATTCGTTATCTTAGAAGTATTTATCCTTTGCATAGAACTACAGAAAAACGTTCCTTGGATCGATGTTTCAAACGCTAACCACGCAACAAGAACTTTGAAGTTAACGCATAATAACCCAGTGGTAACGTACGTGCAAAAGTCTCCCATGTTTGGTAGAACCCACATATTCAGGGACGTAATTATAGACATAGACAAACAAACAGAGGTAGCTGTATATATTTCAACAATATACAACATACGTGCAGTATGTGCGCATTATTGCAAAGCAAATCAATGCTCACTCCTGCGTGTTTCTGATAAACATTAGAGCTTCTGAGGTTAATGATTTTCAAACAAGACGGAGCGAGTGAACTGCAATTATACCTATCCCAGTACTATGTACATATCGTATTTCTAGTAATTTAGCACAGAGTTAATTCGTATCAATTTATTTGCCCTCTTGGCCAATATTCCGAAATTCGAGACAAGCATTATTTGTAGTGAAATAACTTGCCAACAGAGCATTACAATAGCATCTAATCTATAATTTTGCTTTGAGTTCTGGTGACTGGACCTGCAATGCATTTAATTATTGTACCTATTTAGGATAAATATATTTTTTCCAGTTTTTATGCTTGCAAATGTGATTTTCGGAGAAAAAAAGGTTTCTCGTACTTCGCGTAAATTTCAATACCTACATTATGTTACAACTGCCCTTTCTCCCCTCGTTCTTTACTATGCCTCGTATAATAACAAGAAGCGGCATGGACTGTCTCTGTAGCCGAGTGGTTTGTGTTCTGCTTCTCAACTTAGAGGTTTCGGGTTCGATTGCGCCCGATTTCCTGGCTGGGTCGGGGGAATTTTTCTCTGATTAGAATATTTCCCTAACCTACGCGGAGTCTGGAGTTGTGCATATGAGAATGAACAAAAGCCCGAAAGAAGCTAGTTACAGAGTTGTTTCTCAAGCCAAAGCTCCAAGTGACCTTAGAAATTAAAGTGAACTATACAAATGTAACAAAACAAAAAAACACGATTACTTACTATTAATAAATCTATATATTTTTAAGCATAGGCATAACATTGTTAAGAGGTAACCGAGGTAAAGCAATTTGATTTTTGTATTTTTGTTGCTCGAAACGCACCAGATATATCCGTGAAGTTTTAATCTCCTAGGGCGGACCTAAAATATTAAAGCGCTGAGTCGTTTAAATTACTATATGTGCTGGCAAATGATGCATCAGCTTTTCAAGCTGTTTTTATATCTATACCTTTTTCCCTGTATTCAAAACCACAAAAGTATAGCTAGAGATAGAAAAATTTCCACAATGCAGTTTTGAATATGAGTAATAAAATATCCGTTTGGGAATTTTATGTCAGTGATAACTTATTTTAAAAATGTGCTGTTGCTTATGATCTTTTCTCGTTTTGCGGTATAAAATATATTTTAAAGATAAACTTTCCACTACATGAACATTTCCATTAGATAATTTGTTAGAAGGGTATTAAAGGGTGCATAGTTTTATAAACAATAACATATCTAGTTCAATAGGTATTTTTGAGGATATTTAGATTATAACTAATAAAATTCATATAAATTAATATCTCAAGAATGTTACTACTTATTGAAATGAAATTTTGTACCAATACGCATTTAATTGTTAGTAATACCCGCGGAAGAAATTATATTTTAGCTCTAATACTTTAGAAAACCAGTTAACTTTTTAGTGTTTCATTAAAGCACCCATTTTATCTTTATGACCAGAATTCATTTATTTGCGTTATTTCATTAGCAAATGACAGTAATGCCTGTCGAAAGAATTGTTCTCATGAATTATTAAGCATATGTAAAATGCTATGTAACATTTTTATGCACAGACATAATATATTTTAGAAACACATTAGATTCCAAGCATAGTAAAACGGCGCATCACAGTTCTGCTTCAGGCACATTCCCTATGTCAGTAAGGCAATTTCACACTCAATTCCAGTCAACACTGCTACAATAACACCATTCTTAGTTTAGGAAGAGAGATGTTAAGCACTCTTGCCGATATGCAAAACTAGACTGATTTTACCTCGTTGCGATTAATCGCATCCCCAATCAAAAAAGCGAAGAGGTGAGAGATCTGGAAAACGTATACTTCGTGATTTTCCCAAAGTAAACATTGGCATCACGACAATCCTTGGAAACCTGCTAAAACGCCATCCTGCTATAATTGCGGTTGAAGGAACATTTTCAACATATCGAGGTACGAAGTGCCTGCCGCTGTCACTAGTGTTGCCTTTATAAAGAAGTATATAAATCAGATGTACTCATTATTATTCTTGCCCAATTCCGTGGTGTGGGGGTAGCGTGTCTACCTCATATTCTAGAGGTGCCGAGTTAAAAATCAAGGTTACCTACTGTCCATTCAAAACCAGAGTTCCCTCTGATGTAAACAGAAGCACGTGCTTCGGCTTGTCACGAACCCAAGAATATACTCTTACGCCAACGTAAATACATGTATTATGAAATATTAGAGCAGGAAAGGTATAGAACTGCAGATTTTATTGCGGTTATCATAAGAACCCATCGTTAAAGGTAATGGATATATACTACAAAATATGATTTTCGCCTGCTATTGCGCTATCGCTGAGATCATCTTGCTTGTTAATACCAACCAAATGCACGACTGCCACTCTCTTACATACAAAAGAAATGCAGCAACGAATTCCCAGAAGTGCTATCTGAGTACCGAATAAACATTTTGCGTAACACAGGATATATGATAAGCGAACAGTCATTCATAATACACTAACACACATATGCTCAGCTCAGGTCATATCTTCTGATTTAGTCAGTGGATATTTGAGCTCACATGGCAGAGGAAGGTGCGTGTACTGCGAATAAACTGTTCAAACACAGAAGCGGGAAACAGCTAAAAAGTGGCTAAAAACAAACAATACTTCATATATTCAACTCACTATTACAAAAATACCCGACATTTGCATTATTCCATATTAGGAAACTAATATCGGATTTTACAGGCGTTTCAGTGAGAAGTGTAACGAAAGCGAGCAGGGAATATAAATAGACATAATACAACATAGAAGAGGATAAAACGTGGGAACTTGTTTTAAGTGCGACAGTGTGGAATTGTGGAATTGTGTGGAATTGTGGATAAGCATGTCATTATTTTGGAGAGTAGTTCTGATTCTGATATGGCAGCTGAGTCGTCTTCAGAGGATTCGGATTTCGGTGTTGCACCTTTGCTCAAGGATTGTGATTAATGTAAGTAAAATGTTCATTGCCGCATACTTATAAAATCTATTGTTACCTCAGGTTGCATTTTGAACTATGATTCTCACGCAGGGCGCCTTTTTATAGATTAAATAGTGTTCAACAAGCACGTGGGAGGGGAATAAGCAGCTATTATGGGCGGGGATTGCGAACTATTTTCGCGCGGATAATACAAAGAGATTGTTTTCAGTGAAAGGCACTCTGGTTTGGAATGCACAGTAGCCATGTGAAACGTGGTTTTGAGAGAACTGGGATGGACTGTGCGCTACTATGTATTAATGATTTCACTCAGGATGCTGTGTAGCATGAAATATCTGTTTTTCCCAAAAATGCATCGATATTTATAATCATTCTGTATTATGAAGGTATTCTCTGTTTGTCAGCAAAAAGCTGACCTTACTTATGAATTTGCGGGTGGAGTCGCAATTCTGTGTTGAATAAAAATCATTGACAGCGGTGGTTAAAACGTACACAAAACGTTCCTGATAGTAGTTGTGGTGGTTTTGTCGCAGTGCTGGTCTTTATTAATTAAATATACAAAGATATGTGAATATTGAAATGTTATTGCTGTCACACTTGGCAAATCACACATGAATGTAGTTCTCCTGTCTGTAAAAAGTACATGTTTTCATTCCTTTAACTCTTTGTGTTTCTTTAACAACGTTTGCAATAATTTTCACGCCTGTCTTTGCGCTTCCAGTTATTTCACCTAATTGCAATATTTCATATACAATGTTGCTGAAAACATAGTAGTTTTGCACTTCAGCTGTTAAAAGTGCCCTCGCCGCTCGCAGTGTGACCTACTAAAATAAAAAGGAAAGAACTATAGATTTCTCATGGAAATGACGCTCCGTAAAACTGTTTCCTCCAGTTTATCGGAAGATGAAATATTCAAAATAAGCTTTACACCAGGCTATCATTGCCACACTCCTCATGCATTGTTAAAGAAGAGCAGCTGTCTGTGCTTGCGAAAGGAAATGAAGTTTATTGCCGAGTGAAATAATGTTAATCTTAGATAAGCCCAAATGAATTCATCTTTTCCTTTGTTACAGAGGTATTAATCTCTTTTTTTATCTATTTCGTGAAATGTTGGTGTTTCATAACTAAAAAGTTATAAAAAAGCTTCGATTATATCTCAATACAAAAAATATAAGCAGGGTGACTTCTACATACAATAAGTTACGTAATTATATTGCTTTCTTCATTATATGCCTCAGTATCACCCAACAGAAGTCCTCATCACTCCTTTTGCGGAAAACAAAATGACGGTTCCAGCTGGCTAGGTAAAGACAGGGATACCACAGCTTTTACGGAATTTAGTAAAGATTAAACGTGTTTGAGTGATTGATTTAAGATTGTTGTATAGCTGGTGTTTATGTGTTTTCAACAATGTTTTTTTTTGGTTGTGTTTCCTACTGCATGGGAAATTATAACGTCTACGTATTCAAGTTCCCAAAGGATGAAAATTTGAAGGAACAGTGGTTAAAATCCATTAAAAGGAAAATTTTTATCGCCAACTATAAACCTATATATAACTCCACTAATATTTGCTTTAATATTACAAAACCTAATTACTGTTCAATTGCTCTGGTTTGCAGGGCACTGTTTATAAAGTTATTTTGTGAGATTCACAGTTCTAATGTATTGATGTGTGTAATACATCCATTTTCTGTGCTTATTTTTAAGTCTAAATATGTAACCAGCTAGCTACGTGGGTATATAAATATGTAAAATTCTTTGGCATAACCAAAGGAAGATTATTTCTAAAACCTGTAAATTAGTATTTCCGAGCCCCAGTTTATTTTTCACTGCATGCCAGAAATTTGGAATATAAACTCATTTTTTTAATTATAGCAAATTCCGTTTTAAAGATGCAGTTAAATTTTAAGGTTAGGTGGTAGTATTTTTACTTTCTCTACTACGTATAGTAAGTAGGGGAAGTATTGTATTCCACCCAAACATTCGATACCGAGATTTCACCGGAAATGTTTTGAGACCCCCTGAATCCAAAAAAAGCATTTTTGGAAACATGTCCGTGTGTGTGTGTCTGTATGTGTGTATCTGTGTGTGTCTGTGAACAGCATAACTCAGAAACGCACAGTCGGATAAACACCAAATTTGGTATTTAGGTTCAGTATCTTCCAAGGATGCGACATGAAGGTTTTCAAGAAAATCCCCCACCCCAGAGTACCCTTTACATGGAAGATTTTTCGAAAATTTTAATTTTCTCAAAAATGGCTCTAACGATTTTGATTAAAATATCATATGTTTAAGATATTTGTATGACAAATAAAATGTATACCTTGAATTTTCTGGGAATGTCTCCAAAAGTATTCTTCATGTGAACGACTTTTGCATAACTGGTAAACCATAAGAGATAGACAAAAGTTTACTACACAAACAATGTAGATCGCGTTAAAATACACAATTTATGTCATATACTTTTTTTGTTGAGTGAACCATTTTCGAGATATTGCTTGTTATTCCCTTAAATTTTTCAATACTTATTTTCTCAAATGGGAATTCGTTATTCATTTTTTTGTCTTGGATATGCAAAGAGTATTAATCTGTGGGAAAGGGAATGGTGCTGCACCTAGCAACCAGCTATTAAGAGATATGTGCTTAAAGGCTACTGTATTTCCAAATTGCGCTTGTAAGTATACATTCCCCTTATATCTACAAGAAAATTAGGAATAAGATAGACTCTGCAAATGTTTATCTCGATTAACATGAAGTAGATGGACAATAAGCGTTTGTATAAATAGTTTGTACAAGAGTAGAGAAAGTCATGTGAGTGTAACACATCAGATTTTTTCAATAACATTATCAGCATTTTTGAAACCTAAGTCTATCATAAAATTTCCATGTGTACTGTTTATAGAAAAAGTATGAAATAAAGCAAAACTAACAGAAAGACTTAATAATACGTACGGCCTATCAACAAAAGTTTGAGATTCCAATATGAGGAAAGAATACGTACATTTTAGAGCAAAAGTGGCTACTGGTGCTTTTTGGAACTAGTTTTGGTTATTATGGAATACTTTTATCGCTTATATTTCCCTTTATTTGTTATTTGCTATTCAGTATTTGCATCATGCAGCTTCCATAAAATAATAAATGAAACTCTTTAAATGAGCTGAACCACATTTAAAACCCTAACATACCAGAAGGAGGCAGAATATTATTTTAAAATTTCTATTTGTTTAAAAGAAAGCATTTATAGGATAGTTGCTTATTTCCCCATTCTATCCAGTAACAAATAACATTCACTAAAGGTCCTCTGCACTTATTTGCAATCCATACTAACCAACTGACCGACCAACCAACCAACCCACCCACCCACTCACTCACTACTGCTAATTATTATTATTATTATTATTATTATTATTATTATTATTATTATTATTATTATTATTATTATTATATAGTGACGAAGTTTCTTGCTGCATCTATCTGCTATATTAGATTTTATCTTGACATCTCTACAGTTATTTTAGGATTAATATATTTATTTTGTGATTATATTTATTTTCGTACAATAATTTTTTAGATTTTTGCTGTGGTTTTATTTTTTTATTTGAGGGAAGGGAGATCTCTTTACCGTGGTCCTCTTCTAATTTAGAAGTGAGACAATAATAGTACTTTCCATTTAAATAACTTGACACAAATTAATATCCTTGACAACATGTTTTTATGGGGATGAGTAAGATATAATTTAACAATACAAATGATTTAATAATAATAATAATAATAATAATAATAATAATAATAATAATAATAATAATAATATACCCCCATCACCCTGAAATTAAATTGTTGGACTTTACTCTTTTGAAGTACATCTAAAGTTATGTCAGGAGATATGGACATTTAGAATATTTATTTTTAGGTTTTCCTGAAACTTTCTCAGATGGTTTTTAACAGAACTAGCCTGAAGGAATAATTTTTCTTTATATAAGCATGCATCTTAAAAACTAGGCATATTATTTTAAAGTTTACAAAAAAGTTGAATGTTTTGCTTTTCTATCTTAACATTTCAAGTAAAATACTTTGAGCAGTAGCCGATTTCGTTAATACATACATCCAAGTAGAAACTTCAAAATTGAATGATTGTAATACGTTATTTCTATAATCCAACCCACAATAAATGTTTATATTAGTTTTGTGAAATTAAATACATCTTAACAATGTTTAATGACTAATCTACTTTTACCGCTCACTGATGGCCGCTATACTGAGCAGTCATGTTGCTTTAATGCTCAAGCCTTCTCTCTAGGAGGAGTTGGTATCACCTACTTAAATCAAAATAGCAGAGTGCAGATACCGATATTGCAGCTCTCTTCAAGTAAACACCTAGCATGCCAGATTCCATTTATTACTGTATACTATCGTTTTACGGATAGTTTGTTGTTGATGAAGGTTAAGTTGCACCTGGAGGGCGTTGTAAACCTTCATAGGTAGTGCGGCTATCCTATGTGGCCATTTTCCTTGTTCCAGACACTACTTTGTTTTTTATATAAATTATGAAGAACACAGACCGATAACATAACACTTCTGTGCTCAGATTACAAAGTTTGCGCTTTTCTGGTTATGCAACAGAGTTTTAAAGTTTAACTCCATAAATAAATACACCTTAATCAAATGAAACAAAATAATATCCATTTAATATAGGAGTTGAAATTCTTTTATCCTCATTAAACTCTAAAACAAAGAAAATATGAAGTCTTCCAATATAAACTCAATACGTGATACCTAGGTATCAATAATAGCAAAGCTATAACTTGATATAAACAAATACAAATTTTAATATTGTGTCCTGAAACGGCAACTCTAGGCCGAGCCCAAGAACTGTAATTACAGATAATTTATTAATTAACTTTTATTGATGTTAAATCGTACTATGTAAATATCTTTTTCTCAATACTGCTTGTATATTTTAAGAAGGGTGATTTAACATTATGTATCTATCTAGGTTACTAATATTAGTAGAGTTATAAATGGTTTAATGTAAATAATTTAAGCGCTATGTTAAAATACTGTCCACGATGGAATGTTTTAGCTACAGGAATAGTGCTTTCGAAGGCAGAAAACCTAGTTTTATTACCTCTCTCCGGTCGCAGTGCTATTATTCCTACAGCGAGGGTGTAGAGCCTTTGTCCCATTATTTGATAATTCGCCGTGACCAAGTGAGCGAGAAAGACAACGTAACGGTAAATGCAGGAAAAGCCGCGATTTATATTAAACTTGGACCAATGAGATCCCTGAAAGTTTATTCGAAATAGTTAGACGCGTCGAGTCGCGCTAAAAATGAACCAATAGGAAAGGAAGCAGCCTCAGAAGCCTGAGACTATAAATGGACCTGTTTGGGGAAAATTCGAGACAGTTTATGTCATGTGTGGTCAGGGAGAGATGCTGCAGGATGTGTGAGATATCGCGCCAAAAAGGGAATGAAGTCAAATTTGTCATGTCAGCTTAGTATTGCATTTTATTCGAGAGTTTTTGTAATGTGTGGTCAGGGAGAGATGCTGCAGGATGTGTGAGATATCGCGCCAAAACAGGGAATCAAAATAGTTTTAGCAACACACCTAAGATCCGCTACTCTGAAAGCGACAAGAAGAATAGTTATATTTCGTGCCATATCCACGCCATAGTTTAACAGCGGTGGACAGTATTTTACAGCGGCAATACCAGTTTTGATACTACGAGTGTTAATTAAATAAACAGAAACGGCAGTGTCATCTTTTCATAAACAAAGCAAGTCTATGTCTTCCTATATCACCACCCGAGATCTACGTTTTCCTTTACCGAGGATAAGTCCATGCTCCCATATAATTTAAGGAAAATTACTGCAGCTAGCCGAGGATAAATTGAAGAACCAACACGCTGAGAACTTCTGGAAGCAACGGGAGAAGCATCAAGGTAAGCTAACAAACTTTGAGATCGCCGCAAACTGGCGCCCAACGTGGGGCTCGAAGGGAAGAACGACACGAACGGAGGACTAGGAAACAACGAATAGACAAGAATCTTCAGAGGAAAGGGGCACAGCAGAACAAAAATTACAACGCGAACTTCTAGTCTACCTACGTGGGACAACAAAACAGCTGAGAACATCGCTTCGAGAACTTCACCAGGATTCGAACCCGGAACGCATCAGTTAACATTAAAAAAAATACAGGTTAGAACTTTTATTAAAAAACAAACAAAAAGGCATGCAGAGTAGTGACTCAGTTTTGTGAACACATGTTATTGAGAGGGGGTAAAGTCATTACTAGGGAGGTAGAACTTACTAACGGAACCATGAGTAGGTCAAGGGAAGATTTGAAAGAACTGAATGGGGAGGCTATTGTAAGTATAACAACAGATGGAGAAAATATGGGTGCAGCAGAAGTTAGGCTAGAAAGGCAATCACCGATTGAGCAGGTCATTGACGCAGGCCAAAACCAGCTGCTAATATTGCTTCAACATTTGAGCACAAAGATAGACGAGATGGGTAAGGACTTAAATGAACTGAGTAAGGAGTCAAAAAATTCGAGTGAACAAAGTAAAAATTTAGAGGGGAAGTTAAATGAGCGGGGTAAGATCTTAAGTGAATATAGTAAGAACTTAGAAAGAATCATAGACGAGCGGGGTAAGAACTTAGAAAGCATATTAAATGAACGAGGTAAGATCTTAAATGGACATAGTAAGGGCTTAGAAAGAGTCGTAAGTGAACAAGATAACCATTTAGAAGGGGAATCAAATGAGCATAATATGGACGTAGAAAGAATCGTAAGTAAGCAGAGTAATGACTTAGAAAGAATCGTAAGTCAACAAGATAAGAATTTAGAAGGGGAATCAAATGAGCAGAATATGGACGTAGAAAGAATCGTAAGTAAGCAAAGTAATGGCTTAGAAAGAATCGTAAGTGAACAAGATAAGAATTCCGAGGGGAAATTAAATGAGCAGAGTAAGGACTTAGAAAGAAAACTGAGTGAACAGAATAAGGATTTCGAAGGGAAATCAAATGAGCAGAGTAAGGACTTAGAAAGAATCGTAAGGGAACAAGATAAGAATTTAGAAGGGAAATCAAATGAGCAGAGTAAGGACTTAGAAAGAATCGTAAATGAGCAGAGTAAGGATTTAGAAAGAAAACTGAGCGAACGTAAGGATTTCGAAGGGAAATTAAGTAAGCAGAGTAAGGACTCAGAAAGAAACTTAGGTGAACCAAATAAGAGTTTAGAGGGGAAATTAATTGAGCTGATGAAGGGGAAGTTAATAGAAACACTTGAAGGGAAATTACCACAGACACTAGAAACTAAAGATCCGAAAACACTAATGGGAGAAGAGACGTTAAAGAAAGCTTTTGAAAGAATGTCAAAGAGGGCGCAGAAAAGAAAGGAGGAATTTAAAACAAAGAAGCGAAAGAAATGGTTGATCGAACTTAGAGAATTAGTATTGGTATAAAAAAAAAAGAAAGAAAGACATAATATCATTGATCCTGACTCTACAGTGCCTGGAAAGGAGAGCTTTCACATGTGAATTAATGAGTTATCTTAAGCAGTTGTGGAGAATATTTTTGTGCATTACTAAAGAGACTTGAGTATTAAATGATCATTAGTGATAGTGAAGAAGAACAAGAAACACCTTTGCCATTAATATGTTTCAGTTTCTTTCTGTTTGAATAAGTTTGTCTTAAGGTTGAAACAGCTTTTATTGTCAGAATATTTATTATTTTTTTGGGATATTTAGCAATATTTGTAAATTATTAATTGGTTGGTATGCTAGCAATATGCTGACAGTTTTCTTTAAACATAAATTAGTTTTATTAATTATAAAAAAAGAGGTATCATAGAATGGAAAATTTATTTAAAGGCCCATACCGGGTGATTAACATTTTTGGCTCGGATACATTTGAGTTACAAGAAAGAAAGAATTCCAAGATCGCAGGGAGATATCATAAACAGTTGCTCAAACCATACAAATGTTTAGAGAATGAGAAGGGTGAAGAATGTAATGAAAAGAATCAGGTTAGTTTTACTCGAAATGAGGTAGCAACCCTGTGAACAAATAGTAAAGGTAATACACCCGATAAATAAGTATGTAAAGAAATGAATAAAGGCATAATAATTATGTACCAATATGTATGTAAATAGATTTAATTTTAGAACTTAAATTGGGTATCAGAGTATTTGTTTGCGTTACAAGTTATTCGTGTGCGGGAAATGTATTGTGTATAAGAATGTCTCTCGGAAACCTGTTTTTAAAAGGGAGAGTGTAGAGTGAATGACCCAAATGTAAACACCACTGGTTTGGCAGAACCCTTGTGAAGGAACAGGTATAGCGAAGGGTCTCTGTCAACAAAACAAACGAACAAAGGCCATAATCAGAGGAATTATTCTGGAAAAGAAAATTGTATCAAGTGCTGAAAAATTTATTCTTTTCCAGAACAGGGCAATTTGAAACGGCAACTCTAGGCCGAGCCCAAGAACTGTAATTACAGATAATTTATTAATTAACTTTTATTGATGTTAAATCGTACTATGTAAATATCTTTTTCTCAATACTGCTTGTATATTTTAAGAAGGGTGATTTAACATTATGTATCTATCTAGGTTACTAATATTAGTAGAGTTATAAATGGTTTAATGTAAATAATTTAAGCGCTATGTTAAAATACTGTCCACGATGGAATGTTTTAGCTACAGGAATAGTGCTTTCGAAGGCAGAAAACCTAGTTTTATTACCTCTCTCCGGTCGCAGTGCTATTATTCCTACAGCGAGGGTGTAGAGCCTTTGTCCCATTATTTGATAATTCGCCGTGACCAAGTGAGCGAGAAAGACAACGTAACGGTAAATGCAGGAAAAGCCGCGATTTATATTAAACTTGGACCAATGAGATCCCTGAAAGTTTATTCGAAATAGTTAGACGCGTCGAGTCGCGCTAAAAATGAACCAATAGGAAAGGAAGCAGCCTCAGAAGCCTGAGACTATAAATGGACCTGTTTGGGGAAAATTCGAGACAGTTTATGTCATGTGTGGTCAGGGAGAGATGCTGCAGGATGTGTGAGATATCGCGCCAAAAAGGGAATCAAGTCAAATTTGTCATGTCAGCTTAGTATTGCATTTTATTCGAGAGTTTTTGTAATGTGTGGTCAGGGAGAGATGCTGCAGGATGTGTGAGATATCGCGCCAAAACAGGGAATCAAAATAGTTTTAGCAACACACCTAAGATCCGCTACTCTGAAAGCGACAAGAAGAATAGTTATATTTCGTGCCATATCCACGCCATAGTTTAACAGCGGTGGACAGTATTTTACAGCGGCAATACCAGTTTTGATACTACGAGTGTTAATTAAATAAACAGAAACGGCAGTGTCATCTTTTCATAAACAAAGCAAGTCTATGTCTTCCTATATCACCACCCGAGATCTACGTTTTCCTTTACCGAGGATAAGTCCATGCTCCCATATAATTTAAGGAAAATTACTGCAGCTAGCCGAGGATAAATTGAAGAACCAACACGCTGAGAACTTCTGGAAGCAACGGGAGAAGCATCAAGGTAAGCTAACAAACTTTGAGATCGCCGCAGTCCACCATTATTAAGTAAGCACTAAATTAAATTTCCACTTTTACCAAAGCTGCAAGGTAAAGGGAATAAAAAAATTTGATACACCACTTTCCGCACACACTATGATTCATTTCTATATAACTTCTACACGCTATTTTACCAAAGTTTATTCTTCTATCTACTTTATATTAATCAGATAAACTTTGTAAAAAACGTTCACATTTCGCTGATACAAGAGGAATACATAACCGAATGGATACTTCAGATGCTTAAAAGCTTCCTTAATTTTTGATACTTTTAACATAACAGCGCGAAAAACAACTGAATATCAAAATCAATTTAAAAAAATTCGGCATTGAAATATTCAAACCAATAATAGCTCAAACCTCGGAAATAGCTGAAGCCATAAAAAATATATTTGAAATAAATCGCTGTTACAAAGGTCTACAATTTTTGGTAACGCCTTTATCTATCTCTTACTGTTTATCAGTTATACACAATTGTACAAAATAGTTTCAGAGTACTTCACAGAATATTCCTAGAAAACTCAACATATACCTTTTCATGCAAATATTTTAACCAAAATGATTGCAGCCATTTCTGATGACATAAAAAAAGATTCGAAAAAACGTTTCATATGTGTAGTTTGGAATCTTCGTGTTACATCTTAGGAATATACTGAATTTAAACACTAAGTTTAATATTTAGCCGACTTTTCTGTTTTCATTTGCACTGTTCACAGACACACGCACACAGCTTTCTCTAAAGAGGCATTTTATTTTTTCGATTCAGGGAGCCTTAAAACATTTATTTCCGGTGAAATATGGATATCGAAGGTTTGGGTGCAAAACACTCCATCTATCTAATAGGTATGTGGTAGAGAAAGTAAAAATGCTACTGTTCTTACCTCTGGATATAGATGACGTATAAGGAAAGTTGAAAGATAACAGAATTTCTTAACATTGTATAAAACACATACACATACGCATAGCTTCAACGGCTCGGATTCCCTCTCGCTCTATTGTTTTACACGCTGTTCCAAAGGTACTTATCCTTTCTTTTCCAGAACAATAAATATTACGCGAAGTAACATCAATAATACATTATATTACCGCATCTAACAAAACAATTATGATCATACTTTCAATAAGTAAACCTGTAAAACCTGAATACATGTAAAACAATATAATTATTTACGTACAAACGTAAAACTGCACTTTTTGGCAATACTTCTGAACCGCTAGTGTTACACTATTCGCATCGTATGCAAGAAGTTTTCTAGTCCACTGCACACTTGCAGTTCAAGGATAAAGCCATTCTCCTGAGTCAATCACAGTACTTAGGGTATCGCTGTGTGATTTTTAATCAGATTATTACCCGGTATTGCCGAGTTTCAGCTATACTGAATGAAGGTAAAAAGCTGAAACTACAGCAGTGGCATTGGAAAATTTCCTGATTTCCGTACTTAAAAGATTCAAAAGAGCACACAAATAAAAACACATTTAAACTTTTAAAAATACACGGGAAATCATTATTTATAAATAGAATCGTATAATATGTAATAATATCCCAAGTGGTTTAAAAATCAATAAGTTTTGCGTTTTTAATATTCTTCAATGGTACAACACGTGAAATTTTTTTGTTCTCATCAATGCGTAATAAGTGGTTTAGGAATTACATTTCTTTTACGTCGCTTTAACTAGATGGCCGTATCGCGATGAATCTGTTAGGAGATACTTCATGGCTCAGTGTGTGGTGGACAGTTAGCCTTCTAGGTCTCATCCCTGTGCCATGCCATCTTGCTTCGTTACATGTCCACAGAGGACTTAGTGTAGGCAACTGTCTCTCTTATTACATGTGCCGGCAAGGTGGCATTAGGGTGCGATAGAGCCTTTACTACTTTTATTATCTGCATACAGATGGCGAGGATTCGCTAACACCACCTATTTTCAGCTTTTTTATTGTTTTAGAATTCAGGTGGAACTTTGGAACGTGGTATTAAATACAGAAACCAGTATTTACCTTGTCACTTGGGGAAACCGCAAAAAAAACTCTGCTCACGGAATTTGCAACCGGGAACTCCCGAATGCACGCATTACTTTTGCCTCTCATTATTGGTAAAAAAATTTCGTTTCGTGACGAATTTTGAGAATTCGTGGATTTTGAGAATCTTAGATTCGAAGGATCTGCTGGGAACTGAGGAACTGCTGAACATTATTGTCAGCAGTTTTTTATTGCTGGGATTCCAGCAACCAGATTGGCAAATCCGTCTCCTATGCCATTTCTATGTTTATTACTCCATCAACTGAGAGTGATTCATCCCTTACAGCCAAAGATGTCTATTGTGCGAAGTTCAATAGGATGTAACAAAACTGAATATTAACTGGAGGAAAAAATTGCAGGATTTTTCAACACGAAAGAGTGTAACCATTGCACAAGTTAGTTTATGCCACAAGGTCATTAATATCTTACTTCAAAATTAGAGGTTGCATAACTTGCAAATCAGTCCGACTTCACATTCTTAACCGTTTAACAGGGCAGGCATCATAGAACACCGCCTTTACTTTCTCTACTACTTAACGTAAGTAGAAGTATTCCATTCCACCCAAAATTTTGATAACGATATTTCACCAAATATAGATATTTTGAATCTCCCGAAATTAAAACAATGAAGATCCATGAGAGGTATGTGTACGTGTATGTGTGTGAGATTGTATGTGAACATTTTTCGTTATTGTTGAGTTTCAAACAATGTCTCAAAGGGCGTTGATTAAAATACTGTATATTTAAGATATATGCGTTACAAATGAAATGTATAACTTGAATTTTCTGGACATGTCTGTGAAGTCCTGTTCATTCTGAAAGTGTTTTGTATAACTGTTAAACCGCTAAAAACGTCCAAAACTTACTACACAAAATATGTAGATCTTATTAAAGCAAACAATGCATGTCAAATTGTTTTGTGGAACTTTCAAGTACGTACGCTGTTACAAGTGGTAAGTCACTAAGGCTTTTTACATTCCTTACTACGTATAGTAAGTAGGGGAAGCGTGTATTCCAACCAAACATTCGATACCGAGATTTCACGGGAAATTCCTGTTTTGAGGTGGAGAATTTTTGGAAACATGTCCGTTGACTGTGTCTGACTGTCGTGTGTCTGTCACTGAACAGCATAACTCAAAAACGAAATGTCGGATAAATACAAAACTTAGTAGTATCTTCCAAGGATGTGACACACGATTTTCAAGAAAATCTCCCCACCCCAGACTATGCTTTACATGAAACATTTTTCAAAAATCTTGATTTTCTCAAAAACAGCTCTAAGGATTTTCATAAAATATCACATGCGTAAGATGTTTTTATGAAAAATCAAATGTATATCCTGAATGTTCTGGGAATGCCCCCTAAAGTCCTCTTCATTCTGAATAACATTCGCAGAACTGGTAAAATGTAAGAGATAGACAAAATTTTACTACAAAAAAAATGTAGATCTCGTTAAAAAACACAACTTATGCCATACACACTTTTTCGAGAGAGCCATTTTCGAGATGTTCCTTGTTATTTGTATGAATTTTCCAATAACTATACTTTTTCTCAAATGGGAATTCGTTATTCTTTTTTTATGTCCTGGTCATTCAAGGAGACTGAAATGCTCCACATAGCAACCAGCTCTCAAAAGATTTGACTATCGCTTAAAGCCTATTATATCCCCCTTGCACTCACAAGAAAATTGGCAATAAAGTAATATCTGCAAATATTTATCTCGAGTAACATAAAGTAGATGGAGAATAAGCGTTTGTAAAACTAGTTTGTAGAAGAGTGGAGAAAGTCATCTGAGTGCAACATCAGATTTTTCTCGTGGTCATGCAATGAGCATGGAAGTTGAAGGTAATCACATAGCGATCCGCTTTTTAAAAATCTGACTATGCTTTAGCTATACCTACATCGAACCTGTAAATGTATAATGAAAGTTTATCTCGGTTAAGAAGAAGTAGCCAGAAGTATACGATTTTGTAAGAACAGTTTGTAGAAAAGTGAGTAGAGAAATTCATGTGATTGCAATATATTAGATTCTTGAGTAATCAGGAAACCAAGCATTGGGAAACATTTCACTAGTTGCCTCTCCGGATTCCCATCTCGGTCAATGAATTTTCTATTGCATCAATTTTAAATATGTTTCTGTGCGTAAACAGTAGTCAGTGCTTGAACTTGTAACCGAATGCTTAGAATCTGTTTTAGATTTGTATTATATATTTGTATCTCATTCTAGTTCTTTGCTATATCTCCCTTTCCCACTTATGGGATGTATGCAAAATATTAGATTTTGGTGACCGTTTATGCTTGGTTGCTTTCGAAATCCTGTCACTACAATATGTCATCAAAACAATTAAATTAAATTGAGTTTTATTTATGGACGCTCTATAACTGCTGTGGTACGTAGAGCCTCATTCTATATTTGGCGTGAAAGACTCTTTTTTTCAGAGGCTTCTTTATCAGACTTGAGGTTCTTTTACGTGCCGTAAATCTACGACACGGGATCACCGGCTTCACTTCCCATCCGAAGGAAGCCACGCTAAGGATTTTTACGTCCGAAAAACACGCATCGCCCTCCATCTTCGGGTTATACCCCATTCCACCAAACGATGACTCGATCCATTTCTGAGTTGGAGGCCCTCAGCGGGATGAATCCATTGCATCCGATGGTAGGGTACTAAGGAGGGCGGTGGAATGAGAGGACCTACAGCCTTTACCGTGAACTCCGAACCACGTTGATACTTGAGCATACTTCGCATGAGCAAGCCAGAGGTGAAGCTGTGGATAGGGCCGACTTAAAATCGACAACCTCTAGGGAATCGAACCCCGGACCCTCAGTACGAGAGCCGGAGACGAAGCACTAGCTAGTCTGGTGCCTTATAATATGTTACTAGCATTAAACATAAAACTAAAACTACTACAGTACTGTGAATTGATCGACATGGGTGTGCGTGCCCTTTTTGTAATAGGTTAGCGACTTTACCCATTCCGGACTACAATAATGGCAGATGTTTTACTATTTCTGTTTCATTTAAATAATTCATTATTTATATTTGTGTCACAATGTGCACATAATCAAACACCGATTTCACCTTATGGCAAACCGCATTTCTGTCGCTTAGAGAGTTCTGAGTGTGGAATATGATACAAATGTACGCCAACATTACTCTGCAGCGGTGGATTTTCCACATCCTGTCCACTATTCACACTTTACTGGACTGATCCCGTTATTCAAATCTTATTACTGTTCGGGTTTTGAGTTCTAATTGGCTCCGTAATCATATCACTTTTCACTGGTTTCGTTGCGGTAGAATTGCCGCTGCATTAGCACTGTTCAGGTTCTCTAGTACGCTGATTTAATAACTAAACAAACTCTATTGCATTATGCAAATCTAGTGCTTAAATGCAGATTTTCAAAAGAGCAACAGTAGCGCATAAGGCTACCAATTTTGTAGCTGATGTTTCCAAGATCATTATCTATATATATTCAAAAAAGCTGCAAACAACAAACATCGATATCCAAAACCATCAAAGGAGGGAGGTATCTCTACTCAGAAAATGAGTGCACGGCTGATTAGCAACCATTTAGCCAATCTGAGCGTAGTTGATTCAGAAACGTAAAGTTAATAAGCACTATATTTAGACGAAAGTAGAATGCACAAGGCTCAGAAGTTTAAACGGTACAAAAATATTGCTTACACGTTAGCGTGAGCAGAAACGGAGACCATATAAAATAAAAATAAACCCTAAACATAAAAGTCTAGTTTGTAATGCAATAGATCCATTCGCATATTGTGTTGCGATCAAATGCATGCAAGTTTGCAAGCCCCGAACTTTCATGCTTGCTTATAATTCAAACATAAGAAACCATAAGCCTTATTATTATTATTATTATTATTATTATTATTATTATTATTATTATTATTATTATTACTCTATTTATTTTACGTCGCTTTAACTACTTGGTCATATCGCGACGGATCTGTTGGTGGATAACTCTTAGATGGATGTGTGGCGGACAGTTAACCTTCTAGGTCTCATCCCTGTAACCACCCGCTTCATCACGTGCCCACAGAGATCCTAGTGCGTAGCAATTGGATCTTCTGCTTCGTGCCGTGCAGATGGTATTAGGGTGGCGTCCGTTCTAACTGCCTATTTCATATAGAAAGGCCTTCTAGGTCACATCCCTGTAACCATGCCGCTTGCTTCATCACGTGTCCACAGAGACCCTAGCGTAGCAGCCGGATCTTCTGCTTCGTGCCGTGCACATCGCATTAGGGTGTAGTCCAATCTATCTCCTTTCATTGTTTGTAGATAGATGGCATAGCATTCGCTATTACCACTTATTTTTCATTTTTCCTATTGTTTTAGACTTAAGATGGAACTTTGGGTTGTGGTATTAAAGGTCCAATCTGGTATTCACCTTGGTAACTGAGGGAAAACACGAGAAAACCTCAGTCAGATTTGTCGGCCCGAGTATTTGAACCCGGGACCTCCCGAATGCGGGCCACAGACTTTACCGCCTGAGGCATCCCAATATGGAGACGCGTTGCTAACGTTGTTTGCTTTAACATAACTTCAACACTATGTCATTATCAAGCTAATAATTCGGGAAAAGTTAGCGACCAATGTATGTGCAACCTTCCTATAGAGGTCGTAAACACAGTACTGCTGATGTAAACAAAGACGCTAATGCGCTGCCTTATTTGCTACTCTAAACGTACTGTTCTATACTGTAGTATTCTAATTTGGTGGGACATGAAGTAGGACACGTATCGCGATGAGGGCAGAAGTGTTTAGTACCTCTAGTCACGTAGCGAACTGTACCAATGTCACCTAGGCATTGATTATACACGGACCCAATGCGTCACCTCACTCTATTCTACTTGATGCATAGTATACTTCGCTTCACATTTAAGTTGTGCCGGATCCTTAGTCCGCTCATCACCTTCGAAAGCTTGAAAATCTCCGAAAAGCTCACTTAGCTGATCGCTCATTAGAGGAATATCAACAAGTTTTACTCATGCTCTGCGTATACCTATAACATTTTTACTAATTTTACCGCTCTCTAAATCGAGCTAGTTGCTCCGCGAAGCAGTGGGAGGCTCGTATTTAGGAGGTCCCGCGTTCGATTCGCTTTGGCCAGGCAATTTGACTTTGGGTTTTTTGGTGGTTTTCCCAGGTAGATAGGTGAATTTTGAAATGGTTCATCTTCTACCAAGAATTTCCTGTACATAATTTCCTGTCCTCTCCTGTCACGGGTTTCATTCTTCATATGTCTCAGGGTTGTAGGACCAGGTGACGGCGGTAGGTGCGTTGTGGAGAGTCGGTGGAGCTTGCGCTGTTAAAGATTTCTCTCTGGCGGTTGACTACGGCTGGTGTCACTTACTGGGGGGGGGGGGAGTTTACTCGTTCCCGAGGTCCCTGGTTGATGATATCGTAGGCAGGACCACCGTCGTCAGGATTGGTGTCCTTATGGAATCGTTAGGCACCCCGTCCTTGCTTGCGCATATTGTCGTCCAGATCTGGCCACCCTTCGGGACTTCCCTTCCTCCCAGGGTTTAAGTAGGACACAAAAGGTCCATTGGTTGCCTCCTTGGGCTGCTGAGATTCAGTGCCTGGGAGCCCATCCGTCTCGCTATCCGACTATCTGACCTCTCTCCAGTTGATTTAACATTATAATCTAAATTTGGTAAATTGTAGAGAATTTTCGGATTGGCTAGACTCTATTTTGCATTCGTATTTTGTTGGTGAACCCCACTTGTGAAATAAAGCCAATTCAAGTGCTTTGCTGCTAAAGAACTCTTGATGCTCTTTTATGTTTTCAATCATTATTTTAAATAAAGGTCTTATTAGTGCTGTAATTTGTGCTTATTCTTTCTGGTTTTTCACGCCGAATTTGCGTTAGTTTAATTAATGTTACGAGTTTTAATTATTTTTCTTAAGAATTCATTTCTATCAGTTAAACAGCAATTTTCCGCATGGTCAATATTCTCAGCGATCTGCTGTATTTTTATTTATGGGTAAATAAAAAGATTCACAAGTACTGGATTTATTCATATTAATCCCTTTTTATTATAAGATTCCTTAATTGGTAATTGATTTTAGTATGTCCACGCTTAAGACATGCCTGAATTAATACGTTAAATTCCCTTCTATTTTAAATGTGCACCAACAGTACAGTTAAAATGTTTGCTGGAGAATTTTCTTGTAATGATGCTCCAAGGATAAATTGAACTTTTTAAATTTGTAGTGCTGCAGAGTTATAATTTATCTTCGTTTACCGTAACATTCAATATAAGAGTTTTCCTCCGTGAGTTCTGAAGTAAAACCAATCTATATTACTAAGTGCAGGCAGATAGAACAATCAGCATGTCTGAAATAATGATACGTTTGTTTATAATTGTGTGTTACTGAGCAGCTCAGAGCTATTACGAACTAAATTTAAAAAGAATCAATCTCGCTACTAACCAGCAGGCGTTTTACGTGTAGGAAGAACAAAGGTAGTCGAATGAAAATATCCTCTTTGTCCCGCACCAGATTCCCAATGCAATTAAAAACCGGAGAGGAGTTAGCACTCTTCTCTTTGCCAACCTACATCTAAACAGCACTATCTGTCTCCAGAACAACCCATTCCTACAACCAAAGAGAAAAAGTCCAACTTTTAATTTTGGAGCGTAGCTGAAGGGTGGGCAAAAATGTGTGTTGTGTTGCTTATTTCCTATCTTCGTTTTAATATCGATGTATAATGAAATTTTCCACCTAATTAAATTGTTCACTAGAGAAGTAGATGGATAACGGATTGGGTATGAAACGTTCATTTTCAATCAGAGAAAATCATCTCTGATTAAGAGGGTACCTAAAATACTGAATTTAGCGAAGTCATTTTCAGTTCTCGTATTTTTACTATACACACTAGATAGTTTTATAATTTGAAATAAATTCAGTTAGTTTTTTAATTAAATGCATGTTCAACACATGAAGTAAAGCTTTTTTTTTATTCTCTTTCATGTTCTTCTTGTTTTTCTTCCACAAGAATAGGTCCCGTTCCGTCCTAAAGTTAATATAACACTCCATCTTGTTCGTAGTCTTCCTACTTACAATATCTCTACGTTTATAATTTAATAAAATAGTTTAATATTCAGGTTGGAAATGTAGAATCAAACGACTGAAAATTTCAATGCCATAGCCCAGTTTTGAACCACAGCATGTTGCCATGGTTAAAGCAACCGGACGGAAACCGGGAGATCCGTGGTTCAAATTCCGGCTATGGATTGAACTTTTCATTCGTCTGATTCTACCTGTGATTGTGAAAGAACCATTTATTTAATTTAGTAATTTAATGGTTTTTTATTCTTACTTCCCATAGTGTAATTCTGCTGGATGACAATATCTATTGCCGTGAATGACAAACACAAAAACAAATTTTACATTTTCTTGCAAGGCGGAAGAACAAAGTACCAGCGTTTTGATGTCGTACATGGTAGAATAAAATATAGAATGTGTGTAATATATCATTCACACGTAACGACAATAAACCCCTTAAACGTACAACATAACGTGCATAAAATGACCAGAAAGCACTTACATTTCATTTAGAAGTTACACTTAATTGAAACCACTCGCATTTCTCAGTAAGAATGAAAGGATCCACAATTCTTCTATGGGAGGCAAATATTTAGGAAGGAGATTCTTGTAGGTTACTTAATATTCTTAGTATATAAACAACACTAAAGTAATAGTAGTAGTAATAGTAATAATAATAATAATAATAATAACAACATATTGTGGTCCTTACACCAACGGGAGGGTGAAAAATTGCGTGAAAGAATAAGTGTTAACATTAGTACGTCAAAAAGATGATACCACATCAGTTTACTTGTGTCTTGCTTCCCTAATATAAAGCTACACACTTGACATCAATTTACAAAGCAAAATATAAAATAAATAATATTTCTTAAATTTATCTAAAACATTTTGTGCGTCGGGTTTTACATTCCTAGGAGTGTGCGGTAATTATTAGGTAAATTCACACAAAATTATAACAAGAGGAATGATCACACCTTCCTTACCCTCCCACGTCTGCTGGATCCGTCAAAGGCACAGAATGGCCTTTTTTTCGTTTTCTTCTGTTAGCTTTTTTCTCCATTTTTACAGTCGTCAGAAGGAGGATAAAGTTAGACCTTCACCGGTAAGAATCTTAAGGGATTAGTAGTTTTGTAAGAACGACATACAAATGAAAAGGGAGAACTGGTGAAAAAAAAGATCATCTGGAAAAAAGTTATTTATTAATTTATTATATTCTCGGCCTCTTGCATATTCAGGACTCATATATTGTTTGTATCTTAAAACCAAATGAAATTAGAAGCCAATGCCAAACAGAGTGTTTTTCAAAGCGCCATGCACATGGCAGGTTTTTTGTATGATTTTCATATTTTCACATTACAAATAGTAATTGATTGTTGTGAAAAATATAAGCCAAAATTATTAATTAAATGTTCCTATATACAGCTTACTTTCTTATTAATGTTTCTCAATTGATTTCTATTCAAAGTATAAATACTGTCGATTGCATCTTTACTTTCTCTGGTACTTACCTACAGTACATAAGAAGTACTGTACCCCAGCTTGGTATTTAAGTCTTCTAAGGATCCGACCTGAAGATTTTCAAGAAAATCTCCGCACCCGAATACGATTTACCAGAAAAACATGCGTTAATTTTTATTTTCTCAAAAATGACTGACAATTGTTATTGAAATGCGAGCGCTAATCAACGAAGACTGAGAATGATTTCTTTCACAGATGTTTATTAATCCATTTCAATGTTTACATGATCTTTTTCAAAGTAATCCCCTCCTACTTCAATGTCCTTTTTATTGCGTCTCTGCCAGTCCTCGAACACATGGTGCAGGCCGTTCTTTGTGAGGTCTTTGAGAATCAGGTGACTTATTCTTTAGCATTGCTTCAGAGTTCTCAAATCGAATGCCCCAGAGCTTTGCGTTTAAAGGTGAAATAAAAAATCACAGGGTGCAAGATCGGGCATTAAGGCGGACACGGTAAACAGGTAAATATTCTATTTAGCCAAAAACTGTATGACTTGATTTGAGAAGTATGGCCGTGCGTTGACATGATGAAGTCACCACCAGCGCGACGCAGTTCAGGTCGTTTCCTTGCAATGTGCTTCCTCAGTTTAGTGAATATGACGTGTAGTAAGATGTTATAACAGTAGTGAATGCATGCTGGTAAATCTTTCCATTACAGCCAGTGTGGTTTGCGAAATGCAAGCAGGGTCTACAAAACAGAGGATTACTTACCAACCTACCGATACAAGAGTGAGTTAATTATCTTTAAATAGAGTATTGCTATTTATAAAATTAAAAAAATTTATTTTTACAAGATGAACACAAACCATGGGCAATTATTATAACAAAAGTCATATAAAATCCCCAAATATTTAATGTTATTAAACCCCCAACAATTAACCCTATGTGCTGTCGACTATGGACATTATACATAAAAGCCCGCTCTTTAAAGATATTCGTGTACAGATAGAAAACTATCAAGGAAGCTACAGGAAAAAACCAGCCTCAGTATTTTGTCGATCAGTGCTCGTATAATATGCTTAAAATATTCGCATGACAAACAGTTATGTATGTCTTAACTTTTCTGCAAATAGTCTGTAAAATTCTCTTCATTCTGAGTGAATTTTGTATAATTTGTAAACTGTAAATGGCCTTAAAGCACACAATTAATGTCACTTCTGTAATACTCTAGGTTTGCATTGTCAATTGTATTACACTTGTTTCAACTGCTAAGTCAAAATTTTCTCGTGGTCATGCAGAGTGATGGGAACTTCAAAGCCATCACATAGTGACCCACATTAAAAGATTTGACTATCTAAGCGATCTAAGCTTATTGCGTTACCCTAATAACTACAACGAAATGTGTAATAAAACCATTCCTGCAAATGTTAACCTTGATTAACCTGAATCAGACCAAAGAATAAGATTTTGTTACAATAGCATCTGGAATTAGGGGATAGAGAAAATCATGTAGATGTAATACATCAGATTTTTAAAGTATTACGCAAGAATCAGCAGGCACGCTCATAAGAAGAAGTTGTATCATCAATCCTCTTGTATTTTTATTAGGATATAGGTACATTTCTGATTAATTTAAGGAATGATTCAGTTTTCCAACTTGAATTATTCGGCAGAGCTGCACTAACTAGTCCATGTGGGATTTGTAACTTTCTGTAACCCCTTCTGAGGTTTTATTACATTTCATCAAGAACATCAAGAGCTACAGGAAGGATGAATAGCCATGTTTCGCATTATTTTCTTGAATTGGAGAGCACCTTCGCATAATTACCTTTACTTTATTTGCAATCAATGGTGTTCATGGGCAGTTACGTAGCCGTCTGCAATTCCTTGCTGAAAGTACAGTTTCAGTCAGCTAATTTGATACATATTTGACATACTATTAAAATTTAGATTAGACAGCATATTAAGTTGTACTTTATTCTTTATTGTAACTATTAGGTGCATAGAGACATGCGAACAAAGCACGTGGCAAACTGGCTATCAATCAAAGGCATATACTCGCGATAAGCTGAAAAGTTTTTATCCCAAGTAGATCACCCAATGCGCGAAAACTTCAGCGCTCCGCTAGTTCAGAAAGTGAGCAGAGAAAGCAGCGTCCTCTATACACGCCCAGACATGTGGGAAATACAGCACGAAGATTCCTTTGATGTAACGAGGGTAAATCGACCAGTAGATCGGGGCGAACATCTCTCCCTACACTGCCATTGTTTGCAGGTGGTAAGGTCAGACTCGGTATACGCTCAGAATTTCTCGAACACTGTACATAGTTCCGACAGCTTTCGGCTTGCATGTGTGTACCGACCTTTGAGTCACCCGCTGAACTAGCGGACCACTCAAGGTATGTGCAATGGGTGATCGGCTCGAGATAAAATATTCAAACTTAAGCGGTGTTGTGAACGTATCTCCTTTCCATTCTTGGTAACCCAGGCAGTTCGCAGCGGGCTTCGCTCCCATCTTACTGTACGCACCTTTACAGATGCCGCACAAACTAAGTCCAAAGAAGGCTTACTGTCGCTGGGATTTGTAACTCAGCCATCATCAGTGTCGTAGCAGGATACCCTTCAATCACCTTAGATCATCTCAGCGGTACCACGTGTCATTCTAGATGTTGCATAAAAGAGTGAAGAACGGAAAGTTAAAAGCTCTCAGTCTAACAAGATAGGTCATGCAATTGAAACATCAATAGTTGAAAAAAAATTGTTTTATTTATGAACGCTCTTGAACTAGTTGTGAACTCGTCCTCCGAGGTCTAGTGGTACCATGCTAGCCTCCAGTTCCCGAGGTCGTGGGTTCCAACCTGGCGGAGAGCGATGAATATTTTCGGGCGTAAAAATCCTTAACACGATTTCCTTCGGAAGGAAAGTAAAGCCGGTGTCGTAGATTTATGGCAAGTAAAGGAACCTCAAACCTCAAGCAAAATTTCCGCCCAATATCAAATGGGACGCTAAGAATCATAGCAATTAAAGTCAATTTATTTATTTTTGGGGAAATAGTCAATGATTGAAGGACTCCTAAATTTGGAAAAAAGAGATCTCGGACCGGTACCTCTGCAGATAAGGAGATTGTCTTCCTGTCTGCACAATCACTCGGTCATACACACAGACATATCAGTAGCGGTTATTCAGGTGATGTGTGTGAAGTGCCACTTCATCTGTTTGCTATTATCAGACACATTATCTCATTAACACTTTTTTCGTGATAATTTTATGACTATCTTGCTGTTGTGGATCTCCTTGCTTTTCTTTCTACGTTGCCGACAGTGTGCTATTCACGCATCTAAGAGTTGTCCGCTAGAGCGCTATGTCTGCAGTGAACGAAATGATAATTTTAAATAAGGGCTAACTTTGACGTTGAACTGCTTTGATAAATTGTTTCCAACTCTTCATGGTTGCTATGACACCAGTGACGTAGTCTAATGAGATTCTATTTTTAGAAACTCTTGCATATACAAAATACAATGCGATGAAGAGTAGCTGAGTATTTGTCTTTAACACGTCAGCTGCCCAAGCGGGCAGAGTTGGTAGAACATAAGATATTTAGCGTACTCTGTATGTTTGGTTTCTTAACATGTTATAATATAACAAGCGACAAAATTTCAAGCTTGAGTCTATTTGATTTGATGGTACAAAACTATTTAGAAGTATAGCTTTTCTTGCGCTGTGAAGCTGAAAATATGTATCCATTTAGGGGCATAGTTCTAATATTACAATAGACACCGTTTAGTAGGTGAAAGGACGAAGTCAAGAAAGACCTTTTAAACTGTGGAAGGTCAGTGGATTTAATAGAACTAAATGTTAGAAGGGAAGTGACAAAAAAAAAACGGGAAATCACACAACTTTCATTTAAGGACTCGTAGTTTCAACAATACTCATGGTAATGCAGAGTGTGATATTACAAAAGTTCTTTTGCTGGCCATGGCTTTAATTCAGTAATACATTTGACGTCTGGAATGCTCAAGGTTTTGCGACTTCCAAAATGTGACGCGAGCTTTTAGCAAGCATAAAGATTCTGAAGAGCATTTGAAGTGCCAATTGCAATTGAAAGCTTTCGAAAAAAAAATCGTAGTACGATCTTAGATACTCTAAGGGAAGTGCAACAATATGCATCCTTCGATTTAACAAACGTATCTGTTTAAATCGACAAATCTTCAGATTAGTCCTTAGGGCTATGCTGTATTTGAGTGTTCAAGAAGATCCATTTACAGGCCACGATGAGAGCTTTATCTACATACCATGGTAATTTTAATTTTTAGTTTGGTGCTGACTACACCTTCAACAAGTGCAATTGAGGAATTCAGTTCCTCTTGTCTGAAAAGATTTTCGTGCAGTATAATGAGTATAAAGATTCAGTGTTGGCTTTCTTCATTGACTAGCATTTCAATACACCACGAGTTGTCCAAAGTTCCAAACTCATCGAGAGCCAGGCTTTTTGCGATGACATTATATATAAATATGTCAGCCTGAAGAACAGGAGAATAGATTTAATTCCCAAGCAATAGGATGAGCTTAGAAAATTGTAAGTATTTTAAACTTTTCTAGTATTTAATAATCATTTGTACAGAAAATGGCATCAGTAGCAGCGGTGGTGGTAACGGCAGCGCGGCGGGGATGAATATTGAAATAAAACTATAAATTATAATCATTTTGTTGTGCAGTATGCCGTCACTTCTTTATTCTACTACCGGCCGCCACTGACAAACATGGGACCCGAACAGAAAGCAGCAGGCATAAATTGATTCCGTGCCTTTTAAAGCAAAAGATAACAGTGTGTCGCGTTTTGATAAATCTCATTACTTTATAGTTGATTAAGGGTTTCCTTTGAACAACAGAAGTCCACAGATAGGAAGCAAGGAATGAAAACGCTGTGCATATCTATTACGGAATTTAGAAAGAGGGCGTAATGTTACATTTGCTGCATGTTTTAATGCTTCTAGAGAAATTCTGCAATGATAATTACATTCAAAGAATAATGTTATGCAACCCGCGGACTGAGCACTGCTAAAACGTCTAAAGGCTGGCTAATACAAACATTCAACAGGAATAGGTCGATCAAAATCTCACAGAACCCAAAACAAAGCAGAGGTTTACCATTACATCAACAGGAGCTGCAATAAAAAGCTTTTAATGCACTGATTGCAACTCACGTAGCAACATTGTTCCTAATGTGAAATTTTCACTCGCATATCTGTTCAAACAGCGATTCAGACACAGTCCTCATCAGCCAAGAATGTTACTAAAAATATGACCTACCAAGTTAGATTCGTCAAGAAAATAAAGTTTTCAAAAGCTGCATTCGCCTAGTCACACTACAGTTACTCGGTCATAATTTTCTCACGTCCGCTTCATTGGATGACTGGTAACGGAATCAACGCCATGTTGCTAATCAGTTTAATGAGAGTGTAAAAAGGGTGATCAAATTATAGGCTATCGGATACGAGTTTTGTCGCGGTTTTATTCACTTTGGCTGTGCCATAAAAGTGAACTTGAGTTTGGACAAAACTTTATACCTTAAAAACCTAAAACATTTGTGTACTCTTCATGAACACTGACCCCAGGAATTGTATCGAGGTTGTCTTCTTTCATAACTTGCTTGACAATTTTTTTGTTAGATCACTTGATCCTATAGAACAATCAACAGTGGTTTCTGTAGTGAGTGAGCTGTATCATGATGCATTCTTGAAGTGCGCTTCCCACAGTTGGAAGATTATGTATGAATGTATGTTTATGTATGAATTTCATATTTTTAAACTTTTTATACTTTATAATGCATCATAATGCAAACTCTGTTCAATTGTCTTGGATGGCTAGAAATTGACCAAATCCGACCAGGGTCCTTCCCTGAAGTAAAGATACCCATCCTTCTTTTGTTGCTTGTGAATTGATGAATTGTGAATTAATGTCATAATTATGTTTAAATTACTAGTCTTTGAACGTCACTATTACTGTTTAGGGAGCCTAGATGGCAAGTTTCAACACTAGTGAGTGTTTTTTAAGAAATAAAAGCCAAGTGAGAAAGTTTCAATAACCGATCGTGCTCCGTATGCATCTCACATTCCATCAGCAGTATACTTTGGGCACATTGTATATCAGATTACTGTGCTTCTTTCTTTACAAGTGCTTAGCCACCGAGATAATCTAATCTTAAACTCTCTAGGAATTACCTAAGGTAAGAGATTTAGTTAGTGAGGTCCTAGCTTCTTCGTAGAAAAGTATAAGAAGCTATCACAGCTGTTTGTAAAATTCTTAGGATATATTTCGAGCTACGTTTACAAAATGAAGGATGGATAAAAAGAAAAGAAAAACCATATAATATTTAATAAAAGATTAACATAATTGACTGGAATTTCTTATTTTGAAAATTGTACAAACAAATGCAAAGCTATTTCCAAAAATGACACACGAAATGTTTTTGTGTAATTTTATGCTTCCTTGTAAATTGATATTTCATCTTTAATATTAAATATATTATATATAGTATATTATATATATGAATAATTTTAAGTGCACTACTTATGTTTAAAATAAATTTCAAAGAAAACCTACTGTATCAGCCTTTTGTACTGTAAATTCTGCACTGCTTCACAGAAAAAATCAAAACTCTTTGGTGTATAGGGTAAACTTAAGCCCATATTTTAGAAAAGTTTTTCTCCACAATTGGTACATACTACTGTTAACTACGTCAGAATCTGTGTGCTCAAGCTGTAAGAAATTGAGGTTTATTTAACTACTATAGTCCTTAGAGTCCCATTCTATATTAAGCGTGAAAGACCGGAAATTTTGCTCAGAAGCCTCATTGTCAGGCTTGAGATTATTTTACGTGTCGTAAATCTACAACACGGGACCGACTTTACTTCCCTTCTGAAGGAAGACATATTAAGGAATTTTACGCTCGAAAACGTCCATTACTCTCCGCCAAGCCGTGTGATTTCGTTCTTTGTAAATAAACGCGAATTTGCTTCATACAATGTTGCTTTGAACAGTTTTTTCTGTGAATAGGATTTCTATTTTCATCAATTAAATATAAAATTCGAGGAGATGGTAGTGAAATAAAAATAATATATTTTAATATAAATATCCTATTTCCTTAGAAATTATTGAAGGTAGCTAAATTCGAGGAGATGGTAGTGAAATAAAAATAATATCTTTTAGTATAAATATCCTATTTCCTTAGAAATTATTGAAGGTAGCTAAATTAAATTTTAGAACGATAAAAATAAGCTTTAAGTAGTGTTGAAGATCTACTTTGGTCTATACAGGGTGAACGTGCACCGCAAATATTTCGGAAATGGAAAGTGCTATTGATGTGCAGGTTTTACAGCATTTGGTAGTCAGGGGCTCCTACATTTAGCGTATAAATAGATTTTAATAATACTGAGAAAGTGTAATTTTTTAGCAAACATACAATTTTTAAAGGGAACAATGCCTAGTTACATCAACAGAATGAAGGTAGGGTAAATTTGAAGTCAGTGGCGTTTGTTGCAAATTCTAATGCAAGTGGTTTACGAGAAATCTTATTTTGAAACTTTTAGGCACCGACAATTGTACAATCTGTGGTAGCACAAACTAAAGAAAAACAAAAGGGAATTAGAATACTTCTGTGGATTCTTACAAGTAAACAGAACATAGCCCTTCAAAGGTTGTGTTCAAAATCACCACCGGCAGCTTCAATACACGCTTCCAGTCTGCTGCACACGATCTAGCATTTCAGCGGAAATTTCAGAGTAGGCAGCAGTAATACGTGTTTCATATCGTCTGGTGTAGTTGGTACATCCTTGTAGACAGTGTCTTTCAGCCTTCCCCACAAAAAAAGTCTAAAGGGGTCATAATCCGGTGAACGGGACGGCCAAGATACAGGTCCTCTTCGTCCAATCCAACGATTTCGAAACAATCCTTTAAGACAAGCTGTAGTACTTCGTGCACTATGGGCTGGATAGCTATCATGTTGGTACCACATGTTCCTCTTAGTCTGCAAAGGAACCTCTTCTAGCATCTGTGGCGGATGGTCTGTCAGGAGTCTGCGATACTTGTGCGTGTTCATTCTTCCTTCTATGAACAAAGGGTCCATGAACTGATGGTTCACTATCCCACACCACACATTTAAACTCCATGGTCGCTGACGTTCCCCTGACGAAGCGAACGGGGATTGTCAAAGGACCAATAGTGCATGTTTCTGCGGTTTACCTGGTCATGATTAGTAAATGTTGCCTCAGCACTAAACAAGATACATGATGAAACTGGAGTATCATGTCTTAATGCCCATGTACAAAAGTTAATACGATTCTCAAAATCGTTTCCATGTAGCTCTTGCTGGAGAGAGATATGATAAGGATGGAACCTATGTCGATGGAGAATGCGCAGTACACTTGCCTGACTTATGCCACTTACACGTGCGATTGTGCGGGAACTAATTTGCGGATCTGCTGCAACGGCAGCCAAAACAAATTTCTGCCTCTTCTCCAGTCACTTGTTTGTTTCTGTTACGTTTTCTAGGTGTTACAGTACCACTTTCACGTAATTGGTTGAAGAGGTTGATAAATAATTGCCGAGATGGTTGACGTCTATTGGAATACGTTTCCGCATACACCGTACAGGAACGAACTGCATTCTTCGTACACTCTCCATACACCATGAGCATGTCGGCTTTTTCTGCATTAGTAAACCCCATCTTAAACTCACGACTTACTGCTTGAACTGTCACAAACTAACTGATCAGAAAGTGGCAATGTAATCAATGAACAGAAAACACAATGCAAACAAACATAACATCATCTTACCTAGCAACTAAGCAGGTTGAATGGGACAAACAATTGTCGGGGTGGAAACTTTTCAAAATGCAATTTCTCGTATACCATTTCACTAGAATCCTGCAACAAAGACCATTGACATTCTAATTTACCCTACCTTTATTCTTTGATTTAACTAGGCATTGTTTGATTAAAAAAATTCTATGTTTGCTCATAAAATACACTTTATCAGTATTATTAAAATCTGTTTATAGGCTAAATGTACTAGCCCCTGACTACCAATCAATGCTGTGAAAACTGTACATCAATAGCACCATCCATTTCCGAAATATTTGCGGTGCAAGTTTTAGATGATTCACCCTGTATATCATAGTTGGTTATTAAAAAGGTTGCTGATAGGTTTGAATAAAAAAAAGTTCTTAATAAACAATCGTATTGGATAAAATGAGCCTGCGAACCTAACAGGTTGTAGTAATGTGATAATATCAGTCTGATATTTTAAATGTTTTCTGAGATAATAGCTGAATAAAGCAGATTTAGCATGGGCGGAATAAGGCTTTAAATCTCTCTCAACTGCAGTTTGCAGCGATTGAAATGCTAAAATTCGATTTATTTATGCATTTAGACTTTTGCATAATCTGATGGTAAGAATAATCTTTCTGAAAGGAAGGATATCATTTCTTCTTTTAAGATTTTTTATCTTATTTATTTTTGCCAGACCTTATTATTATTACAGCTTCTCCTCTTCCTTTTCCGACATTCAGCTTCCCGCACCTCTTTCTACATCATCGCAGGTGACGACGTAGACAGAGATGCGGGAAGTCGCACTGTCGAGAGATTTTATACTACATAACCTATTATGTATTTATTATTATTATTACCGTTTTAGTTATCTGGAATCTTCGTAGATCCAACGACATTGGGGTCCTTTTTTACAGTCCCAAGCTTTTTTGCGAAAACTGGAAAGTCGCGTCCCCAACTTATAATATCCAAAATTAGAAGGAAATATTATCCAAGTCAGTGTATCAACGGGCTAATTATTGCAATAATACTAGTCAAGGACAAGTACGTGTTCTAGAGAAAACACCTGTACTCTGCAACAGATGACACAAATTTCGTCATGCATCCACTTCTTAATGCAGTATACGACGACTCAGTTCATGCGCGAACTTAATCTCACAGCTATATGCGTAATTATGTACATTCTGAAAAATTCAGAAATACAATCCCAGCAAAGACTTATCATCGATATTTACCTGCTTGTGCTTTGGGAGGCATGAGCAGAGTTTTTCTAACTGGTATGTGTGCATCTACAATCATGAGCTGTATTTGGGTTCGATAAGCACATGAGGTTAACTACACAGAGGTTCTGATTCCTCCATTACTTCTTCTACTGCTTACTGTAGTAAACAGTGGAACGTTTGTATTAATGCATCAGAAAATGGTATGGAGATTTCATACGAAATATTTTTTGAGGTCCCCTGAACAAATAATCACTAAAAATTGTCATGTTTGTGTGTGTGCGTGGGTGTGTCTAAGTATCTGTAAACGCCTTAAAATCTAAAGAAGTAGTCGAATGTAATTCAAGCTTCGTATTTAAGTGCAGCATCCTTTAAAGATGCAACATGGCAATCTTCGTGAAATTTCTCCTTCCTCAAACTACACTTTACAAGAAAATTATATTATATATTTTATTCCGCACGAAAGACTGATTTTAATAAAACTGGTCGTATATTGAAGTAACTGATGTGAATAATAGCTTGAGCTTTTCAAAATGAGGACTTATTTTGGTTGAATTTTAAAGAATTTTATTTATTTGGAGAACAAATGAGGTGAAAAATATATAATAAACAAAAATGTAAATGTACATAAAATACACAATAACATTAAATATATGCGAAATTTCCTCTTAAGTAGAAAAATCACACATTATAAGCATGTAATATATAAAACATAAATGCGAATCTGTAATAGGGAGACAAAATTACGTGAATGTTGTACATTACATTTTTTAAAATGTTAATTAGATGTTGGACACCCAAAATCTGCGATAAAGTCAAGACAAGTTTCATCTCTTTGTAAGCCATATGAACTCTCTCATTGGATATAAACATTTGTATTTGCTTTTAGATATAGTAGTTAAAACAAATAGCTTCAAGGAATACAGTTGTAACTCTCTTTGGTTTCCTTGCCTTCAGTAAAATATCCTTGTAGTATTTCAGCTTCACTCACTGCGAAATCCTAGAGCAGAAACGCTGTCGTAACTGTATGCTAAATTCCCTTCATCAACAATAATTTTTTCACATGTTTTAAAAGCTGCATAAGCACACGTTATAAACAACAAACATATCCGTAAAACCAATTCCCAGAAATTACTACAAAAAGTTTAGCTGAGCAGTTGTGCAAAATAACATTTGTGTACCACCATCACCAACAGCAAAACACATACTTTAAAGTCCACTGAACACAGACTTGCTACCGTCGCTCAGCAAATGAAGGAGCTAGTGAATTCTTCCCAATGAATTTTTGCAATTATATGAATAATGAGGCAAATCAATAAACATGTAGGTTATTTTAACCTCAAATGTATCTTAAAGAAAGCTACAAGAGGCAACATTTCTTTAGCTGCGTCGTTCTGTGTGTAATTTATTAGCAAATTTTAAGTCTGCTTCAATGTAAAAAATCATACTCAAATATGACATTGATGAGATCAATGTGTCTTTTCGATTATTATAATAGTCATTTATATGTGCGGTGAGGCCCATTCTATGCTTTGTTTTTGCTTAGATAAATGCTTAATAATTTACTATAATTTATATTCGAAAAATAAATTTTAACTTGCAATATATCAGACTTAAACGGAAGGTGTGAAAACATATTTTCAGAGCTATTTTTTGTGTAGCTCTTAGATTCAATTAGTTTTGAAAGTTTGGAAGTGTGATTATCATGAAACAAAAACGTAAAATATCATGTTGTTTTCAGGGAATTTGCCATTTTAATCGTGTATTCAATAGCGACAGTATATAATGGCGTGCTTATTATTGGAAACAAGACATTTATATTGTGTTTTAAGAGGAAAGGAAATTTAAATACTTTCTCATAATCCTCAAATAGAAAATGTATCATAAAGTACATTTCTTTACGTATGACATAGTTTTTGTCTTACCTAAATAGCAATTATTCAGTCATTGAACTGAAAACCGAAGAAATCTAGAGACTTTCCATGTACAAGAAAAGAAGAGCGATTCCAAGGCCGAAACAATTGTATCAGTATTTTCTTTATTTCAATGTTAATAGCTGCGTTTTACTACAGAGTCAAATCCCTTTCAATAACGACTAATTGAACAGTGTGCATTTACTTTGTACTTTTTACTTCCTAACATACACTTTTTCATTTCTACTCAAAAAAAAAGACCTTCACTGATGGAAAATCTAGGTACTTCCGGCAATTTACTGAGTATTTTAACAATCGAAAATCTCTGCTGCGACTTCAGAAAGAATGTGTAAATGTGCATTGTTACAATTAACTTACATTTAGCTTTAATTACCCGGCAACACTATTTATAAGTAGCTCATTTCTTAATTTCGTTTTTGTCCTTTTGTATGCTGCAGAAACTCTTAATGAAATAATTTTATAACATATTCTTAGAAGTCCTAAGACCATCACACAGGTTTTTACAGTCTTCTTTCTTTCAGAGGTTTTATTTGGATATATTTTAGTTTACTCGGGGATCAAAATGCAACTTAAATATGGTATCCTTAATTCTGCCCTCTTGTTCACAGAGATTATAGAAGAACATGCGTTCTATACTCTCGGTTAAACAACTGAAGAATTAATCATTCTTAGAAGCTCTAAATAGTTCCTTCATTTGTTTGGCACATTGAAAGCATTTTTCAGTTTGTTAGCAAGAAAGAGAAGGGAAAACAAAATAGCAGCAAGCAGAAGGCTTTTCTTTAAGGCAAGCCTTACCAATACTGTGGTTAGCTTCAGGCACTAACTCTGTAGTAGTCGTAGATGGCTCTGGTGTGGTGGTAGTTGGGGGGCCTGCGGAATAACAGAACATGGTATAACTGAAATGCAAAAGGCATTAATGCTGGCAGTTAGTGCTTTTTGCCTACTGGGTTAGCACTACATACACACACGGCAGACTTAGTCAACAATAATAACGCAAATATTAATCATGCGCCATCTGATACGGTTAGATCAACAATAAGAAACTTCTCTCAACAGCGTGCTATTATCTACCTGCTTACAACACACTTATACTAATGATTTTGCATTAGAAATAGTACTTCACTGTTTTAATTAATGTAATACTGTATCATCTCATACAACTTCGGGAGTCAGGCATTCTTTTATGCAAATACAAATGGGAGATATTTGTATACGTTATATTTTCATCATTTTTGCAATTGAAGAACACATTTATTGATCGCTGCTCTTCAAAGAGGTGTAAAATTTTTACTTTTAATACTATACGATTTGTTTTATTAAGAAGTAACACTTACTCTAGGAATGTTCTTAGTAATAATTAATATTTCAATAGGGGATTGGATACCTTATATTGAACCTCTAACCATGAATATGCTCGTATAACTATTTATACAGGGTGTACAAGTGATTGCACAAACCAAAGTAGGAAAATGTGTATGGCAGTAAAAGCAACAACGTGTTAGTGAACGTGGGTTTACCGTTAGTCAGATAATTGCGAATTTATGGTTATGATCAGCCCTTGCACTTATCGGCACAAGCTTTTTCATCAGTAAAAAGATATATAGCTCGAAATTAGTATGCAAATGGTTAATTATTAGATGTGGACCATTCTCTTAGACTCCAATATTATGTCTAAATTCAACTTAACAGTACAGTATGATACAAATATACGGTATTTTAGTTTGCGAAGGCGAGATTTTCATTCCTAAGACTAAAACAAAATTATTTGAAATATACTTTCATAATACAGTTTTTGCCAGCTCTTAATTTATCTCTGTAGAATAAGTTTTCAGGTTAAAGTAAATATTTCCTGCAGTTACCCAAATTGCGCTTCGTTTGCAATTCTGTTTCATTCAATGCCAACACGAATGCGCATTGGTAATCATTTTATTTCAACAACCGCGGATATGGATATGAGTAACACAGGGACAACGCTGATTTAAAATAGATGTTACACTTTGATATCACCGAGCGGGATGGCTCAGCGGCAACATCTGTGCCCCGCATTCAGGAGGTCCAGGGTTCGATTCCCGGTGACCACCCACTTTGACCATGTGGTTTTTCGTGGTTTTCCCCTGATTGCCTACGCGAATGCCGGGGTGGTGTATTCCACCACGATTTATCCTTTCCCCCATTTCCTTTCATTTCATCTCTCTCTTTCACGTTTCCGGCGTGTCTTCGGGTCCCTGAGGTGCTGGCGGTGTCGGGCAGATGACGTAGTTCCTTGCTCATTAGAAAAATTTCTCCCCGTGAACACCTGGGTGTGTTATCCCGCCCGTTAGCGTTGCTCTCTAGGGATTTTTCATCTCTATTGGTGCGCGAGTGTTCAAACTGGAAGTATTAGAAACTTCTACGCATCCGTGTGAGTCTGTCTGCCTGCGGACCTGCGATCTCCTCCGCTCCTTCATCTTATCCCTGCTTTTCGGGGCTTTAGCCAAAATAAGATCTAACTGGTCGCAGTGGCAATGTGTCTCCTCCGATAAGCACATTCTACATCCTACGCTTTGAGATCTCTAGTTTATATTTATTAAATAGGTTTATTGATTTTTCAGAATGAATGAAAATAAGGCGTAGTAACATTGGAATGCTAAAACAATGCGTGTCAGAACATACGACTTCTAACTTGAGCGCTCAATGTTCGAGGATCCCAATTTCATTACGAACTTATAGAAGAACATTATATTGTAAGGCACTCCGAGAGAGACAGAACTGCAGTAGCTAATTGTCTCTGCTTGTCATTACTTCCAAAGTCTGCCACGGTGCTCTAAAAATTCGGAGCTCAATGTTGCATACAAAATCATGTATAACCACGAGCTCATTTTTATAAATTTTGCAAGTGTATTGTAACACGCAACTTATTCAGCGCATATAGGAGAGAGACACCTTACATTCAAAGACAGCTATTTCTATAACGCTTATGTCTTACTTCTGTTATTTGTCATCAACAAGTATTCAAGCATCTAGTCACAAAAAATCACGCGATATATGCAAATGTACATTCAATCAAATTAGTGGCAGATGGTAGTCATACATTTGCAATTATCTCGCTAAAGCTCGTTTGCAAAATCACGCTTATGATATTATCTATCTTATCCGGTATTGCAAGGGCGTATTCTGCAAGTATGGAATTTGAAAATAACAATAGGAGTGCTTTTTTAAGTTGTTTGGTAGCCTGAATGTTCACTCACTAAGACGTAAGTGCCCTAAAGTGTTTCCAGATTGGTCAGATGCTAGAACTTTATACTTAAGGGTTTGAATATTTCAGGAGAGGTCATTTTCTGACTTTTTAAGGAATTCTTTAATTTTCCCCCAAGTTCTATAGTGCAAGTGCACAGATTTCTGTCCTGATTGGTCAAACAGTGTAATTTTGTCTATAAGGGTTTGAAAATAAAAGGCAAGGCTAGTTTTTAAAATTTTAGGAATACTGCATGATTGAAAATAGGTGTTAGGTAGCTATTTTAAGTTCTACAGCAACCCCATGATTGTTACCGTTTCTACAGTATAACTAAAAAATATATTGACTAGATGGTTTTAATAATGCAGATTACTATATAACAAGCTAAAATAATATGATAACGGTAGTTTTCAGAGTTATAAGGTAGCCTATAGTTTATGTTGCATCCAATGTTTCAGTCATTTAGAAACAATGACTGCTAGCTATCTAAAATTTTAATGAATATATTCAAACTACTCTTAGTTGTACCTCTACGTTAATTTCAATATTACGAGTATATTGATGCATTATTAAAGTCAAAATTAAATTTTCTCTAGGATTGACTATATCTTGCACTGGAAAGCTGAGAAGGTTTGTTGTCTCCATCTATGATGCTTTCCAAAGAGACTTATTCCAGATTAGTGATGTACAATCTATAAAGTTTTGTTAGCAATTAACTAATTATAAAAATGCTACAGGACAATGAAAATAGTATGTTAAGAGTGCATAAATTTGCAATACCCTTACTTACTATCTTAAAATACTATAAAAACTGCAGAGTTGTTAGTGTTTACGATGAAATCAAAACAACAGAAGAAATACATTAGTAATTCAAATAAATAACAATTATAGAACTTGAAACTTGTAATTGTAAACACACAAACCTCTTTATGTACACGAAATTACAGATCGTTATGACATAAAAATACAATAAATGTGGAAAATTCTGGTGGACTTTATGGAAAAAATGTTAAAGAAGCAAGTTTAAAACAGAGAATCATAATCATGGGTGTTGAACAGGGCATAATTTTATAGTCGAGCATGTAGATTTCTGAAATAAAACGATAAAATCGAATATCGATATTCACCAGGAATAGATACTGCTACTGATACAGCCACAGCCACTGCTGCTCCCTTTACCCCCCTCTTTATGGAGTGTCAAGGCACAAGTCGAGGGTGACGAAAAGGTTATCGCGATGCCACTTCGACACCTTTCGCCGCTTCCCTTCAGAACGGTAGTCCCATCCATCTTCACCATATTTTGTACCGTTAGATATATGTCATACACGTTAGTTATTCCCTGGACTGAGGAGGATTGCATATTCACGCCAGCCATGTGTTGAGTACATGCAATGTTCCGACTACCCTTTCATTAACTGCCGCTGCACACTTTGCGGCCCGCTTTGCAGCTGGCGTTGTCGAATGATTTAGGGAAAGTATACCTATATATCAATTCATTTTTAAAAGCGTTATCAAGTAATGCATAATTCAGTAATTCGCTAAAGGAGGTACATTTGATGCAGCATTCAAAATTATATTTAGAGTGCATTCATTGTGTCATAAAATTACGAAATATAATATAATGTTATAAAATAACCCTCACTATTCCTTTCTAATTTTAAACTGGTTTTGGATCTGTGTAATATAAGTTAAATACTTTGGGATCATTGTTGCGCTATATTATAAAAAATCTGATGTGTTGCACTCGTGCCTTTCTCTACTCTTGTACAACTATTTTTACGCACGCTTATTCTCCATCTACTTCATGTTAATCGAGATATTGAAATGTTAATCTTATTGTTAATTTTCTTGTAGCTGCAACGGATATATGGTAGGCTTTAAGCGATAGTCAAATTTTTTAAGAGCTGGTTGCTATGTGGGGCATTCCATTCTCTTTGCATGTCAGGACATAAAAAAACAAAAACAAAAACAATAACGAATTCCCATTTGAGAAAAAGTATAAGTATTGGAAATTTCAAACAAACAATAAGGAATATCTCGGAAATGGTTCGCTCTACAAAAAAAATGTATATGACACAGTGTGCTTTAAAGAGATCTACGTGTTTGTTCTACAAAATTTTATCTATCTCTTACGGTTTACCAGTTATACAAAAGCTATTCACAATGAAGACAGCTTTTCGGGACATTTACAGAAAATTCAAGATATACATTTAATTTGTCATAAGAATATCATACATACAAGATAGTTTAATCAAAATCGTTACAGCCATTTTTGGGAAAACAAAATTTTAGAAATATGTTCCTTGCAAAGGGTAGTACAGGGCGGAAGGATTTTCTTAAAAATCTATATGTCGCATCTTTGTAAGATACTGAACCTAAATACTAAGTTTGGTATTCATCCGACTTTTTGTTTTTGAGTTAGGTTATTCGCAGACACACACATGGACCTTTTATAAAAATGCTTTTTTTGGGATTCAGGGGGCCTCGAAACATGTATTTCCGGTGAAATCCCGATATAGAATTTTTGGGTGGAATGCAATACTTCCCCTAATTACTATACGTAGTAGAGAACGTAAAAAGAACGTCACCTATAAGATTAAAGGTTTAAGTAACACAATTATAAGGGTACTTCAGAACAATTACTAAAGCCAAATTAAGAATTTTTGGAACAATTTAAAATATGTTAATTATGTTCCACCATACATGCCGGTGTAGGCTAAAGTTGGAAAGGTAGTCAGACTAAAAAATCCAATGCCACAGTCACGGTTCAGCGTCAGATATTCGGTTTACCGTGAAATTGTAAGCCTCCAGTGGGGCATGTAATCTCAAAATGAATTTGAAAATGCCGTGTGGTTTTACCGGGAAAAACGTGAATGAGTTGGGGAATTTAATGTCCTTTCGGTATGTTGCCATGGTAGCTCAGTTAATCATAGCAGCGGTAAGCTGTGTCTCAAATCCCGACTATGGCATTAACGTTTTTTAGTTTGTCTGTAACTTTCCAATTTAAAATATGTTAATAAAATGTAAACCATGCATTAAACGAGCTAAAAAAAATTAGAATAAAAAAAGTTTATAACCGAAGTTGTAGACTAGGCGGCATTCGTCGTTTGGTATATACAACGATTTTTATGATCCATTTTTAACTACTTGGAAGTACTTTTACATATGTTGAATGGTCACAATTATTTCAAAAACACTCGGGCCCACCGACGTAAACAGCTCACATACATAGGACATACACAGCATTTGTGCTAAAAAGGAATGAGGAAAACTGGAAAAAATGACAGTTCCATGGTAAGTACACAAGTTCTCTCTCTCTCTCTCTCTCTCTCTCTCTCTCTATCTCTCTCTCTCACTCACTCACTCACTCCTCACACACATATGGTGTACCGTCCCTTTTATCAACTGTGGTTATTAGAAACACAGAATAAAATGATTCAAATAAGCCTTCTGAGGTTAAGCCAGCTTCAGCTGATATTCGAACTCTGATCCTCAAGGCTGGAAGACAGACAGGCTATGACCGCATTAAAAATTTAAATGAATCGTTGTAGTTTTTTTAAAAGCAAAATTACCCCCAAAAAAGAACAAAAAACAAGGCATTAACTCTTTTAGGCAAAAAGAAAACGGCTTCAAATACAGTTACATAAGCTAAAAACGTTGATTGTAAATAAACTTATAGCATATCGCTACGTAAATATGACATACAATTATGTGTGTTTGAAAATATCAGAGTTTAAATTCCGTTCAGTTTATGATGAAGGAAGTAAGCAACAATGAGATATAGCGTTCAGAATTAGCATCACTAATTTACAACACTGCTCAACAAGGAAATTCATTGTCACCCTATCTTTCATACTTCAAAATCCCTCCAGGAACCACAGATTAGAGATAACCATGCCAACGGTTCTAGTACGTTCATTAATTAGTCCAATAACTCTCTCAATGTGCTTCATTCCATTGCACGAGTATACCACAAATTCTAGTCATAACGACAGTGGCTGCCTCAAAATAAACTGTAACAGTCTTCTAACCTAAAGCACAATGCCAGTATGACCTCAGTGCTATACGGGGGATAACCGGGGACTAATGTTTGAAATTTAGGAAAGCTAATAGGTACACACTTAGTTGATGGCGGTACTTTTTAGAAACATAATCTCACACTAATTAAATGGCACATATCAATATAAAAATGATCAAGGCCCAGATTATGATGACATGATACTTTTTTAATTGTTGCATCACAGGCGTTGCTAACCCTTGCTTAAACCCTTATCATGGATCCAAGATTACAAAAGTGCAGATTTATTACCTCATTTTTGGACACAATTTTAGGACATTTTTTTAGAACTAAACGTTATTTTACATTGATTACACAAAGATTTTATATACTTAATTGGCATTTTACATACGTATTAACTTTTCGAACATTAGAAATTTCATTATTCAATTGAGAAATATCAGTAAATTTGTTTACTCGCATTCTTGGAAAAACATCATATATCTATTTAATGGTTAGTCTGGAAAGGGCTGCTTGTGAATGGATGGGTGGCTGTTGTCAGGGGAGCAGGCATTTATAGTTATAAATTCGGAACACAAACTAGGAATGAGGCAGGTCAGCTTTCCTTTTTCGCGTTAATGAGTGCGTACTCAGGCGATTATTGTCATAGGCTGTGAAATCCTCTTCATTAGCTATGAGTTTTATATAATCTGAGAATTGTTCTTCCTCTTTAATGGATTGCCCTTCTCATTGTAGGAATTATACTGCGGGTCAAAAGTTTTTGAACACTCGTGTAGTAAGTGGAATACTCGGTAATTTTAAAAAAATTCTGATGTGTAACACTTACATGACTTTCTCTACTCTTGTACAAACTATTTTTACAAACGCTTATTCTCCATCTACTTCATGTTAATCGAGATAAACATTTGCAGAGTCTATCTTATTGCTAATTTTCTTGTAGATGTAAGGGGATAATATATTTACAGGGGCAATTTGGAAATACAGTAGCCTTTAAGCACATACTTATCTCTTAATAACTGGATGCTAGGTGCAGCACCATTCCCTTTGCCACAGATTAATACTCTTTGCATATCCAAGACAAAAAAATGAATAACGAATTCCCATTTGAGAAAATAAGTATTGAAAAATTTAAGGGAATAATAAGCAATATCTCGAAAATGGTTCACTCAACAAAAAAATGTATATGACATAAGTTGTGTATTTTAACGCGATCTACACTTTCTGTGTAGTAAAATTTTGTGTATCTCTTATGGTTTACCAGTTATGGAAAAGTCGTTCAAAATGAAGAATACTTTTGGAGACATTCCCAGAAAATTAAAGATATACATTTTATTTGTCATAAAAATATCTTAAACATATGATATTTTAATCAAAATCGTTAGAGCCATTTTTGAGAAAATTAAAATTTTCGAAAAATGTTCCATGTAAAGGGTAATCTGGGGTGGGGGGATTTTCTCGAAAACCTTCATGTCCCATCTCTGGAAGATTCTGAACCTAAATACCTCGTTTGGTGTTTATCCGACTGTTCGTTTCTGAGTTATGCTGTTCACAGACAGAAACACAGACAGACACACAGACAGACGCACAGACAGACACAAAGACACACAGACACACACGGACATGTTTCTAAAAATGCTTTTTTTGGATTCAGGGGATCTCAAAACATGTATTTCCGGTGAAATCTCGGTATCGAATTTTTGGGTGGAATACAATACTTCCCCTACTTACTATACGTAGTAGAGAAAGTAAAAAGAATAGGATAGTATACATAAAGAAGCAAAAATCTTGTTAAGGTTTGCTGCGATAATAATCATTGTTTTTTTATTTTGTTCCAAAAGAATTATTTTAAGAAACAAATGGCAGAGTTGTGCCTCTCTTTCTGCCAGGAGCCATTTTCAAGATATTTGTTATTATTAATCTGAGTTTTTTAATACTTTGTTATTTCATAAAGCTGATGTCGCTACTTCAGTGTATTTTTGTTCTGTATGATAAAAGTTACCCTATTCGTTGAATTTTTTTTCGGTAATTTTAACAGCTGATTGTCGTACAACAAAAGTTTAATTATGTGCATTATAATATGCTAACACATATTTATTTTCCTCTGAAACCAGAAGCAGATTTTTAATTTCATTACAACTGAGATCTCTCACGACTGAGATTATTTTTCTATATATTATATATGTGTGTATATATATATATGTATATGCAGCGTGGACCATTTAAGTTGAGACTGTACAATATCTCCAAAACTAGGTATTGTAGAAATAAATGTCTTTAAAAGTTGCTTGATATTATGGGGAAAAGTAAATGTCATTAGTCGTCTTTTATTTAGAGGACCTTTGATGGTCATTTTAATTTTTTTAAATGGGAACCTACATTTTGTATGGTGTTTTCTCATTAGAAAATGGTTTATAAAAAGCTGTTTATTTTGTGATGAGGAATAAGGAAACAAAATAAAAAAATGTTGATTTCTAATTACGAAGCGTAACTAGACCCTCAAATGAGGTGTCAATTCATTGCGCTCTTTGTACACAGCCATTCAGAATTTTCGTTGTTACTTACGCTGATGTAAGAACAATTGCAAAGCGCTTTATACAAACGGTGTTTAGTTTTTTACGAGGAGTGAGAAAATAGCTTAAAAGAAGTGGGTTCCCATTTAAAAAAAATCTGATGTGTTACACTCACATGACTTCCTCTACTCTTGTACAAACTATTTTTACGAACGCTTATTCTTCATCTACTTCATACTAAGCGAGATGTTAATCTTGTTGCTAATTTTCGTGTAGATGCAAGGGGAATTGGTAGGCTTTAAGCGATAGTCAAACATTTTAAGAGCTGGTTGCTATGTGGAGTATTCCATTATCTTTTCATTACCAGGACAAAAAAAATGAATAACGAATTTCCATTTGAGAAAAAGTATAAATATTGGAAAACTTAAGGGAATAACAAGCAATATCTCGAAAATGGTTCACTCAATAACAAACATGGATATGACATATATTGTGTATTCTAACGCGATCTACATTTTTTGTGTAGTAAAATTTTGTCTATCTCTTATGGTTTACCAATTATGCAAAAATCGTTCACGATGAAGAATACTTTTGGAGACATTCCCAGAAAATTCAAGACATACATTTTATTTTTCATGAAAGTATCTTAAATATATGATATTTTAATCAAAATCGTTAGGGCTATTTTTCAGAAAATTAAAATTTTCGAAAAATGTTCCACGGAAAGGTTAAACTGAGGTGGGAGAATATTCTTGAAAACCTTCGTGTCGCCTCTCTGGAAGATACGAACCTAAATACCAAGTTTGGTGTTTATCCGACTGTTCGTTTCTAAGTTATGCTGTTCACAGACGCACACACACACGGACGTTTCCAAAAATACTTTATATGCATTCAGTGCACCTCAAAACATATATTTCCTGTGAAATCTCGGTATCGAATTTTTGGATGGAATGCAATACTTCCCCTACTTACTCTATGTAGTAGAGAAGGTAATCAATTGACCTTAACATTGAAGGTGTATAATAGTTGTTTTAATTTAACTGCCCCACGTATGGGAGCCAACTTGAAGAAGAATTGTTCTTCAGTTTAACTGTTTACGTAGGGGTTACTGTTGTTGGAGTTTTTGCACCACGCTTTGGGCGTCAGTTTGAAATAGATTGTTTGTTACGTAATATGCTGCTACGTATGAGAAGCCGATTTTTGAAGATGTATTTTTGTTGTTACGCTCCAAGTTCTAAAATATTATATTAACCTTGTTATTAAACTGCTTCTATAGGTAGTATTTATGTTTATGTTTGCCTCGGCTGCGTCAGTATTGTTTTAGAGTCACGTATCTCTTAGTCAGGGCGTGGTGCGACAAGAATGTAGGCTTACACAGATTTTAAGTTTTAAATTCACTTATTTTTATTAATCCTTGGCACAAATTAAATAACACTACACTGATATTAAGAGCTGTGAGATTCTTTAATTTAAAACTTGCGCTTTGTTAACGCGTATATTTAATATTACGATTCACACGAATACGTAATATTTCTTTAGAGAACACATCTTCCATCCGATCACTACCAAGCTCTACAGGCAACTGAACATATTTCAACCGTATAAACTTTTAACTTTTTGTATTTCAAGTCCCTGATTGGCTAATCCTAGTCCAATAGAATACCTACATTTAATTAAAGCTTTTTCTGGCTGTTGATTGGCTAATTTTAAACTGTCACAAAATTTGCATTATCGTTGCTCTAATCATGACTAGTACCATTCAAGCTCTCAAACTCATTATTTCCTCAAGGTTACCTCATTGTTAGCAACCTTAAACTTATTATTCTCACAGGTCTTACACTATTAAATTACGTGATGCATTCACATAACATTATTAAACATGTTTACAATAATATAAGCATATGCAAAGACTGTTACATACATTTTTAAAAAACATTATTACATACATATTGCTTCAAGGCGGGCTGTTATTGAATTTACATATTATATAATTTAATTAAAATTATTCAAGTGTTAATAATACCGCCTCCAAATGGCCATCGTAACGTCCTCCAAACAAAACACGATTAATGGCGTTTACTTTCCCCCATAATATCAAGCAACGTGTATTAAAGGCATTTCTTTCTACAACGCTAATTTTTGGAGATGTTGTATAGTCTCAACTTAAATGGTTCACTCTGTATATGTATATTACACATACTGCAAGTCATTTGGTACGAGTTGAACTGCTTTTTGCGGTTAAGAGAACCTCTATTTCACGGCCGGAAATATGCTGTTGGTGGAGCGTGGCTATGCCCACTTCTATCTCGCCTGTGGATTAGGATGGGATGGGATCAGGATAAACAATCGCTTGTACGGCATACATGGGTGATGACGGGGAAGATAGAAGCACCCATTGTGATACCTGTTTTGTAAATTTTCGAAACATATTACTATACCCACTTTTTATTTTTAATTAACATTGCATTCTGAACGGTGAGTTTTGGATTCCTTGTATCGTACTTATGCGGAATAAATAACAATTCAAGCTAAACGGTAAATTGCATTGTTTTCGCGGTGTCCTAAAACTTTCACCGGCAGTGTACATCCCAAGGACTTGGCCTGTCGGGGAGCAAGCAAACTTTGGATCATAGCATATCCAGGATGAATGATCAGCCCAAAACTTGGTATGTTGAAGGATATGAAATGTAGTGATGAAAGGAAAATTCACGGATCAACTTATTCAACCCAGCATTCGCCTAGTGACCGAGTAAAACCGCGAAAAATCTATCGATCATATTGGTCGGTCCCGGGAGTTTGAAAGCGGGCTTCCGAATGCGGGCCACGGACGTTACCGCCTTAGCCATTATGCTAGGAAATCTGAGAACGCAAAAGAGTTAATGCTACAGTATTGTAAGACCTTCAAAACAAGCCTTCAAGCAAGAACTCGGAACAAAAATGTGCATTTTTTATTTGTTTTCTAAATTATCCCATCATTATTCTGATACATACTTTATTCTACTTGTAAAGCAGTTATGCCCATGCATAAATTATTTATAAGTTTCAGTGAACCAATTTCAATGAATTAAATAAATGTCAGTTTTAACTACTTTTTTATAATTATTACGCCATGTTCTAAGTATTTTAATAATTTGTAGGTCATTTTAAATAGCTTTAGGTCATCAAAATCCGAGCTTTGGTAATGATGCTGCGACACATTTAAGGTGGGTACTAAACTAAACTCAAATAACCTCAAATATAGCAGTGAGGGATATATCAACATAGGTACAACATAACGTATGCCACTTCTTTGATCTAAGCCTTACCATAAGCTTCTGTCACTGTCGTAGATGGCTCTGGTGTGGTGGTAGCTGGGGGGGGTGGTGGTTGCGGAACAACAGAACATCGTATAACTCAAATGTAAATCCCATTGACGTCTGCTCATTCGGTGTAACACAATCGCGCACCGCGCCATGCCGAATGTGACGTCATTTAATTTGTTAATGCAATCACGCCGCAGTCTAAACTTCGGCTAGGGAAAGAATTCCCTTTGCTGCCAAAACAACTGCGCTGCAGATAAGCTGTTTAGCTTAGCGCTACGGGAATTCCCAAAGCGGGAAAATATAAGCAACGTCTACCCGTGAAGATCAACAGGCTGGATAAAATACCCTTCACGTTAAGCTATTAAGTGCTTATTTGGAATGGAAAGGCGGTTTTTGCTCGTCAGATCGTCCACGCTAGAGATATTTATGCAAATTCTAAAGCATTGCAGAAGCGGGTATTTGAATCAACGCACGTATTGCAAATATCAGACAGCGATGATTATGAAGTGCCGGGACGTAATGAAAAGTACGGCAAACGTCCAATAAAACCTTATATGTGGATATCAAACGTAATGCTTAATCTAGTTTCCCGATAATAAAGGATAACTTATATAGGTCACAAGCTAATGATGCAATTTTGCATATACAGAAATCAAATATATGTTATATTCACATGACTTTCTCTACTCTCTGTAATTTATTTGTGGGTATGCAAACTATTAATACTAATGATTATTTTCTATCTGCTTTATGTTAATCCAGATAAACCTTTATAGAAGGAGTTACACGACATATTTCGTTATAGATACAAAGGAAATGACGATAGTAAAATACTTTAAAAGTGTACGCCTATGCTGGCCTTAAAATTCCATACTCTTTTCCAGACAAACGCGAGAAACAACTGGAAATCGGAAGGACTTCAAAAGAATGACACAGTATTAAACAATTAGAACCATTAAAAGCAGATATCTTAGAAATGGCTTATATATAAAAAGAGTTATTTGAAATAAAATAAGTGTTTTAACGATACCTAGATTACTTTTTTGGAGAGAACGCTTTCGTGTATTGCTTAATGTTTACCAGTTCTACAATATTATTCAAAATTACTTCCGCTTGAAGAAGACTTTACAGACTATTCCCAGAAAATTCAAAATATACATCTTATTTTTCATGTAGATTTCTGTAATATATGGTATTTTAATCAAGATCGTTACAGCTATTCTTTGAAAAATAAAAAGCTTCCAAAAATGTTCCATGCAATTTGGAATGGTAAGATTTTCTTGAAAATCTTCATGTCGCATCTTTGGAAGATATTGAACTTAAATATTAAGTTTGGTATTTATTAAACCTTTCATTTTTAAGTAACGATGTTCACAGACACGCCTGACACAGGGGAACATTTTTTTCTAAAACTACATCGTTTGGTTTAGGGGGCCTCAAAACATATATTTCCGGTGAAATCTTCATCTAACTTTTAGGTGGAGTAATAGACACCTCCCGTAATTACTATATGTAGTAGACAGGTAATAAAACATTATAATAGTATTTAATCTTTGAAACCTTATTTCAGAACAGAAAAACTAAGTTTACGCGACTTTGCTTGTCTTATGTTTCACAAAGCTAGCATGGAAAGCAATGCATACTGAGGCATAAAATAGAACAACACTAAGATCTGTTCCAAATAACTTTGCCCTGTATCCCATAATGGTTCGCGCATACTAGTCACCTTCATTGGCTACTATCGTGGGATAGTTGTTATGCAATAAAAATACTTCCCTGTTTAACAAATTAATATATACAAAGATAATTGTTAAATTTACAGTTTCATAACTGTATTAATAAAATAAATTACATTAACAGAGTTAATGCATCCCAAATGCGTGTAAGTTCTTATCAACAAATAGATGGGAGGATCCTTCGTTTTAAACCTACCTCTCAGTATGACTAAAGCACGTGCATCTATCATGAGAGTGTGTTTATATCGCTTTTATCGCCTATCCTTGCACTGCAGGTTCTTGTTTGTCACCATTCAAAGTTGTACATTAGACAGCCAGGGGAAAGGGGAAGGAAACGCAGCACGGGAGAATGCATGCCTGCGGGGCAAGGTTATAAGAAACAGGATTTAATTAACGGATTTTCTGTCTTAATTTTCTTTGAGGTAGTTCACTTCGCTATTGCTTGCACTTTTTGTGATATTAAAGTATCTTAATGCATCTCAGGTCTGCACTGAGTAAGTGATAATGACTAATAGTGTATGTTCAAAATGATCTGGGGTCCAAAGAGCTTAGAATAATCTTACATTCTTCTTTGCATGATAAAGGAAAACCGCGGTAAAACCCATTAGCTCATTCAATAGAAATTGTGACTCGCGCTCAGATCGACACATCGGTCATTTGTACTATGGAAGTGAGCGCCGAGTTCTAATAAACTTTGACCATTCCTATCATTATAAAAATGTTGTTACAGCATTCGGTTTTGTGGATAATTGACTCATTACCGGTAAGCGTGTCAATAATAGCAACGACCTAATACCGGTATTCCAAACCGCTGTAACTTATGTAGAGAAGATGAAACAATGTTGTTATATTATTTTCTCTCAGCAACGAAATGTTTCTGTACATTAATAACTACAGAATAATTAAGAACTGAATGTATAATTACTTAGCATGCTGTGCTAATGGGCTACATCACAGTCCACAACACATGCTCATTTCTCTCCCAGGAAGGGAATGCACGCAAGTGGCTGTTTTCTTTATCGGTTCAATATGCCAGAAAATAAATGAGACGCATAACTCTCATAACATATGAAGACGCTCTCACTTTTGTCAGCTAAGCATGTCGAATTATTTAATTATATATTTCCTACAATTTACAACGCTAATATTGTATAACATGTAGTGCCCAACTCGTGGATAACTTAAATAGGACAGTCATAAAAATTTCGCACGAACGAGAGTGAATGTCACATTCACATGTGCCATAATCAAGTTGAATTGTTGCATCAATCATTGTTGTATATGTCGAAGTTTTTTTTTCGTTTTAAATTAACTGCACTAACGGTTTATATTTTTCTGATAGCCATACCATTCTAGATATGTTAAAGCAAGGCATTACAAGAATGTCTATATTTTAAACCCCATAATAATGAAAATTGTGTAACGATGCATTAATATTTAGTATAAATTAATACGGACCGCATGTTATTTGAATTTGTAATTATTAGGTCAGTTTATATGTTATTGCTATGTAGTAGTATAAGGTGAAGAGAGTAGGTATAACTAGAGCAAATGGGGTGAAAATTATTAAATTTTGGATTTAGTACCTATAGCTATAGAGTAAATAAAACTTAATTCTATAGAATGCACTACAATATATTATGTAAAATAACTTATATTATTTTATTCTATTTCTCCAAATAGTGTAATAAACTACATATGCTTTTTATTAATTTTAAAATTGATATTGGCGTAAAACGAATTTTTTTTGTTTTCTGTATCTTATAGTTAAGGCATAAGTAACTATTTAGAGTTTCACATTACATGGCTATGACAAAATCTTTAGATTAAAACATTAGTTTCCATTGTTTCTGTAATTAAAAATCAATAGAACCGTGATATGATTTTGTCACTTTAAGCAATTAATAAAACACTGCTAAAGACACTCGAATTATCTCCGTTGAAAACCAAGTGCTTCATAACAATATTTATATACCTTTCATACTCTTTTTACTTTCTCCACTGTGTATTTATTAGGTTAGAAAGTATTCAAGTCCACCAAAAATTCAATGTGGAGATTTTATCGGAAATATATGCTTTGAGGTTTCCAGAGTAAAAAGAGAAAGTCATTCTTTGAAAAAAGCCCGTGTGTGTGTGTGTGTGTGTGTGTGTGTGTGTGTGTGTGTGTGTGCGCGCGCGCGCGCGCGACTGTAAACAGCATAACTGAAAAACGAAGTTTCGGAATAACACCAAGCTTGTATTTAATTTCAGTACCTTCCAAAGATTGAAATTAAGATCTTTTAAAGACTACCTCGACTACGAATTACCATTACATGGCACATGTGTCCTTATTTTTATGTTCTCAGAAGCTTCAGATATCCACATAAATAAAGTGATATCTTGAGTTTTCTGGGAATAACCTCTTCATCCGGAAGGAACATTGTCTAATTTTGGATACCTAATTTGTAAATCATGAGAGATAGACAAATACATACGTACTACCGCAGTGCCAACTCAGTCACCTATAAACTCGCTGCTGCGTCTGCGCTTCTTTGTGTTCTTGCTGACGGGTCAAGCTTTGCTATAACGGTCCTCCGGGCTCACTCGAGATAAAATGGTATGCTTATTTCTCCAAACAAGCATCTGACGTAATTTTGGCCCACACTAGAAAATCTGGCAGATTTTATGGAATCCTCCAGTAATTGCAGTATTTTGAAAATCAAATTATTAAACCTAGTTTTTAAATGTTAACGTTTGAATAATTTAATGATGAAATAATAGGCTACTTCAATATGACAGTTGAGACAGTATTTACATCTCTCCTTTGTTTAATTATGTTTGTATGTTCATTGCCTCATTTGTTTTATTTTATTATATAGGAGGGTTCATTCACATATGCAACGTAAAGAAATATATCAGTACCTATATTTTATTTTTAGTAACTATAGACTTCCGCAACAGCAGAAATGTAACAAGCGTTGAAAAGAACAAGAGTAAAGGTTATTTTACTGTGTGTTACATGTTTATAGAAAGTCTTTTTTTAACTGGCGTGCAAATACGACACAAGTAACTGGGGTTAGAGAAAGCCTGAAATATTTCACAAACAGGGGATTTTTTAGAGTATTCTACTATGTGACCCCGAGTTAGCCATACAGGTTCACAGAGGTTTATTGGTGTTTAAACCTAAAGTAAATTCGCGATAGCTAGAGGACCAATAGATTTAGTTTGTAAGCTTCACATTCGTGCCTACCAGAACTGTATATATTTGAGGTGCTTGTCAAAATTTCACGTAGTTTGGACTTCAAGGAGAGGAGGAACGTGTGCTCCTCGCAACAACATTTTAGTGCCGCAATTACTTTAAGAATGTAACTCAGTTATGAACAAAGTGGTGGGAGTAATATGTGGTAAAAGAGACAAAAAATTCGCAGAGAGAGTAACCAAACATGAGAAGTCTTGTTATACATTGTTAGAAAAGTGATTAAGTAATGCGCAGGTGGAAGTCGAAGTGCAGACATGTACTTTGTTTAACATACAACTTGAAAAGGTGGTTGTTGGTTTCCTGTTAAAACTCAGAACAATAAAAAGAAAATGTGTGTTGAATTTTATATGTTGTGTCGTCTAGTTATTTTGTTAGTCAGCTGAGTCTTTACATATCATGCCCTGGAGATCAACGAAAACACGCTTCTACCACAAAAATAATTACAACCGGAGCTGATGGCCAACATGTCATCTCTCTCCTGTGACATAATAAGATAGGGACTGAAGTTAAACAATGTGTTTGCACCGTTCTACTGTTACAGCACGTAGCACTCGTGAATCATCTGCCAGTCATTTTCATTAGTTTACTGGTTTCACTTTGAGAACGAATCAACACCTTTTACTTGCAGTGATACAGTCACGCGTGTTTTTTAAGAATGCCGAAGAAAACCTCAATATACGCAGTACTTTTGAATGATTAAAAGTTGAAGAATATAACGGCTGGATACAGAAAATGCCGACAGATGAAACAAAAGCGCAGTGTTGTTACTATCAATGCCTTCTCAGTTCTAAATATTCAGGACTAACAGATCATTATAAATCTGAGATGTATTCAAAAGCGGCTGAACCATTTTCTGTTGCTAGACAGAGTAAATTGAATATTCAGCCTAAAGTGTCGTCACTCACAACCCTAGAACTGAATTAGGAATGGCTTTATTTGTGGTTATGCATTGCGCCGCACTGAACTAAATAAACCTGTTTCCAATTAACTGGCTTGAAAATGCACCACACAAAATTCAGGGAAGTGATAAAAAATGTGATGTATCCACATTTTGAAGCATTGTTTAAAACAGATATCGGTGATAGTTGGTTGCCAGCACCAACATTGCCGTCACCAAACAATTGGGAATTTGTGCTCCATACTACTCAAAGGACAAAGAGCGCATAGTTTTAAAAGTTTTTGAAACTGATGGATATTGACTCTGGTGAGTTGGATATTGACTATTGTTAACGACGTAAAAGCTATAGTATTGTCTGAATTTGTTTTGGATTTGCAGAAAATGCTTGGCATAGGTAATGATAATGCATCTGTCATGGTTGGCAAAGACAATGGAGTTTATGCTCTCCTTAAACGAGAAATTCCTCACCCAATCCTGATTCCATGACCTTGCCACTCCATCCAGCTAGCCCGCTCTCATTCCTGCAAAGAAGAGTTACCTCACATTTGGAGTCAATTTTTTTTCTGAAACGCATAACTGGTTTCATCTCTCCTTGTTAAGGCAGAAAGTCTACAATAAACTGTACAATATAATTTATGATGAGGATCCCCTGAAAATATTACAACCGCGGAAACACGTTAGATCTCAATTCAGCCTGTCTGTGGCGTACACTCAGCCATGAGAAGGCCTAACAGAGTACTTCAAGAAAGCCGTAGAGACTGAAAAGTGCTACAGTGCTCGGACGCTGTACATAAGTACAACACAATAATAACAAGTTATTTTTGACATTACTACGACCGATTTTGAGGAAATGCAACACAGTTAACAAATCTACATCCGCTGACCCCACTAAGCTGCTCCAGGACCTCACCATTCTAATAAGAACACTTACAGAAATGGTGGTCGTAAAAGGATATTGAGAGGATCTTCTTTCAGTAAATGTCCACCAGTTTTTGCATTCCAAGTCAAATTTGGATTCTGCAATCGAAGGGCAAATACGAACTCTGCGTACCAACGGGAAGATGAAAGTGGACACAGAAGTAGAAATCTGAAAAGACTATGTGAACTTTATTATTCGCCTTGCTTCTGAACTAGAGAAAAGTCTCCCAAAGAGTGAAAGCCCTTCGCAAGATGTCATCTATAGCACATGAAAACTGCTTGAGAAGGATCAAGGAGAGCATCATTCCCCTATCCTTGTAGATAGGAATATCACATCCCACTCTGTATAACACATAATTCCAGTGGAAGAAAATAAACTTTGTGGAATGGCAGAATGTGACAAAGACTGTGGGATTTTGGGCTGAAATCTCAAAATACGTAGAGCAAGTAAATAGAATCTCTTTCGCGAACTGAGTAATTTATCAAGGATACTTCTAGTTTGTCCTTGCTCTAATGCGGAAGTAAAGAGATGCTTCAATGAAATAATGTTGCTAAAACTACACTTAAGAACAGGATCGGAAACATCATATAAAACTGCCAAGGAATGTGGTGTCACAACTTTAAATTTGATGATGCAGTTCTGAGAAAATGAGTAAGATTTCTGAATAATTTGTTAGCAGTATACATTTGTTAAAATATAAATTGAGAGCAAAGGACTCTCGAAACATGTCCAGGCAATCCTGCTTAAGCGAAGAGTGTAAATGAGTTTTCCTGCTCCTCGTTCATTTTCATTTGAAATACTTCACTATCAACCGCTTCTACATCATTATTACTTATAATCACATGTTTATGTTTCTTAAGTATAATTGAACTTTACAGCAAGAGCAGTAGCGACTATGCTAAAGACCAGAACTGTTAATACATATGCCATTTAGAATTTTTGAAGATGTGGATGACCTTGGAATTCCAATATTTCACATGGAGTGAATTGTATTTATGTAGTTCATATCTTCTAGTTGTATAGGGATATTTTTACACAGAAGACAATAATGCGTTGCGCTGTGCAGTGAAGTTTAGAGAAGAAGACTGAAAAAGTGAATTTTCAACGTTCCTAATATTTCTCAATAAATTCAGATATATGCCTTATTTTCTTTTGTTTTCTGTTCGATTTTGCCAGTAATTAGCAGATTTTTAGAGCTAATTAGCCGAAATTCGTAAACTAGAGTTGACAACGCTGCATACTACAAAAAGTCGACATTTTTAAAACACCATTTATTTTCAATAACTTTTTTGGTGGCATTACCCATTCCCGAGATATTCCCTAGTATAGATTTCAATTTTAGTTCCTTGAAGTCCTGTCACTAGCCAGTTATTTTTTATGATATGGTAGAAAGCGTATGGAATGTTTAGGCCAACATATTGTTAGCCGCTTTTAAACATTTGGCTTTCTCTTCGGTATCCTGTATCTCCCTTGTTACCACGAAATGTTTAGGTAATGAGACTATTGCTGCAAACGCTTCTCTCGAAAGACATGAAGCAGATGGAAAAATATGATTTTGTAAGTATAGTTGTAGAAGACATGTAAAAATAAAAGATAGTGAATAGAGAAAGTCGTGTGAATATAACACATCAGATTTTTCTTTTAATGGAATTGTGCAAGGAAGCATATTTACGAAAGTTTGAACTCTAGATCATGTTGTACGATTGTGTTCTTTGATTTAGATGAAGTAAATATCTCCAATCGTTTTTCTCTAAATAGTATATTCTTACATTCTAGTCAACTTCATTTTACAGATTGAGAGTTTCTTCCCAGGTATTCTTTCTTTACGATTTAAAAGATAAAGGTCACTTTACATGTTATTCATTTACCTTAGATTCTGCTTTCATTCTATAGATATTTTAAATGACTCTTTGTAAAATCATCTTTGTATTTGATTTCTTTCATTCCTGCACAAGACTGTGTATGAGAAATAAATAGTTGTTTCTTTATCATTCTAACATATCATCCAAAAGCTAACACTTGCTTCTTACAATATAATCTGGACATTTATGCAAAGCCATCTCAGTCTAGAGGGCGACAGTAATACATGACCAGGTATAGGAATTCTTAAGCAGTTGGCCTCAATGTATCTATACTCAAATCACTATCAATACAAAAATGTAAACTACTGTGGCCATGAGTCACTGACAGGCACGTAAACACATCTGTTGCGTGTGTCTACAAACGTCAACAGACTGTAGAAGGTATGGGGGTGGTAATGATAGCAGTAATCAGCGCTTAGGTCAACCGAATGACCTTGGAACTCATGTATGCCAAATTTTTCGAAAAATATTTTATCTAAGCAGAATAAACATGACGAGGAAAATTGGATTCTAAATTTACCGTAAAATATTAGAGAGAGGTTTGAGAACTCTAGTATTTTGCAATTATATTAGAAATTTAGTTGTTGCTGGAAAAGTTGTGATGAACTATAAGATATTTTCAGAGAACCTTTTGCTACCTGAATATCTTTCAGAAGTATTCTGTAGCTCAAATTGGTAGATGGCGTACTGCATCATAACTTTCCTTCTCTATTCTCCTCTGAGCTCTAGCGCGCGAGTCTGTGTAATACAAGAAATGTCAGCCAGCCCCGTGCGACTTTGGCTTCTTAACCTCTCTGCTCTGTTCTGCTGATGCAGCAGTATTATTACAACGCTTGCGTAAGCACATACTCGTTACTGCGGTAACTCAATGAGATGTTTATACATACCACTTGGCAGTCGAGTGTTTCCCTTCTTCCACTAGGGGAAAGCACCTGGGTTATATAGCCCGTCGTGATTTCTGAGAAGATTTCTTTAACTAAGGTTGCCCCAGTCTGGCTTATCATTTTATCCTATCCCGCAGTTGTTTTAAAATGTTTAAGTCTTAAAAGTGTTAACTGAAATGTTACTGTAGCATGGATGGATGGAGGGTGGGTGTGTGGGTGGATGAATGAATAAATGGATGGATGGGTGGGTGGGTGGATGGATGAATGAGTGGAGGTTGGGAAAATGGATGGAGGTTGGGTGGATAGATGGAGGGTGGGTGGATGGATTATCAGATAATGTATCATCTGTTAGCTTTTGGCTTGATGCTGATGTGCTAAAAGCTACGAACCGGTTGCGCGGTGTTTTTCCTCTCAGTACTCGGCGCTCGTTGCCGTCTGCCGCTATCATAGAAACCATACAACATTTTTAAAACTACTTTTAAAGGCTTTACTTACCAAATTTATTAAGGGGCAATGTTTTTTGGAGTCAATATTTGAAGCCCGTGTATACGTGAATACAATTTTGCCGCCTATCTTTAGAAAATTAACAGACAAGAAGCGTGATTTTGTCTTTATTCAACAAGTCTCTGCAACAGCTCATTCAGGCAATATTTCGATGAAAACAATTGAAAGTATGTTTGAGGACAGAATTATTAGTAGAGATTTGTGGTCCCCTCTGTCTCCCGACGTAACACCCTACAATTTCTATCTCTGGGGTAACTTAAAACACAAATGTACAAGACAAACCCACACATCCTGGAAGAATTCAAACAAAATATCCGCCAGGAAATTGCCAGCATTTCTCAACGTGGAATACGGCAAGTGATGAATGGTTTTATAAAATGGTGCAAAACTGTATTGGCAACGACGGTGGCCAGTTTCAGCATCTCTTTTCATAAAGTCGGTAAGTAAAGCCTTTAAAAGTAGTTTTAAAAATTGTTGTATGGGTTCATCCTTTCTATGATGGGCCCTTTCTATGATAGCGGCAGATGGCAACGAGCGCCGAGGACACGGACAAGAAAAACACCGTGCAGTCAGTTCGTAGTTTTTTGGCTCTCTCTCTCTGTAGATACAAAGCATGTCAATTTCTGATTTCTGCTGCATTTATTCAATGTCTCACTTTAGTAGAATGATTCGGGGAAAATTTATTTGTTTGAATGGAACTTTGAGGAACTGCCTACACACTCATTTACTTCATACTGAAACAAAGTTCAGGAAGTTATTTCAAGATGTCACTTTTGCAAAAATCTTATTACATCCACATGAGTTTTTCTACCCTCTATCGCTTATTATGGGTATACAAATTATTGTTACGAAAGTTATTTTCTATCGACTTCATTTAAATCGAAATAAAGCTTCCAGGAAATAGCTGCATTACACATTTCGTTATGCATACAAACGGAATAGCTAGTCAAATGTTTATGAACTGGACGCTATACGCTGGCCTTAAAGGTACGTATTACGGAGGGGCCCCTGGAACCGGGGCAGAACACCGCACGAAGGTCAGTCACCCTATTGTGCTTCTAACGCGACCCCTAGGAGGGAGGGATGAGGAGAGAGACCTGAAGGGCAACCAGATTCGGATGCCGACGAGCGTAAGCATGGACGGGGTCCCTAACATTTCCATATAGAACGCATCCGACGTAGCAACCTCCAGGGTCCCCCGGAGCAATGCTCCACGCTGAGGAGAGACCTGAGTGGTACCGCAGCAGCGACGCCAGGGAAGAAACCTTTACAGAGCGCAAGCCACGGCCAGACGCAACCCGCCGAACACCGTCGCCTGGTCGTATAACCCTGAAACAGATCACAAGGAAGATGATGGGTACAGATATACTCTGGCCTTAAAATTCCATCTTGTTGTTTTCATATGATCGCAAGTTACAATTGAAAATCTGCAGGACTATAAAGGAATTGCTAAGTATTAAAGAACTCAAACCATTAATGACGCATATCTCTGAAATGGTCGATGCCACAAAAGAGTTATTTGGTTTAAAGTGCTGAGTTCTAAAGAGCTCTAAACCTTTTGTGCAGTACATTTTCGCCTATCGCTTAACAGTTTTACCAGATGATACAAAATTCTGAAGTGGAATAAGATTGTGGATGAGAGGAGATGACGTGTAGATATCGCCTCTGGATCCTGGTGGATTGCTCTCAAAAATAGACAAAGATACAGGTGCGTAGATACAGATGTGAACTTTGAAAGCTCGGTTTGAATTTACCGTGCCTCTCACACAGTTGGTATTGCAGGTTTATTTCTAGCGTGGCAGAATTGACTTTCAGGTGGATAATTTTAATTCCTTAATTGTTGTGAATGCGTGCAACGCGTAGCAATGTATGAATGTTTCTTTGAATCCGTTATATTTTAAGATCTACTTAAAATTTCACTAGCTCTTAATCGTGACAATATTTACTCTTATCTCAGGTTTGCCGTTTTGGAATGTAGGATATTTATTATTTAATAAATCCAGTAAACATGGTACATTTTTAATAATCTGTCTTATTTTACTTCTCAATATGTTTTAACGACGAACAATATATGATACTTGAATCACATATTTACTTACTTCAATTTTTTGTGGATTCTCTTTGTATTATAATGATCAACTCCTTATTGTTTATCGTGAGAATACTAGGTTATTCGCGTAGCAAATTATTACATTTCTTTGGCTTTCCCTGTAAGCGTCTGCTTCCTCAGTGAAAATTTTTCTAACAATCCTAACAGTTGAATGTTATTTATTTAAGCTTTTGTCTGGTTGCGATCAACCGTAAAGCAAATTCATATACATATAAATATATATATATATAATTCATTATTTCTACTTAAATTCTCCATTTTTGTCAGATATTTTGTATTAACACAATAATTTTTTATTGTGAAATTCTTTTTCGTTTATTTTGTTTAACGTATTTTCAAGCTATTCATTTTGTTTACCTCTCAGTATATCCATAAATATAATTAAAATTAAAATACATAAATGCTCAAGGCAAAGCTTGACACAAATGGTGTTTTAAAGCAATAATAAATTAATAAATATGTTAACCATGCATTCATAAATGTATAATACATAAAAATCATTATCTACTACCTGGATTTCAGTTTTATAATTCTTTGGCAAGTTTTATAAGTTATTTTCGTTCTTTTTATTACTAAGTGCTTCAATTCCCTAAGATTGAAGACGAATTTCCAGAAAATTCAAGAGATACGTTTTATTTTACCTGTAAATATGTTTAATATATATGGTGTTTTAGTTAAAATTGTTAAAGCCATATTTTAGAAAATAAAAAATTTCGAAAAATGTTCCATGGGTTGAAGGAATTTTCTTGAAAATCTTCTGTTGCATCTTGGGAAGATTCTGAACTTAAATACAAAGTTTCACATTTATTCGACTTTTCTAAGTTGTGCTGTTACACACACACACACACACACACACACACACACACACACACTGTTATACATGCACAAACACACTCACACGCTGATATTTTTCTAAAACGCTTTTTATGGAGTCAGGGGATTTCGAAACACATATTTCCGGTGAAATCTCGGTATTGAATTTATAGGTGTTCTTCTCTACTTACTATGTACTGTGCTGTAGGCTTCTGACGAGAAAACGTTTGCGGTGTGTTCTGCTCTTCGGAGGAGTGAGGGGCGACAGTACCACGTGGCAGCTCACGATGATGTCAAATACATCTACTGTACGTTAAAAATATCACACAACGGTAAATGTTTTCCAGTTATTTATTAAATCATTTGCAATGCCCAGTAAGAAAGGAAGTACAAAGTAATCTTCGTTCATTCCTCCGCCTTATGAATCTATTTGTATTCAGCATTGCTAGCACAAGAGCTTATGTATTTTAAGGGGGTCTTAAGCCTTTTTGATATGTTGAAACTAGAGCCGTAATGTTTCTCAGATAGCGCTAGAGTTGTCCCTTACAGCCACATTTTCGTCAAAGAAACACAGTACGTGTAGAGAAAGTAAAAAACAGAATATGTTATTTTACACGTAGTAGTTTTTAATATTAAACACACTTTAGACATATTCACCCATATTTGGGGTAAAATGGAAAGTGTACTTATCAGAAGCACCTATTTGTACGTTAATTGTAAACCTGTTTGCTGCAACACAATGATATGTGTTAAATCAATCACACACCTTGGTTTGTGATTGATGTAATGAGCCACACCTGGCTGGGACCACCACTCACACCTTCGATGCTTTCAAAACGTTATGTCACCAGTTCTGGCATGATACATTGGTATCTAAAGGTCTTTAATCTGTTCTCTGTGATGTTGGCACACAATGTCTATAAGTTTCACTCACATAATTATCACGGTAAGATGTGTACTAAAGTAGAGCACCTAAGATAGTGCAATAAAGCGGATGTTGTTGAAAAAGTAAACGTTAAAACGGTTACTCTGCAATATATCAAATTCCTTTGACTTTAAATAATAACGAACATGTGTATTATAGATTTAATATACTTCTAGACTTATTTTAGAGCAGAAAAACAGCTCCATTCTTACTTTTCTTCCTCTTATAGGGGAGCACGAGGTGAATGGATGAGCTTTCTCACTCCACAATTAATGAGGCCAGGTGTATGGCGCATTAGCTTACTCAATCGTGTTCATTGTATCTATTGTATCAGGCATCTCCCCCCGATTGACAACCGATCCACTGTAGAATTAAAAGAAATTCATCTCCACAGATTTGGTTCCAGCACCAAACATGAGAATACAATAACTAATGAGGACACGATGAAATTAATGACAGCTTCTATTTTTAAAATAAGTTGAACGAATAACTAAAGTTGAAGCTGACGAACCCGGTGTTCTTGGCGCCGAACGTTACTTGACATCCGTCTCTTCAGGATAGAAAAGCAGGTATGATAGTAAACCTCTCGGGAAACGAACTTTAGCATACCGCTTCTTCCCGTCGCTTATGGGCTATTGCATTTCAAATCGTCCGAAATAGATGGCATCTACCTTGAATCTTTTAAACGAAACGAAAGTTTTTTAATTTGGAGACAAACCCGATACAATGCTTTATACAAACTCTTAAAATTCAGAATATCATAGTTTTCCTATAAAAAATTTTCAGATTCATCGTATCTTGCAAAACGTCTTAAATTCAAGCCCTTATAACTCTTAAACCTTTAAATGTAGTTTAAAATGAGCTTTATTTTGATTCCCTAAACTTTAATTTCATACTGAAGTGTATAATGCTCTTGTGTATGTAAATAAGTCTTTATTTTTATTTAAGTGAAGAAATTTAGACTTTTCAAGTGTAGGCGGTATCGGATTAAGAAAAATAATTGTATTGTATATGGTAAGATTACGTAATTTAATTACAATAAAACATATATTTTACTCTAATGGTGAGTGATAAGTATTGGTCCAAGATAGGTAATTTAGGTGCGGAAGGTAGCAAAAGAAGTGCTGATGGTCGCTCTCGCACTTTGTTTTGAACTGAAAATTAAGTAAGCTGCTCTGCATAGGATTAAACAATGGTTAAACAATGAGAACGCTTACTAAGCAGTATGCTATTCTGAGTATTTACTCACAGATATACATTGCTAGGGGAACAAGCAAAACATAATATTGATAAAATACTGATAACGGCATTAACTTACCAATTTTTCTACTTCCTGCAGATGTTCACATCATTGCAACGTTTGTTGCAGCGTTTTATCTTGGAGACAGGAATGCGGCATGTATCAACATTGCTCCCTTCACCATGCGTGCATGTTCGAATCTCGACGCTAACTCTGTATTTTCCCTCGTATAGTCTATGGTTACATAGCAGAATGTTATGCCCGTTAAATTTGTAGAAGCCTACTGAAATACATCAAGGGGGATGAGGGTCTGATTATTTATTGGACGATGTAGACTAGCTTTAGCTGCCTGTCTTTTTGTTGTTACTCCAATTCCATCACACGCTCTCTTGCCATGAGAAGAAGCGAAAAAGCGCCATGCTGTTTTTATGTCAAACTCTTCTTCGTGGTCACACAAGTTTAAAAATTTATTTCTGTTCTTGTATTCCGAGGATGCGCCATCATTTAAATAGTATATTTTCTCTACTGGTGAATACTTCCCTTCTAAATACTGAATGAATTGTTTTTCAAACAGGTAGACAGAAATAGTATCATAGTCGGAAATTATCACAAAGGAATCACATTTTTCACTGTCCTCACTCAAACAATGATATAGAAACGAATAAATGTATGTTTCCCGATTGTTGTTCCAGTGGAATCCGGGAAATTATCCTGAATGACGAACGCATAGGTTTCTAAAATTCCAAACTCACCAGAAATTACCCTTGTTTCAAATTAATTCTTGTCTCCTCGTAAAAACGCCTTTTTTCCTTTGCAATAAAAGTGCTATTTTAGTGCATCTAATTTTGTAATAAATATATTTGTAGAATCAATACTTGGTTTTTCTATAATTTCTAGATTGTTCTGTTAGTAGCCATCCATTGCTGGAATGCAATTGAGTCAGTTAATGCTTTTTCAGAAACACATTCTAATTGACTTTCTAAAACTGATGTTCCCGAAATTCACTACAGTTATCAAGGTAGCATGATGGTTGTGGTGGACTGCATATAATTCTAGCAAGACAGTCCCTATAACATTTTATTTGAAAGTGTCATTTTTTGTTCTTGGTCAGTTCTGGAAATTATGTTCTATGGATCACAACTTAACGCTTTGGTGTGTCATAAGAAACAGTAGGTATGTATACCACAAGAGCCGGCTAAAACACCATGCTGATGTCTCAATCCAGCAAATTTGGAAAATCCTTTTTTAACTCTGGATATTTGTCCTTAAAAATTCTGTAAGGTTCCGAGAGATCGCAAAACACCAATCCTTTTTGTATCTGCTCCTTTTTACTGCGTTTTCTAACTGTAACAAAATCCTTCCTATCTGGCACAGTTCTGCTATTTACTTCGGATTCATAGAATTCTTTCACTAATTTGTTTCCTCCGAAGTCCATAGCCTATCATTCTGTTTGGAGCAGACATTATTAGACCTTTCCTATTCGGTTCTTTAGCTATGCAAATCATATGCTTAATGGCTGCAAAGTTATACTGATCTGTTTAATTGACCACGACAAGGGAAGAATGTTGAGGATCTGAACTTTCGTTTTGCTGTCCTTTGCCAATTCTAAAACCTTTTTAAAGTTGTCCGATTCATTAGTTGGCTCAATCACATCCCCCTGACCTATTCTTTTAGAGCCTTTTCTATGGCTTTCACTTTACTTTCGCTGTGTTTTATTTAATTTAATTTCCTTTTCTTTATTGGACTCACACCAATCACAGTAAGTGTTTCGTTTAAGGCTTCGGCATAGAGCTTCGTCTCAATGCATTGCACTTCACTACCTGCATCACCGTTACTTTTGCTGTCAAGAATTTCGGCTTGAACACTAGAAGTTGGTTGCAGATTTTCTTCTACTGTCATTACCTGTGCTACTGTATCCTGCTTCTTTAATTTGATTCTGCATGAGGTACACACACGAACTGTGTTTCGATTCGTTCTGGACACCATATGCGTCTGCTACAGAATGGAGTACTTTACGGAGCACTTTGGTGCTAACATTTTTATGAACTGGAAGTTAAAGGGATGACCCATGTAAGATTTACGTTCCATCTTAGGCAACCTATGAAAAACGAACTACCGTAATGCGGAAAATGTATATGCATATTATCTTGCTATCTTACGGCATACCTTAACTTGATAAAAGCTTATTTGTATTTTAATTTTCCTATCTATGAAGGATTCACAAGAAGGTATAACTAACCAAATATAAATAAATAATCACTTGGGCTTAATTCACAATGCTTCTATTAACCTTGCTAGGCACGAAGGTGTGAAGAGAACGGAAATAAAGATGAAGTGCTAGTTTGTACTGTGCCAAATTGCTGAATGCCTTTCTTGCATCAAATGTGTTGTGCTGTTGCAGAGCGCTTGGTGATCATCGTGCATCAATCACGTAAAACGCGCTGCGTTTATTCACGTTGGGGTGTTATAACTACGAACACTGTAACATTACCACTTTACCAACATTGCCGTCTTCTCTTAATGACACTATGCATCATTTTAAATCTAATATTTTACTTTTATAAAGGTCCGCAGACGCTTAAAATAAGTAAACCCTGTACGAGGGCAGTCCCAGAAGTACTCGATCTGTAGCGGTTGTTGCTTCAAACAAATGACTATGGTAGAAAATGCCACCCTTATACAGCTTAAGTTTGAAATTTGATGCTACGTTGTTTAGTAATTGTTTGGTAGCCATTAATAGTGAACTCTCTCAGCGAATTTGTAAACATGGATGAAACTGACCATCATTATGTGATACAATACTTTCATTGAGAGGTCTTAGTTCAACTAATAATAAAGCTGAGCTAGATTCTACTCTGAGAGAGTGCTCCTTCGTTTACAGCAATAAAATATTGGGTGGTCATCTGAGGTGACCACACCAGAAAATGTGAAGAAAATCCACAAAATGGCATTGGATGACCGTCGACTGAAAGTGTACGAGCTATCAGACATCGTAGGCATTTCAAAAAGTGCTGTTCATGGCATACTAACTGAAAATTTAGACATGAGAAAGCTATGCGCAAGATGGGGGCAGCGTTTACTCACAATGGAAGAAAAGCAGCGTCATGAGAACGTTTCAGTCGAGTGTTTGGAAATGTTTCGCGCAATAGAGCCGAGGTTTTGCATCGATTCATAACCATGGATGAAACATGGATCCATCACTTCACACTTGAGACGAAGGAACAGTCAAAACAATGGATTGAAACGGGAGAATCGGCTCCAAAGAAGGTAAATGCAGTTCCATCCGCAGATAAGTTCATGGTGTCAGTTTTTTTGGGATGCGCGTAGATTATTTTCATTGATTATCTCCAAAAAGGAAGAGAGGCGAGTATTATGCAAAATTATTGCAACATTTAAATGATTAAATCAAGCAAAAACGGCCGCATTTATCGAAAAAAAATTATGTTTCATCAAGACAATACACCAGTACACACATCCATTATCGCCATGGCCAAAATCAAGGAATTAAGGTTCTAATTGCTTCCTGATGCACCCTATTCGTCAGATTTGGCCCCCTTTGATTTTTTCTGTTTCCAAAGTTGAAGAAATGGCTTGGTGGTAAAAAGATTTGCCAACAATGAAGAGGAAGAGTTTGCAGTTGATAGATATTTTGTAGAACTCGACGGTTCTCACTATAAACAGGGTATCCAAGCTATCGAACAGAGCTGGGAAAACTGTATCGAGCTAAAAGGAGACTATGTACAGAAATAAAGTTGTTTTTTCTCAAAATTTATGTGTTTTCTTTGTTAGTTTGGGTACTTTTGGGACAGCCCTCGTAAATACATTTTTGTGAATAATATAAAATAATTAGTAATTATGCTTGATGAAATGCGGAATTTTATCTAAAAAATGGGATTTGGTACGCTATTCTAAAATAAAGGGTTGCGGAGGAATGCGTACTTAAAATGCCTTAAACTTAATACCATGCATTTAACGTGACAGCAGCTGGTTTTAGATGAAAATATTTGATGAATATGCTTTTCTTAACACTCCTTATTAATAGGGATAATTGCAACAGAAACAAAAACATGCCAGGTTTTTTCCGTTCGACTTCACATGGAATTTTCCTTATAGGACCTGTACAGTTACACAATGTGTTTCCTCTCTATGTAGCGGCACACGTTTTGTGTCCTCCATTTTTAACTCTGTTGACACAAATGTAGTCTTATACGATAAACGTCGTACTATATTAGCTCTCCTTTAATAATTCCTTTTCTGTTAACAACCCCCATAATCCAATAATACTAATACAAATGATTTCGAGGGCTCAGGAACTTTGGTTTCATTTTTACTTAAAGTAACTTCCCTTTGAACTGAAGTACCTCGAGGTTTTACGTAATGTTGAACAGCAAAAGATGAAATGCGAACAAATACAGCCAACGGATAGGTAAGCAAAAATAAGAGGGAAATTGTTTTATTGAGACACATAGAAGTAGATAGAATAATTGGATAGAAACCAAACAATAAAAGAATGCCTGGAGAGATAAGAGAAATCACGTGCACTCTGCATGCGCTTCTATCTTTAGAGAGATGTGATTATTAAATAAAGCAGTGTTTGTCAAGACTAAAAGACTAAAGTCATTTAAATTCACACTAGTGTCTTAGACTAAATAGCTGTTATTAACATTAAAACCACAGCTCCTGCACAGACAGGATTTATCAGTTACTTTCAGAATTATGAACTGATCCTACAGCAGAACGTATCACGTTTTGGGAGAATACAAACCTTTTCCTTAGGTGCGCCCATTTTTCTACAAAAAAGAAAAATTAATTTACCGCCGGAAGATGGAGATTAAATGTATATGCACTTTACTACAGAAATCATCGCTGTTGGTATTTTGGAAGAAATAGGTGGATAAATTACAAATATATAACACGTGAATGTGTATATGCAAATCATCGGTATATCACATATAATAGAGTATTGTAACAGATGAGAACACCAGTTGTTGCTAAACACACCTTATTTGTCACTTAGGTGCTCAGCTTAGCACAAACTTTACTCTTGAGACAGTTTTGACACATGCTCAAAACAGAATATAACTGATCCCTCGAATCGAATCACAACAGAACTGCTGAATCAAAATTAACAACTGAAATCCAGAGTCATAACTCGCTGGTGCTGACCAAAATCTTCGACTTATTCACGAAACTTAACTTCGTAACTTCCCAACTGACTCAACTTCCGGGCAAAAGCAGTCCCTTATATAGGCCTTGCATATAAAGCGGAATGCTATGGAAAGGGAGGCTACCAGAACATGCCGAAAAGAATATTCTGGAACAGGGAAGCGGCACATAATTAGCTATTGTTCCGTACTGGCGTTGTTCTGACAGCCGGTCGAAGGCTCCACTCAGATAATTGGGCCGGGAAGCGCCTACCGGCGGCCCGCAGGTAGCTTCGCGCGAGCGGTCACAGTATCTTCAAAAGCGGGTAATGTTCTTTTCCACAATGATGTAGTACCACTTATTATGAGCCATCGGATTGGTAAATATTGAGATTACATTTGAGAAGTACTCCCTTTACCTGCTTAGAGTCTGGACACAAGCCCTTCTGGTTATGATGAACTTCCAAAATTGAAATATTCGTTTGTTGGTCAGCATTTTACGACGTTAAATGACATTAGTGCAGTGCGAGGTCCATGCATCCAATAGTTGAGCTTTAATGGAGAGCATTCAACAACCAATAAAAGTTCGAAGCAATCATTAAGTTTAACTGGTATGATTTGTAACTGTAATCTCATTAGATATGAAAACGTGTGGTATTTGAACAACTCTCTACATTACTTCTAGAATCACTATCGTAGAACAGTTACGTGTAGTAAAGTTTTTACATTATAAAATATAAAGAAATAAGATCGATTTACTGCTAACAACACGTAGGTTTCATATTTATTGTTCTGAAGCATTGATACTAATAATCGGCAAATTTAAGTCGTTTTGAAATACGTATAGATTTCCGACATACACTAATAAACATAAATATTACATAATACATAAATTATACATTGACGATGATAGTTGACACACTTGTCTCAAACAGCAATTTATTATTTTTCTCTGTTATGATCGAATTACTCTATAGCCTTTATAGGGTGCTTCTAAATTAGACCTACACTATTTGAGATCAAATACAATACTCCCTAGCACTTTTTGTTTAGGCATCCATGAGCTGCAACGTCTCGTTTCAATGCAAGAGGGTTTATATGATTAAGTTGTTCGATTCTAGAAGAAGGGATTGAAACATAGGTATGTGAAAACCGAATACACAAATCATTAATGTTACAGATATTCTGTATATTGACCGAAACATACAAGAAAACATAAACAAATCCAACCGAAATAAAGTGTAAAACACTCACTTCAGTATTCCATAGGCATTATTGCTTATGGATCCATTAGTTTGCTGCATTATCACTAGAACAAGTGCTAAAACACGCGCCCATACAATCAGTGCATCGACTTGTCATACTTTCTGATATCCTTTCAAAGCAGGCAGAAATTTTGCTGACTTTAACATCTGAGCTGATTATGCGCGCTGTAAAATCTTCTTTCGAGTCAACAAGATTTCATAACCATAGACCTCATATCTCTCCATGAAAAAAAATCAAGTTGTTTGTTTCTCCCCTCACAATTACAGGTGAGCGCTTTAGCCAGAGAACGAACCCACACCGGCCTATCCAATGAGAACTGAATGTAGTTGTCAAATGGGCATGTACTATATTCCCAAAATAGTTGATGCCCCGTCATGTCGAAACCACATTGTAGTCTAGTATTAATAGGAAGTGGGCTCACTAGCTCAAATGGTTAAGTATGGAGTCATCGTGGCAAAATATACGGCCGCAAAAGTAAGTCTATCAAAATTCGTACCCACATTGACACCAAATCTCATTTGATGTGACACTACAGAGGCGACATGGAGATTTTCGTAAGGCCAAAGATGCGAATCAAGCGAATTAAACAATACCTCGTGTGTAAAGCAAGCTCCACCTATGAATCATACACTTTTGCAAAAACTGGTTGGAGTGCACTTTGGTTCAAGTATCGATTAAAAAAATGCCATTGCAATGGATAATCACTGCCTTAATAGCATATACAAGATGGTATGGATACAGCAGCCGTTGCCTGTAGAATTCACCAGAACGTGAAATAACTGATGTTGAATTTGTTGCTATAGCTCCAGTGCTCACTGAGGGAGCGTTCTCCGCGCAACGCAGCTCTGGTGCAGCATCAGGTGCTCGAACGGACCAGGTGCTCCGTCCTTGAACTTCTGTTCGTCTGTGCAATACTCCCATATCGTTGTCTGCGATGAATTCTGACATATTTATTGTGTTCGGGAATGGATGGTATGGATGTAACAGCTGTTCCTGAAGAAATCTCCAGACTATGGAGTGATTATGTTCAATGGTGAGCAATAGCTCAAGTGCTCACTGAATGACTTTTCGCTGCACATCGCAGTACTGCTTCCTCAGCCTCAGAAGTTCGCACAGAACGCCTCCGTCCTTTAACTATGCTTAGTCTGTATTACTCCCAGTTCGCATTGTCTGCGATGAATGCGGATAAATGTACTGTGGTAAGGAACCCGTCGGTTTGCAAATCGCTCCTAGTATGGTCTCTGAGCCACATGACCAGAGCCAGATGCCGGTACTTACGTCATATACACATCCACTAATTCATTCCATGTGTAACATCACGGTTTTAGTAGATAAATTTCACTGCTATGCATGCAAGCAAGGAAGAATTCCTCTGTATTAATAATGTGGAGAAGTGGTCGACGGAGCAATTGAATTAATTAAACTGAGCACAAGAAGTCAACAAATGGAAATACACAAACGCTGATCTCCAACAGTAATCAAAGGTGAATTATCCAGAAATAAACAAAGTGGCTTCGAAAGAGTAAAATAACTAGGTTGTAGTAATAACGATTAACCTCTTGCATGGAAGAAGTATTTTTTCACCTTCTTAGGCATCTTTAGTTTGTTCTGTATTTGTGGGCCAATAAACAGAATAACTTGAACATCAATGACTCATTTATTGAAGTTTCACATTCCTAATTGATCAAATTTCTTCCTGTAAGATTAAACAATTTAATTACATAAGCCCCTCTTTAACTGAAACGAAGCGTCACAGCCGATTGTATACTGCACGTAAAAGAACCTCAAGCCTGATAAAGAGGCCTCTGAGCAAAATTACCGGTCTTTCCGCCCAACGTGAATGGGACGCTAAGGACCACAGCAGTTAAAGAGCGTCCACAAATAAAACTCAATTTATTTTACAGCGGATTGTAGAAACAAGTTTTGTTGCTGTTTTACGAATTCTCTCAATGATGACATGTCCTGTTCAGAGTCCAAGTTAAGTTAACGTGAGCCCCTTATCGATTTTCATCGCCAGAGAGCGGCCTATATAAACCGAGCCGGACTAACAAAACAAGCCACTCGCCCTACGTCTAAAGGAGAGAGAGCTCGTATACCAAGCGAGGCCTTAAACAGCACGTCGTCACAAACCGAGTTGGATGCAACTACTTGAGAAATGGGGACCTTTCAGAAAGTGAAATGTTGTTGAGAGGGTTCTTTTCCACACATTTCGTAGTTTATGTTTGGAAAAAATTTTGGAACATTTCTAAATTCAAAATTTAAAGTTAATTTAAGGCTAAATTAACAGACTAAGTATTAATTTAAAGATATAATGACTTAAAGTATGTTTGTGAATGGCCAAGTTCAAAGCGATAGTGCATTAATCTTAATATGTGTGATAATTCATTTACTATAACAGCTCTTTAAGGGTAAAATCTAGCAGTGGGTAAAATCTAATAATGTTTATTGGAGTTTTGAAGCTATAAATATTATAGCAAACAGATGTTTAGAAATGAATTGTTTGGAAATTTATAGTAACTTATAAAAATTAATTAACATTTTATTCATTTTATTGTTGGTAAGTATATTTCAATTGTTGTAAGATTTGTTGTTAAATGATTCCTAAGATTTAAGTCCTCGTCCTTATCTCATTGTTCATTAACTACCAAGGTTAAATGGGGACTCATGCGCAACCGCCACATCATACCATGGATACCTTAAAGAAACTTTAAAGAAACACTAATCCCAAAGTTTGTCGGTATAATTTTCTAACCCTTGTATAATAAGATGTTTTGTATCACTGTACTCCAGAATTTAATTCCCTTAAGCCTTTATTAAGGTTTGCTTTAACCAAAAAAATAGCATTTTCTTACTGTATTGAACTCAATTTTACATTAGAGATGCCTTCCGAGAGAATCTACCTTTTTCATAAAGATATTTTGGTATTCTGATATTGCATCGTAGTTATAAAGTTTATGTGAGTTTTCAGTATTGAAACATGTACCTTTTAGCATGTATCCAATGAAATGATTCCGCGGTAATATTTATATTTCTGTCTTCCCTTCGTTTGAAAATCCCCCTCTTTGCTACATTCCATTGCTTTGGAGTGCCAGTCTTGATTTTCAAAATAAACTTATAGAGTCTAAGGACTCAGTTTCTAACCTCGTGTGATTATTTAAAACTTTTCCAATTAGTTCTCCACCTGGTGCACTTTTATATTTAAAGATAGAGAAATAAAAGTGTTAGAAACATGTCAAAGGAAAATGGAGAGAAAAATTTTTCGCGTCAATCTTCAGGATAGAATCCGCAACAAAGACCTGAGGAAGATAACAGGTATCAAAGAAGTAACATCAGCCAATCACACCAAATGGAAGTGGGCAGGCCACGTAATGAGGATGAACTACACCAATGGACACATAAAACAACAGCTTGGACCCAAGAACCGGCCACAGAAAATTAGGGCGACAGAAGAGGAGATGGGCAGATGACCTCAAACTCTACTTTGGGACCAACTGATCTACAAATACTATTATAGTAGCGAGTGGAAACTATTGGTAGTAGTAATAAAGGAGGAATCAGGGTCTTTCCCGCACCGGTAAGTGGGTCGCTAGAACAGTCAACTTTGCCCTTCAGGGATGATATGGGCTAATTCTCAATTCTTAAAGCAGCTAATTTAAGGTTACTGCTTTCACATTTTCATCTGCACATACTTCTTTATTCTTTTCGTTCCATAACTGTTGGTAATACTTTTCATGGTTTCTTCGCTAAAGGATTTAACCACAAATTATCCATAGTATTTTGTTCAAAAGTTTAATAATAGATATGTTTCATTCTGCTGCCTATGCACCTCACTCTCATGCTCCACAATGCTAATTTCACCGGTTTCTTTTCTAACTTTGCTCCTAATATTACACATATTTTAAATACGAAGTAATTTTCTGCTACTTAGGAATTCCAGTAACTTTAATAAACTTCTTTCTTATTATTCGTAAACTGATTTTTCGTCACTCTGCTTCGTTATCATTTATTTTAGTTTTTCTCCTAAAACGAAAAACTTCATTTGCTGTTTTTGACTTTAATTCTCACCTTCATATTTATTTTTCTATCTGCATTTTATTGTAGATATGATTTTGTCTGTATTCATACATGTATCATATACATTCACTTTGAAGTAAATGAAGCTTAAATATTGGTTTATTAGGAATCTACCTTTTCTTCTTGGATTCCATCCTTGGAATATTGGCAATCCTGGTGGGCCTTTAAAAGTTATGAGTTGGACTCTGACAAAGGCATAAAAAAACATAGATAGTAAAAATGAAATTCCTGGGAAGTGTAACTGCCTACATATCACTGCACAAGGAATAGAAGCAGCATACATGGTATAAAGTGAATATCTTCAAATTGAATGACCAAATAAGGGAATATCGCAAGTGCATTGTAAGGATACTAAAGAGAACATTAAAATATAAACCTGATAATAATAAGAATGTTGACTGCAGAAACGACGAATAGATAAATGATTTATAACCTTCATGAAGCCGGAATGCTCTATATAGCTTATCCCTGAAGGAGAAGAAGAAAAATATAGTGACGATGATGATGATGATGCAACATTAAACCTCCTTTATTTTTAAAGATAAAAAGTTTTCTATATTATAACTGCTCTATAAACCATTTTTCCTATAGCCAATGCTTCTTTTATGCAGTAGCACAGGCTGATTAATAAATAACAAATTTGGAAATATACGTTCTAAAGACTTACGAAATTTCGCTATTATTTAACACAGACTTAAGAGGTTTGTGAAGACAAACATTTAGGAAAAATCGTTGGGCTTATCCCTGGAAAAGGATAATAAAGTTGGTGTTTCATGCGGAATATTAATAATTATCATATAATTGAGTACAAGGCCATTTTACCAAAACAAAGATATAATGCTATATTTTAAAGGTAGCTACTAAATGCATCTCTCGTCGGAAACATACTCTTTACAACTATTGTAGTTTGACTAACATTTCCCTCTTTTATTAATTCAGCAAGTACTGACTAGTAACGCGTTATTATGAAAACCTTCATAAACCGCTGATTCAAACAATAACAAAAAAAATTCAATCAGAATTTATGAAAATGTACCCATATCGTCCTGTTTATACCGTCATCAACATTTTAGCCGCAAAAACTTGCGTGCAACGTGGTACTCGGGGCTTTACAATATCGAGTTTACTATCGATTTTGAGTTAGATTGCAGCTGCCCTGGAGGTGGTAACGTATTCCAGATAATGGCCCTTTGGTAAAACATCAATTCGGCTCTAGATGTGTACGTAACAGCTAATTATATTTACTGATGCATTAATGTGTTTTCGATAATTCTAGCAGCGCATTTAGCAGTAGCACCATCTGCCCGCTATTGCACTTTTATTGCTTCTACAAGAACTATTACAATTATGGTTACCAAGCAAGTATAAGCAAATAAGTTTATAACTGTTGATCAAGCGTCTAAAATTACTTTTTTATGTATTAATAAAATCACCCGCCGATTCATAGCGCGTTATTGATGCTCTTCCCGTACCAATTATTTCTACCACCTTCCTATTCTGCTTAATTTAGCTTTAAGTTTCCGTTTCCAAAATCGCAAATAAAATTTTATTACCCTACTGAGACAGACACAAAGTGTTTCATACATTCAAAACGTTTTTATACCCAATAATTTCATTTATGCAGTTGCTTATCGCTAGTGTGATATTGCTGTATGCCCAGAGTTTTAAAAGTATTTAGTAATATTGGCTATCTACCCATTTTAATTAAAAATTACTTTGGGTCCAGTACATTCTAAATGTTTAAAAATTGTCGCATTCACTACCGCATACTGTACGGACTCTGTCACCACTAAACAACAATTGAACTCCCGACCACTAAAAAGAACATTTGCGGTCCTCGTAACCGTGGTCGCTGGAGCGTATAGCTTCGGCGCTCCGCCAAGCTGAGGGTCATGGGTTCGAGTCCCGCCATGGGTATGCATGTGTTTTTGTGTTATATGTGTAATTGCGTAATAAGCGGCAGCAAACAGTAAAGCACGGTATTCACAAACTTTTTTTAAGTTTCCTTCTTTAGGAAACTTAAAAAAAACTACCAAGATTAGTCATCCGAAAGCAAAGGCCCTAAAAATAAATGCATAAATAAGCGCTGTGATAACCAAAGAAAATAGTTGAGAATTAGTTAGAATCGGACTGGCCTCGTGCCTATTGCTACATTAGTAAAGTATCTACATTCTCGTTCCATTTCTGGCTGTGATCGAGAAATTTTGAGGACTTTTTGGATAAGTGAACGCGCTCATGTATGCATGCTCTCTTATTAAACAACCAATCACACAGACTGTTGGGAAGATAACTGAATACGTGTTTCTCAATCATTCGACAATCATGCTAAAAAGAGCACAAGTTTCTTGCGGCAACGCAGAGCAAGAACATTACCTAAGTAAACGTTATACAGAAGAAAAATAATTCTGTTAGTCCTTAAGTATATTTGCATTGAAATCTTGTAATCAACAGTACTTGTAATAAAATTCATTTATTTGTTTAAAAAACAATAATAACTATTTACGGGCTGTCATTAAGGACAGAATAGAACCGATAAATAATAAACGGGTTCTGTACAGAAAATAATATTAATGAAACAGAAAAACATAATACTATAATAGATAACCATGTAATACCGACAGTTCAGTTTCTTTATCGTTCAGTATGTCATTCAAAAAGAAAACTATAGGTCTAAAGGCACTGTTAAATGGTATAACAGTGAATAATACATATTAGATAATTTATATATGCAACGTAAACCGTAAAATGTACTGAAAACAATTATTATTCAAATAATGATTTCGGAGAAGAGCAATTCATTCTCGTATTGCAGATATAACATGTATTTTATTTTTTTTCTTTCAATCCAAACTTTCTCCTGGCCTAAAAAAATTGTAAGGATATAGTACCCGGATTAATATAAACAGCTATAAACATAAATAATATATCATTTCTCAAAAAATAATTAATATGAGAGGCATTTTGAGTTTTTTATTGCACAACTCGTTGCAGAGCAAGTAATTGTCATAGCCATATAATCTAAGGAGAAATCCTTACCATAAAGAGAATTTCGTAGCAATTAGTTCGAAAGTTCTTTAATTATATTTTACCTAAACTGATAAACTGAAAACGCAAAATGTCCCGCGTGTAAAGGTAAAAGTAGGAGGGCCCACCACAACCGGATCAGACCATCACAAATAGGCGGCTCTTTTTGCTTCTACAGAGACTTCTGGGAGGAAGGGAGGAGGAGAGAGATTTCAAAGGGCGAGATGATCCGGGTGACAACGGGCACATGCATGGACGGGATCCCTAATGTTTTATGCCGTTTCCCCCCTCCCCCTTGGTCATGGCTTATACAACCAGCTCAAGAACGCCCCAATGCTTTGGAATTGATGACGTGGGTCATCGCGAGAAACAGTTAACATCTGAAGTTTCAAGAAATATGTCGTCATACATGACATAATTCATCATTCCACAAATCAAAGCGTCATGCAGGGTTACCATTGGCTGGTTTGCTTCACGCTGCTGACTCTAGCGCCATCACACTCGTGATCAACTTCAGCAACTCCTGGGCAGTCGGCAAACTCATTCTTCGGCCAGGGATCGAGTGGATAGTACCTAGACACGTCTAGTTTCGTGACGGCGAGATTCGGCGTAATCCACCAACAGTAACCTTTTGGCTTTTCTAAATTGTTTCTAACTGTTTAGTAAGCTGAAAAATTTAACTCTTTTAATCATGGTGTTTCTATGTCACATTCAGGGGAAAAGCATTCATATTTTTTAGTTCCTGTAACATCGTATTGTATTATTCGTTGTTTGAGATATATTCTCGATTAGTAGGGCAACTGAAATTGTAAAAAGGTGAAAGAGTATACTACGTTGTTGTCTTCGAGCATATTACTTGTAATTCAGAAATTTTTACAGCAAGCCGATGATAGAATTGTTAACAAATGCCAGATCTTTAAAATAAATTGTTAACATAAATGGCTCTGATTCTTTTCAATTCCTAGCTACTACGCAATAACACTTTCCACAATATTTAGCACCTAGGGGTACATAAAAGCCAAGCGGCGCAGTTTCCAAATCAAACTCATCTAACGCCGCTCGGCCCACCCATAAGCCTCCTAACCCCCGGCGGTGTCCCTTGGTGGGGCCCGAGGCAGGACCTAACTGTGCAGTCCCGCAATGACTCCAGGAAAGAAACCTCTATATAGCGCACATCTGCCCCCAGCCGCAAATTCCGAAAACCACTGCCTGGTCCTAAAACCCTGAAACAGATGACAATGAAGGAGATGATGAATATAGGAAATGAGGGGCAGAAAAGTCGTGGTACAAGAGGAACCCACCCTAGCATTCGCTTGCCGACCCGCGGCAGGGAGATCTCATGGTTTAGAGCGGGTGGTCGGAGATTGAACCCGGGACCTCCCAAATACGAGTCGCACCCATATCCGCGGCACAACCTCACTTGCTGCGCGTACATCTATACTCTCTCTCTCTCTCTCTCTCTCTCCCCTCACACAAGGTACACTATTGTTTAATTCAGAGTAATTCATAGAATTCTGTCCAAAATTGAGACCTGCCTGAAAAATTTACTAACAAATAAATCCTAGTGAATAAACCTAAAATAAGCTGAACATGGCGACCAGATTAGGGTTTTTGTTATAGTTTTCAAGAAAGAAAAAACAATTCACTTATAACTACCAATTTTGTGTCTTGTAAAACACCATTTTGTACTCTGCGTCTTCCTTCCATGATTACATTAAAGGGCATCAGTCTTTTTCTGTTCTATTTACTGCAATACTCTGAACGTATTAATTAAATATTCAGACCAGAAAAGCAGCAATAGTGAATAGATGCCTATTTGTAAAACAGTGATGTACCTAATGAAAAAGGTTGGTCATAAGAGTTGAAAATTCGTTTAAGCGTTACTACAACTCCCCAGTGTTTAACCCATTTTAATTTAAACTGATGCCCGTTCTTTCAATTGCTTATATAGCGGAATAGCCAAAGACACGACAGTTGAGGTGAAAATTTTCAATTCGATGCAAGTATCGACCTAAATAAGATAAAAGGTGCAGGCTGCGTATGGTTCACAGAGTTTTTTGAAGCCTGCAATATCTTAAAACCACGTTGCGTTATTTTCATCAGTGTGCATAAGTTTATTGCCTTTAGAAGCAGTGATATACCTTTTAGGAAAACCCACCTGTCATTCAAGACTGATATTTTATTTTTGTGTTTTATTTATTGACACTCTTGAACTGCGATGGTCCTTAGCGTCCCATTCCATATTGGGCGTGAAAGACCGTTAATTTTGCTCAAAAGCCTCTTTATCAGACTTGAGGTTCTTTTAAATGCCGTAAATCTACGACACGGGACCACCGGTTTACTTCCCTTCCAAAGGAAGCTATGTTAAGGATTTTTACTCCTCAAAAAATCCATCGCCCTCTGCCAGGATTGAACCCGCAACCTCGGGAACTAGAGGTTAGCATGGTAGCTACTACACCACAGAGGACGACAATCAAGACTCTGATCACAACAAACAAAATATCCATTACAGTATTTATTGATATAAATAACCAAAATGTTGTAGCTCTTATATGAATGATCTTCTTAGTAGTTAAGGAAAAAACGTTGATCATATCTTAGGATTAATACAATAAGAATGAAATATCTAAATACTTTTTAAATAACGTCAATAATACACGTTTTTATATAAATAAAAGCAAATTCAATGTCATAACGGGACTAGAACAACGGATCCTCAGCGTTCCAGGTCGCACTCCTTGAACTAACATATCGAGCTACGCATACATAGTATCCCCGAATTCCCACTTCTTGAAGTTACATCTTGAGTTGTGCATGGCGTACCGTTAATGTTGGTTGTATATAACAGGAGTTTCAGGGCGTTACAAACTATTACCAATAACGAGTTGTGGTTATATACGTAGATAGATACATACCTACATATAAACGCAAAGAACAGATGTGTTAGAGATACAAAATTCTGCAGGCGGAAGCGGAATTCGAATACGTAATCTCTTAGTTAGAAGCTCGCTGTCCTAGCCATTCGTGCACAAAGCAGCTATCTAACAGGCAACCTGATTCCTGTAGGACAGGAAGTATTATTATTATTATTGTTAATAATAATTCATATTGTCGTGTGTTCATATTATTAATCTTATAACTACGGGAAGTACACAATTAAATAATAATAATTATAATAATAATTATTATTATTATTATTATTATTATTATTATTATTCCGTGGCACTAAAGCCTATGAAGGGCCTTGACCTGCCAACTCGAATCCGGCCTCAGGCTGGCGTACGCACGGTAGAGGTGGACGATCATCCAACCGATACGGAGAGGTAATGCGGCCCCATTTCTTATTATGGTTACCAAATAATTGAAAAGCAAACCCTAACGAAAACAGTCCTCTATGAAGATGGGTGTTGTAGTAAAATTTTATGGAAGTCTAGGTACTGCACATGTTAGGCGCATTGTGTTATTACCAAACCACCTTACCCTAACCTTAAATTTTCAAACTGATTCCAAGGCGAAAGTAATTATTTAGCAGAAGTAAAACTTATACAAATCGATATTTTGAGAACTGCTCCTAGAATTTTGAAGGTTGTCTATTTCAAACTTTCACAACTATCAGCATCTAAAGTTAAACCAAATCTGAAAAGTGTTGATGTTTCTTCAAACTCGCTCACAGTATTTTGATTCTGTGCTCGCACCGGTTGGCGAGTTGCTTCATATCTGCAAAGGGATAGATGTACAAACTGACCCGTGCTCCATAGCAATGAACACTAAAACTGGGTGTAATGGAATTCAATTGTAACTGCTTGTTTTGGAACATGTGGGTTTGAGAGCCATTCGCATTCAGAATTAAGCGTTAACATAAGGACGTAAAATTAAAGCGACATGGTGACATTCATTAGGAAAAATGGAAACATAAGCAGCACTGACTGCTAGAGAGTGTAGAGCAGCTGAACCTGCAAAGACGACACAACAGTGCACGTGGCGGAGAAAGCTTATACTCATATAAACCTATTAACAATCCCTAAAGTTTGTTTCTCTGAAAGTATAAATCATATTTCAGTTTTACTTTCTATGTTACTTACCTATAGCAAGCAAAGAAAACATTGGTTTCCACCCAAAGATTCGATACCGATATCACGGAAATACTAGTTTTGAGGTCCCTGAATTTAAAAAAAAATTAGGAAAAGACCCGTGCAAATGCTACTGTGAACAGCGTAACTCAAAAACGAAAACCTGTTTAGTTCAGCGTCTTCCGAGGATGCAACACAAAGCTTTATTTTTTTTAAAAAAAAGTCTCTTCATCACAAACTATCCTTTACATTGAATATTATTAAGTTTTATATCATATGAAAAACGGTTGTAATGATTTTGATTAAAATTTCATATAATTATGATATTTGCATGAAAATAACCTGCATATCTTGCATTTTCTGTGAGTAGTTTATGAAGTCCTCTCCATTTTGAACGACTTTAGTATAATAGGTTAAGCGCAAGACATTCACAAGATCTTACTATACAGAAAATGTAGTCCTCGTTAAAGGGCATAATTTATGTCAGGTAAACCTTTTGTATCGCTAACAATTTCCGAGATATTCTTTGTATTGTTTTGAACTTTTAAATACTTATAATTTTCTCAACTGTAAGGTGTCTATTGGTTTTTTTTTCTGTTAATGCAAACAGCATATACTTTCAAAGCCTTTTTGAAAATTTACCGTTTTAGCCTATTGTATTCCAGTTATGTCTACAATGAAGTCTGTTAATGTGCAATGAATGTTTATCTCGATTAACAAAAAATAGAAAGAAGAATAAGCTTTTGTAAGAATAATTTTCAAAACAGTGAGTAGAGAAAATAATGTAAATGCAACACATTTTTACTATCTCTACTATGTATAGCAAGTATGGGAAGTATTGTATTCCAGTCAAAAATTCGATGTCGAGGTTTCAGCAGAAATATAGTTTTGAGGACCGCTGAACCCAAAAAAAGCAGTTTTAGAAAAATGTACGTGTGTGTGTCTGTGTGACTGAAGAGCATAACTCAAAAACGAAAAGTCGGATATATACCAAACTTAATATTTAGGTTCAGTATCTTCCAAGGATGCGGTACGAAGATTTTCAAGAAAATCCTCCACCCCAACTACTCTTTATATTGATTGTTTGAAATATTTGATTTTTTAAAATATTACTAATGATTTTAATTAAAACACAAATATATTAAAGTACTTAGATGGCAAATGAAAAGTTTATCTTGAATTTACTGGAAATAACCTGTGAAGTCCTCTTCATTCGGAAGGAATTTTGTATTATGTTGCATAACTGGTAAACACTAAGCGATAGACGAAAACGTACCAAAAATGTAGATCTCATTAAACACACAATTTCTTTTAAAAAAGTTTTTGTGGCATAAAGCATTTCTGAGATATCCGTTATTAAGGGGTAGAAATATTCATATGTTGGTCATTCTCTTAAAGGCCTTTCAACATTCTGTTTTTCTCGCGATTGCATGGAATACAGAATGGCGTTCAATCCTTAAACATTTGACTATCGCTGTTCCCTTTGTATCTATAAAAAAATGTGTAATGTAGATATTTTGTAATTTATTTGAATTAAAATGCGGTAAACAGAAAAATAAACTTTAGTAAGACTAGTTTGTATACCCACCAATGAAGATAGAGGGTAGAGAAAGTCATGTAAATGTATTACATCAGATTTTTTGTAGATATCATAGCCATTCTTGGTATGACCCCGCACATTGCGATAAACGACAATTCGCCGCAGGGTGAGATGTTGGAGGAATCTAAAGTCTGACTGTAGACGGGCACTTGAGGTGTGTGGAGAACTCGAAATCAAACTCACCATCTGATTGGTTGCTTGTATTTGACTCAAACCTCAACATGAACGGTGCACGGAACTATATTCTTTGAATTCTATTGTAAACTTGAGAACTAGGAGCAACAGATAACATTACAAAATAAATATGAATGGGTAGAAAGGAAAATGGATGTGGATTATGAAATCAGGAACAATAAGCGACTCCTGAAAGCTGTCCACAGTTTTGAGCGGTTGAGGATGACAAGTGGAATTATCATTTTTACTTTCTCTGCTACGTATTGCATTGCATCCTAAAGTTGGATATTTATTCGAACTTCACAGGAAATAAGTATTTTGAGGCACTCTGAATCGATAAAAAAGTTTAGTTATCCGATCCGGAATAAAAATCTACAGTTTTATACGCAGTGGAGGTAGTAGGGTACGATTGTAACACGTTATCTTAGAAAGTTATTTGCGATTTTTGTTGAAATTTTTAAAATGTTTGTGCAAATGCACTCTAAATTCTATTATTTTATTCATCACTCTCTAAACGGTTTAGTAGAAAAGTAACTACGGTTCACGATAATGTCTTCTTCTTCTTCCTTCATGCATTAGACATTTATGTGTATAGTAATCCTGTTCGAGACACCCTTTACTTGGTCATATAATATTTCTTTTCCGTTAATTTTTTTCATTCATATTTCAGATATCTAATTATTTTCTTATGTCTTCATTGTTTTATGATAGTTGTCTTAAATTCTGCCACTGCTCTTAAAAATTCATTTCATTTACTTTGTATCTCCTTTTGTTTTTCCCTGTCATAATCCATGCTTCACTCCCATATTCCAATTTTGGCACTGAATTACTTTATAAGATTTTAACATTCGCCGGCCCTCGTGGTCGTGGTCGCTGGAGTGCGTAGCTTCGGCGCTCCGCAAAGCTGAGGGTCGTGGGTTCGAGTCCCGCCATGGACTTTGGTGTTTGTGTTGTGTGTGTAATAGCGGTAATGAAAAGCAATAATGATAAACTTGGTAAACAAGGAACTTTAGAAAAACATGGCGGCATTTCTTGCTTTTTAAACATATTTTTATGGCATTAAAATAATTAAAGATGTACAGTTTTAAATAGATGAAATTGTTTTTATATGATAAACATTTAAATACTACCACAAGTTCAACAATTTTATCTTAAATAACAGTTTTATATTCTATACCTTCTTTTGCTTTGAACAATATCACTATTGTTTTGCTTGGATTGTCATGTTACATCATTTTGTTATTTTATTCAATGCATAAATCCACTTTTGAAGATTTTCTTCTGAACTAGATATCATAATCTTGTCATCTGTGAACATTAAATTTAATGCATAGTATTTTTTAACTAAGGTTGTTTGGATATAAAGATACGCTATTAAGAACTGTCTAGAAATATCATCAATATATAAGTTAAAATGTGGTGGTTAAAATGTTTGTAAAGAATTTCCATTTTTGGGATCTATGCAATTTCTGTTTAGTGCGTACAATTCAATCTAGTCACACTATGGAGATTTAGGACTTAACACGTATTTGAATTCATATACAAACCACCCAATGATTCCAAATTAAACAACGGTAATGAAGAATGGCATACCTGGACTCCATCTAACGAATAACAAGGTTATTGTGTGGTATACAAAGCTAGAAATGTTTGTTTTCATTGACCTTGGGTAATAAACTGAATTTCTAAGGAGCTAAATTACCCTCTTTTGAATGTGAGATGAACTGGATGAAATACCGGTATGATCAGTTTACTTGTTTAGATTAATTGCATTTTCGTGAATATATGCTTTAACTTCCTGCATCATTGCTACCTTTGCAGAAAAAGTTCCTAAAATGAGGTCTTTTTAATATACACAATTGGATATATTATTTCAATGTATGAAATACATGTAAAATAAAGAAGATTTGAGAACTCAAACTACATTCTACTTCGCTGTATCCTATATAGCATCTGAAAATTACGTCGTTTAGGATAACAATATCCCGAGAAATAGTTTCTTTGAAACGAATTTTAGTTGTAAGCTAACTACAATTTTATTTCTAGAAAGAGTGAAACTACATACTCGGTCTAAAAGAACAGTCAAGTAAGCAGCACAAGCTACAAAACATTTTACTTAGTTTATTAAAATACAAAGCCACAGTCTTGGCGCATAATGTTTACAAATATCTGACACTATACGACGCGTGCAACATTTACAAAATTTCTTTTTTATTCAATTTAGTTTTATTCAATATTAAATTTTGGGTGAAATACCTAATACTTCTCTTACTTAAAATAAATAAGCAGTAGTCATATTTGTGACTTTTGGATTATCAACGTGCCCATTCTGTGTTCCATTAATATACTCGTAGCTATGTCGATAACACAAAATAGTCCCTGTACTATATGTTTCTATATGTCCATCGAACGTGCCTCTGTTCAATGTCACTCATTACGTCCCCAAATTTACAATGCTCTTTATCGAAGTAAAGAGCAGAGCGGCATGAATAATTTGCTTTATTACACTCATCATAATTCCGTGTATCTACAGTCCGAATGGGGCCTGAACCGACAAATTGCTGGTATCACGCCCACGTAGCCGGACAATCATCCAACCAATACGGGAAGGTGATGTGGCCAGCATCACACATCACCTAGTCTTAATGTTGGCATTCGTGACCGGAATCTCTGCTTGTTGCAGCTGTTCAATTTCGTCACGATGCTAAGTGGGCACCGGTCCTAAATCTGAAACATAATATCCGCGCTTCCATGTGTGGGATCGAACACAGGCACATTCGTGGCCGAGAACCACAGCTCCACGCTCTAGGCTACTGCAACAGGACTCAGGTTACATATTGTATGTATGTATGTATATATATATATATATATATATATATATATATATATATATATATATTGACGCAGCCACGCTACGTCCTCCAACAATGAAGCAATACCTTTGCCTCATGATTGCTGCGTTTCTCCTCCCAGTTGTTTTTTTTATACTTTGCCACGGCTGCTCGAGCATGAGATCTTAATCAATGGGTATGCTTGGATGTGTACAGAGAAACACGAACGCTTTCTTGGAACACTTTTATTTTTACCATTTAAAATAAAACTTAAGGTTTTCCGATCACTTTTAAATGCATACGATGCTACTGTGTCTTTACCAAGACCGAAGATTATTAACTACAGCTGAACGTTCTACCCTCTTGCATATTCGCCGCCAATGTTCACAACTCGACGAGAATGTCGTCCCGTTCTCACCAATCGCTCAGGACAGAATGACTTTCACCACTGCGCTACAAAGAGGAAAAACTCCTAACTTCCCCACTCTCCCCTCAAACTTAGAGTCATGAAGCCTATAATGACCTTCATATCCCGGCCAGTGCAACTGCACCCATTAATTCCAAGAGAACCTGGCTTCAGCTATTTTACCCTTTATATCCGGGGCTGGTCCCTAATTAGCTAAACTGTGCCTGTCTGGTCTTTCTGTCGCTTTTAACAGTCAACAATTTTCCAATGCTTCTCCTTTTTATACATACACTGAAATTAAATATTTTATTATTTATTTTATATCACTATCCTTCTCAGATTATTATGATAATTATTGACTTCATAATTTCGGCTTCCATATTGTGACGGTTACAATATTGTTTTACTAGATTTTGATAAATATGATTTTCTACAGTTTGAGCTATTGAGGCAAACTTTAACTAACTACAGAAAATTTGGCTTTACATCTCTTGCGAGACATTTCCCGGATGTTGAAATAAGCTGAGATTAGGTGACACGTAGTTTCCAACACGCGGATGAGAAACGGAATTTCTGCTGGCACGGTTAGATCAGTTACCAGCTAGGCACTAATCAGCATTTTTTCGGTATTTAATCTTAGAGACTTTTGACGGTGGTCTCTACGTTCCTAGCAGGAACCTTTGCTGGTCAGTTCTTTAAATGCATTTAGTGCTAATTTGCAATCTCGACGTAGGCGCTAGGCCCGACGACGATGGACCGTGGACCTCCTCTACCAGCAGGTAAATCCACCAACTGTTTAATTCTTTATTTTTGAAACGTAATTTAGATTATATTAGACAAATTAAAGATTATAAAGATAGGAACAAAAGTTACATGTCTTATAATGGCATCGCGACTTCTAAACCTCTCGAAGCCATCCTGTGCTACGTTCCCCCATCCTCTACGTGACGTCTGGTGAGGGCGCTAATGTCATCGTCGCAGGGTTTACGTCACATCTGGTTTCAGGCGTCGGATCCACTGCATTACGTCAATATATATATATATATATATATTAATATGCATTCATTCTGCATTATCTCAGGAGCCAAAATACTTATACCTTTTGGACAACTTTATTTAATATCCTGCAATACCGAGAGTTAAAACACTGACATTGTCATAGAGTTAAATAGTAATGTTAATCATGGCAGAGCAGCTATGCATTACAAAAGAATAATAATTACATCGTTTGTATACCGCAATTCAACTTACAGAAAATATTGCATAGTGACACAGCATGTTTGTTTACAATATGGTGCCAAGTTTTCAATATTTAAGAACTTAAATAATAATGGCAATTTGGTCACTTCATCTAATGCTGGGTCAACAACTGAAGAATTTGATGGACAATCCTGAGTTGGAATAGCGATTAAATTCGGTTAGAATATGTTTAATCCCCAGCCCTTTATTACAATGCCTACAAAATTGAGGTTTTTGTCTGGTAAACAGATAGTCGTAAACATTTTTTCTTTTTTTCTTTTGGTACCATTTGAGTGCTTTATAAATACATGAATATGTGGAGTTGAGTTTCACTTCACGAAATTTGCTATTTGTCTTGTTTCAATTCAGATGCATTTCCACAAATTGTATCAGCATTTTCTTAAAATGCAATATAATATATTCGTTTGAGTAGGGATAGGTGTATAGAATGATGTTTCTTCCGTAGCTTGCCTGTTTTTCATTTCCCCTATTCCTTGACGGGGACTTATTAGAATTGCGGTTTATTTTTAAGTGGCCTTTACTTAGTGGAAATTAGGCTCCTGAACTTTTTGCTATAATATGGTGAAAAGAAAATTTGGTAATTTCTGCCTACAGCTCTTCACTTGTGCACTGCACGTCCTAATCCACTGATGGGCTGTGATCTGTATAAACCATAGCTTGTTTTGTTATTCTGTATTTGCAACTCAAATAAATGTCACAGCTTGCATACTCAAAATTAATCATGCCCTGGCAGCATATGGCTCTAATTGCCTGTTTTTGCCTAGTTATATTTGCATTTATGCGAATGCGCTTTTAGGCCACATAGCCTTCAAAGGAAGCAACAGGGAAACAGCGCTTAATAATGGAAAGCTTTTAGCATTCCGTAATGACGGTCGAGTATCTTCAGTAGTAGGGGAAAACTCCTATGCAAATAGCTAAGCACATTGATACAGATGGTTTTGGCGGTACAGTTACTTCTATAGCATTTCGTTACTTCTATAGTATGAATAGCATCATTACCTAATTCATCAGTTTGCTTGAAGTGAAATGCGCTGTACGTTTCCACATTATGGATAGAACTAACATAATCAGAGACCGAGCGAGCTGGTCCCGAGATAACGTATGAGACTCGCAACCACACTCGCAGGTAGATCCCGGGTTCGATTCCCGTCATCCGCCCACTTGGGTGTTGTGGTTTTCCCTAGTAAACTGCATGTGCATAAGATCAAGGTGCAGAAAGCTTTTTTCCTTTGAGTGAATATGCTACTGCTTTTAAACAGAAATGTATGTTATTAATCAATGCATACATGGAAACACAAAGAGAGCTTACACTCGTAAACAGATTTTTATCTTCTCAGATAGCCGGTCTGCATTTAGAGCTCTAATTAGTCATAAGGTAACCTCAGGACTGGTTTTAAATTGCCTAAACATGCTCACGCTTTTGGCAAAGCAGAATGAAGCTCAACTCATCCGGGTGCCGGATCATAGTGGCATAGAGGGAAATGAAAAATCTGATGAACTTGCAAGACAAAGAGCAGCTTCACAACTTATTGGGCCAGAGCCGACACTAGGAACATCTCGAGAATTAGTAAGAGAGGCTATAAAGAACTGGTCCAAAGTATAACATCATTAAACAGGGCTTAAAACTCTAAAAAAACGAACATGGTTAACTGCTTATTAGAAAACCATGTAAGAAAACAGCTGAAAAGTTTACTTAAACGTAACAGACCTCAACTGAGAAGAATTATTGCATTTCCCATTGAAAATGCTCCTAGTAAAAAGGATTTTAACGCGATGGGAGTGTTTTAAGGATTGCAGATTGTGCACGAAAGAAACTGAAACAGCCCAGCAGATTATATGCTCCAGTGATGTCTTGGCTTGGAGGAGATAAGGTATGTTGTTTTGGGGAAAATGTTTTTAGAACCAGAAGCATTTGAAACCATATCTGTTATGAGACTGTATTCCTAGGTAAAAGATGAAGACATAATGAAATGGCTTTAAAACGATACAGGTAGCACAATAAGCCCAAGGCTGAAGTGTATCCGGAGCAATGAGTGAAATCTATTTCGAGACAAAACAAGATAAGAAGCAGGCGAAAGCTGGGTAGTTTCTCGTCTACCATGATTTTCTTTCCTTCATTTCCCTTTCATTCTGTTTCCTTCTCACCTTTCAGCTGTGCTTCTAGGTAAAATAAAATCGAAAATGGAACTGGTTCCCTAAATCATGACGTGTATTGTATTAGTTATAGGTAAATCTGTACAATAATGCATGTTAAACTTGTTTTGAAAGAATTATATATATAAAATTTCCATCACACATCCTGGTTTAAAGGACCGGATACCAGGACAACCTATTTCAAATTTTATTTTAGTTTTGGACTTATAGGTTTCATGGTGTATGACGGTGCTGGACAGATGGTGAAGATTCCTGCCTCAAGAAAAGAGTATTCTCCCTGAACACTAGAGGGTTGACTGGTTGCAAGAGTCGTTGATCTCTCTCTGGGCAGCACCAGTAGTGAGTCGGGTCTTTGAGCCGGAAAACGTTAGTGATTTCCGCGCGTTTCTGTGGCCCGTCTGTCTGTGGTCTATAGCCTTTTGTGGTTACTTCACTTCATCCCTTTCTCCGAGAGTGATAATCGCAATAGATTTCTGTAGGTTCCAGTGCATCAGGTGCCCCTCCCCACTTTGCATATCCTATTCTCTATAACATAATCAGAGGCATCGATTTTTTTTATTTGGTTAAAATATCGGATGTCTAAGTAACTGGAAAAACAACTGGATGTGCGCCCTTATATCGTCGGCATTACATAGGAGCCTATGTATAAACCTATCTAATAGGTTCTTGATAATGAGAACAGCATAACAGTATGGTGGTATAAAATTTTCACGCTTAAGGTTCTTAAATCACCTGCTATTTGGTGGTTTCTAATTTCCGACTAATTCTAAATGTCTAGTGTGTACGAACCCGTCTTCTCCTATAATCCTTGGCCCTATCTTATTCTATTATACAACCCATTTCTTCATTTCATATAACATTATGTTGTAAGTCTAAACATGTAACAGCATTATATTTAATTTACCTATGTAGTAGTAGTGGTATTTATTAAGTACTTAGTATTACATTAATTGCATAACACAGTCGCATGGGTCATAAGACCGTACATGCTCTATAGAAAAATACCTGGTCTGTATACGTGACTTGCAGAATCGACCAGAAACAACTATGTTTATAATCATCACATTATATACATACATACAAAATTGAAAAACACTCTGAATCACACACACAAGTGCTCAAGCACCACAGACTTAGATTTTTTAGTACCTAATACCAACTTATTTTATGGTTTAGGTGGTATTCGACCTTAAAATTGATGCTTAATAGTTTTTAATATTAAATTTATAAAATTAAACAAGAGGGTGCCAAAATGTAAATGTTTTCAAGATAATATACAACATCTTTTTCCACCTTTTGAAATAATGTAAGCAACAATTATTAAAGAGGGAATGTAGAAAGGCGACACTTGAAGAGGACATAGCCACTCATTTTCTTTCTAACCTAAACCATCCCGTTTCCAAACGGATGAATTTTTGTGCGTCCAATACTCCATTTCAGAAAAAAGTTGCAAATCCTTACAGGAAGCAGAGATATTACTTTTGCGGAGATTTGTACTTAGCAGTGATTGGTCTACATATATACTCAAGACCCGAAAATTCCTTATTACAATTTTCCAAATTTCTTCTGGATCAAATTAAAACAAATAAAAAAGTCCCTGTTAGAAAAAATTCTACACTGTGTTTGTGTGCGCTGTATGTGCCACTGTTTGTGTGTGTGTGTGTGTGTGTGTGTGTGTGTGTGTGTGTGACAGAGAAAGAAAGAGGGGGAGAGAGAGAGAGAAATAAAGAAAGAAAAGAAGGCGCTTTTAAGTTGCATAGTATTTAAAGAAGTAACAGGGAAGCATCAGCGTTCTTTTGAAAATCGCCAGTAAGGATCGAAATGACCTATAAGTAGGATAAAACCAAACTTCGTATTTAAGGACTCATCTTCTCACAAAAAGGTCTTTATCACGGAAAATGACTTTAACTTTTGTAATTAATATGCAAAATTTTTTTTATCTAAAAAGATGCGTTCAGATCTTTCATAAATAGTTGCAGAAGTGCTCTTCCTTCCGGATGAGCTTTGTTTAAATAAAATCATAAAAGACGGACAAAGTCTAATTATAGAACTACTGCGGAATATAGAGATTAAATCCCAAAACGTTTTTTCGTAGCATTAATAGTTTCCGTTTCATCATTTGTTGTATGATTAAATTTTACCAGAGTAAAATTGCTTGTCTATGCAACATGTTTGAAAATACGCGACACGTCATTTCTTCACTAAGCTTGTTACTGGGGCTAGAAAATGTATGCTCTATAAAATACTAAATACTTTTAAAGGATGCTATTCTTACCTAAAAATCTGAAAAATTCCCTTAAAACCGAAAATTTTTATTTTAATATCAGTTTGTTTAAGCTAACTTAAAAACTACAAAATATAAAGTAATACAATCAAGCATGCTTTATTGAGCAGCCGAGAATCCAAAACGCAGCAGTATATTTTACACGGGAAAATTTAAAACAAATTACTAATGAACATCATATATGATTATGAGAATTTTTTATGTTGTAAAATAAAATGTTTATGCGAGAAAGCATTTATAAGAAATGTGATAAGTTCACTAATATTTTCTTTATACAACAGCTGGGTTTTCTCACAAACTTTTAATTAAGTGAAAGGATAACTCGTTCCACATAAAGCAATTTATTTGTATTATTAAATTTACAGGCGTGTCTCAGAATCATTGAGTTATATTTGTTGAAGTATTTGGAGAAGCTATGGATGGACAACAAGGCCATTAATTATACTAAAGATGAAAACTGGTGACTGATATCATTAGGGGTGCAGACAGTTTTGCTTCCAGTTAAAGCAAAGTAGTTGCGCACAAAGCATGAGTTTAAAACAGCAAAATCCAATTTTCCAAAGCGCCCGAATACCTTATGGAAAACAACTGAATTTTATGTACCTGAAGCACACTGTACAAAAACTGATATGATACACAGTTTTTATGCACAAATTGAAAGTAAACACGTAAAATTTAAGACAAGAGGTGCAGCAGGTTTATGTAACCCTTATTAATATTATTCCTATTGTTTAAGCAGCATATTGCATTACAGTGAAGTACAGTCACTTTCAAGCATGCCTTGTATGCCTTCGTGTTCCACAGGCATATATTAATAGTAATATTATATACGTTTAATACTCTATTTGGTTTTGTGCAATCGGGAAAGCACTTTTCTTAATAGAAGACTGTCGGTGATTGCTTTGATATGTGTCAGCAAGAAAGGAGAAGAAAACTTTGGTGGCGTGCACGCCGTCAATACGACCACCTCAACCCACACCAGTAATACGTCGTTGTGAGGAAGAATTATTGCCACATGAGTTGTGGTCTGGTGGCACGGAAAGTTCTGAACACTGTCTTCCTTTCTGTATGTCCTTCTTTGGGTCATTTATCAGTTGTGGTGCACAATTTAGAATGAGATTCTTGGCACAAAGCTAATCTGCTGATGACTTTTGCTTTTCAATTTTACAATATTTCCCCAAGCCATTTACTTCTAGATCTCTATTATACGAAGATGGATTTTATTCCCGAGGTTATATGGATCCAATTGAATAGTATATTACTCTTCCAGTTTAGATCGTCGATTTTATTTGCGCATTTATTTCCTTAATACATTCGTCTAATGTTCCTATTCGATTAAAAGTCATTGTCTCTATAGAAACGGCTTAAGATCCATCTCTAGAAATCCTGTACCTTACACCATAAGCATACGTTATATAAATGCATGCAATGACGCACTTTAGTGTTTAAAATATGTATTCCAGGGGCATGTTCCTGAATATTCCGTGTGTATTCACGAAATGTGATGCCAGCCAATTTAATATATGAATTTCTACCAATCACAACCATGTATGATTGCAAAATTGACTATATGAGATCATCTAATCCTCAACTTTCAGGAAATTACTTACTTAGTCGGCTTGCCCTCATAGTATTCAGTGTTTACACCCCTAGGATTTCCGACCATGGCTATAGTTAGAGACATATAGAGAAGCAGACGAACATTGAATCAGAAAATGAAGAACCCGGAATGGGGGGTTGGCGCGTAGCCAGGTATGAGAGGGAGGGAAGATGATATGAAATGAAAGCGAAATGAATGAAAGGAAAGGTGATGATGGAGCAATTGGTTGAATGAATGGCGGGGAAAACCGGAGAACCCGGAAAAACCCTTCCCAGACGCCGCTTAGTCCACCATAAATCCCATATACGAGTCCCTGGTATCGAAATTTGGCCTTGGCGGCGACTTTCAGGAAATGGTGAAACAAAATTCTCCATTATTCGTGCTTGTAAGGAAACTAAATGATAATAGTGAAGTTATTACTTTCTAGGAATACCATAATCTGAATAATCTAAAAAATTCCATTTATTCTTTTATCTCTTTGGCAACTTCACTTGTACTTCGCCGCACTCCTGCGTGGGAAACTCTTGAAAACAGCAAACCACTTGTGTTCTTACACCAGGTAATACAAGCTTGCTGGTTTTCTTTAGTAGTGGCATATACAAATTAAAAAAGACAACTATGATTCATAATTAATAATTCCTACAAAGCGAGATATTTCGAATATTAGCTATCTGTGACCCGCATTAGGGAGGTTCCAGACTCAAAACCATGCCTCGGCTCTCTCAACTTTTATTGCGATATTACCCAGTCACTAGGTAAGTACTGGATTTAATATTTCAATAACACTACCCAAGGTTTTATCCATAGATAAAATAAATAGGAATAAAATCGATGGTAAAGAAAGTCACGAAAGCAAATAGTACAGGAAAGCGACTGTACTACTAAAGCTGTCATTCCGGTGCATCACTGACTACGTTACACTTAAATAACATCCAGCATTCAGTTTCAAGTTCCCCAATATTTTATATTATTATTAAATCAATAGCAACTGAAGGAAGGTGACTGTGTAACTAAGGCCCTCTTTCTTAGGTATATCAATGAACCTATACTGACTATCTGGATATCACCACGAAATCAAAAGTGGCATTAAATAAGACGAAAGTAATTTTACATCCACATTAAGTTTGTTTATTTGTGCCACATATAAGAAAATTTAAATCCTAGAATAAGCTTCCCTGAAATACGCTTTTAAAAACGGAATAAATATCTAATATAACTGTGTTGAAGTGTGTGATATGACATTAATGAATATTTTGCATGTACTGCTGTAAAACGAGTGTTTAATGAAGCTAAAGCTCTCCCCCATCATAAGCATAAATTGGTAGGTAGAAAAGCATTGATATATTACTGAAAGCATACTTTTTAGCTTTAAACTGGATGAAACAAATGAGATGGTGTTTCATTGTTCTCCACAGAGACCATAGCAGGTCTCAGAGCAATAGAAAGACGCACATTCATCCCTTTCGGAGTATATTATTAAGTAAGATTATGAGATATATTTGAGGGAATGAAGGGTCTACTTAAATGATCAAAAGTCTTCGATAACAGGTAGTAATCTTAGGGCTAAAATAGAGGATTATACGGTATAGTATTGGCCATTTTTTGTGTTATTATATAAATTAATTATACTTTTAATAGACCTTTGCCCGGTCTTAGGCAAGTTTTTAAAATAATTAAAACCCTTAATAATAATAATAATAATAATAATAATAATAATAATAATAATAATAATAATAATAATAATATATAAGCACCCAGCACTGAAGTACTTGCAATAAGCAGGTCGCCGCTAAGTTGGTCATCTCGAGGGAGATGCCTTGGTAGGTATGTCTGGAAAAACAACTTGAGTCAATTGGGGAATTCAATGCCCCACCGGCATGTTGTCACAGTAGCTCAATGGTTAGAGCAACCACACGGAGAGCGGGAGAACCGTGTTCAAATCCCGGCTGTGGCGTTGAATTTTTCAGTTGACTCTATATTAAAAAATAAATAGTATTGACCAACTGAAGGGTATAGCTATGTGGATAAACAAAAAAAAAAAAAAATACGAAAAGGATTTCAATACCATACTAACTGTATGAAAAATCAGGTGAATATACTAATACAAGCTGGGGAACTGCCACACACTGAGAGCCAACGGCTCATGCCCTCACACTGTGAGTTGTGTGCTAGGACGAGTAGGGGACGAATGCACGTAGAATATCGTTCAGTCACGCATAATCCACAACGAGTGCAGAACGTTCTACTCCGACTTTTAATCCTGAATGGGAAGAAAAGTATTTAGCTATTCCTGAAGGTGGAAAATCACGTTGTTTGATTTGTGGTGTAATTATACATCCTTCGCATTGTAAATGCACATGCGGAAAAATAAGGTGCAGACACACTGATTGGATTGGCTTGCGAAAAAGTGCTGAATAATCTAAAATTAAACTAACAATCCCGAAGTGAGTGTGATACTGTGACAATTAACTGGCAAAACATAGTTCCTACCAGGTTTAAATTACATTCAAAATTGCTGAAGCTTCTAAACACCTTTCAGAAGGAGAATTTATAAAGGATTGTTTAATAACTACGGCTCAAGAAATTTGCCCTGATTTAGTTAATTTCTTTAAAGCTGTCGTTTATCAACGCTCACCAAACGAATGTCAGAAATGGCTTCCAATTTGGAGGAACAACTTAAAACAATATTTCATTTTGTGTTTGTAATAAATTGAGTGTAACAAAAAAAAACAATTGTACATCACTGATGAACTCATATGTCTATATTGCACGCACTTATGCGGAGTAAAGCAGTTGACTACAACGGTCGTTCAAGCATATGCCTGAGTCCAACGCCTCCACACTATTGAAAAATAGAAACACGCAATCCTGTCCACCAAAACCGGGAATCAAAAAAGCGTAAAATTCCTTTAATGTATTATAGGTTAAAGTTAACGGAAATTTTGAGTATCTCCTACTCCCATTATATTTCCAATTTATTTTCCAATTTTCCCCTTTACCTTTTCCATTTATTTGGAAGCTTCTTCTGCAAATTTGACAATTCCAGCAGAAGTTGATAATCGCAAATGCAGTCCACTACGTTCATGCATCATGGAGAGGGTGCATTGCGCTTCTCGGCAATACTTTAGTAAGAGGCGAAGGTGGGAATGAAGAAACGTGACATATTGTACCACAATGTCCACGATCAAAGCAAATATATTGCAACTGTCTTACAGGCCTCATATTTTAGATTAACTTATATGTAGACAAAAGATAATCAAATGAGTGTCTCATTTGCACGAACTAAAATTATTCATAAATAACAGAATTAATGTTTCTGCAAGCACTGCAGAGTGTATTTAAAACCCATAATATTAAGTCAATGGCGGTTTAGAAGTAAAACTATTGAATTACAATTTTTTAAACTTATTTTAACTATCTAAAAGAGAGTAGCCCTCTAGGTCACAATGTGTATATTTGACAGCTCATATATAAGCATGTGACGAAAGTGCTGGCCATGTTACCTGACAGTGGTGCAAAAAATGGAAAAACTACCACACAAAACGTGTTTAAATTACCAGAAGGGATACACGTTGGTCAAATATCTCGAAGAAATTCCAGAGGAGCTGGCGTAGAAAGGAGAGTTACAAGAGGGGCGGTGGTGTCTCCTGACAGAGAGATGTAAAGTGGTATTTTGTTTTAAGATAAGTGGCGGGGATATTCGGTGTCTAGTACGTAAAAGCACAATATAGTGAGCAAAAAACAAGGCAAAGACAAATGAAATTCACCATGCTTTCAATGGCAACCCTATTACTCTCACATGAGGAAAGAACCACTCGGTGTTATCAGTGATGATTTTATGTGATACTAGAAAACGTTGAGTGTATTTAAATGCATAGCTAGATACCCAGGACTTCCATATTATTAATTTTTGCAGTCCAATGATACATATAATTACTTCCGTGACAGCCATTCTCCGCCTTCCCACGAATGCTTATTTTATATAAGTGTAAATATTTGCTTTTGTCATTTTCTAAATACTTTTAAATTCGTGGAGAAGTACAATTCATAGAAAAATTATCTTTGAACGTCTAAATCAATCTGGAAATGAGAAAGATTTCTGTTATATTATTCATTATATATAAATGCTTATTTCAGCAACAAAGTTGAAAATTAAATGTTTTGGTACGTTTTGTTTATGAATGAACATTTTTTGTAATGCAATATTTTGGGGCCACACTGGTTCATTCCGAATGTTAACTCGACAGTTCTAAAAAAACCTGTATTCTGACAAAATATGGATATCTGAGATTACTACACAATATAAGTAATATATGTTAGAAATAAATATTCTACTTCATTCAAGGTTTCCTTTATTTTGTTTCTGGCCATATACAACAAATAATTTATTTACGTTTGTGTGTGCTGGACTCTCAAACATGGTTTGAATGCCACAAAAATGTGCCTCCTCTGGTGTCGCTGAATCTGCATCCGTATTAATTTAGATGAGAAATAATCAAATCGAGTGTTTAGGTATTAAAAAATCTGATGTGTTACGTTCATTACTTTCTCTACTCACTATCGTTTATTTATATAGATTGTTTACAAATTATTCTTGCAAGAGTTTATTCCTCTTATCTACTTCAAGTTCAGATTTACGTTTGCATAAATAACTTCATCATTCATTTCATTATAGGTACAAAGGAAGCAGTGATAGTAAAATGTTTAAGACCTGGTCTTTATATACTGTTTCTATTACTCTTTTCATGATATCCCGAGAAACAACAGAATAGCTAAAGCACTTCACCATAGAAAATACCTTGGACGTGGCTGATGCAACAAAAAGTTATTTGTAATAAATTGTGCGCTTTAAACAGATCTGCATTTTATGCAAAGTATGTTTTTATGTTGTCCTATGATTTACCTTAATCTCTTGCACAGAATCTTGCAAATTTGCCTCCAGATGAAGCGGACTTCATAGAAAATTCAATATAAATATTTTATTTATCACATAAATATCTTAAATACGAGGGCGGATTGATAAGTCCACGATTTTGACGAGAGACAACGTTCAAATCACAGGTTTCTTGTTTGCACCAAAGTCTTACATCTATTATGGCTATATGCGCAGAAATTCGTCGCATTTGTTTCTTAGCACATTGTTGAGAGCGTCTAAAATAAGCAGATGTGTGCTGCTTCGTAGAAAATGGAGAAAAGTGAACTTCGTGTTCTGATGAAGCACTACTTTTTGCGTAGTAAGACGGTGAAGGAAACGGAAGAAAAGCTGAACAAGTATTATGGAGACTCTGCTTCATCACATGGCATGGTTCACAAGTGGTTCACAGTATTTCGATGTGGCCGTTCGAGCACAAGAAGTGTCGTGCGCACAGGACGCCGGTTGAGGTCACAAAAGAAGAAATGGTGAATAAAGTTCACCATATTGTGTTGGAAGACCGCCGAGTGAAAATCCGTGAGATAGCCAAGACCCTAAACATCTCGAGTAAACGGTGTATAACATTCTGCACGAATGGAGAATGCTGTCAGCAAGATGGGTGCCGCGACTACTCACAGTTGAGAACCAGCGGAATCGTGTGACCATTTCATAGGGATGTTTGGACATGTTCCAGCGCAACCCAAATGAGTTTTTGCGGCGATAAATCACGGTTCATAAAACTTAGATCTATTACTATCAATCTGAAACCAACTATCAATCAAATCAGTGGATTTCCTTCGACGAACCTGCTCCATAGAAAGGGAAAACCATTCCGTCGGCAGGAAAAATAATGGAATCTGTCTTTTGGGATTCACAACCTGGAAACGGGTAAAACGATCACAGTTTAATATTATGCCGCAATGCTGGATAAGTTTCACAAGGAACTGTTAAAGGAACGACTCTATTTGGTGAAGAAAAAGGTTGTCTTTCACCAGGATAATGCACCCGCACACAAGTCAACCATTGGCATTGCAAAATTTGTGAAATTGGACTACGAACTGCTACCTCAGCCAACATATTCTCCAGATTTGGCTCCGATCGTCTTCTTCCTATTCGCAAATTATTCGCTCGCTGGGAAGAAATTCACGTTCAGTGAATACATCATGGCAGATATGGCATCGTGGCACCTCATATTTTGCAGACTTCAAAAAATCATAATTTTTTGCAAAGGTTAAAGAAATAGGAGTAACTTTGGACAACATGTATTGAAGTGAAAGGAGGCTATGTTGAGAAATAAAATAATTTTTTTTGAAAAAAATTTATTTCATTTAAAACGTCACCAATTTATCCATCCGCACTCGTATATAGTACAAACGTGTCACACCCATTTTGGATAAGAGCAAAAATAATTAAAAGCTTTCTGTGGTAAGGCTGGCTTGAAGTGGAAATCTTTCCCAAAAAATCCTCCGTATTGCATTCTTGGAAGATCCTGAACTTAATTACTATATTTGTTATTCAACTGACTTTTCAAATTTTAATTATGCCTAAACCTGTTCTAAAATCACTGGAGGATTTTTTTTTACAAAATAAACAAATAATTTGAAATTTTCCATGTAGCAGGAGATTCTTGAAAATCTCCGTGTTGCTGTGCTGAGTTGAACTAAGTTTGGTATGTATCGGACATTTTGCTTATGGGTTATATTGTTTATAGACACATATACAGAACATACAGAGCACCTATTCCTAGAAATGTCTTTTTGGATCCAGGAAGATTCAAAACATATACTTCTGGCAAAATCTTGATATCCATTTTTGGGTGGAAAATGGTAGAGAAAATAAAAATGAAAACTTCATTTTCACTATACCTTTGTTGTTCTTAAGCTTCCGAAGAAATTTAGATGCCGCTCATGAGATGAAATTAGCAACTAGTGAATGGTACTGATAGCTGTAGTTTTTCCTGCAAAGTACCATTGTGAGAATTTTTAGTACTGCTGCTACATGGAGATGCTATAAGACCTAGGAATTGCTTTTTTGCGTGCCCCTATACTCTCTGTAATATTCCTCGAAATTGTAAATAGGAATTCTATGGAAACCGCTACAAGAAAGAAAGGATTGAAACTGCCCCTTGTCGGCTGACAACTTCTCTGGCAGTGCTGTATTGCGGCTGGAGGTAGTCGCCGGGACGATGAGAGTTTAGGGAAACCAACAGGTCGTTTCTATGGGGTCTGAGCAGCAAGCAAGGAAATAATAATCATAATGTGGCAAGGGGCGTTTTAATCCATGAAACATTTAGCGAGGCGGGACTGGCGTTTAATGAATTTATTGAAACGTGCCGGGGGCTTTCTGTTTCTTTCCTTCCATCCGCAAGGCGATTACGGAGTGGGGCGAAGGCACGTAGGACGACGGTGAAGTGGAGCTGTCTCTAAATGGGACCAAGGGGACCCAGACGCCGGGTAAGCTCATAATGTGGCTTTACGTTCGAAAGAGGAAACCCTGACATTTATAGCCCAAAGAAATGCTTTCTCCTGCTTCTTTCTCTCGCAGTTAATTCCTCAGCTCTTCCTTCGAAACGCCCACACGTACACAGCTGTTTCTACTTGTTTCTTGTTAACACAGAACAAAAAAGGGTGTATCTTTTTTAGTGGCATTTCGGAAACTAATGACGATCTAACTCCCGGGCATTCCGTTTAAGAACGAGCAGCAGTTTTTGAGGTGATGAGACCAAGTAAGCCCGTTTTTCTTTATCTATGATAGAAGAAGGTTTTTATTTCACCCAAAAGTGATATAGAGATTTCATCATTTTGAGGCCTCTTGAACCCAAAATAGCAAGTTTAAAGAATTTGTCTCACTCACTCTCTCACTTTCTCCCTCTCTGTGTCAGAATAGCATATACATCAATGAAACGATACACATACAATTTTTAGTACAATAATTATAATTAACTTATTACAGATTCTTAATTTTTAAGATAAAACACTTTATAAATATTAGTTTTTAGCAGAGTAAAATAAAAATTAATATAAAAGCAGCAGTAAAGGAGATTATTAATCCTACAGATGATACAATATTTACGTATAAGATGGAAATCAATATAAAAAGGTAAATATGTAGGAATACCAAAGAAATATTTAAGCACATCTCTTCCAATTATAACATACGGCGATTTTCAAAAGGTTATTTCCACCTCAATCTACCAATTATATGGAAATATCTGTAATGGTTCTCTTCAATTTTCTGTATATAGCCGTGAAAATGCATACAAATCTAATTTACGATATTTCATATAACTGGGAAACTATAGACAAAGTTTATAGTAAAATTGCAAAACACATTTTAAGACGGCATGACCTTAAAGTAGAACTTCTAACACAGTGCACTCTAGCTAATTGGTTTCAAGTTCAATCATATGACAATTACCCTTTATATTTGCACTTGGTTTGATTAGCTTTTACATTTCATTATGTCCTTTTGCATGATTAATTTCTCATGGTGCTCACCTTATCTGTTGACAATAAAAATCGTCATACTTCAACTTATCGCAATTCGTTTTAGAGTTAACCTAAAGCTTATGTTGGCAGCCTTCAGCTGATCTAAAACCTTATTCGTTTATATATCTAACCTACATAAAGAATAAATGGTGGAAATTATGAATTGAGAAGAAACTGAAATGGAAGAGTCAGATGAAATTACGAAAGCAGCAGAAAGAATAACTCTAGAAGTACTTACCCAAAACATTCAGAAAGGAATATGATACAGAATTTAATCGCTTCATTTCTTGGTGTCAGGCAGAACATGTTGAAACTAATTTCACTGAAAATGATTGCTAACGAATCAAAAAATATCAAAACATCTGACATGTCTTTTTTTAACGTCATTTCTCTTGTTTCAAGTACCACGTTCTAAATGTGATCTCTGTTAGTTTCAGGAATCAACGGAATATTATTGATATTTTACAATTTGGAACGCTGTCTAAAAATAGTATATGCCACAAGTGTTTATAGCAGTTTTATTTTGCTCGTAGAATTGCAAAACAAAACCCACTTTTACCTCTTGTATCATAGTCTACTATTCTCTAGCCCTTGAATTGCAGTAAAATTTCTGGTGTTGATTTGAACTTTCCAGTATATTAAGCTGTAGAGTTCTTTAGTTTTTGATCAGTCCAAGCAAAAGGTGTGTATCAGGAACATGCAGCGAGCGTCGTGTATAATTTCATGTAGCTACAATAAAAGTCGTTTTGTGTTTATTGTAATAAGGACGCATAAGATAATGCTAAACATTATTGGTATTATACATTTAAACAAGTTGCACCCATTAACCAGCAAGTAAACAATGCTGTTATTTTATCTCATATTCTAGAATTATATCTCAGAGGTATAGTGTTTTGGAATGATTGCTACTTATGTAGGATATCTGTGGAGTGACAGTAGATAGACAAATGTGTGTGACTGTTACACATCGGATTTGTTCAGTTTATTGTCAATTGCTTTTTAGTTTCAGCCAAATAGATTACTGGAGGAGGGGGGAGCGGCTTCGAAGCACAAGCTTTCAGTTTTATCCTAAGAAGGTGCCTTAATTTACACATTTTTGTAACATAATATATTTCCTTTTCAAAGTATCCCTTTGAAGCTATGTTTTTTAAAATTCTTCTTTTTCTGTTTCTTCTTCATTCAAGGATTAGGTGATATCACCTGTTCCGGTCTCTAGCCATCTCTGGTCTTCCTAAACTTCCCCTCCCTTTCGGTTGGTAATTCATTATCTCTTTTGGTATTCTATCATCTTCATTATATAACATGTTCTTTCCAATTTCTTTTATTTTCATCAATCTTATCGTTTACTAATAAAATATTCAAATCTGATCTAATTAATTCATTTCTTATTTTGTCAGCGTTTAAATACCTCAAACGTTTCATTTCTTCGGACTGAATAAGTGGTCTCTCTCTTTTTGTTATTGTTCACGACTCTGAACCATACAATACAGTAGGTAAAGCCATAATCTTATAGAACTTGATTTGTGTTTCTTTTCTAGTTTTTCTTCCTAAAGTTCTTCTGATCGTTCCACAAACGGTTTGAAACCTATTAACCTTCATCTCAATGTCATTGTCAAATTTAAAACTAATGTCAGATCCTAGATAATTGAAATGGGACACCTGTTCTAATATTTTACCATTTATTAGTATCTTTGATCTAATGGGATTCTTCCCTTTAAAAGCCATTATCTTTGTTTCATTTATAGATATAGTTAAGCTTTAAAATTCTATTTCTGGAATAAGAGAGTCTAAAAGATTATTTCGTGTAAAACCTTGAAATTGATTCTTATTTTCTTTTCTAGCTTAGTAGGGTTAGCATCAATGTGTAATAGTTGACATTTGCATTCGCGGGAAAATTAAACTGGTAGGAAAGGAAAGCAGCAATCCGGAGTTGCAATGGCACCGATCTCATAAATTTCAGGATGTTAATCATTGCAGAGGAAGATTCCGGTTAACCTTCAGTTATGCTAAGTGACGGTCACTTCCGCGGCGGATCATACGGAACGGACGAAAGGAAGGATGCGCACGTGTCTCTCCTCTCACCGCCGACATTTATCGCAACAATCTTCACGCCCTCTTGTATGTGGAAATTACTCTGTCCTTCACGCTGCAACGGAGATTTGTGGCACGCTCCCAGTAGCCGTTACAAGTAATTATTTATGTCAGGAACTAGGAGAAGGAGGTCAGGTTTCAACACCCAACGAATTTTACCTTATAACTGCACAGGATGGTTCAACTTTTCCACTTGTTTGTTCATTTAACTTCATCCATGTGGAGTAGTTTATATTTGTAAGGAAATGCTAAACCACCACTGCCACACCAAATCCCCAACCCTTACCTGGTTCTAGCAACCAACTTAATGTTTGTCTTACCCCTCTTGTTTCCTTCGCTCCTGAGCCTGAAGCCGACATGTGTTCATAGGTTAATGTTTGAGTGCCAGACATTGACATTACACCAATACGAGACGGACTCGCCCAGGAACTAATATGGACCGTTCTTGCGAAGTATGGCTTCCAGTCACTCAAATGAAGTGTTTCCGTAATCCCCCCCCCTTTGCCGCTCACTTAAGCTTGACATTTGTTCATATACTAATGCGTGTGTGTCGGACTTTAATTCTAATCAACTCATCCAGGTTTGGTATGGAACACAGGTGATACGGAATTTCTGCCAACATTAAATAAAAAAAACACTATAGGAACCAAATGCATCGCACGTTTCCGTGCACTAGACTTTATAGTTCACAGATGACAAAAATTCTACCCGGGGTGAGGTGCCAGAAGATTTTATCTGCTCACGTTAACAGTTTGTTTACTACTGCGTGGCCTGTTGCTAGCCATAGCGGAATTCCGCTGCGCCAAACGAAATCGAGGCGTTTATCTCCTCACGTTGGCAATTGTTTACTGCTGTGTAAATGCAGTCCCCTCGCAGACATCTGGATTATTTGCTTGGAAATCCGGACTCTATGTCCTGCTTGCGTGACGAAGATAGTAAATTTTTAAGTAGCGCATTCCTATTACTAGCGGTCTTTTGTCATCTGCGGCCTATAGTTACGTATTTTAATAGCAATTCAATGTAGCACAATATCAATCCCCATCGCTTCAAGACAAGTTCCCAGCTTTACTCTATTATCCTGATAACTTTAAAACACAGGCACAGAGCTTCAGCATCAATATAAGCCAGATTAGAAAGGTTAAAGAAGGTTTGAGAGCAACATTCCAAATCGGCTGGGTAGACTAATGACCCGGTATTCGAATCCCAACCGTGCCTTAAATCTTTAAAATACTCGTATTACAAACTTAAAGGTAGTAATGATTGCATATTTACATATATTATATATTTGGATAAACACCTTGTATTAAGTAGCTGAAGGAATCTAAGTTTCAAATTCCAGTGATAATATCTAGGTACTAAAATCCTGATAATCTGCTCGGAACATTTCCAATTTTTGAAGGCCGTCTAACGTGATTGTAATTGCAGGTATTGTCATCCTGCTCCGAAGGACAAACACTTCCAAAAATGTCTGAAACCCAAAGTAAATCGTTATGTTTTTAATCTGAGTAATTTCGTAGGTTTCCAAAAGCTAGCAAAAATATTTTCTAAACTTTAGGAAATTCATTTCGACGTTGGTTACGCATTCTTAAGTGGTAAGTATTCCTTGTTTGTACATACCGCATAGTTCAGTGAAGTAGTATTTGTATAAGAAGCTAAAGAATAATAGACACCTACCAAAACTTAATTGCATCATCTTAATCTCAGCAAAGACTGGTGGAATTTTTCCATTAATATTAGGTGTATATCTCGAGAGCCATTAGATTACCACAAGGTCCATCTGTGCGCACCTAAATAATTTCAAAATTATTTTCTTTCTTCATTTTTCGTGAGCACGAAAGCTTTCAATGGATGGAGAGCATTAAGATGAAATATTATGCATGCACGCTTCGCTCGGAAGAGAGAAACTGAAAACCGTGAAATTCGCACTACATTTTCCTTTGGTTGAATGTACAGCTTCGCGTGTGGAATAAAACGCTTGTGTACCACAAAGCATAATGCACTTTCCTTTAGTGCACGGAACAGTTTTCTACTGGAGAATCTAAGTGGTATAACCATTCACTTCTTTTGCCCAATAGCTTGTCCAGCGCTCTAGCAACACACTAGCATAGCAATAGCAGAATGTTAAAGCTACATTTTCCGCGAAAATTGTTGTTGTTATTATTATTATTATTATTATTATTATTATTATTATTATTATTATTATTATTATTATTATTATTATTATTGTATACCTGCCTCTTATATGGATCGGAAACATGGACATTGACTATAGCTCACAAAAAGAAGATAAAGACTGCCAAAATGAGATGCATAAATTGAGTAACAGGATGTACTCTTTTAGATATAATCTCAAACGAAAAAAAAATTAGGGAAGAGCTAGAGATAATTCCTGTGGAATTAAAAATTACAAATTATAGAAATGAATGAATGGAGACAGAATGTCACCAGAGAGGATCTCAAGAAAACTATTCTACCACAGGCGTAAAGGAAGCAGGCATCCGGAAAGACCAAGGAAACGAGGCCAGACACTGAAACCGGAAAAGGCTCTGTCTTTAGTCTCTGAAGTGCAGAGTATTATTACTATTTCTTTGTTTCAGCGACTATGGACCACGTTAATTCAACCGTTTGCATCCTTGAACTTTAATTCTGTTCCAGTACTCTCACATTCACTCTCTTGAGAACCTCCTTCCTCAGTCTTCTTCTTGCCTGTTTCCAGTTTTGGCACTTTTTGCAATCGATCTACCCGAAATTTCCTCCGTATAGGAACAGGCTCCTGGATGTCTGCATGCGTGATCACAATATTATTATTATTATTATTATTATTATTATTATTATTATTATTATTATTATTATAATTATTATTATTATTATTGATGGCGTTGGTGGTATTCCCCAATTTCATGGTCCTACTTGGTAACATAAATATTTCACATACATTCGCAATGACATGAAACATAAAATTTCGCCATTGTCATGACCATCATTATTATCATTTCCGTGACCTGTTACGTCTTTTCAAGAGAATTTATCTTGACATCCAGTTGCTCGATTTAAGTTTCTATGGCTTGTGGTCATAGTGGTGCCACATCGGCCATTTGTGTTACTTATGCCACTAGACCATTATTCTGAGAAAAGCATCAGTTTTCGTTATAACGTTTATTATTACTATTACTATTATTATTATTATTATTATTATTATTATTATTATTATTATTATTATTATTATTGTGGTGGTGGTATTCTCCAACTTTTTAATGATCCTACTTCATAGTATTAACATTTCACATTTAAAGCATAGCTCACATATACGTAATGGAATGACAGATAATATTTCTCCATTGTCATATCAATGTCAACTTTCTGGTTTAGGTTGTGAACCTGTTACGTCTGTTTAAGAAAATTTATTCTTGACATCTAATTTCTTGTTTTAAGTTTATATAGCCTCTGGTCACTTTGGTGTCACTGCGGCCAGTATTCTTACAAAAATATCAGTTGTCCGCATTAGAAGCGTTGCGTTAGGTAACGGTTTGTGAGAGACGAAAAGACGATTCAGCTAAACTAACCGGTCAAAATATAAAAACTGCATTACCGATGTTCTTGGGTAAAATGCTTCTATGTCACTGGTCTGGATTTGCTTCTGTGTAACTATTCATTAATTTGTACAAATAATAAACTACTACCTTCAACCTTCTCAGTGTATACACCCTAATAAATAATCTTCTTTCAACAAATTTAATAATAGAAACGGTAATGTATGAAATTAAAAAATATGATGTGTTCACTCACACGACTTTCTCTACTCTTGTAAAACCATTTTTTTCAAACGTTTATTCTTCATCTACATCCTATCAATCGAGATATGAGTATTCAAGCGATAGTCTTGAAGACTTTAAGCGATAGTCAAATCTTTTAAGAGCCGGTTGCTATGTCGAGCATTCCATTCTCTTTGCATGTCCAGGGCATAAAAAAGAATAATGAATTCCCATTTTTGAAAAAGTATACGTATTGAAACACTCAAACAAATAACATGGAATATCTCGGAAATGGTTCACTCTACAAACAAACAATGTATATGACATAAATTGTGTGCTTTAACGAGATCTACATTTTTTGTACAGCAACATTTTGTCTATCTCTTACGGTTTACCAGTTATGAGAGTCATTCCAGGAGAGAGCTTTTGGGGGCATTCCCAGAAAATTCAAGATATATATTTTATATTTCATAAAAATATCTTAAATATATGATATTTTAATCAAAATCGTTAGAGTCATGTTTGAGAAAATCAAAATTTTCTAAAGATGTTCCATGTAAAGGTTAAAGTAGATTATATTTGTTAGTAGTTGGAAGATGCTTCATGTTTATCTGCACCACGTATGGGATCCAATTTGTCGCGGTCACTTCGTGTTATCTATTGCTAAGCGCCTGTTATTGTTTTACTACTTTAAATGTTGGGTTCTTTGTTCTCCGGCTAGCTATTATTACTACTCAGTCGAGCATATCTCTTGAACAGGGTGTGTAAACGGAAGGAATTTGTTACTGAAAGATAACACTTATAAAAGAATTCGTTTTTACACTTTTATTACCGCCACAATTAATTAATTTCACATATTGACTCTTGATACACGCCCGACTGAAACTGTTATATTTTCTAATATCACTATAATCACTTATTTACTGCACGTTATTAATTCGCGTATTTCACATTTATAACAAACTTTAAGACGCGAGAGATTCTGTAGAATTGCGCGACGTATAACGCGTGAACGATTCTCTTAAACTGTGCGACGTATAACCTTTGTATGATTCTATTGGACTGAGCGACGTTTACCTCGTGAATTATTCTGTCAAACTGAGCGAAACCTGTCTCTGGCACGGAATTTATACTCCCTCACCCGATATGCCTAAAGATTATAAACGAGCTGCTTATTGGTTAATAAAACGCGCCAACATTAGCGTCTATATTCATATCCAATCAAAATTACGAACACATATGCTCTAGGGAAGAAATTCCCTCCATTTCTACAGAAAAGTGCGCTAGTCTGACGTCATTTGTTTGTCTCTTCTAATTGATAAACAACTCACCCCCTCGCTCATTGTTACCCGCTCTTATTGTCAGTTTCAGTGAGGCCGTGTAAACTTATTTCCTAACAATGCTTATAATTAACAAACATCTCAAATCAATGTCATACAATAATGCTTATTTACACTATAATCACTCTGACATTTACATTGTTGTGATATAAAATACTGCCACAAGGTGTATGGGTATTTTCTTGAAAATATTCGTGTCGTATCTTTGAAAGATACTGAACCTAAATACTAAGTTTGGTATTTATCCGACTTTTCATTTTGAGTTATGCTGCTCACGGATACACAGACACACACATACCTTTTTCTAAAAATGCTTTTTTGGATTTGGGGGCCTCAAAACATGTATTTCCGGTCAAATCTCGGTATCTAATTTTTGGGTGGAATACAATACTTCCCCTACTTACTATACGTAGTAGAGAAATTAAAAATGACTGTACAGATCCGCTAGAATGCAAAAACAGATAGCATAAAGATAGTTTGCCTCATCGAAGCTGTAAAGTGTAGAAACAAACAAAATGAACTTTGAAAAGAACCTGCACGCAACAATAGGATACTACTTCGTTCTCTTCATTTTGTGTTTCTTATTTTAAAATTCCTTTTCAGATTTTTGAGTTTAATTTCATTACAGAATCAGAGGATGCGTGGTCACTATACTGCTATAAGTGGCAATTATTAAATTATTTAAATGCCTCCTAATATTATGCTCCAAAGGCAATGCCGACTGTTTACAACAAAATAAACATGTTTTACCGCTGAGAAGTAGAAAGAAGTACAAATATCCCATGAAGAATAACATGTGTACAACAAGGCGATTCAAGAAGACGATTGAAGCAACTCGGTATTTATACCTATGTATCAAAACTAGGTGGAATGACGAGTGTGGAGGGATGCGGGTGACACAAAACAGCATGGTGGTAAAACAATAATTAAATCTTCTAAATAGTATGAATCTGCGAATATTGACAACGAAGAATATCGCTTGGGGTTTTGTATGAACTATGAATAAGATTTTTTCTCAATTTTCTATCAAACATTCCAAAACTTGCTAGCTTTAGAACAATAACTATGTTTCCAGATGTTTTCCGCAATACGAATGACACCAAACATCGATTCAAAAGCAGCATTTGTCACAAATGTCCCTTTTTAGATATAATTTATGATTTCTTTCATTCTGTTATTGCGCATTGAACCGAGAATTCGCAATCCCTACCTTCTGCTCCTCTTCCCTATTCATGGTTCTTTGTTTCCATACAATATTATTTGCTACCCTTTTCCTTCGGTTCTCCAGGCGATATCGATTCTATTGCATCTACAAAAATTTTCACTTCCTGTTCTTTTAAACAGATATAACACTAGGTTCTTTATAAGAGTCTGGGAATGCATTGCATTCCTGGTATTAAAAGAGTGTCTACAGGTTTGCTTTGAGAAAATGTTGTTAGTACTTTAGTAATTTTAGTAAGTTTCAGGTGGTTTTAATGAAAACACAATTAAAAGTTTTTTGTAATATTTCAGGTCGCTGGGGGCAGTTAGCCTATGGGTTGCTTACAATGGGGGATAGACTTAGAGAACAGATCGGTACCGGAGTGCGAGGGTCCATTGGTGACTGTCGGGAAGGGAGAGGTGTCAAATAAATACCCAAGGGTAGTATAAAAAACTAACGACTATATTCTGGGATACTTTAACATACCTAAGAGTGGGCGTAATTAGGCATAACCACACATATCTTACCTGGAAACCTCTAGTCGGACTTGCGGTGACGCTGGGTTAAATGTTAAATAGTTAGAGCCCTGATGATCTAGTCTCGGCGCCGTAGCGTGTAGAAAAGGAATCGAGAGCTTGACCCACATGCATGACCAATATATACCCCTCAAAAAGCCCGGTATCCTACACGCCTATGCTTCCTACATTACCACATCTTTTAACACTTCATGCAATCTAACGCAATTCCCAGACCGTGGTTCGAACTGTACGATGTACACTACAACATAGGTTTTTTGAGGACGGTTTCCAGGTTTTCCGAAACATGCCTTCTAGTAGCAAGAGTATTTTGTTTACTTTCTCTGCCACCTATCTACAGTCGGTAATCCATCCAAAAATTTTACTCGAGATTTCACCAACATGTTCCGAGGTCCCTTAAATGTAAATAAAAGTATTTAGTAAATAGCACGAGTATGTACGTGTGTGTATGAGCACCATATCTCCAAAACGATATGTCTGGTAAATAAAACATGGTATTTAAGTTCGATATACTCCAAAGATGCGACACGAAGATTTTCAAGAATATCCACCTTCCCAAAGTAACCTTCACCTAAACTTTTATTTAGTTAAAAATAGGTCTTAAAGACTTTATTAGAATGTTATGTATTTAAGATATTATACATGGCAAATAAAATGCAAACAGTGAATTTTTTGGGAATATCCTGCAAATCCATTTACATACTAAAGGATATTTATCTTATTTTGTACAACTGGTAAACCGAAAGAGGAAAACAATAACAAATAAAAATCTTTAAAGAGCACAGGATTTATTTCCAATAACCTCTTTATGGCATCAGCCATTTCTAACATATTCGTTAATATTGCTTTGAATAGTTCAGTACTTTATTGCTTTAATATGCTGGCACTATTCAGTTGTTTCCTGCGATGTGATGGAAAGAGTGCAAAGGTTTAAGAACCAGCTTAGATGTTTCATTTAAGCCTACTATTAAATACCTGACCAACGATTTGCTTTCCTTTATTTCTCTTGTGCTTACACAGAGATGTGTAATGTAAACTATTTCTCCAAGGGTTTATCTCAAATGGCATTAAGTAGACAGAAACATAAGCTTTCGTAAGAATAGTGTGGAGAAGTTATATGAAAATAAACGATAGTAGTTAGAGAAAGTCTGGTTAAGGCAACACGTAAGACTTTTACTTTAATTTTCCATTTTTTGTTTTAAGAATTAAGCAGATTATTTGTAGAACATTTTAGCGTATCGTTCATCTAAGTCATTCAATTCCAAATAAATTTGATAGCTCATTTTAGAAGTTCGCTACAAGAATGAGTTATCATTAATTTGTAACACCTGGCGTGAGCGCATTAATTACTTCGAAGCTTTAGAAAGATACTCAAATAGTTATTCTTTGCAACCACTGTGTACGTGTATAGTGCATGCCCATCTAGTTCCTATTAATAAAAAAATCTTATGCGACAAATTCACTTCACTTTCTCTACTCATTATCCTTTATTTTTAAACAGTTTCTACAAACTATTCTTAGGAAAACGTACTTTTCTATCTTCTTAATTTTAATCGAGATAATCCTTTGCAGAAATAGTTGCATTATGCAGTCTTAGCTTAAGCCATGCATATTTACGCTATGCCACACATACGAGCGTAGGTGTGTATATAGACTCTGTACTAACCCTCCGACTACACTTCTTTGGTTCCTGGGCACGCTGGTATTAGAGTAAATGAGATAACACTCTCTCAAAGAGAGGAACGGAGCTTGTTTATTGGCCTGAGCTCTTCTGCGGCGTTCCGACTAGACCTGTCAACTACGAGATAACCCAGCTTACAGCGAGAGCTGATCTTGAAATCGGAGTAAGCAAACCACCGCCAGACAGGTCCAAGCCTTAATATAGTGGTCTGACCGGAGAGTGAGGGGTTTTTTCCTGAATTTGACCAAATTTAAGCTCAGGAGTTGTGGGCTGTTACAGGCCACAACACATAATACTGTTAATATTCAACCAATAAGTTTAATTCATGAAAATATTAGTATCCTTTGTAAAGAAACTTGATTAAGTCCACCAATTTATGCTTTATATTTACAGATATATTCATTTAGTCAACATGGTATTTATTATTATGTAATTTATAGAAGAGTCAGAGGCGGCTTACACAAGACTCTTTTTGTCGGAAATGTGAGAGGGATTTTGAGACCTCATAGCATATACTATGTGAATAAAAAGGCGTCGCTATGCATAGACATTCCTAGGGTCCTTTTTGGAACCTGAGGAGATAAGAAGGGCAGATATCAAGGACGTGGTCCGTTTTATACGGACCATTGGACTTGAGTATTGCTTAGGATAAGGGGCACAAAGCCTACGTCCAGGTCTTTTTAAGTCATCATCATCATCCTCATTATCATACATTTCGTTGAAGGTACAAGGGTATACAGGAAACCGAATCAATAGCTAGATCTTAAAGTGCGGGTTGCTCTATGCTGGCCATACGCTAATTTCAATTCCGTACTCTTTCAATGAGATCGCGAGAAATAATTAATAGCGACACCACTGACGTGTGCTTTCACAAATCATTTCCTAACCACTTTCCACAAACAATTCTTATAAAAGCTCAGTCTTTTATCCACTTCTTTGTAATATGGAGATAAACTTTCATTACATATTAACTAATTTCATTGTAGTTATACGTAGGGACACAACAGCCTAAAGCACCATAAAGCTATGACAGATCATATTCTATAATTATATAAAGCATAAATTAATTTGTGAATAAATCTTAAATCCTTGTGGTAGCATTAGTTGTTTACTATGGATAAAAACGAGGGAACTTATTTGAAATTATGCAGAAAAATTTAAGGGGCTTCCCTTTATTTTATAACATACGACAGAATTGAAATTGGGATTCATTCCTATACTGATCTCTGAAATAATCCTACATGTTAACAAATGAAAGAATTTCTTTCTCTTTAATATTCTCCCTGGCTGAAAAAGAATGCTAAAATTAAAAACAGCGAGCAGAGCTCTGTTAAATTTTTCTTTCCTCACACTAGTCATACCCACCCCCTTCACGCACACACGCAAGCGCACATTCTGGCGAATTGAAAGAATACTTCAGGTCAGAGTTCACAAAAGCTGCAACGCAAACAAAAGATAAAAATCGATCTTTTCTGTCCGCTACGGATGAACAAACGCCAAGTAAAAGAAAACACTCCCTAGCGCACGACCTCTGTCCCATAAGAAGTCGTGATATTCCCTTTTTATAACTTAGCACTGTCCCACGGACCGTGAAATAGCCTGAAGGCACCGCACAACCAGATAAAAATGGAAACCGGTGAATTCTCACAACAAATTTGAAATTGCCTCCGGTGATCAGCCGAAAGGGAAGACTTAAACTCGACCAACTGAATGAAAAGTTATCTCCAGAGCTAGCAGTTCTGGAAGAGAAGATTCTTACTTTTTATATAATGCTCCTTTCTTCAGAAGAGAAAACATATTCTTGTAATATAAACACTAATGATAAGAGGAATATTGCTGAAATTCGTTTTAAAATGAACTAAAAGTTTTTTTTGCATGTTATATACCTAGAGACCAGCATAAAAAATTCTCATATTTAATGCAAAGCAAGAAGAATTTTCAAGAATCCTAATTTGCGGAATATGATTATTTTCTCACTTATAATATTATGGTAGCAGGTTTATAGAATTTAGGAAATGCTTAGATAATTAGTGTTAAAGAAAGCTGACACATTCACTTTGTTTCCCTCTTATTTATATCTGTAATTATCCTAACAATGAACGAAATAATTAATTTTTGCAATGAATTTTTTATAGGCGGCGAAATACACTCATTCTAGATCCACATGAATAGACAGAATTCTTCATTTCTCAATTCTCGATATCGATACTACCCTTTCAGTACCAGTGCTCCATACTTAGCTTATAAAAATATTCTAGAGGAAACAGCCGCTCCACTGCACCATGGCGTTTCTCTTAGGTTTATAAATATTTATACATAATATTTTACTAAATTCTGCGACATTTGCTTTTAATTCTCGAACTATATGTCTTTTTATTCATTTCAAAAAACCTACATATTTTCTCTTAAATGTGGTACAAACTAACAAATATACGTATGAATTGTAATGATGATGATGGTGTTAATGATGCCAAATTCTCTGCTTTTCCCGTATAATTCTATATTGAGTTGAAAACTATCGATTAAGTATCAAATAATTTCGTTAGATGAATAAACACTTTATTCTTCTACTAGAAAAGTTGTTGAAGACCTTTTCTCCACAGAAATCTCAATGTGGAGATGAACATACTCTTTAAATTTCATATATATTTTGTGAGACTTGTCACTGTTCCAAAATGTTTTCTTGCGTATTATATACATTGCTCTGGTGGATTATTATTTGCGTTCACAACCACACTTCATTCATATTTTATTTAATATTATTGCTATATACCAAGTGAGTCAACTGCCCTTAATTATTTTTTAATTTATGCAACATGCTAAGCGACATATTTGACTTACGTCTTTCTTGAATGCCTTCTAATGGCTGATTTGTGTAACCCTTTATAGAGGAGGGATAGGTAAAAAAAAAATTGAGTTTTATTTATGGACGCTCTTTAACTACTATGGTTCTTAGCGTCCCATTCTATATTGGGCGTGAAACACCTGTAATTTTGCTCAGAGGCCTCTTTATCAGGCTTGAGGTTCTTTTACGTGCCGTAAATCTACGACACGGGACCACCGGCTTTACTTCCCTTCCGAAGGAAGCCGTGCTAACGATTTTTACGCCCGAAAAAATCCATCGCCCTCCGCCGGGTTTGAACCCGCAGGGATAGGTAACTCAGTGCATAAGTGTTTTACGGAACAGAATGCAATCGTGTATGTCGATTTCAAAAACATCCTACCCTGACACTGGGAGCTGCAGCAGCACTTTTAGCTGATTTTACAAACGTTTATTCTTTAGCAAACATCCACAAAAACTTTGAAAACGCCCCTGAAGGAACAACTTATCAGTGCATCCGTTGAAAAAACTATTTGCAAACAAAATGGCAGATCTACGCAGTGCGACCAATTGGATTTAAGCCGTCAGCCAACAAAAGTTCTTTGTACAGCCTTGTCAAAAAATGCTAGCTATTAGGTAGATAATTTCCCTTCTGTTACAAACTATAGCATATTTCAGTTCATACAGTAATTGAAATGACTGATGCAGTTTGTTTATTTGAGTTAAAACTACCAAAACGAGCTCCAAACACTGTATGAAGCTGCAAAAAGCATGTAAAGATTCTAGGTGAGGTCTGAGTTCTCAATTACTTATTCGTATACGAGCCCCAGCTCGCAAGGTAGGATTGGCCAAATGGTATTACCATGGTTAATTTACCACTGTACCACTTCAGTTTGGGTTCAAATCCTTTGTGTTAAGTTCAAAATTTATATTACCTATTGCTTTATCTCTTTGGGCCTATAATTTGATATAATACAAACAACGTTTTTAAAACATTTTAAGTGGATACAAAATAGACAATTTTGACAAGTGGATAATTTATGCTTCGTAGAAGGTATTTTATTGCGCTCGGTATTATGCTTGGTTCATTCAACTAAGTTTAAAACACTTCACACATGCTATATGCACCTGCGTTAATGTTTGGCGTGAATAAACTCTCCATTTTCTACCGAGTATTTGAAACCTTTCTATGAGTCACGGCTGCTGTCATAACGTATACAAACGACGAGTATGTTGACATGCTGTTAATCCATGGAGAAATAAGGTGTAATACACTGTCAATAAAGCGCTTGTGTGAAGAACGGTTTGCAGGAAGAGGGCACCTACTGCAGACACCTTACGAAGGGTTGAAAGACGTCTTCGTGAAACAGGATGATTTGGAAGAGCACCACCTGCTCGCGATGCTCCAGTAACCTCTGGAGGCAATGAAGCAGCTGTGCGAAACGCAATAGAAAACAATCCACATACAGTTCAAGGTTCATAGCACAAGGTCTGCAAATAAGTCTAAGTCGGTTCTTAGTAGTGCGCATATTGCACCGTAATAAATATTATCCATACCATCTATAACTACACCAGGCTCTCCACGGACGCGACTTATAAGCGCGAGTGATATGGAGCTCCACCACACGTTGTTGTACGGAATCACTTACATAGAACATATCCGCAAAAATGGATTGGCCGAGGGGGCCCAATTGCATGGCCCCCTAAATCACCTGATATTTCACCCCACTGGATTTCTTTCTGTGGAATTGTTTAAAGGAGCGGGTCTACGGTCAAGATCCGCAAAGCCCAAATCATCTACGGGCATCCATATGTAAAGAATGCAGGCAGACTACACCGCGCATGTTACACCATGCAAGAAGGTCTTTCCGGCAACATACCCAAAAGTGCATTGATGAAGGGGGTCGTCATTTTGAACATTTACTTCGTTGATGAAATCCACGCTCTTTAACAATTTATTATGCTGTTTAACCGTGAACTTAGCACATTTACAACTGCTTTGTCAGTAGAAGAAGTAAAACATAAAGTTTAAACATGAAAAAAATTGTTAGATTTAATAGCGTCGACATGCGCCCAAAAGAATGAAAGCTAACTACGTAACACATTTACAACACCAGATATGGTACAGATTATTAGGGTAAACATGATCCACAATTATTATATGATTGTAATTCTCGTGCCTTTGGCTCACAAGAGAGCCTATAACAAAAATAAAGAAATTAGTATACTAAAATACAGAAAATAAAACAAGGAGAAAGAAAAAAAAAGAACCAATACGATTTGATGTAAATATTAGATTGGAACCTCCGAAGCTAACTTTTGCTTCACCACATGTCGTAAGTTAACCCACTCGGCCAGAATCCATGCATTCTGCCCCGCTCTCCGAAAGAATATTCCTCTACCTCTTGCAAGTATTATATTTCATGAAGAGCCGTCCTTTTTAAGCCTTTCGCAGCTCCTTGGCCATTCAGGCCTTTAAATCATTAATGGTGTTTGCGTATATACCGAATCAAAGGGCAAAGCTACAATAACAGTTGGCTTGCCAAAAGGGTCAATGTTTTCACATTAGACTACAAACTGCGGATTGCATAGATACGAATACCTAGGGGCAGCTGACTCACCTGGTATAATATAGCACACTGAATGAAACAAATGTTAATGAAACCCGATACATAGTGCGGGCTACACTTATGCGGAGAGTATAGCTACATGTAACGTGTAACCACAAAGAAAAACCGAAAGTGTTTTCAAGCGCGGAGTTGTATCGTCTCAGGCTCTTATTCGTTCCTCCTGCAGTCACTGTTTTTAGTCGCTGGAGTAAGTACATGAAAAGGTCGAGAGTCAGCCATTGAGCCAGGCGAATGGAGGAACAATACAATATTGTGTGTCAGCTAAACCAGATCAATCACAAGATAGCTAAGTTTATTTCCATGCCGCTTTGTTTCATACAGTTTCAGTTAGATAAAGAGGGGATGGAATGTAGCATTGATTCATCTGCAGGATATGCAGTCAAGACAGGAGCCAAGAACGGGAGTTACAACAGCACTTGTTTCAAAAGTGACAACAGTTACCAGACATGGTGCCTGGAAAATGCAAAAAGTATGTAGTAGTATCGTAAAAGTAAGGAAATTATCTCAAAGAATAGGACGTACCTCGATACCACAGAGTACTTAGAGCATTTATTGTAGTTATCGAGTTAAGAAAAACCATTTGATTGCCATCCTCCGGGTTGAGACAAAATAATGGATGAATTGTTGTGGTCAATAGCTGCAGTCTCCGACGGACTGTGGCGAGGTGAAGGTATTAGATACTTAATATTCGAAAAGCATGCAGAGGGAGAAACGTTTCTCATGCAGCTATTAATCTGTTATTTTTGTTGCTTTTATGGAGCTGAGTGTTTCGAATTGCAGCAGGCGAGTAAAGCGAGGGAAAGTTAAATGACAAAGGGAACGACGTGGATGATCTGCTATCTTTAAGTTACAGGGTATAACTAAGCTACCTGATAGTTTACACCTTGGAAAACCAAAGATAAGAGAATCGTTGATTAAAAATTATAACTAATTATATTATCATGTTAACCAGGTTAGCTACCCTTCAGGTTTATAAATTTGTGGAAAAAAATGTATATTCTCCATGATTTTTGTCGTTTCTGAGGCTAATTAGTACAAGTAAACCTGAATGATAGTTGCTATTTTATTTTTTAACATTAAAATGCTTCCATGCTTACGAGAATAACTATGAGCTGACGGATTTTCAATAAGATATAAAAGGAAAGTCTGCTTCAAGGACTTTTCATGCAATGTGGGACATTTCCATAATGACGATTTCTTAACGAAAAGAAGAAAAAGAAACCAAAGCCCTGAGGATAAAAATTTACGCCAGTGTCCAAAGTAACTAAACGTGAGCTTCAGAATCCAACTTTTCGCCTGCAGTGAGATATTACCAATTGCCCTAAACGCCCTAAGAGACGTTATGAAACCAAATATTTCCAAAGACAACAGGCAAATGGAAAAAGTGATGGATAGAACCCAATTAAAGGTAAAAAGGCAGTTTTTTGGAGCGCAAAGGGTATCAATACAGTATGGTGTAACTCATAACTACTAGGGTACGAATATTTATGTTTTAGCTTATGTATGTTCTAATAAAAGTCAAACCAAGAAAATTTGGTTTCTTTTGGCTTACTTTCACATCAAACCTCAGTACGTTACCTCTGCAGTTCGTGTTACTTCGCAATTCTAATTTTTAAAGACATTATTTGAGCAACTCGGAAGAAAATGTCAATTGGAGATATTCTGTTCAACTTTAGTGAAATGTTTTAGTGGACCACTTAAAACAAAGATGAAGAACGTTGTTCTTATGGATTCGTTTCCAATAGGTACGTTGTTCATGCAAAAACATTCAGTTTATTCTCTCGGTTGCTTTTGTATTTTTCTTGTTCGCTGTGCATGCCTCGCTGCCATAAAGCAAACCTGGAGCAGTCATTTATTTATATAAGTATAGCCGTGCATCTTTTCCTGCTTTCTCTCCAGCTTTCTTTTAATATCATTGCTCACGTGTTCTGCATCACGCGCGTAGTATTTGACAATCAAATTTATCTAAAGCTCTTTATGTTTCAGTGCAATGTGAAGAATTATTTGATGTTTTTTTTCTTACACAATGCACTATAACATACTTAGGAACTCAGAATTTGTAACCTAAAAAGATAATTTTTTTCAACAGTTGCTGAAAATGTTATAGGAAATTTGTATTGCAAAATATCGCTCGTGTCTCTTAATGAGCTTTGTAATGATTGGCTATAACAATTCTTCTCAAATATTCTATAGATACATCGGAGACGAAACCTTCTACAGTATTTAATGAAAATACGATTTCAGAAGTATAACAATTACATCATCGGCTGCGCGCTTTCTTCTGTTTCGATCCTCAAAAGTGACAGGACTTAGCACCGTCATCCTGTATTGGTAAATATCACTTATTTCGTCTGCTGATCAGTCTGAACCCTTTTGTATCTTTGCTGCATTCTCTTCACCCTCGTATCAAAAAGAAAAATAGATGTTTAAATTGGAGGATGCTTCATTTTAGGAGTGATTATTCTCTCTCTTCTTTGAATTTGCCCAGAATTATAAAGCGTAATCATAAATAGTTCTCCACATATTACAAAAAGGTTTAATATTCGTATTTAAAGTATAGCTGCTGTTATTTAGATGGTGTGGTATAACTGTGACTCAGTCCTTCTAATATAATTTTATACTAATCTTCTTCCTCAGAAACTGATGTCAAACATAGAAGCCGCATGAACAACTCGGTGTGTTTAGTCCTTTTGTTGCAGCATGCTAAGTGTGCGAAGGAATTTTTAGTACGCTAAGTGATTTCGTTATGTTCTTGAGCGGGCGCGGTAGTACCATTTTCGTTAATTTCTCTCAATAAGGAATAATATTTGCTTCTATCACTATAAGTAAGTATTTATCTCTTGTTGGTGAAATTCCTCAATCCTACGAGGTTTGGAAGTATCTTTAATTATTTAATATTTAAAAAGCTTTAATATCATTTTGAAAGCCATTTTATTTCACTAATGTTTATACTACGTTTACTCACGTGTATATGATGTGAGGATACATCTATAGGATACACCTTTATACTAGGAACCTGAAAGGTTTACTGTATGTCTTGAAAGCTACGGTTCGAAAAGAAAAGCTAAATAGTCCTACTTTGGGTAAACTAAATATTTTCAGGCTCAAAAATGAAAATATGTTATCTAGATATTAAAAATTAGTATTTTCAAATACTGGGTTCATACTTTCAGTTCCTTTCTCACATCAGCATTTAAATTAAGGATTTATTCATAAGTCTGTATTCATGTCAAAGTGCATATACATATTTTTCTGGCCTATGCCTGATATTTTTATGGGAATAGAGAAAATTTAAAAAAATCAATATTTTTTTTTTCAAAATATCTTCCGTAATTCAATAAGTATAACTGGGGGACCAATTAAGATTTAGCAATGTACAAATAAGCGATTACTTTCCACAAAAAATTAGTTCCCACCCTAAAAAAAAACCCTTCAAATTAGCAATTTTACCAATCCTACCTTAAGTGTAAAAGGCGGGATAAAAGTTACAACGTTATTGCACTACCTCTAGGAATATTAAGAACAAAATTAGGGCATTATCATAACCTCATAATTCTTGAACAGTGCTAGACACAACACTATTTCTGTGTATTTCTCTGGGAACCACTTTAGTCACACAGAAGCATTTAAGTTGTTACGGTGCACATCAAACAATTAAGTTATCTAGAAGCCTGCTAATTTTATTTAGCAATCCCCAAGCTCCTCCATTAAAAAGGAATGCCTCACACTTCCGAAAGCCATTAAAGGAACTATTGTGTACATTAATGGCTAGTGTGCACCAGGATAATGCGATTGGGAAAAGTGCCAGAGTAGGTTTACTGCTCTTGTTAATGCTCCCAAAGAACCTAATGCATGTTTATACAAGAGAACAAAACACTGGAAGATGTGGACATAAACTGCAGCTTGGGCGAGGTCCAAATCGTGTTTGTGCCTTACTTCAAGGTCATATCCGGTTTTGCAACAGGAAACTGGGCAAGATATGCACTTTTTGCTCTTTATTACGTTCTATTTATCCATTGCCGAGCGATATGGTTCTGCTGTAAAGTAGAGGCTTGCATTCGGGAGGTCCCGGGTTCGATTCCCATCGATCACCCAGGTGCACTAGGGTTTTTCGCGATTTTCCCTGTTCGGTGGGCGAACTCTGGGGTGGTTTCTTATCCCTTTCATTCAATTTGCTTTTCATTTTTCAGGTGTCCTAGATTTCGTAGCGTATGACGATGCGGGACAGATGGCGCGGATGTTTACTCAAAGAAAATAGTACTCTCCGTGGACTCTAAGGGGCTGCTTGTTCGACAGGTCGTCCATCACCTTCTCTAGACAGCTCCAGCAGTGGGATGGGTCTTAGAGCTTCGAACTGTTAGGACTTCCACACGCATCTGCAACCTGTAACCTCCTGTGGTTTCTTCACTTCATCCTTTCCTGCGCGAGGTGTCCCCGCTGTTGTATAATCTATACCTATTTATTTGCTGCTAATATAATTTAACAACTGTTGAATGTTTATCTCTATGTTACAGTTGCCAAATTCGTAATTTACACAAATTCTTGCTTTCTTTCCTCATCGAGCGAGATGGCTCCACGATAACGCGTGAGACTCGCATTCGGGAAGTTCGCGGCTCATACTCCGTCAGCACCATTCTACCTGAGTGGGTTTTTTTCAGGTTTACCTGTCATCATAATGGCAAATACCCAGTACGAATCCTAAACTTAAGCCTGGGACATTCCCTTTCCAAAATTCCTTTCTCAAATATATCATTTCGTTGCATGCATCATTAGTGTCCACCACCTGTGGTACCGTATGTATTAAGAACGGTCACACTACTCAAACCCTAAAATCGATTTCCATGCTGGATATTGTTTCTCGATTTAGCCCACCAAATCTTTATGCTTTGTTGTCAGTGGACATCTTCCGGTTATTGAAGGACTTTGAGTGCAAGCTGAACCGGCTTGTCTCTCACGGCTTCTTTTCGTGGTCACTGTTGCTATTGAATTTTGCTTTAGCGATTCGTGGTGTGGGGAACTGCGGTTGCATTGCCGTTTCAGATAAGGGTGTGTGTCTTTCTTTTTTTCTTTTAACTAGTATGCATAGTCTACAATAGTTCTCAACCTATGGTAATTCAGGTGCTGCAGGATGGTACGTAAGCTTTTTAGCAAATACAACACATTAATATTTGTTTTGCAAACAACAAATATTTGAATGCTCTAAAATTACGCAACTAAACTGGAATGATAGATTTATACATTGCATAAAAATTTTTGTGTGATGCTGTACAAAAATAAGCATCATCATGTACACGGTTTAATCCATCGCTGAACTGTTCCGTTACAAAAATAATACAAATTTAAATTGGAAGTTTAATTTCAAATCTACAACAATGACAGAGCGTTAATTGAAATATACTCGATTGGAGAATAACGGGAAACATTTTTTGTTTAGCTGCGAGATGCATTTAGCTAAATAGTCAAATTTATATGCAGTTTGATCCAGGTTCCTTAGATGTACACCAGAAAATTTATAATCGGTAAATAAATCACTAGTACTGCTCTAAATGTGGCACTTCTTAATATGCTGCTTTGAATGCAATTGTACGCCAAGCAAAAGGTTGAGAGCTCCTGATCTAGAAAGCGGAAGAATTAGATAAACAATGTACATAGATGGCTTGGAATGCTCGTTCGAAACACTCAGCTGTTCGATAAATCGGCGTCACTATGCGTGCTCCTACACAAATACGTTTATGCATAATTTAATTGGTTTAGATTAATATGATGTTTTAGAGGTTGCAGCAAGAGGGTTTTTATTGTTATTACCGCGATTTAACAGTTAATCCGTCAAAACGTATGAACTTTAGAAGCATATGTTTATAATATTTGAAGATCCTTAAACAATTGTAAATAGTTCTAACATTAAAAATTACATGAATATAATGTATCTTAGAACTGATACAATCATACCATCGTAATTCAAATGTCTGCAACATCAGTGGCACTGCCAATGTTCTACGGCTCGGCAAAATGGATTTTGACAAAAGAGCTTAAAAGATAGCCGAGAGATTCTGAAATAAAGCATTCGTTATCAGTAGCATGAATAGTAGTAACCTAGTAATAAGATAAGAAACATGTCAGAAAGAAGGAATAAACCAGCGCATAAGAGTTACCACATTAGATAGATGAACACCGCTTACTTAATACACATCTTGATCCTTCGATGTCAGGTGCAGTCATTAATTCTAATCATACGTTCATACCAAACACTTGATGGTGACGTTGGCTAATGGCTAATCACATTATCATCATTATTATCCTCATTGTTAATAGTCCATTTTTGGGGGGGACCTCACAAAAAATAAGTAACCGAACAAGCTTTTTGGCTGTGAAATAACCTACAATTTTGATAATGATGTATACGAAATGAATCATATTAATGAAAGAATTAACAAATATTTTAAAAATAAATTAAATAAAGGTGATACTTTCATGTGAAAGTCTTACTCTACCTACTTTCTTGTGAGGTTTTGACATTTAAAACTCTAGATGAAATAAGATCCAAACAGTTTCAGTTTAGAACAACGAACGAAGCGAATTATAAATTAGTTCGTATAAGACATTTAAATGTTTAAAATATAAACGGAAGGATGTTAATATGAACAAATAGATATTAAACTAATCCAATGATCAAATACAATCCCAAAATAGTCTTAAAATGCAAACTAGCCGGAAAAAGAAACCTATATAAACAAAGACAGACATGGTGGACCCTTCTTAGTTGAACGTAATATGCCTATAACGCTCAGTACACGATAATGATGATCTAGCATCAAGAAAAGCATGTATAAATTAATCCTGTGTTCTTTCCATATCCCCCTCCTCTTCTCCCCTTTAGACTATACATCTGTGAAATTCTTAAAAGCTGCAATTCTAAAGATAACGTATCTGCGAAACCTCCAAAAATTCGTAACCTAAGAATTAACACTGCCACAGCTAAAACATTGGCTGTTTTGAGTTACATCTATTTCTTCCGTTCACGAAACGGTTCTTCACAAAAAATTTAAACTGCCATATCCTGAAACGTTTCTGGAAGATAACTGTAAGAGATATGTCAGTGTTGCAATTCAGAAAATTCTGTTAATATCACGAATCAAAGCAGCCTTCATATATACATAATTACCTAAAAACTGTGCTTGTTGAGATGTGGTAGTGCTGTTCTAGGAGTGCAAATTGTGAAGAATTACAAAAATATTTTTTCATAATAAGTAATATGAATTATGAGCTTTAATGTAGTTTTGCCACTTGGGCACTTGAAGTACCAATTACTTGAGGCAATGGATGGACCTGTTCATGCTTATTAATAGACGCCCCCAAATATAAGCCTTATTTTCCTGTCACAGTTTTTCAGCATTTTTGCACATTTAAAATGCTCCACGCATGCATTTTGTACTAATTTACTTTAAAATGTTTGTCTGCCTCTAGAAAGTACATTGAAGAGAGTGATCATAGATAGATCCTACGATAACCATATACTTTTTTTTTTAAAATAATGCTCCAATTTTGAGAAATTCTTTATTAACTTTGGTAAAATCAAGAATTTTGGAATGTAAAAAACATTATAACTTCTCTGAAATAATTTGGGGTAATGTAAAAACTCTGACACGATAAATCTTTTTGCAAAGTCATTTACTGTAAAACCTTCATTTTTACGTAAATATTTAAAAAAAATACATGATGCGGATAATTTTTATTGAAACAATGAATTTACATAACAGAAATTAATATTTAAATAACCATGAAGATCTAATTTGAAGTATGGCAATAACATTATATTTTTGTATGTGATGATTACATAAGTTTCAACAAAATATCTTACATAAAATGGAATGTCTAAATTTAAAAGATGCATTGCCTTAACCTACGACTATCAAACCTTGACCTATAAATGACAATGCAATATAACTGCCAATGCAAACTGCGATAGCCCTACAATGAACCGTTATTGAGAAATTAATTCATTAGCTTTATAGACAGAAATTGATTATTCTTCTGAAAATTCCCACTGCATATATCTGAGATAAAAGTTCATTTTATATTTTAAGAATAATACACACAATTTGATTTAAGAAAGAATCAAAGGAAGGAAAAAAGAAAGAATGAAAGAAAGATTACTAAACAGCAGTACAACCATTTTCTTCACTATTTCTATTAAGTATCATAGAAAATATCAAACTCACGCTTTCAAATTAATCATTAATATTCTAGCAGTGAACATTTCAGCAAAATATTAAAAAAATAGTGATTTAAAAATCCAACCATCGCAAAGTGTTTATGCTCAAGTATTTAAATAGTCGTGATATACTTTAAATGTTTGAATTTTAAAACATTATTGGTTACAATCATATGAATTTCTCTATCCACTATCGTATATAGCTTATAGAAAGTATTTATACAGCAACTTATTATTCTACTACTTTCTATTAACTGAGATACACGTTGACAGAAACAGTTTCACAATGCATTTCGTTGAGATACAAGGTAGATAAAAGAAACCGAAGCTGTAGCCAAATGTTTAAACGAAGGCTCTATATGATGGCATTGAAAATCCATACGTTTTCCATGACGTCGCAAGAAACGAATTGTCAATACATAAACAAAATAACAAAGAATTGAAAATTTCAAGCAATAACTACGGATATATCGGAAACAAAGTTGTCCTTAACAAAGTTATTAGAAATAAATAGATCTAATTTTCCTTATACCTTATACTTCCTTATGTCTCTTATGGGTTACCAATTATGCAAAAACATACCAAATTCATTTCGGATTAAGAAGACTTCAGAGGATTAACAAGATTTGGATTAGAAGAATTCAATATGTATATCTTCTCTGTCATTTAAGTATCTTAAATATACGAATGGTACTTTAGTCAAGATTGTTAGAACCATTTTTGAGAAAATAAAAAATAACGAAACATTTTCCATGCCAGGGTGGAGAAATTTTCTTGAAAATCGTATCGCCTCCTTAGAAAATTCTGACTTAAGTAGAAAGCTTGGAATTTATCTGACATTTAGTTTTTTTATTTATGCCTGTTCACAGACAGCATTTTTGGGGGGCCTCACATCATGTATTTGCATTGAAACCTCGACATCGCATTTTTTGATGGAATGAAATATTTCCTCTACTTACTGAAGGGGTAGAGAAATTAAAAATATGATATCTCATGCCCCAAAATTCTAAAATAAGAACACATCAAAAATACTTTTAAGGCCCTGATTTTAAAAGTGTTTAAAATGTCATTTAGCACCAAAGAGAGGCGCGATTTTTATTGATGAATGAATTGTCAAAATGGATTAAATAGGCACTGAGCCAAAACGATCGTGAAATTTTAAATATTTTAAACTACCAATGTAATTTGTCGTATTAATATACAATTTAGATTACAGAATAAAATGATCCAATGTAAAGAACCTCCACGTAAAAACAGCAAAGTGTTCACCATAGTTTTAGACGACCAAACTTCTAAAGCATAGCACGTTTAGGAAAACTGTGGAGATACATATTTTAAATTACAAATGCAGTTTATTAACTATTTCAGAAAAACACTAACTTTTTTCTTGTATAATGTATTGGAATAAATGGATAAGCAAGTATAAACGTAAGAATAAAGATAGCATAAATACAAAGGAAGAGTTTTGTGCTGCAACCACGTAAGTATGTTAAATGAGAACAAAGAAAAGAAGTACAGTGGTATATTGAATTAGCCACCACGAGCACTTTTCTTTTTTCATGTTTTTATATCAGCTTTTTTTCCAGAAGAGTGGAGGAGGAAGGGAAGGAAGAGAATAGAAGAGGGGAAAATAGAGAAGAGAAGAAGAGAAAAGGAGAGAAGAAATTAAGAAATAAAGCAAAAATTCAATTTATTTCCTGGTATTTCTTTAGAAACGAAAGCGGAAAAGGAGAAAGGTTAACAGAGCTACACATTCTTTAAAGTCAGCTGCAGACAAGTAGCTTTCTAGACATGGGAATCCATGAAATAATAACTTCACAGACAATTGGCAAAAAAAAATAAATAAAACAGTGAACAATATGAAGTGATAAAAAGTAAAAACTATCCTAATTACACAGTACTAACAGGCCTCGAGGATGCCCGAGCTTATACGGTTCATCCAGTTCGTAGCTTTTGGAACAGCTGCTGACTAATTCGCACGTAAGTTTTAGTTTTATCAACATGCAACATCATCTCATCATCTGTATTATCATTTGCAGAATTCCACAGTTAAATATAGCTGTAGTTCACAATAAGCTTCTATCGCAGATTTTGAATGTTTCTTCTAAGCTTGCATTACATAAATGAATTCATTAATTCGTAGAAAAAGTTAACATATAAACAGACATTAGTTACTATGCACAGCAAACGATCTTTTTGAAATACAAGTTCTAACTGTCATCCCAGCAAACTCTCATGTTACACAACTGATGTTACACAAATAATAAAATCGTAGTAGAAATCGAATTGAAGTTATCTGTGTTGCGTGTCGTTTAGATTAAAGACGAGCATTAATGAAGAGAAGAAATTTAAATATAGACAGGACTTTTTGGCAACAGGATTATAGTTCAGTTATCGCCAATAAAGTATATAAATTAAAGAATAATAAATTCCAAGGTTAGCAAGCATCACTTGTCAAAAGTATGCATTTTCAGCTATATATGTTATAGAAATTGATATTGAGTTTTATTTATGGACACTCTTTAACTACTATGGTTCTTAGCGTCCCATTCCATATTGGGCGTGAAAGACCGGTAATTTTGCTCAGAGGCCTTTTTATCAGGCTTGAGGTTCTTTTACGTGCCGTAAATCTACGGCACGGGACCACCGGCTTTACTTCCCTTCCGAAGGAAGCCATGCTAAGGATTTTTACGCCCGAAAAAAAATCCATCGCCCTCCGCCGGGTATGAACCCGCTACCTTGGGAACTAGAGGATAGCACGGTACCACTAGTTCACGGAGGACGACATATGTTATAGAGGCTAGACAAAAACTTAAATACTCACTAGTTGAGACCGGAACTTAGGTAGAATGCCTTTTTAAATGCGTCAAATTTATCTTCAATTTGAAACTGAATGTGTACGAATTATACCTTTGTGATTGGAATGATACAGTTTTATATTGCCTTTTTCTGCCTTTTTAAAAATAAAGGCCTATTTAACGAAATAAATGTCTTTTGTTGCCTTTATTTCATTATTTATCTATCATTTATTAAACATTTCCTTCAGGTATATTTTATTTCAATAACCACTAGTCCGTGACAATGAAAGTTAGTTTGCCGAATGTATATTATTGTCTTTAAGTTGCAGACAACATAAGCGTCCTTCATTCAGTTCATTATTTTGTTTGCAACAATGAGTACTGCTGCGCAAATAAATGTATAGATAACAGAAAGCGTTTGAATTACCGCTTGTGTTTATTTTAAAAGGCAATAATGAGTGCGGGTCTAACTATGTTTTTTCTTCAGTTTTCATTGCGACGTTGTTGTAGCTAACAGCAAGATACCGAAATTCAGTGTTTCTTTACGCAGTAAATTACAAAGTTACGCTAATACGTTTGGATCCGACGTATTTTGTACCGACGGTAAAGTACTCACATGCAAAATATGCGAGCAGTCAGTGAACTACGAAAATAAGCATTTTATATCATAGCATATCGGCACAATCAAACACAAAAATGCACTTTACAAGGCTACAGGGAAGAAGATTTCTTTGCTTTCAACACTAATTGCAACATCGAGTCGAAAATCTCAGTTTGCATTCGACTTAAGCAAAGCTTTCCTCAGCGCCTGAATTCCGTTGTGGAAATTACAGAATCCTATATTATCACAGTTTTTGGAGAAGTATACTAAACAAACTGTACCTAGCGAATTGCGAAAATGTTACTTAATAGAATGTTACGATGACACAATGAAAATCATTAAAGATAAAGTGAAAAATAAGATCTGGATTTCTATCGGCGAATCGACTGATACCATGGGTCGTTTCATTGCCAATGTTGTTTGTTGTTGTACCATTAGATCCTACAGAAGATGAATCAATGAAACCATTCCTGCTTACAACACAGTGTCTTGAGAAAGTTAACAATTCAACTATCGCGCAGTTATTCAGCAGTTCATTAAAGTTGCTGTGGCCTGAAGAGATTCAATACGACAACGTCTTACTTGTCATCAGCGACGCTGCACCATATATGAAAAAGGATGGAATAGCGCTAAAAGTGCTATTTCCAAACATGCTTCACGTGACCTGCGTAGCACATGGCTTTCACAGGGTGTCAGAAGAGATACGATGCTTGTTTCCGGATGTTGATATTGATTTCCAGTATTAAGAAGATCTTTGTGAAAGCCCCATCTAGAATCCTGACGTTTAAATCCATTGCACCAGAAGTACCTCTGCCCCGCCTCAGCTTATCATAACGAGATGAGGGACATGCATCTCAGCAGCAGTTTACTACGCTTCAAATTTCCACAGTATAACTGAAGTAGTGAATGCGCTCTGGAGGATGAAGCATCTTAAAGATGCAACAACCAAGAAACTTCTCAACTCTTCGGAAGTGAAAAATGATTTAACTTTCATTGAGGCCGAGTATGGGTTCCTGCCGCAATCTGCCACCTTCAAGAAAGAGGACAACCTTTAACGAAATCAGTGAAAATTGTGGATGATGCCGTGAAAATTGTGGATGATGCAGTGCAAAGACTGGACAGTGTACCAGGGAAACGGGATTCATTAGTTACCGAAAAGTGTAAAAAAGTTTTATCGAAAAATTGTAATCTGGATAAACTTTCAAAAATTCTGCTAATATGATAGTAGTAATAGTCCCGGATGAGCCAATTGGTTTAACGATAATCCTGCCGCTAGGGGCGCTAGTGTCGCTAGTGTCGCTGCGTGCGACGGCGGTAAGTTTGAAAAGCGCCCTGAGCGGGAGGATTATCGTTATTGCAATTGGCTCATCCGGGACCGTTTTCTTTATTTATAATTTGAATACAGTACATTGGATAAAGATATGTATACATAGTTTTGATTAACATGATGTATTATTTGCTTAACATATGAATACATAGTTTGAGAATAACATAATGGATTATTTGATTACAGGAGATTAACATATGAATACAATAAATGGACAATATAAGAAATATTAGGAGAAAAAAAAGCACATTAAAATTCATAGTTTGTTGAGGCACTAGGACACACAGATTTCGCGCACAACAATGATTTTAAAGTACGTGGTGCACTTTGAGTCCTCGTCATCGCTGCTGCTGCTATCGGCGGTAAATTGGTGGATAGGTTTGGTGATGCAGGTGACGAGCAGGTGAGAGAAACTTTCGTTGACGAACTCGGTGAAGGTTGGTATATAGATGGGGATGGTAAATTCGTTGTAATGGCTGGTTGAGAAGCATCCTGTGGATGTGACTTTGTTGGTTAGAGCAGGAATGTTGCTGTTGCCGAGGTATATGATGCATAGTGCGTCTTGTTTATGCTGGTGCACTTTGGTAGGTACGCATTTGACGTGGACGGCGTGAGCCCCTTGGACGTCGAGTGTGATGGTGACAACTCTGCTGTTGCGGAAATAGGAGTTGGAGATGCAGAGGATACGGATAGGTGAAGCTGCGTTGAGAATGAGTTGTAGGTTAAGATTGTTCCCCACGGGGACGGGATAGGTTTCGTCTGACATTATTTAGGGTTATATGGGGAGAACATGACGATGTGACGTTTGAAACCGCTGCGTAGTTTTTCCTCGCCTGCGTATATGATGCAGAATGAGGTAGAGTTGAGTTTGTTGATGAGTTCTGGAGAGGCTTTTGCAAATCTTGTTGGTAGGAAAACTTCTGTGTCGTTGTCGAGTTTGGCGACGAGCTTTGTACCGTGAACGGTGTCGATTGTTTTGACGCCGACGACACGATATGGTACGTGCTGTTGAAGCGTAGATACGCTGAGAGTGTGGGCGCTGCTGGAAAGTTCTTCTAGCTCTTTAAGGACGTCCTGTGACATTATGACGGCACAGATGACAGTTTTTGATAAACGGGGGAGGACCGTCTATATGAGTGGTTTGATGAGGAAGGTTGTAGTGTTGTTTACACCTGCGATAAGGTGCGCAAACTACCTGTGCGTCTGTGGGAAGTTGGTTCCACACAAGGTCGACGTCGCTTGGGGGATAAAGTTCGAAGATGTATATGCCGTTCTGCAGCAGCACTTGGCGTTCCCTGGGGAGTAGCAGGTGGATTCTTCGTCCGTTATCGAGATACCGAAAGAGCACGATGAAGCAGTTCATGTGGTGTTTCTAGCGGAGTACCTTCGAAGGAATTGTTGAATTTGCTGGTTGAGATGATCGAGGTCTTCGTAGAAACCGAGTTGACACTGCGTGCACAGGCGGGTGAGACGGTGCTTAAGTTCGCAGCTGCACGTTTGGTGAAAGCAAAACGAGCAGTGAAAGTCTTTACACGACGGTCCTGGCATTCCCCACGGCTGGCTAGCACCGAATGAAGGGGAAAAGAATGCGCGTGCATAAATATAACCCAACTGCCGGAAGCAGGAAATCACTGGTGGGGGAAAAGTTCGTTGGAGATTTACCACATCAGGGGAAGCACTGGTGGGGGAAAAGTTCGTTGGAGAAACACCACATCAGGGGGAAGCAGTGGTGGGGGAAACGTTCGTTGGAGGTTGACTACATACGCCGGAAGCGCTTAGCGATTATTGCACAACATCCGCAGCAAAAACACTGTGTCCGTTGATTTAACGGTTTTCGTCTTGGAGGAGAACTCTGTTTTGAACGGTGCTGAACATGCAAACGACCACATCAGGGGGAAGCACTGGTGGGGGAAAAGTTGGTTGGAGAATTACCACATCAGGGGAAGCACTGGTGGGGAAACGTTCGTTGGAGGTTCACTACATCCGCCGGAAGCGCTTAGCGATTATTGCACAACATCTGCAGGAAAAACACTGTGTCCGTTGATTTAACGGTTTTCGACTTGGAGGAGAACTCTGTTTTGAACGGTGCTGAACATGCAAACGCCGTGAATGTGATCGGGTATGATATAGGATGCTTCGCGACCCAAATGCTCCGCTAAGCACGTGCCGTAGCACATGGGGTTTTCGTTTAACATTTGCTGCATTTTGTCTGTGGAAATGTATTGCTGTTCGTAGAAAACGATGTATAAACCTCTTGCGGGCACAAATTGGAACCACTGATGTTGTACGTCTTCTTTATCTGCTTTGAACTGGATATCGTTGAAGCACATGTTAGATAGCACAAAATAAATTTTGGTTTCGCAGCTGTGAACTCTGGCGGAGACGGATTTTCCGTCGTAGGTGCTTTCGACGAAGCGAAGTGCATAAGGTGTATTTTTATAGGGTGACCGTCCACCTCGTAGTTTTTAAACATCTTACTGTCATGGTAGTACACCGACAGGTAATTTCTGTAACCCATGATGCGGGAGCGAAGGGCGCGAGATGTTTGGGTGAGGTGCGGTTGGAACGCTGGTAGAAATACATGTGCACTAAGGACTATTTTGTGAGATGCGCAGTGCGAAATGGGTGTTGAGGAAATGATGAACCTCGAGGAATGTTCTAAAATTGGCGCACCGTATGTACTTGGTGAACTGCGTGAAATTCATGTCATGTAAGGGAACGTTGGAGGCATGGTTGTGAAGCATGTACTTGTGGTATGCCATGATTTGATTTTGCGCGTCCGTCTCTTCCTTCTTTTTGTGATACATGATGTCGGTAATGATGCGCTGCAGGGTATGCAACACGTGCCATTCTTGTTGGTTGAGCGTAACGGATGCGCCTTGCGGTTCTTTGAAAACGAGCTTTAGCTTTCCGAACACAAACTTAAACACGATGGTGACGCTGTCGCTGAACTGAAATTGCTGTAGACGTCCTTGTGGGTCATTCAAGCGTTTGTGAATGATGGGGATGGCTTCGACGAGTTTGTGCCACTGCGAGGAACTCATGACGACTGCGTTGTGCTGTCCACATTTGGCAATGGTGACGACGAGATGGTGCGGCGGCTGGGGGGAGAATCCCACACTGACGAATTTAGTTTGTTGCGGGTTGAGGAAGTAGATATCCGCCAGAGGACCCACAACTGCACTGTGTTGGAACTGTGCTGGCGGAGCAGGGCTGTCGGGATGCTGTTGGAGGTCGAAGATGGGTAGTTTCCTTTTTTCCCCGGGTTTTGAGGTGGTCGGGGTTTGACATCCGGTTATACTGGAACACACAAAACAATAATAATGTGAGGGATAGAGAGATAAACGGGATAGAAAAAAGCAAGCTAATACATAGGTGCGGACCTACCTGGTCGGCGTGCTGCATGGCAGCATGACTGTATCCGCGTGCTGCATGGTACACTCTGAATGAGGCGAGCGGCACCGTGACGTTGCTTTTTATATGAGCAGGAGCGTCTTCTGAAAGCACGTGCAAGACGATGGATTAGCTTAGATGTGCTGAATAGTGACACACACACACACACACACGTACTCACCTTCAAGGGTTGACAAGTTTGCTGAGCGTCAGAGCACCTTGCGCGGCATGCGTCTTTGAACGTTTTGCGAATGACGACATCATTATGCGCGTGATTGCTGACGTGAAATTTTGAGAAGAATGTATGCTTAGGTAAGCCGGAGCAGCGGTGGGTGAGGTAGGCGATGACGTAATGACCGCAAGTGGTGCTGTCGAAACCTTGCAGCCTTCTGGCGTTGGTGGACCAACGCGTCCCGCAGACCGAATTTAAGAACCGGAGAAAATGGGGCGAAAGCGGTCCTATGCCGTAACTGTCAAAATATTCTGCATGCGAGTTTTTGTCCACAAAGATGCAAACGCAGTGTTGCCCGGATTTGGTGCTGGGGTCGGTGTTAGCCACTAGCGCCAAGGGAGGCGTTCGAATGCCGTGAAGTACGGGTAGTGTATCGCAGGGGTAGTCGCCTAAAAAGTGAGAGCGCGTAGAGGGGCATGTCGATAGAAACCGTTGAATTTGAAAGGTGTTCATGATACCAAAATGAATCGGTTGGCGTGGATTTCGACCGTGCGATGTATTTCCGCTAGCAGCAGAAGTATGACCGGTTCTGTCAATTTATCGGCAAAACCGATGCTTATAGAGACGGTTCCGTGGCGCTGACCCGAGATGTGAGACTCGTTAGCGCTCATGTCTGCAGTGAGATCGAAAACCATTATCGTATACCCTTGCGGGTAGGTTTCTCTGGAGATGGAGTGTCCCTCGTCCTTGAAATGAATGCCTAGGCCGTCCTGCAGGGTTTGAAAGCATTGCAAATAGTGTCCCTTTGTAAAGTCGGGTTGCAGAGGTTGGGAGGGAACGGGTTGGCCGTTCACGTAGAGCTGAAATAAGTTCATTTTAAAATGTTTCAAGTTGTACGGATTTGAGTTAAAATGGCCGGAATAGGCCTTGTCGGTGACCATGGCTACTACCACTCTCCTTGGAACTTGCCCTACGCACACGTCGCTAAACGTCATTGCCCTGGACTCCTTGGGGATACTGAGAGCGTAAAAGCTGACGTCTTTGAGATGGTACTTTGCGTTGCCCTTTGCGAGCACGGCCTGGTGCGCGAGCTTTATGGTCGGCGAGGGCCGCACCGATTTTAAGCGCAGCGTGGCAGACACGATGTCGGCGTACCCCTTAAAGGTATCTACGACGGAAAACAGATAAAACTGGGGAGAGGCGGGAGTGAGCTTGACGGTCGTACGACGTTGCTCCCTTTGGTAAACCCCTGACGCCACTGAAAACCCGCATTGGCGATAAAAGTGTCCATGATGCCTGCCGTGTCCTTTCTCCAGAGGGTAGATTCTAGTTTGGTCTTCATGGTCTTCTTCGGAGTAATTGAGAAGCGTCTCGAGGTAGGTTCTATAGGGGTAACCGGCTTGCGGCATGGAGACGATGACGTTATTGAGGGTTACCTCCACCTGTTGAAACAGGGAATTTAAGGCGTTGTTGACCAGAGTGGCGTTAGCGTCAGCGTTTAAGGCCTCTCCTTTGTCATCTACAATGCGCACCATGAGTTCGAGTACGACGTAGGTCAAGTCTAGGTAATCGTCCGCATTTCCGGAATAATGAAAGGTGATGGGGCATTTTTCATTAAAGTGTTTTGAGGGTTTAGGTATAGGAACCGTGACTCCTCGATGCTCATCTGAACCGGCACCTCTGTAAAGAGGTCCAGTTCGGAACTCATGTGGACGGTCGCGTCTGCCATTACGAAAATACGTCTTGCACCTTACGCCTACCGCGTTTCAGCTTGGACTGCTTGCTCTTTCTGGATTTTCTCGGTTTCATTCTCTTGAGGCGCCTGGCGCCGGAACCGAGCATGGCATCGAGCTTTTCGTCGGCTTTTCGCTTAAATTGTATCCGGACTCCTTGAGCCTCCGTTGGAGCGCTTGCTTCGGCGCTGCTCCCGCCGCAGTCACAACGGACAGAACGTGAGCGCCTGCCTTTAAGGCCTCCTTTCCGACTGCTTTTGCTCCGCTCTTTAAAAACGGTAGCAACCTTCTGAAGAGTCCTCCGAGGGCTGAAAAGAGACCGCTGCCTCTTTGGTAGCGCTTGCCCCTGTAGAGAGTGAAATCGCGATGGTGGAACGCGCCGCCGGTCTGATTGAGGTAGTACCGCGTTACGGCGTGCACGTCCATTACGCCTGTTTCGGACGAAAAGCGAGAACTATAGTAGAGGAAAATCCGTCGGCGAATGGCAAGAGATCGCCGTAACCGTTCCTTAAATCTATGTTGACCGTCTTGAAGTCTTGCTGAATCAAGGGTACCCAATTTTGGGGAAAAAACTTCTTTTCGTCGCTCATGTAAGTGTTGTTGCTTCTTTCGTATTCCACGGCCGCGCTCTCTATGGCTTGGGCGAAGGTGTTGCCCACGACTTGCGGGGACACTAGATTACAATAGATGAACATTTCGTAAGGAAACCCCATATAAGGATCTACGGGGTGTTTAGCAGCTTTTTCGAGAATGACGTTGACGTAGGGCTCGAAACCCAACATTTTTGCCATAGCGGGCGTTAAGAGCAAACTGTGGATGCGGTGTAGAGGTCCCGGAGGGTCCTCCGATTTTGAAACGTCTCGTTTGGGTCTGACGGAACGAGCCGCCGCGGGTTTCTGCTGCCCCGAAGCCCGGTGCTTCGGTTTCGGCTTGGGTCTGGTGGGGCGCATCGTTGAGAGCTTCGTATTCGCCGACCGCGTACGGTACGACCGTGCGCGCGACATTTTCCACAAACCCGTCGAACGGAATGTCGGGTAGTGGTTCGGGATGGGCGACGGCGGCATTCACGCCCACCGTCTGCTTGCGCTCGTCGAAGAGGAAGAAGTTTTCCACGTGCAAGTGTTCGAGTAGAACGGCGTTGACGAGGTTCACCAAGTCTTTGGGATTGTGCACGATGCCTTGCGGCATTTGCAAACTGAATTTGGAATGCGAGGGGAGGAGCGTCATGGTGTACTTGGTGCCCGCCAGACGGGCATCGTCTGGCGAAGGGTTATAAAATTTCACCGGATACCTGACCTTTTGCAGGGCGACCTCCCATTCTCCCTGCAGAACGATTCTCTCGGGCAAGATGTTAGAAAATCTGGCCGTGGTGTTGTCGGTAAAGTGTTCCATGGAAGCGTTGCTCACGAGAGTGATGGAGAAGGGCTCGGTCTTAATCATGTCGAATCGATGGTCGAAGCCAGAACCCACGAGTTAAACTTTGCCGGATACCCCTTCCACTTTACCAAGACCTGCTTGTGGCGCCCTCGGCCCTTGGTCTGTAAAACGCGTTCGATCTTAAACGTCCGAGGTAGCGCGACTTTTTGTAGCTCCTCGGTGTAAAATGTGCCGTCTATGGCTTCTCTGGCCAGATCCTTCAACTTATATACCACCGGCCGACCGCGCACCACCTCGGCTATCCGAAATATTTCGTCCGTCCAATTCTGCTCGTAGCCCTTGTCGAATTTCATTTTTTCTTTAGAGATGCGCACGTGATCGCCGACGGAAAATGTGGGTTTCCCTGCGCGAGGTAGGGTCCTATTTCCGTAGAGATTGCGGTACACTCGTAAAATGTTAGATTCGTTCACGTCCTTCGGATCCATTTTTATGGACCTGTGATGCGAGCTGTTGTACGACTCGAGTAAGGCCGGAAGGACTTCCAGGTATCTGTAACTGTTTTTGTGCGTGAAATACCTCCACATCTTTGTTTTTAAGGTGCGGTTGAAGCGCTCCACGACGCTGGCTTTAACGTTATTTTTGGTTGTGTAATGTTTCACGTCGTGTTTCTTCAGAAAGTCGCGAAAAGTCTTGTTGGTAAACTCGGTTCCCTTGTCCGTTTGGAGGACCCTGGGGACACGTTGGGAGAATATGGAGCGAAACGCTTGCGCAACCTCGGTACCCAGCTTCCATTTCAGGGGTACGGCCCAAGCATATTTGGAAAATACGTCGATAACGGTCAGAATGTACACGTAAGGTTTGTTATATTCCCTCACGCTGTTCATGACGTTTAGATCGGCCTCCCAAAGATCGTCCATATTCGTCGCGTGATAACATCTGGTGGGGAACCGCTTTCTGAATGGTTTGTGCAGAGTGTAACTGTCCTGGGTTTGAAGGAAGGACTCGATGTTCGCCTTAGACGCACCCGTGGCCTTTCGAAGGGGCTTGACCGTACCCAAACCGGCATAGTGTTCCGGTTTGGCATAGTATCGCCTTAGCGCCTTCCATTCCTTCATGCTTTACTTGTACAGGGGTTGCCAGACGCGCTTGCGAAAATGGTACGACGCGGAAGGCGATTTCGATTTCTTTTTCGGAGTGGCAGGGTTTGCCCTCTTCTTTTTGCGAGGCGAGAGGAGGTTGACCTTTATGGTTCGGGGTTCGACCTCCTGCTTCACCGGCACGCGTTCGTGCACGTCTTCGTAATCGTCGTCGTCGTCGTCGTCGCCGATGAAGGGATTTCTGACTTGTGCCACGAGATCGAGGTAGTTGTCCAATTTATGTTTTACGAGCCGCCACTTTTCGTCGGCAGAGAGCTTTGCGCTCTGCAGGTTCTGAATTTCTTTAGCCAATCTGGATATGGTGCGGTCTACAGCGTGAAGCTTATCGACGGTCTTCGGTTGCGGTGCAACGAGGATCTGCTTGCCGTACTTCATCCTGTTAATTTTGACACTAGCGCGCCGCCGAGCGAAGCCAAGACGGGTAGGAGAAATGCCGGCAAGAAACCTCCTTTTGGAACCAGAGGAACCCGTTTATCCGTCAACTTCCTCCAAGAAGCCTTGTGCTTCTTTAGGCGACCCAAGCACTTTGCGGGAAGTTGCACGTGACCTCTGCACACGTTGAGCATGCATTCGCTTATGGCCTTGATCAGATCGCCATCGGCATTTTTTAAGAACTTTTGTGCGCAGAGGGGCTTTCGCCTTGGCCAGAGCCGCCAAATTACCGTGCTGTCTCGCTATGCGAGGACTGGTCAGCGTCGCAAGCATTAACCTACCTCTAGCCATGCTTGCGCTATAATGACGTTCGCTCCGAAAGCGGTACTTTTTTTATTTAGACTCGACGGCCTCAGTTGGGCAAGACCCTGCCGGGATAATATAGAACGAAACGAATCCGAGTCCTCTCGGCGGTCTCAGTTGGGTACGAAATAAGAGAGGTTTTCCCCCGGCAGCACGCCGGTTCGATACCTGTATCGGGCGGGCGTGTTCTGAGTGCAGTCCAACACGAGATACCCGTGAGGGCGTTCGGTGGCCTTCTCGAAGGCCTCCAAGAGAAACCTAGAGTTCCTGGGTTATATCTGCTGGCACAGTCTCTCGATCTGCATCTTGTCCCGGTTGTTCTTGAAGACCACGACGTAGTTTGCATTCAGAGAGATGTTGCGATATTTCCGACCCTGCGGAAACACGTTCTGCAGGATGTAGACGATGCCGAAGCGCTTGTGATGGGAGTCTCTGGTGAAAAAATTGGACACGTCCTTCCCGCCACCCTCCAGCATCAGATCGTCGAGGACGACGAGGTCGTTCTCGCCCACCGAAGCAAGTTCGGGTATGCCCGCGTGGGTCTCGCAACGCAGAGCCGAGGGTTCGAGTCTCGGCGAATACTCCGGAGGGTGGCACCACAGCACCCTCCTGGGGCGCACGTCGAACATCCGGTGCGCGTGGCGTAACAGGTTTTTCACGAAGGTCGACTTGCCGCAGCGCGACGGCCCCGCCACGAGCATCGTGCTGGGAAACTCGAATCGCCCCAGGTCTCGGGGACCGGGCATCGTCTCCTCAGGGCGCCCAGTTCGAAATGACTTTGGCGCGGCTGTAGACGTCTCATTTATGCGTTCCTCTTGAACCCGTAGAGATAGGAATCGTGATCGCCGGCGAGCACTCGCTTGTTGACCACCATCCTAAACGTCTTCGAGCTGGGTTCGGTGACGACCGTCCAAGACGGTTTCCGCGAAATCTGCGTGCCCGCCAGCTTCACCGCGCGGTCGTTGTCCGTGAGCACCACGTCGCGAATCACCTCCGCGTTCACCAGCTCCAGGTTGCCCGAATTGAGCGTGATCCCCTTCACCTTGCACACCGAGAAGGTCTTGCCCGTCTCGGGGCAAACGATCTCCATGCAGTAGCTCTTGGGCCGCGTGGAGGCGAACCGGGCGATGTAAGAGCCCCTCCCGTACTTCTCCAGCTCGTCCGTCATGTCCCCCAGGAGGCGTCCGACGGACGGCGTCCAGTCGCCCGAAGCGGCGGCGACGACGACGGAATCGGTGTCGAAGTAGCAGACCCGTTCTCCCAGCCTCTTGAGGTAGGAGTAGAGCACCAGGAGCGCGTGAGCCGTGGTGTAGGCCGCCAGGACGGCGTTGGCGGCGAGGTTGACCTTGCGGCACTGCTCGCAGTACCTCCCCACCGCGTACACGATCCAGTCGGTGACGGGCACGTAGGTCTGCACTTCCACGCCCGGGTCGTTGAGCAGCTCCAGGAGGCGGTCGTACCGGTCCACCAGCTCGCACGTGGGGAGGTTGTCCTTCTGCCCCAGTTTGCCCCAGAAGCTGTTGAGCATCAGCTTGGCCAGCTCCCGCCTGCCGGGGTTGGTGGCGACGGCCTCGGGATCCAAGTCGACGCCTTCGTGTTCGAAGAATTGCTCCACGTACTGCTGCTTCGCGGCAGGTTCGTCGCAATCCGAGGGCCAGCCGGAGGCTTCGGTCTTGATCTTCAGGAACTGATTCACGTAGTCCTCGAAGAGACCCTTGGCTCCGGTGGTCGGTTCGTGCCGCACCACGTCGTACTCCCACATCTCGTGGACCCGGCGGAGGTGGTACCCCTACTCAAGGGCGACCTTCATCTCGTCGATCACCCAGGTACCCGACAACGCCCTCTCGCGCTCACCGTGGTGGCACTCGTCTTGGTTCTGCGCCTCCGCACAAGCGCGGCATAGCGGGAACATGAGCTTGCCGCCGATGCGCGCCGGTAGCACCGGGTGGTACAGGTGTTGCGGCGGTAGAACCTCGCACTTCACCAACCCGCCACCACGTCTTCCAAGCGCGGGAATCGATCCACGTGGATCTTGGGGTGGCCCGCCGGGTAGGGTTTCGTCTTGTTCACGTACGGGTACAGGCTACATACCTCGTAGTAGTAGATCTTGCTATCCCCCTTCGCCTCGCAGTACGTCTTGGTGCAGTTGGTTTGACCTCCGTAGAAGGCGTCTCTAGGGTTCAGGGGTTCGGGTACCGGAAAGTCCCTTGCATGGCGCGCGAGGTCCTGGTTGGCCTTCATCGCGGCGTTGAACTCGCACTCCCACATTTCCACCACGGCGCAGCCGGCGGCCTTGATCTTGGCCGTGACCTTCTCGGTGCTCTCTAACCTGGAGGCCATGGTTTCGTGTCCCGAGTTGTGTATCGCCGCATGGCGATTGTGAAAGCACCGCCTGCAGCCGTGGTAAAAGCAGCCGTGGAAAAAGTACGCGGTTTTTTCAGCCTCTCTGTACCCGTCCACCTTGTGCCCCGCGATTTTGACTTCGCGTCCTCGGTTGGCGTGCTGGATGACGATGCGGTTTTGCATCTCTAGCCAAGTTAGCCATATGCATGCGGCGCGAGACTGACGGTCCGCTAGTCGATACCCGCCCGCTGGCAAGAGGGCAATTTTTTTAAGCGGCATGAAGCGCTTTCTATACACGCGCATGCACGCCTGCGCGAGGTGACGCATTCTCTGAACGGGTCTATTCCGTTCTCGTCCAAGAATTCCGTTCTGAATTTGGAAACTCCCTGACTGAGTAGAAATACGTCCATCTTGCAATACGCCACCATTTCCGCCCTCATGTCGAAGACGTACCCGGAGGACGCCTTTTCTTCGTGCCACTGCTCGAAGGCTTTCCGACCCTCCGCCGACATGCCCTCCGGACAGTAGTGCCTTTTGTCGGGAATCGAACCCACGTACTGCTCGTTTTCCTTCGTGTTAAACAGGTACGGGAAATAACCTTTGCATTCCTTCAATCCGAAGGTCTTGGAAAAGCGGGAGAGTGGCATGGGTATGAAGTTGAGCGAGTCTAGAAATGTGACGTCACCGTACATCATCCTGTAGATCTTGCTCGCGTTCATGATGAGCTCCGGCGCCCAGTCTAAGTGCGCCACCATGTACTTTAATAGAAACTGCCCGTCGTAAGCTCTGAGGTTATGCGCCACGACGTAGACGTCCCAGGCTTCGAACCTCGCCTGCGATATGTGCTCGAAAAGCTGCTTCACGGGTTCGTCCATGAACACCCATTCTTTGCAACCGCATTCGGTGCAGTATGCCGTCTTGCGGCGTTCGTCGATGCAGTGCGGGCAGGCTTGGTACAACACGCACAAGTTAGGTACATGCTCGTATGTGTCCATTTTGCTGGTATATGGAATGTTTTGCGGGCATTCAAAGTCGATAAACATAAACACGTACAGGTTTCTTTTGTTCTTTGCGGCATACGGCTGCATATAGCACACGTGGCTAGAATTCACGTGTGTCTTGCAATGATAGCAGTACTTTTCCCCGCACTCGTGCGCGGTTTTTCTGTACCTTGCATTCACGAGCTTATTGCAAGACGTGCACACCTTTTCTACATCGCACACCGACAGCGCCTTTGGGTAAAAAACACCTTTCTTTGCGTGGTTTGCAAAGCATGTCGGTCCCTTAAAATCTCTGTTGCACTCGGCGCAGCGTATGTAGGCGTCAAATCGCACATCGCACTGCTGATGGCATTTAGCGCACCTGGCGTCGCACCTGTGAAATTCTTTTTTGTGTGCCGAGGGATGATGACACCGGCGGCAATACCATTTGCATTTAAAGCACTTGTGAAGGTTCGCGATAGCATTAAAGTGCCCGGCGTGGAGCATGACGTCGATGTATTTATCGCATTTCTTATCCGACGCGTACAGCACGTGCTTCCCCGTATGATCGCCAAACACCGTCACAGCGTAGCCCTTTAACGCAGCGTCAAAGAGTCTGACGTCATCTATCGTGCTGCTGTCGTGGCCTTGACCGATGCTCGCGCACAAGGCTACGGCCTTCGATTTTTGCAGATAGTCGGAGCGCGTCATCATTCTATAGTTGACGTCGCGATCCACTTTGGCTTTGACTACAACAATGGCTCTTGCTAAACACAAGTTGTCTTTGTTGGCTATTTCGACAATGCCTTTATTGTCCCTACAGGCATCGCAAGGTTGGTGGCACGAACCCGAGACCTCCTTGGTCCACACAAACGTCACATGAAGAGGCCCGCTTAGCAAGAATTGTTGGTTACTTTGCATTACTTTTTCGATGCTTCCAACAATGACATCCGCATTCAATTGGTCTACGCGCCTCACGCTCATGTTGAAGGCTTTTCGTCTGTTATGGATATGCCTAAATATCCGGGTTGGTTTTCTAACAGGTTCTCTTTCGCAAAGTTTAGAATATCGTTAAACAAATGCGATACCCATTGCTCCGGGTTAACATCTCTGGGGACCGGGTTTACGTAATTTGCGACTCTGTAAAGCCAGAAAAAAGCTTTGGCAGCCTTCTCTGCTTGTGTCCTATAATTCCGAACGTAGGCTGCAAGGTGCCATCGCGACTTCCCCCGGGTTGCGGCTCCATCTTATCGTCCGAATGCACCGATCGCTCTTTCCCTGCAAAGTGCTGCTGCTATTTTGTTTTTATTTTAAACTATTTTTCGTCAAATAGAACGATTTTGTAGAAAAACCCACTATCGCTCCCGTTTCTCACTACGCCGTTTGCTCTTGGCACCGGGTTTTTATAAGCTCGCTTATCGCAACCGCAATTACAACATGCGCTTCGAGTTAAATGCCTCATTTCGCCACAAAATTGTCAAGTTGTAAAAACGCGGTCATCCTGTCACGATCCGCCACTGCGCGATCGCTACCATCGGCAATAAGGCTGCATTTTAACGCTGACGAACATCCTTTCTCACGCTCGATTTTCACTTACATCAGCACACGTTCTTTGCGCGCAGTGCTGTGCGTGGGAAATGACTGAAGTGAGCAGCGTTTTAACGTTTGCACACCCGCATCAGTGCAATATTTAAAACTACGACTGTCGTGTGTAGTGTTTTTGTGTTGTGCCGTGCATACGTGTTATGTAAAATATAAGAATTAAATAGAAACAGCAGATACTTCCTTTCTAAGGAGTAACACCAACTGTTGAATAAAAATTCTCAAGTGTTACGTTCGTATGACCTCTACCCTCTATCTCTTATAGGTGAGTACGAAAGTTTATTTTCATATCCACTTAATTTTAATCCAGATAAACTTTTCGGGAAAAGGTTGCATTGCACATCCGTTATACATCCAAAGGGACGCTATACACTGGCCTTAAAATTCTAAATTCTTTCCATCAACATGGCGAGCAAGAACTGGAAAGCGACATGCCTTCAAAAAAGAATGGCTAAGCATTGTACAATTCGAACCATTTATAACAGATATCTCGGAAATGGCTGACGTCACAAAAAAGTTATTTCAAATAAATTGTGTGTGTTTTTAAAGAGATCTAAATTTTTTGTATTGTATGTTTTTCTCAAACCTTAGCAGTTATACAAGATCATAGAAAATTTCTTCCGAATCAAGAGGACTTCACAGGCTATTTCCACAAAATTCAAGGTATACATTTTATTTTTCATATAAATGTCTTTAATATATGGCGTTGTAATTAAAATAGTCAGAGACAGTTTTAGAAAATAAAACATATCGGAAAATAGTTCATGTAAAGGGTAGTTTTGGGTGGAGGGACTTTCTTGAAAATCTCTGTGTCGTATCTTTGGAAGGTACTCAACCTAAATACCAAGTTTTAGTATTTATCCTAGTTTTCATTTTTGAGTTATGCTGCTCTGACACATACACACAGAATTTTCTAAAAATGTTTTTTATTCAGGGGACCTCAAAACAAGTATTTAGTTTTCCGATGAAATCTCAATATTGAATATTTGGATGCAATGCATACCTCCTCTACCTACTATTTTACGTGATAGAGAAAGCCCCTAAATCAATATTATTACATGCAGTTGTGAAAAATATTACAGCTATGATTAATAAATTCTGGGATTACGAGAAATTTGTTAATATTAGTTTAAACGTATATAGTTGCAAGAAAAGTGAGTATAGCTAGCTCGAAACTTAGCGTTGTTGTCACAAATAAACGATATAGAGAAAACTCTGATTTTCATAAAAGTAAGATTAAAACTACTTGCTTAAGGTAAAATGCTTGTGTCATATTAAGAATATTCTCAGATATTCGGAGAATGGCGCGAAAGTTGAGTCTGACGCCTTGTTATTTTTATTCCGTGTGTGTGTGTGTGCGAGTATGTGCCTAGTATCCGTGCGCCGACAAGGTAAAACTTCATCATTTACCTACCGGGCAGGGACAACCACTAAAAAAACCTGAGAAAACCTCGAAAATTAGAAACGGCTTCGTCAACCACTACAGAAAACGCCTACCAACCAGGGAAAACCTATGAAAAAGCAGAAAGAGCTTGCATTCGTTTACCAACCGCAGAAAACCCCCAAAAAACTAGTTATTTTTTAAAAAAAGGAAAAGACGAATAATATAAGTATGGCAACTGTAACGTGTGTGTGTGTTTGTGTGTGTGTGCGTGCGAGTATGTGCCTAGTATCCGTGCGCCGACAAGGTAAAACTTCATCATTTGCCTACCGGGCAGGGACAACCACTAAAAAAAACTGAGAAAACCTCGAAAATTAGAAACGGCTTCGTCAACCACTACAGAAAACGCCTACCAACCAGGGAAAACCTATGAAAAGCAGAAAGAGCTTGCATTCGTTTACCAACCGCAGAAAACCCTCAAAAAACTAGTTATTTTTTAAAAAAAGGAAAAGACGAATAATATAAGTATGGCAACTGCAACGTGTGTGTGTGTGTGTGTGTGTGCGAGTATGTGCCTAGTATCCGTGCGCCGACAAGGTAAAACTTCATCATTTGCCTACCGGGCAGGGACAACCACTAAAAAAACTGAGAAAACCTCGAAAATTAGAAACGGCTTCGTCAACCACTACAGAAAACGCCTACCAACCAGGGAAAACCTATGAAAAGCAGAAAGAGCTTGCATTCGTTTACCAACCGCAGAAAACCCCCAAAAACTAGTTATTTTTTAAAAAAAGGAAAAGACGAATAATATAAGTATGGCAACTGCAACGTGTGTGTGTGTGTGTCTATTTAATTTTTATTTTCTTTTGCACTGCACACATTTGTGTTACAATATATGCATTTTCAATTTTGGGAAAACCTATGAAAAAGCAGAAACAGCTTGCATTCGTCTACCAGCCAGAGAAAACCCCCGAAACACTAGTTATTTAAAATTGCTGATGAATTCTGGATAGGCTTTTGCAAATGTTGTTGGTAGCAAAACTTACCTTTACCATCACCTCCAACATACCCCACTCCCACACCTTTTTACTTGCCACCAATCATAATCTCTCTTATTCTTACCAATCAACAACTTTCATTTGTTCCTTTCCACCAATAACATCACTTCTTATTCCCACCAATCACAACTTCACACGTCACTTTCTGTTATACTTTTTATCCCTCGTTCGCCATCTTTCCCCCTCTTTCAGCCCCAACCTCCGCACAGACAACACCTCACCGCTCCTTAACCTCAACTTCATGCCTCCGCCATCTTATTTAGTTCCCATTTTTACCACCGCGCCTTTCATCTCCCAACCAGATTGCCGGCAAGAACAGATCTCGTTCATTCACACCTCGACGGTTGACTCGACAGCAGCTACTGTGAACACCTACGTCGTACACTTTTTTGACCGCTTTCGACCGGCTATGAGAACCCTGCTCCTACGTACGCTAGCGACCATCACGATGGTCCAGTACCAGGTTTTTGGTATAGTTAAATTACGCCTCTGCAAAGGGTGTCTGTACCGCTTTAAAAACCTAGGTATATCAGTGCGTAGTGATGTTGGTTGATCTTAAAGCTGGTTAAGCATTTTCAAAAACAGTTTGCTTTTATTTTTTCGCGTCGCGTGAAGCTGCCGCTCTTTTGGTGACGCATCCACACCAGTAACAGGTAAGTACCACACGCATAATTATTTTTCGAACCTGCTTGGCGTAGGAATATATCCTTTCGTGTTTTGGTACTGTAACCTCAAATCTCCTTACCCTCCTCTTGCGTCCGCCATCTTGTTTAGTTCTCACCGCATCTCCTTGTCGCAGACCCTCCGCCATTTTTAGTTTCCACTATTTTAACCTCAAAATCTGCTCTTCTAAGCTCCTGCTACCGCCATCTTCTTTTAGTTCCCATTCTCACCACCGCGTCTCCTTGCCCCCCCACCTCTTGCGACCGCCATGTTCACCACTAACCTCCAAATTTCCTCGTCCTTAAACCTCTTGTCCCAACCATCTTGTTTAGTTCCCATTTTCGCCACCGCATCTCATATCGCCCCATCTCTCTATCCACTCAAGAAAACTACCATCCAACGTTCAAAAAATTGCTGATCAGTTCTCGACAGGCTTTTGCAAATCTTGTTGCTAGCAAAACTTACCTTTCCCATCACCTCCAACATACCCCACTCCCACACGTTTTTCTTTCCACCAATCATAATCTCTCTTATTCTTACCAATCAACAACTTTCATTTGTTCCTTTCCACCAATAACATCACTTCTTATTCCCACCAATCACAACTTCACACGTCACTTTCTGTTATACTTTTTATCCCTCGCTCCCCATCTTTTCCCTCTTTCAGTCCCGACCTCCGCACAGACAACACCTCGCCACCCCGCTCCTCTCCATCACGTGACCTCCATGCTCTTTCATCTTCCTTCCTTCATCTTCCACCTAAATTAACGAACCAATCAAAACACTCCACGTCACTTCCTGTTTCTCCTTCACCTTACCCTAATCCTCAATTCTTTTAACTCGTCCCGGATGAACCAATTGCAATAACGATAATCCTCCCGCTCAGGGCGCTTTTCAAACTTACCGCCGCCGCCGTCGCACGCAGCGACACTAGCGACACTAGCGCCCCTAGCGGCAGGATTATCGTTAAACCAATTGGCTCATCCGGGACTATTACTACTTATGATAATTCTGTTGCAGTTGAAATGGATCCTACAATGATGCTATGTTTTAGATTTGTCGATGTTGAGAGGTGATTTTCTCATATGAAAAATATGTTATTTGACTGGAGACTCAATATGACCCCAGAGAAGTTAAAAAAACATTTGGTTGTCATGTGCAACGAATAAGGCATTGCAATACGTAGGCCTTTTTAAAAAATATTTCACTTTTGTGTCAATTACAACACTAGCATTTTGTTTCATACTTTGAAGTTCTTTAAAATATGACGATCGAGTTATTGAATAGTGTAATCTATAAAATAAATGGGTTTCACTAATTGCCTTTTATTGCCCGTTTTAGTATTTATAATGCCTTTTTTCCTTCCTATTTTAGCTATTTATAATGCCTTTTTGCCTGCCTATTTTAATTAATTATAATGTCTAAACTTCCGGTCTCTGCTCATTAGTCCTTTGGCTACCATTTCCTTGCGACCCTAAGTTTCTTATAAAAAGAATAAAAGAATAGAGCTGCATTCTCCAAGCGGCTTCTGTTGTTGCTCTTTCTTACTCCGATTAAAATTAGTTGAAATAATTTGCTGTAATAACCGGCTAGATATCATTGGGCAAAGGAATGGAGGGTCCTCTGAAGGGATTATACTCGTTTGTCCAATATTTTGGCATTTACATGTATTTAATGCACTAATTTGCCATGATTCACAGAAAGAACAATACCGGTGCATCATTCACTTAAATTTTAGTGCTTTGACTACTACTTAAAAAGAGTTACTACTTTAGCTTTTTTAATTAAATATTTAAAAATTTCGCTATAAAATATACGGAAATGCTGCCTTTAAAATTAAATATGTACACCCAACAAAAGTTAGTATCATGCCACTACTGCAACAATGTAATCTCGACTACTGTATGCACTCACTCCACTGTGGACAAACCTTCATCTTACCCTTCGAAGGTGAATCTTCTCGCCCAGCTGTAGCCGCATCATCAGATTGCCAAACGCCTCTTATTTCGAAGGCGTTTTTATAAGAAATCTATCAGTGTACTTGATAAAGATATTTCTTTGGTTTAACGGATAACATCTAATCATCTACCCCTTCTTTTTTTTAGTGCTGGTAACTTCTGATACATAATTCAACACATTCCCAATATAGATTGAACTTATAGGAAGTGGCTTATTTACATTTCCCCCTGGCTGTCAATCAACAAAGAACTATTTTGCATTAACATTACTGCAGAATCTTTTCCTCCAAGGTAAGAGCCAATGTCTGTTGACGATTAATATTTGTTCTATATATATATATATATATATATATATATATATATATATATATGTCGTACTTTCTATAAGACAAGCTTCTATGCCATTCATTAAAATAACAGTCCCTTTCCTTTTACTGAATTAATATCCTCATTGAAGCTATTCATTTAAATAGGCTAAAGAGATATGAATTGCTTGTTCTAAGCTCTAAAGCAGAAGGAAGTGCTGCAGATCTACTGAGTTGTATAGTACTCTCAACTTCGTCGTTGACCTACTGCTGGTGCGCCAATGGGGAGGGAAAGAGAGAGTGTATCTACTTAAGTACATTAAGTTGTTTCACTTTAAGTTCAAGGGAATTGTAAACAATACCACGTGATAAGGGAGCGTCTCATTGGCTGTAGCTAATTATTGCAACTTTTCCCGCTTAGCATTTTGTTTCTTCCTCTACAATAAAAAAGTTCGCTTCAGATCGTAACATTGTGTCGTTACTTTTGTGCAAATAAATTTAAAAACTCATTATTGTAATTATTAGTTCAACTTATGAAACAAAATATTTTAGTTGCGATTCACCTATAACTAATTAAACCGTTAGTTAGATCAGAGGATTCGGGCTATGCGCAGCGCGTAGTTCCTTTCTGGTTTAGGTGTAAGCTGTCCTGTACTCCTTTGCCACGTGGTGCATGTGGTGAGAAAATTTTATTTTCGAGAGTGGTATATTGATATTAATCATTAAATGATTCATCTTTAAAATTGTAAGTTAAGAGCAGTTTAATTTAGTACCTTTTATCACAGGTGGAACAGTAGTTAGGTTGAGCTGCAGAGCTATTCAGATACCACTTTTATTTATCTGCTCTTAGTATTATATGTTATGTAAAACAATATATAGGGATAAGAATAAGACATAGAATTAAGAATAAGACATACAACGTGTTTATAAAAGGCAATGAGCCTCAAACAGGGGAATGTGCGTATTCGCATGCTGTCTGGAGCACTTTCCTCTCGCGGGTATTTAGTTCCCGTCATCTCTCCTCAAGTGCTGCCATGTCCTCGGCAGAGTGATACATTAAGTGTTTACTTCTACTTTAAACTTAGAGTGAAACAGGTGTAGGAACGTATACAGTAGGTCGTATGTGTAAGTAGAAGAGACAGACCGAAGGAGACAGGGAACAAAGTTGTCGCAGTTCTATCTCCCTACTTAAGTAAACGTATAATGAGTGCTATGTACCATTCTTTTGGTATCTGGTGCTTATTATACCAGTAACTGTTCAACAGTTTAAGGAATCTCTCCTGAAATTTATATGAGTTATATTTTATAAGGCCAAAAATCTAAACCATCATTTCCTGGAGATTTATTATGTTTACGTTTTATTAACGCTATATACAGTGTGGACCATTTAAGTTGAGACTGTACAATATATCCAAAACTAAGGGTTGTAAAAAGAAATGTCTTGAATAAAGTTACTTAATGTTATTAGTCGTATTTTATTTGTAGGGCGTTATGATGGTGATTTTAGGGCCAATTTAATTTTACCCTAATTCTAGGTTCCCATTTAAAACAACTACATTTCTATGATGCTTCTAAGTTATCTTAATTGTATCCATTCACCTTTATTTTCTTTCTGATTAGTTTCCGCTATACATTGGTTTAATCTATTGTTCTTTTATCACATGATGTATATAGTTTAATTTTTGAGAGTAGAGAATAATATGTGTCTACATTAGCTTGTATTCTTGATCTTGTAATTTCTGGTTAATTAGGATACACTCAAATACAGTTTTACTATTCTTAGCAGCATATGTGAATGTATACATATATTTTTTGTCTAAAAGAGGAGTTTGTAATTTTAAGTTGATTATAGTAACTGAAATCAAAATAAACTCTTGCCGTCAACACCTATGTCCTCTTTTCCAAATCTTTGCATTATTTTGTGGATGAAACATTTCCCATTTTAGCATTAAATTTGTCCCTATTATTATTAATCAGTTTCTATTCTAGGGATTAATAGTTTTTTGTAGTTACTCATAAAGTTCTATTACTTTTTTTTGGTTCTCTTGAAATATACTCTTGCTGTATTTATTATTCTTGTCTTCTTTAAGCTTTACTGTTACTATCCGTTCATTTACTCACTGATAGGATATATAATTTTGTTCCTCGGTTTATTTTGTATCATTAAACCTGCTACAGCATGTCTTATTTACATGTCTGTTGATACACCACTGTAACTAATAAAGGTTTTAAATCTATAATTCCTTTAATTTTTTTCTTAATCTCAGTTATATCCGTTCTATAATTCACTAATTATTTCCTCTAATTCCTGATATTTTTGATTAATTCCTCTTATATGCCAGGTAAAGATCTTCTAATTTTCATCAATTTCATGCCTTTCGTCAATTTTTTCTTTTCCAGTTCACATCATTAGACGCACCCGGGTATCTCTTTGTCCAATAATTGTAACCATTTCAGGAGTACAAGTGACGTCTTGACCTTTTGAGTTCAGGTTGTCATTCCTCTAGACTGGGTCCTTCACCATGGTGTGTAGTCCTGTCTGTTCCTTATGTAGCCCCGTGAAAGTGATCCTTTATCAGGTGCTATCTCCAGGGGTAGGAGAACCCGGAGCTCCTGGGGTAGGAGCACTATTCCCTGAAGTGAAATTGTCACTTCAGGATTGTTCACTCCACCCATTACCCTCCACTTCCAGCTGTCATTTCGTAAAATAAATCAATAACGAGTACATATGTGTGCTTGGCACATTCTAAGGAACTCAGGGAGAATGACAGAAAATACCCTAGGTTTGACCCAATCAACGAACTCGGAAGCGCAATATGACAAAGGAAAATGTTTGTCTTGCTGTACCACCATCGTTTGCCGATGAGTATTACATTTAACAGAATAAAACATGCTATGTCTGCAACAGATTTTTTAACTGCATAGGTGTCATATGCTTTTCTATTTTTTGGAACATTAAAAAATAAAATAAGGATTAAAACAAAGATAAATCATATTGAGTAACGTGCTTTTATGCCGTAGGCTACTGAATAGAGGAAATTATATTAAGTATACTTAATTTCACTTGACCAAAATATTCGTGAGTCTTTTCAACAAATTCTTACTAGTGTACATGTTGCTTAAACATTTCTCTTGTTCAAAGAGAATTGACATACACAAGCAACACCAATATAAATTCATTAAAATACGCAATTAATTGTTAGGTATTCTTTGAACATTATACCCTTTTTAAGATAAAGTTAGAGATGAAATAGATAAGCAATATGGTAAAACAAAAAGTTTTCGTATTCCAAAGCAAACAATTTACTATTATTATACAAATTATTATTCTACACCTTTTTATATGCTCACAGTCCACGCATTCATGCTCAGTCTACATGAAAACAGACAGAGAGAGGAGAAACACTACGGTGAGTCTGCCAATTATTAATCAACAAATGCAATTCATTTGTGATATGCGTAATTGCCTCTATAACAAAGTTATTATTGTACATAATGCTTTTGTTTGTTTATCAGTGGGAAATACCATGTACGTTGGAAGTAACTTCTGTACCAGGTATTTCTTCACGAAATAGGTGAAACCAAGCTGTATGTTTTATTTCTCTACCATGTGCAGAGTAAGTAGATGAGGTATGGCATTCCACCTAAAAATCCGATATCGATATTTCACCGGAAATACATGCTTTTGAGCCCCCTGAATTTAAAAATGGCATTTTTAGAAAAACGTCTCTGTGTGTTTGAATGGCATAACTCAAACACGAAAAGTCGGATTAACATCAAACTTGGTATTTAAGTTCAGTACCTTCCAAAGATACGACAAGAAGACTTTTAAGAAAATTCCCCACCCCAAACTATCCTTCTTTCGAAATTTGTTATTTTCTAAAACAGGGTCCTGACGATTTTGATTCAAGTTCATATATTACAGAGGTTTATATGATAAATGAAATGCACATCCGGAATTTTATGGAAATTTTTTGATGTGCTTTTCATTCGGAAGGAATTTTGTATAATCTTATATAGCTGGTAAACTTTAAGCCATAGACAAAAGTGTACTACACAGGAAACGCACATCTCTTTAAAACACACAATTTATTTTAAAAAAACGTTTTCGTGGCATCAACCATTTCTTACATATCTGTTATTAATGGTTGGAATTGTTAAATACTTAGCCATTCTTTTAATGTCGTGTCAACATTCGGTGGTTTAGATTCCATTGAAACAGTATGAAATTTTAAAGCTAGCGTATAGCGTCCAGTTCTTCAACATTTAACTCTCGCTATTCGCTTTGTATCTGTAACGAAGTATGTAATGCCACTATTTCTGCAAAAGTTTATTTGGATTTACATGAAATATATACAATCCGATGTGATACACTCACATGATTTTCTTATCGTCTACCATCCTTACTAAAGCTTATTACTTTCTCTACTATATACAGGTGAAGCAATTAAGTTGAGACTGTACAATATCTCCAAAACTAAGCGTTGTAAAAAGAAAGAAACAATTTGAAAAAAAGTTGCTTGATATTATGGGGGAAAATTATATTAAGTATACTTAACATTAGTCGTGTTTTATTAGGAGGACGTTGTATAGTCATTTTAAGGTGAATTTAAATTGACCCTAATTGTATTTAAGATATTCTCATGGCAAACACAATCCATATCTTGAATTTTCTGGCAGTGGCTGTGAAGTCTTCTTCATTCGGAAGGAAATTTGGTATAATAGGTTGAGACAGTGTTTACACCTCTTCGACGATTTAATTGCGTTTGTATGTTCATTGTGTGATTTTGTTATAAGTTTATTATATAGCAGGGTTTATTCACATTTGCAATGTCAAGAAATATGACTCTACATATATTTTATTTTTAGTAACTTTCGACTTCCGCACCATCAGAAATGTAACAAGCGTTAAAAAGAACAAGTGTAAAGCTTATTGCACTGTGTTCGTATTTTTAGTGTTTTTTTCTTTAGGAATTTGACTTTTACGAACATGTTTTACATATTCTTAAAAGTCTTTGATAGTTGACCTGCAAAATGGACACAAGTAACTGACATCAGGGGAAGTCCGAAATAGTTCACAAACAGGGGATTTTTCACTGTATTCTACCATGTGACCCCGAGTAGGCCAATCATGTTAACAGAAATTTATTGGTTTGTAAACGTAAAGTAAATTCGCGACAGCTCGAGGACAATAGTCTTAGTTTGTAAGCTTCACATTCGCGCCTCTCAGAACTGCATATACTTGAGGTGCTTGTCAAAATCTCAGGTAGTTTTGGACTTCAGAAGCAGAAGGCGCCGGAATTACTTTAAGAATGTAACTCGGTTTTGATATAGCCGCGCTAGTAATATGTGCTAAAGTTGACAAAGATTCGCAGGGAGAATAACTAAACATGCAGAAGTCTTGTTATATGCCGTTAGAGAAGTGATTGAATAATGCCCTGGTGGAAGTCGAGGTGTAGCCATATACTTAGTTTAACACACAACTTGAAAGGTTGGTTGTTAGTTTCCTGTTCCCATTCAGAAGAATAAAAAGAAAATTTGTGTTGAATTTCATATGCTGTGTCGTCTACAGTTATTTTGTTAGTCAGTTGAGCCTTTACATATCACGCCTTGAAAAGCAACGAAAACATTTTTCTACCACAAATATAATTACAACAGGTATTCGAACCCAGACAATAAGATCTTCAACGAGTAGTCGAGATGATGAGCAACATGCCATCAGAAAGTGACCGACTGACTGACTGCATTCTCCAGGTAAACATAAACAAAAGGTAAAGGACGACGCAGGATAAACCATAAGAAGTAGACCAAACTTACTGTGCAAAAAAATGTAGATCCTTAAAAATACAATTTATTTGAAATAACTTTTTGTGACGTCAGCCGTTTCAAGACATTCGTTATTACTGGTTCGACTTTTTAAATACTTGTCATTTTTTACCTTGTATCTATAGGTAGTGAAAGTATTGCATTCCACCCAAGAACAAGTTATCGACTTTTCACTGAAAATACATGTTTTGAGGCCCTCTGAATCCAAAGCAGCCATTTTCCCTACTACATACCTAAAATAAGTAGAGGAATATTGTATTACAAAAAATTCTATGTCGAGATTTCACCAGAAATACACCCTTCTGGTGGCACCCTTAACCACCATAAAGATTAAAAAAAACTTGTGTTTGTTTATAACAAAATAATTTAAAAACTAAAACTCCTATTAATACTGAAGTTGGCAATTTACATTCATATCTTCCAAAGGTACGACACAAAAAATATAAAAGTATCCCCCACACATCAAGCTACCATTTAGTGAAATTATTTTGATTTTGTTTTATTTTCTCACAAATGATTCCTTTGAATTTTCTGAGAATAGAATTTGAAGTCCTGTTCACTCGGAAGAAATTTTATATAATATTTATTAACTGCCAGATGTTAACAGACCAAAATCCAGATTCTTCGGCATCTCAGTTTTAAAATACAAGGATAATTTCGGTTATTGTCCAACATAGGTGTTAAGATAATTATTGAAGGAATTTTGGTCAGAAGTATTCGCAATTTTATTTTGGTACAGTGTAAGCTTACTGGGCGGCGCCGTGGCCAGTGGTTAGACCGCTCGCCTCCCACCGAGGCGGCCCGGGTTCAATTCCAGGGACCTGCATGTGGGATATGTTGGGCGGGTTTTCTCCGGGTTCTCCGGTTTCCCCCGCCATTCATTCCACCAATTGCTCCATCATCACCTTTCCTTTCATTCATTTCACCAACATTTCGTTTCATCTACTTCCTTCATCCCATACCAGGAATCGGGCTGATCACCCATCCTGGATGCTCTGTCTGATCCATGAGTGTCTGCTCCTCGACGGGCCTCTGACCCTAGGCACCCGCCTGTAAGTCATGGGGGGGGGTGTAAGTCCTACATAAGAGGAGGGTAAACAGATAATGAATGAATGTAAGCTTCCTCTTCACTTAAGGCACAGAATTCGGGTTATTATTATAATTTGCCTCCTTGTAGGAAAGTGCGTATAATAGAAGGGATACAGCCAAATATTCAAACTGACAACATGAAAATTAGAATTGGCCTTCGTTTGCTGATAAGGAGAAACTCCTAAATAAGACCCGCTATGCTAAATCTAGTGAACTGTTCAACACGGAATTTAATCTAAAGAGTTTACACAGAAAGGGAGCTGCTTGTTTATCTTACCGTCCCGTTCTATAGCTGGAAAACAATTGGGAACGGTGTACAAGCAATTTAATAACTAGCCTATTGTAATGGCTCGTTATCCGAACTTTAATGCTCCCCAGGCGGCAATCTATGGAACAGGTGGTGGATGTAATTGTTCCTGTAATACTTGGGTTTTCGTATTATAAAATTTCCTTTCACCTGTGCTACCTTTAGAAATCTCTTACCTACTATACGACAGCAGCTAGCTCTAAAGTAATTCGTATATGCCTTCGAAATGCACTTAACATTATCAATTGTTATATTGACACCAGTTCGAATGCAATTTGTTTTAGCTGTTTAATAAATTTCTTAAGAATGTTAATGTCTAATAGTTTCCTTATATGCTTAAAGGATAGTGTAATGGTGAAAAAAAATAACGAAACAATTATCAATTGCTGAATTTTGCTTACACGTTAATTTCTGCCTTTGGATTTTCATATATATATATACCTTAGTGTTTCCTCTTCGATACCTTCTCCTCTGTGTCCGCGAAGATAAGCATATTACCTGTTTTGCTGCATTTAAAAATATCAATGTTTTATGATTTAAATGAAACAAAATAACGTCAAAACCCGTGGAGTAAGAAACTTTATTCTAAATATACTTTTGATCGTAAAATGAAAAATTAATACCTAATTTTAATTATAATTTGCTGCACTATAATCTGTGAAAGGGAAATAAACTTATTTATATATTTCAACTCAGAATTAACTCACATTTATCATTTGAATTCATATAAACTGTTTAAAAAATGGATCCCTATACATAACCCTCCCCTTATCATGTTGCTGGTTACGCCACTAATTCCAATTGTTAAATACCTTGATATAACTTTAAACTAATGTGGATATTTAGTTGTTTCTCACGATTGCGTGGAAAGAGTATGGAATTTTAAGGCCAGCATATAGCGTCCAGTTCTTAAACATTTGACTCTCGCTATTACCTTTATGTATATAACGTAATGTGTAATTTAGTTATTTCTCGATTAGAATCAGGTAGAAAGAAAAATATACTATCCTCAGAATGGTTTGTATACTCACTAATAAACGATAGAAGGCAGAGAAAGTCATGTGAATGAACACGTTTTTTCAAGTGTGATTTAATTTTCCAATTTTACCCCACATACGGTCGGTGTAAAAGACCAGTTACAAAACGAAATGCACATATTTTTGTTCGTCTAACATATATATACACTCGTATATGGGCAATTTTAGGTTCGTTTTATGTCGCTGGAACGTCATTCTTATATCATCGTCATAATCAACCTTCAAAATAGACCAAATAGGGTTTTTTCGGCACATAAGGGTTCTTTCCAGTGTCTAAGTGATCTTCCAACATCTCTAGTACCAACAGGTTTGTATTCCGAGTCCTGTTTTATCAGTGTTTCCTCTAGCATTCAAGATATATGAAATTTCTATTTCATTTTATATTCTTGATTTTGTAATTTAAATAAAATGTTTTTCATTGTTCTATTATTGTTTCTTTTTGATTTGATATTTCAAGACTACAACCAGTTACATATCACAAAGTTTTCATTTTGGCCTTTTCAATTATTCTATTCATGGGTCAAGAGGTCAAAATACACATGCCACATACTTCTGATTTCCACTCTCACTCTCACACATATATATCCGTTGAGTATAAATCATTTTAATGGTCTATTTTATTGTGCTTTTACGTACCTGATTTACTAAGGGAACTTAATATGAATTATTTCCTGAAAAATAATTATACACACGCGCAAGTAAATATTTGGATTTCTGTCAAGTATTGCGATTCCCACCACCCTTTAAAATAAAAGAATACGAAAAATTCAATATTATAAACTGCAGATATGTCAGCATAAAAAGGATAAAGCAACCGGAACTAAACATTATCACATCTTGATAGGATTCCTTGGTTGTTGTCCATAACCATCAGTGATAGGATATTTTCTTCCATTTTCAAATTAAGCAAAATAGGCAAACACCAATAACATGACATGTATTTCAATCCAATAAATCGATAAAAGAAAACAAAGGGGCATTCTCTAAATTGCTTAACTACAATGTACGTATACGACTTTTAAATTTACAGCAGCTATAAGAGATGGTAGAAAAATGTTAATTTACTTTAGAATGTTCTAAATAAAGAACAATTTAAACAAACACTTTGAAAACGTTTAGCACCTTTTAAATGTATTTACAGGTTGATTCTCTTGGAATAAAAATCACCGAAGTTAAATAAAAACATTCTAGCGTGATAAAACTTAATTAGTTTAATTTACAAAACTTCAAATTTTATATATATATACATATTATAAGCAACAAGAAGAATACATCTATCTGCAGCAACTCTTTAAAACATTTGACCATTAACATAAGATATACCATTATGAAAATGAAGGCTTTTCTAAAAAGTATCAATCTACAATAGTACTAAAATATTAAAGCAAGGAGTCGAAGCAAGAAAGAAATTCAGTAAAAAATTAAAACTTTAAAGTGTTAAAATAAATAAGTCACTATAAATTTAAAACAGTTCAGAACTGGTTTCATAATAAAATACAAGTCACAGAATTTGTTGTAAAAAATCATTAAAGAGTTTAAATGTGTCATTTATAATATGTTGATTTTAGAAGCCAACTTAGGAATACTTGCATTATAATACAAGGCTAATGAACTAATGAATTAAAATGAAATGCTTACTTCACCTTAAAATTGAAACATAGTATAAGTGCAGCACATGCAAACTGAGTGAGAACAAAACCATTGTAGACTGCCACTGTGGTCGATTGGTTAGCGTTCTGGTTTCTGAGCGCAGTACCGCTGGGAAATTTTCTTTTTATTAGAACCTTTCTCCACTCTCCGCAAATTCTGGAAGTATACATGTGAGTGTACTTAATGATAAAAATTATTGCAAACCAACGTTAAAGAACCTCGTACTGTCAATGAGTTGTTTCTCAAGTGTAAGCCACCGATATGACCATAGAAGGTGGCTATAAGAATGAAACAAAATAATAAATATAAAGCAGTGTATTTTGAAATAAAAGCCTGAAAGTTATACATCTAATGATAACACATTAAAGTTGTATAGGAATACATCAATTAAAATCACGAAAGTCACTTTTGCCAAAATATAAGCCATAGATACACGAAAGGGCTTATAGAGTGTCCTGAGACATGCAATGATACTCAGGGGTTTCTACATTAGCAAGATACTGCATAATTCATATGGAAATACATTTCAAAGCTGTGAACTTTCGGAAAATAAGGATTACTAGGCAAAATTCTTAGGATATGGTACACAAGTCGTGTGCTACATTTGGATCATGGTGAGCAATTATTTTAAACATATTTTACAATATATTTCAGAAGAGCATGCTCTTTGACAAAGAGCTACGAATACTTGCTAACTTTCTGAAACTGAAAGCAGCAAAGCGTAATAATTTTGGGATGGCAAGAAATTCAGAATTAGTAAAATGCTGTATGCAGTAAAAGTACCAAAATTATATTGGAGACAAACTCCCTTCCTTTGTGGTTCCCACGTGTTCATCTATCAGTGTATGTACTAAATAAAATATATATAAAGGGCACCTTTTTTAACACTAGGAATAAAACTTATTCACTATTCTTTTCTGAGCAGAAAATAACTGCAGTACATGCACATGTTACAGATTCTAGACATTTCTAGACTTTTTAGACTTAGATATTTATTTATTACAGCAATTTCCATTACATTTTGGTAACGCCATATGCTGGGGTTTGCTTCTTTGCATGAATATTTTACCAAAAATTATAAATTTTACTTCCAATGTCACTGTAAATAACAGATCTTGTTTTACATAGTTTTTAAATAATTAAAATTAGCTTTGTTAACGAATATTATAAACTGTTTTATATATTTTAATCTAGATGGCCATATTCCATTTAATTTTGTTACCTTTCTCTTTCAGTGTGTTCTTTCATTATTTAATAAAGTAAATTCATACCGTAAGTGTTCTATAGTATGTTCGTTCTCTTTGCACTTACACATAGGTCATCAGTTATTTTAAATTTATGAAAATTTGCATTTATTTTTCCATGACCAGTAAAAATGTTTATATGTTTGACGTTAATGATGTTTATGTTTCTATTCTGCTACGTAAGAACATAAAAACATTACGCAAAATACTGGAAAACATATTTAAAATGGATAAAGGCACATGTAATGCATTTTGGTAATGAAGTGGCGGAACAACTATCGAGGGAGGCAGTAAATGAGAATGATCTAGAAGTATGCTACAATGGAATGCCAAAATGTGAAATATACAATTTATTGCACATAGAATTACCTTTTAGGATTTCTGATGTAGCTTTTTTAGCTCTTTTGAAAACCTATAATCTGATTATACAATAGTTAATGCTGCTGCATTTCAATTGAGTAATTGATTCCAATGCATTACTGGAGATCAACGACTTCAAGTCAAATGCTATTCTTTCTCGCAAGATTAAAAACGCCTTCACATTCAGCATTACTGTGAGGAATAGTTGAAATTGTTAACATAAATGATGAAATGTTATCATATTTTAACATTCAGCCTTACCTACGAATACAGAGGATTTGCGCAATCTATGATAACAAACTTAAGGCTCCCTTACCTTATGAAAACCCAAGCCTCCACCAGCAGTGTTGTACTATCCTATAGTTTGAGCTATCAATCTGCAGTACAGGTTCCACTGGAGCAAACTGCTACGAAATACAGGGATGTCCAGTTATTCCATTTCACCTGGCAGCTTTCCAGAGACCATCCAAGGTTCTCGGCCGTCTGTTTCCAAAGGCTCTTTTCAGTAACCAAATGCACAAAACTCCATCAGTGATGCATCAGATGACTTAACACGGATGTCGCTGAAAGGTATGGAATGTATTCTCATTTCTCCCTCTATGTTCTCCAAAAATTTGTAGGTTAAGCAGAGGTATGGCTTGATGCCTTATCCTGATGCAACCAGACTTTATTTACATCTGCACCATAGAGAGCAGGGATTTTATATGAAAAATTGGTATCAGAACGTTAGTCTGATAATATGCCGAGCTGATTTTCACATTTTTATGTATACGGCGACTGATTAATTTGCCATTGTAACTGTATCTTTCCATTGTCATAAAACTATTGGGGAAAGTTTCTTAGTTTCCTCATACCAGCATTCAATTTTTGTTCTCCCCTTGGTCGGTAATATACAGCCCAGGGTTTATTGCAGTCACTTATACAAACACATGTATCATCTAAAAAGACAAGAAATATCCACTCTTCACCAGTTAGGTGTCGCTAATACAGCTTTCTGCTGTTAGTGGCACGTTCTGCAATGTGTTTAGGCAACAGCTTATATCCCCGGCTCTTATAGCACTTTTCTAGCTTCAAATCCTGGTTGATTATGGTGTTCACAGTAGTAACAGAGATTTCTAATTACATTGCAATGACCCTCTGAGTTGTAGGATTTGGTTCAGAGGCATGGGCCTTCACCTTCCAAATGATCCCCGGGTGCTACTGGTGGTCGGTCGTGAATTTCGCTGTTTCTTGCCCTTTGGAATAAGTCCTGATGTGGCCTTACCTTTTTTGAGTGTACATGAGATCACTTTCTTGGATATGGTAAAACCACGCCTCTTGCACTGCTTAATAATCTTAGAATACAAGTATATTGCATAGGAAAGGGCAATAATGTACCCTTGTTTTTGACGCCATTTGATGCAGCAAGAACAAGAGCACACAACTGAGCACACACAGTGTTACACTCATACTGTTGAACTTTCATTTGGTTCCATATATTTTAGCGTGGAGCTATTGTGCTCGTTTTATATTGTTACCATAAATCGTGAACAATCCTCCGTACAAGCTAATCTTGCCAATTTATCATTCCCCCACCGAACAGGATGCCTCATGCAGAAGCGTATGAGGCTCACATTCGGAAGATTCCGGGTTCACTTCTCACCGTTCCTGACTTTGAGGTTTATTGTGTTTCTTCCTGGCTGTTAGACGAATACTGGAATGGATTTTATACCACTATGTATTTTCCTTCCCCATTTCCGTTCAGTTGTTGCGGGGCTTGGCATAATGGTCGGTGATGTGACCCATACGATGGATGTACTTTACGGAGAGGGTTGCTTTTTGCCCGGAGTGAAGCTTTCTGCTCGAAAATATCCATCCGTTCTCCCAGAAAGGGGGTCATTGAAGGGGGGTCGGAGATGCTTTATCTGGAAACATTAGGTAACCCGCTGCGCTGCCCTTGGTACTCTCTCGTCTCATCCCCTTCTCCTGAAGGTTTAATATACGCAATGGATCTAACCTTGGCTGAGGTGCCGAAATCCTCCTCTGCGTCTTAACCCTGGCATCTTCCCCTACTTCCAATGAAGTGATCAGAGTGTTTATAAATGAAGAATATCTTCTCAAGGTTTAATGATTAACTGATTTATAATGTAGTAAAGGAAATATAAGATGGATGTTATGACAAGAGAATTCCATTTAATAGGAATTTTTATAAAGTTATAAGGAACCTGAACAAACAACAGAGAACTCTCTTAAAGTCTAATTCGATGTGTAATTAATAATCTATAAACTATTTTCAAAATTATGACAGAAAACATAGGAGGGCGAAGCAAAATTAATAATTCTAATGCAACCAGAACAACAATCCCAATTCTTGTAAAGAGTTTAAAAACGTAATATATAACAGTGGAACCAAAATTTGTCAGGATTAGACAATATAAACAATGAATAAATAATTAAACATGCTTCTGAATCTGTAAAATATCACATGTTAGACTTATTTAATTATGTTGGAAGTTTGGCCATTTACCTCAGGAATGGAGATTACTCAAAATATATTCCATATTCAAGAAAGGCGGAAATGGTTCTAATAATTATAGAGGAATAGATATTTTAAAAATGTGTTAAAAATGCTATAATAAAGAACCATCTGAAAAAAGTAATGGAAAATATCATCTCAGAAGTCCAATGTGGATTCGAGAAAAGGAAGAGCTTGTACAGACTGCATATTTAGTATTAATCACATAACTGAAAAATCATAGTGATTATAACATACATGGCGTTTAGAGAATTAAGAAGCCTTTGATAAGGTCTATAGAAGTAAATTGCGGCATGTTGTGAAGCAAAAGTGTATACCGAAATACATATAAACGATAATAGAAGGTTTATACATGGAAAATAAAATAATGGTAGAAAGAGTAATAAAGAATAATTGCAATAAAAGTGTAAGAGAAGGTTTCCCTCTTTCTCTAAGGCTTTTTAATATATATATATATATATATATATATATATATATATATATATATATATATCCACTATATATAGTATATGGATGATGTTATTAGCCAATGGCAGATAAATTTATAAATTCATTTTGAAATTAAGGATGTGTCTATGGATAAACTTTTATTTGCAGATTACCATGTTCTAATCTGTAACTCAGAAGACAATCTTCTAAATGTCATATACCAATTAAATAATACATGTAAGAAATGCGCACTATTTTTTTTCGCAAATCAAGGTTCCTATACAATTAGAGCAAAAATAGTTTTAGAAGTAAAAATTACAAAAGAAGTAAATAATTTTAACTATCTATTTAGGCTGAAATGTTTCATATATTATGAAAAGGTTCATAGGTTCACCGAGACCTTTTATACTTGGATTGATCTAGGACCAGCATAAGAAGCGTCATCATTAAGGTCGTAAAATTGCAACTGATTAAGAATACTCTTCTTAAGCCGGGGACGTCTGGATTTAAAAACTAGTGCGCTAACCACTAGATCGTATGTACTAAGTACAGAAAGGTGTAACGCGATAACGTGCCTCGAGGTTTCTTTCCCCACTTTATAAACTTCCAGCAATGCTTGATAGCTCTGACGTCATTATTTGGTAATGTATTGGCGAAAAGTTTGAAAATGTGTATGTCGGTGTGATATGAAGTATCCAACCTCATACTAGACTTACAAACATCAAATCTCAGAAAAAATATTAATTAGTGACAATGACTGAAATGGTACTCGTCATAAGAAATAAAGCATGAGAACTAAAAAAATGTAAACAGATGTGGCCTCACTTCTTGGTCCCCATTTTACAATACTCTGGTTATAAAAAATGAACATTCATTACGTGCCTTGCGAAATGACGTCTTCAGGAAAGAATTTTATTCTTCATAAAAGAAAACGAAAAACAAAATAGTTAAAAGAAACAATACTCTATAACAGAAATCCAACAACCACCGCCCGTCTTCAATTGCTTTCTTGTTTCGACTTTGCGATCCATTACTGATAGATAATTTATCTTGTACTTACCCGGAGTGTAGGTTAACTCCTTCTTCACTGTATAATTCGTCTCAGGAATCTTGAGTTCGCACTCGAACGTTGTTTCCGAACTAAGATCCGAGTCATTGACTAGCACTGACGCTACTGCATCGTAAACGCCGTTCCTTGGGATCTTCGTGACCTCCACATCGTGTTTCTGATTAGTTCTGTAAAGGAAACAATATGTTTTCATTTTTCGACAAACATCTATTACATTATTAGTGTTTCTGTTCACCTAAAGAAAGCAAGTCAGGTATCTTAAAAAGTGCGTCACAACATGCAATACTGATGCTCAGCTTTTATTCCAAAAGTATAAGACTGAGGAAAAGATTTGGTAAAGAATGAGGAGGAGGAGGAGGAGGAGGAGGAGGAGAGTAAGAAGAATCAATTATTAAACTGACCCGTAGCTTGCATGAATTAATGAACGATTGCATAATACAGATACAGCATATAATGAGAAAATAACATACATCAATGACTGCAATTCAATGAATTGTAGAATTTAAATACAACAGGATGTATTCAAATTGGTCTTGGAAGTGCATTACTGAGTGGTTTTTATAAAAAGTAAGGGCTGGCAATGCGCCTGGGTAAATGGACATACTATGGGCTAACTTTAGCATGTACCATATTATTGCATGTCCGGATTACATTAAGTTTAGTATAACTACTATAATTTATGATCAGCCACAACTTCCAAAGCTAAACTATTACTTGAACAGACAGAAATTCACAATGCCTACAGTGCATATTTAAGGATAGGAAGACGAATTTCAAAATAACGTACTTCACTCGCAATAAAACAAATAAAGAAAGAAATGTGTAGGAAAATCGAGAAGATAGGTCTTTCTTCTCATTGTGTGCTGAACAACTCATGATTAGCAAGCAATGTCAGATCTATAAACGATGAAGCAATAAGACATTTATAATTGAAATAATTGTTTCACTGTCTATCACAGACATGCCTTCATATCCTGCCAAATATAATCACCGCTACAAACTTTTAAACCTATTCAAGATAATGTACGAGCAGAGAAAAAGAGCGACGTTTGTTCAGTTCCTTCTTTTTTTTCTTTCCCTACTGCTTACATATAGTAAGAAAAGGAGTTATTTTATTCCACCTAAAAATTCGATACCAAGATTTAACCGGATTTACACTTTTGAGGCTCCCTGAATGCAAAAGATAAAGAGCTTTTACTTTCTTTAGCACGCACATAGCAGGTAGAGAAGGTATTGCATTCCACCCAAAAATTCTATACCCAGATTTCACCGGAAATACATGCTTTGAGGCCCACTGAATAAAACAAACACTTTTATTTTATCCATCACGTACATAGTAGGTAACAATGATATTTCATTCCATCCAAAAATTCAACACCGAGGTTTCACCTAAAATACTGTTTTGAAGCCACCAAATAAACCATGTTTGGAAACATGTACGTATGCGTCTGTGTGACTGTGAATAATATAACTCAAAAATGAAAACGGATAAATATCAAACTTGGAATTTAGGTTTAGTACCTTCAAGGAATGCGACAGGAAAATTTTCAAGAAAATCCCCATTTCAAACTACTCTTTTTATATAATACTTTCGACATTTTTTATTTTCTATAAAACGGCTTTAACGATCTTGATTAAAATAGCATATAGTAAAGATATTTATATTTCTAATGAAATTTATGCATCGAATTTTCCTAGAATACCTGTGAAGTCCTCTTCATTCCAAAGGAATGTTATACTATCTTGTTATTTCTTATAGCATAAGGCATTTCTGTTATTAATGGTTCCAATTGTTCAATATTTTGTAATTATTTTAAATTCCTGGTGATTTTAGCTGTGTCTGGCGTGTAAAGAGCATGGGTTTTTAAGACCAGCATATAAACATTTGACTATTGCTATTCTCTTGTGGGTATGAGACATGTAATGTCGCTATTTCTGCAAAGACCTTTCTCGTTTAAACTGAAGAAAATTAAGCGTTTGTAAAGACAGTTTTATACCCAGTAATAAATAACAGAGGGTAGAGAAGGTCATGTGAATGTAACAAATCATATTCTTTTCTAATTACAAATTAATGGATATGCAGATTTGCTTTATGTTCAACCCTAACGTAAATGAAACTGTGGCACCCGACATAACATTTAGGCTGACCTGAATGGCTCCTTCAACTAACTATTTACAGTGAACAGGAAAAACATATTACATAGAAAAGCACTCAGTGACATAATTGGGAGTAAGCGCACCTAAGCATCAATATATTATTTAATGTCTGAGATTGAGCGTGGGTCATCACTGAAAAGTACACCTTGCAGTTCACTGCGTTTCAGGCAGGTTGGCTGGCGACTTCGTACATTGATGTTACATTCTACTGCACCCTGGATATGTTCTTTAATTTTTGATGTGCATAGCTGAAAGAAAATAAAGAGCGGTAACATCGAAAACTACTAAGAAATAGCATCCAACGGATTGGGTTGCCACAGATTAACTCAGACCTCCAGTGAGCAATGCTAGTTAAAATGCGAGAGTTACATGCTAGGGATGGGCAAAAAATAACGTAACGGTTACCTTAGTGTAACGGTTACCAAAGTAACGATTACAAAGTAACTAGTTATCCAATAATAGTTACCAAAGTAATGAATAAAAGTAACTAGTTACGAAATAACGGTTACCAAAGTAACGAATAAAAGTAACCAGTTACCGAATAACGGTTACCAAAGTAACGAATACAAAGTATCTAGTTACCCAATTTACCAAAGTACGAAGGCAACTAATTATCGCGTTAACGGTTACGGAAAAACGAGACGATTACCAAGTCTACTCTGTATTCACTCTTAGGTTGATCCGCACCAAAACAAAACCCAGATGACCAGTGCCATTTGCGGCAGAAATACTGTCATTTTCACGACCATGTGACAGAGTACAGGCAAAGACAACATGGTCCGACAACTTAAACGATGAGTAGCATACTTGTTAGGGTTGAAGGTGAAAAGATTGATACTTGCAACAAAATAAATGTTTGGACATATAATAATAGTTAAATCTAAAAAAAAAAAAGAACAAGCGAAAAAGAAAGTAACAGGTATGCGATATCTTACATTTATTCGCTCTCTGGAAGCGGCACTTTTATCAACTCAGCGGCTCATTTTTAAAAAAGAAATTGTATAATATTGTTACGTGAATTAGATTCTTGTCCCATTCTTGCATCGCGTATTTCTAACGCTTTCGGTTTTAACCACTTTCCCGCTTCAGATTTTTCTTAAACGAGCACTGTTTATACTTGTACTCGAAACACTGGTGAACTCAGAAGTTAATTTCACCACTTCCTTCACGGGAAGTGTTAGACATTTCTCACACAACTTACAATAAACTTCCAACCCTATTGTTTTTTCACCACTAGTCAATGTTTTGCCCGCTTATGCTTTACACAAATCGACGAAAACGCAAGAGCAAATCACCGTCGGCTATACTAAACAGAAACCGCTGGTTTCGGGCTACAAACAATATTCTGAGCATATCCGGATGTCAGGCACATATATTAATTGCATGTTGGGACTTGTAGCCCTGTTTAAAGGTACAAATTAGCGTTAATTAGACTTTTAGAAATTTGTATAGAATGTTATACCATTTAAGGATAAATTGATTCTAAAATTTAGATTATTAGCATGACACTACTTTCCTGCACGCATTGCTACAGTGTTGTACTACGGTGCACTGGTCACGTGCGTTTGTTTTGGCGCGGAGCAACCTAAGAGTGAATGCAGCATAGATGACATTTATTGCATGTGCACAGCATTGGTATCGTTTATCGGGAATTAGTAACCTCAATTCATTTACAACTTGATTCGTCCTCACACGGATTTGCAAGCACATATTTGTTTATTTCAGCGTGTTGTTTATCGCAGCGAATATAGGTCACAGGCCACAGATGATAGGTCAGATAGCACTCACCAACTGCATGGATTGTATTAAGACGATTATTCACATAGGATTAAGCATAGGAGCACCAGTTTGTATGCATAGCGGGTATATGGGTATGAATAAACAATTAATGTTCTTTAGTAGTAAAATATGCGTGAGCTGCCAAGTTCGCACAACGGCATTGTTCACAGTGAAACGTAGTTTACACCTAATCATTACTGGTAACCTTTAATGTAATGTACCTGCGAACATGATAACCATGAAAACAACTTACTTAATCGTTACTCCACAGTTACACCCGTTACTTGAAAGTAACTGTTTGTCGCATCCCTATTACACGTTATACTACGGTAGAATGTGAGACTTGCATTCCAGATTTTAATTCGGTTCCCGTAGACCGCCCAATTTAAGCTTGGATTTTTCTTGGTCGGTAGGCCCGTCTTGTGGTGGTTTGTTATCTCCCAAGATTTCCATTCCCTCATTCCGGTTCATTCCGCTTCTCTATCATCTTTAAAGTGTGCTTCCATGTTTCGTGGCGAAAAGCCGTTCTCTGTGCGACAACTTTGACGCCGTTCACTGCTTCAAATGTGCATAACTTTAATACTACCTGCTATGTTGATGTCATCTCGTAACTCGTTCTACGTTGTCTCGTGCGGTAGCTGATCTAATGGTTTAGCTATGAGTTCTTTATCTCAGTGTATGCGTGACTGCATTTTGAAAGGCTAACACCAGTTTAGTTAGCTGGTAAATTTTAATGATAACTAAAATATTCAGTTTGATACGAGTTGTCGACTTTAATTTACGAATTAATTATTTCTGTAACAATAATTAATTGAAGCGTTAGTTGCCGTAAGTCGCAGATCGCTCTCAACAGCCGCTAAATTTGGATAACGTCATGTGCGCTACACAACTTCGAAATTACATACGAGAGTAAGTCACACTAGAGTCAAGAATCTCAGGAGAGTCACGAGTATGTTACGAATGTGTTCACAAATGTATGCATGAATGTGTATGCAGGAATGTTTTACGAATGTATCACGAACGTGTATCTGATTTAGAATACACGAAGCTCCGCCTACTTATCGCTATTCCTATCAATGTACTTCTGGCGCGGTCCAATCTTAAAATCCTACTTATGCGTCTCTTATTGTTGCTAAGTCGTACCTTTCACTTTTCTAATTTACAGAATTGCTGCCTACGTGACCTTTCAAACGTTCTGAGCTAAACCCGAACTGCATAAGAATCCTTAAGCTAATGGCTGTACACACGCTGTTACTAATGTCTTCCTTACATGACTTGCTAATTGCTTTTTCTTTCCGGACAAAGTTTTCAGTTCAGGCTTATCATTTTATACGTTGGTTTAATATACGAAAATTAATTATTGCAGTTATTTCTCTGTCTTACTATCACTTCTTTATTTAATCATATATATATATATATATATTCCTGTCAATAATTACGGTATCAGAGTGAGGCGGTGTTGGATAGAAGAAGCAGATGCTAGTTCCAAGGAAAGAGTATTCCCGTGAACAATAAAGGGCTGTCAGTGGTGGGATGGGTCTTCGAGCCAACAACTTTTAATGACTTCCACGCGTCTATGTGGCACCTGGCCTCCTGTGGTAGCCACAATAGATCTCCCGTAGGTTACAGTGCGCGAGGTTTCGCCCTCCGATTACACCCTATATATTCTAAACTCGTTTTGACCAAGACAACAGAGCACGTATGCCGGTCACAAAATACAGGAACAAGAAATTGGTATATTATGCAAGGGCATGCGTCCTTTGATATTAGTTAATAGAGCTTAAAATTTCAACTATCTACTCACAGAATGACTTATGCGATGAACTACAATTACTGAGCATAAAATAGAATGTTTTCTAACTTTCAAACTAAACTTGTCTTACCTCACTTTCTCCCAGCATCGCTATTAGTGATTGCAAGTCCCAACTATGCCACGATCTATATATTTTGTGCTCTTCACTAGGCATAAAAGTGAAGACACCAGCCGAACCGCAACGGATTAGCGTTTTCCAGCATAATTGTATTAAATGCACCGGTGGAGAGCCAGAGCCTAGCAAATAAGTGACGCCAGCGAAGTAAGTCATATTGGCACATTGGATACTGAAAACTCCGATCTCAGCGTTAGAATACCCAATAGCAACCAAGAGAAAAACTATTTCTTCGGTGATAATAATAGTACTACTGGTCCCTGGCTTCCCTCGCCAATGGGTTTAATGTTTACGGCTATCGCCATCTTCACCATCTTGTTTTGATTTTATACTTTTAATTAAACTGTTCATTATATATCTTTTATTGCGCGAAACGTTTATGTATGCATATAATCAGAACTGGTGTTTAATCTAATCAGTCAAATTGTATCTGAGTTAAAAATATAAGTGTCTTATTACAGTAGATTCCTAAGTCGTGGCACAATGGTTTAGAGTGTGGAACTTTGTTTTCGGCACGTAATGCGCCGAATTCGATCGGCCACGAGGGGGCGGATTTTAAGTCATGGGCATTTCCTCAACATTCTGAGGGAATGAAGAAGCTGTAGCTGCAGCGATCCCACAAAAGCCAATATTTCGGCTAGGGGATCGTTCACTTCTGCCTTGCGTCGAGTCGGCGGTCGGCCCAGGCCCCAACCGAGCTGTAGCGCCACAGGAGTTTTCTTTTATTGCGAATGTCCCCAAAGTGCAAAGAACTTAGCTTATTATTATTATTATTATTATTATTATTATTATTATTATTATTATTATTAAAGGAGTAGCAACAGTATTAACAATATTTACCAGTCTACTGCACTGGGGTAAAACGTCGTAAATGTATGCCTTCTATTCCCAAATATGTTGTCCTTGTAAATGTGGTTTCTAATTGTTTATCCATGAAATAATTCCCTTTCCCAATTAAATAGTTCCAATAGTTCCTATAGGATATCAAATAAAAGTAATTTTAATGAAAATGCGAAATCGGAGTAAATAATGAATGTGGAGTGAAAGGGTAGCTAAATATAAAATTATAACCATAGGCAAAATAAACAGTACTAACAGTAGGAATAGTATTCTTAAATAAGATGGGGAAGCGAGTGTTACTGTAAATGTGAATATGGATTGAAAAGACAGTGCCAGCAGCAGCCCTCAATTGTTGTTGGTGCACTGTTAGGTCGCCTGAAAAGCAGATGTGCAGAAAAAGGGTCAATGTTCTCGAAGCCTCAGACATCCAATAAGAAAGAATGTAGTAATCATGTGATAGTGAAATGGGACGATAGGAAATTTGAAATAAAGAAACAGTAGAGTTTCTTCGTTGTATTTCCTTGAAGGTTGCTCTTAAACAAATGTGCCGCTGGATAGGGGCGATGATATGAAGCACAGCAGTAAAGAAATGTGCATGATATTAAGAAATGATATAATATCAGGAGTGAAATTTTAAAACGGTGACGGCAAATAAACAGGTAGGAAAATGAGTCAGTCGTATCATCTGCCGACTCTAGATCCAAAATACATGCAGATTCCTGAGCTAGCATCGAACCCGGGACCACTCCTGCAAATCCCGTGCCGCCAAATTGCGCACAGCACCTCACTGGGTACCGCCGCAGTAATGTGTAGGAAGAGTACTACTTCTGAACTCCATCACCAGGATCACTGAATTATCGATGCTTTCGGGTTTACAAACTTCATGTTGAGCCAAGGCAGTACTCGATGAGTTTCCTCGCTTATTTTAAAGATTCGAAAGTTTATTTATTGTAATAAGTTGTCTATTGTGATGACAAGGAAACAGAGTCATGAGAGGAAGCAGACTGTTTCAGTTTACTTTGACGAGCATTTACGAAAGTACATAAATTCGTTAGGTGATATCGCACCAACATGTGACCCGCTTGAAGGAGAAAATCGAGCACTCTATGTTCAGGAACTGTACTTGGGTATACTCGTTTACTCGAAGGGGTAAATTAATTAATTTACTGTTATGAAACTCTAGTAGATTTACTGCAGATGAGTCACGTGATAATATGAGACCACAAGGATTGCTACTCTAGCATATTCGGTAGAGTATTGCTTGGGAGTGGCCAAGAGAGGGTTATATAGACTTATGGGAGGTATGCGAGTGGGGTGAAGAGTGAGGACCCCATTGCCGGAGTACTCAGCTGCGGGCCTGTAATCACAATCTTGCGTAGCGGAGCTTCTTTTCTGAAGTGGATTTAGATATCCTTCATTCATATGGGAAGTCACAATCACCTCACTCACTGATGAGTAATACAACAATAGATGGATAAGTTCGTCAAAAACAATCGAGGTCCTAAGGTACACCCCGCATGGTTTGATAGGAAACGTATTCCGAAGTGGAGAAATAAGAGGTGAGAGGTGGTCAAGTGCTTATGTTTTAAGTTAGCGAAATGTTATTTGAACTTTTTGACTCATCATATTTCGTCCACATTATCTGACAAATACATATATAAAGTTGTTTATATATGTAATTATCATCGCGTACTCCCTAATGAGTTTCAGAATTTTATTCTCGGATCATACTATCTATATACGGCGCCATGGCTGTGTAGTTAGACCCCTCGCCTCTCACCAAGGCGGCTCCGGTTCAATTCCAGGAAAATGCATGTAGCATTTGTAGTGGACAAAGTGGCTTATCGGCGGGTTTTCTCCGGATTCCACGGTTTCCCCCGCTATTCATACCACCAATTGCCCCATCAGCACTTTTCCTTTAATTTATTTCACCGCCATTTTATATGATCTCCTTTCTCGGTCTCATACCGCTTCGGACTGATCACCCATTCTGGCTGTTCTCTCTGATTCCTGATTCATAGACTGTTCTCTCTGATCCATAGACTGGTACCCAACAAGCGTCTTGTAAAGTTATAAGCGGGGGGGGCTTATAAGCCCTGGGGGGTGTAGGTCCTAACAATGGGAAGGTAAACAGAGAATGAAGGTGAAGATCATACCATCTACAGGTAAATTAAACAGCATATGGAACATATCGTAGCTTTGTTTAACTTGCTATAATAGCTATTTTACTATTACCGTAGTCAGCTTTTAAACTAATTTTGTATCACTATAATTATAACCTTTCGATTGTTTTTATTAATGATGAGGGATTTATTTTTGTTTTTGCAGCGATGATTATTTTCATAATTTATTTCTATCGAATGTATTAAATGCTTTAGAACGTAGTTATTTAAGACAACTCTCTGAATACAAAAAAAAATAATAATAATTTCCCTTATCATAATCCTAGTAGGTGGTGAAGGTATTCTGTTCCACCCAAAAGGTTCATATAGAGATTTCACCGGAAATATAAGTTTTGTGGCCCCTAAGCATTTTTAAAAAAGATCCACATGTGTGTGCATCTTTGTGTTTCTTAGTGTGTGTATGTACATGTGTGTGTTTCTGTGAACAGCATAAGCCAAAAACGAAATGTCGGATAAATACCAAACTTGGCATAGTTCAGTATTTTCCGAAGATACGACTGAAGGTTTCCTAAAGATGCTTTTTTTTTTAATTCTGCGAGTCTCAAAACGTGTATTTCCGTTGAATCGCGGTATAGAATTTTTTATTGGAATGCAATACTTCCTCTATTTAATACAGGAAATAGTAGGGGAAGTAAATTTATCTCTGTCCTTGCAAAAGAATAGGAAAATGTTGTTTAAATTATGAGTAATATTTTACACAGTCTTCATTCATTCCTATTAACTGAGATTAAACCTACTTCAAGGGTAATGGCGATATAAGCATCCAATGAACTTCCTAGATTCAATATTAGAAACGTTTGAGAAAATAAATGTAATTGTGAAACTGTATAGGCACCTATGCTATAATATGATTATTGTTTCCCGAATATTTTATCACATTGATAACCCCAAGAAAACGCAAGCACACTTTTCCTTTGTTTTGTTTTTGCGGTAATCTTTCAAACTTCTCCAATAACAGCAATTTCAAGTTCGGGACTAACAGGATACACATGAATAACGAAGACACCAGAAAAAAAGAGAGGGAGGGAGAAAGGGGATGAGTTTAGGCATAAATAAAAATGTTTTCTATAGAAAGTTTGTAGCCTGGCGATACAAGGGGCGAGATCTGTAAAAGGTTGCTATGTTTTCATGCTTCAATTCCTCTCCGGTTCCTGTTCTTCCGCTACATAAAACGCTGTTAAGAGCATTCAGGGCAGCGGAATATGGCGTAATGTAGGGAATAAAAAAGGAACAGATGTGAAATATCGAAGCACTGCTCTTGTGTGACACGTCCCAAATAGAACCGAGCTGCTGCAGATGCATCCAAATGGCCATTGTGGGGCTTTGAAAGGCAGATATACAGAGGACAAAGCTTAGAATTCTATAATGACCTCCACAATGCCGTCTGATATGTATATTTTGCAAAATAAAATGGCAGTGTTCCGCTGTAGCAAGAAAAAGACTTTAGAAACACAAAAACACAGATTAAACCCATATATTTTATATTGCCATTCAGTTACGTAACGAATGTGTTTAAGAGCTGTATTTTGTTATCTGTTCTTTTCTGCCAGCGAAAGGAAGTTTAGCAAAGACCATCGCTGACCAGAGGTGGATATTACATATGCTTGGAGAAACAGATGCCGCTGTTCTAGGAATGCAATTTTAATAGGTACAGGCTATTAAAAGTGCTACAGTATGTACAAATTATAACATAAAAATGAGTACCAACCGGAAAGCTAGTTCGATACAGAAAACATCGAGACATTCGGTGATTTTGTTCTAACATAGCACTGCATTTTCAATATACGGTGTTCCCAAATCGCTGTCCACTTTGATTGAATAGCCAACACAAAAGAGAGCATTAAGGATGGTAAAATATCACTACAGTTTTACCAGTGAATCACATAGAACCACTTGCTTCTATTTCAGTTAAAAGCATTCTTGTATTGCTAACATCGTCACCGCGTACTAGGCAAGTGTACTTATCGTATTAACATTTAGCTTTGATTCTTACATTGATCTAACCTAGATTACTTTGTGTATTTTAGTTGTATATTTCATATAGTATTATGTTTACAATAGGGATGGAACCTCGATACCGTCACTACCTCGATACTCGGTGCTATCGAAGTGTGCCTAGTGCTCAGAGAACAATTTTTAAGATTTGCATTACTGAAAGTTGTGCGTTTAACTTTATGTCAGATAAAGAATGAAAGAAGTCAAGACACGTTATTCCCTTGCACGTGTCCCAAATAATTGCTCGATTATAACTCTTTGTGGTTATTAGGTTATTATTTTTGTTAATTTAAGAATGAGCTATATAGGTTAATAATATAGGTAAGTAATTTATGTTACTGGATTCCAGTAACTAATAATAATTGACTTAGTGCAAGTGTGAATTATTATTTTACGTTTAGATATTTATTGTAATTTATTTTATTCTATGTTATTCTATTTGAGTATTTCTTTTTAATTTTTTCAATTATTTTAGTTATTAGTATGTACGAGGGCTGTCCCAGAAGTACCCGACCTAACAAAGAAAACACAAAAATTTGGGGAAAAACATCTTTATTTTTCTACACAGTTTCCTTTTAGCTCGATACACTTTTCCCAGCGATGTTAAATAGGCTCGATACCCTGCTTATAGTGAAAACCGTCGAGTTCTGCAAAATAGCCATCAACCGCAAACTCCACCGCTTCATTGTTGGCAAATCTTTTACCAGCAAGCCATTTCTTCAACTTTGGAAACAGAAAATAATCAGAGGGGGCTAAGTCTGGCGAATTGGGTGCATGAGGAAGCAATTCGAACTTTAATTCATTGATTTTGGCGATAGCGATAATGGATGTGTGAACTGGTGCATTGTCTTGATAAAACAGAACTTTCTTTTTCACTAAATGCCGCCGTTTTTGCTTGATCTCATAATTCAAATGCTGCATAAGTGTACATAATACTCGCCATTGATTGCTTTTCCTTCTTGAAGATAATCAATGAAAATTATCCTACACTCATCCCAAAAACTGATGCCATGACCTTGCCTGCAGATGGAAATGTCTTCGCCTTCTTTGGAGCCGATTCTCCCCTTTCAATCCACTGTTTTGACTGTTCCTGCATCTCAGGTGTGAAGACATGGACCCATGTTTCATCCATGGTTAAGAATCGAGGCAAAAACGTGGCTTTATTGCAGCAAAACATCGCCAGTCGACTGAAACATCTTCACGATGCTACTTTTGTTCCATTGTGAGTAAATGCGGCATCCATCTTGCGCGTAGCTTTCTCATGTCTAAATTTTCAGTCAGTATGCGATGCACAGCACTTTTTGAAGTGCCTACGATGTCTGCTAGCTCGTGCACTTTCAGTCGACGTTCATTCAATACCATTTTGTGTATTTTCTTCACATTTTCTGGTGCGGTCATCTCAGACAGCCTCGCTTAAACTCTGTCACCCAATATTTTACTGTTGTAAACGGAGGACTCTCCCCCAGAGTAGAATCTAGCTCAGCTTTAATATTAGTTGGAGTAAGACCTTTTAAATGGATGTATTGTATCACATAACGATGGCCAGTTTTATCCATGTTTACAAATTCGCTGACAGAGTTCACTATTAATGGCTGCCAAACAATTATTAAACAACGTAGCATCGAGAAACTTCAAGCTTAAGCTTTATAAGGGCATTGTCATTTGTTTGAAACAACAAATGCTATATATACGTCAGGTCGGGTGCTTCTGGGACTGCCCTCGTAAGTTGTATATGTAAAATAATTATGTATGAAAAAATTAAATGTGGTAAATAAATTATAAAGTTTGCAATATACTCCTGGTATATGAAACTAGATATAGAACATCGTATTACAGATTTTATTTTACTTTTTAGTTCTTAATAGACCTTGACTACGTTTCCTGTGGGTGAATCAATGCATCATTCCATTGACTCTTATGTCTAAATGAAAAGATGCAGAACATTAGGGTTAGAAGTAGAGGCACTCATGTAGCATGTAACGTTAACTAAGTTGCGAATGAAGCTGATTTAACTGATGCACTAAATCACGTTTCTGCAATAGCCTGGCTTGGCAGCGCATTCTTAGCCATTACGTTCACCTTCTCCGGTGACCAAAACATGTGAATCCAGCAGAAACAATTCAGGACTTAAGACGTGAGATAATACAGCGCAAATATTCCTTCTTTAATTCTATCTGTTAGTTTGTGTTTACGCAAATAAAAACTCGGGTTACGAGCGTTGTTTACAGGTAAAGCGTATTATATTGATAAAATATAATTTCTATAAAATGGATAGAAAATCCTTTAACACAAAGTCTTCAGCACAAAATAGTAACATAAAAACGGAAGCGAAGAAACTATTATTATTATTACTATTATTATTATTATTATTATTATTATTAGTAGTAGTAGTAGTAGTAGTAGTAGTAGTAGTAGTAGTAGTAGTAATAGTAGTAGACTTGAATAATAATGGGGGATATACAACCAGTGGCATTACCAAGATATAAAAATCTCTGCCAATTGGAGAATGTCAAACAGGAATAATCTCGAAATTAGCATACAATCCAAAATAGCTATATGCGGTTATTCACAAAAAACTATTAATAAGAACATGATTCAGGAAAAAGCTATGGTCTTTACAGTTTTTACTTTATCTTCCACTTAAATAGTAGGTAAAGCAGCTATTGCATTCCAACCAAAAATTCGATATCGGGACTTCACCCGAAATACGTGCTTTGAGGACCCCTGAATAAAAAAATAGCCTTTTTACTTCCTCTATGACGTAAATATATCTGACTGTGTGTCTATGAACAGCACAACTCAAAAACGAAAAGTAGAATAAGTACCAAACTTGATATTTAAGATCAGGACCTTCCAAGGATGCGACACAAACATTTTCAAGAAAATCCCCTCACCCAAATACCATTTACATGGAATATTTTTAGAAAATTTTGATTGCCTAAAAATGGCTCTAACGATTTGGATTAAAATATTAAAGATGTTTACATGATACATAAAACGTATATCTTGAATTTTCTGGGAATAGCCTAAGAAGTCCTCTTCATTCAAGGGAATTTGTATGATTTTGTATAATTGGTAAACGTTAGACAATATACGAAAGCGTACTACACAAGAAAGATAAATCTGTTTAAAACGCACAATATATTTCAAATAAGCTTTTATGTGGCGCAAGCCATTTCTGAGATATCCATTATTTATGGTTCGAATTGTTCATTACTTGGTCATTCTCTTAAAGTCGTGTCAGCATTCAGTTGTTTTTCGCGATTGCATGGAAACAATATTGAGTTTTAAGACCAGCATATAGTGTCCAGTTCTTAGACATTTGATTATCGCTGTTCTCTTTGCATCTATAACGAAATGTGTACTGCAGCTATTTTTGCAAAGTTTATCTCGATTAAAATATAGATAGAAAAACAAGTTTTGGTAAGAATAATTAGTATACCCACTAATAAACGATAGGGAGCAGAGAAAGTCATGCGAATGTATCTCATCAGGTTTTTACTTTCTCTACCACGTTACTAGTAGACAGAGTAAGTATTGCATTCCAGCCAAAAATTGGATACCGAGATTTCAACGGAAATATATGCTTTGAGGCCTCTTGATTAAAAAAAAAATTTAGAAAAAGGTCCGTGTGTGTGTGTGTGTGTGTGTGTGTGTGTGTGTGTCTGTGAACAGCATAGCTCTAAAACGAAAAGTACGATAAACACCAAACTTGGTATTACGTACAATACCTTACCAAGATTTTCAAGAAAATCCCCCTAGCCCAAACTAACATGTCAACATTCAGTTGTTTCCCGCGATTGCATGGAACCAGTATGGAATTTTAACTCCAGCGTATAGCGTCAGTTCTTAAACATTTGACTGTTGCTGTTAGTGTTGTGCCTTAAACGAAATGTGTAATATAGCTATTTCTGCAAAGGTTTATTTCGATTAAAATGTAGTAATTAGAAGAATAAGATTTAGTAAGACTATTTTATACCCAGTATTAAACGATCTAAGGTAGAGAATGTCATGTGTATGAATCACTTCAGATTTTATATGAAGTAAGTACACTGGACAAGGACTGCATACATACAGTGCAAATATACAGCATCTTGAAACAGAAGTTCAAAATAATATAATGTAATATCACAACGATTTCAAGCAAATAATCTTTACTTAATGATTCTAAAACTTAAAATATAATTTTTACTTTAAATAATGTTGTTGTCCCAAAGCTTTGTACTGATGTAAAGTTTTTAGGCATTTTTATTGATAGATTTTTAACCTGGGAGTCACATATTACATTTTTATGCAGAAAGTTGTCAAGGGCTTTATTCTTGATGAGGAACTTAGTCAATTGTGTACCCTTTGAGTATATACGTGTCTCATATTTTGCATACTTTCACAGTATTATTAATTATGGTATTTTACTTTGCGGTAATAGCTCATATATCCAAGATGTATTACTTATGCAAAAGAAAGCTATAAGAAATATGGCTAAGATAACTACTGGAACACATTGTAAACCCTATTTTAAAAGATATAATATTTTGACTGTTATAAATTTGTATATTTATACTGTATTGGGGTTTATGAAACAGAATCAACATATGTATGACACGAGATCCAGTATTCATAATTATAATATCCGTAATGGTCAAATGATTGATATTCCTCAGCATAGACTTAAGAAAACTTCTCAAAGTTACTTCTATATTGGCATTAAACTTTTTAACATGCTACCTCAAGCTGTAAAATATTTGCCTTATAAAATATTTTGTAAGCGATTGCATTTTTGGCTTGTGGATAATCCATTTTATTCTATTAATGAATTTATTGATTTTAATGCATCTGATATTGATATTTAATTGTTACATTTTTGCTGTAAAAGTTGCATAAGGTGTGGTTTATGTTGTATTATTGATTTGTATTATTGTATATACTGACAATGTCTATTGCAGTTATATAACTGTTTAATGACAATAAATTGATATTGATATTGGCCCAGTAGCTGGAGAGACATCCGAAGAAGGCAGGAAGTGCTTAACACAACCTCCTAGTGTCGGATCGTAATTAAGGGAAGAAGTGTGCGAAGTGAGAAACCCCAAACAAGATATGATGTGCTGATCGCAAAGAAATGAGTGAACAATAGTGCGAAGTGCGGAAGAAAGAACGCAACGAAAAACACCACTTATGTGGACTAGCTCCTCGCATGAGTCATATCGAGCTATCCCTCGCATGAGGAGGCCTTAGCCCTTCAGGACACATAGGCTGTTCATTTATTCATTCATCCGGTATCGAGTATCGTATTCAAAAATGAGAATCGATATCGAGTATCGAGAAATGATGGTATTGTCCCATCACTATTTTTACACATGAATACTTATGTAGTATTCCGCAAACACATTAATAATATTAATAATAATAATAATAATAATAATAATAATAATAATGCTTCCGTCGATCATGAATCAGACAACTGAAGTTAGTTAGCTGCTTTGATCTACATAGCCACAGCTGTGCTTTGTTAGATCGGCATATTTTTAACGAAGAGATCCCGAGTTCGAGTTCTCTCCCGTCAGCAGAGTTTTATATAATCCTTAATGTACTTTACATATACATATATAAGTAGCGAGCCACAACTAGTAACTAATTGAAACGTGTAGCATTCCTCAAACTGATTCAGGATACAACCAATATTGCCGACGCATCCTGCACAACGGAGATACATCTTCAAGAAGTAGTAGGATATTCGGGAACAGAGTTTATCTTATAAATAGGAAAATGGCATCACTTATGGTCGTGTGATGTAATGACTGTTCACACACAAATAGAAGTGGCAAATAGAAGTGGCAAATAGAAGTACATAGGTTGGAACCCCCGTTATATTTGAATCACTTTTGTAAGTAAATTTGTTTAATGTTTGTCAATGCTGTAATATTTTAATGTAACACGATATATTTGGATTATAAGACATTCCTGCTTAAAAAAAAGTCTAATCGATCATTGGAGTTTAATTATTAAGTTAATTTGTATGTTTCATTTGGCTATTCGTTTAACAGTAAATTAGTTTAATATTTACTTTGTAAATAAAGAAGAGTATCTCAGGTTTTGTATTCGAACCGTAAGTTTCTTAAAGCCAAATAATACTTTGTAACTACAAATTGTATTGGTAAATGTTCTTTCACACAAGCCGTATGTACGACAAGGTTGGAAAGGCAGGATCACACTGAAAAATGGCGGTTTAGCGGGGAAAATGCGAGTCAGGTGGTGAAATTAATGCCTTGCTGGCATGTTGCCATGGTAGCTCAGTTGGTTACAGCAACGGACCGAAACCGGAAGATCCGTGGTTCAAATTGCGGCTATGGACTGAATTTTTCAATCTAATTCCACTTATCCAGAATTTATATTATCATGTTTGTAACAAGTAGGGCCCGGATTCCGATGACAGTCATTTTTAATTAGGTAATATTTTGATCATTGTGTGCTATTTTCTATTTTAGGACAATTGTTTTTAGATTTTAGGTCATGATTTTATCACGTCATTTTCTTGACTTAACTTTGACTATACAAAATGTGTTTTTAAAGAAAGTACCGATATTTTTTTAAAAACAAAAACACTATTTCCCAAATGCTTTATTATCATTCATTGCCTTATACCTTACACTAAGGTAATAAATGACAATTAAGTGATTGGAATATAATATTCGTTTTTTAAAGAATAATTGGTACCTACTTTGACAACACAGCTCGTATATCCCATTGCTGTTGTGATAACTTTGAGAAGCCTGTAATTACTTCGACAGAAATACGGCAATATTATAATTAGTGGCATTTTAATCCATGGAAAATCTGTTTTAAGCTCTTGGTTGTAGAGAACCTAAATTTTAACAGGGATTTTGGTATCTTATTTACTAGTTAACACTAAATCAGAGCTAAAATGAGAGGCAGGAGAGATATTTGATGTGAAAAAACGTAAAACAAAATCTTTATAGCGATCAATGTGTGCATAAAATAGGTTTAAAATCGTTGCTGGATCTTTAAAAACCGCAAAGATTGATACTTGTTACCAAAATCATTCATAGGAATCTGCAGCATATATTTGTTTGATTTTCATGTCATTTTCACTTCCCTAAAATTTTCAGAAGAGTATGCGTGCCTTTGAACCATTTTCGTCGTCGTTTTGCTTAAGGCATCTCAGTTCACACAGTGTCTATAAACAAACTGAAATGTAGTATGTGTAATACTAATGGCTTTTCTAGTGACCCTTTCTCTTGTAAATCTTATTGTCAGTTTTATAGAACACACTCCTACTTCTCCATAAATCATAAGTATGTTTGCAAGTTTAGAACAATGATAATCATTCTGCATTCCTTCAAATTTGCAATTTAATTTTCTTGTTGTACAATCTATGATTTTGATTTAAAAATAAACATATAGCATATAATTCAGAACTCGCAGTTTTAGGAAGCAAGCAAAACTGCAGCTTTCATTTTAATTTTACTTTCTCTGCCCCATACCTATATTAGGTAGAGGAAGTATATTCCACCCAAAAAAATTGGATATCGGTATCCTACCGAATACGCTTCAAACAAAGGTAAATAACTCCTAACAGTGGGTAGGAGAATGGTGGTTGCTTGACGAAAAATGTTCCTCTCTGCGACATCTATCGTTCCTCAGAGTTTGTCGCAGAGGTCCCGAAACATTCTGTATATTCCGCTACTCTTTAATGTCTCTGAACCCGCTCTACTAAGTATATGTTTCATCGCTCCACACGTAACAAAAGATTCAATTTATACATTACTTACGAAAATACAAATGTAACATTTAGACAATTCCCGAGAGTGGGAGCTAAATTGTCTTTCTCCGACGCTCCCTGAATATCCGAATCCTCTTCTCTTCCTCGTGGTTGCCTCTCGCTCGAGCCAACCTGCGGAGTAGATGTCGATGTTACGTTCTTGCAGACGTAGCGCCACCAATACATGCTCAAAGCATGCCATCTGTTGAGTGCTGGTAATCGCTTCCTCCGGCCGGTAGCACTCGCGATATTATGGCAGGCTGCTGCATTGGCGTACCAGCGGCAGAGGAAGCTTATCTTTAGTCAAACCTTCAGATGATCTATTTACTTTCCACGGTTTGGCCAGATACAGCAAATAGGTATTAGGAGGGAGCCATTCATGGCTCAAGACATTTACCTAAAATAAACCTCTCTCCGAGAAATACAAGATAATACATTTAAGATCACTTTATATTAAAAAAACCGATGTGGTACATTCAGATCACTTACTCTACCCTGTATCATTTACTACTGAGTATTCAAACTATCACTACTAAAGATTATTTTTCTGTCTACTAAACTGAATGTTGACAGGTCTTCAAGAGAATGGCCAAGTACTGAACAATTCGAACCATTAATGTGTACCTCAGAATCTCAGATTCATGCCACAAAAATTTCATTTGATATAAATTGCGTTTTAAGGGGATCTAATTTTTTTGTGTAGTATATTTTATTCTATGGTTTAACAATTAACAATTTATATAAGATTATACAAAATTCCTTTCGGATGAAGAGGATTTCACCGGCTATTACTAGAAAATCAAAAGTATAATTTTTATTTGTCATGTAAATATCTTTCATATATTGTATTTTAATCGAAGTCGTTAGACCTATTTTTCAGAAAATCAAAATTTTCGAAAAATGTTCCATGTTCACAAATTATACAGACAGGCGCAAATCATTCTAAAAAATCTTTTTTTATTCAGGGGCTTCAACACATATATTTCACGTGAAATATCGGTATCGAATTTTTGGTGGAATGCAGTGCCTTCTCTACTTACTATGTACGTGTTAGAGAAAAGAATACATAACTTGACAGGACCCGCAGCATTACTACCATCAACTTGATCAACTCCAAAAAGCAAACATACCAGTGTTTTTATAAATAAAAAACTGTGTGGTTCTAAATATTTAAGATGCATCATTTTCTCGTAACGAAGACAAAAAGTACGGAAATAAGAAAATAAAAAAACCTTTCCAGTTTTCTCTTACGTTTGGTGCAACATATCGGAATTTTCTATAGAGCGTTCAAGTGATCATCTGTTTAAATATTACGCTCCGAGGGTAGTTTTTAAAATGTAGATTAACATTGCATAAAGTGCAAAAATTCAGTAACTTGATAAATAACGTTGAAATTTAAAATCACACGAGAACAAGTACAATAACATGACAACTTCAACATAGTGCAGCTTCATTAACCTACACATATCTTAAGAGGTTAACAGATTCAGCTACGAAAATACAAACCGAAACAATATAAGCATTCCCATTTCAAAATGGAAATTGTATTGGGTCTCAAAAATATTATCATTAATATGGGAGTGCCATAGTTCCTTATAATGCAGTTGATGGTTGCCATGTCTACTGAAAAAGTAGTTAATTTGATGTCGACTCATCAATACCTATTATGGATTCACACATAGCTTCACAAATATTAGAGTATCTTGTAATATTGTGAAAATATTGCCCCACATTAATTACATTCATTAACCATCAATTTTCTCCCTAAATCTGATTTCATTATGAGAATCAGTTACACTATGCATTCTTTTGTATACTGAAGCCCTAGGAAATTTATAAAAATTTGTGATAATGCATGGCCAACTACCAGTGTTAAACAACACATAGCTGTAGTTTAAAGATCCGAGATTCCTTCACTTTATCCGTAGCGGACTTGGTATGATGATAATATCTGGAAATCATAATTTTATGGCTATGTGACTCAATCGATGCCTCTTTGATATTCACATTAAACAGATGTAATAGAGCAATTAATTCTCGTCCAAATAACGTACAGTACCTTCCCTCATTTCCTGTTATTTCATCTTTTTCCCTTTCATCTTCCAGGCAGTGTCCCCAGGTTCTGTGGTATTCTAATGGTACATGGTCGCTGCGCTTTAGAACGACAGGGCGCGTTGTCCTGCCAGCAAGGGCCGCTTCGTTGGACTCCGCGTCTAATGGTCGAATGCGGATGTTTCGAACTTGAAATGATAGGGATTTCCCTGTGTCTCTGTAATCCCGCCTGCCTGCGGACCTGCGAGCTCCTGTGGCTCCTTCACTTCATCCCTGCCTCCCGGGGGATGTAGCTACAATAGACCTAGTTGATCACAGTGGCGAGGTGTCCCCTTCCGGTAAATATCTCATACGTCAAGTTACAATTTAGCATTAAGCTAAATTGCTTAGACGTGTGTTTTAACAATTTAATTTGGGTGTAGGAGTAGGTGAATGTGAAGTCTTGTATTCGGGATTAAGAGTGAAATTATCTTAATTGCGAAATATATAAATCGACAGTTCCAGAATAATTAGCAATATATATATATATATATATATATATATATATATATATCTTTTCTTTTAAATTCCCTGCATCAGAAGATTAATCCTTGAGTAACTTGATTATAATTATTTTCCAATAATCCGTGGTGACTTTACTGTATCCACTCGTATTACATACCTTCCAACCGGGAATCAAATTCGTGCCTGGGTTGAGAATCCAAAAAGTTGATAACTCGGCTAAGGAGATAGCCTGAATTTAAATATGTACGAGTATGAAACGATTACTTGGTTGTTCAACAAAAGATATTCTTCTCCAAGCATTGAACCTTTACAAGGCTTGTTGCGTGCTTAAAATGTTTAATTTATTCATTTATACATCGTTTCATTTTCCTTTAGTTATGTAGTAGAGTATTTACCTTGAGTAGCGTTCCTCATTCACTCTCTCTACGTGTTCTAGCCACTTTTGTCTGTTCTGATCTATTTCTTCATTTAGGTAAAAGCTCCTTATTGCTTTCTTATGTCATCTTTCTTTATTCTATCTCTTTTAGTGACTTATAACACTGTTCTTAAAAAGCTCATTTCCGCTGCATGTAATCTGCTTTTATCTCTATTTGTCATTGTCTAAGTTTCGCTACTATATTTTTATTGTAACTCAGTTGTTATTCTATGATAATGTGGGATTACAATAAACTGGTTCATAAATGGATTTTGCTATTACTGTTTTATAAAGTAAGTTATGTCAAGAACGTTATCTGTATCCCTCGGTTTTTCAGTTTCCAATTGATATTTATACAACTTTTGGAAGTTCCATTTACAATAGTTCTAATTTTAAGTTTTGATATTTAATTGTCTTAGACGCTTCACTTTACCTGTCAGGTTGAGACATGCACTACACTACTATAGAGCGGAATGGCTACTGAGCCAGGTGCTCTGTTCTGGGTGGGCATCATGATTGATGGCGTTAATACCCCTCCACATGGTCAAATGAGGTACTACAAGCATGACAGGTGCCACTAGGAGATACTCAAGGGATATGTCTATCCTTGTGAGACGCTGGAGAACAGAGCATGTCTTCCTGAAGGACAATATACGCCCCCATTAGAGAAACATCCTGGAGCTGTAGCACATTTAGTCTATAAATTGCTACAATGTGTTCTATAAGGAAAGTATTTACTCCGTATGCTGCTTGACAGCTTCTTTAGTTTTCCTTTCGTTTATGATTCAGGTTACTTTGCTTATATATTCTGTCCTTTTTCGTGTTTAGCTCCCGTTCTTACTGCATACGAGACCACAGGTGGTGGACATTTATACATGAAATGAAATAATAATATGGAAAGGAAATATGGGACGGAAAAGTTCTAGGCCTAAATTCAGAGTAGTTGCCGAGCATTTGCCAGTTAGGAGGACTGAAAAACACCTGATAACCTCAGTCAGGTAGTACGTCCTGGCGGGATTTGAACCGCGGACCGTCCTTTCACAGTCGAACACGCGTGTCCGGCATTCTCTGTCTTACGCCTTTTTTTGTCCAAATAATCATATTCCTGCAGTTTATAATAGAAGGTTTTAAAGGAATGGTTGGATTGTTTTATCGATACTTGACTTTCATATTTTAAAACTACCGTATACCGTAATACGTTCTGTGATTTACTCGCCTATTATATAATATTTTACTCAACATTCGATCGAACGTAAACATCTCATTTTCGCTGCCTGAGTGTTTCTTAATTCTCCATTCAACACTTTCAATACAGCCTTACTAGACTAAAATCTTCTTTTGCTTTTGGCCTGGTTTAATGTAATTTTATTCTGAGTAATTTTATTCCGACAGTTTTTTTTGCACTTTCTTTGCTATACATGAGTATGTCTGACAGATGACCCCAGTTGTCAGTTGCCTTCCTGGACCATCTAATTGTGCAGTTTTGTAGCAGAGAGGCTCATTTGGTAGTCGCTATGTACCGTATTTCTTATAATTTGATCAACATGTAACTTTTTTGGACTCGTGAAGCGGCAATGTGTTCAATGTGTGCGTAATCAGAACTGACCCTCAAAAGTAAAAATAGAGCAAACAGGGCTTATGTGGTGTTTCTTTCCATTTCCGCTGTACCACCAGGTTTTGGCTTTCATAAATGAATTAAGGAATAAGAAATACACAGAGTCCTTAAACATGAGGACTTGTCTAAAGAAAACGTCGCTAAGCTGAACCTAAAATACATAATACCTATACATACATACATACATACATACATACATACATACATACATACATACATACATACATACGTACATACATACATACATCTGTTTGAGCTAGTTCGTAAATGGTGCAAAAATGAACATATTCAATATAATCTTGAAAGCACATCTTGTACTTTTACTACAAGAATTACGTTCATTAAGTAAGCAACGCCATCTACTTCATTGTATTTCAACAAAATTCATGTCAATATTCTTTCAATCATACTGCGTGTGATGAAGATAAACGAGAGACTCGTATTCCTAAGGGGAGCATCTATTCCATGATAGATGATTAATAACGAAACAGTACTGGCGGAAATGCAAATATAAATAACTATAATTAATGTAGCATAAAATATTATATAGGTATGTTTCGTGTTCTTCTGTACTTATATGGCATTTTTAGAGTGTACATAATTTCACACTTCCGTTGTTGCTGTATATTTCATCATTTTCCCACGTAGGTATTTTTAAAATTTAAATTTTAAAATTAATATTTAAACACATTACTGACAAAATAATAAAGTCGTTACTATGGAAACGCGCATGTCATTTCTCAATAAGTTTAAAGTAAACTTAAAGTATGCAGGAACATTAAGCGGTAAATTGTGCGGATTTTCATAGAGAAATTCTCTTAAAAGGTCTGTATTCTGTGAATAGGTATCTTTAAGGTGAAAACATAGTATGTTTTCTGAAGAAATTTCTCTAAAGCTCAAATTCTGCTCAATGGCATCTCTAAACATAGAAAGAACCTTATGGCATACAAACTTGTGTTAACCGATAAACATCATTTCTTACAGATGAGTATTTGGAGAAAATTATCATTGTATACTAAAAATCAAATTAGAACAGCCAAGATTATTTCTAAGGAAATATTTACATTGTAAGTAAAAAAAACATAAGCTTAAAGTTAACAATTTTAGTGCATGATCAGTGCATATTTTCAAAATTATACAGAATAAATGACAACATAAATGAATGTATATTTTAGATATTTTTATTGCATACAAGCCCAATATCTACCTATAAAATAAACAGGAGATTGGCAATGCATTTCAGTGCGAGTGAGAGCGGTAATGTTAGACAGAAACAGAAATACCTTGGAAATCCCAGATATGTTAAGCATGGCGTGGAGTGAGAAATTGAGTGATTTTAATCTCATACGACGTTTAGGTAAATAATCAATCAGAATATGTGTCGCAAATGTCGTCATAAAAGTAGGTATCTATTAGGTTAAGTAGAAAAGGGGAATAATTTCTAAGGATGCTTTTTCTACTTCAGATTATGGAGAGACCTTTTTCACGTCGGTCTGTGTTGTGCTATGCTGTAACCATAAATGTAGTTATTTCTCATTAAAATTAACGGAAGTGTGGTATGGGATACGGAGTATTAGTTTAAAATGTGGTTGAACCTGGCTAGCTAGTAGAATTAATGTTAATTCTTTTTCAATTGGAATACATCCAACTTAAATTCCAAAAGTATGGCTTATTTGTTTATTCTCACACCCCTTTCGAGATAAGAATATCTAGACATTGTTAAGTTGTTAAGAATGTCTAGACAGAAGACCAAAGCGTTGAAGATCATTTAGCAGACCGGACACACGAAAACGTATTTGCGTAAGGCGAGCATATACAACGAACAGCATCCCACATGCATGTCATATATCGATAGGCTCCGGCCACGTATCTGCATATCAAATGAGAGTTAGACATAGGCGTTACTTAATTATTGAGCTGAAATTATTTTATAACGGGATGATAGCGAACTTAAACCCCAAAAGCTAAATAGTTTATTAAAAAATTAAGATTTTAATAAAATATCATCTTATAGGAATATATTTTGTCTTACACGACTCCATCTATCCCTCTCGAAGCGCAGGCATTCCTCAAATGCTACCACGTGTGGCATGCCAAGATAGTGGCTTGCAGCAATCGACCGGTCCTTCTATCAGAGTCCAGACGACCCAACATTCCAGCAAGAGAAGGATAAAATTGAGGTTGATGCCTGCAAGGCACGACCGCATACATCGCTTACCACTTTCCGTAGCCCTCAGACTTTCCGAGAGTTATGCTGTGGCTTACATTGTGGAAAATGTTCAAATTTCTGTATCAAATGAAATGTCTGAATGTAAATTATTGTACATAACACCGTATTTACAGCAATTCTAGTTGTTTTTCATCTTTATCATCACCACCACCACCACCACCACCACCACCACCACCTACTTCATGGTAGGTTTTTGGATCAATTTCAACTCAGAAGTCTCCCATTATGATGTTCGAGGTCTTCCAAGGTCTTTATTTCCTTTCGCTAGATAATTCTACATCTCTTATGAAATTCTTTCCTAAATGTATTCCCTTCACTGTATTTGATTCTCTGTTCCTACATTATTTAAATCAGTAACATAAAGCTATCCTATTATTTTACAAATTTCATCCATCATTCTACTATTACACTTATTCACCGTTCAATTATCAAGTGGGGACAGCCAGTGTATTGCTTTATGCAATTTTGAAGCAGATTTCATTTCACTCACTTAGTGTCAATTTATTATCCTAATTTTATTGAATTTTGCACCATCATTTTAAGCGAAATGTTTAAGTGTACGACATTTCTGATACAATGTGATTCAAACATTGCACCTGCTCTCAATCAGAACTAATTTCATCTACATAGGGTTACCTTATCCTGAATGTCGTACCTTTAGAATTATTAAATGAAGATGTGTAATTCATAAGAACTCTTTTTATTTTCTTACCACGTATCTAGTAGGTACAGAAGGTATTCCTTTCCATTCGAAAATTCGATAAAGGTTTTTCACTGGAAACACATGCCTTAATGCCCCCCAAAAAGCATTTTGAGAAAAAGATTCGCGTGTGTGTCCGTCAACAACATAAATAAAAAACGAAAAATCGGATAGATACCAAACTTGGTCTTTTAAGTTCAGCTCATTTTTCGAAATGTTCAATTTCCTCTTTTCCCAAAATATTTTCATTAAAAAATATATAATTAAGATATTTACATGATAAATAAAATGCATATTTTGGATGTTCTGGGAACAGCTTGTAAAGTTCTGTTTCTTCGGGAGGAGTTTTATATAATTTTGTATAACTGATAAACTATTAAATATAAGCAAACACTTGCCAGAGAATACATGTCTATATCTTTAAAATACATAAATTAATTTCTCTGCGGCATTGGCTATATCCGAGATATCCTTTATTAATCATTTGAATTTTTAAGGTGCTGTCGCTATTCAGTTATTTCTTGCCCCGACATCCAAACAATGTGGAATTTCAAGGCCAGTATATAGCGATATCTGAATATCAATTCTGCTTTCCGTATACCCCTTGTACCTACAAGATATGTATAATGAAACTATTTCTTCAAAGGTCTATTCACTTATATTTCGATTAACCTGAAGTAGATACAAAAATAAGTCTTCATATGAATATCTTATAAATAGGGGTAGAGATAGGTATGTAAATTGAACACAAACACACATTATATTTGCCTTATTAGAAAATAAAGTTGTGTTTGTAACCACGGAACGTTTTCAAGCGGTAAAAATTACTGTCAATGAGAGCTTCACACATTACCAGCTCTCAGTATGCGTTTTTGTTTTCCTTTTTTTTTTGCCAGATTTTACTGCTAAAGCATCAAGTCGACGAATGAAGTGCAGTAATTGAAGTTTTACCTGGGGTTTGTGGCGATGAGATTACCTGACAAACTTATTTACATTAGTCTTTTCAAAATTTCTCCAGAAGAAATAATCTCATGTAGGATTAACCAAGATTGGTAAACACAGTTGAAACGAGTTTTTTTCCAGAACTTTTAATGTTTCGTATTATTAGAGATCGTAGTGTTGACATTAGTACATTACACGTGCTGTGCTGTATACTGTTACTAACCTGAGGACAGGTCCTTGTTTCCAGCCCTGAGAGTCTTTCTGACTTTTACTGCAGCTAAAACTCTTCGTTTACTTCAACTAGGCCATCCCTTTAGAATAAGCTAACGATAACGTATCCATTTTATACTTTTACAAAATGTACAAATATACTGAAGCAACAAATAAACTCAAACAATTGACTAACTTTAGAATTAAATGAAGAAATTAATCAATTGAATTTTAAATATAAGACATTAACGAGTAATTGCTTTCACTAAAAACATGAACTCAATAGGCATTACAAAATGAAATACAAATAAACTGTGTTTTGCAACTAAAGCATTTATCATAATCTACTATTCCGACAATATAGTGGTAGAAATGACTATATGACTGAAAATATCAACAGTTGGCAGCACAAGCTAGTTATCAATGAGAAATATCTTCATCAATAAGGAATAGCATAATAATTAGGAAACTATCACAAGAACGAAGAGCGCACCGTGTTGGGTGTCATAAACAACAGTTTAAAGAGACAGAAGTCAGGCGCATGGCCTTTTGAAAATCTTATGTATTACACTCACATGACCTTCTCTACTCTTGTAGAAACTATTCTTACAAACGCTTATTCTTCATCTACTTCATGTTAATTGAGATAAACATTTTCAGAAACTATCGTATTGCTAATTTTCTTATAGGTGCAAGGGGAATATGGTAGGCTTTAAGCAACTGTCACATCTTTTAAGAACTGGTTGCTATGTGGAGCATTTCATTCTGTTTGCATGTTCTGGACATAAAAAAACGAATAACGAATTCTCAACTGAAAAAGTATAAGTATTGGAAAATTCAATAACAAGGAATATCCGAAATGGTTCACTACACAAAAAAGTGTGTATGATATAAATTGTATGTTTTAACAAGATCTACATTTTTTGTGTGGTAAAATTTTGTCTATCTCTTCTTTACTAGTTACGCACAATTCATTCAGAATGAACACGGCTTTTGGGAATATTTCCAGAAAATGCAAGTTATACGTTTCATTTGCCATGAAAGTATCTTGAAAATGTGATGTGTTAATCAAAATCGTTAGCCATTTTTGAGAAAATCAAAATTTTCGAAAAATGTTCCATGTAAAATGTAGCCTGGGTGGGGGAATTTTCTTGAAAATCTTCGTGTCGCATCTTTAAAAGATACTGAACCTAAATACCAAGTTTGCTTTTTATCTGATTTTCGTTTTTGAGTTATGCTGTTCAGACACACAGACACACGTAGGGACCTTTTTCTAAAAATGCATTTTTTTATTCAGCGGACCTCAAAACACGTATTTCCGGTGAAATCTCGATTTCGAATTTTTGGGTGGAATGCAATACTTCCCCTTCGAGAAAGTAAAATGGATCTGGACCTAAAAATGAACGCTAAGAACAGTAAAGTAAGTGGCAATTGCTCCCTAAGATGGGAGATCTACGTTGGGACAAGAACATTTTAGGCATGATATAACATAACTGCAACAGCTTAGATCCCCAAAAATAATGTCTGTTACGAAACTAAATATGTGCAAGTTAGTAAATTATAAATCACGTCTGCACAGAAGAAGGTGCCAATACTAAATTCAGAATATGTCTTGCAGACTCTCCTGTGTCACTTTAAATGCTTGTTTTCTACAACAGGGGGTTGAAAACGTGATTCGCGATAACCTTTGGATCACCTCTTCCGCTTCCTTTCACGACGAGAACAGCAGTCCCCGAGATGCCCATTGCACTCTATGTGTTGCTAAGTGGTATCACGCAATTTCTCTTCTATGCTATTAAATAGCACTACATACCCCAGCTTTCGTTCCAGAATTAAGATCATTAGGATTTGTCCAATAATACGTATATATAATTTGATCTCACCATGCGGGTCTTTGGGTTTTATTCTGTACTCTCTTTAGCACAAAGTGTTAATAAGTTTTAACAGATCAGCACATTAAACTCATAGATGATGAAGGATCGCTTCTGTGTAGGATTTTAAGGTTATTTATTCGAGCACCCATCAATTATTTGCATTTTCACCACTTAAATTAATGTAACGAGTTACGCCTTGCTGTGTAATTTAGCCAGCACAAGTATATTTTGCTTCCGTGTTAATGAGGACCAAAGCCTGATTTGAAAAACTGCAGCGTAGTGCTTCATGCATACATATGTTCGGCACTCCAATGAAAGAGGTACAATGGACGGTTGAAAGGATGTTTTGAATAGGAACTTAGATAACCCAAGAGTATTTCTGTGGCGAGTTACGCAATTTGTGAACTTATGGATGACGGATCCTATTGTTCTAGTACTCTGAAATTCATCTCTGTTACACCTAGTGACTCTTGGTGGAAACCATCGATTTTGTTCCCTACTGTTGATTTATTCTACTACTGATAGAGAACGATTGTTTTTGCGGAATTGTCTAAATACTCTGAACACGTCGTTCGGAATTACCGGATGGTAAGTGGCGCCTAAGCGCTATGTTTTTAATTGCTTCCAAAAATAAACTAGAGTTTTTTTCAGGACTATAAAAGCTGAGCTGAGGAAAAATAAACATACGCGCACGAGTGACTGTTTCTTATGTTTTTTTTTTCTCGTATATTTAAAGATGAGCACTCGGATGCATCGCTGATTGTTGTAAAGGATATTTGTTGGAACTGCAGAATAATGCTCCTCAACGTTTCCAAATCAATATTCCGGTAAACTGCCCGACTAAAAGTTTATCCTATATTTCCTGTTAAATTCGGTTTTCCTTTATATTTTTACTTTTCCTTCCGCGTACCAGGTGGAGAAGGTACTGCATTCCACTCAAAAATTTGATATCGAGGTTTCACAAGAAATAGATGTTTTGAGACCGTTCAATCCCATAAAGCTTTCTTAGAAAAAGGTTTGTGTATGTGTGTGTGTGTGTTTGTCTGTGAATAACATAACCCAAAAACCAAATATTAAATATGAAACTTGGTATTTATGTTCATTATATTCCAAGAGTGCGGCACAAAAGTTTTCAAGAAAACCCCAAATACATAAATATCCTATACGTGGAAGATTTTTTTTCAAAATTCTCCATTTTTCAAAAATAGCTCTTATGATTTAGACATAAATACCATATGTTTAGATATTTAATGGCAGAAGTGTATATTTTTTATTTTCTGGGTATAGCCTGTGACGCCCTCTTCATTCAGGATGAATTTTATATAATTTTGTACAACGTTGAGAGATAGATGAAAATATACTGCACGAAAAAATGTAACCTCTATAAAATACCACATTTATTTAATGCAACCTTTTGTGGATTTCCGAGATATCCGTTGTAATTGGTTTGAAATTATCAATACTTCGTCATATTTTTAAAGTTGTCACTCAATTGTTTCTCGCGAAGTACGGAAAGAGTACGAAATTTCTAGGCTAGCATATATGCATCCGGTTTTAAACATCTGACTATCTTTTAGGTTTCCTGTATACCGCTTGTAACTTATAATGAAGTGTGTAAATAAGTTATTTGTGCTGAGGTTTATCTCGATTAACATGATTTAGAAAAAAATCTGATGTGTTACACTCACATGACTTTCTCTACTCTTGTACAAACTATTTATACAAACGCTTATTCTCCATCTACTTCATGTTAATCGAGATAAACGTTTGCAGAGTCTATCTTATTGCAAATTTTCTTGTAGAAGTAAGGGGAATATATATTTACAAGGGCAATTTGGAAATACAGTAGCCTTTAAGCACATACATATCTCTTAATAGCTGGTTGCTAGATGCAGCACCATTCCCTTTCCCACAGATTAATACTCTTTGCATATCCAAGACAAAAAAATGAATAACGAATTCCCATTTGAGAAAATAAGTATTGAAAAATTTAAGGGAATAACAAGCAATATCTCGAAAATGGTTCACTCAACAAAAAAATGTATATGACATAAATTGTGTATTTTAACGCGATCTACATTCTTTATGTAGTAAAATTTTGCCTATCGCTTATGGTTTACCACTTTACCAAAAGTCGTTCACAATGAAGAATACTTTTGGAGACATTCCCAGAAAATTCAAGATATACAATTCATTTGCCATAAAAATGTCTTAAATATATGATATTTTAATCAAAATCGTTAGAGCAATTTTTGAGAAAATTAAAATTTTCGAAAAATGTTCCATGTAAAGGGTAATCTGGGGTGGGGGATTTCTTGAAAACCTTCGTGTCGCATCTCTGGAAGATACTGAACCTAAATACCAAGTTTGGTGTTTATCAGACTGTTCGTTTCTGAGTTATGCTGTTCACAGAGAGACACACAGACAAACACACAGACACACACACGGACATGTTTCCAAAAATGCTTTTAATGGATTCAGGGGGTCTCAAAACATGTATTTCCGGTGAAATCTCGGTATCGAATTTTTGGGTGGAATACAATACTTCTCCTACTTACTATACGTAGTAGAGAAATTAAAAATCTTATGCATTATACTTCCAGGACTTTCTCCATCTTCTATCGCTTATTAGTGGGTATACAAATTATACTTACGAAAGTCTACTTTTCTATGTACTTCATTTTAATTCAGATAAACCTTTACAGAAATAACTACACTATGCATTTCGTGCGCGCTGAGTTAATATGGAAGAGTGCGGGCGGTGCGAGCGCATCCCGCTCCCCCTACCTCTACGTGTCATGGATTAGGCTAATGTTCGGCCCCCTCTAGAACAGTGGGCGATTCAACAATAGCCAATGCGTGCCACTTCCACGCTCCAGAGAATTGCTTTTGATCCTTTCTGGTAGGTTCTCGTTCTCAAATGTTCCGTTTTGTATGCGAAGCCTATATATTCTTCTGGCGGCATAACCAGTCACTTCGACTCAAGATGGTGATGAGTAAACATAGAAAGCAAGCCACAGCTACACCTGAGCAGGAGACAACAGCAATACATGTCGCCGCTCCAGCGCCAATGCAGCCCAGTGTTTCCACCGCAGCTACCCCTAGCGCTTCTAGCGTTATCAGCACGCCACCACGCAGCACATACCGCGCCCATCCAGTCGTCCGTCATCCGCCGACAGCAAAGCAGCACCTCCACTGGAAGTCGCTTTTAGCGACTCGACGGACAACTCACAGCCGCCAAAGCAGCGATGCACTCGCCACCAACAATACTTTGGAAGCATTAACGGCATCAACACAAACACCACCACCGCCATTGCGACCACATCACCTACGCCACCAACAGACCGCCAGCCGATGACAATCGGTACCACAGCCGCCACTGCAGCTCCTCCTCTAGAGACCGCCTCCACCCGACACGGCCGCTTAACGATGAGTATATATCGACACCTGCCACCACAGCTTCTCAAGGAGGAGGTCCAGCGCCACTGGTCTTCTCTGGTCTCCGCGATCAAAATTGTCAACGGCCTCGGACCTACACCGCTGGTGTGTCTTGTTTTCTTGAACAAGGCGCACTACAACGAAGCTTAATCTGAACACAAGGTCCTTTTGGGTCACACCGTACGGAACGAAGGCAGCAGAACTACCTGGACGCCACTGTGCTGCCGGTGTTGCTAGTATGGCCACTTGGTGGATCGCTGTACTTGACCACGACGTTCTCAGCCTGACGTCGGCTTTCAAGCAGCTTGACCTCACAGCAGAAGGAGGTTCTTCTCACCTGCTGCAGGACCGATCACTTCATCGGGCAGGCCTGCTGCCCGCTATATTCAAGATCAACCTCGACTCAACCCTCATCAACAACGCCTTCTCCACATTCTAGCTCTCGCCAAGCCTCGCACCTAGGTGGCACCACCACAGAGATGTGCCTGCTCCAAACATGGACTTCGCCGCTGCTACCTTAGGAGCCATTAGTAGCACCATCAGCGACCAGTTCACAGCGTTTGCCGCCATCCAGGCAGAATTATCAACACTCAGGCAGCGGTTGGGGTCGCCACGGCAATTCCTCTCTGTGCGCCTTTCGGCCTTTGAAGCCACTCAACGCAGCAACATTCAAAATCACGTAGCATCAACGTGCCAACTCAGCAAACAGCAAACTACAGACTCAACATACAGAACTACAAAACACACTTAGCAGGATCGAGGAACAGTGGGACTCATCCCGCACCGGTAACTCAACACATAATGACACTTACATAATCGCCTCCAGCCAGAGGAAATTCCACCGGATGGAGAAGTTCACTAAAGAATTCACACAGTTCTCAGTCAAAAGAGATACAATTGTCTCTTGAACGTGCCCAAGCTCTGTTTCAATACAGAGTACGTCTCCAAAGACACTAATAAGCGCGGACGGTACGTGCCGTATCATTTATCAAGGCGTCTGACCCCCATCACCACACTCGACCTCGGCCGTTTTAATATGCACTGCCCACCAATTTCCGGTTGCTTCGAAGGAACCGGACTTAACGCCCCATAAGTAAAACAAAGAGAGCCGCCAGAGAATATGCTGACCCAACCCCCTTCCTTATCCTTACTCAATACCCCAACCCTTGTTATGTTTTCCCTTATATCTTTATTGCTGTTTTCCAATTAAAAATGATTACTCCGGTGTTCAGTTCAGTTGAGCTGTGTGCTGTTAGAAGTGATCAGTGGACAGTGCAGGTGGACAGTATAGTTTACTTGTGACTTATAACTCAGCAGTCGACTGTGAGTCGTGCAGTTCAGCAGTCAACGATTCGACGGACCAGTTGTGTTGTATCCCGAGTACGAGCCAAGGTGACTCGGCGTTTGTGTTACATTGAGCACCTAAAATGTGTTTTCGCAGTAACTGGTGTTCTCATTTATTACAATACAGTGGCAATCAAAATGTTTAAGAACTGGACCTATATGCTAGCTTTAAAATTCCATAGTGTTTCCATGTAATCCCGAAAAACAACTGAAAATCGAAGGACTTTAAAAGAGTAACAATGCATTAAACAAATCGAACCCATAACTTAAAGCTAAGTAAAGAGCATTCAATGCTGCCATAATAACGGCTGATTTTGATAAAAGCTAATTACAGACATTTTCTAATGATGAATAATTTAAGGATTTTTAGGCATTTTCTCATTTTTAATTACGCTATTTATTCTTAAAATGCATGTCCACACTCCGTTATGCATATATATATATATTTGTTTACTTTCTCATAAGGATCTCATCCTTCATGTATTCGTTTCCAGAGGTTGCTGTTTGAACGAAGTTTCGAATGAGCAAACTCTCTTGCAAGTCCACAGTGTTTTTATTTCATGCCTAAGTCACTGCAGCTGCCGCTCCCTCTTCTTCTTCTTCTTCCTCTTATGTTTTACTACAAGTTATTATTGCATGTCCCCAAATCGTCCGCTATATCTGCGCAAGCTGTCTTTCATATTTCGCTGCTTGACCAGAACCGGTTGAATTCTTGTGCATAGTAAACGTTTCTCAAGTCTTCGATTGGACTATATTTTTATAAAATGCTTCTGACACTGAATCTTCCCATAAGGGAGTGGGGATACAATCCCTCCTGTGCGAGTAATACAGAGGCAACTAACTGTTCCGATCGGGTGGATTCGACGAGGCAGCGATTCTAATATCCATGGGAGAAGATAAATTTGCAACAGGTCGTGAAACGCTTTAATGTCTCCGGTATTAGACCTAAAAGCAGAGGAACAGCTATAGAATCTTTCAGCCTCAGCAACAATATCAGTAACCTGCCCTATGAAAAACTGTAGATACGAGCACATTGTATCTCCAATTCACTCCCGCGAAAGAGAGACAGTAGTCTTTTACTGGAAAAGCCTAAAGAAGAGAAGCTTACTCGCTGTTGGTTAAATCTCTCCGCATTGCCAATGTATAGCTAGTAAAAGTTACAGTGGAATTACGCATTCGTAGCTCCCGGGTTCGATTCCCGTCGATCGCCCACTACACTTTGGGTTTTTCCTGATTTTAACTGGTCGTAGGCAAATGATCAGGTGATTTTTTATCTACCAGAATTACCTTTCCATACGTTCCCCCATCATTTCGTTTCCTTCTCATCTTTCAGGTAAGCTTCTAGGTTTCGTGGAGTATAGTGGTACCGGACAGATGGTGCGGATGCCTGCTCAAAGGAAAGTGGATTGGACACTAGAGGGCTGCTTGGTCGAGGTGTCGTTCATCGCCCTGTCTAGGCAGTTCCAGCAAAGGGACGGGTCTTTGAGCCTGGAACTGTTAGGCATTTCGTCCTGTAACCTATAGCCTCCTTTGGTTCCTTCTCTTCATCCCCTCCGCCTGCGGTGAGATCTATGCAGATGGCAATGTGCGAGGTGTCTACCTCCGTTGTATAACCTATGCTTAAACGTATATAGTGTAATTAAAATGTCTTTAGGTTCCCGACAATAACCGCGTGCACTAGAAACCGAAGTTAAAGGTGGTTTCAATAGTAATGGCTTTGACGATGAGTCCTTAGTTGGCATCTAGGAGGTTTAACTTAGACTGGCGCAAGGCTACTGCAAAATCAGATTGCTGCGCCACAAATACCCAACAGGCCTAGGGAGGAATTAATTTTTTTTGATGAGCACGATAGATGGCATTACCATCTACCATCGCAAATGCGTTTTAATGTATAGGGTCATCGCCACCTTGGGATCATGGCTTGCGTAGATTGCGTGATTATTTTATCAAGAAAACTTTTCCTAAATGTTCTTTGCGTGAGCCATTTCTGAATATAATCTGCAGCGACCTGATTTAATTGCACATATTAAGTTCTGGCATGATTAATTTGTTGAGTAGGAGATGCGTGGCAGTCAGCCTGAGGAGCATGTGACAAAGCCACAAATAGAGAGGCGAGTATTGCTCAAGCATTATTGATTAGTGAATGAATTGAATAAGAATTCCATGGGTGTAATTCTGAGGCCGTTATGTCATAAATTTGAAGCCTTACCCATTAATTTTGTTTTCTCCCAAAACATGTCAATACTTCATAATTGTGAAAACAGTATGTATATTACGCTTTACGCTTCAGTAAGCTTTCTTAAACGTTTCTCAGCGTACACTAGAAGAAAAGACGACTTACGGAACAAAATATACACAATCTATGCCACAGGAATAAAATAATATTAGCAAATATTCCGTCATAATAGCTAACGCTTAACGAAAATATAAAAATACAAAGTTAATATACAGCAGCGGAGTCAAGTCTTACGGTTAATAACCACCAATATAACAAAAATAAAACAAAATAATTATGATGCTTGTACCTCTAGTATGCCATTCATGCTTCCATTAGTTAGCTTTGATTGTTTTAACGGTTATTAAAATGCATTTTAGCATGCGTTAAAAACCGTAATGGTTTTAGCCCGTTTCGCTGCAGTGAAATTCCAATTACTTAAAGGACTGAGATGATATTCATTAACTAGAACTCAACTATATTACAAGTTGAAGTTTGGTACCTTCTTTTCTGAAAACACACCACTAGCAGAAACTGTCCTGAAATTAGATTAGGTTAGCTTTTGCTCAACAATTGCATGTATGCAAGTCTATTCCACAGCGCATGTTTACAATAGCTAAAGTGTCATTTCTCGTATATACAGCATTTTAGTTTGTTTTGCTAAAAACGGATATAGCTTATAATGCCACCATGCATAATAATGAAACTGCTTCACAATACATTTTCATTTATAGGTGAAGCTAGAAATCAGTCAGTATGTTTTTCTTTCAGGCATTTTCTAGCAACCAATAAATAAGAGAAAAGTGTTAACCTCTCTTTTCCATATTTAAAAGGTGTCAGCAAAATTTAATCTTACCACTTCTTGTGCTAAATCTGATTGGCTTTTCATTGGGTCACTATATGCATGAAAACTTTAAATTTGCGTGTGTATTATGCATTTAATGCATCCCAAATATGTAATTATTTGTAAAAGTTGTTTGTTACGGGCGTAAAATATGAATGGAAGTAACTGGTGTCACAGCTACTTGCGCTATCAGACATTTTCAAGACAAAGATTTTCACGACTCATCTCTGAGGTTCCGGAATTTGAGTGTTGTTTTATCCGTTGTATCTGCTGGGACGTCACCTTTGTTTAACCAGCATCTATACCAAAATCTTTCCAACACGTCTGAGATTTGCTCCTGAACTTGTTGCTACTACAGTGCATTTCAAAAGTCATGTATATTTTCTGCTACAGCTAAATGAAATAAAAAAAAAGAACGGAAACTTCAAAAGTATGTTTTAAAAGACACCTTTACACAGAAACAAACATTCTTAATATCATTTTTGGGCAAGTTGTGACGTCATCGGAAACATTTTAAATGACGCCCTATATATTACCATCTTAAAGGTTTTATATTGTGTATGATTGAACATGCTAGCAACCGTTTTATAATTTTAATCTCCGCTTAAGTGTTTATAAGAAGTGTTAGCTTTCCTCATCACACGAGATTGCTGAAAAAAACGCCTTTATACTTTGCAAGTTTGCTGCCACACAAAGGAACACAGCAGTTCTCCATTACAAAAGCATTTAATAAGATCGTGATAATGCACACGTACGAATGAACAAAGGCGCTGGTGATCAAGCATGACACATTCGGGACGAACATAACTGTAGGCCTATTTTTCAGGTATCTCTATTAATACCATAGTGATAAATTATCAAACTATTTTCGCTTTCTTACCATTATTTCATGTTTAGATTAAACACATTCAGCTCCATAGTTTTGTTACTTAAGTTTATTTGGTCTTATAAGTTTACTATGGTTTCATGTTGTGTAATCGAAAAATTCCTTTTCCTATTTTATTTTATTTATTTCTAAATTTCCATAGATAATGTATATACATTTTTCGACAATATGTTTCTTTTTATCCACTTCCCTCCCATACTATCATGCCTAGGAAGTTAAATTTTCTGCACACCCTATGGTTTGCAATTTTACAGCAGGCGTTAATAAAATGTAGTCAATCTTGCAAATGTTGATATGTATATTTGTCGTAGTATACATACTATATACTTACATTTAATAATTGAATTTTAGCATTAAATCATACCATCTTTAATTCCAAATGTTTGTAGATATTTACTTAGGATTTAATGAAAGATTTAACCCTCAGTTGTGGACTAACTTGGTCATCATTACCAAATATGATTAATCGATTACCAGTTTACAGAGGCTATAAGCTGATAGCAGGTAACTTTATTGCCACGTAAATATTTCTACTACTCACTATAATAGGAGAACTGTTATGCAAATTAGATTTAAAGTCCTCGACTTCGTCTTGTATTCCCAAACTTCTCTTACAGACTTGTACAGCAGAAATAAATGCAGAAATGTTTATATAGGTAATGAGTGATTTTTTTCTACCCTGTTATAGGTGCAGCTTTCTTTATTTAGCTAATTTACATGTTCAATAAATACAATTTTATGAGTTAAGTTGCACACTTAATACTGATATTAATTAAGAGTAAACTTAGTTTAGATGCTGCAGTTTTAACAACAAAAAATAAATACGTTGGTTAAGACTTGAATACTTCAGTGTCACGGCCGGGACTCGAAATACGGATCTTCGTGTCTCCGTGCTTATGCTCTGAGCAATTATAAAACAATTGCGCTTTAGCTATATAATGTTTATACATTTCACTTATTTTAATCTTGAACTCAAAGTAAAACAGTGAAAGGTATTTTTTATTTTATTTACTGCAAAAATAACCTAGAACATAAGTATTAGGGTATTTGATCATAAAATAGCAGTTTGTGTCTCAAGAAGGTACATTTGAACAAACTAAAACCGCACAGTCCCTTTAGCAATTAATTTTTTTCAAAATTCCTTCGAGTGAGCGCGCAGTTCACAACCATCAACTTTTGTGCGCCGACTTGGCTGCAATAAGCATGACATTGTAAAGAACTTTAGTCCACTTGAGAACCATAAGTCAATAAACTGTGTTTTGGTTACAAATATTCAGTGTTGAAACATCCGTCTGTTTGAATCTTGTATATGAATTATTTTCTCGGAAGACTTTTGAGATTATAGTTGTATTCGCCATTATAACTACTACAACAAGATATACGCAGTCTTGTAAACAAAGCATGACTATCCCGAGCGTTCACGGAAGTACCCTATTGGGGCTCCGCATCTCAAACGCTGGCCAGTTTTAAATTGACCGAGTGTACCTTTGCATAAATACTTATGCAGCATGCAAAAGTTAACCAGGAAAGCAGCTAGATATGCAAGTGGGCTTGCTTCCTTTAGGGCAAAATAAATAGCTAGACTGGCGATTAACGGGTATGTATATGAGCAGTGAGAGAGGGATATATTATGCAGCTAGCTACATAAGCGATGAAGAAAACAGATAAATAAATTTGGCTATGTGAACTTTATTAATGTTAGGTACAAAGGTAAGAAGAATTAAGTGAAGTTTCACTTTTCTAAGGATACCCAAGTGAATTTATAAAAGCTTAATTAACTTTATTAACGCAATTTCTTTTTCCCTTTGTATGTTCGGAAGGATATTAAAACGCTTATTTTCTCATATGAAGTAATTTAGTGCTTACGTAATATGTTTTTACGTAAATTATTAGAACTTGAAGATCTTATATTGTGCTGCTTTTGTTTTGTTTGGTTACATAATTTTAACTGCCCCACGTATGGGAGCCAATTTGCGAGTGTATTACTTATAATGTTTGTGTATATGTGTTTACTTCACGCGTTGAAGCCATCTTGTGACGTCATTCATTTGTTCGGTTTGTAGCTCCATCTGGTGTTAGCAATTTGCGGCAGTATTAGTTTTTGTTTAAAAAAATGCTAGTTATTTTATTTAATTTTGTTTCACTGTCCTCCGGCTAGCTATTATCTTTTCTTGGGTCGAGTACTTCTCTTAATACAGGTTGTGTAAACGGAAAGGAATCTTTTATCCAAAGATAACACTGATGAAGAAATTTATTATACACTTTTATTGTCGAAACACAGTCACTATCACATTTACATATTGATCTTGACACTCGCCAAATTGAAACTGTTATAATAACTTCTTACTGATCACTCTTAATTCGCGTACTTCAACTTTTTGTATAATTAACTTTACAACACTTTAGATTTTTCATAATTCTGCTACGCGTAACTTGTGAATTGGTAGCCGACGTGTAATATTTCTGCTGGACTGAAGACGACGTGTAATGTACTAAGATTTTCGATGAACTGATAGACTTTACCACAAACCTACCCTATTTATACTCCTACACACCGATATGCCAAAAGATTATAACTGAACTGCAATTGGCTAATAAAACGCGCCAACATTAGCGTCTATTTTTATATCCAATTAAAATTATGAATACATATGCTCTAGGGAAACGTTCCAAAAGATTCTCAAGGAAAAACGCGCCAACATTACGTAACTTCCTCGTTTCCAATAATGATAAACAGCTCACCCCCTCGCTGCATTATTGCACGCTATTATTGTCAGTTTCAGTAAGGCAGTATAAACTTACTTCCCAACAATAATTACAATCAACAAACATCTCAAATCAATGTCACATAATAATGCATATTCATACTATAATCACTCTTTACATTTAAGTAATTTGTGATACAAATTACTGCATCACATAAGATAGGACGTTATAAAATCAGAAAACACAAATCTTGGCACTCAAATTATCTTAGCTTACCGTTCCTTGGCGATGATGGATATTTCAGGTTCAGGATAAACGCCTTCAGCGAAACACGTGATATTCACCGCCGTGTTGTCATTCAACTTGGTTTGTTTAACCTCCATATTCTTCTCCGGAACTGAAACACAAACATTTCAATTTTACTTCCTCTTTAGGCGCATAATGTACATTACATCATTATACCCAGCCCCAGGCTTTCTCTATAGTTTCTTTGATCATCAAAGAGAAACCTCAGTCCTCCTGCCTTCATTTTCCAGTTACACAAGATGCCCTATATTCAAGGGCCCTCTCCAGTAACTTGAATTAAATTAACGAATCTAAGAACTATGACAATCCTATTACCTTTGTGCCTTTCGAAAACCAAAGCACACAAAGCGTAAGGCAACAATGGTTTGGCAGTTTGATGTTTGAATTACGGAAAGAATATTACTCAATAAATCGGCTTTATCACAAATTACAAACACAAAGGGCTGTGGTTCGTAAATTTATCCTTTTAGAAATGAATTGAGAAATGGACATTTCGGGCTGAAATTAAGCTTATCCAAGCTGTAAAGGTGTATTATGGGGAAATATTTCTGCTGATGGTAGCTGAAATAATAGTGTCTGGTCGTTTCTGTGTGCACCGGCGTACGCAGAGGAGGATCCAAGGAGCTGATAATCTCCCCTCAGCCCATACTCACAAAACCTTAATACCAAAGCAATGCAGTTTCATGGTCTTTCTGTAACTCTTTTAGACTTAGAGGTGCCTGTTAATAAATGGTAAATAATAATACGACATATATGAATTAAAACAGTGATAAATATTGCAGGATGACAAGGCATTTAATCCGTTCCTTTGTAAAATTATCGTATCATGTGTGTTTGTTGCCAATACTGATTAAACGGCTCACTCCGCTCATTTTACTATCCACATAGTTTAGTCATATGTAGTTAGTGCTAGATGTTTACAGAGCACCACCTATAGTTGTAGTGAAGTGAAAGTGGAACTTTTGTAGTGGTTAACACACGTGAACTTAAATGTCAGTTCTTCGCAATATTTGTAGGAGCTAACTTAATCTGAATAGGAGTCCTGGCTAGGAATTTACTTCTGTTTGCGTTATGATCCTATAAATACTTAAGAAACTGGTTGCCGATTGAGGTAGTTCCGTGGTAACCTGTGAGTCTCGCATTCGGGAAGTCCCAGGTTCGATTCTCGTGACTTCCCTCTCTTACCTTGGGATTTTCGTGGTTTTCCTTGGTTGGTAGGTGAATTTGGGTGATTTCTCATCCATCACGATTGCCTTTTACTCATTTCTCTTTCATTTCGTTTCGTTTTCATCTTTCAGGTTTGTTCCAGGTTACATGGCGTATGGGGCTGCTGGCCAGATGGCGTGGATGCTTGCTCAAAGAAAAGAGTACTCCTTGTGGGCACTAAAGGGGTCGTTCATCGCTCTCTCTCTCTCTCTCTCTCTCTGCAGCTTGCAGTGAGACAAATCTTTGAGTCTGGAACTATTTGGGTCTTCAGCGCGTCTCTGTGGCAGCTCTGCCTGCGGGCTAAAGACTCCTGAGGTTCCTCTTCATTCCTCCTAGGGGAGTTTTAGCCACAGTAGATCTATGTATGTCTCAGTATGCGAGGTGTCTTCCTCAATTGTATGACCTATAACCTATAAAAGTTTGTTGTTGGTCATGCAGAACTATCATATCCTCTATTTCGACAATAAACACTGTTCAGTGATCCAGTTGTTATCCTCCTCACATGGATAAATCTATAAAAGTGATCACGGAAGTGTGACTCCCTTCTGTGTTTCAGTTATTCCTGTTTCGTCATCCCACAAATTCACTCTTTGCATCCACCCCTGCATCTGTGCACACTAATACAACTTGTAATGGAACAAAGTGCTAATTCACATTCGACAAATAAATCTGTGTTTATAGACTTTTATTAACAAATCCGTAACGATTGTATGGAGAATATGAAGTTATTACTGTAGGGCATTTTAATTGCAAGAACTTCGTATTGACCTTGTCGCATTAGTATTCCTTATATCTCATCACACACATCTCATCTTCAAGTGGTTTGTTTAGTTGTCAATAAGAATGCTGTGAAAGTTATATAATGGCTTTATGTGTTCATTTTACTCACATCTAAGGGGTCCGAACGGTGAAATTGGACAAAAATGGTAACAAATTACAATTTAGGACTTTAACTTATAAGTGTGATTCTGAGCGGAGGGCGTGCTATCGCAATTGAGGATGTTTTTTATAGTTGTTACAATTTTTAAATAAATTTCTTGAACTGTTTTTTCACAATTTAGTGCACGTATGTTAATGGTTTCTAAATTATTTATTTTAAGTAAAAAATACATTATGTATTTTTCATAAAATAGTGTAACACAACAGCTTATTGGAAGTTTCGCGCTCTCGTCCAGCGTAAATACCAGAGGTGCTGTCGTCAGATAACTCCAATCTATGGAGGTTTCCCATCTCCCCACTTCCAGAACTCTCCAGAGTTCCAACGGCAATATAAGTGAGCGCTCTCGCGAGTGAGTCAGTCAGTCAGGGAATAAGCGAGTTAATGGGCGTGTTTCGTGTACGACAAAAGTGCTGTTCTACAGCAAGTTTCTGACCATTTCTATGATGTGCAGCTTCCGCGAAAGATTACAGGCGTCTTGTGTTTGACTCTCCAGCAAGGGGAGTGAAGGGAATCGAGAAAGAGGCCTCGTCGTGCGTATTTCATTACGACGCGAAGAAAGTGAAATTGTAGTGTTAACTAAGTGAAGTTATAGTGGAAGTTGAACTAGATCAAAACAGTGAAGTGACAGTGAGAACGTATTGAGGTGTCGTTTAAAAACTGGACAAAGACACAATAAGCAGAATTCCAGAATTGTTAATATGACCAGTTTTCCAGTGCAATATTTCAGACATTTTTTAGCATTTAAAATGCTCCTTAAAATGCACTATTTAACTTATGAGAGTGAAACTTCGGATATAGTTTCTCCAATACTGACTAAAACTTGCTATGTAGTTATTAGTGTGAGAAAAAGTGTTACGTCAACAAACTCACGTATGATTGATATATATCTTTTGCAAAAATCGAAGCCCACAATTAAACAACAAAAATGTCCGCCTCTGTGGTATGGGAGTAGCGTGTCTGTCTCATATTCGAGAGGCTCCGAGTTCAAATTTTGGTTAGTGTGAGTTACCCTTACAAGAGCTTTCTTTTCTGGACGTTTCCTTATTCTGAGAAGACGAATGTCATGTAATTTTTAGCTCTATGAGAATTATTTCACACATTTCATATCGTCCGTTATGACCTACCCAGTTAAAGGACGTTATGCTTAAAAAAATAAATAAATAATTTAAAAGCATAATTCTTATTTTCTAGCTCCACAAGGAACATAAGTCTGACATCTGTTTGAGCATAATTTATAAAATAGCCTAAATTTGTGTTTTAAAATGTAACCCAGAAATGTCTTAATATGCAGATGGGACCATGAGTTGAGACTATAAAATATCTCAAAAAGTAAGCGTTGTTGCAAGAAACGTTTTGAATAAAAGTTGTTTGATATTATGAGGGAAAGTAACTGACATTAGTCGTGTTTTATTTGGAGAACATTGTGATGGTTATTTTATGGTCCATTTAAATTGACCCTAATTGTAGGTTCCCACTTAAAGATATTAATTTGACCCTAAAATGACCATTATAAGCTCCTCCAAACAAAACATGACTAATGGCATTTACTTTCCTCCCATAATATCAAGCAACATATATTAAAGACATTTCTTTCTACAAAGCTTAGTTTTGGAGATATTGTATGTCTCAACATAAATGGTATACTCTGTATATGTACCAAATTTGAAAAACCACTTCTTTATTCCAACGCAAGATGCGGTAAAAGGCTCTAAAAGCTCAGTAGAGTATTTTGTATTTTGGAAAATTTACAGATTGGTCCCCTTTAAATAATTCAACCCTTTTCTTGATTCAGTTTGTCTACAATTAGAGTTTAGGGTATACAACAGACGGTAAAACCTCGCGCACTGCGACCTACGGGAGATCTATTCCACCTACCGGCTCCCAGGATGAAGGGATGAAATGAAGGAACCACAAGAGGCTTAAGATGGCAGGCAGACAGACCACAGAGACACACGGAAGTCCCTAACAGTTCCTACTGCGAATACCTGTCCCACTACCGGAGCTGCCCGAAAGGGCGATGAATGGCTCCTGCAAACAAGCAGGCCTATAGTTTCCACGGGGAATACTACTCTTTCTTTGGAGCAAGCATCCATGGCGCCTCACACCACGAAACCTAGAAGCACACCTGAAAGATGAAAAGGAAGCAGAATGCAAGAGAAATGAGGGAAAGCAAATCGTGGTAGACAAGAAACCACCCAGGATTCGTTTACCAACCAGAGAAAACCACGTAAAACACAAGGTCAGAGTGAGTGGTCGACGGGAATCGTACCCGGGAGCTCCCGAATGCGAACATCATACATTGCCGCGGAGCCAAATCGCTCGGTTTGTCTACAGTTACTCATCTGTTCGCGTACAATTAGACTCTAGCTCCGAACTGCCCTGAGTACCTAATTGCAACACGTCCTTCAGGTTTATAGTGAACCTCACTTCTGACAAGACCGACACAAGGCGTAAACGCCAAATTTCCATTTCGACCACCGCATAATCAGAATTGCATTTTAATTACTGTGTAATGTTGATTAAATCAATCATTTCAAATGTTACATTTTATTATTTAAACTGATTACTCGGAATCCGGTTTAAAACTAAACATTTGAATTGAGATTTATGTATATTGTGATATTGAATGCAAAGGCCGTTACCGACTAACTTTTGTTTTGGCCCTTTGTGTGTGTCTATTGCCTTTGTATACGTTCAATGATTGAGTGAGGATATAATGTTGGAAGGTCAAAAGGATATATATAAAGTTATTCACGTTAACATCCCCTCTTGCATATCGTTAACACAGTGTAAATAATCAGAATTGTTATTCCATTATGGATAAACACTAATATTTTGCATGATGTTTTAGCAGTTTAATCGTTGGCTATAAATACATTATCCAAATAGCATTGTTTAGTTAATCTCTTTCACACAGATCCTTAGCTACCTGAAGGTTCTTTTATAGTAACTTGCTTATTTGAAATGATAACCTCATTAGTATACATGGGAGATGTGGTTAATGACCGAAGGCTGAATGGTGACCACAATTTCTGAAAATATGGACGATAATCCATATGACTAACAGAGCGAAGACTCCGACAAGAACCAAGCAAGAATTTTAATAGGTACATAATTATATGAAAATTTACAATAAAAATAAAGAACAGGTAACGTGATATAAAAATTAGTTTAAAGAATATAATACAGAGCTATAAACAGTTTTAATATTTATTCTGACCTTGCTGTAAAACAGAATATTAATGTATACTTGGCCTTGTCAAATATTTCATATCATTATACATATTAAGAATTAATTTCTCTATTAATGTGATGCCAAATACATGCAGTCGATAGATGCATTAGATATCGTAAAACATTCATGAAGATAATCCTCGTTTTGCAAATGACAAAACAATTGAGTCAGCTACCCTTAGCAGCGTTTAGGTGACCTATAATTGCAGCATTTTGTGGGTATAATTTGTGAGTCGCCATGAGAAAGCAGTTGTAATTTCCTGGTATTTATCTCAATGTGGAAGCCTAACTTATACATACAGCGTGCTGTAGCGGAATGGCAGCATTCAATACCAAACTTCAACAGGAAGTATCCATTTCTGTAATTTGGAACGCCCTTTATTTAAGAAGAGAGTGAATTTAGCTCCAATTATGAATGTATACTTTAGGTAATGAATTCAAAACTGATTCACCAAAAAGTACATTAATTGTCTACGAGAAACATGGCATAAGTTGAAGCTCTGCAGCTGCAGACTGTAAAATTTATGGAAGAAGGCGTTGGGTGTCATGCTCCGCAAATTCCTTCACGAAAAGTAAATTACTGTTCCTATTTGAGGCCAACAGTTCTGAACGAGGCAGTTTTTCACGATTCGTAGATCTAATCTCATATTTCAATAATGGAGGTTTATTGGCCGTTATTACCCAAATGACACTAGATCAGTGGATAAACCATTAATTCACATAATGATTCAGGTAACTTACTCCAACCATCGGCTTCGTCATAGAAGAAGTAATTCCAAGTTATCGGCCGTTTGACTCAGGAAGCATACATTTGACTCTAGCATCGGCTCTCCTCAATATATTAAAATAATATTGGCTTATTAAATCCTTTAGCTTACATTGCATTTTTCATTGTTTATAATGAAGGGAATATTTGCCGCCTCAACTAGGTTTGGGAAATTCGGATTGAAGATTATAATAGGGACTATCAAATGGATGAGGACAAATTTAATAAACTTTACAGAGGGGGGTTGTAACTTCTAAGCCCAAGCGTAGGTAATCATAATCTAGCGGACAGAGCGAGCAGTGGAAAGTACACCTCAAGTGAATAAAGAGCATAATCATCATAAGTATTATCCTCTTCTTCATTGTAGCTTTCGGCTGTTCCGCCCTCAGAATTCATATTCACATCAACTTTTAGGGGTCCCACATCTTATTTTCTACTTGAGAGATCTACCAAGCAGTTTGCGGTAGGTTTTGGTCAACAGTAGGACTGGATGATCTGTAATGAAGCTTTTCTTTCTCTAGATCAGCTACCAATAAAAAAGAATAAACAAAATTAAATATTAATGTTTTTGCAAAATGTTAATAAACCTCTGACTGATGGTTCCTTCCCATTAGCCTTATGTAAGCCGAATTTAGAAAGCTCAGTAAGACGTGACAAATTAAAAACGCGGGGCAACCACCATGGATCTATGGTAAGAGTATCAGCACGAAGAGCCAAAGATCTATGGTTTCAGTCTCGGCGAGCCACTGAGTTTTTCAAATTTGATAAACCTCTACTTACTTCAGTATTATGTCCAAACCGAAGTAAAGCGTTTGGTGAGTTGGAAAGGACAAAATGAGGAGGAAGAAAATACTGGTGCAGCCATTGATAAGAGTAAATATAAGCGCAGATATTAAGGTCGGCAAAGAAAATATTTTATTTCAAGTGCTTTGAGCCCGAAGAGCAGATGTACTTTGAGCCACATATAAATTATATCTATTTACCGCAGATTATGTGAAAGCTTTCAACAGTGTTGACAGCAATAAACTCCGGAAAGTAGGTGTTGAATAGAATATGAGCACCACTTTGCCTAATAAATGTCGTTAAAAGCCTGTACAACAGTTCCAATTTCATTATTAAGAAGGACGGAAAAGTAGTGTAAACATATTCTAAGCATCAAAGGCTTAGGAAATTACCTTAATGTCTCCAATGTTATTCAACGTATACCTTCATGATAACATAAGACTTTGGAAAGAAAGCACACAGTAGTTTTAATATAAATAATGTTAAGACATCTACTCTTTTATATGCTGAAAACAGATTCTATTAGCAGGATTAGAAGGTGCCCTACAATGAGCATTCTCTAGGTAAGGCAAAGTGATTAGTGGCTATAATCTTAAAATATGTACAGAGAAAAATAAATTAATTGCATTTCGTGAGAAATTACCAGGATCTAAAACCGGTTTAAGGTCAGGATGTCGGGACACCACGTAGGGTCTCAAGCAAGCATACTAAATTAGGTCACTGAGGCACTGCTCAGAAAAGAAACAATAAACGTTGCATATCAGGCACTGCACCAAAAATGCTGAAATTATACTTTATCGATTTTTGTTGTTTTAGAAGTTTAATGTTTAAACTATCATATTCCATTTTGATTGTTCTCATTACGGCTCTTTGAAGGTCCGCGTGCAGGGCGTCGTGGTATTTTAATTGCCTTGCACAAGTTTTATCTGCTATAGCTTCGATAATCTCCAATTGCTGTGTTTCGATTTAGCGATTTGTGATTTATAGCTTATTTTAGTCACCAAGTTAGTGTTGGTACCTCGGTGAACAGATGAAGGTGAATTTTCTGCCAAATCAAGTAACATCAAAGAATTGGAATGATTTCATCTGTGCTCTCAAGTTATTGTGTTATTGAATTTAAAAGCGACTGATTTTCGATATTATATATTTCTACGGCACATTTTTCATATAGTTTAGAAGTTATTTTAGCAGTGATTATATATGTTTCGTACTTTAGAACACTGCCTGGTTGAGTAATATAACCCAGCATAGGAAAGTGTGAAGGTTAGTTTCTAACTGTTGTGTACATATTTTTGTAAATATTAGTGAATTTTTAGGTATTATAAGTTATAGCTATGTGCGAATAAACGGCAATCGCCCTAAACGTAAGAGAGCTAGAAAACGCATGGTACAACCTTACACTTGCAAAAAACTTTAAACTTAAATGTGACAGGATTTCTTTGCAAAAACACATGAGGCCCTCTACTTCAACTACAGAAGATTACCAGCCCTCTGCTTCAAATACAGAAGTCCAGCTACCTTCATCTTCAACTTGTGAAACAAAACTTTTCTTCTTCACTAACATTCAGGCTACAGAATAAAAGGTTAGTAGTGAATTTACAGTAGTACACAAGGGTGTGTAGGCTAAAATTTTCAAAGGCACTATGTGTAGTAAATATGGAACTTACAATTTATCTATGGAAACCAAGCAAGTAATGGGCTACGCTGAAAAACCTGTAAGAAAATGTAATAGTTGTAAAGAAGAGGTTTCCTTTTTTACTAATCCTCCTGTGCCATGTGATTCTTCCTCTCGACCTCCCTTTCAGGTGAATCGGAGTGTGGTAAATGACCTTTTAGCCATAGGTAAAGGCCATTCTGCTATTGAACAATTTTCACTTGTCATGGGCTTGCCAGTTTTGAGTAGAAGTAACTATAGCATTCACCTACATAAATTCGTAGGGGAAAACAAAATAAGAGAGGAGTGATGAGTTAGGCACATGAAGCAGTGTGACAGGCCTATATAGGTGTAAACTCGAATAGAAAGATATTATTGACATAAATGTCATATGACAGCACGTGACAAAAGCGAGGCCATATTTCTCTCTGTAGGATTGGGATTATTATAGACATGCTAGTAGGGATTATATTGGATTTTGAAATTCTTTCAAAGCACTGCAGAGAATGTACACGAAAGGGCAAATCACTCGACAGAAATACCAAAGAATTTAAAGAATAACAAAAGAAACATAAAGCTGACGGTGAATGTGAGTGTAATTTCACTGAATCCTCTAATACCATGGAGATAATGGCAGCCGAAATTCTTTGGAAGCGGTGCATAGACCAATATAGGATGCGGTACACCACTTTACTATGTATCAAATGGGGATGGAAAGCCATATAAGCGTATTCGGGAGTTAAATGTTCATGTACCAGAAGTTTCTGTAGTGAAAGAAGAATGCAGTAATCATGTGGTAAAGCGACTGCACACTGGCCTGAAAAATCTAGTAGCTGAATGGCGAAAAAAGGGAGTGACTTTAAGAGAAAAAAATCTGGCAGCCTGAAGGAATATACAATAGTGAAATTAGAAAATTATTACCACAAAGCTATTGCTTTGGTTGCTAAGGTTGTAAAGTGCCATTTATGTAACCTTATATTACTCCACTTCTTCTGAGGAAACCTCCATGCACTTCAAATGTCCAGGTGATGAGAGCTCAGGTTGCTTTTTTTAATCACGCTCTTGCTAAAGGAGAAAAACAACCAAAGCATGACACTAAAACAATGAAAACAACACTTACAAAGGCAGTGCTTCACAAAATCAAGCCTGTCTACCAACGTTTAGCCTCCCTGAACTGCTGAGCAGATGCATGTCAAGTAAAACACAAAATGCAAATGAATGCTTGCATTCTGTGATTTGGCCAAAATGTCTAAGGATACCTCTATATCAAAAAAGAAATTGGAAGCTGCAGTTACTTTAGTCAAAGGTCCCTTTAATATGGGATGTAAGGCAACAGAGAAAATAAAAGGAAATGTGACTGGCGTTGGTTTGAATGACTGTCATGAGAGACAAGCTTCGTGTGCAGCGTAGTACAGTGTTAGGACAGAAGGGCTCGAAGGAGGTTAAAGCTGGCAAAACGTTCAGCAGAACAGAAGAAGAGGGTCCAAGGTATGCAGCTGGGCAGTTTTAACCCAGTAAACTTGAAAGATGCGCAAGAGCTAACTGACTAAATAGTTAAAGCTTATTTTCTCAAAAACAACTTTTACACCATTTTTAACACAAAAACTATTCCACGCGATCACGTTTTCAACAAAATTCCTTAAAACTTTCAAAGTTATAGTTAGACATAGTAAATAAATCCAGAAGTCCCTTATATGCATATTTATTGTTAGTAAGATGACAAAAAAGGAAATATATTAAAATTTGAACTTACACATAACAATTTACGTATTTTTTATTTTCAGTTTAAGTATCAGTCAAATGCAGTGATGTAAGTGTCTTTATATTGTTACTTTTAATACAGAATTTAAGTTTTATTAAAATTTTCCAAACGCTTTAATCGCGTGGGACATTTTAAACTTTAAAAAATTACCTACAAATTTTCAAATAAAAGATTTTTTACCTTTCAAACCAGGTACCGTAAGTGTACCAAACGTACAGTGTATATGCTGATACAATCATGCTGTGATTATAATTTCAATCTGATAGGATGAAGATTGACAAATTTAGTGTGTTACACAGGTACATGTTTTCATTCAGGTACATCTACCTAATGGCACGTAGGTTCTCAATCCAACACGCTAAATAAGGCCATTGAGGCACTGCTCAGGAAATAAACAACAAATGTTGCACACTGTCTCAACCCATCATGTAAAATAAGGTTACTGAGGTACTGCTCAAAAAATAAATAATAAATATAGCATTTCATTGAGCATACCTATACTAATGCCTGTACCTAGTGTCTCAGGCCACCACGCTACATATGGTCATCGAGGCACTGTTCAGAAAAGAAACAAGTGCTGTTGTCTTATACTCTAGATTTTCTTGGGCCACGTGAAACGTTGGTTAGAAACTGACATTTAGGGAACGTACATCGTTCTCATCTTCAGAGTAGCTCACTCTTTTCAGGTTGCCTTTCTCGGACGAGATGGCTAAAGCTTCCCTCGCCCTACGTTGTCAATAACTCGCACGCTTGGCTAATACAGTTGTTCTGCGCTGTGATCTTGTTCGAAACAGTGTTCCACTACACTCAATTTTTCCGGTTGCATCAGATGTATACTTCTGTTGTGTTCAGCAATCCTGGTGGATATTGTTCTTCCGGTTTGGCCTTTGTAGGCGGCGCCGCATTCACAGGAGATGCGGTAGACACTTGGTACAATTAATTCAAGATTGTCTTTGACCGGTCTTATGAGGTTTCTGATTTTGGGCCCAGCTAAGTGGAAGCCAATCTGCTAATTTTACTTGACAAATTCTCAGTAAAAGGAATAAAAGCTGAAAAGTTGTAGTCAGTCGTGTGCTGGTGGGTTGTTTGCATGTGGCTCTTTTGATGGAGGCTTTGATGTCGTCTATTGCATAGCCGTTCTGCCGGTAAGGTATCTGCGGTATTTTAGCTCTTCTTGTAGATGGTTGTGGTCCGAAATGGCGACTGCTCTCTGGGTGAGGGTGTTCAATACACCTATCGTTGGGATGGAACAGTTGGCGTTTAGATCGTAATTAACTATTGTATTTCTTTCTGCATAGTATCTGCTGTAGTATCTAAGTCTCTGCCGAAGGATACGACAATAGTATAAAGTGCAACAGTAAATTAAAACGATCTCTTTACTTTCTCTACCATCCACATAGTATTGCATTCCACCCAAAAATTTGATACCATGAATGCACCGGAAATATATGTTTTGAGGCCCTTTTTAGAAAACGGTATCTGTGTGTGTGTCTTTGTCTGAACAGCATAACTCAAAAACGAAAAGTCAGATAATTACCTACCAACTTGGTATTTAAGTTAAAAGGATGCAGTATGGAGTTTTTCAACAAACTCCCTCAACACCCAAATACCCTTTACATGGAGCATTTTTGTAATTTTAAATTTCCTCAAAATTGACCCTAACGATTTTGATTAAAATATCATATGTTTATGAAATTTACATGTCAAATATCTTGAATTTTCTGGAAATAGCCTTTGAAGTCCTCTTCATTTCAAAGCAGTTTTGTATAATCTTGTACCTATAACTAGCAAACGTTAAGCGAAAGACTAAAACGTACTACACAAAAAGTGGATCTCTTTAAAACACACGATTTGTTTCAAATAAGTTATTTCTTGTGGCATAAGCCATTTCTGTTCATTGTTGATGGTTCCAAATGTTTATTTCTTGGTCATTCTTTAAAGTCCTGTCAACATTCAGTTGTTTCACGCGATTGCGGAAACACTATGCAATTTTAAGGCAGCGTATAGCGGCCAGTTCTTAAATATTTGACTGTCGTTCTCTTTGTATGAATAACGAAATGTCTAATGCAGCTATTTGCGCAAAGATTTATTTGAATTTAAATGCACAATATAAACATATGCTTTACTAAGAATAGTTTGTATACTCACTAATAAAGGCAGAGGCTAGAAAATGCCATGTGAATGTATCACATCTGATTTTTTTCAAGTGGTTGAGAGCTCACAGCTACATTTAAATTGTAGCTTCTATTTAGAGGAAGTTTATTAAAGGAACGGTCAGAAAGGGACAACACGGGTGGCCGAGCTCTTTAAGCGGAAGGTCCGCGGTTGAAGTTGAGCCAGGTACGTTGTCCATCACAGGTGTTCGCCAGGTTTTCATCAGTCCTCATAACTACCAAAATAATAACTGTCAGGAAGAGCAAAAGTATGTTATTATTATTATTATTATTATTATTATTATTATTATTATTATTATTATTATTATTATTTCAAACTTACGAGCTTTAAAGAAAAGCCTATTGAATACTGTAACATGCCCGTGTTGCATTATTTATAAAGTTATGACAAGGAGTACTGAGTTGGTTATTTAGCATTAGCATTAAAGGTAACAAGATTCTAAGAAGGTAGGGCTTCAACAGGATGTTCGATGCCTTTTAATCGCTAAAACACACATCTATGAAATCGCTGTGTCATCTCATACCCTCACGGGCGCGAACAGTTAAATTACGTTTTGCTAAATGCCTATTTTGTTATCGTAATTTCAGACTGAGAGTAACACAGAGAATATTGTCTAATAAGATAAATATGGGCGGATACTTTCCAGGGACAAAACGCTTCGGAAGACTTCCTCGTCCTCGTTTTGTCTTTTGTTTTTGCCAAGTCTAACAGCAGCAAGTCTACGTCAGGATATGTGCATTAGTCCAATCTCTCTCGTGAACGTAGAAACACTATTTTTCTAGGTTTTATGTGATGAAGATGATAATCATGATCTTATAATAACGTTGTAATTATAAAGAGTGTGTTGCATCTGCTTTACATACCTTAACACGCAAAATGCAGTTGACCAAAATTCTAACCGTCATAGCCTTTTCAAACAATAGTGTGTCTCCGATGAATAAATTGTACAAAATATGCAACAAGTAAAGCAAGGAAATGAGTTAGTAATGTTTAGGAGAAAAGATTGATTTTCCCTGTAGGACCAACACATCACGTTTTTTTTTACAAATACATTTGAGCAATGGCAGATCTATGTGTTGAACTTAATCTAATGGTATTCTAACGAAATGTTTGATCATCACTGACTTTATCGCTATAAATATCTGTACTCCTACCATTTACTTATTCAGATGATCGTCAATTTGAGAAGTGTTTGGGACTGAATTATAGAGAACTTTTCTGTAGTTCAAATTCTGCAATGTTAATACTTCTTTTAAGTTATTATCAACATTTAAAAAATGACATCTTCGTAACTTGCTACAGGTGTGTAACATTCCAATCCGTAATATATGAATGACCTTTACTGGTGTATATGTATGTTATTATGTCGTTAAGTAAAGAAATGCGTCATCTCACTCACTGCTATCGTAGCATTTGTGCAGCTGGTTTGAGTTTAACGTGTAAATTCACTAAGCGTGTGACCTCCTCCTAATGGAGTCGCATCCTCTCCAGTTCTGAGCACGCTCCGCGCGCAGGAAACAAACTCAACTTGGATTTAATGTACCGTGATAGAAAAGTTGTGCGGACCACGTCGCGCGAAAGTGAGCTATGCCAGTAGATTCTTCGAGCGCAAGAGCTGAATGCAAATGCTATAACTTAAGCGTTATTTTACCGGGGTAGCTGCCTTAAACTAAGTTCCTTGGAATGACTAAATAGGGAAACTGTATAGAGACCCGGCAAATTACCCCCGGGAATAGAGGCAGAGGAAGCGAAACAAAGGCAACTGGATATGGAATTATTCCCAACTCCTTGATCACAAGCTCACGCGTTAGGCCTTGAGCTATTGTGCCGGAGGAAAACCTTCTCACAAGGTTGCTTGATGTGTAAGGCAACCAACTTTAATCGTACATTAGTATCCGCTAAACAACTATTGACTCCTTACTCTTCCGTCGCTGAAAACATGTGTCTAAAAGTTGCAAACAGCAGAACCCGCAGCTTCGCTTTCATAGCAACTAATGCAATATGAATGTCATATTTTATATGTACGCATTATTAGTAAGGGAGAATACAACAATTAAAGGCTTTTTATAGTAAACAACAAAGCATCTATTGAACTGTCGTTTAAAGTGGAAGTAAAAAAATTACTCATTCCCAAGTTTTCTCTCTAGCTTTTTATTCGACCTTCTAGCCAAACAAACAGCATGTTATTTTAACATTAGTTAAATGCTTACATGCCTTTTAAATCGAAGCAGGTTTATTTGGAAATTTTAACTTCGGAGCTCGTTTATTATTGGATGTTTTCTCAACATACTAGAGCTAAAACTTGAATATTTAAGTTTACGTAATACACGTAAATGGCTCTTGCTATCCATTTTAAATAAGTACATATCCCTTTTGTATTATAATGATTTAACGGAACTAACACACTTATTTCGTTCTTTATTTAAAACGAATGATCCACAACTTATCATAAATCAAATGTAGTGTATCTTGGGAAGATTATAAACATTTTCACTAGAGATTAATAATGTCCTCTCACCTGCATACGTCGTTCGAGGTTACTGGTGTCTCGGGTTAGGACATAACTAAGTGGTTAAAATCCTCACTCCATAACAGACTAATCTAAGTAGATCAAATGGTAATATAATTGAAGTGTCAGCGGTGAAAGGGACCTCTCAAGGAGGATTCCTATCGCCTACTCTATGGAATATAGTAGTGGACACTCTTAACTGATAAACTGACACTAAGGACATTTTCATCCAAGGCTATATTGATGACACCGTTAGAGAAACATCTTCTAATACAGTTTCAGAAATCATAAACGAAGCTCTGAAAACCATCTACCGTCTGTGGCCCCAAGAATACCGTTATAGTACCCGATACCAGGAAAATTAAGCTTTCGGGTTGAAACATTTAAACATTGCCAATGTTAAGGTTTAATTCTCAGGAAAAGTCAAGTATCTAGGAGTTATACTGGCCCTATGAGGCCGTGGCAAAACAACAAATTAGTTATGGAACTTTGGTATGGTGGCCAAAAACACTACAAATTAAAACAAAGGAAAACCTAAAGTGTCTCCAAAGGTTGGCTTGTTTAGGTATATCTGGAGGATTTAGAAGCATACCCTCCTTTATTTTAGAAACCTTAACAGGTATTACCCCGCTAGAAATATGTATCCAAGCTGAGGTTAGATAACAGCATACAGAATCATCCAGGTAGGAATGTGGAGAGAGAGAACCGCTGTAAAGCAGGCCAGTCCTCCATCCTCAATACAATGGAAGATTGTATGAAATGAAATGAAATCTGACTTCACGTCAGCAGTAATTTCATTTTCCCAATCCTTCAAAGTAAGCATTGAAGAAACACCTCAATTTATAAGAAGCATGTAATATATAGGGTGGACCATTTAAGTTGAGATGTACAATATCTCCAAAAGTAAGCGTTGTAAAAAGAAATGTCTTTAATAAACCTTGCTTGATATTATGGAGGAAAGTAAATGTCAATACTCGTGTTTTATTTGGCAGACATTGTGATGATCATTTTAGCGCCAATTTAATTCGATCCCTTTTTAGGTTCCCATTTTGAAAATATTAAATTGACCCTAAATGACTTTCATAATGTCCTCCAAACGAAACACTATTTACGCATTTACTTTTCCTCATAATATAAAGTGACTTTTATGAAAGGCATTTCTTTCTACAACGCTTAGTTTTGGAGATATTGTACAGTTTCAACTTAAATGGTCCACTCTGTGTACTAATGGTTCACGCATAAATGGGAAAACTGGCGCAGGTAGTTACTGCGAGATAATGGGTAAATTCTATAGCATAAGCCTTCTGTCTTTTAGTTAGAGACACTTGCCATACTTGAAAGTGCACGGCTATGCTGGGAAAAGAGAACCGTAGGGAAATATATCCTACAAACTCTGAGAGTTAGGCTGTACTAAAAGCTCTCAGTTCCTGTCACTTTAAATCCAAAATAGTTTGGGAATGTTATCAATATTTAGCAAACCTTACCACGCACAATACAGTAGAATTATGGTGGGTACATGAGCATACATGTGTTGCGGGAAATAGAAAGGTGTATCTCTCCCGTTTATAGGATCAAAACGTGCCTGTGAAATAAACATGTTAAATGCAGAAAACACAGATTGAAAATAAGTCCAAAAGAAATGGAAAACAATACCCCAAAACAATTAGTTAATAAACCTAGATAAAAGCTAAGTAATTTACTTACTAAGCTTCTTAACAAAATTTCAGTTAAAAGAGTTATAAGCTTCATAACTTCACACGGAAAGCTCAGAAAACACCTGAAGACAATGGGATAATACCACATGGAACCGATTTGCTGTCTATGTTTACAAGCCGTTGAAACGGCGAAACATATTCTACTAGAATGCGAAGCCACAGAACGGACAAGATACCAGATTTTTGTCGCTAGCGCAAAACTAGCAACTGGCCGTAATTTAGTGAGAAAAATACTACAAATAGCCAAAATTGTAGATATTGATCCCTAGATTAGAAACCCGGAAATGCACAAAAAGTCTTTTTAGGCTGAGGTGCTTAAAGGGAAACCGGCTTCCTAAGTGCTGTTGCTGCTGGTGGTCGCTCGTTGCAGGACTGCGTTGTCACTAGCGTTAATTTAACGTGTAATATTGTGTTTCTGATCGTCCGATATCTACTCTTATCAGTAAAATACTCATATAAGAAGAAGTGCGGTGTTTTAAAATCATATCTCGGTGCTCGCAGGTTCTTGGATATTATCAAGTCTATAAAGAGACTTACAATTCGCCTTATCATTGGTTTAAAGTATGGCATGTAACTCCAGCTTGTTGGAAATATCCATGCCCAATTCCGTATTCTCTATTTGTTGCTCAATAAATCTCATGAATATCTGACGGTGTCCACAGTCATGTTAAAAAAAGGTGGTCCCAATATTCTCTGTGCGTATATTGCGTACCAAATCCCGACTTAACTGGGTACTTTCATAGTGCTTCATGTCTGACATATGGAGTTTGGACGACCCAATAGCGTAGTTCTGTCAGTTCACATAGACACAAATGGAACCATGCTTCATTTGTGATCGTGTTATGGACAAAGAACGCCTGAAACCACTAGAATTCTTCACTCTATTAACCATATATAGTTCCAGCAACTGATGGGACAACTGTAATACTGTAGTGTTAGGTGTGCAATTTTCGCAGCTAGCTTATATATGAAGTAAATATACCTGTGACAAAAGTCCTAATGACTTACAGCTGACTGCTCCAGTCGTGCTTTGGAGTCCACAGCAAACGTGAACAAAGAGGAACGATGCTTACCTTTTCACTCATCAGAGATCCAGTTGTTCCAATTTGTTTACCAGTGTCAGCGTGAATACCAAATTCCTTCTGATATATCCCTCTAGTAGCTCTAATTGATGCCGAAATCCTTGCTTCATAAGGAGTTCTTGATTTAATATATACCTATTGTAATTTACAGCGAGCTGAACAAATAATAGAAAACAGTTTCCAACCATAAAAGCCAACAGTAAGGAATAAACTGTAAACATCTGCGCAACTCGTGATAGGAAATCGTAGGTACCAAATATCCCGTTTAACTTAACGCTAAAGTGAATTTCGTCATCAGCATTCACGGGTTAAGCCTTTTAAAGCTTGTTCCAGTCTCATAGATTTTAAATCAAAAAGTTGAATCCATCGCTTCTTCGGTCTACCAACATTTCTGTTGCCTTTTGGTTTATTGGTATGCGACGTCCTTTCATTCTTTAGACATGTTCTTTCCAATTATTTCTAAATTGATTTATTTTATCCATCAGTTTAAAAGTGTTTAACTTAAATGAATATCCACCCCCCAAAATAAAAAAGATATACTATGGTTCTATATAAGTCACTCTGTGGTATTTATGACATACTTGTAGAATGCATTTTTGCCTAAAAATAACTTCAGACTACGATGCATTTTCAGTTTCATACAATGCACAGAAAGAACAATCAAATTGATATATCCGAAGTCCTAGTAAGGGGCTTTTGCGCAGGAAACAAAAAAGGAGGAATCGCAAACTTTCAAGTCTAAAGCTTCAGAACAAGTAAATATAAAATATAGAATATTTAGAACACGGCTAAAGCTGCGGAAAAATTATTTGACACAAATTCTATATCTAATTTTATGAGATCTGCATTTTTATTTGAGGAAAATTTTTGTGTATATCCAATGTTTTCGAGTTACAAAAATTATACAAATTCAATCACAATAAAGAGGACTTCCGAGCATATTCACAAAAGCATTTTATTTTTATGGTCATATCGCAAACATATGATAATTGAATCAAAGTCGAGAGAATAAAATACAACAAAAATGGCTACAGAAAGGATTGTTTGGTGTCAGCAAATCTTGTTGCATCCTTAAAGTATACTGGAATTATTAACATTTTGGTGTTCATCCACTTTTTCTTTTTGAGTAGTTGTGCTCTCTCTACACAGTGAGGTGGCGCCGCGGTAACGTGTGAGACTCGTATTCGGGAGACCCCGGGTTCAATCCCCGACGACCGCCCACTCTGGCCCATGGTTTTACGTGGTTTCTCCGAGTTGGCAGGCGAATACTGGGCTGGTCCATCGTCTACCACGAATTTCCTGCCGCTTATTTCCTGTACCCATCATCTTCCTTGTCATGTGTTTCAGGGTTGTAGGACCATGCGACGGCGTTCGGCGGTTGCGGCTGGGTAATGGATATGCACTATTGTTCTCTGGCGTCGTTGTGGGACTGTTCAGTAAGGACCCGCCTCCGAGTGGGCCCCACTAGGGGGGTCCCACCGGGGATCCGAAGGCTTGTGGGTGGGCCCTATGAAGACGATCGATCTGGAAACTTAGGGGCCGCGTCCATGCTTGCGCCCGTCGTTATCTGGATCTTGTCACCCTTCGGGTGTCTCCCATCATCCCTGCCTGGCTCCCTCCAGGTATCATGGTAGAAGTAAAACGGCACGCAAGTTGCGGTCTACTTGCGTGTTCTGTCGTGTTTGCGGGGGCCGCACCGTTCGTTCGTCCGTACCTTTATTTTATGCATTCTCTCTCTTGGCCACTTTTCTAAAAGTCGTTTAATGTTCAAAGGTACTCAAAACATGCATTTTGGTTGAAATCTAGAAACCGCATTGAGTGGAGTGCAAAATTTCCTCGTGCTAAGCGGTCCAGAAAGTAAAACGATACGTAATATCTTATGAAATATGTATAAGTGACGTATGCTGTAAATTTAAATGTAATATTGCGTAGGTAATACAAGTTGTATGTCTTCCAATAAGCAACATATTCAATTGAAAAAAGCTTCAGCTCTTTGACATAGGGTGTGACAATGTCCAGGAAAACTCAAGTCTAGCTTGTGTAGTTTTCTTTGTATATAACGTACATAGTTTAACAATGCTAAGTTACGGCACTCTGACCCCCTTAAAACTCCAAACAAAATTCACCAGTTTATTAGAAAACGTAAATTTAGAAATATTACGGATAACTAATTGAATACTCTGTTTAACTGCTAAGATATCCTTATCTTCTTAGGTGTGTACACTAATACGTACGTCTTGTGCTGATTGTTTTAATGTACTGGTCATGGCATGCCAAAGTGGACATTTGATCAAACATTTTAAAAATGGCGTAGATTATGTTTTCTAGTTGCATAAGTGTTGAATACAATATTTTTTGCATAGAAATGCAACATTTTGTATTTTAAGTTTGTAGTTTCTAATGTAAAGAAACCCTGCATACAGTAGAAATTTATTCTGTTGGGATTTTACTTGATTGGCATACTTGTAGTTTCTCTCCAAAAAGCTGTTAAATCATGAGTGAAGCAGTACCAATATTAATAGTAAAGTAAATTCAACAAATATAGCCTCCAAGTGAGCGAAATTTGTATATATGTTGCTATTTTATGACTAGGTGTGTATCTGTCACACCCGTAACAGAATAAAGGTAAAAGTTTACCTACTTCATTAAATACTGAGTTGAACATGATTTCCGCATGTGAATGTAAGCGTGACACACATTAACTGTGGCGATAGATTAATTGGCTGCAACATTCCGTAGTGTCACAAAAATTAATGCTCAAGTCAGTCACATCCGTAACACCAATTTCATATATTTCTTAGTTCCTTAACTGAAGAATAGTTTGAGAAGTAAATGACATTAACATGTGCAAGACATACAAAACAATATATTTTTAAGCTTGCATGATATCTGCGATTTTTAAAGATTTGTGTATTTATTTATTTTAACCCATGGAAAAGGTAACATCAAAGAACATGTTAGTAAATGGAGAAGCGGTTGAAAGATGATCCAGAAGAATGGAAGGAACACATAAATAAAGAACGAGAGCGAGATAGTTTAAGAGGAATGAAACAGAGATGTACTTAAAAAAATCTGATGTGTTACACTCACATGACTTCCTCTACTCTTGTACAAGCTATTTTTACAAACGCTTATTCTTCATATGCTTCATGTTAATCGAGATGTTAATCTTATTGCTAATTTGCTTGTAGGTGAAAGGGGAATATGGTAGGCTTTAAGCAATAGTCAAATCTTTTAAGCGCTGGTTGCTATGTGGCGCATTCCGTTCTCTTTGCATGTCCAAGACATAAAAAAATAAATAACGAATTCCCATTTGAGAAAAGGTATAAGTATTGGAAAAATTTAAGGAAAAAACAAGCAATATCTCGAAAATGGTCCACTCAATAAAAAAAATGCGTATGACCAATTGTGTGTTTTAACGCGATCTACATTTTTTGTGTAGTAAAATTTTGTCCATCTCTTAGAGTTTACCAGTTATGTAAAAGTCGTTCACAATGAAGAATACTTTTGGAGACATTCCCAGAAAATTCAATATATACATTTTATTTGTCATGAAAGTATCTGAAATATATAATATTTTAATCATTTTTTTGAGAAAACTAAAATTTTCGAAAAATTTTCCATGTAAAGGGTAATCTGGGTGGGGGAATTTCTTCAAAACCTTCGTGTCGCATCTCTGGAAGATACTGAACCTAAATACCAAGTTTGGTGTTTATCCGACTGTTCGTTTCTGAGTTATGCTGTTCACAGACAGACAGACACACACACGGACATGTTTCCAAAAATGCTTTTTTGGATTCAGGGAGCCTAAAAACATATATTTCCGGTGAAATCTTGGTATCGAATTTTCGGGTAGAATACAATACTTTTCCTGTTTGCTATACGTAGTAGAGAAATTAAAAAAAAAAAACAAAAGGAAATTGAAATTAAAATGCGCTTAGAATGCCGAACAGCAAAGAAAACACAGACAGAAGATAAAAGAGAAGAAAGAGGAGGACTTACCATAGTCATCACCTCTAGGCTCATACAAATGTCCAAACACATTAGACAAAGCTGTCCAGAAGTCATTTCCAAAATGTCCAACAAAACAAAAGACTATGGAACAATAGAGCTCAAGCGTCGTCTGTTTTGGTTTCCTGAATAAAAAAAAATGAAATAAAAAATAAACAAATATAAATAAATAATTCTCTCAAAGTTTATACTCAAAAGAAGGTTGTTTGATATTCACCAAGTAAGAAAGGCACCAGGACTATGAAGGAGCCAATTACTGAAAACACCTTACTTTTCAAACGCGTTTCATGATTATCACAATCAAGGAAGCATTTGGGATTTTTTGTGAAAGAAAATCAGATATTATCCTTGGAATGTCAAGTTTTACGAGTTAAGACCACACTATGTTCTTCCTTCAATAAATCTGTCTCAATACGTTTGCATCTGTCGCTACCATGCAAACTTAAATTTCCTCTTAGAGTCACTGAACTGGTTAGATTATTTCCCCCAAAATATTAGTGATTTGCTAAACATAACTTATTGTGATGTTGAAAAGGAGACATGTATGACAGAATATTGCAGTGCATGTACAGATAATATTGAACATCTCTTGCAACCAGAAACTAATTTAGAAGCAACCATTCCGTTTAAACAGTGGAATATTGATGGCTACCCAAAAGTCATTCTAAGTCATGGTTTATTTGAGGATATACTGAACCTTATTTGGAAGCAGATTTATGCATTTAAGCATCACTATTTTGTGAATAAGAGTCAATCCAGATGCTTTGAAGAACAAAACTAGAATCTACCTGAAGATACAGTGGTAATACAAGTGCATTTTGCAGAGAACTATGGTGCAGCTTACGAAGGTGAAATTCAGAGCGCCAATTGGAGCCACCAACAAATGACTGTTTTTATTTGTGTTTGGCTAAGCAATGATGAAGTGAGATTTTTTGCTGTAATCCGTGATGAAGGTTCACACAGTAAATTGTCGGTGCATCTTTTTCTAAACAAAATAAATTGTCTCAAAGATGAGTTAAATAAAATGAAAAATGTAAAACTTCCGTCAGAGAGGTTCTCGGGGCAATACAAGAGCAAGTAAAATTTGTCCAATTTATGTTTTTTCATGGATGACTTTGTCTCAATGGGGAGAGGTATTTATTTGCCACTTCTCATGACAAAGGAGCTGTGAATTTGGGGGTGGGGTTTGGTGAAACAAAGTGTGAAATTACTTGAAATCCCACAATCTCACGGTCAATATCGCACAAGAATTTTTTCATTGTACTCAAAGGTCACTTATGAAATAAAATTCCACTTGGTAAGTCTGAAGAAATTCACAAATAGAATGAGGTTCTCATGGACCGGTGAAATGATGTACAGGCTCTACACTTTAGTTCAAACACTGCTTTAAATCGTCAAAAAAATTCTATCTCTTAGTAGGATGTATTTCTTTATCCCAGTTGAAGAAATGCAGTATGTCAAAGCAGAAGATTCAAACAATGCTGTTTACTCAAAGCAGAATTAAATGATGAAACTGAAAATTAAACCATCCCTGCAATTTCTAAGGATGATCTCAAAGCAGGAAAATGTGTATTAGTGGAGTATCAAGGTAAAATGAGTAAATACATGTATGTGGGAATGTGTCAAAGCGAGCCCTGATGGAGAAGAACCTGAAATGACATTTTTGAAACTTAATGATAAGAATAATAAGGAACTGTTTGGAATGAACAAGAGACACATGGTTTGTCTTTATCAAGCAAATTTTAAAGTATCTTCCAGAACCTTCAGTGCTGGTAGTTGGTAACAGAGCGTACTGTGTATTTCAGAAGGATTTTGTTGTTTTATGACTTTATAGTTCTCTACAAATAACTTGCCTGACAACACCAAAATAAATTAATATACGTTCTGTAAGAACCATAACTTTATTACACTGTTTATAATATCTACTTCTAATGATAATCTAATAATCCATGCAAACAAAATCATGTTAGAATAATGTGTCTAAGCCTTGAGATTGTACAGAGGCATACCCGTAACAATAATCGATTGTAAATAATTGATTTAAATGATACAAACCTCCTCTTTAAAATATACACCAAGCAGGGAGATCAGTGCTCCCTCCATTCACCACCCATTGATTAATTTTTCAGAATTTCTTTAGGATTTTACAGAAATTTCAGCATGAACAGGCAATTGTGAATTGGTATATCCAAAAATTGTCTCACCCGTTACATATTTTCAAAGACCTGCAAAATATAGTATATATTTTTAAAAAATGAAAGTACAGCATGGTAGTCCAACTTCAGTAATGGTCATACACATACACTTGAATGAATATTATCATATTTTAACATGTATAAATAATCTTTATGCATTGAAAATGTTATCCAAATGTCACACCCGCATACATGGATGGCCCTAATACTGATGCGCCTTTCAGTTCTCCTTTGTTTTGTGTTCGTTTGTCACGACAATCGCTCGCGACTTTGCTGGTTCAAGTATCAGCTTGCTACCAGGGAGTTGAACGTGTGATACGGTTCAGTTTACATCTGCTGGGTGAATCACCCGCCAATACTAATCCTGTCTATAAATGTTACTTAACAGACTTAGCTCAGGTCCGATCTGAATGGTTGGAAATTTTCCGTGCCCAATATAATTATATTAGTGCTTTATTCTTGCATCTGTCCCCAAAAATTAAATTTGTATTTATAAATTACCCTTTTTGGGTTTTAAGATTTGAATGCATTGGACAAATTTCCTAGCCATTACATCCGGTCAAAAGGGGCCGACTAAAGTCACCGTGTTTTCAATAATAATAGTAGTTCTGACTTTTTATGTTTTGTAATTTGCTCATATTTAGTGCATTTAGTAAGTCAATATGTTGCGGAAAGCTCAAATTTCCGTTGGAAATCACCTGTGAGTGAATTAATGTTCATGAAAACACAAAATACATGTTAATTCCAAGCTTTAAAGAAACCTATGAACCGATATCACTGCATGTGCAGCACGATAAGATGTATAACATGGAATTAACATATATTTGTTATATATTTATATTATTAAGTAAATGCATATTTAGAATGTTTGGGATAAACTCTTTCCTGCGTGAAAGTAGTTGTGCCGTAGCTTGCTTAGGATTCTGGAAACCCGATACACAGAGTCGCTATATAAATTACAAATTTGGTTGAAATCAACACATTAACGGAGCGTCTCGTAAGAATTTTCAGTTTCTTGGGAGACTATTGCACATTGAAGTTGGGGTTTGAAAAAAAATCTGTTCACATACATGTTACAAATATATTTAAAATTGGAACAAAATTAAGATGGCTATGAAAAACAGCCATCAAATCCAGATTGCAGCGGATTATTTCCCATATTAATCCCTGTATATGAGAGGTTGCAATGTATGTAAATACCAGGTAGGAATTTCTAAGCGTTAAAGACAGGACAAAAAAAATTGAACTGTTACTGAACTTAATGCAGGGACGTCGCAGGTAACAAACTAACTCCCCATCCCTCGCACATTCTGTTGGTGGTTGCAGTATTACCAGTCCGCCGTCAGTGACTGTTGGCCGCTGTTATTTACTTTCTTTGTATTGACATATATTTTGAGTGTAGATAACTTGAAGTCTCCCGCTCTCCGTGCGGTTACTCTAATCTTAAACTGTGTTCAAAGCCCGTCTGTGACATTGAATTTTTTAGTTGTCTCTATATTAAAAACTTGCCAAGACCAGGCTAAGGTCTCTAAAAAGTATAATTAGTTTAATTAATTATAAATATAAATATAGGCGGCGCCGTGGCCGAGTGGTTAGACCGCTCGCCTCCCTCCCGGTTCAATCCCAGGGACCTGCATGTGGGATTTGTGGTGGACGAAGCGGCGTCTGGGCGGGTTTTCTCCGGGTTCTCCGGTTTTCCCCGCCATTCATTCCACCAACTGCTCCATCATCACCTTTCCTTTCATCCATTTCACCCACATTTCGTTTCATCTACTTCCTTCATCCCATACCAGGCATCGGGCTGATCACCCATTCTGGATGTTCTGTCTGATCCATGAGTGTCTGCTCCTCGACGGGCCTCTGACCCCAGGCACCCGCTTGTAAATCCTGGGGGGTGTAAGTCCTACATGAGAGGAGGGTAAACAGATAATGAATGAATGAATGAATTATAAATATAGTAATTAAAACGAAAAAAATTGAAGCTTACTGCTTAAGAATTACTATAATAATTTAGTTACTATAGTTATATTTCAGCTCTTGTCAACTCGCCTTTTCCTCACTATGCTTATGCTCAAACTATAGGTTATAAATGCATGTTATTGTTATTAAGCTACGCCCCGTAGTTCTGCTACCTTTGGAGAGGCAAGCTGCAATACATGCATCATGATTACCTACGAAGAAGTCAAACTAAGCGGAGGTGTTTGAAACACAGACGGGACATAGTAAGATGCAGGGTGTGCTTATCGGAGGGAGACACCTCGTGTATGTGACCAGCTTCATCTATTTGGCTGCACTCTCCGGGAGGCAGAGATGAGGCGAATGAGTAGTAGGAGGTCCACAGGCCCACATAGACGCGCAGAAGTCGCTAATATTTCCAGTTTGAACACCCTCGCACCAGTAGAGGCAAAGAATCCTGAGAGGGCGACGAAGCGATCCTAACGAGCGGGATAACCAACCGTGGCGTCCACGGGGAGAAATATTTCCAATGCGCAATCATCCATGCCAACTGCCCGACACCGCTAGCACCGCAGCACCTGAAAACACCTGAAACCTGAAAGGGAGAGATGAAATGACAGGAAATGGTGGAAAGGAGAAATCATGGTAAAATATGCCATCCCGGCATTCGCCTAGGCGACCAGGTGAAAACCACGAAAAACCTCATGGTCAGAGTGGCCGTTCACCGGGAATGGAACTCGAGAGAATGGAACTCGAGACCTCGGAATGCGGGCCACCGACGTTGCCGCCTGAACCATTCCACTCGGTGACGTGATGTAGTACATGAGGGCAAGGTGAACTTTGGAGATATTTTATTAAATGAAACTCTACTAAGCGAGTACGGCTTAATAGCCATGAATGCTTAGCGTATAAAATTACGATCCTAACATTTCTCGCTAATGGACATCTCACTTCGCAAATATGTTGATTGTCATGCATAATTTTCTATTTGTTCCAACAGAATGAAATAAACGATAAATGTATATGTTTCATGAGAGTATCGCAAATGAAGCCAACAATAACTGGGCGTATGTGTAACTCGTGACATACTTATACGCTATGCACACGAAGTGCACGAGAAATTTCTAATAAATACGAGATTTTTTCATTCAGGTACTAGAAATTAACCATAATTTTTTTATTTCGTGTAACAATTCTTATCAATCAATTAAGTTAAAGTGATTATTGTTGGCAAGTTGAATCAGACTTGGAAATTTCAATTCTAAACCGGGATTCAGTCTTCGGCTCCTAGTACCGACACTCATACCGCTACCATGCAGAGTTGCTCGTATAAGCATTAAACTAACTCATCTGTTTCAGGTATCGCGGTAAACCCTCAGCCAAAATGGAGTGCGGGTTACGGTATTGCAAGTGCTTTTCGTTTTCGGGCATTTATAGTTGGCCTCTTTTTGATGGTTACTTTACGCGCCTGATTCAACCTTAAAGCTTACTCTCTACACAAGGCAAGTTGTCGCGGTATCGTTCGTGTTATCTTTTTTTTTCTGAGTGCCTATTATTGTTTTACTATTTTTAATTTTGAGTTCCTTGTCCTCCGGCTTGCTATTATTACCCAGTCGAGCAAATCTCTTAAACAGGGTGTGTAAACGGAAAGGAGTTGTTACTAAAAGATAACACTGATAAAAGAATTTATTTTTACACTTTTATTGCCGTCACACGTTATTAATTTCACATATTTACTCTTGATACACGCCCGACTGAAACTGTTATAATGTAACTATAATCACTTATTTACCGCTCATTATTAATTCTAGTATTTCACATTTTGTAACTAACTTTACGACGCGAGAGATTCTGTAGAACTGCGCGACGTGTAACCCATGAATGGTTCTGTTGAACTGTGCGAAGTTTGTCTTGTGAATGATTCTGTTAAACTGTGCGACGTGTAACCCGCGAATGATTCTCTTAAACTGCGCGTTACCCGTCTCTGGCACGGAATTTATACTCCCTCACCCCGATATGCCTAAAGATTATAATCGAGCTGCTATTGGTTAATAAAACGCGCCAACATTAGCGTCTATTTTTATATCCAATCAAAATTACGATCACACATATGCTCTAGGGAAGATATTCCCTCCATTTCTAAAGAAAAGCGCGCTACTCTGACGTCATTTGTTTGTCTCTTATAATTGATAAACAACTCACCCCCTCGCTACATTGTTACCCGCTCCTATTGTCAGTTTCAGTGAGACTGTGTAAACTTATTTCCTAACAATGCTTATAATTAACAAACATCTCAAATCATTGTCATACAATAATGCTTATTTACACTACAATCACTCTGATATTCACAGTGTTGTGATGTAAAATACTGCGTCAAAGTCTGAAGGAACCATCATCATCATCATCATCATCATATAATTAGAATTTCTAACCATTGATGTTTAAACCTATATTGTAGCGATCCTACACTGAGATCCGAACCGACAACAAGGAAATGTGTTTAAACCAGATCAGGTGGAGAATCAATTACAGTAGAATGCTCATGATTGTTGTAGTGAACACCAGAAAGCAATATGAGCTACCCTCATGTGGTTCACCACCTCTCAGCACCCCTCAGTCTGTCAGACGTTCCATCTCTGTCACGAATGTTTCCGGAGTCGTGTAGAATTTTTCAAGATCAGCCAGAGCTGAAACGATTAACCTATAATCGATCCAACTTTCAATACCGGACTTGATATAAGCAAAACACTTTATATCTCCCGCGTTAGGCCCGTGTTCAGCACTTCCAGGAACAGCCATGTTTATTCCCTTACAGACTGCTCATCATTATTGTGTGAATGCCGAAGAGGCGTGGAAAACATCACCGAGCATTAAAGGAAGCTAAAACCTTTATTAGTTCATATTAATATTTCCTATTACACATTAATAAAAGTTTCGAACTACTTTTCATTAACATTGTTTTGAAAATCTACAGATAACTGCGCATACTAAAAGTTACTATATATCACGGATTGTTTGCTTTCCTGCGTATCGCGAGCGTCTTACGCTGAAAAGACGGTACAAGTGCAATGGAGCGCGCTATTGTCATATGCACTATACGTACACTCGAAAATTTGGGGACCAACTGCGGTCGATCTAACAATTTAATGACATCTTGTGAATGATACACCGCCAAATAGTGACATGTCTGCACTGCTATTGAGACAATCGTAAGGCATTCAATTTTCACCCGCATTTTGTCTCCTCCTTGTATTTTTAGTACTTCGAAGTACGATTTTACAGGAATAAAAATATACATCATTAAAGAAATATGAAGATATAAAATAATAAAAGCTATAATTTGTTAAGTATCATCACTGTTTAACCCTTGACAAAGTTACTTTCAACATGGTTAAAATGCTTTCTAACAGCAAAGAATGAACGATAGGCCACACTCCGCTTTGCGCTGTTCCATTATACTGCGTTAACCTAGGGCATTTTTCTTCCTCTCATCCTTTTTTGTATTCATTTTGATAGGTGCTTAGAGGTCGTTTTATTCGTTCCTTTTTTATCCTATACACTACTGCTTGTGAACACCCGGGTAGCCTTAGCTGTTGCTTTTACTGCCTTACTAACGCTCATTTTACTTTAATAATGTAACACATTCATTGTTACTATTCTTAGTTTACCAACATTTCTAGCCTCTCCCTTCATAACTATAAATATTTATGTAAAATGTCAAATAAGTAACTTATGTAATACTATACACTATAAACGTACCCACTTCCTTACAACGATGTTTACCTTTACTGACTTCTACGTCGCGCCTGGCCTGCTAACTGAAGAGATGGATGACTTTTGTTTGTCATACACAATGAATGTAAGAATTTACAGCATTCAGACTTCTTTTAAAACTGTCTCCAACCCTCCTCAACATTTTCTATCGCTTGCCCCGTTGTAAACCCAATAAGAAAAAAACGTTTCTGGCTGATTGACTTTTCTACTACATAGTACAGAATTTTCCGAAAATATTTAATTTAAAGAAATTATAATGGTCTTCTTATTAAAGGTAGAGCTAGTTTACTCCTGCTACTCTAGCTAAGAAAACGAAAGTTGCATTGTACATTTTAGTTTATTAGTTAATATGTAATAATCAAATACAGCAAATAGCAGACTTTAACTGAAAAACTCGTTTTCTTAAGAAATTTGTGCCCAAAAAAACTATAAAGACTTTAAAAAGATATAATCTGATAGTGAAAAATGTTCTGCATAGGATAATGCATTTAAAGCTGAAATTTATAACAAGTGAATATTTACAGTATGTTATTCCTTATTAACAACTTAGCGAAACGCGAGAGTAAAAAAGGACAAAGCGGCGACATGTATGCGTTAGACGGACTCAGAGATATCCCATTTACCTCCATGCTGTCTTTCAACGTTGAGACAAGCTTATATTCCTAGTTAATAACGTCATGTGTTTACATCAGATTGGGTTGTATCTCCTCTCCTACTTTACGCCCTTAGAGAGTAATATCTACCTTGAACTGCCTCTCATGTGTAGCACCCGAGCCTAAAGACCTCCGGTCGCTAGGATGTATTTGTATCCAAAGCTGTTAGAAACAGTATTTTAGTTATGCAAAATTTTTCACCACACTCCGCCAGATTTTTCCATTGCTTTGGCTTCGCATTCTGTTTTGATTCGTAATTGAATAAAACAATTAAAACGTTGTGTACAAGATATCTTTTAATCCAAGCGGCACCTAGTTCATATTCCTTAGTAGAAGTACATATATAGCTTATTCAACGGAAATGGACACCTCGCGCACCGCGGGATGAGGTGAAGGAACCACAGGAGGCTACAGGCCACAGAGACGCACGGAGTCACTGCTGGAATCGCTTGGAGAGGGCGATGAATGACCCACCAATCAAGCACTCTTTCCATTGAGCATGCATCCGCGCCATCTATCCGGCGCCACCATACACCACGAAACCTAAAAGCACACATGAGATGAGAAGAAAGTGGAATGAAAGGGAAATGATGGAAAGGAAATCGTGGTAAAGAAGAAATCACCCTAGCATTCCTTTGCCGAGCACGGGGAAACTACGAAAAATCCAGGGTAGAAGTGAGCGGTCGCCGGGGATCGAGCCCTGAGCCTCCTGAACGCGAGTCGCACGCGCCACCTCGCTTGGTGTACTCCTTAGTACTTCATGACAGTATATTCCTTCAGTGTTAGATTTATAATGTGGATTAACGAATATATGTAAACACACAAACAAGAGATTTTCATTGTGTGTATAGCTATATAGTACAGTAAAGTTACATGTTTCTTGTCGACTTACAAGTAAGAAACTGTCAATTATTTCATACATATTTTCGGCTTCCATATAGACCTCCAACATTTACAAGTGTATTTATTTTCTGCATTGTAAGTACTTGCTATAAGCAATCCTACGAGAGTTAAGAGCTTTTCGGTAGATTCACGAGTGCGAAGCACAAGGAAATTTATCTCATGAAACTCGTAACCTCGAATATCAAGACTGTTCTATGAATAAACTGTAACAATGTATAAATAAGAATTACTTCTTACTTGTTTTTTTTTTAAAAATAACTCACCATTATGCAGCTGTTAGATCACGGCATACCTACCAAATGAATGAACAATCGAATGTGTTAAAACATGCAGATGTCACTAATATTGGGAATTTGAAAATAAGTGAAAATCAGAAATAATCAATACGCGTTTTTTTTCAATAGCATTTGAAAATGCATACTATTTGGACGACATAGCCTAATAATAACTACATATTGTTACTATTACGGTTCAGCCGATGATTTATTCGATAAAATCCATTCTTACAAGCATTAAAGATTGTGCTTTTTATACCTAAACGTTGTTGGTCAATATCAAATATGAGGCGTATGAACGGAATATTTTTTGAAAATGTCTGTGATAAATAAATAAATAAAAAAGGAGAAAGGGCAAGTAAAATGTGTCCGTCTTGAAGTCTTAGAAGAAAAGTTATTTAGAAGTTCTTGAAATGGTATTTTATGATCTAAATATAAGAGAGAGGCTTCAATTTGATATCACTGTTCCCGGCCGGGGCCGAACTGCAACACGGAGATAAAAGCTAGCAACAATCTTATCCTGGTCTGCAGGTATAAGAAACGCCTCTCCTGGACAAGGAGTGTAATCACACTAATTCTAATGCCATAAAACGTTTAGGAATAGATTTTATTCAACCTACGAGTCATTGTCATGACTTATTAAAACTCTTTGAATCTATATGTTCATATTGGCTAGAAACTAAAATCTGGAGCTGGAAGGAAAGAATTGGTGTCGTGTGTTGGGGAGCTAGTGTTTTGTTCAAGAGAGAATGGGGACTCCTCGTTTCGCTCCATCAAACACTTCACTCCCGCCATTTATTTTTACCAAACGAAGGAAACGTGCGGTACGCGCTCTCCCCCCCCCCTCTCCTGCTTCGCTTCACTACCACTGTTAGTAGACTAGAAATTCCAAATAATTTAAAACAGTTTAACAAAATTCAGGAACATTAGACAGCACGCATTATGTGTGCTGTACATATTATACACATATCTATTTACCTATCTCGGTTGGCAGAGCATAAAGTAGAACGAACATACAGAGTTGAAGGGTATAAATGCCCATTAATTAAGGTGTGGTTTTACCGGTATACTGAACAAAACATTGCAATCAATTGTTTTTCTCCGAGCAATAGATTTGCTGTAACAAATAGTTTATGTAAACATTTCATCATGACATTATGTTTTAAATATTAAAACGTGCTTAAGGCTATAAACAGTTTAAAAGATGTGGAACAAATATTTGTTCTGCAGTTTTGATTTATGGATGTGCACCAATAAAATCGATTTGTTTCGCAGAATTTAAAATATAAGTTTCCTCGCAATCGTAATTGTCGTGGTATAAACATATCTGGCAACGCCGTACAGTCCGCTCACCTTGTGTTTTTATACAACCCTGAACTTTCTTTATGCAGTCTGTTGTAGGCTGATAAGCGACTTTCATTAGCAAGTTGCGGTGTGGTGACGATAACCTGAGGAACGGTTGTGGAATGACATCAATGAAAGTTCTTTGCAGTGATAACCTGAAATGTTATAACCCTATTTTTCTCCTTACTTTTTATTACTGTTATGTTCGTCGTTATTGTCATAGATATTTTACTTGGTAGAATAGGACTATTAGACTAGTTACGTGACAGTTTTAGTATTTTAGAGATTCAGTTACACGTTTCTCTACTATTTGAACTATTAGACATACACCATGCTAGCCTTCATTCTCGAAGTTACGGGTTCAAATCCGGCGGATGGCGATGAATTTTTTTGGGGAGTAAAATTTTTAGATGGCTTCCTTCGGAAGGGAAATAAAGCCGGTGGCCCCGTGTCGTAGATTTACGCTACATAAAAGAATCTCAAACCTCATAAAAGGCCTCAGAGCAAAATTACCGGTCTTTCTCTTAAAATGGACCGCCAAGAACCACAGCAGTTAAAGGGTGTCCACAAATAAAACTCAATTTTTATTAAACATACACGTGAACCTGTACCAGTGACAGTTGAAATAGATTGTATGAATGTGTAAATTATATGGATCTTTGAATACAGAATATGCGGATGTGTTGATTCTAAAATAATAATTAATGTATTTGTTCAGTAACCTAATTGATATATTCATGTAACCAATGATAATTTTATACTTATTATTTAATTGTGACATTCATATGGCTATTGTGTTAGCAAGGTAAAGAGAAAAGTTTAATTTTATTTTAAATAATGTATTGTTTGAATTTAGGGAACATGACAATCGTTTATGTGTAAGCTATAAGCAAAAGAATCACGTATGTTTTGTTCAATCATCTCCCCGCAGAATAAACAGTAAATAATGGGAACGATAGAAACATAACAAACTATACTTAGATACAAATTAAATTGCGTTTTATTTATGGAAGCTATTTAACTGTTGTGGTCCTTAGTGTCCCATTCTGTATATATTGGGCGTGAAAGACCAGAAATTTTGCTCAGAGGCCTCTTTATAGGCTGGAGGTTGTTTTACGTGCCGTAAATTTACGACAAGGGACTATCTGCTTTACTTCCCTTTAAGGAAGCCATGCTAAGGATTTTTAGGCCCAAAAAATCCCCCGCCCTCCGTCGCGTTTAAACCCGCGATCTCGCGAACTAGAGGCTAGCACAGTAACCACTACACCATGGAGGACGACTATACATAGATAGGGGAAAACTTTCATCACCATTCTCCGAGATAGCGCCGGAGAGAGACGCATTAGTACACGTCGAGAAGATTTCGAGATGCATAAGAAGAAATAGGGGCTTAAGGCTGAGCCTAACACAATAGCATAACTACTATTGTGAATATTGTTATTTATATTCCCTATATTTCTACGAAGAGTTTAAATAAAAGTTATTCAATTTCAAATCTCTGCTGATAGTTACCTATTGCTCTACTGCTACCACCCCTGCAGATAAGAAGAGAGGCTCATCGCTCTTAACTCAGTGCACAGTGACGCAACACACAAATTTAAATAGTTCTTATAAAAAGCGCTACACAGTTAACAGTTTTGTTGAAGATTTGCTGAAAGAATTTCCATTACGTTCCACTAATTACGTGTGAAAATTATGCATCGGTACTGCAGAACGGCACTTGTCGACTTTGGACACCGGGTGGACAAAATGAAGTTATTTACCTCCGCTGATTTCGGATGGAGATGGGAAGAAGAAGTTTTCACTACTTGGGTACCCTGCACCACTGCCACAGCAAACTTGCTGTCTCTTTCTTACACACCAGAAGGTCGCAGATAAAGGCAGCCTAGTTGATTTTGATTAATGGTTTAAACGGTTTTGCGCAGAAGTTAAGAAACTTACAAATAGAGATGAGTGGTTTAAATGTAAGTAAATAAAAACAAGACTCCAATTCAGTAAACTAAAATGGTAAAATAACATATTACAAAATTAAATACAATTATTAAAACTCATAGGAAGTGCTTTCACTTGTGAATCTCCTAAATAGAGACATTGGTTCATGAGAGTAGGAAGAGGAATTTTTGAAGAAAGAGCGGTTTTAATATAAAACTGAGTATATACTCACAATATATTATACACTCAATCATTCCAAATTTCAACTATACAAAGCATGTGACAATTAAATTTGCATCTTCAGCTAGTGCACAGATGTGGCAGAAAATTATATTTGTTCATATCTTTAAAAACGAATGAAATTTAGGTATTTTCGAAATACCTGGAAGTGGGAAATCTTCATATTCATCAGCCTCACTTCTATTTCGTTATATATCTAAAGTAGTTCTGCATTATGTGAAAACTATGTAGCTTTTAGGTTATTACATAACAAAGGCACCAAAGAAAAACTACTAAAATTTCAGCTACACTGATTATGTAAATAATTACGCGATCATTCCAACTAATGATTGTTTCACCACCAAGGGTAATTAAGGACTATGTAGTAGGGATGTTAAGGAAGTCAGAAGTTCCCCTGATGCTTTACATGCTTTTGCCTGAATGATAGGGGATTTCTCATCTTTTTATTTTCTTTCTTTTTGAACAGCCATATACTAGATCACTGGCAATAATTTCATACTCGACGGGGAGGCAAATGAAATTAATTTAATAGTCATTTTAGTTTAAACAACTACCAGTACAATGTCGGCCAAGGCAGCTAGTGAAAGATAAAAGGTCAGTTATCATATCCATGTCTGCATTAGACTTAAGTAGTCTACATAAGCCTGCTTTACACTTAAAGACAAAATATTGCATATTTGATAAGGAAGGCAAACCATCAGCTGACTCCATTACTTCGCCAGATGTGTCAATGGACCGGGTGAGTCATCTTGAAAAAAAACATCATGGTAAGGGAAGGGCTCATTAAGGTAGAAAATAATAGGCCATTTAAAATCGTAAGCAAATATGGCTTTCAATATAAACTTATTTTTTGAACGAAAACAGCACATTTACTTTGACACAATTGATAACATAGAAAATAATAAAAACGACGTTTCCTGCATTGCAATAGGTCGATTACATTCCGAGAAACTTTGATGATGAGATGAGATGGGGGTTAAGGGCGCTAAACTTCGAAAGTCATCAGCGTCCTTTCAAAGTGTAAATTTTAAAATCCCAAAACTAAAATATGGAACAAAAACCGCATAATCAAAAACACTAAAAACAAGCCAACAAATTCTAAAACCGCCACACTAAAACATAGTAAACAAAACAATAAAAGAGTAAAACGACGTGTCAGGAACTGTAGAACGTTAGGGACAAGAGCGCCATATCTCCACCGGGGAGAAGAGTCCCCATTAAACAGACAATATAAAGTCACAAAACTAAAAGACATTCTACAGCATGCGCGTTGTCTGCCAACAGGCAGAGACACACGAACGCGCAATGGAGCTAAACCTGACACTCTGTTAAAATGTGACGCACCGTTAAGGGTGCCGCACACTGCACACTGAATGGTGCAAGGTCACCACTACGCAAGTGGCTATGACTAAAAAGGCAATGTCCGATAAGTAGTCCTGTTAAAAATTACCTCTTCCCGACGAGAAGCACGAGAAGAGGTGGCCCAGACAACCGGGAGAGATTTAACCTCCCATAACTTATTTCCCTTATGGGCCGCCCACTCATCGCGCCAACGCGAGAGGATAAAACGACGTAAAATTACATACAAATCAGTGGAGGGAACAATACAAGTAAAACATCTGAGCGATAAAATTGCCGATTTGACAGCAGCATCCACAGACTCGTTACCAGAGACGCCCCACCTGACCCGGAATCCACACAAAGGAGACGCTGGTGCCAGAAACACCGAGTGGGTGGAGGAGATCATGTAGGCCCTGTACAAGTGGGTGGTAATTATACAGCGCGTTTAATACTCTGAAAGGCGCTCAGAGAGTCTGTGTAAAGAACGCAGCGTCGTAAGTCTGGATGTATAAAAGTGATTGAAAAATTCTAAAAAGTTCGGCGGTAAAAATCGAACATTGCCCCAGAAAACGAAAGATAAAACTACGTTGACCAACAATAAAGGCACATCCTGCTCCAACATCAGTCTTAGATCCATCAGTGTATATAAAATGACATTCCCTGAATTGCGCCTGCACTTCTAAAAACGCTGATCTTAGGACTGAGGAAGGAGTCTCATTCTTCGGCATCGACGTTAACCCAAGGTGACAATGGGCCTCAGCGCGCAACCAAGGAGGAAGCCGCGTTTCCCCCCTGGGAAGGGTCGGCGCTGACGTAACGTTGAAATGCCGAAGAAGCTGGCGGAATCGAACCCCTGGAGGGAGCAATGCAGAGGAGCTAACTAAATATTGGCGATAAAGCGAATTCTCGAAACACATCTCGAATGACGGGTGGTCAGGCAAGCTTGAGGGTCGACAGGCATAGCTGCACAAAAGCATCTCACACCTGAAGGACAGCGGAGGCTCTGCAGCTTCAGCATACAGACTGGGTACAGGGCTAATAGAAAGGCCCCTGTAGCGACTCTTATACTACGAGGTGTATGGCATTCAAGCGACGTAACACAGGCGGACGTTCAAGCTTGGATTGGACCAAACAGCGATAAAGACATAGAAAGACGGTCCGATCAGCTCCCCAGGATGTGCCACTTAAAACACGTAAAGGATTAAGAGAACGGTCACACTTTGCTTTTAAAAACGAAATGTGCGAAGTCCAGCTCAACTTTCGATCAAAGATCAACCCCAAAAATTTTGCCTCCTCTGCAAATGGAAGACTATCCGGTCCAAGATGGTGAGAGAGCAAAGGGAAAGCCTTCCGGCGCCAGAAATGTACACAGACGGATTTCTCGGCAGAGAAAGTAAAGCTGTTGTCGTTGCTCCAGGGTGGAGATTGTAGATACAGCTCTGGAGACGGCGTTCGAGCAGACACGGCAGCCATGAACTGCAATAAATAGCTAAAACGTCAACGAAAAGGGACGATGAAATACCAGATGGAATAAATCAACAATGGGGTTGATAGCAATCGCAAAACGTGTGACACTGAGTACAGAGTCCTGCGGTACACCGTTCTCTTGAATAAAACGACTAGATAAAACCGAGGGAGATAGGGCGGTAGCTGGAAGATAGTTGGCGATCCTTCCCAGACTTAGTTATAGAGACAATGGCGCCAAACTGAAGGAAAAACGCCGTCTTGCCAAATACGGTTATAGACTTGTAAGAGAAAGAGATTACTGTCCACTGAAAGGTGCTTTAACATTTGGAAATGAATGCCGTCCGGCCCAGGAGCGGAGTGCCTAGATAAAAGGAGGGCTAGCTCTAGCTCCCTTATTGTGAAAAGTTCATTGTAACACTCTTGATTAGAGACCGAAAACTATAGGTCACGGAATCTATCCGATCTTTGAGAGTGTGAAAGCCGGTGGAATAATGGTCAGAACTGGAAACCGCCTCAAAGGCAGCACCCGGAGTGTTAGCAATGACAGCCGGACCCACTATGGGGGAATTGGAAATCTGAAGGCCAGACACAGTACAATGCGACACTTTACCGCAGAAGCGACGGAGTTTATACCAAACAACAGAGGAAGGCGAGAAGCGATTAAAAGACTTGACATATCGAGTCCAGAACGCCTTCTTGCTAACCTGAATAATGCGACGAGCCCTGGGGCGCGATTGTTTAAAATTAACCAAATTATCAATTTATGGTGTCGCCGAAACACCCTGAGCGCAGCTCTACGGGTACGAACGGCGTCCCGACAGTCCTCGGTCCACCACGGAACAAGAATACGCCGAGGGTGGGAGGACGAACGGGGAATTACGCTTTCGGGGGGCGGGGTAAGATGCTGCACCATTTGGTGGTCGTCAGTGAAAGGCTGGTCCTCAAAACACACGAGGCTGGAATACAATCTCCAGTCGGATTTATAGAATTGCCAGGTAGGTGCTCTGGAATGTTGGACGTGGTGAGACAGAAGAGAAACAACGCAAGAGTAATTATCATTGGAGTGAGTGTCAGCGACGACGTTCCACTGCAGACGACAAGCTAGCTGGATGGAGCAAACGGTAAGGTCAAAGTGAGAGAATGTACCAGAAGAATCAGAAAGAAAAGTAGGATCACCTGTATTGAGAATGGAGAGGTTGAACTGAGAAAAATGTCGGAAATTAGCGTTCCCCTTGAACGAGCCCTTGGCGAACCCCACAGGGGTTGATGGGCATTAAAATCTCCCAACAGAAGAAATGGTGTTTAGAGAGCGGACAGGAAATCTCGAATGTCCGCGTTAGCGAGGGGAGACGTTGGAGGTGAATACACGGAGGAAATAGAGATGAAAAAGCCGGGTAATTGAAGACAAACGTCGAGCTTACAATTCGGACGTAAGTGTAAGAGTCAGAAAATGAACGTCGTTACGCACTAATAGCACGACACCTCCATGAGCAGGAGTACCCGCATCCGGTGCAAGATCGTAGCGAACCGGAGTACACCCTCGGAGATCGAAAGGATCGTGGGGCGAAGCTTGGTCTCCTGCAAACACACGGCCATAGGCGATTGGGAACGCAATAAAAGTTGCAGTTCCGCCCTATGCCATCGTACACCACGTAGATTCCAGGTCAGGATAGCCATGAATAAAAGGGATAAACTTTCGACTTAGAAGGGCGGCTCAAAATAACCTTCTGCTTAACCTTGGGGCTCAGGATTTTGGTATGGAGTTGGTCAGACTCCATTGCTTCCTCGAAGCGAGAGCCCATGCGCTCAGTGCAAGAAACCGATTCAAGCGCCAAGAATCGGATCTGGGTGGCAATGGGTGAAGGGTGCCGCTGAGCGCGGCTTGTCCCAGGAGTATCCTGGGACTGTGACCTCCGAGGAGGAGGTAAAGTTTTCTTGCCGCATGCCGCGGAGGGTCTTTAAGAAAATCTTCCTTACGGAGTTTCTGCTTGGATTTCTTCTCGGTGCCTTGTGACTTCAGTACCTCAGGACCTGCTTTAGATGGCTTGATCAGTGTGCCAGATATGGATGGGCAGATGATAGTTGCGGACAAGGCAGTCATGGTCCAGGTCTGCGTTTCGGCATCCTTCCGGGGTACTGGCGAGGCAACAACAGAGCTGAATGTATCCGATCACAGGAGCGCAGTCTGGCGCGTATGGTAACGCCTCCGGGCTTCAGCGAAGGAAGAGTTTTTCCTTAACCCGGATCTCCTGGATCGCCTTCTCGTCCAAGTACCGCGTACAGTCGGCAAATGACGCAGAATGAGACCCTTTGCAATTAACGCAGACGCAGGCTGATGAACAGGTACCATCGTGTGAGAGCTGACTACAAGAAGCACAGATGGCACTCTTACAAGAGACTGGCGTATGCCCAAAACGTTGGCATTTAAAACAACGCAGAGGTCTGGGAATTCGTTCGTACCCTGCTGAACTGCTCGTGGGCAGATCGACGCCATCGAACGTGAGAAATAGGGTACGAGTGGATACCAACACTCGTCGCGTTTAGCTTGCACTCGATGAACCGCTGTTACCTTTTGGTCGGGAAGATATTCCACCAGTTCATCGTCCGACATGCCATCGAGGTTATGGGTGGTAACGAGGCCTTGGCAGGAATTCAAGGTGCGGTGCTTCTCAACATGGATGGGATAACCCTGGAGAAGCATGACGCTCAAAAGATCTTACTTTGCTGCTCGGACTTGTTTTGAACTAACAAAGAACCGTTCCGAAGTTGAGTGCAGGGATGAACCGAACCAGCAATAGAGTCAATGTCCTTCTGGATGATAAAATGGTTCACCTCAAAACTTTGTCCTTCCTCTGTTCGGGTAATGGCCAAGTAACAACCAGATGTCGGTGGTGCTACTTCTGTTACAAATACTTTTCGGCGCTTGTTGTTAGTAATGGAGAAAGAGGGCTCCATAGCGAAGGAAATCCTCCACCATTGCAACCGTCTCCGACCTCGGGCTCTGACTTCCCGGGCATTTCCCGGCTTGGGCGAGTAGCCTATCTATACCAGTCTCACCACAGGGCCCACATTCCAGAACATAGACAGAGGGACCCAATGGCCATGGGGAAAGTGCAGGACATCTAATGCCCCCCGCGGGACTGCAGTTGAACAGCGGATACGAACCCACCCTACATGACCACCCCGGGTGGTGGGGATGACGCCATTACCCACTCACCCAACTGCGCACCCAGCACGTGGGTATCCGTCAGGCTGTGTCCACGGAGGATTAAAAGAAAAAAGGGGTTAAATAAACCAAAAGTGTGTGGGCATTTCGCAAGCAAGGTAGGCTGGCAAGGAAGGAAAAGAGATGTGTGAATGGTCTTGCTGCGAAATGTTCGTAAATACGCTAAAGAAAGAAACGATGGCGAGGGGCGGCATAGAACGAAATGCAAGGAACGCACGAGAGCCTACCCTGTGTCCCCCGGTCACGAGGACGAACCCACCTTGACCGAACGAGGGTGGAGGGATGTCGATGGCGATGAAAGGCTCGGGACCCCAGGTGAGCCAAACCCGTAGTGTGCCCATGGGGGCCGAGAAACTTTAATGTGAAGTTGACACTTAATTACAACGAAACGCGCATCGGTTGAATCATCAATGCGTTAGTCTCGAGCGTGAACGTCACGTTGCAGTTAATCGTGAGGTGATTGATGTCTTAGAATGAGACAAAAGCTGTTCTTAATGTTATTTTAGCTGTGATGACTGGCACTGGAAGTAATGCAGGGCTTACAGTAACTAAATACGGCAAATAAAGGTTTATCTCCTTCAATTTCGCGTTATAATTGCTCAGGATGTATTTGATATACTACGATGTAACAAATAACATTCTTATGATATTTTGCATGTTATCAAATGCGTAAAAAATGATGTGGATTTCCATTAAAAACCCCATAAGCTATGTTGAAAATCATATCTATATTTTTAAATGGCCTATATCGCCAATTTAATGAGCCCCTCCGCTAGTTCATGCCTGTGAAATTCATTTTTCAACTCTTTTGTTCCAGAGATATTTATGACTAATCCACTATATTATATATATAGCACAGCCTAGCAATGCATCCAGACTGTGTTAGTCAGAACAGATTTCCTCAAAAGAAATGTAGTCTATGATTCTGCTAAATTCTGATTTCGTCTTTTAGAGGGAAACCTTCCTGAGTTCAAAAATAGACCGTTTGATTTTTTTCAGGAAGAAGTGCAACAAATTGGCTTCGCGAGAAACCTTAACATCATTCGCTCAAATCAACCATGAAAATGTACTGGAAGACTCTTATGCAATAAGTGTAGTTCCAGCGGGTGAAGCACACCATAGCAGACTCCCATTAATCTTTGTTAAGAGTTTGCTCTACCGATAAGTTTTTAAGTTAGTCTCCATTATTTCCTTGTCTAGTGACATCGGTGCTAGATGAATTAGCGATATGGCTGATGACATGAAATAAAATTCACAGTATTGATTATACCAAATTCACTACAAGTAACTAACATTATCAGATTGGCGGTTTTAGTGGTATTTGTTCCTTACGTTTGTCTAGAAAGCTATCAAGAGAACCTTCTGATTTGAAAACCACTATTAACCTACAACACAGGGGTGAAATATTTAATAGTTTAGATAACATTTTCGTATACAATGAAATATCTCTGTGCAGATATTTGCACTTATGGTGCAATGACAATAATGGATCACAATATTAAAGCCATTGACAAAACTAAAGATCAAAGATCTTGTAGCAGCAGTCCTTGCGTTCTTCATAGCAACGCGCTAGTCTGGAGAAAAATGCCTTCTGAACTTATAACAGTGTTGAATCCTGCCATAAAAATAATAAACTATATAAAAGAGCGACCTCTTAAAAGAAGACTGCTTAAAGTAATGTGCGAAGTTTTTTGAAGCCACCACAAGCTCTCCTATTGCATTGAAGTACGATGACTTTCCAGAGGAAATCGTTGACACGTTTTTTGAAATTATGTCCAGAGGTATCAGCAAGCAGTTTTGATGGACCATAACGCGATTATGGTATTAAATGATAAAGACTAGGCATGCAAACTGGAGTACGTGGCAGATATTTTGGCAAAATTAACCACACGAATATATCACAATATAAAGCTACCGCAGTGTGTACTTTTAAGAAAAAATCTTTGTGTTGGTTGGAGAGCGTTGAAAGGAAAATATCGATTGTTTTCCTGATAGAAGCAGCTTCTTACATAAAATAACGTAAATGTTCAAGAGAAACAACACCGAAAATACTCAGGCATACTTCGAAGTACTATAAGTCTCATTTGAACATTATTTTCCGACTTAAAATACAAACAGAATGTGGTCAGCGTGAGCAAAATTACACAAAGCTTAAACTCGTCAGTGAGATCATTATATATTTGACATCTTACTGATAACTAAAATGTCGCGCTTTAAACCAAACACTTTTAAAGTTTTGGTTGCATTACCAGATGATTTCAAATTCTTATCTGAAAAAGCAAAGATAGTATTGCTGCCTTTCCCAACTATGAAGCGGAATTGTCTGCCTATACGGCAATCAAAACAAAACAGAGAAGCCCCTTAAACACAGAACTAGAAATTCGCCTGAACCGAATATTAAAAAATGCACAAAAAATGCAAACATACAAATACAAAATCATGTGTAATTGTGATAGTTGACAATGTAATGAATTAATATGATGTATTCAAAGGTTTTTAACACACACACACACACACACACACACACATATGTATTATATTTATTTCATGGTTATTTTTAAATTGTCTCTTTGGGTTTAGATATGATCTTACAATACCTTCCCCATCCCATTTGCCCCACCGTAGCATTAACTTGTAAGTAAGGCCTTCCCCGTGCTCCGCCATAGAAAGTAATTCTAAAATGGGCCCACGAGTCAAAAAGTTAGGAACAGCTGCTCTTACGAAACTGGAAGAACGTTATTTTATCGTGGTATACAGCCCGCACTGGAGTACAATCCACATAACGGATAGTTACGTACAAGCAACAGCCACCGTCTGTTTGGATAACATATACATCGCTGGATGCGGCCATTCTGCCCACTATTATCAGCAGATGGTCCCGTCTTGTTCTGCGGCGTGGGATCACTGTTGCGTAAATTTAAGTGCTTTCGTCGTTAAAGGAAACCATTACACGCATTTGAAAATGAAACTTAACATCATTTAATTGACACTGGCTGTAGTAGAATCATTAGCACATTGGAATTATTTTCGTTGTAGTATTAGTGGCCACAGAATATATTCTAACAAAAGTCCTTTTATGGCTATGGAATCGTTTCGAACATGGTCGAAATTTTAGCTGACACATGGAGAAGGCTTCTCTCACTAATGGAACTGTAAGCTGTCATGGTCAAAGCGGTGAATGATATTTCCTAAGCTACACGATACGTTTAATATAAAACTGTTGAAAGACTGCTAAATAAAGCGGGACTGTATGCCAAAAGCAGGGAATGCGATAGCTTCCCAGCTTGATCTTTCAGATGACCACAGCGGCTGTGGTTTCATTATGCTGTTGGCTTGTATATTATGATAGATGGTAAACCAATTTCTTTATTGCTGAACCCAAAACTTCGAGAGCAAAATTGTGACGAAATTCTGTAACAATATGTTCAAAGTTAGCATAGTTTTTCTTGTGACAATTTACGGTCAAAGATATCGCATTTTCTGTCCGAGTATCTGAAAACAAAAGGAATTTTGTGTATTGAGTGACCTTTCTGCCCGCAGGAGTCCCATGCTACCAAGGAGTTTAAGATGATATTATTTAATAGGTGAGTGCTGGTCTTTCCTGTCTCTCATTTCGTTTAGTTTCCTTTCATCTGCGAGGTAACAGGTTTAGGAGCGGTGGACGGTGGTGTGCGAGTGTATGTGGTGGATACGCTTTAAGGAAAGAATGCTTCTTCCCTGACATGTAATCTTATACTCGAACCTAGTCATGGGGAGAGAAGTGATTGAAAGGTCCGGTGATGTTCGCTTTGGATATGTTAGGGAGTCTGCTGCACTGCGCCTGCGATGTCATATATGGCCATCCTTCCTACTCATTCGCCGCAACAAAACAGCGGTTTAATAGTTGCAGTAAGTCTAGCCTTGGCAGTGTTAACTCCTCTGCTTCTAATCCCAATCCCAATTCTATCTGTCACGTTCAAGATTATGTAATTTGGTCACGTAAAACGTGACAAATGAAATAAAAAAGTTAGTGGCTTTAAAGGGGAACGTACAGTTTGTGCTCTGATTCGAGTAAATAAGCAGAATTTATAGACCCAGGTTGGACACTTACTCCCAAGAACTTCTGGAGATTGGTGTTGAACTGTTACGAAATTACATTATGCTTATCTCAGTGCTACGTATAACAGAAAGAGTTTCTTGACACCTCAGTACAAATTGAAATAGCAGTTCTGGTATATGGGCAATTTTTCTTAAGGAAAACCTCTTAGCCCACGGATTCTCAGGTTCTTCTTAGGATTTTATGTATACCTAATGTTGAAAACCTTGAACTACAAGATTAACGTATTTCCAAATAAACAACACAAAACCTGAGTAATGATAAGAGAATATAAACATCTGTAGTAAACCATAAGATAGTTAAGAAGAAGAAATGATATATCAAAAAGAAAGGAGAAAAAAACTATACAAGCAGCAGATTGAGTGCGCAGGAGGAGGCAGCGGTCGCGTAGAAGCCGCAACTCCTAATGCAGGTTCACCATGGAGGTCGGCATAGACAGAGATCAACAAAATGCATTTAAATACAAGGAGAATAACTATGATACCCAATAAAATTCCTGCAACTTCGTGCGCTCAGTTCCTTTTTGTCAATCATAAAATTATTCCACCTCGAAAACACGCCTCCTGGGTAAGTAATGGCTCAAAAATTATATTGACCTCTATTTATGGACGCTCTTTAACTACTGTGGTTCTTAGGGCCCCATTCAATATGGGAAAATGAAAGACGGGAATTTTTGTCAAAGGACTCTTTATCAGGCTTAAGGATTTTTACGTGCCGTAAATCTACGACACGGGACCACCGGTTTTACTTCCCTTCCAAAAAAATCCATTGCCTGAAAAAAATCCGTCGCCCTTCGTCGGTTTTGAATCCACGACTTCGGGAAATGACTCGGAAACTACCTTCCTACCATTTTGACTTAGCTTATGCCTTACGACTGGAAATTCTAGATGCGTTTTAGGCGTAGATGTGATCACAGAAACTTGATTAATACCAAAACTAATAAATATTAATCTAAAAATAAAAATGACATCAGTGTATAGAGGCGAGTGAAGCAATATAATAATACTACTTGCGGCTAGACTATTTCACTAAAGAAAACATTAGTGCTCCTGTTTTGGCGTCCACTAGAGCTTCGGGTGCCCAAAGAATTATTACAAACTTTGAAACCCAAAAGAGCTTAAAATTAATATTATAGTTTATCATTCACGTTATTGGAAGGTAAAATGAGCGTAGTTGTGCATATTAATTTCGTCTACCTATGGCTTACTTTTGTGCGGTTAGTTTTTGTCTTGTTGCCTTTTAAAAAAATACTTTATAAGTAAAGCTTCGAAGCTTCAAATCTTTTCCAACTTTAAAAAGTATCAGCATACATGCATATTAAACTAGATAAGAATTTACAAAAGTCACTGATATCAGTTCTGTATAATTAAATCTAAATATCAAATCACATATAAATTATAATTTTAGTATTTTATTACCTCATTACTTTGTAATTTAAAATATGATGATACTTATGAAGGACTGCAACTGTATTTGTTGTTAATGGACATTTGAAGGGCGAAATAAAATTCTTTACGCGTGTTGTACAAAATTACCTCATATTCAATTTGATGTATTGTACTCGTTGAAATTAACGCTCGTGTCCCGATTCAACACGGTTCAATTTGTTTTTAAGCACACGTTACAACGTTGCACATAAATATTCTGTTTTAACTGTCATCAATCCTTTACGTTATCAAACAGTAGATTCGAAACAGCGGATGTCAAAAACTGTACTGTGGATTTTGTTTTGTTTGCCTGAAAAAAATGACAGTAGATAACTTTATTCAGTAGTTGTGTACATTTTAGAATTTTCTTTTTGTTAATTAATAAACATAATAATGAAATACGAGAAAAGTTATGTAATAACTAAGAATCAAATATGCTCTTGTTTTCCGCATTAATTTGCACTTTTATAATGTGAAAGTATTTCACACCTCAATCACTAACCTAACAGAAAAAAACAAGTAAAATGTAAACAGCCGATTAAATGATGACAGAAAGAAAATGTTTGAAAAATGAGGCTCGAAGGTGCCTCCATAACGTAACGCCTCCCTCACTTAGGAGTCCAAGGGGAAAAACTTCGATTTGGAAAATTCTTTTCGGTCACATGCCACTATCGCTTTTTGCCAGCCTATTAGCTTCTAGATGAATAAAAACATTAACGCCCTCTCTCTCTGAGATTGAGGGCTATCTTGTGTGATCTAGATGTGTGAACCGCGCTGCACCTTGACAGTGAAAAACTACCGCCGCTGTTTTATTTATGGTTCACACTACACTGACTTTTCGATACAGAGAGGATGCGCTGATTCTGTTATGCGGCCTCCTTTCTTCCTCAACGATACGTTTTAACGGGATCAATAGGGGAAGCTGGCAAGTGAAGAGAAGAAACCCAACAAAAACATTTTCTTTCACGCGCTTATTCTCCAAAGAGCCAAATATTCTTTGGTGCCAGTTCAAACTGTTCGCCATTTTCGTCACCTTTCAGTTTCATTCAGAATACTAAATCGGAAGTGCTAGGAGGACCTTCATCGCAAAACTTTACTCTTTTTAACAATTCAGTTTAACTTGGTATAGGTAGACTCCAATAGCAATTAATATTCAGTAATAAATAAATAAAGTAAATATGCATACAAGCGACTCATAGGATATAACTACGGAGAATAATGATGGTGCTAACAGGAAAATTAATATTTAAAGCGACTGAGGCAATTTAAATATTTGTATCATTATGTTTATTGAAAGCTTCGTGCAATTATTTTGTGTAATAATTGAAAATAGAAAAGAGGGAAATATTGACACTTTGGTATGTGATAAGTAATTATTAGTGATTCATGCCGGGGTCAACTATCATCGAAGTTAATTTTTTTTGGTAAAATAGTTGTGTAGGTGAATATCCGGTAGATATACATACGCGGCAGTATTGCGAGACGAGGTTTTACAACTAATAGAAAGTCCTAAACCGGGAGGCGGAGGTTAATTGACAAAAGGAGTGTTCTACGCGACTCGCTCATTCGGAACTCAATCCGCGGCTCCCGTTTATTCAACTTCTCTAATTCATTCTGCTCGTTAGCACTTCGTTAACGTTTCATATTCATCAGCTCAGACAGTTTGCCGATGCAACTTGTACCAATGTAAGTATTCTTGGATCATCTGTAAGCCGTATTAATTGTTTGAAAGTAATGTCCACAAAAGATAAATGTTTATTCTGTTAATGCGTTAATGCATTGGCTTTGTGTAATGTAATTTAATACTTTGTTTCACTGGACCCCAGAAAATAAATAAAAGCTATGCCTATAAAATTGACAATAAAAATCGCTGTATTATCCACGCACATGACAAGCCCAAGACAAACACGAATAGGAACCCAAGTAACATCCATCGTCACGGCGCTATAAACGTCGAACAGCTACAATGCTTGGTAACTTATGCAATAAGTTTATCCGGTATAGCAGGAATCTAAATTTCAGTTTAATAATTCTGTTTACGGTTTCCAAACACAAACTTAACCCTCCGTTACACGCACTGCGGAATGTGAGTCCACGGTTCTAACTTTCCTCAACAACGAATTAGAAATTAAAACTTTCCGTTAGCGGCTTTTTCTACCTTCCCCTCGTTCCTTAACGAATCAGCGGCAATAATTGGACAGTGTCATTATTGTCTGAACAACAAATTGGTGAGGTGCGGAGTGCCAGTCCGTGTGCGTGCATTCTTGTGAGTCGGTTCTGTGGTCAGCTCTTTTATAATGTCTTTGGACGAAGGTGATACTATAGATAAATTTGACTTGTATGCTGGAAAAAGTGGTAATGGAGTCTTCGACCTCTAATTTAAAATAGGAGAGTAAGAAGTGCTCAACGTAATATTGGTCCTCCTTCGTGGTGTAGTGGTTACCATGCTAGCTTCTAGTTCCCGAGGTCGCGGGCTCAAACCCGGTGGAGAGCAATGGATTTTTACGGAGGCAAAAATCCTTAGCCTGGCTTCCTTCCGAAGGTAAGTAAAGCCGGTGGTCCCGTGTCGTAGATTTACGGCACGTGAAAGAACCTCAAGCCTGATAAAGAGGCTTTTGAGCAAAATTACCGGTCTTTCACGTCCAAAGTAGAATGGGACGCTAAGAACCATAGCAATTAATGACCGTCCATAAATAAAACTAAATTTAATTTAATTTAACGTAATATTGTCAAGCATTTACGGGGAGTCAAGGGCGAAGCAAAAAACGTCAAGCGTCCAATTGATTCCTTATAGCTTTTCCTCGCAGATGACATTTTAGAAGAAATTGTTTGCTATACTACCATTCGTTCTAAATATTCCAGAGAAAGGGATGGTGCAGACACTAACATTACAGAAATCAAGGTATGTTTAGGTCTTCTTTTCTTGGCGGGTGTTCTGCGAACCTCGCACACAAATTTACGAGATCTCTGGGCTGCAGACGGTACTGGGTGGAGTATTTCATACTTTCAATGGGCATAAATCGTTTTCGTTTCTTGCTGACATGCATGAGATTTGATAACATCAGAACCAGAGCTCATCGGAAAGAAACAGACAAATTAGTCGCTGTCCGATTCTTGATCACTGAGAACTGCAAGAAACATTACAATTTATCAGAACTAGTTACAGTGGATGAAATGCTGGATGCATTCAGGTGCAGATGTGGATTTATACAATACATTCAGTCAAAACCGGCAAAATACGTATAAAAATTTTTGCCCTTACAGATGCGAAGATGTATTATACTAGTTATTCAGAAATATATTGTGGAAAACAGGTGGATGGGCTATATTTCTGTGACAACACATCTCATGCTATTGTCAAAAGAATGGTGAAATGCATATCCAAATCTGGCAGAAATGTAACACGTGATAATTGGTTCACATCAATTCCACTTGCGGTTGCCTTGTTGGAAAGTGACAAGCTGACAATAGAACAATTCGAAAAATGAACTTGAAATTCCTCCATTTATGAAAGTAGCAAAATATTGTCCTGTGGAATCCAGCATTTTTTTGCATTTAGGAAGAATATGACACTTGTTTCATATAAGCCTAAGAAAGACAAGGTCCATCTGACTCTGTATACTTTACATGATGATGATAGTATTGACAGTGATTCGGAAAAATCCAAGCTATAAATCATAACTTTTTATAATGATACCAAATCTGGTGTGGGTAAAGTTGATGAGATGAAATGTATATACTCTGTGACAAGAATTACCAAAAGATAGCCATTTATAATTTTTTCCTCTCTTCTGAATATTGATACAATTTATAAGAGCAATTTAAACTCAACCATTTCCATTGCATGATTATTTGACAATGAAAGTCAATCAGATAAATTCCAACGAACATCAAGAACCGTATTACGGAAATTTGAGATTAACGAAAGCTGAATTTACTCCTAAAGCTCCACAAGCAACTATTCGAGGAAGATGAAACTTCTGCGATAGGAAGAAAAACAGACCAATAAGATTTTGTGGCAATAAATCTGAGTGCCTGGAATGTGTCGCAGTATCTCTGTGCAGTGAGTGCTGTGAAAATAAAAACCACCATGAATGATTTGCCAAAAATTGAAAGTGATACCGGAAAGAACCATTTCTCTGGAAAAGCTATTTTTCTGAAAATAACTGTTGGTTAATATGCGTTCATAAAACAGTGAAGAAACAGAATGGACGTTAATTTAAGTGATTATAGTAAACGTTCTTGTGGGTTTAAGGACAAATTATGACTGAAAATTATTTACTTACATCATTGATGCGAATTCAGCGCTTTATTTATATTATTCACGTTCAAATATATTATATTTTCTAACCACAACATTAAAATTGTTCATTAAACTGGTATAAAATGCAGTGCGGACTCATGATCCGCACGTGTGTAATGGAGGTAGAATGATCGCGCGTGTAACGGAGGGTTAAAAATACCGCTTCACATGTGAAGGGTTTTACATGAAGAAAATTACTAAAATTTAAGCATCTATGTAAAAACAATACCCTTCTACGGTTAGTACCAGTTTTTTTAAAGGATGTAATGATCAATATTGTTTCTACCTATAACATCCAATGAAAGTGGCCAATTGATGGATAATTTTAGCTTAAAAATTGTTAGAGCAGTAAAAACTTATTTTATATTTCTACCTCATTAATAAGAATTCTCTGTTATGTTGAAATACAGTATACAGCACAACCACAATGTTTAAAATAACACAGTCTGTTTTAAAAAACAAAACTCACAAACAGATGTACTGTTGGCATGTTTCCAAGGTAGACTATTGTGACGCTAAAACGAAGTTCTGTGGTTCAAACCCCGGCTATGACATTGCATTTTTTCAGTGTGATTCTAACTTTCGAACTTCAGCCTACACACGACGGTCTGAAAGAACAATTAATTAACATTAACTACTGCGCCTATGTTTGTTTCAGGATGGAAAGGTGGAGTCGTCAGATGTGGTGGCATCCAGCACAACACAGTCGTCCTTAATATTTTGCGATGGTACATCACGGTAGAATAACCCGTTCTATCATCATGAACACGTTCCCGTAAAGGTCTCCGATGCCAGGGTACGAATGTTATTTTCTCGTACATTGCACCACCAGGTCGCACAATACCGTCCACTGGACTCAGATTTATTACTGTTAAAGATGCATAAGAAAATAACTGCTAATGGGGACGAAAGAAATTACCGGAATCGCATAATTTCTCTGCAACTGATGTGCAATGATTGAATAGTAAGAAGTGAAGTTCGAAGTCCACCAGATGATAAAAAGAGGACTGTCTCTAGCACGAATGAACAGTAATAAGTGAAGTTCGAAGGCTACCAGATGATAAAAAGAGGACTGTCTCTAGCAACGACTGAATAGTAAGACGTGAAGTTCGTGGTCCACCAGATGATAAAAAGAGGACTGTCTGTAGCAACGACTGAATAGTGAGGAGTGAAGTTCGAAGTCCACCAGATGATAAAAGGAGCACTGTCTGTAGCAACGACTGAATAGTAAGAAGTGAAGTTCGAAGCCCAGATGATAAAAAGAGGACTGTCTGTAGCAATGACTGAATATAAAGACGTGAAGTTCGAAGCCCACCAGATGATAAAAAGAGGACTGTCTGTAGCAACGACTGAATAGTAAGAAGTGAAGTTCGAAGCCCACCAGGTGATAAAAAGAGGACTGTCTGTAGCAACGACTGAATAGTAAGAAGTGAAGTTCGAAGTCCACCAGGTGATAAAAAGAGGACTGTCTGTAGCAACGACTGAATAGTAAGAAGTGAAGTTCGAAGCCCACCAGATGATAAAAAGAGGACTGTCTGTAGCAACGACTGAATAGTAAGAAGTGAAGTTCGAAGCCCACCAGATGATAAAAAGAGGACTGTCTGTAGCAACGACTGAATAGTAAGAAGTGAAGTTCGAAGCCCACCAGATGATAAAAAGAGGACTGTCTGTAGCAACGACTGAATAGTAAGAAGTGAAGTTCGAAGCCCACCAGGTGATAAAAAGAGGACTGTCTGTAGCAACGACTGAATAGTAAGAAGTGAAGTTCGAAGCCCACCAGGTGATAAAAAGAGGACTGTCTGTAAAAAGGATTGAATAGAAAGACGTGAAATTTGAAGCCACCGGATTATAAACAGAGATTGTTGAAAACAGCGCATATTACACATCAGGTGATCGAAGACGTCGTCCGCCCTCAATGTGGGTTACCAAACTTGGAGATAGAGATTCTAAATTATATGACCTTCAGGTACGCTTTCACTGTTTCCTTGGCAAATCTTGATTCTGCTAAGTCTCCTCTGCAATATTTATAGAAATTCTGAATCATCCTATAGTATTATGACACTTGTTTTCTCCAATAAGGTTTTATCTATTTCTTAATGTTTCAGTTATAGCGAATTCGCGGAAATAAAACCGGCATAATATTTTCAAATTTAAGTGTTACTTAGGATTGGGGAATTTTATTAAAATAGCAGCCTTCAATTCTAAAAAGCCCAACTTTATGGTGTGGGAGGAGCATTTCTGCCTCACGTTCAAGAGGTCCGAGTTCGAATCTCGTTTGTGCTGAATTACCCGAATAAGGTTTTATTCGCGGTTTACTCTTATCTGAAAAAATGAATGCCGGGTAATTCTTCACTGGACCCCAGCTCATTTAAGCATAATTTCACCCATTTTATTCATCGCTCTATATGAGTTACCTAGTTAAAGAGCTTTAAAGTATAAAAACCCTGAAACAAATCCTAAACTACTTGAAAATAATTTCAGTATAGTGATGTAACATAGAGGCAATGCACACACTTTCAATGAAATATGAATTTATTTAAGGGATGTCGATTTATATTTGTCCTTTATTTAATCAATTTTAATTAATTCTATATATTAATTAAAATTCCTTACATCCCATGTTTCTTGGCTCTTACTAAAATAGCGTTTTTGCCCTACGTTAGTTGTGATTAAGAAACAGGTAAAATATAAGTATTTCTATCTCTATATTTTTTCCATTTTAAGAGCATTAACAATGAAAGTACTTAATGTGAAATATATAAAGGCATACGAGTCCTTTTAGTATTCATTATTCCTTCAATTTTATTGTAAAGTAGAAATTACTGGTAAAAATGTGTTACACGTGGTGCATTTTAAAAGAAAACCCGATAAAAACGTTTAGAAGAAGAAGAAGACACTTATAACACTAATGCGAGTTGTAATACTACCTTAATGAGTATTTAAATGATCGAACAGAGCTTTAAGTTTTATAGGAATTAGTAAATTGAAAGCACAGATAAACACACCGTGTGTAATCATAATAAAGATGAAGGTGTGCAGTCTTCGAATATTTCAAGATTTTCACTCCATTTCACAAGTGCATTATATTAAAATATGCCTTTAACTCACACAGACTGACAGAAAGAGTGGGTGGCAGACAGATAGACAGACAACAACATTATGTTCTGAGAACATAAACATACGTCTTCTTGGCGAAATTTCGAAACCGATTCCTTTGGATCAATACAAGATTTTCTTCACTTCTTGTAGGTAACCAAAAGTACAAACACATAAAATTATACATTTACCATAATTATATAATTAACAACGTATTAACAATTTTAAGTAGGTTGAGTGAAAACCGGTACCTAGTTAGGGTATTTCTAACCACCATTTAACGCCATACTCCTTTGACCAACACAACGGTACGGAACGGCAAGTTTCAACCAAGCATGCCTGTTTTTCCCCAATACTTTTATCACCTCCTTATTATTACTTTCTCTTACTCGTACATAGTAAGTATTGCAATCTACCCAAAAATTATATACCGAGATTTATCCGGAAATACATGTTTTGAGACCCCTGAACATAAAAAAGCATTTTTACTTTCTCTACTACGTATAGTAAGTAGGAGAAGTATTGCATTCCACCCAAAAATTCGATACCGAGATTTCGCCAGAAATGCATGTTTTGAGACCTCCTGAATCCAAAAAAAGCATTTTTGGAAACATGTCCGTGTGTGTGTCGGTGTGTGTGTGGTGTGTGTGTGTCTGTGTGTGTGTGTGTCTGTGTGTGTGTCTGTGTGTCTGTGAACAGCATAACTCAAAAACGAACAGTCGGATAAGCACCAAACTTGGTATTTAGGTTCAGTATCTTCCAGACATGCGACACGAAGGTTTTCAAGAAAATCCCCCACCCCAGACTACCCTTTACATGGAACATTTTTCGAAAATTTTAATTTTCTCAAAAATGGCTCTAACGATTTTGATTAAAATATCATATGTTTAAGATAATGTCATGAGAAATGAAATGTATATTTCGAATTTTCTGGGAATGTCTCCAAAAGTATTCTTCATTGTGAACGACTTTTGCATAACTGGTAAATCATAAGAGATAGACAAAATTTTACTACACAAAGAATGTAGATCGCGTTAAAATACACAACTTATGTCATATACATTTCTTTTGTTGAGTAAACCGTTTTCGAGATATTGCTTGTTATTTCCTTAAATTTTCCAATACTTATACTTTTTCTCAAATGCGTTATTCATTTTTTACTTTCTCTACTACGTATAGTAAGTAGGGGAAGTATTGCATTCCACCCAAAAATTCGATACCGAGATTTCGCCGGAAATGCATGTTTTGAGACCTCCTGAATCCAAAAAAAGCATTTTTGGAAACATGTCCGTGTGTGTGTCTGTGTGTGTGTGGTGTGTGTGTGTCTGTGTGTGTGTGTGTGTGTGTCTGTGTGTGTGTCTGTGTGTCTGTGAACAGCATAACTCAAAAACGAACAGTCGGATAAGCACCAAACTTGGTATTTAGGTTCAGTATCTTCCAGACATGCGACACGAAGGTTTTCAAGAAAATCCCCCACCCCAGACTACCCTTTACATGGAACATTTTTCGAAAATTTTAATTTTCTCAAAAATGGCTCTAACGATTTTGATTAAAATATCATATGTTTAAGATAATGTCATGAGAAATGAAATGTATATTTCGAATTTTCTGGGAATGTCTCCAAAAGTATTCTTCATTGTGAACGACTTTTGCATAACTGGTAAATCATAAGAGATAGACAAAATTTTACTACACAAAGAATGTAGATCGCGTTAAAATACACAACTTATGTCATATACATTTCTTTTGTTGAGTAAACCGTTTTCGAGATATTGCTTGTTATTTCCTTAAATTTTCCAATACTTATACTTTTTCTCAAATGCGTTATTCATTTTTTACTTTCTCTACCACGTATAGTAAGTAGGGGAAGTATTGTATTCCACCCAAAAATTCGATACCAAGATTTCACCGGAAATACATGTTTTGAGACCCCCTGAATCCAAAAAAAGTATTTTTGGAAACATGTCCTTGTGTGTGTGTGTGTGTGTGTGTGTGTGTGTGTGTTGGTGTGTGTGTGTGTCTGTGAACAGCATAACTCAGAAACGAACAGTCGGATAAACACCAAACTTGTTATACCCAGAGATGCGACACAAATGTTTTCAAGAATATCCCCCCACCCCAGACTACCCTTTACATGGAACATTTTTCGAAAAGTTTAATTTTCTCAAAAATGGCTCTAACAATTTTGATTAAAATATCATATGTTTAAGATATTGTCATGAGAAATGAAATGTATATCTTGAATTTTCTGGGAATGTCTCCAGAAGTATTCTTCATTATGAACGACTTTTGCATAACTGGTAAACCATAAGAGATAGACAAAATTTTACTACACAAAAGATGTAGATCGCGTTAAAATACACAATTTATGTCATATACATTTATTTTGTTGAGTGAACCGTTTTTGAGATATTGCTTGTTATTCCCTTAAATTTTCCAATATTTAATACTTTTTCTCAAATTCGTTACTCATTTTTACTTTCTCTACTACGTATAGTAAGTAGGGGAAGTATTGTATTCCACCCAAAATTTCGATACCGAGATTTCACCGGAAATACATGTTTTGAGACTCACTGAATCCAAAAAAAGCATTTTTGGAAACATGTCCGTGTGTGTGTCTGTCTGTGTGTCTGTGTGTCTGTGTGTCTGTGAACAGCATAACTCAGAAACGAACAGTCGGATAAACACCAAACTTGGTATTTATGTTCAGTATCTTTCAGAGATGCGACACGAAGGTTTTCAAGAAAATCCCCCCACCCCAGACTACCCTTTACATGGAACATTTTTCGAAAATTTTAATTTTCTCAAAAATGGCTCTAACGATTTTGATTAAAATATCATATGTTTAAGGTATTTCTATGACAAATGAAATGTATATCTTGAATTTTCTGGGAATGTCTCCAAAAGTGTTCTTCATTCTGAACGACGTTTGCATAACTGGTAAACCATAAGAGATAAACAAAATTTTACTGCACAAAAAATGTAGATCGCGTTAAAATACATAATTTATGTCATATATATTTTTTTTGTTGAGTGAACCGTTTTCGAGATATTGCTTGTTATTCCCTTAAATTTTCCAATACTTGTACTTTTTCTCAAATTCGTTACTCATTTTTACTTTCTCTACTACGTATAGTAAGTAGGGGAAGTATTGCATTCCACCCAAAAATTCGATACCGAGATTTCACCGGAAATACATGTTCTGAGACCTCCTGAATCCAAAAAAAGCATTTTTGGAAACATGTCCGTGTGTGTGTCTGTGTGTGTGTGTGTCTGTGTGTGTGTGTCTGTGTGTCTGTGAACAGCATAACCCAAAAACGAACAGTCGGATAAACACCAAAATTGATATTTAGGTTCAGTATGTTCCAGAGATGCGACACGAAGGTTTTCAAGAAAATCCCCCCACCCCAGACTACCCTTTACATGGAACATTTTTGGAAAATCTTAATTTTCTCAAAAATGGCTCTATCGATTTTGATTAAAATATCATATGTTTAAGATAATGTAATGAGAAATGAAATGTATATCTCGAATGTTCTGGGAATGTCTCCAAAAGTATTCTTCATTGTGAACGACTTTTGCATAACTGGTAAACCATAAGAGATAGACAAAATTTTACTACACAAAAAATGTAGATAGCGTTAAAATACACAACTTATGTCATATACATTTCTTTTGTTGAGTGAACCGTTTTCGAGATATTGCTTGTTATTTCCTTAAATTTTCCAATACTTATACTTTTTCTCAAATTCGTTATTCATTTTTTTTTGTCCTGGACATGCAAAGAGAATGGAATGCGCCACATAGCAACCAGCGTTAAAACATTTGACTATCGCTTAAAAGCTACCATATTTCCCTTGCATCTACTAGAAAATTACCAATAAGATTGACATCTCGATATCTCGATTAACATGAAGCATATGGAGAATAGGCGTTTGTAAAAATAGATTGTACAAGAGTAGAGAAAGTCATGTGAGTGTAACACATCAGATTTTTTTATGTCCTGGACATGCAAAGAGAATGGAATGCGCCACATAGCAACCAGCGTTAAAATATTTGACTATCGCTTAAAAGCTACCATATTTCCCTTGCATCTGCAAGTAAATTACCAATAGGATTGACATCTCGATATCTCGATTAACATGAAGCATATGGAGAATAGGCGTTTGTAAAATTAGATTGTACAAGAGTAGAGAAAGTCATGTGAGTGTAACACATCAGATTTTTTTAAAAAGGTCCGTGTGTCTTATCTATCTGTGGGTATGTGTGCATCTATGAATAGCATAACTCAAAAACAAAACATCGGATAAATATCGAACTTGGCATTTATGTTTAGTATCTTGCAAAAAGCGACATGAAAATTTTTAAGAACTCCACCTCAATTATCCTTTACATGGATAATTTTTCGAAATGTTTATTTTTTTGAATACTGATCTAACGATTTTGATTAAAATATCATATGTTTAAAATATTTTAATGGCAAATAAAAAGTGCATCTTCAATTTTCTGGGAATGTCCTCAAAAGTCCTCTTCATTCTGAATGACTTTTGCATAACTGCTAAACCGTAAGAGATAGACAAAATTTTTCTACACAAAATATGTAGTTCCCTTAAAACACACAATTTACTTCATATAATGTACATAATGAGGTTTTCACGGCCGGCATCACGGCTAACAATTGAATTAATACTATCCTATCTTGTAGGCAGTGTAGAAGGCATCGTAGATAGCGACGTTTCGCCAAGTAAAGCGCTTGGCATCTTCAGGGTGAAGTGATTCGTTGCCTGCGGTGGCCAGAGCCTGAATGGTCATTGGTCATTCAATATATATATATATATATATATATATATACCTTTCGTTTTAAATCTCTTTCATATTCGAATGAAATATCACATACAACGTGGTTAAAATATTTCATTTATTCAATTGGTTCGTTTTTAGGAGTATTTTTGATCGGGACCAATAATAGACATCACTTAGCTTTCTATGCTGAAATAATTAAATTATTGTTTGAAATTATTTTTTCGAGTTCGTATAACGCTAGTCGTACTCTGTCATCAATATCTGCCAGGATGATTTGATCATCTGCAAATGTGACTATTTAAGACGGTTAGTCCTGTTTAAAGTCTGTTTTCAACTGCGCTTACCACTCGGCAATTACTGTGTTTTTATTATTAGTAGTAGTAGTAGTCGTAGTCGTAGTCGTAGTCGTATATACACACAGAGATAGTGCCAAAAATGTATGCACACTCTAAGAGGAGATATCTAATATATTTCAAAGTTGGACCGAAAAACAACCGTAATGTGCAGTATGATGTTTTGTAAACGGATGTGACTCACATACGTTATGCTAGTGTTGCTACTCAAGGTAAATCAACGATGAACAAATGAAGCCAAGATTAACGTATAATGTTCTGTATACTGATGTGACTCACATTACGTTATGCTAGCGTTGCTACAAATTGGAGCCAAGATTATCGTTGGAACAGCGGAAGGAAATTTGAAAGGTATTCGAAAACCGAGAATGTTATTGAAGTTCAACGACATGGGGACCTGTGTACAGAGCAGAACCACCAACGCGAGTAACAATTGCACACATTTGTGACAAATCTGAGACTCGTGGTACCCTATGCGCTATTCACAAGGGAATCTGAGAGATTTGGGAGATCTGGCACAGCAACAAGCCCCGCGTCCTCGGCTATGGTTTTGGAGCGCTTTGAGTACTCACAGCGAAATCTACAATGCACGTGAGTCTTCTTCCAGGCACCGGATAGGACGAGGGCATCCCATTGAGTTTTCACTGCGTTCTCCAGATCCAACTCCGTTGGACTTCTACCTATGGAGAACTCAGGATGTTTTACACCGTAGAAAACCAGCTGCACTGGCAGCACTTCGACCAGAAATTGAAGCAGGATGTGCTGTAATAGCTGAGGACACTTTCACAATAATTGCTCGAACTCCAGTTCAACGTATTCAAAAGTGTATCGACACCGATGGTAGGCATTTTGATCAGCTGTTGTAACTGTAAAAGAGTAAGACGATTAGTGCTCATCATTTTCTGTTTGTGCGAGTTTAGCTTTGTTAGGTTAACACAGTTTTTTCTTTGCTTGAAATGTTTATACATTTTTTTTGGCACCTTCTGTGTGTATATATGTTGGCAAATTGGGCAGCCCCGTCTCACACCTAAGTTGATAGTTCCTGTCTTAAACTCGTTATTCATACTAATAACAGTCCCTTCATAAGTTTCCCTCACCTTTAAAGTTATATGTTCAGGATATCCGTTTTCACACATTATACCCCATAGCTTTTGCCGTGTAACTTTATCTAAAGCTTTTATATAATCAGCAAACAGTATATGGGTCTCTAAACTAAATTATCTTCCTTTTTGTATTATTTGTATTATTATTAAGACGTAATTGGCACAGGATCTGACTTGCCTGAATCCATGTAGTTCATTAACTAGTGATTCAGCTATTGGACTTAGTCTTCTTGTTAAAATGTTTGCTCATATTTTATAGCTTGTATTTAAAACACTGAATCACCCTATAATTATAGATAGTTATAGAATTATGCCTATAAATAGGCTTTCTTAGGAATAGTGAATAGAAGCTATATAAGAATAAACGACAGTGGTTAGAGAAGGTTATTGAATATAACACATCACATTATTTACAGTTAATATAAATTGTCAATATACTTTGCTGTAAGCATCTACATCTCTATCTCCATCTACATCTGCTGTTGCTACTGCAACTGTGCCCAAAATAAGCCGAGGAAACTAATGCTGCTTAATTCAGTGCATGTTATGGGTATTATGCGTCTTAAATACTACTGGTTCTCTCAATGCAATTTGGACATTGATGCTGTTGAAAGCTTTCGCAACGGACAAATTTGTATGCTGAGTATGAGCTTACATATGGAAGTCCTAAAGCATATCCGAATATTCCATTCGGTTCCCAAGAGAATACAGCTTAACGGAATACATTTAATCCTTAATCAGATTATACCAAGCTTCATATTTCAATAAGGATTCCTACTCTGGTAAGCTTATTCCATTCTTTCCATGAACAATAAGAGGCGAAGAGCACGTATCTATCAGGACGCAAGGTTGATACAGGAGGGTATGAAGTGAGGGTCAAGAATAATTCGCTAGAAATGGACGACGTAGCATTAATTTCTTTAGAAACATACAGCAGTATCCTACTCTGTATTAAACCGATCGAGTTGCTGCACTGTATCCCGTTGACCATTCACCCTCATTGGGTTGGTCGGTAGTCCTCCTCTCCCTCATAGTTATTTTCATATTTCAGGTTGCATAGTATGAGGCAGTGCCGGACAGATGGTACAGATGCTTTTTCCATGGAAAGGGTATATTGATTAAATATTACCTCTTAGTTAAGGCGGGCTCATTTTTAAGGTAGATGAAAGTGGTTTACAGTTGAATAATAAAACAGGAGGTGCATTTGTTGATAAGGGTTCACAAAATATAAGAACAATTACTTCAGGCGAAAAAGATGATACGTTAACTATGGTTGCTTGTTTCATTGAAGAATGCACAGAAATTCTTGTTTACTGCATATTCACCGAGAGGGATGGCTCAGGTGGTAACGTCTGTGACCCACATTCGGGAGGTCGTAGTTCGAATTCCGCGGCCGACCTTCCTGACTCGTGCGTTTTTTCGGGTGCTTCCCCGGGTCGCTAGACGAATACTGATAAGGATAATTACATCCCGCGAATTTCCTGTCCCTCCATTTTAACTCCACTCTCATTTCACTTCACCTTTCATCTGATTGGTCTCTTTCAGCGTTGCAAGTGTCGGTGGGAGGTCTCGGCGTGTGTATGGCAGGGGAAAATTATGCTCTAAATAAACCTCCAGGTCCCGGCCCCTCCCTCCCAGGGAAACCCACAGTGGGAAGGAGAGCCGGATGCACCAACTACTATCCGGAAGTTTAAATCTGTAAATGGTAGGGACCCTGTCCTCCGTCGTGCCTCCAGACCAGGCGCCCTCTGTCACCTTTCACCCTATTCCTCCCTCCCGAGGGCTCCCCATCAGGTGTCTAGACACAAAAATCTGCCTAGGTCGTGGTGCTATGTCTCCATCCGCTCCTACGAGGGCTCTCCCAGAAGTACTCGAACTAACAAAGAAAACGCAAAAATTTTGGGAAAAAACATCTTTATTTCTCTACATAGTCTCCTTTCAGCTCGATACACTTTTCCCAGGGATGTTCAATAGCTTGCATGCCCTGTTTATAGTGAGAACCGTCGAGTTCTGCAAAATAGCCATCAAACTACAGACTGCAGCTCTTTATTGGTACATCGCTTAGCACCAAACTATTTCTTCAACTTTGGAAACAGAAAATAATCAGAGGGGCTAATTCTAGCGATTAGCGTGCATGAGGAAGCAATTTGAACTTTAACTCATTAATTTTGACCATGGAATCATGGATGTGTGAACTGTTAGATTGTCTTAATGAAACAAAAGTTTCTTTTCCACTAAATGCGGCCGTTTTTGCTTGATTTAATCATTCAAATGCTGGAATAAGTTTGCATAATACTCGCCCTTGATTGCCTTTCCTTTTTGAAGATAATCAATGAACATTATTCCGCACACATTCCAAAAGAGCTGACGCAATGACCTTGGCTGCAAATGGAACGTCTCACCTTCTTTGGAGCCGATTCTCCCCTTTCAATCCACTGTTTTGACTGTTCCTTCGTCTCAGGTGTGAAATGATGGACCCATGTTTCTCAATGGTTATGAATCGACACAAACCCTCGGCTTCATTGCAGTAAAACATCGCAAAACACTCGACTGAAGCATCTTCACGATGCTGCTTTTGTTCCATTGTAAGTAAACGCGGCACCCATCTTGCGCACAGCTTTCTCATGTCCAAATTTTCAGTCAGTATGCGATTTACAGAACTTTTTGAAATGCCTACGATGTCTGCTAGTTCGCGTACTCAATCGAAGATCATCCAATACCATTTTGTGGATTTTCTTCACAATTTCTGTCGTGGTCACCTCTTTGGTCGACTACTGCGATGTTCATCTTGGCAGCTCCTACGGCCTCGCTTAAACTATGCCACCCAATATTTTACTGTTGTAAACGAAGGAGCAGAGTAGTATCTAGCTCAGTTTTAATATTAGTTGGACTAAAACCTTTCAAATGAAAGTATTGTATCACGTAACGATGTTTATAAATTTGCTCAGAGCATTCAATATTGATGGCTGCCAAGCAATTACCAAAAGACATAGCATCATCAAACTTCAGACTTAAGCTTTCTACCACAGTCATTTGTTTGAAACAACCACTATCATTACATCAGGTCAGGTACTTCCGAAACTTCCCTTGTAGTCCTATCCTTACTGCATATTCAAGGGAACATTTAGGAAACAAGATTCAGCAATGGCTCTTGGCCCATGAAGGAAGAATCTGCACTACATAAACTCAGATTTATTTTTATTGGCTGAGGATTAATTAAATCTGCAGAAAAAGTCTTGCTGGTACTTAATAGATATACTTCACATTATAGCTCTGTGGAGTTGTTGAAATATTTGTGGAGAATAATTACATCATCCTGCTTGGCCTGGTGAGTAATACAACCTCATGACAGAACCTTTATCCAGTTCATTGAACTCAAATTAAAATTTCGCATTTAATACCTAAGTTATCAATAATCTGTCTTGATAATACTTATAATACATATATAAATATTCGTCTGCTTGTGGGCCTTTATCTACTTATTATTGTCAGTTTAAGATTGCAAGTAATAAAGAAATTCTATTGCAGAATGAATTTCCAGAAATTATTGGTGTGCGGATGCCTTTATAGAAAGAAGTTAATTAAAAATATGAAGTGATTTTTCCAACAGCTTGTTCCTAAATACCATTCATAACACATATGTCTTTTCTACAGAATGATTCTTAGCTTTGCGCTAAATGCTTTCCTTTCCGATTTAGGCTTTATAGCATCTTAATCCTTTCCTTTTCCTATATCTTTAATGCCACATAAGGAAGGTAGATGATTTAGATTTCCATAAATTAAGCAGCCCCTACTTCAGTAAAACAAAGAATAAAATATTGACACTTGTATTTAAGAGAGGCAATATCATTTGGCGTATTAATTTTAATAACATTCATGCATCTCTAATTTACATTTCAAAAAATACCCATATGAAACGTTATCCATTCCAAAATTTTAATGGTTGTGTAAACATGATAGCAACTGCTACAAATTGTAATTAATATGTAAACCAACTGTCAGCTTTCTCCTTTATTTCTACGTATTGTCGACGGAAGTAATATATCACTAGTATGACACGTTGCGCGGTTAAAAACGCTCAAAGCAAACGTTGCGTCAAACCAATTTCATATAAAACTAATAAACCACGGTCTCGCTCCATATCGATGTGCCCTGCTTATTCTGAAAATATAAGCGATATAAGTCCAAAGTTTTCTTCATATTTCCATGACTATATGTACAAACATTCTTTCAGAATAAAATAATACTTAATTAAAGCTGAATTTCGCGAACAATACTATTGCTGGTGATGCACCAAAGTACTGTATGGCAGAGTGGGTAGGAAGTATCATTAAATCCATATTTGAAACAGAAATAAATGTAACAACAAGGCAATTGCTTTTCTTTATAAAAATGTCTGCAATTCTCGCAGTTTGAAACAGCACACCTGCTGTGAACGAATTAAGCGAAAGGTTGCTTTCATGTGCAATTTGATGAAAATCAGCAGATTCGGAACGCTTAGGCTTCTTTAGAAATTCACTGCATTCCTTACTGCATTATTTGAGTAACACATGAGCTAAAACTTGTTTTTTGGTCGACCACACCATAATGCACAGTAGGATATATAGGAGAGAGCTGGGCCACTTTTTGCGTTTATATGGGAAAGGATAGGGAAAACGAGGCTGGATGGGGTGGTTCAAGGAGGAAAATGCGTTTATATGGGAGAGATAGGGAATACGACGACCGATACTATGCTAAAGAGGGTTGAAGGAGGGAAATACGTTTATATGGAAGAAATAGTAGAGAGGTGTTAGGGTAGGAGGGTTTAAGTATGCGTTTATAAGGAGAGACGAGAAAACGGAGAGAGATACTATGTTAGGATACACAGGTGTTAAAGTTAGGTTAGATAGGAAACCAAAGAGATACTCAGCTAGACAGGGGACAGGAGAGGAATGCGCTTTATGAGAGGTAGAGGATACGGGGAGTGGTGTTAGGCTAGACAGAGGTTGAGAGTAGAGTATGCGTTTATATGTTTGAGAAGTATAGGAACAGGAAGAGGGTGCTAGGCTAGACAGAGGTTGAGGAGTAGAGTATAGGTTATATGAGAGGTATGGAAAACGAGGGGAGGTGTTAGGCTAGACAGAGGCTGAGTAATGTATGGTTTATATGAGCGGTATAGGAAAACGATGAGAGGTGTTAGACTAGACAGGGCTTGAAACGTAGTGCATGGTTTATACGAGAGATATAGGAAAACGAGGAAAGGTGCTAGGCTAGACAGAAGTCGAGGAGTAGAGTCTGGTTTATATCAGAAGTATAGGAAAACGAGGAGAGGTATTAGGTTAGGAGAATTGAGTTTGTGTTTATAAGGAGAGACGAGAAAACGGAGAGAGATCCTATGCTAGGATAGACAGGTGTTAAAGTTAGGTTAGATAGGAAACCAAGGAGTGATACTCAGCTAGAGAGGGGGGGGTAGGAGGGAATGAGCTTTTGAGAGGTAGGGGATACGGGGAGTGGTGTTAGGCTAGACAGGGCTTGAAACGTAGGGCATGGTTTATATGTATGAGAAGTATAGGAACAGGAAGAGGGGTGCTAGGCTAGACAGAGGTTGAGGAGTAGAGTATAGTTTATATGAGAGGTATAGGAAAACGAGGAGAGGAGTTAGACTAAACAGAGGTCGAGGAGCAGAGTATGGGTTATGTGAGAGTCATAGGTAAACGAGAGAGGCGTTAGGCTAGACAGAGCTAGAGGAGTAGAGAATGGTTTATATGAGAGGTATAGGAACAGGAGGAGAGGTGTTAGGCTAGACAGGTAGTGTAGCAGTAGGAATATGGACTTATATACAGGAGAGATAGGGAATAGGAGGTGCTAGACTTGAAAGCGACTTTAGACGTGAACTTAGTGGAAAACTGTTTCATGTCAATGTTCTAGACATGCCCATCACGTAAGCTATTCAGGGAAAAGGTGACTCGTTCAGGGGAAAAAGGTGACTGCTCAGGGAAAAAGGAGGCCTACAAAGGGAAAAAGTTGACTAGCAAAGGGAAAAACGTGGCCAGTAAAGGGAAAAATGTCACCAGCAAAGGGGAAAATGTGACCAGCAAAGGGAAAAAGGTGAGCCATAAAGGGAAAAAGATGACCTGCAACGGGAAAAGCTAACCCACTAACACTAACAGGTAAGTAATTCAGCTAGTATCACAGGAGGCTAGATTCCAGGGTTGGGTATAGCATAGTTTCATATTTCAAGGTAATTCAGAGGGTATCGTAGGTATTTAGGATAATTCAAGTAACATAGGTGTTTAGAGTAATTAAGCAAGCATTACAGGAGGGTAGGTTCCAGGGGTTGGTTATAACCTAGCTTCGTATTTCACAGATAGTTCAGGTAATATCGTAAGTATTTGAGGTAATCGACAGAGCTTCACAGATATTATTGATAATTTCGATCAGAGATTTGTATCACAGCTATTTAAGGTAAATGCAGATGATTCAGGTTGTATCAATGGTATTTGAGTCATTTTAACAGGTAATTCAGATAGCATCACAGGTGCTCGTGCTAATTTAGAGCAGGAATTCGTATCAGAGCTAGTTAAGGTAATTTCACATGATTCGGGTAGTATCACAGGTATTTAAATCATTTTCATAGCCAATTCAGCTAGTATCGTGAGCATTTAAGCTAATTCAGCTAGTATCACAGGAGGCTAGATTCCAGAGGCTAACTGCATCATAGCTATGCATGATTTCACAGCTAATTCAGCTAGTATCGTAGGTATTTAGGCTAATTCAGGTAGTATCACAGGAGGCTAGATTCCAGGGTTGGGTATAGCATAGTTTCATATTTCAAGGTAATTCAGAGGGTATCGTAGGTATTTAGGATAATTCAAGTAACATAGATGCTTAGAGTAATTAAGCAAGCATTACAGGAGGGTAGGTTCCAGGGGTTGGTTATAGCCTAGTTTCGTATTTTACAGATAGTTCAGGTAATATCATAAGTATTTGGATAATCAGCATAGTTTCACAGATGCTCGTAATAATTTCGATCAGAGATTTTGTATCACGGCTATTTAAGGTAAATGCAGCCGATTCAGGTTGTATCAATGGTATTTGAGTCATTTTAATAGGCAATTCTGATAGTATCACAGGTGCTCGTACTAATTTAGAGCAGGAATTCGTATCTGAGCTATTTAATGTAATTTCACACGATTCGGGTAGTATCACAGGTATTTAAGTCATTTTAACAGGCAATTCAACTAGTATCACAGGTACTCATGGTAATATAGAGAGTAATTCGATTATAAAACTTTTCTCATCCAACGTTACAACAATTTATATACTTTTTTCTAAATCTTACAAACTTATTATATTTTAAGCACTTATTGTACGATGCGGAGAGGGATAAACTGCATATTGGTTCACAAATTGAAAAGCTTTACGTCAACATACCTTTATTTTAGTTCGTTATAGATGTCTCTCCCCTTTTATCTAGGCTTGAGACTAGCACTAGGATTGCTCCTAATGGCAGGGTTACCACCTTCCCTTCCATCTTCTTCTTTCTTCATCAGGCGTCAGCTATCTGCATATACAGCACACAGATACCTTCTTTTTTAAGATTGTAGACTCACTAGAAAATCTTTATCTTTAACTTACATTCTTTTAAGCACTGTTTGTAATGGCGTAATGTCCATACGCATATGTTGTTATCCCGTCCTCAGCAATAATTCTTTTATCATCAAACGGAGTCAATGCAATTTTATTCACTTGTACTGTAGCAAGGGCATGCTTTCGTGATAGGATCAGATTCATAGGTGTTCTGATGATTTCACTGGTTTTAAGACAGTCTGTATAGCTGTCAAACGAAATGTACTGCTTAATAGCGCTACGTTTTATACCTTTAATCTTTTTTATCATTGACCCTTGAATATCTAAGGCATACATCTTAGGACGTAGTCCAACAAAGCGTAGGATGATTTTGCTATTAGCCTCATCTTTAAATTTTCCCAATACCTTCTTGTTCTGAGTAGAATAACATATATGGTTGGCAGGGTAATCAGCTGTATCGAGATGTTCAAGAAAACGTAGCTTGTCCTGGTACACATCTTCAGTTGTTACACGATGAATGAACGAATCAGTGTCCATATACATAAGCTTCAGGTTTTCAGCTCCATAATAAGGCAACAAAACGTCGTAATGATAGTTATACATTAATGTCTTGGAGATGTCCAACACACTCATACCAATGTATATAGGCTTGTTGAATACAATCTGACGAGAGGCCATATGTACAGCAGCTAGATTATCAGCATATATCGTCCTGTCGATAAACGTAGGCTTGGCGATCAGCTTCTCTAGAGTTTTTTCATTGGTCACCAGTCGTATATCCATACGATTACGCAGGTTCTCCATAGTTTTTCCAAACATAGCGTTGTTAAAGAGTTTGTAGAGATCCTTCTCGAAATCATTTGCAGCTTGTTGTCGTAGCCTGTTGTTAAATTCCACATAAGGTTTCAACCACTGAGACTGTCGGAATTGTAGCACACGATGGATTTTTGTTAGTCGTAGTCCATGACTAAGAGCTTGCTTCAAAGCCATGTAATGCACTACATACTTCTTTCGAGGTCCAAGATGAGGTATCAGTTTCTTTGTAGATGATTCCAATGGTTTCATACACTCTGGCAGGAAAGGTAGATCGTTGTGTAGATCGTGAAGTTCTGCAGGATACTCGATGTCGACTTCTAATATGTACCCATGAGGATCATCTTCTTATAGTGTTTCTAAGTTGATTTCTTCAGGTGACACCCACTGAAATCCACCAAAAGGAAGGGCGTGACACATTTCCCACCCATATTGGTTATTTGCGTCCTCGTATGTGATAAATTGGGTTGGTCTCGTCGGATCAAACTTCTCCATATAAGTGTTATTAGCCTCAGCATACCGATGAGAAACATGGCATAAACCTCCTCTTATACCTGATTCCACCATGAGTAGTTGATCATAATCTTGTAACAGTTCCAGCTTAATTCCAGTATACAGCAACATGGCTTCCCATGTAAGACCTGGAGAGGTAAAATAATGGGCAGGATCAACTTTGTGTGTTTTAAGGGTTTGCTCTCTGAACGTCTCAAAGACATCAGCTAGAAGAAGTACAACCGAAGTTAAGTAGAGATCGCTGTACTCTCCCAGGTTTCTCACATTAAACAGCTCCCATACATTTCTAGCATGATCGTAGTCAGCATCAGTAATTTCTTCTTCATTTAATCTATTGTAGAAGGAGTCCTTAGGAGGCAAGCAGGTCTCGTTCAGGGCATCCCATGACGTAACAAAATCATATGGAAATACACCCTTACGGGTCATCAACTTCAATTTGTCTTCTCCAAAGTACTTTAGTGTTTCAGGATACGAGGTTAGATTTTTTACCAACTTATCCAAGCTTGTACTGAGGAATCGGAAGCTATCCACAAATCGAAGCTTTATATCTCCTACATACTTGGTGAATGAGATATAGCTTTCTTCAGAGTTAGGAATTACCTCCACACGTTCACTTGTACAACCCAGCTCCTTAACAATGAAATGAGAGTCATATCCGCTAAGGTTATGCATGAAGACTGGTATATATTTAGGTGTTTTGCAGGCTAAATTACATTCATTATGAAGACTTCCACGATATTCACCGCTAATGTGATCATGGTCGCGTACTTTATAGTTCTCTTCTGTAAAGGGTTTTCTACACAAGTAGCATGTCGTAGAAGACTCGAAATCCTTTTGCTGTTGATCCGTAAGTTTCAGAGGCTTAGCAGATTTGTATATATTACCAATTATTTTTGCAAGAGATGTCAGGTACAGCATAAACTTCTGAGCAGCATCAGCACCACGATACACATAGGGATGCTTAGGAAGATCAGTTTCGAGATGTTCAACACTGGATGTAGGTTTCACGTAAACACAGAAGCTCATTGGTGTGTGCTCTTGATAAGGTGTTGTATAGGAAGTTTCAGGATTGGGTGTACACGTATGGCATGGAGTGAGAATACTCTCAAAATCCGCATAGATGACATAAGGTACCTTCAGCATCCTCTCAACATTTTTAAACTGTGCAATTGCTTTCTCCTTGCTAGGCATAACAACCCTTGCAACACCATGTTGAATACAGACGGCTGCATGTTCTTGTAGTTTTTCCAGTCCACTTCGTCCATATCGATTATCAAAATGTGTAAAGCAGCGCTTACAAGTATAAACCCGTCCATTATGGTTAGTTTTCTGGCGTCGAACGAGTTTCTCAAAATTCTTTATATACACGTAGTGATGTTTTCCACTGCTGTCATTCAATAGTAGCAGGTCGCGATGTTCAGGTAGTTCAATATCAGCAACCTTTATCGGATACACTTCATGCTTCTCATCCAGCCCGAAAACGTTAATAGACATATTGTTAAGCTTCTCAAATTTAGGTATTTGAGAAAGTGGAGTAGGGTAGGAAACACAGCTGAAGTCGTACTTGTCTTGAAGTTGTTTGTATTTGTTCACACGCTGTGCATTCTCCCCTATGAATTTAGCTAATACAGAGTACATGAAACATTTCTCGTCGCTAAAGTTCTGGATGTTTATACATGCTTTCCTTGCTTCAACAGCTGACGGTAGTGGTATGTAGCTACTTCCTCGTAACGGGTTGTACTTGTTGATACGAAGTCGAACTCCTTCCACAGCAAGCAAAGCCCAGCTGCTACCCTTAAGCTGAGACTCCTCCATTTCAGTCACCAATTTCTTGAATTTCACTTCCATCGTTGAGTCCAGATCAGTTTCCAGGAAAACAGCTTGATTCCGTGTTTTAAATGTTTTGTCACAGGTTTCTCCAATACTGTTAACAAATCGACACTCAGCCAGCAGATTAATTTTAACACTCTTATGAATGCTAAGCTCTTTATGCACAGCCTGGATTATACGTTGTTTTGCCTCTTGCAGATACATATTTAGGTCCTTAGCTGATTCGCATCGTATAAAATACGATTTCAATCGTCCTTCGAATGAAGTTTCGTATTCTTTCATATCACAGTCCTCCATTGTTGACAGTAACTGATGTTTAGTTGGCTCCAATCTTCTTTTCTTCTGTGGGCTGCTTATTTCACATATATCTTCGTGTCGCTGTCCCTTATAACAATCTTTGAAGGTTACATTACAATGTTTACATTTGAAGAGCTTCTTGCAGCTCATCTCGTGTCTTCTCTTGTCATAACCTCGGAGGAACTTCTTCCCACATTTTCCGCATGCATATCCAGTAGCGCTTGGAATAATATCCTTATACGCTGAGTTATTCATCTTTATTCTTGATGTAATAACGTATTAATCACTGATCAATGAAATGTAGACCTCTTCACCTTGATACCACTTTAGAAAGCTGATTATTCTTGGAGAGAACACGATGTTAACACCTCAAGACTGATTAGCACAATGAAGTCCAATGCCCTAGATCACCATATTTATAGAGGGAGCACGAACCTTTTAGATCAATCATAAACTCGCTCCATAACCACCTGTATATGATCGCTCAACGTGTATTAACCCCCCCCCAGCCATATAACCTCAAGTCCAGAGACAGGATGTTTATGACGTCACACCCAGAGACAGGATGTCTGGCAGCATCAAACACGTTTAAACTCGTCTCATAACTACCTGCTTATGCTGTCACACCAGCAAGAGAAGTATTCCCACACGCTCATTCAGACATATATTTCAAATTCAAGCCTATCACCACCATCACCACCTATTGTACCAAGGTTAATTCAAGCTGTATTATCACAATACTTAAAAGTAAAAGCTTAAAAGGAAACCTAGAAGATTTTTCCCCTTATTTACTTAATTATTTCATGTTTTCATTCCCTTTTCAATTCTTCCTTTCCATCTTCCCACAGAAAGACCATTACATTTCACTACAATCACGAGAAAAGCAATTTTTCCAGAGTTACACAGATTCTAAGCTTCTAAATCGAACCCGGTAATACTTTTAATAAATGTATTTTAGCTCCCCAATATCAGCATCTACCATTTAATCTTTACTCGAACCTGATATGATCCATAAGCTTGAAGATATATGAAATCACCCTTCGGGATTCGATCTGAGTACTTTAAAGTAATATTTGTCACGATAACGATATTTAAGGACTAGATACTCTGTTTGCGTTTACCTTGACATGTTTATCTAAATTAAATTACGAGTTATTAAATTTTTGCAAGTAAATTTCATTAAATCGGTATTCGAACCCAGAACACCAGGAACAAGATAATTTATAATATTAGTCTGACATGTTAAACAAAGTTGTATGCAGTTACATCGTCGATCTAAGTGATATATTCTAGTGTACAGAGGAAAATTAAGAAAGTCATTAAAAGATGGGGAATCGAACCAAGCACAACTGATTGGCAATTATATACAGCATTAATTACCCATCATAGAAGCTATCAATCATGCTTTAGTCCACTCCTCTACCTCACTTAGTTCCCGAGATAATGAAAATTTTAAAATTAGGATCGAACCCAGGACGTCATGTATCTAATTACACATTTACAAGATACTACCTAATAACATAAACGCAATAAAGTTTATTTGGCGTCTTTATCTTAATTGGTTTAGGAGTTATTAAATTTATAAGTAAATTCCATCGAATCAGTATTCGAACCCAGAACACCAAGAACAAAATAATTTATAATATGAGTTTGGTATGCTTAAAGGTGCTGTATGTAGTTACAGCATCAATCTAAGTGATATTTTCTAGAGTATAGAGTAAAATTAAGGAAGTCATTAAAAAGTCAGGATTCGAACTAGAGACAACTGATTGAAAATTATATACAGTATTAATTACACATTATAACAGCTATCAAACATGCTTTGGTCCATTCCTCTAGCTTTCTTAGTTTCCGAGATAATGGAGTTTTTAAAATTAAGGATCGAACCCAGGACACCAGGTACCCAAATATCCATGTACAAGAAACTACCTAATGACATTAATGTAATAAAGTTTATTTGACGTCTTTATCTTAATTAGTCTCTGAGTTATTAGAAGATGAATTTGTAATCACTCGTAGGATTCGAACCCAGGCTTCCCGGTCAACTTGGAACAATACCCTAATGACGCGGCGCATTCAAAAGAATTGATTAGTTTTTATCCCAATGTTGTATCTCTTTTCGTTCAGGAGATATAAGCGATTAAACAGTAGAAATAGAATGGGCGGAGCTTGCCGGCATAGATCAAAGAACTTTATCAGATGTCGGCATCTCTCAGTGCGCTCAAACCGGTATTCTATTTCTACTGTTTAATCGCTTATATCTCCTGAACGAAAAGAGATACAACATTGGGATAAAAACTAATCAATTCTTTTGAATGCGCCGCGTCATTAGGGTATTGTTCCAAGTTGACCGGGAAGCCTGGGTTCGAATCCTACGAGTGATTACAAATTCATCTTCTAATAACTCAGAGACTAATTAAGATAAAGACGTCAAATAAACTTTATTACATTAATGTCATTAGGTAGTTTCTTGTACATGGATATTTGGGTACCTGGTGTCCTGGGTTCGATCCTTAATTTTAAAAACTCCATTATCTCGGAAACTAAGAAAGCTAGAGGAATGGACCAAAGCATGTTTGATAGCTGTTATAATGTGTAATTAATACTGTATATAATTTTCAATCAGTTGTCTCTAGTTCGAATCCTGACTTTTTAATGACTTCCTTAATTTTACTCTATACTCTAGAAAATATCACTTAGATTGATGCTGTAACTACATACAGCACCTTTAAGCATACCAAACTCATATTATAAATTATTTTGTTCTTGGTGTTCTGGGTTCGAATACTGATTCGATGGAATTTACTTATAAATTTAATAACTCCTAAACCAATTAAGATAAAGACGCCAAATAAACTTTATTGCGTTTATGTTATTAGGTAGTATCTTGTAAATGTGTAATTAGATACATGACGTCCTGGGTTCGATCCTAATTTTAAAATTTTCATTATCTCGGGAACTAAGTGAGGTAGAGGAGTGGACTAAAGCATGATTGATAGCTTCTATGATGGGTAATTAATGCTGTATATAATTGCCAATCAGTTGTGCTTGGTTCGATTCCCCATCTTTTAATGACTTTCTTAATTTTCCTCTGTACACTAGAATATATCACTTAGATCGACGATGTAACTGCATACAACTTTGTTTAACATGTCAGACTAATATTATAAATTATCTTGTTCCTGGTGTTCTGGGTTCGAATACCGATTTAATGAAATTTACTTGCAAAAATTTAATAACTCGTAATTTAATTTAGATAAACATGTCAAGGTAAACGCAAAGAGAGTATCTAGTCCTTAAATATCGTTATCGTGACAAATATTACTTTAAAGTACTCAGATCGAATCCCGAAGGGTGATTTCATATATCTTCAAGCTTATGGATCATATCAGGTTCGAGTAAAGATTAAATGGTAGATGCTGATATTGGGGAGCTAAAATACATTTATTAAAAGTATTACCGGGTTCGATTTAGAAGCTTAGAATCTGTGTAACTCTGGAAAAATTGCTTTTCTCGTGATTGTAGTGAAATGTAATGGTCTTTCTGTGGGAAGATGGAAAGGAAGAATTGAAAAGGGAATGAAAACATGAAATAATTAAGTAAATAAGGGGAAAAATCTTCTAGGTTTCCTTTTAAGCTTTTACTTTTAAGTATTGTGATAATACAGCTTGAATTAACCTTGGTACAATAGGTGGTGATGGTGGTGATAGGCTTGAATTTGAAATATATGTCTGAATGAGCGTGTGGGAATACTTCTCTTGCTGGTGTGACAGCATAAGCAGGTAGTTATGAGACGAGTTTAAACGTGTTTGATGCTGCCAGACATCCTGTCTCTGGGTGTGACGTCATAAACATCCTGTCTCTGGACTTGAGGTTATATGGCTGGGGGGGGGTTAATACACGTTGAGCGATCATATACAGGTGGTTATGGAGCGAGTTTATGATTGATCTAAAAGGTTCGTGCTCCCTCTATAAATATGGTGATCTAGGGCATTGGACTTCATTGTGCTAATCAGTCTTGAGGTGTTAACATCGTGTTCTCTCCAAGAATAATCAGCTTTCTAAAGTGGTATCAAGGTGAAGAGGTCTACATTTCATTGATCAGTGATTAATACGTTATTACATCAAGAATAAAGATGAATAACTCAGCGTATAAGGATATTATTCCAAGCGCTACTGGATATGCATGCGGAAAATGTGGGAAGAAGTTCCTCCGAGGTTATGACAAGAGAAGACACGAGATGAGCTGCAAGAAGCTCTTCAAATGTAAACATTGTAATGTAACCTTCAAAGATTGTTATAAGGGACAGCGACACGAAGATATATGTGAAATAAGCAGCCCACAGAAGAAAAGAAGATTGGAGCCAACTAAACATCAGTTACTGTCAACAATGGAGGACTGTGATATGAAAGAATACGAAACTTCATTCGAAGGACGATTGAAATCGTATTTTATACGATGCGAATCAGCTAAGGACCTAAATATGTATCTGCAAGAGGCAAAACAACGTATAATCCAGGCTGTGCATAAAGAGCTTAGCATTCATAAGAGTGTTAAAATTAATCTGCTGGCTGAGTGTCGATTTGTTAACAGTATTGGAGAAACCTGTGACAAAACATTTAAAACACGGAATCAAGCTGTTTTCCTGGAAACTGATCTGGACTCAACGATGGAAGTGAAATTCAAGAAATTGGTGACTGAAATGGAGGAGTCTCAGCTTAAGGGTAGCAGCTGGGCTTTGCTTGCTGTGGAAGGAGTTCGACTTCGTATCAACAAGTACAACCCGTTACGAGGAAGTAGCTACATACCACTACCGTCAGCTGTTGAAGCAAGGAAAGCATGTATAAACATCCAGAACTTTAGCGACGAGAAATGTTTCATGTACTCTGTATTAGCTAAATTCATAGGGGAGAATGCACAGCGTGTGAACAAATACAAACAACTTCAAGACAAGTACGACTTCAGCTGTGTTTCCTACCCTACTCCACTTTCTCAAATACCTAAATTTGAGAAGCTTAACAATATGTCTATTAACGTTTTCGGGCTGGATGAGAAGCATGAAGTGTATCCGATAAAGGTTGCTGATATTGAACTACCTGAACATCGCGACCTGCTACTATTGAATGACAGCAGTGGAAAACATCACTACGTGTATATAAAGAATTTTGAGAAACTCGTTCGACGCCAGAAAACTAACCATAATGGACGGGTTTATACTTGTAAGCGCTGCTTTACACATTTTGATAATCGATATGGACGAAGTGGACTGGAAAAACTACAAGAACATGCAGCCGTCTGTATTCAACATGGTGTTGCAAGGGTTGTTATGCCTAGCAAGGAGAAAGCAATTGCACAGTTTAAAAATGTTGAGAGGATGCTGAAGGTACCTTATGTCATCTATGCGGATTTTGAGAGTATTCTCACTCCATGCCATACGTGTACACCCAATCCTGAAACTTCCTATACAACACCTTATCAAGAGCACACACCAATGAGCTTCTGTGTTTACGTGAAACCTACATCCAGTGTTGAACATCTCGAAACTGATCTTCCTAAGCATCCCTATGTGTATCGTGGTGCTGATGCTGCTCAGAAGTTTATGCTGTACCTGACATCTCTTGCAAAAATAATTGGTAATATATACAAATCTGCTAAGCCTCTGAAACTTACGGATCAACAGCAAAAGGATTTCGAGTCTTCTACGACATGCTACTTGTGTAGAAAACCCTTTACAGAAGAGAACTATAAAGTACGCGACCATGATCACATTAGCGGTGAATATCGTGGAAGTCTTCATAATGAATGTAATTTAGCCTGCAAAACACCTAAATATATACCAGTCTTCATGCATAACCTTAGCGGATATGACTCTCATTTCATTGTTAAGGAGCTGGGTTGTACAAGTGAACGTGTGGAGGTAATTCCTAACTCTGAAGAAAGCTATATCTCATTCACCAAGTATGTAGGAGATATAAAGCTTCGATTTGTGGATAGCTTCCGATTCCTCAGTACAAGCTTGGATAAGTTGGTAAAAAATCTAACCTCGTATCCTGAAACACTAAAGTACTTTGGAGAAGACAAATTGAAGTTGATGACCCGTAAGGGTGTATTTCCATATGATTTTGTTACGTCATGGGATGCCCTGAACGAGACCTGCTTGCCTCCTAAGGACTCCTTCTACAATAGATTAAATGAAGAAGAAATTACTGATGCTGACTACGATCATGCTAGAAATGTATGGGAGCTGTTTAATGTGAGAAACCTGGGAGAGTACAGCGATCTCTACTTAACTTCGGATGTACTTCTTCTAGCTGATGTCTTTGAGACGTTCAGAGAGCAAACCCTTAAAACACACAAAGTTGATCCTGCCCATTATTTTACCTCTCCAGGTCTTACATGGGAAGCCATGTTGCTGTATACTGGAATTAAGCTGGAACTGTTACAAGATTATGATCAACTACTCATGGTGGAATCAGGTATAAGAGGAGGTTTATGCCATGTTTCTCATCGGTATGCTGAGGCTAATAACACTTATATGGAGAAGTTTGATCCGACGAGACCAACCCAATTTATCACATACGAGGACGCAAATAACCAATATGGGTGGGAAATGTGTCACGCCCTTCCTTTTGGTGGATTTCAGTGGGTGTCACCTGAAGAAATCAACTTAGAAACACTATAAGAAGATGATCCTCATGGGTACATATTAGAAGTCGACATCGAGTATCCTGCAGAACTTCACGATCTACACAACGATCTACCTTTCCTGCCAGAGTGTATGAAACCATTGGAATCATCTACAAAGAAACTGATACCTCATCTTGGACCTCGAAAGAAGTATGTAGTGCATTACATGGCTTTGAAGCAAGCTCTTAGTCATGGACTACGACTAACAAAAATCCATCGTGTGCTACAATTCCGACAGTCTCAGTGGTTGAAACCTTATGTGGAATTTAACAACAGGCTACGACAACAAGCTGCAAATGATTTCGAGAAGGATCTCTACAAACTCTTTAACAACGCTATGTTTGGAAAAACTATGGAGAACCTGCGTAATCGTATGGATATACGACTGGTGACCAATGAAAAAACTCTAGAGAAGCTGATCGCCAAGCCTACGTTTATCGACAGGACGATATATGCTGATAATCTAGCTGCTGTACATATGGCCTCTCGTCAGATTGTATTCAACAAGCCTATATACATTGGTATGAGTGTGTTGGACATCTCCAAGACATTAATGTATAACTATCATTACGACGTTTTGTTGCCTTATTATGGAGCTGAAAACCTGAAGCTTATGTATATGGACACTGATTCGTTCATTCATCGTGTAACAACTGAAGATGTGTACCAGGACAAGCTACGTTTTCTTGAACATCTCGATACAGCTGATTACCCTGCCAACCATATATGTTATTCTACTCAGAACAAGAAGGTATTGGGAAAATTTAAAGATGAGGCTAATAGCAAAATCATCCTACGCTTTGTTGGACTACGTCCTAAGATGTATGCCTTAGATATTCAAGGGTCAATGATAAAAAAGATTAAAGGTATAAAACGTAGCGCTATTAAGCAGTACATTTCGTTTGACAGCTATACAGACTGTCTTAAAACCAGTGAAATCATCAGAACACCTATGAATCTGATCCTATCACGAAAGCATGCCCTTGCTACAGTACAAGTGAATAAAATTGCATTGACTCCGTTTGATGATAAAAGAATTATTGCTGAGGACGGGATAACAACATATGCGTATGGACATTACGCCATTACAAACAGTGCTTAAAAGAATGTAAGTTAAAGATAAAGATTTTCTAGTGAGTCTACAATCTTAAAAAAGAAGGTATCTGTGTGCTGTATATGCAGATAGCTGACGCCTGATGAAGAAAGAAGAAGATGGAAGGGAAGGTGGTAACCCTGCCATTAGGAGCAATCCTAGTGCTAGTCTCAAGCCTAGATAAAAGGGGAGAGACATCTATAACGAACTAAAATAAAGGTATGTTGACGTAAAGCTTTTCAATTTGTGAACCAATATGCAGTTTATCCCTCTCCGCATCGTACAATAAGTGCTTAAAATATAATAAGTTTGTAAGATTTAGAAAAAAGTATATAAATTGTTGTAACGTTGGATGAGAAAAGTTTTATAATCGAATTACTCTCTATATTACCATGAGTACCTGTGATACTAGTTGAATTGCCTGTTAAAATGACTTAAATACCTGTGATACTACCCGAATCGTGTGAAATTACATTAAATAGCTCAGATACGAATTCCTGCTCTAAATTAGTACGAGCACCTGTGATACTATCAGAATTGCCTATTAAAATGACTCAAATACCATTGATACAACCTGAATCGGCTGCATTTACCTTAAATAGCCGTGATACAAAATCTCTGATCGAAATTATTACGAGCATCTGTGAAACTATGCTGATTATCCAAATACTTATGATATTACCTGAACTATCTGTAAAATACGAAACTAGGCTATAACCAACCCCTGGAACCTACCCTCCTGTAATGCTTGCTTAATTACTCTAAGCATCTATGTTACTTGAATTATCCTAAATACCTACGATACCCTCTGAATTACCTTGAAATATGAAACTATGCTATACCCAACCCTGGAATCTAGCCTCCTGTGATACTACCTGAATTAGCCTAAATACCTACGATACTAGCTGAATTAGCTGTGAAATCATGCATAGCTATGATGCAGTTAGCCTCTGGAATCTAGCCTCCTGTGATACTAGCTGAATTAGCTTAAATGCTCACGATACTAGCTGAATTGGCTATGAAAATGATTTAAATACCTGTGATACTACCCGAATCATGTGAAATTACCTTAACTAGCTCTGATACGAATTCCTGCTCTAAATTAGCACGAGCACCTGTGATGCTATCTGAATTACCTGTTAAAATGACTCAAATACCATTGATACAACCTGAATCATCTGCATTTACCTTAAATAGCTGTGATACAAATCTCTGATCGAAATTATCAATAATATCTGTGAAGCTCTGTCGATTACCTCAAATACTTACGATATTACCTGAACTATCTGTGAAATACGAAGCTAGGTTATAACCAACCCCTGGAACCTACCCTCCTGTAATGCTTGCTTAATTACTCTAAACACCTATGTTACTTGAATTATCCTAAATACCTACGATACCCTCTGAATTACCTTGAAATATGAAACTATGCTATACCCAACCCTGGAATCTAGCCTCCTGTGATACTAGCTGAATTACTTACCTGTTAGTGTTAGTGGGTTAGCTTTTCCCGTTGCAGGTCATCTTTTTCCCTTTATGGCTCACCTTTTTCCCTTTGCTGGTCACATTTTCCCCTTTGCTGGTGACATTTTTCCCTTTACTGGCCACGTTTTTCCCTTTGCTAGTCAACTTTTTCCCTTTGTAGGCCTCCTTTTTCCCTGAGCAGTCACCTTTTTCCCCTGAACGAGTCACCTTTTCCCTGAATAGCTTACGTGATGGGCATGTCTAGAACATTGACATGAAACAGTTTTCCACTAAGTTCACGTCTAAAGTCGCTTTCAAGTCTAGCACCTCCTATTCCCTATCTCTCCTGTATATAAGTCCATATTCCTACTGCTACACTACCTGTCTAGCCTAACACCTCTCCTCCTGTTCCTATACCTCTCATATAAACCATTCTCTACTCCTCTAGCTCTGTCTAGCCTAACGCCTCTCTCGTTTACCTATGACTCTCACATAACCCATACTCTGCTCCTCGACCTCTGTTTAGTCTAACTCCTCTCCTCGTTTTCCTATACCTCTCATATAAACTATACTCTACTCCTCAACCTCTGTCTAGCCTAGCACCCCTCTTCCTGTTCCTATACTTCTCATACATATAAACCATGCCCTACGTTTCAAGCCCTGTCTAGCCTAACACCACTCCCCGTATCCCCTACCTCTCAAAAGCTCATTCCCTCCTACCCCCCCCTCTCTAGCTGAGTATCACTCCTTGGTTTCCTATCTAACCTAACTTTAACACCTGTCTATCCTAGCATAGGATCTCTCTCCGTTTTCTCGTCTCTCCTTATAAACACAAACTCAATTCTCCTAACCTAATACCTCTCCTCGTTTTCCTATACTTCTGATATAAACCAGACTCTACTCCTCGACTTCTGTCTAGCCTAGCACCTTTCCTCGTTTTCCTATATCTCTCGTATAAACCATGCACTACGTTTCAAGCCCTGTCTAGTCTAACACCTCTCATCGTTTTCCTATACCGCTCATATAAACCATACATTACTCAGCCTCTGTCTAGCCTAACACCTCCCCTCGTTTTCCATACCTCTCATATAACCTATACTCTACTCCTCAACCTCTGTCTAGCCTAGCACCCTCTTCCTGTTCCTATACTTCTCAAACATATAAACGCATACTCTACTCTCAACCTCTGTCTAGCCTAACACCACTCCCCGTATCCTCTACCTCTCATAAAGCGCATTCCTCTCCTGTCCCCTGTCTAGCTGAGTATCTCTTTGGTTTCCTATCTAACCTAACTTTAACACCTGTGTATCCTAACATAGTATCTCTCTCCGTTTTCTCGTCTCTCCTTATAAACGCATACTTAAACCCTCCTACCCTAACACCTCTCTACTATTTCTTCCATATAAACGTATTTCCCTCCTTCAACCCTCTTTAGCATAGTATCGGTCGTCGTATTCCCTATCTCTCCCATATAAACGCATTTTCCTCCTTGAACCACCCCATCCAGCCTCGTTTTCCCTATCCTTTCCCATATAAACGCAAAAAAGTGGCCCAGCTCTCTCCTATATATCCTACTATGCACTGATTACATCTGATGTAACTGAACTACAGACAGAGCTAAAAAACTACGAACCGGCTGCGCGGTGTTTTCCCTGTCCGCGTCCTCGTTGCTCGTTGCCGTCCTCCGCTATCATAGAAAGGCGCGGATGAAACCATACTACATTTTTAAAACTACTTTTAAATGCTTTACTTACCAACTTTTTGAAAGGAGATGCTGAAGCTGGCCACCGCCGTTGTCCAAATATTTTTGGCAGCTTTAGGAAACTATCCATCACCCGCCGTAGTTCACGTTGAGAAATTCTGGCAATTTCGTGGCGGATATTTTGTTATAATAATTCCAGGGTGTGTGGGTTTGTCTCGTACACTTTATGTTTTAAATTACCTCAGAGATAGAAATCGCAGGGAGTTAGGTCGTGGGAACGAGGTGGCCACAAATCTCTACTAATAATTCTGTCCTGTTCTCAAACACACTTTCAATTGTTCTCATCGAAATATTTGCAGTATGAGCTGTTGCAGATTTTTGTTGAAAAAAGCGATATCACGCTATTAATTTTCTAAAAAAGGAGCAAAATTATATTCACGTATGTATGGGCGTCAGCTGTTGACTCGAAAAGAATGGCCCTATAACTCTTTCTCCGCTCATGGCGACCATACATCAATATTTCGTAATGAAGGGGTGCTTATTGAACAATATTAGGTTTGTCAGAGCTCCTATAACGATTATCTTGTGTATACGTACATCCATGAAGGTGGAACCAAGCATCTTCCGTGAAAAATACTAAATATGGGTGGGTCTATTTCGCCATTGTGTACACTATTGAGACTCCACTCACAAAATGCGCGCCTAATTACAGGATCACCTGGTTGTACAGCTGTGCCACAGTTATTTTATATGGTTTTAACTTCAGCAATTTGGCAGTTCTTCGTGCAGAGCCATAAGAAATGCCTGCCTGTTGTGGAAGACGCCTAAGTGATTCGGGGGGAAATTCTCCAAACGACGACCAATATCCTCTAATGTTTCTTCGGTAAGAACCGTACGCCGTCTTTTAGATTTCTTAGCCTGAACACCTTCTGTGGCCTGAAATTTATTGCAAAGTTCATGGATTGTTGTACGATCTGGAACTTTTACACCTGGAAATCTTTCTGCAAATTGTACTTTCTCTTGGCGTGCTGATACGAATACGAATCATAAATAAATACACGCTGTGCGATAGAAAACATATGCTGAGCCATAAAATACTTTGCGACTAAGTACAGGACAAAATAGTAAATAACTCGTAATAACTGAACTACATCACATCACCGTCAACTCAATGCTGCACTTCACACTGCAGAGCAAAACCACGTTAACAGCGCGACCTTGTTTATAGCAGCAGTACATTATCATGTTTCCACACCCCAGTGGAAAAACACCGCGCAGCCTGTTGGTAGTTTTTTGGATCTCCCGTTTAAATGACATACAATATCTTCAGCGACTCATCATGATCCTACTCGGATGCGCGTGCACCTCGCCCATACCTTTTAAAGCAGCAGTCCACTGGGATCCATTCCCCGGATAAACGCATTGGTTTATCTATTCATGGTAGTTTTAATATTCTAATATATTGAGTTCATTTTCTTTGCTTTCTTATTGTCTTGTCTTGTTTTCATATAACCTACAACAAATCAATAAATACGGCATGGACTCGATATTACTACCATCTTCACTTCTCGTAATCGCGCGAGTAATGCAACACGTGGCCAGGTCCCACGTGTATTTAATGCACATAATTAACAAGTAAGATCATTTTGTAAAAACCCAAAGCTTTGAAACTATGTCTGGTCCACCAAAAGGAATCGTGTGCAACTTGACTATAGTGGTTATTAAAGACGTTCATAAACATACTCGCCGTAATTACTACATTACAGTCTTATTGAATAATATACTATTATATAATCCACCATTATAAACAGGTTGTTACTGTATTCAATATCGTGCACAATTAGTTTATAATGACGCGCGTGCAATTAATAGCAATGATGGAATACGGCTATTCCACATTTCCGTGGCTTATACGTAGAAGATATAACCATTTTGAGATTTCTTTTCTCTGAGTAACGAAGATGCAAAAACATCTGTGCATTATTAAACATGGTATAACTGAGATCTGAATATATAAAGTGATTTACCATGCTATGCTAATAACAGGCTACATCACAGTCCGTAACACCTGTTCACTTCTCTCCCAGGAAGGGAGATTGCTTATCGGTTCAACATGCCAGATAATAACATACGAAATGCAGGGAGAGAAGTTAACGCCTCATTTATGAACATATGAAGACGCTCACACTTACATCAGCTATGGATGCTGATTTTTTTCACGATTCATTTATTACAACTTATAATGATAATATAGCATAAAATGTTGTACCCAACTAGTGAGTAATCTTAACATGGCACACGTGATTGTTACACGAGCAACAAATTTCACTCGTGCCATAATCATCAAGCTTATTTACTTGTTGCATAAACTACTATTATTGAGCGAAAAGGTTATCGGGGGATAATATTGCAGTTGGTGGCGCATTTCCGTCAACCCCTTTTCAATAGCAACTGCAATTCATGCTCTCTTACTATATACAGTGAGAACGAGGTTTATTGCTCGACTACCACATTTATTGAACACATATGTTGGAGGACATATACAATATAAAAAATACAAATTAAATAGCTAAAGTTATATCTGATTTTAAAATTTTATCCACTGTAATGTATAAAATATACCCTAGAATCTTGACATATGGAATTATAATTCTTTCATCTGTTATAAAATGCACAATTATTTAAACAATTATGACCAGTCATGGGAATTTTTAAGCATTGAAGCCATGACTGAAATAAAGTTTTAACTGTTACGACACTATTAGAAAAAAGGTCGCAGATAACAAACCATATCCATACCTCGTACAGTCTTTAGGCGTTGCAGGCAGCACCCGGACCGGTTTCTACCTACCTGTCAACTACTCTTGGCCGCTGTTGTTTTGAATGCATCCTAAATCGGTCCCGTCATCTTCGTGAGTAAAATGTAAACAGCTCTACTCAGTCCCGAGCAAACACTGTCAACAACCCAACTCGGTCCCATAGCATACACTGTCAGCAAGCCTACTTGGCCCTGTAGCATACACTGTCAACATCCTAAATCAGTCCCGTAGCATATAGTAAGAAACAGTAATGATACTCTTGAGCATAGTGAAGTTTAAAGTTGCATCGATAGCGGCACTGAGCACAAGTAGTTTGTTGTGACCGAGACATTACTGGTAGCACTTCACAAAAGAACAAACATTATCACAGATTAAGAATAAATATGGTTTCATTTTATTTATTTTTAAGAGGCTTTAATTCCAAATTTATTTTTAGCTTTTATTTGACGAAAACTTGGTATTTACAGGAATATTAATTTTAACTATTTTATAAAAATTAAAGATATAAATCATATATGCATATGATTTTGGCGTTTTTCAAAATCTTTCATTTGATTACAATAATAATTTTTAATAATACACGAATTTTTCAACTATTTCCTGTGTGAAGACTACAGATTTATGACATGTATTTAGTTGAAAAATTTTATACCTATGGTATTTTTTATGAAACTGCAATGTCTGCTGAAGGTCCCAAGTCTTTTAAATGGGAAGGGAAATTATGCGTTATGAACTACATTGAGATTAATTTCCTACAGGACTGAGTTATGTTGTTTAATTTTGGAAAACAGGACAGAGGTAGGTTGTTTACATTTTGGAAGACGGGACTGAGTTAGGATTCGAAAGTAGAAAATGGGGACCCAGATGGGTTTCACCGGTTGTTTTTACGTTCTTTGAAGCGATTATAGTTTGAATGTATATAACATGAAACCAACTGAATTTTTTAAAACCAATTTATTGGTTCTTACACGGCATAACTTTATAATCTCAATCTTATTTCAATTAATGCATAAAATGTTTTATTTCAACAATTTAAGTTCAGTTACTTGATAAAATTATATTTCAGCGATATTTCTCGCTGCTGAAGAGGAAACTGTACATCTTCGATGCCGGAAGTACTGTACCTAAGGGAATAGAGTGTGAAGCTTAGTGGTGCAGAATAAGAGAGAACGGAAGGCGCTGGGTCTCCATGTTATGACAATAGAGCCTCCCATTTACAAAGGTCGGCGATTCAAATCCTCCATGGTGCATGTAGGGTTGGGTGTTACATTACTAACCCTGGCCGCTTGGCTGCGTCTGCATGACGACGTACATACTGCGTACATCGCTCTGCTGCCCAGGAACAAAGGTACGGGCCCAGCAAATGTGAATCAAGACACACAATATTGCAATGGGGAATTCTGATCTCATTCTCCCCTGTCTGTCCCCTTAAATCTGTTTCCCTTTAACTGGAGCGTGTATAAATCCAAGGCATAAACTTTCTACGTGTCAACTACTCCTGACGTCGATGCAAAACTAATTAAAGCGTTTAATTCCTGCTATTATGGAATTAGCAGCTTGCTCTTGGAAAGCATTTGACAATATTCTTGATGGTGCACAAAGAGTGCACAAACCATAATTAGAAATTCAGGTTTACTGCATTCAAAAATTATCTTTGGACCAGAAATTTTTCTTAATCTTATAACTTAATAACTTATTTTTACAAGATTTAATTTTATAGATGATAAATTTAAAATTATTACATTCAGAAACCAAAAGTCGTTAGGATATTCAAACGTACCTGTGTATTGTAAATGTGCATTAACATTAGATGAAGATACTTAATGACCATTTGTTAAGTCGGTGTACTTGTAGTCATTCCCTATGATCTAGGAGTACAATGCTCTAGTTCCCGAGGTCGTGGATTCAAACCTCGCGGGGGGCGATGGGTTTATTCAGGCGTACAAATCCTTAGGATGGTTTACTTCGGAAATAAAGCCAGTGGTCCCGTGCACGAAAAGAATCTCACACGGAGCAAAATTTCCAGTCTTTCACGCCCAATATAGAATGATACGCTAAGAACCATAGTAGCTAAAGAGCGTCCATAAATAAAACTCAATTTAATTAGATGCACTTGTATAGTTCTTGTTTTCAACAGTTTCCTAAGAAAATGCAATGTCTAAACTTGTATACACATAAGAAAACCCGAGATAAACTCCATCTTCAGTACCACTTATCATACGTCTACTTTGTAATTTAGCGCTATGATAGCGTATCCGATTCTCATTTCAATGACAGTGCATTTAATCTTCTCGTCTTACTCATGCAATTTCTCCTCTATTGTTACAACTGCGCACTGCACCATCAAAACGTGAATGACAAAAGCAGATTTCTATGTAATGGACTCCAGCGTAATGAAATGCAAAATATGGATTACATTTCCAAGCAATTAATTACTTCTTGAGCCACGTTATTCTTCAAATAAGGCTTAAATTTATGAATATTATCTAAAGGACTAATGCCAGATGGAACGCCTGAGTTCATCATCATCATCATCATCTGCAAGGATTGAGGTTATTTGCCCGTTCTGTCCTCAAAGTTGCTACATTTTGTCCTGGATTTTGCAGGATAACCTCTTCCCTGTGGATGATATAGCATTTAAGAAATTATTTTCAATAGCATTCTCTGTACATGCTTATATCAGTCTATTTTATTTTGTGTTATTTCTTCATTGAACTTCTTCACCTTGAATTCTTCGCGTATGTCTGTACTTTTTCTTATCCAATTTTGTATAGCCTGTCACATATCGTAAAATCTCATTTCTTCTCAAGAGCCATGTTTCGTTTGCATCCATTAAATAGGAAACGGCCAAAGTTTGTAGAACTTTAATTGTATATTATGTTTGTACCACCTAATGTTCTTTTAATAGTTCCAGATGGGTACTGAAATTTTTGTAACTTGTTGCAAGACTTTTTAAGGATTTATTGTAGTTTGGATAAATGAGACCCTTCGATAATATTGGTATTTATAATTATGTTTGCTCTTATTTAATGTTTTCGAATGAAGATTTTAGTTTTTAACTTAGCTGTTGAAATTCGTAGAGGCTATTGAGGCTATTTTGTTAGAGGATGGGCTGCTCTTTGAAGTCCATTCTCAGTACTCACTTGTTTGTCCGCGTAGAGAACTGTATTTAAAATACTTTTATCTATCGTAAAATTCTCCACTAATTCATTTTGCCACTCCCATATCATTTCATCAATATATATATATATATATATATATATATATATATATATATATATATATGTTTAATAAGAGAGTGGAGGAAATATCCCTATACTTTCTATACAGCAAACCGCACAGTTTGCCCAACACAACGATCTGTTTTACAACCTACATTTGATAAGATTAACCCTATATTGCTTACAGGGGTGCTACAGCATCCCAGCAGTATAACGTTTTGTTGAAAACGCTGATGTATCGGTACGGTTGTCAAATGGTTCCGAGTACTTTCAGAAATTAGATAGACATGCTGCAGCGAGTCGTGTTAATTGTCACTTCACTGTAATGATTATAGAAAATACTTATTACTATGGGGTTCATTGCTACCCCTGTATGCATTACTGTTAGTGATTCTTTTTACAAGTACTTTAAGGCTCCGGCTTCGTAATTTAACCGATTATTAGGTCAATCAATGTAAATGATTGTTCTTTCACACGAGCCGTGTGTAGAACAAGGTTGGATGTTTCAGTCGTCTGATTCTATCTTTCTAACCTTGTCCTACTTACGATATTGTAAGTCGCAGTATATAATTTCAAAATAATTTGAGATCTCCTTGTGATTTACCGGAACAAATGCGAGTCATTTGGGGAATTTAATGCCGTACCGGCATTGTATCATGGTAGCTCAGTTGGTTACAGTAACCGCTCGGAAACCAGAAGATCCGTGGCTAAAATCCTGCCTATGCTATTGAATTTTACAGTCGTCTGATTATACCTTACAGTGAGTTAAACTTGTAAGTTAATGGCAATTTAAATTGGATTTAAGCATTATATTTAGTTAAGAGAAGAACTGTTGAAGTAGGCAGGAGTACTTTGTCCACCAATGAAGAAGAGGTATGTCTCTGATGATTGTTGCAAAATTCTCTGCATGTGTTGTAGGTGTTTGGGTTTACTTGTCCCGGGGACTATAAAAGTGGAAGGTCGCTTTCACCACGTAAGTTAGGGGTGGGGATAGAAAACAAATTTTGCGAGCGGAAACGCCAAAGTCTGTTCATATTTGCCTCTTCAATTTGTCATGTGTGTAACAGTATCGAACTACTCCATGTGCGCGCGCATGGATACTATAGCAATTTAAAATAAAATTCATCATTATACCATTACTTTTGAAATGGAAGGTATTATGGAGACCTGTATTACTTCTTAAATGTATTTCTTCTATTTATAATTATGATGCTTGTACTACTAGCTAGTGTTGGTGTACAAGGAAAACCTCTGCAGACTGACGCTAGAGAAATGTTTTGTCATGTGCACAAGTTCGAAGAAGAGTTCGAGGCCTTGACAATGGAAGGGATACAGTGTCAGTAGTGAATGTTTTACAAAGAACGGCTCTTGAAAACAAGAAAACAGTCATAGATTCATTCACCAAATCTGCTATACGCCGAACAATTTTCGGTTTGTATAACATACAATTCTTGCCAAGCTTGGATGGCATCAGGGAAGCACTCAGAAAAGACGGATTGTTTGACGGCAGCAAATGGGTTTTCTGTGAAATACTAAAATGTATGAAATTTTATATGAAAAGCAATAAAGGACGGAAGTTTCTAAGGTAAGGAGCGATGTTATAGTGAAAAAAATTTAATTTCCTGAAAAATATTAAACATTTTCGAAATGACCATTCTTGTCTACACGAGAAATGGATAAATGTGAATTCTACCAAAGGAAAAATGTGTATTTGTGAAAATTCTGAAGGGGAATTTGAGCCACCCTTAAATGTTCCCTTAGGTAAAGGGCAAAGGTTTACTATTCTTCACGCTGGATTAGTTCCGAATGGCTTGCTGATCTTCAAATCCATGTCGACGAAAGATTATCATAAAAAACTGACGAAACGTTTTTAATAACTAGTTCGTCAACACATTGCTTCCAAATATGCCTTTGAACTCGGTTATTAAGGCGAGTACCTGTTTCTCTTTTCAACATATCTCTTTTTTCTTTCTTTAGGCATAGACAAGTTAAATCAAAATGTGGAGGGTAAATAATTCCCGTTATTAATATTAAAAATCTGATGTGCTACACTTACATGACTTTCTCTACTCTTGTACAAACTATTTTTACAAACGTTTATTCTCCGTGTACTTCATGTTAATTGAGATAAACATTTGCAGAAACTGTCTTTTGGCTAATTCTTGTACATACAAGGGGAATATGGTAGACTTTAAGCGATAGTCAAATCTTTTAAGAGCTGGTTGCTATGTGGAGCATTTCATTTGCTTTACATGTTCAGGACAAAAACAAGGATTAAGTAATTCCCATTTGAGAAAAAGTATAAATACTGGAAAATTCAAATAAATAACAAGGAACATCTCTGAAATCGTTCACTCCACGAAAAAAAAATCTATATGACATAAATTGTGTTTTTCAACGACATCTACATTTTTTGTGTAGTAAAAGTTTGTCTATCTCTTACGGTTTACCAGTTATGCAAATGTTCAGAATGAAGAGAAATTCTGGGGACATACCCAGAAAATTTAAGATATACGCTTAATTTGTCATAAAAATATCATAAATATATGATACTTTAATCAAAATCGTTACAGTCATTTTTAAGAAAATAAAAAATTTCGAAAAAGTTCTATGTAAGGGGTAGTCTGAGGTGGGGGAATTTTCTTGAAAACTTTCGTGTTCCATTTCTGAAAGGTACTGAACTTAAATATCAAGTTTGGTATTTATTCGACATTTCGTTTTTGAGTTATGCTATTCAGACAATAGACGCACACCCACACAGACCCGCAGACACACAAACAAACGTTTTTCTAAAAAGTTTTTGTTTTATTCAGGGGCCTCAAAATATGCATTTCCAATAAAATATCGATATCGAATACCTCCCCTGTTTACTATATGTAATAGAGAAAGTAAAAAGTAGGTTGGAAGTTCGAATCTATGTATTCCTCCAAAGAGCTGAAGTGCTAATGGTGGCCTAAATTAAGGTGTCTAATTGGACTTTACCTTTTGTAGAAAAGAATTTACATACTAGAAAACAAATTTTGTATTTTTAATGATATTTAATGATATGAATAAATTACAGCTCATGTATGCTTTTGTTCTTCTCTTAGAAAAAAATAAGATAAACTGTTTTAATGCTGCTCTGTTAATTTTAATGTGAATTATATATGTATGTGCAGAGGAAAAATGTATTTAGGGAACAAAGAATTATGCATTAGCGTAGAATTAAAGTGTTCCGCCGTGGGTGTGAGCGGTGAGTAAAATGTAAAACGAAGGCAATAATAATATGCGAAGTAACAAGAGAAAAATGCTTATACTGCAGTACACGCAAAACTATTTATTTTTCTAACAGTGTATACAACTTACTCTTCCGCAAAAACAAGCCGTAATCTCAAGGAAAAGGACAAAATTGTAGAACTTTTCCACTGCTTTCTCATATCCGTCTGGAACAGCGTTATGTTTGCCTGTACACATGTTCAGGTTCCTTCGATTATTCAGATGGCAGCACAGGGTGCCAAGAGCAGGAAGCTGTTACAGTCTACGACCTCCAGCTAATGCTATGCGAAAACTGGATATCGCGCTGTGCACCAATTTTCTGCAGCGAAACTTATTTTCGGAGGTATTTCCTCGGAAAGCTTATTGCACCTAGGGATATACATGTAGTAAATATAAAGTACCGGATTAAAGTGCGAGTTGGGAATAAGGGTATGAAATATGATATTAGTGGGGGAGGCATACAGCCCATGTCTCTAAACTGAGGCTAACCATACGGCTTTAAACGATGAAAGAGAACAGTAAAATGCAAATACCCAAAAAGCAACTAAATCTGAATTTTAATACCAACGACGTTCCATTAAATTTTACAGAACCCTAGAGGACCTGAGCATTAAGCAAGATATTTAGCTGCACTAAATAAAACAAACAGGTTAACTCTATACAACCTTATTCTCTTATACGTTTGGATTGGTCTCAATCTTCCCTCGCAAGAAAATTCCACCGTTAGCCTTTTCTGATAGCAGAAGTAAATTGTACTCTCCTTATTTCTCACTTCATCCATATATTCTATTCCAAACTTCATTCATTCGAACAGTACCATGATGTTCCTTGCTCTTTATAATTATTATACCAATCATTTTCGCTTCAAATGTTTCCTAATATTATTTTACTGGAAGATAATATGGTACACATTGTTAAGAAAATAAATTTTTACTCAAGTAAATTAAAAAAATGATGTGTTATATACACAAGATTTTCGCTACCCTCTATAGCTTATTAGTGGGTATAGAAATTATTCTTACGAAAGTTTACTTTCATATCATCTTCATTTTAAGCGAAATAAACCTTTCTGAAAATAGCTGTGTTACGTATTTCGCTACAGATACAAAGAGAATAGAGACATTCCAATATTTTAGAACTGCATGCTATACGCTGGCCTAAAACTTCCATCGCGAGAAACAACTGAAAATCGATAGGACTTTAAAAGAATGGCTAAGTATCATATAATTCAAACCATTAATAACGAAGATCTCAGAGATGGCTGATGCATAAAAAACTCATTTGAAATAGATATATGGGGTGTTTTAAAGAGATGCATTTTTTGTAGTACGTTTTGGTCTATCGCTTAACGTTTCTTTCGAATGAAGAGGACTACACAGGCTATTCCCAGAAATTAAGATATACGTTTTATTTGTCATGTAAACATTTTTAATATATAGCATTTTAATCAAAATCGTTATCATTGTTAGAAAATAAAAACAAAAGTCGAAAAAGTGTTCCATACAAAGGGTAATTTGGAGTGAGGGATTTTCTTGGAAATATCTGTGTCGTATCCTTCGAAGTTACTGAACCTAAATGCCAAGTCTGGTATTTGTCCGACTTTTCGTTTTTTAGTTAGATAGTGCAGAGGCTTGCGTATTGGAACTTTTTCTAGGCCCTACCAGAGGGAAGCCTTTGGAGCCTCCACTGCTGGGTCGTGTTTACTCTGTGACGCTAAGACGTCTATGAGCGACCCTCACGCGGTCGGTTAGTCAAGCCTGGAACTATTAGGGAAATCCGCGTCTTTGTCGGTACACCGGCCTCCTAGGGGCGTATGTTCAAAATATCTATTGGGGATCGAGTTGCTAGGTGCTCCCTCCGTCAACTGGTCATAGTCATAGAGTACAAAGCAACCGGTGGGTAGGGAGGAAAGAACTGACGGGTTCAGTATACGGGTATGAGAGATCGTAGCTATTTCGTTCAAGCCAAAATGACAGTTTGCTTACCAGTTCACTATCACAGTGAGGACGGATTTTGTTTTGATCATTGTGTTTCCGGACCATGAATAGGTACAAAGCCATGGTGTTACGTATGGTGAAGCCTATCAAAATGCGTAGGATGCATACAGGTTGTATGCAGGGTATTTTTCAAATTGTCAGACAACAAATCTATAAAATAATGAGGATTCTAGGTTTACTTTATGACTCAGAAACTGAGGTAATAACAGAGATTTTAATATCCTGAAATTAAATTATCATCATACGTCATAATTGCACTTTAAACCATAAAATAGTGAACCTTCATGATATATGGTTTCACGGGATCATCTGAGTATAATCATTTTCCTCGTCCAAGCTTTCGGCCATCTTATTTCCGTGGCCGACTCAGAGTTCTAAAATTTACGCCAAGGGCGTATTTGTACTAAAAATAAAATCATGCGATTGATAGGCTAGAAGAAGTAATCGTGTGTCAAGATTCAAAAAAGAAAAAGGAAATGATTGATCAGTCTGTCAGATAAATCAAATTTTAGGGGCCGTACCCCAATGATATCAACTGGTGAATATCAATACTTCCACGCTCAGCAGAGGCGGCTGAAGCGCCAGCATTCGCCGGTTCCCAATTGATGTCTTCTCTGCTGCAGCATGGTTAGCGCCGGCTTCCAAACTTCACTGAAATTATTATCTCACTTATCGTATCTCTATTGAAGCTGCTTTCATTTACCTGTATTTCACTGGATTCTTTGATTATACATTTCCAATAACTGGTGGTTTTATCAACGAATGTGACTTGTTCGAAAAGTAGCACCTACCTTGTGTGCGGATTCTATGCAACGTGGGGCTCGTGAAACCATCATTCACAATCAAGAAAGCTTTAAGTCTAGCAAAGGTAATATTTTATAAAATTTAAATTTTAGTCCAATAACAGATAAAGTAGAGGATTACAGGAATAACTTGAAATATCATATGAAAAGTATTACAAAACATGGCTGCTGAAGAAAAAAAGTCGTACCACAGAAAAGATCGCCCGATCGTGAATCCGGAACAAATCTCGTACCTAAATCTAACAATTTTCTTGCTTTCTGGTATTTTATTGTAGTATCCCTGTTTCAGTGAGGTATAACAAAGTTTGAAATTGGGTTACCTCTTCTTCTTCTTTTGTATTAATATCATTTTTTATTTTTGTATTTTATTTATCAACATGTTCTTTAGTGCGTCTCAAGCATTATTAAATATTATCCACACGCATGTTCTAGATATAAGAAATAGCCGCTTAGATAACTAGATACCTGTTCAATTAAATCATTGTGATTAAGATTTATTTTGAAAGGTTTCGATGATCCCAAATGCAACTCATTGCTTTTATTAGAACAATCACCTTATAGCTAATATTAATTACACGCATATCTACACTTAGGAGTTGGAAGAAGTCTGGCTCTAAAGCAAAAGTCCTGACATTTCACGACAGTGTTCCCAGGGTGCAAAGAGTGATTCACTGCCTAGGCGGTTAAATCAAGTATTGGACAAGAATAGAGGTTGGACAGATTAGTAAAATAATACCTGGTAAATGTGTCCTCTTTGAGAGTATAGTATAATGTATTTCAGTTTTACATTATGTTGCCATTAAACATATTTTTCGTGGAGATATTGTACAAAACAGGGTTTTATGTAGTTACTCGTATATATTTAAACAAGGTTTATGTGGTGACGAGTAAAGCTATTGCCCAAAGTTATATATTTAAATGTGAATAATCTAGAATTGTGCACCTAAAACAGGACACCACTGCAAGCGCTAACAGGTAGACACACACACACACACACACACACACACACACACCTGTTCCTTGCTATGCATGCAGTAAAGTGCCTCCCAAAGCTGCGGTGATGGCATAAATGGAAGCGAGTGTACCTGCAGAAACAATGGTTTCATTGTAGAAAATTCGTAAAATACCCGTGGATTTATTAATTTTTTTAAGTAGAACACATCTATCACGGTCCAAGGTCAAGGACATATCAACATCAAATTGCTCGACAATAGCACAGGCCATGGGTTTCTTATATCTAAACACTAAGCAAATATTGCTGAGTTTATCGGTAAAGTTCGTATCCATACCTTATACACATAGAAGATATAGGCGACGGTAAAACTCTTACACTACCATGATACAACATGGTATATAGTCTAGATATTAACACCGTTTTTAGTGACCGGTCAATAAACAAGAAAGCAAATCTTATTATTGCTGTGAAGGATTAACTGATCAGAAGGCGCCAATGTCATCGCTCTCACCCTACTTTTGTTTACACCAAGGGTCTCGAATGTGTTATAGGCCAACTAGTCGCCATTCTACGGAGTCTTTTGTTAACCTTGTGGAGCTTACCAGACAGAGATTACTGGAAGGTGGCACTTCGAACTTCAGTAGGTTCATGCGTCCGTATATAATACAGCAGTAACTTGAAACACTTCTGGCACAAATGTGCGATCGTTTTGTGCCTTCTGAATGATTATTTTTCGGATATAAAATGAGAATTGTAGGGCATCGAGGCAACGTAGTGGTTTCGTTTCCGGTTCTCGTACTGAGGGTTCAGTGTTTGATTCTATCGTCTGCGGTAGCGATTTCAAGACGGCCCTATCCACGCCTTCACCTCTGACTTACTCATATGAAGTATCCCCAAGACCCAACGTAGTTCGGTTTCCAAAACGCTGTAAGTCCTCTCATTCCACCGCCATCCCCATCATCATTCTACCAGAGGAGGCAACGGATTCCGTCAGCTGGGTGCCTTCACCTCAGAACTGGGTCCCGTTATCGCTTGGTGGAATGAAGTAACTCCCAAGGTCGTGGACCATATGGGGAGCGTTCGAAACGACGACACGAAGGCTGTTACAATTTAGAAAACATTTCTTAACAAACTTGTGTTATAGTTGTCTGTAGAATATGACCCGGAGAGTTAGTGTGCGCGAATTTAAACGCTTTATTGGACCCAATACCCTAAACTCATAAGCTGATAGTTAAGAGTTAAGAAGATCTGATGCGACAATGCACAATGAAAACAAGGACCTTTTTATAGCTTAGGACAGGATACTTGCACTGGATGTGTAGAAAAGGTCTATTTCGTAAATTATGTTATTAAATATATATTTGCTGCGACAAAGTGGCATTTTGTGTACATGCAACTTGTTTAGGCTTCTCTTTCCTAGATTTCATTTGAAAACCACGAAGTATATTCGATGATGGATGCGTGAAATGAGGAGATTATCACTTTATAAGAGGTAAAAGCCAATCAAAACCGATGAATGAATTATAGCCCTTATTGATTTACAACCTCAATGAAAGGTAACGCCAGTTGGAAGAACTGGGATGTAAATTTGAAAAACAGTACAGCGAAAGACGCAAAAACTTAGCAAACTGCCTTCTTGTGTTTGAGTTGGTTGGACTGAGTGTTTGAGGCAGTATTTTTTAACACTTAAATAATTTCAGTCAAATTATATAATATGTAAATTCAATAACAGCCCATCTTGAAGCAATATGTGTATGTAATGATTTGTAAAATGTAAGTAACAGTTATTGCATATGCTTATATTATTGTAAACATGTTCAATAATGTTCTGTGAATGCATTATGTAATTTAATAATGTAGGAGCTGTGAGAATAATAAGTTAAACGTTGCTAACAATGAGGTAACCTTGAGGCAATAATGAGTTTGAGAGGTTAATAATACTACTTCTGGTTATTGAAGTAACAATAATGTAATTTTAGTGACAGTTTATAAAGTAGCCAATCAACAATCAGAAAAAGCTTTAGTTTAAATGAAGGTATTCTATTGGAATAGGATTAGCCAATCAGAAACTGAAAAGGAAAATCATTTACAAATATAGAAGTCAGTTGCCTGTAAACAGCCTTACTAATCAGGCGCAAAAAGTGTCCTCAAGAAATATAATATGTATTCCTGTGAGACGAAAAATAAGTTTACGTGTTAAAAAGTGTAATTAATTAATTAATAAAAAGAATCTCACAGCTCTCTATATCACTGAAGTGTTATTAAAATCGTGTCAAGAATTAATAAAAGGAATGAAGTAAAATTATAATCTATATTCTTGTCGCATCACAACCCTACTAAGAGAAACGTGTCTCTAACAATAATACTAACGCAGCCGAGGCAAACATAAATATATAATATTTAAAGAAACAGTCAAATTACAAAATTAATATTTTTTTTAAACTTGGGGCAAAGGCCACCTGAAAGTACATTTGGGGCAAAGGCTACCGGAAAGCTGACACTATACGTGTGGTTGCAACGAATTTCAAGTTCAGCTCCCCAACATTTGAAATATAATACAACTCCTTCAATACAAACTACTTCAAATTGACGCCCTAAGCGTGGTAAAAAAAATAACGTAATAATACATCATCTTCAAACTAGTTTTCCATACGTAGCAGCAAAACGTGGGGCAGAAACTACTTCTTCAAATTGACATCCATACGTGGAGCAGCAAACTACCTACTTCAAGTGTGCTTTAGTTAAATGACGAAGGCGCAGGATTTGTTGCTAATGTCAGAATTGCATTTTATTTATTTATTGTTTTTCCTGCTGCTTTCTTACAATAGCTTCGCATATCCTGTTTTATTGCCCCTTCCTGGCAGGAAAGGGACTTACCCTTTCTATAATCAGATAAGGGCTAGGGAAGCATGCCGATATTGGAACCAAAATACTGCAACTCGTTCAGAAAACAGTTTTGGGAAACAATGAATGTATCCTTTCCAAGGGGTTGCACAATAAACCTTTTAAGGCTGAGGTGCGGGAGGTGTAAATAAAACTCCAACAAAAAGGAAGAAAATAACTGTTATCTATCCATCTATCTGATCTAATCTAAACTAATTTAATCCAATCTAATCTGGCTATAGTGAGTGGAGGAAGACTTGCATTTCACCCAGAAATCTATGCCTAGATATCTACGGAAATACACGCTTTTGAGACTACCAGAATCCCCCCTCCAAAAATATTATGTTACATTTTCATGACTTTCTCTATTCCCATCGTTTATTTTTATATAGAGCTCAGAAAGTATTCTTAAAAAGCCCATTTCTTTATCTACTTAATTGACATAAACGTTTGCATAAATAGTTTCATTGCACACTTCGTTATTGGTAAAAACGAATAGTAGGTTGATAATTATATACTGGCCTTGAAATGCACTTTTTCATGGCATCGCGAGAAAAAACGGAATAGCTACAACACTTTAAAAATGGCAAAACAACTGAATAAGTACAGTACTTTAAAATAATAAGTGTAGAGCAACTCAAACCAATAATAACGTATATCTAGTAGGTGGCTAATGCAACAAAAACAAGTTATTTGAAATAAATAGTGTGTATTAACGAAGTCTACAGTTTTCGTATAATGTTTTTGCCTATCTCTTATGGTTACGCGTTATACAAAATTATACAACATTCCTTCCGAATGGAGAGGATTTCATAGTATATTCTCAGAAAATTCAAGGCATACACTGTATTTGTCACGTAAAATCTTACATATACGTGTTTTTAATCAAAATCGGTAAAGTATTTTTGAGAAAATAAAAAGTAACAAAACATTTTCCAAGTAACGGATAGTTTGTTCCGGAGGAATTTTCCTAAAAATCTTCATATGTATATCTTAGTATCTTCGTAGTATATGGTAAACCTAAATCACAAGATTGGTATTTAACCAACCTTTAGTTTTCACACATACAGACACGGATATTTGTTTAAATTTTATCACGATGCACGGAATAGAATTATTAATTTTGTAGCATTGCTTTTGCGCTCAGTACCATTGGAAATTATTGCACCATAAAGATTAAAAAGGCTTACACGCGGAATGTATGCCCAAGCACTCGTCCGTTGCTAGGGGCAGCGTCAGGTTTCATTCAACTTAGAAACGTTGCGCGAATTCTGCTGATTCGAGTCAGGGGTGCTTGCCAAAGGAAACAGGACCTTTAAAAACCCCTGGGTTTTGGGACACGGGGTACTGCCGATGTGATGCTGCAGGATCAGTATCGGTGTGACGTCTGAAAACGTTTACGCATAAATCTACAAGAAACAACACCATGCATCGGGTAACATGTGCTCCTCTCAGGCAAGCATACCGTCTCACCAGTTCTTTTTGCCCCCGCAGCGGTCTTGAGCCATGGTATGATAAATCTTATATTTTTAAAGACTTGTTGGGTCACTATGTAAATATTTAGGACCATACTGGACATACTGGCACTTTTCCGTTCTACCTGCATGTTAGATGCTAGGCACCCCTAAGGACCTTCCCCTCAGTCCGGGACTTCCTTCCTGTGCGAGTCGCTCTAACCGATAGTTGGAGACGCGCGAAATCTCCTGCCACCTGTTAGATTAGTCACCCCTCGAGATCCCTCTGAGCTATCCCATCTTTATCCGTGGCATGTGTTATAGTTGCATGAGTCTTGATCGCCAACCCCCTCCTTAACCCGGAAAATCCCACCGTGACATTTGGTGAAGCCGCCTCTATGTGTGCCCTACCGTCACCCTTCCAAACATCCCTTGCATATTCACGCGACATTTAGTGGAGCTGCATGGGTCACGATCGTGGTGATGTAGTTACCCTTATGATCCTTTACACTATCCCTTAAATACCCACCCGCGACATTTGGAGGAGGCTGCCGGGCTCCCCTTAATTTGAATGCGGGAGCCAGTGTTGGATCTCTGTCCTCCCCTTTTGGTTCCACCCACACACCCCCTCGAATCTTTTCCCCACCTACACACTCTATCAAGTGTTGAAGTTGTTTTCTTTTCTCCAACCTTCCACCCCCGCAAGATTTGGAATTGCCGTATTTCTGTTTCCCCCTACCTCCCTCTCTCTCTCTCTCAACCAGGTGCAGAATGGCCAGGTTATAAATCTAGTACCCCATGTAGGTTAGCGGATAATACTATTGTTTTAGCCGTAGAATAGCTAGCAGCAGATCCCCCCCCCAAATCTGTGGAGTATCTACGTAATTTTTGTGATGTGCATTATGTTTAAGTGCATTCTAGGATTTTGTCTGTTCCATCTGGGACAGATGCTTTCAATTTCCAGAAGGGAACTTCTTAGTTGAGGAGAGCGATTTAAGAAAGAAAGAAAACTGTTTCGGAGGGCTTTGGTATAAATCCTTATTGTGTTTTTGCATGAATGTTGTCATTAAAAACAGTGTTGGGGTCCTGTAAGTTAGCTATGTGTAGAAATTATAGTTTTCAGGCACGCCTAGTTGTGCGTGCCTGGCTTTAGTTGTGGAGATAATTGTGATAAGAAGTGCATTGAGGTCATCATCGTCCTCAGAAGTCTGAGCGACGACGGAAGTCGCTAGCGGAGTCATATTTTCAGAAAAACCGTAAGTCCCCGTCAGTAAGGACCTCCTGTTTAAGGATGTAGTGACTGTATCCTAGGACGTGCTCTGAGGACCCCAGGGTTCCTGTACCAGTGGATAAATGGTTGTAGAGAGCGGGTCGATCTAGTTATGCTAGCTAACAGTTGAGAGCTAAAGCCCACAGGGGTTGGGTTTTAGAGTTTATTGCACGGGGATTTGCAACTTTGTTAGCATTAGGGGTATGCAAACGGCGGGCTCAAGGGTAGCCCTGCCGACGATTATAACAATAATGATACATAAGTCCACGGAATGGCCTAAGCAAATGTAGTAGCATGACCAAACATTTTTCCTGAAATGCCCGATGAGTAAAAATATAGGGTACGTATTCTTTGGAGCTCCCACTTGAAATTTCTTAAATGTCGAGCGGCTCCAATTTTTGGAAATTCCGGGCTTGGGATTACAAAGCACATAATTATGGCGTAATGATTAAGTTTGTCACGTCACGGTGACGATAACAATTGTAAGAGAGGTTAGGAAGATTTCCAAGTGTGTTTGTAGAAAGGAGTTTTGGGTGTTAGTTGATGATGTCGAAAAAAGCAAACAAAGTCTGCCGACTTAGATTACTGATCAACTCCATGAATAAAGTGTACTTTCCCGCGTCTGGATGAGACCTGACGTAAGAAGAAGCGGTTGTGGTATCCTTCCAAAAAAAGTTTTTTTTTGTGCTACGGTTTCGTATTATGTATGTCGGTGTGCAGTCTCTGTTGTTTTCGGTGCACAAAATATCTTATGTGTTTTATTCACTGACTTTTCTAACACACTATCGTTTGTTTTTATATAGATTGTATAAACTATTCTAACAAAAATTATCTTTCTACTTCACGCTGATCGAGATAACCCTTTGCAAAAGTAGTTTCATTACATATTCTGTTTAAACACAAGGAGGATAGAATGAGCCCAATCGACAGTCATATGATAAGTGTGTCGTTTATAAACTTGAAATTCCATAGTATTTCCATGAAATTGCGAGAAACAACTGAATACACACATCATTTCAAAAAAGCTGATATGCTGCATTCACATGACTTTCTCAACTCACTGTTATACAATCTATTTTTATAAAATCCTATTCTTCTATGTACTTTATGTTATCGAGAGGAACTTTCAAACACTGCTTTTGGAAATTGTAGGTAATCTGCTACGTCAAAAACAGAATTTCAGCATCCACAGTATTTTTAGGGTAACAATCCCAGTATATCATGGAGATGCCGTTGTTTTCAAAATATGCTAAAGAGATAATCGGATTATTAAAACGCGGGTCGCTACTGTGGCGGTTGATTCGAAATTTTCCGCGACCAGGTTGCCGGCTGTTTTTTGCGTTGGCCGTGGCTGGCAGGTGGTCGGGTAGTGGTGAGCAGGCAGTCGCTCCGACACGCGCGGTGTGTGACGGTTTCAGGGTGTTTGTTGTGTTGCTTGAGTTCAATTTTCATACATAAAAGAGGTATGTTATTCTCGTCGCCCAGTGTTTGCATTTTATTAGATTTTAAAGTGCTTTGTTAATTGTTGAGTTTTAAGCTCGAGGCTTCCTTGGGTGGCTTCATCGGGAAGTTTTATTGTAGTTCTTTTGCCAAGGTCATATTGTGATTTCGTATGTGGGTTTGGCCATGTTGGCGGAAAGCTGACCTTGAGTAGTTTTATGTAATGCGGTATGCAATTTCAACTCGCGTCGAGTAACTAAATTTTGTAGCCATTGTAAAGAGTTGTGCTTTCACTTTATTTATGCCTCTATTTGGTTTTTCATACATAGTAATTATTTACACAGCTTTCATGCTTCAGCTTTAATTGTCTCTGCAGTGCTTTGCAGTAATAACTGAAATAAGTACTTATATATATACTTAATAATTAGCCACAGCTTTCATGCTTCAGGGTTAATTGGCCCTGCAGTGCTTTGCAGTAATTTGTAGCATTGAGTCAATTCACTCTACATGCGTAATAATTTAGCCACAGTTTTTTGCGAACGTGTTAATCAGTTTTGCAGTGGCTTAGTAGATTTTGGCGTTGATTTAATTTGTAATGTATGCCTAATAGTTCAGACACAGCTTTCATGTTTCAGATTTAATCGGCTCTGTAGTGCTTTGCAGTAACTATTTAAATAACTCATTATATATGTCTAATAATTCGGACACAGCTTTCATGCTTCAGGGTTAATTAGCTCTGTAGTATTTTGCCGTAATTGGTGGCATTGAATTCGCTACATACATATGCCTAATAATTTAGTCACATTTTCATACTTCATGTTAATCAGCTCTGCAGTGCTTTGCAGTAATTTGTAGCATTAAAATTAACTCATTACATAAATCTAATACTTTAGCCACAGTTTTTATGCACCAGGGTGAATTATTTCTGCAGGGTTTAACAGTAATTGGTGGCTTTGATTTAAATTACGATATTTGCCAAATAATTTAACCATAGCTTTAATGCTCCGGTTTGTATGAAGGGCAGAACTTTGGAGTAAACATTAATCGGTTAACAAACCCATCGCCCATTTTGCTTATTGCAGGTTACATCCTTTACCTTATAATTGCTTAATAGTCTCTGTCCTAGTGCTTCAGTTTGTGGTGGCACATAATGGCACTTTGTAACATCAATTCATTTATGCTTTTAGCTATTTTATTTCAAAGACTTAAGCCCTCTAGTGTGTGTTATAGTGCATAGAACTTTAAATGAGGTCTGCTTTTTGATTTGTGTTACTGCATATTGCCCATTGTACGATCAATTGTTTTCATAAAACTTGTGTTAAGATAGGATCTTGAGTTCCTTAGAGTTCTCCCGAATCCTTTTCCCGAGTTGGTAAAGACTCATAGTGCACGTATCCCAGTGACTCACTACGTTATGAATCCGAAATTCCTACTCCTTGCATGACTACGAGAAAGAATCTGAATGTGTTACATTCACATAACTTTTCTACCCTCTACCGTTTATTAGTAGTTTATTATTTATATACAAATAATATTAAATATATACTACAAATAAATAAGTAGTTTATTATTTATATAGAAATTACTGTTACTAAAGTTTAGTTTTCCATCCACATCATTTTATTCGAGATAAATCCTTGCAGAAATAGCTACATTTTATTACAGTTCAAGCAGAACAGCGACAGTCAAATGTTTAAGAACAGCATGCTATGTGCTGCCCTGAAAATTAAATACTGTTTTTTCCATACAACTGCGAGAAACAACTGAAAATCTACGAACTTAAAAAGAATGACTAAGTATTTAACATATTGCAGCATTAATAACTGATGTCTTGGAAATGGCTGATGCCACAAAATATTTATTGGAGATAAATTGTATTTAAAGAGATCTTATTTTTTGTGTGGTACGTATTCTTCTGTCGTTTAACGTTTACCAGTTTTACAAGGTTATACCACCTAATAGTGGTTGCAACTTTAAAGCCGGGACTTAAAGTACGTACAAAGAATGTAAGTTGACATTGGGGTATGAAATCTCAATACAACTTGAGATCTCCTTGTGGTTTACCGGGAAAAATGCGTTATCAGTTGGAGAATTTAATGTCGGACAGAGACCGGGAGATCCGTGATTCAAATCCCGGCTATGGCATTGAATTTTTCAGTCATCTGATTCTACCTTTCCAAACCTGTCCAAAACACGGCTTGTGTGAAAGAACAATTAATTCCAAGGTTATACAAAATTCCTTCCAAATGAAGAGGACTTTACGGACTATTCCCATAAACTTCAAGACGGGTATAAATTTTATTTGTCACATAAATATCTGTAATATATGCTATTTTAATGAATATCGTTAGAGTAAATTTTCAGAAAACAAAAAATTTCGAAAAATACTCCATGTAAAGCATAGTTCCGGATGGGGGAATTTTCTTAAAAACCTCCGTATCGCATCTTTGGATGGTACTGAACCTAAATACCAAGTTTTGTACTCATCTAGCTTTACGTTTTTGAGTTATGCTATTCACAGGCACAAACACATACACAGACAAAAATTAAAATGAGTTTTAATTATCGACGTTCTTTAACCATTATACTTCTTAGCATCCAATTGTAAATTGGAATATTTTTCAGAGGCCTCTTTATCAGGCTTCAGGTTCTTTTAAGTGTCATAAATATACGACACGGAACCACCGGCTCCACTTCCCTTTCGAAGGAAGTCACGCTAAAGAATTTTATGCCGGAAAAAAATCCATAACCCTCCTTCGGATTTGAATCCGTGACCTCAGGAGCTGGAGGCTAGCATTGTACTCCTACACCACGGAGTACGACACACACGCGCGCGTGCACACACACACCCGGACCTTTTGCTAAAAATGCTTTTTTGGGGGATTCAAGGTGCATGAAAACATGTATTTCTAGTGAATTTTTGGGTGGAATGCAATACCTTTTCTACCTACTATGCACGTGGTAGAGGAAGTAAAAACGAATAGCGACCTACGACTTGAAATACATATAATAAGTGAAAGCTGAAGCCAATAACAAAGAATATCTCGGAAATGCTTAACAGCACAAACGTTTTTATTTGGCATAAATTGTGCTTTAACCAGATCTTCATTGTATTCTGCCGTAGGATTTTGTCCATCACTAAGGCTTTACTATACAAACATCATTCAGAATGAAGAGGTCTTCATAGACTTTTCGCAGAAAATTGGAAATATTCACTTTATTTTTGCTACAAATAATGTATTAAACACATGGTATCTTACTCACATCCTTAAAGGCATGTTTTAGAAAATTAAATTAAATGAAATTGTTTCCAGGTAAAGGATAGTTTGGAGAAGGATTTTCTTGAATATCTTCATGTCGCATCCTGGAAGTTTGGTATTTACTCGAGATTTTCTTTTTGAGTTAGGATGTTGCAGACAGATAGACACACGGACTTTTCCTAAAACTGCTTTTCCTTTCAAAGTAGTATCTTTACCTGCATCTCCGACGAATGCAAAACTTTAGAACGCTTTGTTATGATTCATTAAATTCTACTTTGGAACTTTTTCACATTCTGCATTTAATTCTTATTACAACCTTTGATTGTTTTCTGATATGACACATTGTATAGTTGGCTTTGACAGAATTGAGTGTAAATTTATCAAAAATAATTAGAATGTTCTCTTAATGGTTGAGCATCAGTTTTTGCTACAAAATTGTTATTCTCTGTGCAAAAGTTAAGTTAGGTGTACTATAAGGGGTTGGGTGAAAACGTAGCGAAACAAACTTATTCATATGTTCCAAAACGTAAACTGAATAATATATTTTATAAACATAAAAATAATATATTAGAGCATAAACTATTAATTACCTTTAAACGACTAGTTTAAAATAGCAAAGCCTTTAAGGATAATCAATACTTCAGTTCGTAAACATATTGACTCGTGCAAACTTAATATTCCGAAACTAGTTCCCATATCTCTTTTCATTTCAGGAAATTTATAGTTTCCCGTAAGGATATTACTCTTTACCTAAGTTATGGTGATCTGAATAAATTTCAATATTTTGTTAAAATATTTAAACACATGTAATTAACTGCAATTCACTAATTAGCCGTAATTAACTAATTAACTTAATTAAAAAGCCGAAAATTTTGAAATTATTCCCAACGTCCGAAATTTCTAACGTCAATAAATTGTAGTATGCGTGCTGAAAACTGCAAATTACGGAACATTTCCCACATATGAAAGCTTTGCGAATGTTCATTCGCGAGCAGATAGGAACAATTCTGTTGTGTTACATTCACTTGAGCCTCTACTCGATCTCCCAAAAACTATTCTTACAAAATCTTATTATTCTAGCTTACTTCTGGTTAATCGAGATAAACTTTCATTTCAGATTTGTGCATTTAGGTGTATAGTACAGTACAGTAGGTAAAGTGATAGATAGATTTTTAAAGAGCGTGTCGAAATGTAATGACTTTGAAATTGGTTTTCTTTACATGCCCACACGGGGAAAAAATGAATAACATCCTCCCAGTTGAGAATAGTAAGTATTTGAACAAAGGAAAGGCCGCCGATAAGACCAATATAGTTAAAGGCGGGGTATAAATGGAACTAAAAAAACTCAAAGCAATAACAAGGAATATCTTGGAAATTATTTACTCCACAAAGAAAAGGTTTTTACATACATTGTGTGCTTTGCTTTAAGGATATCCATATTTTTGTGTAATAAGATTTTCTTATCTCTTACGGTTTACCAGCTATGTAAAAATCATTCAGATAAACAGTACTTCAGATGCACTTCCCATAAAATTCAAGATATGCATTCTTTGTCATAAAAATATCTTAGTTTATGGTATTATAAGCAAAATGTTTAAGAGCCAATTTTGAGAAGACTAAAACTTTCGAAAACTTTTCCATGCAAAACGTAGTTTCTGTGGAGGGATTTTCTTGACGCATTCTTGGAAGAGATGAACTTAAATACCAAGTTCCTTTTTGATCTATGCGGTTTACAGATGGACCTTTCTCTAAAAAATCTGATGTGTCGCACTCATACCACTTTCCCTGCTTTCGGAAAATACTCTTGCAAAATTTATCTTCTGTCTAATTGCTAATCTCTCTGATAAACTCGCAATTCACTTTAAGACAGCTCATTGTAGATAATCAGATAATCGCAATGTAATGGCCTTAAAATTCCATGCTCTTTGTATGATCACAAGAAAAAAAGGAATAACGAGTTCCCATTCAGAAAACTATAAGTGCTTGAAAATTCAAACCAATAACAAGGAATAACTTGGAAGTTATTAACTCCACAAAAATATTTGACATAAATTGTATGCTTTAACAAGATCTACATACTTTGTATAGAAGATTTTGTTTATCTCTTACGGTTCTCAGTAAAAGTAATTCAGATGAATACTTCAGAGCTATTTGCAGAAAATTCAAGGTTTTATTTGTTAGGAAAATATCTTAACATATATTACTTTAATCAAAATTTTTCATGTAAAGGTTGGTTTGAGGAGAGAGAATTTTCTTGAAAATCTTAGGGTCACATCCTTGGAAGATGCTGAAAACTTAAACACCTAGCTTGATACTTGACTTTTTGGTTTTTAAGTTATGCTGTTCGCGCGCGCACACACCACACACACACACACACACACACACACACACACACACACACACACACACACACACACACACACAGAACCTCAAGCCTGATAAAGAGGCCTCTGAGCAAAATTACCGGTCTTTCACGCCCAATATGGAATGGGACGCTAAGAACCATAGTAGTTAAAGAACGTCCATAAATAAAACTCAATTTTAACACACACACACACACACACACACACACACGCGCGCGCGCGCTTTCGCACAGAGAGAGAAGCAGAGATAGACACACACACACACACACACACACACACACACACACGTACCTTTTCCTAACATGGCATTTTTGGGTTAAGGGGCTTCGAAACGTGTATTTCCGGTGACATCTCGGTATTGAACTCTTAGGACTACTTACTGCAAGTGCGTAGTAGACAAAGTAAAAATGCCTTCTTTGATTCAGGGAATCTCAAAACTTGCATTTCCGGTGAAATATCGGTATCGAACTCTTGGGTATAATACAGTATTCCCCCTACTTATAGGTAAGAACAGTGTGGACGATTTCAAATCTGCCTACGTGCTAACGGACCGTACTGCGCGCGTTTCCTAGGGATACGAAAACCCACTTGCAGTGAATGATAGGAGATTAGGCCTACCGTCCCAGCAAATAATGCGCCAATGGGAGGTAACAAGAAAATGTATAGTTGATTTTACCTTTCATCAAAACATATGCTAAAAATGATGTCCAATTTTCTGGTTGCAAAGATCACAACGGCCAAAAATTCAGAAGCTTCATCTGTAATTTCGCTGAACACTCGCCTAATTTCACTCTCAAGTGCTGGAAGAGTGTGTGGGTTGTTTACCTACACTTGCATTATATTGCCCCAGAGATTATATTACTCTTTTATATTTTAATAATTATATTATTCTTATTGAACAAAGTAGGTATTATCCGGACTTGTGAGATGTGGTCTACTGGGCTCCTTCTGTATTATTCTTGTTCGACACTGTAGCGCAGCACAAGGAAATTTACTGTCTCCCGTGTTATCAACAGGATGTTAGAATGACATTGAGGGGTCGGCAGGCCTGTACGGCGTGCGTGGCGATTGATTTTCGTCCCAGTACACGATCCACTAAGAACACCGGTAGGTTTGAAATGGTCCACACTGTAGTAAAGAAAGTAAAAATGGAGAAGCTGGCGAAAATACATTAGTTCGTACTTGAGCACAACTGTCTGAGAGCACTTTCTTCACATACTTGTAGAAATGCATGGAAATATTAGTCACTAACCATCGCTTCAAAAATTTGAGTATAAGAAGACATATTAAACTTTGTTGAAGGATTCTCAAATCAGTAACATCAGTAATAATCAGTAATTTATTTCAAATATTCAATCATTCATTATCTGTTTACCCTCCTCTTATGTAGGACTTACACCCCCCAGGACTTACAAGTGGATGCCTGGGGTCAGAGGCCCGTCGAGGAGCAGACACTCATGGATCAGACAGAGCATCCAGGATGGGTGATCAGTCCGATGCCTGGTATGGGATGAAGGAAGTAGATGAAACGAAATGTTGGTGAAATGGATGAAAGGAAAGGTGATGATGGAGCAGTTGGTGGAATGAATGGCGGGGGAAACCGGAGAACCCGGAGAAAACCCGCCCATACGCCGCTTCGTCCACCACAAATCCCACATGCAGGTCCCTGGGATTGAACCCGGGCCGCCTCGGTGGGAGGGGCCGCCTATTTCAAATATCCTTAAACAAATTTTTTTAAATATTCTAAAGCTTCAGTTCTGAAAATCTACGCTCTCCTATACCTATGATTAGCAAGTACTATCTGTTTATGCCATTTTATTTCAGTCTGGAATATTTAAAAGTCATTATTCTGTTCCAAGTATGAGTAACCCAAGTGAGCGTTGTGGTTGTGAAATGCTTGATGATTTACAGAGCATATTTTACATCTTGTAACCATTTGGCAAGTTGGGCGTTAAGGCTTCAATCTCTCCCAGTAGACAAATTGGTACCTTTTATGTGACATTTATCAATCCATGTCTAGTTCTTGGAAGATCTGCTTTTAGGATCCAGTTACAATGTAAGAAGCGTCCTCCGGTCAAATCATTGAAGTGCAACGGAAATAAATGGGGCCGAATTCACTTACAAAACCCTCACCTGACTGATGGCTATTACAAGTTGTCTCATTACTCGCCTGTCATATCGAATCGCCCTCATCTGTTACGCAAAGAGGCTTGTTTGAGTTCCTCTGCAAGTTATTTGGAAGGCAAAGTGGAATATGATGTTTGAGGTATCCAATGTGCGGTCACTCCATCATCATGTAGATGTGGTTCAAGGGTTCTGTCACAATGAGTTTCACAATGGTTACGTATATGGACATCGCTGTGATCATGCCGAAACAGGTTAAAGTGCATAAACATATACCACTGAGAATTTCAGGTACTGTGTTGTTTGGGGGTCTTTGATGTACCATGCACGAGGTGTCACAGTGCAACGGTTTTTCTTCATTTGCAAACAGCAAATCCTGCGTTCAGTCATAGAATATTTAAATCTTGTGCGTTTTGATAGCAATTGTAAAACTACGTACAATAAAAAGTATGCTCAGAAAAGCATTTTGCCCGTTTTTAGAGAGGTTGTTGTCATGCAGCAGAACTATTTCAAACTCTCCCACATTTGAAACTTCTCCTTTTTTGTTTCTTTGCTTCCTCCAGAATTATTGAAGACTGTGATTAAAAACTGAAGACAATGATTCCGCGTCTCAATTTATACATCATATATTTATTTAGAGAAAATACTATTGAGAAGGAGGTATCAGATAGATTTGCGAAGGGTGTATGAAAATGTTTTATCGTTGTATTGTTTTATGCAGAAGTTCAGGGTTTTTCCACTTACAATTTTTATGAATCAATTGCTAGGCATGAAACCATTATTTTTTCCTGTTTGGTAAAGTCACAGTTATTTAACACAATAAAGTTGAGCGTATTTTTGGGGAAAGAAGTTGTTTTCGTACCATCAGGTTTACTCTATAGATTAATTATTATCTATTAAATCTTTGGTATATATTTTTTACCTTCATAATGCTTCCAAAAATCTAATTTTCTATACTACTGGAAATATTATGAAACAGAATATATACCAAAAGTTTAATATGCATATATTTATTATATATGTATATAGATATCGTTAAGTTTCAATATATGCATTGAAACTTTTATTTATTTAGGTATGTGTTTCACACATAGAAAAAACTAACCTGAAATTGCTAAGATATTCCTGGCAAGATTAATTCATTCACGTGCACGTCAAGAATTAAACCACTTGTTCACTGCTTTATCTACATTTTCGTCCCTTAAGTGGATGATGAAATTAACGCATACTAATTATTGCGAGTGTGTGTGTGTGTGTGTGTGTGTGTGTGTGCGCGCGCGCGCATGTATTGTGACTTTGGCCAGTTTTTCAACTCTGGTACTTCTCTTAGTTCTCATTGCCACTATTTTGATCTGATTCAACTTACTGTGGGACTTTACTTAGTTCATAATGTCACTTTACTAATGTGTACCAGTTCAATTTCTCCTTAGTAACTTCTTTCGGACGCTCCACTCGCTGGAGTGTTGAGCACAAGTCTTCCACAATCACTCGCTCCTCAGTAACACTCTTTGCACATCACAGCAGTCGTCACCAACTCGTTTGGAGAATCGCAGCTGATGTTGTAGCAGAAACGCGCTTACCAATACGCTTACTCTCACTGAGCGACTCAATTGACTGACTCCTTTCGCGAGAACGCTCGCTTATATAGTCGAAATCTTGCACAGAACATTCTAGAACTATCTGGACACATATTCTGAAGGCGGGGGAAAAACTTCCAGAAGATTCTGGTTATCTGCCGATAGCGCTTCTGGTGTTTAATCCAACGAGAATGTAACTTATTTTTGTTTCTCTCCGTTTGCCTACCGCCGACCTCCCGATAACCTTGGATCATAGAAGCTGCGTCACACAAATATATATATATATATATATATATATATATATATATATATATATACACAAGGTGTAACCGATGTGTTTGTAAATAATTTAATTTTTGCTAATAAAAATTGAATATAAATCAAATTTCGCTTTCAGCTATTTGTTATGCTAGTAGGAATAATAAAAAATTTCATGACCTAGTTTTTAGTGGATGACTTTACCGCAGGAATCCTTCCCGCAGGTTTCACTATCTATTAGGGAATGGTTGAGAGTTGCATCCTCATGTATCGTTCTCCGTTGAAGAAGTGCTTGAAATGCGGCTCCATATTTTTAGAGCCACATGCGAATTGCAAACCGGACAGTTTATATTTTTATATATTTGATTGGTTTTAGATTGCTATTAAAGCCATTAAACCGCATTTTCTCATGGCTATGACAAGGTAACGGAGAAGGACACCTCACTCACCTCGACCCAAGGCGGACCTTTTGTGGGTACCATCCCCCAGGAGGAACGTTTAAAGTGAGGAACCGCAGGAAGATACAGACCGGCAGACAGATCACAGAGACATGCAGAATTTGTCAATCTTCTGCATCAAATTTGACAGATAAGACAAAACTTACTAAAGGAAAAATGTTGAGCGCATTAAAATACGCAATATATTCGTAACTTTAACACTTTTGTAAATAGTGTCGCAGGTTATTTGCTTTTTTTTTGGCATTACCTTTTGTACTTTTTTGAAACTTTCCTGTTTCACCTAATGAAGTTTAACGTTTCATATTCTTCCTTCCTTCCTTTTTTTCATTGCAAAACTTGTTATTACGCGTAAACATTTGAATGGTGATTCCGCACAGAAAAATCTTATTGCTTAATTTGAAACAATTCCTAGGTAAATACATGAGTGACGTAGCGAGGATGGAAGAATCATGCTTGATATGAATGTAATGAATGTTATGTGAATGCCTTTGTAGAGAAAGTCGTGTGCAATCACGTCCGTGTTTTATATTCTCGCTCGGTTCTCTTTGGTACCAATCTTTATTTCGTCCATTGTTTTCATATCCTATCCAGTTTTGGGGGGGGGAGTCGCTGCGTCCAAGATTAATCGGCTACAGTATTCCAAAATACAATTTTACGACTTGTACTGAAGCTCCTTGTTACGTAACGCTCAGTTACATCTTGAAATTATTCAGGATACCACTTTACATATATTCGTTATGAGGTTCATTCTTTCTTTCATCGACTTAGTCTTATGCCCAATGCAGTGGACTTCCTCTCAGACAGAAGAAGTGCTGAAGTTCCTCGGATCGTATTCGGCTCCCGCAGGACTCGCTGTTGTCTTCCGACAAGCCCCGAAACAAGATCCTTAGTGCTTCAAATACCTGTGCTTTGAACTAACACTCTTTATTGCCAGAGGATCTGACCTCCGTTCTTATTTACTGTCTTTCCTTCAGGGTCTGCATAGAACATTGTTATGTTAATCGATGCCATCATTTACAAAACGAGTATCAGCTGTAAGTAGATTGCATACCTGACTCTGCATGCGTCTTGCCTAGAAGAATACACCATGTCCAAAATTATGTCAGAGCGTTGGCGAAGAGATTTCTCCATATATTCAGATTTCCTAGCTATAAATTTTTCACAAACATTGGTGACTATCTCCCACATTGTTTGCACGGATAACCGATCTGCCCTCCATTCTAGATATGGCTAAAGTGGCTAAGTGGCCTAAGATGCCGTTATAGGAAACCCAGGACTAAGTATACTTTATTCTCACGTTCATTCATACCAGATTTCTCCACTGAGGTCTACAGGAGCTCGGGCCAAGCCCTGCCGCCTAGACTCGGTCGGGCCAGACTAAGAAAAATTAAATTATCACAAATTTTTGAGAAAACCAAAATTAACGAAAAATTTTCCATGTAAAGGGAGAATAAACAGGGAAAAAATTAATTTATCACAATGTTTTTGATCCGCTATTATGAGGTGCTCGAAATAGCACAATTATCGCAGCGTGCACACATCCGTAGTAGTAGTGATAATAGAACGAAAGCTCGTTTTGGCCCGTTGCGGATAACCCTACCATAGCACGACCTCTGCAAACTCCGCCTCCCTTATTGCACCCATATAACAGGAGCGGCATATGGTCAGTAAGGCAGTATGTCGTCAACATGCCGCTTACATAAAGATTCTAGGACCTCAACCGTCACCATTTCGGTAAATTGGCTCCTCGAGTTGGTCCCAAAGACCTGAACGCAACCCTTACCAGTTCCCCAGCAGGGGAAAAAGTTCCCACATAGGCACCGGAAATCGAACTCGAGTGCCTTTGCACCCCAAGCAGCAACGCTTTGTGGAATAATAATAATAATAATAATAATAATAATAATAATACTTAATCAATAACTGTCAAATAGCTTAATTTCAAATAAAATTAGACAATCGTGCCTGGATCGGGTGGTACGGTATAACCTACTCTCGGGCTCGTGCCGGACACGGGTTCGAGCCGAGTCGAGCCGGCCTAAGAATTTCGGCCCGTGCAGACCTCTACTCCATATTCCTTCCGATTTGGAGCGCTATAATTTTTTCACAAACAATGGTGACTCACTCACTCATTCTCTCTATCTCTAATTTTTGCACATATAATAGATCCACTCTCTTTACCAGATATGGCTAACTAAGGTGGCCATGGATTAAGATGGCGTTATAGGAAGCTGAAACAGTAAAGAAGGTCGGCGCTTTTGATGCCGTTTACTTTATCTGCTTTTTATGTCATTATCTCATAGCTCATTCTGTTGTCTCGTGGTAGAGTTACGAGTACTTTATCAGGGTATGCGTGAATGTATTGTAAAAGGACAACACCATGTTAAACTGATTAAGAAATTTAATGTGATCTAATATTTGAAATATGGAATCGAGTTGTCAACTGTTTTAAGAAAAGGAATAAAACGGATTATGAAACGTAGCACTCGAAATTGCAACAACTGAATTATTATCCTGCTAACTTGTGTAGTATCAAAGTTATGGTTGGAAATAACTGTATTCTCAGTAAAAGAAACTAGAAACGTAGCTTGCCATGAGACGCTAAACAGCTCATCAGCGAGAGCTCTTGCAATAGCCGCGAAATTTCACACAAGCGCCTAACTAGGCGCTTAAAATATCACATGAGTTGTAAGTACCGGTGACGGTACCAGGGTAACACCTCATATAAAATTTCACGCCTTTATTACTTTTATCTCCGCTTACTTCATTATTAACCACCAACATTATTATTCACGCACAGCCAATACTTAAAACCCTAGATGCCTCTGTTACTTTGTTACTAGGGAGACTGGCTAAATTCTCAGAATTTAAATGCCTTTCTCTTTTCCAGAATTCTGTATACGTGACCCCCCAAAGGTTCTGAGCTTATAACTTGATTGAATGCCAAGAAACTTTCAGCTAATGTGTTCCATCCTCGGGCGATACTAATGACTTTCGCTAACTTGACTTCCTAATTACCCTCTTCTTTTAGAAAAAAATTTCCAACTTATTACGTTATCTATTGATACGGAAATTATTTACTGCAATTATTTCTCTTTCTGTTATTTCTTTATTTAAAACAAGGAGGACCATTTGAGTTGATACTGTGCAATATCTCCAAAACTAATCGTTGTAGAAAGAAATGACTTGAATAAAAGTTGCTTGATACTATGGGGGAAAGTAAATGCCATTAATCGTTATGATGGTCATTTTAGGGTAAATTTAAATTTAACCTCACCGTAGGTTCCCATTTAAAAAACTTAATGACCCTAGGGCTAAGTACACTTTTATTGTCATGTTGATTCATACCAAATAATTTTAGAACAATTCCATTATCGTAGTTTTATTTACACATGATAGTTTACTGAAAAATCCATGTGGGATTGAAACCTGTTTTAGTACAGGTATTCCATTCGGATAGACATACACGGCATCTACATCCTATTACATTCAACTGTTGACATTTGGTCTTATGAGTTCCAAACCGATTTGGAATATATTTCCTCTCCAATACAGCTGTAGCCAACACCACGACTGTATTTCAATTCATATATTCACTAGAGAAATGCACCAGTACCGTTTTTAGAGTCCATTAGCTCCGCTAACAGATGTGCAGTAACACGTGTTGTTCACAGTGTCAGACAAGTGATTTGGCACGTGCTCGCATATTGTGTAGTAGAATGGACATAAACACACCATTAAAGCTTAACCACATCCCGGCGGAAAAGCCCCGATAAACGCTGGCAACCCCCTTGTGTCGAAACGTGTATAAATTTATGCATAAGGATGATGACTGCGGTGTTTGTATGGGGGACGAGTCATAAATATCTAGGTCAGAGCCCTATAGTACAAACAAGAGTTCTATCTAGATCAATGCTCCACACTAGCTGCCGTACACTCATGGACTGGATGTTCTCTAAATATGTAACTTATTACCTAGTTTACCTTCTAATGCACTTGTGTTATGTTTAAAGCCTATTTGAAACTTTGCGTATGGAATATTCTTGAGATGTAAAAGGTAAAGGTAAAAGTTACAGAATGCAGAAGGGCCCCCTCAACCGGGGCAGAGCACCGCATATAGGTCATTGGAACCTTTGTACTTCTACCGTGAATCCTTGAGAGGGAGGGATGAGAGGAGAGTCTGGAAAGGCGATCAGATCTGGGTGACGACGCATGAAGCATGGATGGGGTTCCTAACATTTCCAGTTAGAACTCTTCCGACGCCGCTCAAGCCCACTCACAAGTCCTTAGCACCGCGGGAGTTCCGCGAAGGTAAAGCTCGCCCGAGAGCACATGGAGGCGTGGCTTAGCTGAACAGTCCGACTGACGGCAGGAAGAAATCGGTACAGAGCACACCTCCACCGCCCAGCCGCCACACGCCGAACATCGTCATCGTTTCCTTCAACCCTGAAATGGATGACGACGAAGGAAATTATTGGTACAGGACATGAAGGACAGAAAAGTGGTGGTAGAAGAGGAACCATGCCAGGATTTTCCTACCGACCGTGGGAAAGCACGATAATCTCATGGTCAGAGTGAGCGGTCGCCGGAAATCTAACCAGAATCCTCCCGAATACGAACCTCACACGTTACCGCGGTGCTTAAGATGTAACACACAAAGGAGACTTGTACATATTGCAGTAACACAGAGTGGCGACTACATTATCGAGTATAAATCGTTCGTGAAATTACCGACGAAGAGAGGCTACTAGTGATGTTTCTAAGAATTTTCAGACTATAGCTCCATATAATTACTACTCTTGTTAAGTTGAATGTGCGACATATTTATTATTGTTGTTATTATCATCCTTTTATGTATATAATAATACAGTTGGCTACAAGGACAAGTTATAGAGCATTAACAATTAACTATAACAAACATTACTCCATTCACAATTTTCTAGCATAAAAATTTCAAAGACATCAATGCTTTTTGTTGAAATTACGAATTACAAAATTCTAGAAGCGTATTTAAGTTTTAAGAAGAAACAGAATGTTTTAAGCAATTAAACTTAATTACATAAACTAATTTTTAAAATAATTCCGTATTTTCTTCATGTGCTATTATAATATACCTTTACAGATTCCTCAATAACGTCACATAAATTTTAAATTTCTATACACTGAAACGGTCATGTATCGTAGTTTATTTATCATAAGTACAATTATTGAAAATTCATGAGAGATAAACGGACAATTAAGCATCAGATGTGTTAACCTCTTTCGCCGCCTTGTAGCACAAAACCACCATGATTATTCAAATTATGTCATTGATATCATTATCAAATGCATGGTATATGAAGCCTTAACTTGCCGCATATAATCGTTTAGAACAGACATTGTATTTACACCATAAAAGCAGATGCAATACAAGTTCTTCAAATAGCACTCGCTGTCTGTGCGGCTTCTAGGCAACCAATGATCTACGTCCATCTAAGCTTCAGCGTATTCATATTCCAAAAAATTCTTTCATATAACGAAAGCTGCCAGAGAGATGCACGGTTATTTTGCGCCAGGGTCAAACGAGAAACCGCACAACTCATGGCATGTGCATTACATCAGTCTGCGAGCTCACGGAACGAGCCTAGCATTCTCGGTATGTCGGTCATGAATTCATGATCAGAGGATCATGTCCTTGCTGTGGTCGCTATAGGCGACGATGACAACAGCACATACCCAAATCCAAATCCTTCTAAAGTTTTTATTTATTTTTTCAACGTACTAAGTGTAAATACTGTACGAAGGATTTCGGCATGGTAATTTTTCTCTATTATTCCCTATCTTCCCCCAAAGTCTGGCAGTATGAACGAGAGCGTGAATATGAGTGACCTAATGTATAAAAATCCAAAGAAGAACCAGAAATCCAATTCCAACTGTATTCGAGTTAATACCATTACCAATAGGCAATATGTTCTGAAGCAAAAAAATACCGATATGAACACTGCAGTTAAAGGCGGGCTTAAACGGAACAATAAAAAGGGTGTAGATACAAAGCAAGATATATGCTGAATGTTCATTTCAAAGTGTGCTATCACTTCATTGTTTTGAATCAGTTTTTTGGAAGTAGTATCAGTTCTAAGCGGAATATGTAATGTAATGCACATGTGGCAGAGAAGTTGCCTAGCAAGCACAGCGTTCAGTCCGAGAAGTGCTAATGTGGTAACAACATTAATCATTTAACGTGGATCAAATAACGTGGTTGGCAAATCCACAGACAAATGCTATAAACATGATAACAAATTAAACAAACATGTTAATCTTACTTATATAACCCTGCTATCTTCCATTCATTCTGCACAGATAATGTTTTTTGTTTACATTCGCAGAAGGGAACGACAAAACTCACTGTTGACTCACTCACTTGCCACTGTTCACTCATTGACTCACTCATTCACGCACTCACTTGAAAATTCACGTTGCCTTACACTAGCGATGATGATAACAGGTGTCTCGCTTAGAGCTTTGAAGGAACTTCAATATCGAACGCCATGCTTGCGAGGCAACTTCTCCGACACACGAGTCCTAGGCCTCTGCGAAAGTACTAGAAATTCTAGGCTAAGCGGCTAGACAAATGATGCGATAAAGTATGTCATGACACACAATTAATACCCAGTATACATGGAAAACTGTTCTGCTATAAACTTGTAGTTGTCCATTTCGAAACTGCAGTAATGTAGAGAAGGCTTTGATTGGCGGACAATATAAGGGATAAAAAAGGCCTTAATTTTGCATGAAGAGTTAATGAATACTTAAAATAATAGTTAATATCAATTTAAGGGTGACTCTAGTATAAAATTACTAAAACGAAACTCCGAGAGAATTATTTTATTTCTCCTCATTTAGATCAAACTTGAATGATGATTGCACCGTTAGTTTCAGGACGATGTTTATTATCCTTCTCTCTAGAATGACAACCGCATGACATGGGTAATTCATTCACTAAATGTGTTTTTCAACACTGTTACACAAATAGCAGCTAACCAGCTGCTGAATATGCTCTCCCGACAGGTCTATGTGAATGTTGCAACAATAATTATGTGAATACTCTATTGCATTATTCAGTAGAGTAGATTAGAGTGGAGCGGTGTATTGATTGGTCTTATAAGCCGCGGCAGTCAATGTTAACCTCTTTGGCTTGTATTTATGTCATTGTCGAAGCACAGCATATATTGCGATACAAGTGCGGTAAGTGCATCTTTGCAGAACTAGAAGGATGCTGATACGCATTTTCCCTTCCAAGTTTCTGGAAAGGATTTTAACGTAGGTGTATTACATAGTATTTATTTCAACGATAATGAGTAATAGAAACACGTACACCAAAATAAAATTAGTCACTGTCAGCTGTCCAAAAGTAGTGTCAAGGTCGATCACGAACTAGTGATCGATTAGCCAGATTGGTAGTGTTAGCCAAGTCAACATTTGAAAGTGACATGGAAGCTTGCGCCGAAGTAGTTATATTTAAAGCCTTCATGAATTAAATATTACTATAATTGTTCTCAAATAAACGGAAGTAAAACGGTAACATTTAAGTGGTAAAATTCAACAAACAAATGTGATTATACTGCATGTATGCAATAATATATATATCCACAAACACACATATATATAGTTCGAGCATTAAATACATTTGATTAACGCCTGTGGAACAAATACAAAATGTACGCAGTACAGGAAATTTTCAGCCTTCCCCGCACGATAGCATGAGCGCGAAATAGATGAAAAAAAGCATTATCCTTCAAAAATACTATTATACCAAGTACACTACATTAGAGCAGGCTTACGAGGGGCACTATTTATATTCTGAGCCTAATAATTAAAATAAAGTAATTTCTGATTGAAAGCTGCTTTATTGTTTTTCAAAATATTCTCCTTTATGATCAATACATTTTTGCATCCGTTTGAACCATTTGTCAAAGCATTTATTCCAGTCTTCTTGAGACACCTCGAAAACATGGTTTTTGAAGGCATCAAAGGCTCCATCTCTCAACGAAAATCGTTGACTACGCAATTTATTTTTGTTGTTTGGGAACAAAAAGAAGTCATTGGGTGCCAAATCAGGACCGTATGGCGGATGACCCATCAATTCGACTTTTTGAGCCTTCAAATACTCTGTTGTTAGACGAGATATGTGTGCGCTTGCATTGTCTTGATGAAGAAAGATCCTACGGTTCTTGTTGGTTTTCCTTACTTCACCGAAGACTTCCGGCAAACAAATGGTTGTGTACCATTCGGCATTGACCGTTTTACGTTCCTCTAAAGACACTGTTGCCACATGGCCAGTTTTGCTGAAAAAGCAGGCGACCATTTGCTTCGAAGTGCTTCGAGTGCGAACAACTTTTTGTTGGATTTACTTCATCTTGAAACACCCATACAGTCGACTGCTGTTTATGTTCCGGCTCATACGCATAGATCCATGATTTGCCACTTGTTACAATCTTATATGCGTCTTTTGAGGCACCGCCATTGTATTTCTTAACATTTTTGTACACCAATCGACACGAGCATCTTTTTGAGATTGCGTCAAATTATGTGGGATACAACGAAAACAAACATTTTTCACGGCTAAATAATCATACAATATTTTATATATGCTGGTGGAACTAATGCCTAGGGTTGCCTCAATCTCACAATATGTCGCATGACGATCTTTCATTATTCTTTTTGCACAGTATCAATGTTTTCTGGCACAACAACTGATTTTGGACGACCTTCACGAACTTCATCATTGAGCGAACGGCGGCCATGATTAAATTCGTTATACCAGCGTTTCACAGTGGCAAAGGATGGAGCTTCGTCGCCAAATGTGGAAGTTAGTTGATCGATGAACTCTTGTCTTGATAATCCACGTCGAAAGTCGTAATGAACCATTGCACGAACATTTTCACGTGTTAATTCCAAGTTTTTGTTGACACACAATTTTCAAGTTAGTGTAAACAAAACAAATGACGCACTATTGACAAAATGTTTGAAGTAGGTTATGGTCAAAAATGTCAAACTTTCCACTGGAAACGTCAGATGGCACCTACAACATTCAGGGTTGCCAAGGCTCAAAACATAAATAGTGTCCGGGAAATGTTCAGCCCTCCCCGCACGATAGCATGAGCGAGAAATGGATTAAAAAATCATTATCGTTCAAAAATACTATTACACTAAGTACACTATATTAGAGTAGGCTTAATATACTCATCATCTTGCTCACAACAATGTGGCTCACCTCCATTATAGAGGAGTACCATTTCTGAGTTTAAACTTGTAGGACCGGAGTCTGAAACTCGGTTAGGATGAGTTGTCCAAATAAAGCTTTATACTAGTGAAACAAATATCAGGATCTCTCGATGCAATTATCTCCGAGATTAATTTCTTACCACTGCATCTGTTTACTTAATCCTCTTTGCAAATTTGAGCTGCACTAAATAGTTTGATTTAATTTTGTGTCAAACAGAATTCGATTAACATATTATAAGACCTTAAACTTATTTTAAGGTACAATGAAAATGTTACATTATTTGGTGTTACAAATTGTGAGGTAATTTTTTTTAGAATATCCAGGTTGTGAATAATGGTTCTTTAACCTATATTTTACTTATCGTAGCTGTATCTCTAAGTTTTTTTTTTAAAAAGGTACCTTAAAGGATAAAAATGTGCAATGCAGAAAATTGATCTTCGTTGACAAACATTTTTTCGTACTGCAGCGAATAAAGATATTTAAAGTTCCTGCTAAATTTAAGGTATCGGCAAAAAGCGACAAACTTTTCTTTTTAGTGTGTATTATTTCAGCAGCTTGTTTCTTTTCATCCACATATATCTACAACTAAGAGGAACCCCAGTACATCTTGTTTCTGGTAAAGTACTATACAAGAACTTTAGTTTTATACACCTCCTCCATTAGAAGGATAAGGCTTACTTCGCTCCCTGAAGATGGCTGAATCCTGAAATTGTATCCGGATGGATCATACTTCGACTCGGCTGTGCTAGATATCACATCCGTTTGTGGAAAAGCTAGACCATGTCGCTATTTGTACAACTGGTATTGAGGGTAAACGTACTAAGCGACTCGGATAGATACTGATCAGTAGGTTGGGTGGCCTACTTGTGCAGGGAATTTGTGTGCTCAGGATTGGAAATTACTACGCAACCGCAATATGTATCTTCCTAATGGACATATGTTGAAACCTGGTAAGTACATGTTTCGTGCTCTGTTATTTATTATTCACTCGTGTTGTCATAGACAGGACACGATACGGAAGCAACAAATTATTTAACATGTTGTTTGTGTTTGGAGAATATTAACGTAATGATAGACAAGTGCGAGCACTTTATAGTCAAAGGTTTCCGGACAGCTTATAACGCATTGTTTTCTCCCATCAATTGCAATTATGACTACGTAACCATGGTGCCTGCTGCTGATATTTAATCAGCTACCTAGGTATTACTATGTTTTCAACACAGCACTATGTGCTATCCTAATAACTTTAACAAAAATTAGAAAAATTCCATTTATATCTCTAATTTATGTAGCTTGAATAAAACTTACATTTTCACTGCAAATTAAAATATCTCCATAATAAATTATATGTTATATTCTATATGACCTATTCAACTAATAACAGAAACCTACACCAGGAGGATTTATACTTACATTTCCTATTACATAGCATTAAGTAATCGATTTTTTTTAAAAAAATACATTTGTTTTTCAACCTTTAGGACAAGGAACATGGTGACTATTATTACGTTTTAGTTTTCTACCACGTACCTAGAACGTAGAAAAGGAATTGAATTCCACCCAAAAATTCGATTCTGAAATTTCACCCGAAATATATGTATGTTCTGAAGTCTCCTGAAACCAAATAAATCTTTTTTGGAAACATAGCCGTATATGTGTGTGTGTGTGCGCGCATGTGAACAGCTTAACTCAAAAACGAAAAGTCGGATAAATACCAAACTTGGTATTTAAGTTCAATATCTTCGAAAGATGCGACACGAAGATTTTCAACAGAATTTCCCATCCCAAACTACTCCTTACATGGAACATTTTTCGAAATTTTTTATTTTCTAAAAACTAGGCCTACATATTTTGATTAAAATACTATATATTAAATATGTCTACATCACAAATAAAAAGCATATCTTGAATTTTCAGGGAATAATCTGTTAAATACTCTGCATTCGTTTTGAGGTGGGGAGATATTCTTAAAGATCTTTGGGTCGCATCCTTGGAACATGCTGAACTTAAATACATTTTTAATTTTTGGGTTATGCTGTGCACACGCGCGGTCCTTTTTCTAAAAGATCTTTATTTTTGGTTTCAGAGTCCTGAAAACATGTATTTCCGTTGAAATCCCCATATAGAACTTTTAGCGTAACATAATATCTTCTCTACCTACTAGATACTAGTACAGAATGTAAAACTCTGGGATGCCTACACTACTTCCTCTACCTTTTACTATCTCACGGGTGTCCCATATATATCTAAAAATATTCACACAAAATGAATCTTTTATCCGTCTTACCTAAACCATAATTAAAATCTTGGGCTTGAACTTATATAGAATTAGGGTCTGCGGAGTTCTTACTTTTTCTCTTGTTGGTTAGATGTAATATGTGGAAGAGATAATAAACTATATATATATATATATATATATATATATATTACAAGTTAGTTTTGTTTGCCATGAGACCATGCGAAGAAAGAAATGTGAAGAATGCTCAGGTTCGAACTTCACAGACGATGACCAATGTCTTAGCCCGGAGAAAATTTAGAACCAAAACTGCTAATTTAAAAATGGCCAATTCTAAAAGAATTTGAAACAAGGACTTTTCCTGAGCAACTTCTCTCGTTTATAAGGTTTCACAGATATAAAGGGATACACAATTCAATCGGAATAAAATGTACCTCACAGCCTACTTGTAGAAATTTCAAGATATGCATTTAATTTTTATGCCAACGTTCCAAATATGACATTTTCGATACAATATGGCAATTTCCTACTTTTCCATACAAAACGTAATTTGGGATAGAGACATTTCGTTAACATATTCGCATAGTATCCTTAAAATGCATTGGACAATTGAATGATATTTGGGAAAGGAAACGTTTTAGCCTGAGTTTAGGATACCTCCCCGGAATTTGTCAGTTGTGAGAACTAAAGAAAAGTGAAAAAAATTGAATAAAGGAGGACGGTACTGGCGGGATTTAAAGTCCCAAGTAGGTATTGACAAAAATTATTTGTTAAAACTTCCAAAATCCACCTAATGATATAATAGATACTCGAAAATTTTAAAAAGCTACGCTTACTTTATTTCAACCTCTTATACACAAAACCTTAGTGTTTGTTCAACCAGGGCACGAAAGTGTGCACTTGGTCTTAGCAAAAATTACAGGATACTATAAAACTTCAAAAATCTACCCATACCACATTTTTCAACCTCTTATTTACAAATGGTCACTATTTGACCAATATGGACAAAACTTCGTATATTTACGCTTCAGATAAAAGTACAAATTATAGACTACTTAAATCGCCTTCCTTGGTCTAGGGTAGTTTTCATGCTAATTTCTGGTTCACGAGGTTGCGGGTTCAAACCCTGCAAAGGATGATGGACTGGCGTAAAAACTCTTAGCATGTCTTCCATCAAAGGAAAGTAAAGTAGATGATACTTGTCGTAGATTTACGGCACGTAAAATACCACAAATCTGATAAACAGGCCTCTAAGCAAAATTTCCGTCTTCCATTTCCATAGAATGGGACGCTAAAAACAACAGTAGTTAAAGAGGGCCCATAAATAAATCTGAATTTAATTAAACACACCACTTTCGGCTTTCAAAAATCCCCCATCCTTATTTTCAACCCTGTACATGCAGAATCTACCAATGCAATGCCGAGTAAGACAGCTAGTTTTAAATCAAGTGATTCAGATTTCAAGGATGATACGCAAGAAAGAGCGCAGAAGGCCACAATGCAGCTCGTACCCTACCGAGCATCTAGTATTAAATGAAAAGTGCCAGTAGTAATGGATGATTTGAAATAACGCTCATTTTCAACTGTTTACAAACACTTTATTAACACAGATCTTCATGATTTACAAACGCAAGCGTATTAGTGAGTCTTTGGAGTTTTGTATGACATATAGCAATCACATCACACAGATGAACACCGCCTTTATCGGAGCACTCATGTAGATGAGCTAGGAAGCTAAGCAATGTTTTCTCCAGTACAGCAACAGAAATATCGGCGACTTCTCTATAGATCTTGGCCTCCATCGCCTGGAGGATTGCAGGGCGATTTGGAACTTAATATACCGCCAGAGGAAGAAATCGGGAGCCGTCAGATACGTGCCGGCTAAGCCACATCACCAAATCGGGAGATGAGACGTCCACGAAACCCCTCATGCAGTTCTTCCACTGATAGCTGGGCGGCGTGTGCAGTTGCACCGTCCTGTTCATACCACATGATTGGATAGGGATGCTGTTGTTGTAGCGCAGGGACGACAAATTTAGCTCGAAATTCACGGTACATGTTACATCATCATTGTCCCGAAAGAAGTATGGACCGACTATCCCAGCTTTATTGTGACTGCACACCACACCGTTAATTTCGGGCTGTGTAGCGCTTGTTCGTGGAATTACTGTAGGTTCTCAGTGCCCCAGAAATGGCAGTTTTGCTTGTTAACTGGTCCTAACAGTAAGTAGTGTGCATCGTCAGTCATAATCATCAGGCTGTCAACTATTCCTAGATCAGCTGCCCACATTTCCAGAACGTGTCACAAAATCGAACACGTGCGACCTTGTCGGTGGACCTTAAGCGTTGAACTACCTGTATTTTTTTAGGAACATGCATGCAAATCTAGGCGTAAAATGCGCTTTATACTACCGTAGCTCATGTTTAGTGCCTGCGATCTGCCGCGGAGCGATCGTCGTGGACTTGTCTGAGTGGATGATCGTACATGGTCAATGTTTTCCTGTGTCCTCATATTTCGGGGTCATTCAGGAGGCTTGCTATTACGACTGATCATCCTCATGCCACTTAGCTATCCAACGCTGTATGGTATGGCTATTCGGGACATATCTGCGATGATTTAATCTGCGGAAAGCTCGTTGGGTCGCTACTATTGACTTAGTTTCATTGTAAAACTCTAACACACGAACACGGTCTTGAACACTCCGCTTCTCCATCGTAACTGAATTTTCCATTCCCTTGCAATACTGTTAGCGTGCCATCGACCACCTGCGCGCGCACCCGCAGTCACAATAGCCAACTGAAAAGGTGTTGGTATATAACCTCTCACGTATTTGTTCTAAAATACTGCTCACGACCGCTTTGGACAGACTGTATCGCCGTAAAAATTTCTGCTTCTTCGGATTTTCAAAATCGTGACGAAAGCTCTTTTTCAGTTAGGAATGGCATTCAAAATCTCCAAATACAGCAACTCCGAGTCAACAGTTTGGTTTGCCAAACCATTTTCCAGTTACAATATTTGTTACACGCCTTAACATTAGGCTACAGCGATGTTAAGCTAACAGGGAGCTTGTTGTCTATTTAGCGACATTTTAGCTGGAGGGTGGGGAACCCTTCTAAGCATGTAGGGGTTTAGCTATTGGAAGGAGATAATATTTAATTGGTACGAGGCAATGAAGGGTGTTCAGGGAGTTCAGCATACTATGCACTTCTCTCAATAGCTAAAGATTTAACTGAGAGATTAGCCACTCCACTGCACTGAAAAACGTCACTGAACAAGCAGTAACACAATGTTACAGCTAACACTGGACGATGAAGTCGTCAAATTCCATCTTAAATCACTTTAACATTGTGTTGAAATTTTACATCAATTGATGAAACCTTCGAGCATGTATATGTTGTGACTTGAAGCCAACATGAAAGTCACGTGACGAAGGTAGAAAAGTGCAATGCCGCCCAAAAGCCGTAATAGAAATGTGGAATGAAAATGTTAACATAAAGGAATTCTCTTATCGACAAGCTAATTGTGTAAGTATAAGGGACCCTAATGATACCTTATGAATATAGAGCACTAAATAACGTGCATTCCATGTTTAAAACTTGAACCTGACATGAAAACTTAGTAACATGGAGGATAGGTTATGGAAATGGAAATCACAACAACAGTTATTCAAACATAAAAAGGGACTATAGTTTAGGATGGTGGCAAGCTAAAATGTGGTTTTATGTTATTTGGTGTTGCAATACTAACGAGTGTGCCTTGAAAAGCTTACAGTGACAACTTAAAATAAACTTCAGAAGCCATCATCACTTACAGCGGGATTGCCCCTGTTATCTGTGACGAACAAAGGATAACATCAGGATTAAACTACAAAGCTCTTCAAATGCTAAATTATGTAAACAAATAAACTTATTGCTTTACATTTTTCTACGTAGACTATCATTTATAGTTCTTACTTGTATCCAAAAAGGCTATCCTGATTTCACTTGTATTTATTACAATGTCAGTTACAAAATGGTTTAGGAAGCTTAGGATAAAGCAGTTTAAGATATAAATGAAATTTAAGACCCAAAACAGCACATCTGACAGGAAAAACATACAATGTGGTTCTGAGTTCCATGCTGTTTCATTTGACATTCCCATTAATTTCGTAGAGGAAATTGACAACAAAGTATCTGCATCTTCTTGAGAACAATATTGTTAATTCAAATACTGCCTCATATTCTGTGTAACTGAATTCAACAAAAGAGCTTGTTGGCGTTTTTCCTCCTAAGAGTCCTCTGTTTATCTTGACATCGTTAATTTCCTAAAGAAGAAAGAGTGGAAATGAATCGACAGCTTCTAGAGTAAGAGATTTTTTTTCTTTCTTTCTTTTCCAGATTTTCATATTACTGAGAAATGGGTACAAGACTGTCACAAGCTGTTAAGAACCTAAATGTCAACAATACAAATCAATCCAAACAAGTATATTTTTGTAAACTCTTTTTAATTTCAGTTTGTTTTTCTTCCGGTGTACCGTTGTCTTAAACATTAATGTAAAATAGTATACCCGCGCCGTCTTTGTTAAAGTAATAGACTGAACAAATTTGACACTCTAATTCTGAGAAAAATGGATATTCATTTCTTTTCTACTATGTTCTTTAAAAATGTGTACATATCTATGAAAAGGAATGCTAAATCCTTTTCGCAATGCTTCCTTGCAGCATAAGCAGTACAATAAGAGGCCCTAGTTTGTTGGCGTGTATAAATCTTGAATTTAACGGAACTACCGAAAAAAAAATTCCGCGCTAAGTTCGTCCTGCATTCACTGCTTATACCTTCGCCAGCTGATGGAGATGTTGGTTTCAAACGCGTGACGTTTTACGCTCTCTATCCGTACGCATTTTCGAAGTATGAAACCGAGCATTTAACAAAGAGCATAACAATATAACAAAGAATGCATGTTTAAGCCATAATTTAGGGGACATGCTTCTATTATTTTAAATTTTACTGTTGCAGATTTAACTGATAAATCCACACTGCAAATTTCCAAGCACTCAATATATTACTATATCTGCAAGGAATGAATATGTACTTGATACATCCAAACCTATACAATTGACTACCTACAAAGTCACAGCATGTAACCTTTGTACTCTGAAATTATTCCCTGAGCTACCGCTTTAGTCATCTAAAATATCTCATATTGCTTATCTGGCCATTAAGCTGAACTCAATGGCGGTAACCACTCCATATTTCAACCACTTATTTTCCCAGCAGGATACTTACGAAGGCGTTGTCTCATAACGCTTTCATGTTAACCTCACTTAAACCCTTACTTGATCTTAATCTCTAGAATATATTACTATAATGCTCTGTTATTTTAGAACCACTCTCTACTATTACATTACAGCGAAGGTTCCCAAAGGAAGTGTTGATCAGGGTTTAAAATTATTTCGCGCTAACACAGTTGCTGTCGAAGATTGATAGTGCAATATCGGGTTCCAATCACTGAGGTAGCATTGCTATTTTTAAATATTCCGAAGTGACACTCAGGTCTTAAAATTTTAAGAAAGAAAGTAAAACAATACGAGTAAATCATCCCTATATGAAAGAAGTCGCTATATGCCCATAGAAGTCTCTTTGTCACCACGGCCTTGCCTAGTGGGGTCTACTTGCGCTGTCAGAATATCCATCACCATCATCATCATCATCATCATCAAAAAGCAAAATAATCAAACTCTGAAAGAAGTAGTAAAATTTCAAAGCACAGCCTCACAAGAAAGCAGTATGCTCGTAAGTTTTATGAACATTTGTTCTCATATAAGTAGCAGCACCTGGCGTACAGGAGTTGACAACGACTATGCAAAACCACATTTATTTTACTAAATGTTATTAGAAAATTGTATTTACAGTAAAACCCCATTTAACTGAACTGCGTTTAACCGAAACGGCAGAGAAAAAAAATCTGATGCGTTGCATTCATATAACTTTGTCTACCCTCTATTGCTTATGAGTGGGTATACAAATTATTCTTACGAAAGTTTATTTTCCTGTCTACTTTATTCTAATCTACGAGGGCTGATCAACAAAGACTGAGACTGATTTTTTCCTGTAGCTTCCGTGATAGTTTCGTGTCGGTAACATAAATATTTGAAAAGAGCGGGTTTTTATGTATAATGTTGGTAGGCGGCAGCACTCTCGTATTGGTAGGTTGGTAGTAATGCTCTATTTTGTAGACCCTACGTGCATTTCGCATACCAGACAATGAAGGTGATGCATTTTTTAAATCGATTATCACCGGTGATGAGTCACGGCTGCATCATTATGATTCTGAAGGAAAACAAGCCAGCATAATGTGGAAATCGCCAGGTTCTCCAACACCAAAAAAGGCAAAAGTTGTTCCATCTACAGGGAAAGTGATGGTGATCACATTTTTTTACTGTAATGGAATGATTTACCAGCTTGCAGTTCCCCCTCACACTACTGTTACAGCAGCATACGTCAGTATTGGCTACATTGAGCAATCATCAGTGCAAAGAAACGACCAGAGCTTTCTCGGACTGCGTGACGACTTCATCATGACGGCCTCACGTCGCAAATCAAGTCCTGCAGTTTCTGGCTCGATTCAACATTACCTGTGTACCACATCCACCTTATAGCCCCGATCTTGCACCCTATGACTTTTTTATTCCCATCACTAAAGGCAAAGCTTAGGGGTATTCGATTTGAGAACTCTGTAGCAGTGCTTAAGAAAAATGAGGCGATTCTCAAGGACCTGACAAAGAATGGTCTGCAGCACGTGTTCAAGGACTGGCAGAGACGCTTTAAAAAGTGCATTGAAGTAGGAGGGGACTACTTTGAAAAACAGCATGTAAACATTGAATTGGAGTAATAAACATCTATGAAAAAAATCAGTCTCAGTCTTTGTTGATCAGCTCTCGTAGATAAACCTTTCTGGAAATAGCTGCATTACACATTTCGTTATAGATATAAAGCAAATAGCGACAAAGAAATGTTTTAGAACTGGACGCTGTATGTAGGCCTCAAAATTCCATACTCTACCTATGACATCGTGAGAAACAACTGAAAATCGACAGGACTTTAAAAGAATGGCTAGGTGTTAGCAGTTCGAATCATTAACAACGGATACATCGGAAATGGCTGGCGCTATAAAAATTTATTTGAAATAAATTGTGTACTTTAATGAGATTCATATTCATTTGTAAAATGCATTTTCGTCTATAGCTTAAGGTTTACCAATTAGACAAGATTGAATAAAATTCTTTCCGAAATGAAGCGAACTTCACAGGCTATTCCCAGAAAATTCCATATATACATTTTATTTACCATGCAAACAATATATGGTATTTTAATGAAAATCGTTAAAGCCATTTTTTATAAAATCAAAATTTTCGATAAATGTTCCATGTAAAGGATACGAGTAGTTTGGAGTGAGAGGGATTTTCTTGTGTAGCGTCCTTTGAAGATGCTGAACTTAAATACTAAGTTTGGTACTTATCCGACTTTTCGTTTTTGAATTGTGTTCACAATACAGTAGACACACACACACACACATACACACACACACACGGACCTTTTTCTAAAAATGCTTTCTGGATTCAGGAGGCCTCAAAACATATGCGAGTATTTACGGCGAAATCTCGATATCGAATTTTTGGGTGGAATGTTATAACTTATCTATACATTATACATTATTTATACTTATCTATAAAGGAGTAAAAATACGAAATGTTCAAATTCGCCCTGGCGTCATTGCGACAATTATTGGCAATGTTCTTTCCCCCAAACCCAAAATTCCAATACAGGCACATACTTGGTACCGTGGATATGCAAGTTAATCCTCAATCTCAACCTCAAATTAAAAAAAATACTCCATCGCTATAACAAGCGTTAATTGCTTGCATACTTATTCAGTGCCCCTTTATTTTACTTTTAGCGTTGGTCAGTGTGGTATATTTGTGTTTAAGGTGACATAAAAATAAATCGCGTTATAATGGTATTTGATAAAAACTGGAAGCCGTTAGCTACAGAGTAACAGCGGACGTTGGATTCAAGTCATCAGAGGTAAGAAAAGTGGATTCAAATCTTAACGGGGGATATTAAATTACTGTGGAATAAATAACACTACCTTTTTGTTTTGTAAAACAAAGCAATCAATAAATAGCAATAGATAGAATGACTATCAAATGGTGATGTGATATAGCTGTTCGCAAGCGCTGCGAGAAGAAAATTCAGAAAAATAATGACTTTAAGAAGTTATCCGTTTTAAAAGCTATAGTCCCTATTTTAATACTGTATGTGATATCAAGTTTTTATTAAACCTTATTACGTGTATTTGGAACGTGATTATTTTCTTCCTTTCGCTGCCTTAGATCTTACCATTGATTATATAAGGGAAAAAAATAAGTTATCCCAAACCCCTCTGTCCAGTTTTGTTAAGTGAGATACCTGTAATTAAGTTATACTAAAATTGTATACATTATTTTATACTGATGCATTTATATATTGTTTTACTGACTTTTAATATTCTATGTGTGTAAAGTAATGCTTCTACTGTGCGAGAGTCGACTCTGCTGATGTCATTATAAGTGACATATCTTCAAAATACAATTATGTGTTCGTGCACTGTTATCGACGGTGGCTCTATACCATATATACAGAGTGTTTCAGAAATACTTTTACAAACTTCGGGTATGAGTTCCTTACACCACAAGAAGGAAAAAAGTTCACATGAACATATGTCCCATAATCCTTTGTTTTCTCGTTAAAAGGTGTTCCACACAGTGGTACACTTATAACACACAAAACTCATGAGAAATGCTCGAAATGTCCTCCTCTTGCATCTATGCATGCCTGTACTCGTCGAATCATGGAATATCGCACCCTGTCAAAAACTCCGGAATGGTGTCGAATGGTTTCGCAGGCTTCTTTGACATATCGATGAAGCGTTTCTGCATCCGGGATGGCTGCTCCATAAACCAATGATTTAAGATGCACCCAGAGGTAAACATCCACAGGATTGAGGTCATGAGAACATGCAGGTCATGGAACTGGTCCTCCTCTGCCTACCCATCCGTCATGGTAGATACCAGTTAGTGCATATGAATATGATATGGATACAGGAGCTGCTCGTGAAGTACCCTCCATGCTGTCACGTGTGATGTACCAGGTGCCACAGCCAAATGTCTTGTGCTGATACCTGGATCGTTTTCGACACACTTTAACATCTGTTCTTCGCGTTCCGGCGTAAAACAACTCTTGGTCTTCCTCGATCAATAGTCCGTGGTGCAACGGCTCCTGTCTCAGCAAGGCGACGATAAACAGCGACAAAGGTTGGATGACTCGGTTGTCTTCGGTCTGGAAACTCCATCTGATAGACCCGTGCAGCCTCGCGTCCATTACCATTCGCGCGACCATACATAAAAGTCATGGCTGCCTGTTCACGAAATGAATATCCAGCCATGGTGGAACGAAACACGTAGTTAACTCACTACATGTACACAATTGAAACGTTGAAGACAGACTAATGACAAATGTAAACAAGTCTCCATGGCAACACTTACCCATCTACCGTATGTAGCACAATGGGTCAACTTCTATGAATGCATAGAGAAATGAAGTTTTGAGGTTGGCCCCAAAGGCCGTTGAACTCACACTTTCATTGTGACAGGAATAACGCAAAAACCAAGGATTATGGAACATATGTTCATATGAACTTTTTTCCTTCTTTTGGTGTGAGGAACCCATACCCGAAGTTTGTAAAACTATTTCTGAAACATTCTGTATATAAGCAAGATATTGGTATACAATTTGCAATGCCTTTGTTTGAAGGGTAAACTGATGATTGAAGTACTTCGTTGATACATCTAACGCTGTGGTACACAGGTGTCGAATAATCGTTTTTGAAATGAGTTTGTTATTACCTAAATTGTTATATTTTCCATTATGTTAAACACATCTATAACCTTTAATATTTTTGTAGGATTATCTTTATGCATGTTGTATGAAGCATACGGTTTTATGAACTCAAACCATCCAAATGCAAACTGTAAATATCCTCACAATTAATGCGCATAAACATTACCTTCACTTACAATTATAACAAAGAGACATAACATTAGTTAACATTTTCAATTGGAGAAGGATAAGCCTATCAAACTCAGTGTCTTAAAGAGGAACTTGCTATTTGCTATTCAATTACTTATGCTCAATACGGGTCCTAATTAAATTCGAACAGTATATTTTCGTTTTTATTTGACAAAACTGTTTGTTGTGGAATTTTTATGGTTTTAATATCCATAAAATCTTTCCGTACTTAACAAAATCCCAATTCAGCTACAAGCTATTAAGGCTGGCACCGTAGCTCAGTCGATAGAGAACCTAGCTGTTGTTCTAGGGGTCCAGGGTTCGATTGCCGGCAGAGGGTGGAAATTTTTCTCTAACCAAGATTGTCCTTTATCCTCCCCAGAGGATAATCTGGATGTATGAATGGGAGCGTGTATGATGTAATGATTAAAAATCATAGTGCAAGAAACTCAACGACAGGAAATACACGAGTTAACAACAACAGGCAATAAGTTCCTGAGGAAAGGCCTTCGATAAGACCAATGCAGTTAAAGGCTTGAAAAAAAGGCTATTAAATGTTGCTTTTAGTGCTTATAATTATATGGCGAGCTGTGTTGTTTAAATCAGCGCAAAAACATACATTATTATTGATACAACATAATTATATAATTTAAGGAAAAACATCTTCTGGACGATTACACGGTGTCAGTACATTTTCAATGCAAATAGCTTCAATAGCCAACCGAGGTTCCATTCCCCTTCAGCGCTTCAAGCTGCAACCAAGCTTGTCCACCACTGAACGAGGAAGGGGACACGATGTTCTTAATAATACCAACCATAGCAGAAAGCCGTTAACTTTGTGTTTATTTACAGCAAGCCACCATCAGTAACAATACTTTTACATTGAACTGTAGATACAAAATTAAAGAATCAATATAGGTCACTTTAGTATCTCTATCCTGAAGTTGTTTATTAAATACTAACTACAATCTGAACTCTTAACCGTTACCATAAATCGTCATCGAGTAAATCACTTTAACCTACCGCCGCGAATATTTATGAAAGAGGAGAGATACTGTGCCCTTTTACAAAACTGAACTTTACACTAATACTTCATAAGTTTGTTGCATATGCAAATCTACACATTTGAAATGGATGTATTGAAATTGATAGAGTAAAACTGGATAATCATTCCCCCAACCAAAATTATCTTCTAATAGGGAATGAAATATGAATTTGGCTATTACATAATTCCTCACAACGAATTTAATCCTTAGAGCAATAGGCTATCTGAATTTGAAAACCGAAAATGTACTAAGTGACGGACTGCCTGCTCCATTTTTAACCATTGCTGTACTACAGTTAAAACAGTGAGATTTTATAAAATTACAGTTCTCGGATTAAAAATTCCCCATTTTCCCTTCTGACTCTCCTTCTCTCTAATTCTCACACACCCAGACTTTGGTCGGAAACTGCTTTTTTTTTTGGAGGGGGGTTTCAGTGGATGTTAAAATGTTTATTTCCAATAACATTTTAATTTGGAATGTTACAATATAGCACATTATTTCCTCTTCCTACGATAGATAAATATCAAAGGAAATAAAAATGCAAAATCTTACGGGCAAAACGTAAAGTCTGATAGTCCTCCTTCCACGTTGTGGCACTTTCAGCCGAAGTGTAAAGCATTCGACACCCTGCTAGCATACTTATTTCCGCAGAAACACTATCATTGACTTGACAATCAGTATTTTCTAATGGCATTGATTCGGATAAAGACTATAAATCACTTCTCGTATAAAGATATATGTATGTCCAAGCCGTGAGTTTAAGTGTGTGTGTGTGTGTGGCGCGCGCGCGCCCGTATTTGTGTATATATGTGTGCGTGTCTGTTAAACATAAGGCGCACCTTCATACGACTTCAAACAATTTGCTATAAAATTAGATTCCAGAAAGTCACATTTTGGCTTATTTTATATATATAAAATATATATATATAATATATATATATATATATATATATTTCGGAAATGGAAAGTGCTGCTGATGTGCAGTTTTCACAGCATTGATTGGTAAATCAGAGGCTCGTACATTTAGCCTATAAACAGATTTTAATAGTACTGAGAAAGTGTATTTTTTGAGCAAACATACAATTTTTAAATGGAACAATGCCTAGTTACATCAACAGAATAAAGGTATGGTAAATTAGAATGTCAGTGGCGTTTGTTGCAAGATTCTAGTGCAAGTGGTTTACGAGAAATCTTATTTTGAAGCTTTTACGCACCGACACTTGTACAACCTGTGGTAGCATAAACTGAAGAAAAACGAAAGTGAATTACAATACTTCTGTGGATTCTTACAAGTAAAGAGAACATAATCATTCAAAGGTTGTGTTCAAAATGACCACCGGCAGCTTCAATACACACTTCCAGTCTGCTATGGAAAGACTGCTGCACACTTACTATCATTTCAGCGGAAATTTCAGAGCAAGCAGCAGTAATACGTCGTTTCATATCGTCTGGTGTAGTTGGTATATCCTTGTAGACAGTGTCTTTCAGCCTTCCCCACAGAAAGAAGGCTAAAGGGGTCAGATCCGGTGAACGGGCCGGCCAAGGTAAAGGTCCTCTTGGTCCAATCCAACGATTTGGAAGCAATCCGTTAAGGCAAGCTGTAGTACTTCGTGCACTATGGACTGCACAGCCATCATGTTGGTACCACAGATTCCTCCTAGCCTGCAGAGGAACTTCTTCTAGCATCTGTGGCAGATGGTCTTTCAGGAGGCTGCGTTACTTGTGCGAGTTCATTGTTCCTTCTATGAACAAAGGGCCTATGAGTTGATGGTTCACTATCCCACACCGCACGTTTAAACTCCATGGACGCTGACGTTCCACCTGACGAAGCCAACGGGGATTGTCAACAGACCAATAGTGCATGTTTCTGCGGTTTACCTGGCCATGATTAGTAAATGTTGCCTCATCACTAAACAAGATACATGATGAATCTGGAGTATCATGTCTTAATGCTCATGTACAAAAGTTAACACGATCCTCAAAACCGTTTCCATGCAGCTCTTGATGGAGAGAGATGTGATAGGGATGGAACCTATGTTGATGGAGAATGCGCAGTACACTTGCCTGATTTATGCCACTTCCACGTGCTACTTGGCACGTACACTTTCTCAGTATTATCAAAATCTGTTTATAGGCTAAATGTATGAGCCTCTGATATACCAATGAGTGCTGTGAAAACTGCACATCAATAGCACTTTCCATTTCCGAAATATTTGCGGTGCAGTTTTAGGTGATTCACCCTGTGTGTATTTTCCCTAACACCTACATAGATAGTAGGGAGTGAAGGTACTGCACTCCACGCAAAAATGTTTTGAGGTCACGTGAAATCAAAATAAGCATTTTTAGAAAATGCTCCTACGTGTATCTGTGAACAGCATAACTCATAAACGAAACCTCTGATAAATGCCAAACTTAGTATATAAACACATTATCTTAGAAACATGTGACACGAAGATTTTAAAGAAAATCCCCAACCCCAAGCTACTCTTTAAATGGAACACTTTTCGACATTTTTTCTATCTCAAAAATATCTCAAAGAATTTTAACTATAATACCGTATATTAAAGCGTTTATATGGCAAAAAAATGCATTCTGGGATTAGCCTGTGAAGTATTTCTCATTACAAAGGAATTCTGTATAATTTTGTATCAGGTAAGCGTTAAGCGATAGACGAAAACTACTACGCAAAAAGTAAGCAATAATTTATTTCCAATATCCTTTTTTGTGTTATAATCAATTTACGATATATCTTATTAAAGGTTTAAATTGTTCAATACTTTGTCATTCTTTTTGAAGTCCTGTGATATTTAGTTGCTTCTCGTGAGTGCATGGAAAGAGTATAGAGCTTTATAAGGCCAGCATATAGTGTCCAGTCCTTAAACATTTGACTATCGCTATTCCCTTTGTATCAATAATGAAATGTGTAATGTAGACTATTCTGTATAGGTTTATCTCGAATAAAATGAAATAGATAAAAAATATGCTTTCGTAATAATAGTTTGTAAAACTATATAAAAATAAATGGACGAATAGAGAAACTCTTGTGAATGTAACATACAGAATTTTATTTAAGTTGCATTTTGTGCTCTCATCTGTCACCAGTCACCATTCAGCTTTATCTTTCTCCTGTTATACGAGGCAATCTGACTTGTTTCCTTTACTATGACGCTGTTCGAATACTCCTAATATAAATGTGCAGAGGTTTTTTATTTGAAAAACATTAGAGCTTCTGAGAAAAAGATAGTAAAGCTTTTATTTCTTTTCATCGTCTAAAACACTCATTAACACTAATTCTTGAGATACTTACCATATATGATCATCTTCTTGGTCTGGGACTTCTCGTCCATTAGGAAAGACACTGTGCACTTGTATTCTCCCGAGAGTTCGGTCGTGGGATTAATGATCTGGAGGGCTCGATGCATGGTGGCGTTCTCATCAGAGGCGCGGTACTCCAGGTTCAATTTGCCTTTCAGCAGTCCCAGGTCCTGAGGTTTCTTCGACTGCACCCACTGGTACACGGGCATTGGATTATCGTTATGGTACCATTTGACCACAAGGGCTGCAGGAGCGTTCTTCAACTGGGCCAGCTCGCTCTCGTTGAGGGAGTAGTCGCAGTCCAACACCAGGTCAGTTTGAGTTCCATTTCGTATTACCAATGGGTGTACACTGCTCACTCCCTTTATCTCCAAGCCCTCAACCCCACCTGAAAGCACAAAAAAAATGCGTTACCTATAAAACTTCAAGTTAACTGCGCAGGAATGAGTAGAACAAGCCTTCATCAGAGAGAAGATAACCTACATGAATGTATGATACCTTATAATTAAAAAACGAGCTTCTCGATTGCTATGAAACTAGTTATGTGACATCAGTAATATTTAATTATAACATACATAATACCCTAATTTCCTTCTCCAAACAACGCCGCCTATAGCGATGTTTCAGTTAATTCTGAGTGAGCTTAACAGGTTTACAGGTTGGACCATGTAAGTTGAGACTGTACAATATCTCCAAAACTAAGGGTTGCAGAAAGAAATTTCTATAGTAAACGTTTCTTGATATTTTGGGGGAAAGTATATGTCATTAGTCGTGTTTTGTTTGGAGGAATTATGATGGTCATTTTAGGGTCAATTTAATGTTTTTACATGGGAACCTACAATTAGAGTCAATTTAAACTGATCCTAAAATGAAACGACCTCCAAATAAAACACGACTAATGACATTTACTTTCCCCCATAATATCAAATAACTTTTATGAAACACATTTCTTTCTACACCGCTTAGTTTTGGATATATTTTACAATCTCAACTTAAATGGTCCACCCTGTGTAAAACATCTATAACAAAAACACATAAGGAGGCACGCCATGGGTCAGTAATATTATTAAGCCTATATGCTGTAAAATTTACAAGACAAGAGAATTCAGATTGTGCTCACATTATTCCATATCTTTAGATTTAGGTATGGTGATCCAGAGCTTCTTAATAAGGAATAACATTCAAAATTAAAGCACGACTACCAAGATACCATTCGTTGCTCTCCTTTGGCGGTGGATTAATCATGAGCATATATTACCTAGGCGTGAATCAAGTGCTGGTAATGTTATACATGACACCTGGATTTTATAAATATGATCATTCTGCACCGTGCGCAGTGCACGCCATAAATTTGAATTGTACAATAACTGTCCTTAATTTCATCAATTCGTTGTAGTGCCATTCTGGCATTTGTTAAAAATAAAGCTCAAAACGCTTCAAACATGCTATTTAACTGTTGTCAAAGTTCACCCCCCCCCTGTTGATTATAATTTATTGCTCTTGCTTCTTTTATTGTTCCATTTATACCGCGCCATTAATTGCTATGGTCATTTCGGTGGCCTTTGGGACACATTGCAATGGTGTTAATTCGCATTCAGTTGTCATTGGATTGTTTACTTAGTTTACATTAGATTACACTCACATTTATACTTTCAAACTCTGGGGAGGATTAGAATAACCTTGGCTACAGAAAAATTCCAACCTACCACCCGGGAATCAAACACGGGACACCTCGCACACCGGGAGGTGCTCTACCGACTGAGTTACGGGGCCAGCCTATTTGTTTTTGTTTATATATTTTTAATGCTCCATTTATACCCCGCACACATATCGGGGCCTTTTACATTTGGAACATATTGGTGTTAAAACTCGTACACATTTGTGGTTAAATTTCTGGTTTTTCTTTTTACTTTCTCTACAACGTATAGTTAAGTAGGGGAAGTATTGTATTCCACCCAAAAATTCGGTACCGAGATTTCACCGGAAATATATGTTTTGAGAACCCCTGAATCCAAAAAAAAAAAACATTTTTGGAAACATGCCCGTGTGTGTGTGTCTGTGAGTGTGTGTGTCTGTGAACAGCATAACTCAGAAATGAACAGTCGGATAAACACCAAACTTGGTATTTAGGTTCAGTATCTTCCAGAGATGCGACACGAAGGTTTTCAAGAAAATCCCCCCACCTCAAATTACCCTTTACATGGAACATTTTCGAAAATTTTAATTTTCTCAAAAATGGCTCTAACGATTTGAGTAAAATATCATATCTTTAAGATATTTTTAAGACAAATGAAATGTATATCTCGAATTTTCTTCGAATATCTCCAAGAGTATTCTTCATTGTGAACGACTTTGGCATAACTTGTAAACCATAAGAGATAGACAAAATTTTACACCTCAAAAAATTTAGATCGCTTTAAAATACACAATTTATGTCATATACATGTCATTATTTATTTTATATGTACTGGACATGCAAAGAGAATGGAATGCGTCACATAGCAACCAGCTCTTAAAAGATTTGTCTGTCGCTTAAAGTCTACCACATTCCCCTTGCACCTACAAGAAAATTTAGCAATAAGATTAACATCTCGATTAACATGAAGCATATGGAGAATAAGCGTTTGTAAAAATAGTTTGTATAAGAGTAGATAAAGTCATGTGAGTGTAACACATCAGATTTTTTTACATTAGATCATACACACATATTCACAATTCATTCATACTTGCACTCTGTGGAGGCTAGCGAATAATCTTGGCTAAAGAAAAATGGCCACTTCCAACCGGGAATCGAACTCGGGACTACTCACACAGCAGACAGATGCCCTACCGACTGAGCTACGAGACCAGACCGTTTTAGATGATCTGTAGAGATGTCATATTTGAAAACAAAATCGGTAATTAAACTTGCGGAACGTCGAGGGACTCATGCTACTCCGCAGTTGACGTAAGCAGGCGATAATTCCCAAGTTTTGAGCAACTCTACATTTAAAACAACGGATCACGGAAACTAGATTTCTTTTCAGAATTTCACTCAGAATCACTAAAACTTCTCTCATTGGTATTACAAGAAACAATTACGAGTTTATGCAGCCTAGAAGCTCCATGTTTTAGGCTTGCTGTGCTCGGGTATATATTTCGTTGTAAAATGAAACTAACCAATCTTCTCCACATCAGCCACTGTTGGCATGCGACAACAAAGGATATTTCACCCATAATGTGTGTGTGTGTGTTTGTATGTGTATGTATGACAAATGCAATGCAAACCCCTGAGCGTATCGCAATCACAGCAACGTTTGAACTCTGTTCCCAGGTAAAGTTCATTTACAGGCCACCCTGGAATAAAAGAGTAACAGGGATGACAGAAGTGGATTATGGGTAAAGACATAATAGTGGTATTGCAGGGGGAATTCGGTTCCAGCAGCGGACTTGAATGTTGTTACTGGATTCCGCATATGAAAAGGAAACCATTATGCTGTGGCAAGCGGAGCGCTGGTGGGTCGGACATGTACTGTATAGCACAATTATCCCTAACCCTCTCGCCCCAAAACGGGGCAAAGGAACAAGCTCATATTTTCATGCAATTATGAAAGCACAGAGCACAGCGTTGGTTCTAGCGCAAGTATATCTAGGCCTGCCTTAACTAGTTAACCATTATTCAAAGGTTTATCCACGTTTGCAACTTCATTTTTACACTTTTTTGTCCATTCAGTGAAGTGGATGTTTATTTATCACTCCATAATAAATAATATCTTTATAGAACAACAAACCATAAAGGATATGTGTCAACACATCTTTCCGGATAGCCCTCGTTTCCCAGAGATTGTACGTAGTTTATTTGTATATCAGAGTGAACCGCGGGGCGATTCGGACTGTAAGAGCAGTGGAAATATTGCAACATACCAAATAAATGCATGCAAGAAAATGCACACTCAAAATTCTATTTACTCGCCCTAATGTCCTAGATCCAATATGTATATTAATTACTTAGCGGAAAATAACACTTTAGCAAATAATTTAGGGATTGTAACCGAGTTACTGATAGTATGAATTGTTTAACTATAACCACACTTTGAGCAGTGTGTGCTCAATTGTTTAACTCTAACTTTTATATTGTTTTGATCTCGTTATGACTGGAAAGTGTGGAATAAATTAATGCAAATTCAAACACAATAAATGGAAAAATTGAACTTTAAAGTAACGGTAGTAGCTACATGTGTAACTGAAATGAGAACCTAGGGAAAAGATTGTACAGACAATTAAAACAGTGAGATTTCAGCCGACTAACAGCTCATTATTAGAGTACAACATGTTTTAATCTTATAAAATCTTTAAGTTACAATTTTTTTTATATGCTGGAAGTCACGCAATTTAAATTGGAAGTGGAAACATACCAGGGCATTTACCAAACATGGAGCCGTACAATTCTACCAAACTAGGGATGGGACCTCGATACCGTCGATACTTTGATACGATACTCCGTGATATCGAAGTATGTCTAATAAACCTTAGATACTTTTAAATTTTTAGGTTTTGCCTTTTTGAAAGTTGTAGCTTTTAACTTATGCTAGACAAAGAATGAAAGGGGTGGGAGCTTCACGTTATTTCCTCGCACGTGTCCTCAAAGAGTCGATGTACTTAGTTCTTGATAGACCTTGACTGCGTTTCCTGTGGCTGAATGAATGCAACATTCCATAGAAACTTGTGTCTAAATGAAGACTTGCAAAACAATAGGGGAAAGAGTAGAGGTACTCATGTAATATGCAGCGTTAACTGAGTTGGAATGAAGCTGGTTTAGCTGACACACTAAATTTCGTTTCTGCAGTAGTCTGACTTAGCTCACTTTCAGGCAATACATTTACCTACTCCGGTGACCAAAATCCGTGAACCCAGCAGAAACAAATTAAAACTTAAGACGTGAGATAATACAGCGCATGAGAATATTTGTTCTTTCAATAATTATCTTTTTCTTAAAAAAATTGCCGATTCCTTTATATTTATGCATTTGATATACTTCCTTGATTTTTTATTAGAACTTTTGAAAGTATCTAACAGCCTTTGTATTAAATATATATGCTAATGTATCAGGATGGGTAGTAGAGAGGCTTAATCCACACACTTACTATGTTTCAAAGGGTTATATGGCTAATTTACTTATTCCCGGATGAAAAAAATACATACGTTGTGTGGTAGTTGTGAATAGTGGTAGAATGCTGTAACACATGCATTATTATAATGGTTTGAGTTTCATTTAAAATATATATGCAGAATAAATAAAAGTTGCAAGTATATAATATTCTATGGATATAAAATCATTTAAAAGAAATATTTCAGCACAAAATATAAATGCATAAAAAGGTAGCAAAGTAATTATTATTATTATTATTATTATTATTATTATTATTAGCCTTCACTAACAATAGGGAATATATAGCCTGTTGCATTATCAAATTAAAAAAATTGTTGCCAATTGGAGAATGTCAAACAGGAACATTTTCGGAATTACTATACAGTAAAAGATTTGTTGCATGTGTTTATACACAGAAGACTAGCAATAAGAACATAATTCAGTGAACAAGATATTGCCTTTATAGCTTATATAAAGCAATTATCAAGTATCGGTGTTCAAAGATCAGTATCGGTATCGAGGATCAAGTATCGAGAAATAGTGGTATCGTCCCATCACTATGCCCAAATCTGTAACAAAGTACTACGACATGCCTAGCATGCCCAACCAGTAGTCGTGTGTTTTGTTGAAGCTATCGATAACAAAAGACCATTAGCGTATCTTGCAGAAATCATACAATTTATATTTTAAAAACTACATAATTAACAACTAAGGAAGTTATAGAAAGGGTTATTTCGTAAACATTTAATCTCAAATTGTGTAGTAATTTTACGCAAATATAAAAGATAACTTTGGATATACAAGCCATCACTGCAGGGTAAGACGTATACAGGGACTACATAATTAAATTTCTACAAGTCTACTTAATTAATCCTCAACGTGACTTACCAAAGACAAATGTATTTTCAGAATATCATTTCCTACTTGGGAAGATTAGAAGAAAAAAGAACTATGAAATACATTTTCATTGGTTTTCATGCATGCAAATTACAGGTACAATTGAATATATTAGGTTTAATTAATATATGTGAAACAAAGTATAATATTAAAGGACATATCTAACATTATTTTGAACGAGTTCAAAGCCATGGCAGGATTTGGTTTGCTGGAGTTTTATGACGTTCCATAATAAACTAAACAAAGTGGGTTTACTGACTCCTTTAAAGCACACCCGAGTAGACAGAGAGAGAGAGAGAGAGAATGAATGAGAAAGAAGAGACAGAGAGGAGAAAGAGAGAGTCTGTGCGTGTGTGCAAAATTAGAATGCGTAAAACTTTCATCAAATGTAGTACTAGCGACAAAAACCGAGCGGGGTGGCTCAGGCAGTTACGTCTGTGGCCGCATTCGGGAGGTCCCGGGATCGGTAACTGCCCACTCTGATCCTGGGTTTCTCGTGGTTTCCCCGAGTCGCCAGGCGAATGCTGGGTGGTTCATCTTATACCACGACTCTCCTCCTGTACCCATCATCTTCCTTGTCATCTATTTCAGAGCTGTAGGACCAGGCGACGGTGTTCGGCAGGTTGTGGCTGGGCGCTGGCTTGCGCTCTGTAAAGGTTTCTTCCCCGGCGTCGCTGCGGTACCGCTCAATTAGGTCTCTCCTCTCCTCAGGCTCCAGTCCGGGGGACCCTGGAGGTTGGTGGTTTGTGGGCAGGAAACGTTATGGACCCCGGCCATGCTTGCGCCCGTCGGCATCCGGATGTGGTCACCCTTCGAATCTCTCCCCTCACCCCTCTCTTCAAGGCGTCACGTTGGAAGTACAACGGGCCGACTGGCTCGCGTACGATGATCTGCCCCTGTTCCGGGGATCCCTCTGTGATACGTACCTTTAACTTTTAGTCGACAAAAGAAACTGTGCTTGAGAGAATACCTAGTAAAAGTAGGCTGATATCGAAAGTTGAAAGCTCGTCACATAGTGCATCGAAACGGCTTTCTATATGAGAAGACATTCATAGTACAGCGGGAGGAGAAGGTGGACTATCGATTTCCTCATCGTTGGCAGTGAGTAATTTATAAATCCAGAGATTTCTTTGATTGTTTTATATTGTGGTTAATATGTTCTGGGTTATTACTCTTGAAGCAGAGATGTCACGAAACATGCAACTAAAAGCTTCATTTTGTGTCATGTTTACATTCATTTCCTTTCTGGAACGCATAACTGAAAATGTACATTTTGAAAAATCTGTGGCGAACCGTATTGGCCCAAATATATACTTCACGTCTTATTAAGTTTCCTAATTCTTGTAGATTAGTATGTTCAAAAATTACTTTCAATCTTCAGTATTTATAATAAGCATGCATAAATAAAACTTAGCTTTCTGTATAAAATCTTGAAATGCAATAAAACCTATGGCCAATATCATAGGATAAAAATTTACACAAGCGTTCGAAACTGTCTAAATCTTATATTGTAGTATTGAAATATTTGATATTATCTCGTCCTACAGCAAATCGTAATGAAGTGCTTTTAGTTGTCTGACTGTCATTAAACTCACGATACAAATGGGCCTTGGAACAGCACAAAGCCTTCATTATCGTCACCAGTCTGAAGCCAGCGCGTTTCATTTTTAGAAAAATTCAAGCCACAATTACAGCTCTCTTAAATCATTAAGCAAGTCAGTAAAAAGTAATAGCTAAATTAAATAATTAACTTTAATGTTATTCAGTCATAGATAAGTGACATTGGTGAGTTTCATGTAGTTCATACTGCAAATGAATAACTTTGAAGTTGGAACAATTTAAATACCTATTTATGTTAAAGACAACGCATTACATACTTCAACATTGATTTCTTTTGCGGTTTGACTGTCCTGAATTCGCTTTGCTAATGCGAATGTTCAAATGAAGCGAATATGGAGTCAGCGCTAAATTAACACATACACACCACTCTGCACTACAGGCACTTAAAAGAGCTTTAGTGCAAAGCGACATCATCCTTAAGCTTTAAGTAATTGAAGCGATTATATGCACAGTTTTCTTTTCCGATATTGGTAGAAAGTAGCATTATATAGTTAACTAGGACTTCCTGGATGCACAGCAGTAGTTCAGTAGTTCCTGCAAAGTAGCATTTAAGTTGTGAACATGCAGCTCCATTGAAAAGCATAAGAACTAGAAATTATCAAAATAACCCACGAATATAGCTATCTGCCTTATGATCAGAAATCGCACTCGGAAGGTCACGCGTTCAATTCCAGTAGAACTGCCCAGTTTTATGTGGTTCTATTGTGTTTTCCTTACGACTGTAGGGGAATTCTGGGTTGTTCCCCTTCGACAAAAAATTTCCTGTTCATCATTCGCTGTCCACACCATTTCGTTTCGTCTGTTTTACCTCATCTGTTTCAGGGTGATAGGACAAGGTGACAGCGGTTGGTTTGTTGTGGCAGCACAATGGAATTTACACTACGGAAAATAATTTCTGGGCCACCTTCCTTCCTGAGAGCTGTTTCGTCTCTTCCCAGGACCCCCATGTTGCGGATGGCTGCCCTACTCTAAGGCAATGGTAGGTAGTCATTGAGGATAGTGTCATACTGAATTGTTATAGATCCTGCCCTTGCTAGCGCACATCATCGTCTGGATTCGTCCCCTTCATGCCTTCCTCCAGGAGTCACGTCGGAAGCACAAAGTGCCTACTATAGCCTATGTGGGGTGATTAGGCTTCGTGTCTGGACATGACGTTAGGACCACACAGACTAGTCTGTTGTTCTGATCGTGGCAAAGGGGAGCGAGTGGAAAGGCGTACCCCTACTCGAAAATATTATCGTTCGAGTAGTATAGTGCAATAATAAAATCACTGTCAGGCATAATAAATATTTCAATAACATCATATTTTTCATAGACTTAGTTAAAACTATTTAGCGTTATATTTCTGAAAATAGAATTTCCTGTATTTGAGAAAACATACAAGCACAGATAAATTACATTTCATATGTTAAGCCCTCACTATAGCGCTGGTCTTTCGATCCCTCTAATATCGCAGGTTTCTTCCATTCTTACGCTCCTTTCAAAGCGGAGGACACCAAGACTGGCCAATCTAACTTAAATGACTAAATTGTAACAAAGCCGTTTAAACTTTTTGAGAAGTACATCACTTCAAGCCAGCCACCCTTGTAACCAAACTCAAATCCCACTTTCCAATGAGTGGGAGGTTTCTTGTCGGTGTCATGATAAGCATAGGTTCCAATCACAGTTCAATTTTGCGCATCCGAGCAACTGAGAGATGGGAGCCGCAGTTACAAATGCTCCATCCATAGTTATTGGAACTTACAGAAATTTTACGGCTGTAATCGAACTTGTAATGCGACGCGATGGATATAGCGCAGGTTAAAGCAATAATATGGCATGATGTTAAATGTATCTAAACTGTGACGAATTACGGTAATGAAAATTTTACCTCTATAAAAAGGGGAAGCTGTCTTTCATAACACTTAAAACCACCTGAGACAACAAGAGTCAAGGCTGGAGGTAATAAACAAACAAATTGCATCTCGCCATAATTACCTTTGACGTCACATGTGTGTGCAGGGATCTGATATTTACCCTTACCCCTGTACAGGCACGCATTTAATCACAGACACACAATATTAATTAATGCTAATTTGGAAAGTTAATCATAGTGTTAGCCAAAGACCTAGGCTGGTCATAATTTGAATAGATTGCTGATGGAAACTGATTTACTTACACAATTCAAAGGAGATTTAACATTTAAAAAAATAAATAAACAGATAAGGAACGACGGCACTCTCTGACCACTGTACTTCTATAAAGGTACTTTGCAACACACTTTTCTATTTGCTTCGCGTTAATTAGCACAAATGTTTGCAAAAACAAGCTTTATTACACACTTCAGTGTAAATACGAGGGGAATCCAGCAGACCAGAATATATTCAAATGTTTAAAAACGGGTCACCATATGCTAGCGCTGAGAATTCGCACTCCTTCCATTACATCACGTGAAACAACTGAGTTGCACAGCACTTCAAAACATGACAAAAATATGGAAGAATTCAGGCCAATAACAACCGATATCTCGGAAATGACTGATTCCACAAAACATTACTACAAATAAATTGTGGTTAACAGAGATCTAGATGTTTTGTATAGTACGTTTTCGTCTATGTCTTACAGTTTCCGAGTTATACAAAATTATACCAAATTCCTTCCGGATAAGGCGGACTTCACAGGCTATTTCCAGAAAATTGAACATATACATTTTATTTATCATGTGTGTATGTATATGTGTGGTATTTTAATAGAAAACGTTAGAGCTATTTTTGATAATAAAAAATGTCGAAAAGTATTTCATGTAAAGGGTAGTTGAAAGTGGGGGATTTTCTTGACCTTTATGTCCTGACTTTTGTAAATACTCAACTTAAATACCAAGTTTGCCATTTATCTGACATTTGGTTTTTGAGTTATGATGTTTACAAACACAAAATAAGCCAACACACGAATACAGGTATATTTTAAAAAAAGTTCTCTTTGATTCAGGGGCCTCAAAACATGTATTTCTGATTAATTATTTGATGAAATGCAATACTTCCGCTACCTACTTGGCATATGAGTGAAAGTAATAACAAAGATATGCAGGATGTTTTGAATGGAAAAAAATTTTGCCCTCGTATTCTTTGTTACGAATATATGCAAAACAAAAAAGAGCACTGTTCTGAAAGCAGATTAAATCGCAAGTAGAATGTTCATTGAAAAAAATACGCATTAGACTTGGCTGTGGCTCGGTGACAGTTCTAGACTAAGCATTCCGTGTTCACCAGACTTTAATCATTCCCATCGAACTCGAAACTACCGTTGAACTATTTAAACCCACGTTCTGCGATATATCATGCAGAGATCCAAAGTTCGCTACCGCAGGCTGGATTAAAAGAATAGCGTTGCTGTTCTCTGTTAGGATGATTCACTGGTTGCATCAGGTTTTGCTACTGGCTCAATTTTGTTTAAATCTCTCTCCGTTCCTCTTACTTCTTCTTTAAGAAAATTTCTTCTTTAGCCTTCCAATATGTTGTCATTGGTCTGGTTCATCATCGACAAAATTTCTTCACCTTTCTATCTTATATAGAAGAGATGGATAGATATAGACGAATGGATGGATGAATTGATGGACGGACGGATATTATATACTCTGTCTCAAACTAGAACGATCCTATTGTACACAAGGATGTACCCAAGTCATCACGTGTTTGACGTACATGTGAGCACACTACTTTTGCAACCTAGCTGTAGTAGCGCTATCTTATTGATAATAAATCGAGTAAGACGTTGTCAATAACTTATTAAGTCTGTGCTAAATAATTACTATTATTATGTAGTAAATAAAATTGTAGGCTTCCACGCCGTTGTCAATGTTCGTGGCGCGGTCTTCACCGGAAGACAGGCAAGCTATTATCATGTAGTAGCATAATTTCGCTTCGAAGTTTATTTCTTAAGCATCGCGAAACAATGCGCGATCATTTAACATTTCTTAAGGTTTGCCTTGGCTGTTTTATCTCGGCAGATCGACAGACCTGCTCCATGATGATAAGCTGACTGCTTTTAAACTGTATACAAGAATTCTGGGCTTGTGAAGTATGCGAGAGGCGTAGGAAATAAGTCATCATGCTTCGTTGAGACAGAGTATACAAATACTAAGTAAATTACCATATATTCATACTTAAGATACAAGTGAAATGTGAAGTAATGAAGAAAAGAAATACGAAGGAAGTGTCTCTAACTGGGCAAATTTGAAATGGCTTAGCGCATTTTCCCCTTGTTTTGTTAGGTCCTATAGTCAGCCAGTAGTTACCAAATTCCAGACACCTTCTCGTTGACCTCAGATGTTCGGAGAATTTAGTTTTTCGCTGGATCTCCCATTATGCACATTCCTACAAAATGCCTTGCACAATTTTCACCCTCACCCAAAACAGACAAATTCTCCTGCCAGAATCGTCAGTCATTATCTGTGCATTTCAGCCTCCCAGCCTAAATTATCCCATTCCTGATCCTTTATCCAAAATGCAAATGTATATGCCTCTTTACCCCAATCAAACTTGATTTCAGTTCTAGGCATAGAGAAGGCTTAATTCTACAACTCCATTCAATTTCCTATCGGCTTATTAGTTCAACTTTCCATATGTTGTAGTAGTTTATCTCATCTCTTTGCAAAGTGATCCCATATCTATATTACTCAAACCTTTCCCCATGAAGCCGTTCAACACTTATGAGTCAAGAGACTCTTGCTTTACATTGTACCGTATCTTCATAGCATCCAACCCCTCATTATGAGAAGTAAATTTTACTTAATTTGGTGTTTGGTTCCTTAAAATATCCAGCTACTTACGATTATAAGTTAATTTCTAAAACTATTAATGTATTGAGGTTTTAGAGTAATAGTTTCGCAACATTCCACAACAAATATCATCTCAGGATCCATTTAACTTAGAAGGCTGTGGTTTGGCTTGCTTTTCAGTTTAATTAACCCTTCATAACTTCATTAAACTGGATATCCAATATGGCTACGCATGTAGCATAAAGCAGTTTGGATTTGTAAACAAGTCTTGCTTTTGGTGTCTCCTGTGTGGTTGTACCTTTTTTTGCATTTTGCCATGGCTAAACCAAAGGGCATTTTTAAGAAAAGAAAATACAAGAATAGGAAAAGTTGCAAAACAAATGCAACAATAGTGCGAAATGAAGGTTAATGTGGAACAACGTGATAGTGACCATGTGGTTAGAAATAATTCTGCAGGCTCAAGTCCTCCAAGTGCTTCCAGTTTGGTGCACCATGCTAGCCTCTGGTTTCCGAGGTCATGGGTTCAAACCCGGCGGATTTTTTTCGGGCGTAAAAATTCTGAAAATGGCTTCCTTCGGAAGGAAACTAAAGCCGATGGCCCCGTATATTAAATTTACATAAAGCTTCGGTCTGGGACACTGAAGCCCATAGTAGTTAAAGAGAGTCCATAAATAAAAAAACTCAAAACTCCAAGTGTTTCCAAGAAAAGCTAAGAAAAACAGACAGTTCAGTGAAACAGTAAGAATGAAACAAACATAAATATGTAAATTAACTTCAATTTTAAACTCTGTTCTGTGTGATTGAGTGAGTGGTAACCAGTGTGGTGGAAAAATCATACTTTCTGAACGTGTGTGTCAAGGCAATGGTCTGGTAATTAATCTGTCAATCAATTGTATAAACTGTTTCAGAACTGTACGCTATATGCTGACCTTAAAATTCCATTCTGTATCCACGCAATCGGGAGAAACACCTGAAAATCGATAGGACTTAAAAAGAATGACAAATTTTGAACAATTCTAACCTTTAATAATAGATATCTCAAAAACTGCTTATGCCACAAAAAGCATATTTGAAACAAAGAGATCTCTTTTAAAGACATCTAAATTTGTGTGTGTGTTACGTTTTCGTCTATTGCTTAACGTTTACCAGTTATACAAAATTATACAAAATTCCTTCCCAATAAAGTGCACTTCACAGGCTATTCCAGAAAATTCAAGATATACCTGTTATTTCTAAGGTAAATCTGTTTAATATATTATATTTTAAGCAAAATATTTTAGGCGTTTTTTAGAAAATAAAAAATTGCGAAAAATGTTCAATATAGGGTAGTTTGGATGGGGAAATCCTCTTAAAAATCTTCGAGTCGCATCTGTAAAAGATACTGAACCCAAATACCGCGTTTGGTATTTACCCGACTCTTCATTTTTAAGTTATGCTGTTTACAGCGACGCACACACGGACCTTTTTCTAAAAGTTTTTTATACAGGGGGCTTCAAAGCATGTATTTCCGGTGGAGTCTCGGTGTCGAATTTTTGGGTGGAATGCAATAGCTTCTCTATCTACTATGTACGTGGTATATAAAGCAATAATAACCCTGTTGTGAATTAATTCATTGAACATATTTCATCAAAATTTGTATATTTAACTTTACAATCAAATTGTGATTAAAATAATATTGTATTGTTTGTGTATTTCTTTGTATCGAAAACAAAAGTTATGTATATCTAAATCATAACTGGCACAATAAGACCGATGTAGGCAAGCAAATTAAAGTAAAACATTAAAAGGTCATGTCAATCACGTATAAAAGTACAGGAACGCAGTCATGTCCTACCTTTAGTACATTCGTTTCCTCTGCTATGAACAGACCTGCATAAGTTTAAGAACAGGGCCTATAGATTGCATCTCTCGAGTACTTCTCTGCTAGCTGATTTAGATTCTCTTGTTGTTTAGCTGAGTCATGAGAAACCTACGATCGTGAACTTATAATAAGTTGCTAAATATAAAAAATAGGTAACAGACATGAGTTATGTGCTCGCACAATCTTGCTCTTTGTGTAAACATGACGCTATGGAATGCTGAACATCTTCCTTTTCAGGTGGAATTAGAAAAATGGTCTCTCAGCTCTCGCAGCGATTACTTCGTCGACATTAAAACGTTGTGGTGCCGTGTCTAGTGGGAACACTACGAAGTTATGGATACAGAAATCGCGAGCAGTAGGTTATGTACACACTCTGAGGGCACCGCAAAGCATCTAAGGAATCAGAAACGCAATGAATAGTAAGGACTACTATTCGCTCAGCTAGAAAGTAAGCTGCTGTGTTATGCTTACCACGTAACAATTTCAGAAGAATTCTGAATCAAAATTTAAACTTTTATCCTTATAAGATGGTATAGTTAAAGAGTTAAGCAATCGCGATAGAGAAAATCGAATATAATTGAACATTTTCTCAGCGTCTTTACATGATTCCTTTAATGAGTGATTAAGCGCACCCTCTCTCTCTTCATAGTCCACACGTAGCATCTGCTGTGGCGTTGTCAGGTTTTTTATAAGCATCGGTCCTTACCTTCCTTCTTTATCTTAAAAATAATGAATTATTTCATTATGATTGATCAACATTCTGATATAATATATCAGAGTTTTGACCAATTATATGATATAATTGATCAGGATTCTGATCATAGGTGTATGGAACCAGATAAGCTGGATTTGATATCAAGAGCATCTGATTGCTACGCAATGGACCTACACCGACAACATGTCTATTATGAGGGTGACACTGAACATTTTTATAAAGTCACATAAGGATTAATTTTAAAAAATTGAAATTCTTTTAATTTTTTTTCAAAATATACTCCTTCAACATTAATACATTTTTGCATTCGATCAAAGCAGCCTTTAAGGCAATGATACCATTCTTTCTGAGGCACTTCAGAAAGCAGAGTTTTAAAATGTTCACTGCTTCATCTCAAATGATTCCGCATTTTATCTTTCATTTTTGGAAACAAAAGGTAATCACAACGAATTAGGTCAGGGCTATATGGTGGACGGTCCATGGTGCTGACCTTTAGGGAATCCAGATACTCGGTTGTTAGTTTTGCTGTATGCGACGATGCGTTTTCAGGATGCAACATTATTTTTAATTTTGGACGTTTTTCACGTACTTTTAAAAAAAATTGCGGTAATCAGACATTTTTGTATCAATCGGCAGTAAAGGTACATCTATCTTCTAATGCTATTGTACTAATATGGCCCGTTTCAGAAAGAAACTAGCAACTTTTTTCTTACCAGCACTGCGAATTCGTCGGAATCTTGTAGGCTTAGGTTCTGTTCGAAAAACCCAATGAGCCGGTTGACTTTTCTTTTCAGGATTACAACAGTAAGTCAAAGATTCATCACCAGTAACGATATTGCAAACTAAATTTGAAGTGCTACCTTGGAATTTTTCCAGAGTTTTGCTGCACCAATCCATGCGTTGTTGTTTTTGATTTGGAGTCAGTTTATGTGGAATCCACAGACAACAAAGTTTTTTCACGTCTAACTGTTGAATGTAAAATGTTTTGGATGTGACTCATACCAATGCCCAATGTTGCCTGAATAAATTCATAAAATGTCCGTCGATCTTCTTCAAGCATTGCTCGAACAGCGGCAATATTTTCATCAGTTCCTGGGCGTCCTTCACGAAATTCATCATTAACAAGAAAAAAACCGATCTTCACACGCTTTAAGCGTTAATTACGATTTAAAATAATAAAAAACTCATAGGAGATTTTCTCCAGTAAAATTCATTTTTGGGTGAGCATAACATCTTAAATGATGATAATTAACTAACTGTTAGAATAAATCGAACAAACTACACGGCAATCAACTCACAACATTAGAAGGTAGCTGTCAAATATAAGCAAATTTAAATTTTTTTTTTAGAAAAATGGAATTCTAAAACTTTTCAGTATCGTCCTCGTACAATGGTTAAAAAATGTTTCCAAACCATTTGGTTTCCAAAAGAGGAGACATTCCGGGATCCGCACATTCTCCCGATCTATCAGTATGTGACTTCTTCCTGAAGGGTTACATTAGGAAACCTAGGGGCATTAGCAATACCAAACAATATAGTGCAATCAAGTATACAGAATCTGCGAGACAGATTAGTGCTAGATGTCGTTTAAGAAGTATGTTATTTAGGAGTTGAAGTCATATCTTTAAGCGGAATTCAATTGTCGTTTTAATACTGAAATTCACACTGTTGCAAATTTGCATCGAGTTTTCATCATTTTACCGGAGAATCCCTTTAGGTGAAGTTTCGTCCATAGAGTATCCCTCTTTACGTTATCAAATGTAATTTAATAATAAGAGTTACGCATTGCAAAGTGTGCAGTGGTTTGACCTAATTCCGAATTTCACCACTTAAACTAATATGTTGGCATTTCTTTGTAAACTTGTGTTTCTTAATTTGTTCTTTGGAGTGCATTATTGCTACGCTTAACTGAATCTGAGTAGTAGACCTCAGTGATTTTCTACTGCTTTTAGTCTATCCATCATATTTTCAAACATATTAAGAAAATACTGTTTTGGTAGGATTTTATAGCCCTTCATTTGAAGCTAAAATCATCTGAACGCTTCGCAAAACGCACACCAATTTCAACAATACAAAGGATCCTTGCACATTTCGCATCGATCATACAGCTGTAATGGTGCGAAGAGCGGGTTAATTTCTAAGAACTACTTCTCTCATTAATACACACTGTGCTACGTTCAAATTAAATATTTGTTCGTGAAGTGTGACAGAGTTGACCAGATTGTTCATTTAAGAGCAACTTCATCCTTTACTTCTCATACAATAAACACATAATATGTAGCGTTACTTTGTAGTCGCTCAACTCCAAGTATTGTAACTGATTATGGAGCCATCAAATTACGAGTGTCATGTCTTCATCGAAGCGGATATTGCCTACAAAGTGGAGGATGAATCTTTCGCTGTTGACTTAATTGTTTTCACTCTTCTGTTCGCCACGGCTGCTGTCGGAACCTATTTATTAATTAGCAGGGTATGGAGATCTCAAAAAAGTATGGTTGAAAACACGAATTGAATTTTTATGTATATTTAATTGTGATGAATTTATGCTGAGAACAAAATCTTAAGTTCTGTGGTGTTTACAATACTTTATTACATTCGTTACTCTGAGGCATTTGTATTATAATCAGATTCATTATTGTCGGTAAAGATTTTAATTATTCAGTGTCTCCTGACACTGAAGTTAAACTTTCACACGACTTAAATAATATTCACGCACACGATTTCACATCTTCGTTGTTAATCCTTTGTCAGTTTGGTGCGGAGTTTTACAAATGAGTGACGTAGATTCGTCACACGACGAAATTCACTAGGCGGCTGAAAATGTTTCTGCCGCAGCTTGTATAGTCTGGTCCATCAGTGGTTTGAATTTGGCTCGTTTGATCCGCGAGTTGCAAGATTAAGAAAATTTGGAGGATGTTTTCACTTTACTGATTTGTCCTCTATGAATCACATGCTATGATGCAATGCAGGATTCCTCGGTCTACAGTTTTTTGGGGATTTCCTTGAGAATCGACGGAATAAGTCTTTCTTGCTCTACGCCTTAATAAAAGATCCTTGTTTGCAACCAAGTTTCCTCCTTTGTGCGCAGAAGTGGAAATATCATTCGTCTTGTATATTCGTAAAGTATATATGACAAAAATGTTTAAAAAATACATGCAACTTACTTATAAAAAGACATAATTATACCCTGATTCACTATAATTAATATAATAAAGGCATAATTATAATCATGATAGTATACTCATTAAATATCGAAGAAAATACTGTTTCAAACAAAATAGACATGCAGTGCTGCCCATCCACCTCCCAAAAAGAACACGAAAGAAAAAAAGTCATTTTCGTGTTTCATTCTCTAAAAGGAACTACGGCTTTTAAAAATGGAGATATTATCCATGGCGGGCAACCCTATGCTTCATAATAATCTACACTCAGCTCAACAAGAATACAGAGCAAACGACAAGACTAATGAATTATGAATGCTGCCAAGTGCGAGAACTGTGGAATTGCCCGAATCGCCATTTCATTAAAATGGATGGTTAATGCAAGATTCTTAGGAATGAAGAAATTATCTTGAATGTCTTATTCCCAATCGAATCTTCATTGTATAGCTCCCACTGTTTCCTTAAGTGTTCTCTGGTCTTGTCAAATTCTGTAGATTCGTCACCTTACAGTTTACATCTACCTTATTTAGTGTGTTTCCTTTATTTCAGTTTGGTGACCATATTTTGTTTCCACTTTATGCCAGTATATTATGAAAGTATAATTACTGAGCGGGACGGCTCAGGCGGTTACGTCTATGGCACGCATTTGGGAGGTTGTAGGTTCATTCCCGTGGCCCACCTTTGTGACCCATGGGTTTTTTCGGGGATTTTCCCATGTCGCCAGACAAATGCTGGGAAGGATAATTACATAGCCTGAATTTCCTGTCACTCCATTTCATCTCCATTCTCATTTTACCTCATCTTTCATCTGTTTGTTCTCTTTCAGGGTTGCAAGTGTCGGCGGGCGGTCTCGGCAGCGCATGGAAGGGGAAAAGGATGCTCTATGGAATCCTTCGCCCTACGTACTTCGAGAGGTCTCCGGGTTCCGGACCCCCAGTGGATGTGTGAGCCTAAGGGGGTGAGGGGGGCCGGCTGCACCAGCCAGTACCGGAGGAGTTCAAATCTGTAAATGGTAGAGAACCTGACCTCTACCTCGTGCCTTCTCTGTCTCCTCACACCTCATCCTTCCCTTTCGGGGGCTCCTCGTCGGGGGCATAGGCACAAAAGTTTTGCTTAGGCCGAGGTGCTAAGCCCCCACCACTTCTACTCCTATCCTATCTAATGCATATATAGTAAAATTAACAAAGTAAGAATAAATAAAACAAACTAATGTTCCTTCCCTCAGTCCTTCAATGCCAGTCTCTTGCAGGTAATTAGCCATTGTACCAGGTAGTATATATCTACAACTTGCCTTAGAAACTTAGATTTTTAGGCTCATCCCGGCTCTATCTGAACTTAATCCAACACCTGCCATAAACTCTCTGCACCTACCCCGTTTGTCCAAATGTTGTCATTAAGTACGATAAGTCTGGAATTCTTAGCATATCCTTGCACCTGACGTGTATCCAATGACATTTGAAAGTCTACGATCGTAAACACGCCATACCTTTATTTCATGTTTTTATTAACCCTAAGCTGTTTAAAGATATCTGTCGGTGCAGAATATGCATTAGACTCGCGCATTTGGCTTGTCCAGGTAAATTAGACCGTTGAGCAGTTGTTAGGAATTTAGTGAAAACCCACCAATCGCTCGCATTAATGGAGCAATGAGAGGCTGGAAAACTTGTCTCCATTTTCCTTCTGTTTCTAGCTTCTGCTTATGAACCAAGCCAATATAACGCAAGCTGCATTCAAAAATGTAAAAAATGACTTTATAATGGCATACATTAAATGAAAATCATGTTCTCTCTTTCCTTTTTGCCTCAGAATATCTGAGCACACATTACCATTGTTTTAGATTCAGCATAACTAATTCTTTATAATGAAATAATAATCTTCTGTATTTCAGAAGGCAAACAGACGAGGATAAATATATTTCCTAATAAGCAAACACAGCAGCGATTGCAGTACAATTTTTTTTTTTTTTTTTTTTTTTTTTAGATTTTGCAGTTATATTTATATTGATGGTCCCCTCTTGGCATAATTTGTTATTTTCTTTGTGCTTTGTCATTGAAAAGTTTTGTAAACATCTCAATTTTATCTCATTTTACATCTTTTGGTCAAATTTTACAGATTATAGTGCTGCCTTGAATAGTCTGTACTACAGAGAATAATTGATATCTTCAACATGCCGTAAAGCGTGATTGCTTGGAAGAACTTAACACTTTGGAATGCAGAACTACATGGGCAGAAGAGAGTAATAAATTTTAATCCGAAACATGCTATACTCGTGGCTACTGGCTTCCTCGATTCCTCATAATTTGACCTTCTTCCATGTCAGTCCTGCAATGGGGTGACCGAGCCTTGAGACTTGGTAACCAGAGATGACTATCATCAATTTGAGAATGTCTCTTGTGGACTATTTGGCTATATCTGCTAATGCAGACCTAATTCTCTTCGTTCAATAGTTTAAAGGTGGGGTTATCATCAAATTCAGATAAGTATTCTATAAAATGCACTCGTATTTTCTTATAATCCAACAACTACTCACGAAGTAGATTTCTTCACTTCCATGACCGTATATCCAGCACAATTTCTGACGAGGCGATTAACCCGGATAAGGCATTTTCCTGATTTTCCCAAGACATGTCAGATAGTTCTCAGCTTTATGGGCTTGAGGCTCAATTCAAAAATACTAATCGCAATCGCTTCATTCATTGTCTGTGTAGACCTGGGATGTTACACACACACACACATAAAATCTCTCTCTCTCTCTGTCTTAAAAGCTTTTTGTTGACGTTTTAATCTTGTTAACGCAGAAACTGTGTCGCTCCAGAAATTATACTTTGGAAGTTTACACGAAAGAAAATCCACTCCGAGATGCAGGTTTCAGTGTTTTAACTACAGCAATTTTTATTCGTTTTAATTGTAGTAACTTCAGAGCCATTCTTTAAATAAAGCCATAGGAAATTCCCCTTTGCTGTTAAAGGTTCCCGTTCTTTATTTTTACGAAAATTCCAGAGATTGTACAAAGTCATTTACTTCCTTTGAAGAACTTCCCACCTTAAACACCACTATTTCAGAACATTTGTTTTAGCAATCTTTTATAAAGCCTAAATACAAACAGAAACATGAATTTAAGCATTGGATAACCTAGACTACGTAAAACGAAATTATAAGGCTATGTAATGTCACATGACTTCAGGTAGTGGTTTTACAATAAGCCCTATGGCTGCGTAACGATTGCATTTGTCCAGTACGCGGGGCACGTTTACTTCTCAAAGCCACCAACTTATGGATAGTAACAAAGGTAGAATGTTTTAACAGTTAGAGCGAAATTCTACCCGGGGCAAGAGACTAGCCCAAGCCCCCTTCTAAGCCCAGGGTGTGGTGCCAACCGAGTGGCTCTACCACCGAAAATTTTCCCATGAGGGCAATACCTGGTTTCCTAAAAAGCCCCCTCCCACTTACGCGGAGATGGAAGTGGATACGCCACTTACGCGCGTCATTTCGAAAGGACGACTACCGAAAATCTCGGTAGGGACGACAGCAATCTAGCATGCCGTCTACCGGCTATCCAGGGCGGTACCGGAGGAAATTGAGGCGTCTCACAACCCGCCGGTACAGAAAACCATACAGACGTAACCAATCTGCCATGGGTATCGGGAACCACTATCCCGTCGAGACCAACCCAATCCGAACAGCTCCCCAACGGGAGGAGCTCGAATGTTCAACCCGACCTACTTCTCGTAACGTCAGAAGTACCACGAGTGCTCAGGGTACGCAGCGCCCGCACCACGGCAGCTGAAGGGGTCGGAACCCCCCATTACGGGAAGAATATTTGAACACTCAGGGTCCAGTAGTTTACTAAAATATATACCTTGTATAGACTGCCTTAAAAATGCGGTCAAATATCTTAAATGCTTTGAAAACGCCATGCGTTTCAGAAGAATGAAGAGTTAAGAAACTTTGACTATATATTAAACGGAATACGGTACAGAAAAGCATTTATTGTAGAAAACTAACAGGCAAATCAAATTACCTGTAGCATAACAGAGTTTACTTGATGTAGGAGCGGTTCCAGAGAATCGTAGATAACTCTTTAGGAGGATAGCAGAGAGAAACTATTTATTTACAATCACGTATACCCATTAGCTTTTTCCTTTCAGTAAAGGTAGGTACTAAGGAGGAGCCCCCGCAACCGGGGCAGAGCACCGCACGTAGGCAATGGCCTTTGGGCTTCTACCATGACCCCTTGGGATGGAGGGAGGGATAAGGAGAGACATCTTAAGGGTGACCAGATCTTGATAACGATGTGCGCAAGCATGGACGGGTTCTCTAACGTCTCCAGTTAGAACTCATCTGACCCACAATCTCATGGCCCCATGGGGTCCCTTGAAGAGGCGCCCGCTCGAGAGCAACACCGAGCCGGGATTTAGCTGAGCAGTCCGATCAAAGCCAGTAGCGTACCTCTACATAGCGCACCTCCATCACCCAGCCGAACACGCCGAGCACCATCACCTGGTCCTTCAACCATGAAACGGGAGATGAAGGAAATGATGGATACAGGAGGTGAGAAAAGTCGTGGTAGAAGGGGAACCATCCCAGCATTTGCCTACCGACCCGAGGAAACCACGAAGAACTCTTGGTCAAACTGCATAGTCGCCGGGAATTGAACGTGGAGCCTCCCGAATGTGAGCCTCACGCGTTACCGCGGAACCATCTCGCTCGGTTCTGGTAACTAATTGCTTTTTCCTCGGTCTTAGCCATCACGCTCTTATGCCTACGTTCCTCTTCCTCCGTCAGTAAACAAGCGAGGTTGTGGTCTGTTGCCGTAGATATTTTGTGCACATCCCACAGCAACAATGTTCACAATGGTCCAGTCAATTGGCAGAACGATGAACATTTTAGATGTGAATCAGTTTAAGCGGAATACCTAAACCTTCAGATGTGAGAAAGCATGAAGCTCATGCTACACGCGAAGAGAATTGCACCAATTCCTTCCTTAAATTTTTCGAGGGAAAATGAGTCTTAATTCTACCTCTCAACTTAGCTCGGTCTTGTATTTGAACTTCTGCTGCAAAATGGAAAAAGTAAATGACAGAGGCATTTAAAAAGCAATTTTACTGTAAGAACGAAGGAGAGCATGTAATTATTGCAGGTAAATTAGCGCACAGGAATAATGAGTTCTCTTCCCTCCAATTTTTGACCTCGACTAGTCAATTACTGCTGCCTCACGCCATGCTGCAGAAGGTTTGTACCAGAACAAATGGATGCTACAACTTTTGTACAACGTTTATATTTATTTATTTACTAATAAAAGTGCTCTTAAACACTAAGAAGGGAAAAAGACACCCTAATTATCTTTATGTTAAAATATTTTATAATGTCTTATTTCACGCAGTTAACTCCTTCCAGCTTTTCAATCATTCACAGTTGTCAGGGATGCCATTTTAGCTAGATATTCCAAATGAACTATATTTTGATAGTTTAGGTGTTATTTATTCAAAATTATATATATATATATATATATATATGGTTCCATGGTAACCATTTTGGTTAGTATATCGGAAGTTTTGGCTTTAGAACGAAGCACTTGATGTTAACTTACTAACGCCGGCTGCTAATATATACATATCTATGTATGTGTGTGTATGTATGTAGGTATGTATTCCTTTCTTTCGAAACACATTCCTTCATAATTAGGCTTCTAGACTCTGCGGAGGGTGGAGGGAGTAGAAAAATTCCTCCGCTTCAGCCAAGAACTAAATCGGTCCCTCTAGGATTAGAATACAGAATACTTACCACTTGACGGCAGAGATAATTGAATTTAACATTGTAGGCGTTCAATATTATAATTAGAGTAGAAAGCACAGGAATCAACATTTTGAGAGAAATCGTTTATTATTATTATTATTATTATTATTATTACTATTATTATTATTAAAACTATAGTCTTTTAACTATGTTACGGCTGGGCTCTAATAGAGGTTGGGCTCTAATTCACATGGTGTGAGAGTATAATAAGCGCTAGAAATGCAATTTTTCTGCCTCGCCACTTCGCGAAAAACATTATAATGTTACATAATTAATAATATTTTAATGCACTTAGACGGCAAATACGATCTTAATTAAATGTTGAGATAAATCATTAAAAATTCATACCATTAATTTATCAAATTCATTAACACATACCATTAAGGCTAGCTTGAAATTATGTTTTACTTATGAATACTCTTTAACTGCTATGGTTCTTAGCATCCCATTCTATATATTGGGAGTGAAAGACCGGAAATTTTGCTCAGAGGCCTCTTTATCAGGCTTTGAGGTACTTTCTCGTGCTAAAACCACCGGCTTTACCTCCTTCCGAAGGAAGCCGTGCTAAAGATTTTTTTTTCCAAAAAGATCCATCGCCCTCCACCGGGATTGAACCCGCGATCTTGGGAACTAGAGGCTAGTATAAAGAGAGGGAGGATACTGGGTGGAATGATGGACCTCTTATCACTGATCATGTTTTCCGTTGCCGATTATAGATAAATAGCTTTATTCTCACACACTTTATATTGTACTCGTTAGATCCACTCCCGCGGTTCGATCCTGACCACACAACCAGAGTCGCGAGCTGTTTGCGGTACACTTCCTCTGCCGTCACTCAAAACATTTCACATTCGCTGGAGCTACGTAAGGTTGCTTACTTCCACTTTGTGACTTATATGTCCGCCTTTCGGGACTTTCAAGTTGTAAGTTCCACATGTCCCTCCTGCTTACTTCAAAATTATGTGTCACATGTCCGCCTCTGCGTTCTTCCAACTTGTGGGTATTTTACACGTTCGTCTTCGCACATGTTCCGTTTATAAGTTTTACAGGTCCACCTTTGCATACGTTCCCCTTATAAGTGATATTACACGTGTATTATTGTGCATCTTCTACCAAGTCATGCGTCCTATTCCTTTAATATTATTCGTTGACAGAATTCTCCTAAAATAAATGTAGTTTTACTTATTGATGAATAAACATTACAGGAACTCCCACACTTAGCTATCTTGTATGAGTTTAAAGTATAAACATTCAAAACGTTGACGCCATCTAAAGATAAAGCACGTCTCACCAAAACCTGACTTTGGCACATATAATCCTGTGTTCCGTTGTCCTGGGCACGTAAGCCATATCTACAAAGAATTCTACACCGACATGCAGGCGCCCTAGAGAAAGCTTGCCTATTGTATTTCTAAAAGGTCTGTTTTCCCAGAGAACGTATACTTCCGTCTGCCTCAGATATTTATACATATAGGCTTTTAAAATTAATGTTAAATGAATATGAGAATACGTATCATTGTTTATCACAATTATATTATTATATAATATGCAGTTTTAGTTCCCCGCTTACAAATTTCACTGATTTTCGATATCGATCAAATAAAAAAGTGCCATAAAGGTTTTGATAGAACACATACCGCACAGACCGTATGTTGTTAATACGTGGAAGCTTCTCACGTTTAGACTGAATGCCTGCTTTCTAGGCAGCTTCTCCGACATACGAGCCATGCGCCTCTGCGGAAGTGCTAGGTGGAATGAATGATAGGCTCAGTGGCTAGAAAAGTGACGTCTTTTCATGCGACATGAAATGAGCTTCCAGTATAAGCCACGTAACGTATTTGTCAAAAATAATGAAATAAAATTCAAAATCGGAACATAATGCAAAATGAAATGATTTGGGTTTTCATGATTCGCGTATTAATTCGAATTTGAAGTTAAGAATAGGATTTTGAGTACGTTTCTTTGAAAATAATCTTTATGAAATTCGCTACCACCTTCTCCTACAAACATGTAACTAACAGAAACTTCACTGCTAAGATGTTTTGTGTTTCCTTTTCTTTGGGGGCTGTATCTTCTTTCGAGTTTGTGTGGTTTCAAAGTTCTTTAATCCAGTGGGTCAAACTGACGCTGGATGAATGAAATGGATCAAATGATAATCAAATAAGCTTGATAACTTAAAACGTACCCAACATTCGCATTGAGGATAAGGGAATATTCCGAAAAATCATAATTCTAGAGTTTTTTGAATGTGAGGCAAACGTGTCACAAATACACCACTGAGGTGGTTATTGTGTTAAATGAAGAAATTCCTCACTTCTTTTTCACCTCGTTTCCCTCTCTCCAACTTATCCTCTCTCATTTCTCTCACTATCCTCACTATATCCTTGTTTTTCTCCCTCCCAGTTCGCTCTCCCCCTCCTAGGGACTCTTTTCAGAACGATCATCTTGGGGGTTAGTGTACTACTACTTCGCAGCATTTTGTTGTCTTCCATGGTCTAGAGGTACCATGCTAGCCTCTAGTTCCCGGGATCGTAAATTTACGACACGTAAAAGAACCTCAAGCCTGATAAAGAGGCCTCTGAGCAAAATTTCCGGTCTTTCACGCCAAATATAGATTGGTACGCTAAGGTCCATATTGTTAAAGGGCGCTCATAAATAAAGCTCAATTAATTTTTTTTCATAGTATTTTTCGGTCAGTATTTTGTTTTGTTATCAATAATACAAATTGCCCAAAGTTGGAGATCGTTGAGTCTTCTTCTTCTTGTTGATTTAATGTTCCTACGCCTTGTATCAATGTCGTAGCTTAGCATTCCATCCTTCACTTACTTTGAGTGTTGAACTAAAGACAACAATGGCTTACTTCTGCAGCGCTCCAAACTACATTTAAACACTGCCACAAAATGTCACTTCGCTCCCATACTTGCATTGCTATTCCACGTACTACTGACTTTCACAACAGTTCCTCACTTTGCTTTTATGTGTTTCCTGGGTTCGAAATACTTCACTTTCCGCAACTTCTTTGCCTCCCAATTGTTTCCGTTTTCGTGGAATCTCTTATATCCCTTTCACAGGAGCTCTTGTGAGCGACTCACGATCGCTGTACTATAAGCCGGTCATTATTTCAAATGGTACCTTTTACACGGGGCTCTGGTGAACCAGAGCGGGTTCACATGAGCGACTATGAGGCTCTCCCTCTCAGCAGCCGGCTAAGTTCAAGGGATCAACCTTGCAGACTAACACATGCGAACCGCTATAATGGGGAAGCTGGGTATATTCGTATATTTAGTTATCCATATTACCGGAGGTTTTGTAGCGGGAAATCGTCGTTGGGCGACGTTTGTAGCGGGAAACGGTGCTGTGCGCTATTTGTAGCGCGAAATCGTCTATCCTTGGGTTGTTGTTGCCTGTTGCGGTGTTCATCTTCCTGGCTATTGGTGTTCGTTGATTGTTCCGTATTCCATTCCTAACTATATCTAATTTTTAATTCTCAGGTTTTAGTGGGTGAGTTTCCCTTAATAAGTGAAGTTTATTTCACAGTTTGAATAATTATGGGCGGCTAGCTTTTCCCATTATTATAATCCCACCACTTTAAATTAGTCAGGAGCCGAGCTATCTGCACACGTACTCCCAATTTGTGCACCCACGTGCATCTGTAGCACCTCGTGTCGACGTGAATTCTCGAAGATCACTTAGCGAGACAGAGTGGGCTCTTAGGCCTTGCCTGCCCTTATATACGGGAGCCTAGTGACGCTCACCTCTGCATTTAAAAATGTAACGACGTTTCCTATTGGCCCTCAGACCGCGTTACCTTAACATGCATGAGAATGTGTGGCTTCAGATCCATGTGCTTAAGCGCCATCTTGTAGCGTTGTGAAGCCAGTTCCATATCTCCGTCTCTTTCTTTTCTCTATCCGTCTCTTTCTATTTCTCCGTACCGGTTCCCTACCTGTTGGCTTGCTGGAAGGTACGCTCTATTCAGGATTATGTTTTTCTGGAATTTTGCTAGCTCGCCCGTTTCTTACAATCAGCTCTGTACAAATGTTAGATGTTGAATATTTTAACATGTTAGTGAATTAAATTATTACTGTACAATTCTTATAAGTATGGTTTCCCTTTCATATGTACAATTCCTCTATATATGTATAATATATCCCCTTTCAGTTTCCTTAGCTTATTTTCGTATACACGCTGGTGATGTTAAGAATTGCACCAGAATTATCACATTGACAAATATGCTTATTTAAAAATAATATTTTTAATGTTCTGTACCGTTAAGAATATACTAAAAAACATTAAGTTGTCACAACTTGTTCCAAATAAATATTCTCCCTTCTGATGAGTGAAATAAGTATCATTACTAGAAAAAAAACATTTTAGACTTGTACTTTCCTACCATACTTGTTTATTTACAACCACATTTGATGTAAACACATATTGCTATTAGTACATCACTTTCTTCCAACTACATTTATGTTAGGAATACCTCTATCATTATTATAAGTTCTTTTTTGAAAACTGCAGATTTTAAACATTATTGGAGAGAGATATTTTTGTACACAAATGCAAACAGAAAGTATATTCAACTGTGGGTATTGGGTATTTATAAACTGAAATTTCTGTGATGTCCCAGGTAATCCTCACATTTGAGAGAGATACAAAGAAGTGATGAAATGATTTTTAACTAGAACCTTAAATGTTATTCCAGTTCTCCGGCACTTACAAAGTACTCCACAAAGACATTGCATATAGTGATATTCTTCTAGCGTCGAATGAATTATAGGATTAATCCAAGATGTACAGCTCACTCTCACTCTCACTCTCTCTCTCTCTCTCTCTCTCTCTCTCTCTCTCTATATATATATATATATATATATATATATATATATAGTGTTATTATGCCAATCAATGTCACAATAACATCCTTTGGTAGTTAAAATATTACAAAAGAGCTAAAGGCCAATATGAAGGCAATCACAGTTTTCAAATTAAGCGTTAACAAAACGACGTAAAACTTCAGCATAAACTTAACGCGATGCGTTGCCATTCACAACATGTGGAATATAAACAGCAGCCAATCGCAAGAGAGCGTGAAACAGCTGAGCTAATATGGCGACCTGCGACTTTACACACAACAAATGAGGTTATGTTCATGAACAAGAAGCGGTCAAAGGACGTCAAACTCACAAAAAGGAACAATCTACCACCACAATTCGTCTTTTTTTATCTTTATAGTTATCCCAGTGATAGGGATCCCTTGATCTTGCACAGAAATACAGTTAGCGAGTGGACACATAAATAATAATAATAATAATAATAATAAAAATAACAGAAAGAAGAAGAAGAAGCCCGTGCCGTTACAACCCATGTAGGGTCTGGACCTGTCAACACGACTGCCGGCCTCACAACGTACGTACGCCAGAAGTGGGCGATCATCCATCCGATACGGGAAGGTAATGCATCACGCATCCCCCAGCCAGAATGTTGGCTTCCGCGCCGGATCGTTGCCTATCGCAGTTCCTCACTATGCTTAGTGGGCACTGGTCCTATACCCGGAATTTAAATCCATACCCCCATGGGCGAGATCGAACCCGGGAGCATTCCGTGGCCGGAAAGCAGGGCTTTATGCTCTAGTCCACATAGACGACATGGACAGTATGGCAGTGATCACATAATGAGATCCCCTCTGGCTAATTTATGTTTGATTTAAAAATAACATGAAAGCAAACTTATACGTTTACGTAATAAGTTTATGGATCTTTATGTCTCATCCAATGTGAGCGCGTGCAATAAGATAACATGAAACATAGGGCTTCATGCTCTAGGCCACATCGCCATGAAGTGACATATGGCGACGGAAACTGTCATAGTATGACAGTGATCACGTAATGAGATCACCCTCTGGCTAGTTTATGCTTCACTTACAAATAACAGGAAAGCAAACGTATTCGTTTCCGTTATAAGTTTATGCATCTTTATGTCTCATTCTATGTGAGCGGGTACATTGAGATAACATGAAACAATCTTGTATGCTCACGTTATGCTTATGTCTTTCAGAATAAACCTTAAGTTTTGAATAAAATAGTAGTTTTCAGATGCAAAGAATAAAAGCTGCACTTAGCAAAAAATCATACAAAAATATGCTTGTTTTTATTTTATTCACTTGCAGCTCTGTTTGGAGCTAAGTATATTTAACATGTCATTTCATATTAATTCTGTCACTTCCTTTCGTCACTATAGAGAGGGTATTTAGCTGTCATTCTGAAGAGTGCTTCGCCTCCCGTACTACGTTACTGTATACGCGTATTTCTCTCTAGGTAATCCTCCTCGGAATTGACGTGGAGGATTGACGTTTTGTTGCGAACGCTGGGATAATCGATTAGTAGGATTGAGTACAGATCCAGATCGCTTAGCAATAAATTAGGGTACATGGAAGCGTACTTAGCTGAATAGCAAGAAGGCACAATCTAATTGGAATAATAGGGGTAACCGAAGTACAGGCCCAAGCGGTTACCCCTTTTCGGTGCTGGCAGATGTATTATGCACTAAAGGCCTCCGTCGTTCTAAGCTTTCAAAGTGTCACGTTTCTGTAATGCAACTTTCAGTAGTTAAGCCATTTTCAGTAAAATTCACTCCTTTCAAAACATATCTATAAGAAATAAAGTCAGGTAGCTGCTTGATCATTGAACTGGACTATTAAGAATTACTTGAATTAATTTAAAGTAGGAACGTCACACTTTATATGTAAAGTGACGGATATAAGGGGCAGAGGTAACAAAAGCGCTGTTTATTAATACTAGAATAACAAGATTAAACATGACGAAAAACATCGTGAAAGGTCAAGGAGTTTCCCATAATGCTCTTAATGAAAATTTTACTGATTATTCGCTTTCTAAAAATTAAAACTTTTGTATGTTAAAATAAAACTTTCAGAAACTATAAAAATTCTTTATCCCGGAATTAAAATCTATACTTTCATTTCAGAAGTAGAATGGGATAATTACAGTAGGACAGGAAATCTGGGACAGTGCAATCCCCTAACCTTCCTAAAGAGAACAACTAGGATTTAATCAAATGACAGCTGGTTGAGTGAATAAGAGGGTTTAAAAATACAGAAGTTTAAAAATACACAGAGTTTAAAAATACAGTTATCTGTGTATTTGTTTAGTTTTTAACCTCTCCACGGCTTACCTGTACTACAGTACGCCAGGTTTAAGTTGAAACATGATCATTTTGACCCTAGGAGAGGGGCTGAGCTAATGGCGGCTCGAGTGCTGAGAAACCTTGTCACAGTCACCCTTCACTGCCTAGTATCTCAGTATCAGTCGTACTTGTTTCCAGTTGCACTTTTGAAATATGAAAATATCCATTTTAAAATCTAACATAGATTATAAATGGAAAGTTAAACAGACGACTGAAAAATTCCATACCATAGCTGGGAGTTGAACCACGGATCTCCTGGTCTCCGTCCGGTTGCTCTAACCACTAAGCTATCATGGCAACATGCCGGCACGACATTAAATTGCCCAAAAATTTTCAGTCGTCAAATTCTACCTTTCCAACCTTGTCCAACACACGGCTTGTGTGGAAGAACAATTAATTCCATTAATTGGTCTAATAGTTGTCGAAACTATGAAGCCCGGGACTTAAAGTACTTACAGCATTGTAAGTCGCATTGGGGTATGTCAACTCAATACAATTTGAGATCTCCTTGTGGTTTACCGGGAAAAATGCGAATCACTTGGGGAATTGAATATCATGCCGGCATGTTGCCATGGTAACTCGGTGGTTAGAGCAACCGAACGGAGCCCTGGAGATTCGTAGTTCAAATCCCGGCTATGAAATTGAATTTTTCAGTCGTCTGATTCTACCTTTCCAACCTTTTCCAACACACTGCTTGTGTGGATTAATAATTAATTCCAGATTTTAAATAATAAGTTTTAATAGTAAAGTTAAGGGTTAACAACATCGGGTAGAATATTCTTTTTACTTGCAACTTAAAGCAAGTGCACTGTAAGTAGAGGACGTATAACCCTGTGTGATGTACACATTTGTGAATGTGCGTTGATCAAGGTAATGTACTCATCATATTGTGACTTAGTTTTTCCTGGAACCAAGAAATGGCTTTCGAGGAGTAAAGCATAACAGTTTAACTGCAGCGATATGTCTATGCTGTACAATAGATTCGCACATTTAGTCATTTTTGTAAGTAATGAGTTATTAAACAAAAAATGCCATAATACATTATTCAAGGGAAGGAATCTCTCGTAAAATGGAAAGAAAAGTACAATGACCGTGCAATTCTGATTTAATGGAATATAAATGGTGGAATAAATTTAATAATTCTGTTAATTTGATACGAAACAATTATTACGCCATGAACAGAAATAATCCATTTATTATACATTTCTGAATACTCCATACTTATTTGATTTTCCTTATGTTTTATAGCAACTGTCACATTTTCGTAACAAAATATAGCAAATATAATTTTATGACAGCACATAAAGGCCTTCTTATATAACAGACATGATCAACTACGCAAATTGCTAGTTCCAGATCTCTACACTACACTGCCAATTCAAACTGTGTGATTGTGTCAATGTTAGACATTTCAATTTCATGATGGTAATGAGTTCTTACGAATTTTGAAAATAAGCATATATCTCAACAGGAAACCCTAGTAACTAAATGGAAAACAAAGCCTTTGATCCATCAGTAGAAAAACCGTTATACCTCGCACCAAAGGATTCAAGCGCTATCCATTTATTTTCAAAAACCGCATACGAAATGTAAAGCCTACATCTTTTCCTTCGCACTGGGGATTTTCTTTTCAAAAGACTGGTTGATTTCTATTGGAATCTGAAATCCGTAGCTCTGATGTTCACACTCTCCTGCTTTTGGAAATCTGGATCATATAAACCGCTCTAAGGAGACACAGAGATATTTAAATCTACTTTTGCTACAACAATTTACTTCAGAATTTGTTATTGAGCATTTTCTTAAAAAGAATACATAGACTCTGGTCCTCACAGGTAAGTAATACACTGTATTGCTTTAAGGTTTAAAAGACTTCCTAGAATAATTTTTGGCTAGATATCAGACTTAGAAGAATTTCACCGAAGACTATAAGACTACTTCTTCTTGCTCCTTGCAAGTATTAGACCCTCTGAACTGTTACGGTCTCATTGCCATCTCCTTCTGGATTGTCCTACGTTCCTTTTCCCAGAGGGCCATTTTCGAGACACGAGCTTTTCCATTCGTTGCATTCTCTATAGTGTAAAAGTTTATCATTTATTGCACAAATACCCTATTCCTCTCCTATTTGTTCATTATTTATTTTATCTCTTATGGTACATACTCTAAAAGTTCGTAGGAATTTAACTTCTACTGCTTGGATGCGATTTTTATGTGTTTTTCTTGTGAATTCAAGATTCACTCCCACATAAAAGGGTAGACGCAGACATCTCTTTATTAAATTTTAATTGGGTGTCTTTTCGTGTAAGTTTAAAACTTCTTCCTATTCTTCCATACATTATTTGATATGTCCGTAATTTTTTTATCTAAGTCTTGATCATAATTATAGCCAACATCCCATCTTAAATATATAAACCTGTTGTATTATCTTATTATTTATCTTATTATCCTAATAGGGTCATTTTCTATAAAGACCACGCGTTTACTTTCTTCTATTGAGATGATTAATTAATTTTGCTGTTATATCTGGTCAAGTCTATACACTAATCTTTGCAGTTCGTCTTCTCTACCTGCTAAAATGATGAGATCTTCAATTTAATAAAACAGGTACAATTTAATAAGTATAGTGCTAAATGTCGGTCTCTGATAACGAGCTGGTATTTCTGGCTTCTATGCCTGACTGACCTCGTATGTGACGTTTCCATTAAGTGTTTTTTATCTCTGAATGGAGAAACTTTAGGAACCTCCTGTATGCAGGATGTATCTCTTGCATTTATTTTTCTGAATGTAGAAGACTGTAATTTATGACGGGGATTGAAATTTAGGTGAAGTACACGAAGTGATTCTGTGGTCTGTGTAGATAAACGAACTAGGTAATCACTGACTATAGTGACTATAGTGATTACGCACCCAAATATCAACACTTTATTTTATTTTTTGCGTTTTTATTCATGCGAAACTGAAGGGCACGGTTTTAAGACTAATATTAATAGGATGTAATATCCACAACTCTTTCTTGGCAACAGTTGTGATTTCAGTAAGTGTTCTAAAAGAAGACATACTTTATGCACTTTTGCTTTTTACTTTCTCTACTTTCTCTATAGTAAGGAGGGGAACCATTGCATTCCACCCAAAATTTCGATGTGGAGATTTCACTGGAAATTACAGCTTTGGAGATCTCCGAATCAAAGCCCCATTCATTTTGAATGACTTTTGTAAATTTTTTAAATGTAAGAGATGTACAACATGAAAAGAGAATTTACGTAATTTTGGACCACAACATGACAATTGACATGAAATCAAGTCAGAATTCCTGTTTCACGACAACGATTGCTGGTGTTCTTATAACAGGAGGTAGGCTAAAGAGAAGTATTTTCTTAGCCACTATAACATGAAACATCCCGTGAAGTAATAATTAAAATTATTTCTTTGTATTAATGTTTAACCCCCAGAAAACTTTCAGGCAAATGCACTTGGAGCGCCACACAAAATTCTAATATTGTTCTATGCGCCAAATTCCTAAACACACCCTAGTGTCAAAGGAAAAAAATGAAATTTCTCTGACAAATTATGCATCATAATTAAATATGGTTTTCCTCCAATCGAAAAAGTGAGAATGGCCGTTGAAATTGGTCAACTAAAGGAGGTAGCGTACTTCCAAGTTGTGTTTTTAAGGTAAGTACCGATAATGTTTTAAAAAATAACACAATATTATTTTCAAAACACTTTATTATTATTCATTACCTAAGATCTTACACTGCTTCTCCAGATAGTCACCTCTGCTATTCAGACACTGGAAAACCAGTTTTTGTATGTCTTCATCAAAGAATTATGCTGCCTGTGATGAAAGCCAAGTCTACACTTCTTGTTTCTTAACATCACCCTCGTTGAAATGTTTTCCTCGAGGAGTTTCTTCATATAAAGAAACAAATGAAAATTGCTTGGTGCCAAATCCAGACTGTAGGGAGGGTGATCGAATTCTTCACAACCAAACGATCAGATCTTGAGTTTGGTGGTATGTGGCCAGACACTGTCACTCATTATTGTTTCCCCATAAGCCTTACACAATTGGCGATGAATGTTTTCTAGCGTAACATTTCTCTCATTCAAAAAGAATCACTGATCTGACCTCACAGTCGACAGGTCGTTTTATTGTTTTGAACATTTCGAAACGCTCTAATAACAGGAGAACACAAAGATAATCGCTCACAATTACAACTATCTTCCTAATGAACGGAGAAGTGAGCGCGCATGCTCGAAATTACGGCAGCAGCGCTGCATTGGCAACATATTAAAACCATGCTTACTTTAAAAACATGCCTTGTATATATCGTAGGCTTTTGATGTACTTAAGGAACGTTGTGAAGAATGGCATATGCTGAAAAACGAGGTGGTGCACGTTTAGCCGCGGTTCTTCATAAAGTGTCGGAGGTGGTTGTAGTGTAATTATGTATAGTGTAATTTCATTCTATACGCCATCTGACGTAGCTGCAAAGCTTGCAGATTGCAAAGTCATCAGTACACCAGAAAAGCTTAACCACAAAACGGGGTTCTGTTAGCTTAAATTTGTATATGAGCTTCTCATTACAGTTTTGTTATTAACATATAAAAATTTTGTAAAACTGTTATCTACTCATTAAAGTAGAATTTAAAATACTATTTGTCTAGTACAGTTTGTTTTCTGACCATCATAATCTTGATGCCATTTATGGATTGATGGTAGAATGTTGCTGGTTTAAGGCTCAAATAATGGCCTCAATTATGATTATTTTAATTTTCATAACTTAAATTAATACTTTATACTCATGTGTTTATTGAAGCAAATTCGAAATGCTCTAAATTATTATTTTAAGGAATATATTCGCAAAACCTATAAATTGTGCTTCATGTGCGACTATAAACCTGACGTAATTCTTCGCAAGTAAAATCTTTCCATTTGAAGTAAGATTCCTTTTATTAAATACAACATTTGTTTCTACTTTTTACAACATAAATTTCTAACCGGAACGCTTAACTAAATCAAAAATTTTGAGTATAAATAAAAACTTTGTGGAAGGAGCCTAACATCTTAATGTACCTACGTTTGCTTGAAGCAGAGAAAATAAAAATTTACATAAAAACAAACTAGCTCTATATCTAAATGGCAAGTGACGAGTGAAACAGTTTGTTGTTAAAAGGATAATAAAAATTGTCGCAGTTCTCATGGCTTGTGTTATCTTATTTACTGGGCGCCTCTTGTTTTATTATTTTAAATTTGGGTTCATTGTCTTCCGGCTAGCTATAACTCAGTCGAGCAAGTATCTCTAAGCAGGGCATGTAAACGGAAAGGAGTTGTTGCTAAAAGATAACACTGATAAAACATTTTGTTTCTACACTTTTATTGCCGTCACACTTAATTAATAATTCACATATTTAATCTTTATACACGCCTGACTGAAACTGTGATATTACTAATGTAACTACAGTCATTATAATTGCCGCGCACCATTACTTCACGTACTTTACATTTTTGTGACTAACTCTGCGACGTGCACCTCGTGAGAGATTCTTCAGAACTGTGCGACGTTCACCTCGTGAGAGATTCTTCCGAAGTGTGTGAAACTTGCTCATGGCTCGAGAATATATATCCTTCACCACAAATTGCCTAAACATTATAATAGAGCTGCTATTGGTTACGAAATCGGGCCCAATTTAGCGTCTGTTTTGGTCAGCCAATCACTACTACTAATATATGTGCTCTAGGGAAGATATTCCCTTCATTTCAAAAAAAGGCACGCTACCCTGACGTCATTTGTTTATCGCTTCCTAGTGATAAAAAACTCACCCCCTCGGTTTATTGTTACCCACTTCTATTGCCAGTTTCAGTGAGGCCGTGTAAACTTATTTCCTAACAATACTTATGGCTAACAAACATCTCAAATCCTGTACATACAATAATATAATTTACACTACAATCACTTTGGCATTCACAGCATGATATAAAATACTGCCTCAAAATACAGGATTTTTGTTATCATTCTTACTTGATTTTACAGCATTTCAAATAAAGTATTTTTTGTCCTATTTATACTCTGCGTTTAACTGAAATGGTCATATCGGCGACCCTTTATTTTTGGAACATGTTGCGTATCAGCAATGGTCTTTACTCAAAGTTGTCATTAAGTTTCTGGTTTTCCTTTAGGCTTTCATTAGGTCAAACACACTCATTCACAATCTCAGTCATATTTACAGACTCTAGGGAAGATGGGGAATAACCTTGGCTAGAGAATAAATCCCACCCACCGGAAATCGAATCCGGGATCCCCGGCGCAGCAGGTACGAGGCTAGTCCAAAGCAGTAATTGTTTAATCATGAGTTTAATGATTATTCAGCATAAAACAAAGCCTTAAGGAAATTGCACAATCAATCAATATTTTCTAGAGGACCTGCATTAAGGCATACAAGATGTATCTACGGCTCGGTGTACCCGCAGTTTTTTCAGCATATTCCGGTTCATCATGATTTGCCTAGGATCTTGGTGAAGTAATAAGCATCATCAAATACCTAGACATTTATAAGAAGTAGAAGTTCAAGAGAATATAAATTCTGTGAAAAAATAGAAAGCTTTATACGGCAGATAAAAGCTAGGAAACCAACTAAGGAGGTAAGGAAGAAGGGAACACATATGATACAGGGTGATTTTAAGACTATGATTTACCGAGCGGGATGACTCAGGCGGTTTCCTCTGTGGCCCGCATTCGGGTGGTCGTGGGTTCGATCCCTGTGGCCGAGCTTTCTAACCCATGGATTTTCTCGGAGGATTTCTTGGGTCACCAGGAGATGCTGGGAAGGATTCTCACATCCCCCGAATTTCCTGTCCCTCCACTTCAACTCCATTCTCATTTCGCTTCATCATTCATCCATTGGTTTCTTTCAGGGTTGGAAGTGTCGGCTATTGTATTTCGGTGCAGTGTGGCATGGAAAAAGCATGTTCTTTGTGACTCTCTCCGTCCCTCGGCTTTCGGCTGGCTACCGGGAGTATCCGAACCCCTTTGAGGGGCGTTGGACCCCTCTGTGCGGGTGGGGTTCCCGGTCTGCCTGTCCATCTGCCTGGGAGTCTCTATTTGGAAATTTAGGAACCCTATCATTCCTGTGTCGTCACTCCTGATTCCGACCGCCCGGTATCTCCTCTTGCCTCATCCTTCCTCCCGGGGATGCCCCCTTGTGGAGCGTAGATCCCTATGTGGATCAGTGCAGAGTCCGTTCCGCAGCCAATCAAATCCAAGACTGTGATTTTACCTCTTAGATTTCTTTAGAGGAACTCGTTTTTGTTTTTCAGAACAACAATTTTTCATATTCAAATTGCTCCAGAGGCAACATTGGTATCTTAGTAATAATTTTATTTATATATTAATAAACTGGTTAACGGCCCATCTTGCTATTTTGTTAAAAATGAACTCAGCTTTGGGTAACGTTATTAATATGCATGACATTTGTAAAAAATTACAAGTATGATGTAAAAATTCATATCTTCTAATTCAATAGAGAATTAAACAGTGCACTCAGAAGTGGAAAGTAAGGCTTAATAAATGGTGCTAGTATGCCCAGTAAATTTGTCAAATGTTGTTTTCATTTTTAATATACGGCTAATACAAAATAGTCGATAACATCTATACAATTAAGCCAATTGACTTCATACCTATACATAGTTTTATTTACCCCACATATATATTCTATATGAAAATAATTGAAATTGGATTGAAATTGTGGAAGTTACAAAAATCCGTATTGTTTTCCTAAGGAATTGATATTCTGGCATTTGAGACTGCATTTGACGCAAAACAAAGAAACTCCTTTTCCGCATCCTATTAGGCAGTCCTGATACGACGAAAACAACTCGATATTGCTTGCCATTTCGGTTTCGAAAAATCGCGAAATGCAGCTACACATAGGAAGCATCAACAAAGAATTACGCCCCGTAAAACCTCATCATTTCCGATTTTGACTCCGACTCGTTTGTGTGCAATCGAATGTAAGCAGGGGCAATCTGCCAAATTTAATCCAGCATATGTCCTATATAATATGGAGCTGCTTCAAATTACTAAACTGAGCATAATATGTGCATTACAGTGGAAAGCACAGCAGATCTACTATCTCTGCTTTGAACGACGTACAAAAAGATTTCCTACTCTGAATAAAAATTCCTGATATTAAGAGCCTGTATTAAATCTTACTATGTTAAAATAACAGGGGTAAGGTAAAAGTCTATGCTTATTTAAATTACTCTCTAATTTCTTTTAAATGCAGAGTAAAATACGGAAGAACAGACTCCGCTTTCTTCTTTTTGTGAAAAGCGGATTGTAAAAAGCATAGTTCAAAACAGGCAAAGAACGCAATCTGGTGACTGAAGCACGGGGGAAACCATGTTGGCACGCTGCAAGACCTCCGCTGGAAGGTGATACGACTTTTTGTTTCAAAATAAGTTGCTTTTGACCCTTCACCTTACGGGTTTTATTCTTTTTATTCAGAGCAGTCTAGGTGCCCACCTCCTGGTATGGGGCAGCGTGTCTGTTTCATATTCAAGAGGTCCAGATTTTGTATCTTGGTTAGGATGAGTTATCTGGATATGGTTTTTACCGAGATTTTCCCTTATCCTTAAAAAAAATGATTGGATAATCTAAAGTCTGTAGATCCCGAGCTTATTTAAGCTTCATTTCATCCATTTAATTCATCGTCCGATATAACCACCCGCTAAAATTAAAACATCTGATGTGTTGCACTCACATCTTTACTCTTGTACAGACTATTTTTACAAACGCTTATTCTCCACTTGCTTCATGTTAATCGAGATAAACATTTGCAGAAATTATCTTATTGCTAAATTTCTAATAGGTGCAAGGGAATGGTAAGCTTTAAGCAATAGTAAACCTTTCAACTGCTGGTTGCTATATGGAGCATTCCGTTCTCTTTGCATGTCCAGGATATAAAAAAAAACAAATTAACTAACTAATAACGAATTCCCATTTGAGTAAATGTATAAGAATTGGAAAATTGAAACAAATAACAAGGAATATCTCGGAAATGGTTCACTCGCCAAAAATATATCTGGGATAAATTGTATGTTTTAACGAGGTCTACATGTTTTGCGCAGTAAACGTTTGTCTATCTCTTACAGGTTTCCAGTTATGCAAAAGTCATTCAGAATAAAGAGGACTTTTGGAACATTCCCAGAAAATTCATGATGTACATTTCATTTTCCATAAAAAATCTTAAATATATGATATTTTAATAAAAGTCGTAATAGACATTTTTGTGAAAATCTAATATTTCGAAAAATGTTCCATACAAAGGGCAGTTGTATTCGGGATATTTTCTTGAAAATTTTCATGTCGCATCTTTGAAAGATACTGAACCTAAATACAAGTTTGGTATCTATCCGCTTTTCGTTTTTGAGTAATGCTGTTCACAGCCACACGTCCACACACGGACCTTTTTTGTAAATTTTTTTTTTTTGGATTCAGGGGGCCTCAAAGCATGCAGTTCCGGTGAAATCTCGACATAGAATTTTTTGATGGAATGCAATACTTTCCCTACTTACTATATGTGATAGAGAAAGTAAAAATAGCTAACTAACAGCTAATAGACACGAAAATTTGTATGTAAAAGAAGACAGTTTCCAAGAATTGAAGGCGAAGATTTCGGAGGATTCCTTTCACAGTACTAGCAGTAAAAGCATTTGCTGTCCTGTTAGTTTCTAAGCCTTGAGTTCAAGTTAGACCTTCTTCTGTATTGGGACAAACTAATTAGCGTCAAAAAGTATCTTTCACTGTAACTGGTAGACTATAAATGATAAGAAAAAAGGCTTTCCAATTTGCCCATTCCTTTTTGTTTTTATAAACCGTGGCTGCATATATTGATCTAACTTCTAAACAACTCACTGTTGTCTTAGGCTCCTGCTCATAGCTCGTGTGCTTACTGTGGCGTTATTTCTATGTTACATAGTTATGATATTCCACATAAAGTAAGTTCGAATTGTTTGGTAACAGCTAGTTTTGTAATCACCCTGTAGAGTGTAGAAACTCAGTAAGTTTACAGGTCCGTTGTGTATAGTCATCATTTTCATCCATTAAAGCTTTGCAGCATTCTCCATATCTAGACGAATCTAATGTAATTCATACCCTTCCGAAGAGTTCAGTGCATCAGTTTACTGCACCTGATTAGAGGCAACTATTAATATTACTTTAGCTACGCATCCGTTCTTGTACACAATGCAGACGGATGTAGGTAAAGGCTGGCTCTCATTTAGCTGGAGATATGATTCATTAGTGTAGAGTTGGCAGCATTGTGTTGATGTATGGCCCCCACATAAGCCTCTTCTCTTCCTGCAGCAAGCGTGCTTTATCTTACTTAAAGCACATATTTATAACCTCCAATGACCCGTAACTAAAATCATTTCGCTATAAAACGTACTTAGGGAATCACACAAAGAATTACAAAAAGAAGAGAGGATTATTTCTACTTCAGAAACAGAAATCAATACGTTTTTAAAAGTAAACCCTGCCTTTCAACATCCTGAAAGTATTCCTTAATTTTAGCATAAAAACAGGGTTTTTTACTTTCTCTAACACGTACATAGTATTTAGAGAAGGTAGCGCATTTCATCCAAAAATTATATACCGCTATTTCATCAGAAATACAAGTTTTAAGCCCTCTTTAATAAAAAAAAAGCACTTTTAGAACAATGTCCATGTGTGTGTGTGTCTGACTTTGAACAGCATAACCCAAAAACAAAAAGTCGCATATGTATCAAAGTTAGTATTTAAGTTCAGTAACTTCCAAGGATACTAGATAAAGATTTTTAGGAAAATCCCCACACACGTTACCTTTACATGGAAATTTTTCAAAAATTTTGATTTTCTAAAAAATGCTCTACCTATTTTGATTAAAATACCATATATTGAAGATATTTATATGAAAAATAAAATGTATATCTTGAATTTCATTGGAATAGCCTGTGAAGTCCTCTTCATTCGGAAGGTATTTGTATAATCTTGTATAACTGGTAAACGTTATACGATAGACGATAACGTGCCGCAGAAAAATAAATGTAGATCTCTTTAAAAAACACAACTTATTTCAAATAAGTTTTCTTGTGGCATAAGCATACCTGAAATATCCATTACGAGTATTAACGATTCGAATCGTTCATTACTTGGTCATTCTCTTCAAAGTCCTGTCAACATTTAGTTGTTTCTCGCGATTGCATGGAAATAGTAGGTATGGAATTTTAGCTATAGTTTCCAGTTCTTAAACATTTGACTCTCACTGTTCTCTTTGTGTTTATAACGAATTATATTAAACTTACGCTACTAAAAGTATATAAAATAATTTTATCACCACATATTAAAAGATTGAAAAATATAGAAAGTTATAAAACTAGTAAAATATATCTGGAAAAAACGCTAGCATACGCATACTGTAATTTGTTTATTCTTTCTGCATATTAAAAACGGGATTTTCTCTTTTGACAACCAAATACATGCAATCATTTCTAGTACTGAATAACACCTTTTCATCTTTCCAGCAATATTTCTTCCATTAACTTTCCCAACCACATTTTACAATCTTCTAATGGGTTGATAAGGCATTACGTTAACTGAATTTTTAAAGCCGCGCGATGGTGCACAATTTTGAAGCAGTGTACTTTACTCCTTCTGATGTAGTTGTAGTTATCTCGTAGCTCGTTCTGTTGTCTCGTGCGCCAGGGCTCTTTGGGTGCTTTCTCAGGGTATGCGTGAAGGATAATACCAGTTAAATTGACTGAGATATTTAATGTGATCTAATCTTGAGTTATTGAAGCGATTTGCCGACCATTTGAAAATATGGAATGAAACTGATTATGAATAGTAGAATTTGAAACTATAAAAATTAAACTAACTTCTGCAATATCAATTTTAGGGTTTAAAATAGCTATTTTCGCAATAACATAAACTAGCACCGTAACTTGCCGTGAGTTGCTAAAATGTTTACCGGCAAAACCCCTCGATGCTACCGCTAAGTAACTGATATCCAGCGCGGTCTTAGGCGCTGTGAATGCCGATCACCGTACAAGACTATAAGCCCCTAAGGCTGTACACAAAGAAAAGAAAAGAAAAGAAGGGAAAGACGCTCATTTTAGAAATACATGCTATTTTATTACTTAAGCCCCGTTTAAATAACCCACCAAGTTTCCTTCATTGTATGTTGCCAAATCTTACGCATCTGAAACACAACTTTTGCTCTTTGACTACCAAATTCTAAGAATTCTTTCGCTTTATCAGTTTTTTCCTACTGGCCTACGTAACTCTGCACAAGTACTCAAATTATAACCTTAAATGTATTCCAAGAATCTTTAAGTCTAGCGCGTTCGCTTGTTGCTGTTACTAATGACGTTGCTCGCTAATTACCTTTTTCTCCGGACAAATATTTTCAACTAAAGCTTATTACATTATACATTGATTTAATATACTAAAATTACTTATTGGAATTATTTCTCTATCTTATTATAATTTCTTTATTTATTATTTATATCTTCTGGTCAATAATTACCCATCAATGTTCGTTCTAAAATAAACTCGAATAACACAGATGAGAATATTTCTCTGGATTAAAATCACTTGTCTTAAGTGTTGTAACAGAGAGATTTTGATTCAATTCTGAAAAGAAGCTTGTTTTAGATTTTCCACTAATTCATACTATAGGTTACTTTATAAAAACTTATAATATGTTTACAAATAGGGCAGCCTTTTTTTAAGTGAGCTAAAGTCATCCCAATGTTATTCTGCTAACCTGCAAGACGAAGTTTTTCGGTACTGTAGGCTTATAAAAATATTTCAACTCACCTAATAGCTTGATGCCAACTGGTACGTGATTTAGAAGGTACTGATCATGAATTACAGTGTCATTATAAATTCACATCAAAATACCTAAATTTTAATCATGGCATAAATTTCATTTGAAATGGAGATATGGGCTTCTCTATCTCTCCCCACACTCTTTAGGCATAAGCTGGTTACCAATGAAACTAATTCTTTGATTAATTTGGATGGCACAGTGACAAACTTAGATTCATGATGTGAGATCCATGATTAATAGTAATTATTATTATTATTATTATTATTATTATTATTATTATTATTATTATTATTATTATTATTATTATTTGATTGCGAATGAGCCCATGTAGGTCTACGCAACGTACATATAGACGTTTCTTTATTTTCCTTTGAATCAATAGTTCTCTCATTCTTTGGCGATGGGTCTTCTTTCTCTTGTCTATGTCGTTCCATTTTTTTCTTTGTTTTGTCCTCTTGGTCACCTTGCCACTTATGCACTTTCATTCTAAAGATGTCTCTGCTTAGGATATCTTCTTGCGTAATTCCTGACAATTTTAAATCATTTCTTACTTCACCAATCCACTTCCTGGTATATATTTGTGCTTTACTTCTACTTTCGTAGAATTCCATTATTTGGTTTGTGTGCCTGTTTGAGTCCATTCGTTTAATGTTCACAACATTTTGATCTTGGTATTCTAATGTCACTGTGAATATGTGTGTACATCTTTGTTTCATTTTTTACTTCTGTGTCTTTATTGTTCACCCATGACTTAAGAACTTAAATTTTTATTCTATAATTTTGGATTATTTTTTCTCAATATTTTCGATATCTCTTTACTATTATAAATTAAAGTTCCTGCTCCGTGGAAAAGCTCTGGTATAATAATAATTATTATTATTGTTATTAATTATTATTATTATGATTATTATTAAGTTACCGACCAGTAGGTAGAATGAATATAGGAATGCCTAAAGTAAGGAGAGATAAAATTCCAAATCTGTGTGTTCAAAATGGCCAAACTGTGCAGAATATATTATTTTTATCCCTTTTGGAGTGCGGCTGTTTCAGGATTTATATAGGATTTATCCAAAACGTATTGTTATTAAAATACACACCTCTTTTCTAATAAATATTTTGAAATTCATTGTTGTTTATAAAATTATAAAAGGACCGAGTTTTACAATTTCTTTTTTAATTGACGGAGTACTTGAATGTTTATTAACCTATTAACTAACCATTAGTAAAATGCACACTCAGTTTCACTACATCACAACTGTCACCAAACTGTTTGACAGTTTTACTAACACAGAAAATTTCTTGCGTTGGAAAGAGTTATTAATGAAACTGAATGAATTTTAAACAGTCATAAGTTAAGTACAGCTGTATTTCTTGAATGAAGTGAGTGCAAGTCTACAACGCATGTAGGCGTACGTAAAATACGTTAAGGCAATACTCACTAGATTTGTAGAAGAGCACCAAGGGGGTAGTGCCCCACTGCCTGATATTCTACGAGCAACCATTGTGAATGTTCATTATCAGGTAATTAGTGTGTTTTATTCATTTAATTGGCGTCAGTAATCCAGTAGAAGAGGCTGCATTTAATTAGTAATCCGTTTTGTACGCCTCCGTATACCTACTACACTCAAGTACTACATTCTTTCCTCGAGGCTGCATAAATGGAACTCATGAGGAGGTTCATAGAGAAGCTCGCAATCGATAAGCCCAAAGGCAAGCAAGAAACAGTGGAACCCTTTGCTCTCTTTATCTCTTCTTGCTGCTTCTTTTCCCCGTCTTTCACTATATTTCTTTTATGTCAAAACTTTAAAAGCATGAAAGACACGAAGCGGAGCCAAGGGTGAATTTATTCCTCACCTTCTGAACTAATCCTTTCCATTCCACAACTCGGACTTAGCTTTTCTTCGCAGTTTTCACCTGCAGTGTTGCATATACAGACCAGATGCAGAGAAGGCTAAAGGACTTTCCACCGAATTTAAGTTGACTGAAAGATTATTAAAATAAGTGCAATATCTACATTTAAGTAGGGAATTAACTCCTTTTAAAACCGTTAAAACACAGTTTCTAACCCACATATGTTAAAATTTATAAGCGGTTTAAAATTCTGTGTATTTCAACACACTTGGGTTCAAATTTTAGTCAAACACATTTCTTCTTCAAAAGAGATAATTTGGAATGAAACGATGACATGTTATTCACTTGAAAAAACTTCAGGATTTTAGTTTAATATATCCCGAGGAACTTTTGCATCTCTAAGGCGTTTGTACACAACCGGTGACCACAATTATGTCTGCGACAATGTCTTTAGACAACCAATCAAATTGACAACAATAGAATCCCTGGCACCACAACATGAGTGATCCTTTCGAAACGGAGGTACTAGCTACTAGTGTATCACATGAGCAGCGCTGTTTTGCATCGAAACGGTTCCGAAATTCCAATTTACTAACTGGAACCATAATTTAAACACATTTCCAATCAATAGTTCTAATGCAGTACTTTTATCTTAATGAACTTCACCTCAATATTAACTCCTAACAATGCCGCCAGTAAAAGCTTTCTACAAACTACTGAGATGCGAAATACCCAATCACAGTTTTGTAGCAAGAAAGGACTATAAGAAACATAAAAACAGCTGTCCTTGTTGCTTTCTCATTTTGCTTGCTCCAGAGAGTATGTGTATTAGCCGGCCACGATATGAGTGTGCTTGGAGGAAGGCACCACTGTTTTGCTTACAATACAAACGTCATCAAGGCTAGGAATTAGAGCGGAGTAAGGGGCAAGGCGATAGGGAATGCATAGTTTCAGAAAGGAAGCAGTATTACATTTGCAGGCCTCAGCCACGCTAGTAAATACAACTCGGAACTACGGATGTTTACATTACCTGACTGTCCTTCCGATGCACCGCCCTCTTGTTCCGCAACTGCTCAGTTCCTCTTCCCACCACGCGCACTCATATCGTGACGGACTAATAAATATAATATACAAGCTTTGTGTATGTAAGCTGAGTGCAAGTGTAATTGAGTCTGAGAAGTATTTGGTCGTATTTTAATACTTCAAATATTAAAACTAATGAAACGGCCAGTGTCAAGCATTCGTTTAATAGGCATGTAGTGGATTTTACCCCTATTGTTACTCTGGGTTTTAGGTAAATTCTTGCGTCTTTTAATTCATTAATTTAGTTCAAAGGATTCATTAATACATTTTAAACCATGAGTTATAAGAAGGGATATTAATTTCCTTGGAAAAATATTATGGTTGCAAAGCATAAACTGTGGTAGTATATAATCGTTACGTAACCTATGAAAAAAACGAATACTGGATTCAATAGAGAGATGTCTAGTACTTACCACAAGGTGTGTAAAATATTTGTAAGCTGGAAGAAAACTGTCTATATACACAGATAGTTGAAATGGTGTTCATGCTTCAAATCGACCCTACCAGACATTCTGAGTAGATTTCGTCAGAATGCTTTTCCTCTCTTTAAATTATGTAATATAATACATAATATAAAATATAATATATATTTAATGCAGTATATTGGTAAGTTTTCAGGTTGAGTAGTAGGTCCATCTAAGTCCTTCCCGGGGGTATAATTGTTTCCGACATTTTACTTTTGAAGTCATTAAAGTATACGCCGCAGATTTTTGGGCGACATAATCTGAATAACTGTGATGCTTGGGTCCAAATTCGAATATGGATAGAATGCGTTTTACCATTTTTACCCCAAAATGTTGGTTAACAATTTAACGCAACCTGTCTTATCTTAAAAAAAAATTAATCAAACGCCCATGCAGACCGAATTCTTAGAAACAGTTGAAGATTTCTAGGAAGGATACGAGATAATTTTTTAGAAAGTTATGGGCATTCAGAATTATATTTTTTCCTATATTTGGTTAAAATTGAATTACAATATTGTGTGATTAAGTCCCATCATATCTCAGTAAACTTAAAACTAGTTTTCTTGCTTACACGTCCACTAACTGCTTGTTTGCTTTGCACGCACTTTCTATGCATAGAAACATTCCTTCATTTTACTTCTTTATACGTTGAAAGCAATTATGTAATACAGAAATGAAATCAATATTTCATGTTACAACCTGTATGGACTGTGAACCTTGCAAGTAAAATGCAAGCTGCACAAGAGCATCTTAGAAGAGAGTATATTAAAAAAGAAGTAGGTGTAGGGCATATCTAAGACTTGCTTTAGAAGTGCAAACAAATAATGTTAGAAGAACGTCAACTATAAATATACTGTTCAAACATGTTTCAACTATAAACATGCGGGACGGAGAATTGGATGACCCAGAAAACAATGGGAAATATGAAAACGGAACAGGCTTCGACCTAAACTTTGGCTGAAGGAAGAAGAAGAAGAAAAATGCAAGCTTTCAGGATTTATTTATTAAGATCTTTAAATTCTGCTTAAACTGAAAACATACAGTTAGGGTCTTCTTGGAATTACAAAAATGGTTAAATGCTTAGAAATACCGACATATTTGATATCTTAAGGTACTGTGTAACCCAATGTTCATTTAATTCTACTTGCGTACAGTGCTTATTAATGATTTATTGATCGATCTGTGCATGTGTGCTCTACAGACCATTTTGATATAGCATCAAAATATAATTACAATGAGATAAACCCGATTGGGGGGACCTCATTGACAGTAATTAGATAACACTAAAATAGGTCTTGTTTTAAGAATTGGTCCAGTGGTGGAGGACTCCTGATTGGAGTTGCGAAGCTGGATTTGTTGCCAAGAGAATACTAAACAGCTATAGGGACGTTCGTTAGGTTGCTGTAAAATTGCTTTGCTTGTAGAGAAACTGAGTGTTGGATGATGTTGATTCCAATTTCTGTGTGTAGTAGTCTTTCTGACAAACCACGGAGCATTGGTTGAGATGCGTAGAATCTTGTTTTGAAATGTTTGGATTGGTTCTCCTCAAACAGTAACAGTGGTCTTAGTAGAGTGGTATGGAGTAGTATGCAGTTTTTTTTAGTTCGAGTGAAGATCTTTTTGAGAATTGGATAAAGCTTTGTCAGCCTCGTTTGAGCTAGTGTAAGTTTGTCATTTATGCGCGTTTTCCATGTGAGTTGTCGGTCCAGATGTACACCAAGATACTTCGCTTCTTCTCTTTCAGATTTCCAGGATATAGGTTTTTCGGCAAGTGTTATTGATGGGAAATAGTTCGGTTTGGAGAATATAAAGATAATTGCTTCACATTTTGTTATCATTGAACGAAATACGCCATATGTCAACCCATAGTATGACTATCTCTATGGCCTCTTGAAGATGATTTCTGTCTATGTGATTATTACGATGGCTTGCATAGATAATAATGTCATTCCATACATATAAATTTGATTTGTAGGCATGTCAGAAGTGAAAAAGTTAAATAAAATGGGACCGAGAATAGAGCCTTGGGGAAAACCTGCTGCTACAAGCCTGGTAGAAGAGTGACTGCTGGCTATGCGAACTGAAAATGCACGGTGGGACAGAAAAGGGGGAAGGGGCAACTGATTTCGCTTTACTATTGAATTTCGCCCGTTTAAGGAATGTTTGCAGAATGTTTTAATACGTTTGCAGAAAAGGTGTGAATGTAATTCTGAATTGCAAATTCGTCTGAGTGAACCAAGCCATCCATTGCAATCCATAATGTGACTACAGTTAACTAATTTTAATGTATGCAAATGCGCTGTGTCATCCTTTACGTATGAGTACCTAACGTACTGGCTTAGCTACTGCACAGTATGGTTATATTTGGTTATTATTATTATTATTATTAAAATGCAAGTGGGAGGTGTTATTATTTGTTCTTATCATCTCATAGATATTCGCTATTGCAAACAAGAGTATTAGAACGAGCAGGTGACATTCTTAAGCCTTTTGAAAGCTTCATCACTAATGTTAAACGTATATGCGCGAAATACGACTTAATTTAGAAATGCATTAAATACACTTAATATAAACGGTCCAGTATGTGTACACATGGAGAATGGCTTCCATAAGACAGAACAAACACAATCTTCTATAACCTTCTATAAGTTTAATCACTGCTTATCTTTACTTTAACAAATGTCTATTTTTTGTTGTTGTAAATCGTAGGTAACTCATACCAAGCAGAGCGAGTGTACCATTATTTAACAAAACACTATACAAATAAAGAAACAAAAATACGAAAGACAAGGGAAAAACTTTGCTGTGTAAAGGTCACATGCTGTTTTCTTTATTCATTAACAGTAGACAACATCCCTTTACAAGATGGAAGCACTTCGAATACACTACCTTTAAAAGCATATAAGAATCAGCTAACACGGGCAGTCAAAGATAGTCTATTACCATTAGGAAGTATTTTTAAACTGAGTTGGCTCTACCAATAGAACCGATAGACAGTCAATTGTGATAGCGATGTCACTTGACAGGGTGATGTCTAGGGAAGTGTAAAACGTATACCATATACAAGGAATTGAGAATTAATCCAAGTTTAGGCATTTGGCATTCAATAATGATGGTGGTGAGAATGTCCAACATAGAACACATAATAAAAAAAGAATGGAAAAATGAAACTGACAAGATGATGAATGGCCGTACTCAGTGGCGGCTGCTGCGTAAGAGCACAAGAGCACGTGAACACTAACTTTTGACACCTAGCGGATTTAATGGTAATTTTTTCCTTCGATGCTATTAAAAGTAACGCATACGCGGAAATTTAAAATCCACGCCTAAATCTACGGTGCTAATCTGCTAAACTGGATGAAATGTGGCAACACAGTTGCGAGCACGTCTTGTCTTGTGCACGTTTTAAGCAGCTTCTGTGCTTGGGCAAATGGTATGACATTATTATCTTATGAGGCCAAATACATACGGGCCTTGCACAATAAAAGAAGTGCACGAGCTGGCGAATTAGCCGCGCTCTGTTTCCATACTAACACTAGTATTTTATGTCGGTGCCACCAGGTGGTAACACACTATGCTAGAAGATAGAATTGCTGCAGCAGAAGTAAAAGAGGGTTTTCCTAGCAACGTACATTCTACGCCGCGTGCAACGTAACACGTCGAGCGCAATACGCAGCAGACTCAAACAATGAAAGATAGTTGAAATGTTTTCCTAAACTACGCAGATCGTTTTGCGCCAGCATAATGCGCCTAGCGCGACAGACCTACTGCATCGAGAGGAGTCTAGTGCGTTGTGCGCTGCGTGATAGAGACTTGTGTGTGGAGTTGTATTTGATACACATCGTGCATGTTACAAAATGACACCTCCTACTGCTCGATTTTCAGCTGCAGAAGACGAACAGCTAATTGAATTGGTTGCTGGACATTCCATTTTGTGGAATATAGCGGATGCAGACTTCAAAATCACTTTAAAGAAGGATTTAATATGGAAGGAGATTGAAAAAAATGGTGAACAAAACAGGTAAGTTTATTTTATGAATCAGATGGATGTTATTTTCTATCAATGTTATCTTATGACAATTGACGCAATTTTAAGTAGAACAATAACTTACAATACGAAGGGACAACAAAATAATTAATAAAGTTAATTAACCAGTTCTTCATTAAATTCTTAATCAATGAAAAAATGCAACTTTCCTTCCTAATACATACCCCAGAGTTAGGACAAGTTTTTCTGTTGGTGAAATTCGCATTTTCACTCGATTGCATGGTTTTGTATGCAAATCATCTTGAATTAGGTTATCCAGGAAACTAAACTGTCCTCGGGTGAATCTGAAGTAAATTTCACATCGTCTTCTAACAGGTGTTTCCCTCGTCTTCTCTATAAGAAAACACTTCAGTAAAAGACTTCCTAATGCAATAATGATCAACTACGTAATCAATTTCGTCTTCCATATCTCTACAGTCTTCGAACAGCGGCAATAAGCACAGTTTTTTTTCTATTTTGACACATAACTCATTTTTTAATCCTTCACAACGAGAGTTACTGCGACAAGCCAAGTTTTCTCCGTTTGTAGGAAAACACAATACGCAGCGCATTACGTGATGCGTTCAGGGTCGGCGTTTTAAGTTACACGTGACATAAGTGCGCCGCATAGGAAAACCCGCCTTAAGTATCGCACTCAAATACGGAAAACTCTCGCGATATCTCCATACCATCCATAATCTCAACTACAATTTAGTTTACACATTTCTTCGTTCTTGCGCTAACACGGTGCACTTAATTATGTACCCAAACATCCACAAAAACAATAACAAAAACCAAAGTCCCTCTTTCGTCAGGCTAGTTATGGATTATTATTATTATTATTATTATGTTATTATTATGTTATTATTATTCTGAGGAGCGTCTAAAGTTGTATCAATTTGTTAGTATTATGAAGCAGATGTTATTTCACATATTCAGGGCTATCTGACTAAAGTTTTGCAACACCAAAAATGATCACGAGTCGCTACTGACTACACTTATACTTTTAGTGGTTACACTTTTGTACGATATATATAGTTCGAATTTTAGAATTTGTATGTTCTGAAACATGTTTTTGAAAACTGTTTTATTGAAATCGAGCTCAATAATAAGATTCCTGTAGAATAATATCAATAGCTGAATTAGTTAGGGTGACTTCTGTTAATCCCCCTCTGTAGTTTGTATATTGTTTTCGAAAGTAGCGAAAGAAGTTCGATTATTTTCCTTAACTGACCGTCATTCCCGCTAGAAAATGCCCATGCTGACATTATGAGTCGCAGTATCAAAACTCCTCTTATCAATTTGGCTGGATAGTTTCTGGTTCTGAAGTTATTAATGATCTTCTATAACAAGTTAAAACGTCGCGCACTGCAAGTCGAGTGTATAGAAATTCGACACTTTCAACTTGTACGATTGCACGCTATAAGAACAGGATTTCATCCAGTAAACGCACAAAGATTAAAGCATTCCCATTCAGCACTCAGAAACTATATTTTATAAGCAGGAATAGCCGTTCCGGACTAGCAGATAGTGCGGTAGTAAGGTTCCTTTTATTGCGGGATGGATAGAAGCATATGCATCTGAAGCTTTTAAATTGTGCACATACCCATATAGCAGCAGAAGTTTTTGTAAACTTTTTCCGGCAGCCTTGCCTCATGAAAGGATTGTGTTATGCCAGATTACTAATCAAAATAGCTCTTCCATACACTTTCTTTTTCACGTTAAATATCCTCCTAGAAATTTTTAACTTCGGAAAAGGGACCTCCTTATATGCAGGATAGGAAGATAACGCTCAACTTTATATATATAAAACATTTTGTCTGGAGCTGGTGTGAGGAAGGAAGAGCAAAAACGGAAAAAATGAATTTTAAATTCTTAGTTTGACAATATGAACCGAACAGGAGGATTCAGGCGGTTACGTCTATGGTCTGCATTTTGGAGGTCCCGGGATCGAACCGCCCCCGGCAACCGCCCCCCCCCGGTCCATGGGTTTTTCGTGGTTCCCCTGGTCGCCAGGCGAATGCTGGACTGGTTCATCTTTTCCCACGTCTTTCCTTCCTCTCATTTCCTACACCCATGATCTTCCTCGTCATATGTTTCAGGGTTGTAGGACCAGGCGACGGAGTTCAGGGAGTTGCGGTTGGGCGTTGGCTTGTGCTCTGTAAAGGTTTCTTTTTCCTGGCGTCGCTGCGGTACCGCTCATTTAGGTCTCTCCTCAGCACGAAGTTCCGCTTCGGGGGCCCTAGAGGTTGGTGGCTTGTGGTCAGGACCGTGCTGCGTCGGATGTGTTCTATCTGAAAACGTTATGGACCCCGTCCATGTTTGCGCCCATCGGCATCCGGATCTGGTCGCCCTTCGGGTCTCTCTCCTCATCCTTCCTTCCCAGGTGTTACGTTGGAAGCACAAGGGGCCAACTGACCTGCGTGCGGTGCCCTTCCGTGATACGTACCTTACCTTTGACATTATGAATCCTAAAAATTCTGCTGCTTAACATTCACATTACTTTCGTTACCCTTTTTTGCAATAGTTTGTATAGGTATAAAAATTATTCTTACGAAAGTTTATTTTCCTATCTACTTCATTTTAATCCAGACAAACCTTTCCGGAAAAAGCTACATTACATATTTCGTTATAGATACAAAGGAAATAGTGATAGTCAAAAGTTTTAGAACTGGACGCTATATGCCGGCCTTTAAATTCCGTGCCGTTTCCATGTAATCGCGAGAAATGGCTGTATATCCACGGGATTTAAAAACAATGGCTAACTATTGAACAATTCGAATTATTAATAAGGAATATCTCGGAAATGGCTGACGCCACAAAAAAGTTGTTTGAAGTAAATTGAGTGTTTTAAAGATATCCATATTTTTATGTAGTACGATTTCGTCCATACCATAACGTTGATTAGTTATATTAAGATTATATAAAATTCATTCCGAATGAAGTGGACTTTACAGGCCATTTCCAAAAAATTTAAGATACACATGTTATTTGTATCTGATTTTATTTTAAGGTGCACAATTTAAACGCTTAAGATTCATATACTTCTATCTATTGTGTAAAATAAAAAAAAATTAAAAATGCTTAATGTAAAGGGTAGTTTGCTGTGGGACAATTTTCTTGAAAATCTTCGTGTCGCATCTGTGGAAGGTACTCAATCTAAATACCAAGTTTTGGTTTTTACCCGACTTCCGCTTTTGAGTTAGGCTGCTCACAGACATAAATACACACACTTCTTCTAAAATGCTCCATTTGCATCAAGGGACCTCCGAAATGTATTTCCGGATAAATCTCGGTATCAAATTTTTGGTGGAAAGCAATGCCTTCTCTATCTACTATGAACGGGTAGAGAAAATAAAACTAATGCTTTATTGAATTTATACAAATATTAATAACTTGAAACATGTTTACGTTAAATGAGTTACATGTTTTATGTTTATATTCCTTTAATGAAAACTAATTAAATAACAATTTTTATAGCTCAAATGACCATACACTGAGAAATTAAATGTTTAAAAATAATATTTAAGAACTCGGAAATTCTCAGAAAACCAGGAAAATAACGGAATTATAAACGAAGCTGTGTAAAGGCAAATTCGTTTTATATTTATTGCATTTTAAATATTAAATGCCACCTTTCAAATTCAGAAATGTATTTATTTTTGTGGTAGGTTCATTATTGTATGAGTAAAGCTTTACAGTTCACGCTTTAGAGATATCTTTACGTCATTTTTAAATCATACAGAAGGCACATTAACCCTTGAAGAAAGAACCAAGAAAGAAATCGTTGGAAGTGTTGGTATAAAGTGTGGCATAATACAGCTCTTCCCGAATCGCCATCCACTTTGTTAGAATAGGCAACCTACGTGACAATATAAGGGATGGTAAAAGACCTCTACTGCAGTATCATTACATTAATGGCCGGTTTTACTAACAGCGATAATTTTTCGTCTTATTTTAGTTTATGTAATCCCAGTTAAACGTCTTTATCGCTGGAACAGAGAAGCACGTTTCACTACGAGTTTGCAAACACAGGTAAAGAAATCGTAGCTTTGGTTTATGCGTGTTATACGAGCCAGCAATTACTCATATATAACAAGCTAGAAACGCTGTCCACTGCTTCCGTTGGAGCCTATTCTATGCATACCGAAGATCAAAACTGCATTTGTTTGAAGCATAAGCAAACGTATTCTACTTTTGAAGCTCTGCAGTTTGCAAACCACTGTGCACTCATTAGAATAAAATGATACGAGTATGTTGGGTCTATAATTTAAGCCTATCACATGCAAATAATTGATGCACTTAATTGCACGGTCACACAGATGTTTCATAAAGACAATGATATAAATATGTAGGCTGTAGAAAAGAAGAGAGGAGGTGTAGGCCGAAAGTTCGCTTATATTTTATTGCGCCATAAAATGTGTACAGAATGAAACAATATACAAACTTTTGTGGTCTGTACAAACATGGAACATATACCAGGAGTGACAATAGGCAATGTAGTGGAGAAATAGAGGTTAGATGTGTTGACGCTAAAAATGATAATCATTAACCATACAGTGCACAAATCTTTAATTTATTTTTGAAATTTCTGTTCCTTAACTATTTACATGTTGGATAGAAATTCCATTTTTTTCCCTTTTGTTCCACAACAAAGAACAATATTTTTAGTTTCATTTTTATATGTCCCTGTAACTTTCATAGCCATATCGGGAGCATTGACGTGATAAACAATTCGTTGACTGTAGGTTATTTAACTTTAGGTTTACATACTTTCTATCTTGAAGCACCCTTACGTTCACACCCATGTGCATATCTCCAGGCTTTGCGTAGGGTCGGGAAAAATCTAATTATAAAGAAGTTCCACTACCCTAGCCTGGGTTCGAACCTGTAACTTCGAGATTGTGAAGCCAAAATTCTAGCCACTCGACTACGGAAACAGACCAAAACAAGCAATCTGTGGGTTATCATGAGAGAGAAACCATGACACAAAATCTACTTTTATAATACAGGGAGGTACATTGAAACAATAATTACTTTGCTCTCTGATCCATCGTGGTCGCCTTCTGTTTCTCTCGTACTGCACACCTTCTTATCCGTTGTTGTCCATAACCAAACGCATTACTCGTTGCGGCGCCATCTTTCTTTTTACTTCACTAACTCCGATTTTGATCCGTAAACGACGGAAAATTGCCGATAAAGCTTTAACGGACCACGGCAACCATTACGCTGGGTGGTGAGCAGCTATTTTACCAAATCGCGATTTTAACCCTTTTACTCGAGTTAAATAATATAATCGTTGGTGGTTCAAACCGGCCCTAAGTAGAACTGCTTGATTCCGTTTCAGTTCAAACATTTCTAACACTGTCACCGCGTATAAGGCAAGTGGATTTGGTGAACTAACATTTAGCTTCGAATGTTACTTCGATTAACGACATACTGTATTCATTATTGTTTAAGATGTAAGGTATAATGTTTATAATCCTGAATATAATTTTTTTCAAATATTCCATAATACCTACACTATAATAATGAGAATGATAATAATAATAATAATAATAATAATACTCGTCCTTTATGAATTATAAATCTGAAGATTATCTGTTAGGTAGCTGCTTTAGCTTACATGTACGCAGCTATGCTTTGTGTGCAAGTGGCGGGTTTCTAACGAAGATGTTCGGATTTGGAATGCCGCTCCCGTCTGCGGACTTTTATGTCTGTAATACGTACTTCTATACTACTCATATCACTATTTCTAAGCGTTTCGAGAAAGATTGTCTTATTAGTCTAGATGAATACGAGTCAAAATATTCCTTTCGGGTATAGAAGCGCTGGTTCCCTCGTATCAGGGTGCCATTCAAGAATAAGGTAAACGATGGTGTACAATAATGACGAATACGTAGCGATGGTACAAATAGTTGGCGAGGCTGGAGGAAACGTTTGCTCCAGGAAGACCATATCAGCAACGGTTTCCCCGACGTAGTTTGCCTTCGTGTCCTATCTCCCGGCGCAATATTGTGAGGTTGGAAACGCACGGAACTCTTCGACCGCCTTTGCACCGAGGATGAGGCCGGTTGTTGATAGGTGTCAGGAATATTTCCAAGCTCTATTTCACGAACACCCGTACATGAGCATCAAACACGCCGCAGTCGAGTTAGAACTCGGCAACACTTCCATTTTTCGAATACTCCGAGGGCAGAAGTGGCAACCACACAACTTCAGTTGCTACAAGAGTAAACAGAATATGATTTTCAAACCACAAATATGTACCTATTGCTATACAATGATACAACCTGTCTCCAAGAACGTTCGGACTTCATCATCAAAGTTTTCTCTGGTCTTCACCAATTCTGGCAGTGTAAACCGGCACAAGATCCCGATCCGCGATGGTTCCGTGGGGATCATACCCAGAATCGGTGGAAGCTCAATGTATGGTGTGGTATTTTAGGGGTTTATCTTATTGGACCAGTTTTTCTGGATGACGATCTCAATGGAGAAGTTTTCTTGAACCTCCTGCAGCTCAACTAATGTACGGTGAGCTTTTAGATGATGTCTCGTTGGCGCTGGCAATGTATCTGGCTACTGGATAGCACACCGGCACACTACGACTTAATGGTGCAGGTTCTTTCCTATCTTGCTAATCCACGGAGGTGGATTGGCCGCGGCGGGCCTACATCCGGGTCCCCTCGTTCCCCAAATCTCACACCCATAGATTTCTTTTTGGGGGACATCTAAAAGTACAGGTCTAGCACAACAGGCCAAGAAACACTGCGTTTCTCCACAGACGCATAATTGCTGCTTGCCGTACTGTGACACCAGAAATGCTTCGGCGGGTATACCAGGATACAGAATGGCGTCTTCAGCACTGCACACGCATGGAGCGAATGTAAACGGAAATCGAGGATAAAGAACGACAGCATCCAGGCTTATGTTACACATAGTGGTACTCTATTGCTTAATAACTTGAATTTCAAATGCAAACAGAGTGGGAGACACAAGGTCCAAGACAAATGTATAATCATTAATTGACTAACAATCATGTATCAACGGTACTAAGGAAATAAAATAGGACTTTTGTTCTGTCAAAAAGTCATGCTGTTTTAGTTTACTGAAACATTTACAGAAACAACCTGCAGTGTCAGTATCACATTAAGTGAACTTCATGAAAGTATTTTCATCGGTCCTTGTATGTAACATCGCAACCTATTTTGACACCACTCACTTAAATATCCTCAACTCGTAAATGAGTGCAGTATACATTTTATACCTCTAAAAGCCCTGTACCATGCAACGAACCGTTCTGGTTCGCCAAACGTGTTTACGAGTGTAACTTCAAAGTAGTGGACGGCGATTCGGGAACATCCTGTATATTGAGGGAGATTTGAGATAGCGAAAATGTGAAGAAAAAGAACGATACTGAAACAATCAGGAACAGTAAACAGAATTGCTTGAGATATTGGATAAAACGAAAGTATTTTCTAATAAATGTAGTGGAAGCAATGCAAACTGGAACAAGGTTAGAGGCCAAAAAATACCGGATGATAGCGTGCTTGTAAGATCTTCGGAGACGAAGAGAAAACAGGAAAATAGAGAGGAGGTGGGTTTCCAGTGAATGACCTACTCTTAAGAAGGGACTGTCTGGAAATTATTCATTATTTCAGATTTCATTACCTTCTATTTTTTTATTAAGAGAGCGTGATGAATTGACCGACCAGATTACCTGCCAAAGAAGAAAATTCAAATTCGATAGGATAGTCAGGAAACATAGTCGGGAATCAACCTTTGGATCTTCAGGTATAACACCTAGAGCAACTATAGAGTTCGATAGCTCTTGGGACGTGACCCGAATTGTTACCTCCTATCTTTGCATATCCCGCAAACCTCCTAGGTTATCTCAGTGGGAGAGTTTAACCACTGCATTATAAGGGTTTACTAGGGACTTCTCTTCTACATTCTCCCTTCATGGGACTGAGCGGTTTACAGCATCCATAAATTAGTGGTTCCATCCCAAAGTATAGCTTTGAATTCTTCGCTTTCTTAAACAACACGGCGATGACTTAGTGCTAACAGGGAAAGTTTAAATACCTTTTTACTTACTCTACCGCGTACATAGTAAGTAGAGAAGGTATTTCATACCACCTAAACTATCGACACCGAGATTTCACTGAAAATACATGTTTCGAGGCCTACTCAAAAATAAAAATCGGGTAAGTACTAAACTTGGTACTTAAATTAAGTATCTTCCAAGGATGCGACACTACGATTTTCGAGAAAATCCCCACACTCCCAACTAACCTTTACATTGTTTTCTGATATCAATAATAACAATAACAACAATGTAAGGTGTAGTTGGGAGTGTGGGGATTTTCTCGAAAATCTTAGTGTGACATCCTTGGAAGCGATGCATCAATTTATCTCACAGGAAGAAGAAAGAAGAGTTGAAGAAGTAGGTGAGGATGAAGGGAGCGAAGAAGAAGAGGAGGATAATTATAATAATGGTAATATAAGAAGATAGCTTGGGAATATTATAGGAAGAACAAATGCGGAGATAGATTTTGTTTAAAAGCAGTGGAAATTAAATGTAGGTAAAAAGATATGAAGCGGTAAAGTTGGGAGAAGGGAGAAGGATTTATAGATGAAGAAAATTATGAGGTGGTTAAGAAGAGAGAGAAAGTTAAGGGAGAAAAATAATAAAAAAGTAATGAAAATAAGAATAAAGAAAAAGGTAACAGTTAAGTGAATAGAAGAGAGAAGAATTTAGATAAGGAGATTTAATAGTGATGGAGGATGAAAATTATAAGGAAGAAGAAAGAGGAGAAGTAACTGAAGAAAAGAGGAGGGTAGGAGAAGAAAAAAGAGAGAGATGGGGAAGAAGATGGAAGAATAAGTGAACGAGAAGAAGAAAGAAGATAAGGAGTAGAAAAAAGAGAGAGGGAAGGAGAGAAAGAAAGAAGGGAGATATATAAAGGAGAAGAAATGAACATCTAGCACATATTAATACATATTGAAATAATGACCCTATGGATTACATGACAAGACTATAAACTATTACAGCGACAATTACTAATGACATAACCATAAGAACAATAATAAACGTAAACAATATTACTAATAACTAATGGACAATACAATGACACTTAAAAACAACTTTCCCAGTTATATGATGACAATATAACAACAAAATTCAACCTACTGACTGTTACAACCACTAGACGTAAATAAATATATAAACAAAGCAGTATATTATGGAAGAGGCAGAAGGATGATCTATGATGGAAGGAGGAGAACCGGGATGACCGGATGGGATGGATGACTAATAGCAAAGGAGGCGGTAGCTGGTGGATGGTGCGAGGAGAAGTATGGTGCACTAAAGAAGAAAGTGAGGAGATCGGTGCAGATACAAGGGAGGAGTATAAGTGGGAGTTATTGCCGGCATGAAGAATAGTTTTGGTGATTATTAAATAATAGATGTGAAAATGAAGTGTATTGTAAAATACTTAATATGATATCAATATATATTATTATCAGGTTACTGAAGTGACATGGAAGTGAAGTGTAAATTTAATAATTGTGCATTTTGTATACACTTTAGTACTGAGAACTTAGGGTAAAAGAGTGAATTAATTATAAATTAAAATTTAACTAATTATGGTTTATAATTATATAAGCACCTCAAAGAAATAAAAGAAATTAAATTTAAATATCTCGTAAACAATTAAAGTAGACAAGGATAAAAAAGTTAGCCATAAATGAATTATGAATTATTTGTTATTATAGTGTTAGTTTTGTATTGGAAGTGCTGGATACCAGTACCTAAGTTGTCGGTTTCCGACGTATATTTAGTTATTTAGTTAGAATTTATTTAGATAATTTACTTAGATAGCTGACTACAAGTTAGTTATTTTTACTGGCTATCAGTAGAAATGTAATTGTTGTATGTCTGTTTTGAGTTAGTGAATGGAAATTTAAAAAAATATTTTAATTACTTTTACTATTATGATTTTTTGTAATTGTTTTCTTAGTTATAGTTAATTATCTGTACAATGGTAATGTAAGTGTATTGTATTAATAAGCTGAAAATTTGTTGATACAAGTCCCGGTTTAGGTTACAAGGTGCCGGGATGGAGTATTACACATTTTATTTATTTATTTTATTTACCCCTTACATCGCTACCTTTTCGAAAATTCAGATTTTCTAAAAAATGACTCTAAAGATTTTGATTAAAATGTGCATTAAAGATGTTTACAAGACAAGTAGTATACATCTTGAATTCTCTGGAATAGCCTGTGAAGTCCTCTTCATTCGGAAGGGACTCTCTATAATCTTGTGTAACTGATAAACTTTAAGCGATAGACGAAAACGTCCAACACATTTAATGTAAATCTCTTTCAAACACACAATTTATTTCAAATACCTCTTAACAACCATTTTCGAAATATCCGTTGTTAATGGTTCGTTTCGTTCAACACTATAACTCTTTCTAAGTGCCGTCGATTTTCAGTTTCTCGGGATTGCATGGAAACCGTTTGGAATTTAAAGCCAGAATATAGCGTCCGGTTCTTAAACATTTCACTATCACCGTTCCCTTTGTACCTTAGCAAAATGTGTAATATAGTATAACTTCTGAAAAGTTTCTTTCCATTAGAATGAAGTCAATGGAAAATAAACTTTCGTAGGATAGAGGGTGGAGCAAGATATGTGAATGTAGCACATCAGATTTTCAACTTACATTTTGTTGCCACTGAGTTCTTGGTGCATTTCTACTCATGCCAATGCCGCAGTGTTTCAAATCCTTTCAAGCTATGAAACTGTTTCATACTGCGCTATGCACGTTAGTTAACAATCCATGCATACGTTTACATAAAGTCGGCAAGGCTATCTATTTCTCATTGATATGTGGTAGACGTTTGCTGAGTTAGCAATAATGTTGGTAACCTCGTGAATCTCATTAACCTTGTAGTAAGCAGCTGGGTTAATACAGGATAGGACTAGGAGCGGAGGGGAGCTTAGCACATCGACTGCAGATATTTTATACCTAGGTCCCTGACGGGGCGCCCCCGGGTGGGAGGATGAGGTGAGAAGAGACAGAGGGCGGTCGGACCAGGAGGTACGAAAGGCAGAGGGCAGGGTCCCTACCATTTACAGATTTGAACTCCCTGATTAGCTGCTGGTGCAGCCAGCTCTCCTCCCCACCTGTGGGCTTAGAGTCCCCATTCCGGGAATGAAGGTTTACTCAGAGCATCCTTTTCTCCTGCCATGCGCACGCCGAGACTTCCCGCCGACACTTGCAACTCTGAAAGAGACCAAGCAGATGAAAGGTGAAGTGAAATCTGAATTGAGGTGAAATAGAGGGGCAGGAAACTCGGGGGATGTAATGATCCTTCCCAGCATTCGTTTAGCGACACGGGGAACCCCCCCGAAAAAACATAGATCAGGAAGGTCGACCGCGGGAATTAAACCCACGACCTTCCGAATGTAGGTCACAGGCGTTACCTCCTGAGCCAACCCGCTTGATAGCTGGGTTACTCTAGTGAGTAATAAGGTCATATAGTGGATGATGGAAAACATCTAGTAAAAACGGTTTGGTCCATTCTAGCGCATACGTATGATTTTGGAAAAATATTAATAACCGTCAATAAGACAACAATATGTTGCTGGGGAAAATACTTGATTCTGAAAAGCCACTCCATAAGTCGGAGGCCGAAGACGACGACGAGGAAATGTCCACTATTGTCACATCAGGTCCAAAAGCTCTCCAAAAATCCACAGCATGAAGCTCTGTGTATCAGTTAACTAAATGATGCTGTTATGGTATGTTAACTACTTCCTAACCGTACAGTGAACGTTTACGAGCCTCATAAGTAGAAAGTGATATGATTATAACAAAGTTACTTCAACACCAATAATGGCGAAATAAAGGAGGGAGCATGTCCACTTTGTCACCACTTCGCACATTACACATCGTCTCTACAAAAAATGTCTCTAAAATGTATTTCCTTTACTGTTTGATTTATATAGTCCCATTGATTACTATGACCATATAAGCCGACTTTATTTCGGATATGAATACGAATCTGGTTACATTTCACCAGAGATAAGGTTTAAGTTGTCCTTTAAACCTTGAAACACTCTCACACGATTACATTTACTAAAAAAATTCTAGGATTATAAGTGTTGTTGCAAAGCTAATAGCAAATTCTACTCTCTAGGATGGAGCTGATTCAAATCTTATGTTAAATAATGGACACTAGACTACAGAGGCAGTTCAAAATGTTGATTGGTATCACCTTTAATTTCATTATGTTTAATCCCCAATATTAAGTTGCGGTTCAATAGATTCTCCACAATCGGATGTTCTGTATGTTCAAGAAATAGCTTGTTGTTAGTGATAAGTATCCGAGGAAATAACTAAAGCTTTGCAGCTTTCTTAAGTGTCGTAAGACTACTGTAGATGCTGAATTAAAGTAAACTACATTGGCACTTATAAAAATGCATTCCCACTTCGGAGTCGTAGTCGCAAAAAAAAAAAAAAATAATAATAATAGTAATAATAATAAATAAAATTACGGCAGTAAATCTATCTGAAATATTAGCTACTAAAGACGGTTACAGCATGAGAAATAACACCCGTAGTCATATCTTAGACTTACAGTTCTTGTTGTAATGCAGCAACACTCAGTTTTAAGAAATATAGCAACTGCATTTGATGAAGCGCTCATACGGGGAATGTATAACATGCTCAGAACAATATAAATTAATCTCTGGAGCAATGAATGAAACATTATTGTTCACAGATACGCAGGAATTTAAACCAGTCTGAAGGATCAGGTGTATATGCTTATTAATAAAAAGAATGTTCAATCATGCTATTATATACCTTGGCAACTTGAGTTGTTTTACTAAAAATAGAACAGGGTTTATAAAGTCAACAGAAGTTGTTGAATTTAACTAAATATCGAGTAAACAATATAGATTCACAAACGCTAAACTTGTGCATCCGTGTATTAATCGGCCACGTTAAATGCGCTTGGAGGAGGGCAACAATGTTCTTGTTGACACTGCCTAACGTCATCAAAGGTAAATGAGGGACAAGGTGGTAGGAGAATGTACAGTGCACAAGAAAAAGCATTACATTTTGCAACCCTTAGTCTCGTTAGTAAATACAACTCGGAACTATGGATGTTTTCTTTACCTGACTGTCCTTCTGATGGCCCACCCACTTTTTTCGCAACCGTTTATTTCACCTTCCCACCACACGCATTCATATCGTGGATGTCGTCCTCCGGGGTATAGTGGTTACCATGCTAGCCTCTAGTTCCCGAGGTCGCGGACTCAAACCAGGCGGAGGACGATAGATTTTTTCGGGCGTAAAAATCCTTAGCATGGTTTCCTTCGGAATGGAAGTAAAGTCGGTGGTCCCGTAAAAGAACCTGAAGCCTGATGAAGAGGCCTCTGAGCAAAATTGCCGTCTATCTCGCCCAAAATAAAATGAGACGCTAAGCCACAATAGTTATAGCGCGTCCATAAATAAAACTCAATTTATTTTAATATCTTGGACAACTAGAGCACGCATTTCTACTTTTTACTAAACACTAGTGTCAACCGGCAGAGTTGACTGCCACCGCCCAGGTGCACATCTCTTCCATCTAATGATTTGGCTTACTAATTGGCATCACCATTATTACTGTCTATTCGCATTAGAAGTCGATTTCCTTAATTTGAGTTCATCATAGTGGGATTTATGTAATATGATGCGACCCCGAACTGTTAGGTTAGTGATCTTAATAGAAGCTGTTTTATACTTATCGGTTTAGTTTTATATATCTATATTTATGTATGACTTGTGCTACATTTTCATATTGATATTTACCTCTGGCTTTTGCTATCATTTTATATTGATATTTATCTCTAGATTTTGCTTACATATTATTTATTTATTATATATTTTAATTTGTTTTATTCAGTTTTATCTCTGGCCTTTGCCATGGAATGTTACACTGATCTTTATCTCTGGCCTTTACCATAATCTGTTATAGATGGGCGCTAATTACCTGGAAGTTGGGCGACAAGCATGGTAATAAAAGCGTATGCTTGTGTCACGGTTCTAATATGACCCCCTTTTCAAAATGAAGTTCTATAGTGGCAAAATTAATGTTATTTTTTAGCTAAAGTGAATGTATTATTCAAACAGGACACGCTACGAATGCAGTGGCTTACCTCCATTATAATGAAAAAGCATAATATACCTTAAATGAAAATAGACTTTATTGAATATTTTAAACGCATTTTGCTGCTTAAATGCAATTTTCAATTCATAACATTAAAAATGATTCTATGAGTACTAATTATTAAAGAGATGTGAAGATACTGTGTATGTCCGACAGTTGGTAACTGAACAGCTTGACCGCAATAGCAGATGCCCTTACTTGAATTCTGATATATTATGCTTAGGAAAGAAAATATAAATTAGGTATACTGCTGGTCAATCAGTCCGTTGAATATTTATTTTGTACAACCCACTGTTTATGAGTAACGTACAAACTTTGGTCGAGTTGCCATAACAGAATTAACCAAATGATTTGATCGGCGTTATAGAAAACTAAATAGCCCTTAGCGTCGTTTCATTTATAGTTTTAACTAATAAACGTTTAAAACCAACAAAGCTGCAATTTTTATGTTATTTTAGTCCACAAAAGCTGTGGAAGAAGATGATTAGAGACTCTTAACACATTCCAAACATCAAGCTACTCAGCAGCCAATTTGGATAAAGCTGATTTGTTTTTGAAGCACCAATATTTTAATCCTCAAAGGGTTTGTTCGTTCCTCTTCGTGTTTTTTTCACATAAGTATTCCTCAGAATCCAGGAGCATAAAAATTGGCGTTAAAATCTGGGATTTTATTTTTGCATATTATTCTACATTAATGGCACAGTCATCCGAAGTATATGTAGAGCATGACTTTGATGTGAATATAAAAAAGTATAGGTCCTTAGAATTGAAAACTAAATTGGAATAGATAATAGTTGATTGTGATACAGACGTTAAAAACTGTATTTTATTTTACAAGGAGAAACTTTATTCCTGCGAGAGAATTAAATTACTTTTAACATGCCAACCCTTAAATTATAATATATATCACATCCAAGTAAAGTTCTTTAATTTACATTAAATATGTTTCGGCATTACACGAACCGTAGGTGAATCGACATTGTTCTAACGAGAAACACTTCTTATAACTCAATTTGTTTTCCTAATTACGACCTAAGTTGTAGTTGGTATGCATTTAAATCGATTTACTGAACATATTATTGATACGAAAATGAAAATCAATTGTCAACATTGGAGTGTTAATGTATATTATTAACATATGTACATGTATATTATTATATAACCGGACGGAAAATATGCTTTAAAATACTAAAAATAAAACAACGTTATCTCAGGCACAAAATATATATAAATATAATTTCAAGGCTAGTATAAATATCTGGTTACATATTTGTTTAAGAACAGCTAGTTGTAGTAAACATCAAAAAATAGGCATTCAATACCTACTTGAAATAGTATTGTAGCAATAATAACACAATATAACCTTTACCATCTAGTATTCTAGATTATGAAAGTTCTTACATGGAAGTGCACTATCTAATGGTACCCTATTTTACCCCCATTCCTATTGAAAATGTTAAAGCGATACGCCACTGACCTCATTACTGGTTATGGCTGATTGATGAATGGAAGCTCAAAATTCACATGTGCTTTAGTTACATTCAATATTTTTTCTCGAAAACTTTAATGCATATTTTCCAAAGTAAATTATTGTTACAGGTGGTGTGGTTCATCCTGTATATAGCACAATTTTCAATTAAAGAATCAGCAAGTTTTGCCGTATGTGATTAAGATATCATTACAGAAAATGAAATTTCAGGGAAACAAATAAAAACATGTTTTGTTTGCCAGAACAACGTGCGCAGAACCTTTAGTAATATGTAATTCTACATCGGGTCGCACGCTTAAAGGCAGTACAGGTTAAATGAGGCGTACTGTTGCCGCATGTACCCTACTTACCTCAGATCTGGTGCCCAGCTGCGATAGGTCTACCTATTTAATATCATCTTGTGAATGATACATCACCAAATAGTGAAATATCTGCATGGCTATTTAAGGCAATTGTAATACACATAATTTTCACCTGCACTTTGTCTTCTCTTTGTAGGCATAAAATATATATTAACATATAAATATGGAAATAAAAATGATAGGGTATTTTCACCCTATTTTTGTACGGTATACTCAACTCACAGTTTAAACTTGGCAAAATCCCATTCAATGTGGGTGGAATATTTTTAAACAGAAAATAATAAACAATTGTCACACTCCGCGTTCCGCCATTCCATTATATTGCATTAAACTAGCAATCCTTTCCCTCATCCTATTTTTTGCACTCTTTTTTATGGGCCCTTAGAGGTAATTTCATACCTTCCTTTTTTATCCTATACCCTACCATTTTAAAAACTTTCTCCTACCCTTCTCAACATTTTCTCCCGCTTGATCTCCGTTGTAAAGCCAATAACAAACAAGTTTCTTGGTTGCTGACTTTTTCTGCTTAGGTAATATTTTTCCGAAAATATTTAATTTAAAAAATTATAACGCTCATCTTATTAAAGGTAGAGAATTCAAACTGGGCAGGTATAAACACACTGGTTTAATCCAGCTACGCAAAAATTATTGTTGTCTTCTATAATTCAGTTTATTACTTACTGCGCGATATGCATAGCAAGAGAAAATATTGGACTTTTACTGAAAAATTAGTTTTTGCCCACAGAAATCTATTAAGATTCTAAAAATTATATAATCTAATAGAAGATAATGTTCTGCATATGAAAATGTACTCAAAATTGAAATTTATAACAAATGAATATTTACACCATGTTATTACTTTGTCGAGGTATCTTCGTGTTATCTTATTGCTGAGCGCCCGTTATTGTTTTACTATTTTTTAATTTTTGGGTTCTTTGTCCTCCGGCCAGCCATCACCACGCAGTCGAGCATATCTCTTAAACAGGGCGTGCAAACGGAAAAGAGCTGCTACCAAAAGATAATCCTGATAAAAGAATTCGCTTTTACACCCCCATTGCCGTCACATATTATTAACTTCACATATCTATTCTTGATACACGCCTGACCGAAACTGCTATACCTCCGAATGCAACTACAATCACTTATTTGCCGCACATTACTAATTCTAGTATTTCACATTTTGTAACTAACTTTATGACGCGAGAGATTCTGTAGAACTGCGCGACGTGTAACCCGTGGATGATTCTGTTGAACTGCGCGACGTTTGCCTTGTGAATGATTCTGTAGAACTGCGCGTTACCCGTCTCTGGTACGGAATTTATACTCCCTCACCCCGTTATGCCTAAACATTATAACAGAGCTGCTATTGGTTAATAAAGCGCGCCAACATTAGCGTCTATTTTTATATCCAATCAAAATTACGAACACATATGCTCTAGGGAAGATATTCCCTCCATTTCTAAAGAAAAGCGCGCTACTCTGACGTAATTTGTTTGTCTCTTATAATTGATAAACAACTCACCCCTTCGCTCATTGTTACCCGCTCCTATTGTCAGTTTCAGTGAGGCCGTGTAAACTTATTTCCTAACAATGCTTATAATTAACAAACATCTCAAATCATTGTCATACAATAATGTTAATTTACACTACAATCATTCTGGCAGTCACAGTGCTGTGATATAAAATACTGCCTCAACTTATTAGCAAATTGGTAACAGCGCGAGATTAAAAAAGGACAAAACTAATGGCAATATGCGTTAGCAAGAGACAAAGATATCCCATTTACTTCCATACTGTATTTTAAGGTTGAGACAAGCTACAGCTGTAATATTAATGTGCTGAACACAAATGGTGAATGGCTATGGGCCAGGGTTATCGGAAGATTGATAAACAAAAATAAGTAGCGCTTTCGCCCAGCGTAAACTCAAAAGCGTTATTATTAGATAAGCAGAATGTTCTGGAAATTTCCTTCCCCCGCCTCCAGAATGCGTGTCCAGAGCATTCTAGAATGTTCTCCTAGCGAGTTTATGTCTACTGCTGTACGTGCAATGAGTGCTGCTTCCGCGAGATATTGGAGAAGTCTTGTGTTGGACTCCCAGTAAATGAACCGTCCAGAGTAAGTAAAGTGACAGTGAAAAGCTGAACTAGATCGCATTATCGAAAAGATAGTGAGAATTAAGTGAAGTGATATTGAAGGCTGAACTAGTTTACATTAGTTTGAAGAGGCAGTGAGAACTTAATAAAGAGTGGGTGGAAAACTGGACAAAATCGCAATATTAAAGCCTAATAATTCACAACATAGGTTTTCTTTTCGCATTGGAAACACATGATGTATATTTGTGCGCAAATGTCAAATGTAGTTCCAGAAACGAAGCTCCATAAATTTCCAATCTTCACAGACACCTCCTCTACTATTTACTCCAAGCCACTCAATAAACTTGAGGAATGGAATTAAGGAAGCCATAAAAAGTTGACATTTTATTGCGCGTAGTTTAGATAACCGACATAACTTTTACAGGTTTAGGATTGGTAAGATAGAGCTTTACGACTTCCCTGAAGTGAGAACACGTAAGGAAGTTTCAGGCGATGAGACGGTAATCAATGCAAATATCATAATATCTCCTCCTTCTTTCGGACTTCAGCGCTGAAGTTTCCAGTGCTCTTGTAGCCCCAGGTCACGTTGGCATCTTTAACTTCCTACAATGTGAATCTAATTTTCTTCCATAGTTATGTTAAACAGAATACGTCGAAGTCCTTTTTCTCGTATAGAAAAATGGAAAAGCAAAGTGTTCACAAACATGCATAGACTATTTATTGAAAAACGATGCTCTCGGTTTAATCAAATAGATGCATATAAACTAATTAATTTACACCAAATTTTAAAGCATAAATTTATCAATATCAGTTCAATAAATTCATAGCTTGCATATATCAATTGCTTCCAGATTTTATTAATAGTTTTCAGAAGTACTTTTCTTTTACTAAGTAAATTTTTAATTATAGTGAAATTTAATGAAACTCTTAAACGGTTTCAACTTAAAAATATGAATGTCCTGAATAGGTTTGACAAATTAAAAACGAAAAATAACTTAACAAAAGATGGAATATACTTCTTAGTAAAAAAGTAAAAAAGTATAAATTTGCTCTATATATTTCTGAGAACTGTTATAATGAGCAGAAAGAGGAAAGAAAAACTGTGGATGCAATAGAGATCGCAGGTCTTCCGATTATATGTGAAATGCCTTATTCCTCATAGTATAAAGACAATTTGTATATTATAAGGTTGCATGCTAATGTTTACAGTTTCCAGAGGTAAACTATTTTCAGCGCTTGCTGTTGTTACAGTTCAAAAGTAACACAAATGTGTTCCTTTCCCTTCCAGCATTAACCAACCGCTTTCACTGCTAGATAGCAGCATATTCGCACTCTGCATGCCTATACTCACTTCCTTCCGCAGTTAGTTCACTCCTTCACAAGTTTGAGGCAACGCGTATCAGTAATGGAATAATGTCCCACAACAAAGTAAACAGGCACATTTTTAAAGACGAATGGGAATATATTGTGTCTGTTGTGCCGAAAAGACTCGTACTGGTTCTTGTTTAGTGTGTCTCGGCTCCATGGGTTCCACGAACAGGGCTGCAGCGAGAAGGTTTTGGCAGTAATTATTTGAGTTTGTATTTTTATATCGTTGCAATAATGTTATAACAGATATCCTGATATTACAGCAAGGTGAAGGGTTTTGTAGTAGTTTGACCGATTAAATACTAATTTACTTCCTTGTTCGTTTTGAATGGTGCTATCCCGCCAATTAAAATTGGAGCCGTTAAAAAGCACTTTAAAGGCATGAGAGAAATGAGCTTCGGTTTGTTTAGCAATAAGCATACTGTGAGATAGTTATCACCTCTCAAAACTTATAGCAGAGAAATTTTGATGTTTCACGGAAGGAGAATTTATTGAAGAATGTTTGATCATTACCTCCAAGTATGTTTGCCCAGAACAGCTAGAATTGTTCCATCTCTCTTGTAGAACTGTAACATATACGATTACTAAAATGGCTACTGATATCGAACATCAGTTGATATATAAAATAAAACAGCTGGAGTGGTATTTTTTGGCCATTGATGAAAACACCAACGTAAACGATACAACTTAATTGGGCATTTTAATTGGGGTGTAGATTCTGCACTCAATATAATCGAACAGTTCCTTGATTTTGTTTCTTTGGTAAATACTACCATGGAGGCAACACGTTTTCGAACCTGTGCTCATAATGTGACAAAATACGAATTATCTGGGGGAAATTGGTCTGTGTTGCTACAGTTGGCGCCCTCTTAATGAAAGGAGAGCAGAATGGCTGCTGTGGAATCGTAAGACAATTCTTAAAATCAATTAACGAAGAGTGAAAGGAACTAGCGGCCATTCACTTTTTCATCGAGAGGTCAAATATGCATCCCTAAATCACGTAATGAAAATAGTCGTGAAAGAAGTTAATGTAATTAAACGGTCCTCACTCCGTCATTGCTGATTTCGGGCATATTTAGGCGATTGGAGATGATTTAAAAGATATTCCCTACTATTGTCAGGTGCGATGGTTAAGTAGAGGAGCAAAGTTGAGAGTTTCTTTGCTTTAAGAGGTGAAATCGATGCATTTTTGAAATCGGAAGGAATGAGCATACCAGAACTAATGAATGGAGAATGGATATGCGATCTCTCATTTAGATAATTTAAACACTACATTACAGGGGCCTAACCATACAATCATAGATCTGATGGATCTATAAAGTCTTTCATGTCAAAACTTTAATTGTTTTTACAACAAATTAAAATTAATAATTTTGTTCATTTCCATAAATTCAAAAACATTATTGCGTCTCTAGAAACATGTGTAAAATACAAAAATATCTTAAACATTCTATACATTCACAACAAGTTAAAAGTAACACTTTTGTTCACTTCCCTAACTTAAAAAATGCTATTGTGTCACCGGAAAATGTGCAAAATACAATAATATTTTAAGGACTCTATACAGGAATTTCAAGAACTATTTTGTCATGTAAGACTTATGGATTTGGAATGGCGATTGTTCAATGCCATTTTCTCCGTTCAAGCAATTGAGGCACCTGCCTCATTGTAATGAGAAATAATGGACTTGCAAAACAACGCAGGTATAAGACGTTCACAGAAGATCGCCGTCGAATTCTTTAAAGCATACCCAAAAATAGATTTCCTAACCTTCGGAAGTTTTCTGATCGATTGTTACCGCTATATATATGTAGTTACGTATGTAAACCAATACTTTTGAAAATGAACCTTTTTAAATCGAAGAAAAGATCAGAAATGGCAGAACTGCATCTGGTATCTGTGTTGCGATTAAGTTCAAAAGACTTCACACCTGGCAGACAAAATAATGTCAAAAAATTCACACAGGTAAACAAATATCTTATAAAGGTATATTGTTGTGACTTTCGTAAGGAACGTGTTAATATTTGTTAAGTACGCATTCTATCTATCAATTCCTCTGATGCAATAAAAGAATTCGCACTCAATTTACTTTGTTCGTTACTCATTCGATATGTTTACTTTCGTTCCATTGCTGCAAATGCATTCGAATTACTTCAATGTTAGCGTCTATCAGCACTTGTCAGCACATTGATTTAGGAGCTGAGTTACGCCACTGGACATTGTACGAGAGTCATTTCAAAACTCCTGCACACGGCGCATGAGCGACCGTTACGGTGGCGTGAACAAGTTGAAATTTATGTCAGTTATGAGCCCGACTTGGCTTGACGGCTGTATATGTGTTTGCTGGTTTGCGTGGCTGTATCGTGAGTAATTCATTTTCAAATGGAAGCCGAAACCAAGTCAGGTCGGATTATACATAGTGATCAGCGCTCCTAGATCAAAATCGAGCCATACGTGGAAATTTACAACGCCTTGAGAGAGGTATGTGGGAATAGTATGGTGGATCGTAGCACAGTATCGTGGTGGTCTGTTCGTATCCGTGAATGCCGGGTAAACATTGAGGACAACCAAAGAACTGGAAGGCATCAACTGCAACAGACTACATCTTTCATGACATTATGAGAGAAGGTCGAAGAAAAAGATGCGAAGAAATTGCATATGAGGCCAGAATGTCTGTACCGAGTTTAAAGAACCATTACTGAATATATTCAGTTAAAGATGAGAAAAGTTGCTGCCAGATAGGTTCCGCATGATCTGTGTGAAGAGCAGAAAACAGGTTGCAAAAGAATCGCAGGGGAATTGTTTCAGCGTTACCGAGCAGAAAGAAAACAGTTTATGAAAAGGATTGTTGCACTTGATGAAACCTGGATACGAGATTTTGAGCCAGAACTAAGTCTCAGTCGTAACAATTGAAAAGTTCCGACTGTCCATCCCCGAAAAAAATTCCGCCGCCAACAATCAAAGGTGAAACTGATGATGGTCTTTGCTTATGACGTGAATGGAATCATAGCTACACATAGAATACCCCAGGGGATTCCTGTAACAGGCGCGTACTACAAGCTGTTTCTGCAAAATGTTTTGAGCCCGAAAATTTGTCAAAGAAGGCCTGACATACTTGCAGCTGGTGTACTCATTTAGCATGATAATGCAAGATCGTATATTGCCCTACCAGTGAGAGAAACACTCAACAAATATCGATGGGAAATACTTTCTTACCCAACATACAATCCTGATATGAGCCTACCAGACTTTGATATGTTTCCCAAATTGAAGGAACCACTCCGTGGAAAACGTTTTGATACAATTGATGAAGCTTCCAGTGAGGTAAACCGAGTAATCAGACAACTCAACAATGAAGTTGCCCTATCCGGAATACAGAATGCGCCAAAGCGTTGGGAAGCTTCATAAGCAAGAATGAAGATTTTATTGAAGACCTGTAAAGGTATTTTGTAAAATAATTTTATTTTTCTTACTTATATCTTACAGTGAGTAGAACTTTTGAAATGATCCTCGTAGATTCAGCTTGAATACAAACAACGCCAAAAGAGGTACGCCTGACCTTGCTCCGGCTGATACGAAGTGAAGTAAGTTGCACATTACATTTGTTTCACTCCTTTTCCCATCGCTATTATAGTTCTATAAACTTCGTCATATACCTGTTAATGAGTAATGTGTATTTTTTTGGAGGACATAACTTCTAAATTGTGGCATACTAATCCGCCAATATGTTCGCACGTGGACATACAGGAAGAATACAGGAAAAAACGGCTGTTTGATCATTCCTGCAGATCGCTGTTGATCTTCTATCCAAGATCGAATGGATTTTTCCACATCTTTTTACAGTGTTGTGCGAGTTTCACGCAAAAGAGCTGTTAGTATGCTTTCTGTGATTGTTCAAAACGAACTGTGTGATACAAAGTCCCACCGGCTCTTAGGTGAGAGGTTTTTTATTGGAATTTTTAATGCACGGAAGTTGAAATCTGCAAAAATTTACAGTCAACTAAAGGAAGGGCGCGGTGATACAGTAATGAACTAAATAAATGTGATAAAGTGGTGCGAAACGTTCAATAATAATGAACCAACAAATGTGCATAACGCAACACTACTCGGACTCCGTCAGTCAGATGATTTGAAGAATCAAGTGAATAACAGAATCATGTAAGACAGTCGTGTAACTCCAGATGAATTACGATTTCTTTCTTAACAATTTCTCGTTTTTTTTGGTGAAATTGTGTCTGAATATCTTGGCTTAAATGGACTGGCGGCAGTCGACTACAAGACGGAATTCTAAAGCTCGTGGACAGATATGACAAATGCTTAAATAACGGAGGGATTATGTGGAGAAATGAAGCAGGTTTAGTAAGTGATATCGTTTCTTTCAACAAAATATTGTTATGAATATATTAAATCCAAACAATCGATACTTCCTGGATGACACTCCTATCATCACGTATTTACCTAATGCGAACTGATTAGTAAAACAACCCTAAAACAGTGTTAGGAATATTCCGTTGATGAAAGTATTAATCAGATGGCTCCGCGTTAACGTGTGAAGCTCGCATTCTGGAGATCCCAGGTTCGATTCCTGTGACCTTGGGTTTTTCGTTGTTTTCCATTGACAAGGCAAATACTGGGGTGGTTTCTCATCTATCAGATTTCCTTTCTATCATTTCCCTTTCATTCCATTTTTCCTTTTCATCTTTTAGGTCTGCTTCTAGGTTTCGTGGCTTATGACGTGCCGGACAGTTAGCGCGGATACTTGCTCCAAGGGAGACGTACTAAATCGTGGACACTAGATGGCTGCTTGGTCGACAGGTCGTTCATCCCTCTCTCTAGGCAGCTCCAACAGCTGGACGGATCTTCAAGTCTGGAACTGTTAGATATCCCCGTCTGCCTTTGCCTGCGGCTTGTAGCTTCCTCACTTTCTACCTTCCTCCTGGGTGGGAGTGGTCGACACAGTAGAACCACTTAGGCCACAGTCTTCCTCGTTATGTAACCTATAGATACCTATTACAGGAGAATATATGGACAAACACGTTTGGGAGCTGCAGATAAATTTCATACGGCCAACTGATATACAAAAATATGTATACATGAAGTAAAAGATCTAATTACAGACAGAAGATATGGCGCAATAAAACAGAAAACCGCTTTTCCCCTTTCCACACACACAGAATAACATTTCTATGCAATTTTCTCATTGTAATAATTCAACTGTCTCCGTTTTAAAGAATGTGTATTACTTCCTGCTCTTCCATCCAGTATAGGCTCATCCGTGGTTTCCTTCTTAACTGGAGAAATGGATTAACCTAGTACTATGACTTAGAATAGTAATCAGTGCTAAACTTAAGACTATAATCTAGAAATTAATATAAATTTAAATACCATAAATCAAATATTTCGTAACAAGAAGGAAGGAAAGTTAGATGATGAGCCCCTTGTTTGGAAGTTGATTCTCAGAGCGTGGGGAGGAAAATTTGTCACATTCTTTCGACATTCCTTACAAAACTTCTGAGCGTAGCTGATATCGAAGAGCAATTAAATAGAGGCGTAGGAAGTTACATCAAAGCGATAATATCGTGGAATCCATCGAGAAGGATAGCCTGCTACGCCTAACCTGGTTTTGATGGTGCTTTATCGCTTCTTTACTGTTTATCAGTTTTTCGGTGTTAGCTAAACCAGCAAGAAAAATCAGTATCTGAAACACGTTTCAACGATACTTCTATAATCGTGCGCTATAATCGGGAATAATTTAGAATGTGAGAAGTAGCACTTTAATAGCTGTATAAAATGTTAATTATTGCCCAAAAGTGTTGAATTCCTTCAAAGCTGGTCTGTCCATTAAGCTTCTTCAGCATATTTGTAAATTGCAGCTTCATTTCGAAGCTTACATTCCAGTCCGTTGTAAGAGTAGATTTACGCAGGAATTTGTACTAATAATGACTAGAATCCGGATTCTGATCACATGAGATCTTTTAATTGTTGGAATTTTATGCCATTGTCTATTTTAGAGTTTTTTTTATTTTACGTCATTATTTTATAATTTTCTTCCCCTTTTTGTTCATTACAGAGTGATTTTCTTGCATTTATGAGTGTATAACGAATTTTAGATTATTGACATTTCACACAGGACAAGTTTTCAAACATCATAAACGTCATCATTCAATTAAGAAAGGTGTAACTTTGTACATCCTTTACTCGCATTCTTAGGAAAAAGCCCTACTTTGAATGTTTAATGTAGAAAAGGGTTGCTTGTTCTTCAAACAAAAAGATATAATAAGTAAAACTTTCCAATTTATCTAATTATTGTACCTATTTCTTTATATTTGAATAGAATTATATAATTGAATAAATTAATTTATAGTTTTCTGTACACTGATTTTAATAAATTAAATGAATCTCAGTTTTAAACCATTTTCTGTTATTATTATGTAATGTTTTTAAATTAGTTTAGTCATTTTATGGGTCTTAAAAGTTTTCTTTCATCAAAATCCGGGCCCGATGAAAGATGATTATTAGTCAGAAATAGTTTCAGTATGCTATGAGTATGCGAATACATAGTAGGCTCAAACGTTCAGTGTATGTTTAGAAAAGCATTTAGAATAACTAACGCTGCATGTTATAATGTCTGTAGTTACCTAATGAGAAATAAAATAAGGGCTTCAAAACTATATTGCACAAAACACTGGAAGATTCCAAATAAGTCGAATGCTACAAAAATGTTAATTCACACGAATTACACATTTCACCGAGTTCAAAATTTAGCAGTCTGATTTTCCAATTGATAACATTCACTGAGAGAGTTCACGAATAATTCAGAACATGTATTTTAAATATTGGCCAATATTTCAAACACACTATGACATTGCAATAAAATACAAACGTTGTTAAGACCGTTGGATGTAATTTCACTTTGCAGTTGTGAAAAATGCTGGGCTTAAACATTAATTTTAGTACTTATCCGAACGTTCGTTTTCGAGTTAAGGTTATCTCTCTCTCTCTCTCTCTCTCTCTCTCTCTCTCTCTCCACTGAGAACGTTTACTAAATAATTTTAAGGGACCAAGGGACTTATTAACTTTACTTCCGGCAACTCTGAATGTCAAATTTTTGCGTGAAATATAAACGCTTCTGTATCATAAAATAGGCAGGTGAAATTACAGTGAGCAAAAACTTGCTTTCAATTCATTTATTTGAGGTGCGCTTCATTCTGAATGTTCTATGACAATTCCATTAAAGAATAAAATACAAAGTAATCTGGGTAATGAATGAGAGCATTTTGGGGAAACAATATGTAAAAGGATAACATTTATAGTTTTTAAAATTTAGATTGCATGCACAATCTATGGCTGATTTTGCAATTCCTTCTGCATTGTACCCTCCACCCTTATTTGCAATAACAAGGCGGAGTAGAATAAGGGAACCATGTTTTACGAAGAAATTGGGTAGGCATATTCTTAGGTGCTTTTGAATAAAAGCCATTCATGACACATTAGGTTCTGAAACGTGTGATCCACTTATAGCCTAAGCAGCAGAATAAAACTAAAACATCCAAAGTAGCACATGCACTTATATCCCTCCAACCAAAATATCAAAGATAAATTTCAAGCACAGTTATATTCTGACCGCCCAATGAAGGAATACTGGCAAACGAAATTACAGAATTTACTGGGTTCCTATGAAAGGACTATAAAATATATGGAAACACAATTTTTCATTTTATTTTCATTTTCATAAGTCCCTATAAAATATCCCAATGTATGTTGAAGGTTTGACACATTGAATTCAGTTAGAACCCGAGAAATCGGCGCTCTAGGTGGCCTTTTTATGAAAGCAACCAACGCGAACGTGACATTTGCAGTTTAAAAGGAAATTATTTTGCACTCAGATACGAATTTATTAACACCAAAAGGTTTGCGAATGTAATAAAATGTTTTTGATGCAGCTAAATTTATCAGTTGCATATAAACAGAGCAAAATTTTCAATGTGGCATCATTGCCTTCCCATATTTAAAGGTGGCGATTTTACTTTTTAATAATTAAAATAAAACGGAATCACACCGTGTTTGACTTTGTTAATAAAATATATCTTGCTGTTACTTAAAACGTTAACTTCATGTAATGTACGCTTTACGTTAGCCCTCTAAATTAAGTTACCGAATAGTCGAAGTACTTTGTAAAGTTCTAAATTTTGCAGCTTATAAGAAACTATACTCCAGCGCACGTATAGTGTGTAGTTACATTATCACTTTCTCCACTACATTTATCCATAGGAAGTAGAGCAAGAACTACATTTCATCTATAATTTGACACCGAGATTTCTCCGCAAATATACATTTCGAGTCTCTGACTCTCTCTGAGTTACAAACAAAGAAAAGGATTTTTAGAAAAAGGTCTTGTATATGCTTGTCAACAGCGTTACTAAAAAACGAGAAGTCTTTTAAATACCAAACTGGGTATTAGGTTCAGCGTCTTCAGCGAAGAATGTGACACGACATCCTTCCACAATTACCGCTTATATTGAAAATGTGTTGATACTCTTTGATTTTCACAAAAAATGGCTCTGACTATTTTAATTAAAATACCATCATATTTTAAAGATATTTGAATGACAAAACATGTATGTTGAATTTATTGAGAACAGCCTGTGAAGACCTCTTCATTTTGAATGACTTTTGTATAACTGATGAACCTTAAGAGACAGACAAAATGCTACTGCAATAAAAGTAGATCTCGTTAACGCACACAGTTTATGTAAAATGTTTTATTTATGCAAACGCAATTTCTTTTTGTGGCGTTAACCATTATCGAAATAAACAATGTTATTAGTTTAAAATTTCAAATACTTTATTCCTTTTGCTATGCAAGTCACTATCGTTTTTTATGGTCATGCAAAGAGGATGGAGCTTCAAACATAGCAGTACCCTTTTTAAACATTTGACTATCGCTTTAGCCTACCGAAAGAGATGGCTCCGCAGTAAATTGTGAAGCTCGCATTCGGAAGATACCGGGTTCGAGTCCACTATGACCTTGTATTTTTAGTGGTTTTCTCTGGTCAGTAGGCAAATTCTGGTTTCTCATATACCACGATTTCTTTTTCATTATTTGCCTTTCTCATCTTTCAGGTGTGTTGCTAGGTTTTGTGGCGTTTGTCAGTGCCAGATAAATGGCGCGGAGACTTGCTCAACCCGTGAACACTAGAGGGCTGCTTGGTCGATAGAACGTTCATCGATCTCTCTAGGCAGCTCCAGCGGTGGTACGGGTCTTCGAGCATGAACCTGTTAAGAACTTTCGCGTGTCTCTGTGACCTGTGTGCCTGTGCCTGCAGGCTCTTGTGATTCTTCACCTCATCCCTTCCTCCGGGGGGATGGTAGCCGCAATAGATCTATGTACGTGAGGTGTCCCCCTCCGTTTAATTATCTAACCTATACTTATCGCTTTATCCACTGTTACCTTATACCGAATAAGAAATGTCCAATGCCCACCTCAGTGATGTGGAGGTAGCGTTCTGCCTTACATTCAAAAGGTCCCGAGTACGCATCTTGGTTACGATGAGTTACTTGGACAAGGTTGTTTCAGGGGTTTTCCTTTGTCGCGAGAAGAAGAATTTCACGTAAGTCTAAGCTCTAGGGACCCAAGCCCCATTTGAGAATCATATAAAGCATTTCGTTTATTCGCTTGAGCGGTTAGAGGATGTTTATTAATCTTCAAAACAAGAAGCAAGAAATATTACATACTGATTGTTAATTGGTCCTTGACGGCCAAAAGCTCCCTCCCCCCCCAAAAAAACAGTCCAAATGTTTAACGAAAGTTTATCTTAACGAGAAGTAGGATGTTAGAACAAAAACTTTTATAAGAATAGCCTGTAGAAGAATGAATATAGAAAGTCATGTAAGTGCAACACATAAGATTTGTTAAAGATTTTGTTATGTATAACAAAGATTTTTAAACACTGTCTTTAAATGGCATTTATATGTGCCGCTTTTTAGCGGGGCATGGTTTAAACTAAATAGAGCGTATCATTATATAATGTTGGAAGGTTGTAACAGTGCAGCCTGTACAGGCTGATTTTTTCGTCCTGACGCGCTTTCTGTATGCACAGTAATTGAATAAGTCCAATTATCTTCTGGAAATGATGTTGGGTCAGGTTGTGACAGAGCAGCCGGCGCGTACACAACGTGAGCTAAGGTGACACCACCACGCGTAATACTGCCAGCCGTTCTCCCGCACCCCAGACTGCCTTCACCGCCTCTGCGTGTCAGATCGAAAATATCTACCTATACGTGGAAACACGCAACCAATTCTTAATCAATGTTTAGTTTTTCCAATGCTTGCGTAAGGTAGTATTCCATTCCAACCAAAACTGTCATATCGAAATATCTACCGAAATACATATCTTGAGATGACCTAATGCAATAAATCATTTTTACAAAAAGTTCTGCGCACGTGTATATGTGTTCGCGTCAGTGAACAGCAAAACGAAAATTACATAAATACTAAACTTGATTTAAGTTCAGCTTCTTTCAAATACGCACCTGAAGATTTTGGAGGAGATTCGCCAAACCTAGTACCCTTTACATTCTTCATTATTTCTGATTTTCTGAAAAGCGGTTCTAACAATTATTATTGAAATACTGTATGTTTAAAATGTTTGTAAGACTAACAAGATCCATAGTTTAAATTTTCTCGAATAGCCTGTGAAGTCCCCTTCATTCTCAACGCATTGTGTGTATGTGTGTGTGTGTGTGTGTGTGTGTGTGTTAGAGGAGAGGGAAAGAGCAGCTGGTTTGTAAATACAGAGGTCCCGGGTTCGATTTCTGGCTGAAGTTTGGTAATTTCTCTTTAGCCAGAATTATTCTCCATCCTCCCTTGAGACTGGAAGTATGAGAGTGTAACTTAAAACACGAAGTAAAGAAACAGTAAAGTGAATCGCTGCCAAGGCAATTATTTAAATAACTACATATAAATGGAACCCCAAAAAATCTCAGATGATTGTTAAACTTGGAATTTATGTAAAGTATTCTACAAGGAATCAACAACAAGGTGTTCAAGAAAATCCCACTACTGCAAATCACACTTAATATGATAACTTTTCTTAATTTATTATATATTCTTTATTGTTGCTTCAACTTTAAAGTCATATCGCGACTACTTTAGAATACAGAACATGAATGCAATGAAAATACAATATTTTAAACACTAATAGTACATACAACATTAAATTCTCTAGATAGGTGTGTTATACAATGTTATACAATTTTGTCGCTTTCATAAAGTTTAAACTTCTTTGTTGTGCTGAATTTTGGTCATCTGGTAGGCTATTGGGGATGTCACATCTTTCTCTGTGTTGTACATAGCGACGGCAGGCGGAGACAAAATGATGAACTGTGAGGTTGGATCTGCAGGGGTCCCACACAGAACGAAGGTTACGGTTGAGATGTTTGTGCGTTATAGAGGTATGTCCAATACGTAGTCAAGTTAATACAACTTTGTCTTTGCGGTTAAACGGTACTGTTGAAGTTTGGACTCGGAAATGTAGACATCGTGTAACTTGCTTCTAGATGTGGCTTTCCACGTTTGTCTCCATTGATTAATGGAAGTCTTTTTGCTGAATTTGGTGAAGTTTGTGTATGGGATCTTGATGCCCTGAGGGGGATGTTTGGTGGCTTCTTTGCCTGCCTGATCAGCTGATTCATTTCCCAGAATTCCGACATAAGACAGAGACCAGGCGAATGATACTGTTTTACCTGTTTTACAACATATTTGGTTGTACAGTTTCTGAAGCTCTTTAATGGTATTTTGGTGGGTTGAGACTTGTTGAAGGGATGATAAGGCCTCAACGAGTCGGAGAATATTACGTAGTTATGCAGGTTAATTTTTGTAAGTATATGTTCCAATGAGAGTTGAATTTCGAACAATTCACAACAATAGACAGAAAGGTGATTGTGAAGATCATATTGTATGGCGTAATCAGGGAATAGCTCTGCCATCCATTATGATCATCAAGTCTGGATCCATCAGTGAAGCTATGAGTGTGTGTTGAATACAGTGTACACAATTCGTTAAACAGACGTTTGTAAGAAACACTAGCCAACCATGTATCAATAAAGGGGCATGTGAATCTCCGTGGTATATAATCTGAATCTATGATACAAGGGAACATATTAGGCAGAGTAATGTTAAATCCCTTGAGGTATGCCGAGAGACGAGTTTATTCTTGGCATTTTCGATGTTATTGATGGTAAATAAAGAGTAAGCTAGAGATGATGGCCTCGTTGCAGTACGTGTTGCGTATGACAGACTTGAGATTTTCCTTCTAATTTGTAACGGAGGTACGTTAGCTTCAATTTTGTGGCAGTAATTTGTATCACAATAATGTAAATTGTAGTGTAAATAAGCATTATTGTATGACATTGATTTGAGATGTTTGTTAATTATAAGCATTGTTAGGAAATAAGTTTACACGGCCTCACTGAAACTGACAATAAGAGCGGGTAACAATGAGCGAGGGGGTGAGTTGTTTATCAATTATTAGAGTCAAACAAATGACGTCAGATTGGCGCGCTTTTCTTAGAATTGGCGGGAATTTTTTCCCTAGAGCATATGTTTTCGTAATTTTTGATTGGATATAAAAATAGACGCTAATGTTGGCGCGTTTTATTAACCAATAGCAGCTCGGTTATAATCTTTAGGCATATCGGGTGAGGGAGTATAAAGCATGAGGCAGGGGGACAGGTTTTACACAGTCCAACAGAAGCATTCGCGTGTAATACGTCGTTCAGTTCAACATAAGTGTTCGTGGGTTACACGTCACAAAGTTTAAGAGAATCGTCGCGCAATTAAACAAAATCTCTCGCGTTGTAAAGTTAGTTATAAATGTGAAATACGCGAATTAATTATGTTCAGCAAATAAGTGATTATAGTAACAGAAAATATAACAGTTTCAGTCTGGCGTGTATCAAAAGTCAATATGTGAAATTGAATAATGTGTGACGACAATAAAAGTGTAAAAACAAATTCTTTTATCAGTGTTATCTTTCAGTAACAAATCCTTTCCGTTTACACACCCTGTTCAAGAGATGTGCTCGACCGAGAAACAATAGCTAGCCGGAGGACAATGAACCCAACATTCAAAGTAGTAAACAATAACAGGCGACCGCGACAAATTGGCTCCAATACGTGGTGCAGATAAACATGAAGCATCTTCAAACTACCAACAAATATTCTACTTCAATTTGTAGGCTCTCTGTGGGACTGGTGTGAAAGTCTCCTAAAGCAATTCTTAATGCCGAAGACTAGATTGAATCTAGCATTTTAAGAACTGTTGTATTTGCTGAATTGTAAACCATAGATCCGTAGTCCAGTTTAGGTTGTATGGTAGATTTGTAAGTGCGTAGCAAGATACTTAAATCGGCTCCCCATGATCTTGCTGATAATACTTTCAGTATATTGAGTCGCCTTTAAGGCGTTTAAGATGAGGAATCCAGGTGAGCTTCCGGTCGAAGAGCACAACAAGGTTGCGAACTGTATTGACTATAGGCATTTGATGTTTATCGATGATAAGCTTCGGATTCGGTGAGTGTTTGTGAGCCTTGGAGAAGACTATGCATTTACTTATTGATGGGGGCGAAATATAAATCTGTGAGGTGGTTCCAGCTCAAGAGTTGTTGTAAGCAGTTATTAAGTAATCTTTGTGCTATTTCGATTGTCTTGCCTTCGCAAAGTAAGGTGAGATCATCAGCAAGTAGTAAACTTTTCACTGGTGATTTGCTGTAGGAAAATACAACAAGGAGTAATGTTACACTATGGATTGAACCCTGGGGGTCTCCATTATTTCAGAGAACAACACTTGGAAAAACACGCGTTGGCTCTGTCTTTGAAGCGCCTGTTTTGAAGGAAGTGGTGTATATAGGCTAACATCCTTCCTCATATTTGGCATTCCCGTAATGTGCAGAGGATGTGGGATCGCTACACTGTGTCGTAGGCCTTATTTATATCAAGATTAACTAGAATTAGGTGTTGATTGTTGGTGAAGGCATTGGATTTCAGATTCTAGAATAATAATTTTGTCGAGAGTTGAATGGTCTTGTCGGAAACAGCTTTGAGCTTTGTTAAAAAACAACTATTACTCTCTAGATACAATCGGAGGCGTTTATCGATGATTTTTTTCCACAAGCTTGCACATGGTACAAATTAGGGAAATAGGACGAAAGTTCTGGGGTGAAGCATGACCTTTGTTGGGTTTAGGGATGGGTACAGGATTGATGTATGGCACTGATCTGGAAAACATATATTGATCCATGGTTGTATATGTTTAGTTCTTGAAGTTCTGCCAAAGTGAAGATGTCGTTGAAAACTTGGTCGGTATCAAGGAATAGAAAGGTGTCCAAGTTTTCGAAGTCACGTTTCCGTTGGTTAAACACTGCGCAGCATTTCGGGTCTCTAGATATTTCGGAGAAAGTGAAAACGAGGGTACAAACAATTAGCTGAGGATCAGTTATAGGAGTTCTGCAGTCAGCAGAATTAAAATATGATGTAAAAATGGTCAACAAATTCTACAGATAGCTTGTATTCTGTGCCATATCTCTGTCTGAGAATCCTTGTTAGTAAGAGATGATATGTATATGAACCATGATTCTTTCTTGCTTCTTTTAGTTTCTTCACGAGCAGTTTAATGGAGGCGTTGGAATTCCAGTTTAGTTTCCATATTAGGGTGTCGTTTATATCCATAGTAGGCTCTGTGTTTTTGTTGAATAATTTTTGGCAGCTTTCATTCCACCATGGAACTGGTCGCGGTCGAAGGGATGAGTGGCTGACAGAAATGCATAAGCTGATGCTGTTAATGATAGCATCAGAGTATGCTGTTTTCCCTAAAAAACATACTTTTGATTAACATAACCACAAATTAAAGGTAACTGCATGACTAATAAGAAGTACGTCTTGAATTTTCCATCGACTCCCCTTCATTCTGATTAAGATTCCTCTAATTTTGTAAGAGATAGACAAAAACGTACTTAAAAAAAATGTAGGTACACCTTATCGTAATATTCAGTTCGTTTAGAACAATATTCTTCTTAGCGTTAGTAATTCTTTAAATAATTAAATATAATTGGAAGCTTTCGATTCTTCATTATAATATAATTTTCTCTACCTTTCTGTTTTTTAGTACAATGCGTCAGACTATGCATCCCAGTTCCTTCTTCTCCACACCAAGGACAGATTTTCAAACCTGTATCGTTAACAAATTTGAACGCACGCCATAATACCTGTCTAAGCCAAGCACGCTCTTATTTTCTCACCTTAATTACCAACAAAATATGCTGTTCTGCGCCCTACTATGTTAATAGTTTCGACGTAAGCTTAATGATACTTTCTATTTATATTGTGACAGTGTCCGCACATTGGCTCCATTTCCTTCTCCATCAAACCAAATATCACCCATTCCTATAATTTCCGACTTTCTCTGGTCCTCCCCCATTCCAACCTGTTCCTTATTGCATACTATTCTAATAAGTGATTGATCCCCTCTCACAATTCTAAATCAATATTTGATCATCCATTCCGCACATTCAATTGACACACTACCTGCATATAAGTAGAGAAAATAATGCATTCCTCCCAAACATTCGATATCGACATTTCACCGGAAATACACGTTTTGAGACTCTGAGGCGAGTTACCTGGTCTGCTGAGTGATAATTGAGGCAATATTAAATTTGGATCCTCTACTTCTCGTTCTCCGTTGCTGAAGTCCGTTTGGAGCTCCCTTCACCAGCTGTGATTTTCTGCTAGTGCTTTTTCCTCGAAATTCTGCCTCGACTAGCTGCTAGTTAAATTAATATTGGGTTCTGGATTATAGTATGAGCATGGATTCTAGCTCCTTGAATGTCGTAGATGTAAAAGGCGTGTCATGGTCCGTAATTTAGGCATGGTTTCACTTGGCTACTTTTATTCACACCGCCATCTAAAACACTGAAGTCTGCTCAACTTTTATAATGCTACTTCACTGTGCACACTTTACTTTCGGTCCAAACGCTCTTAATCATGTACTCTTTCGCGTTCTTGGCTAACGATATTCGACACCTTGCAACTTTTCCCGACAAATTTTTCACCCCGGGCATAGCTTTTTTGCCTAGACGAAGGACTATTAAGAACTGCCCCGATGCTTTTGTTTGACTCGATATTTAAATAAATCCTCTCTCAGATCCCTCTGTTCGCTTACTGGATAAAATATGTTCCAATAAGAACGCATCTAGATCTTACGTAATTCTGTTCTACACACTTATTGGCTAATCGTAACATTACATGACTTATTTCTAAAATGGCAATAGTTATTCCCCGAAATATATGCCGGATCTTTCCTCCGCCTTTAACTTGGTCACGACTAATTATATAATAAAGGTGCAAAGTATTTCTAACCTCTTGCAAGTTTACAAAGTACTCTTGGTAGCCAGCTACATAAAACGTCAAGTTACCTCAGTGGATGAAACTTTTCTATACCTAAATCTTGGTAATCCGAACAGTTTTTCAATATTAACTTACAAATATATACACTATCATCTAAGTGCAATACCTCTTATAACACTCTTAACTTAACAAATTTAGCATGAAAGGAGTATAATCATTATGATGAAACAAATTACTCCATAAATATTTACAAATATCTGTGAACTCTCACCTAATTATGCATATCATTATCTAAGAGTCGAAATTAAAGTCTTAACTTCATCAATGAGAAAAAAGCTTTTTAGAAACATATTATTCTTACTAAAGCTTATTACATTCTCTGCTACAAATAAGTAAGCAGGAGAAGTATTGCATTCTATCCAAAAATTCAATATCGAGATTTCACTGGAAATACGTGTTTTGAAGTCCCCTGAATCCAAATAAAACACTTAAGGAAACATGGCATTGTGGCTTAAACCACTCTACTATTGTAAGTCTATTCTGTTTCAGTCACCTTACTATTGTGTCTGTATCAATCACTTTATTTGTGTCTGTGTGTCTGTCTGTACACAGACTAACTCAAAATCAAAAGTCGAGTAAGTGCCAAACTGGTATTTAAGTTCAGTACCAGTATCTTTCAGGGGTGCGACAAGAAGATTTTTAAGAAAATCCCACAATCCCAACTACCCTTTACATGGAACACTCTTCGAAAATGTTGATTCTCTAAAAAATGGCTGAAACTATTTTGATTAAAATACCATATATGAAATATATTTACATGACAAATAAAATGTATATTGAATTTTCTGGGAATAGCCTGTAAAGTCGTCTTTATTTGGAAGGAATTTTGTATAACCTTGTATGTATAACTGGTAAACGTTAAGCGATAGATAAAAAGGTAATACAGGAAGAATATAGATCTCTTAAAACACAATTATTTGACTTAAAGCAAATTCTATCTGTGGCATTAGCTGTTTCTGAGATATCCGTTGTTAAATGTTCCAGTTGTTCATTCCTTGGTTATTCTTTTAAAGACCTTTCAACATTTTAATTAAGATACTTGCATGTCAAATGAATTGTATATTTTTAACTTTTTGCGAATACCCTGTTAAGTATTCTTTGTTTTGAATGCTTTTTTATAATTGCTAAAGCATAAGAGATCGACAAAATCTTACAACCCAAAACACAATTATCTCAAAGCATAAAATTTATGTCAAAAAACTGTGGCATTAACCATTTTCGAGATATTATTTCTTAGGCGTTTAAATGTTTAAATACTTTTACTTTTCTCAGATGGAAGGTCCCTATTCGTTTTCTCTCGGTGTTATGCAAAGAGCATGGAGTTTTAAAGTCATAAGTTTCAAATCACATAGCGACATGTTTTTAAAACGCTGACTATCGCTGTACCTATTGCATCCTTCTTACACCTACAACGAAATGTGTAAATGTGTAATAAAATTGTATGTGCAATAACATGAAGTAGATAAAAGAATAAGTTTTTTTAAGAATAGTTTACGGAAGAGTAAATAGATAAGGTCATGCAAATATAAGATTGTTTCTCTTTTCTTTTTTGAGTCATTATTTACTATTACTGCTGAACGTATTTCTGCTTGCTTCCGAGAAAACTTTTCATGTTGTTTCCGCATCTTGTAAGTATTAGATTATCTCATAATTATTGTCGGGTTTTAATTGTGTTTATATCGTAAATATATATGCTTTTCTTGTTGTAAATACTTTTTATAGGATGCTATTGTTACATGTTAGCAGCCAGCAGTTGGTAATATAAATTCTTAAAACGGAGGCAACAGAATCCTTCTAAAGCACTACTGGAGGAATAAAGCTGCTGCAGGAATATGTGAAGTCGAGGTGAAGGTATCGTTAGTGAGCGAGTAGCACAACGATAGTTTCAGCATTTCAACATGGAGACGAAAATATAAAATATTTATAACGTTCTGGAGACCCAAGTTATGGAATATTCAGAATACAGTTAGAGTTTTTCATGACAATCCACAGACAAGCACTTTGGAGGTTGTCAGGAGAATTGGTGCTTCAAAATTACCTTACATCGCCATAATAAGACACAACAAATCGCGCAGAAACTGTAAATTTGTACCACATGAATTCACACCTGATCAAGCTCAAAGTAGTTGTTAATCCCTGGAATTAGGACTCATCAGAAGAAACGTCACATAGGATGAAAAGTGGGTGTATTTCTGCAACCCTAACACCTCGAATCTGGCCTGCAAACGTTGTCGTTATAAAAATCAGTCTCTGGTGAAATGTTGAAGCTATGATTCACTGGTAATTTGTTACAGGTGGACATACAGTAGTTGCAGATCTTTATTCTCGAACAGCTGGAACGAGTTCATCAAGTTTTGAGATGGAGGCACCCAACATTAGTTAATAGAAACAGAGTTGTCTTGCAGCAGGGCAATGCGGTACCTCATACAGATCAAAGAGCAATGGACAAAATTCAGGAATTGGAGGGTATCAAACTGCTACCACATCCAACATAAAGCCCTGATCTGGCCCCGTCAGATTACTATCTATTTGGATCCATGATCCATTTCCTACACGAAAGAAATTTTGAAAACATTGAAACAGTTGAAATCGGTATCAACGAATTCTTCACGTCATAATCCAGAAACTAGTACTGTTGCGGCATGGCAAACCTCGCTGAAAGGTAAATTAAGTTGAGTTTTATTTATGAACGCTCTTTAACTACTATGGTTCTTAGCGTCCCATTACATATTGGGCGAGAAAGACCGGAAATTTTGCTCAGAGGCCTCTTTAACAGGCTTAAGGTTCTTTTACGTGCCGTAAATCTACGACACGGGACCACCGGCTTTACCTCCCTTCCGAAGGAAGCCATGCCAAGTATTTTTACGCCCGAAAAAATCCATCGCACTCCGCCGGATTTGAAACCGCGTACTTGGAAACTAGAGGCTAGCATGGTACCACTAGTCCGCGGAACGCTGAAAGGTGGCTCAGGACTTCGAATTTAAAGGTCTTTACTTTGAAGAACAGAATAATTTCCTGTAACAACACACTTTATATAAAGTTTTGCTCAAAATCCGACTTTACTTATGAGACATCATTTGTATTTATTGCTTAATTTAAAAGGATTCCTCAATAAAAATATATCGTGAATAATGTTGCAGGAATAGAAGATTCCTTTATAACAAATGTTATAATAAACACCAAGATGGAATTTTCCGAATAATTTCAAACTTGGTGAAAGTGTAGAAGAGTGTGCAAGCAATAAGTGATATTAGCCCCTACAATTGTATACTTACAATACTTATTTATCTATCTAATTCATATTAATTGAATAACCTGTTTGCAGAAACAGTTTTATTACACACTTGGTTTTAGCTACAACCGAAGCACTGGTGAAATGTTTCTGTATGCTGGCCTTGAAATTCCAACTCTTTCCATGACATCGCGAGAAACCTCTAAATTGATGAACACTTGAAAAAATAACAAAAGAATGAAACTATAGCAACGGATATCTCGGAAATGACTAAGGTCACAAACAAGTTATTTGAAACAAATGATGTGCTTTAAAGACATCTACACTCTCTGTGAAATTTATCATTTATCTATCTGTTATTGTTTTCCAGCAAAGCAAAATTATACACAGTTCCTTCAGAATTAAGAGCACTTTACAGACTGTTCCCAGAAAATTCAAGATATACACTTTATTTGTTGTTAGTATCTTAATGTTGCATTTAATTAAAATAGTTATAGCTAATTTTTATAAAAATAAAACAATGTGAAATGATCCATTAAATAGATAGTTTGGGGTGGGAGAATTTTCTTGAGTCTCCATGTCGCAACTTTGGAAGGTCTGAACTTAATTACCAAGTTTAGTACTCATCCGACATTTCCTTTTCGAGTTGTGTTGTTCCCACACCCACACACACTTGAGCATGGGAATTTTGCTATAGAAGCTTTTTTATTTAGGAACCTCAAAACATATATTTCCGGTGAAATCTCGATACCGATTTTTTTGGGGGAATGCAATGTTTCCTCTACCTACTAGACACGTGGTAGAGAAAGTAAAAAGTACAAATTAACGGAATAGCCTTCTCTCTTATAATACGGATATACAAAATGTAACTATGTGCATCAATGTTTATTTAAATAGTCATGAAATTACATAACCTAATGCTCTACAGAATGCTTCTGTACAAATTACTAACGCACGCAGAGGTTAGAGATCCTTCTCTAAAGCCCTCGAACCTTTCGCGTTAACAATGCATTGTTCCCTGAGGATCCATGTACGGCAGAAGTTTAAGGAATCATTAACCTGTATAGTTATCACGTACAAGCCGTAACTCTTGAACTAAGGGCCGCATGCAAACATCTACTTGATGAAGCCGCCAGTAATGAGTAAAATGTTCCATTATTAACTGTTTAGTCCTCAATTACAATTTTACTACACGGTGACTGTGTACGTTCAGTATACATTACACTTCTAAGCTTTGGGTATAAATTTGTTTTTAAAAATGAAATTATATCGGTGTCTTCATATACTCAAATTAATACCGTTATACTTAAGTTTGCAGTGGCTTTTCCTATATTTTGTTCCCCTTAAAGACTCCATTGATCATAAATTTGTATTCCGTTTTCAAACATCTCTTTGCTTTAATGCTTTCTATTAAATTTAATACTTCCATGTTTTGTCCACTGGTTACAATTGTGCGGGTCTTTAATGAGTAGATGACGTTGGAGCATGTTTGCAAATGCAGTGTTCTGCACTCTATCCTAAAACCCTAGTCATTTGAGGAAGTGGCCTTGCTTTCACTAACGAAGCAAAGTCACAGCAGTGTGCTGAGAGAAGGTTGCCCTTTCGTATCCTTTAAGTATGTAATGTGCTCTGTTAACATTGGTAGAAAAATGAAAAATTACAAGCATTTAAGTGTTGGGCCCATTTAAGTCCAAATACTTCATATTAAGAACTCTCCCAAGAGGTTGTATTAGCCTTATAATTCCATTGTGAATAAGGAAACAAATTAAATATGAGGTTTAAAGAAATATCTGCTTCAAACAAATGAACTTTACATATCTTGCAGCTCAATAAATACCAGTATATTCTCAAATTTTGACAAATCGAATTATACTTTACAAATGAAGAGCTTGACTTTGCTATATTCAGCACTCAAAGTATAAGTCTTTAATCTCTCCTGCACTGTTGAGACGCGTGAATTCCACTTAACAATTATTATTTAATGTAATGACAGCTCCCTCTAATTCGATACCTTCTGAATTTCGCCACACGCACTGGATAGTTAAAATTTAGAAACTTTACGTACGCTAAAAATTTTAAATGTGGAATTTAGATTAGGTCGAACCTTCCTGGCACTCGGCGATACAGGACTCTTCCTTCTTCTCGTGCCCTGCAGTCGCCGTGGTCGACCTCAGCAAGCTGATCACGTGAGATGACATCAATCGTCAGCTGCAGCGACACCGCGATCTCCTTAACTTGTCATGTGTTGGCTGCACGTAACAAGAAGCGCTGGCCGGTAATGCAGATACTATAATATTGGTAGTATTTTCCTTCTGCCAGGCGCAAGGTGAAGTATTGCCTTGGCTGGCAATGCAGCTGCTGAAACTAGGCTCTTGATATTTCGACCAGGCAGGGAAAATATTACTGTGAGAGAGGGAGCCAACCTGTTAAGGTTCACAGGAAGTAATCCACTATACTATTCCTCAGAGAATAGTAAAAAAAAAGCTGTTAAAACGTGTCGCTGAAATTTATTAACATCCTGCAAAATTTAGTCTTTAGTCATCCGTTGCTCAATACAGTCTGAAGTGTACTTCAGTGAAAAAAGAAACGAAAACAAGTTAACCATTTCCCTAAATATCGCAAATTTTTGCAAAAACCAAATAGCAACCAATGACCAATATTATTTTGTGTGTGAAACAAAACATGGGTAAGAAATAGCCTTTTTAATCAATTCTCCTCTGATTGGCATAAGCCGATGACCCAAAGTAAAGAGGATAACCACAATGGTACTCTTTGAATTGCTCTGATTGGCATAAACGGATAATCCAATGTAAAATGCACAACCACTATAGTATTTTTGAATTACTCCGATTGGTGTAAACGGGATAGTCTAATGTGGAATGCGCAACTACCATAGTATTTGTATCATAATTTTATTTTGAATTGCTGTGCCTAATGTAAACGGGATAGTCCAATGTAAATTTCACAACCACCACATTATTTATGTAAAAAATGTCTTTCGAATTATGCATGGAAACGAAGCCTAAAATTCTTGTCGGCATTGAATAGGCATGCAGTAAAGGCTGTCGAACTGTGTGGCGTAGTTGGTGGAAAATTAGTCAAAAAAAGAGGTTGTTTTGTCTGCATTTGTCAATTACTATAATTACTTTAATTCATAACAAATGCTTAACCAAATAATAATAATAATAATAATAATATATCAATAAGAATAATAAGTTACATGTACGTAATGATACGTATTGTTATTATTATTATTATTATTATTATTATTACATATTGATGTTAGTCGTATGGAAGTGATATGTAAAAACCGTAACTGTCTTTTTCATCCTTATTATATTATAATGGCTATTATTAAATTCACCACACATCTTTTGGGACGACGTAAACAATTTCTGAATCAAATGGATGTCATTTTGCAAGAGGGGAGATACGTTTGGTGACGCTACACTATTTATTGCCAATCTAAATCGCCCTATTAATAAATGGGCCGCTTTATTGTACCTGATATTCTAATCACAATAAATAATAGTAGGCTCGCTTTAAATATAATTCATCTTATATAGTTGTATAAGAATTTGTATGAAATCTCAATACAATATTACTTTGCTAATACCAAATGTACGAGGAAATAATTCGAGAAATGCCAGGTTAGTGATGCGGCGCTTCATTTACAATTACATTTAAAAGATAATGGTGGCTAATTCTACAAATGAAGTAGAGGACAGCATTTATAGTTCATTTTCAGCTAGTATACCTCTAAATAAATTATGCTACTGTACCTAAGAGAGAGTATGTCGTGGTCATTAACCTATAATTTTCAGAACGGAGTTGCCTTCCATCATTAATAGGTGTTTTGTTTCTTGTTTAATTTAATAGCGTCTGTTAAAACAAACCTATCAGCGTTTATTTTGCTCTTTATTAAAGCATCACATTTTAATGGTCCATTAACAACATTTAAAACCCTGGCCTTGTGTAGATAATTGTTTTTGTATGTTGCTCATACGTTTTCTTTGTTTTTATTTCTATTTTACCAGTTTTCTGTGTTGAAAATTTCGGGATCGATTGCTGCTTTGTTTTGATCAATGACACCAAAATTTATTCGCAAGCACAAGTGCGGTAGAACAAGTTTAAAAATACCAGGCAAATCTTGCATTTACACTTCCGAGTTTCTGGTAAAACGCTTAACGCATGTGCGTAACATACAATTTTTTCGGCGATGGTGAACAAGAGAAATAATCAAGCGAAAATAAGGTTAATCACTATCAGCTGTTCAAAAGTAGTATTCAGATCGACCGCGCTAGCATCTGTGAACTAGTGATAGATTAGTTACACCTGGTGATGTTGACCAAACCAACAACTCAAAGTGACATGGCTACTTGCCATAAGTATTATATTCCAATTCTCCACGAATTAAATGCTAACAAATAAACGGAAGTAAAACAGTAAGATTTAAATGTTAAAATTTAACAAACTAAATGTAATTATAAGCATGTTTGCAACAATAATATACTAACTGTGAAGCAGCTAAAGGTTATCGGGAGATCGGTGCCCGCAAGTTTAAGGTAAACAGAGATAAGCATCGCTCCCGCTCATATAAACACCAGAAGCGCTCTTGGCAGATAACCATAGCCATCCGGAAGTTTCCCTCCCCCCACCTCCAGAACATGGGTCGAGATAGTTCTAGAATGTTCTGTGGAAGATTCTACTGGCTATATAAGCGCGGATTCTTGCGAGAGAAGTCAGTTAGTGATCGAGTTAGCAAGTACGACTCTGGTGCGACATCAAGTGCGGTTCCTTAAGTGAGTTTGTGACGACAACCGTGACGTACAGCGAGTTCTGCTGATGCTGCTGTTGTTGCAGGAGAGATAGAAGAAGCCTTGTGTCGACTCCCCAGCGAGTGAACCGTCCCGAAGAATTGGCTACGTCGTGCGCATTTCGTTACGCGCTACGTCAAGGAGAATGAAGTGACGGATAGTGAAATAGTTCACATTAGTGAAGTGACAGTGTAAACTCAGTGAAGTCCCAGTGAATGTTGAGCTAGATAAAATCAGTGAAAAACGTTAGAGAAGTGACCGTTAAAAACTGGACAAGGTCACAATTACAATAGTTGGAGGATTGAATACATTTTATTAACGTCAGCGGTAAAAATGCAAAATGGACGGCGTGCACGAATTGTATCTACCCACGCATTATAGCATAAGAGGGAAGTGAATAATAGGAACGCCATTGTCAAAATAGGAGTTATCAGACACAAAATTAATACACTCCCATATAATAATAATAATAATAATAATAATAATAATAATAATAATATTTCCCGTTTTATTAGAATGTAGACCTTTTATTCTGAAAATGATTAATTAATAGCTAACGCCTCCCATATGGGAACCATTTCAAAGCAAAGACTTATAATCTGTTGAATTAATGGAAAAGGGGACCCATATTAATCTAAACCTGCTTTCATATAAATTGATATGAGAGCAACAGCTAAAGGCACTGCTACTGGAACCATATGAATCTATCCATTTGCGTTTCCATTAGTGCTGCACCTCTTGACCCACAACTTGGAAACAGGTATTTCACGTTCAGCAATCATCGGTGTGTATGGGGAGAGCGGTGTATACATACCAGGCCACTGTTCACATCATTCCAGAGTAAACAAACAACCAATAGCCCAATGTTTACAGTATCGAACAAACGCCACCATTTCGAATGCATACAACTTCAAGAACCCTAAAACTTTACCGGGAATTGTGGAATGCTCCAAAACCTACAACCCACCAATGTAATATGAAATATATGCAACACCGAACAAAAGGGGGAAACACATATAGACACGTGCGCGCGCAGGCACACTAACACGCCTTCACATATTAATATGCATAGGAAAGAAAAATAAATAAATAAAAAAAAGAAACTCGTAGAGAATGAGTTACGTAACACTGGATATTCCAAATCCAGATATTAATTTCATCTCCTGAATTATGCAAAATATATAAGCACCAAGCATTCTTAGCAAAAAACTTGTGTCTAACATTCACATGGCTTATTCCTAATAGAGTTTATTTTTGTATACCTTCTACAAACTATCATTAGAAAAGCTTGTTTTTCTGTGTACATCATGATAGCCGATATAAACGTTTGCGGAAATAGCTTCATTACATATTTCGTAGTATGTATTGTCTGTTCGGAGTCTTTTGAGCCAGTGCAGAGGGAAAGGTAAAAAACCACTGGCACGCAGCCAGTTCGGCTTCGTGTGACTGTACATTGTTCTAGCTACTCTACCGACTGAGCGACTTCCTCATCTCCCCCTTCCACTGGCTCAAAAGACTCTGAACAGACAATATATAGGGTACAATGCGGATAGAAGAAGCTCAAGCCATAGTCGTAACTTTAAAAGTGGGTCGCTGTATGCTGGTAATTACAAAGTCTGCATGACCACACTGATCAAAATAGTGTTGACTTAGCACTTGAAAAATATATACAAACCAGTACAACAAATATTTCGAAACGGTTAAAGCTAGCAAGAAGTTAATTGACATAGCTTTATAATGTGTGTTTTAACATTTTTACATTTGTATATAGTAGGATAGGATAGGAGCAGAGGGGGATTTAGCACTTAGACTCACGCAGATTTTTTTGTTTTTGTACCTAGGCACCTGGTAGGGCGGCAACGGGAGAAAGGGATGAGGCAAGAGGAGACAGCGGACGGACCAGGAGGCACGACAGACAGAGGGCAGGGTACCTACCATTTACAGAATGTGTAGATGGTGGCTGGTACAGTCGGCCCCCCTCCTCCCCGTGGTCTACCAATCCCCTGGGGCGCCCGGGACCCGGAGGCCGCCCCCATTCCGGGAATGAAGGTTGATTCAGAGCATCCCTTTCCCCTACAATGCACACACCAAGACTTTCCGTCCAATTGAAACTCTGAAAGAGACCAAGCAGATGAGAGGCAAAATAAAATGAGAATGGAGGTGAAATAGAACGATAGGAAATTCGGAGGATGTAATGATCCGCTCCAATACTCGCCTAAGACACGGGAAAACCCCTGAAAAAAACTCATTGTTCAGGAAGGTCGGCCGTGGGAATCGAACCCACGACCTTTCGAATGCGGACTGAAGACATTACCGCCTGAGTCATCCTACTCGGTTTTTAGAGGTAAGTTTTGTTTATCTCTTGTGGATTATTTATACAAAATTTATTCAGAATGATGTAAACCTCTCAAGCTATTCACAGAAACTTCAAAATTCGCATTTTGTTAGTTGTGTGAGGATTGTGACACTGCGGTTATGGCTCAAGCTTATCGAGAAGTCGGCGCCGAGCGGTTAGAGTGATCAACGATAACACCGCTTGCCAGCGTAAACACCGGGCGCGCTCTTAGGAGATAACTAACTTTCTGGAAGCTTTATCTCCCCTCCTCCTCCAGAAAGTGTGTCGAAATAGTTCGAGAACCTTCTGTGAAAATTCCCACCCATATAAGCGAGAGCTCTCGCGAGTTGCGGGAGTGTGAGTTGAGTTGCATCAGTTAGCGAGAGAGCAAGTTAGCAACTGCGTTTCTGGTACGACATCAACATCGATTCTCCGAGCGAGTTGGTGGCGACTGTTGTGACACGCAGACAGTGCTACTGCGGAGCGAAGGGCTGTGGAGGTCTTGTGTCTGACTACTGAGTGAAGGAACCGTCCAGCGTGAAGAGGCTGCGTCATGAAGGAAGTGAAGTGGTGGAGAATTAAACTAGTTCACCGTAGCGAAATGACATTAGTGAAGGGAAATCCCAATGAATTACATTCTACTTTAGGACAGTAACAGTAAGAATTGGGAGAGGTGACAGTTGAAAAAACTGGAAAGTCACCGCATATTAAACATGTGGCATTTCAATCACAATCGTTATTAGTTTTTAGAAAGCCAAAAACAATAAAAAATAATTGGGGTGGAGGATTTGTTAAACATCTTCGTGTCGAATCCTAAGTGACTGTATAACATTTCCTTTTTAATTATGCTGTACACAGACATACACAGCACAGGTTGAACTTTTTCTAAAATGTTCTTTTTGAATCAGACACCTTGGGGTAAAATCTAGATAGTGGTTGGAATGAACTATTTCTTCTACATACAATTGCTTAGTAAATAGTAAAAAGGAGCCGAGAGATTTATTTCGGAATTCATTTTTACTTCGTTTACTAAGTAGGGGGAAGTATTGCATTCCACCAAAAAATTCGATAACGAGATTTCACTGGAAATACATTTTTCAGGCCCCCTGAATCCAAAAAAAGCAATTTTAGAAAACGCTCCGTGTATGTATGAACAGCATAACTCAAAAACAAAACGTTCGGATAAATACCAAACTTGGTATTTAGGTTCAGTATCTTTCAAAGATTTGACACGAAGGTTTTAAAAGAAAATTCTCCCACCACAGACTACCCTTTACATGGAACATTTTCGAAAATTTTGATCAAAATATCGTATGTTTAAGATACTTTTATGGCAAATGAAATGTATACTTATTTTCTGGGAATGTCCTCAAAGGTCGTCTTCATTCTTAATGAACTTTGCATAACTGATAAATCGTAACAGATTGTACTACACAAATAAATTATATGTCATTAAAATAACAACTTTACGTCATATACATTTTTTTGTTTAGTGAACCATTTCCGACATATTCCTTGTTATTTGTTTGAATTTTCCAATACTTTTCTCAAATGGGAATTTGTTATTCGTTTATTTTTATCCTGGACATGCAAAGAGAATGAAATTTTCCACATAGGAATCAGCTCTTAAAGGATTTGACTATCGCTTAAAGTCTACCCCATTCCCCTTGCACCTACAAGAAATTAGCAATAAGATGGTTTTTGTAAATTTTTATCTCCATTAATATGAAGTAGATGGATAATAAGCGTTTGTAAAAAATAATGTATACAAGAGTAGAGAAAGTCATGTGAGTGCAACACATTAGATTGTTTTAGTCTTAATACACAGTATGCAATAATTTATTTGAATACGTAGAAAGTCAGAATGGAAAACTACAATGTCAACTATGACTGAAAAATGCTGTTCAAACAAGGAATTCAGGTATCAGTTCTGTATCAGTTAGTGTTATACCTTAGAGAGGGGTCATTTATCACACATGAGCATAATGAAATAAATAAATATATAACTGCCGTTTCTGAAAATTGCAACACCAAGAAGGAAACGCATGAATTCAATGAATTCAATACCACAGGTTAGGTACATGACAAGTAACAAATGATAAACTTTTCAAATCTATACATGACCTTTGAGCCCTAGTATTCAGTATATGGTGTGGCCCCAAAGCGCTGCAATTAGAGTTGCTGTACGCTGTGGCATTGAATCAAAAAGGTTCTGAATATATTTCTGATGGATTTCCCTCCACGCAGTTTTTATTTGAGCCCACAAATCCGTAACACTGGTTACTGGAGGACCGTGACACATCAGGTGCCGACCAACCATATCCCAGACATGTTCGATGGGCGACATGTGAGGCGAACCTGCAGCCAGGGAAGCAATGGTAACCGTCGCTCCTCCAAGAAGGCTTGTACATTCCTCGCAACATGTGGCCATGCATTGTTCTGTTGAAATGTGGCCCGTGGAGATGTCTGAAGCAGGGGGAGTACCTCAGGATCTACAACCATCATTAGGTACAGATTGCTGTTCAAAGTGCCCTCAATTCGTAGGAGGAGAGAACGGTTGTGTAACCAATGGCGCTCCAAACCATCACACTTGGTGTTTGTCTACTATGCCGCTCAGCAATGCGGCCCTCCAGGTTGCGCTCACCACGGTACCGCCGGACACGTATGCGGCCATCATTGTAGGACACGTTGAATCGGGACTCGTCTGAAAAGACTATTTTTGCCACTCAGCACCCCACTGACGGTGTTCATGTTCCCATTGCAGTCGTTGCATTCATGCAACCAGTCCAACCTGCATCAGGCGGCGACGAACCGTTGATGCAGACAAGTTCATATCTGCAGTGCTCCAGCGTCGAGCCAACACTGTGGATGAAGCTGTACGGTCCGTTATGGCCATGCGGCCAAAATGACGGTCATCCCGTGCTGTGGTCATGTTCCATGTTCCAGTACCCGCTCTTCGTTGCGTACGACCTTCATCTATCCACTGCTTCCACTCACGCATCCCTGTCGTAGCAGCATGCCCTGTACGAGCCGAAATGTCACGGTATGACAAATCGGCTTCCCGGAGACCGATCATTCTCCCTGTTCGAACTCACTCACATGCCGATAATACTCCCTTTGACGTCGACGAGACATATTTGCATCTACTTTATTGTTTCCACCTTGTTTGACAGCTCTGCACTGACTTCACTCGGCGCAACACTGACCTTGTCCAACCCACACGAGAGGGCTCTGCTCGGCCTACGTGTACCCCATCTCTCTGCTAACCTAATCACTTGTTGCTTGCACACTCTTTTACACTTCTACAAGTTTGGAGTTATTCCGGAAACTCTTTCTTGGTGTTGCAATTTTCACAAACGACAGTGCATGTATTTGTGATAAGAAAATTGCTATACAGGTTTAAAAACCTATAACTCTCACTACAGCTTTTCTGAGAGCTACAGGAAGTATTTATTGTAGCCAAAAATTCGATGTCGAAATTTTAGCAGAAATATATTATGGCTTAGGTACCCTAAAGTAAATAAATTGATTTTGGAAAAGGATCATTGTCAGTCTTTCTGTCTGTCTGTCTGAACTTAAGAACAAAACGACAGGTATATAACGAACTTGCTATTCAAATTCAGTATTTTTCAAATATGCCGGTTTAAGGTTGTCACGTAACTAGAAGCCTTTACACTAAAAAACTTATTTTTCATTTTCTCCGAAAGTGACAAAATGATGTTGAGTAAAATACCATAGGGTTATTCATTTTCAAAAAATTTCATGTATGACTACATTTTCCAAAGTGACGTAATATGCCTGCAAGTTTACTATTCATCCTTTTGGTTTTCCTTCGCAAGACCTCGTTAACACAACCAGGCAGGAGTAATTTATTTCTCCATGACTGGCTTATGAATTTATTCCTCCGTGTTTCTGATAATCCTTTAACTCTGTTTCTGCATGTTATATGTAACTAGGACTAAGATTAGACTAAGAGCAGAGAGGGACATAGCACCTCGACCTACGAAATTTTTTTGTGTCTACGCCCCTAAGGGCGGAGGGGTGAGTTGAAAGGAGATAGGTGGCGGTCGGTTGAGGAGGCACAACAGCGCAGTATACAAGTTCCTCCTGCCTTTTCCAGGTTGAAAATCCCCGGATGGCATCTGGTAAAACCGTCTCCCTCCCCCCCTAAGGGCTTGCACATCCCATGGGGGGCCCGGGACTCGGAAACCGCCCCCATTCGTGGGGAGAAAGTGTTACAGACAACATCCATTTCCCCTGCGATGCACTGCTGAGACTCCCGCCGACACTTGCAATCCTGAAACAACCAAACAGATTAAAGGTGAAGTGAAATGAGAATGGAAGTGAAATGGAGGGACAGGAAATTAGGGGGATGTAATTAACCTTCCTAGCATTCGCCTTGCGACTCGGGGAAACACCCGAAAACCCATGGGTCAGGAAGGTAGGTCGCAGGAATCGAAGCCACGACCTTTCGAATGCGAGTCAAATGCCTTATCGCCTGGGCCGCCTCTCTCGGTTATTTGTAACTATGTGCTGGAGAATACCATTTTAGTAATTATTATAACATATAAGATATGTATGTAAATCTGTAACGGGTGGAAGAAAAGTGTCTCTGTACTAAATCAGATGTTTTATTAGTTACTGCCTGTTATTCATGATAAAAGTCGGCAGAAATGGTAATTTACAGTTTTAGGAGGTACACAATAAATACAAGTGACGAATATGTCAACTATTTTATATATACCTGCCATGGTATTAGTAATTGGTTTAGATTAGCGGAAACAAAAGAACGGTATTTGAATGGCTGTTGCTTATATTACTGAAAATTTCAAAAGTGAATACCCTGGAAATAGCTTTAACTAGGGTATAATATTTTAGGAATGGAACCTGATATCGCCGATACCTCGATACTCGGCGTAATCGAAGTATGTCTAATACTTTGAGATAAACCTTTGATACTTTTCCGATAGTTTTAGATTTTTAAGTTTTACATTATGAAAGTTGTTTGCATTTATGAAATGAGTAGACACCACGTTATTGCCTCGCATTTGTCCTCAAAGAGTTGTTGGACTAAGTTCTTTATAGACCTTGACTGGATTCCTGTGGATGAAAAATGCAATATTCCAAAGGCTGTTGTGCCTAAATGAAAACATGCAAAACAAAGGGAGAAGAAGTAGAGGTATTCAAGTAACAAGACGTGTTAACTGAGTTGGGAATGAAGCTGATTTAGCTGACGCACTAAATCACGTCTCTGCAATAGCCTGGTTGATGACTCACTTTGTCATTACATTTACCTACTCCGGTGACCAAAATCTATGAACCCAGAAGAAACAAATCAGAACTAAAGACGTGAGATAATACAGCACATGAAAATATTTCTTTTCTTCTATCTGTTAGTCTGTGTTTATGCAAGCCAAACCATTGTATTAAACAGGCATATGCTAATATATGAGGGTGGTATTAGAGAGGCTTAATCCACTAACTTACTATGTTTCCGAGTGTTATAATGGCTTATTACTTATATCGTAGTTGTGAATAGTGGTTGATAGGTGTAACACAAACACACACATTATGTTTAGTTGTTTGAGTTTCATGTTAAAGGTATATTAGTTTATATTTCCAAGATTGCAGAATAAAGACTTGCTAGTCTTTCTTTTTGTGTGGATAGAAGATCCTTTAAAAGAATTTTTTCAGCACAAAATACTATTACTTAAAAGGGATGCAAATATATTATTATTATTATTATTATTATTATTATTATCATAATCATCATCATCATTGACTATCAATAGAAGATATATAACCTGTGTTATTATCAAGATAAAATTGCTGCCAGTGGGAGAATGTCAAACAGGAACAATTTCGGAATTAGCATACAATACAAAATTGGTTACATGCGTTTATAACACAGAAAACTAATAATACGATCATAATTCAGTGAAAAACCTAATGCCTTTACAGGTTTTTAATAAAGTGAGTGGGTACCGAGTATCAGTGCTAAAAAATGAATATCGGTATCGAGAGTCGAGAAATAATAGTATCGTCCCATCACTTACAACGTATAATATATAAAATGTAATGTTTACGTCGCAAGTAGTGTAGAGATGGCCGTCGGTCGCAAGCTTCAAGCTAACAAAAAGTATCATTATCATGTCCAGTTTTCATGACAGTCCCGATAGCGATGGTAGACATCTTTCAATTCACCCCTCTTCTGTTTTGGCAGTGGTCCAAATTTCACTACCGTACATAAACGTTTGCATTCATTTAAATTTGTTTCCGAATTATTCGGATTTTCGTTAATCCGAAATACCTCCGGTCCCACACAGTACGGACAAGCGAGGTTCTTGTGTGTTTGTGTGTATGTGTGTGCATATGTCATATATGTACTGTATAGTAAGCTATTATTTATCTTTTATCATTTTCCAATTATATAAAATTATGAAAAGCACATTGTCTGAGATGCTATACATAGAAAATGCAATACATGTATTTCATTGATCACACAAATATCTCAAACATATTACATTTTAACGGAAATTGTTAGACGGGTTTTGAGAAAATTAAAAAAAAATATTCCATCTAAGGTGTATTTTAGGGCGGGTAATTTTCTTGGAAATCTTTTCCTGATACCTTTGTAGTATATTTTACTCAAATAGAAGGTTACTATTTATCGAATTTTCGTTTTTTGAGTTCGGTTATTCACAAACAAACACAACTTACCAAAACTGCTTTTATTTTTTTGATTTGGACCTTACAGTATGCATTTTGTATAAATCTCGGTGGCAAACTTTAAGTGGAATTCAATATTTCTTCAAACTATTAAGAATATTAGTATCAGAGAAATACAGACGATGAAGCACGTTTGCTACATCTGAATTCAATTCGATTCTCGGCTTGGTTTCTCCACTTGGTAGATTCATTTCTAGTTGAATCCCAGAATGTTTTCCTTAATGAAGTCGTTGGGGTTTCTCCAAAGCCTAGAATATTTCCGATGTTTATATTAACCTTTCCCTTGACTCGATTTTAGTTTGCAACATTGCCTAAACACAGATTTCTTTCATTTAGTGTCATAGAATAAACCGACAAAGACGTTCAAAATGAGGGTGCTACCACAAATTTTAACAAATGTATAAACGTACTTTATTTGTTAATTCAAATGACATGCGCACTTAACAAGTGAAAGTAAGGTAAAATTAAATGGCTCCCAGAATATACCCGTATCTATTAGATGCATATGAATGATAATGTTAGAGAGCGATTAAAACATCTATTTGAAATATGTGTACAATTGACGCGTTTAGTTGTTCCGATCCAAGCATAAAGGCTAGGACTGTTAAAAAGTACAATTACTGTACTTTCCTCCACCTTTTAATGCAGTTGTGCCCATAATGGGACTTGAATAAGAGTTGCAGAATTTATTTTCTATTTTTTAAATTTGTTACAGTGGTGTACTGCAACTTGTCTTGTAAGCCCGAATAGGGAATATTAATTTGCCCATGAGTATTATTTGAAATTATATTTTGTCCCATTTATTCTACTGTGACATAAGTTGGTTTATCAGAAGACAGTATTTTAGGCCAAAGCCTATTCTTTTCCTTAGCATAGGCTTGCCTCGCCTTTTGTATTTACATATTTCATAACTGTTCAGGCCTAAATAAAGCAGTTAAATACTGCCTATTTTAACGTTAGTGCCTATTTTCCACTATAAGTACGGCGTGCAACAACATAGAATAAGCTCTACTTTCGTAGTAAACTACTATTCAAGTCAACACTCGGCGACATCTATACGAGAGTAAACTTCTTCCGAAGCATTTTACTCCTTTCAGATACACTCAGATTAAATTACCGCAGAAGTTGATGTCGGAAGTACCGTCATATAGTATGTTACTATGGAATTACATAGAGCACAAATATGGGTTAGAATTTAATCTCGCGACCTGGATGGAGTAACTAACCTGCCGATTGAACTAGAATACTGTATCGTATTTGGAGGAAGATATTTTGGCGCGTTCATAGATTACATTGATGATCTCTATGAAGAAAACAGCGATTACTTAGGTTACGTTGATGATCTCGACGAAGAAAACAGGGAATGTGATAGCGGTATGCGAGAACCATATTGTACTTAAGAGGGAGAGAGTGTTCGTGTTCAACGAACGTTTCGGAATTACGAATGAATCGTTTACATGCATTTTGAACCTGCTTGGAGAGCATTTACAATAAAACTTAAGACGGGAATTCAGCTCTATAATCCAAACTGCAATTATTGATATGCGTCCTACGAGAGTTTCGTACTGGAGCATTTCAGATACTTAAGTCGGCATTACGATGAACTTAAAATAACGTGACTGTCTAACACTATTAAATGATATTTAGAATTGACTTAACGCGACATAACTTAAGAGTTTGCCAATGTCAAACGTTTCCTTCCCGTTACGTCAAGTTTGATGTCACATGGTACTTAGAACAAATCGACGTGAAGCACTAGCTCGAAGTAATAAAAGAACTATCAATCAAGCAAATTTGTTGTAATCAGTTTCGGCCTGATAGTAAGATATCTATATCCTTATTTATAGTCATTCCCATTATGTCAAGTGCATGCCAATTAGGCCTTTATTTTACCAGCATTTCTTAACTTCATGCTACATTAAGTAAAGCTCATCGTAATCCCGGCATTACAGTGGATTTTATAAATAAACGTTCACCATGCGTCTGCTGGCCGTGTATTTCATCGCGTTGTTGGAGTGCTTTTGAGACTAAGAGCAAGGTACCTACACAAATAAATATGCATGAGTGTTCAGAAAATAAAATGCAATTCTTCACTTTTGCATATTTCCCACAGATTGTGGGTGGAATTGACAACACGAATGTTACTATGCCCATCAGTAAATATGGTGAACTTTTCTGAAATCGGAAAGAGTATTTCTCGATCAACAGGAAAGTGATCTGGGATGCAAAATGAAGATTAGAAAAAAAAAATCCAGGATTTTAGCAGGCTGCTCTCCGGTACGTTTCCTGCCCTTGAAGCATTAAACTCGTCCGTCACCATTTTCTAGCATTTCTTTTCCAGCATCCTTATAACACGGTTTTACACTCGTATTGTTTAAATGGATTTCCTTTATCCCCCCTCTTCCTATAGCACATAACCTTATCCATATCGCGTCAAGTAAATCGCGGAAACAAAACAATATCTCCGGAAGCAATGAACTCTCACTACTTACTTCCGTAGTCATAACTAAATTGTAATAGAGCTCTCCAACGTTACTTCCGGAGGAAATTGCTCCCGTAGTAACCTACTTCCGTGATACGGATTTCTTTAGTAAACGTTACTTCCGAAGCAATTTACTCCAACACGCTGTCCTAAGTTTATTTTAAGAGCCTATTTTCCAGTTTAGCTTATTTTTCCTGTTTTACATTCGTATTTCTGCTTTATTTACATTATTTTCACTATTCACAGAAGCATAATTAAATCATAAATGTCTACTATGATTCTTGATATCCTGTACCGTTAAACACAGTAAGGTAGTAAGTTTTAAAGACAAACCATCCACTACCAGATATACAGAAGCCGTTTTAGTGAAAAATGGAATTCAAAGATTTGACAAAGCAGAAACTCTTAAATATATTTACACAGTAAAAGAGAGGGAGGCATTTTTAATTTCATTTTAACCAAGCAGCTGGTAATAATAATAAGCGCCATAGTTGCATGTTAATTTACTCATTATTGTAACAATCCTCTCACATTTGGCTGCTTATCAAAACTATTCTGCAACGTTTTGTTAAGACATCGTTTCGTTAAGAAACGTTAAAGCCGCTAACCATTGTTCGGCATTCTGTAACTTCGTAACAAAATTAAATTTTGTTAAGAATAACGATTTGGTTGTTAATGCAACAAACCACGAGACCCTAAAGCTACGCGTTTGTTACACAACAGATTCGCACAGACGTGATTTTAATGCTGTTGTAAGAGGTAAAGCACGATAGAAGTTTGTCATTTTAATTGCCATATGCTTATTTATTTGTTTTAACGTAAAATACGTTGTTGTTGTTGTTCACCAATGGCACTGGGGATTAATTGATATGCATCATTTTCCCTCTGGCTCCCCAATATAAAGTCTGTAAGTTATCACTTTTAAGGCCTTTGCATTTGGCGAGATGTTGTTTGTTCAGGATGACAGCTTCTTCACAGAGACTGCACTTGGGTGTAGGTAGGCGTCGTATCTTGTACAGATGTTCTGCGAGGCAATCGTGGCCAGTTGCCATCCTAAATAAGGCCATTGCAGTCTTCCTTGGCATTTTTTCAATACCAACTCTATCTTTAATATTCTTATAATCTTTATCTTTTAATGTATCTTCTTCATCAAGTCTCTGCTGTCTTTTGCAATCTTGTTTAACGTTATTTAATTGTTTATTTATTTCTATTTGTGCTGCTGATTTTGTTTGTTGTATTGCACCTTTCTTTGCTAATTGATCCGGATGTTCATTACCCAAAAGTCCGACATGAGCTGGGATCCATTGTAGAGTGACATTATTTCTAGTTTCAACTGCTTTAATTAGGCTTCTTATTTCTTTAATATTTCTTGTCCTTCTATTATTGTAAAGAAATTTATTTTTGGAGAACAACGTAGTCCGCCTCCACGTGGTGTTCCCTGGGTAACCTAAATGGACAACACAGGCATGCTTACCAAGCCAAAAAGGTTAAAGAAGAGCACTTCTTATGTAAAATTAAATGTTACTATTACGTCTGAATAAACAAAGTTCCGTGATAGTATTGGTAAATTTTGCTCCCAACATAACTTTTAACTGACGAACTTCAATAGGAAAAGAAATGTTGTGTAATCTCGTATCGTAATATAAACTAATTGTTTTGATTTAAGAACTTTAGATTGAAATACTGATAAACCTGGTGTTCATTTTCATGGTTTCATGAATTTATTTGCCTCATTTCTAGATTAAGATTAGGAACTGAGCTCTTTTGAGACCTCAGGGTACTGCAGAGATACGCTTTCGTTCCTAGAATTATTTTAAGATAATTTCCAATCTGTTAAAAGAATTGCCTAGACGAAGACTACCAGCTTCTCGCAATCATAGAAAATTGAATTTATACTGATGCTGCTAGAAGAGAAAGAGCTAACAGAAGAAAGCCAGTTGGGTTATAGCATGATAATTTATACTTAATAAGTTTTACTATGATAAATAACCCTAAGTAAAATACATGTAACATTCCCCCAGGTAACACAACTATGAAACTAAACTTTCGTTTTGCTACGACCTTTCACTTAACGAATACCTAAAATAATATTTATATTATCAGACACCAAATTAAGATGTAAGAACATGTCCATAGAACTGAACGTTGCCAAATCATGCATAAAAGAATAAGTACCTACTTATGCTTGATCGTATATCTATATTACAATTTCAGAAAAATCTTCAAGGCAAATGGTACCTTCAAGAAGTACAATTAAATGCAAAATAGAGAAAAACAAAGAAAATTAAGCAATTATTGCGGGTTGATATGAATTAGTGAAACTTACACCAAAACAATATGAAACTGCATTGGTAACTTTTTTCTCTCTCTTTCCTGACCTAAAATTAAACTCATTTTACAGGGCACTGCCACAACTGTTCAACAACTTGGCAAGTTTTCCCCATAAAATTCTAATTACTTGGGGTCACAAGAAGATATAAATCTTGCTATTCTAAGCAATGGGTGTGAATTTAAAAGATCTACACCTATTTTATACACTATGTGATCAAAAGTATCCGGAAAACCCCACAAACATACGTTTTTTATCTTAGGTGCATTGTGCTATCACCTACTGCCTGGTACTCATTATCCGCGACCTCAGTAGTCATTAGAAATCGTGAAGCAGCAGAATGGGACGCTTCGTGGAACTCATGGACTTCAACGTGGTCAGGTGATTGGGTGTCACTTATGTCAGAAGTCTGTACGCGATATTTCCACACTCCTAAACATCCCTAGATCCACTGTTTCTGATGTGATAGTGATATGGAAACGTGAAGGGACATGTACAGCACAAAAGCGTACAGGCCGACCTCGTCTGTTGACTGACGGAGACCGCCGACATTTGAAGAGGGCCGTAAATAGTAATAGGCACACATCTATCCAGATCATCACACAGGAATTCCAAACTGCATCAGGATCCACTGCAGGTACTATGACAGTAGGCGTGAAGTGAGAAACCTTGGATTCTATGGTCGAGTGGCTGCTCATAAGCCACACATCACGCAGGAAAATGCCAAACGACGCCTCGCTTGGTGTAAAGAGCGTCAATATTACACGATTGAACAGTGCCAAAACGCTGTGTGGAGAGACGAATCACGGTGCACAATGTGGCGATCGGATGCCAGGGTGTGGGTATGGCGAATCCCGGTGAATGTCATCAGCCTGCGTGTGTAGTGCCAACAGTGAAATTCGGAGGTGGTGGAGTTATGGTGAGGTCGTGTTTTTCCTGGAGGGGGCTTGCACCCCTTGTTGTTTTGCGTGGCACGATCACAGCGCAGACCTACATTGATATTTTAAGCACCTTCTTGCTTCCCACGGGCGGTGGCGGAGTGGTTATACGACAATAGCATCCCTGTAATGGACTGGCTGCACAGAGTCCAGAACACCTTTGGGATGTTTTGGAACGCCGACCTCGTGCCAGGCCTCACCGACATATTATTCCTACATCGATACCTCTCCTCAGTTCCGCACTCCGTGAAGAATGAGCTACCATTCCCCAAGAAACTTTCTAGCACCTGATTGAAAGTATGCCTGCGAGAGTGAGCGCTGTCATCAAGGCTAAGGGTGGGCCAACATCATATTGACTTCCAGCATTGCCGATGGAGGGCGCAACGAACTTGTACGTCATTTTCAGCCAGGTGTCCGGATACTTTTGAACACGTAGTGTTCCGCGGGATGTTTACACAGCAGGCTTTGCAAGGAAAAGTAACAAAAACACTCGGAAGACGGTATTCCGGCGATGGCGGTTGTATGAAAACAAAACGCTATCGCAGAGCGCACGAATTTTCGATTAGTCGCTCCAGTGGGCTAACAAACCGAGAGAAAACATATCGCGATGATAAATAAATTACTGAATGCCAAATAGCGGCGCATATGTTAAGGGCGCTTCTTTAAGCTTAACAAATAATTGTAACATGTAATAATTTAACAATGAAGTTATAGAATAGACATGCATATCTCGCAACTGGACTTCATTGTCGCCAACATATTTCCGGGTTACTTTTAGAGAAGTTTATCAGTGGTGCTGTTGTGTTTGAACTTCAAGCATTCATTAAAAAAAAAAAAAAGTAATGCCGAAAATAAAAATCATCTAAAGTACCATTAATTCGTGACTACATGAAGTAGCACATTACTCGACAGATGGGAAGGTTACTTTTTATCAAGTTTGCAACAAAGAAGCGAGCAAAACAATATATTTTTCCTCAACTTCGATGTGATAAAATGGGTTGTGCTTAGTAAAATTTTCTAAAACAAAAAACAATCATAAATACTAAATACATATTTTAAATATATTATCAGGTATACAGATAAAAGATCATCTTACACAAAGTGATCTACATAAAGCAAATGTTGAAAGGGTATAAACTGAAGCATAATCTCTTGACGCAGAGACACCATCCAGGAAAAACGAACTTAGCGCTGATTTATGTCGTGTTCGTTGTAGCAGCAAAAATTCGTTTCAAAACTTTACGAAACTCTTATTTCAAGAACCTCATAGTAAAATACTGCCACCAATTATCCCTTTTGTGTCGATACTTCACAGAACATATTTGCAAGATACGTACCAGGATGCTATCTCTCAGATAAAGAAGCATATTGGAAATTCACATTTGTGGTTCTCGGTTGATAAAACACTTGGATGCTAATTTGTCAACTTAATTTTTGGAAAGCTTCATCCTTATACACCGTCCAGAGTTCATCTGTTCTGCACCTAAGAGTTGAATGATACCAATCAAAATATAATGACTCATTTTGTGAACAATGGAGTCAAAATTATCAATCCTGATGCAGATAAAGTTTTAACAGCTATAACAGACGCTGCTACAGATGTGACACCTGCCATGCACTTAGGGTGTTTTTCCCTTCTCTTGTCCATGTCACTTTCTTGGTTTATAGCCTACATCGAGTAGCAGAGCAGTTTGGCTCGAATTTCCTAAGGTGAATAAACCAATCACAGAATACTGTGAAGAAAGCTTTTTTTTTTATAAAAGTTCCATTAAGAATGCAGAGTTTTGGCAGAAACTTCCTCCAGAACTTGTACTCACTCGATGAGGAAGATGGCTGAGTGAGCACACTGCAGTGAGCATTTCATAGCAGTCAAATAACTTGTGTCTAGTTTGGAGGATAATGTGTAACCGACACTAAGAAAGTTCTGAACGAGGTGTTGAAAATGACTTAGTACGCATCATAGTCATTTCACATTCATTGCATATACTATTACTACTCTTGAAAGTAAAGGGAAGCCTTTTGAGCTACTGAGCACAGCAAAGCAGAACTATCTGAAGCATCTGGAGCTGCGGGAGAAACAGCGAAGAAGAAGTTGGATTCCATTCTTCAGAAAAACAGCGGGCTGAAGAGTTTGTTCGTTGCCGCTAACATTTTAACAAGACAGAATGATGAAGATGATGATGATGATGATGTTGAAGGTGATATCCCAGTTCATTTTATCAAAAACCTAAAATATTGCCGTGACTCTTCAGGTGATGTTGAACGTCTCTGTCAGCGTATAAATTAATACCTTGTGACAAACGTCATAAAGTTTCCATGCACAATTTTGAGGAAGTGCTTATTATTTACTGTGAAGCCAACTACGGCAATGATGTATAATCTCAATCTGTAATTGTGGGTATCTGTGTCAAATGTGAAATGTATTTGGCTTGTTTTAATGTTAACATTCTACCTAAAATCAAGTTAAGGTCATTAAATCACAGTTTTAGTATTTTCTTAACATCCGTCTATATATCTGCTTAATTGTAATATTATAGAGCCTAAATACAGCAGTTAAGGAGCACAATTGGTGCCTAAACTGCCGCTATCTACTTATCAGTCACACTATATCCCACTGCTCCATTTATACCCTTTTCAATACTATGATTCTCCATAATATATATCTAGATAATTTGCGCGGTTACGCTTGGCAGCATCCACTATTCCGTTTTATGATGGAACGAGTCTGAATTATTAATAACGGAGCAAATCAGTCTTTCAACCCGCAGTGCACAAATACAATTGCGAGAGAAAATGGAAAAGGAACTGGGAATACCGCCGTTGTGCTTTCACTCGCTTTGTTTTAAAATAATTGAGGGATTTTCTACAAATTCTTGGGAAAGGAAGATATGTTTTTACAACTTTGCACACCTGGGATACTTTCTCAATCAACCTCATGTATAAGAAGGCTAGAAAATGTAAAAAATAAAAGAAATACAAAGACTGATATAATGCTGAATTCTGTTTAGTTATTACTTTATGATTATTTTTCCTTGCATCACGTTTCCACAAGCTGCTGTTTTAAAACAGTAATGTATATTAACACAAAATAGGTACATTAATTTAAAATTCATTTTAAAAATGTTGAAAGGTTCCTTATTTCGACAGATAACTGGTATCAGGATTGAGTTTCACTGTGATATTTATTAATAACAACTTCCTATACCTTCTATTATGCAAGATGAGAACAATTATAACACTTTCACTTGTTTTGTTGCATAATTAAGATGTAATTTTTATGTTTAACGCCGACTCCTACTATATACGGCACCACAGAATATGGACATTCATGATACATGATGATTACAGAAGGAATTTTGTAAGGAAATCTTCCAGGCCTAGGATAACAGTTTAGGATATCTCCAAGGAATTTACCACTTATGAGGACCAAGGAAAACTAAACGAACTCTGAGGTAATCGCCACGAAGGGATGTGAAGCACATTTCCACGCCTTAACGACCTCAGTCACCCGTGTCGGTCATACTTTTGTTGAACTAATAACACTAACAATATGTTGTACGGAATTAATTATCAGAAATATATTTCATTTTCCGTATAATTCAAGATTTAAGTCTTTTACAGCAAAAAGATTGATTTACCCCTGTCGGTTTGAAGAAAAATTATCATCGTTTATAAATCAGTTAAAGGTACAAAATAAGATAGTCCATAAAATTATGATTTTGGTAGAAGTAAATCTGGAAGTACCGTTGTAAAATGGCAAACTGGAATTTTGACCGAGAATATTCCCATTCATTTGTATAAAATAGAGTTGAATATACACGCTGATTGGCGAAATAAACTCAGGATTTCGGCAAAAAATACCTGATCATAAGAACAATATAAGGTCGCGGGTTCAAACCCGGTGGAGGGCGATGGATTTTTTCGGGCTTAAAAATCCTTAGCATGGCTTCCTTCGGAAGGGAAGTAAAGCCGCTGGTCCCTGTCGTAGATTTACCACGTAAAAAGAACCTCAAGTCTGAGAAAAATTTTCGCTCTTTCACGCCCAATATAAAATAGGAGGCTAAGGACCACAGCAGTTAAGGAACGACCGTAAATAAAACTCAATTTTTTTCGTGCGTGGCTTACTCCTTTTTAAATTTTTTTTAGAACGCTCACAAAGAACATTTCTGCAAATGGCAGCTAATAAATGAGCTCTGCGGGAACGCATCATCAGTTTCGTCCTTCATGGCCATCCTGAAAACAACAATATCTAAGCATCTACTTCACCGTGAAGAGGAACAAATTGTACACATTGCTACCTCATTGTGTAGGAAATAGGGGCCGTCAATAAATTAATGAAAAAGTGAATTATTCGTTTGCTGGTAGGTTTTAATAGGAGTGTCGTAGGTGAACAGAAACGAGAGCCCTTCATGACGGAAAAGCGAATTTTTCCTCAAAAGCCGATTCTCAATATGTCGGAAATGATTAACCACAAAAGTTATATTTGATATAAACTGTGTGCTTTAACGCGATCTACGTTCTTTGCTTCTTAAGACTTTGTCCTCTTACGGTTTACAAATTAGACGGAATCATGCATTATGAAGAGGACTTCAGAAGCTATTTTAGAAAATTCAAGATATACATTCTACTTGTCGTGCACACATCAATTCTATTGTATTCTATTTTAATACAAATCGTTATAGCCATTATTGATACAATGCAAAATAAACTTAAATATCAAGTTCGGTAATTAACTGACTTTTCGTTTTCGAGTTCACAGAACCACCCCTCCCCCACATACACAGACCGTTTTCTAGTTTTTTTTTCATTGAGGGAACCTCAAAACAACTACTTATTTTAACACATATGCAATACTTCATACTAAAATTCCGCCCATTTCCTATTTCACTTTTAAAAAATATTCTAAAATAACATAAGAATGAAGATGACTTCACATACTATTCCTAGAAAATTCAAGATCTACATGTTTATTCCTATAAGTGTCACAAACCTATGTATGAAATTTTGATCAAAATCGTTATGGTCCTTTTTCTGCAAATAAAGAAATAGAACAATTTATCACATAAACATGGCAGTTTGATATGCGGGGTTTTCTTGGTATGCTTAAAAATGTCTATCGTAAGTTTACAATTTGGTGTTTATGCAACTCTCAGTTGTTTTAATGCTGTGCAAAGAGAAGCTAACAGGTTGACAAGGCAGCAACGTTTGTGGCCACATTTAGGAAGTCTCAGGTTCAAACCACCGGGGCAAACCAAGCTGATAGAAGATTTTTTTCGCGGTTTTACTCGGTTGTTAGGCGAATGCTGGATTAGGTAATTTGAACCGCAAATTTCCTAGCATCCCTTTCACCACTACTTCAATTTCCTTCTTCTTCATCGCCATCCCAGACATTGGGTTGATCATAAATCCTGGATATGTTACGATCCAGAGTTTGATTGCTCCTCGATAGGCTACATTGGCTTGTAATTCCTCCAAAGAGGAAGATAATCCGAAGAAGAACCTTTTTATTTAAATACCTTCCTCGAGTTCTTAACACCTCTAGTATTGTATTTGCGGTGTATATTATTTATTTGTGGAATGCACTACTTCCAGCACTCATCCCAGGTAAGTGGTATAGCATTAGCAGCTGCAGTATATAAAGAGTAAGATAGATTGGAAGGTAATTTGTAATAACCTGCTATTATATATTGGGTCCTGCAAACTTATTGAAGCAGAAGAGGAGTTATAATTTTACCCTCACTGATAATTTGGAAGAGTTCACACTTCCGGTTTAAATTGGGTCGACTAGTCAGACATTGTAGCTCCATTTTACTAAATTGCTCCGTGTAAAGAACACGAGTGTACTCTAGTGAAGTCCTTGAGCTCTTACACAACGCTATGCACAACTGTATTAATCTTAAAATCATTTCTCTTTACAATAAAGCTTTACAGTAAATAATTTTGAAATAAGTGGATATAACGCTTTTTGGGGAACTTATAACAGAAACCGATGCAGATACTAATTTAGATTAATATTATATGCGGAAAAACCTATTCAATTACAAACATTACTGGTGAGAGAAAAAGACAAAGTATAGAGCAGATGGCAAAATCTTCTCTGAACTTTACCTCCCAGGGATGAGATACATAATATTGCAACCCTCACGTTCGGAAAGTAAAATAAATCGCAACCTTTCAATATATCCGCGACGGAGGATATATGAGGAATATCTGGAAGTATATCAAGGGTCTCATTTCTAATTCAGATCAGTAGCGATTCTTTGCATAAAGAACACGAGATCCACCTTAAAGGTGAGGGATGCAACTTGTATGAAAATGTGGACAGGAACACTTTCATTCCGGGCTCGTGTTATCCTAACATATTTTTAAAACGTGCTCCGTGATGCGGCGCAAGTTCGTGACCAGGGAGCGAAGATTTTTCCTAGTGTGTTTAAAATAGGAACTTATTTTAGTCGGGCATTATCCACCAAACCCGAAACTCCTGTAATTTTGGGCGATCTCTCGGTATCAGTTCTGGGTTATATTAAGATGTTACTTTGGTACGAAAGTAATGGCTCTATTTTTTCCTAAAAAGCTATGATTACCCCAAGATTATAAAAAGACCTTTCGTGACAGAGCTGGTTAGGATATCGATCTCAGTAGTCAAGACATGCTAGGGACATTGGTTAAAAACTTTCTAGTTGAATTACTTGACTTTCTGTTCGGAAGGAAGCTTTCCTGCTCTCATATTATTCATGAAAGTAAACATAATTCTTTCAAAACCATACACCTACATTATAACACGTATATAATATGGTGCTCTATTAATTACAGATTTTTACTATGAAAAACAGAAATCATATATGAACATAAATTGAGTTTTTTTGTTCATGATCTGAGATAACTTTAGTACTCATTACTAGATACAGAATTAAATGCATCAAATTTGTTTTTACAGCCTAAAATGTGTTTTCCAAAAGGTCAACGAAACTCAAATCAATCACATTTCTTCACTACGATGCAAAGTGTTTAAACGAAAGGGGATGAAGAATATAATTATTGTCTTACTTCGTTGCCAACAAATCGGTATTCTTTTCTAGGTTTCACTTAACCAGCATCTGCAGGCTTTCATTTGAACACCAAAAACCTCCCACACTTACAATTCACTGTCTCGGGTCATAGCAAGAGCCATAATATTATAAAGTTGTAAGCATTTACATGCGTCTGGGTTTAGTGCTCATTGTTGCTTCTCTTCCCTACCTTCAGCCGTTAACGAATGGTGTGCTTCGAACATGTACAGATAGCTTCGCGTTCGTTTATTCGTGGCCAAAGTAGGAAATACGCGTGTTGAGAGTGATGGCTTACTAGCCGCTAGACACGATAAAAGCGACACCAAGCTGAACGCAAGGCTATATGTACCGTGTTAATAAGTGAGGATATAAACGTTTGTGGAGTGAAGAAAATAAATAACCAGACACCAACCGAGGCTCACCCTTACGTCTAGTGCACGTCTTACGGTGACTGAAGTAGATGATAAACTGATATGATATCCTTTTGAAACAACCGAGAAACACACCGCAAACAAAACTGACAGTAAGTTCATTTAATACGTATAAACAGTAGGTCAGTACTGATGCAGAACTCACTGGAGAAGAGGACGTTTGATTAAGAGATTTCACTTCATTTTCCAAATTTTATAATAATCCAACTGCATGTTATTTCTCGAAGTCGTGTTTCTAAATCTTAATACAGTGAACTTAGGTACAGATCATACATTTATATGCAGCCGTTTCACATTTTACGAGGGGTGATCTGAAACTAAGGCTGCAAAGTCGATATTCCTGGAGTTTCGTCCCTTATAGACAAACAGTAGTGTGCGGTAATTCCACCAGCGGTGGGCAACTGTACGGGGTTTCAGCCACCCGGCAGCTACAGCGCTAGTTGCAGGTAAACACAAAACTGGTCTCGCGAATAAATCCGCTACGTTATTTGATTTCTGTGGGAGAAACATGTAGCAGCGGCTGAAATTCGTCGGCAGGTGGTAAGAGGTTTACGGAGAGACTATAATGCCTCGTCAGCATGTCATAGAATGCATCTAAAGTTTGCGGTCGGTAGAGAAAACGTCACCAACGAGGATCGCAGTGGCCGACCCAGCAGGGCATCAACAGATTTGAACACAGCTCGCGTGAATTAGCTGATTCAGGACAATAGAAGGATCACATTACGGCATATCACGTTAGAATATGAAATGTCGTTCAGAAGGTTCTTCACATTATCCACAATATTCTGCAGTATCGGAAAATTTGTTCCCAATGGGTTCCACGAAATATGTCCAACCAACACAAGTGGAAGAACATGGGCACAATTCTGCAAATTTTGCAACGGTTCTCCACGGAAGGGAAGAGTTTTCTTCACCACAATGTCACGGGTGACGAAAATGGATTAACCCCTACCCCCAGCCAAAAACGGCTGTCAATGGAGTGGAAACACCCCTCTCCAAAGACGAAGTTTAAGGTGACCCCATCTGTCGGGAAGGTGATAGCCACAGTGTTTAGGGACAGTGCGGGTGTCATACTCGTGGAGTTTTTGGAAAGAGGGCACACAGTACCGCTGACGATACTATCAGACCTTGACACGATTGCGCGAAGCAATCAAGAGAAAACGGCCAGGATTTCTTACCTAGGGCGTCATCTTCCTTCACGACAACGCGCGACCCCATACAGCCTAGAAGACCGCCATGCTGTTGAAGTGGTTTTTCTGGGACATCATCGACCACCCTCCCTACAGCCCAGACCTTGCTCTAAGGAGCGACTTTCACCTTTTTTCCTCACTTGAAGGAGGGCGACAATTCGCTTCAGACGATGAGGTGAAACACTTCGCGACAACCAGGCTGAACACGCAAGGATAGGATTTTTACCAAGAAGGAATATTCAAACTCAGCCCACGAAGTGACAATACCTAAACCGATATGAAGACTATGTCGAAAAATAACCTAGTGTACGTAATATCAGTTGGATATATTGGTTGTATGAAATAAAATGTGCACATTTCACTGCAGGCTTTGTAACCTTAGTTTCCGATCATCCTCGTATGTAATATAGGTCGAGGATGTTTTAAATGAGCCGCGGTTTTGTTAACTTTGTAAGCAAAGGACTTGTAAAAGTTACTAGAATTTAAATGTTGAATGACACCATCCGTTCTGACATATTTCTGTTTTATGAATATTGGTATACGGAGATACTTCAGTATTACGTTGTAAACGTGTTTAAAAATTCCAAAATCGATGTTTGGGAGGAGATTCAGCTTAAAGTTTTCTCATAATCCTAATTCAGGAGAGAAAATATAATCACAACAGTTCACTATAAAATTACCTAAATTTGTAATTTTACTTTCGAAAATATTGTTTCTTTCTTATATTTTAATGTGTATGGAGTAGTAAAACTCCATGCTTAGGTCTTCAAATTTCAGTTGAGTTTGATGAATATATCTGTGTCATGCCAGTATGGATAAAATACTTTTATTTTTATATTTTATTTATTAATTACAGTCCAATTTCAAAGCTTTCAGAGGGCAGAGTTAATGAAATTCTAATCAAATTACATTACTAACATTTCCTTCCCCTCTCAGGGGTTTTGAAAAAACATGTGCAAAACATATTACTTTATGATGTTGAAATGTCCTAGAGCAATATATCGCTCAGCCGCTTTCAGCATGGGAGGGGTTCACTTGTATAGTGTAAAACTCCCTCCCGCCCCCAAGTCGGGAATCGAATCCGATAACTCTGGGCTGAGTGTGTTTAGTTTCTTGAAGTAGCACAGAAACAACATTTGATTGCAACTGTCTCCACTCTTGGAGGATCGCAAAAAAAAAAAAAAATATGTAATATGTCATCTCGCGTAATGGTGATGCAAAAGTTGACAAGCCTACACGCCTGGTATGATGAGCAGCACATCAGCACCAATGTCATCGCAAAAGCAGATTCAAGTATACAGCCTTTTCATTGATACAGCGTATACCACCATCACAGTAATTGTAATATATTATTACCTGAGAGCATAGACATGTACAATGATACATAGTGCATTAGGCTTATTGCTTTCGCCTTAATTACATGCAACGAAACTGTAACGTCGAGCAGAACAAAAACAACTTTTTTCCTGTAAATCCGTCATCTCCAACACCAGGAGTACAATGGATTATTTTTCTCTTGCTTCCGATAGATTATATGCACATTTTGTTTCACAAAACTTTTTTGAAGATATTTTAGACTGACAGAGTTATCAGTAAAATATCTTACTTTCGTATAGTTGTGTAGAAATCACTGTTTAGTATAGAATTTATTATTTTCGTCCTTGAAGAGACGTAAAGTCTCTTATTTGATGAATTAAATGACAACTATTATGAATAACTATTGTGGTGATGACAATGGAAGCTATAAATCAGAAAAGCAAATTTCAAAATTATGGATATCATGTTGTATTAAATACTTCAGCTTATACGACCTATGTTTAATTATTAATAACTTAATTTGATAAATTTATTAAACAACATTGGCAACTGTCAGTATCATTTCAGCGCCACCAATTTGCAGTCCTTTGACACAATAGAAAAAATGCTGAACTGGGGATGTCGAACAATTGAATGCCACTATATGTATGCCGTAGAGATCCAATTTCAACGTGTATCTTTGAACAGTCCCATTTTCTTACATAAAACATCATGCTACTTCTCCTTGTCAGCAAATCCTGCAATATCTATATTTATTACTTTACTAGTTTAGTGTAGAGCAGGCAGCCAAGTTGGAAAAGCACTTCAGGAGTGGAGGATAAGAGTTCAAAGCTTTCAGATTATGAACCATTCCTCAACAGTTACTTAGTAACCGAGCATGATCCAACAAATAACAGAAAGGAAATTAATAAACATATTGAGGGTTTATGACACCCTGTTGTGGTAACCAACTGAAAAACTCCAATTTAATCTCTTCAATGATTCTCTACGTATTAAATAAAAACCTATTTTAATAAATATTTCACAAAACCTATTGAATATGGTTTCACTCAAACGAACTACTGGAAGCTGTAGGTTCCAGGAAACTTTGATCTCATGTGCGGAACTTATAACCTAACAATTAATGATTTATTATCTGCTTTCAACTTACATGCAATTTATACAATGTATATAATACAATGGAGTTGCTTATTATTTCCCTTCCGCTTATATTTAACATTCTGTTGTATATACGAGATTGCTGCAATACCTTGTATAATGGGGAAATATAATTTATCCATTATTTACCCTTTTGCCTTGTTACCCTTTTTCCGTATCTTCTCCAATTTGTTTCACGTTTCTTTTAATACTTTGATCTAATTTTTCCTAAATGTTTTCCTGCTTTCTCCATATATTAATTTGACTTTGTATTAAAAATCTTCCTAACCTTTAGCTCTCTTGGTAAAATTTTCCAATTATCTAGTATTAAATTCTCTCTTCCTTTATCCGTATCCTCGCATCACAATATAATGCCAATTGTTATGTTATCCATTACGTATACTATATCGCCCCCTTCTTCTCTCTGTTTGACCACCTAAATTCATTACACCTGTCCTAGTCATGCATTTCCCATTCTGACGTCTTTGGTACAGTTCGATGTATCTTTGTTTTCCCCATTCCGTTTTAAAACATTTATAATCTATTAATGACCTTTTTTCGAAGAAATAATTATAATTTCTTACTTTTCAATATCCTCCACTCTTGTTCTAATTTCTTTCCAGAAACCTTTATTTTGTTGTTTCTTTCTGTCCACGTCTTTCCATTCCTATTTATTCCAATATTGTAACTTGTGCATCCAAGTTTCTTTTTCCCCATTTCTCCTGTATAACCAAGCATTGCTTTAGTATCTCTAATTGGACGAATGTACGGGACACTAATACACACAATCTAATGACAGCGTAAAACTTAGTGGTATGATTAGAGCTCTATAATGTACACAGTATAAAATTCTGGAGAAATGTCTTAAATGCTTACTTGAAAATAACGCATGCAAAATAAACAATCACCACTGTGCGAGAAAGAGCGGCTACTTCACTCGCAAAGTTTTGGAAACAGTTTCACTATTTCCCCCTTTGTCGAACGATTGTTTCTTCGCTATCCCTAGTATAATGATTATCTTCATCATCATCATCTGGGCCCCTTCTTAAGTGAAATTCAAGCTGTTTATTCTTAAAGTACTTCAAGATATTCTGTATATTACAGCAATAATAATTAAAAGATTTAAAATGTTCAAACATATTGTCTTATAATTACAAAATAATTTAACTCTACTTCGTTTACCCAAGATATATTTCAAATTATATATATATATATATATCAAACGGTGCAGCACTTGTATCCTCTACATATCTGAATTATGTGTTTCATTGTACGGATTCATCCACGAAGTAGCGACCCTTGGCTTCAAAATATTCAGAAAAAATATTTGATTAAAATTGAAGTTTACTTTATTTTTTCTACATAACCACCTCCGTGATTTAAACATTTGAGTTTTGATTTGACGGAGGCAAAAATGTCAATTGGTATTCTCAACATTTTTACTGAAAATCCTCATTTAATCCTTAGCTTTTATACCTAAAATATATTTCTCAATTTATACCAATATGTCGGTGTACTGTAGGCATTATGTAGAAATTTTTCTACTAAATTCAAAAATTAAATTTAACAAGTCGAATATCTGCATATAGGTCCAATTTAAAGAAAATAAAAATAGTATGCTGAAAAATGTATAAAAACTCCAGAACGCATAAACTGCATTTGTATATTCTGAGTATTAAAAATGAAAACCTTCTCTCCGTTAACCTAAGTATTATAATTTTTAAAGTGGTTTTTTGGACTCACTGTGGGCAAACATTGTTTCTACTAATTGGCCATAAACATCCTTGTATATTAATATATGTGTATAGGTATTTACAGGGTGAATCACCTAAAACTTCATCGCAAATATTTCGCAAATGGAAAGTGCTATTGATGTGCAGTTTTCACAGCAATGATTGGTGGTCAGGGGCTCGCACATTTAGCCTATAAACCGATTTTAATAATACTGAGAAAGTGTATTTTTTGAGCAAACATACAATTTTTTTAAATGGAACAATGCCTAGTTACAACATGAGCAAGGTAGGGTAAATTAGAATGTCAATGGTCTTTATTGCAGGATTCTAGTGCAAGTGGTTTACGAAAAATCCTATTTTGAAAAGATTTCACCCCAATTGTTTATCCCATTCAACCTGCTTAGTTGCCAGGTGCGATGTTGTTATGTTTGTTTGCATAGTGTTTTCTGTTCATTTATTGCATTGCAAATTTCTGGTCAGTTAGCTTGTGACAGTTCAAGCAGTAGATGGGGTTTACTAATGTATAAAAAACCCGGCATGGTCATGGTGTATGAAGAACGTAGGAAGAATGCAGTTTGTTCCTGTAAGGTGTATGCGGAAACGTATCCCAATAGACGTATACCATCTCGGCAATTATTTATCAACCTCTTCAACCAATTACGTGAAAGTGGTACTGTAACACCTAGAAGACGTAGCAGAAACAAACATGTGACTGGAGAAGAGGCAGAAATTAACGTTTTGGCTGCCGTTGCAGTAGATCCGCAAATTAGTTCCCGCACAATCGCAGTGGAAGTGGCATAAGTCAGGCAAGTGTACTGCGAATTCTCCATCGACATAGGTTCCATTCCTATCACATCTCTCCCCATCAAGAGCTGCATGGAAACGATTTTGAGAATCCTCTTAACTTTTGTACATGGACATGATACTCCAGATTCATTATGTTTCTTGTTTAGTGATGAGGCAACTTTTACTAATCATGGCCAGGTAAACCGCAGAAATATGCACTATTGTTCTGACAGACCATCTGCCACAGATGCTAGAAGATGTTCCTTTACTGGAGCCAATGGTACCAACATGATGGCTGTACAGCCATAGTGCACAAAGTACTACAGCTTATCTTAACGGATTGTTTCCAAATTGTTGGATTGGGCGAAGAGGAGTGTACCTTGGCCGGCCCGTTCACCGAATCTGACCCCTTTAGACTTTTTTTCTGTAAGGAAGGTTGAAAGACACTGTCTACAAGGATGTACCAACTACACCAGACGATATGAAACGACGTATTACTGCTGCCTGCCCTGAAATTTTCACTGAAATGCTAGAACGTGTGCAGCAGTCTTTCCATAGCAGACTGGAAGCGTGTATTGAAGCTGCCGGTGGTCATTTTGAACACAACCTTTGAAGGGCTATGTTCAGTTTACTTGTAAGAATCCATACAGATGTATTGCAATTCCCTTTTGTTTTTCTTTAGTTTGTGCTACCACAGGTTGTACAAGTGTCGGTGCGTAAAAGCTTCAAAATAAGATTTCTCGCGAACCACTTACACTAGAATCCTGCAAGAAAGACCATTGACATTCTAATTTAACCTACCTTTATTCTTTTGATGTAACTAGGCATTGCTCTATTTAAAAATTGTATGTTGCTCAAAACATACACATTCTCAGTATTATTAAAACCTGTTTATGGACTAAATGTACGAGGCCCTGGCTACCAATCAATGCTGTGAAAACTGCACATCAATAACACTTTCTATTTCCGAAATATTTGCGCTGCAAGTTTCAGGTGATTCACCTGGTATATTAAATGTGAATCATATATAACTATATATATGGACTTTTAGTATATACTAGCTCAGTCATTTATTATGTTTTCAACACGAACCCATAAATAGCTGTCTTCAGGAAGCCCATTTAGGATACTTGGGTAATTGTTTTTATTTTTCTTCTTCAATCAAGGACTAGCTACTGCCTGTTCTGGTCTCACATCAATCCAGCGTTTCCTAGATCATCCCATTGGCATCCGTTCTCTTGGTTTATATTCCAATTATTTATTTGAGGATTCTTTCAGGTGTCATCCTTTCTAAATGTCCAAGCCAGTTTTCTCTATGTAAATTTTTCTTTTTAAGTATATATTTACACCAACGATAAAGAAATATATTCATAATTTAATGACCTGAACTACCATCTGCTCTTATGTATACCTTTCACACAATAATAAACTGCTATGCACACAGTGAACAGAAAACAATCAATAGTAACCAATGCGGCACATTGTGGTACGGGTGCGCTCCGGCTATACATCAATAACACTTCCCAATATTATAGCGTACATAAGCATTCATTGCAGATAAAATCCTCTCTGAATACTTAAACAACAATGGGTAGTGAAGTAACATTTTAAAAGTCCTGCTATTTTGTGGAAATATTACAACTCTGTAACTCTACAAAACTTCAGCGGTTATAAAACGGAGCTATGGCACCACCTAAAGGAATATTCATGAACTCCGTGTATTATTCAAGAATATAGAAAAATAATCCAAATATTTTAAGCATTCTTAGCGTGTAACAACTGCCAAGAATTAAAATTTTCAAAACTGAAAAGTCTGTTTAAATCAAATGATTTACATGAAGATAAATCGCAAATTCTTAAATTTGTAACCAATCATCTTTCCCTTTGGGTTGCAAAGCCATAACATAAAAAACGCAAAATAATGTTTGGCTGCGATAGCCCTCTCCCTTAAGCATAAGTTGAAGAAAGAAAAAGGGTTTGAAAATGCTTTAAAGACCTACACATATATGTAAAGAAGTGAGCGGACCAACTTCCAAAAAACTTAACTAAATGTTTGCAGGGGAGTTCAAAATACGTATTTCCGATGAACTCCGGATTTCGACCTTTTGATTGGAATGCCGATAATGGAAAATCTCTTAAATAACGAAAAGAAAACAAATAATATAAAGGTAAGACCATCTAACAGGAGCCCTACTCTACTATAAATTAATTTTAGAAATACCATTTAAATTAGGTAAAGATAAAGGGAAACGGATAGGTACTGACGAACGGAGAGATCCCGGGGCAGAGCACTGCACGCCAACCATACGGCCTCTTGTGCTTCTACCGTGATACTTGGGAGCGAGGGATGTTCCGGATCCGGATGATGACGGGCGCAAGCATGGACGTGGTACCAAATGTAACCAGATTGAACGCATAAAACCCGCCCGGGTCTAACCAAAGGTTCCGAGCCTCGGGGGGAGGGGGTGGGGACCGCGAAGAAGCACATTCCCGAAAGCACCTGAAGGCGGGTGCTAAACGAGTTTTCCCTGGAACGAGACGTCAGGAAGAAACCTACACAGAGCACAAAGCCACCGCCCAGCCGCAACCGTCGAACATTGTCGCCTGGTCCTACAACTCCAAAACAACTGACAAGAAAATGACGGGTACAGAAATTGTGGGACAGGAGAGTCGTGATAGAAGATGAACCACGCCAGCATTCGGTCCGAGTAAACCACGAAAAACTCATGTTTCAAAGCGGTTTGTCGCGGGGATCGAACTCGGGACTTCCTAAATGCTAATCGCACACTTTACCGCGGCGTCATCTCGCTCGGTTCATTTAAATTAGAGTCTTTAGATCAGCGTTTGAACTAAGATTAGAAAATCACATTTAAAGTAATAATATCAGGACATAAATGCGGAGGCCGGAGTCTATCATCGTAGTATAATTCATTTCTGTGCTTTGTGGTTGTGATGTGTTTATGAATAATTTTATGAAACGTAACATTTTGTCGTGCATTGTGGCGTACGTCATCCTCTCATAATATTAATATCAGGAAACTGCACAACTACTTTCACAGCAGTCCAAGAATATCAGAAAGAATTTTAGTCTTTTCCATCATTCCTTACCGAGAGGAAATAGAAGTCACATCGTCCTATTGACTTTATAAGATTATGTGCATTTTTGTTTATAGACATAATCTCCCATTACTTATCTTCTCTGTGCATATAAGGAAGTCTTCTTTAAACATAATATTCGTTTTAAATTGCCCACATTGCTAATAGCAACTATATTATTTTAAAGCTAGTCTGCTTTGGTTTGCACAGGTCGCGTAACTTGCGAAAATGGGAAACATGAAACAGGGGAGAGAGAGAGAGAGAGAGAGAGAGAGAGAGAGAGAATGAGAACACAGTAGAAAATAAAATAAAAAGAGCACAGGGGTGTGCATTGAGAGGTGTGGGAGCTCTTTTCCTTATTCGATGAGGAAGGTGTGTATTCTCATAACCGATGATGCTCGTTTGCATAACATTTCATGCTGTGTGACGATGGTGGTTCCTTACACAATTACACATATGTTTATCGCTTGTACCCGGTAGGTTCCCTACGTTCTATAGAACTGTAGAAATAAAAAGTTACGAAGTAGAAGTGCCATAAGACTTCATAGCAAGTAGCAGTTGGAGTTATGATCATTAGTTCATAGGCCCGTCACTCATCCCATATGATTTGAGGAATCAAGTGAATAATAAAATCGTGCAAGACAGACGTATAGCCCTAGATGAATTACAGACTTTTCCCCCCATTTACATGCCCCATTAACATCTATGGTCATATCGACGGTTTTATCTTTGGAAAAAAAATTTTCATCGCAATGATGTCCACTCCGTACTATTCTGTTGATCGTTAAGATTTTCTTTATAAGCCTTATACTCACATACACGTTTACACTCTAACTCATTCTTCTAGACTTAGGGAGGATGTGAATAATTCTGGATAAAGAAATAATTATCATCCTCCAGCGGGGAATCAACCCCGGGATCTCTGGATATGGAAGCTAGCACATTAAGCACCAGACAACAGAGGTAGTCAAAGTTACAGGCTTCTTCCTATACATTTCTCGTCCTTAGTTTGGTGAAATTGTGTTAGAACATATTGAGTTAATGGATTGGCGGCAGCCGATTATAACATGGGAATTCTAAAGCTCCCGGGCTCATATGACAAATGCTTAAATAGCGGAGCTGATTATGTGGAGAAATAAAGTAAACTTCAGTTTTATAAGTGACATTTTTTAATAAAATGTTTTTTTATGAATACATTAAAACTAAATGGGCGTTACTTACTGGATTACCCTTGTACATCAAAACATTTCATCCATTAAATTCAGATAACATAACAACATAAGTTGAAAAATTGGCACAACTTCAAAAATGTATATAGGTAATAAAATGAAACATCTTGATATATACAAAACACAAACTATTAGATTCCTTTTTCTTCCTTTCTGAATATAAAACATGAAATTATCTGGGAACTATACTATGAGGTAGTTCTATTCATTGTTAGAATGTTGGTGAGTCTAACTTGATGAAATAACTGCCCCACGTATGGTACAAAGTTCCGGTTAACTTCGCCCCAATGTTCAAGAATCAACTTTGTATTTTAAGTTTCTTTAAATATTATATATTATATATATATATATATATATATTTGGGTTTGCCTCGGCTGCGTCATTATTAATTTGTAGAAATATGTTTCTCTTAACAGGGGGTGGTGCGGCTGAAGAATGTAGGCTTACACAAATTATAATTTCTTTTACTTCATTTCTTTTATTAATCCTTGACACAATTAAATAACACTTCACGATATAGAGAGCTGTGAGATTGTTTATTAATTACTTGCGCTTTTTAACACGTAAACTTCATAATGAATTTTCGTCTCACACTGAATACGTATTAAAACTTCTCGAGGACGCGTCTCGCGTCCAGTTAGGAACGCTGTCTACTAACAACTGCTAGGTACGTTGCCTTCTAGCAGCTGGCGTTTACCGCTTGAATTTGCAAATTTCATCTATTTTAAGTCTCTGATTGGCTAATCCTACTCCAATAGAATACTTTTATTTAACTTTCAGGTTTTTCTGGTTGTTGATTGGCTATTTATAGACTGTCTCAATAATTACATTATTGTTGGTCCAATAATTACTAATAGAGTTATTAAACTTTCCAATTCATTATTGCCTCAAGGTTACCTCATTGTTAGCAACTTTTGACCTATATTCTCACAGCTCCTACATTATTAAATTACGTAATATATTCATATAACATTATTAAACATGTACATAATAATATAAACATTAAAACAATGACTGTTACATACTTTTTATACTTTTATTTATACACATATTGCTTTAAGGCGGGCTGATATTGAATTTAGATATTATATAATTAGACTGAAATCATTTAAGTGTTAAAAATACTGCCGCAAATATCTGAGTCAATAGGAACATGCGTGGTCAATGGAGCCAAAATAAGAAACATTTTTTTTATAAATTTTCTGACTACTGGCCTCAAATAAGAAATATTTAATTGATTTATAACAGGTTAGGTTAATGATTCTAGTTAAGATTAGAATAGTGTAAACCTATGGCTTAGAAGTGAATGATATTGATTAATGAATGTGTAACTATGTTAATATAATGGAAAGCGCATGCAATATTCTCTTCATTCGCATTCTCTGCAACGCAGCTGTTTGCGCGAGTTTCAGACTTCATATTAAAGCTGAATTTATGGAATTTTAATTCCACTGATTTAAAATCGATTGTATTGACAAATCATTCAACGACAATTAATCTAGTGTTTCAGCGCTTAAGCATTTCAATGACAAAAAGTCGAACTTAATTACGAAAGTCGCTTTATTCTACTAAAACAAGTCTGGTTTAAAAAACTCTATGATAATATCTGCGTAGTCTCTGCTGCAACACATTTCATTATTTCTGATGAAATTTTAGATGGAGCTTTGAAGCTTGAAATAAATGTAGCCAATCATTCAGCCGGTATATTAAAAATAAAACTAATAGTAATTAGGTTAAACTTGGCAGATTTGAAGTAGACGAGAAAACGTTATGAAGTACAGAAAACGTTTTGAAGTCTGGTATGAACAAAATATATAACGTGATATAAGCAATAGCCGAAATTTTGCAACGTCAGAACATCACAAAGGTTTAATGGGAAAGATCTATGATACAAAGTTAAACCTTATAGATATAGAAGCAATTTTTTCATTCGAAAAATTATCCTAACCACAAATCATTATAGCTGTTTTAGCTAGCTAGTTAATAATAAAACCTTAAACATAAAACACCTTAAATGCCAATTGCATGGAAATTAAATAAATAATGTGTTATAATAAATCATAATGGTAAACTCTAATTGTTTTGCATGCACAAGTTATGACCAGGATGTCATACTGTAGCCTATAATCTAAAACTTGGCTCAGTTGCTCCTGAATTACAAAGACACCACACACACACACACACACTCACACACACACACACACACACACACTTCCTCTCTCCCCTTCAAGGCATTCCATTGTATTCCGAATCATTAGCATTCTAGAAAATAAATTTGTCTACAATACTCGTATGTGTGACTCCAAAATTAAACACCTTTAAGTGCTCTCAGTTAGAATTCAGATTAACAGCAGCAGTTGAAAAACGGTTTTAATTTATAAGATGTTCTAACGTTTGTAATGTGACTAGATTTCTCAGCGCGTGCCCATGAACTTCTAAGTAAGACAAGTGTATTATCCTTAATCCACTCCAGAAATGTGATCATTATGAAAACCATACCTGAACAAATCCAGTAAAATGATAAACAAAAAATAAACAATGGGTTTCATCGAATTCCTTTACGACGGCCAAGTTGGAGTAATATGCTCTACCGGGTTGGTTGCATTTAGAACTAATAAATTTACATCATTGTAGCTATATAACTTCTTTCTTATATGCCGTAGAAGAAACCTCTCACTCCTCATCTCTGAATTTCTTTGAGAAAATATCAGTTGCTTTTATGGTCTAAGACATTATGTTGGCGCTCGGGTACATTTTGTAGAATTAATTTGATTATTTATCGAGTTTTTCTGAAAATTAAAAACACAACTCGGTATGGTTTGCGCTGCATTATCTTCATACTATTCGCTAGAAGCACAATCAAGGGGCTTATAACTAGCTTTTTACACATTTCTGCAGCATACGTGCAGCAATCGTTGATCCAAAAATGAGATGTCCATGAGTATCATAACACTGACAATGGTTTTGGCATCTACTTTGCTCATAACATGTCTAATATGCTCAAACGATCCATTATGTAATACGACAATACTACTAACTGCCGCAATTTATGTATATCACGACCGTAATTAGTTGCAAATTTGAACTCATTATCGATTCACGAGCTCACGTAACATGTTTTAACACACTCTGGCAAGAGCCCCGGAAAGCTTGCGGCTTGGAACTGATCCATATCGCCTATCGACTTTGTGTAACCGCATATCAATTCAGTCAACTCAGAACGGCAAGCACTTTGGCAGCCGAAACTTGCAGCCCCTGCTAAAAGTCCTTGACCCGTTGTATACCTATGTAAAGTTCCGTCATAGTGCAGAGAAAACCACACATCCTTCCTATTTCTTCTCTCGGGTTGATTCAGTTCAATGATGTTTTATTGGTTTTCGACGAAACTACTTTGATAATTTATCCCCCGATATTGCTATACATTTGTTACAGTTACTGATAGGATGCAGAAACACCAACTCGTCCCCGACCGAGCAACTGCTTGGTAATACTAACGGGAGGTTGGTTGGATGAACATCCTGTCGAAAAACAGTTAGTATACTTCCCATTCATTGCGGTTTCCCTTAAAACCCTAGCTTTCCTCCAAAAATTAAACATATTCAACACATCTCCATTTGTTATATAAAGTATCACAGGAGAAAAACAATCCGTTCAACTTATTTTTTAAATTTATGTTTAAACTAAACCATTAATGGCTTACTTAAGGAATACATATCCTTTGGGCGTCCTAAAAAGCAACAATGATTTTAATACAGCTGCATTAATTTTATTGATAAAGTTGATGATACCAGTTATAGAGGACGGAATTGCTATTTCTACTCAGTTGGATATAACAGTCTCGCATCCGAGTAACTTACGATAAAGGAATGTGGTTATAAACGAAATTTGAAGAAACAGTTGTTTTCTTGCTTTGTAAATGTTAACAGTTTATTTACTTTATGGGTAAATAACATTAATTCAGTCAGATTTATTAAGTTTATTTAAATGCCTTCACAAATCATTTTCACTGAACATGTTAAATACCATTATTAGTCTTTTATTACCATTATTAACCTTTAATTCTCGTCCTCTTTCAGGAACTCTTGTTAATTTGCGGTACCTTGCGCTTATTTTTGGTATCAGTGCAACTCGCAACAACTCTACTGATAAGAAAAATATTCTGAAGAAACGCTAACCAGTTAAGTGTACTCAATATATAATGAACACGTTGTGGGAATGAATCGAAATTTAGTAGCAATAGGGGAGATCGTTCTAAAATCTACAAAGCTGCCTATGTTTCCCTAGTAGGTAACACACTAGAAGATCCAAGGCAGTCTGTGACAAACGATGCTGCAGCTACTCGAAAGCAACTTTGTGATAGCGGGTTAAACAGTTGTCGCGATGCTCAACCATTGGATGCCCATTACAGGCTCAATAAGTTGACGACTCTAATCTGGGTGGATCAACGAGGAGCATTTAAACGTTTGATGAATTTATGCTCCGCCATCATAGGTGTTTCACAGAAACAATACATTTTCTAATTTATTACTATATACTCTACTCCATTTCGCTGCTTATTTATTTAATATGGGGATAAAGTTGTCGATACATGCGAGTGGCATAAAACGTATAAACTTCATCTTAGTAGGCAAAATGAAGAGACTACAATTATGAAATTTGAACTAAAATAGCATCATAGTTTCACCAAGTTACATATACAGAATGCTCCGAAACTACTCGTTCAAATTAATACAAATGGTAGAGAACATCAAAACAAATATATTTCGATAACGGACATATGGTCCCTGACGACAATTTCTGATGCTAGGGACGATTTACACAGAAGCCGTTTAGCATGCTAATTACAGCAGTGGCATTCACAGGAACTGCTCGAATGCGCGACCATTGGCGTGTATGCACGCAGTACATCGTCGGACCATTGAATGTGGTGTCTGTTCGAAGACTTCTGGCATGCTCGCAATGGTATCAGCAGCGACGCTAATTTTAGCGACGACGTCTTCTTCTGTTTCCACATCGGTTTCATACACCAGTTGTTCATATGCCCCAGAGGAAGAAATCCAGACACGTGAGGTCATATGGCCTGGGTGGCCAAGCCACAGGGCTATCTCAGCTGATCCATCGAATCCCGAAGGTGGCTCTCAGATGATTCCCCAAAACAATGCTGAAATGGTCTGGCGCCCCATCATGCTGGAAGTACATCCTTTATCTTACATTCAGAGCTCATGCTCCAGCAGTTCTGGCAAAACATCTTCCACCAAGATGCGATAGCTCCGTCCGTTGAGGCGGAATGGAGGAATGTGCGGTCCAGTCAACCTATCACCGAGAATTCCGTGTTTCCAAGCAGAGCCAACCGCTTTTACACAGAGCAGGTTTAAAGGTCAGTACACATTTCCAGTCAGGGACACTAACACAAAAGCTTACGTCAGCACCACTCACAAACAGTTCCCCAACATTACAAGCTGACTTCAAAGATCATGTGTTCCTTATTGAAATATATTTGTTTCGATGTTCTCTGCCATCTGCATTAATTTGAACGAGTAGTTTCGGGGCATCCTGTATATTCGACACGGCATTATCAATTACATTTTCGCGCTGCCTTTGTGGAACACGTGCAGCAGAGGCAAAGGTCAAGAGCACAACATTGAAGAGTACGCATATACAGAAATGTTTCTGAGTTGTGGACAGTCAACCGCTATAAACAGGCACGTGATTTATCAGGATGCAAAGTTTACAGCAGTCTCGCTCAAATATATAGCAATGTGATGTCGATGCATATGATGCAGAAATGGTATCAATTTTTTTGTGAAGGACGAACGAGAATAATTTCCTGCCCATCGTCTTCAGGCATCAAATCGTAATCAAAGCATTGCACATTTAAAGTGGCACGGCTCACCTCCTTATTCATGACATATTAGAATTGTGGAAATGGGGGCAAGTTGGCACTAGTTTTAAGCTTTATTATTATTAATTATTATTATTATTATTATTATTATTATTATTATTATTATTATTATTATTATTATTATTATTATTATTATTATTTTAATTTTTTTACTGTAATATTTCAGCTAATTCTGACATGGTATTTTCCATAAAGTTCTTTAACTATATCTATTAATAATTGCTTCATTATTTTACGGCCACCTAAAGTTACATTTTTTAACTTTTCAAAACAATACGTAGTGAGTCAACTTGCCTTATCTGGGACGCAGGTTGGCACAGGATGTGGGTTAAGTTTTATTGAATGGCCAAATCTTTGCTGCCGGGAATGTTGACTTTATATTGGCAGGGATAATAGCAAGATTAATTAAACTATGAAAGAACATTAATTAGTGTTAATTATTAATGAGCTAATTTTAATTATATGCATATTATATTAACACCTGAAGTGATTAAATTCATATTATAACACTAATAAACAACGCTACTTGGGTAACGGAGCAGGTTGGCACAATTGCCATGGCACAATTGCCAACTTGCCCCTGTTCTTGTTTTGATAGAAGCTCAATATAGCATCAAGAATAAGTAACTAAAATACTTAAAATACCAATGAATAAAGCCATTTAAAAGCACTTTCAAACAAACTATTTAGAAAACATTTAATTTTAGATACGTACTCAGAGAAAAAGTCCCCATGAAAATATTTACTACCTCGCGGAAAAACAACTTTACGGCTTCCTTCCACTACAACTTCTCGCAAACGATGGTCGCTTCCGTGGGACGTGTGTATGGAGACTAGGAACAGTACATATGTCTGCATTTTGCTACAATTTGTTGACTGCCAATCTGCCCCTGTAGCGAACCTGTCCCCCTTTCTCTTACTGAATATACAGATACAAGGGTCCCGGACTCTAGTCCTCTTTGATGACAATGCTAAACTACATACTGAAACACAAACCCGTTGCCAAACTGCTCGGTTTTACTGGAGGTAACTTGAACTCATCCTTCCGCTACCCACCTACCGCATTTTAGTTGGTAACTACCGTCTTTTGTTTGTTACCAGCGTTGAAGGACTCGGAAGGTCGTCGTTTATAGCAGACATCATCAATATAAGCTCTAGGGAGCCGACTTTATCTGCTCCGCTCGCGTTGGCGTCTGCCACAAGGAAAGCTGAGCAGCAGGCCGGTTTGTAAACTCAGTGGCGTTTCCTGCAATTGCAAGGGAGTAATACAAAATGATTTGAAGTGCTGTAATCATATTGTTATACGGAAGTATACGAGTATTGCTTATATGATAATGCATTATCATGAGATTATTATTATTATTATTATAATTAAACACAATTAACAATGTTAAATATGGTGATACATCATTAAATGTGCACTGCCTCATAGGAAGAATTATGCAAGTAATGAATAAGAAACTAATTAATAAAAACATTACAACAATTCGCATGGATCTCCAAATACTGGTCAATATTACGAGGAGACACTTGTGGTAGGCAAACCAACCATATTTTATTAGACATACAGTATATTTCTTTTTGAGGCGATAAAAATCTGTAGCATGACTTCCTTCGCAAGGTAAGTATAGTCGGTGGTCCACTTGTCGTAGATTTACGGCACGAAAGAGATCCTCAAGCCTTATAGGCCTCTGAGCAAAATTTCCGGTTTTTCACGACCAATGTAGAATGGGATGCTAAGAAACAGCAGTTAAAGAGCTTCTATAAATAAAATTCAAAACCTAAATGTTCTAAAATATGTTTTCATTAGGTTAGTTTTACAAACTAATAAACAATTAAGGTACTGCCATAAATTTAAGGATAATACCATTTATGCACATTATTTCATATTTTGGGGCTAAATGTTGTGAAGTTGTTATTTTGTTGTATTTTTATCTGCCCCACGCTTTGAGAGCCAATTTGAAGAAGATGTATTATATTTCGACTGTTGGGGAGACGAACTTGAAGTAGTTGCAACCGCAATTATGGTAAAAAGTTTCCGGTAGCCTTCGCCCCAAATGTTTAAAAAATATTAACTTTGTAATTTTGACTGTTTCTTGAAATATTATATATTTATGTTTGTCTCGGCTGCGTCAGTATTTATACGAGTATTTGTTTAGACATGAATGTCTTAGCAGGGAGTGGTTGGACTGAAGAATGTAGGCTTACACAGATTATAATTTTACTTCACTCCTTTTATTAATGCCTGATACGATTTAAATAACACTTCACTGATAGAGAGAGAGAGAGAGAGAGAGAGAGAGAGAGCTGTGAGAATTTTTTTATTAATTACTTGCACTTTTTAACACGTAAGACTATTTTTGTCTACGTATTAAATTTCTCGAGGACGCATCTCGCGTCCGGTTAGAAACACTGTCTACAAGCAACTGATTTTTGAATTTGTAAATTTTGCTCCATTTCAGTTTCTGATTGGCTAATCCTACTCCAATAGAATACTTTCATTTAACTTAAGTTTTTTTCTGGTTGTTGATTGGCTATTTATAAATTCTCTTGAAATTTACATTATTGTTGCTCCAATAATTACAAGTAGCATTATTAAACTTTCAAATTCATTATTGCCGCAAGGTTACCTCATTGTTAGCAACTTTTAACTATTATTCTCACAGCTCCTACATTATTAAATTACGTAATAAACTCACATAACATTATTACACATGTATACAATAATATAAACATATACAATGATGTAATATACACTTTTTATATATTGTTACATACACATATTGCTTTAAGGCGGGCTGTTATTGAATTTATATATTATATAATTAGACTGAAATCATTTAAGTGTTAAAAATACTGCCTCAATTGCTGAAATGAATATATATTACAACAAAATATATAGGCTTAATTTTAATAAAAAATATATGATACATTCACACGACTTTCTCTACCCTCTATCGTTTATTAGTGGGTATACAAACTATTCTTACTGAAGCTTATTTTTCTACGTGCTACACTTTAATCCAAATAAGCCTTTGCAGAAACAGCTATTTTACACATTTCGTTAGGATACAAAGAGAACAGCGACAGTTAAATGTTTAAGAACTGAACGCTATATGCTGACCTTAAAATTTCATACTCTTTCCATGCAATCGCGAAAAACAACTTAAAATGATTGGAACTTAAAAGAATGACAGAGTATTGTACAAATCGAACCATTAATAACGGATATCTTGGAAATTGATGATGCTACAAAAATAGTTACCTGATATAAATTGCGTGTTTTGAAGAGATCTCCATTTTTTGTGCGGTACGTTTTCGTCTATCGCTTAACGTTTACCAGTTATACAAGATTTTACAAAACTCCTTCCAAATGAAGAGGACTTCACAGGTTATTCCCAGAAAATTCAAGATATACATTTTGTTTGTTATGGTATTTAGTCACGTCTTTAATGCATGGTATTTTAATCAAAATCGTTAGAGCATTTTATAGAAAATCAACAACTTCGAAAAATGTTCAATGTAAAGAATAGTTTGAGGTGCGGGATTTTCTTAAAAATCTTTGTGTCGTATGCTTGGCATACTGAACCTAAAAACCAAACTTCATATTTATGAGTTATGCTGTTCATAGACAGACAGACACACAGGAACCTTTTTCTAAAAATGATCTTTTTGGATTCAGGGGGCCTCAAAACATGCATTTTTGGTCATTGTAATCAATTATTTGGTGGAGTGCAATACTTTCTCTACGTTTTATGCAGGTACGTGGTAGGGAAAGTAAAAATAAGCTGAAAAGTGATGTAATAAATTTTTACTAAAAGTGACCATTAACTGTCTTATGTTAAAGAGAGATTTATTTGCATCCGTTCCATAAGACCTCGCGCTGTTTTAGCTTTTATTGTTTTATCAATATTTGGTGGTATTGTTTACCTACTTGAAAGTTCTAAAGCACATTTTTGGTTTTGATTGCTAAGCGTATTACTTTGTTTAGACTTCTCATCTTCATTAAAGAAAACAGTTGTTCACACAAATACGTGGAAAAAACATGATTAAAATGTTTGCATTAAGTTTGTGTAACCTAGGGAACCTCTCTTGATGAAAACGAGTATAAAATTAATTTATATAATTTTTTTTCTAAAACATACTTAATTTCAATAGCACACTTAGTTTATAGTTGTAAATAGAGTTCTAATATTTTTCTAATATCTTTTGCTGAGCAAGATGGCTCCGCGGTAACGTGTGAGGCTTGCATTCAGGAGGTCCCAGGTTCGATTCCCGTCGATCCCACCCTGACCCATATGTTTTTCTGATTTCCCCGGATAAACAGGGGAATGATGAAGTGGTTCGTCTTCTGCCACGACTTTTCTACCCTCATTTCCTGTACCCATCATCTTCCTGGTCATCTACTTCAGGGTTGTAGAACCAGGTGACGGTTTTAGGGTTGGGTTGGACGGTGCGCTCTTTAGAGGATTGTTTCCTAGCGACGTTGCGGGAATACTCAGTTAGGTCTCTCCTCCGAGTGGACCCTGTGCGAGGGATCGCCGGAGGTTTGGTAACTTCTGGGTGGTTCAGGACGGCATTAGATGCGTTTGAAATGGAAACGCTAGGGATCCTATTCATGCTTACGTCCGTCGTCGTCCGGTTCCGGTTGTCCTTCGGGTCTCTCCCCTCTCCCGGGGGTTACGGTAGAAGCAAACAGGGTCGTTACGACCTACTGCTATGCTCTGTCTCGGCTATGGATCCCCCTTCGTCTGTAGCTTTACCTTTACCTATTGTTATACCCTACACAGTCAACGTGAAAACTAATACTTCCAAACCCTTTTTCAATTTCTGGGAACCTATTTTCGAATTCTCCATTCAGTGAAAACTTTTACATAACCTTCTAGCTCTGTGGCTAGAAGGTAATCATAGGCTCTAAGTAGTCATAAGGTAACGTCAGGACTGGATTTAAGCTGCCTAAGCATGCTCACAAGCTTGGCAGAGCAGAATGAAGTTCAACTAATCTGGATGCCGGGTCATAACGGTACAGAGGAAAATGAAAAAGCTGATGAACTTGCAAGACAAGGAACAGCTTTACAATTTATTGGACAGACCCGGCTCTAAGATCATCTCGATGTTTAGTAAGAAACGCTATTAAGAATTGATACAAAGTAGAATATAATAAAACTTGGCTTAAAACTCCAGGAAAGAAACATGGTAAACTATAAAACTATGTAAGGAATGAGCTGAAAGCTTACTTAAATGTAACAGACTTCAGCTGATAACAATTATTGCATTTCTCACAGGGCATGCTCCATCTTAACATGTTGGGAATGTTTCAGGGTAACTTAGATTGCAGATTGTGCAAGAAGGAAACCGAGACGGCTCAGCGCATTATATGCTCCTGTGAGGCTCTGGCTCATAGGAGATATATTGCTTTAGGAAAAATGTTATTGTAACCAGAAAGAAAAGAAATCATATCTGTTATGAGACTATATGCCTTGGTAAAGGGTGCAGCCATAATGAATTGGTTTTAAAACGACACAGGTAGCACAATAAGCACAAGGCTAAAGTGTGTCCGAAGCAATGAGAAAATCGGTATCCTATAACACAAAATAAGACAAGCTATGTGTTTGAATCTGCACACGTCTCTACAGTTCATCTGGGAAAATCTGATGGATATTTGCTAGTTAACTCAGTTTCCCAAAGTAATAAGTTTTGTTTAAAAGCTTTTACGCAGTCAAAAAGTACATGTTCCTCACAAATTAGCCTAGAGTAGCAATGTCTTCACGATCTGATATCTAAAGCTATCAGGTTCAAAGAATTGAATATATTCCTGTTCAAAAGTAAAATAAACAAGTAAGTCTGGCTAGCATGATCAAATTCAACAATAGCAATAAATTGCAGTACCATAAAATGAACTGTACTTACGTCCACAAACTTTGTGCATTTTAGTAGTTCCAACAAAGATGATCTTTCTTCCCCTTGTTATTTATATACGATTCGCATGGCAACACGAATAATGGTGGTGTAAATTAAGCCTTTTTGTGTAGTTTAACATTTTTCTACAAATTAAATACTTTGTACCATTATTTTGTTCTGTAATAAAATAAGTTTCCTCACTAGTAGGTTGAAGCTAGTTGGTATTGATGATCTACGCTTTGGCCTCCTCCTCCATGGTAAACGAAAACTGCCGGGCGAACTGAACCTGACTTGCCGCTGCGCTGAAGGAGGCTATGAATAACGTCGAAATTTTCCCCTTTGCTCCTCTTCCAGTTGCTCCCATTACGCGCATGTACTGAAGAGGCAGCTTGCTCAGTACTTGACGTAGTTGGTTTATGGAGCCATTGATAAATCAAAATATCTACGGTAGAGGTTATTCAACGAAGGGGGGGACACTTCGCTCGCTGTGACCTGCACAGTTCTATCGCGGCGGCACCACCCCCAGGAGGAAAAGGAATCACAGGAAGTAGGCAGTCCACAGAGACGCACGGAAGTCCCTAACATTTCCAAGCTTGCAGACCGGTCCTACTGCCGGAGCCGCCGAGACAGGGCGAAGAACGACCCACCAATCAAGTAGCCCTCTGGTATCCACGGGGAATACTCTTTCCATTGAGCATGCATTCACGGCACCGCCATAAACCACGAAACTTAGAAGCAAACCTGAAAGATGAGAAGGGAACTCAATGAAAGGGAAATGATGGAAAAGAAATCGTGGTAGAGCAGAAACCATCCCTAGCATTCGCCTGCCGACCCCGGGGAAACCGCGAAAAACGCATGGGTCAGAGTGGGCGGTCGCCGGGGTTCGAACCTGGGACCTTCCGAATGCGAGTCGCACACGTTACCGCGGCGTACTTCTCTCAGAAAATATCTATGGTTTTCTATATACAACCGAAGCCATAGGTTCTTTCAGTAATACGTTCAGTTTTGGAATACAGATGGAAAAAGTCCTTATATGAAGAAGTAGAACCTTGTACCCAATTAAAGAATTAGATCATATATGCAATTGTGTTAAGTAGCCGAATGAAAATTAATAACAATAAATTTCAAGCTACGCACCTTTCAGTTATATTTTACACCAAATAAGTTAAATTGATCATTGCATGATTATTGAATTTATACACGCAATACATCTAGTTTACTTTTAATAAAATATGAAACTTTATTTTCATTTACTAAGACTAAAATGAAAATCTCTTCACATAAACAGTGTTGACAAAAGATTTCTTCCCAAGGTTATGAAGCTGTTATAGCTTTGTTCATATCGACGGTTTTCAAAACGCACGTCATTATTACATGTAACTCCAGTCAGTCAAGTCGTCCTCCGTGATGTAGTGGTTACCATGCTAGCCTCTAGTTCCCGAGGTCGCGGATTCAAACCGGCGGAGGACGATGGATATTTTTGGGCGTAAAAATCTTTAGCATGGTTTCCTTCGGAAGGGAAGTAAGGTCGGCGGTCCCGTGCCGTAGATTTACGGCACATAAAAGAACCTGAAGCCTGATAAAGAGGCCTCTGAGCAAAATTACCGGTCCTTCACGCCCAATATAGAATGGAAAGCTAAGCATCACAGCAGTTAAAGAGCGTCCATAAATAAAACTCAATTTAATCTAATTTAAGTTACAGTCAGTAAGTAGGCACATTAAGTGATATCTAATCTGTTATAATTAGACATCGGATATTTAGGTTTTTACCTATTATTTTCCTTTACGCCTATTGAGCCTAACATAGATAATTAAACATCTAATTGACCCAAAAAGGTATTAATAAACTTTTATAGTGGGTAATTATAGGCACCTATTTCAACACAAATGCCTATTTCTGCCTTTTGGTGCCTATAAATGCCCTTCCTTAATTCCAATGAATTTATTCACTACACTGTATTCAATAAATAATTATTTAATCAACAACAAACCTTTCATTGAATGGATACTTATTTGATTTCTGTTTGATAAAACGTGACGTGGTGTCGTTTTTAAAGGCTTGGCGCAACAATAAATAAAGCAACAATTAGTGAAATCTCTAGGTGCCGCATGCGAAATCGGAACTTCGGCAATGGAATACAACAACAATTAACCCACGTCTGGTTCTCAGGTACAAATATTTGAAAATAAGGCAAAGTGTCGGTTCGTGTTCATAATATAACTATATTAAATTTTTTAGTTGCTGTGATAATTTTTCTGCTGGTGCTGCAAAATGCCTAAGAACAAATCTACCAAAAGTGCACTAATAAGAACATGGATTTCGGATTTCCAGTCTTATACAACAGATGGGAAGATAATCTTCTTTCAGGTCTGCAATAAAGAGGTAAGATTTTTACTCTATTTTCTGTCATTTTTGTTATTCACATGAGACCATGTATGTTAACTACCGCGATTAATTGTACCGTATGGCTTTTTCTTCTATCTGAAAATAATCTCAAATTTGTATGATGCATTTTATTAACTGCAATACTTGGGTCTAACAGTACAACAGAGAAGACAATACTAATTTTTTAAAACACCATTTTTTTAAGTCATGCCAATTTTTATGTAAATTAAATTAGTTATTCGATTAAAATTTTAATTATTTTAACAAAATATGATTCACCGACATTTATATATATATATATATTTATAAATATATTCTTCTACTTAAGGTTTCTGCCGAAAAAGGAGTCACTTGGTACAACACGAGTGAACCTCAACGCATCAAGCACATTATAAAAAGAAGGATTCTCAGAAGCAAACTTTACTTACAGCCCATGCCCTCAAAAATAAAATTCCAGTTCTATTTTGATATGCGTAAAGCATTCGCTGCAGCCAACATTCCTTGGAATGGGGTTGAAAATACAACAATGAAGTCATTTTTAGAAAAGTATTGCAGAGAAAGAATACCCTCCGAATCGACACTTAGAAGAAATTATCTTGAGCTGGTGTATGAATCACAGCTGAATGAAATGTCACAAATAGGAGTTTCTTACATCTGGATTTGCGTAGATGAAACTACAGACGCCCTGGGGCGAAGTATATCAAATTTAATTGTAGGGAAATTGGATGAAGAAAATTATGAAAATTTGCATTTGAGTTGTTCAAAGGTGTTGGAGAAAACTAATGCTCAATCAGTTGCCTACTTCGTTAACTCCGGACTAAAAGTACTGTATCCGAATGGTGTAAAGGATGAAAGGGTGTTGTTACTGTACACTGATGCAGCGCCATATATGATATCAGCTGGGAAACCTTTGAAGATATTGTTTCAGCATCAATTTAACACACGTTACTTGCCTGGCTCATGCACTTCATCGAGTAGCAGAGGAGGTTCGAAACCAGTTCCCCAAAATCAATTATTTAATATCCTCCATAAAGAAAGTATTTTTAAAGTCAAATTCTAGAATTGCAGCTTTCAAAGCAAGATGTCCCAATCTGCCTTTGCCACCAGCGCCTATTTTGACAAGATGAGGTAATTGGGTGCAGGGTGTGAAGTATTAGTGAGAACATTGAAGTGTTGCAGAGGTTTTAAATAGTTTTTCGGTAGAAGAATCGCAGTGCATTAAGGTTGCCCAGAATGTCCTACGGGTGAAAGGTTTGAGACAGGATCTGTCATATATTCCCGCTAATTTCATATTTTTAGCAGATACCTACTATAGAGCAATTTGAATCATCAAAGCTCAGTCTCACTGAATCAATCATATTATTTAAAAGAGCAGAAAGTCAGTTAAACAAAGCTGTTGGTGAGGTTGGGAAAATTGTTTCCAAAAAACTACAAATGGTGCTCGCCAAAAATCCTGGATATACATACGGTTCTGACAGGAGTATCAGATATTTTAAGTGGACGTGAGGCAGATCTCCATACAGGATTTAATTCGCATATGGTTTCTCTTTTCAAATATGTTGTAGTCACCACCGCAGACGTTGAGGGATCCTTTTCAGCAGTTAAGCTAATTCTGACTCACAAAAGACATAAACTTACCCCACATCATCTGGAAATGCTTCTTTTTATTTATTTTGGACAAAATTACGGGCAGAAGTGTAATTGATGAATGCCATTTATAAAATAAAAATGTTGCGTTAATTTTTAAAATTCATGTAAGACATAATTCTATCCCTTATATTTTAATTAACTGACAGTGACACAGATTTTTTATAGAGTGATTGTTCAATTACTATAGTATCTTATCTATTCTACTGGATTTAAGTTGTTTTAAAACAATACATTTACCGCTGTGTTTTGCATGGCGTGATGCTTAGAATTTGTTTATTTATTGTGCCTATTAAAGACCTATTTCCCTATTTTTAGGAAATTTTTAGTCTCCTAAAATAACATTTTTTAGGACCTAAAGGTCCGAAGTCTGATTATAATACTGTTCAGGTGTGACCTTCCCTGTCTTAGATACTAGGCAAGCACTTTTGTTCAAACTTAACACATTGAAAGTTTCTAATTAGCTGCTATTTTGTCTACCATATCTTGACATTATTCTATATAACTAGTTGGCTTAAGACAAAATAGAACAAATGCCGTTTACTAATATCTTCTGTACTCGCATGCCCTTCCGAAAAGGAAATAGTTAATTTTAGACGCATGCCTAGACTTTGACGATCATTTCAGTTTGCTTTCTATGTTATCATTCAATATTAATGATTCTATGATACTATTGTCAGCCAAATTCAGATTTAGATATTTCGAAATAGTTGGATTTTGTTTCTATTAGAGTTTGCGTCCGGTCTGCGCTTCCGCCAAGAGAGAGAAAAGCATGGTCACTCTCGGAGGGGGACCACAATGAGCACATCTCCCCCTCTCTACACCTCATTTATTTGCTTTTAGAAACATGCAGCCGAAAGGAAGACAGTGCGTACCTGCTGGTTTGCAGATGGCATAGTATAAATATAAATGCAACCAATTTGTTGTGTGCTTAAACTAACAACTTGATTCCATCGTATTTATTTTCTGAGATAATTCAAGAGGAACATCTTTACTCCTTCTTCTTCTTCTTCTTCTTCTTCTTCTTCTTCTAATTCACGATTTGAGCTTCAGCCGTTCCGGTCCAAATTCTTGATGTCATCCTTTCTTTGGTCTACCTGGTTTCCATTTTCCTTGAGTGTTATAATTTAAAAGTGCTTGGGGCGTCCTTTCGTTTGACATTCTGTCCAAGTGTGACTTCCTATTTTCTTTTTATGTATTTTTTATACTATTTAATTCCACAATTTTTAGCTCTTGGCGAATGTTTATATTGGTAATTCTGCCCAGTTTTGTTTTGCTCTATATCTTTATAGATTTACTCCCCTGTACTATATTTCTATAAAACATAAAGTTCGTTTGTCTTTATAGTCCAATTGTGCATGCAGTGCTTAGTGCATTTTCTGTCTGAGATATTAACCTCCATGAAGTGGTACCGTGTCGTGGATTTACGGCACGTAAAAGAACCGCAAGCCTGATAAGAGGCCTCTGAGCAAAATTTCCAGTTTTTAACGCCCAATATAGAATAGGACGCTAAGGACCATAGTAGTAAAAAGCGTTCATAAGTAAAACACAATTTAATTTAATTTTTCCATGTCCATTGCTTCAGTATTATTAAATACAGCATGTTCTTGAAGCTACTCATGGTAAAAGACATATGTGTTTTACTCTGTTTTCTATCCTCGAAAAACGAATGAAGACAAATCTATTTTATTGTATACTGTACCTTTAGTGACCAGTTAAAAGAAACACAAATTACTCCAAATATTTTTTAAAAATTATCCATTACACAGAACGCAAAGAAATAATTCTCCATTTAAACAGATTCCTGATAAGAACATGTATGTGAGCAGCCGTAACTAAATACTCCGAATAAATTTATACACGATCATTGATCAGATATGTCCTTTTTTCAAACTTAAAATTATTTTGATGTTAGCAAGAAATTACTAATGTGCAGGGAGAAAAGAGACCAAAAATGTGATTTACGTGCTGCACTTCCAAGACCACTTAAAAGTTTGAGTGCTTATGCCTAAAATTTAAACCTCCGCTATTTTAACAGTCATATGAATTAAAAAAGCTGCTTAACTTTTGCACAATTTCACCTTTTTCTTCTAATAAAAGTCTATTCGACTACTGTAGCTAAAAGGCGATATACATGTAAGCAATAAAACAGAGCATCGTCTTTTGTTGTTTATATTAATGTCTGTGTAATTGTTGATGGAGAATTTATTTATAATATAAATTTAAAACAGCATATACCTTTCAAAATGTATATTAATTAAGAAAAGCATTCGCCACTCTCGAATGCCTCCTGCATAAAAACATACAGAAGACAAAGCCAGATTTTATCGCGTATATTTATCAGGATTTAATACTTTTCATAAAAAATAGTAACAAAGTGTGAGACATGTGACAGTAATGTGCGGTATGCTCTCAAATATAAGATCAACATTTTAAAATACTTGCCTAGCCATTAGAGGGTGACTAAATAAAAAATATAATAAGCGTTCAAACTCATTTGAAAGCTCAGCAGTATTCCCCCTCACAATGTGTGAAAATTTGCAAATAAATATTACATTGCCTATTGAAATTTAAGGGCACAATTTATTATATGAATTACAATCTAATAAATAAATTTCGATGCTTACCCCTGTACACTTGAATTAAAATTTCAGAAGGGGTAGGTAGCATGCACACACAGAAGTGTATGGAAAGCCATTAAAACAACCTATCAAAGTGCCGGGGGTTTTTAAGGTAATCACATTTTATTAGCTTAACTACATGTGCGTCATCGAGGAATCGATAACCTCAATCGGATATCGACACGTTGCACCGGAGAGAGACGCCCCACTGTAAATCATTGCGATGGGCTCGCACTGGTGGCACTCAATTGGTTATAATATGCCAGTTCCGATTGTAAACCACTCATAATTAGTATTCATGAGATCACTTTGAATTTCAATTCCCCTTGTTTGCTGCTCCTCGATCACCCGTGGCGCTTTCACATAATTGTTTTATCCCATGTCCGCAGAGGGCCATGAATCGGACCGCACACCAAATGGAAAAGCAGCGAATTCCACTGTCTATGGGTCTTGCGTGAATTGCATTCCTTTCACACTGAATTCCTTTCGTAGCATTGTCTCTCGAATCCCTCTATTCTTCTCACCCATTCCTGAAGCACATATTCCAGCTTTAATTATCGTTATTATTGTTCTTGGAACAGTAGAAACTGGGATATTTAAATGAGACTTTCGCAGGCAGTTATACGACAGTGAAAATGCACGGTTGCCATATTACAGAATTAATTTAGTATAACATTAATGATTTAAAACTGTTTAAAAATGTTTTCTCTTTGGTTTTAAATGTACAAAGATTGTAGAAACTAAATTAAATAATTAAACGTTAAAAGGAAAGGTAGAATCAAAAGACTGAAAAATTCAATGCCATCCCGGATTTTGAACCACGGATCTCCCGTTTCCGTCCGGTTGCTCTAACCACTGAGCTACCATGGCAACACGGTGAGAGACATTAAATTCCCCAAGTGATTCTAACTTTTTCCGGAAAACCACAAGGAGATCTCAAATTATATTGACATCCGTAGTTCAAATCCCGGCGATGGCATTAAATTTTTCGATGGTCTGATTCTACCTTTCTAACCTTGCCCAACACTGCTTGTGTGGAAGAACAACTAATCTCATTAATTGACCTAATAGTGATCGAAACAATGAAACCCGGGACTTAAAGTACTTACAGCATTTTAAGTCGCCATTAGGGTATGTTATCCCAATACAATTTGAAATCTCCTTGTTGTTCACCAGGAAAAATGCGAATCGTTTGGCAAACTTAATGTCGTATCGCGATGTTGCCATGGTAGCTCAGTGGTTAGAGCAACCGTACGGAAACGGGGGGATCCGTGGTTCAAATCCCAGCAGTTGCATTGAATTTTTCAGTCGTCTGATTCTACCTTTCCAATCTTGTCCAAAACACGGCCTGTGTGGAACAACAATTAATCTTTTCTCGTGGAAGTACTATATAAGATATCTCGGGTTTCATTTGACAATCTTAATATACAAAAGTCAGTGTATGCATGTATGTTCCTTATGGTCTTCTACACCGTAGCACCGATTTCGACCAAACTTAGCACAGATAACCTTTAACACAAGGCAAAAATTGCTGTTTAGCTTAAAATTTAAAATGTTGCCCTGTTATGGAATGTCTACTAAAGCTCACAAGGCCATCTGTACCTTTCTCAACAATAATCGTAATAGCGCGAACAGTGCCGATATAAGAATAATTACTTAAGTTTTCACAGCTCACCAAATAACAAAGGAAGAGCGAGTTCATATATTATCCGTTGATCTCCTCACTGACATCGATTATGGAGTAATAGCACAATCAAATAATTAATTACAACAGCAATGCTGCTGCGCAAATATAAAGGCGCCACAATCGCTACTTGGTTGAACTGAACAATTAACGAAATTTCGAACTGTATTACATTAGGCTGTGTTTAATGTTAATTTTGGCCTTTCTTTTGTTTTGTCTTTCCTATGTTTTCTTAATCTTTTGGGTAAGTTGGTTACTAGGATTGAACAAGTTATATTGGCATTACTTAAACTATTATTTCTTTGCAACTAAGATTTTCTCTAAATAGTAACGAGTCAGCTCGAATGTGACAACGTGGAAGTCGCTCAGCTGCATTCACGAGAAATCATCAATACAAACTGCGCTAATTGTGATTTTTCAATAGCGTGTTTGCATTGTGTAATCTCAGTATTTTTATTTTGTTCTTTATAGTGTCCTGAGAGCTTTAATTAACTTTTCGTTTAAGTGCCTTGCAGTTTCACAAAAAAAGGGGTAAATGAAATTAATTATATTGGCATTCGAGTTTAAAAAGCTATCCGTGTAACGTAGTTAATTAGGAGGTCAAAAGCTTATGGAAATAGCTGTAGGAAAATAGGTATAGATATATAAGGTTATTTTAAGTAAGTTCCCATTTTGAAACAACTGTATATTCTTTACATGTTAGCAGTTTGGTTTCATACTGTATCACTACTGGTTATGGGTTATCTAAAAGAAAATGGTATTTCTAACCACTACACGTGAAGAACCGAAGCAATCAATATCGGATGCCATCGAGAACATCCATAGGAATGCGCTTGCTAATGTCATTTATAGATAGAAAAAAGATTATAGCTTACTAAAACACATGGTGGTGGCGGCGATATTTCATTTTTTCTTGTTTTAATAAAATCCCATTTTTTTACAAATTGGTGTGTTTATTTTATTAGAATCTAAAACTTTGACAAGTTTATTCCGATTTTACACTGGAAACTTACTTTAGAATAGCCTATATATAAAATCGGATGATTTTAAGCAAACATTTGTGAAATACAGTGCAAATATTTAACAGCATAAGCTGTGATTTTTTAAGCTAACTTAAAAGAACCGCTATTTAAACCGCTAACCGCTATCAATATTTAAATTTACTCCCGTATCCATCAAATGGCTCGGAATCACTACACTCATATAACACAAGAGTATTTCATTCTGTATTATTCAATTTGTTTCATTAACACATTCTACAACGTTTTAAAACAAACATTATGAAAATTTTTAAACTTAAGTAACGTTTTAAGGATTTTAAAGGGTCTTCACTGTGTGCAATTAATGCTAATGGATTACACCTGAAGCATTAATTTTCGTCTATTCCCGCTGCTAACATTCAGGATGAAAACCAGCGTACTGGAATACAGCTAACATCTGAAGTGAAAAGAAAAAAATAACATTTAAGCGTAGCCGGGGATATGGTTACATCAAAGCACGCGAGCGAAGGAGTGTGCGGTCCTTAACACGTTTATGACACTCGTATAAGCTTAGGCTTCTGATTCACGGGAGGTTAGGTTAGGTTAAGTATCTTTTTATGTAAACTTAGGTTAATTAGTAACCGGTGATTATACTAAAGCACGCGAGCGAAGTGAGTGTACGTTTCTTAACGATGCTTATTATTCATATTTATACAAGCTTAGGTTTCTGATTCACAGAAGGTTAGGGTGGGTTTAGTTTTATTTAAATAGATTTAAGTTAATTAGCACTCCACAGTTTTTCACTTATTCCCACAAGTTTTAACATATCGATACACTGTTAACATGACCGCGGAATTTTCAAATGTTGGTGGCATTGATTTAGCAACGTTTTACCAATTGCTTTTAGCGAATCCCAGCTCAAGATGGCTGCGTTTCTACTTAACATTCTGTTTCAAAAATACAGGGCATAAATTCAGGTACGCATTCTCCATATGTAGATGATGAAAAAAAAAAGTCCATTACAGCATGTGTCGGAAAATACTTAGTTTCTGAGTTACGGCCTTCAAAACAATGATGTTCACCGGAACAAAACTACTTTCCCGCAGGTAGTTGCCGTGACAAGATATGAACAGGACATTCTTACAGTTTATTCCGAGTCGAAGAGTACATTGGTTGTGTTTGGGTTTGACTGAGCGGCATGCACTCAAATCAAGACTGCAATGCTGCGCTGGCTCGTCCATTGTATCAAGAGTGGTGCCCACAGCGAAGATGTCCAGATCAGAAGACATATGAACATCTCCAATGCCATCTGTGCGCTCATTGCAAGTTTACATCACCTGGTTTGGGGAGGGGACGACCAAGATCTACAACTCCAGAATGTAGAGGAGGAGATTCTGGATTCTATACACACGATTCCTTTCAGTACACGATGGTTACTAGTTGCAAGTGATCCCTCACACGGCTGTCTGGAGACTGTTGTGAGAGCAACCGTTGTACCCTTGTCATTTGCAACGTGTACCGTCCCTGTCACCAGCAGATACCCTGGTCGATTGATGTTCTGCCAATGGTTCGTGCAGTAATGAATCACAAATCCGAACTTTTTTGCATTATATTATTCACAGATGAAGCACAGTTCATTCGAGATGGTATTTAAAATTCCCACAATCAGCATGTAAGTGCATATAAAAACCTGCATGCAATTGTTCTATCTCATCATCAAGTGCGGGTCACTCTCAACATGTGGGCCGGTATCGTCAGTGATCGGTTAGTTGGACCCCATGTACTTGTAAATAGACTTACGGGGCAGGCGTAAACAAACTTCCTGGAAAACACCATACCTAATGTGTATGACGACACTCCACTAAGTATTCATCAACAAGCTCACTTCTTTCATGATGGCGTTCCTGCACACTTCAGTCGTACCGCTCCCTGAAGGTTTACATGATGTTTTGATAGGTAGAGGTGGCCCAATTTCTTGACCACCATGCTCACCTTATTTGAACGCTTGTGGGATTATTTAAAAGCATTCAGAATCGAATTGTGGCAGGTTGTGAGGATACGCGCAATACTCCTGTAATGGGGTCGTGTTCGCATGGCCATGAGATATCGATGTGAGGCAGGAGTTGGACACTTGAACATCTGTTATAGATTAAACTACCTGCGGCAAGAAATACGTTCCGGTGTATATCACTGTTTTGAAGACCATAGCTAAGAAACCAAGAATTTCCGGCAGCATGTTTTACTGGAGCGTCTTTATTGTCCTCATGGGGAATGCATGCCTGGAATTGTATCCTCTAGTTTGAAGCCGGAATTATAAAGGCAATAATTATCATAATCATCTGAGAAGGATAGTGATACAAAATAAGTAATAATATATTTAAAATCAGTGTATGCATAAAAAGGAAAAACACTATGAAAATTGTTGACTGTAAAAGCGACAGAAAGACAAGACAGGCACAGTTTTGTTAATTAGGGACCAGCCTCAGGTAGAAAGGGTAAATGCCATTGAAGCAAGTTTTTCCTGGTAAACCGCCGAGTACAGCTGCACTTAGCCTGGTGAAGGCCACTCTAGCTTCATGACGCTAAGTTTGAGGAGAATGTTTGAGGGGAGAGAGGGGAAGTTTAGGCGTTGGTGTTCCTTGTATTAGCGTGGGTAGATCAGTCTGCCTGAGTGCAGGTCGACATTCTAGTCGTGTGGAGAAGATTGGCGGCGAACATGCTAGAGGGTAGAACGCTTAACCGTAGTTAGTATTCTTCGGTCTTGGTAAAGTCAAAGTAACTTCGTATGCATTTAATAGTGATCGGCAAACCGCAGTATTATTTTAAATAGTGAATAAAAGTGTTCCAAGGCAGCGTTTGTGTGTTTCTCTGTACACACCCATGCATACCCTGAGGTTAAGGTTTCATGTTGGAGTAGCCGTGGCAAAAGAAGAACCAACTGGGAGGAGACAAGCAGCAACCGTGAGCCAAAGGTATTGCTTCATTGTTGGAGGACGTAGCGTGGCTGCGTCATATTGCAACTAAACGTGGGGTGGAAAGAATTACCTGCGTCAAGTTTTGCAACATCCTGTATAAGTGTGGTGGTTTAAAAGGGCGGGTGGGTGGTCCACACCAATTCATTCCAGCAAAATCTAATAACTCACTCCTTCCTTAAACATCCTCGATTACTGTATATTAACTTTTTACGGGTTAGTAAGCATTTTTTTATATTAAACCGCAGTTGATGGATATGGAAGTGGCTCCAATTATGTTTGTTCAGAAAGGAAATTAGGTACTTTCCCATATTATGTCAAACTCGATCTTGCTGCTTGCATCATTGCATGGTCTTTAAAGAAGTTGAAACAAGCGCATTTCTTGGCCGGTTTGGAAAATCTCGGGAGAATACATGATACGTGGACAACGGGAAGTCCAACAGCAGATATCAAACTAAAAAAGGAGGGGAAACTAATGGGGAAAGTTAGGTAAACACCATTTTCCGAAAATTGCGAGGAGAAAAAGCTTTCAGGCTGAATAGAACTAATACAAGAATGTACTACAAAAGCAAGGTGTTGGAAACTGTGTCCAACTGTTCCTGCAAAAGATGGTAGCACTAGACTTAAAGCAGTATATGTACGAGGTGGCTGCCGTTCTCAAATGATATCTGTTTTTATTTTATAATGTCAAAAACAGACGCTTCAGCTATTTACAATGCTTTCAATTGTGTTAGCTGGAAGGCCCACCAAACATTGATAATTGCTTATAATGTTTAAATCTTATACAGCTTATAGAATGTCAAATAACATTATAATGAGTGTAATGGTAATGTCAAAAACAGACGCTTCAGCTATTTACAATGCTTTCAACTGTGTTAGCTGGAAGGCCCAACAAACATTGATAATTGCTTATAATGTTTAAATCTTATACAGCTTATAGAATGTCAAATAACATTATAATGAGTGTATCTTATATTGATAGTCGTCCTCCGTGGCGTAGTAGTTAACATGGTAGCATCTAGTTCCCGATTCGTGGGTTGAAACCCGGTGAAGGGCGATGGATTTTTATCGGGGTAAAACTACTCAGCATGGCTTCCTTCGCAAGGGAAGTAACGTCGGTGGTCCCGTGTCGTAGATTTACGGCACATAAAAGAACCTCAAGCCTGATAAAGAGGCCTCTGAGCAATATTACCGGTCTCTTAAGCCCAAAATAGAATGGGACGCTAAGGAAAACATCAGTTAAAGAGCATCCATAAATAAAACTTAATTTAATTTAATTATATGCATAATTTTTTTAAGCCAACACTACAGTTCACCTCCTAGTATAAAACATGCCTGTAGTCTACATTCTGAAGTAATGTATTAGGCAGCGTTTTCAATTATTTATAAGCAGTACAAATTATGTGCATTATCATTCTTAATAAATGCTGATAATAGCACGATCAAAATAACTATACGCCACCATTGTACTAACATTTCTGAATAGTTTATTACGTTGACCACAAAATTGGATTTTATTTTCTAGCAGCAGAAGGCAGAAGAATACAGAAATGTTATAATAAGCACATAACAAAGGAAGATATTCACAATACGGTTATAAGAGGAACCCCAAGGAACTCGGGTTATCAGGCATCGTGATAATGGAAGCTGTCAGAACTTTGTAAATTAATTTAAACGGACACCCTTTGATGGACTCATCGAAAAATAATTATTTACAAGAAGGTTTTCCAACGCCACATCATTTTATCGTTTGGCACAGCATTAAAAAGGAATATGGAAGAAATTTTAATAATCAGAATAATGGAACGGCTGAAACGAGAAAGATTGAAAATAACTTTCCTTCATAAAAAGCAATTTTCTCCTTTTAGTGTCAACATGGTTGGAGCCAGTACTTACGGAACCAATTTCTTGGTATTTCTGGAGACACAATACGGACAGTTTCGCCTTTAAAGCTGAAGATAACTAAAATTCAGAATTTCTAGCTCCATCGATTTAAACAATTTACTTAAGCTTCTGAAATACGGGATGATGATTCCTTCACCCATTATTAGTTCATAACTGTGGTATATGTAAAAAACCTCATTCATGGGGTTAAGTATACGTTAATAACGATATATGAATATCTGACACAACACGATTTCAAAACTGTACACATAATGCAGAGTAAACATGCAACTATTATCCCACTTTCGTGGGGTATGTAACTTATCTAAAGGGCCCGATTTCGAAACTCATTTGGGTTCCGTTGCTGAATAAGTCGTTAAATATTACTAACTATATGGATTCCGGGCTCGTTTGATTACTCGTATGCATCTCGTCATCATTTCTGCAAACCTAAATTATTAGGGGGTATTAAAAATAAAAGAACTAAAATGTGTATCATAACGGTGTCAGTTACTCATAACTCGTACGAAGAAAAAAACAAATTGCTTATTTTCAATATGCCACATGGATGACACGTTGAATTGGACTTCAGCAAGAATATTTTAAAATTACAATAGTGAGTATTTTGGAAATGGTTAATGCCACAAAACCGTTAAAGTAAGCGGAATATGCATATTTTAACTAATCCTGCATTTTGGACGTAGTAAACTTTTACATAGTTTTTATGATTTATCAGTAGCATTACATAAAAATGAATATATTTTATTGACTATATGTACAATAATCAATAGGTACCTTTATTGTCTTACCAATACGTAATTTCAACGAAAAAAAACAAACAGTTAAAATATATTATCATGTATCGGGTAGACAAAGGACTACGAAAAGCTTTGCTTTGAAAGTTTAAAATATTTCGACTTGAATACGAAGTTTGGTGTTTATCCCAACTTTAAATTTGAATTATACTTCTCTCAGATAGACACGGACACACATTAGAGGGCCGAAATTCTTAGGCCAGGCCTGGCCCGGCCCGATCTGAGCCAAACCAGAGTCCCAGAATAGATACCGCATCGTCCGGCCCAGGCCCGATTGTGTAATTTGGCTTAAATGAAATTATTTTCAGTTATTGAGTATTATTATTATTATTATTATTATTATTATTATTATTATTATTATTATTATAGCACTACGTTCAGCCTACGCTGCGAAGGCATTCGGCTTCAATTGCCGCTAACGCCATGGATATTATTTCCTTTGGCTGGTAGGCCCAGTGAGGGATTCACTCAGGTTGGGACCAATTTAGGACCAAATTTACAGAAAAAGTGGCGTCTGAGTTCCTGGAATCCTCATGTAGTAAGCGGCATGTTGACGGCTTACTGACATATTGACCACATGCCGCCCATATTACTGCACTTCGCCAAGCATGTCCTGGGTGTGGATGAACGGAGAGAGGCGGATTTTGCAGCTGCCTACTGTTGCAGTTATTTTCTTAATTAGCCGAAGTAAGCATTTATTACTATTACTACTGCGATGGATGTGTGCATGCTGTGATAATTGTGCTATTTCAGGCATCTAAATATTACGGACCAAGAAATGTAAACAATTTTTTTGTCATTATTTCCTGTTTACTTTGAAAAACGTTATTATTTTTTACTATTTTATTTACTCAAAAATGTCACTAATAATTTTGATTAACAAAGCAAATGTTTAATATATTTACAAGTCAAATAAACTTCATATTATGTACCATATAAGTTACTTTTTTCGTCTTTATTTTCAAGCCCAAGTACGACAAAAACTTTTCAAATTAAGCCCAAACCCAGCCCGCGGGCCGAGTCATGGCTTATCCCGAACTCGTGCAGACCTCTAACGCACATACACGCGTACACAACCAGACACAGGCTGTTTTTTGAACAGTAATTAATTTGGGTTTCAGGGTTCCTTATGTTGGTATTTGCTGTTTAACCGTGATATCGACATTTTTGGGTAGAATACTACACTTTCTGCAACTGAGAGAAGAAACGAGACACATCATGCTGAAAGTAATTTCACAGAAGCAACAGTGTTTGTGAAAACACATTAGCAGAGCTTTCTAAAACGAACAAATGCAATAGACTTGTAAAACACTTTTGCTTTGTCTTCAAAGAACCTAGAAGGAGTTAAGGAAGTAAAGAGTTTTGGTATTGTACCTTTACATGTAATAGAACATTTAGAGTACACTAGTCCTGAGGAAGAATGACGATATCACTGATGGCAAAGATAGGTATAAATTTGGAGAAGAAAAATGCAAATAAAAACAAATACATATTTTTCAGAACAGAGAATTTATGCACAATCAATACAGATATCCATATGTATATTGTTTTCAGACAGTTGTATGTTGCAAGCAAATAATTTAAAATGGTGTCCTGCAAAAGAAGCTACGTGATAACTAATTCGCATATCATATCCCTTACACTAAAATGTTTTACACTTCTATAGATCTTTGTATGTAGAACTGTTTACGAATTTGGAAGAGTAGATGCCTCTTTTTCTTTCCTTACTATTACTATAGATTCCTTGTTCAGAGTCTTTTGAGACAGTGGATAGGGGAAAGTAGAAAAGCGGTTGCTCGTGCCCAGGTCGGCTACGTGTGGCGGCTCTTTGTAACATCTGCCGCACGGCCGCGCAACATCCTCATCCTTATCTCCTCCTTCCAAACACTAAGTTATAGTATTGTATTCCAGCCAAAAATTTAAATATCACATCTTACCGGAAATAACTGTTTTTAGGTACACTGCAATCCTTCCCAAAAGTTATAAAAAGTTCCGTCATATATGTGTGTATCTTTTAACAGCACAAGTCAAAAACGAAAATCGAATAACTACCATACTTGGTAGTTAACACTACCAGCTTCTAAGGATGCAAAACAGAGACTTTATTTTTTATTTTCTTATAAAGCGTTATAAGACTTTTATTAAAATATCATAACATGTTTGATACTATGACATTAGAACTAGACTGTGTATCTGGAATTCTCTGTAAACAGACTGTAAAGAAACCTTGATTTGATGGAAATTTGTATAATTTTATATAGCTAAGGACACCATAAAGGGTAGAAAAAAGTAACGCAAGAAATATGTTCGAGCTCATTATAATAAACAATTTTTATAATCTTTTTATAGCGTTAACCGTTATGAAATATTCCATTTCGAAGTTAACATCTTTCGCAAGTGACTCATTCTGACTTACTCCTCCAATGACAGTCAACCAGTCATGAGGGTAACCTCCTATACTGCAACAGCGAGAGCTTATTCCTAACTCTGGAAAGTAGAAAAAGATGAACGACTTTGGAATGTATGAAGACCTCTCTGCTAATCTTTAAGGTACAAAAAATCTGGTGTGTTACACTCACATGACTTTCTCTACGCTTGTACAAACTATTTTATAAACGCTTATTCTCCACCTACTTCATGCTAAACGAGATATGAGATGTTAATCTTATTGCTAATTGTCTTGTAGGTGCAAGGCGAATATGGAAATACAGTCGACTTTAAGCGATTGTCAAATCTTTTAAGAGCTGGTTGCTATGTCGAGCATTCCATTATCTTTACATGTCCAGGACATTAAAAACAAAACAAAACAAAAATCCCATTTGAGAAAATGTATAAGTATTGAAAAATTCAAAAAAGAACAAGGAATATCTCGGAAATGGTTCACTCGACAAAAAAATGTATTTGACATAAACTGTGTGTTTTATTCAGTAAAATTTTGTCTATCTCTTACAGTTTACCAGTTATACTAAATTCATTCAGAATTAAGAGGACTTTGGGGACATTCGCAGAACATTTAAGATATACATTTTATTTGCCATGAAGGTATCTTAAACATATGATATTTTAATCAAAAGCGTTAATCATTTTTGAGAAAATCAAAATTTTCGAAAAAATGTTCCATGTAAAGGATGGTCTGGGGTGGGCGGATATTCTTGAAATCGTGACACATCTTTAAAGGATACTGAACCTAAATACCAAGTTTGGTACTTATCCGAATTTTCATTTTTGAGTTATGCTTTTCACAGACATACAAACACACACACGGGCCTTTAGATAAAAATGCTTTTTTGGAACTCAGGGGGCCTCAAAACATGTATTTTTGGTGAAATCTCGATATCGAATTTTTAGTGGCATACAACAAATCCTAAAAAACCAATAGCTGATATAGCTCAAATTATTCCATAATTTCCAAAGGCTTCTTTTTTTCCTTTTTCATGAGAAATTAAAATGAAGTTTAATACAATTCATATTTATTTATTATACAATCCAAATAAAAATATAATGTAATGCAATACTTCCCCTACTTACTATACGTATTAGGGAAAGTAAACATACTAATATTTTCGAATACATAAAATATAAGTAAGTACCTCCGTGTTTAGTTGTACTATAAGAACTGTACGCAATTTTAAAATTGGATTTATAGTTAAAATAAATTATACTAACATGTTAGTACCGCATGCAATTAGAAACTGTTAGGATTTAACAAAGCGTACTACCTGAAAAAAGGTTATGTAGTGTTTGGAACAACCGAGTATTTTGCCTTGGGTTAACAGCCGCCGACATATCCTCCATTTACATTAACCAGAACAGAATTTGAAGCGAGAATGTTAATGGAGTTTAGCGATTCTGATCATCGTATCGCAACATTCAGAATATGAAAGTTTGAGCCGCCATGCGATAACAAGCAAAGACTAGGCAGCTTATCCTTCACGTCGTACATGTTGCCTTTGGGCGCCAGAAGCCGATTATAGCTGTCATAAGGCTTTATCGAGTGATAATGCAATAAACAACTTACCTGATACGTAGAACTTCTCAGAAAGCAACCTCTTTCTGTGAATAAATGTCTTCTATACCCATAATTTCGATTCTTCTGACATCAACTTAAGCTCCCTGTATCCCTCCTTATCCACCTTTTTCCCTTTAGGAATAAACCATGTGCCCTGGAGGACTTCAATATTTCCGAACGTTGGGTAATTCAAAGGCACCTTTGAACCCTCAAGAGAGGTTATATTTTAAGGGTGCAGAGGACGGAAATAATGGTCGGAAATGAATGTAAGTGATCTCTTTGTGTGCTGCGCAGAGGGCTGGACGGACCAGCTCTGGTTCCTGACTAAGGAATGCCACGAGTTCAATTCTAACCATAGAGGTGGAATTTTAAGTCCCGGGCACAGGACCGGTGCCCACTTAACAACGTGAGGAAAGTGAGGAGCTGCAACAGGCAGCGACTTCGGCCTCATCCGGCTGGGACATGGGATGCTGACCACATCTCCTCCCAGTATCGTTTGGATGATCCATTGACCATTCGTATGTGAGCGTGAGATCGCAGTCAGGTTGGCAGACCAAGGCCGTGCATGGGATGTAGCACCATGGGACGAGGGTCGTCTGCTTCTATAGCACAAGAGCAAACTAAGGCAGACAAAACCTGTGAATAACACATCTATCATCATGAAACTTATGGAGGGAATGGGTGAGTCATTTGTATTCTGGCGTAGTAAAGGACAGTTGCGATCTGGTTTCCCACGCCTGTTGTATTTGTTTCTCATTTTTATTTCCTCTAATGCTTACATTTCACCCAAAAATTCTTTCCCGAGATTGCACCGGAAATAGAATTTTCAGACTCCCCGAATCTAAAATAAAAGAAAAGAATTTCTAGAAAGAGTCAATGTGAGCGTGCCTGCGTGTGTACATGTCTCTGAACAGCATAACTCAAAAACGAAATTTCCGATAAATACTAAACTTGGTATTTCAGTTCAATAACTCCCAAAGATGCAACACGGACAATTTCACGAAAACCCCTCAAACACAAAATGCTCTTTACGTGGAAAATCATTTGTTATTTTGGTTTTTCTCGAAAATAGTTGACGATTAAAATTTACATTTAAGTTGCATGACAAATAAAATACTTATCTTACATTTTCCGCAAACAGCCTGTGAAGAACTCTTCATGCGGTATAAATTTGGTATAATTGGTGAACTGTAAGATAAGGACAAAATTTTACTGAATAAACAATGCTGAACCTGTTAAAATACACAGCTTATGTGAAACGAAATTTATTGTGGCGTTAACCATTTCGGAAGTATTGTTTATTGTTTGTTAGAATTTTAAAATGCATATACCTTTTATTTTCTCCACCAGGTGCCTAATAGGTAGAAGAAGAATTGTACTCCATCCAAAAAGTTGATATATGTGTGTTTCTGAACACAGCTCAAAAACGAAAGGTCGTATAAATACCACATTGGGAATGCAAATTACCTCTGCATGGTTTATCTCGATTAACATGAAGTAGATAGAAAAATGAGTTTCGATAAGAATAGTTTGTAGAAACTATATAAAAAAATCATAGCGGGTAGAAAATTCATGTGAATGTAACATACCACTTTGCCTTTTCAAGTGGTAAGTCGCTATTCGTTTTGTTCTCGTGGTCATGCAAGGAACATGGTATATCAACGCCATCATATAGGGATTCACTTTTTACTTTCTCTAATAGGTAGCATTAGGATTAGGATTCAACGTGAAGGGAGACGTCGACCTACATAGATCTTTTGTACCTATGCTCCGGATGAGGCGTCCCCAGGAGGGAGGGAGGGATGAGATGAAAGGAGACAAGGGGCACGAGTGGCAGAGTGCAGGATCCCTACCATTTAAACTCTCCGGATTACTGGTGCAGCTGAGTCCCCCCTCCCCCGTGTGCTTACATATCCTCTAGGGAGCCCGGAACCTGGAGAGCGCCCCCATTACGGGTACAATGGCTTCCACAGAGCATCCTTTTCCCCTGCTATGCACACGCCGAGACCTCCCGCCGACACGTACAACCCTGAAAGAGACCAAGCGGATGAAAGGTGAAGTGACATGAGAATGGAGGTGAAACGGAGGAACAGGAAATTCGGAGACTGAATGAAGAATCATTCAGCATTCGTCTAGCAACTCGGGGAAACCCCGAACAAACCCATGTGTAAGGAAGGTCGGCCACGGGAATCGAATCTACGATCTCCCTGATGCGGGCCAAAGACGTTACCGCCTAAGTCATCCCGCTCGGTTCTCTAGTACCTAAGTGGAAGTATTACACTCCACTCTAATATAGGATACTGGGATTTCATCGGAGTTTTGAGGTTCCTTAATAAAAAAATACCATATGTGTTACACATATGTATATATACATATCTATATGTATATGTATATATATATATATAAAACTTTATCTACCCACTGTCGTTTACTTTTATGTACCTTTTATAAACTGTTCTTAAGAAAACTTATTTTGCTATTTACTTCATGCTAATGTAGACATAGTTTCAATTCACATTTCGCTCTATTCGTAAGTACAAGAGAATTTAAGGAAACCAAACCGATAGTCAGATGTTCCAAAGCGGCTCGCTATCTGCCGGATTTGAAATTGCATACTCTTTCCATGACATCGCGAGAAACAATAAAATAGCGACAGCGTTTTAAAAACATTATAATTATGGAAAAATTCAAACCAAATGCTAAAGGACATCTTGGAATTGGCTGATATCGCAAAAAAACATACCTGAAATAAATTGTGCATTTTATGGAGATCTATGGGTACTGCGTTTTCGTTTACTGCTTAACATTTACCAATTACACAATTATGTATAAAATTCCTTCTGAATGAAATGGACTACACAAGTTATTCCAGAAAATTCAAGTTATACATTTTATTTAGAATGTAAATATTTTAAACATATTGTAACTTTAATATCGTTGGGGCCGTTTTTTAGAAAATAAAACATAATCAACATTTTCCATTAGAGAGATAGTTCAAGGTAGGGGAAATTTCTTCCAAATCTTAATGTCGCATCTTTGGAAGATACCGATCTTAAATATCAAGTTTGGTATTTATTGGATTTTTCGTTTTTGAGATAAGCTGTTCACATACACACATGTGTATTGCATATATACTTTATCTGCTCTTTTCTTTCTGCTCTAGATTATCAGGAAGCACGGAAAATAAAAAATCATATAGTCACACGCTTTTTAAAAGCCCTACTCTGGCTTTACGGTGTATTGTCCTTATAACTACAACAGAATATGTGAATGTGCAATGAAGGTCTGTTAAGAAGAAAAGAAGAAGATTTTGTAAAAATGCTTTGAAGAAGAGTGAGTAGAGAAGGTCATGTGAACGCAACGCACCTTTTTGTTTTTAATGCCTACTGTTGTTCTGCATAAAAAGTAACCAAACGAGACCGGTGTTCCCGGAGCGTTAATTTATTGTTCTTTCTGCTTCAGGATAATTGGGATAAACATTTACAAAAATTGTTTTTTACACATTTCGTTGACACATTGAGTAAAGCTTTATCCAAAAAAAAATTAATCTAATGATTGGAAATTGTGACCCGTAGGGAAAAAGCTACCTGTTACGCCCTAAACTAAATACAATGCCTTCGTTTTATGCTAAGGCCACAACCGCCTTAAATGCGTATCGGTCAGAACGGCAGTGACCTCGGTATTATGTCACTGCGCAGAAGCGGCGCCGGAAGTGTGAAGGGTACATTTATGTGAACTGTCTCATTCGTTGCTTTGTATTCGTGTTGTGAAGTGTTTCGACAATATGTGAATTGTGTATAATTTTCTTATGAATGTTATATACGTTGACTAATAAGAGAATAAGTCTACGTAAGTGCCTGCCAACAAATTCACGCTTGAACACCTATTTTTATGTGCGACAGGTACATACGTGAAAACTGAATCATGTAGACAATTTCAGCAGCAATTTCCTGGTTATCCAGTTCCGGGTAGAGATCCTGAGATGCTTGGTCAATACATTTAGACCAAGGGGATTGCTAAACACTAAAAAATAAAGTTTATAGGAACAATACTCACAGCAAGCAGAAATTATGAACATTGCGCGAGAATAACTTATACGTGTGAATGGCAATTTCATTCGACGATGTCATGAATGTCTTCACGCAGATGAACAACACTTTCAACAACACTTAGAAGAAGGTTAGTACTCATTGCATATATGCTACTAACACTCGTGAGTAAGTAACACGCGAGTTACGGAACGGAAAAGCCCGCAGTGTAATAGACTGTGTGCGGAGCATGTAATCGCGCAATCCGCAGCCTTGGCGTAAAATGAAGTCACTGTAGGTTGAAATACTAACGTCCTTAGCCATAATACAGATAACAATAGTTTCCTCCCTGCCAAATTAAGGAAATCACTAAATTTTTCTACTCAGTTGACATATATCTTCTTTACTTAACTTTCCTTGTAATTTATAAGCCGAAAGCGTAGCCTCTTGCCCCACTATCCTCCTCTCTCTTACTCTTTCTGTGTTTACCCTCCCTCCCTCTCTCACTCGCTCTCTCTCTCTTTCACTCTCTCCCACTCGGTGACTCCACTCCCCCTTTTATCTGTAGAACCTAAGATATGCGATAATTGAAAACTTGTAATAAACCTGTTTTAGCTTAAGTATTAATCGTCCACGATATGAGTGCATTTGCTGGGAAGATAAGCCAAATAGTTACGTAAGAAGTGGGCGGAGCATCAGAAGGACAATCAGGTAGACAAAGCATCCGCAGTTCCGAGTTGCATTTACTAGCGAAGGTTGAGGCCTGCAAATGTGGTATAGCTTACATTGTGCGACTGTACATTCCCCTATCGCTTTACCCCTCACTACCCTCTGGTTCCATACCTTGATGACGTTAGGCATGTCAACAAAAACAGTGGGGCCTCCGCCAAGTGCCCCCATATCGTGGCTGACTAGTTTTTATAAAAATCAAATAAAAGTTTCAATACTAATTAACTTGTGCCTGTTTCTTTTGCTGGTTCTGCAATTGAAACTGAACTCTCACCCAAGGTAATAATGTAAAGTTCCGCTTAACCGAAGTGCGTTTAACCTAAATGTGGAGAAAAAGAAAGAAGGAAAGACAGCTCTAAGAAATAAAGTATGACTGAACGAAAAATTACCAGATGCTGAAATTGACAGTTTTAATTGAAATTAGGTTTCTATTTAACGCCGCTCGTTAACTGCTGTAGTCTTTAGCATCCCATTCTGTACCGGGCGTGAAAGACCGGACTCTTTATCAGGTTTGGGGTTCTTTTAGGTGCCGTAAATCTAAGGGACCACCTTACTTCCCTTCCCTCCCGAAGTAAGCCATGCTGAAGATTTTTACACCCTCCGCCGGATTTGAACCTACAAAGAATTTTGTCTTCGGCTGTGTGATGAGAGCTCTCACACAAACTCTGAGTTGTGCGTAACCGTGTTTAAAAGTATTGTGTCTGTATGACAGTAAAAAAAAACAACAACAAAAAAACACTATGATAGGAGAAGTAGTTCGAGTGAATACAATTGCAGTGAAATTTCCACGGGACCATACAAGACCCGATCCATATGAAATACATGTATGGATAGCAGAGGAGCTACAGGTTAAGGTAGAACAAGTACTTGCAATTCAGCTCGTAGGTAAAGAAAATACAGTTTATATTAAAGGATGTAACAAGGAAATCTATGGACGATTATTACAAATACATCGTGGTGATTCCACGTGTACCCTCCCAGTTGGAACTGTAATACCAGTAAAGATAGGACCTGCTGACGAAATTTATACTCAAGTACGGATACGAGATGCACCTCTTGAAGTATCCCATGAACGTCTTAAAATGTTTTATCACAGTATTGTATTTTCTATACCGTTTCAGAGGAATTCTGGCCTAGGCGATACCCGTTTCCTTTTGATACAGGCATACAGGTAGCATACATGCAACAACGTAAACACATACCAGCTAAGATACGCATCGCAGGTGCACACGTTTTGGTTACTTACGAAGGACAACGAGCACAGTGTTTTATATGTAAGAGTACTGAACATCTTAAAGAGGACTGCCCCAGCAGGATGTACAGAGCTGACGTCACTGTTCGACCCAGAGAACCCCTGTCTTTCAGCGATATGGTAGCCTCGCGTGTTACTGCTGATGTTGCAAAGTCCACAGCAGATCAGGATCGTGGTGCATTTAAACACGATCCCAATATTTTGTTTGATTACAATGTGGTGATTCCAAATCCTAGTACAAGTGGCGCATCATTTGATAGCTCTGAATCCGGTAGCTGTGAAGCAGCTGTAACTGCAATGGTGACAATAACTGAACCAAATGCTACACCCATTTAGTCTGATCCAGTTCTCCCAGACAGTGAAAATTTGAATAATGCATCAGCTTCTAAAAAACAAAAGTATATCCATATGTATTCTGGGAATGCCTGAAGTGATGAAACCAAAGCTGCAATTGGGGTAGACACTCGAGATCCTCGACTTAGTGAGTCACAACCATCTACGAGCAACTGGTATACTGAAATGCAAATTGAGGTCCAGGACACTACAGTGTGTACTAATGATAATGCTGAAAACATTCTCTCGGATAATGCAGAAGACAGACCGCCAACTGAATCCGCCCTTAAAAGCAATAAACGCAGACACGCTGCGCGATCAAAGACTAAACCCAGACAACGATCTCGTAGATCTTCACAGTCTCCCTTGGAGCAGAACTAAGCCGCCTACACCTCCCGTGCTCTCAGTTGGTAACACAATCACTCTACAAACCTATGCTACAGTTAACGTAAATGGTATTAGGTCTGCATCGGCGCAACGCTTATTGGATCTATTTCTTCATGCACATGATATTGATGTAACTTTCTTACATCAGGCAAATACCGTTAATCTGGATTTCCCATCTCGCTACGATTATGTTATTAGTGTTGGTGAAGGTAACAGAGTCACTGCTATTGTTTATCGTCATGGTTTGACACTTACAGACTCCTTGATGCATGCATCTGGTCGCATTTTATCAGCTTTGTGTGGGAATACTGTTCTTATTAATATCTACGTAAACACATACAGGAAATGATCAAAAGGGTTATCGAAATATTAGCTCTGCACTTATTCAAGTTGTCAGACAGTTACAACTTACAGATGCTTGGAACCATCGGCATGATTCTCGTTCAGGCTACACCTTTCACCAAGGTCTATCAGCGTCGGGATTAGATCAATTATACTCATCTACATCAATGTGCTCCTCTATTCATGAGATCAAAGTAGGGCCTATTGCATTTAATGATCACCATGCTGTGAGTCTCCTTCTGTGCCAAAATAGAATTCCTCTCTGTTATGGAAGAGGTTACAGGAAAATACCTAACACTATAATAGACGAATGTCATACTGTAGAATCATTCCGTTAGAAATGGGATAGACATCTTTTGAGTCATCGTTTCGAAAGTGGCACTGGTGGATCGATGTGGCGAAACCCGCTATTAGGTCATTTTGTAAACAGGCGGTTAAGGAGAGAGCAAGAGACCGAACCGTGGAATTTTATGACAATGTAATGTGGACTTTGTTTTGTAAGCATCGGAATGGAGAGGACGTGACTCGGGCTCTTAGTTATGTTAAAGAGCGGATTCAGAGGATACAGGCAAAATGGTTAGAGGACACGCCTATTAGTGGACATATTAGTCAAGTGCTGGACAACGAACGTCTTTCATTCTTCCAGATAGCAAAAGAACGGAAACGGGCCAGTAAATCATACGTTCATCATATCCGATCTGGTGACCAGGAGATAACAGGAGCAACATAAATTTTTAAGGTATTTGAAAAGCATTTCTGGTTTTCCTTTGCGCGAGAGCCGCTCATAAACGCACGCATCATAGGTAGTTACTGTAATCTGCAAGTTGCATCACAAACAGCAGCAGCTCTGGTTAAACCGAGCACGCAAGATAAGTTCTTTCACTCGTTATCCACTGCAAGAAAACATTCTGCATCCGGTTTGGATGCTATCCCGTATGTCTTTTACATAAAACACTGAAAGCTCATCGGACCAGACTTCACGGCAGAGTTAAATGATATCCTGTCGACTACATCTTGATCTGAGTACTTCATGAACGATGTTATAGTGCTGCTTCTGAAAAAACCCTCTCCAGAATATACGGCAGACTATCTTCCTATCACCATACTAAATACCAACTATAAGATATTAGCGAAGGTGCTGGCTAACCGGCTGAAAGCAGTTCTCACGGAAGTTTTGCACAGCTCACAAACAGCAGCTGTGCCTAACTACTTTATCACACATTCCTTAGTAGAGGTGTGATATGCCATCTTCAATGTAGTAAATAAGCTGCTGCTATAGTTAACCTTGACTTTCAAAAAGCTTTCGGGCAGAGTTATATACGGAAACGCTTGCTGCTATTGGTCTGCCTGAGATGTTTCAGCGTATGGTTCAATACCCTTATAATGGAGCAAGATCGCGCATCCTGTGAGAATTGAGCGGTCGGTGCGCCAAGGATGTCCACTCTCGATGGGATTGTTCGTATTGACCACTAATCAACTGATTTGTGCTCTTGAAGAGCAGCTAGAGGTTCTAAAGTTGTGGTGGGAGCATATGCTGATGACATTACGGTGTTTGCCAAACATACACAAGATAGACTCTGTTTGGACAATATTCTCAATGCTTATTGCCTAGAAAGCGATACCAAATTAAACATTCGCAAATATCAAATAAAGCTATTAAGACAATGGCCACAGACTGTTGCTCCTGGACTTATGCCGATTGTTTCACACACGAATATTTTAGGAATTGTGTTTTACCAAAACCTCCAAAGTATTCTACATACGTGCACTGACAAACTAAATGCCCTTAATTTATTAAGCGAACAGCGCACAAGGAGATGAAATTTAGTCCAGAGGATGTGGTATGTAAATGTCTATGCTCTCAGTAAACTATGGTATGTTGCTCGAATGCTTCCGATAACGCCACGCTCAGCAACTGTAAAAACTAATTGGTTATTTTCTATGGCATGGATCCCTCTATCGTGTGCCGCGGAGTCAGCTAAGACTACCAGTTACGAGAGGAGGATTGGGCTTGGCAGCCGTTGAACCGAAGTGTACATCCGTTCTGATTTAAACGGCATTCCGTGAATTTATAGGGACAGCACTTCTCCGGATCCAGCTATCGTCGCCACTAGCTTACCAGCCCTGAATGAATTTCTACACATTCGTGCAGAATTACACCGTTTGGAACTAGAAACTCTTCCTGACAACCAACCATGTGCTAGCCGGCATGTATACAGACTCTTCTTGAACAATAAATTGCTACCCCTTCCGTAGAGCTTAAATACCCGGAACGTGGATGGAAGACCTTATTCCGTATCCAGTGTATTCCTACTAACTGGAAAGCGATAGTATACACTGCAGTTAATAACATAATTCCCGCAGAAGAGAAACAGTGCGACATAAGACGCGCGCACATGGTGACTGTGAGTCTTGCACGAGACCAGACACTTTCCAACACCATTTGTTGTGTTGTAAGAATGTGGACCAGATATGGCATGGGTGACTTACCGAATGACAGTAATGGGGGAAAACGAAAACCTATCTTCCGTTGGAGCTTTGCTCTCTAAGGTTCCCGCAAAACTACCTGCATTACGGAATAGCTGTACTTGGCTCATTTTTGCTACGTTTAATGGATACGGGAGGTGAATCGTGATGCTACGATGATGAAATTAACGGCCTTTGTTACTTTTCTTCGGTCCTGTCGCTGGATGGTTCTACAGCGTGGGTTAGCGGAGAAAATTCGTCATCTAGTTAAAATTTGAGAGGTCAGCTAAGCAGTTACACACACACACACACACACACACACACACACACACAACACACAGAAAACATGTATGTATTATAAAAAATTGTTGCCCTACATCACGGAGGATTACAAATTATCAGGGTTCTTCTGTCCCAATCCTAAATTCCAATATAGGTACTTGGGATTGTATACAATTAATTCCGCACCCACTACCCAACATTCCGAGAAATGCTGTGCCGTTATAACAATTGTTACCTGCTTGCATACGCATTCATTGTGGAGAGTCACTGTTATTTTTCTGTTGGTCTTGGCCAGCGTAGTTAATTTGAGTTTTAAGATGTTAGCGAAAAGAAAGCATGTTACAATAAGCAGTGGAGAAGCTCAAAGCTGTTAGCGAGGGAGTCAGCGAACGAGGGATTCATAATTAGGGTTATGAAACATTCCAAATACGCATGCAAATAACGAAAAATACTGAATATCAATACTATCACTAACACAAAAAAATTAGTTTGCCTTGCGTTTTGTAAAAGGGCAGCGAATCAACACCACCATACTGTGATGCAGCGGCTATTTCCCACGGAAATCGAGAGGTTGGCGCCGAGCGGTCGAGTAAAAAGATAACAACCACTCGTCAACATAATCACCAGGCGCGCTATTGGCAGATACATAGAACCTTCGGGGAAGTATCTTGTCTAGATGGTGTGTCGAAATAGTTCTAGAACGTTAGAGAACCTTGTGGAGAGTCACTTGCGAGTCGAGTGCGAGTGAAGTAGTTGAGTGAGTCAGTAAGCGAGTGGTCTCTAGTGCGAGATGAAGAACGATTCTACGAGCGCATGCCGATATCTGTTGTGAGTGCAACAAGTGCTACTGCCAAGCGACGGTTGTAGAGGTCTTGTGTTCGATTCCCGAGTGAAGTGAGCCTCCGGCGTGAAGAGGTTACGTCACGAACGAACTGTAGCTATGGGGCATTGAACTAGTTCACCTGAGTGAATTGATAGTGTCAACGACATGAATTCCCAGTGAAGCTGAACCAGAAGACAGTGACAGTGAGAACTTAGAGAAGTGATAGTTGAAAAACTGGACAAAGTCACAATATACAGGGTGGACCATTCAAGTTGAGACTGTACAATATCTCCAAAACTAAGCATTGTAGAAAGAAATGTCTTTAATGAAAGTTGTTTGTTATTATGGGGGAAAGCAAATACCATTAGTCGTGTTTTATTTGGAATACGTTGTGATGGTCATTTTAGGGTCAATTTAATTTTTTTAAATACGAACCTACCACTTAAGTTGTTTTCTCACTCCTGATAAAACTAAACATCATTTGTATACAGCACTTTGCAATTGTTCTCAGTCACCTAAATAAGAATGGAAATTCTGAATGGCTGTTTACGAAGAGCGCAATGTATGGTTGGACCATCCATGGATGGTCATTTGAAAGTCAAGTTACATTTCGTAATCGGGAACCAACATTCTTTTTATTTTGATTCCTTATTCCTCATTATAAAATAAACAGTTTTTTATAAACAATTTTCTAATGAGAAAACAAGCATACAATATGTAGGTTTAAAAAATTAAATTGACCCTAAAATGAGCATCATAACGTCCTCTAAACAAAACACAACTATTGCATTTATTTTCTCCCATAATATCAATCAGATTTTATTAAAGACGTTTATTTCGACAACTAGTTTTGGAGATATTGTGTAGTCTCAACTTAAATGGTCCAGCCTGTATAATGTTTATCAAACGGTGACGTGATACAGCTGCTCTCAAGAGTTGCGAGAATAATTTACTTTATTTTCGCAACGTCAGCTCATTTTATGAAATAGCCTTTGTAAATATGATAATGCATATAATACTGTATACAGTGGTCTTTTTTTTATTGGACATTATTGCATGTATTTGGAATGTAGTTATTTTCTTCCTTTCGCTGCTTAAAATCGTACCATCGGTTATCCGAAAAAATGCGTTATGTTAAAGGACTGTGCCCTCTTTAGTTCACAGTTAAACGGACTTCCACTGAATGTGTTTTACGTCAGTACATTGAAATAGTAACAAAACATTCGTATAACTTCTCAAATATCCATCGTATCGAAATTATGTAAATAACAACGCTTCTCAAAAGCTTTGTATTTAGAAAATTCTGATATACTGGTTTTAAAATATCAGTAGAATGGGAGAAATTTTATCTTTGTGGCTTCTTGCTCTATTTTAATTATCCCTTTTAAATATCAATTAAAATGCATGTTTTTAAACTGGGATCTAACACAGGCGCTTTAGGCAGTTTTATATATTGAAAATATTAATTATATCCCCCCTCCCTCACCTTAAAAAACTACACATTTGGCAGCTTGAGGGTAGTTCATTATGCACGTTAATACTATTATCAATACGAAGTCGAATATTAACAGAACGTTTTCAGTTATAGTTTTATTATGTTATAGATTTTATAGCAGATGGTTCTTTTGATGATTTTATCGCAGGAAAGGAACGTGATGTAATGAAGGCAGAGAACTCCTAATGGGAAAATGAACAGATGCGTATTTCACATTTTAGGGACCACATCTGATCACCTGTTACTATTACAGAGAAGCAGTGAGCTCATTTGCCTAGCACCAAGACACAAAGGCTGTTACGTTTATAACAATATATCAAGGATTATCACTATTACTATCGTTACCAAATTCCATTGAATAATGACTTATTATCACTTTATATATCTACATTAATAACAAAACACATTCACACTACGGTAAAGATATAGTGAGAAACAATAGCACTGAAATTGTACTAAAACTTGGCTATTCATACCCTTTGGAAATATACCTACTATCACGTTGGAGCTGTAATAAATAATCCATTCCACGTTTGAAGATATACACCAATCTATCTTCTGTAAACGTGTGCACAACTGGGAAATAACCAGTCTGCTCTCTAAGACGGTTTATTACTTAAATCGAAAGCATATAATCTCATTCTCTTTAGGAACAGTAAATCCCGGAGGAGATAACACAACTGTGTTATACGTTAGATAATTCTGCTTTCACATTAGCCCAATGTATGCACCAGACTTTAAAAAATCTAATGTGTTGCATTCAGATTACCTTACACACTTTAAACCATTCTTAATTAGCTTATTTTTCTACTCACTTCTTATTAATAGGGATAAACTTTCTTTATATATTTGCATATTTCGTTGTAGGTATAAGAAGAATAAACTAAAGTGATTCTCAGATTTTTTAAAAGCGATGAAGCAGAATTTTTTTGATGCAGCGATGGTGCGGCACTTTGAAGCCGTTTACTTTACCCGCTTCCGCTGTTGTCACTATTGATTCTGCTGCCGTGATCTCGTAGCTCGTTCTGTTGTCTCGTGCGCCAGTTGCTGCAGTGGTAAGCTATGAGATCTTAATTGTTAACTAATATTTGAGTTATTAAGCTGGGTTGCCGACAGCTTGAGATAAAGAAACAAACTGGCTCTGAATTGTAGCACTCGAAATTGTAATAATTGTTGCCGCAATAAAAGAAACTAGAAACGTAACTTACCGTGAGTCGCTAAAATGCTTATCGGCGAGACCTTTCGTAACAACCGCGAAATCTTACTCACACAAGCGCGTTACTAAGCGCTTATAATCCCACACAAGCAGTACGTACCGGTGAAGCTACCAGAATAACTCTCCATTTTTCGTTTGCACGAACATACATTAATTTTATCTCCGGAAACATATTATTGCCCTTCAAACTTTACATCTCTCCCGGGCCAATACTTAACTCCCTTTCATGCACGTCTGTTACTTTGTTGCTAAACGAGCCTTTCACTTTTCACAGAATTTCATGTGCCTCTCTAATTTGCAGAATTGGCCTGCGGGATTGTAAACGTACTGAACTTAAAACCTAACCAAATTCTCAGAATCTTTAAGCTAATCTGCTCACTACTTCGGGTGATACTAACGACTTTCACTAACCTGACTTCCTAATTACAACATTTGAACTCAAGCTTATTAATTATTATATTTTACACTGATTTAATATACGGAAATTATTTATTACAATTATTTCTCTATATTATTGTTATTTCTTTATTACTTATTGATATCTGTATCAATAATTACGGTATCAGCGGTCGCTATGTGAAAGCATTATAATTCTCTGATATTTGCATGAACACGAGGAAAAAAATTAATGAGAATTCCAACCAATAACAAAGAATATTTCAAAAATGTTTAACGTCACAAAAATTTTTATAAGGCGTAAATTTGTGCGTCAATAATATATACATTTTGTGTAGTAAGAATGTGTCTATCTCTTACGGTTTACCAGTTATACATAAGTCATTCAGAATGAAAATAATTTCGCAGGCTTCTCTCACAACATTCTACATATACATTTTATTTGTTATGCAAATATCTTAAATATATTGTATTTCAATAGAATTTGTTACAGGCATTTTTGAGAAAATAAAAATAATGAAAGTTTTCTATATAAAGGGTAGTTTGGTTAGGGAGGACCTTCTTTTAAGTCTTATCGCATCCTTGAAGGATGCTGAACGTAAGTACTGTTTGGTATTTAACCGACTTTTCTTGTTTAAGTTATGATATTCACAGACATACACATACACGCGTGCGCGCACAGACGGACCTTTTTCTAAAAAATGTTTTTTTTTGATTCGGGTGTCTTAAAACGTTATTTTCACTGAAATCTGCGTATGAAATTTTCGGGTAAAATGTAATACTTTCTCTAATTACACTAGGTACCGAGGGGGATGGCTGAGGCGTTAACGTCTGCGGCCTGCATTAGGGGAGATCGTGAGTTCGATTCCCGTGACCGTCCTTCCTAACGCATGGATTTTTTCGGAGGTTTCCCAGGTCGCCAGGCGAATGCTGGGAGTGATCATAACATCCCCCGAATTTCCTGTCCCTCCATTTCATCTCCGCTCTGATTTCACTTTTCATCTTCTTGGTTTCATTCAGGGTTGCAAGTGTCGGCGGGTGATCTCGGCGTGCGCATGACAGGACAAGGATGCTCTGAGTAAACCTTCATTCCCGGACTGCGAGCGGTCGCCGGGCCAGGGCCCCCCAGGGAATGTATAAGTCCACAAGGGGGAGGGGAGTCGTCTGAAACACCTGGAGAGTTCATATCTGTAAATGGTAGGGACTCTGACCTCTGCCTGTCGTGCCTCCTGCCTAACCTATCCTACTGTAGGTGAACAGTGGTGAAAGTAAAATGTAATGCTATGGTCAAGACTCAAAATGGATCTTTAGCTCTACGTGCTCATGTTCTTATCATTCAGCTATCAAAACAAGATGCATGTATGCGTATTAAACTCTTTCATCTGATTTCTGTGACCCCGTAAACCTTCAAGACGATACCAAATACCTTAAATTCGACTTGAAGTGTTGCAAGTGCTTCTAATTTTCGGGCATTACCGTTAACCACCGTCAAGGTTAATGTACGAGTATGTTTGATAATTTTTCTTTCACACTGGAGGAGTTATTGTGATTCTAGCATTAAGGTGTCGGCTTCCTCCCCCCCAGAAAAGGGTTTCGAATTGAGTATCATAAACTTAACAGGCAACAAGCAGAAACAGCATTCAAATGTTTATATTGCAAAACTGTTTTAGATGCATTCGCGACTATGGACCACCTTATTGCATCACTTTGTTTGTTCTCGGTATGAATGAAAGAGCTCGCCAAAACTGCAAATACACGATTGCAACTTTATACATTTACTATTTATTTATTTGTTTATTTATTAACTTATTTATGTATTCTAGTGTAGTCAAGACATTAGGTATTTTCTTATACAGCATTAGAAAAATAACACAGAGAGTAGAATGAAAACCAAAACAATATCTGAACAAAATATCGCAATACAGCATGGCAAATCTAATATTTCTGAAAGAAAACTCAGTTGAATATGTCCAAATGGTTTTTCAAAGTCTGTGAAGTCCACTTCATCCGGAAAGAATTTTATATAGTTTTGTATAACTGTTAAACAAGTGATAGACGAAAATATACTACACAAAAAAGTGACCGTGAAAATTTAGTGAAGTGACAGTGGATAAAGCCACACTGGTGTCAGGAGGGGGATCTAACAGCCAAGATGTAGAAAATACTAAAAGTTATTAAGCGAAATGAAGAGAGAGAGAGAGAGAGAGAGAGAGTGTGTGTGTGTGTGTGTGTGTGTGTTTGTGCGCGCGCAGGCGCCTCACTTAGTTGAGGTAAGACTAAAGGTATACATTTCAACTTAAAAAAATATAATATGCTATATTCCCAGACTTTCTCTACCTACCCACTCTTCTACAAGCCACTCCTACAAAAGCGTGTTTTTCTCTCTACTTCACGTTAATCAATATATTTGCACAAAATGAAACTAACACGATAGTAAAAACAATACTATTAAGCGTGTTAATGATAGAAAAATATAATATACATTGAAGACAGAGATAGAGGGGGAGAGAGAGAGAATGGGAGCGAAAGAAGGAAAGTAAAGGCTACATTCTAAATGTGGTTGAAATTGGTACAAAACTGTAGGTATTTAGATGAAGCTTCTAAATTTTTGTTCCATTTTTTTCTTCTTTTTAATTTTAGGTGAATCACAGTCAGTACCTAAGTATAGGCTTGAACTTTTATAGACAGGTTTGATGTTTTAAATTTTGATCTTACATGGCATTTTCTAAAAACAAGCACTGATTTGTTTTAGCACCATTATTTGCAGCGTGTATTCATGAATAAGTATTTCTGAAACTAATTTGAAGCATGGCGTTATTTAAGGCAAATGCAGGCAGGCTTTTAGTAGCTTGTGGAGTGGTTTATAGTAATGTTTAAGTTACTTTTGGTTGTCGGTTAAGATTATTAATGTTGAAAATGCAAGTAATATGCATATAAATAATCGAAGTATGCATTGAAACATTAATACATCGGTATTCTTTAACCAATACAAGAAAGAAGTGAAGGTAAGTAAACAATATTTACAAACGTTACTCCACTGTTCATTGATGTAACAAATAAACAGCTTATTCTTCGGTATTAGCTTTTAGCTGCATTGTTCCTTACGGTAACCTTTTATGTGAGAATTAAGAATAATGAATAATGATTATTTACTCCTAGGTTATGTTTGATTGCAAAACGTAAGGCAGTTACTTAAAAATAAACCAAGTACATCTGGAGTGTATATTGTAGCTGGGTTAAGTGCATTGAATGCTGAGTTATGATTACATAATAAGATGATTTATCGACATGTTTCACATTTCTTTCAAATCGATGTAACTTTAATAGTAGTCGGAGGGACTTCTAAAATATGTAGCACACAAAACTTGGCAAAATTGTTTAAACGTAATGTGATGCGTACATCTGTGATCCTGCTCTGAGCAATAAGTTTATTCGAAGACAGAAAAAAAAGGGATTCGAAAATGTGACTATTTCATCGTGGAAAAATGTAAGCATACAAGAAATATTTCAGAAATGGCTATTGCTATGAAACATTTATTTGATACAATGCGTAGGTATTTTATTTTTTTCCCCTCTAGTACGTCAAACTATGGCCTTTTCATAAAAGCTTTAGAAAAGACACACACACATACATACTGGCGCACGCACAATAACTCGTTTCTGAAAATGGGGATCTCAAAACAAATTCTTTTGCCAAAATCGCAATATCAAGTTTTCATATGTAATTGAATACTTCCTGTACTTACCCTAACTAAGCGCGAGGGAAAGTAGAAATATGAGAAGGAAGAAAAAAGAGGTAGATGAAAAATGACAACATAATTTCTCAAAAATACAAAAGATTATCTAAAAACACCGAATGTTCAAAATAAAAAGAAGAATCTAATTATAATTTGGGTTATATAACCAAGAATTCGTGCACAAACTGCCCATCTCTAAGACTCGGAAGCTTGGACCTTGCGTGCCTAAGCGATCGGTGGTCAGTCTGAATAAACACTTCCTGCAATCACAAAGGTACTGCCACTGAGTAGTAGATGGCTACGATAAATGCGCCTGGAGGACTTCGAATGTACCTTTAAGCTGATATGCATTCTTGAAAGCTCGTCCACAGTTGCTCTTTCATAGAGGCGATATCCAAACCACCCCTTTATGTAATACCGATTATAACATCGTTAATTGGTTCATTTTTGCATACCTGAATTTTTGTATTAGTCCAATCAGTAGAGAACTGACACTGGCTGAGTGAGTCAAAAGTTGGTTACTCGAATGTGGAAACCTTACGGATGGGGAAAACACCATTGAAAACTAGGAGTATGTGCCACTTTTTATGCACCTCAGTGTACGTGGCAAGGTAGATTTGATTTTGGCCGCTTTTATACTACTTGCGTAAACCTTTTAATCATTGTAGTTGGTTATATAATAAATGTAACCATTTGGGAAATTCAATGCATCTCAGCGGTCATCTTATAGCCTGTTTCTGATGCCTGTGTTCTGAAGTACCGTTTGTTTTGTTTCACTTATGATCGTAGTCTGTGTTTTGTTGTTAGCATTAGCTTTTAGTCTTAGATTGATTGGGGAATAATTAGCAGTGACCTTTACCTTTCATATTTTAAAATATAAGCTTCTCACAGGTTAAAGCAATGTTATTTGCAGGAGTAGATATGTTTAAAATTTCACTAAAAATAAGTCTAAAATACATTTAATAAAAGGAATTATGCATATAACTGGACCAAAATTGCTAAGAGGCTTATATTGATATCGTGACGAAGTACATCAAATTCCGGCATTTTATGTGCAATACTATAAAAAACATTTTCACCCCGGTATTCTCTTATAGCTAGCAAGCAGTATTGATATGAACACCAATATAAAACAGAGTACGACGAAGAGGAAGGATTAGAGCGACGTAGCCAAGAGGCGTTTCCAAACACAGCATTCTGTGTGATCTACAGCTTGCGGTGGCTGACTCACATGAGATTCCAGCTCAGTTTCAAAACAGGCACTACTGTTTGCCTTTGCGGTTTCAGGACCTCCTTCCATGCGATTTCCATTGTAAATTGCTTACCAAAGAAGGAGCATCACTCAACAGTAAGCAATCTGCTCACACACCGTTGCTTTTCTGCCCACCGGGACAGCGCAAAGCTGCATTATTAACTTGCACCGTATATACAACGCTACAGAGCTTCATCTAGGGACATGCTTTACTAAATGTTCGCTCTGCAGCGTCATGCTGATGTTTGATCACAGCAGCTATGTGCTGAAGCTTGACATTTATTTTTGAAGATAGATTAATTCTATCATTGTTGTACTCAACAAGCGTGTAGTGTGACCCACTTTATTTAATTTATATGTTGACGATCTAATTATGAAGTGGAAAGATTAAATACAGTTTGGGATGAAAATAAAAACTAAACACATCTTGAAACAGCTTACTAAATACTGACGATCAAATAGTTATCCAAGAAACAGAAGGTAATCTACAAAGACTGATGTATAGTTATGCCAAAATGATATTCATTATAATTTAACTGTATCTAAAAGTAAAACAAAGATGGCCTTGAAGAGAAGAACCCCGTTGGATCGAAAATAGTAATGAATGGTAAAATATTGTGCAAGTATCCCACTTCAATTATCTAGGATGTACGATAACATTATTATTATCGTAATATTATTTTTAAATTTTACAAAGACTTAGCGATGAAAATTAATAAATTTCAAAGCATTTGTAGAATAATTAGAAGAACTTTACGAAGAAAAGATAGAAAGGAGACACAAATTAAATTTTCTAAGATTATGGCTTGCCTAGTGTATTATATGGCTACGATTGTGGACAATCACGTATTGAGTGTGTGAAAATGACATTTATGAGGGTGCACAAAAGCTGATAAAATAAAAAATGAAACAATATGATCAAATTTGAATATTTTTTTCAATTAATTACAAGATTGATAAACATAAAACAAACTGTAAAGATCGTGTAGACAGAATGGCAAATAATACGAAGGCGATACTGAAAATTTTTATAATGCCATATTTATAAAAGCAAATAAGATTTGTATATATTTCACAGCCAGTTTAGAATCGTTTGTGAGTTGATTGCCGTGTAGTTTGTTCGATTCTCTAACAGTTTGTTAATTATATCATTTAAAATTTTATGTTCACCCAAAAACGAATTTGGCTATCCGGGTTATGAAGTTTTACGATTTTAAATAATCATTAACGCCTAAATAATGTGAAAATTGGCTTATAAATGCGTTTGGCGAAGAAACCCATATACTGCAACAATTTATATTTGGTACAGCGAATTCAAAAGACATCGGTTGTTCTTTCAGTGACGAATTTCTTATGAATTTATTCGGGCGACATTGGGCATTGGTATGAGTCAAATCCAAAACATTTTACATCATCAGTTAGACGTGAGAAAACTTTTTTGTCGATGGATTCCTCTTAAACTGGCTCCAAATCAAAAACAACAACCTACTGATGGTTCAAAAAACTCTGGAATAATTACAAGGCGGCACTTCAAATTTGGTTTGGAATATCGTTATTAGTAATGAATCTTGGATTTATTGTTATGATCCTGAAGAAAAAAGTCAATCGGCTAAATGGGTCTTTCGAACAGAACCTAAGCCTACAAAAGTCTGAGAAATTCACAGTGCTGGTAAGAAGTTCCTAGTTGCTTTTCTAAAACGGGCAATATTTCTACTATAGCATTAGAACATAGACGTGCCGTTACTGCCGTTTGGTACAAAAAGTCTGTTTACCTCAAATGTTTGAAAAAGTTCGTGAAAAATGCCAAAAAGGATAATTAATGTTACATCCTAACAACGCATTGTCGCATATGCAAAATTAACAACTAAATATCCGGATGCCCTAAGGGACCCTGGACTCCCCACCATACCGCCTTGACCTAGCACTTTGCAATTGCTTTTTTTTCCTTAAAAGATTATCGATAAAATACGTGGAATCAGAACCATGTTTAAGTCATCAAATGAAACCATATGGAACATTATAAAAACCTGGCTTTTGAAGTGCCTCAGGAAGTGTGGAATCATTGCTTAAAGGACTGATTTCATGTAATGCAGAAATGTATTTATATTAAAGGGGAATATTCTGAAAAACAATAAATGATTTTCATTTTTAAAACTAATCCTTGTCTGATTTTCTAAAACTTTTCAGTATTGCTCTCGTAGATTACCAAAACAGATAATTAATTACCAACCAACAGGGAAAAAAAGTTTGGGTAAACCTCACAAGAGGTGGTTTAATGATAGAGACCAGAACAGGTAATATCGCCTGATCTTTTTAATCAGTACCCAGACGGCGGGCACTGATGATACGTGAAATAAAATGATAATTGGAGCGAAACTTTCCAGACCTAAGCTTCAGGGTACATCCCCGCCATTTGCCAGTTACGAGGACTGCGGAAAACCTAGAGGAAAATCAACCAGCGAGGGCGGTCCTCGCGGAATTTGAACCCCAGATCTCCCATTCATATGTCTGTGCCTTAACGATCTCAGCCAATCGTGTCAGTGGCACTTAGAATACATCAAACTGAGAATTGATGTCGGAGCAGACATTTGACATTCTACAAACATTAAAATATGCCACTGTAGTGCACTGTGTTTCTATGGAAGACTTTTGTCAGTCTGCCTGTCTCACGCTCTCTCTCGCCCTTAAATGTAAGTATTAATGTTCCTTTTGAGTGCAGGTCCTCAGGGATGGCCAATGAAATTATGTTCAAATAAGCCTAGAGATTCACTGAGCTATGTTGTGAAGAAAAGAGAAAAATACGATAAAAGCCATTCGGACAATCCTGGTTCGAATTGGGCCCTTTGAATAAGAAAGCAGGCACGTTACCGTACAGTTTCGTAAGTCAGGACTTTGCTACCTACTCTATATTGGTCGTATTCCTTTGAATAAAATTGTAGATGTCGTTTAGTAATGCATACAATAGATACCCAATGTGTGAGAAATTCATAAATAAAACGCCTCTTAATTTTGCCAGGCTTCTGCAATGAAATAAAATTTGGATTTTCGTTTTTTTCTATTTTAGTGCAACTGAATTTTTGTAATGGTAATTAATGGCAAATATCCTTACTTATGGTATACAGATTATTAGTTTGGGCACAGTGTATGTGAAGCAGAGATAGACGATGACCCAACCGATGTAGCCAGATCACGCTTCCCGCAGCCCTTAAGTTGGTTTTCCTCACCAACATAATGCTACCTATATTCTCGTTGAGTGCGCACTGAATCTCTAAATGGAACGAAAATCCTTGTTGGTATGCTCGAATACATGCGCATTCAGTAAATAGGAACCGCAGTGCCACTCTCCTAAAGATAACAAGAAGAAAGTAGGAAAAAATAAATATTCGAAAGGCAGATGACATTAACACATTTTAAGAATGTACTGCGTCTACAGTTATGTACGTATGACATGTTGTTGCAGAAATTGATCGTGAAAATGCCGACGCAACAGCCACATTCAGCCTAAACAGAGTACTATATGATGATACTCGTATATCCCTTCATTTACTGATATGTGCTGGTTAAAGGACGCTAAGAAAAGAAAGGAAAAAAATCATTCCAACATACAGCAATGGCAATTACAAGACAATATTTATTTTGAAAACACATTCTATGATCTGCAATTAACTCTGTGCAGAGCGATATTACATTAATCATTTGATATGCATACTGGCGAAATTTTGACCGACAACACAAGGTATTAGAATCTGGCTAGACAGTCTTCGAAACCCCGCAATTTTCAAAGCAAAGCCTCCAGATTTTAATAAGTAGCTCTATACTGGACTTCGCTTGAGAAGTGCAGTGGTGTTTTCCCAGAGCATATATAATAATCTACATGAGTATTATAAGGAGAGACAATGTGTGTTTTATGTAAAGTTAGTAAAAAACCACTCAACCGATTTTGGCAATTGTTTCACCACTGAAAAGCCCCATTCTTCTACATGGTCACAGGTCATATATCGTTTCCAAAACTTCGAAATCTAGGGGTTTAGGTGTTTTATTTTCATGTCACCAAATATTAATCCCGATTCGTTGAAAATGGACATCACAGGCTCTTTTGACACTTTATTGCAAATATGACAGATTTTAATGACTTCGATCCCAAAGGATTAAATGTGCATGTTTAAAACATTTCAAAACTGAGCTTTTTGGGGCATTTAGCGGGTGTTGTATATTCTTCGTATCGCCATATCATATTTCACTGAAGTGTTACCAAAGAATATTTTTGTATTATTTTCACAAAACCGGATTATTCTAGAAATTAGACAATAAAAGGACAAAATGATAAGTTACCCTTACATTTAATTCCTAATTTTAATCCCTAATATACAAATTAGCATTCTAGATAAAACCTTGTACATTTATGAATGAATAACAGAACGGGGGAGAAACCTCGCACCTCGAGCCAACGCGGATCTTTTGTGCTTACCACCCCCGGAAGAATGGATGAGATGAAGGAACCACAGGAGGCTATGGGCCGTAGGAAGGCCAGTCGACAGTGCGAAGTCCTCAAAAATTCCAAGCATGATGACCCGTGACACCGGCGTGCTGCTCAGAGAAGGCTTCCCACTGGCGGGACCGGGGAGAACTCGACCTATCCGAGTCGGCGCAGGGAACACCACCATCTGCCAAGGCCGAGAATAAATATCCAACGGGCAAGCATATACGCCATCTGTTTAACACCGACAGACCTGCAGACCCCCTAAGTCTACCTGAAACATGAAAGGGGGAGGAAATAATAGGAAATGAGGGAAAGGAAATTCAAGGTAGAAGAGAATTCACCCCAGCATTCTCGTAGCCAACCAAGGAAGCCGATGGTCACAATGGCCGGTCCCAAGATTCGAACCCAGGAGCTCCCGAATGTGAGCCTCGCACGTTACTGCTGAGCCATCTCGCTCGGTTTGTATGCTTATGACCAACGAAAATTATAAGTTACCTTATAACATTGAAATGCTACTCCTAGCATATTTTCAACCCCTTATTTATAAACCTGCACCGTTTAAAGCTATGTGGCCAAAATATTCCACAATTATAAAGTAGGATTGGACAAAAATCATACGTTATTTACAAATTCTAGAACTCGCCTAATTCTTATTTTGAATTAAATAGTACTATTTTTTAAATTTCCTTTACTTTACTTTCAACCCCCTTGTTCAACCAGGGCATAAAATTGTGCACAACTTGGCGAAATCTGTGGGATACGATACAACTTCAAAATGATACCCATACACATGTTTTTCAACCCCTTATGTACTAATTGTCAGTATTTGACCATTATGGACAAAACTTTGGATACCTATGCTTTAGGTACAAGTTCAAATTACCGACTGCATACGACATTCAAAAATCACTCATCCTATTATAGAAGGTACCAGTACAATGGCAAGTAAGACAGCTACAAAGTAGATGGGATAATTAATCATAAAAGGGTTACAGAAATTGAATAATAATTTCATAAAGCACAAAGGGAGGTGAATTAATTAATTCGACTTTGGAGTTGCTTTTTAAAGTTACCCGTGCAACGTGGGGTAACCCGATGGCATATACGAGTAATGTACACTGGTGTGCAAAACCTAAGGACGAGATGGGTAAAGTAACATAACAAATGAACTACTTGGCGGAAGTAGATGAAGGTGCTGGAGCATATTGCCAGAGGTCCCTCAAACGTACACAGAAAGCTGGATGTCAAATGGCGTGAGTGTAGCGAGTCTATAGTGCCAAAAGGGTCTGGTCCCGCAACACGGGGCAGCTGACGAAACAGAACAAGACGGTGTGTGACAATTAGCGAGCTGTTACGGTGCACTGGTGTTCTTCATTGCACATGGCCCGTAGACACCATTTGGATGGCTTCACACAGGGAAGAATCATGGGGAAACTGGAAGAAGGGCGAAGTGTGACAAGTGTTGCACACAGCATTGTTTCACGTGCATGGGTAACTTTCCAAACCTCAGGCACTGCTGTTCCAAGGAGAGGTGGTGGTCGATCACGCTCAACTACAGCAGCAGATGACCGCTACATTGTGCAACAGGCAAGAAGGGATCCACGCCAAACAGCGGTGCAATTGCAACCAGATTTAACAGGACAGCTAGGCACGCAATCTCACGATACACGGTGGCACGGCGACTACACAGAGGTGGTCTGTTTGCCCGACGGCCAGTGCGTTGTGTTCCATTGACATCCGCAAATCGGCGGCGCTGTTTGCGATGATCCCAAGAGCATCAAAATTGCACCAACGGGGAATGGGATCGCGTGCTCTTCTCGGATGAGAGCAGATTCAGTCTAAGTAGTGATTCTCGACGTACCCTTATCTGGCGAGAGATGGGAACACGTAATTAATCCAGGAACACCCTTGAATATGATCGTTTTGGTGGTCCGAGCGTTTGGGGAGGCATAATGTTGCATGGGCGCACCGACTTCCAAATCTTTGAAAACGTTATGCTCACTGGTCAACGTTATTGCGATACTGTACTCCTTCCCCATGTATGTCTTATTAAGGTTGCAGTCGGCCCTGAATTCATTTTTATGGATGACAATGCGCGACCGCATTGAACAGCGCAGGTGGAGGACTTCTTGAAAGGAGAGGATATTCGGTGAATGGACAGGCTTGCCATTCCCCCGCACTGCTTTAAATTCCATCGAACACGTGTGGGATGCTTTGGGGAGACGCGTTGCAGCACATCCACATGCACCAATGACCATCCAACAGTTGTCTACAGCGCTGGTGGAGGAATGCAACGCCATACCACAAGAACTGCTTATCAACCCTGTGGCCAGCATGGGAGCACGATGCAGAGCATGTATTGCTGTCCGTGGTGATCATACACCCTTTTAAGCACCATGTATCTGCTTCTGTAAATATAGAGAACCCTCATATGTGGTATTGACTTTAGTATAGCTTATGGTCTATGAATAAAAGTGGCATTTCTGTTCGTCTCATTGCATATTTCCTTTAGTTGCCTACTGTAGCATACCGTAGCAGTTCCCTCTATGTATGATTCAAGTTTCATCGAGCTATGTTACTTGGCAGTGTCACAGCATGCGAAGATTACTTTCGACCTTAGGTTTTGCATAAAAGTGTAGTAATATATAATATAAGGATCTATAGTACAATATTTATTATTATACGGGTTACGGGTATGTTATGTGATCTGCATTACGCGTCACCATCCGGAACTTTGTTTTTCGCGACCTACACATCGTTCACGACACTTTAGATTTTCTCTGGTCAATCAGAAGGGTAAAAAAATTCGCACTCCAAAGATGAGCTCCAACCCATGCTAATTCCGAGGCCGCTATATATACCCGATTTTATTGATCGCTATAGGTTTTAAAGTCTCTAGAATTCTCGTCATGCGAGGTAAAATATGTTTCGCCGCAACACTAATAGACAGTTGAAACTTTTAGACCTGGCAGAAAAGATCCTGATGCTAACGCTGTTCTTGAGTGTGTATTCTTTTGTGGATTGTGAAATTCTGGCAGTAATTATTTCTTGTTTTAAACACAATTATCACATGCATTGCTCTTCAGAGACATGTACGTATTGAAAATCATACATAATCGTATATCGGTTTTCGTGCAGATACGCTCTTTAAGTTATGAAATATCATCAGGTATCTCTAATGTTCATCTATGGAGCGCTATAACACACGCACAACTGATATAGCTGAATATGGAAGCAAGTAACATAACAAAACCCATTTTTTTAGGATCTCTCGTTTTTAACCCATGATATATCCTGTAAGCAGATTGGAAGAAAAGATTCGACAGTCTACTCTCCGATAACATAAATGCAAATATTTATAGTGCAACCTGTTAAAACGCTCAAGTTTTCCTTTGAATATGACTGAAGCGGATACGTAAGTAACCACGTTTCTTTCGTGCTGGTTCTGAAGTAATTTTTTGAGGATTCGTGGAAAAGTAGTGACAATATTAAAACTATATTTGAGTGTTTCACGAGTGTGTGGCTCTCTGATTATGTTCCTCTTCTTCTTACTCTGGCGCTACAGTCCTTAGAGTTTGACCTTGGCCGCCCTAATGATATGTCACCATTCGACTCGGTCCTGTACCTTCCTTCTCTATTTTCTCACACCCATTGATCTCAAATCATCTTCCACATCATCTACCCAACTCAGTTTTGGGCATCCAATTCTCCTCTCATTAACAAGTCTTGCTTCTAATGTGATTTTGTGAATCCTTGTGTTTTCTATTCTTATCAGATGGTCCAACCATTGAAGTCTTCTAATTTTTATATATTTCAATATATCTTCATATTGTTCTGCTGTTTCATTATTTGTTCTAATACGCCAAGTTCCAGCATCACATAGTGGTACATAGATCTTTCTTATTATCTTCCTTTCCCATGTTGCAAGTATTATTTTGCTGGCTCTGTTAACACCCAAGTTTCACTTCCGTATGTCACATTAGGTTTAATTATCGCCTTATAGTGTCTTATTTTTACCTTCTTCCCAATATATCTAGCTTTCATTAAGTTGTCAAGAGCATGAAGACATCAGTTACCTTTTGCTATTCTCGCTTTAATTTCCTTCAGTGCAGCATTATCATTATTCATCATTGATCCTAAGTAATTAAAGGAATTAACTTTTCCATATCTTTCCCCTTTTAACATTATATAATTTTCCTTTTTTACATTTCCCATGTGTTTAGTTTATTGTAATTTATCTTCGGCCTGCTGAAGTAGCTTCTGTTTGCAGCTGGCTTACAGTCTCATTCATAGCGTTTATATTTCTAGCTAAAAATACTATGTAATCTGTATAGGCTAAGTATTACCTATTACGGTTAAATCTTGTACTTAAAAAATTTGTTTCAATCTTCCTTATTATATTTTCTAACCCAATATTAAATAACAATGTGGACAGGGAATCTCCTTGTCTTATCCCTGAATTTAGTAAATTCTTTAGATAGCCTGAATCTTCACCTTATTTACAGTGATGGTGAGTGTCATTTTTGTGAGTCTCATTAATTTATTTGGTATTCCAAATTCTTCCATGGCTTCTAGGATATATTGATCTATCAATTCTATCAAATACTTACTTAAAGTCCACATAAAGTTGATGCAGAGGTATTTTGTGTTCACGGAATTTTCCAAGAATCATTCTCAGTGAGAATATATGGTCAATTGTACTCCCATGTTTGCGAAAACCTATTGATATTCACCTAAAACATATTCCACATATGGTTAGATATATTCAGCTAATCCGTCTGTGAAAATCTTATACACAACATTTAACACAGATATTCCACGATAGTTGTTACATACTAACTTACTCCTTTTTTATAGATTGGTACCAGTAAAACTATATTCCAGTCATTTGGTATAGTCTCTTGATTCCAAATACCCACTGCTGATGTTCCTACCTGACAAAGCAGATGGAACCAATTAACTACACACGTTCACTCTTACTGAATCTGCAAATTTGCTTGCGAGGAATGTAAATTAACTTAATTCCGCTAAACCCCAATTACAGGTGGAACTGAATTCCTAAACGAAACAAACTGGCGCGTCAATGCGACTGCTTTAGAATTTTGTAAGTTACTTAGATACTTTTCCTACAGACTCCCTTCCCGGTTTCTGGTGCAGTTTCCTCCTTTTCTCGTGTTAACTTGGTTCAATGTGGTTAGCTGCACTGCAGAATCACGGAGTCCTAAAACAGAAATGCCTAGAACGATAGGCAAACAAACAATTGTTACGAGAGTTCCAATAGCAACATTTACCACATAATTGACTAACTGAAGCATTATGTACGTCTCTCGTGATGGTATAAACCTACAAATAGCTTGGCGGAGCCCAAACGAAATGAACATTTAAAACTTGAGTATTCTTTAACACTACGTTACAGTGCATTAGTTCATAAATTAGTTTCAAACAAGTTAGGAGACAGTAATTCTACTTTTAATTTCCATAGGTACGGAACAGAATACTTGAAATATACTAATATATACAATTATCATAAAAATATTACTTTTGTAAATTAATTTTGCATATCAAAATTACGTTAGCGAAACCATAAATACATTTTGATAATTATTTGTTCCTTCGCAATATCTATAGGCATTTAAGTTAGAAAGTTGATTCAGATCTCAAAAATTCAAATTGGAAGCCACTTTTGAAGATATCTCAAACATTCGAGATCATCTTAAGGGTTCACTGGGGTAGTTGAATCAGGTTAGAGGATTTAATACAGTTACAGGTGTCCCGCCACTGTCTTTAAGCGGTTAGAGCATCCATACGCAGAACCGAGGATCCGAGTTTCGAATCCCGGAATTGGCATTGAATTTTTAAGTAATGCTTAAAATTCTAACCACAAATACTTGTATTACCAAGGCAAACAAATCAATAAGTGAACAAAATAATAGAATGAGTAAGTCATTTATTTCCACTTCGGCGAAGCTTTGGGAAAGTCAATTATACAAGAAAATAAAGACAGGTTATTCAAAAGCAGTTTTAAGTTAATTTCAATAACAGACGTGTTATATCGGATTTCGCTGTTATTAACTTTCAGTTCAATATGTTATTATTAGTTTGTAATTAATGTATTTAAGAAACTAATAAGTAATTTGGATAGTAAGTTATGAATGTGCTAGGATCTCTTTTTATATAATTTATTTACTATATTACAGCTAATCAAATTATATTTTATTGACTAAAATGTTTAACACAAATATCACTTATTTTTCTATATAAATTCAAAGCGTTTTTTCCTCTTGAACCTGCGAAGCATTCCATAGTTGTCTAGAAGTTGAGTCGCTTCGATGTTTTTATGTCCATGAAGTCTACTCTGTTGGCCCCGTGAAGCCTTTATGATTTCTTCTAGGACACTTGGGATTCCCAAGTCTTGTTGGATATCCTAGTTCCTAATGTACCAAGGCTTTTACATTTCCCCGAAGTATTTTGTTTTGATATCTATGAATTTTATTTATATTGCTTTTGCTTGCACAGCCCCAAAGCTGACTGACATATAACCCCTATTGGCTTAATCACTTCTCATAATGTAGTGGGAAAACGTTGGGCGTCTTTTGTAGGGGGAAATCGTTGGTCCTCTGGTTGATACCTCTGCTGCAGTGTCCTGGTCTCCGGGTAATGATGCTCAGCGGTTGATGATTTTTCCATTCCTAATAAATTACCTATCTAACTAACTTCACTGATCTCAGGTTTTCGTAGGCGAGGCAAATTAAAATATAATGCATTTCCCTTAAAACGTGGTTTATTAGCAAAAAAATACTTATGGGCGGCTAGCTTTTCCTATCTATAACAATTCCCACCATAATAATAATAATAATAATAATAATAATAATAATAATAATAATAATAATAATAATAATAATAATAATAATAATAATAATAATAATAATAATAAATTAGAAGCCTAATCTAACTGCACACGCGTCGAACCCAGATGCACACACGTCCAGAGAGTATCGCTGTGTGTCGACGAGATTCTACAAGACAGTGAAAATCTGCGGCTTTCTTCCCCCTTTTATACCCAAATTTAGTGACACGCACCTTTGCGCCTTAGAATGTAACGATATTTCTAATTCGTCCTCAGACCGCGTTACCTTATTATGTATGAAAATATTCTGTTCCATAACTTTTCGCACACGCATCCTAGTGACGCTTCCGGAATCAGATTCATTACCTATGTCTCTTTCCTTTCTGTATCTGTCTCTTTCAATTTCTGGTTATTGCTTCAAGTTCCTTGCTCAATAGCTTAATGAAAGGTGGTGACGTCTACCTAGAATTAGCTTTCACCTGGAATTAGCTAGTTGGCCCGTCCTTTACTTATCTAACTTACAATCTCCTTTGTACATTTCTTGGCTGCTAAATATTCTATTGATTTGTATGTCTATTATATATATATATATATATAATAGACATACAAAAAGCCGCAGATTTTCACTCTCTTGTAGAATCTCGTCGACACACAGCGATACTCTCTGGACGTGTGTGCATCTGGGTTCGACGCGTGTGCAGTTAGATTAGGCTTCTATATATATATATATATATATATATATGTGTGTGTGTGTGTGTGTGTGTTATATTTCCTTTCCAATTCCCCGAGGCTATGTTGCTAAAATTCCAGCATGGATATTTTTGTAACTTGGATGAATGTCAAGACATGACAAATGTATAATACATAAACAATCTGCTTGAAATTAACAAAAGAAGTAATAACATGTATGTACAATTATGTAGATATTTACAATTTAGCATGCCGTAATTTTAAATGGATTCATATTATTTTTCAGTGTCCAGTACAGCTGGCGATTCATTGTGTTCTGTTGAGTAGCACAAACAAAAGAGAGAGGGAAAAAATGCAGTGTTTGCTCTTCGTTTTCAGAGTAGGTTTCACTGCAGTTTGCTGTTCCAATCTTACCGAAAACTGGTATTTTGGGTCTTCTTCACTGTTTCACTTTTTCACTTGCACTAGCCCTTCGGTTGCCTGTATTTTTAGGCCACTTCACACGCATATTGTGTGCACTACTTACACCTAGTTACAATATTTGTTTGGGTAACTAAGATGCTATAGTGTCTGATGCGGTGCCCTGCTCTCTGTGACTTTAACCATAAATGTTGGTTGTAACATAAGAAATGCATCTTTTTTTAAAAATTCTCAATTAACCCTCAAGTTTTGGTATATTATACTTATTGAATTTTGCAAACATTTTTCATAGTGCATGAAATTTACTGTTGTCCCTACTTTAGTTTAGCAAAACATACAAATTATTATTGAATGAACCCTTACAATTGGAATACTAAACCTACTGTAGAAATTTCAAATGTTAAATTGACATATTAAGTGATTTGGTTGCAAGAATCAAGGTTGCTTTGATCCAAACGAGCGTAAATATTTCTTGCTTAAATTTGTTGTTACTAATTTTCTTCTGAACTATTTAGATGCTTTTCTCTCGTCCGCGGTGAATTTACCATTTTTAATTAATCAGTGACCGGTCAAAATGTGACCAATGAATTATTACATAAAAGTTACCCTGAATATTGCTATTATTATATGTATACAAATTATAATACACTTTTAAGGAAGTTCAGCGAGTTGAAACAAATTATTTATGTTTTAAATGGCTTTAGTAATTTCCGATAATAGGTCCCCCAAATTTTGTCATCGTCTACACAGTTTGTGGACCAAACTGGGCTGTTATCAGCGCTGGCCCTCTGTACAGTAAATACATTATATGCTATTCTTTGCTCTAGGCTGACGATTTTTTCTTCTTCCATACAAGAACTAAATCTCCAAGTTTTGGTGTCCCTTTCTTCCGGTGCCTTTTAGCCGATTTTTTTTCTTTGGTCTGCTTTTCTCCGAATTCTTTCAAGGTTTTTCTGGCATTGTTCTAGCGGTGTCTCCTCCGGTCTTGGGTATCGTTTTCGGTGAGCTGTTAATTATAGGTTCCGGTTTTCTTCCGAACTGTAGTTGAAACGGCGCATAACCTGTAGGGGCGTTCACAGTGTTGTTGATGATAAATTCAATATTTTTGCAATGATCGTACCATCCTGTGCGGCGTTTGTGATTTAAAATTCTAAAGTAACCGGTAATGTCCCTGAGAATGCGCTGTGACATGTTCCCTTGTGGATAATAATTGGAAGTGTGGTACAATGTTATCCCTTTGTCACTTAGCGCCTTATTAAATATCTTGATCCTATGTGCCGTGGCATTGTCACACAAGAGAAAGCTTTTCATTCCACACTCTGGAATGTAATCATTTAGCAGTTTTATGGCACACGTCCCGGCTGTGATGTCCTTTATTGGGTATATTTTCGTGTACTTCGAGAAAACATCTAAAAATACTAAAATTAATTTCATGCCAAATTTGCCTGTTGGCAAAGGACCGTGTGTATTCATGCATATCAGCATTCTCGGTTGTTCCTTTATCACCAACTGCATCTGCGTGTCAAACTTCACATTTATAGGTTTGTCTAACTGGCACAATTTGCAGGTTGATATAACTTTTCTGGCCTTTAGGTGTCGTTTCTTTACATAGAAGTGTTCGGCAATGTTTAATGCAGTGCGCTCAGAACCAGCATGAACTGGTGACTGGTGGAATGCCGCTATTAATAATTGTTCCAGTGTTTTCAGTATATAAGTTTTCCATTTCTGTGCATCACTATATAATTTATATAGGACGTTTGAATGTTTACCAATTGTGGCAATAGGGTTCCCTGTTCTCTCTGGCACTGTTTGTAACAGATTTATTGTTTCTTCATCGTTCTCCTGCATAATCTTATGTCTCGTAGAGCTTTGGTGATGCTTTGTATGCTATCTGTTTGTATTGTCATTAATTTAACCTCGTGGAATGGCCTGCTGTTGTTTTCTGCCAGCGAGTTGCACCGCGGGAGTCGAGATAGCACATCAATGAAAAAGTTAACGACCCCTGGTATATGTATTATATCCAAGACAGAATTTCATGGATGTAGCGTGAAATCTTGCTACTAGTTAGCTTGCATTGTTTGATGAACTTTAGGTTGATGTGATCTGTGTGTATTATTATCTTACAGTTGTAAATAAACTGTTTGAATTTCTGTAGGGAGAAGTATATAGGTTGCGATGAAAAAAAACTTCCTTATTCTTTCGAAGCAAAGTGATAGCTTTTTTCTTTGGTGGTCCGACAGGTTTTGTGCCGCTGCTACTGGGTGCATTATCTGAATTGCGAGGTCTTTGTCGGCAGTCAACGCCTCTTGATGAGGGACCTGGACCGGTTTTTGCTCTTTTGGCGGTCGGTCGGCATGTAACATACGCAATTCAAAGTGTTCCGACTTTCCGCCAATAGCCTGCGTGTTAATGTAAAGTACATCTTTACAGTTTTCGCTTTCCACAGTAATGTTCTCTGATTCTTCATTCACGTTTATAATGTCAATTATGAATTCCTCTTGCACCGTCATTGTTTCCACAAAAAATTCTCCTTTTTGAAACTGTTGTTCTTCCTAGTTGGGACCACTGTCTTTATTTAGATTATGGTTGTTGAACGGTACTTGAACAGTTCCCTGTTCTAATGACAGACATCTGTCCTCAAAAGTGATGATGACTCCCCAAACATAAAAACAGTCTGAACCAATAATCACATTTTGTTGCAGTCGTGGCACAATCAAGAAAATTACATTGAATACTTTATTTCCTATTTTTATTGAGAACATGGCTTGGTGCTTCACCCTTTTGTCCTTTTTTAGATTGCCACAGTACAACAAACCTTTTAATGGGTAGCTACATGATTTTAATTTTACTATTCAACAGTTGCTGGAAATAAGTCTCAGAACACACAGAAATGTTTGCGCCGCTTTCTAAAAGTACTGACGTTTTTACATTCATTATCTCTAGAGTAATTCTTGAAGATTCATTTTTCCTTATTTTCTATCCTTTTGACAGTATTGTTGTATCCTTCATTGTTGCGCCTTTGTATGGAAGCAATGGGCCCTGAGTTAGACGATTTGGTTCTGTCATTAGCGTGTAAGATGTTTACCTGGCCCCTAAAAACACTTGGGCTGGTTTCCCGGATTCTGATATTGCTGGTACTCGGGTGTTCATTGTTCAATTCCGGGTTTGATCTCCATGCTCGCCCATTGTTCGTGTTTTCGATAGTCCGTGAGGGTACCGGGCAGTGTGTTCCTGATCTATTCGATATCTCCGGTATCTGTCACGGTTTCCTTGGTTAATGTTTTGTTCCGGCGATTTTCTGCCTCCATTATTGCTGTTGCCGTGGTTATAATAACTAGACCCTGTGTAGGGACATTATTGTTGAGTGCCTCTCTTCCATAGGACTTTTGCTGTGGTTTTGGTGATACGATTCTCTCTGCTCGTGACGGCTGGGATCTGTTCCTTGACGTCGGTTGCCGTTCATTGTTGTAGCGAGGGGCTCTTGCCCCGATACTAAAAAACGGTGGTGATTGTCGGCCATCTTGTGTATAGTTAGCTCCGTTGTGTTGTCTGCCACGTGTAGATTGTGCTGGGCTTCTGGTCGAAAGCTGTGATGAGCTCCAGCACTTTTATATAGTTTGTGGTTCAGCAACAATCAAACCGTAACGCATTTGTGGGTCGAAATTATTGGCGAGTGGAGGAATTACTTCTGTGTCTGATAGTGGTGGTTAAATCTGCTTGCTCTTTTGTGCCAATTTAAGTACATAGTCTATTAAGCTACCATGAATGTTCGGATTATAGCGGCCATTGTTGAGCTGCAGTTTAACTTTGTTAACTTCTGTTGGTCCCCAGTAACGTAATAGAAAAGCCTGTTTAAATTCAGTGTACAACAAAGTATCTCCCAACGTGAGACGCAGCCAGTTCAGTGCACGCTCTTTTAAGCATTCCCTTACAACAATTAATTTTATCTCCTCGGGTGTGGCTTTTAATATAAAATATTGTTTCAATTCACTTATGAATAACTTTGTGTGATATCCTTTTATTTCATCAAATATGGGGGCGGCAACTCGTTTAACATGTGACAATTTAAGTTATTGGTATTATGAGAGCAGGTGACCGGTGGCGTTACACTTCTAGCATGCACATCAAAATTACATTGCCTATGCATATTGTTGGAGGCTTCACCCGGTAACAATGGAGTGCTGCCGGAATTTCCGATCTTTGGCAATCACTGGGCGAACTTTGACTTGCGTTAGGTTCCAGTTCCATTCCTTGTATAGCATTCCTTATCATATACTGCATAGTTTGTAATGCATTTTTAAATTCATTAATTTCTTGTGAATTTGGTAGCTGTGAAGCAGTTACAACTTTCCTAACAGCTGTGAGTTCTGAATTTACCCTGTTTATTAATGTTTGTTGGCTTTGTGCCAATGTTTCTTTTACTTGCCCTAACTGGTAGCATTATTAGCTGTAAATGTTTCAACCTGTGAATTAGCAAACTCTGATAAAGTAGTTATTTATCCTTTGCTAACTTGTAAATCCTGTTTAATGTTAAAACCTCAGATTGAATAATTGCATGTCCTAAATAAACGTTTCTAACATTTCTTGTACATGCTGGTTATTTGACGCTAATTCCTTTTACAATTGCTGATCATTAGAAACTAACGTTTCTTGTACACGCCGGTTATTTGAAACTAATTCCTGTCTCAATTGCTGGCTACTCGTGTTTTGTTCTTCCAATTGTTCCTGTAGATTATGTAATTGTTGACTAGTTATTGTCATTTGTTCTTGCCATTGTTGCTTACTAGAAACTAACATTTCTTGTACATTGTGTAGTTATTGACCATTTGTCATCATTTGTTCTGCAGTTTCCTATTAGATTCTCCCAATGTTGAGGTGAGCATGGACTGCAGCATTACCATTAAATTCGCGGAGCTTTGACCGGATCCTACTACATCAATTGGTAAATCATCTGGTTTGTTTTGAGTTGCAACAATATGTGACTCAGGTTGTGTGTTATTATGTTTGTCCAGAGGTGTAGCACTGGCTTTTCCCTCTACGTGTGTATCAGCATTAGCTTTTTGTGCCATGATTAAAATCTTATTGCTCCTGAGCAACATGTAGTTTTAACAGTTAACAATTGTGTGAATGATATAAATTTATAAATTGTATTTTGGTACTTTACTCTTTGTAGACCTGAAGTTCTTGAAGGTCTTGTCGAGGTATAGCTGCGTGGGTGGTGATGCCTCCTTTGAAGCCGATGTGGGTTGACTCCTTGAAGTATCTGTGCGTAGGTGGTGCCTCCTTTACTAAAACCACGTTGGCGCCATTTGTAGGGGGAAAACTTTGGGCGCCTTCTGTAAAGGGAAAATGTTGGTCGTCTTTTGTAGAGGGAAATCGTTGGTCCTCTGGTTGGTGCCCTCTGCTGCAGTGTCCTGTTCTCTGGCTAATGATGCTCGGCGGCTGATGATTTCTCCATTCCAATAAATTGCCTATATAACTAATTTCACTGATCTCAGGTTTTATTAGGTGAGGCAAATTAAAATACAATGCATTTCCCTTAAAATGTGGTTTCTTATCAATAAAATACTTATGGGCGGCTAGCTTTTCCCATCTATAGCAATTCCCACCATAATAATAATAATAATAATAATAATAATAATAATAATAATAATAATAATAATAATAATAATAATAATAATAATAATAATAATAATAATAATAATAATAATAATAATAATTTGGAAGCCCAATCTAACTGCACACACTTCTCACCCATATGCACACACGTGCATCCGTCGTCCAGAGAGTATCACTGTGTGTCGACGAGATTCTATAAGAGAGTGAAAATATGGGTCCTTTTCCCCCTTTTATACCCAAACTTGACGCTCAACTTCATGGCTTAGAATGTAACGGTATTTCTAATTCGTCCTCAGACCGCGTTACCTTATTATGTATGAAAATATTCTGCTCCAAAACATTTCGATTACCCGTCCCAGTGACGCGTCCGGAAGCAGATTCAATATATTTGTCTCTTTCCTTTCTGTATCTGATTCTTTCTATTTTTGGTTATTGCTTCAAGCTCCTTGCTCATTAGCTTGTGAAAGGTGGTGGGCTCTACATAGAATTACCTTTTACCTGGAATTAGCTAGTTGCTAAATATATTCTAACATTCCTGAATTAAGTTATTATGATTTCCCTCACTTTGAGTTTTAGTTGTTCACATTTATTTTTTGTATTCTTTCCATTGTAATTTAATATCGAGGTTCATACCAAACTACTTGGCTACATTTGCATATGGTACTAATCTTAGTGCTCTGGGATTTGTTCTCTTGTTAGTAAAATTCACTTGAATAGATTTATTACTATTAAGTTTAATTCTCCATGGTTTAGTCCATGTACTTATTTCGTTTATAGCAGTTTCTAGATTCCTAGTAGCATCTTGGGCGGATTTACCCACTGCTAAGATAACTGTACCATCTGCAAATGTTGCCGTCATGTCATTATTCACTGAGACAAGTCACAAGTACAAAGCAAGTATAAGCTGGATCTTAAGACACCGACCTTAGGTAAACGTGCTTTGATCTCTTTAAGCTAAGAATATTTATCACCACATTTCACTGTGAGGAATCTGACAGATAGCTTAAGAAGTTTACAAATTTCTTTGGTAAGAATTTCTCTAATACTTATTAATCTATTTTGTCGCAACTTAAAGAGGAGTTTTTCTTCTTCTACTTCTTCGTCTTCTTCTTGAGTCTTTTCAATAATATTTACAATTCTATGTAACTGTTCTTTAGCTGAGCATTTGCTTCTAAACCCAAATTGATGATTTGGGATAAGTTGCTTCTCTTCAATTGTTTTTAATCTTTTAAGAAACAATTTTTCAAAAAGCTTTGAAATGACAGACAACAATGATAAAGGCCCATTAGATGAAGATTAATTAGGAAGATTACCTGGTTTCGTACCATTATCACTTCTGAGACTTTCCATGTGGCAGGAACTTCTCCGGCGAAAGGAAGCACTAATAATGTTCATTTTTGAGATTCCTTTATGATAGACTTTTTAGAACTTCATCTATTACAGGACTTCTTTTACGCTGATGTTTTCATTTATATCTCCGTTTAAATTCCTTTGTAGTCACAGTTGGTATATTTAATTCTTCATTTATTACGCTTGAGATTGGTTCTTCATTGTCTTCAAATTCATGTAATTTAAGTGTTTTTAAAGATGCAAAAACTTTAGCTTTACTTTTATTATCCCTTGCCCAGAAACCATTATTTATGATATAGGGGATTTGCTGTATTTGTCTTGTAATCTTCTTAGTAGACATCCAGAGTGCATAATTAGTGTCCTTTTGAGTTGATGAGTACTTCGAATAGAAGCTAATAGATTAATTTTGAATTTGCTGTATGCCTCTTTTCAATTGTTGCATGAGGCTGTTTAACGAACGATTGTTTATTCCAATCTGCTGGTGCTCTTATTTGCTGCCATTGTTTTATAGCTCTTCTTTTTTTAAAACCAGTTCTTTTATTTCTTTCGATAGCTATTACTACTATATTCCTTAGGGTAAACAATAATACAGTAATAAAGTAATTTTCGTCATATATCTACATTGCAACGAGAAACATAAAAGGATTCTTTCTAACAAATAACACTGTAATTTTACACTCCATCATTATCCGAATGAAAACTCCACCACAATCTTTATGCGTCCCTTGCTTCTTTCAACACCTCCATAGCATGCGGCTCTTCCCTTTTTTACTGAACTACCCTCTCATTTCTTTTACACCCTTCAAATAATCCTTCTCTACAGTTCTTAATCCCTTCTTTCACCCTTCATAACCTTCTCCTTTTCTAAAGGAAAGACGTACATCACGAGAAGATTATCCTCATCTCCCGCATTGAGGTCAAGAAATGTAACGGTTTATTTCCTATGTAGCCACGTTTAAATTATAGCAGGATGTTAGATGAACATCCCAACATATATTATAGGACATTTGCTGCGACGAATGGGACCGCCAGGCCCAAGCCATACACGCGTTCCCACATAAGGGAATTTGCTTGGTTTTCTACTCTCAGGGCGTTGTGCTACAAGCGAAACTTAAACATAAGACAAAACGTAGGTGATATACGTAAATAAAGCCAACTTATAGCAAAAAAACTCTGCTTTGACCTCTTCAAGCGAAAGATAAATGTGAAGGCCGTACTTAAAGCTTGTTTCTTAGCACAATTCTGTTATAACTTCGGCTGTGGTTAAAGCAACATCAACTATTTCTACAGCACAACAAAAAACAAACATATCACTGATGTCATTTATATTTCCTTAAGGTATTGCTACTATAGAACATAAAACTAAAGCTGTGCATTTAGAAGGTTTATGGGGTAAAGACTGTCCAGTAAGAAATCCCTTATAATTAGAGGAGTCCTAGATAACGATCGTAATTGACTGTTTATGGCAAAACTTCAAACTAGATTCTTTTTGTGAGAGTCAAGGAGTTCAATCAGCCACACGAGTATGCTCCAAAAGTAGCGCCAAATTGCACTTCTAAAACCAAAGACATAGCCTGTCAAAACTAAAAAATAAAAATAGCATTCCAACCCGGAATACAAACAAAAGATAGAAAAAAGTTCTTAGCTTGAGCAGACCATCGGTGTTGGCATACACCAGTCTTTAGCTTTTACATCTAACAGCAAAGGCAAGCAGATAAGCACTCCCCGACTAATGGAGTAATAGGAACCACTATGCACATACACACATGTTAATACTTACAATAACATTACTAAAATGCTTGCCTTCCATATCATAACTAAATATTATGATCACATCAAATGAATACTGAATGTTCTCTAGAGATAACGCTTTATTTTTCAACGTGATCAACATCTGTGTTCCACCTTGTACGTTTTCTCTTTCCGTAAAAAATAATTCGGATGTCTATGCCGGCACCAGTGATGCACGGCTGCTTTAATTCAAAATATGTTGCATTGAATGTTGCGTTTCTTAAGATGGAAATCGCACCTTTATCACAATGAGACCACAGCAATCGTAAGCGGAGTTGTCACAGTGTTTTGTTTTCACATATCGGCCGGAATTCACAATGAAAACTAATATGGACTATGCCATCCCAGCTCAGAACATGGTTAACAACACTTTCCCCGTTGAGGCAATGACTTTGACTCCTGATTTCTAAACTCATTAAATTTCGCTTGTATTTTGGGACGTAATAATATACACAGGACTCTTAATCAGCGACAATCGTTCGGAAAAATCACCGCCCTGCTGTGCGAATGAAATTGGAAGTTTCTTTCAAATCCGTTTCCACTGCTATCTAATTTTGAGCTTCAGCATTAGTTATACCCATTGAGAAGACGCTTACCTACAGCTAAGCGAAATATTAGTAATATGAGGACTTGCTCAAATAGTATCCAACTGTTGCGGCGATGCTTTCCTGCTCGGCACAAAGATTGGCGGCAATGCTTTCACACTGTGCATCTGTGGTTTTTAGGAATCGTCCACTATGGGGCTGTTGATGCAAAGTTGCTGCCTTTCCCCTCTTCTGGCAATGGTTCCGGTACACACCACTCAATCTCAGATGTGGGCTTAAGCGCGCACAACCTTCCGTGGTAAGGAATTCAACTGATTTACACTGTTTCAACATAACTGCTATGTAGGTCAGCCAGTCAAATCAGTGTCTCCCATAGTGTTTATAGCATGGCAGGAAAACCTTCTTAAAACCTCTTCGCATTAATGAAATTCTACTATATATCAATGATTTGAAGATGATAAACCTGACTGTGGAGTATCAGATTGGTCCGTACCGGCGGTTTACCTGTCACTTGTAATACAAAGGAAACCTATGCTTGATGCTTCAGAATGTGATTATACACACCAGATTGTGCCAATCAGGGATCTCAGGGCTTACGTAAATGTGCTCACATTGTAGATGCGCGTACAAAATATGAAATTGAAGCTAAAATGTATGTGCCATAGATTTTTATCTTTCAATTTTTTTTAATACGTAGAAAAACAGACTGAGAAGCCAGCATACAAATTTTCCTATGAAACGTTAACATATTAGGAGTTTTAGGAGTTTTGTATATACAAAAAGGAAAGAAAGATAAATAGAAAAGATCAGTGAGAAACATGATTGAGAAATATCTCTAGTTTTGAAAATGGAATATTTCCTTTTGTTGGTTTACATGGGATGTAACGTCTAACCTTAAAAATAACTGATAACACAGGAAAAAGTACTACGTTTATAAAATCCCGATGTGTTACATTTATATGATTTTCACTAACAATTCTTCAACAAACTATTCTCGCAAATCTCATTCTTCAATATTCTTTATATTAAACGATATAAATATTTACATACATGGTTTTAATATCTTTTAGGTACAAGGTGACTAGCAGAATACAATATAAATCCTTTAAGAGCGGGTGTTATGTAATGGTTTTGAAATTCCGTTCTCTTTGCAAGAACAGGAGAAAAAAAAAAACGAATAGCGAATTTCCACTTGAGAAAAGTATTAAGTTTTTGAAAATTGAAACCAGTAACGTTTATCTCTGAAACTGTTAACTCCGCAAAAAGCATTGACATAAATTGTGTGCTTTAACGAAATGTACATTTTTTTTCTCCAGTGAGATTTGGTTTACTTCTTACGCTTTACTAAGTAGGTAAAAGTCATTCAGAATAAAGAGGAATTCAGCGGTTATTTCCGAAAATTCTGGATATTTGTGATTAAAATGTGTTACATCTATGGTATTTTAATCAAAATCGTTAGAACCAGTTCTGAGAGAATCAAAATTTTCGAAAATTCGGCCATAAATGTTAGTTTGGGGGTGGTGGAATTTTTTAAAGAATCTTCGTAAAGCATTTTTGGAACATCATGAACTTAAATACCAGGCTTGGTAATTAACCAGCTTTTCACACGCACACACACAAACACACAAACGTTTCTTTAATTAAAAATCCTTTTTTTGGATTTAGGGGTCCCTAAAACATTTATTTCCGCTGAAATCTCGACATGAAATTCTTATCAACTGTGGATAGGTGGTAGAGAAAGTGAACACGAGTTAAAGACATTTATCTATTGCTTTTATATTTCGTTCCTGAAGCATAATTTAGTTTTGTGAACTAATGACGACTTATAATGCAAAATAACTGAGCTAGGTTTTGAAGGCTGTAAATATCTATGACGGTTGAGCATTTCACTAATGGACATTTTCTTGTCCGGAGCTGGAGAATTAGGGCGCTCAACTGTCAGCTCAGACAAATTTTGTACTACTTTTTTCGTCTAATTTTAGCAGGAATGTCGCGTTCCTGGTGACACGACATGCAATGCTTTCATGTGCTTCCATTTGTTTCAACGAAACAAGTCAAAACGAGAATCTGCAGTGTTCTTTCCTTTCCCGCGTAATTGTTCCACAAATGCAATCCAATTTACTCCAATGCAGCATGAAACGCCTTTAGGGAATATTTAAATGAAAGCGTTGTGACTAGATGCCACACTAAATTACACAAAATTTACTTGTACGTGACGAACTCCATTGTAATGTGAATCGGGAGACCTGAATTCCATCTCTCATATTAGTTTAAACCTTCCCAATGTGTAAATGAATTTCAAACAGTTCCGTGATGTTCTTTGAGATTTATTGAGGAGCTTTGTGATTAGAAAAAGCGGCTCCTGGTACCAGAAAGCGTGCATAACCGGGCTTAATCAGTGCTTAATCATTAGCCGACTGCTACTCCGACTATTGATCTGGACGGGAGCAGATAATGCAGCAGTCGTAGGGTCAACATTACTCCGCCATAATCTGTTGTGCACCTTTATGTGATAAAGCTTTGTACATTGTTTATCTCTACAAGAAAAAAGTTCCATATGAATTTTGGTTCATAAATTAACTTCCCCCCAAATAATTTTACATTTAAATAATAATAATTGATAGTAATTTAAAGAATATAGACGTAAGTAAATAATACCCGTTTCCTTTCAAGTTGTTGGAGGCTTTAGCGGACATCATCGAAAACGAGGATAGAAAATGGTGAGTTTGAATTCAGAACGTGACCACCGTTTTATTTTCATATTTAGCAGAAGCCAAAAAAAAAAAAAAAAAAAAAAAAAGAAATTGGGGTAATTGCCATAAATTTTACATTTCTTTTTAGTGAATGTACAAGGGCCCATTGTGTGTCGTAGAAAATGTTAAGCAATGTAGGTGTATAATTTTATTTCCATATACGAGAATACTATATTCAAGGAATGAATGTCGATTTTGGATCACTGACTTCTTTATCTTTTTCTAACACTGTATCAGATTCACTTATTTCAAATTCTTCGCTATTAATTGTCTTCAAAGTAGTACAAACTATAGTAAAAGATGCTAAAAATAAATAACCAATATTTTGGTATTTGAAGCTACTGATCATCAATGCTTTGTCGCTTTTTACAAACAAACTATCAGCTGTGTCAGAATACAGACAAATACTAAACTTGTATGGAATTTCAAACACCGTTTAAATCCATAGTCAACAACATGCACAATTCTCGCTCAATTTCTAATGAAGTGTAATCCGTTGTCAGAATTAGCGTCATGTTGGAATCGTTAAGGACTCATATCCTTTTTATCGTACATTGTCGTCCGGATCTGGTTGCCCTTGAGATCTCCCCTTCATCCCTTCCTCCCAGGGATCACGTCGAAAGCACAATGGACCCACTATGGCCTAAGTTGGTTCAGTGCTCCAGTTACTGGAGACATCTCAGTCTGACTATTCGTAACTCCTAACCAGTGTTGCCGCGTCTACTGACAGAGTGAGATTGCGAAACGGATTGCATTTTTGCATTTGGCGTCATATTGTGTATTGGCCTTTTACCTTCAAGAGAATTCTAAACCTGTACTTATATCCACTGCCAATTAATAAAACGGTCCATATTTGTTGAAATTAAATTACCATTGCATACAGGATTTGAACTAGCGTTCAAAAGAAGATATTGTGAACTCTCTCCAAATGAGAGGAATAAAGAAGTAAACCGATTGAGATACCACTACAGTATTCATGGTAGCTCATCCGCGATTGAAGATGAACTTTTTTTATTTCTACATTACCACATTCATTGGTAAAAAGGCGAAATTGTTGCTGTCCAAAGAGAAACTTCAGATACTAAAACTGAGAGAAGCATCGCAGAGGTGCGCTTATAGTTGTTGTGTATTAAGTGCTAAATACTGTGCGCAGTGTAACTAACATGGTTCCATCGTTTTTGGTTATCTATGGTTCTATTTCATGCTTATACATAAACAATAGTGGGAGTCAGTAGGTACATGGGGAGCTCAAATAAATACCAAAGAATTACAAAGTAAATGACCTCCATCAAAATATGTATATGATGTGATGTGTTCACATTACTTTCGCTAGGAATGGCAGATTCACAGATATCCGTTATGTACTATGCCATTCACATAAAATGTGATTCTTTTATCCACGTTACTTATTCTGGATGTACAGGGTGTATAGTAAAACAACCGGAAACACTTAGTATATTTGGTGGGACATTAAAGTGAACATTCTTCAAGCGGAAACCCATGTTCAGAAATATCTGATTTGGACACTGTGGGGCCTCGAAGTCTGCGAACGTTTCGAGCACGTTGATGGCTGTGCATTCCACAATTTCGTTAAGAAACCCAACAATAACACCACACCGTGCAGTAAATTACAGAAGGGGTTCAAACTGTTGATTTCCTACTTGAATGCAGAGCGTACACCGGCGATGCAGAGCAGAGGCACATGGTTAAATAAGTGCTGTTGTGTGCCCAGTATTTTAGTCGCAGCGTGGATTCGTGCGATAAGGTCCTCCTCTGATGTTACAGGGCTAGACTTCATGGTGTCCCACAGAAAATAGTCAAGAGGTGTAAGATCAGGTGACCGTGGTGGCCATGGCACAGGCTAGCCTCTACCAATCCATCGATTGGAATAGTCCAGGTGATGGTGCATATTTGCATCAAAGTGAGTTGGAGCTCCGTCGTGTAGCAGCCGTACGCATTACCTGACGAACCTGTAGTGGCACCACTTCAAGTAGAGTAGGAAAAACATCTCTGACAAAAGAGAGGTATGTCGGTCCTGTTAGTTTGGTTGTCTGTAGATATGGCCCAATGATCTGGTCATCAATTATCCCAGCCCATACGTTCAAACTGAACCCTTATTGGGTACCTCTAGCCTTTTGCACACGAGGATTTTGGACTGTCCAAATAGGAATGTTGTACAAGTTCACAATGCCGTCTCGAGTGAACATGCACTCATTGGTAAGCAGCGCCAAAGTCGAGAATTGTGGGTAGAGTATGCAGCTGAAAATACCACTGCGCAAACTGTACTCGTCGTGGGTTGTCCTCTTCTATTAATGCCTGAATTTTCTGCAGACGGTGTAGATGCACCTCTTGTTCATGGCTAACACTTCTTACGTTAAGGTCACATGTGCCCAACGCTTGCGTCACTTGGCAGTGTTGGCGGACGAGTTGTAAACGAAAAACGTCTCAACACATCCTCCTCAAGAATCCAGCGCGGACGGCCCACATCTGATTAATACACCTGATACAAAATACAGAACGCATAATAGTTAATCAGTAATCAGAAGGCTTCGCATACTACAGTACAATTTCTCAATACCACGCAATACTACTTACTGTACCTACAGTAAAATGTAAAAAGCAAAACCATACACTTTACTGTATGTATACGCTACAATGCTGAGAAATTGCAACTTCTTTCTCTTAGTCTTCTCACAATTGCTGAGAATGTCGTATGATGCGGAGTATGTCTATTGGGAAACCTTTCCGCGTACAATCATGCAGCAGCTCTACTGTTGCCATTATCTCTGCCGCATGCAAAGAGCATATCGGTCATTTCGATATTTGTGTAGTGGTGCATTTCTAATACTGTCAACAATGTTCTTGCAATGTACACAACACAAAGTACTCCATTTGGATGCGAACGTTGAACTATGGGCGGATGTAGTGCTTGCGCAGGAAAGTTAAAGCACAGTTCGCCCATCCACATTACCTGAGGGCGAAAGCGTTGCATAACTACATTAAGAATCAACAACATTCCGATGAAACTTTGACGTCCACGCAGCGTCCAAACCATGTATTTCCGGACATGAGTTTCCGCTTAAAGGTTTCTCATTATAATGTCCCACCCAACGTATGGGCGGACACCTTGTCGGTGCTTTTTCTATACTCACTGTACACAGCAATACTAGAACTGTTTCAAATTAAGCAAGAAGGTACAAAGTTACAACATGTAGAAACATTATTCAAATGTACACGTACTAACAAGATTTACTTTGGATGGAAAGTAAAAAATTTGGGGGAAGATAAAAGCAACAACAGCAAATTTCAAGCATGTCATTAGATGATACTCAGCATGGAATATTTTGAAAATGGCTAACACTACAAAAAACCTTTATTTGATACAAATATTGTGTTTTAATGAGCTCTATATTTTTTCTATCCTAAGTTATAGTCAGCCTTTAGGATTTTTAGATATACTAAATTATAAAAAATCGCTAGAGGCTATTCATACAGTAATAATATCCATTTTATTTATCATGTCAGTATATTAAGTATTTTAGCATTTTAATTACAATCGTTAGGAGCCGCTTTTAGGAAACAAATAACGAAATTTATTCCCGTAAAGGGATGAAGGGAGTTTCCAGAAAATCTTCAGTCGTGTGCTTGGAAATTGCTAAACATAAATATCAAGTTTGCACTTATCTGGCTTTTTGTTCAGCACACGCGCGAAAGTACTAAGAGGTTTAGCAATAAAAGGGAAATGATGGCCATTGTGCATAAGAAGGATTTATTAGGAAGTGCCTTGATTAAAACTTTCTGGCAGTCCTCAATCAATGTAGCTGCAATTCAGGGATTGGATTTGAAGCTGCGATCATTCAAAAGCGAGTTTGTAATTCCGCGTTGCACGGCAAACACATAATGGCGATGGTGTTAAATATATTTTACAAGACAAAGGATGATATTTATTAAACTTAACGTGGCTTAAGATGCTTTGGTATATGAATACAACCTTTAATTAGAGGTTCTGAGCATAATGCATGTGCACTGTTGAGTTTAATTTCATTCATTTCATTTAATCAAGAGCAAAATTGATGTTCTAAACTGAATTAATATGCTGACGTGCCATTACTACACATATTTTACAGTGTTCATTTTACGGTTACTGTATTATTGCTGTATTCTGTATTTATTAATACATAGCTGCATCGAGCAAATTTTCTGCTTAATGTAACACAAACCAAGGCAGCCCTCTGAAAGGACCTACTCCATTCCAAGTTTTTTACTCACTCTATCATATACCTAGCAGGCAGAGGTGGTGTTGCATTCCACCCAAAAAGTCGATAAGGAAAATTCAAAGAAAATACATGTTTTAAGGACCCCTAATTCCAAAGAAAGCATTTTTAGAAAAAGGTTCCTCTGTGTGTATGTGTGTGTATGCGTGTGTGTGCAGAAAAACAGCCAGAACCGAAATCTTCAATAAACCAGGTGACCCACACAAGCCGTCCGTAGTTGAAATTAGTTTGTACCGGATAGCGCGGATACTAAAAGGTTTCTCTGAGCAGAACTGCAAAGGGGATTCCATATCAACACAAGGAGATCGCTAAATGAAAGACCTATCTTGAAAACGAACACTTTAACCGTTATTACTGCCTCAGAGTTCATTCGGTGGAGAAACTTCCTGTGTACGAGGTGTTCCGGGTTGGATTCCTGGCTGGGTTCCAGAAAGTAGTCTTTAAACAAAAGCATTTCACGGTATGCTCAGAGTCTGGTGTTTGAATATGAAAATACCTATGTGTGTGTGTGTGTGTGTGTGTGTGTGGGAGTGTTATCGGTTATTTAATAAGCAATTCCCTCATTAACAAGAATTCAGGAATGCCGCTTGACGCAATCCCGAGCACCCTATTAAGTCATTTAGTTCCATGACAGTTTATCTACAATCAGTACAACTATATGGCACCAATTGGTGGCGCAAAGTAAACACAATTAAACAAAATTCTACTTTATTATATTTATGCACCCTTAAAGGTGCGTTAGAATTAAATTATTATTAGTACATTATTTCTAATAAGCCTGTGCAAAAACATGCCCGCCTTGATGGGCAAATTGATATAAGGACCTCTCAGGCCCACGTTCTACCTAGAATGATCCATCATTTTTAATATTATTTCTGCAAAAAAAAGCAAATGAGCGCAGAAGACAGATGTCACGCCTAAACATGTTCGGAGCATAGTCTTCCAGCCTCAGCTGCATTTTGGTCCGTCTCCGCACAGATCGTAACCAAATCTGTGTGTTCGTAGTGATGAACGTTACCTTTATGTCTGAATGAGCTGAGGGAAACAGAAAACTACAAAGGAGACTAGTTTGAACTACCCGGTATATCAAATTGGCATTTCTGTTCAGTATCCTTCAAAGATGCGACACGAAGGTTTTCAAGAAAATTCCGCACCCTAAACTATGCTTTACAGGGAAAAAATTGATTTTTTTCTCAAAAATGGCTTTAACGATTGAACTTAAATACCGTATGCTGTAAGATTTTTGCAACACAAACGAAATGTATGTTGAATTCTCTGTTAATAGGCTGTGAAGCCCTGTTCATTCTAAATGGCTTTTGTATAATTGTTAGACCGTAAGAGATAGGCAAAAAACTTCACTGCATAAAATAATAGATCCCGTTAAAACAATTTATGTGGACCTTTTAGTGGCGCTAGACATTTCCGAGACATTCTTTGTTATTGGTTTGTATTTTCGAACACTTACGCCTTTTTACAAATGTTAAATTGCTATTCGTTTTTTCTCGTAGTCACGCACAGAGCAAGAGGTTTCAAAGCCCTCACGTAGCTATGAGCTTTTTCAAAATCTGGCTATCGCTTAAGGCTGTTCTTATGCCTGCATAGAAATGTGTAAATGTGTAATGAAGGTTCATAGCTAGGTAAAAGAATAGGCTTTTGTAAGATTATACGTTGTCAGGAATAGGTAGAGAAGGGCATCTAAATGCAACACATTAGATTTTTCAATATCGTTCACTGCAGACGATATTGCGACAGTATTCTTTGTTAAGTTCCACGTTGTGGTAGCCAATTTGCGATGGTATTAGTGTTTGTTTGAAAGAATGCTACTGTTTATTTACCGCGCGTATAAAAGACAATTTGTCGCGGTTACTTCGTGTTATCTTTTACTGAGCGCCTATTATTGTATTTAATTTTTGGGTTCACTATCCTCCGGCTAGCTATGATCTCTCGGTCAAGCAAATCTCTTAATCAAGGTGTGTAAACGGAAAGGAGTTTTTATCCAAAGATAACACCGATAAAAGAATTTGTTTTATACTTTTATTGTCGTAACACATTATGCACTTTCACATATTAATCTTGACACTCGCCAAACTGAAACTATTATAATAACTTCTTTACTGCCCCTTATTAATTCGCGTACTTCAACTTTTTGTGTAATTAACTTTACGACACTTGAGATTTTTTTATAACTTTGCTACGCGTAACCTGCGAATCGCTAAACTATGCTATGTATTCACCATGACTGTTTTTGTTGAACTCAGCGACGTGTAATGCACAAATGTTTCCGATGGACTGGAGCCGACGTGTAATGTACAAATGTTTTCGATGAACTGGGAGGGATCTACCTCTGACTTAGCCCTTTTTATACTCCTACACCCCGATATGCCTAAAGATTATAACCGAGCTGCTATTGGTTAATAAAGCGCGCCAACATTAGTGTCTATATTTATATCCAATGAAAATTATGAACACATATGCTCTAGGGAAAAATGTTCCCGCAAATTCTAAGAAAAACGCGCCAATATTACGTCATTTGCTCGTCTCTAATAATGATAAACAGCTCACCCCCTCGCTACATTATTGCACGCTATTATTGTCAGTTTCAGTAAGGCCGTATAAACCCACTTCTCAACAATGCTTACAATCATCAAACATCTCAAATCAATGTCACACAATAATGCATATTCACACTATAATCACTCTTTACATTTACATAATTTGTGATACAAATTACTGCATCATATGCCCCACTAGAAACATAATTATAAATATTTACAACTTGTTTGGAAATTTTATAATTGGGTTTTTAGTCTCCTGAATCTTGTAACACACGCTATTTATCACTTTCACTTAACACTGCACACGTATTTAACACACGACATATGTTTTGCCTTTATCTCGCCACTATTTAATGTGTTTAGACATTAATCTGACATCACAATTTTTATAGCAAATACTGTACCCTGAATTATTTACTTACTGTTACAAAATTGGTTTACTTTCTTAGATTGTTGAATAAAATTTATGCTTTCAAGAATTTTTGTAATTATTAAACATATTTACCAAAATATTCACCCTCTACACAAATATATTTACATCTCTTAAATCTAGACACTGTTTCACATTATCTGTTTGCTACATAAGTATTTGTTTTAATTATTTTTACCCCATTTTTGTTGTTTTGTACTTTATATTCACAATACTTTTGGAATTATATCTATGTACTTTTACTTTAATATCACATTAAGTTTTCATTATTACATGCTTCATTTCAAATGCTGTTACAGTTACTAAGAAGATGTTCTTTGTTTTTAAACATTTTTTTTTAGAATTTATTTCTCTTTACCTATGACACACACACACATATATATATATATATATATATATATATATATATATATATATAACCCTCTTACATTCCAATACATTGCTCTGCAGTTCATCTTTAACTATCCAGCATCTACTTTACACCTCATTGCTATTCACCCTCCTGGATCAAATTGTCTGTGGCTAAACATTACTCGTAGCCGTATCCTAACCTTCCAAAATTTGTTCATGGATAACCTCTTAAAGGATTCAAATGAAATTTCGCCCCAAGATATAATTTGAAACCAATCTAAAGTTTTCTGAACCACACATCTTTTGACAACTATCATTTTCAACTCTTCTGCTATCTTTTTAAATTGAGAGTACTCTAACAAGTCTGTAATAAATTGTACTGGATTGGAATTTTCAATTTGAACATCTTGGTACTTGTTAATTTCAGAAGTTAGCTTATGATTATTTATAGGCAAAACTTTAACTTCTTCAGACAATTTATTTCTTTGTGTTACTGACTCCTTCTGTATTTCTGATCTCCCCCCTCTGAAATTAACTTGCGCCTGATTTAAATCTACATTCGTAACCTCTTTCGTCTCTCTTAGCTCACTTGAAATAATACTCATTCTACTACCTGACTCTGTACATTCTACATCAACATATTCACATTTAATATTAACCTCACTTTCTTTGTTAGATATTTCCCTGCTCATGTCCAACATTTTCTTTGAAACTTCACCTATCTCATTTGCCATCATTTCCTGATTTTCATTTCTCATTCTCATCATACTACTATCTAGCTCCATAAATTTCTTTTCAATTTCTTCCCTGTTTTGTTCTAAGCTCTTACCAATATCTTCCCTCAATTCCCTATTATTCTTTTCCATATCTTCTCTCAATTCCCTATTATTCTTTTCCATATCTTTCCTGTTTTGATCTAATTTTTGTTCTAATTTCTCAATATTCTTACCAATATCTTCCCTTAATTCCCTATTATTCTTTTCCATATCTTCTCTCAATTCCCTATTATTCTTACTAATATCTTTTAGCATTTCCATCATCATACTAGCATCAAAATTAACATTTCCTGCTATTCTGTTCTGACTTTCTTCACTAACATTTACTCCCTCAAATCCTACATTGTTTGAGCTATTTTCTGTAACCTGTAATAAATTACAGCTAACTGGTACATATCCCCTTCCATCATTGTTTCTTCAGTATTATTATTAGACATTGTTTTCTTAATCCTATCACTCCTCAAGTACATTTAAATTTTTACAATTTTTTTTAGCATAAAAAAATTTACTATTTTCTAACCTTTCTGATGCTCTCTGATGATGTTGCTTTGATGTCCAGCTTCCTGCCCCTCTCTCCTAGATTATATGTCGCTTCTGCGTCGTATTATGATGAATCTACGTCGTCTCGATGTTTTTGTGTCCTGTCGTTGAATTCCCCTGTTGCCTTTTAATCTCGGAATTACGATGTCCACTCATCCGCGTCGTCTGTCGTTCCTGTAGTTGTTTCTGGAATCTGCGTCTTGTAGTTCAGTTCACTGCTCCATTCGCTCCACGTCCTGGTTCCTTCGCCCCTTCCTGGTTATTACGCTCCTTCCTGGTTATTCTGCTCCTTCCTGCTTATTCTGCCCCACGTTCTGGGTGCCAAAAATGCGACAGTATTCTTTGTTAAGTTCCACGTTGTGGTAGCCAATTTGCGATGGTATTAGTGTTTGTTTGTAAGAATGCTACTGTTTATTTGCCGCACGTATAAAAGACAATTTGTCGCGGTCACTTCGTGTTATCTTTTACTGAGCGCCTATTATTGTATTTAATTTTTGGTTCACTGTCCTCCGGCTAGCTATGATCTCTCGGTCAAGCAAATCTCTTAATCAAGGTGTGTAAACGGAAAGGAGTTTTTATCCAAAGATAACACCGATAAAAGAATTTGTTTTATACTTTTATTGTCGTAACACATTATGCACTTTCACATATTAATCTTGACACTCGCCAAACTGAAACTGTTATAATAACTTCTTTACTGCCCCTTATTAATTCGCGTACTTCAACTTTTTGTGTAATTAACTTTACGACACTTGAGATTTTTTTATAACTTTGCTACGCGTAACCTGCGAATCGCTAAACTATGCTATGTATTCACCATGACTGTTTCTGTTGAACTCAGTGACGTGTAATGCACAAATGTTTTCGATGGATTGGAGCCGACGTGTAATGTACAAATGTTTTCGATGAACTGGGAGGGATCTACCTCTGACTTAGCCCTTTTTATACTCCTACACCCCGATATGCCTATAGATTATAACCGAGCTGCTATTGGTTAATAAAACGCGCCAACATTAGCGTCTATATTTATATCCAATGAAAATTATGAACACATGTGCTCTAGGGAAAAATGTTCCCGCAAATTCTAAGAAACACGCGCCAATATTACGTCATTTGCTCGTCTCTAATAATGATAAACAGCTCACCCCCTCGCTAGGTTATTGCACGCTATTATTGTCAGTTTCAGTAAGGCCGTATAAACCCACTTCTCAACAATGCTTACAATCATCAAACATCTCAAATCAATGTCACACAATAATGCATATTCACACTATAATCACTCTTTACATTTACATAATTTGTGATACCAATTACTGCGTCAATATGAACTACAAGTTTTAATTTACGCTTAGGGCATTAAACGTGATAATTTAAAAGAAAACGAATGTACCTGCAATGATTCCATAAAAATCATAAAGCCTATCCATGTACAAAGTTACAAGCAAATATGCATTAACAATTACTTGTTTCACACAGACCGTGTGAAGGATTAGGTTGGGGTGTCATCTCAAAATGAATTTGAGATCTTTTAGTTTACCAGAAAACATGAGAGTCATGTATTTAATATCGTACCGGCATATTGCCATGGGAGCTCAGTTGGTAAAGAGCAACCTGACAAAACTGCAAGATCCGTGGTTCAAATCCCGGCAATAGCATTTAATTTTTCAGTCTGATTCTACGTTTCAAAATTGCATTACCTTATTGTTTCAAAACAAGTAATAACATGTACTAGTAATAATGAACGTTTAATTTCAAATCATAAGTAATTGGAGGAATTATTTTAAAACACGTCCCATGGACAGAGCGATATTCACAGCGGATTGTCTCCGTGTTACTGCTTTAAAAGCTTCAATTAATGCATTATTGTTAATGCGGTGTTATACTTATAATGTCCATATGGTGGTGGTATAGGATACACTTCAGCCTACATCATTTACACTGTTTTATGCACATGCGTCCATGCGTACCACCGGAACTGATGGACGCATTAAAGGAAATATTCACTGAGGAATGGAGAGTGGCGCATTAAAGCTACACTATTTCCGACTGTATGCATCAAAGTACGCGCCGCGTTTCACAGCATATCAGCTTACACCAATGGTGGGAGTCTGTATGTAAAGACAAAGAAATACTATTTGTTAAAAGAAATTTACATATTTCATTCACATTAAATTAATTACTATTTACATTCTTCAGAATTTATCTTGTTTTTATGTCCTGTGCTGTAGAGTCGCCATATCTGCAAACAACTCCTTAATGTTATTCCCCTGCTACATGAGCAGTTGCACAATCCTGTTGGAACCACCCATATGTTTCTCTTATTCTGTAAGCTGCTGAATAAATGGGGTCTGTACCTTTTTGCATCTATTGTCCTCTCATAACCGATAACACGCTTTCGTGACTTGTAGGGGAAAGAGAGGGGAACGCTGCTCGCAGCCGCCGAGAATCAAAACACCGCACGTACGGGATAGTTTTTACGTGAAAGCTCTGCAGTTATATTTAAATTAATCGACCGTGTATTTTTTCAAATCCTAGACATTCCCTAAGTCATTTTTACAAAGTAAAAGCTCTTGCTGTGTGCTAAAAATCTTAACAAGCTAGCTAATGTTCAATTACACTCTGAGTTGAGGAAAGGCCTTTTAATCATCCTGTAATTTCATTTTCACGCTTCTAAAGAGTTAAAAAGCTTCAAAATTAACATATGTTGGAACAAATTTAAAATGCATGAAGATATAAAAGCTGGTATATGTAGCATGCTATTTTAGATGCAACACTAAATACTTTGTCCTTGTAGCTTGCATTCACATGCTTGCAGCGTTTTCTTTGATGATAAATTGAAGCGTAATCTTTAATTCGTAGTTGTTTGTAACTTCAATACACAAGGTTCTATCTATGAAAAGTATTTTGTGCTCATCGCACATAAGTTGTTTTACAAATTCCAAATAATTCCATTAAGTGCCTCAGCCGACATTGTTCTTTCTGCGGTACTTCCATTATTCACCGCGATTGGCGGGTCGGTTGTCTTTGGTGCTTGGGCCATGGGGGTTGTGACCGAGGTCGAGGAGTTCTTTCTACCAGTATTAAGGGGCATATTTCTGTTTTGTGAATTCTCAGAATGGCTTAGTAAGCCGTGAACTTTTATTTTGTAGAGGATTTTTCTGACGGGGTTTTCATATGGGATGGTCCGTTGCTATTTTTTGATAATATTGCCAGTTGCTACAAAATGTATTTCTTTCGTGAAGCCATAGACATGATTTATATTTGCTAACATTTATAATTGTTACACTTGCGGCCTGGTCACTCGAGTTCTTTATATGTAGTTTGAGAGTTCCTTTGGCTATTTTAGGCAATTTTTGATTATTTTAATTAGATGTTATTTGATAAGATTTATGTGAATGGTTTAAGTTGTTCGGAATTAACTAAAATTATTAATTGTCTAGCCGCTTAACAAAATTGTTAGTTTCTCCAAAGTCTAAGCAAATTTTAATTTTAATTGTTAATTATCGGTGTCTAAAGTTTACTTTATGATTATTTTGTGAGTTACTTATTTACTGGATTTCGGAAATTCATTACAACTGTGTTAATTGTTTAATGACCGGGTTAGTGTGAGGTGAAGAACTTAGGACATACAATTAGATGGGGCAAACTTAATGCATTTATGTTAAGATAAATATATTGACTGCACTCTTGCAATAACTAAATTCATTTAATAATTTACTGGTATTCCAAAGCTTCTGAGAATTATAATTTTAGTATTCATGCTGCATGTAACGGTCAGTTTATATAGTTTTATGAAAGGGGTTTGTTAAATAAAGTCAGCCCATAGCCAAGGCCCGAACGCTTTCTAGTAGTTTTTTTTGGGGGGGGCAACTCCATTTATAAAGGATGTAACAAAAATGTACGGCACAATTTGCAGGACACATTCCTTACACGTAGACGAACAACTTATGTTTTATGAACATGGGTCTGGAAAGGCTTTGTTACTATCTTACAACTCATATTTTCCAACTCATTAATCATGAGAAACACACAAGAATAGAACATACCAGCGTACCACATGCAACTCTTTCTCACAGGAAATGATCAATATGCCCTGTCATTTAGAAGTCGACGGACATTAACACTAAAGTGAGGAGGTGCTCCATCGTATATGAAGTACATGTTTTGTCGCACAGCTAAAGGCACATCTGCTAACAGATCAGGTAGAACATTCTCTACGAAATTATGGTAACTTTGTCCGTTGAGCCTGGGTGGAAGAACGTGAGGCCCTACCAAACATTCACCAACAATGCCGGCCCAAACATTGACGGAAAATCTTTGTTGATGACTTGCTTCAAAAGTTACGTGAGGATTGACGTCAGCCCATACATGCCGATTGTGATAATTTACAATCTGATCTCGTTGAAACGACACCACGTTTCATCTGTGAACAGCACCTTTGCATTAAAATCAGGGCTGACACTTTGTTGCATAAACCATTCGCAGAAGCGTACCCGTGCAGGAAAATCAGCTGCTGATAATGCCGGACCTCGTGTAACACTCGCCAGACAGTCATGCGGTCAACATTAATTGATGCGGCTACTTGTCTAGTACTGACATTAGGATCATCGTCAACAGCCTGAAGGATTGCCGCCTCCCGTTGCGGTGTCCTCGTTCTTCTAGGACTCCCCCGGTTGCGAGTATCATGCTGAAATGCCCTATGTTCCTTAAGACGACGAGCAATGGCTTCAAACATTTTCCTGTCGGGGCACCTTTGTCCTGGAAATCTCTCCCGGTACAAACGTTGAGCGCAAGCGCCATTGTCGTCTACTAATCCATACATCAAATGGGCATGTACCATCTCTGCATTTGTGTATACTGCCATTGTACGAGCCAAATCAGTGATGAACTTACTAGAACGTAGTAACCCGTGTGCTTGCCAAGGTCGTACTGCTCATTGGAACAGTTGATGTTACCTGTAAACAGGCAATGACGTAAGTCGTATGGCAACAGGGAATGTAAAACAAAACACTGGTGGTGCAACTACGATAATAACGTAACCAAGAGTGCGTGTTTCCCCATGATTCTAACGCTCTGTTCGTGCGAATGTTTTCGATGATTCATGAGTTGGAAAAAATAAGTTGTAACATGGAATTACATTATGTTCATATAATGTAATTCCTTCGTCTACGTGTGAGGAATGTGTCCTACAATGTGTGCCTACATGTTTGTTACACCCTGTATAACATGTGTACGAGACACGTTTGAGGGTGCAATATTTCATCTATAAATGTAAGGACATTCAATACAGTTTTCTTCTGCATTATAATACCATTATAATATTTTTAAACCTTTTATATTATCGCTTCATTTGATGCTAGTAACATTACACCTGAATAAGAATTTCTTTAAATTTTCATTTTTACTGCTTTTATTGCATTGTAAGTAAAGGAATATTTTCAACTGGTAACGTGAGCGCTCCAAACTTATACATCATCCGTTTCTGTTTACTTTTGTAATCAGTTATTTAAGAAAACACAATTCACAGATCTAACTTAATAATTCATTTTGTTAATACTACACATACATTTAATAAGAAGCTTTTTACTTTCTCTACTACGTATATTAAGTAGGGAAAGTATTTTATTCCACACAAAAATTCGATACAGAAATTTCACCGGAAATACATGTTTTGAGGTGTCCTGATTCCGAATAAAGCATATTAGAAAACATGTCCGTGTGTGTGTGTCCATCTCTCTGTGAACAGCATAACCCAAAAACGAAAACTCGGATAAATCCCAAAGTTGGTGTTCCCAAGGATGCGACACAAAAACTTTCAAGAAAATACCCCACCCTTTAGTACCTTTTACATGGAACATTTTTGGAGAATTTTTATTTTCTCAAACGTGACTCGAACGATTTTGATTAAAATATAATATGTTTAAGATGTTTTCCAAGCAAATGAAATGTATATCTTGAATTCTTTTAGAATGTCCCCAAAAGTCCTTCTCATTCTGAACGACTCTTTCATAACTAGTAAACCGTGAGAGATAGACAAAATTTCACTACACAAAAATGTAGATCTCGTTAAAACACACAATTTATGTCGGATACATTTTGTTTGTCGAATGAACCATTTCCGAAATATTCCGTGTTATTTGTTTGCATTTTCCAATATTTATACTTTTTCTCAAATGGAAATTCGTTATTTGTTCTTTTTGTATGTCCTGGAGATGCAAAGAGAATGGAATGCTCCGCATAGCAAGCAGCTCTTAAAAGAGTTCACTATCGCTTAAAGCCTACCATAATCCCATTGCACGTACAAGAAAATTAGCAATAAGATAGTTTCTGCAAATGTTTATATCGATTAGCATGAATAAGCGTTTGTAAAAATGGTTTGTATAAGAGTATAGAAATACATGTGAGTGCAGCACATCAGATGCTTTGAAAAAGGTTTGTTTATTGCAATGTCGTCAAATTAACTGCAAATTGCAAATGAATTGTTAATGAAACATAGTGAGGTTTGTGTCTTTGCAACACATATAATATTAAAAATAAGCACTCTAAATGTGTAGGATATTCATTCTCCCATTTTTTTTTTACTTCATGTATGAATCAGCCCTTTTTAACTCTAAAATCTCTGATACGCAGCTGCTGTCACACCATGAGCTCATTGCCCTGGCAGTTCAGTAAACGATTCCATCTGATTGGACTCACTCCTCTAGTTACACTTACAGTTGGCAGTAGTGCCAAGTTTGGAATGGATATTCTCGCTATATTTAAAGGAATAAATCGATAAACTATCGCAAAACTTAAAGCTAAATATCACGTAGTTTATAAACAAGATGCCCACATCTGAAACAAATGGTGTGCAAGCTGGACTCATTTTCGCTGTAGGAGGAAGACGAAAATGGGGAATTGCTGCCTTTTCTCACAGAGAAACAGTGCCATCGATGACGCTTTCCGTTATTCCAATTATCTCTCAATAATAACCTTTAATCTTATCTATATGCGTTCAAAAACTTCTCCAGTCATTTTCTAGTCTATTTGTATGCCATAAACGACATACCCTCAAAAGTTATACATCGCAATTTTTGCAACAATAACTCACCTATTTCTCTTTCCTTAATCATTCGTTTCACTTTGGCCCAAGATAGTTCTATGATAGTTCAGATCATATATGTATGCGGGCAAGTGAACAATCTTGTCAAACGAAAGCAAAGATATGTCCAAAGCTTTTTAGTTTATTTTAGTTTATTTAGTAATACAGTGCTGATTTTCGCATAGAATTGTCGTCCTAAACTCCTTTTTTTGGAACCATAATGCAGCAGATTTCACATAAATCCCAAATAGGATTTATTAACTTCTACAATGTGAAGGGGTAAATTACGAGCTATTTTTCTGGAATCCGCTTTTAAAAAGTCCATATTTCACTGTCCATGGTAGTCACGAATACTTGTCCCAGCCTTGGGAAGAGAACTTTACAGTTACTCGATCACATTAACATATGAAGTGTTATCAGTATTCTCCGCGTTAATGTTGATACGAATGTCTATTCTTACTTTGCAAGCACTTGCCGAATGCTCGTATTCTTAGACTAGTTACTTGTAGGAAGGTACAGATGAAATTGAGAGATGATATTTATAACCAGGCAGTTGGCTTAAAGTTATCTATATTTAAACGCTTGTTAATAGAAGGAATGTAAACAACAGTGGACAAGGGTTCTGACGGGCAGCAAAAACGGTCTGATGAGTGTTGTCTGCGAACCCCAACAGACTACACGGAATGAGGGAGGGGTAGTTTGCTACCTACGACGTCCATTCCTAAAGTTCAGTAACAGTTCAACTTCATTTACTTTCATCCTGGTTTAATGCTTAGAAATTCTTATGCTTGGTTATGACTTTGTGTAATTATAGCATAAATAATGTTAGTGCTAAATTGGTAATATTAAGTGAAAACCACATATAACCACTATAACAGAGCTGTTTGTAAGCTATCGGATAAGACCAACATGGAGACCTCGCCTTTCCACTTCATCCCCCGGGGAAATAAGCTGGTAGACAGATAACAATGCACATACGGTTACGTGTATCTTATCCGAAAATTCAGTAATTGGTATTGAATTATTGTTTAGAGAAAGGATTACGCAATTATTTGACCTTTTCATTAAGACCAGCTGTTGATGGTACTGATTTGATGCGTACACAGTGCGTATTCTTTCATACGCATAGGGATTACTTTACTTACAAAAGACTTCAAAAGAATTAAGAATTACCTAACAAAACAGCAAACGACTTTTATTATATATTTTACTTTATCTTGACAACAATTATTACGTGCAACTTGAGAGCAGAAGAAATCTAAAAAAAACATCTGTTGAGTTAACATCAAACGGTTATCCATACCTATTCTTATACAAAACATCCTTACAATATTCTTCTATCTGCTTCATTTTAATCGAGATAAGCGTTTTCAGAAATGCTTATATTACACATTTTGTGTAGGAACAAGAGGGTTATATAGGCTGAAAGGATAGTTAAATATTTTAAAAGGGGTCGCTATGAGATGGCTTTGAAATTCCATGCTCTTTGCATGACCATGTGACTAAAATGAATACCAACTTACCACTTGAAAAATATAGTATTTGAAAGTTCAATTCAATTACAATAATTAATAAAGGAGAACAAATAATCACTTAATCCATTTAAATGTTTTCAGAAATAGTTTTATAACACATTTCGTTATACTCGTAGGTATAGGAGTGTAAAGCGATAATCTAATATCTAAAAAGTTAGCTGTTTGCTCGCTTTAAAGCTCCACTATTTGCACGACGACGAGAAACAATAGTCAAAATTTGCTGAAGCGCACAACTAATCTAAGCGGACAGGCGACCCAAATAAGTTCAAATTCAATAAAATCCTCTTAATGTGTATGCTCAAAGTGTCTTAACTATTCTTGGAACAATTCATATATGTGTGTGCGGATTTCATTTAACTACTTTTTTTAAGCCTTAAATGAAGTAACTCAATTTGTTTGTTTGTACAAGCGAAACAACTATTACAAAGGAATAGGCATATTTTTAACCAAACATCAATTCTTTATGATATTGCCTTCAGTATGCTTCTTGATTTTCCCATAAAACTGAAACAGCTTTAAGCTTGCCATCATTTCCACATTACATGTAGCAACAGAGTGTATCAAATGGACTGAAAATTTCCAATCCGGAAAATACATTTCACTGAAAGAACACGATGGAATTGGAAACTGTGTCACAAAAATTTATGTTCCCTCGGAAAAGGAAAAACCAGAAGAACTCGTCATAAAAGGGATAGAGAGGGGATCTTGACGTTGCCGATATTGTAACTTCATTAAACCTGCAAAAGGAAGCTTCAAAAGAGCATAAAGACATAAAAATGGCTCTACGAAGAAGGGAGAGTGGGATTTAGATAGATGCTGATTTAAGCATCGCAGGCGCTTGGAAACCTGCGAATTTTAAGGAATGAAAATGAGCTATGCGACTGCAAGTTTTACCAATGTTAGTCAAAAGACAGTGCCTTCAGCAAAGAAATATACTGAATTCGACTGAGAACACAACAAATTATAGAATTAATTGTTATTCCACACAAGCCGTGTGCTGGACAAGGTTGGAAAGGTAAGAATCACACGACTGAAAAATTCAATGCCATCGCCGCGATTTCAACCACGAATCTCCCAATCGCAAAAAATGCGAATCAGTTGGGAAATTTAATATCGTACCGGCATGTTACCATGGTAGCTCAGTGGTTAGAGCAACCGCACGGAAACCGGGAGATCCATGGTTCAAATCCCGGCGATGGCATTGAATTTTGTCTGATTCTGCAATAAATGATATTTCTGAAAACATTTTGTAGAGAAACTGATTTAACGTTTACTGTTAGTAATTCTTGAATTTTTTTTCCTGGTTGGATTACAGGGTGTAAAAGCATTGGTATCCGTTTTGCTACGCAGGGAGTAAAATAAATTATTGATGGATTGATTCCAGATTTATACATTTGAAGCAGCGATTGGTCTTCTACATTTAAATAATTCTAGGCTGACCAAAAGATGAAATAAACCTAACCAGAAACTTTTATCTTTGTGATTCATTGGCAGTAATAAATTTTCTTATGGCTGTTTCAAGATCTATAAATTAGGGGGGTCAAAGAAAATAATTGGTCTCATGGAGACGATGTCTTGTCAGAAAACGTTAACGAAATCTAAAAGTGAATAACGGATTTTAAAAGGTGTTGTCAGAATCGTATACACTTGAGGTAAAAGAGAGGTCCTTTTTTGCATTTCGTGGTAGAAGAGTAAAGAAAGGGAGGTAGAGAAACAAGTCAATCAATGAAAGCCAAAAATGAAAGAAAGAAAGGAAGCAAGATATAAAGATGTATTCAAAAGCGGGATTCATATATATATATATATATATATATATATATATTACATTACTCTACAGCAGATTATATATGTATGTATATATATATATATATGTATTCTACGGCAGATATTATATTTATTCTGCAGGACTACAGCGTATCACTTTAGAATTACCAGCTTTATAAATTGGAACGTCCTCTTTAATTTGATAGTATTTTATCTTTCTCGTATATTAATTATATTTTAAACAGGTTACTGCATGTGCCATTGTTGCTGTGTATTTTATATAGCTTCACAGAAAAAGCTCCTAACTGTTGCTTTGTGACAGAGCCGTAAACATTAATCGATATTTTACGGAAAGTTGTGTTCTAAAAATTAATACCACTGCTTACTATGGCAGCTTCTAAGTGCTGAAGCCATGTAGCTTCTTTTTACAAACAGATGTGAGTTTTCTTCCCTCCATTTTTGCTTGAACAGCTTCATCTGCGAATGAAAAGTTCTGATATAAATGACCCGTTTTATTGAAAATAGCTAAATTAAATTTAAGGATGTTAAAAATAACCTCTAAGTAGTTGTGAATTTACTTTGATTTTAACAATTTAACTGGTTAATTTTTAGAACGTAATAACTGAAATTTTCGTCAATCGATGATATAATTCCGAAAATAATCCTATTTGAAAAACGTAGTTCAGCTAACTCCGAAGACATGCCTGTAGAAAGTTAAGTCTGAATATTAAATACTTTCTAGATAATGGGTCATGCATTCAGCAGACTAAACATTGGCAGGATAGGAGTTTTAATCTCTCCTTAGCAAATTATTCAGTTTTCACTAACGGTTTTTACTTATTGTGCGTCGCTGTACTATAACAAATGAATAGAAGAAAGTTACATTTGCCTTTAATTACTGTTTTTGCAACGGTATGATCAGCCGTAGCATTTTTCATTACCGTTCCGTTGCTCGATTTTTCCACTTCTCTGTGATTTGTCTTCCATTCCTGCCGGAGCTGTGTGCATTATATCCTACTTACCGCTGTGATATTTCGAAAACGGTATATAGTGTAATTTCCTTACGGTTCTAGACGTTCCTAGAATTCCGGGAACGAATACAATTCAATTATATAATCACCAATCCAAGTTCTCCTGATATGCGCCATTGCGAATTCTAACTTCAGCGTCATACAGGAAACGGAAAAGATGCCTAGCAATGGACGACACTACCTTCAAATGCAAAAATATTTAATGTGTTTGCATAATTCACATTTGTTAAAGTTTTAGTCGGTCTGATGTTCCAAATACTGTTAGTTTGCTTCACAGCACATTGTTGCAGAAATGTGTAGGTCAGCGTTACTTTCCAAGGAGTCAATCTGCCGCTCTGTTGATAGCAAAGCCAGGCAGCGTGTACTGGGAGAAAGTTACCGCCCTATCACATGCTGGCAGTATTACACAAATTATAGTTATACACTTTAATATGAATGGTTCCAAGTCATTTGTTCCGTCGTATTCCCTTAGAAGTTTACCCCGTAGTGTAGTATTTTCTCACTTAAGTAACAGTTTGCGCCAGTGTGTGTGTGTGTGTGTGTGTGACTATTCGGTTAACCGGATTTCGGAATTGAGGCAGTAGTTTATTTAGCATTTGTATGGCAAGAGAGAGCTAACTTGGCAGTTAGTGTGATTGTTCTCTTAAACCGAAATTATAAACTGTAAATATATAATGTAAATGAAGCAGCAGCACTTTAAATTAACCTATTTATATACTGCATTGTGTTCGTTATATCGCCGGGCCGCGGATCGCGTATGCGGGCTCCGCGCACTATTACACTGGTGGGTTTTCCGTTCCAAATCCCCGCGTTACCTACTCATGAGTGATAGTAACATGCATTATGATGATAATAAGTTGTGTTGAAAGTGGTGTCCATCTGCATTGAGAGATTCCTGGCATCTTCTGAAACTTCCATTCACATACATTTCGTCGATAAGAGGATGTAATTCATGTTCTGTAGGGTTTCAATTTTAAACGTTTAGCAGCTCTACGAAAAGAGACTTTTGAAACTCCCATTGCTTTGAGACACACCTTTGGAGAGCGTTCGAATGATGCACAAATTTCGTCAATTTTTTCCACCGTTAAAATATTTCTTTTTCGCTTCTTAGGTTTAGCGGTCCCGTTGTGCTAAACTTAATAACCAGAGATCTAACAATTTCTATACCTGGAATTAGGACATTTCTCCTGAAACGGTCTACATTATTCGGTTTTTACGTATGTCGGTATGACACTTAATAATTTTCATCAATTAATCATATTGGATGAATGTTAGCAACCCAGCATCACGTGGAGGATGATAGGAATTATACATTTTTCACTACAAGCTGAAAGGAGAAGTAAACAAAACTTAAATGTATCACTCCGCCGAGCACATTGCAGCACCAAGTGGAGGATGAAGGGAAAGACCCGTGAGAGGAAATTGCTTCAGACAGAATGTGAATACAGTATATTGCTTGAGGATCATTAGCTTTTAAACATTGCATTTTGCCTTACATCCTAAACTTATAAGTTATAACACACAATACTAAGAGTAGACAACTAAAAGTTGTACCTGAACAGTTCGGCATCTGCGTTTAAAGGTACTGGATTAAACTGTTCTTAACTTCAGGCTTTAGAAATAATTCATTTAATGTTTAATATCAGTATACCAACTTTGCTTTAACCTTTTATGAGTCAACAAGTTAAACAACGATTAGCACTATAGGTTAAAACAACAGAAAACAAACGCGACCCAAGCTATCCGAGCAACAATTATGTATCGCTAACAAAGAAGTTAAATTATTGCTAAACAATGGCCAAGCATATTCATTGTCGATTAAAGGTGGATACTTTTCACAGAATTTGTTAAAACCATTTAACATAATTGTCTTCTTTCCATTTCCCTCGTTTATGCTTTTTACAGTGGCAGAAGATTCTCAGCCCGAAACCGGAAACGAACTACAGCGCCTGCACATAGACTCTTAAACCTTCTGATATAATCGTTCATGTAGTTATAGGTGAATCTGAACAAACACATTTAGTTCCATAAGTTTAACTGTTACAATAATGAGTCTTTTAAATTTCTCTGCACGAGAATAACCACAAAATGTTACGATATGAACCGAACTGTTTTTTGTAGAAGAAAAGACGACATGCTAAGCGGGAAAGGTTGTAATTTGTCCACCCGCCAATGAGGTCTGTCTTGTCACGTGGTTTTGTTTACTTCTCCTTTCAGCTTATAGTGAAAAAGGTATAAGTACCCACGAGAGGAAATTGCTTCAGACAGAACTCGAATGCGTATATTGCGCAGGTTGGGGATCATTAGTTTTTAAACACTTCATGTCTTATTTCTATATTTTGCTTTATGTCCTAAACTTCTAACATATAGTATTAAGGTAGACAAATAAATGTAGCACCTGAACAGACGGCATCTATAATTAAAGGTAATGGATTAAACTGTTCTTAATTTCAGGTTTCAGAAATAATTCATTTAATGACTAATATGATATATCACTTTTGCATTAACTTGAGCCAAGTTAAAATGAATAGCACTATAAGTTAGAAAAAAGAATAGAAAACAACCGCTACCCAAGCAATCCAAGCAACAATTCTGCATCACTAACCAAAACGTTCAATTATTGCTAAACTACAACCAACCGGCTGGTCTTATAGCTCAGCCTGAGATCCTGGGTTCGATTCTCGGCTGGGGGGTGGGAATTTTTCTCTAGTCAAGATTATTCCCTATTCTCCCCAGAGTCTGGAAGTATGAGTGAAGTGTGAATGTGTGAGATCTAATGATTAAAACCCCCAAAGTGCAAGAAACCCCACAACAACAGAATACGAGTTAAGATCATTGCCAATAGGTAGTAAGTTCCAAAGACGAGGTATAAAAGAAAGAAAGAAAACTATTATCCCTATGGCTGTTTTTTCCAAAATTTGTTCAAAACAAATAACGCAATTATCTTCTTTCCATTTTCTGCGTTCATGTTTTCCAGAGTGGAGAGGATTCTTAGTTATGGCTCTCAAAAGTAATACTTTCTCAATATGTGGCAAAGAGTACACTGTAGGCTTATTTGGAAACCAACTGCGGCGTCTACCATAGCCTCTTAAAACCCTCTGTGGTAACAATTATAGTGAATCTAAACAAACACATTTTGTTTTATAAATTGAACTGTTACAATAATTTTCTATTTAATTTCTCTGCACACGAGTAACCATAAAATGTCAAGATATGAACCGAACTGTTCTATGTGGAGGAAGAAACGACATGCTAAAATGTAGTTTACCCACCAGCCAATGAAGTGCTCTCTTGTCACGTGGTTTTGTTTACAACCCCTTAAACTTAAAGTGAAACCATTTTAGTCTTTACAGCTCAAACTGAAGGCAGCAGCTGACAGTATAACACAGCTGATAAACGCAGCCTTGAGCAGGTCAGTCACCTCCAGTGCGCTAGCGAAAATACCGAGGTTACTGCAGTGAAAGAGAACTGCGCATATATGTCATCTGTGGCCCGGCTATAAATCGAACGCATTATAGTATCATCCTTCATTTCATGAATAATATATCATACAACCCTGTCGTCTGTAGATACTGTGACACACATACTTGACAAGAAGGAATTTAGGCCTATATGAGAAGACATGCTCTTATAATAAAAGTAAAATATGTACAATGTTGGGATTGGGTAAGATAAGCACACGTGTACGTTAGCTATTTGAAACACGCACGTTGAGATTAAGAATGAGCATAATTAATTAGTTTTCAAGATTCTTCCTTTCCTCTTTATCTCTTAGCTCTGTAATTTCGCAAAACCACCCAATCCCTTCTAAAAATTACTACGATGCATAAATTACAATAAATGGTTACTTACCCCTAAGTATACCACTCTTTCCATAGAGACCTAACGAAAAATAACTATTTAAATGCTCAGCCTGCGGAAAAATTCAAAGAAACGACGTATTTCTTCGTTTACCGCATTATCGCGGTGTTAATTGTAAATGATGTATGAAACCTGATTCACTAGTTTCGAGCTAATTCTGGATTTTTATATTTGTCTTTTTTATATTTTCCCATTTGACCTATATTACTGGAATTCTGCGATCAGAGAACTCTTCTGATGAAGAAGTATGTTTGCAATCTGTTCATCAGTTACTAAAATTAATTATTCTTACACAACTTTACTCTTCTCAAACTTGTGACGCCTACGACACAATTGGTTCTTTACGACTTCATAATAGGAAGATTGTTCTTATAATCCGTTCTTGAAAAAAATATCTATTTTATATATAAGTATAGGATATACAACGGGCGAGGACACCTCACGCATCGCAAATATCTCGTAGACCTTATTGTGGCTACCACCCCTCAGGAAGAATGAATGAAGGGAAGGAATGACAGGAGGCTACAGAGATGCGCAGAAGTCCCTAATATTTCCTACCTGGAAGAACCACTACTGAAGCTCCCCAGAGAGGACGATGAACGATCATTGCAACTATAGAGTCCTCTGGTGTCCATCCACGGGAAATACTGCCTCACGACACGAAATCTGGAACCATAACATAAGAAGGAAACGGAATGAAAGGGAAATGAGTGAAAGGAAATCGTGGAAGGAGACATACCGCACCAGCATTCGCCTTACCAACCAGGTAAAGTCATGAAAAACCCAAGATCAGAGTGGGCGGTAGAGGAGACCTGAACCTGTGACCTACCGAATGCGAGCCTTAGTCGTTACTGCGGAGCCAACTCCCTCGATGGTGTTAAATTTAACATTTAATACGTATATTTTCAATTCTTTTTTAAACATGGCTTACATGAGGGTCTGGTGCAAATATTTATTTCGCTAGGATTGCTAAAGTCGGGATATTTTTATGTTTAGAATTAATTAAAACAACCTATTGTAAGAATGGCTAAAGCACAATACTAGGAGTATTGTGAATCCAAAGTCAAAGCGTAAAATTTCTGACATAAATTCCCTTAAAAATAAAATGTTATCTTGTGTCGATTGCTATAAGATTCAATTGGCCGTGCAATAGCATACCAACATTGTTCCGTGATTCCTCTCCCATTTCTTGTGCAATATTGTGTTGTTTCATGCATAGACCCGAGTAGGCGAGCAACTTTCTCCGCGTACAATGAAGACCTTGGAGTAAAAAGTACGTACAACTTTTATCTCTTGTCAGTATCTTCTTCTTCTTCTTCTTCACTCCGCATAGTGATCGCTGATTATAGTTATTTCTCTGTTCTTTGAGAGAGGATTAATTTTCATAGAGTGGTTATATAAAACTGTTTATTGATTTAAGCAGTAGATAGAAAATCATAAGTAGCAAACCCTGATTACCCGGAGCGCCACAACGTCATATGTGGATGATGTTGCATACTGTCAAAATATAAACCTAAAAAAATCTAACCTTAAGCTTGTTCATAAGACGAATGACTTATATTTAAAAGAAATTAATCCACTTATTACGCTCGATTTTATTTTTGGCTTTGAAAATTGCATTTGGCGTAGATTTTTGCCTTGCATTAGACACTAATGCGATTAGCCATCCGGAAAGCAACTCTCACAAATGCCCGCGGCACTGCGTTTATTTAGTTATGCAGAGCTACTCTCTGCAGCTTTGTTTAATATCTATATCCTGTCCTCTGTGGCAAGAATGATGTTCACCGTGGTTGTAAACTGCTCTTTTCCTCTGCATAGCACGCAGTGCTGGGTTATTTAGTGGCGGGACCATTAAAGTACAAAGGAGAGAAAGGGGCCCGTTGTTGGCTATAACATAAGCCCACGAAATCCCACATACTATACCTTACTCTCACACTTGTTTTTATTTATTATTTCCAAGACAGAGATGCGGGAGATATACACCAGTGCTATACTACAGGGAAAAGAAAGAAGAAAAAGCAAGCAACCCTGGCTTCCAAGGAGCTATACACAGGCTGGTTTCTGCGTCGAGTACTCGCTGTGGTAATACAGTGCAGTACTTTATGGAGAGGCTTAGTGGCACAGTCACAGGCATGAGATACAATCGACTTTTCTGCGCTTTCGCATCACTGTATCAAAATAGAGTCAGTGCCGCAAATATAGAACATAATGGCGAAAATTAACAGAATGTGAGTTCTCCAGAAGACCAATGCAGAATTTCTTATTGCACTTGGAGTTTCACTACTTTTTCTGACTACTTAGTGAAGTAACAGCATAGTTGAATTTTCGATTTCATATTAATATTAGCAATATTAATGATAATTAATATTGTTTGTGTCAACCTCATAGCTGCAAAGGATCAATAAACTGGAACGCATCATTTCTTTGGCTTGAGCAGATTAAAGGTGGTATACTTAAACTAATACCAATGTAGAGCAAAACTTCAAGTTGGATTAAACTTTACTTCTCTACTCCAAAGAGAGTAGAAGTTGATTATATACCGCGTGAGTCTTCTCATCCTACGGATTGATGACTATGAACCCTGCATTTTACAGACGATGCGAAATGCAGGTGCTGATCCCGCATTCACCAGCCCGCTGATTAGGGCTATGTCGGTGGTCGTTGCTAACGTGCTTTAGTAGCATATTGGTTAAATGCTGGAAAGTCATAGTGAAGACCGTAAGATCAAATCACGCCTGCTAATAAATGAGTTTTTTACTCATTCCTTGCATTTATTTATGATGTTCATTAAAGCATATTCTAACAAGTAACAATTTGCATTTTAATGAAGTTCACATATCAGTTCTCGTTATATTTACTAAACATAAAAAGTACCTTCAAGTGGCAGTATTGGAACCTGGGACCTTCACCACTGAAGGCCAACACGCACACTGCTGCGTTAAGAATGCAAGTCACTGCACGTATATCGGTGCAGAGCAGCCATTTCGGCCGAAATTGATACGTCGCGATGCAGTGGACAGTGTTTATGAACTATACAGCGCCGGGACTGCACATCTTCTCAATCCGCAGGCTGAGAAGACTCGCACGGTATATACAGAAAGAGCCAAAGAACTGCGAACCGGCTGGACGGTGTTTTTCCTGTCTGCGTTTTTGGCGCTCGTTGCCGTCTGCCGTTATCTAGAAAGGCGCGGATGAAACCTCACATTTTTAAAACTACTTTTAAAGGCTTTTGACGCTGACCTCTGACACATCTGTGTTGTTCCTGGCAGTTGCTTCAGTGGACTCAGAGTCCCGGGTTCGATGGTTGGATGGCAGGGATTTGGAATTTGTTTTTGGTATAGCTGAGGTTCTAGTTTTCAGGGGTGGTGGCACTGCCTTGATTATATTAATAATACTGCCGGCTAAGTTTGAGTCATTTCTTTATTTTGTTACGTAGATTCCTATCTGGTCGACCCGCCACCTTCGTCTTTAAAACCACTGTTATTCTTATCACTTTCGAAGTCGCTACTTATATGTTTCTCCGACTAGCCCTCGAATTGCCTAGATTTCACAACTTCATTTTTACACTATAAATTTTCTGATTATTTTCTTGTAATTACGTTTCGTCGACCGTCCTCGTGGTTAGTTTGTACCGGAATGTCTCTCGGCGTTTTTTTTCCTTTTTCACGCCTTTCGCCAAACCTAGAATTTTCCCCCACCTTTCTTATGTTTCGTTCTGTTTTACGTTCAAACGTATCATGTGATGCATACGCGATCTTTTTATTGGCTATCATTTTTGTTTCATGATTTTATTATTGGCTAACCCCACTTGACAACTTTCACATTTGCTTCTTACAGCTTATTTTGAGTTTTAAAATCTTCCCACGAATATTCTTAAATCGTAGATAAGGCACGTATACTTTCTGACCCTTCTAAGCTTTGAAACCGTTGTAAACTACCCGTCCGAGCCAGAGTACAAAAGCGAAACTTCCGGTAGGCTTGTTGTCGTCCAAGCAGGTAGATACATCCTTGGAGGACAACAGAACTTGTTTTTCTGTCTTTCCTACAAAACCCATTCCTAATATGAATTCAGCACATTTTTGTGGTTATGTTCGATCGTATATTATTATTATTATTATTATTATTATTATTATTATTATTATTATTATTATTATTATTATTATTTCTCCTGGGTCTCGATAACCAGCTTCACTTTACTTACCAACTTTATGAAAGGAGTTGCTGAAACTGGCCATCGTCGTTGTCCATACATTTTTGGCACCTCTTTAGGAAACTATCCTTCACGCGCCGTAGTTAATATTGAAAAATGCTGGCAATTTCCTGGCGGATATTTTGTTTTAATTCTTCCGGGATGTGGGTTTTCTTGTATACTTTGTTTTAAGTTACCCCAGAGATATACATCCCAGGGGGTTTGGTGGGTGACCGAGGGGACCACAAATTTCTACTAATAATTATGTCCACAAACACACTTTCATAAAGCTGTTAAGTAAAGCCTTTAAAAGTAATTTTAAAAATATCGTATGGTTTCATCCGCGGCTTTTTATGATAGCGGCAGACGGCAACGAATACCGAGGACGCTGACAGAAAAAACACCCCATAGCCGGATCGTAGTCTTTTGGCTCTCCCTGTACATGTATGTATGTATGATGCAGGAACCACAGTACAAAATGGCAGATGCTGTAAAATATTTAAAACATTATTTAAAATATAAGTATTATGTCTATGACAATATAAAAATAAAGTGCATGCCAAATGAAAGAGAAAATTCCGATCTATAACATTACATAAAATAAAACATAAATTTTAGGCACATGTTGCCATTTAGTCTCACTCACACGCAACCTTACAAGGAACAGATTACCACAGTTATATCGAAGTATATCCCAGAATTTTTCTTGTGTCATTTATGTACTGTCCATATTCCAAAAATGAGCTGCTGTTTTCAATTGAAATCATCCGAGATAAGATATAGAAATGTCGGGGTTAAGACAGTGGAAGGGTAGGAGATGGACATCGCTTATCTAAAACCGGAGTTCCGAATGCGTGGAAAAGATTGAATTCCATTTTAAGTGTTTTGCAGGGAAGAAAGCAAAACAAAAGTGACTAGTTTCTGTAATTGAGACTGATTTCGACATTTTTAACACTGCATTACTTGGTCTTGATGGTGGCGTGACTGAAACTTTCCGAAGTGTAGTTCATCTCATCTCGAAAACGTTTAATTCACGCCATCTTCGAGACCAAGTAATGCAGTCGACATAGCACAGTTTTAACTACAGAATGCAATCAGCATCACTATGGATATTGCTTCATTTTATCGTCAAAAGTGAGTGACGTTACATTGATTAAAACGCAATTTCTTCATGTACCATGCACAATAAATAACCCCGTCTCCTCACATTCTTGTTCACGTAGTCTCACACATATTTGTAGACAGAATTTAAAGGTACCATAAACCAGAGAGGTCGATCTGTTGTTTGCATGGTTACAAACCACGAATTTAATCATGTCGGGGAACAAATTGTTAATGAATAAATGACTGCATTATCAGAACACTGTCCCCCTGGAAAAATCCGAAAAGAATGTTCTCAATAGATACAATTTCAGCTAGATGATACGATGAGGAGGTTTCCACTGACGAAAGAAAAACCTATCAGATTGAGGTTTCCCCTGGTACCAGAAGAAATCCGCAGAAGTTCCATGATTTTTTCCTGGAAGAAAATCTTGAAGATATGTGGTATCATTATAACTCGTACAGAATCCAAAACAGGAGTATGAGTATTTGCAGAGCCGAGAAAAAGGTCTCATTAAAGCAGAATTTCAACTCTTTTTACCCCATTTTTCCCGGATTTCGTTGCCTTCACAATTAAGTTTTGCGCCTTAAACATCTGCCCAAAACTATCTGTATTCTCCTACACTGCAACTAATATTTATGGGGAAATGCTCCATCCATACTAATAGTGGGTAAATCAGTGCACTAATAGATTGTGCAACAGTTTGCATATGTTTCTCCCCAACAAAAGGTAAAATCTCTTTTGCGTGCAAACAGGAATGGGACTAATTCGACAGTTGCTCCTTAGTCGCTTTACCGAGCGGGGTGGCTGAAGCAGTAACATCTGTGGCCCGCATTCGGGAGGTCCTGGGTTTGATTCCCAGTTAATGCCCACTCTGGCCCATGTTTTTCATGGTTTTCCCCCAGTCGCTACACATGAAGCGAATATTGTTATTTTCGTGCTTTAATTTTATGAATCTTTTTTGAAATGGAACATCCAAGCAGAGAGTGCACCAAAATCTACTGTTCTAAATAGTTTTTCTCTAATTTCTAAGGTTCAGAGTTTCAAATTTTCGTGGGTTACGTGTTTCTTGGCTCCTCTTGATTCAATCATATGTTTGTGCTCAATGCTCTTAAGAGCGCGGTTTTCACTGTTTGTAATTGCCTCAGTGACGTTACCAAACAAAATCTGCTGCGTTTAACAAGAAAGATAGAGGGCTTCTCCTATATTGTTTGCTAATATTATCATCCTTATTTTTTCTATAGATTGCAAACAACTAGTACGAGTGGACTTCTTTGGAATATGAGGATGATATGTCACCAGTCTCACTATCTTTCTCTCCTACATCTAGAGTGATTTCCGGAGTAACACCAGTACCTTCAGGATTTCTTTCTAACAAGTAAATAACATGACGGTTAATCGCTATGTCTTCCGAACTTGCTACGAACGAAGAAAAACCGCCTTGTTGAAAATGACGCAACGCGAAACCCAGCTTCGATAAATTAATTTAACTTTTTATAGAATTAAAATAGGTCAGTGCTGTTCATCTAAGTCGCTAGCATGCGTTACTGAGTAAAATGAAAAAAAAAATTAAAAGTACAATTTAAAGTAATAAAAATAAAGACTAAAATGCAACAAACCATTAACTCCAATTTTGCTTGATATCAAGATAAATTATTTATTCAATAGAAAATGTATGATTAAATTTGAAATATGAAACTTTTCTTTCTTGATTCCATATCGGTAAATGAATAAAATACTTTATTAACGTTAATCTTTTGCGCCTTTTCCACTGACAATAGAGCCAAACACTTTAAACGTTCTTGAGTCATAGAACTTCTAATGTAGTATTTGATCACTTTTAGCTTAGAAAATGATCTTTCTGCTTTAGCCATTGTAACAGGAATAGTTAAGCACATACAGCAAACGGCACACACATCAGGATTGGCAGAAGTCAAAGAACTATATTCTGTTAAGACGAGATTAGTAAGCTGTCATGTTTTTAATTTCAGACCTGAAGGAACTTCTAACAAAGAAGCGTTCTAAACAAAGGTGGTATATCGTTAGAAAAGTTTTTTGAAACGTTTTTAGCTTCTTTTCTAGTTAATCATTAGTAGAAGCTAAAAAGAAGGGTCGAACTACCAAATAATTCTAGTATTAACTTTATGTACCAGAAACAATTCTGCAGCTGTTAACCCAAGGTACTTAACCAACCACTGCCGTTTGTAAAACGCATGAATTCAATACCACAGGCTAGGTACATGACAAGTAGCAAATGATAAGCTTTTCAAATCTATACACGACCTTTGAGCCCTAATATTCAGTATTTGGCGTGACCTCCAGGCGCTGCAATTAGAGCTGCTATACGCCGTGGCATTGAATCAAAAAGGTTCTGAATAAGTTCCTGAGGGATTTCCCTCCACGCAGTTTTTATTTGAGCCCACAAATCCGTGACACCACTTACTGGAGGACCGTGCCGCACCAGGTGCTGACCAACAATATCCCAGACACGTTCGATGGGCGACATGTCAAGTGAACGTGCAGACCAAGGAAGCAATTGTATCCGCCGATGTTCGAAGAAGGCTTGTACATTCCTCGCAATATGTGGCTGGTCATTGTCCTGTTGAAATGTGGCCTGTGGAGATGCCAGAAGCAGGAGGAGTACCTCAGGCTCTACAACCACCGTTAGGTACCGGTTGCTGTTCAAAGTGTCCTCAATTTGTGGGAGGTGAGATCGGTTGTTGTAACCAATGGCGCCCCAAACCATCACACCTGGTGTTTGTCCACTATGCCGCTCAACAATGCAGCCCTCCAAATTGCGCTCATCACGGTAACGCCAAACACGTATGTGACCATCACTGTAGGACACGTTGAAGCGGGACTTGTCCGAAAAACACTACATTTTGCCACTCAGCACCCCAGTGACGGTGTTCACGTGCCCATTGCAGACGGAGGAGCTTGTGGTTTCTGGGGATTGGAAGCCGACGTAATGGCATTCATGCAACCAGTCGAACATGCAGCAGACGGCATTGAACCGTTGATGCAGACAAGTTCACACCTGTTGCAGTGCTCCAGTGTCGAGCCAACGCTGTGGATGAAGCTGTATGGTCCGTTATGTCCATGCGAACAAGATGACGGTCATCCCGTACTGTGGTCATGTTCCGGGGTCCAATACTTCCACACACGCATCACTGTCGTAGCAGCATGCCCTGTACGAGCCGAAATGTCACAGTATGAGAAACCCGCTTCCCGGAGACCGATCATTCTGCCCCGTTCGAAATCACTCACATGTCGATATGGCTTCCTTTAACGTCGACGAGGCATACTCGCACTCTTTTTATTGCTTCCACCTTGTTTGACAGCTCTGCACAGACTACACTGGACGCAACACTGACCTTGTCGAACCGACACCAAGGGGCTCTGCTCGGCCTACGTGTACCCATCTCTCTGCAAACCTAATCACTTATTGTTTGCACACTCTTCTAAACTTCCACCAAGTTTGGAGTTATTCAGGAAATTCTCTCTTGGTGTAGTATCATGAGGTAATATGCAGCTAGAAACTAGAGACGATGGCGGCGCATTTGTTGTCGTAGTAATTGTCTCAGCTGACTGCCAAGTGCGTAATTATACTGACCACACGGCGGACGCACTACGAATGACAATCACTTAACTGCTGTTCTTCCAGCATAATTATTTGATTTCCCCCCCCCACCAAGAAATCTTTCATGAACTGTAGCAGTAATCAGGAATAACCTAAATTAAATATGCATTTGACCTGTAATTTGTTAGTCGTTTTTAGAACAAAATACCTCTAAAATCTTTCTGAACAGGAATCCCAACTTTAATGGAGATTTGCGGCAGTCCTCACTTGGGTCCCGTTGCGATGCACCGGATGCATCAGTCTACTTACGCCCCTAAGAAAATAAATCACAGGTAGATAGAGCCCACAACAGCGCTTGTGTTATCCCCTTATCGCTTTTGCATATGCGGACGAAAGACTGTCTCTCTTCTCTACAGTTGTCCAATCCCTTCTCTACAGTACAATGTTATGCTCCAAGATATCCTTAACACATTTTAGGACACTTCCAGATGAAAACAGCAGCTCTTTTTTTAAACATCGAACTCTCATAGCAGGTAGATGACATAGGAAAGCATTTAAGGTATGTTTCAATATGAACGTAGTGATCGGTTCCTTGTTAGCACAAGGATAAGATTAAAATATTACAAGATCAAGAACGAGATAACTGAATGGTTTGCAAAGAACACAGATGTCACCCTTTATAAAACACTTTCGTACTAACAATGCAGCAAAATTTTATTTTGAATACCTTAAAAACTAATTGTATTTTATCATGATTACAAACTATGTATTACATGAAATTTTAACTTATTCTATGGAGAAAAAACAGCTAATATGATACGATGGGTACTATTTATATTTGTAGCCTAATAATTAAAACAAAGTAATTTCTGATCGAAAACTGCTTTATTGTTTTTCAAAACATTCTCCTTTATGATCAATACACTTTTTCATCCGTTTGAACCATTTGTCAAAGCATTTATTCCAGTCTTCTTGAAACACCTCCAAAATATGGTTTTTGAAGGCATCAACGGCTTCTTCTGTCAACGAAAATCGTTGTCCACGCAATTTATTCTTGATGTTCGGGAACAAAAAGAAGTCATTGGGTGCCAAATCAGGGCTGTATGGCGGATGACCCACCAATTCGATTTTTGAGCCTTCAAATACTCTATTGTTAGACGAGATGTGTGTGCGCTCGCATAGTCTTGATGAAGAACGATCTTACAGTTCTTGTTGGTTTTCCTTACTTCACCGAAGACTTCCGGCAAACAAATGGTTGTGTACCATTCTCCATTGACCGTTTTAAGTTGCTCTAAAGACACTGTTGCCACATGGCCAGTTTTGCTGTAAAAGCAGGCGACCATTTGCTTCGAAGTGCTTCGAGTACGAACAGCTTTTTGTTGGATTTACTTTATCTTGAAACACCCATGCAGTCGACTGCTGTTTACGTTCCGGTTCATACGCATAGATCCATGATTCGTCACCTGTTACAATCTTATATACGTCTTTTGAGGCACCGCCATTGTATTTCTTGAGCATTTTTGTACACCTATCGACACGAGCATCTTTTTGAGATTGCGTCAAATTATGTGATATCCAACGAGAGCAAACCTTTTTCATGCAATACTTTATATATGCTGGTGGAACTAATGTCTAGGGTTGCGTCATCTCACAATATGTCGCATGACGATCTTTCAGTATTAGTTTTTACACAGCATCGTTGTTTTCTGGCACAATAACTGACTTTGGACGACCTTCACGAACTTCGTTATTGAGCGAACGGCGGCCACGATTAAATTCGTTAAACCAGGGTTTCACAGTTGCAAAGGATGGAGCTTCGTCGCCAAATGTGGAAGTTAGTTGATCGGTGCACTCTTGTCTTGATAATCCACGTCAAAAGTCGTAATAAATCATTGAACGAACTTTTTCACGAGTTAATTCCATGTGTTTGTTGACACACAATTTTCAAGTTAGTGTAAACAAAACAAATGACGCTTTATTGACAAAATGTTTGAAGTAGATTATGGTCAAAAATGTCAAACTTTCCTTTGAAAACATCAGATGGCACCTACAACATTCAAGGTTGCAAAGGCTCAAAATATAAATAGTGTCCCTCATATAAAGTTGGCTTTAATTGCCTTCTAATCTGTTTGTTTTGACATTATCTAAAATTTATTACGCTTTATGCACAGTGTAAGCATATAAACGATGTAAATCTTTATAGAGCATCTTTTCCGATCATATATTATTAAAATGGGTAAAATAAACCTGTTTTAAAAACTTTTAATACATATGTTGCGAAAACACCCGTGCCTTTCATTGGAATGAATACGCACAAAATGGGAGGTAATAGTACTTAAACTATTGACATTCCATGCAGAAAAGTGATACTTTACAACCAAAGGACTTTACAACCTCTATTAGTTGATATTCATATAAACTTTGCAAATTACTTGTAAGAAAAAGCTTTTTCTAATTGTTTCCTGTTAGGGATGATAGATGTTTATTGAAATGGTCACAATACATAATTACTTGTGACTTCACATAGGCCTACATGCCGCTAAGACAAGTAAAATTATTAAAAGTCAACTCCATATGCTGGTCCTGTTATTGCATACCCCTTATTTGGGCTAATGAGAACAAAAAATAAGTGAGATATCAATTTAAACCTATACGGTTTGAAATCTGGAAAATTCAAAGCAACAGCAAGAAATGTATAAGTCCAAACTACAAAAAAGATGACGAAATTTATTTTTAACCCAGATTTCATATTTTAATAAGTTACATTGCTTTTCGGCAGTAAATTTCTATCTTTCTCTTTCAGATTTACAGTTATTTGAACTTTCTTTACATTAAATAAGAGAGAACAAAATTCGATGGGAGGTATACATTTCAATTGACAAGGTAGTGAGTTAAATATATGCCATATTAATGAAAATCTCTAAAGGTATTTTTGAAAACAAAGAAATATATATGACATTTTTCTAAAAAGCTATCTTGGGTGGAGACTTCAAAAGTTCTATTTGCGATAAAATTTCAAATCGAAAATTTGGGAGCAATTTTTCCTCTACTTCCAGAGCTATGCAGTGGAGAAAGCAAATTAAATACAAGGATATTAGTATAAAAGCCTGTTATTATATGCAAACCACCTGCTTCGGTCACAGATTGAAAACTTATCTTAGCAGGCTGAGCCAATCGGCTGCAATATCCAGTGCTTCATACTCTGACCTCACCACAAATCCAATGGATACGCAATAATGGAAAATGCACAAGTTGCGATAAACCTATTAATGAGCTAATTCTGTTGCACGGACTTTTAACCCCTTCTCAAATTTTCACGAAGGCATTAAGAAATACTGGTCCTGGTAGTCACTACATCGAATCCCTTGGTTGTGTTTGTTCCCCTGCACAAAGTCAATTACACTGAGCATCGGAATTTGCAAGCCCCACGTGTGTTATCATGGCGGAATTTAATGTGACTGCACACGTTTGCCATGAGATGCTGTTCGATTTTAAATCATTAAGTTTTATTCTGCTTAAGTTTTTTTATTTTAAAGGATCCAAAGATGATAATTAGACATTCAACCACAACACGAGAATTATTTGGGAGCAATTCCATTCGCTGACATGTTTCGCTCATTACATCGGCTTCCAAGAAGCCGATAGGATATTCGAATTCCCGGTTTTGCAACTGTAGCTTATCGGGTCGATGATATTCCTCTATCACCTTTCACACTTTCTTCCATTTGACTTTTAAGGTCCCTTTTTCAGGTGTCGTCAAGCGCTTCTATAAGTGCTAATAAATTGAGTCCAGACCCCAATTTAAGGAACCATTGAAAATGATTTCGCTAAGCATCTAGGATGCAACTCCTACGTATTCCGGAGTCATCAGTTAAGATATCCGGAACTGGTTTTGTCTTTCGACTCTAACTTTATGTCGCTAGATGCGGGTCTAGATTATTAGAGCTGTTCATCGAATGAGTTTTGGGCACTATTTTGTACCATTCGTGCCTTCAAGCGCAAATGAGCTTCTGCAAACGGGCGAGTTGGGTGTACTAGATTCTGAGCGGTGCCCCTCTCTCAGACAATTCCGTTTGGTATACCAAACGGGTATATGTCTCATTTCCTGTTCGAATGCCCAAAGTGACCAAAACCAAGGGGAAGGCCCAGTCCGTTTACTTCACTAACGTTGTTGCCTTTCTTATACACGTGAGTACGCATAATAATGGAGTTACGATGCAAGTGAAATACAAACGCGGTCAACGGCCACAGCTGGTATGGCTGATATGCACATAAACAATGAATTACTAACAATATGCTTAGTTTGTTATTCGGTTATTGTATGTGGATTATGATTTATGAGGTATATTCTTGCTTTTGAAGCCATGACGATATTTTGGCTTTCCTAGAATTTGTATTGGAGATTTTTTATTTAAGCATTGTCCATTACTTTCGCAAACCCATCTTCCAGTCTCTGAAACAGATCGGTAAATCATTCCCTAAATACTATATTACTCATCTCTTTATGCGTAATACTTTCACTTTTGACTGAAACACTAAATATACTCCTTCTACAAAACTATATTTGACCTATCTGGCATCATAGCAGATTATTGGATATTGTGATCCTTTACCTAATAAAATTAATTATATATTGGAAACGTAAAATTCGAAATCAAAAATAAGTTATTGTTTTACTATAAGTTATTATTATGTTAAATTCTCCTTCAGCTAATACACTTATCACTGTGTTCATTTACAGTAACATTTATGTACTGGAAGTGTAAATTTTTTAAACAAAACTAAGTTATTACTGTGTTATATTTTATTTCACTCCAAATTATTGATGTTCATTTACAGCAGCATTCATTTATCGGAAGCGTAAATTGCTAAAAGAAAAGCAAGTTTTTAGTCTAAGCTATTGAAGCTTTAGCTCGAAGCATACGAGATAGAGCACGATAATGTATCTGAGTTTCTCATTTAGATTTTGAACATGATTTCCCTAATGCGCACATGAAATTACTCCAGAACCAGGTCATACACATTCAGCCTGAATATAATTCTATGAAGTGTTGTTTTTACTTTACTTTTAGGAAATCTGTCTTTAGTATTATTTTTATCAAATTTCAAATTGTACAACATTAATTTGCACTCAAATGTCGTTATTTGTCATTACCGAGGTTTTCTCAACTTTGTTAATTTGTATCTCATTAATAGAAAAAAATATTTTAAGTACAATCAACTTATTTTTCAGTCGTGAACTCAGCTGCATATATCATTAATGTAAACCAACAGCCTTTGAATAATTAACCTGGTTAATTGTTGCATTAAAGGTTGGTAGTAACATATTTTACTTTAATGACAGTTGTACAATTTCTTGAGAATAGTCAATATTTCATTTGTTGCATTAAAATATCATTTGTGATATTTATTTATACGGATCGTTATTGGAGCTTAATATTGTTTGCGAAGTACCCCTTCATGACGAGAAAATTGGTGTATGGTGCGCCATGAGCGGAGAAAGAGTTATAGGGCAATTTTTTTCGAGTCAAAAGCTGACGCCCGTATTTACGTGAATAAAATTTTGCCCCCGCTTTTTTGAGAGAATTAACCGACAGAGAGCCTGATTTTGCATTTTTTTCAACAAGAGACTGCAACAGCTCATAATTAAGGCCAATATTTCGACGAGAACAATTGAAAGTGTGTTTGAGGACAGAATTATTAGTAGAGATTTGTAGCCCCCTGGTTCCCCCGACCTAACCCCCTGCGATTTCTATCTCTGGGGTAACATAAAGTTTATAAGAAAAACCAACACATCCTGGAAGAATTAAAACAAATTATCCGCCAGGAATTTTTCTCTTACAAAAATTGAGAATGAAATTGTATGATATTCATTTTGGAGCATGTTTTCATGTATATTTTGCTTAGCGGTAATGATAAAACAAAACAAGAAAATGGAATTTGCGTATCATAATATAGTAAAACAAATCTTGGCTATAACAGTAGGTAGAAACAAAGTCAAAAACGCTGCAACATGCCCAAGCAATTGACATTCCTTTGTCTTAACGCATTGAAGCGATACGCCTGACAACACCGCTATGATGTGAACTCTCGAACGAGCGAATGCCCAATGGGGCCCATTTCCCACGAGCGGGCATATGAACCAGAACCTCACTCATAGTTCGTTATATTCGTTGCTGCCTTTCGAACAAGTTTGGGTTGGAAGAAAGGGCGATTCCCATCATGTGCCATATGAAACGAACGCGTTAAACGCATGTCCTTGACAGCTATGGTTAGATACCAATTAATACAGCTGCAGTTATTGAAACAGGGCACCTTTGTTCTCTTTCATCTAACGAAGGCTCGCCTTGTGACAAAACCCATTGTGATTAATTAATGTTCAACCTCCATTACTGGAACCAAAATAACAGCATTATGAATCCCTGCTATTATGGGTATATATAAAACAGCGCAGTAGTTGTACATTATGCACACCAAGCTGTAATTAGATGGTTTTATTCTTTCATATATATTTATTTTTATTGAAAATGAACTATCTTTTAAATAAAATTAAACACTAACACTTCTCATAACTGTTCTTTCCTACGATTGAGTGTAGGTTGAAAGTCGAATCTTATTTAAAAAATCTTATGTGATACATTCACATGACTTTCTCTGCCTCTATCATTTATTAGATGGTATGCAAATTATTCTTACTCAAGTTTTTTTACCCCACTATATTTTAGTCCAAATAAATCTTTTCAGAAATAGCTACATTACACATTCCCTTATAGAAACAAAGGGAACAACGACAGTCGAATGTTTAAGAACAGGGTACTATATGCGGCCTTAAAATATACGGTTTCCAAGAATCTCGAGAAACAATTGAATATTGAAAGAACTTTAAAGAGAATGACCAAGAAATGAACAATTCGAACCTTTAATAACGGATATCTCAGGAACGCTTATGCCATAAAGAACTTATTTGAAATGAATTGTGAGTTTTAGAGATCTACATTTTTTGTGTAGTACGTTTTGTCTATCGCTTAACGTTTACCGGCTATGCAAGATAATACAAGATTCCTTCCGAATGAATGAAGAGGACTTCACAGGCTATTCCCAAAAAATTCAAGAATATACCTTTTATTTGTCATCTTTCATATATGGTATTTTAATCAAACCCGTTAGAGCCATTTTTGCAAAAAATCAAACATTTCGAAAAATATTCCATGTAAGGGTTATTTTAGGGTGGATAGATTTTGTCTAAAATCTTCGCATGGCAACTTTGGAGGATATTGAACCTAAATTCCAAGTTTGATGTTTATTCGAGTTTTCGTTTTTGAGTTCACAAACACGCAGACGCATACGGACATGTTTTCAAAAATGATTTATTTGGATTTATGGTGGAATGCAATAGACACTTCCCCTACTTACTATACGTAGTAGGGAAAGTAAAAATATCCTACAATGGCCGGGATTATAACCTTCAAACTTTCATGTCAGAGCTCGGCTCCTGAGCGATTGTAGCGATATATCCAAATGGACATAAAACTTTTTCCTGCGATCTTTCAAGACACAAAGTAAGAAGCACTGCACACTGCGCCGTAATTTTCCCGCCTATGTTTACTATATATGACTAATATCCGACATATTGAGAAAAGATAAACAGATGCTGAGGTACCTAGACACAGAAATAGACGCGAAGGACCTTTTCGTGGTTACATTAGATTTCAATTTTTAATGCTCATATTGTGTAATAAATGCTAGTAGGAGAAAATAACAGCGATGATGTTCAGTATGCAATTATATAGGTATATAACACTAAAAGAGAAATTAGCGTTTATAGCTTACCGAAATATGAACAGCGATAATTCACAAGCGTTATTTGGTAACCCTTAATTGAGTAAATAGAATATTAAATTACACTTAGAATAACGCAAGATTCAAATAATAGGCACAATCTTTACCACAGAGAAGATATTGCATTCCACCCAAAAATTTCATACCGAGATTTAACTGAAAATACATGTTCTGAGACCCCTTGAATCCAAAAAAGGTCCTTAGAAAAAGGTCCGTGCATGTGTGTGTGTATGTGTATCGCCTGTGAACAGCATAACTCAAAAACGAAATCACATATTGCATATAACAATATAACATATAGGATGGACCGTTTAAATTGAGACTGTACCATGCCTCAATACTAAGCGTTGTAGAAAGAAAAGTCTTGAATAAAATTTGCTTGATATTGTGGCGTGTATGTGTGTGTATTGTCACGCCAGACACATTATTGAGCTGTTGGCGACAGTATTGTTGGGGTAATTACTTCGGCTTTGGGTTTTGAAGCTTGTCTGGAGCGGCAAAACGCGACCGTCTAGCTGGCGATCCTAGCTAGTGGTGGAGAGTGGGGGAAGTGAGCGTTACTTCTTTGTGTTGTGCGTTGAGTGTCACTTTTGGTCTAGTGTGTGGGTCTGAAAGGTTATATGTGAATCTTGTGAATGTAGTCCCCTGTGTGTAGCATCTCCCTTCAATTTCTTTCTTTTTATCTTGTTTTTGTGATGTATGGGGCACCGTGTTTGTACTGAATAAACCACAGGTAATGTAATTAATGTGAAGTGAATAAAAGGACATCTAACAGGCAATCCATTTCAACATGTGTCAGCAGTTACGAATTCCATATTTTAATATGTATTTAGAAAACAAAAGCATAACCTAAAAATTATGTTAAACTGCAACTTAAAAAATTAAGTTTGTTAGCCAGTATTAAACACACTTCGTGATCAAAAGTATCCGAACACCTGGCTGAAAATGACGCACACGTTACGGGCGCCCTCCATGGATAATGCTGGAAGTCAATATGGTGTTGGCCCACCCTTAGCCTTGATGCCAGCATTCACTTTCTCAGGCATACTTTCAATCAGGTGCTGGAAGGTTTCTTGGGGAATAGCAGCCCATTCTTCATGGAGTGCAGAACTGAGGAGAGGTATCGATGTAGGTCGGTGAGGCCTGAAACGAAGTCAGCGTTCCAAAACATCCCAAAGGTGTTCTGCAGGATTCAACTCAGGACTCTGTGCAGGCCAGTCCTTTATAGGGATGTTATTGTCGTGTAACCACTCCGCCACAGCCCGTGCAGTATGAACAGGTGCTCGATCGTGTTGAAAGATGCAATCGCCATCCCCCAATTGCTCTTCAACAGTGGGAAGCAAGAAGGTGCTTAAAACATCAATGTAGGTCTGCGCTGTGATCGTGCTACGCAAAACAACCAGGATTGCAAGCCCCCTTCAGGAAAAACACTACCACACCATAACACCACCAACTCCGAATTTCACTACACACGCTGGCAGATGACGTTCACCGGGCTTTTGCCATATCCACACCCTGCCATCGGATCGCCAAATTGTGTACCGTGATTCGTCACTCCACACAACGTTTTGCCACTGTTCAATTGTGTAACGTTGACGCTCCTTGCACCAAGCGAGGCGTAGTTTGGCTTTTTCCTGCGTGATGCGAAGCTTATGAGCAGCCGCTCGACCATGAAATCCAAGGTTTCTGACCTCACGCCTAACTTTCATAGTACTTGGAGTGGATCCTGATGCAGTTTGTAATGCCTGTGTGATGGTCTGGGTAGATGTCATCCTATTACTCCTTACGACCTTCAAATGTCGGCGGTCTCCGTCAGTCAACAGTCGACAGTCGGCCTGTACGCTTTTGTGCTATACATGTCCCTTCACGTTTCCACTTCACTATCACATCAGAAACAGTGCACCTAGGGATGTTTAGGAGTGTGGAAATCTCGCATACAGACTTCTGACACAAGTGACACCCTATCACCTGACCACGTTCGAAGTCCGTGACTTCCACGGAGCGTCCCATTCTGCTATTTCACGATGTCTAATGACTACTGAGCTCACGAATAATGAGTACCAGGTAGTAGGTGGCAGCTCAATGCACCTAAGATGAAAAACGTATGTTTGTGGGGTGTCGGGATACTTTTGATCACATAGTGTATATACAGCTATGCCTTGCATATATGGTGGTTCCATGTTTTGTTAAGAAATATATCAAATATACTGGCAATGGCCAACGCCAAAAAACAGCAGAAAGAAGCATTCTGAAAACTGAAATTTCTAAACACTATAGTAACCTTAACCGTATTCAATTACAACTATATGAATTGCATTTATTGCTAACAAAAGCTTTGGAACCTCAAATGTGGAATAACTTTGAAAATAGAGGTTATTCCCAATTTCAATGCTTTATGCAGAATAAAACTTATATTCCAAAGAAAAAAACTTATTGTTTAAAAGCTGATTTATTGGCATTAAAATAAGATAAAAATGCAGGCAAGCTCAAAACAGTTAACCAGTCTGATCAATCTTCGGCTTTAGAGGAATTACAACTTCTTGAAAAAGCATTTAAAACTTATATTTCTTTTTCCAACAACCTTCAAGATTACATAGCAGATACAGAAATAGCTGTTTATGGTTTATATTCAGCTACAGCCAACATTTTAAAATTACAATGTGCAGAAATGTTTAAAAATATGGATTTCACTATGAATAATAACTTCAGTAAAAAAAAGCATTAAGAAACTCAGTGAGAAAGCTGTTGTATATTTAAAAGCAGACAAAGGCAACCAAATTGTAATTTTAAATACTGACGACTATGAGACAATTAGTAAAGATCCTTTGAACTTGAGCATAAAACAGGTTAACCAAGTTCTATCATAGTCAACTATATTACCAGCTGATAAAAATCGACAGCTTCAAAGTAGCAACCAACTTTATCTAAGATATACTGATTACCAAAAACTCATAAGACAGACAATAGTATGACCTATCATCAATAATATAGGTTTGCCCAGCTATGGCTTAGCTAAATTATTGACAAAAGAATTCGCATCCTTAGAAAAATTTTCATTATTAAGTATCAAGAACTCTACAGAATTAATTAATAATATTCAGAACTTCACAATTAGTAAAGAAGATATATTGGTGTCCTTTGACGTTACATCCTTATTCACCAATGTACCTTCAGGTAGTATCCCAGATCTGTTGAAAACTTGGTTAATATCACTTAACTTACAAGAGTATTATATTCAAGAAGTGATTGCACTTACAACCTGCTGAATCTCTCGAAACTTTCTTACCTTTAATAAGAATTTCTATAACCAAACACATGGCCTGACAATGCATAACCCACTACCTTCTCATCTTGCACACCTTTATATGAGCTCTTTGAAAAAGCAGTCATTACTTCATATCCACATATTTTCAAGATATGGCACAGATATGTAGATGATATTTCCGCTATTATTCCACAACTTTGTACGTATAAATCTAGCATTGGATATTTTGGACAAACAAGACATAAATATTAAATTCACTATGGAAATAGAAACAAATAATACGTTACCCTTTTTGGGATTTACTTATAAAAAGAAAAGATAACAATATAAAGTTTGGTATTTATAGAAAACCCATTCATGTGGATAATTATATAAAAATAATTTTGCAACCCTACTTCACACCAACATGCTGTCTTAAGAAGCTTGGTCTATAGAGTAATTAATGTGTCTTTGGAAAAAGGAGATTATGTTGCTGAATTAAAATGCATTAAGAATGTAGCTAATGAAAATGGCTTCAAACCGCAATTCATTAATATTTATTATTAGATACAAAAATAGACATACTTTACATACAACCAGTACCTTAAAGACCCCGTAAAAAGGGATTTAATATACAAGAAATTTACATACCGCCCAAGGGATGTATAAATACTTTGGAAAATTATTCAGAAAATTTCGTACCCAACTTGAAACTCAGAATATATATACTTTGAGAAATATGTTGTATTCTCCTTTGATTAACACAACTGATTGTTTAAAAAGTCAGGTATTTATCAGATTTCATTTCAAGATTGCCAAGGCTCATATATTAGTAGAACAAAAATAAATTTAAAAATACGGTTAAGGAACATCAGAGAAATATAAAACTAAAACAAATAGACAAATAGATAAATAAGCAGTTGGCAACCATTTTTGGAGTAGTAACAATGAAATAGGATAAGAGATAAAATTATAAAACCTATACAGATTCCTTCACAACTAGAGATTTGGGAAAAGATTTTCATTCATCTTAACATCAAGAATATTTTGAATTTTGAAATACCGCCTACAGACTACTTGATGCAGCTTATCCAATAAAATTACAAGAGAGAAGAAAGAAGGCAGATGGCAATAAATTAAAGACCACAAGATCACAACTTTTCCCAGCAGAGGGCAGAAAAATCATCTACTGAATTACTTTTTGGGAGTCAATGGAGTGAATTAAGCAGATTTAGTTTTTGGGTCAACTTTTTTCGTATCAACTGGATTTCACGGACTTCATGTAATTATTGGAACTACATTTTTAATTACATGTTTATTTCAAATAACTTATAAACATTTTACATCCAACCATCATTTTGGCTTTGCAGCAGCTGCTTGATATTGACATTTTGTAGATGTAGTATGCTTATTTCTAAAGCAGTCGGCCAGGGCTGAAGATGAGAGAAACACGCCTCTCGAAAGTTCCTCTAAGTTAATACAAGTGCCATTGTGATGTGAATTAATATGTAACGACGCACTTCAATTTATAATATGATAACATTACAATTAACAATACTTAGGTCCATTATAATCTACATTAATCTTTCAAATTTGACCCTTGCCTCATGATATTGACATTTTCATGTGTGTTATGGCACCGTACTACTATATCTTGCGCCTTTCTAATAACTTGTGCTAGTGAAATTATTGAGGGTTATGCTTTCTTATGACAAATTTGTCACCGTAGTGCATTACAGATATGTTGCGTAACCTAAGTTTCTGACCAGTGCTCTGATTGAATTTTCTTAGTCAGTGTGCTTACTGCATTACATTTCAGATCATGTCAGCATCATTTTTGTATGGCTTTAGCACAGGCTAGTTTATGCTAAATACTAGGAAAAGATCTTTGTCGTTTATCTTGCTACATTAATTTGGTTCATTACAGTGTATTTGGCTTTTTGTTCTAATTTGTAGCATAACATTACTAATTTGAGCATACACTGTTACTAGTGTACAATTTTACTATTGAAATTGTGTTCATTTTGGTCATATTTAGCCTCATTAAGCTTATTTGCGTTTAGCTACACAATATAACTATTTTGCTTTCATGCCATGATATGATACTATAATTCTTTGTCACTGTCATATCTGTTTCTGTGAATGTTACTGGCCTATACTGCTGCATACTGAGTGATTAATTCTAACCTTTGTGTACCATTGACTTACATATTTGACTTATTGCCAATTTTTGGCACTGTCTATGGAAATTTACTTTTTTTTAAACTATGAATGGAAACTCTGCTTCTGCATTGATATTTATGTAGTTTATTCATACGTATTTTGTCTCTGATGCAATAATATTTTACATGCTGTATGTCCACTCATCTTTTTTATTACAGCCACTGTTTAATTGCATATCTGTGTCTAATTAATTCTTTCGCCTACATTTCTGTGTTATAATGTGCTATGTGGTTTCACTATGCTAAAGAGAAATAACAGACGACCCTCGGACGTGCCTGTGGAAGACCACCCTCCTTCGCCTTCTACTATTGCTGGGTTATCGACCTTAGTGGCCACCAATGATGATTTAGTTATACTTCTACAGGCAGTCGTCCGGAGTACTGTGTCTGCTGTTGAATCCTCTGTTGTTCGACCCTCTGTTGAACTCCCTTTATTTAATGTCGCAGTAGATACTCATTTAGATTTTCGGAATACATTTGAAAGGGTAGCTTTTGCTAATAACTGGTCAGATTTGCAAAAAGTGAAGTATTTGCCTTGCTCCCTTAAAGATACAGGTATACAATGGTTTCAGACATTTTGTTACAGGCATCCTTCTCATGGTTGGGCTGTTTTATAAATCTTCTTCCATTACAGCCTTTCAGGTTGTTCATCAAGATGAATTGTTAGAAATCAAACTCCGACAAAGAATTCAATTACATTCTGGACCTGTTTTGCACTATGTTTATGATGTACTGTCTTTATGTGATCTGGTTAATCCAAGTATGACTCAAACTGAGCAAATAAGAAATTTCCAAAAAGGTCTGAAACCTGAATATGTAAATCCTCCCAATGAACCCTCTTACTGTAGATGATCCTTTACAGGCTCTTAAGCAGGTGGATAAAGCACAATTTTATATGACACAAAGAGAGCAATTGGTCACTGCACCGACGCAGTTTACTGTTCATGCTTCGACTCCTCAACCTCTGACTCAACCAGCTGGGACTACTACTGGTTCATTCACCTTTGCCTGCTCTCCCAGCCCGTACTAGTAATGTCGCTGAATTAGCAGCAAAAGTGGACCGGCTGGCCAACCAGTTATATTCAATGAACACATCATCTCATCCTGAGAGGAACAACCCTTCATCTTCCACACAGAGAGGGCAATGGCAACCACTTCACCACCTCCGGATCGGCGCCAACCTCCGATTTGTTTCAGGTGTGGCAAACCAGGACACAGCGAGAATTTGTTGGCAACGATATCCCAGTCAAAATAAACGGTTAATTGCTTTCTCTTCCAGATAATGTTTTTGGCTTATTTCTATATGTACTTTGTTGTGACACTAAATTTTGTTTTGGGTGATAAATTAACATTTACTTAGCAGGATTCTTTAATATGATTCTTTTCAGCATGGTGAGGGTATTTTAATGTTGTGAGATCAAAGGGTGATTTTTTTGGGTTGATATGCTCTTGCTAATGTGCCGTTGAGTATTTAGCAAGGTGAGAAGTTACTGTGTTTCCTGTATGTTTACAGTAATGTGGGATTGTTTTTATGCACTGTTTGAGCTTGCTTACACTCTCTGTGTTGGATATCAACCCCCCTTTTTGTGAGGTGCTACTGGAACGACGGAAATGGTCACAGAGTCGTCCTTCTATCCAGCAGCACACTATGCCCATTCGCCACAATTTTGTTTATCTGGGTGAGTACGTGTTTCCAAACTTTGCAGGTCGTGTAATCCGTAATGTGTCACAATATTTATCTACAATAATTCCTTTCTTTTGTTCAGTTCTACTTATTTTCATTTTATTTTATTGTCTCTCTTATGAATGTATTTTTCTGGATCTATTGACTGGGGATTGGTCCACACTCCAACCATGACAATATATATATGAAAAAATAGTTCGAACCAGCCACTTGCGAACTGTGCATCGAGCGTTACTTGGGAGTAGGTTCTTAGCATAGTTGGTGATGGTTCCCATACTTATATTTGATCCTGCAGTTAGTATGTCTGTACTTATATTGTAGTTTGCTAGTAGATTGATTTAATAAAAAATTGTTTCTCTGAGGATGATATTTTTAAATTCTTAGTACCAATTTCTCAATTTGTTTTGGCCCTTACTTGCATTACGTATCACAATAATATCATTTCTATGTTCAGTTTTCATTGTAAAGCATTACGAGCCTTTATTTTATCATGTTAAAACCTTCAAAATGTTGTCATGAAATTTTTGTCTAGGTGTCCCTACTTTAACAGTATTCATGAGTATATTTAGTCATAGCCAATAATTGAGCGCTCAAACAATTTTTTTTTTGCAAGGAGTTGCATTAGATTTAAGTATTATTAGTTTCGTGTGTCCCCTGCCTTTTGTTTTTGTAATATTTGTCCTGTGTATCTTTTCTTGTCTATTGTGACCCTGATGCTTTCCCCAAATCTTGTTCCAATCTGCCAGTAGCCCAAAGAAATCCTCTCCCTCCAAAAAAGAGGACAGCCCCAGATCGTCCGGAGAATGGTGGCTCTTTCCCCGGCCGCACCCGCACAGGTCTTTCAGCTGTACATCACCATTTTCAACCATCTCACCACGGCAGGCTACGAGTGTCTACTTTTGTCTGTGCCGACAGGGTAAGATGGTAAGACTATACGTGCTATAAGCTTCTTCCTTCTTTTCTTCGGCGGGTGTGGTTAAGTGATGGGAAAATTTACCGAGCAAAGCAGTATTTCTGCACCATTCCCAAACAGCACTTCCTAACATAAACTGTGTTGGTGCAGAAGAGGATTTACGAGCTGGGAGGGGGGTTTCTGTGGGACTGCTTCATCGTTAATACAGGATCAATATCCCTGTGGGGATTCTTCAGGACTTTTTGTAATGTCTGTATATTTAAACTTGTATGTTCATATTTTCTTTGTATTTTTTATTTTCTTTCTCTTTTGGACGGGGACGCCTCATTATTGTAAGCGGGGGAGATATGGCGTGTATGTGTGTGTATTGTCACGCCAGACACATTATTGCGTCGTTGGCGACAGTATTGTTGGGGTAATTCTTTTGGCTTGGGTTTTGAAGATCGTCTGGCGTGGCACTCGCGACCGTCTAGCTGGCGATCCTAGCTAGCGGTGGAGAGTGGAGGAAGTGAGCGTTACTTCTTTGTATAGTGTGTTGAGCGTCACTTTTGGTCGAGTGTGTGGGTCTCAAAGGTTGTATGTGAATCGTGTCAATATGGTCTCGTGTGTGTAGCATCTCCCTTCAATTTATTCCTTTTTATCGTATGTGATGTAGAGGTGATGTAGAGGCACCGTGTTTATACTGAATAAACCACAGGTAATGTGATTAGTGTTAAATTCTGTGTATTTTCTTATAATTATCCCACGCCTGCCCTGAAATGATTAGTTTAAGATTCTGGTCCTCTTGCTACATCTGCAGCTTTGCCTCCAAATGTATATGGTGGGATAACTAAAATTTAATATCTAGCTGCAAACCTTTTGGCCTCACCCCAGTATATAACAATATTATGGGGGAAAATAAATGCTATTAGTCGCGTTTTATTTGGGAGACGTGGTGATCGCTATTTTAGGGTTAAATTTAAATTGATCCTAATTGTAGGTTCCCATTTAAAAATATAAATTGATCCTAAAATGACCATCATAACGTCTTAAAGCAAAACACAACAAATGCATTTACTTTCCCTCATCAAGCAATTTTTGTTAAAGACATTTCTTTCTACGACGCTTAGTTTCGTAAATATAGTACAGTCTCAACTTAAATGGTCCATCCTGTATAAATAGTGATATACGTGATAGGTTATCTAGAGTTTTTTATTTATAATAATATTTTGTTGCTACAAAAATGTTTTTCTAATTTTATCTACAGCACCAGTTAAAGCACACTGTAGACCTCTATTTGTTAAATTGAAGATTCTCTTATGGTTTTTATACTTCATCCTTACAGCATATAATTAGTTATGGTACTAGAAATGAAATTCACACTCATAATGCCTGGGGCAACTCACATTTACATAGAGATCTTATGACAGACTGAGTGTCTCTTTAAATAATTTTCAAGTTATTGAATTAAACTTTTGTATATTTTGGGTGATAGTGTGGAAACACTGATACTGTGTTCAAACACAAATCTTATAGCTTTTTAGTTGATCCTTTCTATAACGTAGATGACTTTTTTGAATGAAAATAAATACTGGCCATTGAAATTACTACAAAAGCATGTACAATTTATTTTCAATAGCTTATTTGGGGCAACAGCCACTTCTAAGAAATTCATTATTATTGATTTGAATTTTTCAGAAACTACTTTTGTAATTCTTACTTCCTCTGCCGCGTGCATAGTAGATAGAGAATGTATTGCATTCCACCCCAAAATTTAATACTGAGATTTCGGAGGAAATAAACACTTTGAGGCCCCCCGAATCCAAATATAGCATTTTTAGAAAACAGTTCACCCGCGCGCGTAATGTGTGTATGTCTGTGAACAGTATAACTCAAAAACGAAAGTCGAATAAATACAATACTTTAGGCTCAGCACCTTCCAAAGATGCGACACAAAGATTTTTCAAATTTTTTATTTTCTAAAAAGGGCTCAAACAATTTTGATTAAAATACCATATATTAAAAGTATTTACATAACAAATAAAATGTATATCTTCAATTTTCTGGGAATAACCTGTAAATCCCTCTTCATTTAAAGGATTATTCGTCTAAAACTGACAAACGTTAAACGATAGATGAAAACGTATACTACACAAAAAATGCAGATCTCTTTAAGACACACAGTTTATTTCAAATACCTTTTTATGGCATTAGCAATATTCAAGATATCCATTACTAATGATTCGAATTATTCAATACTTAGCGAGAAACAACTGAAAATCAACCGGACTTTAAAATGAACACGCACAACTACGGACAGTTTTCTAAAAATGCTTTTTTTTTAGTTTAGGGGGTCTCAAAACATATATTTCTGGTGAAATCCTGACATCAAATTTTTGAGTGGAATACAACACTTCGCCTATCTAGTATACGTAGTAGAGAAAATAAAAATTAGTTAAGCTACCATTTCTATGGAGAACTTCACTCAGACAGATCGTCCGACATAGTTCGATATTGAGCCGGAATGCTAATAAGTGTATTATACAAGGTCAGGTTCTTTCTCTCCCCCTGCTTGTATGCTTCTGATAGACTACTTTACCGTACATTTCGTTAATTTAAAATTGGCCGGTGTCTAAGAGATGGAGCTCGAATCGGGTACTTCCGTGAGCATTAGAGCTTTGTTCACAAAATTGCGTATGTACTTGGAGTAGTTATAATGGGGAACAAAACTATAATAATATTACACAAGTCTTCCGAGAAAATAATGCATATATGAGATTGCAAACTGACAGATGTTTCAGTTTCAACACTGAATATTTGTAACCGAAACACACTTTACCGATTTATGCTCCTGAAGTAAAGTATGACTAAAGCTCATTACAATGCTACATTTACTACATCGCTCAGTTAGTATCTCAGCGAAGCCATTCATTTTTTTCCTTTCATTTTAAATACACGAGTAAAAGTGTATTCTTCTTCAGGTTTTATACATATGGCATTTGTTTAGTAGTCGTCATACCGGTAGATGGCATTATGACATTTATTTATCGATCGGATAAATGTTTCATACTCAGTCAATTTAAATGTATAACCACAAATTTTGCTATTTTTGTAATTATATATGTAAGTAAACTGAAGTAATACAAGGGATATTATTTACCTATATCACAGTAAAAGGAATTATAAAAAATAAAAGATAAGAATCCACTACGGAGAAATCGAATTCGAATTGTTTGCGTAGAAGTTAACAGCTTAACCAATGCTCCACGTCAAACGTTGTATGGAGGTAGCCCAAATCAGTGCCTTGTGGCTTGTATTACAGAGCAGCCCAAGCTGCGCACTCACTCGAAGGGACTTTAGAAAGTTTAACTGCTCAAGAGACCGGCCATTTTTAGTTTGACCGAGTGTACAAATACCCTAAATTCAGAAAATATGGAAAGTAACTTTTTTTATTCCTTAGTTCCCATGGGGGGGAGCTCACCTGGCCATGTATTCCTCCTCTCTGCTTCGGGAGGGCGTGCCCCTTCTACTCTGCCTCTGAATCGCTGCCTAAGCACCACAAGCCATAATCGCTTAGCTCGTGCTTTATTTTTTACTTTATTCCCACAAAATCGTTTATTAGTTAATCACACCACTGTTGTAACCAATTGTAGTGGCAGGACTAAAGACACAAGAGCATTGCAGCAAGCATGCTGTGCTTGTAGATTGCTGTGACAGGCCACGCAAAGCGCAAGCTGCAGCGGGTGTGAAAACAAATGTTTGCGTATAACTAGCGATAGAATTTCACATACACGCGGTATTATCATGGGACATCTTTCGATACTGTAAGTTAATCCACACTTTTTAGGGCATTTTATAGCCTTCACTCCCTCATCAATCTCTTCAAGCAAGAAGTTCCTCGCTGACTGATTTACATAATATAATTTGTTTCAATTGAAGTTTTACAAAGAAAACTAGGTGGCTTTAACTTTTTTCTTTGTTTAAAGGAAGATCAATCAACATCTCGAAACTGTGCTCTCCAATATACCACTTATGGGATTTTAGTTTTTGAGTTATCACGATGTAAACAAGATCCATTAAATTTTTCTACACTGCAGAACTTCTGTGTTCACAACACTGACGTCACACTTGTTATCGGCGTGTCGGCCCACTTCCTCTTTAAGGCACCTCATTGGATAACTCAGTAGATAAAGGCAAAAGACGAGTAAAGTGGGGGCGATTTATATTTCCTGAATATTCGCGCAGTCCGTAGACCGAGGGATTTTACTAAGTTGTATACTGTAGACGAAATAATGTAAAGGTCTTTATAGTGCAAGTATTGCATTAGCAGCCGGATCCAAACGTTAAGGTTACTTTAAAACCTTAAAAATTGTTTTGTAAGGAACATATAATTCCCTTGCTTTCTAATTACTCATATTATGTGATTTGAATCCTCTCATTGTGATTTTAAGTCAAACTTATTCACTAAGTTTATAACTTATACATCTATATTACCTATCAGTGTAGTAGTCGTCCTCCGTGGTGTAGTGGTTACCATGCTAGCCTCTAGTCCCTGAGGTTCAAACGAGGCGAAGGGCGATGGATTTTTTCGCGCGTAAAATCCTTTAGCATGGCTTCCTTCGGAAGGGAAGTAAAGCCGGTGGTCCCGTGTCGTAGAGTTATGATACGTAAAAGACCTCAAGTCTGATAAGGAGGCCTGTGAGCAAAATTACCGGTCTTTCACGCCTAATATAGAATGGGACGCTATGGACCACAGTCGTTAAATAACTAAAACTCAATTTCAGTTTACTATCAGTGTAGACACCGTAAAAAGTAAGAAAATTTCTTTTTCCATTTACGGAAGTGGTTTTATGGGGTTGATGTCTGCCTTTCTTGCCTAGTAGGGTAGTAGAGCTTATTCTTTAAAAGTACTATATCTTTTTATGTATATAGATTGTTATAAAGCATTAAATTTTATTTTATAGAGTAAATGCGCATTTCTGGGTCTGAAAAAAGAATGCAAATTTATTGTAGCGCAGTTTCTCACTACTGTGCAATGGATGTATGCATTGCATTTAAGGTTCAATGCCTTAATATGAGTAGCGTGAAAACAGTGCAAGAAGGGATAGTTTTGGCTAACTCGTCCTGTGTAACATCACTGATCAGTATAGCATGTGAAGGCATTGTTTTGGACTCGGTTAGTTAAGTATGATGTTCCACAGAAACCAGCCTGGGAAGTGTGTGTAAGTGCGGTATGCTCTAGAAGCCACATAAAGCAGTACTCCCTTGAGGGGTGGCCGGGGCGCCGTGAAGGTGGAGATGCTCACATCTTGGGGGACCCGCTCTAGCAATTACCCAACTCCTAACGGCTCTCTCCTTTCCTAATGAGGACTTACTCTCTCCGCTAATGATCACACATTCTTTGTTTTCCCCGCCCGCGCTCTCTTCATCCATGCACAGCGCTGGGAATTCCGGGAATATCTGCAAGGAAAATACGTGATGCTGTTGCGAACCAATTTTATTTCTCTGCAAACATTTTCACTTCCCACTGTTATTTATCGGTTAATTCACATGTATAAAAGAACAAAGCCCATTTATAAGGTACATACTTTAACTGTTTGCACCTCAAGCAGCTGTGGCATTTACAAGGGCAGTGTGATCCCATATATTTTAATGGCGCTTTTAACTCTTTGGTCTCATAGCGACTTCAGAAACAATCATTTTATATCTCTTTGGTATATTAACAGAAGCACAGCACTCGTATAATACCATGTTACAGTTGTTGACAAAATACATAAAAGAAGATAATGTGTTAATATACTGTTACAATGTTTTGTTAGGGTCTTTCAACAAGAGTGTCCTATATTTGAACTTAAATAAAACACGTTCTTTAAATGATAGGGGTTTATTTCTTTTATTATTTTGGAATATAATTAATGTCATTACGTGTGGAAGAGAACATCAGTTAAGTGACTGCCGCGACTTCGTTGGGTTGCGCGTATACGGTTGGCCCAATTTTCAATGACAGAAGAACGTAAATTAGGTCCAACTTCACGAATAACACGCGTGATGTTATTCATAAGATCATTTGCTGTTTCTGGCTTGTTGTCAAACTCGAGATTTAACATAACCCCACAAGTAATCTAACGGCGTTAAATCACATGACCTCGGGGGCCAGTTATTATCACCACCACGGGAAATGAGAAACCTCTAAACTTCGCCTTCAAAAGATCAATTGTATCGAGAACAGTATGGCATGTGGCTCCATCTTGCTGGAACCAGATGTTTCTAAGATCCATACCATCCAATTCAGGCCATAAATAGTCCCTTATAGGAGCCCGGTATTTTTCTCCATTGACAATAAGAGCTTCTCCATCTTCATCTTGGAAAAAATATGAACCAATGATTCCACCATAGCAAAATTCACACCACACAGTAACCTTTTGGGGATGAAGTGGTCTTTCTTGAATCTGCATTAGATTGTGATTGCTCCAATAACGGAAATTTTGTTTTTGTTTGTTAGCACAACCATCCATCCAAAAGTGGGCTTCGTCGCTGAAGATGATTTTTCGACAAAAATCCGGTCAGTTTCCAATTGCTCCATAGCTCAGTGAGCGAATACACGGCGCAACCTATGGCCGTTGGGCTTTAGTTCTTGAGTTTACACCATTTTGTAAGCGTGAAACTTCAAGTCCAGATGCGGAATTCGCCAAGATGTGGTCGGCGAAAGCCCCAATTTTTGCGCTCGACGAGTAATTGATTTGTTTCTGTTCTCGCGTACACTCTCACGCCTATGTTTTTGTCTGGAGCGCTTACGTCGATTACGCACAGGCGTTCTTTGATCGCTGACAGAACCACTTCTTTCAAATTTATCGATCAAACGGCGAATCGTTCTCTCGCAGAGACGATTATGCACACCGTAAACTTCACGCAATACACGGAAGGTTTGGCGAACAGATGATCCACTTTGATAATAAATTTTCACAATTTCTACGCGTTGCTGAATGCTGTAACGTTCCATGCCTATTTCTCAATAACAACTGTAACCACATGAAAACAATGACTGCTGTAACTCAATAACAAGGCAGCTATCACATGTTAAAGATAGGACACTCTTGTTGAAAGACCCTTTATAATTTTGCACATTTGTAAAACTGCATTTATTTTTACAAGCAGTTGAGTACTTCACTGAGTGGCTTAGTTCCTAAAACGTTTGAGGGCGTTCCTCTAATGGCGATACTGCCAACTGTTTTGAATTTTATGTGGTAAAATGTTCAGAAAGATCAGTAGAATACTTCGTGTTTTTAAACTCACAATTTGTGACTTCGAACCTTTATGCCATATATAACTTCCCTTATGCTGGGGCGGTGTTTATTTAAATCTACTGTAGAGGCGAATTATACTTGAACAATATATTCACAACAAAGTGCAGTGGATAAAATTATTCTTCCTCCGTTCATTATTTTGCCATAAACAACGAGACTGCTTTATGCAATTGAATGGAAGCCATAAGCTTGCTTTTAAAGGCTCTCTATTCAATGACGTAATGATGTGTAGAATCGTTTTTCTGGCGTTTATAGTTTGAAATAAAAATCTGAAATACGAAGATTGTCCAGAAATTGACTTCCGTTTTGAAATAAACATGAAACCTATATACATACAAAGGTTTTATTATATACATCTGAAAACTACAGCTTTTCTCTGTTTTTCTACATAGTATCCAAACAGATTCCAGCACTTATGATACCTTTTCACAGTCTTTGAAATACCCTCTGAATAAAGTTCTGCCGCCTGTGAACTAAGCCAACCTGTCACGGCGTTTTAAAGCTCTTTGTCCTTGCCAAAGAGCTGAGCTGCAAGCCACTTTTACATGTACGGGAACAGATGGAAGCCCCTGGGGGCCAAGTTCGTGTTGTACGGGGGATGGTCAAAGAAGTCCAATTTGGCCAAAAGTTCACTTATGTTGTTTGCTGTGTGAGGACGAGCGTTATCATGCAAAAACACAACACCAGATATCAGAAGACCACGACGCTTTTTTGGATTGCTCTTCTTGGCCTTTTCACACTTTACACGCACTTCACACTTGGCGGAATTTGCTACTTCGGCGCCCATGTTGTTAGCTTATAACTAGCAAAACCTTGGCGAAGCGTACTGAGCCACTGGGCACGCTGATGTCGAAGTGGCGGCGCTACCGGCAATACTTCACGTGCTAGGCATGAAAGGAGGTTACTTTCTGGACAGACCTCGTAATTTCCTTCTTTTGCACAAAGCTGTACACTGTACATGACTGGACATTTTTATAACCAAATTCTATTCAACCGTTAGGGTATGGTCAAATGTACTTACATTGACACAGGGGTAAGCGACATATGCATTTTCTATTAAACTCTAATATTCTCTTTTACGTAATCGCATTGAGTTTGGTCAAAAACAGACATTTGTATGATAATTTGTTTCACAATTTTTTTATATAATCATACGAACAAGTTTTTCAAACCGAATTAATTCTTTATAAAAAGCAGTAACTGCTAAGCAGGAGGACGAACAAAATTACAGCATAGGATATTGTAACGAGTGAGAACACCAGGTGCTGCTAATCACACATATTTGGCACTTAGGTGCTCATTGTACCACAAACTTTACACTTTGCACTTTTGACACACACTAGAATACACAATTGCTCCGTCGATTCGAATCACAACTGAATTGTTGAGTCACAACTAATAACTGAATTACAGAATCACAACTCTCAACTGAACTGCACTTGGTACTGTCCATTTTAAATTGTCCAAACTCTTCAACTTCTCGACAGCACTTAACTTCGTAACTTCTTCACTATATGAACAACCCTCAATGGGCAAAGCATCCCCTTTATAAGCCCCGCATACAAAGCGCGATGTTCTAGAAGGGGAAGATACTGCAAACGACAGAAAGGAATATTCTGGAGCAGTAAAATCTGAGGAAAAGCGACATATAAAGTGTCCGTTGCGCGCCTGTGAAGGCGGTGTAGGGGCTCATCCAGGTGCTGGATCGGGATGTGCTTATCGGCGGCCCGCAGGTAGCTTCGCCGGCGCGGTCACTATATGTTGCGTTAATACAATAAAATACAAAGTCTGGGCTTATAGGCCACGTTCCGATAAAGGATACAATATTACCTTTGAAGAGTGAATTCAATATTACCCCTTGGAGTGAAATCTCATCTGTTTGACCACAGCCTACAAGTTAAATGTCGTTCAGATTATATTCTAAACTGGTTTTCTAATAATTGTCTAAAACACTGTTCCACAATTTGGTTCATGAGAAGTACATTACAATTTGACTCGCCCTCATGGATCTTTAGAAATTCCTTTTAATATCGTATCCAAGCTCCAGGCATTGTAAAAATAAACCCAGAGTAATAGAAATATAAAATTCAGAGACTAGGTGATTTGAGATCGAGTAGCCGAGTGCAATGGAAATCAAAGCGTTCTCAAAGCTTTCAACATTCATTCTCAAAATTTCCAATCTAGAAATGTATGTGTAGATTGTTTTTGTTTCAAGTTATTTTATTTTAAAAGTTTATGAGGCATTTTTATAACATACAATTTAGTACTTACCGCTAAGATTATTCAGAAAACTGGAACTCACCTGAAACGAGAAAAAGAAATAATTATCAAACAAATGAAAACTAGCACACTATATCGGTGAATATCTATAAATATTTACCTGCGTAATTCCAAAATATAATTTCTGTTATTGTTATTTAGTATTTCATCATGCTATTAATGTGATACCACATTAATTGAAGTCGAGTTTATTAATTGTGATTTCAATCCCAGTATTGCTACAACACAAAATGGAAATACCTTCATTCCAATGGCTTTAAAGTTGTAGATAGCAGCATGATAAATTTTAATTTATTCGTAAACATTTACACAACTTATACATCTCATAGGTGGAAGAAACATCTCTGTCTCTGAATTTAATACCTTAAGAGGACTAATCTTACATCGTTAGTATGATAAACAATATACAGGGTGAATCACCTTAAACTTGCAGCCCAAATATTTTGGAAAGCGTTATTGATGTGCAATTTTCACAGCATATATTGGTAGTCAGGGGATTGTACGTTTATTCTATAAACAGATTTTAATAATACTGAGAAAGTGTATTTTTTAAGCAAACATACAAACATTCATAGCTACATCAACAGAATAAAGGTAGGGTAAGTTAGAATTTCAGTGGCGTTTGTTGCAAGATTCTAGTGCAAGTGGTTTCCGAGAAATTCTGTTTTGAAACTTTTACGCACCCACACTCGTAAAACCTATGGTAGCACAAACTAAAAAAAATAAAAGGGAAGTACAATACTTCTGTGGATTCTTACAAGTAAAGAGAACATAGCTCTTCAAAGGTTGTGTTCAAAATGACCACCGGCAGCTTCAATACACGCTTCCAGTCTGCTATGGAAAGACTGCTGCACACGTTTTAGCATTTCAGCGGAAATTTCTGGGCAGGCAGCAGTAATGCGTCGTCTGGTATAGTTGGTACATCCCTATAGACAGTGTCCTTCAGCCTTCCCCACAGAAAAAAAGTCTAAAGGGGTCAGATCCGGTGAACGGGCTGGTCAAAGTATCCTCTTCGTCCAATCCAACGATCTGGAAACAATCCGTTAAGAACAAGCTGTAGTACTTCGTGGATTATGGGCTGGACAGCCATCATGTTAGTACCACATGTTCCTCCTAGTCTGTAAAGGAACGTCTTCTAGCATCTGTGGCAGATGGTCTGTCGGGAGGCTGCGATAATTCTTGTGCCAGTTCATTGTTCCTTCTATGAATAAGGGCCTACGAGCTGATGGTTCACTATCCCACGTCACGCGTTTTAACTCCATAGACGCTGACGTTCCACCTGACGAAGTCAACGGGGATTGTCAATAGACCAATAGTGCATTTTTCTGCGGTTTACCTGGCCATGATTAGTAAATGTTGCCTCATCACTAAACAGGATACGTCATGATTAATCTGGAGTATCATGTCTTAATGCCCATGTACAAAAGTTAACACGATTCTCAAAATCGTTTCCATGCAGCTCTTGATGGAGAGAGATGTGATAGGGATGGAACCCATGTCAATGGAGAATGCGCAGTACACTTGCCTGACTTATGTCACTTCCACGTGCGATTGGGCGGGAACTAATTTGCGGATCTACTGCAACAGCAGCCAAAGCATTAATTTCTCGTCACTTGTTTGTTTCTGCTGCGTATTTTAAGTGTTACAGTATCAATTTCACGTAATTGGTTGAAGAGGTTGATAAATAATTGCCGAGATGGTTGACGTCTATTGAGATACGTTTCCGCATACACCGTACAGGAACGAACTGCATTCTTCTTACACTCTCCATACACCATGAGCATATCGGCTTCTTCTACATTAGTAAACCCCATCTTCCACCCACGACTTATTGCTTGAACTGTAAAAAACTAATTGACCAGAAAGTCGCTATGCAATCAATGAACAGAAAACACAATGCAAACAAACATAACAACGTCTTAACTAGCAACTAAGCAGGTTGAATGGGAAAAACAATTGTCGGGGTGGAAGCTTTTCAAAATACGATTTCTCGTAAACCACTTGCACTAGAATCCTGCAACAAAGACCGTTGAAATTCTAATCTACGCTACCTTTATTCTGTTGATGTAACTAGGCATTGTTCCATTTAAAAATCTGTATGTTTACTCAAAAAATACACTTTCTCAGAATTATTAAAATCTGATTATCGGCTAAATGTACGAGCCCCTGACTACCAAACAATGCTGTGAAAACTGCACATCAATAGCGCTTTCCATTTACGAAATATTTGCTGTGCAAATTTTAGGTGATTCACTCTGTATATTCTTATAAAACATACTTGAAACACTTTTGAAATAAACAATACACAGCGGATTGACTAAAGCAAAGAGCAAAGACTAAAGCAAAATTGTCTTGTAATACAACCTTGACATGCCTGCTTTAAAAGTTGGTGTTATTTGCGATCCTCCATTTCTTTTGTGCATGTTCAGTTAGTGAGGCATTTTGTGATTACTTTGCTAGCAAGCGTAACGGTGTAAGATACTTAACTCCAAAATTGGGGGGTAGAAATTCATACCCCGCTTGAGCAAAGCCCAAATTGCTGCTTTTTCGGGAATTTCCTGCTTATCCTTTCCTTAGGATGAACATAATATAACCTTAGGTTCGAAGATAGCTTGCGCATTAAATTAATTTTCTTCATTCATAACCCCTAACTACATCTAGCGAAAATACGTTTAACGCTATACGAAAAGGGGGGCGGGCCGGCATCACTGATCTGGAATGTCTTTGCATAAAATACCTAAATGAATCTCGTTAAAACAGAAAGCTGCAAAAACACTTAACTTTGTTGCGATAAAAATATACTACAACATTAGTTTAAAGCGCAATGTAATATTACAATAGAAAGATAATATTCGTAAATTTCAGGCTGCAACGAGCCACCCGGATGTGCAATCGTCTGATATTCACTTCAAAATTTAAATAACATTATATAAAGACATTGTGCCCCATCACACGGACGTCTTTTGTGCACCTATGCAGATTTTCAGATCAAAACATCAACAGTTTTCTTCTGATTGCTTAGAATTTTTTACCATATACTCAGAACATATCTATAAAGCTCATACAAAATTTGAAGGGGCTTTGCCAAGTATTAAGAAGTAAATGTTGGTATTCATAATGAGTTACTTTTGCTATGGTTACGAAATGCTCTTTGGGCACTATAGTGTATCGCATCGCTCCCAAATTTTTAATTTGAATTTAGCATATAAACGTAAGGAAACTGTGTGAAGATATTTCTTAATTAGTTTCAGAGAAAAACTTTTTGTTTCAATTATTCAGATTTTTCAATTTGAGCTACCGAAAATAATTTCAGCTGTACCATTTCATACGTTTTAACTAGTACATAACAATTCATAAAGCCATATTTCCTGAACATATCCTGAAACTTTCAAGCTAATAAGTTCAAGGAGCATTTTGAAGAGTTAAAAATGCTGAAAAAAAAGAACAGAGAAAATGGAGTTTCATGTTTACAGTAGTGCTTTACTTAATTGGTGTAGGAACAATTAAATAGCTATTTATGGCTTCAAAAATGTTTATATTAAAACCTATTTGTGTAGCATGAAGATAAAAGATATAAGTATAACCAAAATGCGACAACAAAAAATAAAAAATGTTCACATTTTTACCGAATTTCACCTATTTTCATTTCCTTAAAAGCAAGAAGCAAAGTAAGAAAGAAAGAGAGAAAGAAAGAAAGAAAGAAAGAAAGATCAGAAGCGTAACAATACGGCATTCTGCATCCAAGTGCTCTCAGGTATTCGTTATGTTGCACGATTATCTTATATACTTTACGTTAACCACCATAAATGTTGGCCCAGAATTAGTTTCAAAGTAGGCAATACAGATTTTTGCATGCATGAGTTGAAAACAAAAGTCAACTACATACATAACAAGGAGAAAAAAATAATCATATATTCGTAATCATGTTCCATAATACATGTAAATATGCTTAGGAAAATGTGAACATATATCAGCGAATATTTCGCGTACAGCAATGATTTAAAATTTTATTCAAGCTGCATAGTTAACGAGTTTTCATTTCACTCATAAAAATTTCAATATGTAATCTTATTCATATATCCAATATTTTAGAAACAAGAACATTCTAATAATAATCATTAAGACCTTTTTTGGGAAAATTAAACCAAAACTCATTTATTAAACTATTGTTTAGGATAAATGGATAACTTCGCCTGGCTTTCTCAAACAGCGTCTGACATAAGTTATGAAACTTGGTACTTGTTTAACTCTTCCTTTCCGAGCTATGCATTTTCTCTACCGCTTACTATGGTCGCTAGAGAAAGTTTATTTCCATTCAAAAATTACTAATAGAAATTTCATCGAAATTAAAAATGTTGAGTAATCTGAGCCTCCAAAATCATTCTTAAGAAACGGTCCGTAAATGTGCCCTCCATCTATCTGTGTTTGAACAACGCAACTCAAAAACGAAATAAATACCAACTCCCAAAGCGGTAGGCAGATCTTCATGAAGCTCTTCCAACACAAACTACATGTAAACATTTTCGATATGTTTTATAATCACAAAAACAACTGTGACAATTTTAATTGAAAATATTACGTATTTGACGTATACATGTTAGAAATAAAATGTGCAGCTTTAATTTGAATTCCCTATGAATACCTTTGCATTCCGAATTAATTTTGTAGAATTCTAAAGCCTAATCATTACAAACAAAAACTTTCTAAACCATGAATTTAGAGTTTAATAAAAACACTATTTGTAAAACAACTTTAAGCGTACTACTATTAACAGTAGTAGTATTAACAACAGTTTAATTGAGGTTAACGAATGCATCTTTTCATGTTCCGGTTAGGAACACTGTCTACTAGCAACTGACTTCTACCGTCTGAATTTGCAAATTTCATCTATATCAAGTCTCTGATTGGCTAATTTTACTCCAATAGAATACTTTTATTTAACTTTTAGGTTTTCTGGTTGTTGATTGGCTATTTATAAACTCTCTCAAAAATTACATTATTGTTGCTCCAAGAATTACTAGTAGCATTATTAAGCTTTCTAATTCATTATTGCCTCAAGGTTACCTCATTGTTACCTCATTATTAGCAACTTTCGGCCTCTATTATCACAGCTCCTATATTGTTAAATTACCTAATACATTCACATAACGTTATTAAAGATGTACATAATAATATAAACATAATACAATGACTAATACATACATTTTATATGTTATTTATACACATACTGCTTTAAGGCGGGCTGTTATATTATATAATTAGACTGAAATTATTTAAGTGTTAAAAATACTGCCTCATATTAAATCACGGGAGGTTAGATTAGGATTAGATATTTTAATACAAGTTTAGGTTACTAATGTAGCTGTAACTTCTTCACACCTAATTGCACTCTAACTACCGTGTACGTTGTATTTTCATCCTTCACTTGTCATTTGGTTTCCTGTAATGCGTTGTTAATAACAATGCATTGTCATTGTATCAGTGGCAAAATAAAATGAAGAAGAACGCATCGCTTACTCCGCTGTTTTCACTTCTCATTTAGGTTGGCAGTTCCATTGCGGATGTGCAACAGCGACAAGCTGGCCACGTTTGTTGTCTTCACAACGCAATTTTGCTATAAAAGTAAAACACCTAAAACGGACGGGCAGACGGGCACCACCTATAGAACAGAAACAACTACTCCTAAAGCCCACTCATAAGGTGATTTATTCACTTCCCTTTAGCTTTTATTAACGTTTTCAATCAAGACCAAAGTAATGTAAATTGGCATGTAAAACTAGTAGCACGTGTGTTACTTTGCTAGATAATCACACGTTAAGCCTATTATGATCTCACCTAGTTTAGCGCCAACCATGTTTGTTAGTTACTGCAGTGTAGATTATGATGTATGTTTGTCAAAAGGAAACAAATGCTACGTAATCTCACTCACTGCATACATACAAATTAAAAACATGTGCACCGTCTTGAAATACTATCAGTGTAGTAAACGCAGGTGAATTACTATCATAGTAGTACGGCTTCGATTGGGCAACTGACTAGCATACTCTACCTATCATTGGCTAATGACATATTGAGTACGATTATCAACTTAGTAATTTTGCGAAGTTCATTCAAACAAACAACTGACTTACGAGATTTGAAATTGTAGTTGGTTTTCCGTATTGCTTAACTTGACATTACTTCCAGTCAAATATTTTATCACCAGTAAACATGAGCAGAAGAATAATTTTTTGTACACATAATATAATGTGGATTTATATGAAGCTGCGAGGGATGGGATATATCATACGAATGTGAAATCTCAGATATTTTCCTCCAATGAAACACGTGTCGACGAAATCTCGATATTGCACTTTTGGTAGAATGCACATTTCTCTTGGCTTACGTACTTAAATAGTAGATTAATTTAATAAAATATAAGTACTTATCTACGATTAAAATTATCTTTCAACACATATGTAGAACCCACAAAATTTGAATTCTATTATTGTACGAATTTTAAGTAACAAACTGAAGACCTTAAAAAAATCGTATCTGATACATCCATATGAATTTTTCTGCCCTCTATGTTTATAGTTGGTACACAAACTATTCTTCCTAAAGTTTATTACTTTCTCTATTACGTATAAAGAGTAGGGGAAGTATTGCACTCCACCTAAAAATTCGATACTCATATTTCACCGGAAATGCATGTTTTGAGGCCCACTGAATCCAAAAGAATAACTTTTAGGAAAAAGGCCCGTGTGTGTGTGTGTGTGTGTGTCTGTGTGAACAGAGTAACTCAAAAACGAAAAGTTGGATAACCAGCAAACTTGGTATTTAGGTTCAGCACAAGATGCACAAGAAAACACAAGATTTTCAAGAAAGTCCCCTCACAGCACACTACCCTTTGCATAGAACGTTAATAAAAATTTTGACTTTCTCAAAAATGACTAACGATTTTGATTAAAATATTTTCATGACAAATCAAATGTTTATCTTGAATTTTCTGGGAATATTCCCAAAAGTCCTCTTCTTTTTAGTGGCTTTTGCATACTTGGTAAACCATAAGTGATAGACAAAATATTTCTATGCAAAAAATTAAATCTCGTTAAAACACACCATTTGTCATACACAATTTTTGTGTGTAATGAACCATTTCCGAGATGTTCCTTGTTATTGGTTTGAATTTTTCAATACTTATACATTTTCTGAAAAAGGAATTCATTTTTTATGCCCTAGACATGCAAAGAGAATGGAATGCTCCACATAACAACCAGCTCTCAAAAGGATATGACTATCGCATATAACCTACCATATTCCCCTTGCACTACAAGAAAACTAGCAATAAGCTTCTGCAAATGATTATCACGATTAACATGAAGTAGATGGAGAATAAGCGTTTTTAAAAATAGATTGTATAATAGTGGGGAAAGTCATGTGAGCGTAACACATCACATTTTTTACTTTCTCTACTACGTATATTAAGTAGGGGAAGTATTGTATTCCACCAAAAAATTCGATACCGAGATTTCACCAGATATACATGTTTTGAGACTCCCTGAATCCAAAAAAAGCATTTTTGGAAACATGTCCGTGTGTGTCTGTGTGTGTGTGTGTGTGTGTGTGTCTGTGTGTGTGTGTGTCTAAGTGTCTGTGTGTCTGTGAACAGCATAACTCAGAAACGAACAGTCGGATAAACACCAAACTTGGTATTTAGGTTCAGTATCCTCCAGAGATGCGACACGAAGGTTTTCAAGGAAACCCCCCCACCCCAGAGTACCCTTTAGATGGAACATTTTTCGAAAAGTTTAATTTTCTCAAAAATGCCTGTAACGATTTTGATTAAAATATCATATGTTTAAGGTATTTTCATGACAAATGAAATGTATATCTCGAATTTTCTGGGAATGTCTCCAAAAGTGTTCTTCATTCTGAACGACTTTTGCATAACTGGTAAACCATAAGAGATAGACAAACGTTTACTGCACAAATGTAGATCGCGTTAAAATACACAATTTATGTCATATACACTTTTTTGTTGAGTGAACCGTCTTCGAGATATTGCTTGTTATTCCCTTAAATTTTCCAATACTTATACTTTTTCTCAAATTCGTTATTCATTTGTTTTTTATGTCCTGGACATGCAAAGAGAATGGAATGTGCCACATAGCAACCAGCGCTTAAAATATTTGACTATCGCTTAAAACCTACTATCTACAAGAAAATTAGCAATAAGATTAACATCTCGATATCTCGATTAAGTGAAGCATATGGAGAATAAGCGTTTGTAAAAATATTTTGTACAAGAGTAGAGAAAGTCATGTGAGTATAACACATCAGATTTTTTTCTATCTATTATAGTTTAATCCAAATATACGTTTACAGAAATACCTACATTACACATTTCGTTATACATACAAAGAGAACAGCGATAGTCAAATGTTTAAGAGCTGGGCACCATAATCTGGCCTTAGAATTCCATACTATTTCCATGCAATCGCGAGAAGCAACTGAATTTGGACATCCCAGAAAATCAAGATATGTATCTTATTTGTCATGTAAATATGTTTAATATATAGCATTTTAATGAAAACCTTAAGCACCATTTTTATACAATCAACATTTTCAAAAATTGCTCCATGTAAAGGGTAGTTTGGGGTCTGGGATTTGCTTGAAAATCTTCGGGTGCATCCTTGGAAGACACTGAACTTAAATACCAAGTTTGGTATTTATCCTACTCTTGATTTTGAATAATACTGCTCGCGCGCGCGCGCACACACACACACACACACACACACACACACACACACACACACACAGATGGACATGTTTCCAAAGAATTTACCCTCTAATTTGCAAAGACGCATTTCTGCGTCACAATAGAGCTCTCAGGGCTCAGTAGCTCAGTCGGTAGAGCACCTGTTTACATAGCGAGGAGTCCCGGGTTCGATTCCCGGCTGGGGGTGGGAACTTTTCTCTAGTGAAAATTGCTCCCTATCCTCCCCAGAGTTTGGAAGTATGAACGAGAGTGTGAATGTGTGAGTGATCTGATCATTAAAACTCAACAAGTAGAGAATACGAGGTAATACCATTGTCAATAGGCAATAAGTTCCAAAGAAAAGGCCGCCGATAAGACTAATGTATTCAAAGGCTGGAGAAAAAAAAACTTTCTTCTGACACGTCTCTGGAATTCATAAATCACAAACAAATATTAAGTTGGAATCCAAAGGATTGTTGCATACCATCAGATCTTTCCCAGCAGACTCCGATGATTTCAAAAAATTACAGCAAGGAGGTATCCTCCACAGGAAGATGGGGTTTCATTTAGCATGAAAGTATACTTCCGGAAGCATAGGCATTTGGCAAGAGACAAATGTGAAATTCCAGAGCTGAAGGCGCATTGCATGCGTCATTATAACTGAGTCATGCAGGAAAAACTATTGTGTTTCTGTGTAAAATAAAAACGAAAATAATATATGTCCTCCTGATAAAAAGACGCTGTGCTAAAGATCCCCTAAAATAACGTGATACAAATCAAGTAATGTATTCAAGACCTCCATAGTAAAATACTTCAGAATAGGTTTGTGTCTGCTCGATATCAACTTTCCCACCATTCATCAAGAGCTGTCGTCGTTCATTTCAGGAGTGACAGCTTGTCAAAGTGGGAATGAAAGATAAACATTTGTTAGGTTTTAGTTCTCTTGTTTTGTCCTGGAGTGATAAGCGAAAAGCAGATATGGATATAACGTCATTTCCAAAATAACCGTTCCCAGTGAGACTTGTGAACAAATGCCTGTAAGTGATAACCAGAAACACGAAAAAGATGTCACAAATACATATCGTTTTTACACATGACTGGCAACCGCCAATAGACGGCTCTGATAGTAGTACCTTTTTGTGTCTCAAATACATGCATTTCGTTGAAATTGAATAGTATAGGCTTTCTTGCAGAGAAATGAATGACATTGCTTTTCCTCAATCCGAATCATAATGTGTGGATTAAATGTGCATGTTTATTGATAAACTTATATGTTTAACGTTTCTAATAGTTTTATTTTTTCAATTTTAAGAGTATGTATACCCTTTATTTAAGGGGTATAACACAAGCACACAGATTTATGTGATTTAGCTCGGGGATTGGTCTAGACGACTACACTGAAAATGTTTATCAACACTTTGTTATAATCTTCATAGATTTGTAGAAAAACGCTTTGAAATACAGAGACGTTTGACAACAGCACACTTTACCTTATAGTCGTATTTTAGGAAATTAGACATGATGGATAAGATTGCATCCACCGTAGAGTAAAAATGTTTTCCGATGCCATCGCAAATTGTTAGTGTAGTACGGAAACTATATTAAGGTTGCTAGTGATGAAACACCAAGACATTCTCTCCTGTAAGCTCACCTAAAGGTTTAATGAAAGAAGCGAAACTCAGCTGTTTAATTTTTAATATAATCGTAAAAGACAATAAACGATTTGACTTAGACGTTTACATATTAGTATATACAATGTAAAAACAAGGTAGGTGCACAAATTAAAAATTAATAACTATCAGGCACAACAAAAAATGTTCAGTTGCTTACCGAAGAATTTATTAAGAGCGAATAAACTAAGCTGGGTATTTTTATTTTTCAATCAAGGAAGCCGCAATAAAGCGAAGTAAATGATGTTATTAAAGAGATTACTAAGTTAATTGTGTAATTTTTATTTAAATATCTAGTTAAAGGGAATAAAAACCAAGTATAATTTTGGTAACAATCCCTATACAGAAGATAATGCGTCTGATAGTCAGGGGGAGAGCTGTATGCAATGCGTGGGGTTCAGTTATTCAGCCGCTGTTGCAACTTCGTAACTACAGCTTAAATTGCCATTTTTAGAAAATTAAATTGATTTTTGTCAAAAAAGAGGCTTAAAGAAGAAAGGCATTATAACAAAAACTGTAGTGGTCTATTATATAGTTCAATAAAAAAGGCCTTAATAGTTCCGTATGTGAATTATAATGCAACAAAAAGTGCTTTTTTGTGTTCAAATAAGTCATCATAGATTAACACGGTATTGAAATGTTTCGTTCGTGTTAGTGCATAACCTCTTAAGAGGATGCTACTTGCACACTTGCCACCCGCTAATTACTCGTATACTCATTACAGGTTTCTTTTCGTTTTCAGTAATTTTCTCTTAGCTATCACAGAAGCGCATATTTCGGACACTTGTATTTTTGGGTACAACATACAAGTTTGGCATTTAACCGACTTTTCCTATGAGACATACTGTTCACACAGGCATACACATGCGCGCTTTTTTCTAAAAAATGCTGTTTCTTATCCAGGGAGTCTCGAAACTGTATTTCCGATGAAATCTCGATATCGTACTTTTGGGTGGAATACAATACTTCCTCTAGTTACTATAGATAAGCAATCGAGAAAGTCTAAAGCATTTCCCACCACATGAAAGGAATCGAAATGTTGATACTGATTTTCCTAGTGGAGTTAAAATTAAATGAAGGTGTATGATTAACTCTGAATATTCAATAACATTTATCAGCCTATTAGATTTAAAAACTCAATTAGTACTTTCTCTGCCATGTACATAGAGAAGGTATTGCATTTCTCCCAAAATTCGATATAGAGATTTTACCGAAAATACATGTTTTGAGGCCCCCTGAATCCAATAAAAGTATTTTTAGGAAAAAAATGTGTGTTTGGTGTGAATAGTATAACTCAAAAACAAAACGTTCGGATAAACACCACATTTAAGTTCAGTAACTTCCAAAGATGCGACACAAAGATTTTTAAGAAAATCCCTTAACCCCAAATTACCCTTTACATGAAACATTTTTCGAAATTTTTTATTTTCTAAAAACTGGCTGTAACAATTTTGATCAAAATACCATATATTAAAGATATTTAGATGACAAATAAAATGTATATCTTGAACTTTTTGCGAATAGTCTGTGGAGTTCTCATTCGGAAAGAATTTTGTATAATGTTGTGTAACTGGTATATGTTATGCGATAGACGAAATCGTACTTAACAAAAATTGTAGATCTCTTTAAAACGTGCATTTATTTCAAACAACGATTTTGTAGCATCAGCCATTTCCGAGGTATTCGTCATAAATGATTCGATATGTTCCATACTTGGCCATTTTTTGAGTTCTGTCGATTTTCGTTGCTTATCGAGATGCTATGGAAAGAGTATAGAATTTCAGGGCCAGAGTGTAGCGTCCAGTTCTAAAACATCTGACTATCCTGTTCTCTTTGGTTTTGTATCACTAAAGGTGCATTATAGGTATTTATGCAAAGGTTTTACTCGATTAAAATGAAGTAGATAGGAAAATAGGCTTTCGTAATAATTTGTATAGCCACTAATAAACGATAGAATAGAGAAAGTCGTGTGAATGTAACACAAGATTCCTTTGATAATATTTTGTCCATATGCAACTTTAACTGACAATGGAAAACAACGGTGGACTGCCAATCAACAACAGAATTACTAGATTCAGATAAGGACAAGCTATGGGCCAAAATTGCATTGGCAATATAATTTGGTGTTTCCTAAATCGAGTGTTTAGTGCATTCGATGTACGTGCAGTTTTTATTATTATAATAATAATAGTAACATTAATAATAATAATAATAATAAAGCAGAAAATGAACTGCATCTTCGTTATCAATAAAACGAACTCCATGACTCAAAATAAGAGAAATTGACTATAATGTATTTGTATGTAAGTTTTCATATATTAGGTTACAGATTGCATAAAACAGTTTAGACAGGAAAAACTGCTTGAACAATAAAACAAGGAGATATAACTACATTTTTAACTCATCTAATATTTACTATTCCTAAATTTTTTAAATCCGTCCAAAACTTTACGTCCTGAAAGCCGCAATTAAGTCAAAAATCGGGAAAATTTAACCTGTGGCTTAATAATCCTCTCTCGTTTCATGCAGTAATTATAAAGGTTAACAATCGGATATTGGAGGACACGGCTGCAATATACCACTAATACCATTTATCGTAAATCAATACCAGGCACAAGCTCACAGCTTTCCGGGGTTGATTGGAACAGATATGTTAGTTTAAATATGCATAATGATAAATTTTCTTTCCTAAAGAAGAAACTGTAAGTGTATACTACAATTTTAAAAGTGGAAAAATTGTATATTCTGGAAGTTCTATTCTCTGTTCCAAGATTTGCAACACTTGTCCATATTATCAAGATTCTTAAGCAATATGCTACCGAGACTATTTAGACATTCTGAAAGTTTATCTAATTTTCTAATTTTTGCAACTCATTTACATAAAAAATAATCCGTTGTGCTGGGTTCACATAACTATTCTTACAGAAGCTTATTCTTGTTTTTTTTCATGTTAATCGATACACTTTTATACATTTCGTTGTAGGTATAAGAAAGAGTAAACCATAATCAATTGTTTTATAAAGCAGATCGCTATGTGCCAGCTTTAAAATTCCATGCTCTTTGCATGACCATGAGAAAAAGCGAATAGCGACTTAATAGTTGAAAAAAGTATAGGAGTTAGGACAGAGGGGCACAGCACCACACTTAGATCACAGTGGCCCCTTTATGCTTCCAACGTGAAAAGAGGTAACCTAAATGCCGAAAGATTCAGTTGAGGAAGTATGCTAGCAAGGACGGGGAGTCAACATGGAATCGTTAGGGACCAACCAATTCTGACGCCAACTAGCCCTGCCTTAGTCATCTGCAACCTGCGAGTCCCGGGTGTAGACGAGACACACCCAGGGAAGTTCCGCCAAGCGCCAGGGAGAAATCTCCGTAGCAAAAACACCACCGACCTGCCGCAACATACGCCGTTGCTTGGTCCTACATGGTGGGAAATAATAGTGTAGGAAATGATGAAAAGGAAATTCGTAGTATAAAGGGAACCACTCCAGCATTCGCGGAAGCCATACAAAAACCCAATTGTCAAGAGTGACCGGTCCGAAGGGATTAGAACTCGGGATCTCTCGAATGTAAGCCTCACATGTTACTACGGAACGCTTTCGCTCAGTAAAAACGTGCAGGTATTTTAAAAAAACCAATAATAATAAAGATTTCTCGGAAATGGTTAACGTCCCAAAAACAACAAAACAAACGCGCAATTTAGAAACATTACAGAACTAATAAAATAAAAATCATGAAGAAGATAACACGTATACCTAATACCGTTTATTCTTTCCGCAATATTAAAATTACAATTTTCTTTCCGTTAATTTAGCCGAGAGAATATTTTTAAAATGGAAAGAAATACTTTCTGATGGCACTACATGAATTGCGAAAAGCCAAACATATTCTCCAAATTTGTAAACTCTCTTAGAAAAGGTAATAATCGCTTAACGGCATCAGCTTCCGTCACGTGACTATTATTAGCTACTTGAAAATAGCTGCAATTGATGTTTCGTTCCACCAGCGTGATATAATGGAATTTCTCATTAACAGGATTCTCTGCTGCAAAAAATCATCCCAGACTTAAGCGTGGATATGGACATAGATACACATTTGTATGGTCGCCAGCAGTGTAAGAAGACGGGCGGCGTTTTAAATATGGAGAAACTGGCATCGAAAATAAGCCTAATGGCGGCTGTCTGCGGATTGACTCATAAACGAGTGCAATAACGAAAAAATGAATGTTTTCATTAAGGAAGACGGACATTAACTGTGCAGGAAATTGCGGAAAAACAAGGAATAGAAAATAGTCTAGAAACATAACGAAGAGTATTCTCAGAAAGGCATACGAGGCCAACGAAACGATGGACATCAACGCAACATTCTTTACGCAGTACTGGAGCAAAGTACTTCTGTAAGAGCATTTTCAAGTTCTAGGGGGAAAAAAATTCTAATGTGCATTCACACGACTTTCTCTACTAACCCTTCTAAAAATAATCTTACGAAAGCTCATTTTTCTATCTACTTCATGTTGATACAGATAAACGTTTACAGAAATGATTTCGTTGTACAGATCAATGTATTAGGGGGACTGAAGAAACCGAATCGATAGTAAGATATGTATTTAAAAGTAGGACGCCATATTCACGCCTTATAATTCCATAGTCTTTCCATGAGATGGCGAGAAGCAATTGAATAGCGACAACACTATAGAAAATGACAGGTATTGAAACATTAAAAACACTACTAAGGATATCTTGGAAGTCTGATGTCACAAAATTTATTTTGGATATAAATTGTGTACTTTAACGTGATCTACATTTCTTCTGCCTGTTACAGCTTACTAATTATACAAAATCCATCCAGAATAGAGGACTTTACAGGTTTATTTGTCATGTAAATATCTTAAATATATGACATTTTAATGAAAATTGTTACAGCCATTTTTAGAAAATAAAAGGTATTGGAAATTTGTTTCCATGTAAAGAGTAATTAATGATGGGGGATTTTCTTCAAAGTCCTCGTGGTGCATCTCTAGAAAAGGCGCCATGAGAACACTAAGTTTGGCGTTTTACGACTTTTCGTCGATGCGTAACTACTGACAAGAACAGATAAATAATTAAATAAAGAAATAATAGAACGATGTAGAAATAATTGCAATAAATAATCTCTATATGTTAAATCAAGCATAAGCTTGACTTGAAAGATTTGTCCAAGGAAAAGGTGGCCATTTAGGAAAAATCATTAGCGACAGCCGAAGTAGCGAAAGCATTAATTTAAAGGTTCTTGAAAGTCAGTTTAGAGTTTAGTTTAGTACGTTTGAAGTGTCATGTAGGCAGAAATTCTGAAAAAGAGAAGTGAAAGTTCTCTAAATTCAGGCAAGCTATATCATATCAACAAAGCGGAAGTACCGCGTAGCAACAATATAACAAACGCACACGTAGGATTTTTAAGTATTGACCAGCGCGAGAAGGGACGTTGGTAGAGGTGGTTCTAAGATAGGCGGAGCTTGAGTTGACATAAGTGCACGCAATTCTAATCAGTGACACATTTGTTCATGCATACCCTTTTCATGCACACATTCGTCACTCTGGATACTTGTGACGACTCGTGTGTTATTTTAAGGGCTCAGTGATGCGCTTCTGTAAGCAAGATTTAGCGGCTGTCGCGAGGGATTTTGCCGGTAAGCATTTTAGTGACTCACAGCAAGTTACGCTTTTAGTTTATTGCGGAAACAGTTATTTCAGACCGTAAAATTGTTACGGCGAAGCTAGCAGGATAATACTTTTGTTATAGTTACGAGTACTACGATTCATAATCAGTTTCATTCTTTATTTTCAAACGGTCGTCAACTCGCTTCAGTAGCTCAGGTATCACATCACATTAAATTTTTCGTCAATTTAAAAGGGTGTTATTCTTTCACTATGCCCACGCATAACCTGAGAGAAAGAGCTCATAGTCAACGAATGCAGCAGCCGGCAGCAGAATCAACAGGAGATACTGAAGCAAAGGGTCCGGCTTCAAAATTGACGACCAATTTCCAGCTTCAGAGTTGTGCTGTTCATACACACCCAAACACACACCTCCCAGGAGACAAGGCCCAGAAGGAGTTAACTCCTCTTGACAAGGCCTGAGCTATTACATCGATATAGACAATATGAACACCCTAAAGAATAAAGGCTTGGTTGGCGTTGATTTTGCACATGAGAATGTGGATTGGTTTTTATTTAATACTATATACCAAGTACACCTTTCAAGAATGAAGTTTAATATTTTGTTGTGCGGAAGTGTAAAAATAATCTAGGTATGGAGCTAAATCCCTGTTCTAGCTAACTGCTAGGAGTAATATATTTGCAGTTATAAAACAAGGCATCCTTATTCAGATTTCCAACACACTTGGAAAGACAACTTCCAACAGAAAAGGAAATGAATCAGGGTCATTAGAAGACAGAACATCAGTCCCACAAAGAATTCTGTGAAAACCAAAGCTTAATGTTTATCTCTGATTATAATAATTTCTACGAACTGTTTCTGTTTTCGTAATCTTTACAAATAAGCCAGGCCGCCTCATTTCCTAACTTCATATATATCCATAACCTTCTCAGTCTCTGGTTCCATCTACAGCGACTCTTCGGTTTAATCCGCTATTCTACAATATACCATTCTAATATATTTATTCAGTTACATTTTATCTAACCAAAAGTGATTTGTGTGTCATAATCATAACATTGGAGGATTCTATAATATAATTTAGCTAACTGTTGCATACCATTCTTAGATTAAGTAAAATAATTAAACATTGCACTAACATTTCATGAGCAGTTAATAGAAATATTTCACGCAAAACAACCTTATGCTTCATAATAACAGCAGCAAATAACCTTGTCAGCCCATATAAGGTAATTTAACTTTATTTCATTATCTCATTTACAGTGTTTTTCCTTCACACTATGGCCACCGCACTCCCACCAAAACAATTACAGTATCCCTGCAACTGCTTCACGTTCTCATAGTTACAATTACAATTGTATGGATAATAAGCACATATCTTATCATAAGAGTTACTTATGGGAAATGTTGTCCTCTATGTACACATTTCTGACACCTTCTCAGTCACACTCCAAAGTTCAATATCCGAAATTGAGTGAATTTCTCATCTGATGTTTTCTTTTGCTATTCCAGTGTCCTAAGTGGTTTGTTGCATACGCTGTATTTTTCATGTGATTATCAGATTCGTGTAAATTTCTGTAATTGCATTTTTAGAGATGATTTGACAAATGCTTAATATTCTTCTCTGACGATGTATAGTTCCATTTGTATGGTTATGTTTTGTCGCAAAGTAACACATATTGGAGTACAGAGAATCCAATTTTACGCACAAGATTCCCTTGCAGGACGCGAAAATTGGTTGCAGTAAATGCATACAGAGTAATAGGACACTAGGAGTAATTTTAAACAAACAATAAATGCATACAGGAATGTCATACTCACACAATTTTTGAGCAACTAACCGACGTCAATGTCAGTCTGGATTTTTCCAAGCAGACTCTGCTACCATGCATACCGCTCATGGGTCATTATGTTTAATTCAGTAAATTTTTGAAGATAGGGCAATGTAAAGGATTAGAGCCCTCATAGTACCCTGTTTTAACTGTGTGCGGTTTGTATTTATAGGGGAGCTTAAAAATAAAAGTGTATGCAACAAATTCTCATAGTTTGGAAGAACTACAAGTAAACATCAACAGATAAATTCACTCAAGTTAGGATATTGAACTCTCAAATGTGAATGCATTTTCGCTGAAAGGATGCCAAAAATGTATGGAAGGAGAAGGACAACATTTTCAACATATATTACGGTAACGAATGTACTTATTATCATTGTAATTGTAACTACAGTTGTGAGCACGTGAAGGGGGATATGACTCTTTCGGCGGTAGACGAAGCCGAGGCGGTCTGCGACGGGTCGCCGAGCGAGGGCCGTAGTGTGAGAGAAAAGCACTGTAGTATAGCTAGGTATCGCAGAGTGGCCATTTAGGCTAAATGAATATTTTAGTAACACCTTATGGAAAGAGTTAGTTCTTATAAGACTCCTTTGCTTTTTCGTAGTAACATTGGCAAATATCCACAGCAACCCTGCCGCCGAAAGTTCCATTACATCATCTAGTCTAACTATTAAGGAGTGGCTCTTAAGACTAAGTAAATATTGCATGCCACTTTATCGGATGATATAGAGAATTATTGCATATAAACAGCTTTGTATTTAATAATAAACTTAGCAAAATACTTAGCAGCCCCGTCCTAACTTACATTTTTACCATTAACTTACTCCTGATATACATAATTATAAAAACAGGTTTTTAAGTTAGGTAAATCCTGCAATGGAATCTAATACGTAGTTGCGCAAAACTGTTTCATAAAAGACGTATTTGTGTTGTTAAGCATGTCTCGTAACCTCACACTTTGCATAAAATAACAGTTAGACATTACAAAATAAAGTTAAAAACTGTACAATGAGATACCCATGTTATGGACGCAGAAAAGACCTGATATCACAGTGTATTTCAGTTTTTCTTGTTTACGAAAATGCGAATTACCATGTTCTTTGTTATACTATGCAATTTACACATTGCTATTATATGATACGCATATAGATAATTCAACGTCATGCGATGACTACAGTTAACTTTCACCTCCGCCAATTTGTTTCAATGATCAGGCTTCATTTTCTAGGAAGTGTTGCAAATACACACACGCAATACCGACCCTTTTCTAAAGATTGTTATTTTGGGTTCAAGGGTCTTAAAACATGTATTTCCGGTGAAAATTGCACATCAAAGTTTTTAGTAGAATGCAGTGTTTCCCCTCGGCTAGATATGTGGCAAAGAAAGTAAAAATGTCAAGTGTTTGAACATTGAAACCAGTAACAAAGAATATCTCGAAACAAAAACTTTATTTTGCAAAAATTGTGTGCTTTAACGAGCTGTACAGATTTTATGTGGTAAGGGTTTGTCTATTCCTTACGGTTTACCAGTTATGTAGAAGTTATTTCGAATGAAGAAGACTTCGCAGGTATTGAAGAAAATTCAAGATACCTCTACATTTTATTTATAATGCAAATATCTTAAGTGTTTGGGATTTCAATCAGAATCGTTAGAGCCTTTTTGAGAAAATCAAGAATAACGAAAATTTTGACATGTAAAGGGTAGTTTGGGGTGGGGAGATCTTCATGAAACTCCTCGTATTGTAAACGCCTTGGAATACGTTGAACTTAAACACCAAGGTTGGTGTTTATCAGACTTCTCGTTTTTTAATGCTGTTCTCTCTCTTTTAGGAAAATGCCGTGTGTGTATTTGTGTGTGAATGAGAATAGCATAACTCAAAAACAAAGTCGGTTAAGTACCAAACTTTGTATTTGGGTTAAGCATCTTCCAAAGATGCAACACAAAGATTTTCAAGAAAATTGTCCCACCCCAAACAACACCTTACATGGAAATGTTTGATTTTATCAAAAGTGGCTCCAAGGATTTTGATTAAAATAACGTACATAAAGGTATTTACATGAAAAATAAAATATATATTTTGAATTTTCTGGGAATAGTCTGCAAATAGTCTTAATTCGGAAGGGATTTTTTATGATCTTGTATAACTGGTAAAGGTTAAGCGATAGATGTAAAACATATTACACAAAGAATGTAGACATCTTTAAAATACAGATTGTATTTCAAATAACTTTTTTGTGGCATCAAACTTCCCGAGATATACGTTATTAATGGTTTAATTCGTTGAATACTTTACGTTATTTTTAAGTCCTGTCGATTTTCGGTTCTTTCTCTTCTTCTCTTTAAGGCCAAGAATATAGCATACAGCATTTAAACATTTGAAAATCAATGTTTCTTTTGAATTTGTAATGAAACATGTAATGTAGTTATTTCTGCAAAGGTTTATCTGACTTAAAATGAAATAGATACAAAACTAAATTTCGTAAGAATAATTTATATACCCATTAATAAACGATACACGGTAGGGAAATTTATGTGAATGTAGCACTTCAGATATTTTATTCAGGGATTCTCAAAAGGTGTATTTTCGGTGAAATCTCGAATGCAACTTTTGGCGGAATGCAATAGTCCCTCTACTTACTATAAGTATTAGGGAAAGTAAAACAAAAATCTTATGGTTTACATTCACATGTCCTTCTTTATCCACTATCCTGTAATTTCATTTAACTTCTACACACTATACTAAAGAAAATTTATTTATCTCCCCACTTCACGTTAATCGGGATAGACGATTCCAGAACTAATTTCGTTATAAGTACAAATGGGAATACAAGAAACCGAATTCACAGTCACATGTTTAAAAGCGGGGCGCTATATGCTGGCCATGAAGTTCCATACTCTTTCCATAACATCGCGAGAAAGAACTAAATAGCGACCGCGTTTAAAAATCGAGAAAACGTTTGAAAAATCAAACCATTAAAGGGAACATCTCGGAAATGGCCGATGGCGCAAAAAATATTTGAAATGAACTGCATATTATAAAGAGTTCTAAAGCTTTTGTGTGATACTTTTATCTATCCCTTACGCAGTTGAACGCGAAATTTTACCAAATTCCTTCCGAATGAAGAGAAAATAAAGAAACAAGAAAATGTCTTATTGTAATGGAGTCTGAGGTTATGGTATTATGTTGAAAATCTTCGTGCCGCATCTTTGGAAGATGTTGAAATTTAACACACTTTTCGTTTTTGAGTTATGCTGTTCATAGGCAGACAGACGGACAAAGACACACACACGGATAGACTAAATGATAGTGGATAGCCAAAGTGATGTGTATGTAATACATGAGATTTTTATTTAATACAGCGCCATTTGCATTCGGACCATCATCCCAAGTGTATTTACAATCGAAGAAAATTATAAAACAGGAAAATTCTATCATCAAGACTTATGATGGGTTTTTGTTTAAATGTTGGCTACATAATAACAAAATCATTTGACAACGCTGTTATGCTACAATGGGCTTCATACAGTAGATACAATATTTTTAATTACTACATATTTAGCGAGTCGACGTTAGTAATTAGACCTACTTGAAATGAGAACCTTTTCATCTAACAGGTCAAATGTTTTAAATTAACTACGGTACTTGCTATAGGATGAAGACAGCAATGCTATTTAAAACAACTGTTTCGTTTTAGCTTTAAAATACGCCATGCAATAATGTTCTCTCCCCCACTCTCTCTCTCTCTCTCTCTCTCTCTCTATCTGAAATAGCAATTCTTTACGCTTTAAGTACAAATTATAATGAAAATATAACCGTGTTTATGCAAATAGCTATGTAATACTTTCCTTACTTAATGAATGTACTGTATATTTTACAAAAGCAAATTAATGTGTACTAACACGTTTATCAGCAGTACAATTATTTATTTCAAATGCAGGCCAAGCGTTACATGTTTCTCCGTTTCCTCTGCTAGTTCTTCTCTAAAAATGCAAATTGAGTCATCGCCGATCGTGACAGTGACGCACCTTTTCCGTTGTGATATCTATACGCCCAAGGAACTGCAGAACAATCCTCCAGCTCTGCATCGTGCGTAACTTATAGACTATTTCCTGTGAACTCTAGCAGATGAGGCTTTATTCAACCTAATAAGGAAGCGACAATTCAATCCCAAAAGTATACTTGTAGCTGTTTTTTCTAAATGCTTAATTATTTATTGTGTAACAGAGTTAGTGCATTTTGTAAGTAATTGCATTACTAAGTTTACAAAAAGTTGCGATTTAGTTTTTGACAATTTAAGTTGGATATGCTATGGCATATTAACTGTGTAAATAGGTACACTGTGAAATACTGAATTAAGATAAACATTTGCTTATTCATTGAATCAATTTGGAAGCTATAAGCTGATGCAGTAATTTGTATCACAAATTACTTAAATGTAAATAATGAATGTAATATGAATATGCATTTTTATGTGACATTGATTTGAGATGTTTGTTGATTGTAATTATTGTTGGGAAGTAAGTTTATACTGCCTTACTGAAACTGACAATAATAGCGTGCAATAATGCAGCGAGGGGGTGAGCTGTTTATCATTATTGGAAACGAGGAAGTTACGTAATGTTGGCGCGTTTAGAATCTTCTGGAACATTTCCCTAGAGCATATGTATTCATAATTTTCATTGGATATTAAAATAGACGCTAATGTTGGCGCATTTTATTAGCCAATTGCAGCTCAGTTATAATCTTTAGGCATATCGCGGTGTATGAGTATAAAAAGCCAAGTCAGAGGTAGATCGCCCTCAGTTCATCGAAAATATTTGTAAAGTACACATCGCCTTCAGTCAGTCAGTTCGTCGAAAATATTTTGTATGATACACGTCGCCTTCAGTCTAGCAGAAATATTACACGTCGGCTATAGATTCACAAGTTACGCGTAGCAGAATTATGAAAAATCTAAAGTGTTGTAAAGTTAATTATACAAAAGATTGAAGTACGTGGATTAAAAGTGATCAGTAAGAAGTTATTATAACAGTTTCAGTTTGGCGAGTGTCAAGATCAATGTGTAAATGTGATAGTTAACGTGTTCGACAATAAAAGTGTAAAACAAATTTCTTTCATCAGTGTTATCTTTGGATAAAAGATTCCTTTCCGTTTACACAACCTGTATAAAGAGAAGTGCTCGAACCCAAGAAAAAGATAATAGCTAGCCGGAGGACAGAGAAAAAAAATTAAATAAAATAACAGTAGCATTCTTTCAAACGAACATTAATATTGCCGCAAATTGCTAACACCAGATGGAGCTAACAAGCCTAACAAATGAATCACGTCACAAGATGGCTTCAACGCGTGAAGTAAAAACAAATACACAAACATTGTAAGTAATACCACCACAAAGCATATGTTTACCATATATTATGTTCAAGAGTTTGGAAATTGTATTTCACTTTGTGGATTTTGTTCAATTTGTTTATCTGGAAGCTGCCAAGTTGCAACAGCAAAAGCAGGCATAGCAAAGTTGTTTAAGAACTTTATAGTAACACACACAGTTTTACAGTAACAGCACACACCTTTGATTAAAATTGCACTTTCATTATAAGCTTTGCTCCAGGTGTGCAACCTAAGAGCTAAAGTTTTAGTAAATTTTTGGTAAACAGTGGATCGGGTGATGGGAAGATTAAAAAAGCTTAAATGAAGTATATCTGCCTAGTACGTCCTAACGAAGCAAGAGTTTTAGTTCTGCGATGTCAAACTTGACAAAAATCTGCCCATATGTTCTAATTTTGATATAAAGTGCTACGCTGTATGTATGAAATTGATATTTGGTATATAAGATATGCAGGAAAATATTCGACAAATTTAATATTTTGAAAAAATTAAGAACATATGAATATCCTTAAAATATAGGGTTTTTCAGAATACTTCACAATTATATCAAGAGTAACACCTTTACCAAAGACTTCAGATTATTTCCACCACAAAAGGAATACATCTGGCATCACTGTACGATTTTGTTGGGAACTGAAATTGCAGTAGCTGGTTCTGCACAGGGCTGGGATTCGGAGACACATCTCAAATATATCTGGCGTGCGCGCACGCACGCACGCACACACACACACATACACACACAATGTTTACTTGTAAATTCATGGGTGGCATAACCTCACTTAGAGAGAAATTATGGATTTTAGAATAGGTTTTTCAAATTCTAATTTGTTCTTCAATGAATCCTTTGCTACCAGTCAAGATTTTCGGCTCAGGTGTTGCGGGTTAACGTATTGCATAGCCTCTTACCACGGCCGTTATCGTCCATCGTTAATCACATAGAATTATTTAAATTTGTGTGTTTTAAGCCCTTATGGGTAACATCACTGGCGATCCTGATGTTTCATAATTGGTCCATAATCAAAATATCATTATTTGAGTTGAACAGGTATTCTGGAGTAATTTCTTTGTTCCACCAAACTATGAAGTTTCTAATCCTTCAAACAAAATAAATCGTGTAAACATTGTAGCATATTCCCTAATTTTAAGTTTTGTGTGACATACATAAATGGCCATACGAAGTAATTAAAAAATGTATTCCTAGTTTCCGTGCAAAGATCCATTCAAGGATGAGAAGCGTAATTTTTTGACACGAAAATGTGTATAGAGTATAGGGTATATCTAATATATACAAGGGAGATACCTATGGGAGATCTGTTACGGCCAGCAACCCCCAGGAGGAAGGGATGACTGAATGAATCGCAAGAGGCTATATGTCGCAGATAGCCCACAGAGAAGCATGAAATTCTCTGATAGTTCCTGGCTCGAAGATCCTTCTCACTGCTGGAACTGCCCAGAGAGGGCAATGAACGACCCTTTGAACCAAGCAGCCCTAGTTTACGGGGATACCCAATATTGGGACAAGCATCTTCGTCATTTGTCTGGCACCGCCCTAGCCACGAAACCTAGAAGCATGTCTGAAACATGAAAAGAAACAAAATGAAAGGCAAAGGATGGAAATGAAATCTTGGCAGATGAGAAACTATCCCAGCGTTCGCCACCTACCAGGGAAAACCACGAAAAACTCAAGATCAGAGAGGGCGGTCAATGCGAAATGAACCCGGAAGTTCCCGAAAGCGAGCTTCAAACGTTATCGCGGTTATGCTTCTTTTAGCTTTCACATGGACGAGAATTGCGATAAGTTTAGGTTACGTTTATGTTAAGATGTTAAAGCTAATGAAGTGAAAATTGAAGCGGAAATTATGAAGTCAATAATTATCATAATAATCTGAGAAGGATAGTGATATAAAATAAATAATAAAATATTTAATTTCAGTGTATGTATAAAAAGGAGAACCATTGTGAAAATTGTTGACTGTTAAAAGCGACAGAAAGACTAGACAGGCACAGTTTAGCTAATTAGAGACCAGCCCCAGGTATAAAAGGTAAATACCATTGAAGCCAGTTTCTCTTGGAATTATTGGGGGCAGTTACACTGGCCGGGATGTGAAGGTCATTAGAGGCTTCATGATGCTAAGTTTGAGGAGAGTTTTGAGGGGAGAGAGGGGAAGTTAGGAGTTTTTCCTCTTTGTAGCGCGGTGGTGAAAGTCAGTCTGTCCTGAGCGATCGGTGAAAGCGGGACGACATTCTCGTCGAGTTGTGAACATTGGCGGCGAACATGCAAGAGGGTAGAACGTTCAGCTGTAGTTAATAATCTTCGGTCTTGGTAAAGACACAGTAGCATCGTATGCATTTAAAAGTGATTGGCAAACCTTAAGTTTTATTTTAAATGGTGAAAATAAAAGTGTTCCAGAAAGCATTCGTGTTTCTCTGTACACATCCACGCATACCCAGAGATTAAGATCTCATGCTCGAGCAGCCGTGGCAAGGTATAAAAAACAACTAGGAGGAGAAACGCAGCAATCGTGAGGCAAAGGTAGTGCTTCAATGTTGGAGGACGTAGCGTGGCTGCTTCAAAATATTTGTGATAGGTAATTAATTGTTCTTTCACACATGCCGTGTGTATGCTAAGGTTAGAAAGGTACAATCAGATCGAAAAATCTGGAATCTGAACCGAGGACTTTCGGCTTACAGTGTCGTTGCTCTAACCAAATGAGCTACTATGGCAGCATGTTGGTAGGACATTAAATCCCTCGACTGACTCACATTTTTATCCGGTGTATCACAAGGCAGGGTTTGCAAACACGAACGGGAAGTAAACACTACCCATAATGTGATCACAGTCTGCTAAACGTATTTCGGACGTGTTCAAATAAAAATACCCTTTTTCATTCCTTTGGTTTGTCAAACGAAAATCTAGGCCAGTGTCCGTATGCACAGAAAATAGCAATAGGACGGCCAAGGAATTCTACAGGTGGTGTAGTTTGATTTATTCTCGGCTTCAACAATCCTGCAGCATTCATTGGTGGAACGAATTAGTATAACCCCACATTTAAGCATAATCTCAAGACCCGACCAATAACATGCAAGATAACTCTCCTTCAGAGAAGATGCAAGCTCAGAAAAATAAAGTTTATGATGATGAACACTCCACTGACGCACTCAAGTGAGAAGTCTGAAGACGCCAGTTAGTCAATTTTAGGATGTGTTCCCTTTAAGGCCCCGGGAATGAGTACTGTCTTCAAGTAAGTTATTTTGATTACTTCAGGATTTTTATTACGTAAAGTACAGCTTGCATTGTACTCTTTATAAGTAATGGAATGAATACGTTTATCTTGTCAACGAATATCAAACTCTAATTTCTTTGGTACAGTGTTTGTACTAGGAAGGTGATTTTAAAAGTTCTTGGAATGACCTACAATGTACAACGGAATTTCCAAAGCAGTTTGGTTTTCAAAATCAGCCATCTTTCAAGGAAATATCTGTGCAATAACGCAGAGTTTCAACAATCATATTAGGTAAAGTGGACGCAGGCAACGTTTCCCCAGTCGTTTACAAAGCGAACGGAAAGCTTTGAAACCTGACCATAAACACATCAGCAAACGATTAGTAGGGTCTTCCCATCCCTCAACTACAATACGTGGTCCTTTCTTTATCTCCACCAAAACAAAGCGATGTTGCAATGTCATTTCTGTTGTTTCTTCGGTTTTAGCGGCTGTGACTGTTCGCACGTGCTTTTCTTCCGTCTTTTAGTTAAGCTTATATCTTACTTCTTCAGAGAAGTTATATAGTGTTTTACTTAGTGCGGTTTGTAACTTTAGCAATGTTTAATAGTTATTAGTGTTTAGTAGCTTAATTAAGCTGTGGAGGCCTTGGGAAATGAACCAACCTGCTGCCATTCCGGCCGCACCAGCAAATGTCCCTCTGCCAAGTACCAGTAGAGCCAACACCACGAAGAAAAGGGCTACAAAAACTTTGAATAAGCAAAGCCAGATTTTGATGTGTAATCCTTTGGGAAAAATGTTTGTTATTGTTTTGAATTTCTCAAAAACAGCTATAAGGATTTTTAGTAAAATACCGCATGTTTAAAATATTTGCATGAAAAATAAAATTTGTATCTTGAATTTTATGTTCTGGGAATAACTTGCAAATTCCTCCTCCTTGTTCTCAGCTTTTTGTATAACTGGTAAACCGTAAGCGACAGAAAAATCTTACTGTGCGTAAAATGCCATCTCAGTAAAGGATACATTTTAGGTCAAATTGTGTTAATCATTTCCGAGAAATTCTTTGTTATTGGTTTGAGTTTTGAAATAGAAGTTGGAAGTCCCTATCTGTATTTTCCGCGTGGTCATGCTAAGAGCATGGGATTTCAAAGTCATCTGGTTTTTAAAAATCTGACTATTGCTTTAGGCTATGCAGCCCTATATTTACAACGAAATGTGCAATGAAATTTTATCTCATTTAAGAAGAAACCGATAGAAGAATAAGCTTTTGCAAAAGTAGTTTGTAGAAGAGTGAGTAGAGATAATCGTGTGAATCGAACACATAAGATTTCTTTTTTATTTCCTTTCTTTTGCCTTCCGTATGTTTACTTATCCTGCATTTTATAATAAAGCTATTCATTTAAGTAAACAGAACCTCTCATGCTTAAACATCTTACATCTTAAACAATACACAACTTCTTGTATTAGCTTTATATTAATATAATCATTGTTGTGAAGAAGAAAACTTATTATCTTTTCAAAACTACGAATAAAGCACCTATCTCCGCTTTACATTTTTCACCTGCTTATTCTTCCTTTTAATTTTACATATTTACTGCTTTTATTTACATCTTCTGGAACTTGGTTTTTCTACATGTTGTGGTTGCAGGACAAACAAAATAAAGAATACTTTCACCATAGGAGCTATGTAATAGCACAGTAATAATTGCAGTAAGCAAAACTGCAAACATGCAACCCTTATTTATAATTTAATGATAGTCCAACAATGTGTAGTTTATTCGGGACATGTTTCATCTCTCGGATATATTAACATGCATTTCCATTCTTGTAGCGCAGTATATTAGTTCAGATCATTCTCAGTTATATTTTAAAGCGTTTGAAACATAAAGGTAATTATTATCGATGCATAGTTGTTTGTTGCATTTGTGTGTAAAGCAAGCAGACAAACTGCATGATTGTATTCCGTACATGTGGAAATCAGCTGCAAAGTTTTGCTTTTAAATCCTAATTTTAACTGTGGCAACAACGCGCACGTGCACATGGATGTCACTAAGATGTTTATGGTGGTTGTGGTTAGAGAGGGTAGGAAGCACGTTTTGGGCTACTGTACAAAGGCCGCCGGTTGGGGATCATTAGACTGCGATGACACGGCTGTTTGGACATGAAGACGTGTGCATATGCAACATTGCAAATATCGTGCGGTAATTTGGTACTTTTTAAGAAAGGGCATGAATACAAAAGAAATACTTACCTTTATAAAACACTATGGGATACCGCTTCATAATTTTAACCATTACTAAATTAACTACAATGGAGATTACAAGCTGCCGTGAAATCTTGTAACATGGCGCATCAGTGGAAGACTGAAATCCACAACAGAAATCACCATATTACACATGGTTCTACAGGATCGCAGAATTAAGTTGTCCGAAACTACTGAAGCGCTGGGTATTTCAGGGGAATACGTGTTTCACAATTCGAGAGAAGAGTTGAGCATGAAAACATATGATGTGATACGTTCACATGACTTTCTCTGCACTCTGTATTTACTAGTGGATATACAAACTAAAGTAACTAGAGCTTATTTTTCTACTACATTCTTATCCAATAAAGCTTTGCAGAAATGGCTACATTACACATTTTGTTACAGTCAAAAAGGGAACAGCGATAGTCAAATGCTTAAGAACTGGACTAGGCTTAAAATTCCATACTGTTTTCATGCAATCGTGAGAAACAACTGAATGTTGAAAGGATTTTAAAAATGAGCACGAAATGAATAATTCGAACCATTAATAACGAATATCTTAGAAATAGCTTATGACACAAAAAAACTTATTTGAAATAAATTATGCGTTTTAAAGAGTTCTACATTTTTTGTGGTACGTTTTCGTCTATCGCTTAACGTTTAGCAGTTATACAAAATTCCTTCCAAATGAAAAGGATATCAAAGGCTATTCCCAGAAAGTTCCAAATATACGTTTTATTTTTCATGTAAATATCTTTAATATATAGTATTTTAATGAACATTGTTAGACCCATTTTCTGGGAAATAAAAAAAACTTGGAGAAATTGTCCGTGTAAAGGTAGTTTGGGGTAGGGGACATTATCTTGAAAATCTTAGCATTGCATCCTTTGAAGATACTGAACTTAAATACCAAGTTTGACACACCCGATTTTTCGTTTTTGAATTATGCTGTTCATAGACACACACACAAACTGACAGACAGGCAAACACACATACGGATCTATTTCTAAAAATTCTCTTTTTGGATTCAGGGGGTCTCAAAACAGTATTTGCGGTAAAATAGCGATGTAGAATTTTTGGGTGGAATGCAATACTTCCCCTACTTACTGTACGTAATAGAGAAAGCGAAAATCATGTGCAAGTTGGGTGGCGAATCACAGTGCAACTTCTGTAAATTTTGACTCTTTTCTGGAATCCCACGGAATTTATGTCTCGTAACAAATTATGGAAGATGGGTGCACCAATACGCACCTAAAACAAATCAGCAGCCTAAGCAACGGAAGCACCAGGATTCTCCACCACCAAAGAGTGCAATGTGTGTAAAATCGGCCGGGAAGAACTGCGGCCAAAGCGACAAGGATTAGGAATGACAGAGGTCCCACACCGCTGGTCCGACTAACCTTCATGGAGGAGGAAGACTACTCGGCGGCCCTACATGCAGGAATGCCCTTATTAGGGCAAACCCTGGTGATTGAGGCCAGCCGCAGTGTGCGACCGACTCCATGCCGCCGCTGCTGCCTATACGGGCACACCGCCGCGTCTTGTGACGCCGCACCCCGCTGCCACTACTGTGGGAACGGGATCAACACCTCCGATTGCAGGGCACACGACCTGACACGCCGCCGCCGCTTCTGCGCCTCCTGTGGGGGCAAGGGGCACTACACTGGCCAGGCCGTCTGCCCACTCTATCCACGCAGACCATCGCCGCACACCACAGAGCCGACGCAGAACATCACGCCATCTCACAACGACTCACCGCAGATACAACAGCACATAGCAGACGCCAACGACTTACTCAAGCAGCAATCAACCAAGACCACCGACATCATCGACGCCATACAGGACCTTCACGCTGAGGTGCTCAACCTTGCCAGCAGGCTCTCTGCCCTGGAAGAGCACCTCAACTCACAGTTCACGGAGGTCGTCAGCATCATAGACGAGTCACATGATCGTCAACAATGTCAACAGCCACTTCGCCGAACACGCAGAATCTATGAAGAAACTAGATCGCCACTACGCAGACATCACAAAACAACTCACGCAGCACCACAAAGAGGCACTCTCCAAGATTCAACAGCAACACCTAGACGCACTCGACTTTATGGAGGAAAGCCGAAACCAGACGGCTGACGGTTTTGATCGCCTCCAGGACCTCAACAAGCGCATGGAGGGGAACCTGCACCACCATCTCGACAACCCCTCTCCACATGCAGCATCACCTCACGCCGCATCGCCTCATCCGCGTGCCCGGAGGTAAATCCCGGGTGCGCAACCACCGACGCGGAACGACTCTACGCAACTCACACTCCGATGCCCGGAGGTAACAGGCCCGGGCTCGGTACCAGCATCAACTGTTACGCCACCACTGACTTCTAGGTTACTGTCAGGGCCTCGGCCATGACCTTTACCTACTCACCACTGAGGAGTGTGTCCACTTTGGACCTCTCCGTCTTTTAGAAATTACCCACGAACCGCAGGTTTGCTTCGGCGGTACCAGCCACGCGATACCAATTATGCCCCCAATAAATAGTGCCACCACAGTATAAGATCCTTCTTTTCCTCTTCCTTTTTCCTTCCTACAACCTATATATCTCTGTTTTTCCTTAAACCTTTATTCCTGTTCCCCCCCCCCCCCCCCCAAAAATAAAAAAAGGATGACAAGATGATTACTTTCCATCTGAAAATCTTTCATAGGTGCATATTATGTTAACATTCGGGATCAACCGAAGACTAAAATACACGAGAAAAGAGCGGGTTTGACAATAATAAACACAATTTCATGAAGACAATGCTCGCTCTTGTTGTTGCGTGGCTGAATTTCACTCAAGTGAGGTATGATTTGTTGGCACATTCACCTTATTCTCCTTACTTATTTCCATGTGATATCCATCTGTTCCCTAAACTGAGAAATGTCCTTGATAGAAATAAAATTTTCGTCCGATAAAGAGCTTACACTCGAGTGTATTGAGCAATTTGAGTTCGTGGTGGAATAAAGGGCATGGTGCATCGCTGGACCAAGTGCATTGACGTCAAGATATGCCATGTTAAATAACGAGAACAATTTCAAAACTCTGGCGTCATTTTGTGCTTCATTCCGATACCTATTCAAATAACTCTCGTAATATACATAAAACCAAGGAAACAAGAGCTATCCCTAAACATTTAATTGAAATAGTACAAGGTATGTATGAAAACTTCAACATATGCTATAAATCCAAAGAAAGAAAACTATAGAAAGAGACAGAAATTTGTCTCCCATGCCTTTTAATCCTTACCTTGACGAAGCAATGTGAAAATTAAATTACAGGAGGTTACAGTTGCATAAATTTAATATATCTGAAAACGTTAAAAAAATAACATTTCTTGTTTACGGACGATCAAGTTATTTTACCTTGTGACGAGGATACGCTGCAAAGGGGGCTACTTGAACTATATAAAATCATAGAATATATTAATTTAACCATCTCAAAAGAGAAAACCAAAGTGATGGTATTCAGAGGCAAAAGGGCTGTGAGATCAAAGGTCGTACTGTGGAGTTAATAATTTTAATTTTCTTGGCTCCATTTATCTTATACACATGAAAAGGATATTAATAATAAAATTGCTAAATTTAGTGATATGTAAGGGATCATAGAAGACCACTCCATAATAACACAGATTACATACATAAAGTTATGGCAGTACCAATAGACTTGTATGGGAGTGAAATTTGGACCTTAATGAAGAAAGAAACGAGCATACTAAAGCAGCAGAAATGCGATTCCTCCGAAGCGTAGAGGAAGTAATCCACTAGATTACATTAGAAACGAGGAAATAAGAAATGTCCTAGGAGTTAGTAGCCTATTAGAAACTGTAGACCAATATCAACAAAATTGGTGTGGACACGTACAACACATCAGACAAGATAGAATTCAGAAAATAATTTATTGCTGAATATGTATCTACTGGAAAACCAATACTGGACGACCATAAAAAAAGATGGATGCAACTAATAAAGAAGCCGCTCAGGCTTAAAAGCCTATTGTTTGAAGAAGAAGAAAACAAAGGAAATGAGCAGGTCAGCAGGTTAGAGGTTTGTGAAAGCATTCATTCTCTTTAAATCTCATATTTCAGAATAATTTATTTACATCAAGTTTTAACTTGCCTGCTCATTGTATACCATAAATTCAATGGAAAGAATAGCGTGTGTGTTTTTTTCATGAAGTAATCACACCTACTACCAGTGAAAATCTTGTGACATACAACTTACCCTTATAAGATTGGCAGCGCTATGGAAATTGTTCTGGATTTTAATTAGTTCTTTACTGAAGAAAAGGAGAACATAGGGTCAGGCATTCATTATCTTCATTTTGATCTATTGCGGCCACTGATACAATTTTATTCACTAACGAGCCAATTAAGTGCTAGATAAATAATTTGAAATGCAAGTAGCAAAATGTATAGTTACTGCGCATTGCTACAGAAATATTACTTTATTACAACATTTCAACGTGTAGAGCAAATCAATATACGAGGCATATTTAAAAGTAAGTGCCGATAATTTTTTAAAACTAACAGATAATCGTTTTTCAAATACTTTATTATCATTCATTACCTAACACCTTACCCTACTTCTACACATTTTCAGCGCCGTTTTTCAGGCACTTGTAACAGAAAACCAGTTTTTGTAAACCTTCGTCAAAGAATGATGCCGCTTGTGATGAAATCCATGTCTGCACTCTTTGTTTCACAATATCATCTTCGCTGAAATATTTTCCACCAAGAAATTTCTTCAGATGAAGAAATAGACGAAAATCGCTTGGTGCCAAACTCGGACTATAGAGAGGTCGAATTGTTCCCAACCAAATGATGCGATCAGATCTTGAGTTTGTTTAACTGTGTGTAGCCGGGTATTGTCATTAATTATTATTTCCTCATAAACCTCACACAACTGGCGATGAATGTTTGTTGGCGTAATATTTCTCGCATTCAAAAAACGAATCAGGAACTGGCTTCATAGGCGGCCGGTCGTTCGACTGATTTGAACATTTTGAAGAGCCCTAACAATAGGAAAACATAAAGTGACGTTCGCTCACGGTTGCGTATCGCTTCCTAACGAATACAGGAAGTGATCGTGTATGCTCAAAATTGCTACTACAGCGCTGCAGCGGCAACATATTTAAACGATATTTACTTAAAAACACCTCTCGTATATGAATTTAATTTTTAACAGAAAGTGAATGCAGTTTCTCCACTTTACGCAGAAATGAGACTTACAAACTGCATTATGTAGATTCATACCGCACCACATTTCACCTTTAGTTAAATTTTAAAATAAAATCGACGGAAGCTAAAATTACATAGGGTTATTCAAAAAGAAGGAACGAAATTTAAATATTAATTTTAATGATCAATAGATAGCGACATATACGACACATTGAACAGATAAAAGTTGAAAGTTTTAAGCCCCGCCTATTAATTCCATTCAGTGTCTACAGTGGCGCTGTGTTTCTTTACGAGAAAATAGCGTTGCCACAGGAAAAATCGTTTTGTATGCTGCATTACGAAAAAAGTGAATCCATTATTTCATTGTAGCGTGCATTTCGTTTTAAGCTCAACAACGAGCTGCCTTATCATAAAAATTTATAATTGATACAATAAATTCGTAGAAATGGTTGCGTATTGAAACGGAAAAGCACTTGGTCGTCCTCGCATAACAAATGGTGTTTATTTTGAACACATAAAATAAAATTTTGAACTTTTCTCTATTCAGTGATGCATCGCATGTGTCGCCATCTATTGTCATTCATAAGAAATAAATATTTAAGTCTGTTCCTTCTTTTTGAATAACCCTGTATAAGCGTTTCAATCGGTGCGCAAAGATTTTAGAGCGCAACAATTTGCAGTCCGCCACTGACGAAGGGCGCTGTTACGACCAAGGTTATACATCTCTCTGCTTGTCTGAATTTGGAAGCACCAATGGGCCTCTGAAACAAGCCACTCCACCATTCCACCTTTAACCAACAAATGATGCATATGCAGACGGTGTGAACTCAAAACTATTTAAAGTGCTTATTCTACCAAAATAAACAATAACAAAAATGAAATGATCGCACTTTCTATACATTGCTTTATTATACTGATGTTTGATTTAATTTAATTACAATTCGAATGGTTTTGTTTTCCAACTCTAGTAGGAAGAACAGAAGTAGCTCCATGGAGAAGTTAAAGCTGTCGAGCCTCTCCTCTCCAAAACCGCCAGAAGCACTCATGTGCAAGCTGTCCGCGTTTCCTCTTCCTAGTCAACGAGACCATTACCAGTTCACGTTTGCTTACATTTAACATAAAACCGCACCGAGAGCAGCCGTGCATGGTCACCAGGGGAGATGTCGCTTAAACCGGTAGACGTGAACTGTTGCGTACTTCTGCTTCCGTCACTCGGACTGTGACAGTTGCCATAGTCACATTCCGCGACTACAGCTTCCTAACGGTAGCTCCCGAGTCATTACTACGCTTCTTTATTGCGTTACTGGTTATTGCATATTAAAATATTATAGCCATGATTCTTATTTGGTAAATTTAAATTATACGCATATGCACTCGCGTGTTTAATATTATCTTTTCTTTTTTTCAACGGTTCCCCTAGTCATTGCCGCATCCCGCATTTCGATCGCCATGTCTGTCTATCACTCCATTCATCTTCTACAATAGTCCTTTCGAGCTAGCCGTTCTAATCTCTTCTCTCCATTGTGAATGTCTTTTCGTATTATTCCTCTGCTGATATAATGCCTCCCAGATTTTTAAATTCATACATTTCCTGATGTTCGGAATATACAACTCTAAGTCTTCTTGTCCTTCTCCTGCTCTGAGGTATTCTATTTTCACCATATTAATCTTGAGGTCCCATTTATTATATTCCTCCTCCAATTTCTTCAGCATGTTGCATCATGTAGCATGTGATCATCATCACGATTCTAAATTAATGTTTCCCTGCTCAAAAACACTCTTTGCATTCAATATAACATTCAAATAGCCTTAACAGAGGTCATATTAAGGTCAGTCTTCGATTCTTATTCAGTTCCGAAATAAGTAGCTTCAGTTACACTCGTATAGTTCCTGCAAACTTTAGAAAAGGTTCAAAACTATATACTGCTTGAAAGTTAGTATTCTTTCCTGGCCATACAGATTTATGTAACAAAGACACGTTTGCTTCTGACAAAGAAGCGACATGACATGTGACTTGTTGAAGGTTTGCCTTTATAGCCTCTTACAAAGAAGTGGCATATCGTTTGTATCTTTTCTAGATTCTGCGAGATATATAATACTGGTGGTGGGAGTTTGAGACATCGCTAGCGACTTATTAAGAGTGGTAAGGCAGTGGCGAGTAAGGTGCTCATGTTTTCTATTATAAGAAGTGCAAATGTCTTTCTTATCTCAGCACATCCCTATCTCAGACTACGTATTGAAGTTTCAGCAATAATAATAGTCATAATATTACCGATTGTAACAGCAATAATCCAACAGCGAGAGCTACTGATTTTCGGTATTATATTTGTGGTCCTTAGGTTTAGCAGACATTAAAAATTGATATTAAAAATTACGTATATAACTCGGTGTCACTCCCCCTCCACAAGGGTTAATGATAAAATATATTATAAATGATAAGGTACAATTGTTTGATCTAGCATTAAGTGCACTAAAACAACACGGCCTGCTTGTTCCCGATTTTCTCTCTAAAGTACAGATAAAAAGGAAATAAATCTTAATATTAATTCCGAGCTGAGCTAAGGAACGCAGAAACGAAAACTTAAATATAAGTATACCTTGTACACATATATATTTCTCCTTCACCAGAATATACACGGCTACAAATGCCAACTATGAACGGGTCTTTAAATCAATATTTACTATTCCCCAAACTAGGGTTAGTGAGAAAGAATAAATGAAAAAAAAAGTTTCTATCCTGTCAAAGTTTTGGATATCCTGTCAAAGAAAGAAAGTTTGTCAATGTGATCTTAACCATCGGTGTGTAGAGCCGTGTGAAGTGTAGAATGGAAGTGGTGTTGGAATAAGAAATGAATCGCCATGCTTAACAGGCGTTCGCGCCGAGGGCAAATCTGGATAGAACGTTTGGTTTTTGACGAGATGCCAGAAAGTTTGGTAAAACAGAAATAACAGTTAAAGAGGTGGTCCTTCTGCGCTATCCTTACTATAGGAATAGCAAAAGGCATAGAAAGGCAGCCTCAAATTAAGAGAACATCCGCTACAACAATATTTTGGTGCAAAACTTTCGTCCTTATCTACTTTATAGTTAAAAGTACAACTCATATGCTTTCTTAATCGTACCACCGAGCTACCATGGCAACATGCAGATATGACATTAAATTATCCCAACAATTAGTTTCACTAATGACCTTATAGTAGTCGAAGCTATGAAGCCCGAAACTTAAAAGTACTTACAGCATTGTAAGTCGCCGTAGGGGTATGTCATCTCAATACAATTTGAGAGCTCCTTATGGTTTACCGAAAAATTGCGAATCACTTGGGCGATGGCATTGCATTTTTCAGTCGTCTGTTTACGTAAAAATGTTCTGCAAATCACTATACTGTGTGAATGTTATTGACATAATATATATTTAGCAGTGGAAGAACGATATACATTTCTGAAAGAATGTAAACGGAAACGTGTCATACAACCGATAACTTTCATTAGCGTCTGCATGCAATTTTATCTTATATTTACAATCAGACCACGCTGGAGTGCCCACCCAGCGAGTATTAGCAGAAGGGGGGGGGGAAGAAATCTTGCGTGATACGAAAAAATGGAATGCATTTTCGAATTCAGCGCACACAACATAAATATTTATATCTTCATTTTTTTTGTTCTACTGCGATATCAACAGTATACCAAATACTTAGGTGTGTTTTTTATGAATATGGAGTGAATTTGCCACAAAATGAATTGACAACACCATTAAATCTTAAGTCATGCAATTTTAAATTCGGAGCGTATAACGCTATGAATAACCAATTATAAAAAAATTAATTACATTTGATAATGAGTAGGCAGACAGAGCAATGATGGAAATACGGAAAGTACAAGTAAGTAAGACTCAGCCGTAGCATCTCCTCACATTCGGGTGATCAAAGGCTCGATTCCCGTTGGATTGGGCATCCTGACTTTGGAGTTTTTCGTGATTTTCCCAGGTCGTTAGACGAATGTTGGGGTTAATTATATGCCCTCTGCCCCTCATTTCATTTTCTTTCATCTTTCAGGGCTGTAGAGCATGGAGCAATGGACGATGACATACTGGGGATGTCCTTTAAGAAGAGAACTGTTTCTGTTCGTGCGGATAGAGGAGATATGGAAAAGACGTGCGAGAAGGATAATTCTTGAAACCTTAAAGACACCGCTACGCTGAGGCCATCAGATCTGGCCGCCTTCGTGCTCTCTCACCTCATCCCTTTCTTTCGGAGGCTCAGTAAGAGTAAGAGGCTCAGTAACGTTTTAGTTAGAGCTTTGACTGCGGTGCGGAAATCCTACTCCGCTTCTTCTAAACATTAATACTAGATCTTCATCTGAGCATTCACATTCCCAACTTATTCACAATAACCTGATTTGCTTATAATTTAGTAGTATCAGTTATATTACAGTACCAATAACTGTAACTGATCGCATACTAAATTATACGATCCCCTTATAACTAATCTCTCATATGCACTTCTTCGCTTGACATATGCAAAGAATAACATCATTTAGAAAAAGGAGATAAGAATAGAGATTAAAGATGCGGGACAGAATCTGAGTTGGAATGGCAGTCTCCATTTTAAACGTCACGTAAGTCACGTTTTGACTCTTATGTGCCTATCTTACATGCTCTAGGATATTAAATAGTTTTTTACGCTTATTTTTTTACAATTTTACTTCCTCTACTATGTACAGTAAGTAGGGGAAGTATTGTATTTAACCCCAACTTTTTATACCGAAATTTCACCAGAAATGAATGTTTTGAGACCCATGAATCCAAAAACGACATTTTTAGCAAAAGGTCTGTGTGTGTGTGTGTGTGTGTGTGTGTGTGTGTGTGTGTGTGTGTGTGTGTGTGTGTGTGTGGTGTCTGTGAACAGCGAAACTCAAAAGGAAAAATAGGATAAATATAAAAATAGTATATAAATCAGTATCTTCCAAAGATACGACACGAAGTTTATCACGAAAATCCCCCAACCCAAGTACGCATTACATGGAACATTTTCGATTTTTTTCTAAAAATCTGATGTGTTACACTCACATGACTTTCTCTACTCTTGTAAAAACTATTTTTTCAAACGCTTATTCTCCATTTACTTCATGTTAATCGAGATAAACATTTGCAGACTCTATCTTGTTTATAATTTTCTTGTAGATGTAAGGGGAACATATATTTACAAGGGCAATATAGAAATACAGTAGCCTTTAAGCACATACATATCTCTTAATAGCTGGTTGCTAGGTGTAGTACCATTCCCTTTGCCACAGATTAATACTCTTTGCATATCCAAGACAAAAAAAATGAATAACGAATTCCCATTTGAGAAAATATGTATTGAAAAATTTAAGGGAATAACAAGCAATATCTCGAAAATGGTTCACTCAACAAAAAAAATGTATATGACATAAATTGTGTATTTTAACGCGATCTACATTTTTGTGTAGTAAAATTTTGTCTATCTCTTATGGTTTACCAGTTATGCAAACGTCGTTCACTATGAAGAATACTTTTGGAGACATTCCCAGAAAATTCAAGGTATACATTTTATTTGTCATAAAAATATCTTAAACATATGATATTTTAATCAAAATCGTTAGAGCCATTTTTGAGAAAATTAAAATTTTCGAAAAATGTTCCATGTAAAGCGTACTCTGGGGTGGGGGATTTTCTTGAAAGCCTTTGTGTCGCATCCTTGGAAGATACTGAACCCAAATACCAAGTTTGGTGTTTATCCGACTGTTCGTTTCTGAGTTATGCTGTTCACAGACACACACACAGACATGTTTCCAAAAACGCTTTTTTAGTATTCAGGGGGTCTCAAAACATGTATTTCCGGTGAAATCTCGGTATCGAAATTTTGGGTGGAATACAATACTTCCCCTACTTACTATACGTAGTAGAGAAAGTAATAATGGATCTAACGATTTTGATTAAAATACCATATATTTACAGGGCAAATAAAATTGTATATCTAGAATTTTCTGGGAATAGCCTAAGTCATTTTTATTCAAAAGTAATTTTGTCTTGGATGATGCGTATAGACGAAAACGTGTTACACACACACAAAAAAATGTAAATCTATTTAAAGCACATGACAATTTTTTTTTGTAGGGGGGACATAAGCTACTTCTGAGCTACAAGTTATCAATGGTTGGAATTGTTCAATACTTCGCCATTCGTCCTGTTGATTTCAGTTGTTCCTTGCGATTGCATCGAAAGAGAACGGTGTTTTAAGGCCAGCATATAACGTATCACTATTCCCTTTGTATCTATAACAAAATTTGTAATGCAGTACTCTGCAAAGGTTTCTCTGGATTAAAATGAAGTAGGTAGAAAAATGTGCTATATTAAGAAGAGTTTATACATCCAGTAATAAACGATAGAGCTTAGAGAAAGTCACGTGAAATTAACGCATCATATTTTTTTCTCTTTTTATTGTTGTACACTGCCTGCTTATTGTTAGATAGGAAACCTTTTAAAACGGTAATGAAAATATTTACACCCTTATCATATTCGCCATCCTTATGACTGGATAGACAAGAGACCTAAAATTCCAACAAGGGGCACGACCTGCCTGAGCTCTTTATCTTGCTGTCCGATAAACAGAACACAAGCTCGTTCCATAATCGCTTTGCAACTAAAGCTCTAGCTTTCAGGGCACACAAAATCAATGTTTATGAGACCGCTGCTGAGAACGGGGAAGCAAAAAAGGCCCGTATTTCTCTTGCCGAACGAGTGATGGCGTAAAGAGTTGAGTGTGTAGGGTGTGGTAGCAGATTCCGAATCGCTTGCCAAGTAAGTCAGTCAGTCAGTCAGCTAGAAATAGACCCGAGCGGCCGGCCGCGGGAGTCCTGTGGCCATCTTGAGTCTGCCTCCCGCCTGCACTCAGACTTGTCAATGTTTCTTCTCTTATTCGAGACGTTACGCTTCGGCACACATCCAGTTTCGTAACTTGCACTGGAGCGTATCGAAATGGACAACACGAAACATTTCTCTGGCAGTTCTACTGGTACAAAACTCCACAAATGTAGCATTAATCTGCCAAAATAAGGCAATACGTGTTCATGTGTATTTCTTTTATTTGAATCACATTATGAGAAACAGAAATCCTGCAATAGGATATCTAATAGAAAATAGGATGACTTGCCATAAAAGTGAGGCTATCATCTTTTATCATACGAATAAAAATCCTAGCAGCGGATTATTATTTTGTTGTTACTTTTTTTTTTTCAATTCCCTTGGATGAACATAGCGTCCGTATCTGTCTGTCGAATCTCCCTGACCACATCTTAATTTAGCTCTTGAAATACGTACTAATGAAACCGTTTACAAACTGTGTAACTGCGATGATCCTTCTGCCGGAATTTTGTCTATGGATATTTAAAAGCTCCTAATGCAACTTGGCACACAGAAACAGACTGTATAATGCTTTCTGCGTTCTGAGAAACTTTCAGCATTGGCATAGTTACTGAAGTTGAAGAATTTGCAGTAGTTTTAATACAATACATTGGCAAAATTGATTGGACATATTTTTTATATATCACACAGCTAATAAAATCTCTCTCTCTCTCTCTCTCTCTCTCTCTCTCTCTCCGTCGGCGAGACCAACACTCCACGGCATGATGGGTAGAGAATCTCTATCAACTTGTGAGAGTTTTTCGAGAAAAAAAGTGGTTACTTCTCACTTAAGCAGCTTTCGATTATTCAATGAAATTATTAAGCTATTTCATTGATATGACGTCATTCCACTTTCAACCATGGAAATGCAATGAAACGTTAAATTTCTAAGTATCACAGCCGCACTTCCCGATAAATTTGCAGGGTTACTCTTTTTTTTAGGATTTTAAGATAATAATACAAATGGGCGGAATTTCAGTACTTTTGGGGTTAACTTAAATAAGTAGAAATAACAATACAATATTGGAAAGCATACAAAGCAACCAGAAAAAGAGCGAGGGTTGTACGATTTCTGTAATGAAATGCGACATTTTACCTGATAAGTCGGTTATGGATATTTCTACCATTTTGAAAGACCGGCGATATAAACTAGAAACTGTTGAAAATAAAATTTGGTTTCAGTCTACATAAGTTATTTCTATTATATCTACTAACAAGAGGTACATGTAATTATGAATCTAAAACCCACATTTCGCCTTTCCCTTTCGACATAACTGACAGTCATCGACATTCATCTATTATAGCCTCTTGATGACTCAACAAGTAAAGTAATAATGAATATTTAATTATCATTTTGTGAAAAAATGTGGTTTTGTTCATGAAATTGTTCTAATAAACATCACTCGAAGATTTAATGTTTTCAGATATACACTCTATTGGTGAATTTACTGGCAATATCATGGAAAGCATCCATCTGTAACATGGTTATTGGCATAAATTCGAACAAAAATAAGGTTCATATTCCTGTTACGTTTCCACCTCCCCCCAAAAATATAAAATTGTATCGATACCGGAAAACACGAGGTTTTCCATTGAGCATTACTTCACCCCTTCGCAGAAGGAATTCGGGAAAGCATGGAATGTATATAAGCCAACATATGAATTTTAACTATAGTTTTAAAGACCATTTTTTAATTTCGTTATTCAAACTGATTAAGCCTTTGAAGGGATGAATAGGGTAAGGGATTCCATTTTTAAAACAGCGATGAGGGCTTTCGGATAATTCCAATAATGCCTTTCAATTTATTTCAAATCTATAGAGTCCTCCGTTAGGAGATTCTGAGGGCCACAATGGGATTCTAAATTCCCAGTTATTAATATTTCATATTGGAATAGCCACTAATAAATTGCAATTATAGCTGTATAAAAGAAAGTCACCCATTAAGGGATGACAACGTAGTTATTGACGGGAAGATATAAGTAATTAAATAAATAAATAATAGTAAAATAGACAAATAATTGCAATAAATAATTTCCATTTATTGAATCAATGCATTCTCGAAGAGGAAATGAATAAGTGAATAATGCAAGTGAATAAGGCGGTCAGTAAAAGGCACATTACGGATTCAGAAGAAAGTAATTGGTTAAAATGTAGAGAATCTAAGGTAATTAAGTATTCCGGTGAACTTAAGTCAACAAGAAACCCACTACGTCAAGATTCAGGAAGCTAGAGTTCAATTAACAAATAAGAGATGTGAAGCTGCACGTAGACAAGTTCGGAAAAATTGAGAAAGTGAAAGAATTCTTAGAATTTGGCAGTCAAAGACTATATATTAGAGATTTACATTTAGTTCAGTGTGAGAGTTCAGCGCTTAGCCTAGCTATTCCGTTTTCCTCTACAATAACATATTAATTTTGAAAAAGAAGTTTATTTTTTATATCACAGCATTCATTAGAACAATTATTATTAAATTATCAAAAGCAAGAAACCACGTTCTAAGCACTGTTAATTGTGACCATAAATGTGACATTTATATGTCATCAAAACGTGTATATCAGTTGAAATATATTGATTCTGTATCACTTGGACCAGACCTTTAGGAAAATATTATTTAAGAGGTCAATCACATTTGAGTGAGTTTAGAACGTTCTTTCAGGATTAGGTTCTTATGAATATTCAAAGTAACATTTAGAAAAATGTGATGTGTTACACTCAAATGACTTTCTCTACTCCTGTACAAACTATTTTAACAAACGCTTATTCTCCATCTACTTCATGTTAATCGAGATAAACATTTGCAGATTCTATCTTCTTGCTAAGTTTCTTGTAGATGTAAGAGGAATATATATTTACAAGTCAATATAGAAATACAGTAGCCTTTAAGCATATACATATCTCCTAATAGCTGGTTGCTAGGTGCAGCACCATTCTCTTTCCACAGATTAATACTCTTTGCATATACAAGACAAAAAATGAATAACGAATTCCCATTTGAGAAAATAAGTATTGAAAATTTTAAGGGAATAACAAGCAATGTCTCGAAAATGATTCACTCAACAAAAAAAATGTATATGACATAAATTGTGTATTTTAACGCGATCTACATCTTTTGTGTAGTAAAATTTTTGTCTATCTCTTATGGTTTACCAGTTATGCAAAAGTCGTTCACAATGAAGAATACTTTTGGAGACATTCCCAGAAAATTCAAGATATACATTTTATTTTTCATGAAAATATCTTAAACATATGATATTTTAATCAAAATCGTTACAGCCATTTTTGAGAAAATTAAAATTTTCAAAAAATGTTCCATGTAAAGGGTAATCTGGGGTGGGGGATTTTCTTGAAAACCTTCGTGTCGCATCTCTGGAATATACTGAACCTAAATACCAAGTTTGGTGTTTATCCGACTGTTCGTTTCTGAGTTATACTGTTCACAGACAGACAGACACACACACGGACATGTTTCCTAAAATGCTTTTTTTGGATTCAGGGGGTCTCAAAACGTGTATTTCCAGTGAAATCTCGGTATCGAATTTTTGTGTGGAATACAATACTTCCCCTACTTACTATACGTAGTAGAGAAAGTAAAAATGTGTTTGATTTTAAAGAAAACTAATACTCCTTAAAACTATGCTTCAAAATATGTACTAGTTTTTAATATTTTGCCATTGCAGCGCTGCAGTCATGATTTTGAGCTTGCGCGACCACTTCATTCATTAGGAGCCAAGACGTAACTGTGAGCGATCGTCATTTGTGTTTTCCTGTTGTTATAGCGTTTCAGAAATGTTCAACGACCCGCCGAATGTGAAGTCAGATTAGTGATTAATTTTTTGAATGTGTGAAATATTACGCAGCAAGCGTTCATTGCCAATTGTGTGAGGCTTATGGGGAAACAATAATGGGTGATGGAATGGTGAGAAAGTGGGTTGGACACACAATCAAACAAACAAGGTTTGATCACATCATTTGCTTGAGAACAATTCGAGCACCATCCCTACAGCCCGGATTTGGCATCAAGCGATATTCATCTGTTTCTTCATTTGAAGAAATACCTTGGGGGAAAAGATTTCAATGACGATGATGTGAAACAAGACGTGTAGACTTGGTTTGCATCACAGGCGGCATCATTCTTTGACGACGTTTCCCATACAAGTGCCTAAATAACGGCGGTGACTTTATGGAGAAGTAGTATAAGGTGTAAGTTAATGCATGAAAATAAAGTATTTGGAAAATAATGATATGTTACTTTTTAAAAATTATCCGTACTTACTTTAAAAACACGCCTCGTATTTGTGCTGATAATATACTTATCTAATTCATACTGGTTGCAAGGCAGTTATAATACAGGTTTAACCCAAAGGTCCCGGTTTTAAATACGGGCTGTAGCAGGGAATTCTTTTTTTATTATTATTAGAATCTTTCCCTATCCCAGCAGAGTCTGGAATATGCATAATGGGGTGTATGCAAGTGTTTCATCTTTATAAGAACTGATTAAATATCAAATTTAAATATCAACCTACGGTCAAAGAGTTGTTTCTCAAGTCAAAGCCTTCGATGTGACCATAGAAATTAAAGTGATCTAATCAAATGAAGCAATTAAAAGGAATATGTGTTGCATTCACTTGACTTTACCTACTAAATCCTCACAAAGTTCTTAAAAAGCCTATTGTTCTATCCACATACTTTTAATCCAGATAGATATCCATAACAGATGTTTTTTCATGTTAAAAGTAGGTATCGTCATATAAGATTTTTAAAAAGCGGATTGGTATGTGATGACTTAAAAATTGCATGTTCTTTGCATTACCAAAAATAAGTATTTAAAAATCCACGCCAATAACGAAGAATGCCTCTAAAATGGTTATCTCCACCAAAAAGAACATAAATACGAATATGACATATTATGACGTAAGTATGACATAAATTGTATACTTCAACGAGATCGTGTAGTAAGACTGTCCTATATTTTACGGTTTTTCAGTTATACAAAAGTCATTCAAAATGTAGAGGATTTCAGAGACTATTACCAGAAAATTCAAGATGTATGGTTCATTTGCATGAAAATGTTTGAAACATACGGTATCTACTTCCCCTATTTGCTGCAAGTACGCAGTAAAGAAAATAAAAGAAGCAACTTCAATTTCCAAAGTTTCTGACAGGAGTTAACGTTTTTCAGTAATACAGGCTAAACTGAGTTAGGTGGAAGGAAAAAACTGAGATTATTACTAATAATTTAAATGTTTAATACTGTTTGAACGAGTAAGAAGAATAATAGAGTATGTATCTATTAATTCAAAGCGTACGTAATTATTTTCACAGGCATGCTACCATTCTAAAGACTTGGGTTATTTGACCAGCCCTTTAGAATTTCAGCACGCCGTGGAAGAGTGAGTCGGCCCTTTTTAAAGCTTCCCGGAAAAAAGAAATTTCCTTCTTTGTCTTCTCGCAAAAGCCAGCATGTTCAAAATGCTGATGAAAAGACTACCGCATTTCAGGAACAGCAAACCAAGCCTTGGTAATTATAACTCTTGCTTATGTCTGTTTGGATGGCATGTGTAGTTTGAAGTATTCTTTACAAAATGATAGCATAAGTAAATGTGCAAGTTATTAAGTAAAATATATTAAGAAATGTTAACATTTTAACTGCATATGAACATTTTATCAATATGTTAGCAAAATAGACGCCCTTTATATTTTGTTAGTATTATACCTATTCATCCTAAATTGTGAGCAATTTTTACTTTCTTTTCCACGCAGGTAGAGGAAGTATTGTATTCCACTCAAATATTCGAAATAGAGATTTCACTGAAAATTCAGGTTTTGAGGCCCCCTAAACAAAAATATTGTTTTTAGAAAAACGTCGTTTGTGTACCTCTGAACGACATAGCTAAAAACGAAATATCCCATAAGTATCATCAGTATCTTATAAATATGCAATACGACAGCTTTCAAGCAAATTTCCTCACCCCAAACCCTTTCCCTTTACATGGACAATTTTTCGAAATTTGTGATTTTGTCAAATTGATTGTATTAAAATAACACATAATCTGCATATGTTGAATTTTCTGGGAATAGCCTTTCTATTAGACAAGAAACTTGTATAGTTTTGTATAACTGGTAAACTGTATAAGGTAGACACAGAAAATGTGTCTCTATAAAACAATCAGTTTATTTAAATAACCTTTTTGTGACATCAGCTATTTTTTCTATTCTTATAACCGGTTTAAATTTTTCAACAATGTCATTTTTTTAATTCAATTGTTTCGCGCGATGTCATAGAAAGGGTATTAAAGATTCAACTTCCTCTATCCCCTTGTCCCACAACGAAATCTTTAATGGAACTAATTCATCAAAGCTTTGTTTCGATTAATTTGAAGTATACAGCAAAATAAGCTTTCCTAAGAATAAGAAGAAATGGAAGCTATATAAATATAAACGTTAGTGGGGTAGAAAAGTCATTTGAATGTAACACATCTTACTTTTTCTCCCCTCCCTCTTTGCCTCTCACGGGATAAGAGTGTTTCCTATTTTACCAGTAATTTCTTAGCAATAATTCTTGAATGGAAGAGTGTGTACTTCTTTCGCTTTTTCCTGAAGCACGCGGTTGATTAAATGCCAAACGACGTAAGTAAAAGGGAGGAATTGTTTTAAAGGACATCAACATGACAACAGTATATTTATTGCAGTTCACTTGGAGGAGCGCTCTTGTTAAACTGTCGAGGATATCTCTTGGATCAATGTTTCAACATCACCCAAGTGAAATTAAAATCGAAGCCAATGCAAGGAACGTCGGAAAGGATAGTCAATAACTCACAAGCCCATTTAATTGACACTCGAACATTCCGTTGCCGCACATTTTGTATAACATTCACGCTTCGCTTCACAGGGACGGAAAAAAAAATCTGGGTAACGAGCGATTCATTTGCATGAATCTGATAGAGTGCTTTCCATTGTGGATGAACAAAAGCCTTGCGCCGCTGTTTTGATCAATTGGAGAGAAAGCGCTTTTAAATCAAACGGAGACCAGGCAGCGGTCGACCACCAGTCACTTCTGGACGGAATGAGAAAAACAATCGCTACAACAATGTTGACCGAACCAGACATGGTGCTGTCGCAGGGAGTCTGTTCCGCGAAAATCCTAAAAACCCCACATGCTTGCTGCAAAACATGCCCCTCCAACCACATCGCATTGCAGAGTCAGTGGCGGTAGAGGATGAAAGTAACTTCGCCATTCAAACAGAAACGATTCAAAACCTGTTATATACGACTTGTATCAAGGATGCATAATTTTAAATAAAACCCTTTAAACTTCATTAACAACAGATTGACGAATATTGGCGTTCGAATTCAAAAGCCGGCCATATAATACCTCCCAAAGATTTTTAAATCCCAGTAGTTTCATTCAAGTGAGTTTCTCTAACCACTCTTCTACAAACTATGCTTACAAAAGCTTGTTTTTCTATCCACTGCATGTTGGTTAGATAAACTTACAATTACACATACAGTTTTAGGTATAAGAAGGATACAGTACACTAAAGCAATAATCAGATTTTTAAAAGGCGTGTCACTGTGTAATGGCTTATTCTATCTTCCTTGTATAACCACAAAGGAAACGAATATGGACTTGCCACTAACAAAATGTATATGTATTTGAAAATTTATACCAATAGAAAAGAAAACTTGGTAATAATTAACACCATAACCTTTTTACATAAATTGTGCGCTTTGGCGAGATCTGTTCTTTTTGTGTAGTAAGGTTTTGTCTATCCTTTGCAGTTTACCAATAATTACAAGAAGTCATTCACAATGACTAGGACTTCACAGGCTGTTCACAGAAAATTCAGGATGCACATTTAATTGTCATGCAGATATATTCAACACGTAGTATTTTAATCAAAATCGTGAAGGTCAGTTTTGAGGTATTCCAAAACAATAACAATATTGTCCAATAACAATAATAATGGGTAGTTTCCAGTGAAGCAAAGATTAATTGTGGGGAGAGAATTTTGTTGAAAATCTTCGTGTCGCATACTTGCAACACGCTCAACTTAAATACCTTAACCGAATTGTTTAGACACAAACACACACATGTATTTCAAAAAGTGCTTTTTGGGAATTCAGATCGTGTGAGGAGCCTATTTTTGGAAAACTCTCAGCATCGATTTTTGGGTGGAATGCAACATTTCCGCTACTTAGTAAAGAGTCATTCAACAAGAGTGTCCTATCTTTAACATGTGACAGCTGCCGTTATTATTGAGTTACAGCAGTCATTTTTTTCATGTGGTTACAATTGTTATTGAAAAATGGCCATGGAAGGTCACAGCTTTCAGCAACGCGTAGAAATTGTGAAAATGTATTATCAAAATGGATCATCTGTTCGCCAAACCTTCCGTGCATTGTGTGAAGTTTACTGTGTGCATAATTATCGTCCCTGAGAGAGAACGATTCGGCGTTTGATCGATAAATTTGAAAGAAGTGGTTCTGTCAGCGATCAAAGAACGCCTGTACATAATCGATGTAAGCGCTCCAGTGAAAACATAAGTGCCGTTCGTGAGAGTGTACGCGAGAACGGAAGCAAATCAATTGCTCGTCGAGCACAAGAATTGGGGATTTCGCCGGCCACAACTTGGCGAATTCTGCATCTAGACTTGAAGTTTCACCCTTACAAAATGTGTTAACCCAAGGAATAAAGCCCAACGACCATAGGTTGCGCCGTGTATTCGCTGACTGGGCTATGGAACAATTAGAAGCTGATCCGGATTTTTGTCGAAAAATCATCTTCAGCGAAGCAGCTCAGTTTTGGATGGATGGTTGTGTTAACAAACAAAAACAAAATTTCCCTATTGGAGCAATCACAATCCAATGTAGATTCAAGAATGACCACTGCATCCCCAAAAGGATACTGTGTGTTGTGGATTTTGGTATGGTGGAATCATTGGTCCATATTTTTTCGAAGATGAAGATGGAGAAGCTCTAACTATCAATGAAGAAAGATACCGGTCTATTATATGGGACTATTTTTGGCCTCAATTGGATGGTATGAATCTCAAAAACATCTGGTTCACAGCAATGGTGCCACATATCATACTGCTCTCGAAACAATCGATCCTTTGAAGGAGAAGTTCAGAGGTTTCATCATTTCCCGTGGTGGTAATGTTAACTGGTCCCAGAGGCCATGTGATTTAACGCCGTTGGATTACTTCTTGTGGGGTTATGTTAAATCTGGAGTTTATGACAACAAGCCAGAAACAATAACGCGTGTTATTCGTGAAGTTGGACCTAATGTACGTTCTTCTGTCATTGAAAATTGGGTTAACCGTTTACGCGCAAACCAACGAAATCGCGGCGGTCACTTAACTGATGTTCTCTTCCACACGTAATGACATTATGTTCCAAAATAAAAAAAATCTGATGTGTTACACTCACATGACTTTCTCTACTCTTGTACAATCTAATTTTACAAACGCCTATTCTCCATATGCTTCATGTTAATTGAGATATCGAGATGTCAATCTTATTGGTAATTTTCTTGTAGATGCAAGGGAAATATGGTAGCTTTTAAGCGATAGTCAAATATTTTAACGCTGGTTGCTATGTGGCGCATTCCATTCTCTTTGCATGTCCAGGACATAAAAAAAATGAATAACGCATATGAGGAAAAGTATAAGTATTGGAAAATTTAAGGAAATAACAAGCAATATCTCGAAAACGGTTCACTCAACAAAAGAAATGTATATGACATAAATTGTGTATTTTAACGCGATCTAGATTTTTTGTGTAGTAAAATTTTGTCTATCTCTTATGGTTTACCAGTTATGCAAAAGTCGTTCACAATGAAGAATACTTTTGGAGACATTCCCAGAAAATTCGAGATATACATTTCATTTCTCCTGACATTTTCTTAAACATATGATATTTTCATCAAAATCGTTAGAGCCATTTTTGAGAAAATTAAAATTTTTGAAAAATCTTCCATGTAAAGGGTAATCTGGGGTGGGGGGATTTTCTTGAAAACCTTCTTGTCGCATCTATGGAACATACTGAACCTAAATACCAAGTTTGGTGCTTATCCGACTGTTCGTCTTTGAGTTATGCTGTTCACACACACACAGACACACACACACACACACACACACACACACACACACACACACACACAGACACACACACGGACATGTTTCCAAAAATGCTTTTTTTGGATTCAGGAGGTCTCAAAACATGTATTTCCGGCGAAATCTCGGTATCGAATTTTTGGGTGGAATGCAATAGTTCCCCTACTCACTATACGTAGTAGGGAAAGTAAAAAGAAATAAACCTCTATCATTTATAGAACGTGTTTTTGTTTAAATTCAAAGATAGGACACTCTTGTTGAAAGACCCTATATAAGTAAATAATAGGGAAAGTAAAAAGTCCTCGTGTAGTCTGAGAATGGAGATCGTGTTTCCTTTACGTTTATATTATTTTTCTTTTGCTTATTTGTTTTATACACGCGGTATTCCATAAGCTGCTTAATGTTTTGAACATATACCTTCTTGGTTTTTTCATTTCATGCAGCAGGGGCTTCAGCAGTGAATCAAATTACACTAATGTATTTTATTGGTTTTATATTCAAAATTTGGTGTCAGAAGAAGTTATAATCCACATATAAAATTTGATTTTATATTCACAATATGGTATCACAGTAGCTTAAAATATACAGAAAAAATTTGGCTTTATATTCTATATAGGGATGGAGAAAGTTAGAATAGACATATCAACTTTATAAAGTAATTGTTACAATATAGTGGTTTTCTCCACTATGTGTCAACCTAAGTACGTATACATAGTGCAATTTTGTTTTCTGGTAGTTATCTTGCAGTTACAATATCAGTTAACATGGATAAATACCCACATCAACTCAACCAAGGTGAGGATTCGTTATCAACTTACCTCTATTGTCATTAGTACCCGAGGTCGCGGTTTCAAACCCGGCGTAGGGCGATGGATTTTTTCAGGCATAAAAATCCTTAGCATGGTTTCCTTCAAAAGGGAAGTAAAGCCGATGGTTCATGTCGTAGATTTTTGGCACGTAAAAGAACCTCAAGCCTGATAAAGTGGCCTCTGAGCAAAATTTCCGGTCTTTCATGCCCAATATACAATGGGACGCTAAGGACCACAGCAGTTAAAGAGCGTCCATAAATAAAACAATTTAATTTAATTTTTTCTATTGCTCTTACAACGCAGCGAATGCAATGCACAGATGACACGCGCCATTCTGGTTTACTTCTTGCGCTATTTGTGGCATTACTTTACGGTAAATTTTGATAATACGTTTTCAGAGGTTTTACTTGTAAAATTATGTGGCTTTCTTGTTTATCACTTCTTTAAATGCACTTAAAGAAATCAATCCACAAGTGTAAGGTCGAGAGAACAAGCAGCTCAGCATACAGTCCCACTACAGTCGATGCTTTGCCGTGTATGTCAGAAAAACTCTGGGCGGTTTCACCATTTAAGTGAATATATGGAACATTTCTTAAAGGATCTACAAATATTAGGCACGTCTTAAAAAACTCTAAGAAAACAAGTCCAATAGAAAGTCGTTCGAAGAACACTTTACGGATTAATTATGCTCCCTAAATTGGGGTTCTACCGCTCTGCGTGTATCACAAAACAGATGGTCTCTCCGTCTGCCCAGTAAATTACAGTATGCCTGTTTACGGCGACAATGTTTATAAAGTACCTACCCTTGATCATACCAAAGCACATGTTTAAGACAATACATCTATGCAATTTGACTAAAATTCTAGTTAACATTTTTTTTCATGATAAAGTAATATGAATTTTAAACCTTAAGAAACTATATAGTTTTTCCACTTGGCGCATTCAAATTAGCGATTAACTGAAGTTGAATGGTTAGGCACATTCTTATTAATAGGCACTCCCGACTGTAAGTTTTTTCTTCTGGCAATTTCTTTTTCTTTTCAGCATTTTTTCATACTCAAAATGCTCCACATGATACAATTTTTTACTAATTTGTTTCAAAACTCTTGCAACCCCTCCAAAAAGTACATTAGAAAACTAAATAATTTTAAAGAACAAAAACATTATTACTTGTTCTGCAATAATTAGTGGTTAATGTAAAAAATCTATTACGACAAAACTTTTTGTTCACTCATTTACTGTAAAACTGAATTTCTATGTTAATATTTTAAAAATGCATCGCGCGGAGCATTTTTATTACAATGGACTTACACAATAAAAATCAATATCTAAATAATCATTTAAGCTAGAATTTTGAAACATGACAAAATATTACTGCTATTACGTACAATAAGTTGCATCATTTTCAACAATGTATCTTATATACTGTGGGTTTTCCAAATTTCAAAGGCGCATTACCTAAGGATGTCTGGCTGTTGCAGCAGGTCATAATAATACCTGAATCTGAAATTAAAGCCATTTTTAGTCAGTTCCGTCAACAACTGTGGTTTACACAGGTAGTGCTTTTTTCTTCACAGAATATGACGTATAAAAATTCTGGAGATACATAGTTGGAACGTTACCCGCCTGATTCTTCCTCCAAATATGCTCTATTTCGAGTCTTCACCCCAATTTGAAGTGTGTGCATAGTCTAGTATCTATTTAGGTTCTGCTTATGATACACTCTTTTTAAGGTGAATATACTTCCTCCAACGATCACCATACCTTAATTGATTGTCAGTATATGTCTTCGTACCGGTGTTAACGACAAGTATACATCGAACAATGCGTCGTCCGCCTTTTCCGTTAGAAATTGTCCGAAAACTGTAGACAAGGTTATAAAACTTGTACAAATACCATGTTTAATATTTAAGAAAACCGTGGTGACTCGGCAACAAATTCAGGTCTTCGTGAATGGAATTAAATATAAATATGAACAATAATGCATTGGAGAAAGCTAATTTCGGAGTTAAATGGATAGGTTATAATTATACTATAGCCGTCGGATAAGATAAAATAAATAAATTTGAAAAAAATAACACAGGAATTTTCTGTAGCAAGTGATCAAAAGACACGTGTTTACAGATGTTAAATCAGTAAATGCTTCAACCAGTATTTACATTAGTTGACTTTTGTGGAGTAGTTTACGGCCTTTGGATACACCAATTCGGAAGGTCCTTAAAGCCTACACACTGTGATGACAAAAATGAATATTCTTATTTTTATTTACTTATTTTTTGCGTTTCTCGGATATTTTTACATAAGTTTGTCATTGTCTAACCGGACCAACTATATTTTTTTTGTGGGGGAGGGGTTTCTACAAGCCTATGTTATAAATCTAAGGATCATAAGCATCGTGTTCACATCGTTCATACTCTGGCCAAGTTTTCCATATTCACCATTTACGGTGATTTTACTATCACATGCAGTAATTTTTGTGAATTTTCTGGGATAAAAGAGCAGAGTTAGAAGCATGTGTCTTGAGAAGTTTCTATTCAACTATTTCATTACTATTACAGGAAATGCTAGTTTGACAAAGAGCCAACAGCTTTAGCCAAGGAAATTTCGTAATGCAATTTCTGGTAAATCTTGGGAAAACTTTGCGAATTAGAGAATTCCTCAAACAACATTTATTTGTGTACTAGTTTGCTTGATAAGTTAATGGAATTCTAAAATCTAGAAGCATAACACAAGTTTAAAGGTATAGAAATATAACACTGAACTTTGAACTTTATGATCAAGTTCCTAGTTCTCAACATCAAAGCGATTGATCAACTCTTATGCAAAACATCGGGCAATAATAGGATATCAAGTGCTGTATAGCTTAAATCAACTGCAATCAACTTAGGTCTAGGCAATGAAAATATTCGTGCAAAATACATGGGCTTCATACATTTGTGAGGAACTGACACACTTATTTCTTTAATTGTTTTAAAACGAGTTATGCTAGCGACAACTTATTATACCTGAAATGCAGAGGGATTTTGGGAGATTATAGCAAATGTTGAAAATGTCCTCCGTCCTGCATAAGGCACAACTCAACATGTCGTTCCATGCTACTGGCCACTCGTTGGAGGACTCTGTTGTCAATAGCTTGAATCTCCTGTGTAATGCTGTGCTTCAGATCGTCCAATGTCTGGGGACGTGTAGCATAAACCCTGTCTTTTAAGTAGCTCCATAGAAAGAAGTCCGTGCGATGTCAAATCCGGAGATCTCGGTGGCCACAAGTTCTTCAAAATTATCCGGTCGTCAAAGAAACTTGCAATTACTGCAATGGATTCATATGGTGTATGACATGTAGCGCCGTCCTGCTGAAAATATCCTTAACTCAGCTCTACATCGTCTAGTTGCTCAGAAAGCTCCATGAAAATCCGTCGGTAATCTGCAGTGTTCACATTGTTTTAAAAAAAATTGGTCCAACTATTCTCTGTGCGGATATTGCGCACCAAACTCCGATTTTAACCGGGTGCATAGGTGCTTATGAATAACAGGTGGATTTACGCTGGCCCAATAGCATAAGTTATTTGAGTTCACATAGCCGGATAAATGGAGCTATGCCTCATCTGTGAGCCACGTGATGGACAGTATGGCAGGATTTTGCACAATGAACGCCTGAAACCAACGAAAATAATTCAGTCGTATATCCTTATCTAGTTCCAGCAAAAGATGGACAACCGTAATCCTATACGGCTTTAGGCCTGCACTTTCACTAGAACAAAATCTCAAAAACAGTTGGCGACATTCTGCCATCTTTGGTGCTAAAATTGGGTCAGTTAGTGAATTTCGAACAGAATAATTAAAGAAAGAGATGGGTTAGCTCTTCATAAATCACCCTGTATACTTCATAACAAACTCCGGGTAGATATGTGCAAGCATAATCATTTCTAGCAGTTGATATCAGAAATAACTAAAATGTCTTCAGTGCATCTAGGTCAGGTTTGCCCGATCGAGCTCTGCTCTTGCTTGCCGTTGGCTGAGAGTCTCAATGTGGCTCTTGGGTTGCGTAAGTGGCGAGCTTTATCGATAGCGGAACTAAATACACAGGAGTCATATTATCTAACGTGAAAGTCTAATATTAGTGAACCAATATTTTACATTTATAGCATTACAACTTACATCCATGGAATTGTAGACATAATTATTTGAATTTGTTGGAAAATTTATCAATGAATGAAAATCAAATCAGCAAGGAACGCAAGATCACATGTCCATTTTGAATCCTTGAAACCCTACTGCATTGGCAAGCTGTCCACAGATGACGTCAGCTATCTTTGCCAGCGGACGGGTTCTTGGCTCTTCTGCTGCCCTGTACTTAAAAGTAGTGTATCTGCCGGTGCCTTATCTAGGTGGTATGCAGTGCTTCTCCGGTGAAATCCAATGGCGGAAGGAAAGGGGCAAATAAATGACGTTTCATTGGAGAGGAAAATTAAAGCACTTTAATAAGTAACATTTGGTTTACTATACCCACCTCATTGCTTCACCTTACATCTGTTTCAAGCTATTCAGTTGTAGATGATGTCAGCGAAATCAAACCATTCTTTATAAAAGCACAATACTGCGGTATCGTGTTTGAGAAGGTAGGCACTCTTGAAGATCAATTTTCATATGTCTGTTTGTTCTCATAACCTTGGAGATGGACAGAATTTGTTTTACGACTTGAACAACTTTTGCTATAAAGCGAATGTTTTATAAGGGTTACCCAAGTGAAAAGCAGATGACTATAACGGCGTCGTAAGAGTGGGGCAATATGTTTTCTGATGGATGGCATGGTGTGTTTCCTAGTTTGCACTTGTAGGAAACAGCACCATCTGCTGTTTTCTCAGCTGGGGAATGCGGGTTCGGAATATTATGGATTCCTTCAGAACAACGCAACGTTCATTACAACCTTTCTTTGCGCAGAAGGCATGCATGTTTCTGAAAGTTATCTCATAATGTAAGCAGTGTGTTGCACGATTCTCCATATGCCATTGATTTCAATGTTATGAGGCGGAAAGCGAAATCATTAAGGATTTACCACGACCCGGGCAGCACAACGGGCAAGAATGCAGTTATGCATGATCTCATTCGCTAAAATCACCAATCACAAAACGTCAAATTTCTGAGATCTAGATAACATGGAAGCATGAGCTTGTTATTGTAGAGTGTGTACACGATGGGTACCTAAGCACGTCAAAGAATCATAATATATAGGGAAAGGATGTTTGCCTGTCTCATTTGGGCGATAAGCTGAGAAAATTACGGATTTTATTGCCAAGATTGTGGCACATAATTTCATCACTTCGATCCTGCCTTCAAACAGATGAGCATGCAGCCTAAACAAAGTCACGATGCTATGAAGGTTGGAATCGTGATGCTGAGTTTCTTTTTCGGCGACAAAGGACCACTATTCATCGACTGGCTGGAAACGATGAGACAGTTAACGCTGAACGTTGCGGAAGCTTAAATAGGCTATAAAAATAAGCGCAGAGGGACGCCCTCGAACGAGACAACGCTGGCCATATGAGGCCAGACGATACTCGACCTGCTGAAAGTATTTCGATGAGAAGTCCTCAACATCTTCGTAAAATACCGATATCTCTCATGTGACTCCCATATCTTCGGCTCCTTATAGTCAGGCAAGGTCAACGCATTACTTGACAATGAAGTGCGGAGCACAGTGGTAAACTGATTCTGTAAGCAACCGTTAATCTTTAATTAACATTTGAGCAATTCTTATAAAGTTTAATTCAATTTATTTTGCATTTTATGCTTATAATTGCGCAAATTTAGACACTTTAAAATGAAGGATTAAAAGTTGTAATTTAAAATACTTTGGAACAGCTCTTCCATCAATAAAAGGTAAAACGACTTGCTTTAAGAGGCTCCTCACTTCACCTCATTGATTTAACACGAACAGGTAGTGACGTTTCTTGGACAGGCTAATAAAATCGGATAAGCCTTAATTTTCATATTCCTTAGTGAGAAACTTGTTTATTAATATATAGGAAACGCATTTGAAAAATTAGTAGCAGTAGCAGAAGGACTTTTAATGTAAACAGCTTCAGTCTACTCGTGTACAATGCAACAATCACATGGGTCTCATGCTTGAAAAATTAAGGAATATGACACTATAATTTGCAGCGATGAACATAAAATTCTAAAGAATGCACTTAAGCAGCCCGGTTGTTTACCCTCTAGTAGTATATTTAATTAAACCGATGTTCATTGGCACAGAACATATCACGTATGTATAGATACCATATTATGACAGCAGCAGCATACCCTGAAGCATTGCCTTATTTGGAAAAAACTGATCCTTCATGATCGGGTATAAACGCCTATCAAAATACATCCCCTCTTTTGGGAAACGCTCTTTAAAGAGTCCTTTTATGAAGCATGCCTTTATGAGTCTCTCAGATCCCTCCTGCTACGCTTCTGCATATGTGATGACCAAGCTAGAGTTGTGGTGTGCCTGGAAAGGCCATACTCCTCCAAAGTAAGAACGCAACTGTCCTTAATTTTATAATCGATTTATTAATAATGATCATATTGAACTCCAAAGGCCAGTAGCTTCTCCTTTATCCTCCAGAGACCAGAGACCAAAATCCAAAGTATCATTAATCATTCCTAGATCAATTGTAATCTGTGACAATATCATACAAAGACTCGCTAACTGTGGATGGTCTCTCTATGCATTTACATAGTGGATGTCTATATTCTTCACCACTTTTTAACTCTTAGTAGATTGCAATTGGCCAAAAATGCTGAACAACTAGACAACAAATTATAGCGCACTAAAGCAGTGTGTCAGCTGACCAATTATAACAGCTGACAGAGGGAAGACAAAGCGATTTTGGGAACACCTGCTAAATTCTGGTTGAGCTAGGACAAGTGTTTAGGTGCACTTCTGCCACAGGTATAATGTCCAAGGAAAGCTTCTGTCTGGCTGTCCATCTCTTTCTCCCTTCCTCTCACTCTGTCTCCTTTTCTCTCGGACTCGTTCTGCTCTGCTTGCTTTTGTACTCAGCACTCTAATGTGCCGTATTGATTATACGCGAAAAAGAAATGTAATGCAGAAATTGACTTTTAGTCCAACCTATTGAAGCACAAGATTTAGGTGTATTAATTACACATAATTATGAGTATCACTATTCTTAATCCGTTTACATATCAAAGATACAATACTAATAATACTAATCCAATTGTCCACATACGACACTTTCCGAAATGGCGCGCCGATTTATAGTTTCTGCGCAATCCTGGCACCCCCCCCCCCAAGAGTTACTTTACCCTCAGAAACATCCATATTTAAGAATTTAGAATCAATTGTAGGCTTTAAAAATTTGTAATCCTCATCTTCTTCACTATCAAGGATTAGGCTTGCAGCCTGTTCCGGCTTCACTCCAGCCATGTTTTCCTTGGTCTTCCTAGTTCGCCCCTTCTTTTTAGTTTACTTTATTATGTGATTCAATATTCTTACATTTAACATTACTTTAACATATGCTATCCATTGTTGTTTACTTTCTTGTATACGTTCATTACTGGAGAATATTTTTAATTCTGCTATTAGTTTTTGTCGGTTTCCTATTTGATACAAAATTGTACAACCTTTCTTAAGAAGCTCATACCTGCATTCTGTATATTTTGTTGCTCGTTTATGTTATTCTCCCTCATTCACTTCCATAGGATAAAACTAGAATTACCTTACCTTATAGAATTTTAATTTTGTCTCTTGCCTTGCATTGTTTTTTAGAGTTCTTTGTATTGTGCCACCCATCATTTGAGATTTATTAACTTTACTTTTATGTCATTTTTTCTCTTTCGTAGCATAAAAATTGAAAATGAGATATTTGTTCAATTCTATCATCATCGTACAGGATATTTTTCCTATGAATGTCATAAATTTACTTTTTAAGGATATTTTGAAATTATATTCCTTACATAATTGGCTTAAGCAATGCATTGCTTGTTGCAACTCATAATCATTTTTTTTTTGTATAATGACTTTACCATCTGCAAACATTAGTGTGTTTATACATCTTTTTCCGGGGTATAGTCTTATTGCGGGATTTACTTGTATTTTCGATTGTCTTACAATATAGTCCATATATATTAAATAATGGGGTGATAAAGTACACCCATGTGTTAAACGTCTATTAATTTTTTCTGCGTTTTTGCTTATCAGTATTAATTATAATTTCTGTGTTTCTATATAACGTTGTTATTACTTTTAGTATATGTAGAGGATATCCCATTTTCTTCATGATATATCATACTAGATTTATATCTATCCGATCAAAGGCCTTTTCATAATCTATGAAAGCAGCACATGTCTCGGGTTATATTCCGGGCGAGTCTTCGCAGCCTGCGGATTGAAACATTATGTAGACCCAGCGTTGTACAGGCTATGCTATGACTGCTTTGCACCGCTGTGCATGCAGTAACTTGCACTCGTGTGTGGGTTGGCCTTCAGTGGTGAAGGTTCCAGGTTCAAACACTGCCACTGAAAGTACTTTTTATAGACGATGTGCTTCCGTTGCATTCTGCTGCGCTTCCCCGTATACTAACAGCATGTCCAGATACTCTCTATTCGAAAACATTGTTCCACAGTGAGCACGAACTTCGTATTTATAGACAAATCCACTTTCTGGTGCATTCGGAAAGAAGTCATGATTTGCTAGAACGTTCTCGAAACATGAACAGATATGAATAAAAATACTAATTCATTTGAACTCCCGACCTTCTCCATGACTTTTTAGCATGTTAACCATTGCACTACTGGAGCACATTAACAATGAGCACCACCGTAGCCCTAATCAGCGGACTGGTGAATGCAGTGTCAGCACCTGCATTTCGCAATGTCTGCAAAATGCAGGGTTGCCGTTACCAATCCGCAAGATGAGAAGACTCACACGGTATAAGTCTTAATAGTTTACTAATTAGTTTAAATAATAAAAGGTATAAAATATTTTTCAGAACAAGATTGCAACCTTAAATATGGGCAAATAATCATAGGAATAAGGTTTAGGAGAAAATAAAAAGCTGTGACTTGAAATCAAAAGCGTGGGTCCAAAGGTAGATATTAAGCATGTCTTTAAATTAATTTAGAAAAAAATAAGGTAATCGAAACTAATAATGAAGTTCTGTTTCGTACATCGAGAGTAAGCATAATTTCCAGTGAATAGACGATGTCATAAACCGTGTACCAAAATATTGTTTACAATAGCATTTTATTGTTATAACCATCATTCCTTCAGAGTAACTCGTCTATGCACCACTTGTGAAACTCGCAAACTCCGCAGTAAGAAAAGAAGTGCACTTACCCAGGCAAATGTTTCTTTCAAAATCAGGGGTAACCGAGAACGCTTCTATTGATGCAATGGTAAGGTCTAGAATTTTCCAATCCACCTTAGAAGCTATAAGACAGCCCATTCAAGATTGATTTCAATTTGGTTGAGTTCCGAACGCATACAGAAGAGTGTGGGAAGCGAGCATGCACGTACTTAGACTGCCTCTGTGGTCGAGTGGTTAAAGTTTTGGCTTCTCAATCCAGAAATTCGGATCCGATTCCCGACTAGGGCGGGTAATTTTTCTTTATACACAATAAACCCCTATTTTCAGCACTCTGGTAGTACGAATACGTAAGTGAATGTGTGTTCAACGGACAAGTTAATAAAACTGACTTTAAAAAAGTGCACAGTCGCAGATTAAAACACCATCACTAAGTTTTTTCCCACGTCAAAGCCCAGCATATTACCATAGAAAAGTGACATAAAAATAAAACAATTAAAAACAGAGTATCTTTATGTGGCTGAAACAACGAAGATTCTTTGATTAAAACGCTTACAAAATTTTACTTTGAATAAAGCTTCCAAGGTATAAGAATTCTTAATATTTATTTGTATGGACTTTGCCTTTAATGGTGTTAATTTAGAACTTGTGCTCTAGTAGAAGCATGCATATTTGTATTTTTAGGTGAATACTTACTGAATACCCAGTTAAACAGCAATTTTGGAAAAGTGAAATCACCAGGTATCGAAACTCGCAAATTGTAAACCTAGATGTCAAAGAAAAAAAAATTTGGCATTAAACATCTATGAATGACGTCTCACGCCAAGAATTCCTTTTACATGCTGCTACCTGTAATTGATTTAGTTAAGTCTCCCCATTCACTGTGCATTACCCTTATGGTAAGAGTGTAGTTAACCTGATGTTCTTAGGTCTTCCAGTGCCTGGATAGGAGGCCCTCTAGACGGGGGGGACACCAGTAACTGGACCGCAGCAAGAGTGGGCCCTTTGTGCTTCCAACGTGACCCTTAGGAGGAAGGGATGAAGGAGACCTGAAGGGCGACCGGATCCGGAGGACGATGTACACTAGCAAAGTCGGGATACCAGTTCCAAACTGACACCAGTCCTAAATCATCCCTTCCTTAACCACCCTCAACTTGGGGTCCGAGAATAGACGAGAGAGCTTCTAAGAAGGAAGAGGCCCACTAGTCCCGCGAAGCCTCAGGGAGAAATCTTTCCATAGCGCAAATTCCACCGTTCTGTTGCAATACACTAATTGCCCTCCCCTGATCCTCCAAACCTGAAAACAGATGAAAGGAGATGATGGGAAAAGCAAACGATGTACAGAAATTCGTGGTAGAAGGGTAAACACATTCGGCTGCCCATCCTATCAAACCACCAAAGAACGTATGGTCACAATGGCCGGTAAGACGGAAAATAAAGCCGTAACCTCCCGAATGCGAGCCTCGCCTGATACTGCGGAGCCATCTCGGTCATTTCCAGTGCCTGATATGTTGCTATTAAAGGGCGAATGTTTGTGCGTCTTAGTTTATGTCTAACTGCTGTTTTTTGTGGCATATATTGAAACATCCTGTTCTTCTCGAAATATTTCCTGTACACGAGGTAATCAAGACTATTACTCTTAAGGGTCCATTGTGTACATTCTTATTGGTACAGACTTTGGAACACAGAATGCCGCATTGTTTCCTGGTATAGGTTTTACGCTGTTCCAAACTAGATCAGTGAGTGCTTACAACATTATCATATAAACGTAAACTACTGCAAAAAATCTGTTGAATTACATTCACATGACTTTATCTATCCCATTTCGTTTATTAGCGGGTATACAAATTGTTCTTACGAAATTGTATATTTCCTAAGCCAAATAACCATCAGAAATATACATTACACATTTCGTTAGAATACAAAGAGAACAGGAATCCGAGGGGCACTATTTATATTTGAGCCTAATAATTAAAACAAAGTAATTTCTGATTGGAAACTACTTTATTGTTTTTCAAAATATTCTCATTTATGATCAATACACTTTTGCATTCGTTTGAACCATTTGTCAAATCATTTATTCCGGTCTTCTTGAGATACCTCCAAAACACGGTTTTTGAAGGCATCAACGGCTTCCTCTGCCAACGAAAATCGTTGTCCACGCAATTTATTCTTGATGTTTTGGAACGAAAAGAAGTCACTGGGTGCCATATCAGGGCTGTATGGCGGATGACCCATCAATTCGATTTTTTGAGCCTTCAAATACTCTGTTGTTGAGGCAATATTTTATATCATAACATGCTGTGAATGCCAGAGTGATTGTAGTGCAAATTAATATTATGGTATGTACAGGATTTTATATGTTTGTTAGCCATAAGTATTGTTAGGAAATAAGTTTACACAGCCTAACTAAAACTGACAATATAAGTGAGTAACAATAAACCGAGGGGGCGAGTTGTTTATCACTAAGAAGAGATAAACAAATGATGTCAGGGTAGCGTGCCTTTTTTTAGAAATGAAGGGAATATCTTCCCTAGAGTATATATGTTAGTAGCAGTGATTGGCTGACCAAAACAGACGCTAAAGTGGGCGCAATTTGGTAACCAATAGGACCTATACTATAATGTTTAGGAAATTCGTGGTGAAGGAGTATATTTTCTCGAGCCATAAGCAGGTTTCGCACAGTTTTGAAGAATCTCTCACGAGGTGCACGTCGCAGAGTTAGTTACAAAAATGTAAAGTACGCGAAGTAATTGATGCACGGCAACTAAAACGACTGTAGTTATATTTGAAAATATCACAGTTCTGAAGTATCTGTCACGAGGTGCACGTCGCAGAGTTAGTTACAAAAATGTAAAGTACGCGAAGTAATTGGTGCGTGGCAACTAAAACGACTGTAGTTACATTCGTAAATATTACAGTTTCAGTCAGGCGTGTATAAAGATTAAATACGTCATTTACTGATTAAGTGTGACGGCAATAAAGTCTAGATTCAATTTTTTTATCATTGTTATCTTTTAGCAACAACTCCTCTCCGTTTACACGTCCTGCTTAGAGACACTTCTCGACTGAGTTATAATAGCTAGCCGGAGGACAAAGAACCCAAATTAAAAAATAATTAAACAATAAGCGCCCAACAAATAAGATAACACAAGCCATTGAGAACTTCGACATTGTTAGACGAGATGTGTGTGCGCTCGCATTATCTTGATGAAGAACGATCCTACGGTTCTTGTTGGTTTTCCTTACTTCACCGAAGACTTCCAGCAAACAAATGGTGTTTACTATTAGGCATTGACCGTTTTACGTTCCTCTAAAGACCAGTTTTGCTGAAAAAGTTAGCGACCATTTGCTTCGAAGTGCTTCGAGTGCGAACAGCTTTTGTTGGATTTGCTTCATCTTGAAACACCCATACAGTTGACTGCTGTTTCCGTTCCGGCTCATACGCATAGATCCATGATTTGTCACCTGTTACAATCTTATATACGTCTTTTGAGGCACCGTCATTGTATTTCTTGAGCATTTTTGTACACCAAGCGACACGAGCATCTTTTTGAGATTGCGTCAAATTATGTGGGATCCAATGAGAGCAAACCTTTTTCATGGCTAAATAATCATGCAATATTTTATATATGCTGGTGGAACTAATGCCTAGGATTGCCTCAACCTCACAATACGTCGCATGACGATCTTTTATTATTAGTGTTTGTACAGCATCATTGTTTTCTGGCACAACTTATTTTGGACGACCTTCACAGACCTCATCATTGAGCGAACGGCGGCCACGATTAAATTCATTATACCAGCGTTTCGCAGTGGCAAAGGATGGAGCTTTGTCGCCAAATGTGGAAATTAGTTGTTCGATGCACTCTTGTCCTGATAATCTACGTCGAAAGTCGTAATAAATCATTGCACGAACATTTTCATGAGTTAATTCCAACGAGTTAATTTGTTGACACCAATTTTCAAGTTAGTGTAAACAAAACAAATGACGCTCTATTGCCAAATGTTTGAAGTATATTATGGTCAATGTGTCAAACTTTCCATTGGAAACGTCAGATGGCACCTACAGCATTCAGGGTTGCCAAGGCTCAAAATATAAATAGTGATCCTCGTAGTCAAATGCCTGGCCTTAAAGACCATACTTTTCCCATGCAATCGCCAGAAACAACTGAAAATCAATGGGACTTAAAAATAATGACAAAGTATTCAACAAATCAAACCGCTAATATGGATATTTCGGGAATGACTAATGCCACAAAAAGTTATTTGAAATAAATTATATGTTTTTAGGAGATGTACACTTTTTGTGTTGTACGTTTTCATTTATCGCTTAACGTTTACAATTTCTACAAGATCACACAAAATTCCTCCCGAAGAAAGAGGACTCTACAGGCTGTTCACATAAGATTTAAAATATACGTTTTATTTATCATGTAAATATCTTTAATGTATGCTATTTTAATCAAAATCGTTTGAGCCATTTTCTAGAAAATCAAACATTTCGAAAAATGTTCCCTGTAAGGGGTAGTTTGGGGCGGGAGGGATTTTCTTGAAAATCTTCGTTTTACATCTCTGGAGGTTATTGAATCTAAATACCAAGTTTAGTATTTATCCGACTTTTCGTCGTCTTTGAGTTATGCTGTTCACAGATAGACATACACACATACACGAACCTTTTTCTAAAAAATCTTTCTTTTTTGATTAAGGAGACCTCAACAGGTATTTTCAGTGAAATCGGAGTGTCAAATTTTTGGATGGAATGAAATACCTCCTCTACCTACTACGTACGTGGTAGAGAAAGTACAAATTGGGGGAGGTAGAATAGACTAGAGTGATTTAGGCTGATTGGCTTATGATAGGTTGATTAATTTTGTAACCAAAGGGACTTTAAAGCAACAGAATGCGAGATAAAATGTTTATTGGGCGAAACATCCCACAAAACTATTATTATTATTATTAAGTTTTCCCACATTCCAATTTCAATTAAATTTAAAATCTCCCGCAATAAAACGGAAAGATATATGTGAACGTTGGCTGAGCTTTGTAATGCCTGGAGGCTTGCTTTGCCTAGGATGCTAAAAGACTAGATGGTTTAATAGATTACGCTGGTGCCTCTTACCTAAACCGGGCAGATATGAAGAGATTTGTTACGGCATTTTTTATGAAGTTATTTAACTAGGGAAACCTTAATTCTGCTTTTGGTGGATTAACTTTCACTAATGTTCTGCGCTCGGGAATTGTATACACTATCCTAGTTACATTCCTACAGTTTAATGCTGTAGCAGTACATCAGAATTGTATTAAGGTTTACATTTAAAATAGCGGCATATGCACGAACATGCTTGAATGTCTGGACTTTATTTTTGTATACGGGATGCATAAGTATTTCAAATTTAAAAGTGATTCTGATTTCTGACGATTTGAGTTTTATTGTTGTAGTTAAAATACAGTTGCATGATTCAAACTTGAGCAATAATGACGGCAATCTCCCATCTACGGATATTTCGTTGAAGTTACTTACTTCTAATTAGGTGTAAGCGTGATCGATAAAGTCCGTGATAGATGTCGGTGCCTCTTTAATGAAAATGTAATGTCTCAAAATGTCACAATATAACAGAGCCTTTTTATGTGGAGGAAGTGGATCTTTGCTCTACTATCTATAACGTGGCTATGGGGAAGTCACGTAGTATTTAAGTGTATGCACAGTATCACCTCCAGCACAGATCCGCATCATTCCCAGAAAGGTAACACAGCGTAGCCTGCTTGAGTTGTTGTCTCTAAACTCTCTAATCCTTGATGACGTATATAGAACGTGACACAATAACATGACGCCCTTAGTTACGGTAGCATCTGTTGGCTTTAAGCACACAGCGGGCGAGAGCAAGCTAATGTAAATAATCAGTAGGTCGGTAGCTGGAGCTGGCGCAAATGAAATGTCAATACTCGCTCGTCCTTAGTCGAGCCCTAAGCCAATATGTCGGGATTTTATCAGGAAGGCGCCCATGGGAGGCTTAGCGTCACTAATCAGACGGAACCAGATAGGATGCCGCTTCCAAATCACGACGGAATTCCGAAAGGAAGGACGGTCAAAGCATTGATTGGATTTATCTTCTTGTAAGGTGATATCGAACAGACCTTTGGGTTTGGTTTTGCACTACACAATAGATGATCAAGCACATTGAAATGTATACGTTTTCAGTGGTAATTAACTTAAGTCGAACGTCTAGGAAGTACGCGTAGATTAAAGTAGTTAATAAATCTCATGAAGGCAAGAGATTCTGCCCTGAGGCTCTGAAATGAAAAAAATAAGGTTTGATATAAATGTAAGATTAGAAGTGTCCGTTGAAAGCGAGAATGCTTAAATAGAAAATACATTGAGAGCTTCTAGAATATTCCTCATAAGCAAGGAAGGACAACGAGCATTCTTGGGCAGGCGAAGTTCTGGCAGTTGAGTTTAGATGTGCAGATCTGCAGCTTCTCTTTTCTTTTCTATCTTCTGTGATCTTTTTGGTGAATTAAACAGCAAACATTAGCAATGGGGATGTCGTATAATCATTCCCGGTGGAAGACGTCTTCTCTCGGCGGTCGACTGCAACGGTATACTCAGTCTAGCTTCAACAGATCCTACCTGCTGCTCTTACAGTCCTGCTGCTTTAACGGGCATCTTAGATGTGACACTTTTGAGGAATTAGTCAGCCCTTGCGCATGCACACTATTACTGAGTTGGATTCTGGTCATTGCCCTGCCATCTCTACGCTTCATTGTGAAATGCCATGCGTTTCGCTTCCTCTTCACCTTGCCCAAGGAATGGTGAACTGGGAGTGTTTCTAGAAGCAATTGGACCTTGACTTGCTGGCTGCATATCGCCTACAGACCTCTTCTGATAATGATGCATCAATACAATATGTCACAATTTACTTACATACGTAGGCGAAAAATGCTAGTGGTATGTCGCGGTTTCACGGCCATACTGCGCATCATTAAGCGCTTCCCTCTAGAATAATATCACTATTGAAATATGAAATATGAGATGCGAATGAATGACAATCTCATAGATTACCTTGGCAGCGACAAACATTAAATCAATTAATTCTACAAACCCGGCGACTTCTAAATGAATATCGTTATGCTATATCAATACTACTTATCCAACCTTTCGCTAGAATATTGCTCTCTATGGAAGGAGACGAAACAGGTGCTTCGGAAACCCATACTGTTGTGCCACTCTTAAAATTCCAGGATCATGTGTATGAACACGAAGCTGCAAAGTGTGAGCTGTTGGCTGATATTTTTCAAACTACATTCACGCCCAATCGCAATAGGAACGCTATGTTATCAGGATATTGAAAATGCGATTGACACCTACCCCTCTGTTCCAGAGTAGCTCAACTGCATTCGGCTCGAGACGTTCGATGGCTTCTTCATAACCTACCCACTAAAAAGCTCCAGGACATGATCTTATCCCAAATATTGTTTTAAAACACCTCACCGGTAAGGCTCTAGTCCACCTGACCTTCATATTTAATGCTAGTTTTTGCCTGGTATATTTCCATTATCGTGGAAAACTTCTGTGGTTATCGTTCTTCCTAAACGTGGATGCGGCCTTCCTGAACCACTTTATCGTCCTATTAGCCTACTGCCTACACTTTCCAATCTTTTTGAAAAAGTCATCCAAAAACTACTAAGCAAACTTCTAACGCACAACGCATTGATCTCACTACAACAATTTGACTTTCGCAGAACCACTTCACAACCCATCAGCTTTTGCGTTTAACTGAGGCGATTACTCTCAGTTTCTTCTTCATTTCGGAGAGAAGTGAAGTCCTGCGTGGAACAGCGATACTGATACAAACTTCTGAAACCGATAATTATACTTTAGAAATAGGAGTATAAACTGCTGAGGAGAGAGGAAATAATTTAAACTAACGGAAGGAAATAGTTCGGCCGGAAATAGTTGGATAACTCCAGTCACAAAACTGGAGAGAGAAAAGGAAGAAATGGTTGAAAGTGAAGGATAATTGAGGAAGAAGGTAGAAGTGAAGAGGAGGATGAGATGGAGTCTATAGCAGAGAAGAGGACAACGGGCGAGGGGGTCATTGAACGAGGAGGATGATCAAGAGAAGGAGCTAATACAGTTACAGGAGTGGGAGCCTGGAGCGGTAGGTGAAGAATGGAGGAGATAGGGAAGTTAGACCTATGGTTTTGTGCGAGAAGAAGATGGCGACGAGTAAGTGGAGTGAAAAATGGTAGTAAGTGGAGATAAAGTGAATGTTGTGGTAAGTTGCTCATAGGTCTCTTTATCAGGCTTGAGGTTCTTTTTACATGCCGTAAATCTACGACACGGGAAAACCGGCTTTACTTTCCTTACAAAGGAAGCCATGGTAAGGACTTTTACGCCCGAAAAAATCCATCAGCCTCCGCCGAATTTGAGCCCGAGACCTCACAGTGGCCCTGTTGTTGCTACCTAGTGACACTGGAAGAGAAGCTTCCCAGACACTCAAGTTTCAGTTACAAGCGAGAGGTTATTCTGGGAAAGTGGAATGTGTTTTCAGCTGTTTCGTCTGTAAGCATTTAGTAATCTTCGGATTGTAAGTAAGAGTTAATCACTAAAGCTTTCATTTCTATAATACTGCCGCTAAAATTAACGGTCATTCAACAATGTCCAACAGCTCTAGTGCGCCTTTTCATTAATCGCCGTGTGAGCTAATGGCCTGAAAGCATAACGAGGACAGCTAGAGAAATGGCGAATGACTTTTTTTCGGCACTGCCCCGTATATGCTTGGATTTTATAAAAATAATGCGTAAATTTTGTACTTTTAAAACAAAGCGATTTAGTTCCTTGATTTACTCCACAGTGCTGAAATAAAATTATTTAGTCGCTGATTATACCCATTACAGGCCCTTTAATAACAACTGAATATAAAAATTCAAGGTAGCCAAAACAGCATTCACAACATCTGACGGACTCCCATGAAGGCAAATATATAGGAAAAGGAACGGAAAAGGCAAATGAAAGATGAAAAGTTGGTACTAAAAGAACTCAGAAAGGCAAGAGTAGTGAAGACTAAAAATAATAATCGTAAGCCATCTTGCAGGAAAGCAATCAGTTTTGAATCTTCAGAAGAAGATATAGAGCAAAATATTTATGATGATATGGATGCTTATTTGAAAGTGGATTCTGAAGATTTTTGTTCTATTTGTGCCGAATCTGGACGAGACAAAGAATTGTGGTACACGTGTTCAAGACGTAACTTGCAAAAACTGGACTCATAAAGACTGCAGTTTCGGGAAAAGAAAGCTGAGGCATCCATATGATATTTGTAGACTTTCAGTAAATGCCTAATTTTTCTGTATATTTAATAGTTTATCTTTACAGAAGTGCCAAAAAAATGTAATATTTTCATAAATAAACGTTTCTTATATATTCCAATTTATAAAATTCTTATCCCATATATTCTCCATTACCAATCTAGCCAGGGGAATCCCTAATGTTGTTCGCATTTTTAAAACTCATTTTTTTCAAGTTACCAAATTATATTTGAAATATTGTTCTGATGTATACCTATAGAGAATATATTATAGTTTACGAACACCTTGTCAACTTTTTCTTCAGGGTCTAATATTTTCTACGATTGAGCACAAAGCTTTAACTGTTCCGGATTACCGCAGCCTCTCCAGTCAATCTATAGCATTGGATGTTTGTGTTCACGCGCTTTTTCCCAATATATAAACTAGGTGTAGGATTGGTGTATGCATTAAATCTTCGGATTAAGTTTTTAGTGTCCGTGTTGTTTTTGAGCACCTTCAAAGTACCTGGTTCATGGAAATTATTTCAACTGTGTCTTCCAAAACAGTATTTTCTATACAAAAAGAGTTTCTGTGGCAAAATATTTTGCAGAACTCTTATTACTTTCTCTACTACGTATAGTAAGTAGGGGAAGTATTGCATTCCACCCAAAAATTCGATACCGAGATTTCACCGGAAATACATGTTTTGAGACCTCCTGAATCCAAAAAAAGCATTTTTGGAAACATGTCCGTGTGTGTGTCTGTGTGTGTGTCTGTGTGTCTGTGTGTGTGTCTGTGTGTGTGTGTCTGTGAACAGCATAACTCAAAAACGAACAGTCGGATAAGCACCAAACTTGGTATTTAGGTTCAGTATCTTCCAGAGATGCGACACGAAGGTTTTCAAGAAAATCCCCCCACCCCAGACTACCCTTTACATGGAAGATTTTTCGAAAATTTTAATTTTCTCAAAAATGGCTCTAACGATTTTGATGAAAATATCATATGTTTAAGATAATGTCATGAGAAATGAAATGTATATCTCGAATTTTCCGGGAATGTCTCCAAAAGTATTCTTCATTGTGAACGACTTTTGCATAACTGGTAAACCATAAGAGATAGACAAAATTTTACTACACAAAAAATGTAGATCGCGTTAAAATACACAACTTATGTCATATACATTTCTTTTGTTGAGTGAACCGTTTTCGAGATATTGCTTGTTATTCCCTTAAATTTTCCAATACTTGTACTTTTTCTCACATTCGTTATTCATTTTTTTTATGTCCTGGACATGCAAAGAGAATGGAATGCGCCACATAGCAACCAGCGTTAAAATATTTGACTATCGCTTAAAAGCTACCATATTTCCCTTGCATCTACAAGAAAATTACCAATAAGATTGACATCTCGATATCTCGATTAACATGAACCATATGGAGAATAAGCGTTTGTAAAATTAGATTGTACAAGAGTAGAGAAAGTCATGTGAGTGTAACACATCAGATTTTTTTTATTTGCTTTTATCCCCCTTAAAGAGTATTGCAGTTTTAATTACTGTTGTGGATAGTTTCTTTTGTGTAACTTTCTGTTGCTCACTCCCAGCTACTTCGCCCATGCAACAAAGTTTTAGTCCACATTCTGTCTTAAACTTTGTTTACACGTTTGCACGTTGCTGATGTAAGAAATCCTGGAAGGAAAGAAAGAAAATGAAGGAAAACATAGGGTATCATGCAGGAAGTTTAAGCAGAAATGTATTTAAAATACGTAAATAAAGTTCGACATTTTTCCTACCTTCTGTTCGCAAACATTCGACACTAGAAACTGAGTAATTTAAACGTTTATAAACACAAAGAAATTCTCGATGTCGTCTAGTATAAAGCGCAATCAACAAATGTTATGCTTTGCGGAATACAGAACGGAAGATTAAAGAATAAAAAGTTTGCACATTTCGCTGCATGTCTGGCAACAACATAGTCAATTATATTAAGTAAATCAGAATGTTTATTGCCTCAAAATGGGTGAAGCCTATGGAAGCTTTTGAAGCACAGAGTTTTAAAACACAGCAGTGTTAGTCGAATGACATACTGAGAGAACCAAATACAAATAGGATTGCAGAGCGTAATTGTAGAATGTATGAGAGAGAGGGAGGGAGGGAGGGAGAGAGAGAGAGACGGATGTACAGATACACACAGACAAATTAAAACCCAAAACTACTACTAATTTATTGCTGAATAGTAGCTAGAAATACACTGTTAATAAAATTAAATAAATTGTATAATATCTGAAAAACAAAATACGGGAAATTAAAGTTAGTATCCTTGTTTGTAATACCTAAATTTCGACTGTACATAAAGCCGAATCAAGAGGGCCACACATGGGGCATGTGATATCTCTAAGGCCAAATAGCGCAAGACGAAGCACTAATAGTAAAAGACTTTCGATTGTTGCCTAATCAAAGCATTTGCAAATGAAGAAACAGCAATTAAAACCAGTACAACAAAACTGTAGTACGAGTTCATTATTACGATCAAGCGCTCTCTTAAGGCAAACACAAATAAAGGTATGCCGAAAAATACGCTATAACAAATAAGCGTGTGCTTTCTCAATTTTCTCTTACCAAAAAGCTCACAATCCTGCATGGGTTGTTCTTATTGTGTTGAAAACATTTGCATATCCCGGGAAATATTAATGTTATCATTATAAAGCATTTTCCCTTGTACCATGTAATAATTCCTCTCCAAGTACTGGAATGTTTTTTTTTCTGAACATCTCTGTATGCATATAGTAATGCTGAAATATAAATATTTGGCATTCGCTAATGATAAGTATCCATTAGCGTCGCTTTGACTATTTGTACACGCAAAAGAAGCAAGAACGGCCAAATATGAATTTAAACTATCCCCGTATGTCTTTTAATTTTCAAAATTTTGTTTTAGATTTATTTGATTAAGGTCGCTTTAACCATTTTGGTCTAATTGCGACCGATTTAGGTTCACTAGAACAATTTTACGAACATTTCTCAAATGATAATTTTTGTGGACACTATTAAAAATGTTATTGTACTTGGAGGAATATTAAGGGTAGTTTGTATAGTATATAAGCCTCCAATTTGCAGTTTTTAAGCAAAGCACAAGAGTCTGAAGAGCATTTAAATTTCCTTTCAAAACGATACATTATTAAAGGAGGTTGATTTTGTAAATAATAATAATAATAATAATAATAATAATAATAATAATAATAACACAGTCTTATTATTAATGCATTGAAACGGCACGCTTAAAAACTAATTTTTCTTTTATTCCTCCATTTACACCTCGTCTTTAACTACAATGGTCATATCGACGGCCTTTTACCTTTGAAGCATATTGCCTATCGACAATAGTGTTAACTTGTATTAATTGTCATTGGACTTCTGTCTTAGGGTTTTATACATTACAATAAACACACATTCACACTCTCATTCATACTTCCAGACCCTGAGGAGGATAGGGAGTAATTTTGGCTAGAGAAAACTTCTCACAACCTAGACCGGAATGGTACCCGGGACCCGTGCACAGCAGATAAGTCTTCTACCGACTGAGCTACTAGACCAGCCCTGAAAAATGTATTTTATTGTAAATTTTTCGAATTTTTTTGTGGCAGCATTTTCGTAAAACTTATATTCATTTTGCGGTTTACTTCGTATTTGCTTTTGCTGCCTCTGCATTAATGCAATGAATTTTAAATATTTCCTTACATTTAGATTTTGTATATATTGTGATGCTTACCAAACTGTAAACACGTCAACATAATAGTTTATGGCGCTTGAGTTATAAGATAGTTATGGTTAGAATGATTTAAGCACGATTTAAATATTCCAAGAATTTTTTTCAGATCACTTCTTAATAAGATTCCCAGATACATTTTGGAAATCTGAAGCTGGTTGTGTTTTCACATGCATTTAGTATAGCAGAATATAGTTTGTAACACATGAACCGGCTGATAGTTAACTTATAAATATTAACATCTACCAGGAGGATTACTCAAGCATTTTAAGACTAAGGGCATTCATACAGAAACGCAGTTAATATTCTTAATCTTCCATTAGTCGAAGTAACAAGGTATCTGAGGTAAAAGTACGGACGAACCTTCGGCGCCTCCGAAACCGGAGCAGAGCACCGCATACTCAGGCCAACCAGCACCTTGTGCTTCCATCGTGACCCGCGGGGTAGGAATGGGGGAGAGGCTCGAAGGGCGACCAGATCGGGTAGGACGACGGGTGCAAGCACAGGCGGGGTCCCTAATGTTTCCAGATTGAACGCCTCTAACGTCCACTCTATTGAGCTCCGAGGTCCCAGAAGGAGCTCCCGCCCGAAAGCACACAGAAGTGGGTTCCAGCCGAGCAGTTCCTGGACGACGTCAGAATGGAACTTCTGCAGGCGCACTTTCACCATCCAGCAGTAACCCGCCTAACACCGTCGTCGGTCCCACAACCTTGAAACAGATGACAAGCGAGATGATGGATAAACGTAATGGGGGCCAGGAGAGCCGTGGTAAAGATTAACCACTCCAGCATTCGCCTGCTGACCCGGAGAAACCTGAAAACCCCATGGGCCGGAGTCAGCGGTCACCGGGGATCGAACCTGGGACATCTCGTTACTGCGCCGCCACCTCGCACGGTTAGGTATCTTAAACTTTTTTGTCATGTTTTTGAAACTACAAAAGTATACTTCCACCAGAAATAATAGTAACACCTCAGTAAATAGAAGCCTTTCGAATGGGAAAAAAGCGTACGTAAGCTTAAGGTTTGACGCAGTAAGAAACGGTGAAGGAGACGTTTCTCCGTTTCTTTGTAATCGAGAAGGAAGAAATTATGTTACGATATCAAGTGGCAGAACTTCGCCAGAGAATAAACATGAAACTTCTACCGTTTTATGTGATGATTCATATGGTCATACGTTAAAGTTGATTATTCATATAAATGTAACATTTAACTAGTGATGATATTTCTCGATACTCAGTTTATAAAGAACTGTAAAGGGGATAGCTTATTATTTGAATTATGTTCTTATTAGTAGTTTTTCGTGTATAAGCGCATGTAGGTAACCGATTTTGTATTGTATGCTAATTCCGAAATTGTTCCTGTTTGACATTCTCCAATTGGCAGCAATTTTTTTCCCTTGAATATGCCACAGTTATATATCCCCTATTGTTACTCAAGGCTAATAATAATAATAATAATAATAATAATAATAATAATAATAATAATAATAATAATAAAAATAATAATTTCTTTGCTTCCCGTTTTATGTAATTATATTTTTTGCTGAATACTTTCTTTTAAAGGACCTTTAATTCACAGAAAACAAATACAAACATTCTTCTCTATTCTACAATACTGAATATAGAACTAATATATATTTTATATGAAACTCCAACAACTAAAATTAATGTGTGTGTTATACCATTTTACTGCTATTCACAAGTACCAGATAACATATGTATATTTTTTCATCGGGCAATAATTAATTAGCCATATAGCACTCGGATACATAGTAAGTTAGTAGATTAAGCCTCTATACTACCCACCTTCATACATTAGCATATACCTATATATTTAATACAAAGGCATATTAGATATAATTAAAATTTTGAAGAAAAAATCGAGGAAGTATTATATGAAATACAGAGATATAAAGGAATCAAAGAATTTTGTTTAACAACAGGAGCATTATTAAAGAACAGATATTTCCATACGCTGTATTATCTCACATCATAGTTCTGATTTCTTTCTGCTGGATTCACAGAGTTTGCTCACCGGAGCAGGTAAATGTAATGGCGAGAGCGAGTCACCAAGCCAGGCTATTTCAGAAATGTGACTTAGTAAATCAGCAAAATCAGCTTCATTCATAACTCAGTTAACGCTGCATGAGTGCCTCTACACCTTCCCCCATTGTTTTGCAGCTCTCATTTAGAAACTACAATCTATGAAATGTTGCATTCATAGCAGTCAAGGTCTACCAAGAACTATAGTCCAGCAACTCTTTGCGTACTCAAGCGAAGCAATAACATGAAATCCCACTTCCTTTCATTCCTTATTTGGCATATAGTTAAACGCAAGAACGTTGAATAATGTAAAATTTAAAATATTTAAAAGTACCTAAGGCTTATTTCAAAGTATTAGGCATACTTCGATACCATGAGTATTGAGAGTATCGGTGTTTCGAGGTCCCATCCTTATGTTTAACCTTTTATTTGAATTGAATTTGGGGTCTAGCGATTAACTTTCAGCTGTTTGTCAGATATATTTTCCGGGTGTTTATATTTACGCAACCCCTCCGAGCATTTCGTTCTTTGAACACCATCCAATGTTTATTAGAAGACGTGCTGTTGCTAATTCACAGGCGGATCACGATGGGACATTGGCATACTACGCGTTCCATGTAAGGGACTACCTTGGTGTACAGTATGGTTGGGGATGGAGTGACCATGTTGGTACTCTCCATGGCCCGTTCAGTCACTAGGTATGATGCCAATGGATTTTTGTTCTACAGCCATATGAACAGCTTATTTTACCAGACCCCATTTCACCATGGGCATGCTTTCTGTAACTATCGCAACCGCGAAGATAACTCGAGGACGCTAGACCAGTGAAGCCCAAACATGTCGCTAATGTCCCCTTACTCCATCTCATTCGTTTTGTGTTATGAAGCATTTCCCCTACACGCACTGACGGCTTGTCGCAATGGCACGTTATTTGAATTTAGACTCTCGTCCCCAACCCTGTTTCACTGGGCATCACTGTACTAGAGCCTGTACAACACCCATGGTGTGTCGCTGAACGGTTTGTCGTAGAAAGACGCTAGACATTTGGAACAGCTTTTCAAGTGTTAAACTTTATACAGAATATTATAAAACAGGTATGGAGCAGTAATGCAAGTAAAGAGTACGGAAGGATTCTTGAATTATTCATAGACTTTATTGATGTATTCTAACACTTAACAATCTGTGTGTCTGTCTGTATGTTAGGACCCAAGGGTCACGATAATGACTCACCGGAAATCACTAATTCCTTTTATCAAAACACTTAGCAAAAATTCCTGAGCAAGCTCCGAACCTAGAGGTATATCAGCTATATGTTTGATCGTATTTTCTGGACGCCCCATTATCAAATATGTGTCACAAATTCCTTCCCAAAGGTGGCCTCATCCCCATTTTCAGGGAAATTTCTTTCAGCGAACTGTATGCCCTTGGCAACATTTTCCAGTGATTGGGTGAAATCCTCTGTCCGCTGCAAGTAAACTGCTACCAGCCGGATTGGAATTCCTCCGGGCACGCGGCTTGACGTTTGCCGGCGTCCAACTTAATAACTAAAAAGTTATTATTAATTCCAAAACCAAAAAACAACGTTAATATAGAATGCTCCTTTAACTGGTTTCGGTTCTCTCTTAAAACTAGCGTGTGTTTTCTAAGTCCCTGTATCTTTATTTGTAATTTACTACTAATAATTCCTGCAGTCCCTTGTCTCTAGGAGATACGCACCTTGTGTCTCTGTGTTGTTCACTCTAATGCTCCTTATTTGACAATCACTTTCGAGGAATCTCGTTCCACCAAGCGATGACTGAACTCATCGGGCATTGTCCATTGCCTTCGACGATAGGATGATGATAATGATGATGATGATGAGGATGGCGATATGACAAAGGAGTTTACAGATTATATAATGAACTCCGAATCACAATGGGCCTAGAACAATGGTTGTCAGCCTTTTTAAGTCCGGGATCCACTTGAAAGATATTAAACTTCACGCGACCAATAAGTTAAATTAGTACCTTCATTCATTTATGAAAACGTAAATACTATATGATATGTTATTAAAAATAAACAAACAAAATTACTCCAAATCAGCATATACAAAACTTTACTGACCGTAATGTGATGATTGGGCTTGGCGTTTCTGCATAAGCAGAGTCAGCTTGAGCCATAAATGAGAACGTACAACAATTCTATTATGTACTTGCTTTTTCAGTTCAACCAGGTCACACAGGTATGAAGTGGAGAATGGCAAAGGAAGTTTCAGCATTCCATTTGAGCCCTTGGGTGAATATGCTACGTTTTTAAATAGAAATTTATGCGATTATGTATACATGAAAACATAAGGAGAACTTCTACTGGTAAACAAATCTTATTTTCTCAGATAGTCAGGCTGCACTTATGACCCTAAGTAGTCTTAAGGTAACGTTACGACTGATTTTAAACTGCCTAAACATGCACACAAGCTTGGCAGAACAGAATGAAGTTCAACTCTTTGGTGCCGAGTCATAGTGGCATAGAGGAATATAAAAAAGCTGATGAACTTGAAAAACAAAGAGGAGCTTCAGTATTTATTGGGCAAAGTCGGCTCTAGGAACATCTCGATGTTTAGCAAGAGAGGCTATTAAGAACTGGTCCAAAGTACATCATAAAACCTGGCTTAAAACTCCAAGAAGCAAACATGATTAACTATGTTTAGAAAACCATGTAAGAAAAGAGCTGAAAGCCTTCTTAGATGTAACAGACTTCAGCTGAGAACAATTATTACATTTCTCACAGGACATGCTCCTGTGAAAAAGCATCTTAACACAATGAGTGTGTTTTAGGGTAAATTAGATTGCCGGTTGTGCAAGAAAAGAACTGAAGCAGCCTAGCACATTATATGCTCCTGGCTCACAGGAGATATATTGCTTTTGGGAAAATGTTTTAGAGCCAAAAGAATTTAAAACCATATCCGTTATGAGAGAGTATTCTTTGGTAAAGGGCGCAGACATAATAATTGGCTTTAAAGCGATACAAGTAGCACAATAAGGTTGAAGTGCGTCCGGAGCAATGACGGACATCTGTATCGAACAAGACAAGATCCCATTTGAAAGTTCGATATTTACTCCTAAATGAACCCCAAAAAATTATCTCAGTGTAAATATCTAGATTTAGTTGTAGAATCACAGCTAGTTACACAAAACTGTCTCTACTCTAATCTACTCTACTTTCACCGATAAGTTAGAAAGTTCGAAATAAGGGAATTGCTCTTGAATTCAACTGAATTCACTGAAATTTTCTGGAAAGTAGCTTTCAATCCCAATACTTAGACAGAGAAACGATACTACAAGATCAGTAATGTAAAGAAAGATAAGCCACACTTAGAAAACAGTCTGTTTGGAAGGAAGAAACGCTGTTACTTTTTGCGTACTCTGATCAAAGATTATATTTTTCTGGAACGCCTTTACGTTTTTTTAAGCTTAAACACTGCGATGTTTGGACCTTTTGCTAGTAGTGTTTAACGCCCATTCTTACTATATATGGCACCACAGGTGGTGGACACTATGATGCATGAAATTAAATTAAATGATAATTGGGGAAAGAAATTTAGGAAGGGAGCGTTCCAGTGCTAAGCTTTAGGTACCCCCCCCCCCCCGGCGTTTGCTAGTTGTGAGGACTGAGGAAAATCTGGAAAAAAACTCAGTCTGACAGGATGATCCTAGCGGGATTTGTACCGCAGATCTTCTGTTCACGATTCTATGGCTTAATGACCTCGACTATTCGTGGCTATGGTTGGGCACTGAAGGGACAAATTGAGTTCATTAAGTCTGAAAATACATCTGCCATGTAAGCCAATATGGCCAGCCAATTGTTATCTAAAAGAAAACCCATATGCTCATTTTACAACAATTAAAAGACACCAACACTTTTTGGCAATTTCACAAAGGTTTACGCAGACATTACCCCTTGAAAACCAGCACACTTCTACATAAGATAGGCTTATTTTGACTACCAATTTCGTCGCAAAGCATAGAAGAAAGTCTGTCACTTAATGGACGAGCTTTTATTAAGTTAATGAATTTATCTGCAATGTCGAAAACTGTTTTTATACGAGATCACTCGGCATGGTGTTACCAATACTTCCCTGTGAATAAGAGAATGTACCCAAATCACATTTAACACCATATTACAAACACATGCAAAAACACCACATCGCTGACCCTAGCGGATGTTAGTTCAACACATATTTTTCCAATCAATACTGCGCTTATTCGCATACGAATTAAGTACTTCGAAAATATCTAAATTCTGCTGTCGTATGCGCTAATAAGTTTTCACATAAAAGTAAATCTTCAATGATGGAACCCTGATGTTCGTATCTAATGAAACAATGAGATGAGATAAATTACCTATTGTAATGCAAAAATCTACTGTGTTTTATTCTCATAAAATGTTGATTTTCCACACTAAATGTTTCATTGATACGGCTATGCACACGGTGCATATTACACGGTCGGAAACAAAGACACACTAAGAAATTATTTGACATTACATATGATGGAATGGAATAGCATAGAAGTAGAAAGGAGAACTTATGACTTTTTTCGAATAATTTAGAAACACTTAGTCTTAAATACGTAGAGTAAGGTGCAGAAAAAGCGCCGATATGAGTAATCGCGGTTGAAGTTGGCAATCAATAATTAACACGCCTCTGGCGCGCCTTCCATTCCTCATTCGGTTACAGAGGTTAATGCTTAAATACCGAACCAATAACAGCCGGATTCATTCAGGGGCTAGTATGGACAGTCTTTAGGAAGCATATTGTTTCAACCATTCAGGTAACATATATCGATTCTCCACCCGTTTCATCGATCAGCTAGGCCTAGCCTTTCTTCTTAGGGTAATGTTAGCGTATCGACTTCAGCTAAAACCAAGTGCAGGAAAGCTCGCTTAAGGCAGGCGCGGAATGCAAATGATGAGAAGATTCTGCCAACATTCAAGAATAGAAGATACTAAAAGTAACTAAAAGGTCCGACACATTTATTTTTTTATTTTGTTTATTTATTTTTTTTTTGCACTCAGCGGTACAACCCACAAAAGGTTTAATACATTACCTGACCGGGCATGACCCATATAAAACATATTGGAATAAAATTAAAAAAGTTTTAAATGATATATGCAATATATGTCAAGTATCCGGAACACAAAGAGCATATGCTCATTGAATACCCCAAAAATAATAATGAAAGTAGATGAAGAAAGAAGAACTTTAGAAGAATGTCAAACCGGATTTATTATTAGAAACAACACATTATATGAACATTAGATAACTTAGCAAATAAAAGCAATAAACTAGCATGGGAAGTAGAGTGATTATAGAAATGCAATAAAATTTGGGAAACACCATATAACATAAACATCTAGATAGCTTAGCAAATAAAATAAGCAGATTAACATGGGAGGACAGAATGATTATAAAAGTACAATAGTATTTGGGATGTAGTGCAATTACACCTCAAATAGAAATTAGATGATCGAAAAGATTATTACAATAAATAATGGGGACAGCAGAGAATGAGCTGATATAACATAAACTGACGCTTCGAAGAAGAGGAAGAAGAGATTGATGACGAAAGGGAAAAGGAATTAGATAGAAATACGGAGAGTTGGGTGAAGAAGGGGGTAGCGGAACCAAGGAGACGAAGTAATTGCTCATAGCAGGAGAGGAGAAGCTGGTAGCCGAGGGAGGATTGTGGGAAAGGATGGAACTAACTACTGGACCTGGGAAGGAGAAGCGAGCGAAGTGTAGTGATATAGAAGTGTCGTGATAAGTGAGGAGTAAGGAAGGATGGGATAAAGTACCCAATAGTGAGAGTAAAATAGTGAAAGTTAGTGAAGCTGAAATAAGTAAAAGTGAAAGGTAATAGTGAGAGTTAAGTAAATAAAAAGATGGAAGAAAGTGAAATAACTACTAGATGTTTAAATACTGAAGATAAAAACATTATAGACATAGTGTTTAGAGATAAAAGTTAAAAGTATAATATAATAAATAATTAGGTTGGATGTAAGATTAAAGAAAGAATATGATTTTATTACAGGATATACATAAACAATAACATTTATTCATAAATAATTATATAAAGAAATACTTATGAATTTTAAGGTGAAAAGGAGGAATATATATTAAAAAAATTGGAAATTTAGTAAATGGAATTATTAAACAATTAGTCACAATATTTAAAATAAGTTAATGCTAAATAAAAGATTAAATAAATTAATTAAGTGCACGCCGAGATTAAGCGGGTTACCAGTACTTAACACTGCTGAATACCTATAGTAAAAAGTTGGTATTAAGTAGAATTAAAGGAGTGCATACCGGCTGGTAACCAGGTGGGAGAGCTACTGGCTTCCAGCAGCAAGCAAGTGGGAGATACTATTAGAATTAAATTTAATGTGTATTTTATTTTGTTGTATTTATTATTTAATTATTTTAGTTTAGTATATTAAGAATACGGTACAATTATAAATAGAAACAAATGATGTAATAAGTATTGATTAATAAACAATAAATTTGGAATATAGTCTATTTTCAGCAAACCAGATGCCAGGATCATACATTAAATATTTATTTTGTTTTAATTTATTTACTACATATTATTTTTCTTTTTATTTGATTAATGTTGATTTAATTTATTCTTATTTACTGGATTAAAGTTAAAATCTGTCAAATAATAATATATAAAATGAAAGAATGTTAAATGAATCACAAATTTGAAATACACATCCTAGTGTTGAAAACAAGTTATCAAAATGGCCTTTTGCGGATTTTATTTTACTTATTTTATTTTTTTACATATGATTGTTTGCAGAACCTATATAACTTTATCACTACGTGTCAACTTCATTGCGGTAGCTTCAAAGGCCTATCAGACATTATTAAAATCACAATATTTCCGTCACAGACACCATTATTTGCGTTCACGCCAGGCAAGCACAAAGTGGGCCGAGTATGCCCGTGAGGTTCTCGTGGCACGAGAGGAAGAAGCAAAAATCTGCGCTGTACTCATTATTGAATCAAGGCGAATTGAATCATCCACAGAAATGAAAAGCAAATTTAAAGTAGATATTTCTAATCCCATCTATTTGGCATAAGCGAATTACTCGTACTTCCCTGCAAAAAGCATTTTACAAAACGGCTAAATATTCGTGATATGACAAATAAATAAGCAATAACTCAAGTAATAATAATAAGAATATCATAAAAAAGCCATTTTATGTATCAAAAAAAAAAATATGCAGACTGCCTCTGTGGTCGAGTGTCACCACTCTAGGTTGCCAAACCAAAAATCCCGGATTCAATTCCCGGCCGGGTCGGGGAATTTTTTTTAACTACAATCATTTCCTATTCTCCATAGAGTAAGGAAGTGTGAATGTTGGAGTGAATGTAAATGTATATAATGCTAAAAAACTGATAAACTAAAGATAAGTAACCCCATATTTCACCCAGCAAATAACACCGTCAGTTGTATCTCAAGTCAAAGCCCCCAATGTGACCAAAAACGTTATAGGGGCTATGCAGATAAAACAATTAAAATGTTTTTTCTATTGGAGTATCATATATTTTAGGATAATATAAATTCAAATTATTTGAATAGTTTGAATATTTAAGAATATTTCGAGTTGTTCGCATAGCTAAAACCGTTCAAGTAGCTCTTAGAAGACATCCATAACAAAAGCTATTAGAAAATTCTGTGTTATACTCACATGACTTTCTCTGCTCTTGTACAAACTACTTTTACAAACGCTTATTCTTTATCTATTTCATGTTAATGAAATGAACATTTGCAGAAACTTATTAGCAATGTGATTGCTAATTTTCTTGTAGGTGCGAGGAAAATATGGTAGGCTTTAAGCGATAGGCAAATCATTTAAGAGCTGGTTGCTATGTGTAAATTTCATTCTCTTTGCATGTCCAGCACATTAAACGAAAAAGAATAAGAAGAAAAAAAGCAATTAGCGATTTATTTCCATTTGCGAAAAAGTATAGGTATTGAAGATTCAAACAAATAACAAGAAATATCTCGGAAATTGTTCACTCGATTAAAAAAAATAATATGATATAAATTGTCTATTTTAACGAGATTGACATTTTTATGCAGTAAAATTTTGTCTATCTCTTGCGGCTTAGCAGTTGTGGAAAAGTTATTTAGAATGAAGAGGGACATTCCCAGAAAATTCATCATATACATTTAATTTGCCATGAAAATGTCTTAACGTATGATATTTTAATCAATATCATTAGAGCCATTTTGAGAAAATCAAAATTTTCGAAAAATGTTCAATGTTAAACGTAGTCTGGACGGGAGAATTTTCTTGAAAATGTACTGCCGTATCTTTGAAAAATACTGAATCTAATTACCGAGTTTGGTATTTATTCGAATTTTCGTTTTTGAGTTATGCTGTTCACAGACCTTTTTCCAAAAAAATGCTTTCTTATTTTCTCTACTACATTTAGCAAGTAGCGGAAGTATTGCATTCCACCCAAAAATTCCAACCGAAATTTCACTGAAAATACATGTTTTGAGGACCCCTGAATCTAAAAAAAATATAATTTTTAGAAAAAAGTCCACGTGATTGTCTGTTTCTGCACAGGTTTACCTCATTAACATGAAGTAGGTGGAGAATAAGCGGTCGTAAAAACAGTTTTTACAAGTCATGTGAGTGGAACACATCAGATTTTTTTTTTTTCGATTCGGGGCATCTCGAAACGTATTTCTGGTGAAATCTCGATATAGAGTTTTTAGGTGGAATGCAATACTTCCCCTACATGCTACACGTAGTACAGAAAGTAAAAATCCGAATAGTTCGACTAATCGTAATGTTAATGTTTATTATTTGTGTATGAACAATAAGGTTATAATTAGAAAAGATTCGCTGATACATGATTTTCTCTAAAACTAACCTTTATTTGGGGGGGCAGCACATAACGTTCTCTTGAGAATATCTCCGAGTTGTCCCCATCCAGGTTACAGATTAATTACAACTAATCTGCATTAAAACAGTAAAGCAATTCCCCAACCAAAAGCGTTTGGTTGACTTCTCTTGCGGTTACATGTTGCTGCACAGATCAGATCGCCATCTGTTTCAAACGTTTTATTAAAGCCGGCCAGTAGAGTGGAGAAAAAGTTGGCAAACTTGGAGCTCTACATTAATGATCCAACGGGGGAGTGAGTCTTGCAAGAAGGTTTTTTACTGCAGAACAAATACGATTTCACCAATTGCAAAGCTCTCGTCTCTTCTCAGAAAACCCACTGATCCTCTTTTCACAAGCCACTTCATCTAAAACGGTGAAGATTAAGTATCGAGTTACCAAAGTTCAAGGGAAGAGGCGGACCTCAAATATACGTCGTAGTGCAAAGCTAAGCGAATACATTCCACCCAACCTTAACTGTTTACTGAATTCCGTAATCAGGGTGCAAGCAAGAATGGATCATTCCAGGGTAAGGTACAATGAAGATTGGAAATTATTGTAATGTACGATTTAAATATGGAAACAAAGGATTAAATATTTATGAACTAATGACAAATTAAATTCATTGAATTCTTCGTATACCGGAGACGACTATGATATCGAGGGCTATAGAGTGAAAATAAAACATCTATGTGTATTCCTTTAATGTGGGAATGGCCATCTAGTGATAATTTAAAGTTTGATTATTCATATTGTGATGCAACTGAAGGTTATCGGGAGATCGAAGCCGGGCAGTTGTGGATAAAAAAAATCTGATATGTTACACTTACATAACTTTCTCTACTCTTGTTCAAACTATTTTTACAAAGACTATTTTCTCCATCTACTTCATGTTGATCCATATAAAAATTGGCAGAAACTATCGTATTGCTAATTTTCTTATAGGTGCAAGGGCTTTGAGCGATAGTCATATTACGAACTGGTTGCTATGTGGAGCATTCCATTCTCTTTGCATGGTCAGAACATAAAAAAAAGAATAATGAATTCCCATTTGAGAAAAAGCATAAGTATTGAAAAATTCGAACAAAATAACAAGGAATATTTCGGAAATGGTTTATTTGAAAAAAAAATATAGGATATATATTGTGTGTTTTAGCGAGATCTCATTTGTTGTGTAGTAAAATGTTGTCTAACTCTTACGGTTTACCAGCTATGCAAAATTCATACAGAATGAAGACGACTTTTGGAGACATTCCCAGAATATTCAAGATGTATATATCATTTGCCATGAAAGTATCTTAAACATTTTATATTTTAATTAAAATCGTTGAGTCGTTTTTGAGAAAATCAAAATGCTCCGCCCTCAAATAGAGATGCAGCGTGTCATTTTTTATTTTTATTCTTAACCACCATTGGGATTAATTTGTGTTTAGATAATAGTTATTTCACACGAACCGGGTTTAACCATTAAGTTGATAAGTTGAATAACATCAATTCATGCCACGGCTGGGACTCAAACCACTGATCTTCGGTATTTCGTACCGACGCTTATATTGCTGATCTACCATGACAAGGAACCTTTATGCGTGCTAAATCTTTTCATCAGACTCAAGTAAACCTTCAGGCTAGTTTACAATGCCATAAATAATTAGTTATAATGCACGTATTATTTAACTACATCTGGTCGAGATAGCTCAACGGTATGAGCATTAGCACGGGAAGTTAAGTGTTTTTGAATGGCGATCTGACATTGAAGTTCTAAATTGTAATTGAGCTTTCCAATTTTGTACTACACAGTTTGTCTATTTAAACAATTAATTGGTGGACGTATGTTTCCAAATTGAATTGTTGGGTACCACAGGAAGTTATTGATGTGCTAGCGAAAGGAAAAAGATATACTATAATTTCTGTTTTACTCCGTTTTCCATTTCATGCTGCATAAATCGGCACAGAGGAAGTTATAAAAACTTCAATCTTCACCAGTATTATACGGTAACAGCCCACATAATCTTCTTAAACGCTTTAGCCGTAAGAAACAAATAGCGTTTTTGACCCAGTTAATCAGCTTGAGTTGTGCCAAATCATGCATTCTCGTGCCCCGCGTGTAATCGACGTGCCAGGGGGCAGTTCCCATTTAACTGATTTGCCACGAGCTTGAGCACGCTAGTTAGACAAGGTCCTGTTATTAGTCTGCTACCTCTTCCTACTAATAGAGCAATTAAAGGGAGGCTATGTGGCTTTTTCTGTCCATTTGCAATAGCTTCCAGATTAGTAGCTATAGTGTCCAATTATGCGTGTAATAACAACAGCTATTAACAGATTGGAAGCACAAACCCCACACTCTGATTTAAACAGCTTTTCTACCAAGATAATTTCTGTGGAGAAGAGAGTAGAAGAGGGGGAGAGAGAGAAAAAAGGGGGGAAAATAAACGTTCGTTACTGCGTTTTATATTGGCTTCTCTAATGCGACTGAGCCGCTGCAAATGTCGTCGCATAATCTACAGCCCTATTTGCTTTAAAATGTCAATACTGCGCATCCCAACCACAGACACACATATGTCCTAGATTGAGAGCAGTGGTTCCCGAGTGATTTTATTAAGGGAGCACAATCAAATTGCTCAATGCATCTGTCTCTGCAATTCCTTCTTAAACTATATAATCTGATAATGAATCAACCCTTGTTTATTCTACAGCTTAACTCTTATGCTCTAAATCAGGGATGGCCAATCGATTTTGACCTTGGGCTAGTAAATTGATAGAACTTATTTGAAGGTCATTAACTAAATTTATATTAATAAGTATTTTGAATCTGAACTAAAGTATTATATAATTATTACTAAGGTATTCAGGTAGATTTACTGAGCTAGAAGGCTCAACGATATCATGTAAGGTTAGCATTCGGGCGGTCCTGGGATAGACTACTGGTGTCGGCCACTCTGATTATGTGTTTTTTGTGGTTTTCCCCGGGGGACAAGACGAAGCTGTTATGGTTTCTCTTCTACCATGAATTTCCTTTCCCTCATTTCCCTTTCATGTTACAGGTAGGCTTTGGGGCTGCGAAATGTCGGGCGGTGCTGCTCAGATGCTCAAATGCTTGCTCGTTGGGAAGTTCTTTTCGGCCCTGCCTTCTCTGAGCCGCCTCCGATGAATCGAATTCTCTGAGCAGCTCGCCGATGTGATCGGCTTATCAAGCTTGGACTCGTTAGGACCACAGCGTGTCTCTGTCAGCCTATAGCCCTCCGTGCTTCCTTCACTCCATCCGCTCCTCCTAGAGATGGTAAGCACGAAAGATCGCATTGGATCGAGGTGCGAAGTGCCCTTTCCCTTCCCTGGTCACAGGTCAAAGTATTCAGATAAGTGTAGGCGTAAGGTGTAGCCGATATATAAAGCATATGTTTTAAAAGTAATTTAGTTATTCTTATTATTACCTTTTTATTTTGAAAGAATGTCACATAATGTTATACATTTTTTTAAAATGCGATCAAAATGAAGCGCAATGAATTACAACGGAAATACTCCTTATTGTACTATTTAATAAGAACATTTCAATGAATTTTGAAGACCTTCAATGTTAATGGGACTTTTTAATTTGCCAATTTCTCAACATTATGTCTACTATTTTTTTAAATGGGTGAATCAAGTATATTAGTAAGATGTGGATTTATAAGAGTTGAGCGTAATTTATTCTTAACAACATTCATGGCAGAAAGCGTATGCTCACAAATGTATTTGGTACCAAAATCTGCTCTCAAGCGTTAGAAAAGATCGTGAATTTCAAGAAACCGGTTGGAAGGGACATATTTCCAAAATTTAGACAAATTAGGACAAGTGAGTCCTGATTCCAATTATATTTTAAACTTACTACAAAGTCCTGAGTAGTTATGGATTTCTACTATTTCTATTTGCACAGATGAGGAGTATTTATGGACCTCAGACTCCAAAATGCAAAAGGGTTTATGAATAAATCTGTGATACTCTTTTAATATTTGAAATAGGAAGACTTTGTAATGATGAATATTTTCTATCTTCAGCTGTTAACAGGCCATTAAACGTGTCTTGACGGGCAATTACTTGGGGCTCTCAATACAGTGACAGGTTTAAACATTCCGCTGCAACTTTTACAGAAGAATGAATTATCCAGAGGCCCGATTTATAATAAAAGACATGTGTTACCACTTGTAACTACATGAAATCAACAGCAACACTTTTATTTCTTCTTCTTCTTCTTTATCTGTTTAACCTCCTCTTATGTAGGACTTACATCCCCCCCCAGGACTTACAGGCGGGTGCCTGGGGTCAGAGGCCCGTCGAGGAGTAGGCACTCATGGATCAGATAGAATATCCAGGATGGGTGATCACCCGATGCCTGGTATGGGATGAAGGAAGTAGATGAAACGAAATGATGGTGAAATGGATGAAAGGAAAGGTGATGATGGAGCAGTTGGTGGAATGAATGGCGGGGGAAACCGGAGAACCCGGAGGAAACCCGCCCAGACACCGCTTTGTCCACCACAAATCCCACATGCGAGTCCCTGGGATTAAACCCGGGCCGCTTCGGTGAGAGGCGAGTGGTCTAACCAATCGACCACGGCACCGCCCAACAGTTTTACAATATAATCAAATCAGAGTAGACTAATAACCTCCATTTATTTGAAAATTAATTCCAGACCAAACTAATAGGAGGCATAGGACGCCATCATCCGAACTGAGACCTTATGCTCAGAGTTGTAAGGCAGTAGAATGGTGTCCAGTGCGATGTGTATATGAGATATCTTAAATGACATACTTCATTGAATTATCTCCTAATTTCATGAATTACCTAAATTTCTCCATCTGGAAACGGAATTTACTATTTCGATCTGATTATTCTCGGATGAAGAAAATGTCTCAGCCTTACTTGTGCGAATTCCAAGAGTTAGGCCCTCCATTTCCGTGCTCTGTAGAAGACAATGGGCTGACATTATCCAGTGCCTTGTAAACTCCAAAACTGATATGCTTAGTTTCACGGTTGACCAAATGTTTGTACGCTTATTGCTTTACAAACAAACATACAGAAAATATGTTGTTAATATATTATTATTATTATCATCATCATCATCATCATTATTCATTATTATACAATGTTCTGCGCAAGCCATGATAGTGAGAATTTACATGGGAAATTCGTGCTTTATATAAATTCGTTGGAAAGGGATTCTGTCATATGAAATGAAGCAGAATATCAGTTTAGTTTTGAAATAAAAATTTAGGAGTATTTGCAGTTTACTATTACTACTATTATTATTCAGAATTCTTCAGATTCGGTAACCAGTTCTGTGATATGTAATAAAAATATAAATGTGTTGTTGTTGTTTATAGATTAAATATAAATGTTTTATACTGTATCGCAGGGGTGGCAAAAATGTCTTCCTTCTATAGGTTTCCAAATATGCAACGCGCACTAGTACTTTCTGTAGTATGCGAAGCCAGCGCCTGTGAGTATAATATTAGCTTATTTTTTCACCACCTCTATTGTAGTGTATGAAAGGCAGGACCAATTATTATTTTATAATTTATTCACATGTCCATGTTACAAAATATGTGAAAGGTATTCGAAAAGACATTTATTTGGTTTTACGAAAATATAATAGCAATCTTACTGAGTAGCGCAGTTGTTTGTTTTCTGATATTGCAGTGAAGACTTGTTGGTCGATTTTACATGAAGTCAGCACAAGTTTGTGAAATAGCTAAAGAGAATAAAGAGGTTCCGTTTTCATTGGCAATTTATCAATGACACTGTTTCGTAAATTAATTCGATTTCGGAATTGTTGCTAAAGTTTTGCTAATTCGCACTTTTTTGTGTAACTTTAATAGAACCGAAGTTTAATATAACTCTCTTCTGCGCTTTGCCCGAGTATGCCTCAATTGTCTCTCAATTTAACCGGCATGAATAGTAGTCATGTGGTTATTTTCGGTGTTTCAGAACTTAGAAATCGGTGTATTGTGCGCACATTGTTCTGTTTTGGCTTTTGACTTATAACAAGCTGTCAAAACCAGTTTTCAGTGCACATCAGGCAAATATTGGGTGACTATACATTTTAAGACTGAAGCTTTAGATCTTTCCTTCATAATATAAGGAGATCGTGTCACTTTACCGGGTATTAACAGCTCCCCTATGTATACTTTTGAACTACACCCCTCGTAATATTTAAAAGAGAAGTTGTATTAGGGCCAGAGATGCGGTGATAATTACGCATAATCTCTCTCTCTCTCTCGGTCTGTCTTTCTTAAGTTACAATATAATCAATTAAGAATAAATCAATATTGTTCTTTAAGGTAAACAGTATTCACACTGTTTTCTGAAAATGGCTCGCGAGGTTTTAGGGAAGCTCATAACACGTATTTCTGGAGAAATCTTGATAGTGACACTTTTTGGATGGTTGAACGCTATACTTCTCTATGCATGGTAGTTAAAGTAATCGAAAAGTGTGTATAACGTTTATTTGACGTTGTGAAATTATTATCATCTATAACACCGTATACTTTTTCAACTGCAGTCGCTATTCAGTTTTTTCTTGTGGTTATGTAAACAGATCATCGTTATTAACATGACGTAGATAGAATAATAAGCTTTTGTAGGAATAATTTGTTGAAAGTAGAGAAAGTGAATGTAACATATCATATGTTTAAAAATAACTGTCGGTATTCATCCTTCCTATTTGCAAAATTTTGAATAAAGTGAATAAAACATAACGTTTACAAGGTGAACTGAAGAAAGTCTATTTAAACTGAACCTTTTTGAACATTTATATGGACTTATGGCAATAAATCTTCATTTACAGAAGTCTACCAATCCTGTACCTCTATATGCATAAGTCAGTTTCGGAACTAGTTCCATATGCTCTTAGGAGCTTTTGAATTACGTCTCGGCAGCAACCGTTACTAAAAATCGAATATAATGGTCGGTGCCAGGAAAATATTCCTTACTCAGGAAAGCCAGTGATTGCGATATAGCAAGCAACGCGCTGGCATATTGCCGAGGGAATCCTACTCTCATTCAAAGTAGGTACACTTATATTTCCAGGGGAGATTAATTCAAGTAACACTAACAATATTAAGCAGCATACACAAAATAAAACACTAGCCGAAATTGCCCTGAAAAGTTTTCGATTCCGATTGAATAAATAATTCTAATGTGTATAATGGGCTTCCTTGAAGACAAGAACGCATTTTTGGTTGACCACACTGTAATATGCAGAATAATATTTGACGTAACTGAACCGTTATGGCATCCATAATATTTTAGGGACTCATGATCTTAATCTCAGCTCCACTCCACTCCACTCCACTCTAGTCTGGTAGGCTCGTGGTGAGCCTAAGTAGTGCTGCTGTGTACCTGCCCTGGATAGGACTTAACCACAGAGATGGCTGGATGGTTGTAGGATGGTAATTTTTTGTTTTTAAGGAGGTGGTTGTATAAGAGGTAGCTTCTATACTTTTATAGGCTCCTCAACGATTGCCGTTTCAGGAGCATGACTTTTGCTCGTATTTACGGACATCCGCCACTACCTGCACCAATGTTGGACGAGGCGCAAATAAATGTCTTTGGATAGGGTTGAACACTGAGTATGTGTCGGTTTGTGCGTATAGCAGGACGTCGTCAGAAAATTGGGCTATATTGACGTCCTGTACCATTGGAAAATCTGCCATGAACAAATCAAACAGCGTGGGAGATAATACAGAGCCTTCAAGGACTTCACCTCGTATAGGTTTCAGTGTTAATGTTTTCCCGCAACTACCACTGCAAAGGAGCGTTGATGTAGGAAGATGTGTATAATATTGATTAATTGACTGTATAGGCCAATCTGGATAACTTTATACAGGAGCCCCTCACACCAGATTGTTGAGAAGGCCTTCTCCACGTCCAGAGATACCGCTGGAGTGAAAGCCCTAGAAGCCCAGGGCAGCAATTTCCACCACCTTCAGCAGCTGTTGGGCAGTTGGATGCCCACCACACAAACTGATAGATTGAAATGGCTCGATAGTCAGTCAGTAACGATGATAAGCGGTGCAGTATTAGTCTCTCGAAGACATTCGAGAGGGTTGGTAGAAGGCTAATGGAGCGGTAGCTGGAAGGAAGTGCCGGATCCTCACCAGGCTTCAGGAAGCACACCACCCGGGCTACTTTTCACTCATGCGGGAGGTGTCCCAGGGTGACGCACATGCTAATTACCTTGGTAAGGAAGAGCACAGCTCTGAAGGGAAGATTGCGGAGCATGGCGGGTACTCAGCTCCCCTGTCGCCATATTTTTTAATACCTTTACATTAGAGTCCCAACTTTAAACATTCTACTGAGATCCATTCCCCAGATAAGCAATGAAATAAATATACTCAAAATAAAATAAATTCTGGTCATTATAAGTTTAACGTTCTAATAAATTTCCGTTGCCTCTATATTATGCCTTTCACGTTACCTGCAAAGAATCAATAAATACGTTGTGGACTCAATAGTACTGTTATGTTGCACTACTCGCAAATATGCTGAAGGTTCCTTCAATTAGTGCTGCCATCCGATCAGCATTTAATTACACACATTAATAAGGTAAGATATTTTTGTAAAACCTCAAAGTTTTGAAATTATAGTGTGGTCGACCAAAAACAGCCGTATGCATCTTGGCTGTAATGGTAATTAGGACGCGAGTTTCACAAATATACTCTCGTGTTAATTACTACCATTATGGTCAGTCTTGTTATTTAATATGTGTGTATGTTTTCTTTTCACGCAAGAATGGCCAAACACATTTTTATGAAGCTCTGTACCACATACGTTACGTCCCATTAAGAAGCCACGCTATATGAGATATGAATTATATTCCTCAAAGCGAGAAATTCCTTATTGGACACAAAATAATAGTCGAAATATATGTTTAGCATGCAGCTTTCGTTTTAAATTTTTCGTTAGGAAAATTTAAAGCTATAATTTTTGTGACAAGTTTGTTACTTACAAAAATTCAACAGCATAAATATTTAAGAGGTTATACCTATTTCTCATTTGTATTAGCTTTACGTATGCATATACCTTTACTTATATTTAACGTGTTTTAAACAAGCAAAGAAAAGAAATTCAATTGCCGGTTTTTTAAATATCAAATGCCAAGCAAGCTGCATGGAAGTGAGAGAGAGAGACAGAGAGAGAGAGAGAGACAGAGAGAGAGAGAGAGAGCAAATAAGGATAGTAGTAGAGGGAGGAAGAGATTAAAGGGGTGAGGGGGAGAATTGAGAAAGTGACATAGTAAGAGAGGTCTCACCATTTAATGTAATAACACGAGCTGTGCTGGAAGCTTTCCTAGCAGTGTGTAAAAATATCTTCTTCCGTAGGCTCTCAAGAAAGGAAATGGAGAAAAAAACTAAATTAAAGGCATTACGAACAACGCAAGGTGTAAGATTTAATCGTGTTTCTGGTAACAGATTAATAATTTATATATAAAGAACTTATGTGAACCTGAAATATGGACACTGAGGAAAATGAAAAAGAAAGCATCTAGAGAAAGGATAATCAACGAAGAAATTTTAAGAAGAGTGGACGAAAGTAGATACGAGTATAAATTGCACGCTGTACAGAAGAGAAAAGCCAACTGTTTAGGACCCATCACGAGAAGAAGAGGACTTCTGCTAGATACTGTTGAAGAAGATATAAAAGGAATGAGTAGACTGGATAGAGCAAAAGTTGAGATACTAAATGAAGATCAGGAAGAAGAAAAGCTATGGAGAATTAAACGATGCATCAGAAAATAGAAAAAACTTGGAGAGTGGAAATTCACACGGGAGTATAGACCTACCGTAAGGCAGAAATGCATAATAAAAGCTAAAGATTTTAATGTCTTTATAACGTTGCAACAATATTTTCAGAAGCTTGCAATAAACGTTCGATTATCTGTATTAGTGGTGTAGAATAAGAGAGAAAGAGAGGAGAAGAACTATGGATAAATAAGAAGTGGCAAATTATAAAATCTGCGAATGAGATACTGCTCAAGGTGGCTTTCTCGAAGCAGACGATTTCTGGCATATCGCAAAATTGTGTTTTGGCACGCCTGATCTACAGTGTTCAGCTGTTCTTTGTGTAGAATATTTCAGGACTTGTATTGTTTTCATATCTCAACGTACTTTAAAGTAAGATATGCAGAGACAGTAATACAATAATGACTAATAGGCATAGGAATTATTAAGTAGTGGTTTCAAGTTACCTACATTCAAAACTATTTCAATGACCAAAAAGAATGGAAACAACACAGGTCAAACTGGTCGAGTACAGTCTATAAACGCCAATACACTGTACGAGGTGGTTTGTTACCTGCGATGTTCTTGCCTATAGTCAAATGACATTCAACCTTCATGTTTGATAATTAATGAACGTCAAATACGTCCAGGTTTCAAACAGCAAAAATTTACTAGTACTTTTTTGTGATAAGGAGATAACACTGTAGAAATTAAGCAGGGAACCCACTCCAAACGAGGTTTCACCTCGGACCACGTAAGATTAGTTGATAGACACGCATGAAGATGAACGAACGAGCTTTGACACGCTTTAGAGAAAGCGAATCAAATGGGCTTATCTAAAATTATTTAAGGGAAGGCTAAATAGCAAAAATTGCCAAAAATACATATTTGTTTTTTTACACTCTTTAATTGGAATTTCCTCCTTATTTTGATACAAATTTTAGAGTGTTTGGCACTATAATTATATTTCAAATATATTTTGAAAAATGTTATTACATCTTCCACTTTGTACTGCAAATTCTGCACCACGTCGGGAAAAAGAATGATGACTTATACACATTTTGGAGCAAGGAGCAACTTTAATCCATATTTTAGAGTAAAGTTTGCTCTACAAATTAGTACTTCTGTTTAATTATGGAAGCTTCTATGTGCTCCAGCCATGTGGTTTCTTTCCTTGTAAATATATTTCTTCTCCATTTCTTCTTTACACAGCTTTTTCTGTGAATGGCATTTTCTGGTATAAACACCTATTTTCTCAGAAACTATGAAGTTAGCCAAATTACATTGTAGAATTATAAAACCAACCTACAAGTTTTTTGTTATGTGGATGTAGTTTTGTGTTAATAACGTGTTTATTTTTTAAAAAAAACAGTCTGATAAATTTCAATTTAAAATACTGAAAAATCTTATCTTACTTAATAAACAAACTTATTGGATAAAAGTAGATGTAAAACTCTGAAGGCGTGCCTCTACGTCCTGTAACATTTTCAATCCTGTATCTCAAATAGCTTCAGAGATAACGTGTCATGAATTTACGAGATTTAACATTGGCGGGATAGGAGTTTTAATTTCCTAAGTCCGAAGATTAGAGATCTAGATTACTGATTTTGAAATTTATTGAGGTCGAATGTTAATTTTACAATAAATAACCAGCCTATTGAGCCAATTCTCTAAAAATCTTAATTGCTCTGTACTTTGCCAAAAGAAGAGTTAGTCACCTCCAATAGACAGAAAATCACATTGCATGTTTGCTGATGCTGATATGGAAGACGGTCAAGAGGCGCCGTTAGGACGTTGATGTGGAGTTTGTAGAGCACTTCTGCCTTTACTCACCAAACTCTGTTTTATTCCCGACTTTGTCGTGCGCGAACTCGGTTTGGAAAACAAAATCCACAACAATTTTGTCCCCTTCAAAGTCAGCAAATTTCCATTTTCCACTCAGTACAATTCTATAAATTAAAAAGCAATTCCTTTTAACTAGGGTAAAATATAAACTCGTTTCTCATAATTAAACGCAGAGCCGAGGTGAACTGAAAAACTACCCAACGTAAATTGTATTGCAAAGAACTTCTGTAAAAAACTGGAAATGTTAAAAGAGAAAACGAATTTCATTTTTGGTCGACTTACTTTCATTCATTCTGCGGTTGAAAACGTTGTTCTAAGAAACCACGGTCAACCACTCGTTGACTACGCCTTGCACCGTTTAATCCTGTACAATTCTATGCTGATAATTGAAAAAGCGGGTAATAAATTAGCCGCTAGTTAACCAATTGAAACTCCGCAATATGTTGCACTTCGCACACTTTTCATTCAAAACTTTCAAATTCCACAATCTTAAATTACTTGTACAATTTGCGATTTAGTTGTAATGCATTTTCCTTCTGTACTACATAATCAGGCACAAGAATTTGTAAGCATTAAAACTAGAACGAAAGGAAATACTCGAACTGTTACTGAACTTCAGTCAGGAAGGTCGAAGGTAGCAAACCACCGCCATCTCTCGTACAATCTGTTAATGACTGCAGACAGCACCTAACAATCTGTGCTTACATGTCATCCGTGTTTACGTTTTTTGTACTGATGTATGGTTTGAATGCAGGTAAGTTAAAGCCAACTGCTTAAGAATTCCTATGCCTGTCATAACACACTTTTTTCAGTTATAGATTTAGTATGAGCATACCTATTATCGACATGTGCTTTTCTATTAGAACATGTGAGTTAACGACGCTCAACTGTAATTCATACAATGTTTAAAAAGTCGGAAGAACATTCTGTACTGTTCGAAAAAGTTTAAACTCCTTTTGGTTGCAAACAGAAACACGGCATGTAACATCTTCCTGATTTCGGAAAACCACCATAGGATCAAAGTTACTAAATCCTGAGGCTGGTTCTTTGGCGCCTCGTTCAGAAGCCTGTGCCTGAGAGAGGCACGGTTGGCTCTGCGCACATTAGTCCGTGGTTAATACCTCGCGCGGGTACGGGTCGCCGCAGTCTTGACGTTACCGTACTTGTTTTAAGGTCCTCTCATCGGGGCTTCTTCTTCTGCTGCTCCTCCGTCGGCTGATGATGCGCCCGTAATGATTTGGTGCGTAGTTTTCCTCGGCTAGGTTGGTTTTCAGTGGAGACGTGCACGTAGACTCTGCCTATCGGAAGGATAAGCATCAGCGATCCAGGTGGTGGGATAAAGGAAGTCCAGGGGAAATATGAAGCACCACGGATTATCACAGAACTGAAATTTATTATTATCATAAAACAAAAACTGATGTCCCTGGTCACTGGGAGCTGATAAGCTCCTCGCACGTCTAGTTAGCTGCGCGTGAGCGTCACTTATTCCGCGATGCAGCACTACAATTTCACGCGATGATGGAGTACATAGGCACTTTAGAGAAGCCACCACGAATTCCCGAGCCCTATTTGCGCGCCAAATTCTGTTCGTGAGTGACGTGAAGTCCGTGTCCGGGATTACATTTCGACTGGCCCTGTTCTGGGGTGAACCTGCAATATTTATGCATCCTATCCCCCACTCGATGCTTAAAGTTTCTGTTACATTATTGGACCGCTTTTCGCGGGATGCTAAGCGTCCGTCCAACATTTCGTATTTCCTTAGAATCTCATTGTCTGCATTTGTCCTGTGACTTTTTCCACCTCGTGTCCAGATGTCTTCCGCATTCCAACGCTCAAAGCCTTCTGACGAAACTGTCAGATTTAAGTCAACTACCAGCTAGTGGACCAGGAACCTTATATATAGGCTAAATATTATGTCGTGCTAAAATACACAATTTCACATGATACAGGCTATCTACATATACAGTCTGTACATCAAAATTACAGACACAGAAAATCACATAGTACAAAAATATATTTGGGCACCATAGCTAAAATTTGCGTCAATCCGCATTTCTGATGAATACGAGAGCCGGAGTGCTTATATGACAGCCGAGTTTCGTCGGTGTACGTAGGGAGCAAAGGGAAATTATTAAATACGGGAGTGTATCTTGAGATACTGGTACGTACGAAGTGCGATCATTAAATTCCTGGACTGATCCCGTATATGGAAATAAAATTACCAGATTTAAATTTGGATTGGGCAGCTTGCCAAGCCCTTGGGCAGCTATGCACCGATCCCAGCGTCTCTGCCATTTTTGGAATGCACCCTGGAAGTTTCGTTCTTGGAGCGTGTTAAGCACCTTCTGCAATTCGCGCTGAATCTCCAAAACGGCGACCCTTCAGTGTCAATTTCATCTTAAGAAACAAAATGAAGTCGCAGGGGACAAATATAGTGAATACGGGGAGTTAGGAAGGACAACCATGTTGTTACGAGCACAAAACTGGCGGGCTGCGAGAGCTCTGTGAGGTGGTGCGTTGTCTTGGAGCATCAAATTCTTCTCTGCCCACAGTTGTGGTCGTTTCCGACGAATGTCCTCCTTGAAATGTATCAAAACATTATAGTAAAAAACAACAGTCACTGTTTGATTCACTGAAACAAATTTACCGCGCACAATCCCGTGAATGTCGAGAAAAAAAAACAATGATCATGCTCTTGGTTGTCCTCCAGCGATGTTCTGCCATTTGTAAAAGGGAATACCACTCAAAACATCTCGTCCGACTCATTGCTTTATTCTCGTAAGCTTGTTTCAACATTCCATAGGTTTTGGTTGTCGATCTCCCGAGTTTCACACAGAATTTGATGTTTGCTCTCTGTTTCAGCTTCTAGACCATCGTGAGTCCATCGCCAAGGTGAGCGTGCACATGCTTGTACAAACTTTTGTAACACAGGTATCAATGGCACTATCGCTTTAAAAAAGGTGTAGCTTGTCTTCAAGGTTTGTACTGCGCGCGCATTTCAATCACGTAATCCGTTTGGACACAATAGACATAGTCCCGAAAGTCCATAATAATAATAAAGTTGTATAAATATAGAATGAGACTGAAAAACGCAATGCTATAGCTGATGCTCTAACCAATGCCAACAAGCCCGCGTGACACAAAATTCATATTTTTCCCGCTAGACAACAACGTGTTCTCAAATTAATTTTGAGATGACACGACCCAATGCAACATACAGTCTTGTAAGTATACAACATATACAAACGTATAACATATATATACACACACGCACGTACAGTCACATGCACGGAAACGTGTCACTGTTTTTGGTTTTCTATAGTGTTTTTTTTTAATTGAATGTTGCCAGAAACTCCCAACGTTTGTGTTCCATACCAATTCTGGATGAGCCAATTTCTTGATGTTTTGAATTGAAGTTCGACATGCACGTATTAGCTTATGAACAAAGGAGGTGAGCGGTGAAAGGGGAGGAGTACGGAAACACATCACCTGAATGGCTGGAAAGGTATGCCTCCCAACCAAGTTTCACACCAGACCCTGATGATTCCATATCGTATGGTTTGATGTTAAACGTCTTGTCACTCAAACAAAACTCAACGAAAGTAACGGAAAACTTACATCAACAAATTTTGTTTTCAATATAACATTATTCTCAGTATATATTAAGCGAGCATTCTGATGTGCAATCATATTAACCTGAAAATTAAACGCTTTGAATTTAACAATCCGAACAATCGTTTTCAAGGTACAGGTTAGTCTAAAATGTAGTGACAACACTTTTATTCCCATGATTTAGCAAGTAGCGAATTTACTGCAGCCGTTAAAATGATGTTTGTTACAGAATGCCGCAGTAGAGAGAGAAAGAGAAAGAATTTACTGACAATTGTGCTTCCTCCCACTTTATATGCCATACACAAACTTACCACATATGCAATTGGGATAATATTCACAAATAATTTTTTCATAATTTCAAATATTAGTATAAGTTATTCATGCACTGTATAAAATGCAATACATATTTTGCAGATAGGGAGATTAAAGAAAACAATAAGTCAACTTAGTGAAGAAAAAATAATGTATACAATTTGCTTATATGAAATAAATATGCAATAAGATAGAAATATACCGATGAAAATATGAAAATGTACTTCTCAAGTTGCACTTGAAACATAGAATATAAAAGAGCATCTTTATTGTGTGGGAACAAATGCAGTTTCAACTGAACATTAACAACAAAAAACATAAATGTAAAACACGCTAAATTTATAACACCAATTTTTTTAAAAGCAAATAGCATTCACAGAGTACAGAAAAGGAACTTGGTTAATAAACCGTGGTTCAATTTAAACCCCGTATAAAACCTAATATCATGAAGTAGATTCTCGGGCAATTATCATGAGTCCAGTGGCCATGATGAATCACATGAATTATGATAAAGTGACTGCCAGTCGTTGAGCCATATACATGTGTGCCAACTTTTCCTTATGTGCCTCAACTGCTTAATCGTCATTAATTTAATATCAGGCGGTTGAAGTAATGATGTCTTTTGGAGAAGAAGTGTTAGAGTTGCCGTGTACTAATCGATAGAGCTTGTACCTCCTCACTTTAAAGTGCTTCAGTAATTGTGGTGGTGGTGATGATGATGTTTCTCAGTGTTTCGACGTGTAGACAGACCCCAGGGACATGTGCAAGAATTTCAGTCTCAGTGCAAGTGGTGAAAGTATCTGTTGTCCTGAGACCTTCCTGGTACGGCCCCAATGCAAATTCCTTATCATCAGGTAAAGGAATTCCTCTAGTTCCCTAGACCTAAACCGTTACCAATACAAAGAATGTAAACAACAGCGGCTGAGGGTTACTGACGGGCAGGTAAACATGCTCTCCTTACATCTTGGCTTTAAATGCTTAGAACTTCCTAGGCTACTTGTCATCTTTAGAGCTTCTATGTACTCTCTGATAGTGGGACCTTGTGAATGATAGACCCAACTATCGTTGGGGAGAATTCTTTGTATAATGTTACACGCTTTCCCTTTTGAGGAAAATAGGATCGTAATTGAAATCTTATGTCTCGAAGAAGGTTGTGAACCTTTTAATAAGTGTTATGTTAGCTGCATGATTAGATTTATCATATTTTTAATTCTAGATCTGCGAAAATAAAACATATCTTTTTCATCGGTTCACCTAACTGTGAGCAGTCACCCAAGCGATAAAAATCTCTAAATAGCCAGCAAGAAACTAAACTAAAAATAGAGTGTTCAAAACGTTTCAACGCTTCAATATTTCAGTACAGCAAACCTTTTCCATATGAAGGAATGATCTCAAGAAATGTCTTTGCTATGATGCGTAAATATATAATTACAAAAAAACAAATACAATTTCCCCCGTTCTTATTACCTAGACGGAGAAATATAAGGGATAATTATTAATTACGTGGTTGAATAAGCCTAAGCATAAATACGTGCTACATTTGCCTGGTACAGACACAGATTTCTCAGGATGAACCCAGTGAGCCATGTTCTTTTGCACTACTTGGGCTATAGACGGTGTTATTTTGTAATTCGTGTAGCACACTTCACACTTATAATTACTGCTGTACAGGTATGCGGCCGCACTAGTGGCTAGGGGCCGTACGTGCATACAAAGACCAATTTTGTCTTTTATTTGATACGCTGCTTGAATATTAAACAACACGCCGAGAGCTCAGGCTGCCTTAATTCCCAAGGTATTCTTTTCGTAGTCCTTTGCCGAATTCTAAAATTCTTCCAAGCCAGACAATGGGAATTTCGAATAATTAGGATGCAGTTTAAAAGAAGGGGGCGATCCCCATGGAACGCTTCTAGTTCTTATCGGACGTCCTGGTCCACCAGGGCGCATAATTAAGGACGGGGGAGCTGCATACGAAAAATCGTAACAATAAAAACAGATGAAAGCACGGCGGCGAGAGGATGCAGAAATAAACGTGGTATGAAACTATAATCTCACTCTCCGTTGTGTCTTTAGCGCTTAGTTGCTTTATTAGGCCAAAATAAAATAAACTCCCGTGTGCTCCTAAAATTTAGTCAGTGCCATAGTTTAGATAAGACGTTTATTTATTGTTTGAATCTGGCTACAGTTCTTATTAAAAATGTAATACATATTTAATACATGTATTCCAGGCGAAGAATTCAAGGAAACCACAATTAAACATTAAGTTTGTAGTTCTTGTTTTAGTTTTCTTCACGTTCTACAAGAATTTTTCTTTGTTAAGCACTTTCAGTAACGCTTTAGGTTTATTCGTCAGCCGAATAGCAGTACTGAGCAAATGCAGTACAAAATTTATGCCTTTAATTAGACTAAAGGGGTTAGTACTGCCTTTACATTCCATTAGCTTGAAAATTATTTAAAGGTGTTTAAGCTTTCTCTAAACTAAAATATGTAATGTGTAACAGATTATTTTATCTGCCCACTGTTGTTTACTTTCATATTCATTCTGAAAATTATTTCTAAAGAGGCTCGATTTTACTACTTGATGTTAATCATGTTAAGTGTTTTCCGAAATTCCTTCAAAACACGTTTTGATTTAGTTGCATCCATGAGTACAGTACGTAACTCAATATTCAAATTCTTCTCTATATTGTATAGCGGAATTTATATCTTGAATACTCCGTGCATGGCCTGTTGCGAGAAATAGGAATGGAAATAACATTTCAGAAGTATATTTAGCTTCAAATACTAAATTCTGACAGTTTTCTAACTACAGAAATATCTTATAAGCGCTAAAATCCAAAGAAGCAGTTTCAAACAATTAGTGTATGTTAAATTACATAATAATTTTAAGTATATATTCTTTATCCTGAACAGGTTTTCACAGGTTATTCATAGAAAATTCAAGATATTCATTTTATTCTGCATGAGAATATATGAAAATATCATATTTAATTAAGACGTTACAGCCATTTATGGGAATTAAAAATATAATTAAACACTTTCCAAGTAAAAGGCAGTTCAAGGTGGGAGAATTCTTAAAACTTTTCATGAGCCATCGTTAGATATTTATCTTAAGATGCTTTTTTGGGGGTTCAGAAAACCTCAAAGCATGTATATAGATAAAATCTGGATATTAAATGTTTCGGTGGAATGCAATACTTCTATCTATTGTAGGTAAGTAGTAGAGAAAGTAAAAAATGTAGAACAACTGCAGTCAGTTTTAAGTTTCTGTCTACGAAGGTTGGATCAAGAGATTGTGAAAACTTACCAGGCACTTAAGACAACGCTGTCAATGCTTCATATGTGAGACGGCAAACTGACTATTTTTCAAAACTTGAGCAATGTTTGGGAACTATGTGACGTCAAATTTTGACAACGCTTAGAATCGTTGACAAATGCTACTCAACATTTTGTTAGGATACATTCAGTATCACATTATGGATTAATTCTTCTTTCTTTAACGGGTTAACCTTCTTTTTGTAGGATTTACACTCCCAAGTACTTACAAGCCAATGCCTTGGGTCAGTAGCCTGTCTAGAAGGAAGCAAACTCTGGATCATAGCATACACAGGACAGGTGATCAACCAATGTCCGGTATGGCGGTTAAGAAGGAGGAAATGAAATGCAATGATCAAAAAGATAATAGGAAAATTCGCGGATTAAATTATCCAACCCAGCATTCGTCTTGTGCTAGAGGAATACCTCGAAAAAGCATTCGGTGAGATTGGCCGGTTCCGAGGGACGTTGCGAATGCGCACCACATACGTTACGCCGCTCGGCGTAGAGATTGACGCACATATTGAAATTGTGCATGTGATTATTACGAAATATATCAGTCGCAGTATTTTTGTTGTTTAGAACTCTATGTCACGCTCTCGCGGGTTGATGGAGGTGTTTCGAAAATTTTCAAGTACATCCATCACATACTTGAAGCGTTGCTAAATTTCAGGTCACACCATGACTGGCTTTCAGAGTTGGGTTTCCTTTTGAAAAATTACCACAGGATATACTATGTGCTGTTGGTGATATTTTGAATTACCTACCGTCTAAATGTAAAGTAAGGAACTTATTGTTTTCTTCTGGAGATAAGGATACTAGCTTCAGTTTTATCTGAGGACAAACTTTTTTTAAAAGGTTCTATAAAGCAGTGAGAGATGACATTGGGACAAAAATGTATGAAGCTGTATACATCCAAACATAGAGCTGAAGAAAGTATTATCATGCAGGATAATTCCAGAGAAATGCGAGGAGGAGCAAAATGTCAAATTCTACGCACCTAGAGTTAAACCTCAAAAACGACAAATGAGACCATATATCTTGGGTGAGCTTTATAGCCATGCTGTTGAGAAACAGGGCGATGCTGCTGTAATAAAATTGGTAGTTTTATTTGTGACCGTAACATTCCTTATAAACAGTACAACAGTAATCTGAGGTCCGACATAAGGCTACCTTTTTTATTTTATCTTGCGACGTTGTATTGCGGCACTGGTTTAATATTGCAAGCATTATGAGACCTAGTGCCGGCTGGTGCGTGCCCGTTTTTCAGCGCAACATTGCTCCGTCCAGAGCTCCCTAACAACAATAAATGCAGTTCATTTAATTAAAAGAAGCAGTTTCCTGCGAAATATAGCACAAGGTATACTCTCAGAGATGCTCACTTTTGTCTGTTGTGCGAGAGAGCTTATGAATTGTAACTTTTTATGTGTTTCTCCTTCGTTGCATATCCCTATACATACAAACTTTACAATGCCGTGCTCAGGATTTATAGCACAACAGCACAAGAGAAAACAATTTGATTTCTTGCATTCACATGACTTGTTCTACACACTGTCATTTATTTGTATATTTCTGCAAATTACAAACGCCTATTCTTCTATATATTTCATTCAAGATAACACCTTGGAGAAATTAGAATATAAGTCATCTGCATCCCAATATTATCACTGTTTTAGATTAAATTAATTCAGTTCTCTTTATTCCGAAATAATAGTGTTCTAAGTTTGATAAAATAACAGCAATAGATTACATGGCTTTCACTACCCTCTATCGTTTATTAGTAGGTATATTCTTACGAAAGCTTTTTTTTCTACTTCATTTTAATCGGCATAAACCTCTACAGCAATAGCTAAATTACACATTGCGTTATAGATACAAAGGGAAAGATAGTCAAATGCTTAAGATAAGGAAGCTATGTGCTGACATTAAAATACTGTTTCCATGGAATCACGAAAAACAACTGAATGTTGACAGGACTTGGCAGAATCACAAAGTATTGAACAATTCGAACCATTAATAACGGATGTCTCTGAAATGGCGTATGCCACGAAAACGGTATTTGAAATAAACTTTTAAAGAGATTTACATTTTTCTATAGTACGTTTTCATCTATTGTTCAACGTTTACCAATTATAGAAGATTATACAAAAGTCCTTCAGAATGAAGGATGTTATCAGAAAATTCAATATATAGTTTTATTTGCCGTGTAAATATAAATAATATACGATATTTTAATCAAAATCGTTAGTCATTTTTCAGAAAATAAAAAAAAAATCGAAAAATCTTCCATGTAAGGTGTTTGGGGTACGGAGATTTTCTTGGGAACCTTCGTATCGCATCTTTGGAATATACTGAACTTAAATACCAAGTTTGGCATTTGTGCGACTTTTAGTTTTTAATTATGCTGTTCACAGACACAGATACGAACCTTTTTTCTGAAAAGGTTTCATTTTATTATATTCAGGAGCGTCAATATATCTATTTGCGGTGAAATATCGGTATAGAATTTTCGGGTGGAATGTAATGTCTTCTCTATCTACTAAGTAGATAGAGAAAGTAAAAATAGCATATTCGTAACAATGTATTATAGGTGCGGATTTGATGTATATATTAAAGTAGATAATAAAGAAATTGCTCATTCTTAGTTCATCATGTGTATTGACAGGTTTGGATCATAGACGACTACACCAGTAAAAAGGTCGTTCCATCAGTTTATCATAAACAGAGATGGAAACAAGCCATTTTCGCTAAAAGTAACATACTCTCGCTAAAAGGTAACTCTCTCGAGAAAAACATAAACCATTTTCGCCAAAAGTAACCCGCGCTCACTAAAACATAACCCACTTTCGCTAAAACTTAACCCATTTTCACTAGAAAGTAACCCAACGTCTAATTTTGGTCAGTCTCATTGCTAATTGCATATAAATTCTGATCACAAATTCCTAGTACAATATCCAATATCCTTGCGATAAATTTTCTGATTTTTAAATCCATAGTTTTACGTTTCTATCATTTTCTGTAGTTTGAGATATTTTGTGTTCCATGCCCTTCTTTAGTTTTAGCTATTTCTTCCGTTTAGAGGCCACATATATAAGCTGGGGGTTAACTTGCCGTAAGTCACTGATATCATCCAGTCTTTTAAATAGCTAGTTACGATTTTGTGCAACAACCGCTTATATGTGTAATCACAACTTTCTCTGTATTTGAGGCACTGAGATCAAAAATAGGATTTATCGATTTAGGCGATATTGATTTAACCGTGTTAGTTAAATTGCACATCTCTGCATTTCTTGATGCTAAAATGGACCTTGCAACCTTTTGACAGTTTTCCAAATCCAGAAGTGGCGCTACTTTAAGATAGAAGAGTCTACCCTTAGGAAAGAAAAGTCTACCCTTAAGATAAAAGTGTCAGCGTAATTATTTGCACTGAACTGCTAAGGTCTCATGCTCATGGTAACCAATAGGATATTCCGTCTTCTCCTTCCCATAATACTGATTATTACGGTATTTATTATAATTTAATGAGGCATGTTCGATACAGTTACAAATTCGTATGTGTTGAGGTCCCAGAGAAAGCCACACCAGACTCTCGTTGATTGCCGACATTTCGCTCATGCGTCAGAAGTTTCCTCTGGGCTGCTTTGAAGGTGTTAGTTCTCACCAGGAGAGGACCAAATGCACGTATGAGAATTTATAAAAAATTTCAGTAGTTCTGGCCAAAGTTTGGTAACGTATTTGTGACAGAAGTGGCGAAGGTAAATTTATTTTATCACTAATCAACAAATTCTCAAATGTTCCAATGCATATATCGAAATATTATAAACCCCTGGGGAGTAATTGGAACAAAATGATTTCCAATTTGGAATATTCCATAAACCACACGTTGATAGCGAATTGGCATATACTGGAAGTGAGGTGTCAGGAATTAATCGCAAAGATTTTGAGAAGAAAGAGAAACAAATTTTATCCTTTAGGGAACAAAAAGATCTTAAATTCGATTTTTTCTGACAATATTTTGCATCACATTCCTAATTTATAGATCATCCTAACACTATTAATACTTTCCTAAAGTAACGAAGAAGCAATTGTGAAAACCAGAGGCAAGCTGAGCAAGTGAGGTAAGAAACAAGGTTTTATTTACATTACTAAAACACACAGATACGAGGATCTGTGGACTTGCCATACCTGATAACACCATGCCTAAATTAATTTCTAATTAACACTTATGGTGTAATTCCCTTCCCCCCTACTTCGACCAAGCGAGTTGGCTCCGCTGTAAAATATGAGGCTCGGATTCGAGAGAGCCAGCGTTCGATCTCGTCGAGCGAGCAACCTGAGCTTGGATTTTTCGTGGCTTTCCCTGTAGGTAGGCAAATTATGGGGTGGTTCTCTATACCACGATTGTTTTTCCCTAATTTCCCCTTCCTCTTATTTCCTTCTCACGTTTCATTCTGCTTCCAGGTGTGTTGTGTACACAGATGATGCGAGTAGTTGCTTCAAGTATAGATTAGACGAGACATTCATCGCTCTCTCTGGGCAGCTCCAGTAGTGAAACGGATCTTCGAGTCAGAACTGTTAGGGGCTTTTGCGCGTCTCTGTGACCTTTAGCCTCCTGTGTTTCCATCACTTCATCCCTTCCTCCTGGGGGGGGTTGATAGCCGCAATAGATCTCCGGTAGACTGCAGTGCGCGAGGTATCCACACCTTCGTTCTATACTTACCCTATCCCTGTACATCTACTCAGTAACCTCTCCCCCTCACCGTATTTGGATTCCAAATTGCCTTAATCGAATAACATTATTAATTATTTAAAGTATGCCCTGGGTTTGTTTCGATGGTAGAATTTCTTTATTTGGACCAACCTCGGCATACTTTATTTTCTGGTTTACCGCAAACAACAAGACTATTTTATTATTCTGTTTTGGGTTTTAACACTTCGGTGCTGAAAGATCTGAAACTATTAGCATAGAATTTTTATTTTCTGACACTGTATCTGCACTGAGTTTAATTCAATGAAAGCCAGCAGCAGATTTTCGCATTCGCTATTTTTACTTTTCTTTCTTTCTTTGAAGGAGAGAATTCCCCACGATATAAAAAGCATTTTCCATTTGCTGCCTCCTTTTGGTTTTTAAGGAGATTAAGAGCGAACAATGAAAAACGATAGAGGAACAAAAAGGTAAAAACGCAGCAGCAGTTCCTAAACGAGAGGTTTATAAGGAAATGGTTGCTTTTAGGTTGTTAAGTCCACAAGTAACATCAGCAAAGTAGAGGATGAAAAGTTTTGAACGCGCTTATGTTCTTATATTGCCTCATGTGGCTGCGAACGTTTCCCTTGCAGCTGACTTAGGAAGCCAAGTTTATTAAAACGTACACTGTACGCACACAAGCATGTCCTATTAACCTTTCTTTTTGACCGGAATGTTCAAAGGAATATCACTGTTGCTGTTTTGGTTTGACTTAGGCATTTAAGCGGCTTATTGTTGTTGTTATTATTATTATTATTATTATTATTATTATTATCATCATCATCATCATCAGAACAAACAAGTAGGATATCTGCAACGTTTCTCTACTATAATGCGTAAAACAGCCCTTCATTTGCATGATAAACAAAACATGGAATTGTAAGCCGAAGTAAACAAGCCATTTTATCAATTTATTTATTCTAATATAATACAAGAGGAAATCTGTATGTTTGTGTGTGTGTGTATGTATGTGGAGGGGGGTAACTTCAAAAAGCACTCAACCTTTTGATTATTCTTTCACAATGTGAAACGCTATTCCTTCTGACGATATGAGGTATAAAATCATTTCATAAATTACTAAAGGATTAAAAGGGATTTACAAATCTTTCGTTGAGAATGCGATGGAGCAGAAAAGAGCTGAGTAGAGTATAAATGCAAAAGCGGGTTATACTTTATTGAAAGAATATACATAGATAGCCGTGATGTAGCACTTAAGTAAACGAAGGTGGAGTTTAAAATTCGGCAATCAATGCTATTTATAACAGTATGAATTGTATGCTATATCTATTTCTTTAATTTCCATTTATCAAATACTGCAGCTGTGTACTTAATGAAACAGTGTCAAAAATGTTAATAAACGTTACTCTAACACTATACATGAATGCAGTGAAGTTCTGGATGCCAAAACCTCCTGATAATTCTCATCTAAGAAATCGCTGCTTTATTCCCTACCTACTTATATATATATTGTAACCAAATGCGTTAGGACATGCTAAATAAATGTCTAAAGAGAGAAAATTGCTAAACATTACAAATACGTGAACCGATATTTTTTATTAATAACTGAAAATATTTTTCAGGATGGTTGCAAACTGTACATTTTTTCCAACGAGCTTGACTTGGTAACCTGGAAGTGCGGAATGTTCACGTCTTTTTATTGTATATGTTAAGGGTTTTTGTATTATGCGAAAACTATATAAAACAAAACTGTTATTAAATAACCACGGGATAAAACAGAAGGTACAAAGGCTGAAAACTGACTTACTGCAATCTAAAAATTTACTCCACCATTCCGATCGATGATTCCTCCATTGCCAAAGGATACATATGAACTATGCAGAATTTACAGAGCTTGCCAGATTATCGAGGGGGAAGAAGGTAATCAGACGTTCCGCCGATATTTCACATCTTCTTCCGTGAATATCAAAGGATTTGCCATTCATAGTAGGTGACGCCGTGGCCAAGTGGTTAGACCGCTCGCCTCCACCAAGGCGACCGGGATTCAATCCCGGGAGCTCGCATGTGGAATTTGTAGTGGACGAAGCGATGGCTGGGTGATTTTTCTCCGAGTTCTTCGCTTCCCCTGTCGTTCATTCCACCAATTGCTCCAACATCACCTTCCCATTCAGCCATTTCCTTTCATTTCATATCATCTTCTTCCTCCACTCTCATACTTGGCTAGGAACCGATCCCCAATTCCGGGTTCTTCATTCTCTTATTCAATGTTCGTTTGTTCCTCGACAGGCCTCTGACCCTAGACATGGCTGTAAGTCCTAGGAGTGTAAGCTGTAAGAAATTACAATTATAAGGGGTGAAGGGAAGGATTCACCATAAAAATCCTCTAGATCAGTGAAGACCAACCTGTTCTCTTAAGAGCTAAGGTTCAAAGTCCATAATTCACCCCAACTGCTATATTTGAAGAGATTCACAAGCTAAACCAATCAAGTTTCAGTCCTTGGCAGCAGAGTGGAAATGAGTGGGAAGGAAAGCTCCCTTCAATCTCCCTCTCTGTAAGGTTGGGCATCCCTGCTCTAGGTCATTGCGCCTCATAAAGGACAAGGGAAGCCAAATGAAATTAATTAATTTGGCACTCCAGTTTAGAAAACTATCCGTGCAACTCGGGCAGTCGGATAGTTTACTGATATTTCAGTACAATGTCTAAAATTAATGTATGTGCTTTCTATTTCTCCAAAACAGTGTAAATAGTGGAGTTTTAAGAAAAATAAAACATAAAGATTACTGAATGGGCTTCAAATCGCCGCAATGTTAAAACCATTTTTTTTAATTTGACTCCTGAGTCCCTAATGACAACTTCAAATTTTGTATCAAATGTGACGTGGCGTGAAAATTGACTTCCCCCACATATTAATGCATTTCTGTAATTCGGAAAAATTGAGTTAAATGAATATTGATAGCACAGCCAACAGGGAAGTTATCCATTCAAAATATATGTCAAGAAATTGACAAAATATGCACAATATGTATAAATGGAGATCCCACTATGTATTTGTCTCAACTAAACAATTCAGGCTCCAAATTATTGGACATATAGTTCCAAATTCCATTGTGCAGAAAAAACAAATAATATTACAGCTTTACAAGTTTTGACATTTTTGTACGTTTCATTTTATTAATGTTACACTTTTTTGAATATTTTACGGTTTTCTTTTCTTTTCTTTTTCGTAAGTGGTGTTTACAAAATTGTTTACATACACTAAGTTAAGCAAATGATATGCTATAATGCTTGAAATTGCAATTATCTGATGGAGGAAATAAATATCAAAGTCAGGAACTAACAACATTTTAACTAATGTTGCATAATTATAACTAGATGATCATCCAGCTTATATTACTATATAAACATCCATTTCCGTGCACACAAGGGAGAAACACCTAAATTAAGAATAAGCATTCCACTGATATAAGTATTAATTACAGCTCAAATTTTAAAACTTTACAAATTTATTTTTTGGTCACTTTCACAAATATTTTACCTATATAAAAGCAATTTTATCTCCATTAATTTGTCCGCTAGATCTTTTTTTAAAGTGTCGAGAAGAATAGTGCGGAGAGACTGTAGTTTTAAACTGCAATAAACCCAGGAATCAGAGAGTATATGAGTTTATATATAGGTTGGGTGCTGTGCACTTCTCAATTCTTTAAAACGTCTATCTATGCAAAACGCTTCCTTCTAAAAAGAAGAAAAAACACAAGAAAAGAAAAGAAAACGAAAGCTAAAATATGAAACGGGGAAAAATCTGCAGAAAATTTCGCTAGGACGCCAACATGTGAAATAAAAGTTTGTGTAAAGTTAATCCGTTGCTTCAACACCTGGTTTCGATTCCCTAGAGGTGCATACCCAATTGCACAAAACAAGAGCTAGCATCTGACGGTAAGATGAAAACATAAAATATTCGTGAGTACTGACGAACGGGCAGCGTGAACAAGACCGAACGATCTGGTGCATTTGGCAACTGGAGAAGCGAAAATAGAGCTTAGAGCTGAGGCCCCCCACCTTCTCAATAATTCATTGCTTTCATATACCCTCGTGCGAGATGAATAAGTTTGTTTCCAAAGTTCAGATATTTTCGTTTGTATCCCGCCTCTCGAGATTGTCTGAAAGTTAGCGATGAAAAAGGTTACCTTCCAATATATGGTAACCTATTTAAACAAATAGCAAAAACTCCGTTTCAGTATAAAACCTAAAGAAATCAGGGATAATAAAAGGATGTGAAAAAGTGAAAGCTTGTGGAAAACTGCCTAAACTGAATGACAGAATTATTTTACTTGGATTCATTATGTCGGTGTATGCACCGTATTACTGTGCTGGTTGAAGCTATTTTCACATTGTGTCTTACACCGAAATGTGATGCAGGATAGTGTATATTTCCTTTATCATTTATTTCTTTACATACCATACTTATATTAATGTAATGCGTCATCAGTTTTAAGGAGCATCCCGGTTTTTAGGATGCATGAAATAAATTAAAGGAGAGCAATAAGTAGAGGAATTAAAAGTGTTTGCTCGGGATCATAATGCGCAGCTGTGAAGTAGGCGCAATCATTAACCTTTTCACTACTAACGGATATCAATTGTTAGTGGCTGTAGCCTGAATGGATTTGGTTATTTCTTCACTTGTGACTTCTGTGTGCTCTCCTTGTCCTTAGAATGATGTGTTTTACTTTGGATACTGATACAACGTTCCATATCGTTAACCAGCACCACACGCTTGCCAGACGCGCGGACAGCAAAAGGGTTAACCTTAAATCACATAACGTAATTTATTGTTGAATTAATTTGCATACATCTGCGCCATAGGGCAGTGAGTTAGACCGTGGTATTCTGGTTTCCGGCTACGGGATGCGCCCCGGTTCAATCCCACCCATGGGGTTGCGGAATTTTAAGTCCCAGATATAGTCCCGGTACCCAATCAGTATCGTGAGAAAAGTGAGGAGCTGCGATAGGCAGTGATCCCGGCCACGGAGGCTAACATTCTGGTTGGGTTGGATGATCGCTCACCTCTGCAGTGCGTACATGCCGGCAATCGTATTGGCAGGTTTAGGCCTTCATGGACTGTAGCACCACGGAATTATTATTATTATTATTATTATTATTATTATTATTATTATTATTACTTCGCATAAGGGAATACTCTGCTTAGTGATTAATTTTCATTACATTTAGACAAAAATATTACCTTCGCTTATTGTCTTTCATTTCGTGATTAATTCAAAACCATAAATACCGTAAAGCCTTCATTGGCAATAATGCTACAAAATACAGCATCGGTAGTAAAGAAAATTGAAAACGCACAGCGACGAATCAGGAATCCACGAACAAGGTAACCTGAAGTACGCCTGAACAAATGCAGAAATAGAAAGATAAATATTTTGGAGATGGCATATTAATATGGTGTGGTATTGATTCCAATACACATCCCTGTTTTGGAGACCAATTCTGGCAGAAGAATGTGCCCACTTTATTCGAGTAAATGTAGAATATGTAATTTTGATGCCTTTAATTTTCTCTGTGGTTTGATTTCTCCTATTGGATACATAAGACCATATACAGAAATTTTGCAAAGGTAGTCTGCAATTGAACAAGCTAGCGGGACTAAATTTAACTCGTACTTAACGTCATTTAATATCAAATCTAATAAGCGGTAAATACCTTAATGGTCGCGATTGAGGGACACGCATGATAATGGTTAAGAGTAGATCCAATAGAAGTGGTTATTTAGGCTGTACTCAGAATCTATGTAGGTGCCTTTACAACACTGATGAAAAGAAGGAAATATAGTTATTCCAAATATCAGTGTGAGAAGCGAAACGAATTAGGTGGAAGGCTTGGATTTACACTGGCATGCGCATTCGCATCTATGTTGCTGCAAAAGAAACACTTATAGAACAACACTTAATAACGTGACATTAAGGATACAATTACCGAGTGAAATGGCTCAGGCAGTAACCCCTTTGTCCCACATTCGGGAGGTCGCAGGTTCGATTCCCCCTTGACTTTGACCCATGTGTTTGTCGGGTTTTTCTGACAGGCGAATGCTGGAGTGATTTCTGTCACCCCCCGAATTTTCTGTCCTTCCATTTCGTTCCATTAATCCTTTTTTTCATTCCTCCGTTTGGTCTGTTTCAGGGTTGGAAAGTATTGGCGATGGTGTTTTGGTGCAGCGTGGCAGGGAAAAATGATTCTCTCTGTGAACTTTATCCGTTCCTTGGCCTTCGGTTGGTTACCAAGGTATAAGCACCGCCCCTTGCGGGGAGGGCATTGAACCCTGTATGAGGAGGTATCCCCGGCCAGTCTATCCGATAGTCAGGGCGTCTCAATCTCGAAACTGTAGAGACCCTATCATTGCTGTGCCGTCACAACTGATTCCCACCGCCCGGTGTCTCCATTCGTTAAATTCCTCCGGCTCGGGGGCGCCCCCTCGTCCGACTTCGGCACAATAACCTCATTCTTGGATCGGTGCCGAATCACTCCACTTCACAATCCAATCCAAGGAATACAACTACTTGCCTATTTCGTGAAAGTACCTTAGCAAGCTGAGAGCTCCTACTGCGGTAGGAACTATCAAAAATTCTTAATAGTGTACTTCAAACAAGCATAGCAATTTCTAATAATTCAAAGCAGGACGAAAGGAAATCAAGTTGAACTATCACTGGACTTCAGGAGGGATTTGAGTTTACAAACCACTCCATCCGTCGTACGATCTGTTGGCGTTTGCAGACAGCACTCACCAGACAACGCTTACCTGTTTGTCAGTGGCAGCTATTTATATTTTGTATTAATAGTGGTGTAAGTGTAAGTAATTTGAAGCTAAATGCTTAAGAATTCCTACACCTGTTCGTAAGTATCGCCGCATTGCACTTTTTGGTACTGTCCTAAAAATCTGCTTATACATTTACTCCTTGAACTTTATATGAACCTACCGAAAATTATTGTACGCAAACGGCTTTCATTGCTAAGTCTATCTATGCATTTTTCGTTTAAAGTAATCTGCATAATGGAATTTTTAGGACATACACTTCAAATATTTAAATTTTCGGCATAATTTTAACTTAAAGAATGCATTAAAGAAGAGTTTCAGTAATTTGAGCAACAACTTTCGTCTTTGAATTTTCAAATATTTCAAAAATATCTTTAATATATAAAACCTAATGCGACTACAGAATTGAAGCTATGAGAAGCTCTACCTTGTTTTCATTTTGACATTCTATGCCATGTACTTAAAGTAAAGTAGAGGGAATATTTTGGATAATCCACCCAAAAACTCGATGTTAAGGTTTCACCGGAAAAACATTTTTGAGGTCCGCTGAACCCCCCTCCCCCAAATAAAAGCACTTTTAGGATAAGGCTCTTATATGTGTGCGTCTATGAGAGCATAACTAGAAAGGAAAACTCTGTTAAATACCAAATTTGCTATTTAAGCTAGCCGTCATTCCAGAAAATCCCGTCATCCCAAACCACGTTTACATAGAAACATTTTCGTTATTTAGGATTTTATTAAAAATCGCTTTAACGACTTTGATTAAAATAACATATGCTTAAGGTAATTGCATGACAAATAAGATGTATGTATAGCTTGTAATATTGTCTTTTCCAAAGCTTGAAAGGTATAAAGCAACCTTTCATCCTGCTTACTGGGGTTCGAATCTGCCTTGAGTCAAATTGATTGACTACTTAGTCCTTAGAATGAACACGGGTGGCTTCAGATGCTCCAGTTTGAATTGCATTGTGAAGCGGATAGGATTCGGCACCGCTTCAGAAATGAGGATATTGTACCGAGCTCCACGATGGGCGCCCCCGGAAGAGAGGAATGAAGTGAAGAGAAGTATTGGGCGGCCGGAACCAGGAGTGACGGCGCAGCAATGACAAGGTCCCTAAGTGCAGATTGAGACGCCCCGGCACCGGACAGGCAGACCGACGACTCCGCTCCACACAGTGTCTAAAGAGGGGGGAGGTCCTTATACCCCGGTAGCCAGCCGCGTCCGAGGGACGGAGAAAGTTCACAGAGAGCATCCCCGCCACGCTTACCGAAACACCATCGCCAAACGTTCCAGCCCTTCAAACGGGCGAAGGCTGAATGAAATGATTAATTAAACGAAATAGAGGGACAGGAAATTCAGAGGATGAAAGAAACCACTCCAGCATTCGCTTGACGTCTCCCGGGAAAACCCCAAAGAAACCCATGGGTCAGAGTGCACGACGCGGGGATCAAACCCGGGACCTCCCGAGTGCGGGTCACACACATTACCGCATAAGCCATCCCGCTCGGTATCCCTCAGTACAACTACACTTCTATTTTATACTTTTTTAATTTTTTTAAATAGTATTTTAACAGACACGATGCACAACAAGAAAACCCCTAAAGAAAAGGACAAAGAGAATACGAAAGAAAGAGACTCAGTTAAAAATTGGATAACACAAGCCCAACTATAGATTCTGCTACTAATAATTATGGTGCAAAAAAGCCTTAAGGTAAACTCTGGATACCTCTCATTATAGTTAACACTGATTTTTATAAAATGTCAGCAGAAGGAGAAAGCCCCTCTACTTCCGTTTTCTTTATTGTCTTCTAACATCAGTACGCTAAGGTATAATTTATTAATCTCCAGTGAGCGTTCATAAGACCATAAGAGTTGGATATCAACGTAGACTTTGCTCCCATGAAGGAGAGGTGCATTGTGTATTAAGTAACAAAGACCACGTGCTCGGAATGTTCCACAACAAGCTAGTTTCCAAATGAAATTAGACGCGGAAGTTACGAACTATGACCAGTTATTATCCACTTAAACAACATGCTCATTACACTGTGGGGAGGGGCGAAGTTGTTAAAGGGTAAACTCCCCCTGCCTTCTGCTGACCTCGAAATCCGGGATCAACTAAAGTCGGCTCTGAAGGAACGTCAGCTGTTGTTGCTGTAGACGACGGTTTATCTTCAAGCCTTGCGCTTTAATATTCTTTAACTAATCTGATGTCTCTCCACAATTAGAAGTAATATGAATCTCCGTGTATTTTGAAGAATAAACCTTCATTTCACCCTTTTTGTGATGATAAACGTAATAGAAGAGTAGAAAACGTATTGCAAATGGGAAATATAATACTAACATTTGCAATAATGTTCGCAGCAGTCATTGTAATAAATCCTAGAGCCGTCAAGTGTGTCTTGTGGGAACAAGGATTTCTAGGAATCAAAATATGTACAACGTAGATGGAATTAATTATCGTGTTTCAAAATGTCTTGAAAAAATTCACATAAACTCACCTATGTCATTAATCGTAAATCAAGGACAGCAAAAACTGCAACTTATATGCATATCCGGTAAAGCCTAGTTTCATCGATAGACTACAAACGTTATAATGTGGTCTCTCTATTCCTCTGGGAAGTTTTTGTAACCCTCAAAAAGTGGTCATTGTCGATTTTATAGCACTGTAAATGCAGCTGCTATCAGTTGATGTTAACGCGTCTTAAGGAAGTATTTTGATATCGACGAAATTGTCGACAGCACAACACTATAGCTAGTGATGGGAGCTGAGACGTGTGGAGTCGGGATGGCAGGTAAAAGCGATTCGCCATTGGCAAGGTAAGCGCTACACCTCTCGATACGATAATATTCCAATACCTCGCTCTTGTAGTGCAAAAGTAGCATAACGACCGTCTCGATTCCCATCCTTAAATACACTTGGCAGAGGTAAAGTGTTCTTTATCCATCATATAGACTATATTTGGTCCCTTCGAACTTTCATCTGCAAGAGTAATTGAAAACCATCTATGGGGCAGACAATTTTTCCAGATACGAAGTGAAAAACGAAAGCATTCAACGAATGGAACGTAACTAGCTATCCTTACAAAACTGAGAACCTTATCGCACGAGATGACGACATATTGGCGGGCTGAAGGCGACCCGAAAGTGTGTTAGGCGTGTACCTGCCCTAAGTAGGGCTTAGCCACGTAGTGACGAGATATGGGGGTTACAGGGTGGCGGTAGAGATTTTTGTAGGGGAGAGAAAGAAGGTAATAAAGTTTGTTCCTCAACGGTTGCCGGTCATGGTGCAACGGCCCTTGTGCACCGCTGGTGTTAGTAATTTTTCATTTTTCAAAGTGTAGGGGAGTAATTTTGAAGTCCAAGCTACTCTTGAAGGGATTGTATAGGAACTCAGCCTTAGCTGCTGATGGAAGTGCCCCGTTGTTGCCGGATGTGCCCGCATGCCATGCAGGGAAACCGGTGACGCCTCAAGCGGCGTGTTCTGGGGTTATAATTCCCAAGAGACCGAACGAGGGCGCTCTGATGGTGTGGCAACTGGTCGTAAAATTTTGCGGCCCGGCGCCTAATTTCATCCTCCACGTAAGGAAGAGATGAGGCTTCGTGAAGCAGTTTTACGGGAAAGGGGCGGTTTTCAGAATATCTAGCCCGAAGGCCCCTATTCTGCACCCGTTGCAGAAGCAGCAGACTGGAGTCTGCGGCCTTGCCCCAGATCTCACAGGGGTAGAGCGGGACGGGGATTATGAGCACTCGAAAAAGGTGTAACTTAAGAGGGACAGGCATCCCCGACCTCAGCATGGGGTACAATGAAGCCGTAGCCCCAGTGGCCCGATGCGCGAGATCCCTGATGTGTCCCTCAAAAGTTTGGCCCTTATCTAGTTTAACTCCCAAGTAGTGATGGCATTCGTCCATTCTATCCTTCTCCTGAGGTAGTTGAATGTGGGGAGGATTGCGGGAAAGCAGCGCTTAGTGAGGAGAATAGCGTGGCGCACGAGATGAAACATAGTCAGAAAAGTAAATGAAGTTCGCAGCAATAGAACAATTATCTTCAATCTCATATACCTTCACGCCTTAAACTACAAAATTTAGAGAAACATACCTGTAAATAATCTTCACATTTTAAAATATTTTTAATTCTCAAATAATTGTTTTACTTTTTGTTACGTTTGGGCATTTTTCTCTCTAGTTTCCACTACATAACTGCAAGTACTTCGAGCTGGAATTTCTTCAGAATGCTGATAGTTTTTCAGCTGTTTAATTGAATTTAAAGGATGATTGTTGTCATGATAATTATTATTTCCAGAAGTTGGTTCTTGAGACAATGAGAAGTATGAGTTTAATAGCGAAATTACATTACGAAAGAAAAACTATAAGTATTAAAGAGCTATGTTCGATGAGGTATTTACGGTAGTGAAAAGTACGATTCTTTGTGTATTTATGATACGATCATAACCATACTAATTGCAGTGAGTCAGTTATTTATTTTATCTTTCTTAGCAGAACGCGTTATTTTGTCACTGTTAATTCCAAGCGAAACTGTGTATTAATGCAGTTTATTATATTAACAACATTAGTAACAGCCGTATATTTAAATTTATAACATCTTTTGTTTGGGAAACAACTGCTCGTCAGGAATGATGTTTCTGTTTGCATGTATTTTAAAAATATAGAGGAGAGTTGCCTATATTGTACCGGTTGCTAATTTGTACCACGTTTATGAAATTTTGTTTATTGTAGCATCTGGCATATAATGTTGGCATCGTCTACTACTCGAAATTAGGCACCATCATTTCAGTTCTGAGCGTTCTGTGGTGAGAAACGCTTAGTTTGCTACATTTTTGGCATTATAAACCTAATTTTAAAAAAATGCGTTATTAAGTGAAAACAAACTTTGCTCTTCTTAGATTAAATGTGCATAAATATACTTTACTAATTTTATGTAGGCTCGAATTCCTAATGATTGTTATACATACGGAAGAACATTACAAACACAAAATGGCGTGATTGCCTACTTTGTACCACTAGCGTTTCCAGTATTGTACCAGTTCACTTTAGGAAACCAGTGCTTGAATAATTACTAGTATCGTAGTATTACTTGGCGACTAAATTCTAAAATAGGTATCCGATTTTATTGTTGTTTACGATTTTTTAAAATCACTTAGGTAGGTACTGTTTATGAAGCTATTTCTTTGTCTTTGTTACAAAGCCTCACTGAAAATGTTCATTATGGAAGTATCACCTTTACCCAAAATAGCAGCGAAAAGAAGTCCAAAACAAAGTTAGAAAGATTTTGAACTATCAAGCAGCCCTTATAACAATTTGAAGACAGCGAAAGATAAAGTAAGACTTGACTTCTGGCCAAAGAAATGCCGATGCTTTGAGAGTGATAGCATTGCAGGGTAAACAACAACAAAAAATCAAACGTTAAACGTAGTTCTGTGAATTAAGTAATGAAGGCAGCGTAGAAGACATGATCAGATGCATGAAGTGTAAAATTTGAATCCGTGCAAATTTTGCAGGGGTCAAGAAATGGGTAAAAAAAGTTCTTTTGCGATGCCTGTAAATAGTGACAATCTTATGGATTGGATTGGCGATGGAGGGGACTCGGCACTGATCCACATAGGGGATATTGTACACACGCCCCGTTCCCGGGATGAAGGACGAGGCGAAAGGAGACACCGGGCAGTCGGAATCAGGTTGATAGGAATAGCAGGATCTTTAAGTTCTCTAGTAGCTATATCCCAAAGGGTAAATAAAATAATTCTAATTAATGAACAATAACGTTATCTATAAATTGAAGTTCCCATCTTCGCACTACTTAGAATATTGTAGTGGACCTTGTTAAGTAAGTCACACGCTGTTTACTACCCGCGGTAGGGCAACCTACCGACATTTAGCTACTAGAGAACTTAATGTGAGAGAGTGTCGAAATCTGGGCGAAACGCTTTTTAGACAGTGCTGCTGTGACGCTAGGTTTCACGCCCTTTTACTTAATCTCTATTTTAATTGGTTACCTCCTTAGAGTTCTATGAGAAAGATATCTTCCATTTTTGTAGTCTTCTGTCTGACTTCTTTGGGGAAGCCTATGTATCTCTGCATTCTTAAAAACACTTGTTTCTGATAGGTAAAATAAAGACATTTTGATTATATGTCAATCTAAAAGGTGAATTTATTCCCTCGAAAATAAAGCGTCTGTAACTAAAGTGGAAAAAATTCTAAGACCTTTCCGTCTGTTTATGTTGTTCTTGTCTATCATCACTAAGTGTACACCTTAGTGCCAACCTGGTAACTGCATCTCAATGAGCGCGATCATCGTCTTCGCTGATAAGCAAGAGGAGTAAAAGAAGGTAGCTGTCGCTATTCCGCCAGTTGCCCACTGACCTGTGTTTGCTTTTAATTGCCCCGTTGAGTTCTACACTCTTTTAAGCAGGGATATATACACATCTAAAATACGGCGCGGTTGGGCCACCTGGGCCACCTAGTTGGGTCACTCAACGGGAGACGAAATTATTTTCACTAAAACAACGCTACGGCCATACGTAAATTCGCAAACTAGCTCCAAAACAACAAAACGAGATTCCTTTTAGAGCGGTTTCTGCAGAGGACAAAAATAGGTGTTCTTTCACAATGAGTGTATAGTTTAAAACTGGAAAGTCGAATCAGACTTGAAACTCACTGCTTCGATACAAGGATCTTCGTCTATACATAATCCTACTACTGTGTTATCGTGAGGAGATGCCTAAATGAACAATGCACATCTCTTATCTGATTCATTTATCCCGGAGAATTTCCGAAGAAAAGACTAAACGTTTTGGAGATTCTCTTGGCGACTCCATAATTCCCCAACTAGCGTTTCCCCTCTCGAAAATTCCTACATGAGAATGATATTAAGCGCTTCAAACAAATTTTCCCATTAGATATATCGATCCCTTCGTCCGCCGATCGCCGTTTACTCAACTGAGATAATTATTTCGTGTACTTTAGACATTATACGTGACAGAACTGGGCTCGAAAGCGTGTTGTACGACTTTCTGAATTCAATAATTAAGTTGGGGGAGTAATAAATAACAAACCATATTCAACGTATGCCAACAGAGATCTCTCAAAGAAAATGTTATGACCCATTTATATGGAAATCCACTCTTATATAGGTGTTCGGATTAGATTCTAGATATTCTTATACTGTTTTCAGGTATGGTGGTCTTTGAAAGAGGTAGTCGTTATCTTCGTACGCATATATTATATGTAAAAATTATTTTCTGTGTATCAAAATTATAATTCTTGTTGATTATGACGATTTTCCTGAAAGTGCAGACGTGTTATATTTCTCACCTGCGAGAGTAATAACAGGTAATTCTCTGATTTCTGATTCCTGCTTACTCAGTGCCATATTGTGACCATATTAATGCTTTGGAATCCTCTGTAGACTTTTAAAATTAAGGATTTCTTTAAAAATTGAAAAAGACAGGGAAAATGCATTTAGAAAGTACAATTTCTTTAGTCAATAGCCCAACATAAATCTATGCATAAGAGGCCTCTCCGCTACTACCTTCGGTTCCAGTAAATATTCTTTTGCATTAATTAATAATCAGGGCCCGGGGTTTGACGACCTAAAATTTTAAACATTACTTCAAAAATCTCTAAAGCTTTAAAACAATGACATAAAAATTACAAAAATGACATAAACCTGAATGTTAATTTATTAAAATTAGTATACAGAAAGTAATAAATTAGTTTGTACATGTATATAACTACCATACAAGTAGAAAAAGCAGAAGTAGGAATAATGATATAACTAAGAAAATTAATTAAATACACATTTGTTCCATGTTCTTGTTTGAAGAATGTGAAAAGAAAAGTAAGAAAAATATTTTTGAAACAGGCCGTACAAAACTGCAGCATTAACTCTTTTAAGTTTTCAGGTTATACAAAATGAATTGCGAATGAAGAGGACTTCACCCTACATATTGCATAAGGATAAGGACAGTAGGACTGCATGTACTCATTAACGCAAAAAGGGAAAACTGAGCTGTCTCCTTCCGAGTTTGGGACATGAGTTCATAGCTGTAAATATACCTGTTACCCTGACATAGCCACCCCCCACTCGCAAGCTACCTTTTCCAGACTAACCATTATATAGGAATGCTGTTTTTCCCAGACTGTGAAAACGATATACAAAGCTACTCTTATTTCTCAGTTGAACAGTGAAATTTGTAATGTTTGAAAGGTTTTCCTTATGTAAAATATCAATAATTTAAAAATTTTATATACTCAATATAAATACTTATAAAATGATGTAAATTTGAAAAAAATGCCCTAAAATAAAAATTGCATAAATGACCAAAAAGACCTAAAATATTCATTTTGTTATCTGGGGTTCATAACAAGGATTTATACACACGTTAACAATGTCAATAACGCAACAATTGAAAGATGACATGTCATCAGAATCCTGGCCCTGTTAATTATATTATACAAATATCCATTGTTCAAATTATCAATATTGATAAAAAGGGATTCGAACATTTGTAGAAAGAACGCTTAATACATTAGTCAATTGAGTTTGAAAGCCGCTTACTTTCACTGAAAGATTATATTTGTGAACATTAGAGTGCATTTCGTTTCCAGCAGAGCAGAAGTTTCTGTTGCTTCCGCGGTGGTAATTTTCAGCTGCTACCGTCAGGATACCCACTCGGGAAGTTGGAGAGTTGCAAACTTTAATTTACAGCAGAGTTTTATTTAAGTTAAAATAAAACATTTCATATCTCTCTCATCCAACTTTATCTATGCAAGTATACTTGGCCCAGCCGGCTAATCCCTAGTTATAAATTTACATCCTCCAGAATATCTCTGCGCCTCCTGCAATTGCACTGCTGAAAGATTAATGAGGAACTAGCACAAACTACTTTCCTAAACTGGATAGGCCACGGCTAGCCATAAAGAGAACACTAAATTCTCGGAGCAAAGTGGCGTGAACACATTCATAGCTTCAGGTTCTCTACTGTAGAATGTTAAGCAGTTTTAATGAAGGACAGTGTTTGATTCAGTTTTGTACGAGTGATACAAATTATAGATGAAACGAAGTTAGAAAGGATGGATGTGAGCTAAAAATGTGTGTTGAAAAACAGTTCCATTAATGTCACTCTCTTGCCAGCTGCTGATTCTGAAGGATTATTTTAAATCCTCTTCATGATTTTCAGGACAAGTATCTCACATGCTTTCGACCATTAACATGCTCATTGTTACTCGACTGATTAATAAAAATAACACCCCATTTAAAATGCAATAAATAATTTTTTCTCATATGTTTATTTTTATGTTCATTAGCTCTGCTTGGACTAGATTATGGAAAGGGTAAATATGTATTTCCCTATTTTGGCTGTTGTTATTTACTTATCGCAAATTATCAGTTCTTATGAATGTAATTTAATTAGATATTTATCATGTTGTCCTTGAAATAAAAAGTAGTATAGGATATGGCCGACCAGTTCATGCGGTTGCGTCTGTGGCCCTCATTCGGGAGGTCCAGGGATCGCTTTCCGGCGACCGCTCACTCTGGCCCATGGATTTTTCATGATTTCCCCCGGTTGCGAATGCCGGGGTGATTCATCTCTTACCACGACTCTTGTTCCTCTCATTTCCTGTACCCATCATCTCCCTTGTCATCAATTTCAGGGTTGAAGGACCAGACGACAGTGTTCTGAGAATTCCGGCTGGGCGGTGGCTTGCGCTCCGTAAAGGTTTGGTTTCTTCCCTGGTGTCGCTGCGGTTCTTTAGCGTGGGGCTCCGCTCCGGGAGACCCTGGAGGTTGGTGACTCTTGGGCAGGGACCACGCGGCGTCGGATGATTTATATCTGGAACGTTAGGGACACCTCCATGCTAGCGCCCGTCGAAATCCGGATCTGGTCGCCTTTGGGTCTCTCCCCTCATCCTTCCCTCCCAGGGGCATGTTGGAAGCACAACGAGTCGACTGCCTGTGTGCGGTGCTCTGGCGCAGTTCCGGGGCCCCTCCGTGATACGTACCTTTACCTTTAATATAGGATATATGTATGCCTCCGTACGTGCGTGAGAAAGAGAGAGAGAGAGAGAGTGTGTTTTATAAGAAAAATGAGCTAGTGGTGGTTACTGTAATGATATAACCAGCATACAATGCAAAAAGGACACTTTCTCCCATTTTAATTATATCTATAATTCTGATATTCTTTTAGACTCTTATCTTGTCGTAAAATAGATATTTATCGTTCAAAAAACAACAAATATTCGTTAAGCGCCAAGTGGACACAATAAACACTCTGACACCGCAGGCAGGTTTATATAACATAAAGGTATCAAAACTAATCTAACCTTAAGCTAGGGAAGGTACTTCTTTTCTCGTTTTTCTTTTTATTTTCCTTCCCTTCCGTATCGCTTTAGTATGCAGCAATAATGTATACAAAATAAAGAATACAACTTTCAGAAGTTATCTTAACAATATTATGAATACAAATTTCATGCATAAATAACATTTGTCTAACATTTGTCTGAAGTGAGTTCGCATTTTACGTAAGCTTATAATGCTAGTTTTAATGAGAACATTACAGCCTTTATTATCAAAGCTCAACATGTTTCCCTATTTGCTTGAATGGAAAATTTCTCAAGTTGATAATGAGTTTCATAGGCATGTGTGTGTGTGTGTGTGTGTGTGTGTACGCGCGCGCGTGTATGTGTGTATGTCCGAGCAAACAAACCTTCATGTTAATTTGGCTGTTTATATTCATAAAATTAGGGCAAACCATAACTTTCACTACCATTATCACTAATGAATCAAAAGTGTTTTGCATTCATTTTTGCTGATTATCTTGAAAGATCCACAGGAATAGAACTGCAATAAAATTTGAACCTCACATCTAAAATAATTTTTAAACATTCTGGTTAAGACGAATTCTGCACTTTACGGCATCATATTGTGGCATGTGCACAGATTATAGTAATAGTAATACGTCCTCTGGTTACCCAAGTCGAAGGTTGGCAGTTTATCTGAGGAGGGGCGATTGAGGGGAAACAGTCTCATTGGTGGGGATATGGCGTTAGTGACGCCAAGCTTAGCGTGGGTTTTCAGAGCATTCTGGGACTAGTGTTCGCGAGAGTTAGACGGATAACTGTCTACGACATGGCGTCCTCGCCCGGCAGACACATGGGGTAAGAGAACATTTTATAATAAATCCAGCTATCCATTTCTTTGCCGTTTTAATTATGGTAGCATAGAATCCTTGCCTCTCCCTTCAGCCAGGAATTATGTTAGTGTAAGAATATTTTTGAGATAACTTTAGCTGCGTCCCTCGTCGTTGCCTCTCAAATTAACGTTCATTGTTTGATTAACGATCCCTCTCATAAGCGAGTTGCCCTCCTCTGAAGTTAAGTAATTACAAAATATTGAGGTACACGACAAATTGGTGGAGGCGCCGGGCAATTGGTTTGATTTGTTTTGAGATTTTAAGTGCAAAATTTTTTTCCCTCCAAATTTAACGGTTTGTGCCCCACGTGGTCGTGAAAAATGTAAAGTTCTTTCTGGCTAAAGGGTAAGGATTTTTATACTTTAATTTGTGATTCTCTTCTTCTAAATTTTGTTTCCATCATTTCTGAAAGTCTGGTGTCGAAATTTCAATTTTGAGTTCATTTTTGCATTTTTTTCCATTGTCTGCCGGCGTGACGCTAAAACTTCTACTCCATTTTCCCCTTGTTTTGGCTTCATTTCCTTTAAATTATATCACTGTGTTCCGTTCTTCGTGCTGGTTATTTTCCATAAAAATGTTTTTGTGAAAGTTGAGAAGAAACGAGCGATATAGATGTAGTTTCAAAATGTGCTCGTCACGTGTTGGCTATTTGTTTGCAAATCTTGTTTTTGTGCTTATTAGCAGTGGTTTGGAAATGTATAACTTTATATTCCAGTGATTGTGATTTCTAGCTATTTACTGCACTTTTCTGGGTCATTTTTTGTGTAACTTTTATGTACGCACGTGTGTTGTGTAATTCCCGCGTGGTCGTGCATTTCAGCAATAATTTTAGCTTGTGAAACCAGTCTTCCTCAGCACGTGTTTTGGCGCGTTTCTTTGCGTGTGCATATCAGATTATATACATTTGATTTAAGAAAAAAAAAAGAGAAGTTTTGTGTGCTAGTTTAAATTACAAGTCTGTATTCTGCTCCTTTTTGAGAATATTAGCGGTGGTCACAGTAAGTGTGACGTGGTTTTTTTAACTTCCAGTTCGAGGTTTCTCACTGAAGCTATCATTTTGTTTTCTTCCATGTGTTCATTCTGATTGAAAATCTTGGTATTGTGTCCAAGTGGCTTGTGTAGCCGTGTGTTAGTATAATTTTCTGGTATTTCGCCGCGGGCGCTTAATTGTGTTCTTTCTGCAACTGTTTTATTTGGTTATGTTCTGATCTTGCTACTTACATTCATGTGATGTTATAAGTGTTTAGTTTGGTGTAATCTGTATTGCTTGGTCCTACTGTTTGTTTATTGGTTGCGTTATCTTTTGTGCTGCAATCATGCCTAAGCGACGTACTGCACAGAAATCTGATATAGCAATTGCTCCAGTTAGCGAGCACAGTGAAGTAGACTCTCTGTCCAGTGTTAGTACGCCTGTTGTTACGCAGTTGTCAGTGATGCCTAATCCGCCTGTCGTGGCCCATGCCCCGCAACCAGCTGTCTGCCGCCCGGTCATTGACCCCTCGTACTTTGAGAATTCCAGTAGGATGTCGGCACATGAATTTCTGCAGAACTTTGAAATGGTCGCTGCTGCTAATGGCTGGTCAGAGGAAATGAAATTGAAATGCTTTCCATGCTATTTACGAGATACTGCTGCATCATGGTTTCAAACTTTTCGCCATCGGCACCCTCACCATGATTGGATTTTCTTGTCTACACAATTTTTAAATGCATTTCAGATAACAAACCAGAGTGATATTCTGGAAATGAAACTCAGACAGCGGGTACAGTTGGATGATGAACCTGTTATTAGTTACATCTATGACGTACTATCTTTATGTGACCAAGTCAACCCAGCTATGTTGCAGTTGGAACAAATTAAACATTTGCTTAAAGGTCTTAGACCTCTGTATGTACAAGCTTTATTGCCATTAAATCCTCAAACTGTTGATGAGGTGATACAAATCATTCGACGAGTGGACAAAGCACAGTTTTACATACAGAACCGTGAACATCTAGTGTCTGCTCAATCTCAGGCTGCAGTGGTTACGTCACCCTCTGGTCTATTTAATACTGCATCTGTTCCTGCTGTTACTTTACCAGCTTCTCCTCAGCCTTCTCAGGCTTCTTCTCTTGTGGGCGTACCTATCGATCCTATGCATCAGCTGATTGATCGTGTGGAACAGTTATGTAACAGAGTTAACCAGTTTCAGTTACCATCTTCGGAGAGAACTTCCCAGCATTCACAGCTTCCACGGTCAGCTGACTTCAACCGGAGGGACCCACCCGTCACCTGCTATAGATGCAACAGGCAGGACCACCTGGCTCGCTTTTGCCGGAGCCGCCTCCCGCAGTCAAAAAACGACTGGCGCCGAACCTCGCGCGACGAGACGTAGCAGCACCACCACCACCACCCACCAGCATGGCTGCACCTCAACGGGACATAGCTACACCTCAACGGGATGTGTCTGCATTATCAGGTCAGATATTGCAAGTTCCTGGTCGTATTGCCCAGACAGAGCTCTCCATCTTGCTCGATACAGGAAGCGCAGTGAGTATTGTGAATGCTGCACATGTTATTGATCATTCTACACTAAAACCTATAGAGATGATGCTCCGCACTGCAGGAAACAAGTTACTTGATGCGCCTTACCACACTGTGTTAGATTTCCATATTAATGATGTTCTTTTTCAGGAGGATGTACTAGTTGTGAAAGAGTTGTCCCATGATTTGATTTTAGGCAATGACTTTTCGCAGACCCATGATGTTATAATTGATTATGCACATAATCTGATAACCTTGAAATCTTCTAAGAATGATGCATTCAGTATACCAATAACTCTCACACAAGGACCTTTTGTTGATATGGCAGTAAACCCTCTCCTAGATGATTGTACAGATTCTGGTGTTAAAATGGCAGTTATGCATGATGTTAAAATTCCACCTCTGTCTACATGCTATATCTCCGTTAAGCCTTTGTCAGCCATTAGTAATGAGGTTATGTTTGAACCTGCTCTCAACATAATGCAAAAGAAGAATCTTTCTATTCCACCGTTATTGTGTCATTCTACCTCTGAACTTACTATTCCAGTGCATAATAATACTTCAGTTCCACAAACATTGTTTGCAAATACAGTCTTAGCTAAAGCGTATGATGTTGCACTTGTTCAGAGTAATTCTGTTCTGTCATCCGATGTTACTCCTCTGCCAGCTCCAAATTGTAATTTTAATGTTAATGGTAAACTCTTGCTTTGTTATTGAAATATAGTGATCTTTTTGCCACAACATTACAAGAACTTGGTACTACTGATGTTGCAGAATTTGATATCAAAGTAAATGATCCTAAGCCAATTAAGCAAAGACCATATAGAGTTCCCCATAAACAAAAAGAAATTATTGCTGAGCAAGTTAAAGAGATGCAAGATGCTGGCATTATCAAGGAATCACAGTCCTCCTGGGCTTCTCCTGTAGTACTTGTCAAAAAGAAAGATGGCTCAATGAGATTTTGTGTCGACTATAGAAAATTGAATGCTGTTACAGAGACCACCTCTTTCCCTTTACCATTGATAGATGATTTGTTAAGTTATTTGGGGGAAGCTAAATGGTTTGTCTCATTAGATTTACTGTCAGCATACTTTCAAGTATCTCTTGCAGAGGATAGCCAGAAGTACACCTCTTTTGTCACTTTTCAAGGTCAATATCAATTTACACGCTTGAGTTTTGGGTTGGCAAATGCCCCTAGGTTTTTCAGTTATATCGCAGACAAGTTGTTAGGCGATTTGAATTTTAAAAAGGCTATTGCATATCTGGATGACATTGTTGTGTTTGCTAAAACCTTTGAGGAGTTGTTGCAAAATCTTGAGGCTGTTTTTCAACGTCTGGATCACCACAAGTTTAAACTTAAACCAGAAAAATGTTTCTTCGCCATGCAAAAGATAAAACTCTTAGGCTTTGAAGTTTCTAAAGATGGCATTTCACCTGATTCTGACAAAGTTGTTTCCAGTCAAAATTTGCCTCGTCCTAAGAATGTTCGAGATGTGAGAAAAGTTTTAGGATTGTTTAATTTTTACAGGAAATTCATCAAGGATTATGCTAATATTGATCAACCTCTAATTCAGTTGACTAGGAAGAATCAAAGTTTTATTTGGGGATCTGATCAGCAAACTGCATTTCAAAATTTGAAAGACTTATTAGTTTCGGCCCCTGTCTTAGCTCACTATACTCCTGGTGCTTATACCGAACTACACTCTGATGCCAGTGGATTAGGGGTTGCCTCGGTGTTGTATCAGAAGATTGATAATGTGTTGAAACCAGTGGGCTATACTTCGAGGACACTATCTAAATGTGAACGTAATTACAGTGTTCCTGAGTTGGAATTGTTGGCCATCTTGTTTGGACTTACCCACTTCCGCAGTTTTGTTTATGGCTACAAGGTTCATATTGTATTTGATCATCACTCTCTTTGTTATCTAAATAATTTGAAAGATTTGACTGGGCGTTTGGCACGATGGAGTTTGAAATTGCAAGAGTTTGATTATACCATTTCTTATAAGTCTGGCAAGAAACATCATGATGCTGATACTCTATCGAGATTTCCTGTGTTACAACCTACAGAAAGTGATCTTGAACAGCTTGATGAACTCCCCACATGTTTGCTGTCATCAGTTGAAGTTGCTGACCATCAGAAGAAAGATACTGGGTTACTGGAGCTTATTAATGCTCTCCATGATCCTCCGTCGGCCCCTGCTAAGCTTCAGAGACAGGTTTCCAACTACACCCTCAAATCAGGTGTTCTTTATCGTAAAAATGCTGGCTCCACTGGCCCTCTCCATCTGCTGGTTATTCCAGAAGCTCTAAAACATGAAATTCTTTCTTCATGTCATGATGATCCTCTTTCAGGCCACTTAGGATTCTCGAAAACATTTGCCAAAATTCACTCTACGTATTACTGGGTTGGTATGAAGAAAGATATTGAACATTTTGTCCGAACCTGTCCCAGCTGTCAAACAAGAAAGGGACCGAAGAATCAGAAACCAGCAGGCTTATTACAACCAATTCCGGTTACATCTGTAGGCGAGCGGTGGGGTATTGATTTGCTTGGGCCTCTCCCACGCTCCAATTCTGGACACAAGTATGTTGTCGTTGCGACCGAGTATGCTTCTCGCTGGGTCGAGTCTGCGTCGCTTTCTTCAGCAACAATCCCTCAAGTTGCTAAATTTATTTTGCATAACATCATCTGTAAGCATGGAGCCCGTGCTGCCTTGTTATCTGATCGTGGCTCAGTTTTCTTAAGTGAGGTGACACAAGAATTGTTGAGATCTTTATCAGTGTCTTCTAATTTCACCAGTGCTTATCATCCAGCTTGCAACGGACTTACTGAAAGATTTAACCAAACCCTCTTAAATATGCTCAGCCATTTTGTGGATAATAATCAGAAAAATTGGGACTCAATATTGCCCTATGTCATCTTTTCATATAACTCGAGTGTTCAAGAGTCTACGAAATTTTCACCCTTTTTCTTGATATATGGTCGAGAACCTTCATTACCTAAGCAGGTTCAGCTACAAGCTACGTCTAATGACCTTTTTGTGAGACAGACATTGCAAGAGATTCAAAAGGCATGAGAGGTTGCTGTTGCTAATATTACAAAGCAGCAGGTGAAGCAAAAAGAAGCATTTGATGCTAAACATCGAGATGTGGTTTATAATGTTGGTCAATTAGTTAAAGTTTTCACTCCCATTAGGAAGAAAGGTAAATGTACAAAGTTGTTACATAGATATTTTGGTCCTTTTGAAATTATCCGACAGATCACTCCTGTTACCTACCTTGTTGGTCGACCTCATGCTCCCCGTACCAAACATCACAGTGTTCATGTGTCACGCCTTTACCCTTACTATGATCCTGTGGCTCCTTATAGGCTGTAAAGCCTGAGTTTCTGATGCTTAATTAAGCCTTACTTTTCAGGAATATGTGATATGAATGTCTCTGCTAAATTACGAGTATATTATTATTTTGGGTGTAATTTAAATTTTGAATTATGTTTTGGTAACTGCAAATCATTTGTTTTGTTGTTGTGTTATGCTGCAGGAATGTGTTTCAGGTGTACTATGTGCTTAATTGTGCTTTCATTTTCAGGAATGTTATGTGACAATATTGTTTTGAGTAATGATGTGATGTTGTTTTGTTGCATTCGATTTGATTTGATATGATATGATTTGATTTTGACTCGATTTGATTTTGGGTTCCATAATGATGCTGTGATCTTTATTTGCAGAAAATTGTTGCATGAATAGTGTTTGTATGTATGTGTGTATTTGAGGTTATGTGATATAGGTGAGATTTGCCTCGGTGGAAGTGCCAAAGAGTAACCCCGACGGTGTTGATGTGAGATGAGGAGAGATGAGATGAGACGAGATGTCAGCTTCGGTGGAAGTGCCACAGTGTAACCCCACAGTTGTTGTATAATTTCAGAGATTTTGCTTATTGGTGTTGCTGTAACGTGCCCAGTATAGCGTGTGTGATGAATTCACACGAGAGATTATACAGATGGAAGTGAATGTAATGAAAATATTTTTTTTTCTCTGTTTATGCAACAAGTTTATTACCGTCTTAGATAGCAAATGTTAATACCACCTGTTTTCCAGCTTAAAGTTTCATTTTGAGGATGTAGATGCAACATTATAGTGTCATGTTATTTGTGTCATTTCTGAAATTGTTAATGTGATTTCTTGAAGGTTATGCCTATGTCAAATGTTTTGAATTTACAGCATGTTAAATGAGACACGTAAGTGCAGATGTTTTGTTTTGGAGAGAAAATTGAAAGATGATGATGCTTGAAGTAATGATCGAGATTGCACTATTACTGCTGATGATGTTGATAATGATTATGATGGAGTTGATGCTCATAATGAGATGAGAACGATAATCATGTGGACAAGAAGTTGTATTGGTGACAAGAGTAGGACACTAGTAGTTGACAGCATGTCACGTGGCGTAGTTTAGAAATGTATTGTGGATGTAGCTTGTAGTGATGTATACACTAGTTTGAGTAGATAGTTAAGTCAGTGTTGTGTGTAATTTGGGGCCATGGTCAGTGTGAATGAGTTCATTTCATCGTCATGTGTGATTGTCTTGTAAGTGCACTTACTTTCTTTGTTTGTGATACCAGCTGGTTATTGAGAAGTAATATTGGGATCCCAAAACAAGGTTATGTTTCATTTCTGTCATGTTCATGTATTTTGATTCTGTTTTACTGTTATTTGGATTATGAAGCATTGTAAGTTACACTTTGGATGGCAACTCTGTAAAATTTCTTTCTTATGCCAATTTGTACTAATTTTTTCTTCTCTTTCTTTGCCCCATGTCATAAGAATTTTTTTAGTGTACACTTTTCATACCTTAAAATCTTTAATTGTAAATGACATACCCTTCTTTTATGTGTGATTGTTTGTGGGAGCATCCTGTTTATTGTGTGGTGGTTTTGTTTTAGTATTTTGCTGTGGCAGAGAGCGAGAAAGTGCATCAGCATCCCCAGGGAACACCAGAAGTCAAGAAACACTCAGGGAAGCTGTCGGGCAGCCACTACACTGCCGTGGCATAAGGAGCCACCATGTCGGGGGGCAGTCCAAGCCAGCGACTGCCCACCCTGTTGTCACCACCAGAGACCTGCGGTGCTAATTCTACACCAGGACAAATCGTCGTTGTGGGCACTGTCTAAATCCACCCACAAACAGTTACGGCAGACCATCACCCTTTTGCGCAGTGTAGTGTGCCTGTGAACTAAGGCAGCGTGGTGTGTGCGTGTGCGGGATGCTAAAGCTAAGTGCATTAACAATACTAAGTCGACAGCACTTACGTCGCTCGTCTCTCCACATCACCCAGCACCATTGTTTCGTCGGCTGGGTGCTTACCACACACATGTCTATTGTTATATTTTACTTCACACATTTGTATGTCATTTTTGGTATGTCTTTGTCTTGTTTTTTCATGTTTATTGTATTTATTTCTTTCTGTCGACGAGGACGTCGACTTCGGTGGCCAGGGGGAGATGTGGCATGTGCACAGATTATAGTAATAGTAATACGTCCTCTGGTTACCCAAGTCGAAGGTTGGCAGTTTATCTGAGGAGGGGCGATTGAGGGGAAACAGTCTCATTGGTGGGGATATGGCGTTAGTGACGCCAAGCTTAGCGTGGGTTTTCTGAGCATTCTGGGACTAGTGTTCGCGAGAGTTAGACGGATAACTGTCTACGACATGGCGTCCTCGCCCGGCAGACACATGGGGTAAGAGAACATTTTATGATAAATCCAGCTATCCATTTCTTTGCCGTTTTAATTATGGTAGCATAGAATCCTTGCCTCTCCCTTCAGCCAGGAATTATGTTAGTGTAAGAATATTTTTGAGATAACTTTAGCTGCGTCCCTCGTCGTTGCCTCTCAAATTAACGTTCATTGTTTGATTAACGATCCCTCTCATAAGCGAGTTGCCCTCCTCTGAAGTTAAGTAATTACAAAATATTGAGGTACACGACAATATGTTAGTAGATATTTCATAAAGTCAATGCCCAAATTCTCATTCTCTCTCCTAACAATAAACGGCGTATTAATTTTAAATAACTTTTTATTAACAATACCTGGAAATACCACACAATGCATACATGTATCATCTACAAAGATAAAGAAACTGAAAATCGGAACTGCAATTTCTAAAATAATGTAAAAAGGTAAGTTAGAAGATTTAGGCTAAAAACAGGAAATTGTTGAATATAGTTTCGAGAATGACGCTTTAATTAATTTCTGGGACACAAGGTTTTATGCTTCGAGAAGTTTGATATTCCTTATTCATAGGTTTGAATTTTAAAGATGTTAGTTTTTATATAGAAAAGTAAGTTACTAAAATAAATAAATCAGCTTTGTTTTGAACAAGTGTTTCACCCACGCTCTCGCATTCTTGCCCCTTTTCCGTTTGCCTCTTCACTTTCAGTTTGAACCATCTGAGCCAACCAAATCTATACCTATAAGCATCTTTAAATTTTATGTCATCAAACTTAAAATAACGTTACTATAATGTGAAACAAGCTGAACGAAAACTGCATAATTATGAGGATTTTAAAATGGCAAAAATGTAAGAAAATGAGGTTATGTACAAAATGTACAAAATCAACTTTTAAAAATCTGATGTAGTAGGTTTACACGACCTTCTCTACCTTCTATCACTTATTAATGGGTATAAAATCTACTCCTTTTAAAGCTTCGTTTTAATTCAAATACATTTTTTCAGAAATAGCTACATTACATATTTAGCTATTCATAAAAGGGAACAGCGGTAGATAAAATTTAAGAACCGGACGCTATATGTTAGTCTTAAAATTGCATACTGCTTCCATCCAATCACGAGAACAAACTGAATGTAGGACTTTAAGAGAATGGCCAAAAAACAAACAATTCAAACCTTTTAACAACGGATATCTCGTAAATGCTTATGCCACAAAAAAGTTATTTGAAATAAATTGTGTGTTTTAAAGAAAACTACTGGTACATTTCTTGTATGATACATTTCGTCTATCGCTTAACGTTTACTAGTTATACAAGGTTATACAAAATTCCTCCCGAATGAAGAGGACCTCAAAGGATATTCCCAGGAAATTCAACATATACATTTTATTTGTCATATACGAGTAAGTATAATTAATATGTCGTATTTTAATCAAAATCCTTAGAGCCATATTTTAGGAAATAAAAAATTTCGGCAAATCTTCCATGTAAAGGGTAATTTGGGGTAGATTATATTCTTGAAAATCCTTGGGTCGCATCATTAGAAGGTACTGAACCTAAATATCAAATTTGGTGCTTATCTAACCTTTCGTTTTTAGGTTATGCTGTCCACAGAGACATACACAGACACATGCGGACGTTTCTCCACTAACTATAGTAAGGAGGGGAAGTATTGCATTCCGCCCAAAAATTTGATATGGAGATTTCACTATAAATACGTGTTTTGAGGCCACATGAATAAATAAAAAAGGATACTTTTAGAAAAAGGTCAATGTGGGGCTGTTTCTGTGTGTCCGTGAACAGCATAGCTCAAAAACTAAAAGTTGGATAAATACCAAACTTGGTATTTAGATTCAGTATCTTTCAAAAATGCCACGAAGATTTTCAAGAAAATACCCCTATCCAAGACTATCCTTCACATGGAACATTTTTCGAAAATTTGATTTTCTAAAAAATGGCTCTAACGATTTTGATTAAAATATCATGCATTTAAAATGTTTTTATGAGATATAAAATGTTCATCTTGAATTTTCAGGAAATGCCACCAAAAGTCCTCTTCATTCTGAATGACTATCGCATAAATGGTAAACGTAAGAGAGAGACAAATTGCTATACACACTAATGTATCTCGTTAAAACACACAGTTTGACATATACATTTTTTTTATTTGTGGAGTAAATCATTTCCGAGGTGCTCATAATTTTTTGAATTTTCCATTACCTATACTTTTTCTAAATGGGAATTCCTTATTCGTTTATTTTTTATGTCTTGGACATGCAAAGAGAATGGAATGCTCCATAAAGCAACCAGTTCTTAAAACATTTGACTTTCACTTAAAGCTTACCATATACCCCTGCACCTACAAGAAAATTAGCGATAAGATTGGCATCTCGATATCTCGATTACCATGAAGTAGATGTAGAATGAGCGTTTGTAAAAATAGTTTGTACAAGAGTAGAGAAAGTCATGCGAGTGGAACACATCATATTTCTTTCTGTTTCAGAGGGCCCCAAAATATGTATTTCCGGCGAAATATCGGTATCAAATTTCTGGGTGGAATGCAATACCTATCTTGTTTGTCTACTATATACGTGGTAGAGAAAGCAACGCATGTTGTATGTGCACACAGATACTCATGTTCATTTAGATACACTTCACTTTGACGCATTAAATGACCAATAAGACAAAATCATGATGTTTAAATGAAACTCTGTAACGAGTACCTTAAAAACTAGCATTTTTTTAAGATCGTAAATTCAGAAATAATAGAAAAAATGAATTGACTCTGGTTCATTAAGTTTGAAATCTAATTATACTCAAATCTTTTCTTTCACTAACATATACATATTATTATACATGTCTAAAATAATAATTTATAAATACTCCATTCGCCACTATTTCTGATATTAGCAGTAAGTAATCGATCCAGGATTTCAATAAAACGTGCTCAGAGTATTACTATAGAAAAATGAGCAAAAATTGACAATTCTAACTCACGCTTTCAACGAAACACAAAGTCCTGCACTTACCAAAATTGTGCGCCTGAGTAATAAAAAGAAAACTCTGTTTTAATGCCGGTTTCGCATACACTTGTTTATTCCCAGTTAGTTACATGATGGCACGGTTTGTGATTAAAAGAGCGGACATATGGCTGAGAAGAACTAGATTTTTGACTAGGTGGAACATATAATGCTAAAGTGAATTAAATTAAACAATCAAATTAGTAAAATCCTGTTTGTTATTATTAATACTATTTCTGTTATATCCTGGATATAAATCCGATAAGAAAAACAGTGATTCATCACGATACCACGTCCCCGTATTTACTTTATTTGATTTACATATCCAAGACATAATAATAATAATAATAATAATAATAATAATAATAATACTCATAATCGCAATAATGAATGTAGCATTTCACTTTGATTCATTTCCATGTGAAATTTCAAAGGCTTTTCTACATTCCGAGGAAGTTCTGAATTTCTGCATGTACGAAATTCTTGAACTTCCATTCCTCATATTTCAACAAATTTTATTTTCAAGCTATACCTTTGAAGTTAATTTTCATATCTTCTGAATGGTGATTTATCTTTATTAATGTACAAATTTCTTTTAAAAATAGAAGCAGAAGAATTAAAGGTCTTCTGGTTTTCGGTTGCATGTTTAGTACTTGAGAGGCCTGCAATAAGTAAATTTAAAGCCGTTGACTGAATTCTGTTTTAAAGAAACCTTTTTACTCATGTTTTCAAAGTGTTTATATTGAAATTCAAAATCGTATATTTTTGTTTCCTTCAAAAAGTGTTCGATATTCTTCGTTTCAATGGCTAATGCATACAACGTTATAAACTGTAAATTTGTAATCTGGGGTAAAACTCTTACAGTTCAAACGTTTGAATAACTTATTATAATTATTATTGTTATACAAAATAAAAGCCACCTAAATCACAACTATAGCTTACTCAAATGACGTATAGTGCATCCTCGAGCACAAAGATGTCATCACGAGGGAAGCAACTAAATAGCATATTATCACGGAATAAGATAGCACCTTAACGATTACATATACTGTTAGCAGTTAACGGTTTGTTAGTAATACGTGTTCGTTAGTAATATGTGTTCGCTGAGGAAGAATCCTAAATATTCTTTCTTCTTTGGCAGAGGAAAAAGCAAAATATTACTTCAATTTATTCACACCATGAAACACTATTACCCTTAAAAAATAATGCTGTGTTTCTACCGAAAATATAACACTAAAAATTTATTTAATTATTACTGTCTTGGAAATAACAACACTTTTTGCTTGTTTCAAGGGTAGCCGAGGATGCAAACAAAGCAAGTACCAAAGTTCCCTTCCTGAGAACTACAGGTAGGTAAGAGAGAGGATGAAAGCGTGGGCGCCGAGTTATTGCTCCACTTGTTTTTATAGAAATGTCGAGAAGCTACGAGTCAGTTGCAGTTCCGCCGCAGGCATTTGCAAATTTTAATGAGAGTTCGGTATTTAACGTAGATGTTAAACCAAATTTATCACCATCCAAGTCCAACCTGAGTGAAGGACAGGTGGAGCTCACATTCCAACCATCTGAGAGGATACTTTATTGCACGAAAAAAGACGAGCAGCGATACCGAAGCTTTTTCGACTAGTGTGTCAGTTAAAATCACGTTTAATTAGTCTAGTATGACATGTTATTTTCCTTGAGTCCGTACACTTAATTAGAAAAAATATTTATTAAAATAGTTTTTATCCGTTTTCGGATATTTAAAATCTGTAATTGGCTTAATTAAGTGCACGCATTATTTTTTACAACTCTGCAAGGCTTTTGTTAACACTCATTTCGTTTACGCAATCTTGGGCAAAAGTCTCTCAAGAACCATTTCAACAATTACTGCGAAATCACTCTCTATATAAGGGGATTTCAAGACATTTCTAACATAATCACTGGATCGTGGTAGCCTGCGATATTTAGTTTCCGAGTCTTCACATTGGTAAGTAAATCTAAACGACAGGTTTTTTCCCAAACTTCATACTTTGGTGTTCTTGGTTTACTTTTCTCAGAAACTAAGCAAACTTTGAATTGGAAGCTTTTAGGCAAGATCAGTGTTACTATGTTCTATAAAAACGCCTAAAAACAGATTTTTAATTTATCAGGGAAGGGGAAAAAATAAAAATAAAGTGATGTGATGTAAAGTTCGGTAAACGTTCGTGTCATAATTTCTATTTGCTTTAAAATATTAGTAATCAAAAGTTCTGGATATATTTTGGCCTTTGTATACCTAAGAATAGGTACGAAATTTACAAAGAAGTTTAGAAATTTAAAACCACTAATTTGTTGGGATAGTTTCCCCTCAAATAATCATTACCAAAACCTCATTTGGCTTCCGACTTACAAAATAATGGAAGTTAATAGACTACATCACTATTGAATATCTTACTTATACACCAAACATTAAGACATTAGCCATTTTGCAGGTGGTCAAAATGTGATAAGCCCGGAGAATTGCTCATTTATTATAGAACAGTGCTAGAAACTAAGTAATATAGCTAGTAGATTTCACTCAAGCAAATGCGGGTAATATACACAAAACTTAGCCCTGGAACATTTCCTTCCGAAATTTCCTTATGCAGTTTTGTTAAACACTGGTCTCTTTGTGTGTGTGGGTGGGTGTATGTGTGGGTGAGTGGGTGGGTGGGTGGGTGGGTGGGCGTGTGTTTGTGTGTCTGTCTGTCTGTGAACAGTTTAACTTAAAAACGAAAAGTCAGATAAACTTGTTATTTAGATCCAGTACCTTCTAAAGATGGTACACGAAGATTTGCAAGAAAATCTCCCTACCCCAAACTACACTTTGCATGGAAGATTTTTCGAAATGTTTGATTCTCTAAAAATTGGCTCTAACGATTTTGATTAAAATACCATATACTAATTATATTTACATGACGAACAAAATGTATATCTTGAATTTTCTGGGAATAGCCTTTGAAGTCTTCTTTATTCGGAAGGAATATTGTATAATCTTGTATAAACATAAACATTAACCGATAGACGAAAAAGTACTACACAGGAAATATAGGTCTATTTATAACACACAATTTATTTCAAATAATTTTTTATGCCATAAGCCACTTCCGAGATATCTGTTATTAATTTTTCGGGTTGTTCATTATTTGGTCATTCTTTAAAGTTCCTCTCAACATTCCACTGCATGGAAACAGTATGCAATTTCGTGGCAGCGTATGGCGTCCAGTTCTTAAAACATTTGACTATCGCTGTTGAATCTGTAACGAAATGTGTGATATAGCTATTTCTGCAAAGGTTTATTTCGATTAAAATAAAGTAGATGGAAAAATAAGCTTTATTAAATATAGTTTGTATACTCACTAATAAGAGATAAACATTAGAGAAGGTCATGTTAAGGAACACATCAAATTTTTTTGTCTACGAAGCTTCTATTTTTCAGTACCGCAAATATGTTTACCTTATTCGTAAACAAATCCAAGGTAAAATAATCCGTTATACACTGCTAAAATGAAATATATGAGAATTACTTCTAACCAAACAGTTAAACTTCACTGGTCTACATGCGGAGCGAGACAATGGATTAATGCAATGTACAACAGTAGAAGACATGGGTGTGCGCGAAATTAGTGGCCTCTTAAATAGCTATGAATTAACGTTTGGGAGCTCGTATTTTGTATTGTCTCTTCTGTATAATTGTACGCGCACGCAGTTTCCTCTGCTCGCTATACATCGCCCAAGGGATAACTTCCTAATTACAGCAAGCGCTCCAAGTTCGTATGTTGAGGGATGGGTAATATGGCAGAAGTGCCACTATGTACAGAGTATTGAGCGCAGTCTTCCGTGGGGGTCCGCTGTACAAAAAGTAGTAAACTGCTGCTATTGCAGAATCCATTCAATCAAAACGCCTTAATTTCCAACAAATTAAGTCCTGGTACGGTAATAAGTCGGAGGACACTGCTCCTAAGAGCAGCGAAACCTCCGAAGTTACCCTCGGAAGCGTTTGGGGATAAGGTTCCATTCCCCTATAACTTCTTTATTGTTATTATTATTAATATTATTTTACATAATCTTCAAACTAAAAAAAGTGCAAAGATTAGTTTGTCGAAATTAAAAGCCATGAAATCGCATTCGTTTCTGATTGGCATTTTAAGGTTAGCGGTTTATCTTAGCACTGCTGTCCGTTGAAAGAGCACATTCCTGTCGGCAGTGTTCTCTGGACTGGAAAACACACACACACACACACACACACACACACACACACACACACACACACACACACACTCTCTCTCTCTCTCTCTCTCTCTCTCTCTCTCTCAAAACTCTGTTCGTCACTAATTACTAAGTAAAAATCTGTCACTGCTCTATTGTGCCCTACTCTGAAGCAGTCTCTCTATTTTTATGTGACCGGAATCTGTTCAAGAGAAAAAGGCAGTCCATTGTGCTTTGGGTAGTTGTCCACTACCATCCAGTTCGCGCAGTTACATTCAGACAGGTACGCAAAGCATTACTGCAATGTTAGCTCAGCACTTCCAACCTGGACATTGTAATTGTCATTCTCTCACCTCCCATCCCCTTCCATTAGAATGGAATTCGCTCCAATCCTGCACATTTATCCCTGCCTACCGTACTATTATTCCTTCAAGCATTTTGTACGTACTTTAAAAGAATATTGTGATCAGTCTCGATATGGCATATACCTGCCCAGAAATGAGAGTAGTTGATGGGAGACAATGCGGCCAGATAAACACTAAATAACTTCAATTTTAACTTTAGTAAACATTTTATATTACGTGAAAACGAGTTTTAACTTCTGCCCAAATTGTTTGCTTCTACGTAGCACTCCGTCAGTCGAGTTATAAATGTCTACAGAATTCTGACTTACTGTGATAAATCCAAGGAAGTTAACAATATATTAAGAAAACCTCTTTGTATGCTCATTCATTAAAATTCCAATTATTCTGCTTGTCAGATCACAACATATCTCAAAAGCATCACTGTGTTAATATTACGGATTTTTATTATTATTAAGACAAATTCATCCTTCAGCACTAATGCTTTGCAGGTATCAGTGAATAGAGCGGAAATTTAACCCAGGACATAACATAGCGGTTGGTTTATTTCGCTCCTAAAAACTAAAAAATATGTGAACAATGCAATGAATAGAACATATAGAAAATAATATAAGAAAAGAAACAGCACTCAGTAGGAAGCAAAAAGTCAGTGAACATACAAATCCGTGAGTCTTTGAGGTAGAACTGGGATCATTGAGAAGCAGGTGTTGTGATGATCCGCTCTTCAACCGAGTTGGCCGACGATTTCTTGCTCCGAGGTTGTATTCTACTGCTCCCTAGACTTGTGGAAGGTTGTCGAAGAAAGGTTTGGAGACGGTACAAATGAAGTGGTGGATAGTGCAGTCCCAGTTCTCAGTGAAGCTGTTGATTCTGGATGAACCACGGGGCTTTAGTGATAATACGAATTACTCTACTTTGTATAATCTGAAGGCGTGAATGTGAGGTTTGCTGGCGACAGCCCAGTATCAGTATCAGGAGTTGCAGAAATATATATACATCTAAACAGCAAAGAGCAGTTAACAGCCGGAGTGACTGTCGGTGAAAGATTGAATAAAGTACTGAGAATCTGGCTGAAACTAAGGTACCATGCACTGTACATGGGAATTCTAAAGTAGACCTGGTGTCAATCTGTACATTAAGATTGCTAACCGATGTTTATAATGGTAACTAGGATAGAGGTTCGTTCAAAAGGAGAGAAAAGGGATTCCCCTAAGGACGAAGGGAGAAGATTTTGGCTTTGTTTCAGTGAAATACGCCAAGTGGTATAATGTTAGCTCTACGCAGATCGGAGTGAGAGTAACGGAGTACGGTATCGTCAGTGCACATAGCTGTACAAGTGGGTAATAAGTTGGGAAAGTTAGACGATATACATTAAAAAGAAAAGGTGAAATTATGGAACCCCTGTAAAACACCTGGCGTAATGAGACGCTGGAAAGGTGCGAACAACAAAACACCTGTCGTTTAGGAAGCTGCAAAGGATTTGGAATATGTAATGAGGAAAGGCGACACACAACAGTTTAAGAAGTAAATTTATCAAGCCCACCTTATCGAACGCTTGGGCGATGCCCAAAAATACAACTGCGGTGTACTGATGACGTTCAAACTCCTGAAGAATGAACTGTGTGAACCGTAATAACTGGTACGGAAAAAAATGGAAATAACCTTCAATAGACCGAGCGGGACGGCTCAGACTGCGGCCCGCTTTTGGAGATCCCGAGTTCAGTAATACCGACTAACTGTGGAGGATTAATAGGCGGTTCTCTCCTTATATCACGGCGAATAGCAGTTGTATTTCTTCTGGCCAAGCCAATTTCTGGTGATCCAATCCTGGATTTTCTAACCATTGGCTCTTGAGGAATACTTTTTCATTGCCTTCTACTGTGATCTAGTGTAAATTTGTTTCTTCTCTAATTCTGGTCTTCTAACTAATAACACTTCGCTCGCTATTCCTCCCTATCCTGAGTTTTTCATTTCGCCCATTTGATTCTGGCGTCTTGTTTCAGTTTATCGAACCAGCGTGTTCTTTGTTTCCCTGGCTTTCTTGATTCTCCTACTTGTCCATGATGTCTTATTCTATTGGGCCCTTTTCACCATCATTATATGTACAAACATTTCTGCTTCGTCTTTCATCATTGTGGGTTCCACGACTGAATAAGCCTTATTTCCTCCAGCACTGATCTATTAGTTCTTTTGTCCATCTAAGGAATTCTGAGCAGTCTCCTCCTTGTACTTATATTAAAAGTATCGTTTCGTCTTCTGCCTCTTTTACTTGTAGTTCAACTTTCACTGCAAAATGGGACGGTAGGAAATACCAGTGTTTCTACTAATTTTATCTTAGGTCGTGTGCTAATATCTCTATCTTCCCTGATTTTCTCAACTTTTGTCATAGTTTTTCTTCCTATGGCTACCCGTCTCTTAAGTTCCTTTGGCTGTACCACTCTCTTCATTTTATAACCCCATGCAATCTTTAATTACCTATGCTGGTTAAAGAATACAGAAAAGAAAAACAAATCATTCCTAACAGAAGCTTTCGTACTGTTGTACTAACAACTTTCTTCAGAGAATGTACAGTAGCAGACGATGACTGAACAACGGTTTAAAATCTCTCTCTCCTCTCCTCTCCCCCCTCTCTCTCTCATACACACACGCGCGCGCGCGCGTGCCTGTGTGAACCTCGCAAACGATTCGTACAATATTTTTTTTTCCATCGAAAGGATTCTTCTACACAGACCTATATAGAATTGAAAGCTTGGGGGAGGGAGATTTTCATATTCATATGACAATTTCAATAATGTTTTGTTGATTATGAATATCAGTTTTTCTTCCTTTTCGAAAAAAATGCAAATTTATAATGCTTGCCAGCCCAAAGGGATACACGCTTTTCTTCCTTTTTGTGAACAATGCAAATTTATAATGCTTGCCAGCCCAAAGGGATATAAGAGGAGCCCTAAAACCTTTAAAAAGGGGGTTATTCGTTTGAGGGATTGCGTACGTTTTTATACCATCACACATCCCTCTTATTTCACTAAGCATAGTTATGAAGGATAACTTTTTATATAGCTTGACAAAATTTGATTTTACAACCTGACAAAAATAATCTACCTTAAAGCTTTCAAAATCCGCCGCTAGCTCTATTTTGAACTCCATACGTACAAAATGAAGATTCTTTGTCCCATTTAGACAAAGTTTGTGCATTTATGCTATTGGAGGCACGAAAATTACTGGCTTACTTACAACTCTCAAAAACTACTCCCAACAAGTGTGCTGAAGATATGTAAAACTCTGCAATATATTTGGTCAAAACATTATTCAAATATATTTTAGTACCTCGTAAAACTCATAAGCTACTTCTAATCTGTTATCCCTACTCAGTGTTTCAATCCTTTACATAGAAAATGCAACATTTCACTTATTTATACGAAACCAGAGATATATTATCCTACATGTCAGTGAAAATAATTGCTACGGGGGCATTTCATAAATTAAACCTATCTTTATTTACAACCCTTTGCCTATAGGATTTATCCGTGCAACGCAGTAAGACTGCTAGTGTATCTAAAAGCTCACTATTAAAGCTTCTAATATGATATCTGGAATTACTTACAGGCGAATCTTAATAAATTGTAGGTATTTTATCCCAGTAGATATAAACAATAGCTTTTTCTCTCTAAGCATTATTCCATATTCATACGTTTGCCTAAGAATAAGGGTTGTTAGTTTCTTAGGAACGTTATAAGAAAGACTTCATAGCTTTTTATAAAGCATACACAAAATAATTATACCGGATATAAAAAAAAGGTATTCCATATTTGAGAGGTGGTAGTATGGACCTAAACAAGAATAAAATGTCCAGCTAACATAGGCTCTAAAATGCATACTTCAAGAGCTATAAGCACTTGTTTATCTTCGCTACTGTGAAAAAACATCTCTTCTGCTGCAAGCTCTTTGCTATTACGTATGACCAGCAGAATGCAGTTAACAAATGAGGACACATTACTCTGTTACGGAAACAGCATAGCTGCCAATGTAATCTGCTTGCAATTACATACATACGATCTGCATTTGTGAACCAACTCTAAAGGAGGTGCTCAATATGGTGCCCATTCAAAGTAAGGCATGCTTCTGTCTGACGTCTTAAAGAATCACGCACTCTCTGAAAAACAATAGGTTGCTCTGTCAGGCATTGATGACGCCTTCCTGTAGCGTTTGCAAATCATTAATGGGGGTTGCATAAACCAAAGATTTCAAGATAAAGCTACATTGTTAAAGCATTTCACAAAACACAAACTGATTCCATTAGAACAAATAAGAATATGCGTTGCACTTAACCAGAACTGTGAATAGGGTTTATAGTAACAATAACTGATGTTTCCTGCATGCTATTCATGGACAATAACAGAGTAATGTATCCTCATTTATTTGCTGCCTGATGAAGGTCGTATGTAATTGCAAAGAGCTTGCAGTAGAAAATATGTTTCACAGTAACGAAGATGAACAAAATCTCATAGCTCTTAACGTATGCATTTTAAAACCCACGTTTACTGGATTTCTTTTTTGTTTCTAGCTATATAATATGGAATAGCTTTTTAACACCTGATATACCGCGTGAGACTTCTCATCCTGCGGATTGGAAACAAGGCAACCCTGCATTTTACAGACAATGCGAAATGCATGTGCTGACACTGCATTCATCAGCCCGCTGATTAGGTCTACGGTGGTGCTCGTTGTTAACGTGTTCTAGTAACGCAATAGTTAATTTGCTGGAAAGTCATGGTGAGAGTTGGAAGTTCAAATCACGCCTGGGAATAAATGACTTTTTATTAATTTCTTGCGTTTATTTATGATGTTCATTAAATCATATTCTAACAACTAATAATTTGTGTTTTAATGAAATTTACACCATTTAACTAATTCCATGCCAAACTATCAGTTCTCGTTTAATAAACTAAACATAAAATGTACCTTCAAGTGGCAGTATTTGAATCTGGGATCGTCACCACTGAAGGTTGACGTGCACGCTGTTGCGCTACGAGTGCAAGCCATTGCACTTTGGGCCGAAATTGATACGACGCGATGCGGTGGACAGTGTTTACCGCATAGTCTGTACAACGCCAGGAATGCATAACTTCTCAATCCGCAGGCTGAGAAGACTCACCCGATAAATAATTAAATATATATAAATGAATTTAACATTTACAATTTCTGTAGAGAAAATCAAAGTAATCGCATTTAAAGGTAAATAACATAATACTTGAAAGTATATTTATAAAGCAAGTTAAACACTTTGAAAGTATATACTGTCACTGTCATATTAGGAAGGCAGATACAGATATAAACAGCAGAAATAAATTATATGTGTGGAATAAAATGAAAGCAAGTAAATTTGAAGTAAACTAGAACGGAATGGTTACAATATTCTGGAAGCGAAACCACGGCCCTTACCAAAAAAGGTATGCCAAGGTATGCAGATATTAGTAAAAAGAAATAATTTGTAAAACTTACTATGGAATGGTAAAAGGGAAATCCAATGGAGTGGATAAGGGGCTTCATGTATTGCGTATTTATGTATGCATTTCTTTTTAGTTCCATTTATAATGCGCCTTTAACTTCAATGAACTTATCGGCAGCCTTTCCTTTGGAACATGTTATTGCTATCACAATTATTAATGTATTATTATTTTGAAACACCATTAGAGACATAAAATTTACCTTGGGTATTTATATTTTCTAAATGTTAACTATAATTGTATTTTTTGGTCTACTGAGAGATAAAAAATTGAATAAGGCTGACAATTTCGTTAAATAAAGTTTTCGAAAAAGATTGACTTCGCAAAAAGTATTGCGATAACACAAAATATATAAAACATATGATGTGCTGCACTCACATTTCTTTCTCAACTCTTGTACAATTTATTTTTTTTATTTTTTTATTTATTTTATTATAATATAAAGAATGACTACAAGTAACTGAAACTAATATGTAAGTAAATATTTCATTCATAATTTATTCGTAATTAAAAGCAAATGAATAAAAGTATAAAATACATATACTATATGTATTTATTATTTATATAATATCTTAAATTCCGAACATGGAAAACCTGAGTTAAGATTCAATATTGCTACGACTTAGAGCTAGTATAATTTTAAGTATATCTTAAAATATAACGGCTAAAAGGAAGCATTCAAATATTTTCCTACGCGTTACACATCCAAAACAATTACTAAATAAGAATTATCCACCAGGAAGTCAATTTTGCCACGTTGCATAAACTTGTCATTCAAACTGTGTGAGAGGCGAGGTAAATTCAAACCGAGCATTTCAGGTACACAACATCCATATCTTTAATAGCCTCCAGAACATCCACCAGGGTCCAGCGGCGACGCCAGCATCGACCCCTACAACATCCATTCATACTACTTCAGAATTGAAATTCTTAAAATTAGTGAAAGTAGTACACAGAAAAGATAATAAATCTGTGCTACATCCATGTGACTTTCCCTACTCATGAACAAACTGTTATTACAAACGCTTATTTTCTGTCTACTTCAGCTAATCGAGAGGAAAATTTCAGAAACTATCTTATTGCTAATTTTTCTTGTAGGTCAAGGGGAATATGGAAATACAGTCAAATCTTTAAAGATCTGGTTGCTATGTGGAGCATTTGATTCTCTTTCCATGTCCAGAACATAAAATGAAAACGAATTCCCATTCGAGAAAATATATTAACCAAATTCAAACAACAACAAGAAATATCTCGGAAATGTTCACTAGACAAAAAAAAAATGTATATGACATAAATTGTGTTTTAACGAGATCTGGTTTTCTGTGCAGTTAAACATTGTTTCTCTCTTACGTTTTACCAGTTATGCAAAAAAACCTTCAGAATGAAGAGGACTTTTGGGGACATTCCCAGAAAATTCAAGATATACATTTCATTTACCATGAAAAATCATAGGCATATAATATGTTAATCGAAATTGTTAAAGCAATTTTTAAGAAGATAAAAATTTTCGAAAAATGTTCCGTGTAAAGGGTAGTCCGGGGTAGGGAATTTTCTTGAAAATCTTTGTGCCGCATCTTTAAGAGTTACTAAACCTGAATACCACGTTTATTATTTATTCGACTTTTCGTTTTTGATTTGTGTGTTCACAGACACAAACACACAACACACACACACACACACTCACACACACGGACCTTTTTCTAATAATGCTTTTTTTTATTCAGGGGGCCTCAAACATGCATTTCCGGTGAAATATCTCTGTCGAATTTTTGGGTGGAATACACTACTTTCCCTGCTTAATATACGTTGTAGAGAAAGTAAAAAGAAAGAAAAAAACGAATAACGAATGTCCATTTGAGAAAAAATGTAAGTATTGGTAAGGCCAAACAAATAACAGTTAATATCTCGAGATGGTTCCACTCCACAAAAGAAGTATATGACGTAAATTGCGTGTTTTAATGAGATATAAATTTATGCGTAGAAAAATGTTGTCTATCTTACGGTTTACCAGTTATGCTAAAGCCATTCAGAATGAAAAGGACTTTTGGGGACATTCCCATAAAATTCAAGATATATATTTCATTTACCTCTTTTCATCAAAATCGTTCCAGCCAGTTTTGAGAAAATCAAAATTTTAGACAAATGTTCCATGTTGTATGGAGTGGGGGATTTTCTTGAAAATTTTCGTGTCGCATCTTTTAAAAATACTGAACCTAAATACCAAGTTTGGTATTTAGCTGGCTTTACGTTTTTGATACACATACACGGATCTTGTTTTAAAAGTACTTTTATTTATTCAGGAGCCTCAAAACATGTATTTCCAGTGAAATCTCGTATCAATTTTTCGGGTGGAATGCAATATTTGCCCTTCTTACTATACGTAGTAGAGAAAGTAAAAAAGAAATAAATTTATAAGAAAGGAGTTAGAAAGCATAAATGATAAAACAGATCAGCAAAAAAAGCTATCGATTATAAAGCTTTCTTGAGAGAAATTCACATTTTATCTCTCTCCCTCTCTCTCACGCGCGCACACACACACACACACACACACACACACACACACACACACACACACACACACACACACACACACACGCAAGGTTTAATTTTAAACTCCATCATGTGGCTGGTCTGCCGATCTCTCTCGCCTATACTATTCTGATTAATTATATTAACATGATGTTTCCTGTCTACTGTCATTTTAAATTAGATGTACAAGTTACAAACATTACGACATATCTGTTTGGTTATCAAAATGTCAATTCTTCCCTAATTCTAGTCTAGCTGTTTCGTTTCGGCGCTTAGTAAGGTTGCTACTTTGTCATTATAAGAGAAAAGCGAATGTTCACCGAACAGCACCTGCAACAGCCAGTAGGTTTGTGGCTTCGCCCTGTTATCTGTGAATAAAACACCGACTTTGACGTTACCAGCATCCTGTGCAGAGAGAACTGCGGTTCCTGGGAAATTCAAGTTTATTGCCGCCAGCCATCTGCAACATGCATTTGTTTCTCGACTGCTCTAACGTTGACAATCGCAAGAGAGGAAGTTACGTTAACCTCGAAGACTCGAAACATTTATAATTAACATTGTACTACAGAGAAATTGGTAAAAAATGAAGTATTAAAATGTTCATGGAAATGAATTGAAATTGAATTGAGACAAAGAATAAAGCAACAAAGTCTGGAATAGCAGATGGAAAGCCTGTGTGTATAGAGTAAACAGCATATGTATAAATAATTGGACTTGAAGAGTTTCTTTCTGTCATATATTCATATACACATATGTAGTTATTTTCAATGCCTCTCCATTAGGTCAGGTCAGTTCCTGAGGGATGTTGAAACCCACACGGTAGTAGACGGGATCTTTAAGGTACGGACTCGTGAACGGGAGGTGTGTGGTTTAAATTCTGCCAGGACTGTCCCCCCGACTGAGGTTTTTTCCCCAGGTTTTCCTCAGTACGCTATACTGACAAATTCTGCGGAGTTACCTTAAAATTAGGCCTGGAACGTTCCCTTCTAAAGTTTCCTTTCCTTATTGTCAGTTCATTTCATGTATCACCGGTGTCACAATATTATTTGAATAGCTAATCCTGAACAAGGAAAATCCACGGATACAAGCATTGTTCAGGCCAGACATTTGACTGTTGCGTTGTTCTTTTCTAAAATGCTTAAATAAGCTTAATTGTGTGCCATTAGTATTCTGTTTTGCACCGCTTCCTCGTCGTAGGTAGGTTGTTCTTACTTTGCGTTGTCGTGACAACTGCCGCTACTTCGTAGGGGATCGTCTTCAGGAATCGATTTCACCAATGTCAGCAGGATGCACGTCGTCGTATCTCGTCAGCGAGTCGATCTTAAGTTCCCTACTGTGATTATGTCAGGGTAGGATACGAGAATGGTGACACTAGGATATTGTCTTGAAAGAAACACCGTTTTCACTTTTCTCACTCCGGGGCGTCTTTATGCTAGAAATTTGCAAGACTTTCTGGTATTCCCTAACACGTGCGATCCTTTAGCCACTGTCTTCCCACTGTTGTCTCTTGGTCCACTAAGGTTTTGTCCGGCTAGTTGTTTAATTACTTCGGTGCTCTGTCATCGTTCTTTAGATTCGCGCAAACTTGAAGTAGTCACTTGACAAATATTAAATCGTTTATAAGCCTGTATAAAAATTATCTCAACAAATACTATTAGCACATAGACAAATATTCCACATATATTGCTTTATGGCTACATAATTGCGCGGCACTTTACAAATTTCGGAGCTTAGCGTCCATTTCTAACTCGGAGTACTACTTAACGAAGATTCATGCAGAGTGTGTGAAATCCATGCTTACGTTTACATATATCAACTTACTACTCGCCTCCGGATTTTTTTACATGCATTCTCATTGGTTCTAACAATTTTACTACATCTTTATTGGCTCTCCGGTTGAAAATTCAAGCTTAAACGGTAACACGGTTGACTACAGCGTCTACGTTCTCTTAAAACTAAATTCTTCCCTCGAAGTACAAAGAAACGTTGGATTTTTATGGCCCCACGCTCGGGAAAATACAATGAAACTTTTGAAGCGAAGCTGCTCTGTTTCGTGTACATTTTGCATATTTTACTACGCAATTACGCCTTTATTTATTGGACAATTTTAGTGAAACTTAAAACATACGCACTCTTTGACGGGCTCTTGATTGCTGTAGCTTTTTGTCCAATTGCTTTAAAATTTTAGAAAATCATCAAATTCCGTGGTAATTAATTATTAATAATTCATAAACTATATTCATTTAAGAATACCTTGCTTTTTGTACAGGGTTAATCAGACAATATCGCTTCAGTTTACTTCCAAATAAAAAAAATCGTGTCACATGAAACACCTCCCGTTATCTGTCACGAGTGTGAGGAGAAATTACATAAAACATTTGAATCCAAAGGTGTGTTTCGGATCTAGAAATAGTTTCTCATAATGACTGTGATTAAATATTTAAATTATTTTTGCGTAATTAATTTAACTAACACATGATTTAAATATATACAAGCCTGGCTGGAATGTGAATATAAATTAAGGATTCATTTGATAGATCTTCATTGCACTATGTATGTGAATTATTTTACTTGAGCACAAGTGAAGTGGGTGAATCATTTGTTGAGGAAATATTGCCACTACAACTTGAATGTGAGTGTTAAGTTTTCTTCTTACTTACTGAAAAATTTTTATCCATATGTTTGGTAAACAGTAAAAGAGATAGATAAAATTTAAAAATCTGACTTCACTTTACGAACGAAATATGGACATGTGAATTGAAAGTGTAACTGGATTAACAAGAAATATCTATAATATAAACATTTCCATGAGAAGTTAGGAGAAGGTTTTCTTGAAAAATCCACGCATCGTATCTTTGGAAGGTAGATAATTTAAATACCAAGTTTGGTAATTACTAAACATTTCGCCTTTGAGTACGCTATTCACAGGAACATACATACGGACCTTTTTCTAAAAACGTTTTCTTTAATCAGGTCTCAAAACATATATTTTCGGTGAAATGTTGATATCCAAACTTTGATTGCAATACAATACCTTGGATACCTGCCTACGTGGAAAAGAAGATGATAAAACATATATTTTATGGACGATTCTGCTGTTTTTATAACTATATTTAGGGAATTGAAGGGGAAGAACTACGAATGAAGATTGAAGATGCAAAAATAATCAATACACATTCTCAATGCAATCTAGATCCCTGACGCATGTGTTCCAGTGCAATTTACACACCAGGTATAAAAACAATCAGTGCTATTTTCATCTATTACCTTTAATGATTTAACTGCAGTTTGCATTGTGGATTAGAGGCCTTCAGCCTTAAGTACAATTGCCTTCATCATTTTAGAATATATTTAGAAGTAAACCAAATTCCCCTTCAACGTGCTATCAATAGCTATAAAAGAATTTTCTTCTCAGTGATTCTTGGGATTGTGTATTTACTTTCCCACTTATGGCCTTCGAGTTCGAATTTCGATTGCATCGTACGACTGAATCGTATCCTCCTGATATAATTCGCGTAATTCTCAGCTCTAACGAACCCTGCGCTCATTTTAGCATTCATACACACAAACGTGTCTATGTGGATGACAGTGCTTTTGTAGCTACCTCGTAGGGTAAAATCGTGTTATACTTTTGATTGATGAAGTACCTGCTGAGAGCTCGCGAAGCTGTTATAGCTTATTAAAGCGAGGTGCGGCATTATAACGGGAAAAGTTGGAAAACAATGCCCACACCCGCCGGAAGGAAACAGTAGGACGTCCATATTGCCTGCGGGTCACTACCAAGCAGCTTTGTAGCTAATACTATCTCATTTTCTCATCATAAACCTTCCTTGTTTCTATGAACCGCTAGAAGGGATTCAATAGCATCAAAATTCTACACATATTCAGACCCTACGGAACAGTTGCTTGAAACATTTAACCTTTTCTTCGAACAGAAAACTAGTCCCTTCACTTCCCAATGTTTAAGCATAACGCCAAAACGTTTCCGTCTCAGAAGCATACCATGCAGCAATTTTGAAAAAATCTTATGTGTTACACTCACATGGCTTTCTCTACTCTTGTACAAACTATTTTTATAAACGCTTATTCTCCATATACTTATGTTAACCAAAATATCGAGATGTTAAAACTTATTGCTAATTTCCTTGTAGGTGCTAGGGGATTATGGTAGGCTTTAAGCGATAGTCAAAAATTTTAAGAGCTGGTTGCTATGTGTAGCATTCCATTCTCCTTGGATGTCCAGACATAAAAAAAGAATAACGAATTCCCATTTAGGAAGAAGTATAAGTATTGGAAAATTCAAACAAATAACAAGGAATATCTCAGAAATGGTTCACTGGACAAAAAAGAATTATGCGACATAAACTGTGTGTTTTAAAGAGATCTTCATTTTTTGTGTAGAAAAATGTTATCTATCTCTTATGGTTTACCAATTATGGAAAAGCCATTCAGCATGAAGAGGACTTTTTGGGACATTCCCAGAAAATTCGGATATTTTCATGGTAAATCAAATATCTTAAATATATGATATTTTAATCAAAATCGTTAGAACCATTTTTGAAAACATCAAAATTTTCGAAAAATGTCCCATGTAAACGGTAGTCTGAGGTGGATGATTTTGTACAAAATCTTTGTGTCGCATCCTTGAGGAATGTGAAACTAAATACCAAGTTTGGTAATTATCCGACTTTTCGTTTTTGAGTTATGCTGTTCACAGACACTCAGACTCACACACATGCATACATACAGACAGACAGACCTTTTTATAATTTTTTTGGATTCAGAAGGCCTCAAAACGTGTATTACCGGTGAAATCTCGGTATCGAACTTTTGTGTGGAATGCAATACTTCCCCTAGTTACTATATGTAGTAGAGAAAGTAAAAAGGAAAGAACATAATAACGGCTTCCCTGTCTATTAAGATAATAAATACATATCATGTTTACTAAAAAGAATTTAGCGTTTTGACCTCCAAGAACTTCAGGGCATTCTCCCCTGGAACAACTTGTAAAGACTTCTATAGTAATCCTTATAATCTACAAGGCGCATCTACTGGAATGAGTGTGAAAATAAATACTGAAATAATACCTGTGCTACAAGATTTTCAATCCTTCTTTAACCGTTACTCTCCTCTTTGTAGGACACCCTTCGCAGATAAAATTATCCAACCCAGCACTTGCCTGGCGACCGAGAAAAACCGCATAAAAACCTTCGGTCAAATTGGTCGGCCCCGGGACCTCCCGAGTGCGGGCCACGACTTTATCACCTGAGCCGTCTCGCTCGGTGGTCTTAAATCGTATGATACCAAAATGTTTTCCTTGCCAATGTCAATGGTATTAAAATTGTTAAATAATGGGCTGATGACGACGAAGATCAGAGGAATCGGGGAGAGCTTGGTCCGGATTTTAAGCTTTACGGCATAACAGGTTACTAACTTGAACTAAACTAACCTACACAAGCCACAGTTATGGCACAAACAATTTTAATCACTAACAAATTTCTAGACTAGTTCCTAAGATGTTAGGAAGCCACGCTGACGAGAGCAATGCCGTTAGCCGTTTTCTCAAATGCAGCTGCTCTTCTACAAGCGGTATTAAAATCTAGCTTGTTGGCTCACCAGAAGAAGGCGAAACTGTTTATCTGCTCACGTAGGAGATTTGTTTACTACGAAATGTGTGTATGTGAATCGCCCATGATGGACTTCTAGCCATGGATGAATTATCTGACAACATATGTATTTTATATGGTTCTAACGTGCATAACTTTTATGGGGACGGTGGAAAACGTTAACGTAGTACATTCCTTTCACTCGCCTTCTTTTGGTGGTCCATCTGTAGGGGGTACAGAACTATCCTATAATTCAGTTTTATGCAATCCTCAATATTAAAAACACACGAGTATTGCTCCTAGTTCTATTCAGAGTTGACAGACCGACATACACGCACGCGCGCGCGCTCACATTCGCTGTATGTTTAGCTTTTACACCGTAGTCAACTATATAGAGAGTTATTCAAAAAGAAGGAAAAGATTTTAAATATTCATTTTTAATGAACGATAACAGATAGCAACACATACGACACATCATTGAGTAGAGGAAAGTTCAAAGTTTTAAGCTCCCACCTATTAGTTCCATTCAGTGTCTACAACGGCTCTGGGTTTGTTTACGAGAAAATAGCAACGCCATAGGAAAAGTCGTTTTGTGTGCTGCAGAATGCAAAGATTTGAATCCATTGTTTCATTGCAGCGTGATTTCGTTGTAAGTACTACAAAGTGCCACCTCGTCATAAAAAATTTACAATTGATGTAATAAATTTGTAGATTATGGTTGCGTATCCAAGCGGAAAAACACTGGTCGTCCTCACATAACCAATGGTGCTCATTTTGAACACATAAAATAAAATTTTGAACTTTGCTCTATTCAGTGACGTATCGAATGTGTCGCCCTCTATTGTCGTTCATTAGAAATAAATATTTAAAGTCTATTATTTATTTTTTAATAACTCTGTATAATGTGCTTGATTTAAAATGTAACCGACTTCTTTTTTTACACACATTCCCTGCGGAGTAGCAACAACTTCAAAAATCAAAGCCATTCTAGTACCTTTTCTTTTTAACTATTGTTGCATTTATACCCCGTCTTTTACTGCAATGGTCATATTCGGCGACCTTTTACCTTTGGAACATATTGCCTATCGGCAGTGGTGATAAGTGGTGTATATTTGACATTGGACTTCTGATTTTCTTTGGGTTTTATGCATTAGATTACACACTCATAATGTATACTTCATTCATACTTCCAGACTCTAGGAATAATCTTGAGAAACAAATTCCTCCTTCCAACTAGGAATCGAATCCAGGACCCCTTGCACGTTCTAATATCTTCTATCACGTCCTTTAGACATTTAGGAATTGAAGCTGTGCTATGGCCGTATGCATCATTCTCGATCAAGATTTTACCGTGGTAAAATATGGACTTTACCGAGGTGAACGATCATTTGTAGTGCATCGAAGCCGGTAAAAGTTGATCAAAGATTTTACTGCGGTTAAATCTGACCGGTCGGTCATTTGTAGTGCATCGAAGCCGGTAAAAGTTGATCAAAGATTTTACTGCGGTTAAATCTGACCGGCCATGAACGGCCGGTTTTCGTCGATTAATTCCAACTTTACTTGTGCTGAAATGCTAAATTGGTCAAACGGTAGGTTAGAATTACAAGCAAATAGATACATTCCATTTTCGCCAAGGAATACATCCTGATAATTATTATTATTATTATTATTATTATTATTATTATTATTGCTATTGCTATTATTATACATTTTAATTTTCCTCGCCAGAAAGTTCTATAAAAATATTCAAAATCGTTTATGTCGAAGCAATGTTGAACTCTGCTTTTATGAGAGTAACATTCCGTGTGTCTATAATTATATTACAACGGCATAGAGTTTAAAGGACGTACATAGAAACCCTGGAAATCATGTTCATTTTTGTATCATTTATCTAGAAAGCATCTTGAAGTTGTGTGACCTTATAGTGAACTGATTCTAATGCGTTGAACCACTTCCATTATCGAGAAATATCGTGTATCTGTCTTTCTCTCACGTTGGGCGGCCATCTGATAAGACATTAACGGATATCCTCCGGTAGGAGGTGATGGGGTTTTAAAACCGCACGCGCCAGGAGAACAAAACCATCTGGTCGAGTGGGGGCGGCATGCAGGGGAGGGAAGGCGGCGCTGTCGAAAACATCCGTTCCTGCCGCAGCTGAGTTTCCGTTGGCCTCTTCGCTTTGAATTTTTCCGCACGTAATCAGCCGGAGATACAGAAACCATGACAGCTGGTGTGAGTGGATGTTATTTTGGTCAGCATTTCGCAGAAACGCTGAAGGAAGTGCATGGCGGCAGATATAAGGGCGATTTGTTACAGAAATGAAAAAATAAGACAGATGCCGTTAAAGACCCCGCGAAAGATGTGAACTGCGGTTTGATAAAGCAGCTCACATCTGTCTTGAAATTTGTTTAAATGTGCATGTATCTTTATGAAAAGACAGAACAATAACTGTTAGCGATACGTTATTTAGTGTAGTGCATTAAGTCCGTGCATTTAGTGTATTTTGTGTTGCGCATAAGTGGAATTTCCAGGACCTTTGCGTTTTCTTCACCTTCACTTGCATGAGCTTATGCCAGAGCAGGGTGGTCCAGGTGGTTTTCTGTTGCCCGCATTCGGGAGGTCCCGGAATCGATGCCCGGCGACCGCCCACTTTGACCCTTGGGCTTTTTCGAGGGTATTCCCGGGTCGTCAGTCGAATGCTGCAGTGATTTCTTTCATCTCCCAAACTTCCTGCCCCTCCATTTCGTTTCATTCTTCATTTCATTCATATTTCATTCTGTTGGTCTCTTTCTGAGTCAATAGTGTCGGCGATTGTGTTTCGGTGCAGCGTGGCAGAGGAAAAGGATGCTCTTTGTAACTCTCCCGTCCCTCGGCTTTCGGCTGGCTGCCGTGGTATCCGAACCCCCTTTGAGGGGAATTGGATCCCCCTCTGTGTAAGGTAGGGTCCCCGGTCTGCCGGTCCGTCTCCCGAGGTGTCTCTATCTGGAACTTAGAGACCCTGTCATTGCTGTGCCGTCGCTCCTGGTTCCGGCTACCCTGTGTCTCCTCTCGCCTCATCCTTCCTCTCAGGGACGCCCCCTGACGTGGGGCGTAGGTAAAATATCCACTCTGGTTCGGTGCCGAATCCCCTCCGTAGTCAATCCATCCCAATGTATGAATGCGTTTCTTTCCCCATTGCTTAGTACCTTACTTTTAGCTACCCAAGGAAGCCGACATATTGCATTTAATTGTAACTGAAGAACATCACTAAAAAGCGGAACTTTATACAGAAGCCAATTTCATATTTAGATTCCTTCTAAAGATGCACACGCGAAGTATTTTATATAGAAACATCTTTCTTCTTACTAAATTTAATTAAACTGAAATTTTAAAAAGATAGAAAGCATACAGAAAAATGCGCATTTATTTAAGATATAATATTTATATTAAACAAAACATTTTGGAGCATTAAGCATTTCCAAATATTCCCTACTGTTCGTTGAATGTTTCCAAATCTTAAGCGGTCCTTTGGAACTATGAAGTAGCCGGTCTTTTGTTTCTCGCAAGTCCATGCCCAGTAACATAATCAGTGGGAAGAGACGAAAAGAAAAGTTTATATAAATAATGTGTGGAATAACTTTGAGAATAAATGTTAAGCTTTGGTGAAAATCGTGTGACTAATACAAATCAGATTCCTTTTCAATTTAAGTTTGTTGACATATGTATTCGCCATTTACTTTTCTTCGTACTTTTTGTGGAATACAATCTAAGTTTCCTTCTTCCCGACAACTTGTTCAAAGCAGCTTGGTATGCTCATTTTCAATCCCTTCACAAACGTAAAAACTAGCTTTTCTCGTCACCTTTTGAGGTTTGTTTTGTTAAATGCTGAACACTTCTCATCACCAGGCGGCTTTCGGGAGTTTCCCTGATCTTTTTCACACAGAGAAATGGGTCGGCTAAGGATTGATCATAAATCAGCAGTATGAATGAAATTAGAACTCAGTGTGGTAAACTAATTTTCATTTTGGATAATTATAAACTGAAATGCACCTAATATTGGCTTAAAGCAGACAAACTCGCGATTGTGACTTTATAAGTGTTTAATAGGTGAAGCGTCTGTAAATAATTCTTGATCATCAGCACGTCCCGCACTCTTATTTCGTTATAAATCACAGCTTCTGCCACTGAAGAAATTTAGCCATAAATCAGGAAACAACAAATAATCTCAATCTGGAAAGTGTGGACAATATAACGAAACGTATTTATGCTGTAAGGAGTAAGGTGCAGCAACTTGTATAAACCAGAGTCAATGAATTCTACTACTCCTAGTATACATGTCCAAACATCCAAAAATGAGGAGTATCTTATTTGAATTATGGAAAGCAACCTACTGATTTTCGAGGTTTTCTCAATACCTCACATTTTGGCAAAGGGTACAATATGATATACAGATACAACTTTCGACTGTTATCCGAAATAGTTTCTTCAGTTTACCTTGGATGGTTACTGCATTCACTGTCTCTTAAACACCAACGAAAAGAAAACCCATAAGAGTAGCTTTAGGGTAATACCAAACCTCTGTAGCCAGCATAAGCTTATACAGTTGTAGCAGATTTTGAAGACAATTCATCACTTTGGTGTATGGTACTGGGCAAACATCTGTAGGTTTTATTTTACGAAGCCATGATGGACAAGCATTCAAAATTGTGGTTTTTCAAGCGACAACAGAAAAAGAAATGAAGAGAAACACGGAATTAATTGTTCTTTCACACAAGCCGTGTGTTGGACAGGGTTGGAAAGGTAGAATCAGATGACTGAAAAATTCAATGCCATAGCCGGGATTTGAACTGGATCTCTGGTGAGTGAGGAAGGCAAAACTCGTTCATCTAGGCTTCCTATGTTGATGTTGACGTAAGAGCACGACTGGATCACCCAAAAAAATCATTAAGATTTTTGGCGCAGGAGACACTGTACGGCTGCTCAATGTGTCAGAGAGCTGTGAAAAGTGCAGGACTAAAGCTATTTAGAATTACGGTTGTCCATCAGTTACAGGAACCAGATAAGGATAGATAACTGATTTATTGCCGTTGGTTTCAGGCGTTCATTATGCAAAATCCTGCTGTATTGTCCATCTCATGGTTCACAGATGAAGCATGGTTCCATTTATCCGGCTATGTGAACTCAAATAACTCACGCTATTGGGCCAGCGAAAATCCACATGTTATTCATGAAGCACCTATGCACTCGGTTAAAATAGGAGTTTGGTGCCCATTATCCGTACAGAGAATAGTGGACCAATTTTGTTTTAAACAATGTGAACACTGCAGAGTACCAACAGATTTTTCATGGAGTTTGCTGAGCAACTGCACAATGTTGAGCCGAGTCCCGGATATTTTCAGCAGGAAGGCGCTACATGCCATACATCGAATGAATTCATGGCACTAATTACAAGTTTCTTTGACGACCGGATAATTTCCAAGAACCTGTGGCCGCCGAGATCTCCGCAGTTCTATGGATTACTTAAAAGACAGGGTTTATGCCACACGTCCCCAGACATTGGACGATCTGAAGCATAAAATTATACAGGAGTTTCCAGCGATTGGCAACAGAGACCTCTAATGAGTTGCCAGTAACATGGAATGACGTGTTGAGTTGTACCTTAAGCAGGATGGAGAACATTTTCAACGTTTGCTATAGAGATAAATAATCTCCCAAAATTCCTCTGCATTTCAGGTAATAAGTTGTCGCTACCATAACTCGTTTTGAAACAATTAAAGAAACAAATGTGTCAGTTCTTCATAAATCAGCCTGTAAAGATTATACAAAATTCTTTCCGAATGAAGAGGACCTCACAAGCTATTATCAGAAAATTGAAGATATCAATATTATTCTTCATGTAAATATCTTTAATTCGTGTAATTTTAATCAAAATCGTTAGAGCCATTTAAAAAATAAATAAAACCTTTCGAAAATATTGCATGTAAAGTGTAGCTTGGGGTGGGTGATTTTATTGATAATCTTGGTGTCGCATTTTTCAAAGGTTCTGAACGTAAGCACCACGTTTGGTATTCATCCGAATTTTCATTTTTGAGTTATGCTATTTACACACATACAGACATTTTCTAAAAATGTTTTTTGTTTTGGATTTAGAGGGCCTCAAAACATTAATTTCCGGTGAAATCTGGATATCAAATTTTTGGCTATTACGCAATACCATCTCTACCTTCTAGATAGGTATGGTAGTGAAAGTAATAATTTGAAAACGGAAACAATGTAACACTAGAATTAAGTCACATCATTAAATCTACATTAAGATATATAGAATATCTAGGATGTTTGAAAAGTGTAGGGCATAAATTCAGGTATGCATTCCTCATATGTAGATAATAAAAAAAGCCAATTACAATATGTGTCCGGAAATGCGTGATTTCTGAGTTATGGCCTTCAGAACAGTTATATGCACCGGAACGTTTTTCTTCCCGCAGATTTCTGTTGCAGAACACACTATTAGTTCATTCCGAGGCGAAGGGTACATTGAGTTTTATGTTTGGCGTTCGACTGAGCGACATGTACTCAAATAAGGAGCTGGCAGAAATGCTCATGTACGGTAAGGCGGACGGTAATGCTGCGCTGCCTTTTGGTTTGTACCAAGAGAGGTGCCCACGACGAAGATGTCCAAATCGGAAGACATTTGAAAGTCTCCATCGTCGTCTGTACGCTCATGGGAAGTTCATATCCCCTGATTTGGGGAGGGGATGTCTAAGACTACAACTCCAGTTGTAGTGGAGGAGATTCTGGATTCTGGGCACACGACTCCTTTTATCAGTACACGAAGTCTAGCGTTGCAAGTGAATGTTACTCATACGACTATCTGGTGATTGTTGCGAGAGCATATCCTTATCATTTGCAACATGTATAGGCCCTGTCACCAACAGATTACCCTGCTCGATTGATGTGCTGCCAGTGGTTCGTAAAGCAGTGTGCTACAAATGCGAATGTTCTTGCCTTAGTATTATTTACAGATGAAGCAAAGTTCACACGAGATGACATTACACATTTCCACAATCAGCATGGAACCATGTAATTGTTCCATCTCATCACCAAGTGCGGTTCACTCTCAAATGTGGACCGGTAACGTCAGTGATCGGTTAGTTGGACCCCATGTACTTGTAAATAGACTTACGGAGCAGACGTACACAAACTTCCTGGAAAACATCATACCACATTATATGAAGACACTTCACTGAGCATTCATCAACAAGCTCACTTCGTGGGTGATGGCGCTCCTGCACACTTCAATCGTACCGCTCGCCCGTACTTGGATCGAAGGTTTCCTGATCGATGGATACGTAGAGGTGGCTCTATTGCTTGGCATCACGCTCACCAGATTTGAACCCTGTCGGTTTCTACTTGTGGGGCTTCTACTTCGTTTCCGGTGTCTGACATGGAATACTTCAGAATCGAATGTTAGTAAGTTGTGAGGAAGTACGCAATGCTCCTTGGAATTTAGGGTCGTGTACGTCGATGTGAGATGTGTATTCAATTAGGAGGTGGAAACTTTGAACAGCTTCTGTAAAGAAAACTACCTGCGGTGAGAAATACTTCCAGTGAATATCTCTGTTTTGAGGGCCATAACTCAGAAATCAAGCATTTCCGGATACATGTTGTAATAGACATGTTTTATTGCATTTATGGGGAACGCATAGCTGAAATTATGACCTCTATTTTTGAAACATCCTATATAATGGACATACCCACTGTGATAATGTGTAAGAATCAATTTTACATCATTACTTGAATGCATTGCTAGTATTATGTAATGAACTGTGACGTTAGGTTTACTTTTATCAGTTTATATTATTGTCTGTGTCTTAATATGCACTTTACCATGTATAACGTAAACCAAAATAACAGCATTTTTAATTTTACCAGCATTAACTTTACTATTCCCTTTTCTTTCTATTATACGATTATTTCAAACGTAAACACACACCTCCGCGTTTTCTTCTCTCTGACTGGTTAAAGTTTATCGCGCTATTGACAGACGTTAAGAATGAGACCAACAGACGACATAACATATCCGCGAGTGAAATGCAACAAATATATTATATTATTGCAAACGAAATGTCTGAAGCATGCAGTTCTATAATATAGACGGAAGCTGCTCAACTCACATCTATACACAGTTTAGTAATGGGTCATATCGGAGCCTGATTCGTAATATCGAATTCGCTGACTTAACGCTGCTGTCTCTGCAGATGTCATTTTCCTTAGGCATGCAAGATTAATAGCTACGATAACAATACCAAATATGCACTAATGCTCATAGCCTTACTTGGGTTTTATGTTGGTAATTCATTTTAGAAAATCGTATAGCTATTCATGCACACATTGTTTTTTAATAAAACTGACACATCGTTCAGGTACATGCTTCTTTACTGCAATTTTTTATTTGTTTTTGTTCAACTTCAGGGTCACAACAGCGATGGCATTAAGCTCAGACAAAGCTAATACGCATTGGTCGGGGTTCACATGTAATCCCAGATTCTCCCATTATGCAGCAATTACATACTATGTACTAAAACTCGTAGTGTACTTTTAACCGTCAGCGAATAACATCAAGCTTATTGTAATGCAGTTGAACACATAACTGAGCTTCAAGCGATAAACTAAGAAGTGATGTACACACTTTCCCTCGGTATGATAAGGCAATTTTGAATATGAGAGATAACCTCCCAATTATTAAAGAAATCTGATGTGATACATACACATGACTTTCTCTAGTGAGTATACAATCTATTCTAACTACGGCTTAGTTTTATATTTACTAGGTTTAACTCCAAATAAACCTTTGCAGAAATAGCTACATTAAATATTTCGTTATTTCAAGGTATACATTTTACTTGTCACGCAAATATCTTTAATATATTATATTTTAATCAAAATTGTTACGAGCCATTTTTTAGGAAATAAAAATTTTCGAAAAATGTTCCATGTAAAGGGAGTTGGGTTGGGGGGACTTTCTTAGAAATCTTCGTGTCGCATCCTTGAAGTTAAATACCAAGTTTGGTACTTATTCGACATTTCGCTTCTGAGTTTTTCAGTTCAGACACACACACACATAAGGATAGGTTTCCAAAAATACTTTATTTGTATATTAGGGCCCTCAAAACGTGTATTTCCGGTGACTCTTGGTATCACATTTTGGGTGAAATGCAATACCTTCTCTACCTACTAGGTACATGGTATAGAAAAACAGGTTTTGTTAATATACAGGTAAATAATGCATTTACCTACTTTATTCCACTCTGACACAAGGGTTTTTCTTGTTTCCCCGGGGTCGGCAGGCGAGTGATGCAGTGGTTTGTTCATTAGGAGATTTCACTTTATTTCCGTTTCGTTCTCATCTTTCAGGTATGCCTCTAGGTTTCATGGCGTACGGTGGTACCGGACTGATAGCACGGATGCATGCTCATTAGAAAGAGTGCTGCCCGGTGACACCAGATGCAGTACGAACCCATGGTGAACAAACACTCAAAATTTTGATTTCTCAAGAGGAAACAAATCAAAAAATGAAATGAAACACGACTCAGGTGTTATTGGTGGGGCATTCCTCAAACTCTGTAGCTTCAATAGTGGGACTAGTCTGCAAGCCTGGAAATGTTAAGGATTTCCGCGCGTCTCTGTGGCTTGTCTGCCTACGGCCTGTGGTTCCTTCGCCTCATCCTTTCCTTATAGGGGGTGGTAGCCGCAATAGCTCTGTGCAGGTCGCAGTGAGCGAGGTGTCACCCCCTCCTCCCGTTGAATCACCTTTATTAACACGTTATTTATTTCTTGCATGATCATCGTCGAATATGTAAGCACCCATGACGACTTTAAATGGAGGAATTCTTTGTAATGCAATAAGCGGCACTGCTTCAAGGAACCATTAAGAGAAGATTAAAAATCACATGCTATTGTTGATATGGAGTAAAATAAGAACTTTATAGAAAAAACATTGTCATTATTTCGATCAGTGATTTATAACTGACATCATAAATACAAACCAGAGGCGGTATACAACCTCCAGGTGGTGATTTTTCTCGCTTTTCGTTCAGATCGGGCAGGCTTAAAAATCTGGAACTTCTCCTTTGTGTTTTTTTTTCTATTTGGGGGATCCACGCTGTCGTATTGCCTCATAATGTTAGCTGCGTAAGATAAAAAATATAAATTTCTACTTTCCATCGATTAATAGGGAATACAGGCACAAATTATTCTTACGAAAGTTTATTTTCCTATCTACTTCATTATAATCGAGGTAAAGGTTTCCCGAAATAGTTGCATAACACATTTTGTTATGGATACAAAGGGAATAACGATAGATAAATGTTTTGGAACTGGGCGCTATATGTTGGCTATAGCTCCATGCTCTTTCCATGCAATCGCGAGAAACAACTGAAAATCGATGGTACTTTAAAAGAACGCCAAAGTATTGAACAAATCGAACTTTGATAACGGATATCTCGTAAATGGCTGATGTCACAAAAAAATTATTTGAAATAAATTGTGCTTTAAACAGATTTGCACTTTTTGTGTAGTACATTTACGTCTATCACTTGACGTTTACCACTTATACAAGATTATACAAAACTCCTTTCAAATAAAGAGAACTTCACAGGCTATTCGCAGAAAATTCCAATATATACGTTTTATTTTTCGTGTGGATATTTTTATTACATGATATTTTAATCAAAATCGTTCATCATTGTGTACAAAATCCTAAATTTCGATCAATGCTCCATGTAAAGGTTAGTTTGTGGGGGGGGGAGAAGATTTTCTTTAAAATCTTCGTGTCGCACCCTTGGAAGGTACTGAACTTAAATATCAAGTTTGGTTTGATCCGACTTTTCGTTTTTGAGTTATGCTGTTCACTGGCAGAGAGAGAGAGAGAGAGAGAGAGAGAGAGAGAGAGAGCGAGAGAAACACAAGAGGACTTCTTTCTCAAATCCTTTCTTTATTTCTTTAGGGACCTCAAAACATGTATTTCCGGTGAAATCTCGGTATCAAATTTTTTAATGGAATGCCCGTACATACTACTTATGTAGTAGAGAAAGTATGAAGTACCTAGAGAAAGTAAAATGCATAATCATTCATACCAATAACAAAGAATGTCTCAGTAAACGCCACGAAAAAAAAATGACATAAGTTGTGTGCTTTATCAACATATTTGTGTATTGACCTCTTATGGTCATCAATTATCCAAAAGTAATTCAGAATGAATAGGACTTTACGGATTCTAAGCAACAAATTTAAAATATACATTTTGCTTCTGATGCAAATATCTTCAACATATGGTACGTATTTTAACCAAAATCCTTAAACTTGAGAAAATATTAAAATCACGAAAACGTTACATGTAAAAGGTAATTTGGAGAGCGGGGATTTTATAAAACATCTTCGTGCCCTTGGAAGATGCGAACGTAAATACTTAGTGTGGTATTTAACCAACTACGTATTAATTTTTGAGTTATATGTAGTATTCACAGACAGGCAGACACATGCACGCGCGCAAAGGATTTTCTAAAAACGCTCTTGTTTTATTTTGTTTATTCAGGGAGCCTCAATACCTATATTTCCAGTGAATTCTTGATATCGAATCTTTAAGTGTAATGCAATATTTCCTCTACTTACTATAGGTAAGTAATAGAGAGAGAAAAAAGACAGGTAGCAAGTTTTTTATTAGAATTTAAATAATCTGTTGCACTATTCGATAAATCAGTTGCTATTATGTATATACGTTGCAGTTTTTTAAATATAACACTGCATATCTGGTACAAATCACGTTATAGTTCCGATTTCACCAACTTTTAAACATGAAGACTATTCCAACTAGAGTTGGTGAAACATTTATCGTCATAACATTTGCTTAAAGCGTAGTTTCGGTTGAAATATACATTTAATCACTCATTAAACAAAATGTCATTCATTTAAAGTGCCCTGAAAATACTTATAACATTTATTATTTTACGTTAAAATATTTGAAAACTTGGAGGCATATTTTAACAAATCCAATATTCATATGCTAATATTCGCACGCATTAAAAAGCGTTAGTGATATAATCTTATTGTATGCATGGTTCGTTAATGCCAATAGTTTTCTTTCCTGTGAATGACAATTCCATTTTGTAAAACTACATAGTTTACAAAAATGTCGTAATTAGTTATAAATGCTGTTTGTATAATTTAATGTTATCTTGAAAGACAACGTAAGAAACTTGTAAACGTACAACTTTGATAACACTTAGATAAATAGATTAGAGAAACGTGTACTAAACGCGTGTACATGTGTTAAACGCTCTAAAATGTTTATCCTATTTTAAAAGGCTATAACATAACATCTATTTACCGTAGACGCATTCTAATAATGTTAAATTCAGGGAGAAGTGTTTAAACAGTGTTAAAAAATATGTTTTGTATAGGAATGCTAGTTTCTGTAATAAGGCTTTTTTTACATAAAAATGCTACAGAAGCTGTACCAAGTAACCTTAGACTATAAATAATTAAACTCATAAGAGGCATTTATTCATTCCTTGTTTCCCGTAACTTTAGTGACGCTCCGAAGGCTGAATTTGTTCTAAACTAGTACTACCTTCCGGTGCACGGTTTGTGCACCTTCCAACAAGTTTTCAGCGTTGTGCATATCAACTTATCAGTTATCATACATGAACTTGATGTCCTCAGATGCTGTATTCTATCTTTAATCTCTTATGAATATCGGAAGCATGCTGCCGAAAAGAATGCTTTAACAGATGCTACAAAACCAGTCTATACACTTGTATCAATATTTCCACAGATGTGCGCCAAGGCAGACGGTGTGATGGTGAAATAGGTTGCTTTAATAAAAATAACAAAGCATGAAGCTCAGCTTTTCGCCGAATGAGACACTGAACTAACAAAGCAGTGTTCCATATATGCTATTTTTCTGAATAATGCCCAAATTCATTGCATTTAATGGCACCAACAATTACCAAGTGCACGTTCCAACATCTATGCCCATTTTCGTTACTGCTTGCTTTGGTACATAAAAATAAAGGTCCACCGATAGCTATAGAACATACTATTCTGGTAATTTTAGATCTTAATGCAATAAAGAATGTGAATTGTTCAAAAGGCTAAACTGAATAAAACAAAACAAAAAAACAGCAATCTTTTTTCTCTGTATAGCGTATGTTATCCCTTCATTAAAAATGGCTGAACCAACTGTTATGGAACTTTATATATACATGTATCTTAACGCCGTATTTATGGAACAGCTAACAGTATGACATCCGGTTTTTAATGTGGTATAAAGTCAGAAAATCCGAATGTTACGCTAGCATTAACATACGACATACTGACTACGAAAAGTTTTATAATTTAAAAAACTTTCGATCGGTTTAACATTTAGGAAGTTATTTAATATTTAGTTACTGTTATTCAAACACATAAAGAATGATTCCAATCATGCAATAGCCATAAGGACCAGGATAAGTTTATAACCTTTACGTATGTTTAAATCTCAACCTTATGCTTTAAACCTCAGGAAAACCGATGTTTTTCATTGGTTTTCATACCAACACGTTGCACTAATAGAGAGAGGTACAGAGAGAGAGAGAGTAAGAGAGAAAGAAAGATGTAGAGAGGTATAAAAAGCAAGACAAATAATGTAAGGAAGAGGGAAGGAGGAAGGAGAGAGGAAGAGGTGGAGAAAGGTCTTAAAGAAAGGAATAAGAGGTGTGGGTTATGGAAAGTATTGAGGGAGACAAGCGGAAGAGAGGATATAAAGTAATCTGTGGTTAACGAAACAACGCAGCGGAGTTGCGGATTCTGTTGGTACGTATACATGTCAAAAAAATTTGTTTATGGAGATGTAAAACAAATATCCTTTTTGCGTAATAAAACAATTATTTTATTGAGCGGGATGGCTCAGGCAGTAACGTCTTGGCCCGCTTTCGGGAGGTTGTGGGTTGGATTCTCTTGGCCGACCTTCCTGACCCATGGGTGTTTTTCAGGGTTTCCCCGGGTCGCTAGGCGACTCCTGGGAAGGAACATTAATTCCCCTGAATTTCCTGTCCTATTTCACCTCATTCCCATTTCAGTTCACCTTTCATCCCTTGGTCTCTTTCAAGGTAGTACGTGTTAGCGGGAGGTCTCGGCGTATGCATGGTAGATGAAAATGATGCTCTGTGGAAACCTTCGCTCCCTGAAATGGAGGCGGCCTCTGGGTTCCGGGCCCCCCAGGGAATGTGTAAGCCTATAGGAGGAAAGCCGGCTGCACCAGTACCCATCCGTGGTGTTTAAATTGTAAATTGTAGGAACCCTGCCCTCTGACTGTCGTGCCCCTTGGTCCGCCCGCCCTATGTCTCATCTCACCCCATCCTCCCTCCCGGGGCGCCTCGTCCGGGCGTTGGTACAAAAGATGTATGTAGTTCCATGTTCTAAGTCCCCCTCCTCATTGAGTCCTAATCCTAATACATAATTTTTCCTTCGGTGATCTTAAAGTTAGGACACACTGCCTAACTGTTATAAAAACTGTTCGTCTACAAGGTTTCATGGATGATAGAGTAAAATAAATATCTGTTTTACGATTTGCGGCGAAAACATAGGTACCACACAAAACAAGTAGATGTGTTTAAATCACACAATTAATTTAAAATATTTTGTATTGTGTGGCATTAATCATTTCCGAATCATCCGTTAATGATGGTTTCTAGCTGTTAAATAATTTTTCATTCTTTTAAAGTCCTGTAGATTTTCATTTGCTTCTCGTGATTGCATGGAGAGAGAATGGAATTTTAAGGTCAGCATATAATATTCAGTTTCTAAACATTTTACTATCACTTGCATCTGTAATGCATCCCTTTGCATCTATAATGAAATGTGTAATGTAGCTATTTCTGCAAAGGTTCATCTGAGTAAAGCTTTAGTAAAAATAGTTTGTGTACCCACTTATAAACGATAGAATGTGAATGTAACACGTCAGCTTTTTAATTTCAAAAATGGTAACCTTCTTAATCTGATTTGCATGTCTTGTGACAACTTGCAACGCTGAAAGATCATTTCAGTATCAGGCACCTTAAGATGTATTGAAGATCAATTTCAGAGCTGTATGTAGGTACTCCTCATTTGCAATTATTCATAACAGCTGAAAATTAATCGATGTTAGTTTATTACTACCACAGTTCTACAAGCTAGGTTTTCTTCTGGGTTATTATTGTGGTTGTGGTGGTGGTGGTGGTGGTGGTGGTGGTGGTGGTGGTGGTGGTGGTGGTGGTGGTGGTGGTGGTGGTTGTGTGGTGTTATATGCCATTCTTAATTGCAGCACTGCAAATAATTTGTAATGTTGCGTTAGCAACATACACCTCCACAATATGGCTGGCTTGGAGGACAAGACGTCATATTGTGAAGCCTGTATCTATTCTTTTGTAGGCAAAATTTTATATGAAGATGAAATGTGCTAGTGTATAGGTGTCATGTATTGTTTTTCATACCAAATTGGTCTTCCGATAAATTATATTATATTTGCGTTTATGGCGTTATTTTGTGTGAACTGACTATGATTGTTAATTGCACAGGTTCGCTTCAATAAATAAATAAATAAATAAATAATAATAACAATAATAATATACAAATACTATCACTATTATTAGCATATATTTTGGTTTTGATTTAAATCTAGTCTCACATAGAATAATGAGAGTCTGTGCCTGTGATCAAAATTGAGTTTTAAAGCTATTGTAGTGTTTCATCTAAAGAAGTGAGAATTCAGCGGAGAAACGTCACATACAAGGCAAGTCACTGCGACAAAAAGGTAATTTAATCAAGGGCTTGGAGCTCTTTCTCACAAAAGTGAGGGGAAACGTTTATAAAAAAGGAAATGAAAGTCCTGAGCCTTAAATGCGACAAAGAAAATGTAAAATTGTTAGAAGATTGGAAATTTACAATTCTTTCTGATGAGCATACCGCCTGAAATTGAACAGCGGATGGAAAGTAGATGGTTACGTCTATGTCAAGTTTTATAAGGACTACCTGTATTAAGCTTCAAAATTATATGAAACAATAAAACATTGCGTAATTTTAGTATAAAAGATGTAAATATCCAGTTATATACCTTACGTTGAAACACGTATTCATTGTAGGTAAATAAAAAAAAGTGTCTTTAATCAACAGAAACATGTATAAGTACTGCTGTCACACATTTCCAGAACAGCAGAATGAATAGTTCATTAAAAATAGTTTTGTCCAAGCTTAGGAAGTACACGACAGAAGCCACGTCAAGCACAGGTTAATAAATTAATGTAGTGGTTCTGGAATTTTAGAAAAAGAAAAACGCATGGATCCTACCCCACTATTGTTGTTATTGCTATGATTATTTAACGACGCAAGCCGCTGCCAGGTCATATCACTGTCGCCAACGTGACGGAATTCTTTGCCGCTAGAGTACCTCAAATGGAATGTGTATATATGCCTTAGTCATTTACAGAGAACGAAACCGCAAAAGCTGAACACAGAAAACCGGCGCTTAACCGAATACGCCATCCAGGAAGCTGAAACTATAAACCATTGAGAATATCAGCGAAGTCTTGCTGTAAATTGCATTAGCAAACAAAGCTTAATGCATTATGAAATGGCATTTAGGTACATAAAAACTCCCAGAAGGTTCCATAAAATACTAGACATACAGTCATGTTTGTAATTTTCCTCGTAACGAGTCATTTCGCAAAGTAGGTAGTGTGGATAGCTAAGCCGGCATCTTTTCATTGACGATATTGAGGCAGTATTTTTATCACTTAAATAATATCAGTCTAATTATGTAATATAAAATATAATGTCAGCCCGCTTAAAGCAATATATGTATGTAATAATATATAAACTGTATGTAACAGTTATTGTATTATGTTTATACTATTATGTACATGTATAATAATGTTATGTGAGTGTATTACGTAGTTTTAACAATATAGGAGCTGTGTGAATAGAAGTTCTTAACAATGAGATAACCTTGAGGTAACAATAAATTAGAAAGTTTAATAATGCTACTAGTAATTCTTGGAACAATAATGTAATATTTAAAACAGTTTATACATAGCCAATCAACAACTAGAAAGGCTAAAAGTTAAATAAAAGTATTCTATTGGAGTAGAATTAGCCAATCAGAGACTTGAAATAGAGTAAAATGCGTTCCCAACCAGACGCTAGAAGGAATCATTCCCGAGCAGTTCGATACGTATTCAGTGTGAGACAAAAAAATTCATTACTGAGTGAATAATATAAAGTTTACGCGCTAAAAAGTGAAATTAAACAATAATCTCACAGCTCTACAGTAGGATATATCAGTGAAGTGTTATTTAATCGTGTGAAAGATTAATAAAACGAAGTTAAATACCATTATAATTTGTGTAAGCCTTCATTCTTTAGCCGTACTACCCCTGCTAAGAGATAGGTGTTTCTGCAAATTACAGCTGACGCAGCCGAGGCATACATATATAATATTTAAATAAACATTCAAATTACAAAGTTTATTTTTTTTAAATGTGGGGCGAGGGCCGCCGGAAATTTTGTATCATACGTGGGGCTACAACTACCTCAAGTTTGGCGCCCAAAGCGTGGTGCTAATAACGTAAAGATAATGTACTTCAATATCTATAACTACAATCTTTGACGCGTCGCAAACACCTAAAGAAATCATGGTATTTCGCGTAAACAAACAGTACACAAGTACCACCTTAAGCACAAAATCGATACTGGTACAATGCGATCAACAATGCAAGACCTTCCTCACAAGGTGTATTGCTGGAAGAAACCCAGTATTCCGCTTCACAATATCTCTGCTCTTAAGTTCAAAAGTCTCATATGGAAACGTGGTGTCTGAAAAACATTACGGTACTCTTTTTGCTTGCTCTACCACCTATGGTAGGTAGAAGAATTTTGTATTTCACACAAAAGTTTTATATTGATATTTCAACGGAAATACATGTTTTGGGATCCCTGAACCCAATTGAAAACCTTTCTGTATAAAATAGTGCGCGTGCACATGTGTGTGTTTGAATAGCCTAAGTAAAATACGAAATAAACTTGATACTTAAGTTCAGCATTCTCAAAAGATGCGGAACGATGGCTTTCAAGAAAATCCATACATCCCAAAATACCTTTACAAACAAAATTATTCCTTATTACTTATTTTCTCAAAGATAGCTGCAACGAGTTTTGTATACTTTTATTAGATAAAGTTATTGCCTGTAAAATGCAGATCTCGTTAAAGCATACAATCTAAGTTGATTATTTAAAGCATTAACTATAGGGTTGTTAATACAATGAAGTGGCCGGCGGAAAGCGCTAGGTTACGCGAGAAAGCGACACCGAATCGTCGGGCGTAAAATGTTTACTGGACGCATTGCTGAAAACAATAATAATCATAATAATGGAGCACTAACCTGTGTTATAAGCGATGGTGAAAATTTTGTCCCTCAGCAACAACACATTGATGGCACCTGCGTATGAAATTCCCGTTCACTTCCATTAGTTCCCGAGACGTAATTGCAGCAATTTGTTGTGTGATATTTGCTTTTAGATCCTGAGTTATATGTGGGTTATCTTGATACATCTTCTTCATTAACTTTACCCATAAATAAAAATCACATAAACAGTTTTGTTGAACACTAAATAGCGACATAATTAACAAAGAACAACAATAACGCTAGGTAACACGTAAACTAATACATAGTGTAGGCTAATACACACTGCAAACAGAGAAGTGTATATAATACGGCCATCCTCGAGAGTCATGCGCTCCAACTGACCCCCAACTGCCTATAACTGCACGCCCGGCACAGGCACTGGCGGGCGAAACGTTATCGTTTCACGGGGAAGCAGCCGAGGTTTACCGGCCGCTAATTGTATTAGTAACCCTGCATTCCTCACATGTTCGTCGCTCTTGCTTGGAATTATACACCCTTTGAAGTGCTTGGTGGTTCTCCTTTGTTTCGCTCGATATGAAAAGAGTTTGAAATTGGGAAAGCAGCATACAGCAAGCTATTTTTCAAAGACTTGACTGTCTTTTCATCATCTTGTGCCCTTGCACCTACCACGAGATATGCAATTGAATCATTTCTGAAAACGCACCTTTGGATTAACATAAAATAGAAAAACAAGCCACCTTTACTTTGTAAAAGTAAATAACAGTTGGTATAGAAAACCATGAGAATTTTAACACAAGTCAATTTTTTAAATCACATGATGAACCCATGTCTTCCATTTTTTCATTCCTATTTGATCTTCCTCTCCTTTACAGTGTAACAAGAGCAGCTCTTTCTCAAGGAAGCACAACTCACCACTGCTCTCTGGAGTGTTAGTTTAGATCACTAACACGTCAAGCTGAACTACAGGTATGATTCCTCAGAAGCGCGACGTTTAAGCGTCTGAGCGCGACTATGACAACGAATGCCACTTTTGAGGTAATCATTTCCTAGTGAGCGCGACGATTAGGAGCTCGGTGCGGCGATGTTTCCGTAGATCCTATGAGGAAAGGTGCAGTTTCTCTCAAAATGCTAACAATGGACGTTCTTTTAAAAGAAGATCATCTTATGTTGTTGTTGTTGTTAGCACATGAAAATGTTAAAAAGAAGAAACTTCATCCACTGTTTACGACGAGGGCACTTGAAAGCTTCAGGTATTAATAACCTGACATCTGGTTAACGATAAGCCGAAATTTTAGAATTTTTTCCGACTGAATGTAATCAGTTCAGTTACTTCCTAAGCACGATCGATGTACAGGTGAAAAGATCATGCAATAGTTAGAAAACCAACAACGCCTGCTGAAAAACACAGTAACTTTGAGGTAGTTTGCAGCTATTGTGAAAATTTAAATTATAGGTAATTAAATCCTCATTTATTGCAGGGACGTAAATAATTATGGTGATTATGTAAAAGGTTTACTTTTACAATAATGCTTATGTTCTTAATTTATTTCCTGAGGTATTAATTATACATTTAAGATTTGTAAGCATTGAACTATGAATACTATTTTAAACACGCATACAAAACTATAGACTGATTAAATGGGATTAACAGAATAATCCAAAACAATAATTAATACAAAGATAATAGTCCAAATAAGAGATAACATAAAACCTAAATAAAGTTGCATAATATGCAATTATATTCACTTTCCTCTGTATTTAGCTCCTCCTCATGAGCGACGAACATAGATGATACACCAGGTTTTTCTATGGGAAGGATGTTTAGATTGGAAATGGGGTTGTATGGCCGCATTTATAATTCGGAAACTATATTGTACATTTTTATCTTGACTTGGGCAAATAGAGAAGATCCAATTTTTTTCTGTTAAGACCATTCCCAAAAAAAAAAAAAAACCCATAGTCATTATGTGCAGCCTTTTTCATGGTATCTTGAATTTGTTGCAACTCACTATAGACAACTTATTAGCAACTCACTGTAGACAACTTTCTCTAACAGCTTTACCTGATTTTCGTCCTACTACTGTGTTTTTCTTACGAGAATGTGCCTGTAAGGAATGTATTGGCATCAATAATTCCATCGCTATCTGAGAAAGATTAAGGCTCTACTTACAACATGACTTAAAACTTCTTAGAAAACATACGCTCTTCTGTTGGTAATGCTGAATGACCAGTTGCTTTTGATTGCTTTTGCGTCACAGATTTTAACAACGTCAGCAACTATTTCTCGAGCTTGACAGTTTAGAGTTCTTCCTTTCTTACTGGGCCTTGTAAATAACTTTATAAATCACTAGAAAACACACACTGCTCTAAGTGAAACACGCTGGAGTGCTAACGTTGCGTGATGCTTTTAATGTAGATAGTATATCTATTTATGACTTCATCGTGAGCTACCACGTGATACTATTTCCCTCACTTCTCCGGAGAGCAGAACACCCCGCAAACGTTTTCTCGACAGAGGCCTACAATAGCTGCAGTTGTTTACGGACAGAGATGAGACTTCTTGCTCAGAAGAGCAAGTTGCAAGGGGAATTTATTCTTCAGCAACAAGGATACAGTTTTCCGTGTCTAAATTTTCCTGCATTGTCTGGTAAGCTGTTACAACCATACTGATATTGCTGACATCATGAGATTCCGTCTCGGTCAAGGACACATTGCAGTGCGACCTACAAATTTATATATAGTTCACGTTTTAGTTTAGTTCATTTAGTACTCTTTTATTTACTTATGTTATACTTAATGTTTTATTGCTATTTATTATTAGGCTTCGGACACGCTTCGGACACTGCCAGTCATTCACTCTAAGCAAGCGATTCAGTATATATACAGCCTGTTCTTAAATTACGAAGTGCAGTGTTGATAGCAGATAAAACATGCAAAAAACAAGCAGTAAGAAGAGTGTCTTACTTGTAAATGAATATGGACATGAGTATTTTGATGTAAGAGGGGAAAATGTATTTTGTAAAATATGCCACATTTAAATCAAAGGAGAGAGAAGGGTTTTTATTGCAAGGCACTGTAAATCTTAGAAAAAAACACAAAATATTACGTTGTTTCCTAAAAATGAAGTGGTGAGGATATATTATCCACATCAGAAACCATGAACTCATGTAGCCAAACCAAAGCTTACAGGGATTCGTCTGACATGATGGTAAGTACAAATATCCCATTTAATAAGCTGCAACATTCTGCTTTTAAAACGTTTCTGGAGAAATGTTCAGCTATGAAATTTCTTTGTGAGTCTACTTTACGCAAATGCTATTTGTCTTTGTCATAGATGGCAATACTAGAGTTCTTGAAACTTGTCGATAATTTGACACAATACTTTACAGAAGTAGAGAAATGTTCTGCTGCTGAAATAGCACAGCAGAAATTGAAAAGTGTTTTAGAAAAAAATCCAGGTTATGCAATTATGAGCCGTATAAGGAATTAATAATAATAATAATAATAATAATATAATTTATGTTAAGAATAACATTATTCTAAATAATGAAAATGCACGTGTTCCTCAAAGGTGTGTGACGTTTGTCAGTTTTGTTTTGCACTAGTGACATCATGTGATGTGGAACGGAGCTTATCGAGATATAAACTTTTTTGAGTTTGAGAAGACGTTTGGCTTTTGATACATTCAGAAAATGTATTGTAATCCAATGTAATGGTTGTCCAGGCATGTAAATCAAACATGAAATTGATTATTTCATCTGCCACAGTTCATATTTATTATTTTGTTCATCTTATTTATACTTTGTAATAAAAGCTTTAAGTTTACTACAGAATTGTATACTTGCTTCTGTGCCCAACTATACCTATAGCGTACACAGTACTCAGCACAGCACAAACTCAGTAGCGCACGAGACTACTGCCTCTCTCCTCTCCGCTCGCTTGTAAACAAAGTAATAGTATAGTAGAAGTTAACTTAACCTAAAGTCATGTCCGAGCCTATTTATTACTATAGGAAGTTCGACAAAATGCCTTTTCTATTTGGGCAGATATAACAAACAGTGAAATAGAGATAGACATGTTTCCACATATTTAGTGACGGTAGGGCCAGTTTTTATTTTTTTTTCTGTTTTAGATCGTTATGGCTTTTTGCTGTGATTATGTACACATTTGTTTTAAAAAAATATGTAGGATTTTAATGTGTGAAAGTGAAAAAATGTTACACAAATAATGAACAGACACCTTCACGTCACAAAAATATTAATTCAGGATCTTGTTCCCTATAAATGGCTTTATTTGGTTTCGAGCAGTAAGCAGGTAAGCAGAACTTACCTCCTCAACGATTCAATGAAGCTCTTTTAATAGCAGAACCTATAAAAGGAATGCAGGTATTTTATATGAAAAAGGCAGCTAAAGCCTTGCAAGTTTTCTTCCCGAAAACTCTCTATCTCACATGTCTAGCCCACGGGTTACATGGAATCGCCGTAGAAGTTAGAAGTTTGTAACCTCTTGTGAGTAAGTTGGATTCCAACGGTCTTCCTAAAACCTCTCTCGAATGCAGGTTTTTATGAACGTGGCACCAGTGCTCGCTTTAGCTCCAAAGCCAGTACTCAATGAATAATCTGGATCTTTGCAGCCATATATTAAAGCAAGAATTTGGACAAGATATATGAGGTACTCGTATTTGATGCTCAATCAGAAGACGAAGCTGCTTCAGTTCGCGAGGTGAAGAAATTATTATAAAATGAATAACTCAGGAACGACCTGGCGCTTACAACATCACATTATAGAAGTAATCTTGAAGTTGGAGATAAAAGGCGATATTCTAGTGCCACCCATGGCGATCTTTGGGGACTGAATAAGTCGTATGCTGCAAGTACCAAGAGAGAAAGGAAAAAGGATTAGTGAAAAGTATTAACGTGTTACGATTCTTATGTGAACCCAGAAAAACTTAAGAGCATTTGTAGTGTCCTAAACCGTGAGAATACTGTTGCAACTGATATGAGTCATTCCGAAATAGCTTGTTTTAAATGTGCTCAAGTCACTTCAGTGGAAGGAGAGCATTATTTTTCTATGACGATAAACGTTCTCTGTGAGTGGCTGACTATGACAGTTGACACCTTAAAAGGACATCTCGTTGCTTATACCGAAGTGATGTAAGAGGAAATACTTTATGTGAAAAATGAATTATTAGGATCTTAGATATTTATTTTAATTAATAAGGAATGGAACTGCTCTCTTTCACTTTAAATAAATGCCTATGTTAATTATATTACTATTTAAGTGACTTTTTGCCTGCCTATTTTAACTAAAATAAATACCTAAACTTTCGGATTCTATTTATTGCTTAGATAGTATTCGGAAGGATGGAAACAAAACAATACACGTGTACTCTAACGCTGATTTTCGATACTCGGTATGGCTATTTAAGTACTTCAATTTTATAGCCTTTCCTCTTATTATAGAAGTGTCAGCATATAAAGACGTCCAGCAAAAATCGTCAAATCTCCTCATAGTCAAGAGACTACAATGTACGTGATCTCAACTCTCCGTCTAAAGGCAGCTTTGCGACGTGCTTATGGGAGCCTTGAAAAAAAAAGTTAAATCTTAATGAGTGTGATTTTTTTAAATGTTAAAACATTTTACAACTCTAAAATTAAATCAACTTTTATAATTTAAGGAACAGCCTTGATCTCTCTCAAGGTCAAACGCCATGTGTTTGCATAATTTCGCGTATATATGTTTTATGGTAGCTCAGTGATTAAGACAGCTTTCTTCCCGCATATTTTCTTGAAAATATCGGAATATTCAACACTGTGCTGACTTTATTCTGAATTTCAAAAGCAAAACATACAATAAACTAGATTTTAAGTAAATTATATTTATTACATAAAATGTCAGTTTGTATATTCAATGCCAGTTTACCTTTTTTGTCTGAAAAGGTATTAATGTGTAAATAAAGTTACATTTATTAGTCAAAACTGACATTAATTTATGTAATGAACGTCTGTAATGTGCGTACCTTACAGCTATTTACAAAAAAATCAGGATGCATTTTAGGAACTTAAATTATGTGAAATCATGTTCACAATCATAATGCCAAACCTGTTTTGTATAACCACAAATACTACGCTTTATTCTGTTAAAACGTTTTACTCAGCGGACATGTGAAACCTTGGAACTATCATTAAATACACCGTATCCCTTGGCTGATTTTGCCATTAGTTCTGTTATTTTTGGCCATACATTCTCCCTGATGTGATCTTTTGTGATTATCGCATTTGAGGTCATAAAGACCAGGATGTTGTCCCACTAGCTGAATTAAGAAGCAGTTTTCCGTGGGTTATTTGTGTGATATTTATCTCACTGTTATCATACCTAATCACCTTTATGCTGTTCTATCATGGGTTGATGTGGCAGCGGCTAGCTATTGTTTGCAGTCGAGCATATATCTCTTGGTTCACGGGGTGTCATGTTATGATTAGTGATAACAGTGAAGACTTTCCTGATAGTTTATTGGAAAACCCAGCTCACTATGGACATGTATATACAATGTTCACAACGTAAATATGACTATTCCGGCCTTCGCTGAAACTATATATATACATTCTAAAAATGTATGTGATTGACTTTGTCATCGCATAACATAACTACTTTAACTGCTTTGTTATTTCCGTGCCAACTTAAACTGCTTGTGGCACTCACAACACTCTGCACTTGGCGTTGCACATTAACAGGTTGCAGTTGAATGTTAACTATTTACGTGTGATGAAATTTACTCTTAGCGTTACTGTCCTGCATTGAAGATAAAATGGAACTGACGGGGTTTGTTCCCGTAATTTATATTTTTGCGTTAAGCTTTTGCCTAAGCGCTTACAACTTTTAGGATTGGCTTAACTTTCGCGCAAGTAGCGTCTGATTGTTAGAACCAATCAACGTTGAGGTTACAGCTTCTTTTAGGTGGGAATCCACGCTAACTTTCTAAACTGCAACTTTCTCGATCGCCTCACCCCAATGTTACTCTTTTTAGTTCAAGACTGCTTCTTTATTGTTAGTCAACCCATCTTCAAGCTAAGCTTTTATCATGATTCCTCTTACACTAACTTTCCCTTCCGAATTTCAGCTTTTGGCCTGCTACTAAGAAAACTTATGCTATGTTACACAAATATTTTGTACATCTTATCTTAATGCGTTGTACACTGACGATTACCTTAACTAATGCATGCCATACATTGATTATATTTGTCATTGTGTAATCGACAGCTGAAATACTGCTGCATCTTCTGCACTAGTGAATCACATTTTGTTTATTCACGCGCCAGCGCTTGACTCTATACTACTATTCGGACCAGTCGAATCAAAACGTCGCGCCAGGTAGCGGCGCGAGCATGAAAACTCTTCTGCTCATGCTCCAGACGTCACGCCGTCACGCCACTAAAGAGTCATATCTTTACGCTGTCTGCGCGGCGCCACGCCGCCCCACTTACCCACGAAGAAAAGAAATAGGAATTTGCTGTTCAAGAATTTGCCGACTAATTCTCCATGCTCATTAAATCTAACAGTCATTTATCGGAAACAAATATATAAAATAAATAAAAACTGCTTGGTTTTAATGAATTAAGAAATAAAAATTTGTTAGAAAATGTCAATTACAAAACTTTACTTTATTTCTCCACATAATCACTCATGTTATATAAGCATGTCACATCCGCCCACGAGCTTTAGAATTCCCTGTTGTAGATTGCTGCCGCCAGTCCATTTAACCAAGATGTTCGACCACTGTTTCATCAAGCAAAGAACCAGAAATATTTATGAAAGAAATCTGTAGCTTCTCTTGAGTTACACGTCTGTCTTGCATGATTTAATTGTTCGCTTTATTCTTCAAATCATTAAATTCCCTATTGTAGACGGCTGCCGCTAGTCCATTTAACCAAGATGCTCGAATATGTTTCACCAAGCAAAGAACGAGAAATATTTATGTAAGAAATCTGTAGCTTCTCTTGGGTTACACTTGCCTTGCAGAATTTAATTATTTACTTGATTTTTCAAATCATCTATGACGTGAAGGATGTTTAGTTATGCGCATTTGTTCGTCCATTGTTGAGCATTTAATATCATCTTTAAGTAGTTCTTTCGTTTATAACTGTATATCACCATATGCTTCCTTTATCTGCCGGTAAATTTCCGTAACTTTCAACTTCAGAGCATTAAAAAATCCAACACTTCTCGCCACATAAACGGCGCGACTATATATCACGCAGCTCACTTTGAACAATCACAGAATACACAATAATTTATTTTGACTGCGACTTTCACAGCACTAAGAAAATATGTCGAAGGAACTATTCGACCTTGGATATAAGCACGATAGCGGTCGTTACTTCCCGGATTACCGTCGTTATAATAACATCATACACGTGTATCTCTCCAGAAAAGCGGTTCTTCTCCATAAATAAAACAAATGATGATTGGGGGTTTAATCAAGGCCTGTGATAACTGCTCTCGCTACATAAGGAAAGAACAAAAATCACGAAAACATATCAGATGAAACTTATCAACATCACAAGGCATGACCATCTGATCATTTGCTTGCCTCCCACAACCATTATCATCAATCGGTAGACTAAGCGTTGGTGAATCATTAATTTCTACTTTTGCTGTTATTTTACTCACACTGTCTTCCTGCTCGCATCCGTTAACCAGCAACTGACCCGTCAAACTAATAAGTCAGTTAAACATTTCTTAATGAACTTCATTCGTCTATAAGAAACTGGACACATTTTCGTTTTTACAAAGAGAAGTACACTTTGCGAATGCTTGCATACCTTTCGCTTTTCTATGGTATTTTTAAACATGCATTTCAATCTATTTCCTTTGCAAACAATATACTTTTGAATAAACTCTATTGCTTGTTTTAATACAGCTCAAAACAGCTCTCTCAGAAAGCTACTACTCTGCAAAGTAAAGAACAAATGCAAGGCCTGAGGCGATTGAACATACATTCTGACGATAAAGTGGAGATCCAGACTTGACCACAATGATACCAGTCGGACTTGTGGCATCCCGTGCATTAAGTTCCGGGCACAAAAATCCCAACTCCAACTTTAGAAAGCTAGAACGTATCCGTATGTTGAAAATTCAGTAAATAATAAAACAGCTTGTACACAAAAGCTACTAGACGGATGCACTGTCTAAATTTCGTTCCCTTCGCATATGAACGCTGTCTTGTGAGTTACACAGGAATGAAATAAAATCAGATATTGATGCCTAGAATTATTTTTGTGCGTGTTTTATGATTGGGCTTACCTGTGCATTAAAAGCTCAATATATATCCCGGAACTGTTGAATGAAGACGGTTGTGCTTAGGATTAAAAGGAAGGCCTAATCAGGTTTCCTCAGTTGATTAGTTATCCATTTTACTTGCATTCGGAGAACAATGTGTTAACATAATATATTAACACGTTAAGCGCCAGAGCGGTCCCTTTCGCCCGCTGTATGCAGTTCTTAACGGGTCGTGGCGGTCCATGTGTGGGCTTTATCTAAATATTATTATTACTGGGTTTGAAACTGGCATATTATGGGGGTCCAAGTTTCAATATAAAAGCGTTGTAAGCGTAAAGCAAATAAATTGTATTAATTGTGTTTATATACAGTCAAACAATAGAATACAATAATGCAATCAAGTAGAAGTTTAATTAGAAATGCTGTCAAAGAATGCGTTTATTTCTAACATCACAAAGTATGGAGTATTAGAAATGTTTTGTTTATAAATTTGAATTATGAAAATTAGCAAAGCATGGAAGCCATAATGAGGTATTCCTTCGCACTCTTCACAGTAGGTGGTTACTTTCACTTTATTTTATGATAAATTTTCTGTCAGTTTCTTTTTGTAGCATTCTTTAGAATACTTTCGTACCTTATGAGCTGATACGTCGTGTTTCTTGAGGGATGCGTATTTAGAGATTTCCTTTTCCTAGAAATTTACATATGCTGCTGCTGAGAGGGATCACTAAGAGTTTTATTTGAGAACAGCGCTTCTGTGAGTTTTTTTGAATTTTTTTTTTGAAATCTGTTATGCAGTCTGAGGAAAAAATCCTATTCAGTAATGGTAAATATCTCGAATGCTCACTTTCTACATCACAGATAGGGGCCGCGAACCTAACAATACTGACTTTAGATCATTCAAGACAACAGAGGCGTTCTGATTGAAAAAAAAATCAAATACACTTCAAGGAATCCATACATTTGCTAACAATTACTGCGAACTGCTATGCAGCACCGCTGGTCCCGATAAAATTTCCTGTGAGGGACCACGGCGGTCCCCAGGAACCGCCAGAATTATTTTTTTGTATAATAATTGCCTTTGTGGTCCTATACGAAAAAGTCTTTGCAGTAATTTAATATTTAGTGTGCCCTTTACTGACTTTTGGGAAAATTTACAACGGTTCGTGGGAAAATTTCATCAAATATCTACTGGCGCTTAACGTGTTAAGTATTAAAGGTAACAGTAGTTTGTGTTAAAAAGCCATAATTTTAGTTTCGAGAAATATGGCAACCTTTGCTCACACCTTATAAAAGGAATAACACTTACACAAAGCCAGCGATTTACAAACTACAGAGAATTATCATGAAAACAAGAATAGATAATATAAATTATTTGCTTTGTTATATTTATGTCTGCAGCAGTTTTAGACAAAGAACTAGGTAGGTTATGAAAAGGATGGTTACGAATATACCAGTAAGTATGTTATAAAAGAAGAATATAAGTAACAACAAAATATGGCGGTTCCCTAATTCTCTGCGAGAAGTGGGGAGAGGGAGGAGAGAGAGAGAGAGAGAGAGATTCCGCTAATGTACAGGTTGGAAAAAGTACAGTTGTCCAAGTTTATCTGGTGGTTATCTGTATGTTATTCTGAACGATATATCAAAGCAATAAATTTTCCTTTGATCATTAGGTTACATCTATCATGGGACATAATTTATCGTAAGACACTTATAACGCGTTTACTATAAGACCGCTTAGCGTATGGTCAACTTAAAGCAAACCAAATCGACTTTTCCTCAACAACTTTATTTTCTGTTCTTTTTTATGTTTCAAACAATTTCCCATTAAAGTTTCCCCAAATTTTAATTTTTGTGGTACATACTACATCTGGCAATGTTGACCACATGTCGTATGTGATATAACCCTGGTCTGCATAATTCCGCTTGTGTTTAAGCTTCCAATATTTACAAAAGCTGTTGGGTTTCGAACAGACGTAAACTAGGACATAGCACTGTGTAAAGATTTCAACTTCTTGGCTTTTCGAAGAAATATTAAGGCATTTTTACAATTAGAGCTTAAACCGAAGCTTTATTAAGCTACCGACGCTATTTAAGCAAAGCTTTGTTTTAAAGCTTCCGAATTTCACATTAAGGCAACAAGATTCGGCTTTATCAAATTGAACAACTCCACGGAACTATAAGGTTGGTATGCGCATCGAGTGAATTCCCATCGTTTGTTAATGGCACCGCTGGTCCCAAAAAGTTTTTGTAGGTTATTCAGTAACATATAGTGAAAATAATCGAAAAATCAGAGTCAAAGTGTATTGCGAACTTTACTCCTCAAGACGTCAGCATTCTTTTAGAAATTGTGGAGCAGCATAAGCATGTGATAGTGCACAAAGGATTGAACAAATTACCTGAAGTAAGCAAAACTAAACCCCAAGAAAACCTACGATACGAAACGAGAATTACAATGGTATGAAACAATTTTGATAGCTCTGCATGTGCTGTAGATTTTTATATGCCTGAAAAATGTCCAGGCGCAATTACTATTCTTTTTAATGTCAAGAGAAGCTTTGTTTCTGATGAGAAGGCTTTGTTACTGAATCATAAGGTTATACGTCATAGATGCGACGGTAAGGAATGCAGTAATGTGTACGATAAAAGTATTAAGTATGAATTTAAAATTAAGTTTAGTACCAGTCGGTTTTATGCTTAATTGTATCATCGATAACTTCTGGTACTATCAATGTCGACTCTTTACATAATCGAAATCTCTCGTACAATTCTTGGTCATTCGAAACATTCTAGATGGTTTTCTGCTGTGCATACGGGTTAAAATAATTTGCATCTCTTTATCACTAATATCTCCTTAGCTTAATCCACAGTTCTGTACGGTTTAAGACAAAGCTTTGTTTCTCGCTTGAAGTACATACTGTAAAACTCTAGTGTAGCTGAAGCCTACGGTTAAGCGATTCGAAGCTGAAGCTTAAGCTTAAACGATGAAATCGGATCTCAGTAATACTTAGAAATTACCTTGAAGGACGGCGACGGAGCTAAAACTTATCAATTTAAGTGGTCTATCAACAAGTTCTCCAGATGTTCTCTTCACACTGAACGCAGAGACGGGAAATGTGAATTCTTACACCACAAGAGATGGCCGCATATGCCAACCAAAGAATTGTAATGCAGAAAAATGTATTCTGCAGCTGAGAGAGTAATTCCTGTACACGAATAATAGCTTGGAAAGCTGAAATACACAGTTAGGTTTTGTTACGGACATATTCATAAATGTGAAGCAAACAAATGCACATAAGGATACCAATGTAAGTAATATGGCAATTACAGTAATTTTGAACCACTGATTGGAACTGTTAATGGCAGACCGAGAATTGGTTCATAAGATAGTGTTAGATGAAATGTGATGCGCAAAATGCGGTGTTTTCACTTTGCAATCAATCGTACTGCACATATGAGAACACATTGGCGTAAAGACAAAAACATTTTCAGAAAAACTTTCCAGCAATTTATTTTACTGTTTCATTTAGTTTTCTCGCGTAAGCTTTCTTTTTAACATGTAAATTGAACACTTATTGGGCTTTACTGCGTACACGGCGTAGAACCTTCTTCGGTCATTTCTGATGTGCAGATGCGTTTAAAGCTACCACTACCACCACTACTACTACTACTTCTTTTCTACATGAATAAGGCAGATATTCCTTTCCCGTTTTCATTATGCGAGATGCCTATTTCATAAATCCCAGCTTTTCTTAGGGTGTCCCAAATATCTCCTCCCCTTTTACTGATACATACACGTTTACTATCCGGACATTAATTGTCTATTTCATGCATACGAAAGCTTTGATGATGTTGTTATGCTGCTAAATATTGTGTTATAAATTATTTGTTTTGGCGAAATACATGGATATGGGCTAGAGGTATGAAGAATTTTTGCTCCTTAAATGTCTTCTGTTCATAGTCTTCTGGTCAAGTGTAATTTAAGGGAAGACTAAAAGGCGAAAATTGGCAATGACATATTTTTCCACGCATAAGATGTCTATTAATTTCAAGACATTCATGCTTAAAATACAAATTACTCTTTTCGTTTTCAAAACAAGTGCCATATTTGTAATAATTATAAAGTGGAAAACTAAACAAAATGTTTAATTAACTTAATATTCGATGTGCAAATTCTCTGTCCCATTCTTTAGTTATGAATGACCCTGGCGTGATCATGCACGTGCACCTCATAGCCTTGGAGTTCTGCATGATATGTTAGCAAGCACACTGACTTTTGCTACGGCTGAGTGCACACATAAAGAAGAAGCTACAAGGAGATCTCTTCTTACATTAGTGAATGTTGCTGGATGTGTCCCATGCTGCAGAAACACTTGAAGTCCGTATACACATAGGAGGTGGGTGCGGTTATCTAGGGAAGGGACTGTTCGTCGCCATGGTTCAGGTCGAAAACGTTTTCAGCATGACACTGCACTTCTAGAAGAGGCAGACAGTAACCCTTTTCAGCATGTGTCTACAATTAGAAGTAATTCTAATTCCCCTGGGTCTAACCGCACAACCTTGTGTCGTTTGACTACACAGGGTTCTTTGCTCGATTGACAGCGGAAGCAGCAGATTATGTTGCGTCACATTTGCAAAATAAAATGCCAACCATAATTGGAAAAGGGTTATATTCATAGACGAAGTGATATTTTCATCTACAAATCGGGCAAAAGTAATTGTCCACCGCTCCAGAGGAAAACGTTTAGACGTAAAATAGGTGGCACAAATGGCTCACCAAGGATGCATATCTGTGTCGTGTTGGGGTTGTATGTCACGAGATTATCTAGGTGCGATGTGGCAGCTTGATGGCACATTAAATAGCCAGCAGTGTAAAGACATGCTCCAAAAATCATGTTACCTTCTGTAAATACTCTATATTCCGATTAAATGCTTGAATTCCAGCAGGATAACCACCCTATCTACTCAAGCCAGCAGTTTTCAAACTGGTTCTCTCAAGGCAAGATATCTTAGTGATTGGCCTCCTTTTTCAGCAGATATGAATCCTACTGAAACTATGTGGACAGAGGTGAAGAAAGTTGTGGAGTTAAATTTTCCTACAGGATAACGAAAGACAAAAGAGGTCAAAAGGATCAAACACAGGACGCTTGGAAGTAAACCCTTGTGAAAATTTGACTAGGAATTTGATATAATCCATACCGTGTAGTAGAATGAGTTGAGTGCAGTAATAGAAGTATAGGGTTTATAACACGATATTAATTTAATTTGTATTTTTAGTTGTTTTTCCATTTTAGAATATATTTACTTATGCTATATTTAGTTCGAAAACGAAAAGGAGCGCGCTTCAGTTTTTGTGTGTGAGCCTAAATGGCCTGAAATCAAACAAGCCTTGGCAACTGGAAATTATATTATAATATGACCGATAAAAATTGCGTTTTTCCGCACACACATACACTCACACACACACACACACACACACACACACACACAATCATTACGCTCGGCATACGAACCTCGGCGGGCCTTATTGCTACGTACCTACTTATAACTGCACGCTGTCAGCGCATATTCAGTAAGTGGGACTCAGCATGAAAGGTGACGATAGAACGAAGCTAAAGGCACGCGTCCAGAGACACCATTGTGAATCGGCCGCGGAAACGATTTGGACTTCGACAAACATACGCTTCGAGAGTCTGCTTTCATTTTTGTTAATGGTTTCTGAGATAATGAGTGATAAATTTTCTAGATTTCACATTGGCGGGATAAGCCTTTTAATCTCCCCTTAAGCGTTCAAAATGCACAGGATATAGATAGGAAACTAACTATAAAAGTGCATTAAGTACAAATAATTCTTGTTGCTCTTATCAATTATCATTGCATTACTACCAAATCTTAGACTCATTCAGCTCCGTGGTGTGGCGGTAGGTGTGCGCCTCACATTAAAAAACTCTGGAGTTGAATCCCCGTTAAGATTATCCGGATGTTCCTTTTTCCGGGTTTTCCCTTATTGTGTAAAAGCTCTATGACCCTGAGCTCATTTAAGCTCATTTAAACCATTTCGTTCATTCATCTTTCAAAATGATCCATCAGGTTAAAGGACATTAAGCCATAAAAAAGACAAAACATCCTGGAGTGGAACTACTGTTGGAGTGCTGTGTTAGGCATAACCAAACAAACTCAAGAATGGAACAGTTAATTGTCAGTAAAACTTTGTCGCATCAGATCTCTGGCAACGGAATGCCGTAGGCGTAGGCGAAGGCGCTGCATATCCCTACTTGGAGTGGCGAGGACGGAATCTTATTGCCGCACACTTCAATCTTCTATCTGACTTCCTAAGTGGCCTTCAAGAATACCTTCAGTACTGCTCAGTCCAGTCAGTTAGTGCAAGTATTGCTTCCCTATAAATAGCGTTCTCGATTTCAGAACTTCACACTTAAAACTGGCAGCTATTTCTGTGGACTGTGAGCTTTATATAAAATGTCTTCTACAAGTGAGAATTGCAACGACAAAGATTAAATTCATAAATGAAAACTAAATCCAGATCCCCCAAAGGAAAAGCAAACGTAGGATCCGCCAGGGAGAACAGCAATAAGGAATCTGCTATGAAAACACCAATCAAGAAGTGGATTATCTGTAGCCTGCGGCTTAAATTAGCAACCGTCGCTAATTAGTCTAACTTCAGTGTAACATCTAAAAGTTTTTGTCCGTGATCTAAAATGGAATCCGATCACCTGTTTTTATTTTCTTTTTACTGGTCCTCATTAGCGACGTGCCTTCTTACTCCTTTCTCCTGCGCAATCATTACTTGAAACCTACTAGAATTGTTACGCCGACTGCTCTCCTGTAATTGCCTGCTGCAGCGGATCCATCAAGTGTATCGGAATTTCCAGAGCTGTATTGTGCTCACTCGACTTCAGATGCAACTACAGGATTTGTAACATCTACCATAGATAGGCGCAGCGAAAATACATTTTTATACAGAGTTTCTTTGATTTAAATATTTCAAGATTATTACTTTAGTTACACAGATTCTTGAAAAGAGGAAACAAAGTTGCACATATTAAAATGTTATCAGCTCTGGTGTTGGAGCCTCCTATTGCAGCGATGGTGAACTTGTGCCGAATACTTTGTCAATTAAAGTGAGATTCATTATTTATTGTCTTTCGCACCGTCAAGAATTTCCCTTAGAACAACTATATACCGTATAAACCCTAATTTGGACATTCAAATAAGGTTTTAGAATGCGATATACATATTACATATGTGCAGAGAATCAAACTGTAACCAAATCCGCTCTGGGCGTTTTCGATTTTAGATGAGTTGGATTATATTAACACTACTTTAAAACAAAACTCGCATTTAAAATGTTTGTTTGCATTGTGTGTGCGTACGTGCTACTTTTCACTTTGTATGTGTGAATACTGTGGTTGCAGTAAACGTTGCTACAAATGTTAGGTACTTAGAAAATATGCCATATGGCAACTTCATTTTCTCAAAGGGGGAGCCTAATGGGACGCGAAATTATGTTGCTGAATAAGTGCCTATAAACTTAACGCTTGTGACTAAATTTTATTTAGATAATTTTACTTGGATGCATATTTTTCGTTGCTACCAGCTGTGTCAAGGGAAACTCTGCAGTTCACCAGTCATAACAAACACGTGGATTGGGTACAAATTAATATACCGGTAAATATTTTACTTCTGTTTTAATTGTTATTAATATCCAGAAAACATATTTTATTACTGATTTTAAAACATCACATTTCACCTAAGTTGAATCAGTTTAAACCAGTACCGAAGTGACATGGGCATTTATGTGATGATAGCAAAGGTGTTGATACATAATAATCCTTTTCTAAACTTCCTGTCTTTACATTATTTTTCCATCGCTCTCTTTGTTTTGTGTAATGTTAGTCTTATTTTGAACTGCTCTACAATGTAGGCATATTTAGTTAAGTATAAACTTTGATTATTCTACATGGATATTTATTAATGCAATTTTATCAACTATTTAAATAGATAAGGAAATTACACCACTAACACTTAAATCCATTTCATTATCTAAATGACCAAATTAAATAAGAGTTGAATGATGAATTTTACGCAAAATTGATATCTCTGCAGTAACGAAGACAAAATAATTTATCACTATAAGAACATATTGCTTTGTTAATATTAACTCACCTTCTGCTTGCATGATTTTTCATGTTTTCTAGGTGTTTTATATTTGCTGCTGCTTTCCGAATACATAGGATTGTATGCGGAACCTGAATCCAACACATCAATATCATTTTCATCCGACATGGCCCTCCCTAAGAGTTCCCAGTCACCGCTTTAAATTCATGTTCGCAAACCTCAGTTTGTAAGTGTGATTACGGCATACTTGCAATAATTGAGCCAGCATGAATGTGTTTACCAGAAGTACGAGGCGTATTTTTAAAGTAAGTACCGTTTTAATATTTTACCGCTACAGCGCTGCAGTCGCGATTTTGAGCGTGCGCGATCACTTCATTCATTAGGAAGCTGAAGTAGCTGTGAGTCTCCTCACTTTATATTTTTCTGTTGTTAGAGCATTTAGAAAGAAACCAAAGGTCTGTGTGACTGTGAAGTCAGCTTAGTGATTCGTTTTTTGAAGGCCGGAAATGTTACGGCAGTAAAAAGTCATCGCCATTTGTGTGAGATTTATGAGGTAACAGCAATGAGTGACAATGCCGGCCACACATAACTAAAATCAATATCTGATGGCATCATTTTGTTTGGAACAATTCGAGAACCCTCCCTACAGTCTGGATATGGCTCCAAGCGATTTTCATCTATTTCTTCATCTGAAGAAACTCTTTGATGGAGGACATTTCAACGGCGATGATGTTGTGAAACAAGAAATGCAGACTTGGCTTTCATCACAAGCGGCACCATTCTTTGACGAAGACATGCTAAAACGGGTTTCCCCTTACAAGTGCCGGTGACTATGTGGGGAGGCGGTGTAAGGTAACGAATGATAATACAGTGTTCGGAAATCATGTTCTTTTACTTTTTTAAAAATTATATCCTTACTTACTTAAAAACAACCCTCGAATTTCACCAGGATCTTTGATCTTGCGAAATAGAGCTGCTGAACATGAATTATCTTACTATGAAAGCACATAGAACCTTCTGTTCCTAACTTGGGTACAAGTTTTGCACATAACATCTATTAACCCTGTTCTATAGTTTCAAAATAATTCCTGCATGAAGATTGTTGTGAATGCTAATTTCGGTTCGGAGTACAGTCTAGGTAAAACCTAACTTTCCCAAAAAATGTCACACAGAACTCTTTTACTTTTAAGATCATGATATGTTATTAATATTGTCCAGTTTACTGAATATATTAATATGCTCAAATAATGATATATGACAGACTAAAAAAGTAAAGGCAATGCGATCGTTCAATGTTTTTGTAGTTTAATGTAGTTCTACATTTTATTCGCAAGGGTCATATTTAGCATTATCTTAGTTTCATTTATGAAAATTTTAAAATTGTATTGATCTGTTATTTTATTTACTTTGTACAATTCTCTCTGTAAAGTAATTTCTTTATCAGAAATCTGGCCATCTGAAAACGTAAGAGCATATGTAAAATCATTTCATCTAACCACAAGTTAAACTTTAAGGTATATAACTTCGGTCATTCAGCTTCATTACTAGATGTATCAATGCATCAAAATGAAAGCTTTAAGTAAGTTTTAACTTGTGCAATTAGTTAAGATACTGAAAGGTTTCACCATTAACATCTAGGCAATCCTGACTTCGACAAACGAAATTGACCATTTTATGCTCACGTGCTACTTCAATTTCTTTGTGAAATTCAGCTGATTTCCTTTTTTACTCCAAATCTTTTGTGATCCCATAGTTAAAATTCGAATCACAGAATGTGCAGGGGAATTCAGAATGTTCTTGCGTTGCTCAAAACTTAACTTTCTCTCTACCATTTTATGCCGTTTTTTGACTCGCTATATTGGTCACATTGGTTGCCATAACAATTTTCCACTCACGATATATTTAGAGATAATATAGTATTATATGTTTAGGCCGTAATTCAGTGCGGAACTCAACGATTACTAAAATAGGTATACCTTTTATTGCTACATCTGTAGTAGTTGTGTGAAAGCAACTCTTAGCATACAATACGGGATGCAGGAGGCATTACTTTTTCCTTTAAACTTGTAATTTACGCCCCCCAAACCATATAGCTTTAGTGTTAGTAGTCAAACCGAGGGGTCCCCAGTTACTGGAGCCCAGCACCGCATGTATGCCGTAGTGGGCGCTTGTACTTCAACGTGGCCCCTGGGAGGAAAGGTTGAAGGGGAGACCGAAGGGCGACCAGATCTGGACGACGATGTGCGCTAACAAGGACGGTCCCTATGGATTCCGACATGACACCATTCCTGACGCCGGCTAGTTCTGTCTTAGCCACCCACAACCTGGGGATCCCCGGAATAGACGAGTCAGGTCCCAGGAAGGAGGTCTCAGTAGTCCCGCCAAGCACCAGGGAGAAATATTTCTATAGTGCAAATTCCAGCGTTCTTCCGCAGCACACCAACCACCGTCGTTTGATCCCATAAATCTGAAACAGATTAGGTGAAAAATACGAAAGGAAATGACGGATAGAAAATGTGGTAGAAGGGGAACCATCCCAGAATTCGCTCACCAAGCCGGAAACCACAAAAGAAACCACGGTCAGAAGGCCTACACGACGAAATCGATCCCGGGACCTCTCCCAAATGGGAGCTTCACATGTTACCATGGGGCCATCTCGCTCAGTTCCATATGAAATTCGAAGTCTTCATTTTTGTATCACTCTCTTCCAACATTGTATTATGTTTAATTTTAGTAGGTAATTCCTACGCACAAAATCTTATTATACTCTGATTTGCAATTAATACTACTAATTAAAGAATTTTTATTTACTGGGATTTTTTTTTCTTTCTCTACAGAGTTTAGTGCATTGATTGAAAGAAATTATGAATTTCGTTCATATCGCCAATATATGAATTGATCTCGAAAATATATTTACTCGTCAATAAACGTGATATGAGTACACTTCCCTGTGATTTTAATATGACACGCCACGGGGGTCCGAGTCTGATGAAACCCTACAGCTTTAATGTCTCCTAGGTAGCTTCATCTTTCTTCCACATGCATACACTACTTATAGCTCGTGCGTCATAAATAAAAGCCTTCATGTAAAAGTGGGCTCGCCTCAGTGCTGGAGTGGACGGCACACAAAGAAAACGATAAATGCTATCTGTTTTATGCACCCTTCACAGGTTCTCTGGTCTCATCACCTGATGGTATTCAATGGGAACACCTGTCCTCGCTCGGTTCACTCAGCGATGAAAACACACTCGTGCCTTTGTGGTTACTACTACATTTGTAATAAATTAACTATGCTGTATGCTTGTGTTGGACTTGTGTGTTCTCAGAATCACTGGGCAACTGTTTTTCAGATTCCACAATTTTAAACAGCAGTTTCTTATGCTGTTTATTAGTATTATATGGCATCAATTTCATGGACCGCCTTAATCAGCTTTCTTCTCCGCCAAAAATAGAACTTAAACTTCCATAAGCATGTCGGAAGCACCTCGGTGAAACTCTAAAAGAATGACCTGGCTCTTAAGGCTCTGGGAGAATTTAGAATACTCAGGTAAATGTGATGAGGGGACATTTACGGAGCTATATTTTACAATTTGAGGTAATATAAATACCTTACCACCAAAATGTGTCGAGATACTTGGCGATTTTTTTCCCTTAGGTATTTCATAACAGTTGGATAAACATTTATTTCTTCGTAGATCACATGTAAAACTCCGCAACGCTAAATAAGTTACTCATTTGAAGATGATTATTCTTTCTTAAAATAACAGATTACAGATAATATTCTAATAGCGGATCATATTCTAAAAGAAAGATTATAGTTCATGTTTAGTTGCCATATACATAAAAAATCTATTTAAGGGGGGAACCAGGTATAATATATTGCATTTTAAACCCGACTTTGTTGGCTTGCTCTTGACATAGATCAGAGTGGCAGAACTAACCTAATCGCCTCAAATAAAACTAGTTTAACAATAATACACAAGTTTATGAGGATCGGAACAACTTTGGAGTCTGATCGCTCAGAGTTTGTACACGGATGGTAAACAGTTAAAAGTAATTTTACAAAACAATAGGTAGTGAATTTAAATTAAATTAATTTAAATTATTAAAAGTTAAAGAACTGTTTCCGTCGGATGAGTGGTTTGCAAGACACCCTCCAATAAAAACGGTCATTATTATTAATTACTCATCTTTATTATTAATTACTCTCTTTTAATAGTACATATCCAAAGAAAGGTTCATATGTATGTTTTGAGCGCCCTGATCTCTAGAATAATTAAAGGAATTGGAAAGGTAGAATCAGATTTAAGAATTCAACGCCATACCGAGATTTTAATCATGCATCTTCGGCTTTCCGTGCCGCTGCTCTGACCAACTGAGCAACCATGCCAGCATAACAACATGCACCACATTCAATTCCCCAATCACACTGAAAGCCGAAGATCCATGGTTCAAATCCCGGCTATGACATTGAGCTTTTCAGTGTTATTCTACATTACCAGCTTTGACCACACAGGAAAAACGATCAATTAACACATATCGAGCGAATTGTTTTGCAGATTTTGTAATGTAATACTGGGATTTTCTAGAAGAGTTTATCACATCTAGTAACTGTTCTTTTGTATTGGTTGTGTGTGTAAATAAGTTTAAGCTGGAAAGTTCAACCAGATGACCGACCCTGACCGACTTCTTAGCCTATGAATGTCCACTTCTCCTGTGATTTGTGTCTCTCGGAGAACCATCAAGACAAAGGTGACATGTCGATTACTCTTGAGACATCTTATTTTCAAGTTAGGCATAAACTCGGCATTGCGTAAGAATAATTAAAGGATACGAACTAACTATAAGTGCGGGTAACTAGAAGCCCAGAAATCTAAAGTGCGGCATCTCCTTTTACGTCCGCAGGTTTAATTATGAATCAGCTCAGAGATGTTTATGTGTTTTTGTTTGAATGGGACATCACGGTAGCAAAATGTTAGTTCGGTAAGCCTAAAAGAACCGGCCATGACCCTGAAACTGTCAAACATTTAGCTTTCTAGCTCAGTCTATACATGAATGATGTGAAACGATGACTGTCAGATGCAGCATTTCTAAACTAATGTAAATAAAGGTCACTTTTGCAACTATATTCAATACAGATATGGAAATTACATTATGGGTATTCAGAAGTAAGAGACTTGTCCTGTCTTGTCTGCTCTGACATTTCCCGGATTCTGCAACAATATTGCATTTATTATTATTATTATTATTATTATTATTATTATTATTATACATTATTCTATAATAATATTAGGTACGGGCTTAATGCAAGCATATTGCATACAACTTTTGTGATGATAGTAAAAACCGATAGATTAACGCGAAAATAAGATTAATTACTTTCAGCTGTTCAAACGGAGTATCAGATCGAGCACGATAGCCTCTGCGAACTGGTGGTCGATTAGTTAGGTGGTGTTGATCAAGTCAGCAACTAAAGGTAACATGACTGTTTGTGCCAAGAGTTATATTTAAATTCTGCATGAATTAAATCGTAAAAAAATGTTAACAAAACAGACGAAACAAAGACGGTAAGGTTTAAATGGTAAAATTCAACCATCAAACATGATTATATTGCATGTCTGCAACAAAAAATATACATATCAATCGTTGCAGTAAAAATGCAAAATGCATGCAGTGAAGGAATTGCAAGGTAGCATGAAAGGGAAGTGGATAAAAACATTATCATTGAAAAAATGTTTTATTACCTACTCCAATAAATGCACAAAGCTTAGAAACATTTTTAATAATGTATGTTTTTACTGAACTCTAGGATATGCAAATCCAACACTTGTTCTTGAACTGAGGCTGCGGCAAACAAGATTTCCAATCTGGTCCAAGTGAGTCCTTACAAGCGCTGCGTACCAAGGAATATATTGCTGTCACACATGTCGCCAGGTGTCGCCACTTCCTCTTTCTGATCCGGTGAGCACCGCAGGAAGAAGGCAGACGGGCGGGCAGGCAGTCGAGCGAGAAGCAAACACATAGATAACTCAGCGACAAGCGGCGCGTGGCCGGCAGACTTGCTTTTCCTTACACGCCGCCTCCTTGCTGCTTGCTGGTTAATAGCAGTGCCGAGAATGAGTCAAACGAAATTTGGAATTTCCAATTCCATAACAATCCCTGAAAAATAGTTCAGGTTTACCTAAGACCTTGCTGGGAGGATAGTTGCAACGTCACTATAGAAACGTTCTGCAACATACTAAAAACTAGGTAAAACAAATTATTGTCCTTTTTGGATGCAGCAGAATATTAAAAAAAGAACGCCCTGAAGTTTTTCATAATTCGGGTAAAGTTAAAACGAGGAAGGATATAGGAGAAAAAGAAGGGAGCAAAGTGAAATTCTGTAAAGTATTTCAGAAACATGCACTATACAGTGTGGTTTGCAAGGTCATAGAGCTTCAAAACATATTTTTTTAAATACTATAACCATCCCGGCTGCACAACGAAAAAGCCAAAGTAGTTTCACAATATTATGTATTAAGCCTTGAACCCTGCGGCGTTCAGTTTGAAGGCAGCCTTTTACTCGCAATTCATAAGCAGCAATGAAATATTACGACTGTATAAGATCGTGCAACAATATAAATTACTAAAATGTTTCATCTCGTAATGTATGTCATATCAATTCATTTCTGTCGCGGAACATTAATGAACCCATAGTTTTTCTAAACGAAATTATTTTTCCGAATAAGGCTGCTAAAAAGTTGAATCAGACTTGAAAAGTGGTATAGCCCATGTCCGTCGGGGAGAGCAGTGATTTTTAACTGTGAAACAATAATCCAACTGGGTTCAGAGGTTACGAGATAACATTATGAGTGAGCACTCTCTCTCTCTCTCTCTCTCTCTCTCTCACACACACACACACATACATACACACAAATTCATTTTCTCTCTTTTATGGGATTAATACAGATTACCAAGCCATATAAGTCGTATTATCGTTTACGTTTTTGCAATTAAAAATCTGATATGTTATATTCATGCGACTTTCTATACCCTCTGTCGCTGATTAGTAGGTACTCAAATTATTCTTATTAAGTTTTAATTTCCTATCTATTTTTAATCGAGATAAACATTTTCCGGAAATACCTGCATGGCACTTCGATATAGATACAAAGGAAATAACGCTAATCAAATGTTTTAGAACTGGGCGCTATACGCTGGCCTTAAAATTCCACTCTCTTTCCATGACTTCACAAGAAACAGCTGAAAATCGACAGTACTTAAAAGAATGGAAAGTATTGAAAAATTCGAACCATTAATAACAGATATCTCAAATGGCCACAAAAACAGTTATTTTAAATAAATAATGTACTTTAAACAGATGTACGTCTTTTGTGTAGTACGTTTTCGTCTATCACTTGACGTTTACTAGTTATATAAGATTATACAAAATCTTTCTAAATGAAGAGGACTTCACAGGCTCTTCGCAGAAAATTCAAGGTATTTATTTTATTTGTTATGTAAATGTCTTTAATATGTGGTATGTTAGTCAAAATCGCTAAAGCCACTTTTTAGGAAATACAAAATTTCACAAAATACTCTATGTAAAGGATAGTTTGGAGGGTATTTTCCTCAAAACCTTCATGTCGCATTTTTTGAAGTTTGGTATTTATCCGACTTTTCGATTTTTAATTATGCCTGTTCACAGGCACAAACACTCACACATAGACTCGGGGGCCTTTTTCTAAAAATGCCCTTTTTGAGATTCAAGGCGTGAAAACATGTATTTCCAGTGCAATCTGGGTTTCACATTTTTGGGTGGAATGTAATACCTTGTATGTACGAGGGGTACACCCCTAGTAGTAAGTTAGTTTCCCTAGTTCACTTCTGATTGATCTTCGTCACGGTGTTAAAATGCTTACCTCCATGAGACATTTGAGTCGGAGAAACATGTGAAAATCACTTGGGAAAAGATCTGGGAAATATGGAGGATGTGAGAAAACTTCCCAGTTGAATCTTCTGAGCTCCGCCTGGGCCAAAATTTAACTTGGAAGTTTTCTCATATTCACCAGAATTTGCCCCAACTGATTTTCACGGGGCTTATTCCTTCAACACAAAGGTAAGCACTTTTAACACCGATGATGAAGTCAAATCAGTGAACAGCTGACTGCGAGCACAGGATTCGACCTGGTACAACACTGGCTTGGAAAAACTTGTGTCACGTCCCCAAAAATGCTTGGAAAAACATGTTGAATATGTAGAAACGTAACAGAAGGATTGTATAATATAAATAAAATTAATTCAACATGATCGAATGTGTTTAATGTTTTTTTGAAAACGGATATTTATTGGACGACCCTCGTATGTGGTAGAGAAAGTAAAAAAAATTCTCTCTGTATTACAGCTAGAGGTTTTAAAACGGTGTATGATTACTTTCCGTAATACCTGAGCAATAACCGAGAGGGATAGCTCAGGCTTTGGCCCGCATTCTGGAGGTCCCGGTTCGATCTCCGGCGAGCGCCCACTCTGGACTATGAATTTTTTGTGGTTTCTCCGGGTTGACAGGCGAATGCTGGGATGGTTCATCTTCTACCACAACTCTCCTCCCTCATTTCCTGTGCACATTATCTTCCTTATCATATGTTTCAGGGTTATGGGACCGGGCGATGGTGTTCGGTAGCTTGCGCTCCGTAAAGGTCTTTTCTCTGGCGTCTTTTCTCTGGGACTGCTCAGTTAGGTCTCATCTTCGAGTGGACCCCGTTCCGGGGACGTTGGAGGTTGCTTGCTTGTGGGCAGGACCGGGCGTTGTCGGATGCGTTCAAACTGGAAACGTTAGGGTTCCGGTCTGGGTTGCGCCCTCGCCATCAGTATTTGGTCGTCCATCGGGCCTCTCCCATCATCCCTCTCTCCCAGGATTTACTGGTAGTAGTACAAGGAGCCGAATGCGTGCAATGCTCTACCCTAGTTTCGGGGACCTTGCATTCGTTTGTACCTTTACCTTTTACCTGAGCAATAAAGAGGGTTTCGGCGGTAAACTGAGAGTAAAATTGCACAATGTTCACCAGAATAGTTTTACATGAGGTTACATACATAAACATGGTGGTGATGGTGTTCATGAAATAATCACTACAATATGTGATGAAAAAGCTTCTTTGTTTTTAACTGTAAGTTAACAAATGTCTGTGTCCTTTCGTGAAATAAGTATTAATTTGCATTTAGCCAATTTCTGAACCTCTATCTAGTAAGTAATTAATAGGCTGAGTGGGCATTTTACACCGGCTGTCGAAAAGGTTCTGGTATAATTACTACATGTCATTATTCCATTAGAACTGACGAAATAATGAACAAAAGCAGCAAATCAGCCCATCCAGCAAAGTGGGCCTTTATTTACTCTGTCGACAAACATTCGAGATCAGAGGCAATATAGAAAATGTGTAAAAATTTGAGCGGTTAACACCGTAGAGTGAGCTCGTATTTCCCTGTTTACTTTGTACTCGTATTTGGTAGGAACCTGATTGACACAGATTACCGCAGCCGTGCTGACCAATATTTCAATACTACTTGTTGCCACAATATTTAATAGGACTCTGTGGTATAGCGGCTGGGTGTTGGTTAATGTGTTGAACCAACATTCATAACAAAGAAAGCGATGAAGAGTGAAAATGCTTGCCGAATTTTTCCGTAGATCAAAATAGATTCAGATTTCTTGCCATTGCCTATATTTTAGGTTTAAAATAATATGAAATATAATTTAAAAAGTAAACAAGGACACTGTTATAATTATTTATCTTCGGATTTTTATTTTCCGAAAGTAAAATTTCCAAATATACCAACCATTTACTGAGTTGCTATATAAACCATGCGCATTTTTAACGAGAACAGTATTCGAAGCAATAGGTGCTAGGGAGTTGTCCTCAAGAGATAACTGCTCCATCTAAAAAGACATGATGGTGTAAGAGCCCTTCTGGCAAATGGTCTCCGCTCTAAGGGCTTAGCAGTACACTACGTGATCAAAAGTATCCGGACACCTGGCTGGAAATGACGTACAAGTTGGTGGCGTCCTTCGTTGGTAATGCTGGAAATCAATATGGTGTTGGCCCACCCTTAGCCTTGATGTCAGCGTTCACTCTCGCAGGCATACTTTCAATCAGGTGCTGGAAGGTTTCTTGGGGAATGGCAGCCCATTCTTCACGAGTGCGGAACTGACGAGACGTATCGATGTAGGTCGGCGAGACCTGGCACGAAGTCAGCGTTCCAAAACATCCCAAAGGTGTTCTAAGGATTCAAGTCAGGACTCTGTGCAGGCCAGCCCATTACAGGAATGGTATTGTCGTGTAACCACTCCGCCACAGCCCGTGCAGTATGAACAGGTGCTCGATCGTGTTGAAAGATGTAATCGCTATCCCCGAATTGCTCTTCAACAATGGGAAGCAATAACGTGCTTAAAATTGGTCTGCGCTGCGATCGTGGCACGCGAAATAACAAGGGGTGCAAGCTCCCTCCAGGAAAAACACGACCACACATAACACCACCACCTCCGAATTTCACTGTTGGCACTACACACAATGGCAGAAGACGTTCACCGGGCATTCGCCATACCCACACCCCGCCATCGCATCGCCACATTGTGTACCGTGATTCGTCACTCCACACAACGTTTTGCCACTGTTCAACCATGTAATGTTGATGCTCTTTACCCAAGCGAGGCGTCGTTTGGCATTTTCCTGCGTGATGTGTGGCTTATGAGCAGCCGCTCGACCTTAGAATCCAAGGTTTCTCACCTCACGCCTGTCATAGTACTTGGAGTGGATCCTGATGCAGTTTGGAATTCCTGTGTGATGGTCTGGATAGATGTCTGCCTATTACTCTTTAGGACCCTCTTCAAATATTGGCGGTCTCAGTCAGTCAACAGACGAGGTCGGCCTGTACTTCTTTGTGCTGTACATGTCCCTTCACGTTTCCACTTCACTATCACATCAGAAACAGTGCATCTAGGGATGTTTAGGAGTGTGGAAATATCGCATACAGACTTCTGACACAAGTGACACCCAATCACCTGACCACGTTCGAAGTTCGTGAGTTCCACGAAGCGTCCCATTCTGCTGCTTCACGATGTCTAATGACTACTGAGGTCGCGGATAATGAGTATCAGGCAGTAGGTGGCAGCTCAATGCACCTAAGATGAAAACCGTATGTTTGTGAGGGTATCCGGATAGTTTTGACCACATAGTGTATATGAAGAAGTACATTGCAATCCTGATAACGACAGCAACAGACATATAAAGTGCCTTCGGTATTACGTCACTGCGCAGCAGTGGCGCAGGACGTAATTAGGGTACGTTTGTCAGCTGTGAGCTCAGTCGTTTTGTCTTCGTGTTGTGTTTCCCACAATACGTGTATTGTGTGCGATTTCCTTAGGAGTGTCATTCTGTTGTTCGTCCACGGAAATGCCTGCCAACCAATTCACGCTTGAATAGCGTATTTTTATGTAAATACATACGTGAAAACTAAATCATGTAGACAGGTGTGTGGACAATTTCAGCAGTAATTTCCTGGTTATCCAGTTCCGGGTAGAGACACTTTGAGATGTTTAGTCAATAAATTTAGAACAACGGCATCGCTAGACATAAAAAAATAAAGTTTATAGGAACAATCCTCACACCATAGACGTACTTAAGGACAATATAAAAGCAGAAATTATGAAGATTATGCAAGAAGAACTTATGGATGTGAAAGATATTTCATCCCACGATGTAAAGGATGCCTTAGCGCAGATGTACACCACTTTCAACAACAGCTACAACAATGTTAGTACTCATTACATATATGTTACTAACTCTCTTAAGTAACGCGGGGGTTACGAAACGAAAAACTCCACAGTGTAGTAGACTGTGCGTAGCACGCCTCGCGCGATTCGCGACCTTGGCATAAAAGAAGGCACTGTAGAGTATGCATAAACAGAAGAAGAACAACGAGGTAGAAATTGTAGATCCAAGATTACGTTTTGAACAGACAACTACCCAGACTGTAGAAGTTGATGCGGAAAAGAAGAATACTCGGATAAATGTACCAACAATCCCTTATTTTAAAGATAAATAGCATATTCAGAAAATTGTTCAGAGTTTTGTCCTCTTTGGCGTACGTGGAACTATTAAAAAGCATTTTGTTTTATGGCGGAGGAAATATAAATTATAAAAAACAATCCCAGATTATCACAGTAAAATATTCTGTAGCCATACTGAAAAATAGCCTTATGGGAAACACATTGTTTAGTTAGGATAATTCCAGGAGAGATGGACCACTGGTAGACATGGACCAGTTAATTATTTCTCGAACCAGTCAGTAGAGCGAGTTAGCGGTAGTGTCACCTGCTAATGGCGGATGTGAAAGGTGACAGTGTTGTTTTCGTCTTGAAGCATTTCACTTTATATACTGCATAATTAAAATCAGGTAGGTAAAATTTTTTCCACTATTTATATAGTTAGGTATTATACACAGTATTTGATATCATACTTTTACCAAAGCTTCTTAGGAAGCGTAAAACAAGTAAATTTACCTTCATGACGTGTTCTGGTGACGCTGGCCCCAAGCGAAGCAAAATGGCAGGCTGATTCATCTCTCCCTGACTTTCGGGAGAGTTGGACCAGGTCCTCACGGAAGAGATGGACCATATTTTTTATAACTTTAATGTTTATATAATCCTTTATTGGTAAAACATTAGTGGTTATAGTGTAATATATAAAGAAAAATTTGTCTACATATTCACTAATGACATAGATATATACATGTATATGTGTGTGTGTGTATAGTGCAAGTATCGATAAATCGTTTATAAAAGGAGAAATAGAAATAGATGCCTTATTATTATTATCATTATTATTTTCAGAGGAATGCCAACTACCTACAAAAGTAACAGGGATCTACAAGAGGATGTTGGAGTGTAGATCACTTACAAAAGGCTGTGGATGCAGTAAGAAAGCAACTTATGGGAATCAACGAATCTGCTAGATATTTCAAATGATTTACCTTTGACTGATGCTTCAAGTTCCACATGTCCTCAAACTGATATTTGTTGGCAGTTCCTGGGACCTCCCGTGGAAAATAACGCCCCTAATGAACTCAGGTAGGCAAAGAGATCCAAATACCAACACAAAGTAAACTCTTTAATGGCGTTTACCCAATAGCAACTTTGAAGAAGAAAACTACTCTAAGTGGTAAGGCAGCAAGTGTTTCCAAGATACTGAATTCAATGGAAAGCTAAGAAGAGTAGAGCTAATGGAAAATCTAACGTGCCTAAAACTAAGAGGCCAAGAACTAGAAGAAGAGGGAGCGACAATTCTGATTCCGAAGAGTCCCTAAACGATGATGATGTGTGCAATGATAGTGACGATCTTGAATAGTGGAATGAAAATTATGTGCTGCCTGCGGAGAGGACTACAATGCAACCAAAAGCAATGAAGACTGGATCCAATGCCCCATGTGTTCCCGTTGGCTTCATGAGAACTGGACCAAATACGGCATGAAGTGCGACATGTGGGAGGAGAGAGTCAAAATCTAAAAAGCATACTCCAAAATGAACTCAGTAAAACAACAAATGCTTGTTCTACATGATAAATGATTTACAATATACCAGTAAGTACTAATTACGAATGTATTATTTAATCCTCCTCCTATTTTATGCAAGTCCATCTCCCCCATATACCATGGTCCATCTAACCCGAGTGCTACGGGTTAGATGGACCATTTGTGTAATTTCTTTGTTCATAATTCACAATTCTGTTTACACGTCTTTTGCACGTTATAGCTATATATGGTTTATTGATGCCACCATAATCATAAGGTACTACCATTTTAACCACTTTTACTAAAAATAAAAGAAATATGAGAAATTCAGAAAAGGGGGTCCATCTCTCCCGGAATTACCCTATATACTATGTCTAAATTTGAATGTGTATGACTATATAGTATTAATGTTCTTATCATATTATTATAATTATTATTATTATTGTCATGTTTTCTTTCCATGACATTAATTCATGTAATTAATTCACATTTTAGTATTTTGTATCATTAGGCAAACCCTAAATAGAGTCAGATGATTAAAAAGAAATAGAAAGTAGATCTTCCGGGATACATGGCCATGTTAAAGGGAAAAGTTCCTCCTGAAAGCCTGCGTAACTTAATAATAGGACTATTTATATGATTAGTGCGATATAGTGTTCTTCAGAGAGTCAGTAATGCGCCACTAATATGTGTCTGTTGGTGACCAAACTTGCAACTGTGCTAACTTGAAAAAGCCTGCAACATATTAAAACTTTAGGAACCTACTTCCTGTTATGTTTTTATGCCGCATTAAAGTAAACGTTCCCCATAATGAGATTTTTATTATTATTATTTTTCTTACGTACATTATAGCTGCTCTAGCTAGTCGTCTGTGTATTACAAAATCTTTGGTGTGCCTCAGCTCATGTTTTCTGTAGAGCAAGAAATGACAAACAGTTTTAGTATATTGAAGATGCTCCTTTATTAGTAGCAAAGACAGACAATTCATAACTTGATCATTCGTCATAAAAAGGGTTTAGGTGACTAATTGAAATGATAAAATTCTGAACTTTTAATCTATAAGCATGAAATTACACTGAAATGTTATGCAGTTAACGAAGAGTTTGTTGAGTTTTAAACAAAAAATGTGTCTTAGTATTTAATTCAATTAAATTTTAAACATCTTTTCGCAGTTTTCCCGCTCGCTAGGCGAATGCTTAATTGGATAATTAATTTGTCCCAGAATTTTCATATCATCCCTTTCATTACATCATTTCATTCCCTTCTTCTTCACCGCCATACCAGGCATTGGGCTGATCGCCCGTGCTGGATATCCTATGATCCAGAGTATGCTTACTCCTCATCTAAGACATTGGCATGTAAGTCCTAGATGAGGGTAATCTATTAAAGAAGTATCTTGAAATAATGTTTTTAAAAAAATCACTCACGAGGTGAGTTACCCGCTATACTTGTTAGACCCGCGAATGCGTAACAAATCTGGATCACTTACTGTGCACTGAGGAAAATCCGTTTCTGCAAGCCTATCATAATTGTTATTTTTTTGGAATGTTTCAATAATTAATTGTTTTAATTAATTGTTATTCTGTTATTTCTCGAAATGTCATGCGAAGAGCATGAAATTTCCAAGCCAGCTTATAACTACCCGCTTTTAAACATCTAGCTATTGAGTGGATTTCCTCTATCCCGTTTGTACTTTCAAAGAAATATGTAATGAAAGTATTTCTACAAACGTTTACCTCGATTAACATAAAGAAGATGGGAAAATAAGCTATCGTAAGAATGATTTTTGGAAAGTATATAAAAATAAAGCCGTGTGACACAGAGCTTTCCATGTCGTAGGGGAAAAGCTGGTGTATTTATAATATAAATATTATACTGTAACGAATTTTCCTGCCTTTCATTTCCCTGTTTATCTTTCAGGGTTCTAGGGCCAGAAGGTGGCTGCTGATGTGCTGTGATTGCGCCAAAGAGAATATTTTGTTCCTTGGTATGGTACCTTCTGCCCGAACCTGACGTGTGTATAGGGGCGGGCATTCAAGGTCGGGGGTGTTCAAACTGGAGACCTCGCTGTTCTGAGCCGAAGTAATATGTGGTCGACTGCATACTCTCTTGCCTCCTTATTTCTCCCGGAGATTTAGTAGGTGCAGTAGTCCTACCCCGGCCTAGTGCTGAAATCCTTCTCAGGTTCTAATGTCTTCTCATTACAAAAGATTTAAAATTACGTAGAGATTTGCGAACGAAATTCGTCACGAACTTCCACGGTTACCAAAAATCAGGAGATTCCTTTGCGCCACTGTTCAGGCTGAAATGTTTTCAGTCTGAGGCGTTAACCCATTACGCCAGCGGTGGCGAAAAAGCGACTCGCAAGGCAGTGTGACTCACAGGCGCAACTCCTTTTTGCTAGCCGTCTATTCATTTGTTTTCCATGTGCTGCTGAGTGGTGTAGTGCGTGGCATATTTGATGACTCGAGAGAGAAAGGCATTTTTGCCACCCTTGCATTACGCGAACACTTGAGCTTTCCGCTAGTTCAGGAAGTGACTCATAGGAAGTAGCGTCCTCTACACACGTCCGGGAGACGGGAAATGCAGCACGAATATTTCTTTGATGTAACGAGGAAAAACCGATCAACAGTGTATCGGGGCGAACGCTTCTCCATAAACTGTCATTGTTTGCTGGTAGCAAGGTAAAACTTGGCTTATACTTCAGAATTCTACAAAAACAACGCTGGATATTAGGGTTGGGAATCCAGAGAGATAGTTATGCTACTTTTGCACTATAAGAATGAAGCATCAGAATATTTTCGCCCGAGAGGTGTAGCGCGTGCCATTTCGGTCAATAGCGAACCGGTTTTACCTGCCGTCTTGACTTTACACTCTCGGCTCCCATCCCTTCCAGACATTGACTCGCAATGTGTATTATTGTGCTGCACTAATGTTAACATGCAGTGTAACAAAGCCCCTGAAAAGATTAAGGCGCTCAGTGTCAAGAAGCAACTCTGTCACGTTTTCTTCAAGTAAGCGTCTGCACTTGAGAAAGCACCCCTAGTTGATATGTTCGCTCTTTTTGCATGGCGTGCTGCACGGATCTTTCCCACACAAACGAGTCTATGTTCGATACACTTTTTCTCAACACTATGCGAACACTGTGACTTACAGAGGAGTCACATTCTGAATGAGAGAAAAAACAGGTGAAACGCTGCAACGCTGTGTTTCAGTCCACGTGGAGTATCTAATAATTTCCGAATTGACATTCAGAAGTGAAGTGACATGGCTGAAGTGACATGCTCATTGTTGCAATGTGAAACACCAGCAACATCCGAGAATAAACAATGCATATCGTGTGTGCTTACCTTGATCTATAAATCGTATGCATATTTGTAAATTCGGCAAACAGCTGTGGCAACTGCAAGCTGATTCAGCAAATGTAATAGAACTTTTGATACATACCTGCAAAGAAAAGAAATAATATCAGTTAATTGCATGCTGATACACTTCCAGACAACTGAAAAATACTGACAATATCTTAGCCAGGATTTGAAATCGGAATATCTATTATTCAAATCCGGGCTATGACATTGTATTTTTCACTGTGATTCCAATTTTCCAACCTTATCCTTTCTGGCTTGTGTGAAAAACATTATTAATTAACAATACTGCCAATGTTATGAATATGTAATGAAATATCACAATAGTATTACGCTTATCAAATATCTCTGAAGTAATTGAACTTAGTCTGATATAATCACGGTAGTCCATAAACTTTGACATTGATTTGCCTTTGTTATTAAGGTACGTATTGGTGTCAGAATTGCCTTCTTTCAAATACGTTTCACTATGTTGCTTTATATCAGTTATTTAAACATTTACACATAAGAGAACTAAAATTAGATTTGTAGTTTCTGTCCACATAATTCCCGGAAAGTGCATTATTTGGGCTTCATCGCTATTTATTCAGCCTTCGCATTCAAACTTTTTCGCCTTTCAGTTACCACTATTTCCGCAAATATGTACAGCTATGGTAAACATATGACATTAAGTAGGAAACACTGAAGCAGATTTCCTGCCATGTTGGAATTTAACATTGAACTTCCTTAAAGTGAAAATCCCTGCGGTCTTCAAACCTTAACAACTAAAGCCGTTCTAACATTTCAGCTAAATTCGTATATGATTCTGAAGCTTAGTAATGAAGCAACTTCAGTAATTAAAAAAATAGATTTACAAGAATATCACCCACTTATTTTTAAAATACGCATACGTATATTTAATTAATTTTAAGAAAGAATGCATTGTATAACCACTCTTCATAATACGCATAGTCGTATTTTTAAAATAACCAATACAAAGCAACAATTTTTGAATGTGTTAAATGTAATCAACAGTTAGAATGTTTGGCAGTATTAAGACCTTTTGGATAACAATAAAAAATAACCATTTTCGAAGTTTTCAATGTTTATGCTTGATAAGAAATTGTTTACAACTCCTGTGTATACTCCTCTTACTTAAACTAAGTGGTTCTTATTGTAAAAGTCTGCATAGTTTTGATTAAAACTGTGCAGTATTTCTAAATATTAATATATATAAGCCATCTTACATAAAGATATTAATTACTCTAGATCTTCAATGTTATCCCCTTTAAAGCACATACTTCAATTAGATTTATAAATCTCTGTCTAGTGAGATATATCAAAGAATGATTTGATATTTCAAATGAAAGCTTATTACGAATGGCTCTCCTCCTACCCTCCCACTCGATAAACATGTGTTGGCAATTATATATCCACGTATGGGTGATTGATTCTACGAACGCTTCGAAATCTTGAAAAAGTCTGGATTAAAATGAATGACTGCAGGAGATGAGCACAAAACAGAACGGGAATATAGATATTTCTTATCATCACAAACATAATTTTATAACTAACCGAAAGGTAATGTAAGCATATATAAAACTGAATTTAATATTTATTTTGTGTACACTACTATATTGTGTGTGTACACTATATTTTATGAACTTAAACGCAAAGTGCTTGTTATATGCATTGAAGTAACTTATTGTGCTAGTTATTTATTTTTTTCCATTTACTTTAACTACATTGGTGTTATAAGTTGCCTTTTCCTTTGGAACTTAGAACTCGATTTTCTCACCTATTGGGAATGGTGTTAACTCTTATTCTTTTGTCGTTGGGTTTCTTGCACTTTTTGGGTTTTAATCATTAGATCACTCACACATTCATACTCTCATTCATACTTCCAGACACTGGAGAAGATAAGGAATAATCTTGGCTAGAGAAAAATTCCTAACCCCCCAGCCTGGAATCGAGCCCAGGACCGCTTGCACAGCAGGCAGGTATTCTATCGACTGAGTTACGGGGCCAGCCTAATTTTATTTTGTTAAACTGTATCCTGCTTTGCATAAAGCAAGGATGCAATAATTAATAAAGCTAACTGTTACATGTTTTCTTGCTGAAAAGTTGAATCAAATATATAAGATATGTATAACCAAATATATAATATATTTATCTTATAAATATTCATTGCTACGAACAAGTTTTGAACTATTTATTATTGAAATCTAAAGCTGCGTTTCAACTTTAGATATACACGACTGGTGTTTTAAGATCAGTACGCAAATAATGCATTGTCTTGATCTATAGATTGGAAGATTTTAAGGGGATGCAATAAAATAATTTCTTCCTTACTACAACTACTAAACTATTCTTTAAAGAACTAATACTGTAGCTCAACTCTTTCCCCTCCAAAATAAAGGTGTGTGCTTTTCTTCTCATCTGCGATCTGTGGTCGCTCGTTTGGGTTTTATACATTCTTTCTTATTCAGAAAATCGTAGTTGTTACAGTGATAATCAGTACATACATTCTCTAGACTCTTTTCGATCTTTCGAGATATTTTCCTGGTGAAGAATTTATAGAAGTAAACAGTGACAATCCTGCCATGATTTCAAGAATTGTTATTGCTCTAATGGTGGCGGGGGAAGCAAGAGAGAAAAAGAATGGTAAACAGTGAACATATTGAGGCTTAAGAAGTTCAATGGCATCTCCGTTATTTTCGTGGGGTGGGGGAGCACAAGGCCTTGATTGTAGCGTTAGAAACTGATGCAGTTTTAGGAAAAGGAGAGAAGGGAAGAAGGATAGGGGGAAACAGCTTTAATCATCAATTTAAACCGTTTAGGGTGGTTGTTTAGCATCTGTTAGATATTCGTACGGGTTCTACAGAATGCACTGCTCCAAGGAGTTGCTGATGATATAATCTTCATCGAGGGAGTTGTTCCTCCGTCTTGCAGGGCGGTCTCTGGAATTGTGGCTGTTGCTGTCGAAGTTCAGTAATTAAGGCCCCGAGGGCGCTCAGCCGTCCAAGTCAGTTGTCGCTGCTGCTGTTGTTGTTGTTGTTGGGAGTAGGTATTGCTGTTCGGTGTGATGACGATTTCCTCAAAGTGCTTCTCTGTCCTAAACATCTTACATTTAATGGATCGGAGAAGCTTCAGTTTATTGAAAGTGGCTGGTTGTGACTGAAGATCGGAAGTTTGAGGAGGTGTGTAGAAAGCGTGACAGCAAGGTGGTTGCTGATGTTGAGATGAAGTTCAATGAAGATACTCCAGGCTGAAGTTGGATGGCGCCCTCTGGATGTCGTTATCCCTAAAGTTGGATAGTGTTGCACTGTATGTGGCGCAGGCAGACGTGTATTCGCCTGCGCAACTGCCATATAAAAATGCAAGCACCTTGTAATTGGTGCGGGTAGGGAAGCCAATGGGAGGAGATTGTTTATGATTGGTCCGGTGTAAGCACTCGGTTCCCCAACAAAACTAGAACCAAAATGCATGTTATGTTCTGCCTTTCTTTGCCAACTTTGTGTCTCTGTAATACGGTGATCTGCTAAACCCGATTTTCCCAGGAGTTTACCGGATGCTTTACAGCTGAAGGAGAGCAATAACACTGGGCAGCATATTTCTCCTTTTATAATTATGCCTGCTAATTCTTTGTCTACATCCATTACAATATAGGAGCACTTTTAAAAAACTACCATACTCTTGTACTATTGTATTTAGTTTAAATTTATTTTCACCCTTGGAGCTTCCATTTAAGGAATACAAGTCATGCAGTTCTTCCTGTGTTAATAACCCACTGAAGCTCGTGCATATGAAAATCAAAAGTTAGTTGTGTCAGTTTGGTCGACAGTCATTCAAGCTTAAATGCATTTTCTTATCATCTCTACTAATTTTTTATATTTGCTCCCCTAAACTCTGTACTATTCTTGAAATTGTGATAAGTTGGAACAGATGCAAATGCGTTTGCCATGATAACCGCACATTTTTTAAAACCATTTCACCATTATTATAAGCTTTCTTATCTTTTACAAGTCCCAACTATACACCATAGGAAGCATTAATGCTGCTGTATGGGTAACTGAAAATTTTGTAAAAATGTATATGATATATATGAGGTTCTTCTTGAAACAATACAAAATTGCAGCTCTCACTGCTCCCTCTTACTTTTTCAATTCTTCAAGTGAATGTCTCTTAACACTGTACTCTCTGCAAGTAGAATGCTAAGAGTGTGTGCATAAAGCACGTTGCATTTTATCGTTATTATTGTAATGAAAATCCAACTCACACGTATTTTAGAGCTACTAATTTCACCTTGGATTCTCTTTTTACTAAAATTATTAATATTTTACTCATAATCACAAACCGATCCAATGGTTACATAATCTTGCACCTGCAAACCTTAAAACTTGTTTGCACTTAACGAAGCAAAATAAAAAATGTTCCCATGAAACTGGTATAGCCTATTTGATCATTCGATCATACTATGCTGTGGTTTTAACCTTGAATGAAAACCCACCACGAAATCTGAAGTTGTTAGACGAAAATTGTTCTAATATGTGATGCCTGTGTTGAAAATGGGAGTATATCATTGATAAAATATATTAGTAGAGTCTGAAGGCCGAAAATATTTACCGGGCCGCGTGTTGGTCAAGCCTGATATAGATACTTTTAAATGAAAGAAAATGCAAGACGACATGTAAATTTTGATATTTCGGTAAATTTAAGCTGTTTTACTTCAAATTAACTTTTTTTGAAATCTGCGAAAGCAAAGAGACATTCCACTTATAGTAAGAGGAGACATGCAGATAAAATTAAGAAGCCTCGGTCACCAATGGAACTCTGAGCCAACAGGCTCACAGGCGTACCCTGTGATAAATGCGAAATGGATTAAAGTGCACAGAACCAGCCCTTGTTTATATAAAGTGGCATTCAAGATGTGCAATGGCTAGGAATATCCATTTAGAAAATATCGCTTACATCACTGCATAAAAAGGACGTCTGCTATAACGGAAATGGGCGCACAGCCAGGAGTTCAGGAGTTATTTTCACCTCTTCAAGGTTTTCAGCGGTCACAGCCGAAGTCCGGCAAGAGATGCACATTTTCATTCATCTCTGTTTACTCTCAGGATTACCCATCCGTCATGCATTACTATAGCAGTTTATTATAATCTATGCAATAGCGGGTACCTAAAGATATGGATAGCAACAAAGAAGTGGAAAATTCTCTTCGTCTTAGAGATCGCACTGAACGATATTTGGAGACGATGAAAAGTGAATTTGGAAGACCTTATTTCTCCCTAGTTCCCCAATCAAATGCGCCTTTTAAAGGACGGGCATCCTCTCAGGAATGAAACACACTTTTTTCTCCACTGAACAGACTTAACGGAGTAAATGTGTGGTGCAACACTCTTGTTAGCTTATTAGGAGACTTGAGACGATAGAGACTGTTTTGCAAGTAAGAAAATTGTGAAATGACCATTTCATATTATTACCGACGGAATACTACCTGTATAATGTTCCTGCCTTAATCCATATTATAAATAATTTTGATTCCAGACTTTTCACAGACTTATTAATACAGGAAAACTGAATACCTCTAAACTAGAGAAAGCTTCTGTGTCAGAGAAAAATGGCCTGGCTTGCCTCTTTGCTGAGAAGTACTTACAGGCAGGAGAGGCAATGGTACTGAAAAGGGAAGTGCTAAAGTAAAGTAATACAAATATACTTTTAAAAAAAAATATGAGCAAAAACTAAGGCAGCCATCTTGAGTTTTCTTACCCTCCAAAACTCTTACCTACGGTCCCTTTAAATGTTTCTGTTACGTCACACGTAACTAGGCTGATTGCCCGGCACAAAATATACTTTATTTTTTAGTACTAAACATCCACACTTTAACGATTACTAATATTATTATAATCCTCATCAAAACCATTCTTATTTTTATGTGTCAAGGATGAATTATGTGAATTGCAGCTTGTTTCGCACAAAGTTTAATTCAATTTCAATGTATTTTTATAGTCGTGAACATCAAAGATGCATAGACATTATCGATAGATATACTAATTATATGTAAATCACAAAATAAATAAATTAAAGTTAGATAAATGTGTTACATAATTTTTTAAAAAGCATATAGATAAGATTGTAGTAAACTATTTTATAAAAAAGGATTGTCTATCAGCGAGCGTCATAAAGCAAATCTGTTAAAACTGACACTGTGTGCTTCTGGAAGTTAACAACTGAGCATATCCAAAGCAGCGATATAGAACCATTTTTTCGCTTTTTGTAGCCTAACATTTGTACATAAATTTGATAATTACCGAGTTGGATAATGGTGAAGCTCAGATTTAAAGTGCATTATGTTTGTATTGAGTTTCAAGTAAATTAAACACTGGTGTGTATATAATTTATAACTGTCAACACCCTTTCATTGAGGAATAGTGGTTTACAATGTGCATCATATGCAGTACCCCATAAGATACGGATTGCCTTCTTCTCCAGTGCTAAAATTTTGAAGTCACCCTGTTCCCCCAGATGGGAATGCCATAACACATACCATTAAAAACAGTAATAAGTATTTTTTAAAAATTACTTAGAAACTAAACTTTTAACTTTCTTAATAAAAATTACTCTAGAAGTCTTGACAATCTGATACAGACTATTAAAATATGGTGTTCCCATGTCAATTTTGAAGCAGTACGTTTTGAGTAGTTAAATAAAATTACAATCATAGGGAGAATAAATATCAATAACAGTAAGGATAGTGTTAAATAAAACTGGAAAGCGAGTGTGACTGTAAATTTGTCGAAGGGTTGAGTTGAGACAGGGCCATCAGCGGCCGGAAACGGTAGTTTTTCCCTCTATTGTTAAGTGTCCCGTTAGGTTGCTGGAACGCGTGTAGAAAAGGGTCAATGTTCGCCAAAAGCCAGATAGCCTTAGGCCTCCAATGAAAGAAGCTAGAAATCAGGTGATAGTGGAATGGGGAGATACAGAACGTTTGAAACAGAGAAACGGAAAAGTTTAGAATACACACTTGGCCGTGGTAGTTCCTGCGAGATGTTTGTCAGAAAAGTGTTGGCGGATGATATGAAGTGTAACAAATAGGAAATGCGCGTGTCTGTGTGTGTCGAAGAAATAGCAGGAATCAAATGTTGAAATGGTGATGGTAAATAAACGAGCAGGAAAACAAACAGTCGTATTACCACTAACCCGAGATCCAAGATCCATACAAAGAACCCTGAGCTAGTACCGAACCCGGGACCATTCCTACAAATCCTGTGCCGTAAAATAGCCACATACCACCGCAAATAGGCGAAATACTACCGCAAATTGGCGCCCAGAAGAACCACTGCAATTTGGCCGCCCAGCATGGTTCTAGAACCGAAGTACCACCGCGAATTGACGCCCTAACGTGGGGCCCACAATCAACAACCAGAAATACTACTGCAATTTGGAGACCACCGATTTTGTATGGCGTGGTGAACCGTAAGGTGCACTGTAGCGAATTTAATATTAGTTTCTTTATTTTATTTATTTATTATACGAGTATAAGACAGTCCTAAACCGCAGGCGCAGCGGCTACGAGTATGGTGCTGTGATTCTCTGACACGAAACGGGCATGGGCACCAGCCCGCTCACATATAGGACTCAGCATCGCGAGGAGTATGAGAAGCTACTATTCGTAGCTACCATATTCCAGTAAGTGGTATTAATCACACACCTCTTGGTACTGGTTGAATGATTGTCGTGTGAATGTGTGCGTGAGGCCGGCAGTCGAGTTGGCATCTTTATGGCCTTTCGCGCTATACAATGAAATTATATAAGAAACGAAATTTGTAATCGGTACTTAATTATGAATTATTTTTTGAAACGTGAAAATTAATTTAGTTTCCTAATACTGCATTTATGTGATATGTGCAACAGCGTTTAAACAATGAAATTCTCCGCTACAATTTAAACATGCATCTTAACATAGCAAACGAAAACGCCGAGAGTGCAACGTGGATTAGTATTACTCAAGTTCTGTGAAATTAATCAGTTCTGGAATTCTATCATTTTGTTTTTAGCTGTATGATAATCTAAACGTTCTCTCATAATCTGTTCCATTCAATTTGGATCGCTTTGTCTAAGGAGCACGTAAATCTCCTGTCTGTAGTCTTCTTTGTGCAGAAAAATTATCTGATTTATGTCTTAATTACTTTTCCCTTATGAGTTTATTTATTCATTTTCGTTCTTACAAAAGTTTTTGTTTTGTTATTTTAGTATACTGTTATTATTTTTCTTTATTTATAGTCGCTTTGACTACTAGGCCATATCGCAACTTATATTCATACATGTGAGTACAATAATTGCATTCCACTCAAAATTTCTTTAGCGATATTTAACCGGAAATTTATATTGTGAGATCTCCTGAACACAAAACAAAACATTGTTAGAAAAAGGTCCGTGAATAGCATAACTCAAGAATGAAAAGTCCAATCAACATTATACTTGGTATTCAAATTCAGCACCCTCCAAAGATGTGACAAGAATATTTTTCAAGAAACCCCCCTACCCCAAACCACATTTTACATGAAACATTCTTCGAAATTTATGATTTTCTAAAAAACGGCTCCAAAAAGTTTTATTAAAATACCACATATTAAAGGTATTTACATGATAAATAAAATGTATATATTGAATTTTCTGGGAATAGCCTTGGAAGTCCTCTTCATTCGGAAGGATTATTGTATAATCTTGTATAACTGGTAAACACTAAGCGACAGAACGATAACGTACTACACTAAAAATGTAGATCTCTTAACACACAATTTATTTCGGGTAGACTTTTTTTCTTTCTTCTTTTTCTTTTTTTTTTGCATCAGCAATTTCGGAGATATCGGTTATTAATGGTTCGAATTGTTCAATACCTAACCATTTTTAGAATCTTTCCATCATTCACTTGTTTCTTGCGATTCCGTTGAACAGTATAGCATTTTAAGGCCAGCGTATAGCGTTCATCTTAAACATTTGGCTATCGCTATTCCCTTTCAATGTATAACGAAATGTGTAATGTAGGTATTTCTGCAAAGGTTTATTTGGATTAAGATCAAGTAGGTATGAAAATATGCTTTAGTAAGACTATACATCCCACTAGTAAATGATAGAGAGTGGAGAAGGTCATGTGAATGTAGTACATAAGATTTTGTTTGTGTGGATGTTTTATTTGTATACTAGAAATCTTAAATTGGTCCTAAGGGAGTGTAGCCCACATTTATTAATAAATGTTTCCTTACATTAAGAACACTGGGACGTGTGCAAAGCAAAATATTTGTGCACTTCAAAATTAGAATTCAAATGGTTTTCTCTGTCAGAGGGTAATAAAATCCTACGATCTATCAAGTAGCTATTTCTTAACTTTCTTAACTTACTTCATACTTTCAGTCAGCATGCTCCTAAACTCGGTCAATGAATGAAATTCTGTAAACACATGTTATTAGTTAAGTACAATAGTTACCACAATTTTGTTGACAGATCTTCCATATTTTCCAACAGAGATAATGAGCATAATCATAAACAAAATGAATTTTTTATCTAGTGAGATATAAGCCTAAACAAGTTGGTAATAGAGAAAAAGTTTATTCATCTTAAAATAAATAGTTTAAAAATTAGAAGAATTCAGTATGTTGATATGAAAAATATCTTTCCACTCACTTTGTTAAACCGCTTGGTTTGTAGCATCATGAAAAATTTCAGCGCTTTAACAGCAGTAGTTTCCGAGAAAAGTGCACCTGAAGTTCTAAAATTTAAAGTTGAATAAAACTGTAGAAAAATAAACCAATGCGGGTGTAGCCCTTGCGATGCCGCATTTAAATAGCAATTTAAAGGGCTTCAACATTCAAAACACATATAACTGATACATCATTGGATTCAGAAAATATAATTACATAAAATACAAACAATACATCGTTTTTGGGGCCATTTGCACCTCCCAGTACCCTAAAAACAACTTCATAATGACACAGCGGAACCTCACAGAAGGACGTTAATTGTGTAAAAATATCACCACAAATGTTTTTTGATAATCAAAGTTATTGCAATATAACGGAAGATGTTTTGGCAGTAAGCAAAAAAAAAAAAAAAAAAGGCTGAAAATACAAATTTCTACCATAATCCACAATGTTTGAACATGTGCATGTTTTTACATGGGGATGCTTCTGTTATTGTAGCGGTTAATTAATTCACCTTGAAACTTGTTTGGCCCAGTTTGTTAGGACTGATGCCAACCAGGTGGGGAGGCCCGTGCCTGCTGTCAAGATTTTATTACCTTAATGCTCTCTTTCTCTTTACAGCGCTTTCCTCAACACCAATTATGTAATCTGCGTGTTAAACAAGTAACTCGAGCATGCCGTGGGGCTTACAACAGGGCTGACAACATTTCTATGTGCCTGTAATTTTAATAATGCTTTAGGTATTGTTTCTTTAGATTCTATGTAATTTTTATTTTATTCATAGCAACCTCTGAAATTATTTAAAGGCAAAAATGTTGCTTTTATAAATGGACTGTTTATTAAATAACTTTCTATGGTCAATAAAGGTAAAGGCATCATTGCATTTCACCGGAGACTTGAATACTTCTAAAAACCAGCACGAATTTTAACGTATCAGAGCATGAGGATATTTGTTTTTGAAATTCCATGAATATATAATAGTTTTTAATTATAACTCTATTTTATTTACTCATTTGTGTGTTAAAGTTAAGGACATTTGGCCTTGTCTTCCATTCAACCACATAGAAAATTCCTGAATTCAAATTCTAAATACAATAATGATGCATGCAAATCATATTCAAAGAAACACAAAACAGAAATAACACAAGTATTAGAAGGATAATCAACTGATTAGAAAAAAATATATAAGATAATTAAAATCAATAAACATCTTGAAAATTTGTATTCAACTCTGCGTACAACAAATAAATAATACTTGTATATATCTGTGAATATAATAACTTAAAACGGTAAATTTGATATTCAAGTCAGAACCTTTTAGATATTCGAGGCCAAGATGTTCATAGAATTTCATCGCCTTTAGTGCATATCACTCTTTATATTGCTGATTTGAGGCTGAAGTTACGTTTCTTAATTGGGAACCAGCATTTTTTTTATTTTGTTTCGTTATTCATCACAAAATAAACAGCTGCTTTTAAACCATTTTCTAATGGGAAAACAACATACAAAATGTAGGTTACCATTTCAAAAAAATAATATGGACCCTAAATGACCATCACAATGCCCTCCATACAGAACACGACTAATGGCATTTACTTTCCCCCATAAAATCAGGAAAATTTTATGAAATAAATTTCTTTCTACAACGCCTAGATTTGGATAGATATATTGCACAGTCTGAACTTAAATGGTCCACTCTGAAGGTTAACAAACCAGACATAGATTGCTTTAAAGGAAAATAAGCTAGTAGTTGAAATATGAGGATTTTACATCACTTAAAGACTGATACAAAACCCCAACAATGTTAGTATATCCCATAAACCGAATATAGAAACCCCTACAATGTTAAAAACTGTTTGTGCTACAATCCCCTTATGTTCTGATAGCTTGTATGTGTATATGAAGGAGATTTCTTTGGTGCACATCGCTTCTCCTCCCCCCTGTCTCTCTATCTGTCCTGTGGTAAAGAGCTGTGTGTTGCAATAATGCAATTGCATGCGCTACATACCCCTGTACGTGCGTGTACGTGTTTTCATGTGCATCAGTATCCAAGGAAAAAAAACATAAACCTGTGGTTAAATGAAAAGGCAATGAACGAAAAAAACTATTTTCTCATCGCATCAGTGTACCGCGCCCCTGAAAATTGCATGTGTGTGTGTGCTTCTCAGAACCCTATTGTTTACGAGTATTGTGTAAATCATGGAAAAGATTATATTGATCGTAAGAGAATGGTAAGTCTTGGTTGGATGATGACGGTCAATATGGAATGACGAATAAGAACCGTGTATGATATCAGGTAGGTAGGCTACATGAGTATTCCAAAAAAGGAGGTCAGCGGAAGGCTAGCGAGGACACCTCTCCAATGCAAGAACAAACATGTTCAAATTCCACATCCCTTTCCCCCCACAAAGCCATGATATGTGAAATGAGAACGGATCTGTGATCACAGTCGACTGTGAACCAGCATGATGAATAGTGAAAATATCAGAATCGCGAGTGATAGCGACACCTGTTGCTGGGTGAACTTCAATGAGTACGAGCAAATGAAGCAGCACCGTCTCGATAAGCATGAGGAAGTATGCGATGGCGATACCCATACCATCATCTGTAAGGAACCATCACAGGATCAACAAATGTCGTCATTCTTCCGTTGTGGAGAGTGCTGTGACGTGTATCTCAAAGCAAAAGGGTAAGTAAGTAAAGCACATGTAATAGGATAGATGTTCTGGGGACGAAAAAGATAACTAAGCAAAAAAAATTGTATTTTTACAGAATGCCCGAAGGAGATGTGCCCCCGCACCGCGGATCGGTCGGTGTGGACGTCCGAGCCCGTAGAGGAGAAAAAAATGTGTAGAAGAAGAACAAGAAGAAAGGTAAGCAGAATCATTGTGAATAAAAAGAAAGAGGTTTATTGATGGATGACTCGCGTGTTAAAACAGAGATCTTGTGTATATGTCTACAGGTCCGAAAAGTAGCCCGAGAAGAAGAGGAACAAGGCAAAGGTCGTAAACAAGAAGATGATGTTGAAAGCCTTTCGAGAGAGTGTTATAGTACTCATCTTTGATCCCATTCCAGAAAAGTCAGAGAAATATGAATCAAAATAGTGTGTTTATGCTCGACGACATCTCCATCAGCTCCAAGCATCGTGTGAATACAGGACTGCATTAAGAACTCGCATCCCTTTTCATTAAAGCAGGTGACGAAACTTTTGTATACATAACAAAAGAGGACTGGAAGATAATAGTTCAAAATGTAGCTGTAATTGAAACGCATGTGAAAGACGGTAAGCTTTCTTGTTTACCGTACAGTGAGAATATAATCTATGCATATGAATAGAGTTAATGAAATAGCATTTGTGAATACGTGTCTAAACGAAAATGTCATAAACCTGGACATTGTTGCAATAGCAGGACTGAAGAGACTAATTCCATACATATATTTCAATTACACGACGTTCACAAATCGATGTGTTCATACGATGTTAGAGGTAGGAGTGTAAGAAAAAGTTAAAGGAGAGGTATGCTAAAATCAATAAAAAATATAATATAAATTTTTTACTCCATCTTTATTAATATAAACAAAATACATTTCATTTCTTATATGATAGATTGATCAACATGAGTTAGGGGTTTATAAGTCAACAACTTATCATGTATGATTAAACAAAACAAAGATGTTTGTGCAGGAAAATTCGCCGATGCTTGAACTTCCAATCTGCTGTTAACGGCTCCAGTCACAGTCTCCTCCGGTTGATAAGAACAGTCGATGACGAATAGTGGTGCATATTTCAGAAAATCGCTTATCTTCAAAATCGGGTAATTTTCTTTGGCATAATAAGAATAGTAAAATTTAAAATACTGGTTATACAGGGATGCAAACTTTGAATTTGCAAAATCCAAATTCATGTCATGATACGGATAACATTCGCTGTTGGGATAAACTTTCAGATTGGTGATATTGCAGTGATCAAAGATAGAGCTATCTTTAGCAAGGTATTCAATGTGCCGGTCTGTGCACCCACTATGAAAAAACGCGGCTTCTCAAGCTTCGATGTCGTTGCAACGTTCCACGTGAATGCTTTAGTCTGCGGTACTGCAGGTTGAGTGTGAAGGTCGGCATCGGAGAGTCTACGTATGGGCATCCTCCATTCGATGCGATTTAGTTTAATGATAGTCGGATCGTTGCCCATCAGACAGTTATTAGAATTTTTGGATCTAATGAGAACGAGTTCAAATTTGCTATTAAGTATGAGCTCCTTGTGATGTCTGCGAAACCCAGAAGCATCGAAAGAGGAACGATAGCGTTGAATACACCATTCGATCCGTTCACGATGTCTACAGCTTCTCCGGGATAGGTCCAGCCGGCGTTCTGCAGGCGATTGGAGTCCAAAGTGTTGAGAGCTGCATAGTTGCGCATAGTCGTAGAAATTCCAGGATTTCTCGTTGTATCTATAGTAGTACCATTCATATCTAAGCGAACTTCATCAAACAGAAACGCAATGACATTGTTGATCAGTTTTGCAGATGAAGCTTCACCAGTAAGTTTGTCATAGATTCTTCTATGTAGAGGTAACTGCTGCTGGGAAGCGTGTACAAATCCTCGGCTTGGCATGGTATTATAATTTCACCATTCTCATCCAGAGCAGATGTATTGTAAGGTAGGAAGACATATTCCTCCTCTTTACTACTCTTACCGTCAAACGTCGGAACACCGGTCACATCTAAAACATTCGTTATAGAACCTTGAAGCCCAGTCGCTCGAGGAACTCTCGATTGGATGGTGTTGGCAATTTGCGCGTCGAAGACTGAGTAGGTATCAATCTCGAGAGAAGCTTTTTATTACAGTAATGCCTTTTAAAATGTATTCCCATTCCGTCTTATGTGTAGTCTCACTGTAATAGTTTCGTTTCTGAAGTCGAGCGTATCCCCGTTCTGGTCTACCACTCGAATGCTGAGACGATCATTGAGATTCGTGTCGATGATGGGTAGATATATAGGACTGGGCGGTTCCTGCGAGATGCGGTACCCGGAGGAACGGGAAAAATTCGTAGAGTGAATGCCCGCTTTTACCATTGATGAAGGATCCGTGGCAATGCTGCACTCGATGCGTATGATGCCGACCTTAAATATGTTCACCAGTTTGTCAGACTCGGTCAGTACACTCGACGTCACCGAGCGCTTGCCGGAGAACTAGAAGAGAGCCCACCGATCTCTCTCGAGTGAAATTGATAACGTAAGGGCACTGAACATCAGCCTTCATGGTGTTGTTATTGGGACGAAGAAAAAAGTCATTGCCGGCTTTGAGTCTATCCTTGAAGAAGGTGTTTATATCTTCTATTTCATAAGTTGCATTTGGAATTTCGATGGTTTCAAGTTTTCTATCCCGCACGTAATAGAAAAGGTTACTGCTAGGATCAACATTTCGTATGGAGTAAAATGTCTCTAAATTCAGTAGAGCAATTTCGTAAACTCCATTTGGATTCAGATGGAGTGACGGATTTAGATGGGTAGAGAAAACTAGAATCAGATCCGCTCACAATGATAGTGTAACTCATTTTGACCATTCAAACATCCTGTCGAAAGTGTCTTATAACAGAAACTGTAAGCATATATGACCACAAATGACAGAATCAAAATTCTGGTACCTGTGTTTGTTATACATGACCTTAACACAGTCAAGATAGGATTCGATCTCTTTTGGAGGTTTCAGATTGCCGAAACTGTCAAAATAAAACACTAAATTTCCATCCTTGCGTAGAGCAACCCAATGGGTATCCGGATTGTACGAGCTGTCCAGATTGACGACGTCTGGTCTGCACGTCTAGGTCTTAGAGTTAGTTTATCTAGCATGTATACACCTTTAAAATTAGGAATACGTAGACGTTTAGCATAAGCTTCAATCTCCGCACCGCTTAAGGCTTTTTCCGGGATATGTACAGACCGCGCCCCGAGTTTTTTGGACGTAGATGCAAGCTCCTTTCCTTCCTGCGACGTCCACCTCCCTTCTTAAGTAATCTGCCCTTGCCCGTGCTTAGGCTTCCATGTGCTGATTGTGACGAACCTGCTCGTTCAGTTGCTTCTCCGCAACACGTTTCTTATCCACCGAGGTAGCGATCTGTGCGGCTCCCTTTGCCAAGCTACCCGCAGCACCCAATGCCGCCAAAAGCTGTATCAAAGGTGAGATTCCGCCTCTAGCGGCTAGTGGTGGTGGTATTATTCTCTTCCGCCTCTTGCGCAATCCAGCGCCCATGGCCAGCTTTTCCTTCATGATCGTGGTCATAATTCTAGCGGCAAGCTTTTCGCCAAAAGTAGCGTCGGCAGACTGCGTTCGATTCCAGGCCTTTTCCACAAGTACCTTGTCAGCCAAATGCCTCAAACCCGTGTCCCGATGCGTGGCGTAGGCGATATCGTGTTCTCGACACGTGGCGTCCAATCCGTTTATAGGCGGATCCCCTCGCCTGCAAGCGTTTATGTAGCTTAGTTCTAGGACCGCAGTACCCGTAGCCGAGCAAATGAGCCTCAAACGGTAGAGAATTAATCAAAGAGTTAAGTATTCCGGAACCCTTCCGAACACGTCCAGGGCCCATGATACACTAGGAAAATAAAAAGCGAAATATATAACTTACAATCTTAGTCGCACGATGGAAATGGTGAAGCAAAAGCGCTCGTTACCTATACAAATTTTAGACTTCAACAATGACATTCGTGAGGGAAGGCACGGCTCGGTCTTCCCGAGCAACGTCAGAGCGCTCATTCTGGGTACCTCAAATGCGGGAAAGACGGACATATTACTCAACCTGCTAATCAACGAGAACGGTCTAAGGTTCGAGAATCTTTACATGTACTCGAAATCACTGCATCAACCGAAATATCTGTACCTACTCAAAGTGCTGAAAGCCATACCCGATATAGGAGTGTACACGTTCGTGGATGGTGGAAAAGTACTGGAAACATTAGAAGCCAGAGAAAACTCCTAATTCGTATTCGATGGCGACATCAGCGAGAAACAGGGTAAAGTAGCTTCTTATTACAGCATGGGCAGACACCGCAACGTCGATGCTGTATACCTAGCAGAAGCATATGCAAAGGTACCCAAACAGCTAATTAGAGACAATGCAAATATGATCGTAATCTTCAGACAAGATAATTTCAACTTAAAACACATATACGACGATTACATAAATACTGACATGCCGTATACGGAATTCAGAGAGCTGCATAAGCAAGTATAGGAGAGTAATTACGGATCGAACTCGAGACCCTTTGTTGTTATAGTACCTGAATTCCCGCTGAATAAAGGACGATACAGAAACTGTTTCGATGTATTTATTAGAGTGAATAAATATAGAGTATCACTCATTAAAGCTATGAGTATTGACAGATTCGGATCGCGTAGGATCATCCCGTCCAGGTATGTGCTTAATCATTATATCATAAATCGAGATGACACGGGAAACTCTCAATTCAAGAAAAAGCGAGTATGCAACATTCAGGATCCTAAAGAAGACTATAATGCAATGATTAAACACTATGTGAATACGCTTACGACTATCGTCAAGCATCGAATGCAGACGTTCACCGAAAAGACTTCATATCAGCGTATGGGCGAATTTGAAGCTATGCTTAGGCAGCACGTGCAAACATCACTCGAAGGTCAACATCAGAGGCTAGTTGAATACCTGAGTAAATAGTTCAGGTTCAAAAGCGATGCAGAAAATGTCATTCTGGATACGATAAGAATGAAGGTACTACTGCTTCCAGTTCACGATCATGATGTTCCGGATAAAAAATATATTTTAGATTACATAAATGCACGCATGCCACTTCCCGATTCGAACGGAAACGTTTCCTTTCGAAAGAAACGGATAAGGGAGATGGCCGATGCCGTGGACGATAACGATGCCGCAACTAAGAAGTATGTCAGACATTTAGTTGAAAAAGAAATGCCGAAACACAGACATTTTTAAACCGAACTTTAGCTTCTATGCCTCAAGAAATTGTTGCAGAGGTAGAAAGAAATCTGTAAACCAATGTAAACCGTCAAATCTCGATGGATAACTACCTAACCTTAACTATGAGTAATATTGATATTCTTACATCGCAAGTGGGTGTAATAAATGTTATTTTAGGACAAATGAGAGGACAGCTCATCATTAAATTGCAAACGAAACCGTACAGAAGTAACTCGCAGAGATGCATGCTATTGTCGGGACTCGAATACTACAAGGCCTCGGTTAGCGGGGAAGTGATTGGCTGCTCTGTGATTTCATCACCACATCCCAATACGATAATGGATGCAATGTTTGCAATAAACAATTAGCTAGTTGAAAGTTATCCTGCACCCGTCATCATAGACGATAAGTCCACCTTCACAGCTCCAGGTAATCGTGCTAAAGATGGACATGTTTTAAGTATCGAATTGAAAATCTCCTATATATTCACAGCAACAGCTTAATTGTGGATTAATTTTAAGATGGATTTAGAAGGCATCAGACTCGAGCAGTCCAATCGCTCGATGCAGTAAAGCGATAAGTGAAAAGGTATGTTCGCTGAAGGGTCTCAAGTTCGAAACCCAACGTGTGATGTCCAAGGTTCTTTAGCCCGTCAGCTATCCTCTGAAGGATCAAAAAAGCGCAAACCTCTCTCTCGTCCCGAAGAAGAAGAAGAAGAAGAAGAAGAAGAAGAAGAAGAAGAAGAAAAAGAAGCCGACACTCTTGCGAATTATCTGAAGAAGGTTCGAACAGCTAGCGGCAGCGATCTGGACGTTACCTTTGGAGTACGGTACGAAGATGTGGACTGTAATATAGGAAATAAATTAATTACATTTGCAAATAACAGTGTTCGCATAGGAGATGAAACTTATGCGGTATCCCGGGGCTGTGCGAACTATTATTCAACGCGTACCTCAGATCTCATCGTATACGGAAGACGATCTGGATATTTATACTCAGATTTTGAAACAAACTCTGGTTCACAGACAGGACTACAGCAGGAGCGGTCGTCTGAGATCGGGTTATAAATATAAGAATATCATACGCATGCTAATCGACACTACGACTGGTTCCGGACTCGTATGGAAGGAGCACGTTCCGGATAGGAAGTTGGACTACATATACTGGTCCTGTCGTAATAGTCTGATTAGTAGATTCAGATTGCTAATTGCATCGAGGGAGGCTTTTGTAGCACATGTAATTGCACACACACACACACACACACACACACACACACACATACACAACTCTTTACCACAGGACAGAGGGAAAGAGGGGAGGAGGAGCGATGAGCACCAAAGAAATCTCCTTCACATACACATACAACCTATCAGAACATAAGGGGATTATAGCACAAACAGTTTTTAACATTGTAGGCGTTTCTATATTTGGTTTATGGGACATACTAACATTGTTGGGGGTTTTGTATCAGCCTGTGAGTGATGTAAAACCCCCATATTTCAACTACTTAGGCCTTACAAAGAAAACTGGTTCTAGATAATTAAGCTATAGAGTAAGTAAACACTTTTAATAACGTAGAATCTAAAATACTAGAGAAACATAAATATTATATGAATTATAAATATTCCAGCAGTCTGGTGAAAAAATAAATCTAGCACTAAAATAAAAAAATAAATAAAACTACTTAACAGTTTATAATTTATAAAGCGATACCTGTTTTATTTGGGTGCGCAACTGGAACATTAACAAAAAAGAGAAAAATAAAGAATACACGCTATGAAAATGAAATTTTTTAAAATAAGTGGCGGGAGAAAGCTACTTTGAGTTGTAAAAAGAATATTCAATATTTACTTTTTCTACCACTACCTAATGGGTAGAGAAAGTATTGCATTATACCCAGAAATTAGATATCAAGATTACACTGGATGTTTGAGGCCCACTGAATTGAAAAAAAGGAAAGAAAAAGAGAATGTTAAGAAAAAGTTCCGTGTGTGTGTCTTCAAACAGCATAGCTCAAAAACTAAATGTCCCATAAACACCAAACTTAGTATTTAAGTTCAACAAATTCCAAAGATACGACACGAAGATTTTCAAGAACCCCCCCCTTTACAAAGCTATCGAGTTTCTCAAAAAGACTTGTAACGATTTTGATTAAAATGCCGTATGATCAAGATGTTTACATGGCAAATAAAATGCTTGAATGTTCTGCGAATATCCTGTGAAGTACACTTCATTAGGAAGAAATGTATAATTCTGAATAATTGGTAAATAATACAAGATAGACAAAAATTTTCCGCTCAGAAAATGTAGCACACTTTAAAAATACAGTTTATTTATAATTAAACTTTTGTGGGATATTCGTTCTCGTTCCAAGATATTCGTTGTTATGGTTTGAATGTTTCGATACTATATCATTTTGTTTGAAGCTCCTTTGCTGTTCAGCTGTTTCTCGCGATGTCATTGAAGAAGTATGGAATTTATAGGCCAATTTAAAATAAACTAGCTTTAAAACCCCTGACTATCGATGTATTTCCTCTGATCCTTCATGCACATTCAATGAAATGTGTAGCGAAACTATTTCTGCAGAGGTTTATGTTTATCTCACCTATTACCATGGAATAGATGAATTAGCTTTCATAATAATAGTTTGTGAAAACTTTATAAACATAAGCGATGGTAGGTAGACCAAGTCAGTATATGTAACACTTTAGAATGCTAAGAACGAAATGATACGACGCAAATGGAACACGTGAATATATAAACGATGTAAAAATATTTTCGTTTATTCTCCATGTTCTTCTTAATCGAGATTTATTGATTACTAATTTTCTTGTAGGTGAAAGGAAAATATGGTAGGTTTTAACCCATAGTCAAATCTTTTAAAAGCTGTTGCTCTTTGAAGAATTTCATTCACTTTGCATATACAGGACAAAAGCAACAAATGATGAATTCCCATTTGAGAAAAAGTAAAAGTATTGGAAAATTCAAACAAATAACAACGAATATCTCGAAAATGGTTCATTCCAAAAAAAATGTATATGACATAATTTGTGTGTTTTAACGAGATCTACATTTTTGTGCAGTAAAATTTTGTCTCTCTTACGGTTTACCAGTTATGCAAAATTCATTCAAAATAAAGAGGACTTTTCGGGACATTCCCAGAAAACTCATAATATACATTTCATTTGCCATGAAAGTATCTTAAGATATGATATTTTAATCAAAATCGTCAAGAGCCACTTTTGAGAAAACCAAAATTTTCTATAAAATGTTCCATGTAAAGGGTAGTCTGGGGTCGGGGGATTTTCTTGAAAACCTTCGTGTCGCATCTTTGAAAGATACAGAAACTAAATACTAAGTTTGGTATTTATCCGAATTTTCGATTTTGAGTTATGCTGTGCAGAGGCACTCAGATAGACATCCACACAGATACACACACAAACACACGTACCTTTTTCTAACAATGCAGTTTTTGGATTCAGGGGGCCCCAAAATATGTATTTTGGGTCGAGTTTTGGGTGGAATGCAATACTTGCCATACTTACTATACGTAGTAGAGAAAGTAAAAATGGATTAAGAACTAAAACTGTGCAAATAACGGAAGTTGTTAGCAATGTTAATGATCATCGTGATAAGCAGTGATCTTAAATGTATAATTTGTAAAATAACCAAGAAGAGAAATGTAGTGGTAGAAAAAGTCGTGACCGCTACACATTAGATTTTGTCTGGAATTTCTGCAACAAATTCCCTCAGCAATACCTACTTCTACTTGAACTTCGCAGAGATTTGAAACCTCCCGTGCAAAGGAAATGCCCGGAAGATCCGTTAATTTAGTTCGCAGCATACCCTTCCCGTTGTATACAACGCGCAACACAGTTTGTATACCAATATGAAAGTCTGGTTTGTGAGTTCCGCCTCACTGTTATCCAGAAAATTGATTCTAGCGAGGTTAAAAACGTCAACAAAGGGACGAAAGAGGGCGGTTTTCATGCATAACCTTGCAACACCGATGTGCCTCAATATCTCAGCACATGCGGAAATTGAATTTCAACCTTCTTCACTGGAAGTAACGGCTAGATAAGCATAGTGCCTTTAAAGGTTCGAGCTTTTCCTCACAACACTGTGTCTAAGGGTAAGAAGATACTCAGCAAACCATGAGAAATGTCGTTCTCCTGCAAAAAAGTTTCTCCGTAAAATAATGGTTATAGACTTGCCCTTTAATTTAAATACTGCATGTCATCTAACTTGTACAGCAATTCCTTGTAGTTTTTAAGGTGAACTTTAGCCTCGCCGCCTGAAGACATTGCTACAGACAGGATATTCTAAACTATTCTTGATCTCATTATGGGAACCAGTGTTTATACGTCGTTTTGCTGTGGGTGAGATCCAATGCTTGGGGAAAAATTGTCATATTTCACAATATTTATATTTTATGAAACTATTCAAGCTTTTCATATTTTGAGAGATTTACGATTTCTTTTCAATGAAAAAATGTTCAAATATTCAGTTCATACAGTTTTCTGTGAAACACATTTAGAAAAACCAAGCCATCCTTCCAAGAAACGCGTCTGCTAAAAACCTGGACCACCCTTTCCAACAAGTAAGATGCAGTTGAGAAAGGAGGCATTTCCTCTATGTGACGTCACCTGCGAAATTAAATACTCTCTGTGTGTTTGAAGAGTTTCTATTTTCGCGAACCGGTGCCTTTAGTGGCATATTGTAATTAGTATTAAGAAACTAACTGATAACTTATGTTTCTTTGTTTTTATATTTGAGAATTTCACAATGATTAAATTTAAAAGCTGCATGTAATTTGTTGCATTTCATTTGGTATTTAATTACTACACATGGACAAAAATCAAACGTCTATTATTTTAAACTACCGAGATGAACCATCTCCATACCATAAATTATAAGATGTTTTCGCTTTAAAATGTATCTATATCATAATACTTTGGGAGATTTATTTTATTTTGGCAAATCCTTCAACATATTTTACCTATATCTAGCCACTATATGTCTGCAATTAGAATGACAAAAACGCTCGCTTTCTCTCCTCCAATACGATTAGCCAGTAATATATTGAGTATACAATGCTGTTTTATGAATGATAGGGTTCACATTATAAGGGTTCATAAAGGCATATAAGAGAATGTCATTACCATAGTTTATTTTCAAGAATTCGAAGCGCGAACTTTAGGGGAGATCTGGATTCTTGAAGAGAGCACTTTAAGGAATGATGTATTCTCAGACCTTGCATTAATTGCATATCCTTTTTTGATATCAGCAACCTACTTATAATTATGTAGACAAACCTATAAAAGAAATTGCTAGTATCAGCTAACCTCAGTTGTTTCAGAGTAAATTTATACATACAATTAATTGCTTCTGAATAGTTTCAAAATTTAACGTGCAATGAACACAAAGTTTTCCAAGTGCTTTTCAGATTATTAAAAAAAATGATTGATTGAGGAGGGAAAAAGCTTCCTCGCTTCAGCATTATTTAAATATGACACTATCAAAATTGAATGGGTCAGGAAATTGAAATCAAGCAACCAACAACAGTGGTCGATTGGTCTCAGCAAGTACTACCTCGAAGAAAATTGGGTTTCCTAATTTCATTGGATATTTCAGGAGCATTCGATAACGCCTGGTGATATTACTAGAATTAAAAATATATAGATTGTCCTCTTAACTTATTTAAGCTGATTCGTGATTATTTTTCCCACCAAAAATCTCGTCCTACAGTTGAATCGACAACAGTAAACAAGCTTGTAACTAAACAGGGTTCAGCCTGCAGTCCTTGACTGTGGAACATATTATACGACGATCTTCTGAAACAACAGCTACCACAAAACTTTAGATAGCTTACCTTCGCAGATGAAGCTTTGCTTCTGATAGAGGGAAATAATGCAAACTCTTTTACACATACAGCAAACACTGCACTTCAAACCTCCAGACTGTTCTAGCCTCTGCAACTAGGCCTACCTGGGGCATGAATTCCGAGGTGCTACGCATTATTTGTCAGAGCCTTTGAACCTCTAGTATTATATTGTGTATTTGCATTCCAATGTATCCTAGATAAAAAATGGGCATGGACCCAACAAACACGGATTCAATGTGGACTAATCTTGCAGATTGTACATGGATACCGAAGAATTTCAAATGATGCAGCCCTAATCATAGCCAGAATACCTGCTTTAAACTTAACTGTTATAGCTCGAGGCGAGTTCACCTTAATCAAGTAAGGAATTCGTTTTCATTCATTCATGTTTATGTAGGACTTACACACCCCAGGACTTACAAGCAGGTGCCTGGGGTCAAGGAGCAGACACTCATGGATCAGACAGAGCATCCAGGATGGGTGATCAGCCCGATGCCTGGTATGGGATGATGGAAGTAGATGAAACGAAATGTTGGTGAAATGGTTGAAAGGAAAGGTGATGATGGAGCAGTTGGTGGAATGAATGGCGGGGGAAACCGGAGAACCCGGAGAAAATCCGCCCAGACGCCGCTTCGTCCACCACAAATCCCACATGCAGGTCCCTGGGATTGAACCCGGGCCGCCTCGGTGGGAGGCGAGCGGTCTAACCACTCGGCCACGGCGCCGCCACAAGTAAGGAATTAAAGTACTAAATCAACGTCTAGATCTTCAAATGGAAAATAATGTAAACTTCTTAGAGATAGACCACCCTCATTATTTCACAAAATTCAAGAAGTTTCTACTATCATTACCCAATAACAGTTTGAAGTGTATACAGATGGTTCCCGAACTCCAAGAGAGTAGGTGATTTGGTAGGATGTGCTTTTGTTGTACACTCCAGCAACAATGAAATACATTCAGATACATCTAGTTGTCTCCTTTATGCTCCATACTACAAGCTGAATTATTTTTCATTCAACAGGCTGTTAACTGGATCATCAATAATGACTTTACTGCATGTGTATATACTGACACTCAGTTTGATATTAACGCTATTACAGATAAATTCAATCTTCATCTCATAGACAAAGCTATCAGAAAAAACATAACAAATTGTAATAATCTTATATCCTTGTCATGGGTCAAGGGCCATGAAGGATTACTAAGCCATGAAAGAGCAGATGAATTAGCAAAGTCAGTGCGAACAGTCACAAAGCATTCATTTACTCAAAATGTCAAGCATTACCTGTGAAGATGACATATTGGAAGCTATTAATAGGAACTTGGAACAGATACTGGATAAATAGCACTAAATGACATATCACTAAGACTTTATTTTTTCCGAAATTAAATACTCGCTTTACATGCAAAAACCACCATACAAAGTTTGTATGCACATTTCATGACAGGCCATGGAATGTTTCAAGATTACTTCAAATGGTTCCACATCAATGTTGGAAGTACTTACCATGTCTTTGCGATAGTGAACAGACAGTGAAACATTTACTATTTGACTGCCCGATTTTCGGCATTAAAAGATATTGCGAGGCCACTATTGCAACCACAGACGTGTCCATTTTGGCCAATCAAATATTGTTACTGAGAATGAGGAGTGAGGTAAACAGAGCGCGAGCCATAGCATTCTAACCACTGCTGAAGGTAGACATTAATTGTTCATATCAGAATAGCTCTGTGAAAGGAAAGTGGATGCGCAGTGCATCAGCATATTATTTTACCGATTTGCAGAATCATAACTTAACACAAAGAAATGTTGAAAGCGAGGACTTTGTGCCGAAAGAGTGAAGTATATTTTTTCCATGTGCAATAATTATTCGTAAGTATTTATGCAAAATAAAGGCACTAATTAAATTCAAATATGAGAGAAGCCTTAACTTACCCTTAACCGTTATCTCGTTAGACACTGTCAATCCCATCTCCTCGATTTTGCACTATTGTGAGTCTGTGCGGGTTTTACTCACTTGTTTAAACTCATGTATACAATCTATTCCAATGGAAATAAACCATTCAGGTCACGTTAATGTCTTACATCAAACACATTTAATTTAAATTTAACTATAGATGGATTTAGTGGCATAGCCCAAAAAATATTAAGGGGGTTATGTATGGAGATCCATTTTTAAACAATTTGTATCTATTGAAATAATAAGCGTTAATTACTTCTAAGTTGAAATATTTAAATAAATCGATTTTATAATCACAGGTTAAGGTACAACAATTCAAATTAAAATTAGGATAGGATGTTTTACATATACTAAGCGGCAAATGTGTTGTGAGATAAAAATTAATGACCACTTTATATTACCGCTACAGGGAAGCTTATTTCACTTCAAAATAGTATTTCTAGTTATGTTCTAAATTGGGAGATATTGTACTCATTTGTAAATCACTCAAATTTAGCACCGGAATGAAAACATGCCTCCGATATCGTAACATGTTTGTACCCTCGCCATATAAACTACAGTTTCAGTTGGTATCACCTTTGGCGATATTGTAAAAAGCATGCGGCGTCAATACAAGGACCACCAGTGATACAACTAGAAAGTATCTCATATCCGCCAACATAGAAAGATACTATTATTTTAACGAAGCCTTTTTTACTATTAATTTTTACATTTATTTTAGCAAGGAAGAGGGTTCTAACCCCCAACCCCTCTAGCTACGCCCCCTAGCATTACGAACGCCAACAGCAGTTTATGACTTTCTTGAAGAAGTGTGTTGCCAGTCTACACATCACACCGCAGAATTGTTTTTTCTGTGAAGGTCGTATTACTAAATAATTCATGATCTTAAATACCGAGACCGTAATTGTAAATCTTTTGAAATAAGGTGGGTAGATGTTCTGAAGATTGTATATATCCAAATCATCGAAACATTACATTTTAACAGAGTGCCTTCAAAAGACAACGGTTCCTAATTCTCAATCGTGTGTCAAGGCTGCGAAGCATTTATGGACTGAATTCAATTGAACATTCCGTCACCGAGGCTTACAGACCAGAAATGTATTATCTTGAGCGTGGTTTTTGCCGAAATTGAAAACTGCGCTTCATGATATTAGGCTACAATTTTAAATGAATTGGATACATATTTTGAAGTACACTAAAATAATGTGCGTTAATAAGCTATGTGTAATTCAGCTGATCCAGTGAGGATATTGTACCAATGCCCCACAAGGGGGCGCCGGCATGGAGGAAGAGGTAAGAGGAGTCACCGTGCGGCCGGAACCAGGAGTGACGACACAGCAATGACACTGTTTCTAGATTGGGATGCCCCGATAGTAGGAGAGGTCATACTGGGGACCACCGTCTACACAGAGCGTCCAACACACCTTTCCAAGAGGCGGCCCGTTTACCGGTAACCTTCGAAAGCCGAGGGATGGGAAAAACAATTTAAATTAAATTGAGATTTATTTATGGACGCTCTTTAACTACTGTGGTCCTTAGCGTCCCATTCTATATTGGGCGTGAAACAGTGGTAATTTTGCTCAGAGGCCGCTTATTAGGCTTGAGGTTTTTTTACGTGCCCTAAATGTACGACGCGGGATCACTGGCTTTACTTCCCTTCCGAAGGAAGCCATGCTAAGAATTTTACACCCAAAAAAATTCATCGCCACCGCCGGGATTCAACCCGGGACCTCGCAAAGTAGAGGCTAGCATGGTAACCAATACACCACGGAGGACGACCCAAGGGATGGAGAAAGTTCCACAGACAGCATACTTTTTCCCTGCCAAGCCGCACCGCACCATCGCCAACACTCCCAACACTGAAACAGACCAAATGGGGTGAAGCATGAAGGAAATGATGAGTGGAATCAAAATGGAGCTACAGGAAATTCGAATGCTGAAACAAACCACTCCAGCAATCACCTGACGATCCCTCGAAGAAAGAAAAAAAAAAACATGGGTTAGAGTGGGCGGTCGCCGGAGAGCGAACCCGGGATCTCCGGAATACGTGCCACAGACGTTACCGCCTGACGTTATCCTGCTCGGTTAGCTAAGTTATGTATTACCCTATATATATGAAATATCAATTCTATGCAACAAATGAAACATTAATTTTTTAACGTTGACAAGCTTTCCCGCTGCCCGCAACCCAATCACCCATTTCAGTGAGTGATATAATGTGACATCTTGTTGATATTAAAAACAGAACTTGCGGAAACATAACTAAGCGTTTTCTTGTATTAGAATTGTAATATCCCTGTGTAAAGATAATAGTGGAAACTCTGTTTAGTGTATGTGTTTGTTTGTATGTTTATACAGTGTTTGTTTTGTTTTATGACATTTAGCGACATAAACTTTACTCTGCATTCTGTTTACTTCCTAGCAACTAAAACCTCTCGAATTCATGCATTTTGCAAAATGTGGGAATTCCAGAAAATGCTGCCGGTATTTCTTTCGTAAGCATTGTAACATTCTCATGTTAGAAGATAATATATATATATATATATTATCTTCTAACACGTATTGTAAATAATACGTTGTCATCTAATGTAATAGATATTACTTTTGAGAAGGATTTAAATTTTCTTGTAATCATAACATTCCTACAATTACGAAAAAATACATAAAATTAAAAAAAGATTAATTTTCTACACTACTGATAAATGCCGGCATCTCAGCTTATAAATGTGTCCAATTTAGGCTTTCCCTCATTAAGAAAGCCATTTAAAAAAATCGCGACGGCACATATTTTTAGTGATTTAATTAATTTAACAATAAAATTCTTTCACTTTGCATTCGAATTAAATGTAAGCACAACATTAAACTATTCGACGCCATTTTTCTTTTATACCTCAATGCAGTACGTACTCATTAATAAGTACAACTAATCTCTATACATTAAATTTGTTTCAACTTGCATAATGAAAAACTCCTGATTATAATTCCCATAAACGACATTTCTTAAAATCACATACTCCACAAAACCAGTTTATTTATATCTATTTGGGAGCACTGCTAATTTTGCATCTGTTTTGACATTGCTTAAAAGCTATTTCTCCGCCTTGAAGCAGTTACATGATCCAATTATATAAACATACAAAGGAATATTAAATAATTAATCGTTAAAATCAACAAAGAAAGCTAATCTATAATTTTTTCGTGCTTACTACTGACATCAATTGAATTGATGGAAGCAATGTTTTCTTTGCATGTTAAAATCTATATAGACGAGACGTGAAGCCAGGATTCTCTCACAACGGCGACATATGTATGCGTTCGTAAATAATATTCCCGGTAAAAGGGAAATCGTGATAGTAAATTAAAAACAAAGGTGAAAAGGAAATATGTGTACCATGAATTAGAATATTAGTTGATATAACATATGTAAATATTGTATTGCTTTATTTCTGTGAGTAGACAGTACAGCATTACAGATTTTTGAGTAGATAGCAAGTTAATAAACAAGGCAGCGTTGTCACGTTGAGGCAGTATTTTTTAACACTTAAATGATAACAGTCTAATTATACAATATTAAAAAAATAACAGCCCGCCTTAAATCAATATGTGTATGTTATAATACATAAAGTGTATTTTACAGTCATTGTATTATGTTTATATTATTATGTACATGTATAATGTTATGTGAATGTATTACGTAGTTTAACAATGTAGGAGCTGTGAGAATAGAAGCAAGCTGCTTTCCGTAGCAAACAGAATTACAAAGTAAAAGCCGAAAGTTGCTAACATTAAGGTAACCTTGAGGCAACAATAAATTAGAAAGTTTAATAAAGGCTACTAATAATTCTTGGAACAATAATAATATAATATTTAAACAGTTAATAAATAGCCAATCAAAAACTAGAAAAAGCTTAAGTTAAATTGGAGTAGGCTTAGCCATTCAAAGACTTGAAATAGAGGAAATGTACAGATTCAGGCGGGAGACGCTACAAGATTGCGTCCCGATAGGTACGATACAGGTTCAGTATGAGAGATGAAATTTTATTGCGGTGAGAATAATATAAAGTTTACGTGTTAAAAAGTGCAAATAACAATAATCTCACAGCTCTATAGTAGGATACATCAGAGAAGTGTTATTTAATCGTGTGAAGGATTAATAAAAAAATGTACAATACATATTACATTTGTGTAATTACTAGCTCTAAAAATACTAATAATGCAGCCGAAGTATACATATATTCATTCATTCATTATCTGTTTACCCTCCTCTTATGTAGGACTTACACCCCCAGGACTTACAAGCGGGTGCCTGGGGTCACAGGCCCGTCGAGGAGCAGACACTCATGGATCAGACAGAGCAGCCAGGTGGGTGATCAGCCCAATGCCTGGTATGGGATGAAGGAAGTAGATGAAACGAAATGTTGGTGAAATGGATGAAAGGAAAGGTGATGATGGAGCAGCTGGTGGAATGAATGGCGGGGGAAACCGGAGAACCCGGAGAAAACCCGCCCAGACGCCGCTTCGTCCACCACAAATCCCACATGCAGGTCCCTGGGATCGAACCCGGGCGCCTCGGTGGGAGGCGAGCGGTCTAACCACTCGGCCATGGCGCCGCCGAAGTATACATATATAATGTTTAAATGAACATTAATATACAATTATTTTTTGTTGTTATTATATAAATTAATTATACTTTTAATAGACCTTAGCCTGGTCTAGGGCATGTTTTTAATGTAGAGTCAACTGAAAAATTAATATACAAAGTTGATGTCTAAACGTGGGGCGAAGGCCACCGGAACAGCAAACGTGGAGCGAAGGCTACCGGAAAGTTTGTACCGTACGTGGGGCGAACACTTCTAGAGACAATCTCCCGCAAATTGGCATCCGTTACATGCGTGGTGTAAAACAGCTTCAAGTTGACGCCTATACGTGGTGCAACCACCAATTAAACAACTTCAAGTTTGGATCTCCAACAGTGGGGATGCAACTACTGCAACGTTTCTAACCGTGTCACTGTGCTTCACTATGGTAATTTTTAAAAGATTAAACAAGGGTTATATGTACACTTTACCAGTATATTTGGTTTTACAAATGTAAAATTTGTACTTTAATTAGTATAATAACTATACATTACATTAGTATTGCAAACTACAGCATTTCTTTGTAATAAGTGTGTTGTGTTACGGTATTACTTACAAATGTTTGTTATTACTTGTGATGTTTATGTTTATTTATGTTTACTTCACGCGTGGAAGCCAGCTTGTGACGTCATTCTTTGTTAGGTTCGTAGCTCCATCTGGTGTTAGCAATTTGCGGCAGTATTAGCTTTTGTTTGATTTCATTTCAAATGTCCTCCGGCTAGCTATTATCCTGTTGGCTTGAGCACGTATCTCTATACAGGTTGTGTAAACGGAAAGGAATCTTTTATCCAAAAATTACACTGATGAAGAAATTTGTTTTACACATTTATTGTCGAACACGTTAACTATCACATTTATACATTGATCTTAACACTCGCCAAACTGAAACTGTTATAACAACCTCTTACTGATAATTCTTTTAATCCACGTACTTCAATCTTTTGTATAATTAACTTTACCATACTTTAGATCTTTCATAATTCTGCTGCGCGTAACTTGTGAATCTATATCCGATGTATGACGAACTGACTGACTGAAGACGACGTATAGTGTACACAGATTTTTGATGAACTGAACGACTGAAGGCGACGTGTAATGTACTAAGAATTTTGATGAACTGCCCGCGATCTACCTCTGACTTGGCTTTTTATACACCCACTCCCCTATATGCCTAAAGATTATAACTGAGTTACTATTGGCTAATAAAACGCGCCAACATTAGCGTCTATTTTAATATCCAATGAAAATTATGAATACATATGCTCTAAGGAAATATTCCAGAAGGTTCTCAACGAAAAAACGCGCCAACATTACGCAACTTCCTCGTTTCCAATAATGATAAACAGCTCACCCCTTCGCTGCATTATTGCGCTATTATTGACAGTTTCAGTAAGGCAGTATAAACTTACTTCCCAACAATAATTACAGTCAAGAAACATCTCAAATCAATGTCACATAAAAATGCATATTCATATTACAATCATTATTTACATTTAAGTAATTTGTGATACAAATTACTGCATCATATGCCCCACTAGAAACATAATTATAAATATTTACAACTTGTTTGGAAATTTTATAATTGGGTTTTTAGTCTCCTAAATCTTGGAACACACGCTATCACTTTCACTTAACACTTCACACGTATTTAACACACGACATATGTTTTTTTTTAACTCGCCACTACTTACTGGCTCTGGTTTAATGTTCTTAGACATTAATCTGACATTACAAAATTTTTTTTATAGCAAATACTGTACCCTGAAGTATTTAATTACTGTTACAAAAAATGGTTTACTTTCTTATATTGTTAACAAAAATTTATCAATTCAAGAATTTTTTTGTAATTATTAAACATATTTACCAAAAAATATTCACCCTTTACATAAATATATTTACATCTTTTAAATCTGGACACTGTTTCACATTTTCTGTTTGCTACATAAGTATTTGTTTTAATTATTTTTACCCAATTTTTTGTTCTGAATTTATTATTATTTTAAGAATACTCTTGGAATTGTATTTACGTACTTTTACTTTAATATCATATTAAGTTTCAATCTTTACATTCTTAATTTTTAATACTGTTACAGTTACTAAAAAAATGTTAATTTTCCTCTTTTTTTTTTAAACATTTAAACATTTAATTTTTTGTTCAGAATTTATTTCTCTTTTCACATGACATATATAAATAGCTAACCCTCTTACATTCCAATACATTTCTCTGCAGGTCATCTTTAACTATCCAGCATTTACTTTACATCTCATTGCTATTTACCCTCCTGTATCAAATTGTGTGTGGCTAAACATTACTCGTAGCCGTATCCTAACCTTCAAAAATTTGTTCATGAATAACCTCTTGTATTCATATGAAATTTCGTCCCATGATAACATTTGAAAACAATCTACAGTTTCTTGAACAACACATCTTTTAACAACTGTCATTTTCAATTCTTCTACTATCTCTTTAATTTGAGAGTACTCTGACAAATCTGTACTAAACTGTACTGGACTGGAGTTTTCAATTTGAACCTCTTGGTACAATTTATTTCTTTGCATTACTGACTCCTTCTGTATTTCTGATATCTCCCCTCTGAAATTAACCTGCGCCTGATTGAAATCTACATTCATAACCTCTTTCATCTCTCTCATCTCACTTGAAATATTACTCATTCTACTACCTGACTCTTTACATTCTACATCAACATGTTCACTTTTAGTATTAACCTCACTTTTTTTGTTACCTATTTCCTTGCTCATGTCTAGCATTTTCTTTGAAACTTCTCCTATCTCACTTGCTATTACTTCCTCATTTACATCTCTCATTTTTGGCATACTACTATCTAGCTTCATAACTTTCTTTTCAATTTCTTCACTGCTTTGATCTACTTTTTGCTCTAATATCTCATTACTCCTACCAATATTTTCCATTAATTTCCTATGATCTTTTTTATAGCTTCTCTCAATTCCATATGACTCTTTTGCATATTCTCATTATACTTTTTCACATATTCCCTTAACGTTTCAAAAAAATTTCTTATCATTTCCATCATCATTCTAGCATCAAAATTTACATTTCCTGCTATTCTATTCTCACTCTCTGCACTAACATTTTCTCCCTCAAATACTACATTGTTTGAGCTATTTTCTGTAATCTGTATTGAATTACAGCTAACTGGTACATTATCTCCCTCCATAATTATTTCTTCTGTATTATTAGTAGCCATTGTTTTGTTTATCCTACCGCTCGTTACAATTTTGTTTTCTAAAAAAAAATTACGATACTCTGACTTTGTGATGCTGTCTGTTGCTGTTACTTTGATGTCCAGCTTCCTGCCCCTCTCTCCTAGGTTATATGTTGCTTCTGGGTTGTTTTATGATGAATCTACGTCGTCTCGATGTTTTTGTGTCCACTCATCCGCGTCGTTTGTCGTTCCTCTAGTTGTTTCTGGAATCTGCATCTTCTCGATGTTTTTGTAGTTGAATTCCCCTGTTGCCTTGTAATCTTGGAATTACGATGTCCAATCATCCGCGTAGTCTGTCGTTCCTATAGTTGTTTCTGGAATCTGCGTCTTCTCGATGTTTTTGTAGTTGAATTCACCTGTTGCCTTGTAATCTCGGAATTACGATGTCCAATCATCCGCGTAGTCTGTCGTCTCTTTTGTTGTTTCTGGAATCTGCGTCTTGTAGATCAATTCACTGCTCCATTCATTCCACATCCTGGTTAATTCTGCTACTTTCCTGGTTACTTTGCCCCTTTCCTGGTCAGCTTGCCCCACGTTGGGCGCCAATTTGGTGCGGTATTATTTGTTATATTTATTTTGTTGTTGAGCCCCACGTTGTGGTAGCCAATTTGTAACGCTATTACTTATAATGTTGATGCTTGTGATGTTTGTGTATGTGTGTTTACTTCATGTGAAGCCATCTTGTGACGTCATTCATTTGTTCGGTTTGTAACTCCATCTAGTGTTAGCAATTTGCGGCAGTATTAGCTTTTGTTTGATTTCATTTCAAATGTCCTCCGGCTAGCTATTATCCTGTTGGCTTGAGCACGTATCTCTATACAGGTTGTGTAAACGGAAAGGAATCTTTTATCCAAAAATTACACTGATGAAGAAATTTGTTTTACACATTTATTGTCGAACACGTTAACTATCACATTTATACATTGATCTTAACACTCGCCAAACTGAAACTGTTATAACAACCTCTTACTGATAATTCTTTTAATCCACGTACTTCAATCTTTTGTATAATTAACTTTACCATACTTTAGATCTTTCATAATTCTGCTGCGCGTAACTTGTGAATCTATATCCGATGTATGACGAACTGACTGACTGAAGACGACGTATAGTGTACACAGATTTTTGATGAACTGAACGACTGAAGGCGACGTGTAATGTACTAAGAATTTTGATGAACTGCCCGCGATCTACCTCTGACTTGGCTTTTTATACACCCACTCCCCGATATGCCTAAATATTATAACTGAGTTACTATTGGCTAATAAAACGCGCCAACATTAGCGTCTATTTTAATATCCAATGAAAATTATGAATACATATGCTCTAGGGAAATATTCCAGAAGGTTCTACCGAAAAACGCGCCAACATTACGTAACTTCCTCGTTTCCAATAATGATAAACAGCTCACCCCCCTCTGTGCATTATTGCGCGCTATTATTGACAGTTTCAGTAAGGTCGTATAAACTTACTTATCAACAATAATTACAGTCAAGAAACATCTCAAATCAATGTCACATAAAAATGCATATTCATATTACAATCATTATTTACATTTAAGTAATTTGTGATACAAGTTACGGTATTACTTACAAATGTTTGTTATTACTTGTGATGTTTATGTTTATTTATGTTTACTTCACGCGTGGAAGCCAGCTTGTGACGTCATTCTTTGTTAGGTTCGTAGCTCCATCTGGTGTTAGCAATTTGCGGCAGTATTAGCTTTTGTTTGATTTCATTTCAAATGTCCTCCGGCTAGCTATTATCCTGTTGGCTTGAGCACGTATCTCTATACAGGTTGTGTAAACGGAAAGGAATCTTTTATCCAAAAATTACACTGATGAAGAAATTTGTTTTACACATTTATTGTCGAACACGTTAACTATCACATTTATACATTGATCTTAACACTCGCCAAACTGAAACTGTTATAACAACTTTTTACTGATAATTCTTTTAATCCACGTACTTCAATCTTTTGTATAATTAACTTTACCATACTTTAGATCTTTCATAATTCTGCTGCGCGTAACTTGTGAATCTATATCCGATGTATGACGAACTGACTGACTGAAGACGACGTGTAGTGTACACAGATTTTTGATGAACTGGCCGACTGAAGGCGACGTGTAATGTACTAAGAATTTTGATGAACTGCCCGCGATCTACCTCTGACTTGGCTTTTTATACACCCACTCCCCGATATGCCTAAATATTATAACTAAGTTACTATTGGCTAATAAAACGCGCCAACATTAGCGTATATTTTAATATCCAATGAAAATTATGAATACATATGCTCTAGGGAAATATTCCAGAAGGTTCTACCGAAAAACGCGCCAACATTACGTAACTTCCTCGTTTCCAATAATGATAAACAGCTCACCCCCCTCTCTGCATTATTGCGCGCTATTATTGACAGTTTCAGTAAGGTCGTATAAACTTACTTATCAACAATAATTACAGTCAAGAAACATCTCAAATCAATGTCACATAAAAATGCATATTCATATTACAATCATTATTTACATTTAAGTAATTTGTGATACAAATTACTGCATCAGTTGTAAGTCTATATCTATATTAATATTATGCAAATTTGTGCGTGGGTGCCTGTATGCAGGATAATATAAAAAATCTGATGTGTTGCACTCACATAGCTTGCTCTACTGTTTTACAAATTATTTTTACAAACGCTTATTCTCCATCTACTTCGTGTTAGTCGAGATATGAGATGTTAATCTTATTGCTAATTTTCCTGTAGGTACAAGGATAAAATGGTAGTCTTTAAGCAATAGTCAGATCTTTTAAGAGCTGGTTGTTATGTGGAGCATTCCATTCTCTTTGCATGTTCAGAACATAAAAAAGAGTAACGAATTTCCATTTGAGAAAATGTATAAATATTGGAAAACTCTGACAAATAACAAGGACGATCTTGAAAAAGGTACACTCAAAAAAATATATATGTACATAAATTGTGTGTATTAACGAGATCTACAATTTTGTTGTACAAATATTTTACCTTTCTCTTACGGCTTACCAGTTATACAAAAGCCATTCACAATTAAGAGGACTTTTTGGAACATTCCCAGAAAATTCAAGATATATATTTCATTTTTCATGAAAATCTCTTAAACCCATGATATTTTAATCAAAATCGTCAGTCTTTTTGAGAAAATCAACATTTTCGAAAAATGTTCCATGCAAAGGGTAGTCTGTGGTGTGGGTATTTTCTTGAAAATATTCGTTTCGCATTTCTGAAAAATACTGAACGTAAATACAAAGCTTGATATTTATCTGACTTTTCGTTTTTGAGTTATGCTGTTCACAGACACACACACACATTTTTTGGGGTTCAGGGGGTTCAAAACATGTATTTCCGGTGAAAGCTCGGTATCGAATATTTGGGTGGAATGCAATACTTCCCCTACTTACTATACGTTGTAGAGAAAGTAAAAACCACTGATTGCGATAATTCTTTCACCATTGGAAAGTCCAATTATTTCTTACGAACATGATCTGTAAAATACTTAATTGCATTTAATAAGTTTCTAAAATATTAAAAAAGATGTTCTAAGTACTTGTACTTGAATACGAGCACATTGGGGTTATAACAGAACATGTTTGTAAAGAAGGCTTTGACTTTTAGTTGAGAATGCCGTGGAGTATGAATAGTTGTTACTCCGCATAAAGATAGACAATTGCCGCGGATATTTCAGTACAAGTACCTATACATAGATGCTCACTATTTAGCAACAGAAACAGCAAAATAAAAGATAATCGAACTTATAACGACATGATACGCATGCGATACCAACACCAACATATTTTAATAACCCCCAAGTGTGAACGTTTTGCTTTATTTCCTTTATGTATTTCATAATCTAGACCGTTAGTAGGGTAATTGTATAACGAGAGTAAATGCAGTCCAGCTAACATCAGGAGTCAGTCAACCTATGTTTTATAAAGTAACAGCTAAGAATATTATTTTTTTTGGATGGTCCCACACTATGTGTATTTTCCAAAGCAGTTAACTTGTTGGCCTGGGATTGGGGAATCTACGTATTCACCTCCTTCACCTATATTTCGTTGTATATGTTAAGAGTCTATGCGTTATGTGAAAGCTATATACCTTTTATGTCATTAAATAACTGTGAGACCAAAGAGAAAGTACAAAGGTTTAAAATGCTACTGTTAATATCCAAAACAACTACTCGACCAATCCGTCCAATGATTGTTTCACCGCCAAAGGTACTTACTTATAAGCTATGCAGCATTACCATAACTTGGAAGACTGTCGGGAGGAGTTCGTTCCACCAATGTTTCACATGCTTTAGAGTAAATACCACAAGAATTTTCATCTGCAATTAGGAATAGCCGGGGCTAACGAAATTAAAAGTATAAGGGTTAAAGTGGCGGATTGATCATACAAAAGTCTTCTGGATTATTATACTATAATTTTGTGGCTGGCCTAGTAGCTCTGTCGATAGAGAACCTGTGTGCTGTGCGAGAGGTCCGGGTTCGATTTCCGGCTGGGGTGGGAATTTTTTTCTAGCTAAGATTATTCCCTACCCTCCCGAGAGTCTGGAAATATGAATGAGAGTGTTAATGAAAACCTAATGAATAAAACCCAAAGTTTACCAGAAATCCAACAAGCGAATACAAGTTTATACCATTGTCTATAGGTAATAATATGTTTAAAAATACGTCAATACGTCAATATGATCGCTGTAGTTAAAGGCGAGGTATAAAATGCTATTTAAAAATTTTAACAATAAGGTTTTAAGGAACGGTATAGGGGGCGGGGGTAAAACTAAATTAATTCAATCCATTTCAATTAAGAAAGCTACCCGTGCAACGTCGGACAGCCAAATAGTCTTGGATAATGCTTATTCTGAATCTATCTTCTTCATTGCTGACTCTCCACCCTTTAGTATTTGTTCCTCTTATTTGCACGTCTGATATAAAAGTCCATTGTCTCTTATAATTCATGTTTTCTATTGAATCGCGAACTTCATTATCACGTTCTTTCTCCACAATAGATTCCCATTTGATTTTACTTTTCACTTACGTTCAGTCCAAACCTGTTCTCCAGCATTCAGGCAATAATATATGCCCACAGTTACAAGACTATTTCTAAAGTTAACTGGTCTATAACGAAAGCTTTTCCATAGTTTTGTTTAGTTTGATCCACCTATAGGTGCAGAAATAGCTTTTCTATTTGTTTTATGCTCCTGTTTCCTCGCCAGTTTTTCACTCATACAATGGCATCCACATATTATCTCAAGACTTAGCAAAGAAAGAGCAAGGCTTAACTTGCACGTTATGCTTCGCAGGCGAACGCTTGGAGTGTTGACTTACCTATTGCACCCTACCACTGTCGATTACTATGCTCAAAAGCTTACGTCCTTGCTTCATTATATCTGTGAGAAACGTGATATAAATTTTATAATATATCTACTGTTTACACTAGTGTGTAAGTTAAAGATGATAAATAAATAGAAGTAAATTTTGTTTTAGCATTTTATTAAACAAGAAACCTACATACTAATAAGTAAAAGTTCGTAAAACAAAACAGAGGTAGATACCTCATGAAATTCAAAGAAATAATTAGAAACTTTGTTACACTTTTATGAACACACAGTAATAATAAACTTTAAAGAAATATTTTTTCCAACAAACTAGTCAGTCTTCTTCGTTCTCTGAAACTCCTGTGTCACACCCATTAGTACAAACAAAGGCACAATTGGCAGGCATAAATACTACCCACAAGACTTACAAGTACACTATAAGTCTCGTTTTCATGGTCCAATAAGGTTGATAACGCTTTCTATTTGCACCTTCAGTGCTCTGAGGGTTGACTTAGGAATGTTGGGTTGTTGACTTCCAGATAAAATTTCACGCAGTCTTCCAGAAGTTGACCGAGGTAAACGGGGTTTAAGTGATCGCCTAATCAAGTGATACTCAAGCAGCTCTTTTCCGATTCTTAGAAGAAACAATCGACGTTTCAATGGCTCATTTCCATTTCCCATATGAATAACTTGAGAATTGATCCCAGATATTTAGGACTGAAGAAAATACAACTATCGGCCACCTTCTAGTATCCCTCACGACATTTAAGCGACATTTTATCAACCATATCTACTCCTATCTTATGTTGATTATTACAATCAGCATAAGATTTGAGATTTTTTCTTGTAATCAGTACCTTCTTTGATTAAATCGTCTAGGTGTAAGCTTGAGATAAGCAGTACATTTTTCTTGTTCTTTTTATTCCGTCGGACATATGAAACTAGCGTTCCTTCTTTTCGGAATGCAAAAATGCTAGAAAATATATCCCTATATTTAACCTCTTTTATTTCTTTAGGGATCTTCCATTTGTTTTTGTTTTTATAGTGCTCCCAAGTAAAACAAGCATTGCTTTTCTGAAAAGGATTGAGGAAGAGTGGTATCACTAAACCAATTATCAGCCGTTACATTACGCCCATTGTTGATGATAGGAGTAACCAATCTTGATACTATGTCTGTGCCTTTGTTATTGAATCGAAATGGCCCTTCTGGCTGCTTATCAGCATAAATTTCCAAGTTGCTGGTGTAAAAATATCTTAGAATCTACAATTTCAAATATTTTAATAGCATATTTTGCAGGTTTAGTTGGAATGTACTGAATGAATATGCATCTAAAGGCCTCTAGCTTTTCGTCAATTGTGACAACACATCCCAGACCGTAGCAAGCTTTGCGTTTGTTCACAAACTTTTCAAAGAAATCACAGGATAGGTGCCAAAAGACAACTGTTCTTCTTTGACTCTACTTTCATTATCATAACATCTCACACTTTGCAATAAGAACATAAATCTAAAGTGGAATATAGTCGGAAGATTTCTATGCCAAATCCATCTTCATCCCAAAAGTTTCAAGCTTGATTCTTCCTGCTTTGTAGTGTCCTGCCAAGAATTAACACACCAATGAATGCATGTATTTCAATTCTATCAGTATTCTAACCTTAGGTGGTGAATAATTTGAACGTATGTCAATGTATACTAACAGTCATAACTGTCATGTCATCGTCAATGAGACACTTCCAAATATCCGAAACTTTAGCACTTTTATCAAATAGCCGCTTGATTATATTCTGTTTGGCAGTTTTTCTCTGTTGACTGTAAGAAGCTCGATTACCTTTTCCCACTGCTTCCGATGACAAACGTAAAAGTTCTACTTCTTCATCAAAACTAATATCTGTGTTGTTCTGCTCAGTTAGGGATTCTTCCTCTCTCTTCAAGCCCTCTGAAGCATCGGTGTCACAGTATTCCTCTTCTAATCCACAAAATAAAGCTCCAGGTCGAACTTCATAATTTCTATACCATAAAATAAGGTTTACAGCTCTTGCTACATCACTCGGATTATTTAGGTCAAAATTTGTTTTTGTGATGTCATCCTATTCCTGAATTGAGAAAATAATCATAACAGCGTATTTTATAGCAATTTTTCAATAAAACAAATAGAGGAACAATGAGGAAATAACTACATAAATACTGTCATTGTATCTCTGAGATACGTGTGCCAGTATGTTTTTGTTAAGAAAACATAATTCATAACAAAACGGAAAAACTAGTGGCTGCTACGCTATATAAAAGCTGAAGGAGAACAAAACCAAATACAGATTGAAAGAAATTCACTTACGAATTTGCTGTCGTCGTATCTGAGAGATACAGCCCGCTTATAAGGATGACCTGCACTTCATAAGGGATGACGACTGATGTTTGCCTCTCTGCGGGTTAGGAAGATACGAGTAGGTACGGTCGAGCTTGCGTCATAAAAAAAGAGTTACTGTATATCTCAAGGATACAAGGATAGTAACAGGTGCTAAACCTTTTCACGGTGACTGCATTTAAAGCGAACGCGCTTAGTGACCATCACAGTGGCATTATCACTATCACGTTAGCCTCAGCTGAAACGATAAAGCTGGGGTAAAGAGATCATAGTGCTTAAGCATAAGTCCGCGTAATACGTATTTATACTATGAAACGCAATCACCAGGAGAGGAGATACCTTCGTCGTGAGCACCGAATCCGAGCAATACATTTTACAGACTGAATGCGAGTGGCGCAAGACAAATATTTATAACCTACATTGCTAAAAAGTCAGCATATAATTGTAAAATGAGAATAAGCCATATTAATAGCAAGGGACAATTACAGAATATCACATCACAACACCACAGCATTAAACAACAAAAAAAGTATACTTCTGCAGTTAAGAGAGTTGTACGACCTACATTGAATTTAACTTGTCTAGTATTTATATGCTTCTTCTTATTATTATTGTTATTTCTCACTCTTGCTACGTAACAGAATACACTTATTTCCAATGCGCTATATATATATATATATATAGAGAGAGAGAGAGAGAGAGAGAGAGAGTATAGAGAGAGTATATATAGTAGAAATAGCTACATTACATATTTAGTTAGGATACAAGGGGATAACTATAAAAAAATCTGATGTGTTACACTCACATGTTTTTCTCTACTCTTGTACAAACTATTTTTACAAACGCTTATTCTCCATCTACTTCATGTTAATCGAGATAAACATTTGCAGACTCTATCTATCTTGCTAATTTTCTTGTAGATGTAAGGGGAAAATATATTTACAAGGACAATATAGAAAAACAGTAGCCTTTAAGCACATACATATCTCTTAATAGCTGGTTGCTAGGTGCAGCACCATTCCCTTTGCCACAGATTATAACTCTTTGCATATCCAAGACAAAAAAATGAATAACGAATTCCCATTTTATAAAATAGGTATTGAAAAATTTAAGGGAATAACAAGCAATATCTCGAAAATGGTTCAGTCAACAAAAAAAAAAATTATATGACATAAATTGTGTATTTTAACGCGATCTACATTTTTTGTGTAGTAAAATTTTATCTATCTCTTATGGTTTACCAGTTATGCAAAGGTCGTTCACAATGGAGAATACTTTTGGAGACATTCCCAGAAAATTCAAGATATACATTTTATTTGTCATGAAATATCTTAAACATATGATATTTTAATCAAAATCGTTAGAGCCATTTTTGAGAAAATTAAAATTTTCGAATAATCTTCCATGTAAAGGGTAATCTGGGGAGGGGGGATGTTGTTGAAAACCTTCGTGTCGCACCTCTGGAAGATACTGAACCTAAATACCAAGTTAAGTGTTTATCCGACTGTTCGTTTCTGAGTTATGCTCTTCACAGACACACACACACACACACACACACACACACACACACACACACACACACACACACACACGGACATGTTTCCAAAAATGCTTTTTTTATTCAGGGGATCTCAAAACATGTATTTCCGGTGAAATCTCGGTATCGAATTTTTGGGTGGAATACAATACTTCCCCTACTTACTATACGTAGTAGAGAAAGTAAAAAGAACTGGACACTGGTGTTACTGTTTCCGTGCAATCGCGAGAAACAACTGAAAATCGACGGGGCTTAAAATAATGACAAAACTATTGAACAAATCAAAGCATTAATAACAGCCGATGACATAACAAAGTTATTTTAAATAAATTGTGCGTTTTAAAGCTATCTATGTTGTTATTGTTGTTGTTTTTTTTACTACGTTTTCGTCTATCACTTGCTGTTTACCAGTTATGCAAGTTACATTTTCTTTCGACTTTACAGAGGACTTCACAGGCTATTCCCAGAAAATTCAAGATATACATCTTATTTATCCTGTCAATATCTTTAATATATGGTATTTTAATCAAAATCATCACAGCCATTTTTTGGAAAATAAAACATTTTCAAAATATACCATATAAAGGCTTCTTGCGGGTAGGGGGATTTTCCTGAAAATTGTGTTGCTTCTTTGGAAGGTATTATACTTAAATAACAAGTTTGGCGTTTATCTGACTTTTTGTTTTTGAGTTATGTTGTTCTCATACACCCACGAACGGTTTTTCTAAAAATGCATTATTTGATTCGGGGGGGGGCACAAAATTTGTATTTCCGGTGAAATCTCGGTATCTAATTTTTGGTGGAATGCAATACCTTCTCTACCTAGTACTAGGTTTGTGGTAGAGAAAGTAAAAATAGACATTTTAAAAGCACTGTAATGTAATAAAATCAAGTTGTTAAGAATAAGAAAATATATCGCATAGAAAGGGAAAATTAATGGTGCAAAATTGAATGAAAAACTTTCCCTTGTTTATTTTGTCACTTTTGCTGTTGAATAACAATTAAGAACTCCCATTAACTGCAAAGAAGCAAGGCGTAGATCGGCATCAGTGCATTAGAACAACACTCCACTCATTCTCCGTCTTTAATTCCACAATGGCAATTATGTTTTACTTCAGCCTAATAATGGGATGTACTATTATTCAGGATGCGAGGCAATGAGAGGCCATAATCAAGAATAACAGATTAAATATAAATGATGAATGAATTTTAAAGGATTTGGACTATAAATAGGCAAACCATTTCAAAATGTCCAAAGACTTCATCCTTGTAAATAGAAATTGCAAATACGAGTTTTTAGGAATCACATCCAGCCAGTAACTTTGGTTTGTAAACATTAGAATCTTTGTTTAATCAAGCACGCGGAACTTCGAAAGCAATTGTATGTTTATGTGTATTTTTATCAAGCTTATAAAAGGCACAACTTCAATGTGGCAGCTCTGTAATACGGATAATATCTGGCAAACCGGGCTTTTCATTTCTCTAGGTCAAGAACTGAAAGCTGGCTTATAATTACAGCACTCGTTCTTGACAGAAATGCTTCTCTTGTCTTCCACCCACGAAGTGAACTGTTTGCGTGAATGTCCATTAATAAACGCCGCGCGGTTCCTTTTTTCCTTTCCTGAACGTCGGGAGCACGGGTTCAAAGCATCCATTAAGAACATCCGGACGAGTTCATAGGAGAGGTTATTATCTACTTATAATCGGGGCACTTGTACGTGTTTGAGAGGGCAGGTGCGCCCATTTGCATTAAAATGACGCTCAATCTACATTTTGCAACACACAGCTTAGGTTGTTCAAGTAGAAATGCCTCTCAGAAGCGAAAGGTTAATTTATTCTCAAAAGGAACTTCATAAATGTATCCTTATTGCATCACTTTAATTTTCAAATTTAAAAACTGCAAATCAATAACAAATGTAGAACCCGATTCCCGCTTTAAACGCCAAAACTTGCCAGAGGGTGTTTGTGAAAAAGTTCTAAGAAAAGACGATTACAGGACTTTCCTCCCACATGCATGGGCCGTTTACTTTCTCTACCACGCACACAGAAGGTAGAGAAGATATTGCATTCCAACCCAAAAATGTAATATGAACGTTTGGAGGGCCCTTAATCCAAAAAGAATGTGTGTGAACAGAATAACTAAAGAACGAAAATTCGAATAAATTACCAAACTTTGTATTTAACTTCAGTATCTTTGAAGGATGCAACACAAAGATTTTCAAGAAAATCACTCCACTCCAAAATACCCTTTATATGGAACATTTTTAGATTTTTATTAAAATATCACATATTAGAGACAAATAAAATGTATATTCGAAATTTCTGGGAGTAGCCTATGAAGTCCCCTTCATACGGAAAAAAGTTTGTATAAGCTTGTATAACTGATAAACGTTAAGCGATAGACTGTACTACACAAAAATGTAATGTGAAACACAAATTTATTTCAAATAACCTTTGGAGGTTATTTCAAATAAATTTGGCATACGCCATTTCCGAGATATCCGTTATTAATCATTCAAATTATTCAATAGTTTGTCATTCTTTTAAAGTTCTCTCGATATTCAGCTATTTCGCGCAATTTCATGGATGCAAAGGTATGTCTCGGTTAAAATGGAGAAGGCAGAAAATTAAGCTTTTGTAAGAATAGCTTATATGACCATTACAAATGATATTCGAATAGAGAATGTCATGTGTATGTAACACATCAGATTTATTAAATCTTTTATTTGTATACACTCCACTGAACTTCTATGGCCACATCGGGGCTTTTGATTTGAGAAACAACTAATTATGTTGCTAATTCACTTTACTGCTGACTAATTTGTGTATTGTAACTATGAAACACGTTCACATTCGCCCTCACATCTATGATTGGAGACTGAGGAGGTAGGGAATGTTGTAGTTAAACAGAAATTCCCCTATTCAGAGATTTCGGAAGTGGAAGCGAGGGCCTCTGGTTGAACCACAGAGGCAGACTATCCATTTTGTTGTTGTATAATCCCGTTAGCTCAAAATAACATTCAGTATACTTGTGTTAGCGTGTAAATCAATTGCCTCTACCACTGCCCTATAAGCAGTGGATCAAAAGCTCGATTCTGATCAGTGCATACTTTCAGCGTGATTAGTTAAAACAGAATGTAAAGTGGAGTCCCTCAAAGGCGTTTTGTACCTACTGCTTAAGAAAAATATGAAACTTCCAGAAAATTCAACTATGGTATACATGCAAGGTAAAGTAAAAATCTTCTTAATATGCATGTTATAGTAAGCACTAGAAACAAAATTAAATAACGATTATGAAATCTTAGTTAATGCTAATTTATTTTTCATTCCTCTTTATTAATCTTTAGTTTTTCTGAATGCTTAACTAACGTAGAGGGATTATTGAATTCGACCTATAAAATCCTAATCAAGTGTTCACTGGATCTCCAAGGCTACTTAACCCTTAAATAAATAAAGAAATTTTAAAAAGTGTTGGTGTGTTTGAGTGAAAATACGGATTTCTTTGTAGTGGGTATCCACTCCACATGCTCCATTACCATACGTAGGGGTATGTTTTGCTATTTACTTACATTGTGTAATAACTGGTTTATAAGTACAAAATTTTTGATTAGTAATAATTGTATAACATAGTTTCACAAATGCGCGTCACATTTGATGTAAGTACCGACGTTTCTCCCTTCATGTTGAGGGCTTCTTCTAGGCACTGCGCACACATTAGATTTCTAAAACACGGGCAGCCCGAAAAATCCGGGTTAGTTTAACATGTTTATAAAACATATCAGCACGTCGACTTCGATAATAATAATAATAATAATAATAATAATAATAATAATAATAATAATAATAGAGATTTTAGCTGTAAGTACCCCTTATCACTCAGAACAGTGCGAAAAAGTGTAACAACGTTTAAACATAAAAGTTTACTGAATAGAGATGTTGTAAAAACCTCATAATGGCGCATAAAACATTGTTCAATTAACACATTAAATAGATGGCAATTGAAGCATTAATAGGAGAAACTGTATTTTGCAGTATAAACATGAGTGCAGTGCAGAAGAAGCCCTCAACAAGGGCGAAACGTCGGTAGTTGTATCAAATATGATGCGGCCTTCGCCGAAAGACAATCAAGTGATCATGGACAATGGTCGCGGAAGCCTACGATTTCATTCAGACTATGGTTTTGGTGAATCATATGAAGTCTTCCTTGCATTTTTGACGAGTTATTGTCTTATTCACTGGCCAATTTTGACATTGCTACAAACAGAATGTTTCTTTCTCGGTATAATTGGATACAGCTCTAGATCAAATGGCGTACTTTTTGTTCTTCACTTTTCATGGGTATAATATATATATATATATATATATATATATATATATATATAAATGTGTGTGTATGTTTTCAGAAAAGAAACACCCGAAGAAGGTGCAGCTCAGAGTGAAGAACTTAGTTTGCCTGATTAAATAATTTAAGAAACGAAAATTCAGTATCATATTTTTACTGAAATACTTAAATACAAGAAAAATATTTTATAAGACTTTCCAAACTCAAACAGAAAAAAACACTTATGAAAAATGCATTATTATTTTCTTTTCTTAGAAAAGACGTGTAAGAGTTTTGCTGAAGGTAGGTCCCATTTTTTAGATATTCGCCTGTGTAATAGAACATTTATTTTGATATTTATGTAAACGCTTGGAAAAGTTCTCTTTTATTCTCGTTTTATGTAACCAGGAAATCCAAACATTTCTGCGACGAAAATGTAAAGTTCAATAAAATCCACAATGCATGTAAATAAACATTTCGTGGAATTAACCGCTTTCAGGACATTCGTTTCAATAAACAAGTTTTCGTTAGATGAAATGTTATAGGTGGACATATGACCTAATTTAATGATTCCCATTTTAGTGAGCCATTTATACATACTTTGAAAATGAGTGCTTGTTTCCCGCGTACACTCAGAAGTTTCCATGACGTGGCGTTAGCGTATCTGTCTCATAATACAAAAAGCCCGTTTGGGGTATATTGGATAAAACCTTACGCCGAAGTTTGTCCTTATTCTTAGAAGACACATTTAGGGTAGCTGTAGAAAAAGAGATCATACATTCATTCACTAGCAATATGACTCTCCCATTAAAGCACATAAAATTTATAAATCGGTTGTAATAGTATCTCTTTCCTTATGACAGCTTAGCCATTAATAAAATAGGCAGTGGGTATATATTAATAATTCTAGTGATTACACATAAAATATCATGTTGCCAAATTAGTTAAATAGTTTTTGTTAGAAGTCACGTACCACCTGTCCATAGCCAAACCCGCATCTGGAATAACGTGCCTTCCGCATTTTAAAATAAAGCATTCTGGCAACCGTGCCGGGGCTGCTCAATAAAAAACCTGAGGATTGCTGGCCCACCTGCTCCGCGTTCTCAGTTATTTTCACAAGCATGTCTTGCCTCCATCTTTAACCTCCCCTTCACGTAAAAATTTAATTTGCATGCCAGAAATTGTGACTATATACCTTCGGGTTGCAGACCGAGGTAATTTACATTTACGACAGTAGGGCAGTTAAAGCTAACAATGCTTGTGCATGCAAATTCTAAAATCTCATTACATCAGAGGTTTTATTATTTTCTGAAGTGTTTATTGCTGCATAAATTCAATTTCTACTACAGTGTAACGGTTTTATTTCACATATTTTTACAAAATGCTACAGGTTATGCGATTAGGCATGCCTAAAAGCTGCTGTAGAAGGAAATCTCAGGTAGTTCTGTGAACCATTTGGAATCCATCAGTGACTTTTCAGACGAGAATCTACCTTAGGAAAATATTTTGGGAGGTAAGCATTTTCAAGCTGCAATACGTCTGTGCACTTTACTATTTAAAACAACCGATCTATGCGATTGCCGCTGTACTACTGGTCAACATGCTAACTTTTAAATCTTGTTTTCGGATTCAACTTCAGGTATTTGGAGAAAATCAATATCAATAAGAGTGTAAAGTAAAGTAAAGTAAACGTACGTATCGCGGAGGAGGCCCCGGAACCGGTCAGAGCATTTCACGCAGGCCAATCGACCCATTTTGCTTCCAACGTGACCCCTGGGAGGGAGGGATGAGGGGAGAAACCCGAAAGGTGACCAGATCCGGATGCCGATGGATGTAAGCATAGAGAGGGTTCTTAACGTTTCCAGATAGAACGTTCTGACGCCGCACGGTCACCGCCCAAAAGCTACCAATCTCCAGGGTGCCCGGAGCGGATCCACACGCTGAGGAGAGACCTAGCTGAACGGCACTGCAGCGACGCCAGGGAAGAAGCCTTTACAGAGCGCAAGCCACCGCCCAGCCGCAACCCACCGAACACCGTCACCTGGTCCTACAACCCTAATGCAGGTGAAAAGGAAGATGATGGGTATAGGAAATGAGAGGAAAGAGAGTCGTGTTAGAAGATGAAGCACTCCAACATTTGCCTGGCACCTCGGGGAACTACGAAAACTCATGGAACAGAGTGGGGTTGTCGGGGATCGATCCTGGGACCTCCCGAATGTGGACCACAGACGTAACTGCCTGAGCCCTCCCGCTCGATCCAATGCGAATGTAATTCGATTATTAAAATAACAAAATCAGAATGCATTAATTTAAGGAAGCATATTGCAGAAAAATATCCAGGTTTTAGTCAAAATATTTACCTTTTCAGTTCCATGTCTAAATTTATTCTGAGGCTTTCTTTCCGGACAATGATTAATTATACAAATCCTAGCTAGCATTTTAAAATAATGCGTGCGTCATTTAAAGGCGGAATACATACCCGCTTTCCTCAGCACGTCTCAGGTTCTTTTTGCTGAGATTCGTACAATTTCTTACACATTGTTTGTGTTGCTTTTCATTCTTTTAATTAGTTTTATATATTTCCATGTTTATAAAATGCTATTTTCGGCACATCTTTATCCTGCATATAACCTTGAGGAAATATTTGCTTAAATTTAGTTAATATCTGTTGCTCAGTGCTTTTATACTCGTATGTTGCCCATGTTAATTGATGTGTCAGATGTTTATTACACAAAAATTAAGCATATATTTTGTTGAGTGAAACGTTTTAAAATGATAAATAATTATTGTTTTACATTGTAATACATTCATCAGAGAGCAAAACAAACGGCGATTCTTAATTATCTGATATATTTGCTTTACATTCATAATATAGCAATAAAAATAACCATGTAGGAAGCATTTTATTTACTGCATTAACAATATAAAATATATTTTTTTAAAAAAGTCTTATTCTTCTATTTATTTCTTGATAATATAAATAAACTTTCATTACACATTTACATACTTTGATGTAAGTAAAAGAACACAGTAGGCTAATATGATAGCCAGACTTTTATAAAGCGCTATGTGATGGCTTTGAATTTCCATGCTTCTTACACACCACAAAAAAACAGCTACAAACCACTTGAAAATTTTGAATATTTGAAAATTAAATCAATAAAAAGGAATATTCAAACAAATGTCTCGAAAATGATTAGCGGAATTGTGTGCTTTAACAACATGTATACCCTTTTGTAGTACGATCTATGTCCTACAGTTTACCAAGTACGCTAAATTCATTGAGAATGAAGAGGACTTTATAGGCTCTTCGCATAATAATTAGATATGTATTTTTTTCATGCAAATATCTTGTACAAGTTTGGTATTTAACCGACACACATACATGGAGTTTCTTCTAACAAGGCTTTTATTTTATGGACTTAGGGAATCTCAAAACATGTATTTCCGTGTAATTTTGGTATCGAATTTTCTGATCAAATGGCATACTTCATCCACTTGCTATAGATAAATAGTAGAAAAATTCGGAAGAATATTGAAATAATTGGCTATAACGCAGCTATAAAGTTCAAATCTGGAATGATAGCACCTATAAATTAACGTTAGCTATGTTTATAAAAAAAACTCTGAACTACAAAACGAAGGATTAAAAAGGAACAATAGAGATAATGTATACTAGCTCGAAATAAAAGAAAGTAAATAAGAGATTCTGTCAAAATTAAAGGGGAATAAGTGCAGCAAGTGCGATAGGAAAGTTGTATGGTCGGATACTAAAGGAGAGGATTGAAAGGGATTTGGGAAGAAATAGAAGAACAAAATGGATTCCGTATCCAGAAATTATGTATGGACTAAACTTTTGTGTTGCAACAGGTATTAAAAAGGGGAAATCCAGGAACCTATCTACTTGATATTCATCGTTCTGAAGAAACCTACGATACGGTATTCTTGAAAAACTTATTTGAAATACTGATGAAGAAGGACCATAATATGATCTATATTAAGGCTCATTGGAAGTTATATATCAATGCAAAGAGTGCTGTTTAAAAGCGAAACGATATTTCAGAATCGTGTCATATTTCAAAGGGGTTTAAACAGGGCTGCTGTTTACCTCCATGTTATTTAAAATATATATTCAGGAAACGCCTAAGGAATGGAGGAAGAAAATCTCAGAAATGGGGATTCAGATGAAGGATTCTTTTTGACGATGCTTTTGTATGGGATGGTCAGGTGGTTATAGCTAGTGAAGTATAATGATGTTGACTACATACTAAAGAAACTGGAGGAGGAGTATAAGAAATGGGGCCTCAGCAAGAGCATGGTGAAAACGCAATACTTACCTGAGAGTAGAAGGACAAGAAGATTTAGAAATATATATTCGGAGCATCAGAGGATGCAATGCGTTTGTTGTGGAGCATTATATCAGCAGAAACAACAACCCAAAAAGACATTCACAATCGATCACAATTAGGAAAAAGGTTATTTACCTTTTAAATAGGCTGTTAAGTTCGAACAGAATGAAAATTAATACGAAGATAAGGATATACCTGCAATGCTGTGATGGAATCATATTATCTTATGGGTGTGAATGTTGATAATTATCGGGGAAAGATAAAAGTGAAATGAGACATTGGAAATGGGGTTCCTAAGGAGGGCATGTAGGATTTTTAAATTATAACATGTGCCCAATGCAAAAATTCAAAGACGGACAGGATTTTTTATAACTGATGAAAGGATAGAAACTGGGCAGTTATTAGGTATGGTTGTGTGAAAAGAATGGAGGAGGGAAGGTGGCCAAAAAGGGTTTTGAATTATGGTCCAAGGAACAGAAGGAGAAGAGAGAAGGACTGCACGTGGAGAGAAGGAATTAGAACAGCTATGCTCAATAGGGCTATTGGGGAAGATGAATGTGTTAGACATGGCGATCGAAATGCGGGATGCGACAAAGACTGTAGGAGCTCGCAAAAAAAAAAAAAGCGCTTGTTGTTGAGGTGAAACCTGCAGATACTAATGCACTTGAAAAAGACGGCTGTATATATGAAAAAAAAATCGAACCGTCTTTTTATACAGATACACCTAAAAAACCCCAATTTTATATTTAAATTGCACTAACTGAGTTCTGCGGTTGAAGGAAGGCAGTAGAGGTCTAAAAGTTGAAAATCTAGGATTATTTTTGGAGTTTATATACGGAAGGTAACCCATATTCCTATCCACGAAGGTTTGAATTACAAATACGAAGTTTTAGTGCTTTGGAAAAAGGAAGCAAATTTATATTTTTCTAGACGCTGCTAAATTATCAATGTGTTCTTAACTCAAAAATATTTGATTATCGTTGTATTGACTTGTGAATTGATTATAAATGAGCTTTTTGTTACTTTTTCTAGCCATATTTTCCATTAGCTTGTAGAAGGAACTCCATCAGCCAGAATTTGTAAGGACACTAAATAATTCCCAATAATGTGAGGAATGTTCGGTACAAAAATTATCTTTACTTATATGATAAAAAGAAAAAAATTGGCTTGTGTCCGTGTGTGTGTGTGTGTGTGTGTGTGTGTGTGTGTGGTGTGTGTGTGTGTAAAGCATTTTGTTTGTTAACGCCGCTGTCAATTGCCAGGATCATATCAGCGCCGTCGGTGTGCTGGGATTTCGTCCCATAGTTCTTTAACACGCTAGTAAATCTCCTGACATAGGACTGTCGCTTTTAAGCACACTTAAGAACCGCGGGATAGGCCGGGTTTGATCCCGTGAACTTGGGATCAGAAGGCCAGCGCCTAACCAACTGAGCCACCCAGAACGATGCGTGTGTGTGTGTGTGTGTGTGTGTGTGTTCAATAACCACTCAACCGATTTTGATAATCCTTTCACTATTGAAAAGCCATATTCTTCAGATGATCATAGGCTATGTAATGTTTCCAAAATATTTAAAACTGAGGGGTTAGGGGTTTATTCTTCATATTTATGGCACCAAATTGTAATCTCGTTTCGTTGAGTATGCATATGGAGGCTACTTTTGGCACTTTTTTGCAAATATGGCAGTTTTCTGATGACTTCGAGCCCAAAAGGGGAAAATGGAGAGGCTTAAAATATTTTAAATTTCAGTTATTTTAGGGGGTTGTATATCCTTCATATCATCACATTTATCTCGTTATTCACTAGCGGTAAAATTTGTAGTGTAATTTTGACAAAACTGGCCACATGCGCATTCTAGAAACTGACAAAATGATAAGCTATACTTACATCGATTCCCTAATATACAAATCAATATTCATTTGTTGTAACTTTGTACGCTTATACTACAAGAAAACTATAAACTACCTTATAATTCTAAAAACTAGCCCTACTATATTCTCAACTCCTTATACATAAATCAGCAGTGTTTAACCTATACGGTAAAAATAAACATATTGCTCAATCATACAACAGGAGTTGTATGTTAATAGTTGTAGGTTAACATTACAATTTCCAATAACCACCTAATCCTTATTTTGAATTATATAGTACCCTAAATTTTTATAAACTATCCATACTTTATCTTCAAAACACTATAGATAAAACTATACTGCTTGGTCAACCAGGGCACAAATTTGTGCACTTGGCGAAAACTACAGAATACTATACAACTTCAAAAAGTTACCAACACTCATGTTTTATGCACAAATTGTCACATTTTATCAATTTGGTCAAAGCTTTGGACACTTACGCTTTAGGTATAACAACAAATTACAGACTACTTACGACTTTCAAAAATCACCCCTATCATTATTTTGAACCCCATACTTACAGAATGTGCCAATAAAATGTCGGTTAAGACAGCTAGTACAATAATAAAAACACAAATGCTTTAACTTTTTATTTTAATTCGTCACAAAAGTTGTGATGGGCTTATTTCCACCCATTGTCAATTGTTTGAATATATCTCATATCCGTTTTCCCTCCGCATTCTGTTGTAACAAATTTCATGATACTGCCTTGACTCATGTAATATAGAACGATAAACTATACAGAGAAATGTCATTATTTCATTACAGTAAACGTTTACGAGATCAATTTCATTTTATAACGCATTTTCACTGAATATCTTAAACCGGAAGAACTCAGTCATGATATAGCGTGTTGGCTAAAACTGGTGAAATATATTCTTTCCTCAGATTTCTTTATTTTACATTGTGTTGCTTTTTTGCTTATACATTAAAGCTATCTCTCTCCCTCTCTCTCTCTCTCACACACACACACATATACACACATACCTCGTTCATAGTTTCAGACTCTAGGAAGGAAAGAAAAGAAAAATTCGCATTTCCAGTCAGGAATCGAACCCGGAACCTCTGCATTTTTATGCTAAACATACCAATCACCAAACCATAGAAGTAGTAGAATCTATGGAAATGATTCATAGAAACAGATTTGCCTCTACCCGATGTACTTTCTCCGAACAAAACCAAAAATCGGGGTAGAACACCGGATAAGCTTGCAATGAGTTTCATGTAGAGTGACATTGGTAGCTATTTTTATGTATTCACTTAATACATTAAATCCAACCAAGAATTCAAAATTTTGTGGTGCTATTACATGTAAAACTCATTTTACTGTCTCTACCACATGCATAATAAGTAGAAAAGGTATTGCACTCCAACCAAAAATCTGATACCTAGATTACACTGAGAATAGGTACATGTTTTGGGGACCCCTGATTTTAAAAACAGCATTTTTAGACAAAGGTCCCCGTGTGTGTATGTGTGTTTGCCTATATGTGTTTGTGTGTGTGTCTCTGAACAGCATAAGTCAAAAACGAACCCCAGGCTACCGTTTACATGGAATATTTTTCGAAACTTTTGTTTTCCTCAAAAAGGGCTCTTAACGATTTTAATTAAAATATCATATGCTTAAGATATTTTCATCGAAAATGAAATGTGTATCTCGAATTTTCTGGGAATAGCCCATAAAGACATCTTCATTCGGGAGGAATTTTGTATAATTTTATTTAACCGGTAAAAGTTAAGCAATAGACGAAAACGTACCACACAAAAATGTAGATCTCTTTAAAACACATAATTTATTTCAATTAAGCTTTTTGTGGCATAAGCCATTTATGAGATATCCGTTATTAAAGGTTTGAATTTTTCATTTATTGGTTATTCTCTTAAAGTCCTGTCTACATTCAGTTGATTTCGCGATTGCACGGAAACAGTATGGATTTATAAGGCTAGAATATAGCTTCAGTTCCTAAACATTTGCCTATCGCTGTTCCCTTTGCATCAATAAGTAAATGTGTAATGTAGCTATTTCTTCAAAGGTTTATCTGGATTAAAATGTTTAGATAGAAAAATAAGCTTTAGTAAGAATACATAGTTTGTATACCCACTAATAAATGATGGAGGGTATAGAAAGTAATGCGAATATAGCACATCACTTGTTTTTTTTTTGTTTTTTTTTAATGGACTGGTACCGCCACGGGTAGCCGAGGTGCTTAAGTCAGGATTCATGAACGCGAGATCTGCGGTTCAAAACCTTCAGGACCGCCCTATATTATTAAGGTTTTTTCCAGGTTTTCCTCAGCGCCTATAACTGAAACAGTTCTTTTTAAATCCTGTTTAGAATTGCATGACTTAGTTTTGTACAAGATTGTGTGCATTTAAACTGTAATTGATAACTAGAAAGTAAGAGCTGGGGGTGCGCAAACAACAGTAGTTCACCATTTTTTGGGTAGAATCGATCTACTTATTGTTTGTCACTGAATCAGTAGTTACGCTTTGCAAAATAATTACCGGTCATCAGCATCACTCAATTGTCATATTATGTTTATTTTTACACTTGTATTAAAAATAGATATACAAAGAGCAACTTTATTGTTATATTTTTCACATAAAGGAAATCAGTATACGAAATAAATTATTTAAGATATAATCTTTATAAATAAAGCCGAAATACTATAAAAATATTTATTGATATGAAACACACGCTCGTACTTTCCCTTCTCTTTTGAGCTCGTGGTCTCTTGATCAATTCCTTGGTTTACTGATCAAGCTATTATTTTGGATTATTTAGACCGCGCTATTTCAATCGTACCTAATAACAACCATGTAGAAGCCAAATTCAACTAGATTTAATTATATGTGAGGAAAGATAGCACATTATTTGTTACGCTAGAGCTAGGAGGGAGTAGTCAAACGGAAGGGCCCCTAATAACTGGAGCACAGCACCACACTTGGACTATAGTGGACTCCCTTTGTTTTAATTTCTTTATTTAACAGCATGTTCCATTGCAGAAAACATTACATGCTTAAATTTTCTTTTTTAGCTTCTAATTACAGTTAACATACAAATAGTATAAACTTATTCGAAGATGGATAATTTGTAACATTCTCTTTCTTTACATCATATCAAATTATTGTAAACTTTGCACAGTGTTTGTAAACTCTGTTTAAGATGTCATTAAGTATTTGTATAATTTGTTTTTATCTACTTGGCAGTTTTCACCACTTTTAATCCCGATTGGTTTAGATATTCTATTTATTTCAGTTTGGTGCAGTCATATACTATATGACCACACCAAACTATATACTATATTACACGGTCCACTGTTTGTTCAGCATTCCTACAAGCACACACAGCACTATTTATTAATGTTGAATCTGTGAAAGTAGGTGATTAACCTCCCATATCCGCTCAATGAGTTTTGGAGATATTTGTATGTTTAAATTTTTCCTATCCTTAATACTAGGGATGAAGGATTTTATGAAGGTTCCTTTTCGGAAGTTATTTCTCATTGTTTTTCCCATTTCTCCTCGTTTTTGACTACCAGCGGATTTTTTACCGCACTTTTCGGGATGTTGTAACTGAATTGTAGCCAATTTCACTCGCCGCCTGCTTAGCCAACGATCTGCCACTTTATTGCCGTAGGTTCCAGCACGAATTTTCACCCAACGGAATTTCACTAACCATTTGTCGTTCTCCAATAGTCTTAGATTCTGTCCGATTCCTTCGATGATATTACTGTGATTGTTTCCGTTACTGAGGGAGTCTACGTGATTCTGCTATCTACAACTTTTCTTTCCTATGGCGGTGTTTCAGTGTTCAACTTTTAAAGCTTTGCAGTGCTTACGAGATGGTATGTTGCTTAGGTTGATTATTTGCGCATAAATCATGTAATAGTACACCCTTTGTCCTTCTAACGTGACCACTGGGAAGAAGAGATAAAGGGATAACTTAAAGGCGACCCGATCCGAACACTAGAAAGGAAGGGGCCCTTAACGATTCAATAACGGCACCTATTCAGCTACCAGGATGGAAGGAGGCTCCAGCAGTCCCAACAAACGCCAGGAAGAAATGTTTCCAGAGTGTAAATTCTACCGTCGCCTGGCCCTACAACCCTGAAACACATGAAGTGAAACAGGTAAAAGGAAATTAGGGGTACATGAAATATTGGCCAGGAAATTCGTAGTAGCAAAACAGCCATGGTCGGCTTGACAGGAGTGAAATACCAGACCTCATGAAAGCGACCCTCACACTTTATCAGGAGGCCATGTCGGTCTATCTGTAAGTGTGAGAATGAAACAGCGATCTTTTGCATGAAACAAAAAGTATTTTAAAAAGAAATAAATAACTTTTAAGAAGTTTTTAAACTACAAACCTGGGGAAAACCTATGTAAAATGTTTACTGACAGCATAAACTCGCTCCTCAAGAGAATGGGACATCCCAAGCAATAAGCATGATGATCCGTATTAAAATGTTTCCAAAGCTAAATCTTTATTTCTGCCACAAAATGAATAACAAAAGCATGCATTCACAATCTTGGTTTTTATTTTCTTGAGACGGGTATTACTTTATCCTTCTTTTGTTTTAGTTATTTGCAAACGAAACTTGCTGCAATTGAAATTATAACAATTATTCTTTGCATAGGTGCTCCATTAATATTTCCTCCTTCCTGCTATTCCACTTTGTCCTCCTGTAAAGCAGGTAGAAAAATTCTTATATTTTACATAGGGCCTTCTCTCTCATTCTTCTACAAACTATTCATACAAGTTATTCCTCTATAGAATTCTTGTTAACAGAGCTAAATATTCATTACACATTTGCACATTCCATTGTAGGTATAAAGGCGGGTCTCCACTACCTCAACAACCAACCCACAAGACTCAAAATTAAACCTAAACAACTTCAAAAACATATAATGCGAAACATGTTTAGTTGCGGGGTTATTTTGTGTTATAAATTATGTCGCTGCCTTTTGTATTATCTGATCCTACATATGCTCGATTAAGGTTACTATTTATTTATTTATTTATTTATTATGGAGCCGGCAGATAACGAGTTCATGTCTTCTCGCATCGATGTTCTTTTCGTTGTTGTTCCTGGCCCTCAGATGCTGTCTATACCTGTTGAACTATTTTGCATGAAACTAGATTTGGAGACCTCAGAAGGCATGGAATCATTAGAAAGAATGTTGAAGACACTAAGTAGAATTATTTGAAGCATTTTAAGGATGAACATATCATGTGAAGGTAAATTGTTCTACACTTTACAACACTGTATTTATTACTTATGACACATTTCCACTTGGTTTTTATTTATCGCCGGTGAATAATTTACTTATGACTATTATACAACACTGAATTTACTTTGATAACACTTTCACTCGACTTTATTCCTCTTTGCGCACACGATAACATTTTCTGCGTTAATCCATTGTTCATTTCGGCACGGAACTTAACTGCAAAGTGACGCAGGTCACGACTGCGTTCACTAGATTACTGACTTTGGCGTTTTATATCAGCTTATAACACTGAGGTCTTGGCGGTTCGTATTTTATTGTGAATTTTTTTATTGGATATCGATAAGCACGAATTGTAATTTTAACAAAATTTGGAGGTTGTTTAAGCTTTGTTGATTCGTCCTCTGAAAGTCACATGTGCGAAAACAGTACGTGTTGATACAGTACAAAGTAATTAACTAATTAAATCTAATATATACATAATTATAAAAGTGACAATCGTACAGGAAAAAACACTGTGTCAAAGTAATACCTGTATTTGAAATTCCCATCAACATTCTGTCTCCACTGTATTAACAAGTGTGAAAAAGTAGTTGCTTTTATTATTATCATCTTCAGCAATCACATGGATTCTGATTAGTGCGATTTAGCCTTTGTGGCTGCGATGTGTGCTTGGTGAAAGAGACGCAGGAATAAAATAATAAAATTATTGGTGCACCTTTTTCTAAGCAACAGAAATAATGTAAATATCATGTTGTCTGAAGTGAGGGTGGATTTGGCTTCAAGAATATTCTATTAATGTAAGTAGAACATTTCAATGTTTGCTGATTATAATTTCACCAGCAATTGCAAAACAGGAGTCCACTTTCAGAGCAGCCATATCAGCTGAATTGAGATTAGCCTTGACCTTTAGTGTTTGTCTCTCCTCAGAAATTCTTCCAAGCTCGCGTGAACACTTATTTTATTTGCATAATCTTTGAGGTACATATCCCAAATGACTAGTTAATTAACTGTATTGTCTTTTGTTTCGCCCACCAAATTTTCTCGCTAGTAAGCAATGAATAATATGAATGGGCCAGTTGCCTGCTGAACTTATTCGGGTCTGCACGAATACAATCGCACTCAACATGTTTTCCATTGCCGGTGTTTACCGCCAAGTTGAACTCAACGTGTTGAATTGTTTATCGTTGAGCAAGTGCAGACCCACCTTAAGAAGAATACAGCTATAGTCAAATCTATTAAAAGGGGTCGCTATGTGATGACTTTGAAATTCCGATCTCTTTACATAACCAAGAGAAAGAAAAAAGTAAATAGCCATTTACAATGGGAAAAATGGTGTAAATATTTAAAAATTCAAAACAAAAGAAAACAATATCTCGAAAATGGTTAACGCCGCAAAAGATTATTTACTGAGAATATTAACATTTTTGTATAAGTACAATCTCTTATAGTTTACTAATTATTACATAAAAGACATTCAATAAAGAGGACTATGCAGTTTATTCCGGGAAAATTCAAGATACGCATTTTATTTTCCTTTAAAAAGCTTAAATATGTGATGTTTTAATCAAAATAGTTAGCCATTTTTTAAAAAAATACATAACGAAAATTTATACATGCAAAGAGCAGTTTAGGGTGGAGGAATTTTCTTGAAAAACCTCGCATCGTATACTAGGAAACCTTGAACTAAATACCAAATTTGGTATTTAACCGACCTTTGTTTTTGAAATATGCTGCTCAACTATAGAGATATTTTTTTCTAATTTTTTTTTTAAATTCAAGTAGTCTGACAACATGTACTTCCGGTGAAATCTCGATATCGAGTTTTTGAATGGAATGCAATACTTCCTGTACTTACTGCAGGTGACCGAGCGAGGACCCGGGTTAGATTCCCTTTGACCAGCCACTCTGGCCTTGGGTTTTTCGTGGTTGGTAGGCGAATGTTGCGGTGGTTTCTCATTTAACACGATTTCCTTTCCATTATTTCCCTTCCATTTGTTTCCTTCTCATCTTTCAAATATGCTACTAGGTTTTGTGGCGTGTGGCGGTGCCGGATAGATGACGGGGATGCTTATCAAAGGAAAGAGTAGGTTTTTCCCGTGGACACTACAGAGATGCTTTCGACGGGCCATTTGTCGCCCTCTCTAAGCAGCTCCAACAGTGGGACGGGTTTTTGAGCCTGGAACTGTTAGGGACTGCCTCGCGTCTCTGTGGCCTGTAACCTCCTGTGATTACACAATATCCACACAGTAGATCTACGCAGGTCGCAGTGCGCGAGGTGTCCCCTATAATGTATAACCTTAATTAAAGTAAAAGGAAAGGAAAGTAAAAAATGCAATAATGGAGGCTATGTTAATAGCATACTGTCCTCCTCAGTTCCCATAACCCCTAGATAAACTATCCAGTCCCTATGTCTTCATAAGCCTAGGTTTTGTTAGAGAATATCAAAAGGTTTACAATACTGCGAAACCTTGTACAACTGCTTGTAAAGCAACGTGTCGACAGTATACGAAAATTAGTGTTTGTTGGCAAGTTGTGCCGCTGAAGTTAGTGGACGGTCAGCGCCTACTTTGTCTAAAAGTGAACAGTTTCACTAATGTGCTGCTGTCCTGATTACCTAGCCTGTATCTCCTTAGAATACCAACGAAGCTTACACAGACAATTAGTAAACCCAAAGCATCAGCTCGTCCTATGCAACGACACTTCCCTTGATGTTGTAACAGACTTGTTAATGAGAAGCTAATTTTAATTAGTCTGGAAAACTATTTAAACTCCCTACCTAACTAACTTTAGAAAGGTGAGAACATTTAGTGGTTCCATTATATGAGTTTTGTTTACACCACTGGAATACATTCATAACAACCAAGTGCTCCCTTTGTGAAGCGCTAAAGTGCCGATCCACTCTTTCTCAAACCTTTACAGAGTACAATATGTATCACTCATTTTCTCATGGCCGTCTTTGAGGGTAATTTCAACATTAAATTCTAGAGCAGCAACATTTCGCAATTTTAATATGTCATGCTTCAATACAGCACAAGCGCTGTACTTTTCAAAACATGCATCACAATGCAACTGAGTTATTGTATTCATTCTCATCCTAATTACCATCGCTTTGAAATAAGTTCATTACCGTTTACAATGATTAAAAAATCCTGATACTGGAATTTTATTGTTGGGGCACTATAAAACTTCAAAAATGTACACAAGAGCAAGAGAATCCAAGGAAGAATTAAGAGACCAACTTCAGCCATAACAACTGCGGAGTCTACAGCAACTATTTACATACACATTTAAAAGCCAGCCATGCACTTTCCAACTTCTTGAGGGCAACCAGTTGGACAGCAACGTCCTAAACAGAAAGATAAAAGAAGGAAAACATGTGTTACATTCACACGATTTTTACTTTCTCCACACGTACATAGTGGAAATACGTGTTTTGTGACCCCCTGAATCCAAAAAAGAATTTTTAGAAAAAATTTGTGTGAGTCTGTGTTTCTGTATCTGTGAACAGCATAACTCAAAAACGAAAAGTCGGATAAATCCCTAACTTCAGCACCTTCCAGAGATTAGACACGAAGATTTTTAAAAAAAATTTCCCACCGCAACCTATCCTTTACGGAACATTTTTTCGAAAGGTTTGATTTTCTAAAAAATGCATATAACCATTATGATTAAAATAGCATATATTAAAGCAATTTAGATGATAAATAAAATGTACATCTCGAATTCTCTGCAAATAGTCTTCTTCGTTCAGAAGGAGTTTTGTAGGATGTTGCATAACTGATAAACAAACTGATTCACAAAAATGTGTAGACCTCTTTAAGCCACAATTTATTTTAATGATTTTTCTTTGTGGTATCAACCATTTCCGGGATATACGTTATTAATGTTTCGATTTGTTCAATACTTTTGTCATTGTTTTCAAGCCCCATCGATTTTCAGTTGTTTTCGCGATTGTTTGGAAAGAGTATGAAATTTTAAGGCCAGCATATAGCATCCAGTTCTTAAATGTGTCACTATCGCTACTTCCTTTGTACGTAAAGAAATGTGCAACATAACAATTTTTGCAGAGGTTTATCTCGATTAAAATCAAGTAGAAAAATAGTTATCTTTCCAAGAATAAATTGCCTACCCATTAGTAAACAATACATGGTAGAGGAAGTTATGGAAATGTAATACATCAGATTTTTTTATACAGTAGCTACAAACTATTCTTATGAAAGCTTACGCACCTATCTATAGGGTCTTTGAACAAGAGTGCCCTATCTTTGAACTTAAATAAAACGCGTTCTATAAATGATAGAGGTTTATTTATTTTTTATTTTGGGACATAATTAATGTCATTACCTGTGGAAGAGAACATCAGTTAAGTGACTGCCGCAACTTCGTTGCGTTGCGCGTATACGGTTGACCCAATTTTCAATGACAGAAGAATGTAAATTAGGTCCAACTTCACGCGTGATGTTATTCATAAGACCATTTACTGTTTCTGGCTTGTTTACATAAACTCTAGATTTAACATAACTCCACAAGAAGTAATTCAACGGCGTTAAATCACATGACCTAGTGGGCCAGTTAACATTACCACCACGGGAAATGATGAAATCTCTGAACTTCTCCTTCAAAAGATCGATTGTTTCGGGAGCAGTATGACATGTGGCACCATCTTGCTGAGATTCATTCCATCCAATTGAGGCCAAAATAGTCATTTATAAGTGCCCGGTATCTTTCTCCATTGGCAGTTAGAACTTCTCCATCTTCATCTTGGAAAAAATATGGACCAATGATTCCACCATACCAAAAGCCACACTATGCAGTAACCTTTATGGGAATGAAGTGGTCGTTCTTGAATCTGTATTGTATTTTGATTGCTCCAATAGCGGAAATTTTGTTTGTTAACACAACCATCCATCCAAAAGTGGGCTTCGTCGCTGAAGATAATTTTTCGACAAAAGTCCGGGTCAGCTTCCAAATGCTCCATAGGTCAGTCAGCGAATACTCGGCGCAACCTATGGTCGTTGTGGTTTAGTTCTTGAATTACGCCGTTTTGTAAGCGTGAAACTTCAAATCCAGATGCAGAAATTGCCAAGTTGTGGTCGGCGAAATCCCCAGTTCTTGCGCTCGACGAGCAATTGATTTGTTTCCGTTCTCGCGTACTCTCACGAACGGCGCCTATGCTTACGTCGATTACGTACAGGCGTTCTTTGATTGCTGACAAAACCACTTCTTTCAAATTTATCGATCAAACGCCGAATAGTTCTCTCGCAGGGACGATTATGCACACCGTAAACTCCACGCAATACACGGAAGGTTTGGCGAACAGATGATCCATCTTATTAACAAATTTTCACAAGTTCTACGCGTTGCTGACTCCTGTAACGTTCCATGACTATTTATCAATAACTGTAACCACATGAAAAAAATAATTGCTGTAACTCAATAACAACGACAGCTATCACATGTTAAATATAGGACACTCTTGTTGAAAGACCCTATGCTTCGCGATAATCTAGATAAGCCTTTGTAGAAAGTAAAACATAACAAATTTCGTTGAAGGTACAAGATGAAGGAAACCGAATCATACTCAGATCTATGAAACTTGGTGATTGCTGGCCTAGAAATTTCATGCTCGTTCCACAACATCGTGAGAAACACCTGAAGAGCGATAGCACTTTTAAAAAATCTGACGTTATAGTCACGTGATTTTCTGTACCTTCTATGGCTTATTAGTGGGTATACAAGTTATTCTTAAAAAACATTTATTTTCCTGTGTAATTCGTTTTAATAGAGATAATACTTTCCGGAAATAACTTCATTACACATTAAACAAAGAGAATAGTGAAGTGGTTGCTAGCCCCGCGTATGGGAGCCAAACTTGAAGTGGTTTATATTGTTGTTCCTGCACCACACACGTAATAGATGCCAATTTTGCGGGAGATGTTTCTTGGATGGTTTGCCCCACGTACAGTACTAACGTTCCGGTGGCCTTCACCCCACGTTTAAGAACCAACTTTTTATCTTAATGTTTATTTATTTATTATATATGTATAGCTCGGCTGCGACTGTAGTAATTTGTAAAGCACGTATCTCTTAGCAAGAACAAGGCTTACACAAATTATAATTGTATTATACTGTTTCTTACTTTCTCCACTACGTATAGTAAGTAGGGGAAGTATTGCATTCCAACCAAAAATTCGATACCGAGATTTCACAAGAAATACATGTTTTGAGGTGCACTGAATGCATATAAAGCATTTTTGGAAACATCTCCGTGTGTGTGTCTGTCTGTGAACAGTGTAACTCTGAAACGAACAGTCGTATAAACACCAAACTTGGTATTTAGGTTCAGTATCTTCCAGAAATGCGACACGAAGGTTTTCAAGAAAAAATCCCCCCACCACATATTACCCTTCACATGGAACATAATTCGAAAATTTTAATTTTCTCACAAATGGCTCTAACGATTTTGAATAAAATACCTTAGGTTTAAAACATTTTATGGCAAATGATTTGTATATCTCGAATTTTCTGGGAATGTCTCCAAAACTATTCTTCATTGTGAACGACTTTTGCATAACTGGTAAACCATAAGACATAGACAAAATTTTACTACACAAAAAATAAGATCGCGTTGAAATACACAATTTATGTCATATACATTTTTTTTTGTTGAGTGTACTATTTTCGAGATATTGCTTGTTATTCCCTTAAATTTTTCAGTACTTATACTTTTTCTCAAATGGGAATTCGTTATTCTTTTTTTTTGTCCTGGTAATGCAAAGAGAATGGAATACTCCACATAGCAACCAGCTCTTAAAATATTTGACTATTGCTTGAAGCCTACCAATTCCCCTTGCATCTACAAGAAAATTAACAATAAGATTAACATTTCGATATCTCGATTAAAATGAAGCATATGGAGAATAAGCGTTTGTGAAAATAGTTCTTACAAGAGTACAGAAAGTCATGTGAGTGTAACACATCAGTGCATAGATTTTTTTTATTAATCCTTCATACGATTAAATAGCACTTCGCTGATATATCCTACTAAAGAGCTGTGAGATTATTGTTATTTGCACTTTTAACAGGAAACGTTTTGTTATTCTCACCGCAATAAATGATTATGTCTCACACTGAGCCTGTAGCATACCGAACTGCTTGGTTACGCTTTCTTGTAGCGTCTACCGCCTGAATCTGTACAATTCCTCTATTTCAAGTGTCTGATTGGCTGAGCCTACTCCAATAGAATACTTATATTTAGCCTTTAGCTTTTCTAGTTTTTCGATTGACTATTTATAAACGGTTTTAAATATTACATTCCAAGAATTATTAGTAACCTTTATTAAACTTTCAAATTTATTGTTGTCTCAATGTTACTTCATTGTTAGCAACTTTCAGGTTCTACTTTGTAATTCTGTTTGCTACGAAAAGCAGCTTCCTTCTATTCTCAGAGCTGCTACATTGTTAAACTACATAATACATTCACATGACATTTTTATACACGTACATAATAAAATAAACACAATACAATGACTGTAATATACACTTTATGTATTATATTATACACATATTGCTTTAAGGCGGACTGGTATTATATTTTATATTATATAATTATACTGATATCATTTAAGTGTTAAAAATACAGCCTCAATAGTGATCGCCAAATGTTTAACAACTAGATGCTATATGTTCGCCTTAAAAGTCTATACTTTTTATGACATCGCGAGAAACAGCTGAAAATCGATAGGACCTAAAAAGGATAAGTATTGGACAATTCGAACCATTACTAAAAGGTTACGTGAAATAAATTGTGAGTTTTATTGAAATCTAGTTTTTTTGCGCAGTACATTTTCGTCTATCCCTTACCGTTTATCAGTTACCGAGCAGGATGGCTCAACGGTAACGCGTGGCCCGCATTCGGAAGATCGTGGGTTCCATTCTCGCGCCCGACCTTCCTAACCAATGGGTTTTTTCGGAGAGTTTCCCCGGGTCGCTAGGCGAATGCTGGAAGGTTCATTACGTCCCACGAATTTCCAGTCCCTCCATTATCATTTCACTTCACCGTTCATCTGCTTGGTCTGGTTCAGGGTTGAAAGTGTCGGCGTTGCATGGCAGGAGAAAAGGATGCTCTATGTAACCTTCGTTCCCGGAATGTGGGCGGTCTCCGAGTCCCGGTCCCCCCAGTGGGAGGTGCAAGCCTCCAGGGAGGAGGGGAGCCAGTTTCACAAGCTGCCATCCGAGGCATTTCAATTAGTAAAAGGTAGGGATGCTGCCCTCTGCATTGTCGTGCCTCCTGGTACGGCCGCCCTCTGGTCTCCTCTAACCTCACCCTCCCCTCTCTCCCGGGGACACACTGTCAGAGGCTTAGTCACAAAATATCTTGTAGGTCAAGCTATTGAGTACCCCTCCGTACTCCTACTCCTACTTGTTTACCAGCTAAGCAAGGTTATATAAATTTCCTTCCGAATGAAGAAGATTTCATCAGCCATTTCCAGAACTCGCATTTAATTTGATATGTAAATATATTTAATGTGTGGCATTTTAATAAAAGAAATCGTAAATGTTTCATGGAAAGGGTAGTCTGGAGTGGAAGGATTTTTTAAATCATTTTGTCGCATCTTTGGAAGGTACTGAACTTAAATACCAAGTTTGGTAGTTATTCGACATTTGGTTTTCCAGTTATGCGGTTCGTAGACACCACAAACGGAAATTTTTCCATTTTTTCTTTTTATTTGGGGGGCCTCAAACAGTATTTTCAGTGAACGATGTTCGTGGTAGAGGCAGTAAAAACGACAAAAGTATTGAAACCTCAAACCAATAACAACGCATACTTCGGAAATGGCTAATGTCACACACATTTATTTGAAATATGTTGTGCGTTTTAAGGAGATCTCCATGGTTTGTGTAGTATGTTTTCTTGTCTATCCCTTGTGGTTTACCAGTTATTTATCATTTGGCTTTTGGGAAGAACCAGGAGAAGAAAGCACCTTAAAAGGGACGTTTAAAATGTATGATCATCATATCATGTGTTCGTATCGATGCTAAAGTTGGGCGGTCTAGTAATCATCATACAAATTGTGATACTTTTAGCTGTTTGAGCATGAAGAAGCAGTGGTTTACTAAGCTTAGATATCTACGTCAAGATATTAAGGTTGTGTCATAGTGGTATAAATGTATCCATGGTTTTTTACGCTTAGGTGTAGTTTAATTTCTATTGCACATTACTCTGTTTAAGCTGAAAGACAAACGGTCCGCCACTAAAACTCTTCAATTATAATGAATATTACATAAAGAGATTCTTGAAGAAAAATTCTGAATGTTACATTCACATGACTTTCTCTACCTTCTGTTCTTTAGTAGTGGGTAAATAAATTATTCTTATGAAGTTAATTTTCCTATCTACTTCATTTTAATCGAGATAAACTTTTGCAGAAATAGCTACATTACAAATTTCGTTAGTTTACAAAGGGAACATTGGTAGTCAAATATTTAAGAACTGGACGTTATATGCTGACCTTAAAATTCCATATTGTTTCCATGTAATCGCGAGAAACAACTGAAAATCGACAGCACTTAAAAGAAAAACTTAATAGTATCGAGCAAATCTAGACATTGATATCGGATATATCGATAACTGATAACCAGAAAAATGTTATTTGAAATAAATTGTGTTTAAAAGGGAACTATGTTTTATATGCAGTATGCTTTCATCTATCGTTTAACGTTTACCAGTTATCCGGATTATACAAAATTTCTTTCCAATGAAGTGGACTTCACAGGCTATTCCCAGAATATTCAAGATATACATTTTATTTTTCATGTGAATGTATTTAATATACTGTATTTTAATCAAAATCATTAAAGCCATTTTTAAAAAATCGAAACTTTCGAAAAAATCCTCCAAGTAAAAGGTAGTTGGAGGTGGGTGGATTTTCTTGAAAATCTTCGTGGCGCATATTGCAGGTACTGAACTTAAGATACCAAGTTTGGTGTTTTTCCAACTTTTCGTTTTTTGTGTGTTGTTCACAGACACATGCACAGACACACACACACACACACATACTGTTGGACCTTTTTATAAAAAAAACTTTTTTGGATCCAGGACGCCTCAAAACATATTTCCGGTGAAATCGTGGTATCGAATTTTTGGAAGGAGTGAAATACCTTCTCTACCCATGTATGTGGTAGAGAAAAAAATATCTGTGCGATACTTGCGGTAAAGAACTGATACTATGCTTGGAATACGAAGCAGACAGTCGCTGAAGCTATCAGTAATGGAACTTCAATACTCATAAATCTACAATATCTGGTATTTCACAAAAGACCTTGAAAAGAATAGCGAAAACTAACAACGCAACACAGGAGCAATCTGACTAAGTGGCACCTTGGCTGGGGCAAGGAAAATGAAAAACGAGGAGATGGCGCTTTTCTTTAAGACGTCAATACTTCTCAACCCCATATCTACTTCCCAGTCTTCTCCCTCCTTCCCTCTAATTTATTTTATGTCGCTTTAACTTGTCATATTGTGACACTGTATGCATCCGATTATTAAAATGTAGAAGTACTGTTGAGTTGAGTTATTGGAGATCCATAACGTGTCTACCGAAGAACCTACAAACTTCTTTATGTTATCATCCAAATTCAGAGACTGAATTAGCCTTGAGATGCGCAATGAAATATTTTAAAAGTCTGTTAGTTTCTATTTGCACGTTTAATTCGCTAGGATGATGCAGCGAGCATCAGAAACCGTGGGAATTATAGAAACCCTGGTTTGGAAATTACTGAATAAGGAAAGTTTATCTCGTTTTATTATAATAGGAATCCATTCAGCGTTTGCTTTGGCTCACACATGTTTTTTATATATGCAACTTATACATTAATGATTACAAATTTATTCTAAATTCCTAAGTTATAAGTCAACACTTCTTGATTGAATTTGCGTTTAGTTCATAGTGTTTACTGGATAGCTGAGAATTCTCAGCTGTAGATTTCTAGGGTAGTACAGTTTGCCATTGGGTACAGTCGAGTGCAAGGAATCGTGCGGATATAATGAACATGGGGACTACGTTAGTAAGTAAATATTAAACTAGAGCTGCCATGCCAAGCCCCCACCCCTTATCTTATTCTAGCATTCCACATAATTCTTTTTTTATCACTCCTGAGCCTAAAACCCACACAGCATATTCCAAGGTAAGGTTTCAATGCCAGAATTTGACATCAAACCAATACGAGATGGACTCGTCCAGGGGCTCGTGTGTGGCTCTGAACATGGCTCAGGTGAAATATTTCCGTATTCCTTACCTTTTCCGGTTCAGTAGACCTGATATTTGTTCATAGGCTAATGCGTATGTGTCAAGCTTGAGTTCCAAGCAATGACAGATTGGTTCACCCAGAGGTAGTGTGGAACACAGGTAATAAGGAGTTTCTGTCAACGCAATTAAAAGCAATATAGGAAGACAAAAACTTCGTTATGTACAGTCAAGTGCACGAAAGTTTAGCTGATAAGTCAAATGATTTAGTAGGAATGTGAGCTTCGCTATAACAGCTTCCACACGTTCGTTACGAGAGTGACACTATGCTGTGATCTCATTGCATTAGAGTAATGCACTGCTATCATTGGCTTAGGTAATTCAGAGAAATTTTGAGCTACTAAACGTTTACCAATGAGCTTATAGATCTAACGTTTACTGATGAGCTTATATATCTATATTAGATCCATATGTAATGGGTTCATCTTTTGTTTGTCAAAGTACTCTCTAATTCAACTTACCTGTGAAGAATGAACACAATTAAAGTGGAATGCATAAAACTGAAACTACGATCTAATTTTACTCTTTTAATCCGCACAGAACATGAACGTGTGGCCAAAACTTTTTGACCAAGATGCCAAAATTCATATTCAAATAATCTGAAATTGAAAAGGATATGTACGCTGGAATATTCATAGAAATGAATACCGAGTGTAGAGTGAAACCTTTTCAAAATGGACAACAAATAAACCTGAATCCTTGTCTGTTTCGGAAAAAGTATCGATCGCGGTGGAAATTACACGTCGTGTAATTTTTTCTGAATAATACGAAAACTGCTCAATGTGAATACAGAAAGCCTCTGAAACTGCTTAAAACAGAAACATTCGGTATTAAAGCGCATTTGTTTTGGGATATACTGTCTTACAAGGAAGCTAAAAATGTTTTATGTATTTTATTTTGGCACATGCTGTACTCCGAGGAAACAGTAAATGTAGATCATTAAAATACATGACATTTCTTTCTAAATGTAAACGAAAAAAGCTGTGCATATTGTGTTAAAGAACGTTGTGTATAAGTACTGCGCTTTCTCGGATATATGTATAGTGTTAAAATTCCTAGTTTAGAGTTGTGATGCAAGGACAAAGATATTCAATTTATAGAGTAAAACTTACTAAATAGTGTCGCGATGAATGTGTTGATTAAAGGACAGAGAGACTGAAATAGTGTATGTAACATTATGTACTGAGGAGAGTGTTTTTGAATCCGGACCGCTTGCACAGGAGGCAGGTGCTCTGCCGACTGAGCTACGGGGCGAGCCACTGTATTCTTCTTATATCTACAATGAATGTCTAAATGTGTAATGATATTTTATCTCGATTAACAAGAAGTAGATATTAGAATAATCTGCTGTAAAAATACTTATCAGAAAATTGAGTAAGAAAGTCATGTGAATTCAACACAACAGTTTTTATTCACTACCAAGTGCATTGTCCAAACGTAATCTAAACCCTATAGCTTCTGAAATAAATATAAAAATACATGTTGCGATTACATCGTGTGGTCCATGAGAGAAGACAAAAGAACAGGGACACATAACACGGTAAACTATGATAAACAAGACGGCAAGGTAAAGGCTTCTTTGGGGTTCCCTGTATAGATTATGAATTTATGACATTTATTTCACGTAAGCAAGTCTATCAGCTACCTCATAAGTCTGGAAGTATACAGTCTACCAATTGAGCCATTTTTAAATAAATTAAATGATATACATAGAACCTACTTAAACATGAATATAATTAATTGTTGTGATGCAAATGCAAAATCTCATCTTTGGCATAGTAAGTTTATAGATGAGAGAGGACAAAATTAGAGGAATAAATTGCGAAGTTACAGACTTGTATTTTAAATAAAAAAAATATTTTTTTCCTTGCCATAATACAGCAGGAGCAAAGGAAAATATAGATCTGACACTTTGTTCAAATAATGCATTCAGAAAAATAACAAATTGGAGAGTTGAAGAAGGTTTAACCTCGTGACCATAATCTAATACTTTTTAATTATAATATCCTGGGATTATATGATGGTGATCAATTTGAAGATAATAAAATATATAATTTTAAAAATGCAAATTGGGATTTAATGAGGAAATAATTTAAGAAAATAAACTTAAGATACCAGGGATTATCAGTAGATCAGGATGCTGAAAATATAACAGGAGCGATAAAAAGTCTTATACAAAAATCCGCTCCAGTGATAAAAATAAAACGATTTTCCGAAAAAATTTAGACAGATCAGTTGCAAAAGCCTAGAGCATTAATGAGGAAATTACGAAAAAGTTATGTGTGATTTTTACTGAAAAGTAATATAATTTCAGTAAACATAGGGAGGCAAAACTATATTATAAATTACTGTTTGAAGATACCAGAAAAAAAATATAGGCAAACTTTTGTAGAAAATAAATTGCAACAGGACATATGGGGAATACCTTGTAATATTATAATGAATAAAATAAAGAGTGAAGTAGGTGTGCCCCACGTATGGGAAGCCAACTTGAAGTAGATATTGTTCTTGGAGTTGTTTGTTTATTTTTGTTGATGTTTGCACCACGCTTTGGTAAGCAAATTGAAGTAGATATTTTGTTACGTAATATGCTACTACGTATGTAAAGCTGATTTGAAGATGATGTTTTTTGTTGCTACGCTCCAAGTTAAAAAAAATTATTAACTTCGTTATTAAACTGCTTCTATAATAGTATTTATATTTATGTTTGTTTTTGCCTCGGCTGCTTCAGTATTACTTTAAGAGACACGTTTCTCTTAATCAGGGCGTGGTGCGACAAGAATGTGGGCTTACACAGATTTTAAGTATAAATTCACTTCCTTTTATTAATCCTTGACACAAATTAAATAGCACTACACAGATATCAAGAGCTGAGAGATTCTTTTATTTAATACTTGCACTTTGTTAACGCGTATACTTAATTTTCGTTTCACACAAATACGTAACCTTTCTTTAGAGAACACATCCTCCATCCGGTTACTGCCAAGGTCTGCAGGCAACTGAACATATTTCAACTGTCCAAACCCGTAAACTTCTGTATTTAAAGTCTCTGATTGGCTAATCCTAGTCCAATAGAATACCGGCATTTAATTAAAGCTTTTTTCTGGCTGTTGATTGGCTATTTTTAAACTGTCACAAAATTTACATTATTGCTGTCCTAATCATGGCTAGTAGCATTCAAACTCTCAAACTCATTATTGCCTCAAAGTTACCTTATTATTATCTCATTGTTAGCAACTTTAAACTTATTATTCGCACAGCTCTTACATTATTAAAGTATATAATGCATTCAGATAACATTGTTGTACATGTTTACAATAATTAAGAATTTGCAATGACTGTAACATTCATTTTTACAAATTATTACATACATATTGCTTCAAGGCGGGCGGTTATTGAATTTACATATTATATGATTTAATTTAAATTACTCAAGTGTTAAAGATACTGCCTCAAACATTAGAGCATCCGTCTCTCTTGCTCCCGTCAGAGAGAGGAACGCGCCAGAAGTGTAGTTCAGATGAGGCAAGATGGAGATGCATATAGTATTTTGTACGTAGGTTACACGGAGTAGACAGCTGCTCTTCCCATCCCTCCATTTCCCCTAGAAATCATTTCTTAAAATACTCCGTAATTGTAGCCTTACGCCATAAAGTCTCTAGTTGGCTGACTGTTGTACATTCGATCGCAATAAGTGTTCATGTTAACTTGATCAAAAATATATTATTACTATCGGTCATGAAGTTCAAAATGCGCTTATCGCTTTTAAGATTCGATTTTAATACTCACTTTTACATTTACCTGCCCACTCTAAAAGTAATTCTGGGCTATTTATATACTTTCAGTAAAAAAAGTAATTATTTAAAGACATTTTAACGCATAAATGAATGGTTATAAAAGTACTTCACAAACCGCCGATACACTGCATAAACGTTTCGCATTTCTTTCCGCCATTAATTCTGGAAAGGAAGTTTCCTTTCATGCAGTGGAGAAACTAAAGCCCCCATTCGCGGCGCGTCACATTCTCATACATTTTTAATGGCCCCTGAATGCGGCTTTTAATATTAATAACCGCTCTGGTTGGCGTTAAACGCTACAGAGTAAAATGAGCATGGGCCTCATACTGCAGGGAGACAAGGCTCTGGTCTAATGGTGATAATTCAATCACAAGGGAGAAGTATGGCTTGCATATTCGCAATTAAATGCTGCAATGTACTATGCGGTAACCATCAGACAGAACTTCACATTAGCTTCACAATATTTGCTTTAATTGTGAACATTTCTGAATTATTATATCTTTGAGATGCAATTTTGTTTTATCTTAACGTTTATTACATAAATAAAGTAATTTTAAATAGTTCTCCTATAATGTGTTCTTTTTAATCATCACCATTCGACATTATTCACACGGTTTGAGTCTCAGTGCCTTGCCGTCCCCATTAGAAATGCTTACTCCATCTTAATTTTGGACGGCCTATATTTCGTGTTTATCATTATTTATAATTAAGTGCTTGCTTTAGTAATCCGTTTTCATACATTCTCTCTAAATGTTCTTTCCAATTCTTACTGAAATTGTCTATACGATCTAGCACTCATTTTATAACAAGTTCTCTTCATATATCTTCGCTTTTCTTATGATCAATTAGAAACAAACTATTCTCTGATCTTAGAAACCTCATTTTGACAAAAGTAAATTAAGTTTTATTTATTAACAGCCGTGTCCTTAGCATCCCATTCTATATTGGCCGTGAAAGACCGGTAGTTTTGCTCAGAGGCCTCTATCAGACTTGAGATTATTTTACGTGCCGTAAATCTACGACATGGGAGCACCGGCATTACTTTCCTTCCGAAGGTAGTCATGCTAAGGATTTTTACGCCCGGAAAAGTCCAACTACCTCCGCCAGGTTTGAACCTGCGACCTCCGGAACCAGAGGCTAGCATGGTAACCACGGAGGACGATATTTAATTTTTGACGCTTCTACTCTCCTTTTAGGTGTCTCTTTCTGCATTAATGCAAGCCTCTGTGCCATAAAGAAATATTGGCAATGCCACTGATTTATAAAACTTTAATTGTGTTTCCTTTGTTATTTTATTTCTAAGCATCTTGTTATGGTTCCACAAACTACTGATATTCATTGAGTTTTTCTTTCATGTCCTAGTCCTTTCTAGTATTATATTTTACACTCCAGATGTTTAAAGCTGCTTACTTGTTAAATAATATGCGAGGAAATTGCAAGCTTTTATCTTTTAAGTTAGGACCAATAAACGCCATTGTTTTAGTTTTGTTTTGTGAAATTTTTAGGTTATACTCTTTTGTTATTTTAGATAATTTATATGGAGCCATTTGTAGGTTTTTCTTCGAAATAGCCATCACATCTGCCCTCCACAAACAATAAAGAGTTCATAGGTAATTCATTAATGGTAAAATTACTACGCGACATATTCAGTCATTTTTCTTTTTGTCGAGATATATAAAATCAAAGGATTGGTTGTACTGCATTTTATACAAACTAGTTCGACGGAATATGTCATGTTTAAAATGCAAAATTCGGGCCAGCGTATCTTAAATCTGAATTCTAAATACCTTTTTGTGGCGATATAACGAAACAGATGATACCTATTATTGGGTCTGAAACTCTGTATTCAAGATCTAAGGATACAAAAATTGTCATTATTATTGTTATTATTATGTTAAAATCACATTTAAAATCACAAAAATTTAGCATCATGTCATAAGTTACGTCATAATCTGGTTAATAAGATACCTGCCCAAAATACCGGAATGAGGTGTTGAAATTTTTCTAGCTAAAAAGTGCAATCTAGCTAAAAGTTGCTTATGTGCCTTAAATAATTTTATACACGTGCAGTCCCAAAAATACATCGAGCAGTGAGTAAGGAGACCTCGCTATCGTTCGTAAAAATACCCTAACCTGCTTACCACTGACTAATAAGGGCTCTATGCGTACGAAACAATGATTGCAACACACAGCAGACCAAGATTAGGATCTCACTTGAGTTCGAGACGTTCCTTCAGTCCTTATGGTGATGATCACATACCCTTAATCTCCTCGTTCGTTTCATTAATCGGTCCTAACTAAAAATGGTAAACTTAAAAAGAAAACGGTTAGCAAAAAAAAAAAAAAAAAAAAATCAAAGGACATTAGTGACATTAGTGTGAGTTCAGCAAGCATGAATGAAATGTGTGCTATTTGAAACACAGTAGAGCCTTGAGTGATTCATTTCAAATGAATCAAAATTATATTATGCTTGCTCTAATTCCATTGTTAGATTTGGTGTGTATGTGTGTTTGCACGGTGAAAAGATGTGTAAGTTACTGTTAATAACATAGTAGCAACGTCAGCTAGTAAGATATTATGAACGAATGAACACTTGCATTTTTGTCTCGTCTGCAATCCATTACTTGAAATGTGGCATCCAGTACTGCAATAAGACACCCTTGCAATACCTGTTCATTTTAGATAATTAGCTTTTTTGTTAACTGGTTTGCAATACAAGAAACATCACTCAAAGATGGAAGAAATGGCTAGAGATTTGAAAGATCATTAATACACATGATGAATGAAACGTAAAAGGGACTCCAGGATATCTGTTGACCTACCGGAAAAACATTTCTTCTACTGTTATACGGAATATCCGCATTTTCCAGATTCCCACTCACAAGATGGAGCCATCTGCCTCATAGCAGGTACTATATAGATGATTGCTACTGAACGGTAATGTTCATGTTTCGTTTTTTAAAGCTATACGAGACAAGAAGCACTTTTTCATGGCAATGTTGTCGGTATTTTCCATTCCTTTCTCCCATTTTCCCCATTTTTCAGTACCGATTTTCCTTTCAACTTTTATTGACTATGTAGCGGATATCCTGATAAACTCCTCTGTGTGCTCTCTTGTTTATTATACCATGAAGGGCTTTAAACGTTTATAGGAAAATGTTATTTCAGATATCTGCTTTTAGCAATCCCAAGGGAGCACCTACTTTCCCCAAACCAAACAGCAAGCATGATTGAGCCGCTTCAGTCCAGGGATACATGTTTATAAAGACATAAACCTGAAATGGAGCGCAACAAAATTGCATATATCCGAGTTATCTAGCCACATTGCATGAGTGATGGGCCCAAGTGGGCTATATTGCCGTCTATTCACTGTAACACAAGTTTATTTTTACGACCGCTAGATGTCCATCATTGACAAGTCGTGCTTCTACTGTTTCAAAATTCCCAGCTGTCGCATGAGTATCGATATTAAATCGATAGCCCAGTGCGGCGCCGCGCGGTCGGATTCCAGCACGCCTTCCACATTATTCTGCTATACGTCATGTGCTTACTATCAGCTGCAGACGAACTTGTTGGGTATGAGAGGTGCAGCCCTAGGCGCTCAACAAGACCGCAATATTGCATGTTTAATTGTGCCATTCGGATTTCATTGCTACAGGGCTCTTGCAGGCTAATGAAACCATGTGTGTTTTCCTTCGGTTCGAATATGGAATGTTTGTTACCCCAATGCTATAAAATTTTGGTCAATTTTAACTGAAAAATGTATTTCCTTTCTATTTTGAAGCACTTGATATTCTTGGGCGCTCCTGAAGCTATATTTCTCAGAAGAATCTTGTGCCCAAAATACAAGCAAGGCTTGACCTTCTTGTATCTTCAACACCAAATTAAACACAGATCGTTCCACTTGCAAACAAAAATGGTAACAAGTTATAAAGTATATTGGAGCAGCTATTACGTGCAATTACCTAACCCACATAATTCTATATACAAAAAAGCGGGATTTAAACATTAAGTTAAACATGGCTATCAGGACTGAAGCTAGAATGGAGCAGAAAAATCAAAATGGAATCTAGATAAATAAAGTAATTCAGGAGTTTGATCTATTAGATCAAAGAAACGAAAGCATTGGAGAAGAATTAGATATTTTAAATCTTAAAGAAACAGGTACTAACACACAATACGAATGGAAGGTAACTGACTATCGAAGTAAATGTTAAAAAATTCTCCTATCTTATAATATATTAGCCTTATAGAAAGCCTATTCGCTGTAGATTAATAATAATAACAATAATAATACTAACAATAATAATAGGTCGACCTACTATTTTCATCGGGTCGTCCATTTCATAAAGACCATGATTTGTATGCATATATTACTTGGGTAAATATTGTGGAAGGCATTCTTTCAAAGCGTGGTTTTCAGGTATTTTTAATTCATGTTCTTTTATTATTTAGGTTATAAATATCCAGCTGCTCTCGTAAGGTATCATTTGTTACACGCAGCCACATATCTCAACAATATTTTCATTTCAGCTGTCTCCACCATTCTACTATCTGGTCGCTTTAGAGCTCAATCTTCTGCACCGTATATCAGAACAGGTACAGATTTTATAAAATTTTAAAATTTGATAATAATAAAGTATTTAAATTCAAAGCCAAAGCCTGATTTAAGTAGCCAGATGACAACATTACTCAATGCTCCCAAGTTTCTTTTATGATGATAATGCTCAGTAAAAGGGCTATCATTTTAAATGCTAAGTGCATAAGCTATCAATTAGTTTATTAAAGGGCATTGTTCTGGTTTAAATAGTTCCACGTTTTATTGAAAGTCTCAGGTTTACCCCGAAAAGAATCTTATCCAGCCAATGGAGATTCCAATTCGAAATTTCCGAGACATCTAGGTATGAAGCTAGTGTTCAAGAAAGGACCTAGCTAAAAGAAATCGAAAACACTGCTTGAAATTCATGTTTAATAGGGATACCTCAGACTGATTTCTATTTAAGCTTAGATATGTAGATAATTTATCACCATATCACGAGCATTGACATATTAACGTAATAAGATATAAATAGCGCAAATACTTAAAGTCCAAGTCACTGTTACACTAAGCGGTTTGGGGAAAATATCTCTGCATTTTCTTAATGCACTTTTGCACATTTTTCAGTTTTTTTATTTTAAATGTACTCTTTGATTCGAAATATTCATTAATAGGAACAAACAGTTTTTTAAAGGTTTTATTTGCTTTGAAATAATAAAAATTGAAAGACACGTCTCGTATATCCAGCAGTTCCTTAGTCTTTCTAGATATAAGTGGTTCTAAAACATGGTTAAGATGTTTCTGAATGTGTAACAAATTATGTTAGCTTCTAAACATTTCTCTATCAAAATGAAATGTTTAAACTAGTTTAACCAAATAAGCAGATTCAGTCAATTATATTTTATTATACTTTCATCCTTTATCTCGCATGCGAATAAACTTGCGTATTTTCAAGGGTGGCACGCTACTATAAAACAGTTTGTGAATAGTTTTTCCCATTTAATTTTCAATGTTTAAATAGAAAATTCTGAAGCTTGCAAACAAATCGCACATATACTCTTACAATACTCTAGGAAATGTATACACCTTTAGTTCTGTTACGTTTTAGAAGCAGGTCACGTGAAATTTCGAAGGCCGGAGAAAAATTAAGTGATTTCGAATGCAGCAGGATTGACTTTGACCCCGTTGCCTCACCTGACGTTCCAGAAGACAAACTTGAGTGCTAGTCAGTTCTGCATAGTTAGCTCGTGTGAGCAGAGTAATCAGTGCTGCATAGTTACAATGAAGTAACTTTTAGTAGTTCTAACTATAAGCATCATGTCTACACTCATATGGCGATCAGCAGGTTTACTAAAATTTCGCTACCAACAATTCTTATATGTAGCGAGTATGCTAGCAAAGTTAAACATCACTTGTTGGTATTGCGGAACTTCATACGCCTACATCAAGCGACCAGCTGTCCAAAAGTTAAACGGAACTTTGTGAAGTAGAGTGATTGCTTCACGAAGGATCTACAGTTTGCAATTTTGCATGCTACAAGATCACCAGTCAAGATAGGAAAATGTTTTTTTTTAAATACCCCCTTAACGGAACGGGCCCCACACCGCCCGTTCCGGTGGCGATCGTCTGGCATGCGTTGCCGTGCAAATTACATCGCCTCCCTCATGCTGTTAGTATGCCTGACATGCAGGGAGTGTATTATGAGTTAGGGTGTAGGTTACTCGGGTCCCCCATAAGCATCCCGGTTAGTCAGGTACTGTGTGTTGCTAGCAGGAATTCATGCGAGCGCGTCAAGAACGAGTACCCAGGATGCAGCAATGAACGAGTCCTGGGTACAGCCTGAGGGGTTGATGGTGTAACTGAAAGAGGATTTGGAGGCTTTCTAGTATGATTTGGTTAATACTAATTTATACTGCAATGTTAGTGACTACGTGAAGTTGGCATGCATTTACGTAGTGAAATGGTGGGACAATGGTGAGTGTCACTATATCCAGGCTGATAGACACCAGAATAGTAGTGGAATGCTATGTAAGAAAGAAGATCCTTGGCTACTACCGTACTCGCCTCTCCAGCCAAATTAAATGCGTAATATTCACTTAATTATTAAATGTTTAAATTCAAGTCATGCCATCCAGTAGAATGACACTGAAATTTAAAGAAGTGTGATGGGTACTTTAGATGTCTAAATTGTGAATTGAATTGAATTTATTACGTTAATTATTAATTTGTTAAATGCATATTCCCAGCTTAGGAAATCGTTGAATTTTGGAAGGTTAATACCTAACGTTTGTGAACATAAGAATAGTAAATTCAGACTACGTGGAATAAAGGCTGATTTAAAAACGATTTTCCAGCACGTTACGTCAGGTGAGTGAAATGTTTTTGTCACGTAATTTGAATATATCATGCTGCATTCTAAGTCATAGACCTTGTATAAGCAAGAGTGGGTTAGTAATGTGCTTAATATTGGTCAATTTGCTTAATAATCAAACATCCACTCTTGGGATAACCTTATCCTATTATCCCGTGACTTAGCACGCTGAAATTGTTCTTGATTAAAGGTTTATAAATGTAACTTGAGAATTAAGTCCTACAGTAGAAGTGGTTGAGAATTAGGGTGGGGCAGTTCATACCACTCTTGCTTTATGCAAAAAGGACAGAATTGGGATAGCTTATTTTATATTTTCCTTGGCGACTAATCAGGATCGATTAAGGAGGAATTAATTGTTGCGATACTGTAACACTAACAAGAAATCAGTCTGCCCAAGAGCATACAGGCATATTTTGGAAGAGAAAGATTTAAACACTAGTTTTCTTGAGAAAAAATCTCATCGCAGAAGCTAGGATTACCTATAATTTTACTAGTTTGGTAGGACATTAAAACAATTTAATGTAGTGGTTATAAATATGTCTGAGAACTATTTTTGAAGTTTTCTTGTAGTTAAAATGCACTACAATGGAAATACAAATAAGATTTGTAACTTAAATAGCTTAGTTCGTCACAATCTAAATAATTCATATTTTCAGCATAGTACTTGCCACAATAGAATACAAAGAATATATCCATGGGTATGAAACAGCGATATTGTAGGGGTAAATTCATTTGTTCTCGTCTTACAGCTCCAGACCTGAATTACTCTTGGCTGGAGTAATTATTGGAACTACATTTCTAATTACATGTTTATCCCGAATAATTTTTATACAATTTACCTCTAAGGTAATTTAATTTTTCAGTCATTGGTTGTGGATCATTTAACTATTTATAATATTAAGGGTTCCTGTGAGAGAGTTTAGTTCGCGGTTTTTCCTCAGATCTTACGATGAATGCCATCAGGGGGCTTTAGCATTTTAGTTCACATATTTTATGCATCCATTTAATTCATTCATTGTCTAACACGAGCTATTTGTTTAACTCACTATAAAGTTTGCGGTAAAGAAGAAGATGAAGGAAAGAATTTTGGTATATCAGTATATTATGAAGAGGAGCATTAAACGTTTTCATAGGGCAATGTTTTCCACTTTCCGGAGCGAATCCCCACATTGAGGAGAGATCTAATTGAGCGGTACCGCAGCGATGCCAGGGAACAAACCTTTACAGAGCATAAGCTACCGTCCAGCCGCGACCTGCCGAACACCGTCGCCTCATCCAACAACCCTAAAACAAATGACAAGGAAATGATGGGTACAGGAAATGAGAGGAAGAAGAGTCGTGATAGAAGATGAAACATTCGCCTGCCGATCCGGGGAAACCACGAGAAACAGTTGGGCCAGAGTGGGCGGTCGCGGGGAATCGATCCCGGACCTTTTGAATGAGGGGCACAGACATAACCGCCTGAGCCATCTCGCTCGGTAAGGCATACATCTACATACATACTAGCCAGCCTCGATATGATTGCACTTGAAGGAGGGCGCCACTGTTTTGTTGACAATGCGCAACTCGTCAAGCCTAGTGATCAGAGGGGAATAGGGGCAAGGCAATAGTGGGAAGGTACAGTTGCAAAACAAAAACAGTACTACATTTGCAAGCCTCAGCCTCGCTAATAAATGCAACTCGAGCGGCGGATGTTTTCTTTAGCTGATTGCACTTCCGATGCTCCGTTCACTTGTTCCGTAACTGTTTAATTCCTCTTCCCACCAAACGCACTCATATAGCAGCCGACTAGTACTGTAGAAATTTTAGTCTGGGATAATGGGTCATTCAGGAACTTAGCAGATTTAACATTGACGGAATTGGGATTTTAATCTCCGTTAACGAGCATCCCTAATTTAACAGTCAACATGGATCCCTTCATTTCTTTGCTTTGCAGTGCAGGTTTTACACGGCACATATGACATTTACATAGTAGATTTTGTGAGCTCCAAGTAAAATATCAATGTCACTGCGTTTATTTTTCGTCCAACTGGCTAACGGTAGTGTCTGTATCTAGAATGGCCGCTTACCTGGAAGTCGGCCAGGAAAAACTATGTCTATTGTTTTAAATGCAGGTGTGTGAAGCGAAGCTTGGTGAATGCTCTGTCAGTTTGCTTTGCAACGCTCTGGTTGTCTGATGTTTTTGCACCTCTCGTCCACTGAACACCATGCTGACTGGCCAGGAGGTGCGCTTGCCGTGCGCGTGTATTCCATTTACTTTTTGTAGCTTTTACAAAGAGCAACAGCTGCGAGCACGTGAAAAAATGGATGTTGAAAAATTAATAACTTGTGTGCAAGAGAGGCAGTTATATGCACCCATGCATATTGTATTTAAAATAACATTGGATGAATGTAGGATGGAACTGAATAGACGGAAAATAACATCCCAGAGCTCGTATAATTAGCACAGCTCTGTGATTCGTCAGGTAACAAAAGAAAATGACCTGTTAACAGCCCCGGGGCTGAATAAGGAACTCTGCGGAAAATCAAGATAGTTTTACTCTTTACCTCTCCCATAGCAGGTGGAGGAAGTTCCATTAAAAAGTTATATATTGTGATTTCACTGAAAATACACTTTCTGAACTGTATGAATCGAATAAGAGTATTTTGAGAAAAATGTGTGTTACACGTACGTTCCTTTGATATCCCTTCTACAAACTATTCATTCAAAGGCTTTTTTTCGTCTAATTCGTGTTACTTGTAATAAGCGCTTTCAGAAATGGTTTCATTACAGATTTTGTTGTGGGTAAATAGGAAATGCAGGGGGCTGAAACAGATAATCAAATCTTTATAAGCTGGCGTTGACTTCGCACGAATTAACTTCAGAAAATTCAGCACTTCAGAAAATTACAAAGTATTGAAAGGTAAAACTGATGACTAAGAACATATCGGAAATGGCTAAGACCACACAAACGTTATTTGAAATAAACTGTGTGCTAAAGAGATATCTACATTTTGCGTGTTACAAGCTTTTGTCCATCCCTTATGGTTTTCCAGTTACAGAAAATTATACAACATTATTTTCCATTGAAGGAGACTTCACAGGCTATTCCCTGAAAATTCAAAATATGCATTAATTTGTCTTGTAAATATCTTAAGTTTAAGGTATTGTAATAAGATCGTTATAAATACATTTCAAAAATGAAGAATAACGAAACATTTTGGATGTAAATAATAGTTTGGAGTGGAAGATTTTTTGGAAGTCTTCGTGTAGCATATTTGAAAGATACCATTTTAAATATAAAAATTTGTATTTTTCTGGCGTTTGGTTTTTGAATTAAGCAGTTCACGTACATACACAACCACGCGCACTTTAAAACAAGTTGTTTTTGGATTGAGAGGTCCTCAAAACATATTTCGGTGAAATCTCGGTACTGAAAAAATTGTGGGTATAGTGCTATACTTCTTCTATCTACTAGTTATGTGGTGTTTGCGTCTATGTTTTGCCTTACTCAAAGTGAAAGGTGGATAAATGTCAGTACTTGCGTTAGAGAATGCCTAAGCATCCCAGGTGAGAATTTGTAAGAAAATTCCCGCACCCAAACCACCCTTCAACGGAAAATCCCAGTATAAGGTGAAACCAGAACAAAATTCCAGTATTCAACGACCGTAGTGTTTCATGTGAAATGTAATTATAAGGAGAATAGGCCATATATTAAGATCATATTATGTACTGGTTAGATGTTGTCAATTATGTTGTTACATTGGATTGCATCAAACCATTTAATCTTAAAGTAATCGTTTATTATACATACCGTTATAGTACTGTATCACACTATTTAACTGTTATTCCGTTAGACTGGTACCTCTTTTGTTAGATTGTTACAATGTCAATTGCTGGTTTGTTAAGTTAGTGCACAAGCTGTTATATACCAGTTGGCCCAACAAGCCGTCCTTTGCAGCTTTATATTTCCCGCATACATAGGTGCAAAATAAGTTGCCGCATCACTGCTGTTCAAATGGACAGTGCAGCTACTGGTCTTTCATTTAGCGCTCTCTTCTTTGTAAATATGGAGTCCGTTTTGCAGTTCTGCTTAAAAAACGTTTTTGCTATCCGGTATAAACTAACTTCAAAGATAGACGGCTTGTGTAACCCATCTGGTATATAGCTACATTATTACACTTCTTAATTATTATTAGCTGAATTTAATAAGATTTTAGTAGTCGCTAAACGAACTTGTAGTTGGACGACTATAAACAAAGCAATTTAAAGAAGGCCACGTTTGGTATGGCTGTATATCTTAAAACCGATTTTGGATAACTGAATCTTCTGAATATGTTAACCATAAAATTACATAGGTTGAAAAGCATTTCTTCACGAGCATTTACAGAATTCGTTATCAAAGCGGAAAGGTCCTAATTACCTTTACATGTTAAGTGAAGGCAGGAAATCGCTAAAGATAGCAGAGACTGGAATCGAAGCACACGGAGTCTCTGCCTGCATCCGGAGTAGGTGTTGTGCATGAAATGAGAACCATGGATAGGGGCGGGCTCTATCGAGGAATTTCCGTTTCCTGTTACAGAACCGGCTTAGAGCCATCAGACCACCATACCGGAGTCATATGGTACGGAGATTATAAGGTGACGATCTTCTCTGCTTCCCTTGTAGTGGCAGTTTGATAGACTATCCTGTTGCTTGCGAAGCTCTGCGCCATATAAACTTTGTAAGTCGAACCTTCTGTTCCTCACAGACGTTTGTTTTCAGCGTTTCTTACATGAAAATTTGGTACTAAGTTGTTCTACAAGGACACATCCCATACCGCTGACAGAGACTGCAAAGTATAAGCAGTATAACAACTGAGTGGCTCGGCATTGTGTAATGGAGCACCCATGCAAGGTTTTAAATTCGTAACACAGAGAAGATGCTATAGCCGATGGATATATTAAGTCCATCTGTACTTCACTCCATAGTTTAAGTGATTAAAAAATGCATCTTTTCATTTAGTTTGTGTTTATAGGCTAAATTTTCCAGAGTGTGCAATAAAGGCATGCCATTTAAAATAATTTTTTTGTGATAATCAAGATCAATAACAAACACGATGTCTCCGGATGGACCTATACCATGGAAATCTATTTTTGTGGCGGAAGAACATGCATAACGTAATAGACCAACAGAATCAAATGGAGAAAAATGTGTGTCCCAGTTACATTACAGGTGTCCCAGTTTATTCCTAAAAAGCGAATTTTTAAGTTATTTTTAATAAAAATAAATGTTTGTCGAAATGATTTCAATATACATTTTGTTTTAGCCAATAGGAACATACAGCATGCAGGGACGAGTCCGTTATGCCGGCCTTCGTATTGGATGTCCTTTACATGCACTGATGAGAAGCACTAGAAGTCATGACATTTCAAAAGTGTTTGGCTTGAAATAGTAGAAAATTCACTGCAAGAAAAGGAAATGTATAATAAGCAGCTTAAGTTACAAAATAGTTATTTAACCCAAACTGAGTAATTTTAATCTTACATTTTCTTGCAGTAAGTTTTTATTGATCTCTTTTAGCTTTCCAGTTATAGAAAATTGTATAAAATTCATTAAGAATGAAGTGAACTTAACTCAATTCACAGAAATTCCTACAAAACATAGTCAAGTAAATTTCTTAAACTTATTCTCATCAGATTTGTTAAAACCGATTCTGAGAGAATAATTAATAATAACAATTTCATGGTGATTTCAATAGGGAACGTCCTTATAATCTTCCTGTTACATTCTTGAAAGACGTACTTAATACGAAGTTTGGTAGTGATCGAAATTTTGGTTTTCGAATTTGTTATATATGGCTGATAAATGTATGGAAATGCAATTATTTGTTCTTCCACATCACTGCTTCACAATGCTGTTCCTGGTCGTCCTCGTGGTCTAGAAATACCATGCTAGTATCTGTTCCCCGTTTTCGCGGGTTCAAAATCGGCGGAGGGCGATGAATTAGCATGGCTTCCTTCGAAACGGAAGCAAAGCCGGTGATCCCGTGTCGTAGATTTACGGCACGTAAAAGTACCTCAAGCCTGATGAAGAGGCCTCTGAGTAAATTTCCGGTCTTTCACGCCCAATATAGAATGGGACATAAGAACCATAGTAGTTAAAGAGCGTCCATGAATAAAACTCAATTGAATTTAATGCTGTCCCTAAAGGATTTATGGCATATCTATAAAAACTAATTCAGTGCATTAGAACAGCAGGTACTCTGGAGGGAAATTCCCGAAATGGGGAAGACGACTACACCACCATTCAAAATCGGCTTAAAATGGATGTTTGGAAGGACCTTGAAGTAAAGTAGAAACAAATTTCATGACCGCAGTACAAAATGCTCAAAAGATGTTGAAATTTCCCAAGTAATAAAAATGAAATATAAAAATAACCTTTTGTGTGGAGGATACAATTTTATGGTGGCAACAGATGTACTGTCTGTTTAACGACGTTTTAGTTAGCCCCCCTAGCTAGAGGTAGGAGTTTAATTACTGGAAGAAGGTAGTGTTGACTTAGTTTGAGGCAAGTGACGCAACCGAGGAAAGACTGTCGGTTGTATTTCACTGTACGCGTCACATGCGGCACGAGTTCAGTATACTGTGCACCCCTCCGACCAGCTAAAGCTTTATCTGAGAGATAAGCCACCCCAACCCTAGCTAAAAGTCGCTGGACAGACATTATAAATGGGTTACGTAATTCATTAATTTATAATGGAGGTATTATCATGTAGATATCTTAACCACCATTATCTGAGCTAAGAGATACTGCTAAAATTCTCCATTAGAATTATGAGGCTCTTAAAGATCTGTTATTTTTTAAGACATTTTTCATTTATAATTAACCGCAAATAACTCTCCGAGCCATTCATATATTTTGGTGGATACAGTCAAGTTCTGTTTTCAAATGTATTGAAAACCATTTGCAAATGCAATTAAAAGGAATGTGGAAGAAATACGACAATAGAAATTTTCATAAATCTCTTCTGTAGTTAAAATATCGGTTGCCAATAAAAATACTTCAGCAGCACACACAACACAATGGAAATGAGGAAACTGCCATTTTGAGGGGAGGCTGTAGAAATAGTCTAGGTGTAACTGTTGAGTGCTTTTCCGCCGCTTTTGCCATCCCACTAGAGTAGTGACATGTGGTAAATCGTTTTTGCAATACAATGAATTACAGCAACTGCTACAAGTTTAAATATTTTCGTACAACGAACGAGCCTCTGAATCCAAAAACACCGATGCCATAATCCTCCCTGAAGCTTGCTGGAACATTCAGTGAACCATGAATCATGAGTTTTCATTACTGATCACACTTTATATCAGTGTTCCTATGTTGCATTCAGTTTTCAACAATACCATAAATTTCACAAGAAAAGCTTTTATGTCCATCTTAAGGTGATAAAGGATGGTGGGCGGCTCGTGAAAGACATAATATATTTGTGCTTTCGGATTGAAAAAATAAGCGGGTGAATCGACGCGACAAATGGCAGGCACTTATAATTCAGGCATTTGATTATTCCTGCATCAACTTAAGACCTACGTTGATCTTGCTGGCGGGTAATAGGTGAGGAAAGGTAAGAATAGTCTAGAACGGGGGTATGGCGTCTGTACCCATACTGGGTGGCCCCTCTTCGTTACAAGAATGCCTTCAACGGTGAACAAGGTGGCAAGTAATACGTATAGCTAAATTTTGAGTGTTGAAGAGTGGAAGAAGCAGCCCTCTCAAAGGGGGTGGGCGCCTAGAGCAGCATGGCTGGATGCTCAGTCTTGGCACCATCCTTGTCCTGTGAGGTGCCTGAAACCTTTCAGGAGGTATTCTCTTACTGAACAGATTCACAATATGGCTTCAGATCCAGTGCTATCTGAAATGTTACTGAAGGGTCAAAGTTTAGAAGTATCCAATTTCAAATATTTAGGATGTGATATCATCTTTAATGTAGAAGAGATATAGATGCTAAAATGAATAAGTTCCAGACAGTATGCAGAATAGAGAACTTTTAAAAAAGGCAAGCAAAGAAAGAAGAAAAAATAAAACTCTATAGAGGTATAGTAGTTCCCACAATATATTACGCTGCGAAATATGTGTTCCAGCAAAAGAAACAGAAAGATAAAATTCAGACGGCGAAGAAAAAGACCTTTAGGTAAGTAAAAGGTTCCATCAAACTCGATAGGATAAAAAATGAAACAAGTGAGGAACTAAAAATAGACACCTTATACTATGAGAAAGTAACAAACTATAGAGAAATATGCACCGGCCACACAACCAGGCTATTCGCAGGAAATTGAAAACACACATTTTATTTCTGATGCAAATATCTTTAAAATATTGCATTTTTATCAAAATCCTTAGAGCCATCTTTTATAAAATCAAGAGTTTAGAAAAATGTTCCATGTAAAGGATAGTCTAGGATGGGGGGATTTTCTTAAAATCTGCATGTCGCATTTTCGAAAGGTACGAACCTAAATACCAAGTTTAGTATTTATCCGATATTTGGTTTTTGAGTTATTCTACTCACAGACACATCACGGGCTTTTTATAAAAATGGTTTTTTATTCAGGGAGGTTCAAAATATATATTTCCTGTGAAATCTCGGTATTGAATTTTGAGTGGAATGGAATACCTTCTCTACCTACAGTGCACGTGGTAGGGAGAGTAAAACTAAAGAAAACAGAAATTAACCAGCGTTGCAGCAATAAAATTCTGTAAACTTGTACTGTAAATTATTTAATTTTCCTCCTATAAAGATCCCATAAAAATAACTTATACAACTATGACAAGTAATTATAAAAATTGTAAGCGCGCGCGCGTGTGTCTGAGTGTGTGTGTGTGTGTGTGTGTGTGTGTGTGTGTGTGACAACATACTGTTTATGACAACGATAAGGGCCAAAACAAAGGACAAGTCAAAGACATTTGACGTTTAAGCTAGAGTGCATATTTAATAAGAAATGTCATAACAAAGTGTTTATACTAAACTGCTTATTTAATAGTTACCATTCAAGTATACCATCACCAATAACATGAAGTAAAACGCATATAATATCCCCACAATAGAAAAAAGAGTAATCAAGTTTTTAATTAAAGCATTCTCGCATCGAAATTTTTTGTCAAATCACGGAATGGCGTTTAGAACCCGCGATTACTGATCTGTTGCCGTAAACCAAATGTTAGAACAGGAGTTGCGCCTCTCGCCAAGGTAGAATAGAAAGCAATAAAACCTGGGATAATTCCAGCTGAAAGAATGGCCAGCGAGAGTTAAAAACTGCCGACCCAGAGGGCACTGAAGAGGAACCCTCGTTATAAACTAGGATTATATTTAGGGCTGTTTCCAAGTTTTATGCTCGTCGCGGTGAACAACTCACCGTAGCGCTATCGCCTCCGGCGTTCACCAAAGTCGCCGGCTTCTACTATTCCTATGTTGCTTTCATGTTTAAGCACAAGGTGCAAGGTTCAAAATCGAGAGTCAAAATTGCTTCATATTCTGAGACTGATATACGCTTCAGAGCAGAAAAACTGGCATATAGTAATGAGCGAATTTAAGTTGGTATTGAAATGCTTAGCTCCTCGTCTCCTTTCTACTATCTTTCTTGCATAATTCCAGCCAGTTATCAACCAAGTTGCTTACGCTATCCCCAAAATTGAGCGCAGCATAAGACCAATGAGCTATCCATGCTCTTAATGGTACTCAACCAGCAAGCTAGTAATAATAACAATAATAATGCTGACAAATAACGGTTGTCCATTTGTTTAGCTCGATTTTTGACTAGAGGGGCTAACCAGTATTATTATACACAATAATAATAATAATAATAATAATAATAATAATAATAATAATAATAATAATAATAATAATAATAATAATAATAATAATAATAATAATAATAATAATTGCAGGTTACCAAAGCCCTATAGTCAAGAGGACATATGGAGAGAGAAAAAACCCTTAACCCGCTGGCTGGACCAGTTTAACATCCTAAAGTAGGTACAGGCCAGATACTAATCTTTGTTTAGAAATAATAATATTGTTTGCTTACATACTAATGCTTATGCATCAAAGTAATTACTGCAATTCACAAATACATCCAAACAATATCCTCTTGGCAGCAATAATTTTAAGCTTCGTTTCCACGTCTAATTCAGAAGAAGCGTTCGGTATTAGTACTATGACTTGTGCATTTTAGGGCTGCAAGTAATTTATTTCTTATCCATCGTAGCCACTCAGGGTCCAGTATCTGGCAAGCCCATTTGAACTAATAGGAGTAGAATGCCTTAGAGTGGTAATTTCTGACCGCTTCTTCGGTTCACACCGAGCATAACACCGCATGTTTTTCTAGATATTACAGCGATTTTCATCCCACCCAGGTAAACCTGGGCGACCTACTCTCGATTGCTGGATTGTTGGTATTTGTTTCAAGCCGGTCAGAGAGAGACGTGCTGGATGTAACCTAGTGTTGGTTACACAAAAGCAGAAACCTTACGGAAGAAACCACACTCTTACGACCTAGAGGTAATGGGTCACTTTTTTCTGCTCTTAAGTGTACATTACCAAAGCAGCTAATCTTGCAACCCGAACGAAATGCCAGTTTTGAACGAATTGAGTGTTCCTGATAAAGTAGGGGAAAGATGCGCGAAAAGTGTAACGATAATGCCAACATGGGTACCTTCAAACCGAAGACACGAAATCACAATATAGGCAGTATGTAAAGCAATAGACAGATTCTTAAAGAGCGTGTCGCTATTGATTGCATTTAAAATTCTTTAAATGACCACGAGAGAAAGACGAATACAACTTCCCATTTAAGAAGAGTTAAAACCAATAACAAGGAACACCTCGGAAATGGCTAACTCCACAAAATTTGAGATAAGTTGTATGCTTTAATGACATTTACATGTTTTATGTAGTACGACTTAAAATTCTTACGCTTTACAAATTTTGCGAAAGTCTTCAGAATGAACGGGACTCCAGAGGCTACTCCCAGAAAATTCAAGATATACACTTCATTTTTCATTAAGTATCTTAAACATACTGTTAAACGTAAATTTAATAAAAATCGTTATAGCAATTTCTTACTTAAAAATACATTTTTCGAAAGTTTTTTCATCTAAAGGGCAGTTTGAGTTAGGGGGATTTTGTTGAAAGTCTCCGTGTCACATCCTTGAAAGATGTTGAACTTAAATACGAAGTTTGGTATTTAACCGAATTTTCGTTTTTGAGTTACATGCACACTCACATGGATGCCTTTTTTAAAAATGCACGTTTTTCTTTTTTTGGATTCAGAGAGTCTCAAAACGTATACTTCCGGTGAAAACTCCATATTGAAGCTTTGGGTGGAATACAAAAGGAATACAAAACTTCCTCTATTTATAATAGATAAGTGCTGGAGAAAGTAAAACTTGTATAACACCACATTTTTCACAGACCCTAGTGAAGACAGCTATGATTTATAATATTAATAGTAATAATAATGAAGGAGATTAATAAAATTTGAACTCAGAACCATCATTTTTGTTATTATTAATGCTTTTTCATCGACAACGTGCATTGTATTCTGAAGTGAAAGCAGTGCTCGTTGAATAACGCCGGTATTTGATTTACAACCATTTACAGTGGGTTGTTTTTAAAGGCATGGCGTTTGCTTTTGTGCGCACCTATTCGGGAAAAGTCGACATTTTTCCTTGTTTTCCTACATTGTTTTGTCGCAGTCTGAATTTGACAGTCAAATTCCTTTAGGAAATTTATTAGTTTCATTTCGTCTTCGTTATTTCTTGGTTTAATATGTCTATTCAGCCCTCACCTTTTTCCACCGTCCATATATTTTTATGTGCTTACCAAATAACTGTTTTCCACTAGATATATAAATACTGTGTATTCTTATATCACCTTAATATTAATTTTAGAGGATATATATATATATATATATATATATATATATATATATATATATATATCGGAGGACGGCGAAAATATACGTTCGCTGGGAAACAGATATTTTCGGAAATAAAATACGCAAGCTTTCTCCAAGACGCCAAAATATCGGCGTAAAAGAAGGCTTTGTGCATGTATAGGATACGTGATCAGGACAACAAAACGTAGGATTTTAGTTAACATAAAGCTTTTGGCAGAAATGTGTTTTATCTTGAGATTGCATCAGTTCGCTTGGGGAACGTTCAGTGTGTTTATACTTCAAACACATTTTTGGAAACTAGAGTAAGTGTGGGAGTTTCTATATTATCCACAAACAGGGAAGTTACACTTATTTTAAGGAAATTCTGCCAACGATTAATATTGAAGGAAGATGTCACATGACAAACAAAACTTACATGGCGAGATCTGAAATACACGAGTAAGATTACTTGCAATTTGGAGTCGCGCGGAGACAATTCATCAACTGGGAGTACGCAAAAACGTGCGATGTAATTAATAGTGCAGAAATAAGCACTGTCATGTAATGCTGGCGAACGTGTAGTTCTGTGAGCATGGTAAAGGAAGTAATAGTGAACAGTTTGCGAAATCCGCCTTTGACACGAATACGTATATATGTTTGTGTGGCAGGATCGAACCGCGGAAGTGGGGCTAAAGGGAACAAGAAAAAATTGCGTGTGAATAAAGTTCTTTAGCCATTAACGGCATCTTCATTAAGCATCAGAAAACACGACCCGAGCTAAAGAGATCCATCACTATCCACTCACCACATGTATCCCTACCTCTCCTTTCCTCCGTAAGGATGAAGCTGCTCCAATAAAGCAACAGCTATTCCTCTTTTTTTCTGTGGATATGCCTTCTGTAGTCAAGCGCTTAGCAGAGAAACAGGAAGTAAGTTATATAGTCAGTCCGTTTGTTGAATAGCCTCACTCAAATCCAGTTCAAGTAAAGTATTCGAGTACCAGCTGATATTGATGTAGTGACAAAATAAATGCATTACAATGAAAATGGAAAACTTAGTACTGTACTACAAACCCTGCGAAGAAGGACGTCACCTGCCCTCAGAGGAAAATAAGACGAGTGCTTAATTGAAAATATAAGACTATTTTGCTCTAGTATTTCTTTTACTTAGCCTTTTTTGAACCGAGCGGGATGGCTCAGGCGGATACGTTTGTGGCCCGCATTCGCGAGGTCCCGGGATCGATCTCCGGTGTCCGCCCACTCTGACCCATGGGTTTTTCGTGGTTTCCCCGAGCCGTTAGACGAATGTTGCGATGGTTTATCTTCAACCACGACGGTATTCGGCGGGTTGCGGCTCTGTAGTGGTTTGCGCTCTGTAAAGGTTTCTTCCCAGGCGTTGCTGCGGTACCGCTCAGTTAGGTCTCTCTTCAGAATGGAGCTCCGCTCCGAGGGATCCTGGAGGTTGGTGGCTTGTGGACAGGGACCGTGCGGCGTAGGATGTGATCTGTCTGGAAACGTTAGGGACCCCGTCCATGCTTGTGCCTGTCGTCATCCGGATCTGGTCGACCTTTGGGTCTCTCCCCTCATCTTTCCCTCCCAAGGTTCACGTTGGATGCAAAAAGGGATTTGCGGTGCTCTGACCTGATTCCGGGGGCCCCTCTGTGATACGTACCTTTACCTTTACCTTTACCTTTAACCTCTTTTGACACTGCTTTAATATGTACACATATATTTTTTTTCGTTGTCTTTGTATTTATTTCCTTGAGTTTTCTAACAAATCCACAAAGCCATTGTCTTATTTGGAAACTTCATAGAAGTCAGTTTATCCTATACATCTTACCTTCATATGGTCAAAATAATGCAAATACGTAAACTGCTGTCTTAAATTGTGTTTTTCTTTTATATATTGTGTATGTTTTTTTAAACCATACTCCATAAGAACTTGATATTCAGGGATGCTCTAATCTCCCGGAAAAATATTTAGCACTACTAAAAATAAATCCATGAGAGGGGATATCCCAAAGAAGCGGGGCCATCTGAGTCAGCTTTTATATCCCTGGGAGCATTGTGTAAACTGAATAGACATTAAAAGGTTTACAAAGGGGCTGGCGATCGCCACCTCTATTCTTCCCCTTCTCATATGGGTACGCTCCTGCTACGCAGGACACACACGTTTCTTGACTAAAACCTTGAAAGAAAGACGTAATTCAACATTAAGACTAAATCATCACTTTTGTGCGCATTCAGAAGTGTTTGTAGATGGCCCTTAGTTATTCTATAGTGCTCATGATTCTACCCAGAAATTTCTTTTTCATGGGATGAAAGGAATCCCATGCCTTGAAATATACGTTCCCCAAATTGCGTGAATTCCGTAACGAGATCCCTGTAGAGAACCGGAGCAAAGAGCAAAGAAATAATAATGAATAGTGAGTGGGAAGCTCGTTTCCATGGAATTGTATCTCCCTGATTATGTATACCTCAGAAAATAATCGATGTGAAGAATAGCCGGCTCTGCTGTTTAATAATTCCATTACTTCCAAAATTTTACACGTAATAGGATTTTAGGCTGCAGTTCAATATACATGAATTTTGAGGGGGATATATTCCGTTCATTATTACGAATAAACAAAGGCTTTAGGAAAATATTATTCTAATAAGCTAAAGGAGTGTGAATTTAAAACTATTAAACTGATTATTATCTCTAAAATTTATATTTACATATTTCTTTTCCGCGGTGATTGAAATATTCTTCAAATTAATTTGAAGTGTGCTTAAACCAAAAAAACCTATCATCTATTGAAACATTATTTTCAAACGGAGAAATACATATATAAAGTCCAAATATTTTTGTACTGTAATACTATCGTAGCATAAGGTTCCTTTATCTAAAGTAATATTTTAAAGCGAGAAAATATGTAGGTATGTATGTATGTATGTATGTATGTATGTATGTATGTAAGTAGGTTATATAGGACAGACCGAGGCCACTTTTTTGGGCATGTATGGGAAAGGATAGGGAAAACGAGGCTAGATGGGGCGGTTCAAGGAGGAAAATGGGTTTATATGGGAGAGATAGGGAATACGACGACCAATACTATGCTAGACAGGGTTGAAGGAGGGAAATACGTTATATGGAAGAGATAGTAGAGAGCTGTTAGGCTAGACAGAGGCTGAGGAGCATGGTTTATATGAAAAGTATATGAAAAACGAGGAGAGGTATTACACTAGACAGAGTTGAAGGGTAGAGTATGTCTTTTATATGAGAGAGGTAGGGAACAGGAGGAGGGGTGTGATACGGTAATTTGTATCACAAATTACTTAAATGTAAATAAGGATTGTAATATGAATATGTATTTTTATGTAACATTAATTTCAGAGGTTTATTAATTGTAATTATTATTGGTAAATAATAATATACGGCTTTACTGAAACTGTCAACAATAACGCAATAATGCAGCAAGGGGGTGAGTTGTTTGTCATTGCCGGGAACCAGGAAGTTACGTAATGTTTCGCGCCTTTTCCGTTTAGAAGCTTCTAGAACATTTCCTAAAGCATATGTTTTCGTGTTTTTCATTGGATATTAAAATAGACGCTAATGTTGGCGCGTTTTATTAGCCAATAGCAGTTCATTTATAATCTTTAGGCGTATCTTGAGGCAAGCCTATAAATAAGCCAGGTTCAAGGGAGCGTTCCCCCAGTTCAACAAGATTCTCAACACGTTACACGTCAGCTCCCAGTTTAACAGAATTCTCCATACTACGCGTCGGTCTCTCAGTTCGCCAAGTTACGCGCAGCAGAATTACGAGAATCTAAATTATTATAAAGTTAATTCTACACAAAGTTGAAGTATGTGAGTTAAAAGTGATAAGAAGTCATTACAAACAGTTTCAGTTTGGCGAGTATCTATATCTATATGTAAATGTGTTAGTGAACGTGTTCGACAATAAAAGTTATAAAACCAATTTCTTCGTCAATATAATTTCTGGACAAAAGATTCCTTTCCGATTCACACCCTGCATGAGAAACATATTCGACCCAAAGAGCTAGCTGGATGATATTTAAAGTGAATTATTTCAAAACTGATGCAAATTGCTACGCCAGATGGAGCTAAACAAACCAACAAGGAGTGACGTCACAAGATGGCAACGCGTGAAGTAAACACATATTTGCTCTCGTAAATTGCCTTCCAAACGCGGAGCTGTAATTAATGATCAACAACAAATTACGTAAAAACATATTACGTAAGCATCTTCCGCATCAAATTGGCGCATCAACGTGGGGCTAGATGACTAGGAAAGGAACAAGAATAACCAGGAAGTAGCAGAATTAACTAGAAATGAAGTCAAAATATTGACAATTGAAATTCCTTTAAGCAAAGAAATGATTAGAAAATTGAAAAATATGGGGGAAATTCAAAATGAGGATGCAAAATTATTTGAATTTAAAGAAAATGCACCATTGATTGAGGAGGCAAAGAAAGAAATTATAGCAATTCGAGATGGGACATTATACAAAAAGCATGGAAAAGAAATGCCTAGTTGGAAGGTAATTGTTCCGAAAACCATGGAAAAGGAACTAATTAAGAATTTTCATGAAGGGTTAGCACACTCAACTTCTATGATTTTAGAGAATTTATACATATCCAAATTGCGTCAGAAAGTTCGGAAATTTATATCGTGCTGCAACCTGTGTCAGAAGGCAAAGCAAATAAATGCAGCATATGCATTTGAAACTAATTCGGTTATAAGGGATAAGCCGAGATGTGTAATTAGTATTGATATTCATGGTCCGATGCCTCCAAGTCAATTTGGAAATAAATATATATTTGTCTGTTATGATATATTCAGCAAATATGTAAGAATTTACTCTTTGAGAAAACCTACAGGTTTAGCATGTTTGAATAGACTACTTAAGTCATATGTGATAGAAGAAGGACCTATTCAATCTGTATTGAGCGATAATGCTTCGTACTTCACAGGAAAAAAAATTATGGATGGACTGAAAGAAAATGGCATTAAACAATATTTTTCGTCAAGATATAGACCGAACTCCAACCCAGTGGAGAGGGAAATTAAGGAAATTTCAAATTATTTAAGGGTGTTATGTCATCGAAAACACACCCAATGGTATGGATACGTGAACTTTGTTCAGAACCTACTAAATGAAACCATAAACAATGTGACAGGATACAAACCATGTGAACTTAAGTTGGGAAAGAAGATCAATACAATGTGTAAAAAAATTCCAGAAGCCATTCCAGATGCGCATTCAATACCACCAACAGAAGAAGAGATGTTCCGAAAAGCATTCGAGAGGATGAAGAAAAAAGCCATAAAAAGAAAAATTAAACATGAAGAAAAGAAGAGAAAGGAATGGAGGATCAAAATAGGAGATTTAGTTTTGGTTAAAACCAAGAAATTATCGGTTAAAGAAAATAAACTTTATTGGCGAATGTTTCTCAAATACCATGGACCATATGAAGTTGTTGAAGTATATGGAACTAACACATATGAGTTATGTAATCCAACAACTCGAAAAAGCATAGGAAAGTTCCATATTGAGATGCTTAAACCATATAACCATGAAGATCATGGTGAAATAAAAGACAAAGATGATAAATAGTAAATGCTGGATAGTTAAAGGCGAAATGCAGAGCAATGTATTGGAACGTAAGAGGGTTAAATAAAAATGTACGTCATGTGAATGAAGAAATAAATTGTGGTCATGATTAACTGTTTGAGAGGAAAATAACATTTTATTAGTAACTGAACATGTGAAATAAAGCCTGATGTTATATTAAAGTAAAGTACATAAATACTATTACAAGAGTATTGTTAAAATAAATTACAAAATAACAAAAATGGTTAAAAATAATTACAACAAATATTTATGTAGTAAATAGAACATGTGAAACAGTGTCTAGATTTAAGAGATGTAAATAGATGTAGAGGGTGAATATTTTGGTAAATATGTGTAATAATTACAAAAATCTTAAATGTATAAATTTTTGTCAACAATGTAAGAGAGTAAACAATTTTGAAACAGTGATTAAATAATTTAGGGTAAAGTATTTGCTATAAAAAAATTTTTTTTTGTGATGTCAGATTAATATCTAAATTAATTAAACCAAAGCCAGTAAGTAGTGGCGAGATAAAACATATGTCGTGTGTTAAATGCGTGTGAAGTGTTAAGTGAAAGTGATAGCGTGTGTTCCAAGATTTAGGAGACTAAAAACACAATTTTAAAATTTCTAAACAAGTTATAAATATTTATAATTATGTTTCTAGTGGGGCATATGATACGGTAATTTGTATCACAAATTACTTAAATGTAAATAAGGATTGTAATATGAATATGTATTTTTATGTAACATTAATTTCAGAGGTTTATTAATTGTAATTATTATTGGTAAATAATAATATACGGCTTTACTGAAACTGTCAACAATAACGCAATAATGCAGCAAGGGGGTGAGTTGTTTGTCATTGCCGGGAACCAGGAAGTTACGTAATGTTTCGCGCCTTTTCCGTTTAGAAGCTTCTAGAACATTTCCTAAAGCATATGTTTTCGTGTTTTTCATTGGATATTAAAATAGACGCTAATGTTGGCGCGTTTTATTAGCCAATAGCAGTTCATTTATAATCTTTAGGCGTATCTTGAGGCAAGCCTATAAATAAGCCAGGTTCAAGGGAGCGTTCCCCCAGTTCAACAAGATTCTCAACACGTTACACGTCAGCTCCCAGTTTAACAGAATTCTCCATACTACGCGTCGGTCTCTCAGTTCGCCAAGTTACGCGCAGCAGAATTACGAGAATCTAAATTATTATAAAGTTAATTCTACACAAAGTTGAAGTATGTGAGTTAAAAGTGATAAGAAGTCATTACAAACAGTTTCAGTTTGGCGAGTATCTATATCTATATGTAAATGTGTTAGTGAACGTGTTCGACAATAAAAGTTATAAAACCAATTTCTTCGTCAATATAATTTCTGGACAAAAGATTCCTTTCCGATTCACACCCTGCATGAGAAACATATTCGACCCAAAGAGCTAGCTGGATGATATTTAAAGTGAATTATTTCAAAACTGATGCAAATTGCTACGCCAGATGGAGCTAAACAAACCAACAAGGAGTGACGTCACAAGATGGCAACGCGTGAAGTAAACACATATTTGCTCTCGTAAATTGGCTTCCAAACGCGGAGCTGTAATTAATGATCAACAACAAATTACGTAAAAACATATTACGTAAGTAATACCGCATCAGGTGTTAGGCTAGACAGAGGTTGAAGGGTAGAGTATGTCTTTTATATGAGAGAGGTAGGGAACAGGAGGAGAGGTGTTAGGCTAGACAGAGTTGAAGGGTAGAGCTTATCTTTATATATGAGAGAGGTAGGGAACAGGAACAGGGGTGTTAGGCTAGATAGAGGTCAAGAAGTAGAGTATGGTTTATATGAATGGTATAGGAAAACGAGGTGGACTGTTAGGCTAGACAGAGTTGAAGGGTAGAGTATGTCCTTTATATGAGAGAGGTTGGGAACAGGAGGAGGGGTGTTAGGTTAGGAGAATTGAGTATGTGTTTATAAGGAGAGACGAGAAAACGGAGAGAGATCCTATGCTAGGATAGACAGGTGTTAAAGTTAGGTTAGATAGGAAACCAAGGAGTGATACTCAGCTAGAGGGGGGCAGGAGGAATGCGCTTTATGAGAGGTAGGGGATACGGGGAGTGGTGTTAGGCTAGACAGAGGTTGAGAGTAGAGTAGGCGTTTATATGTATGAGAAGTATAGAACAGGAGGAGGGGTGTTAGGCTAGACACAGGCTGAGAGTAGAGTATGCGTTTATATGTATGAGAGGTATAGGAGCAGGAGGAGAGGTGCTAGGCTAGACAGAGGTTGAGTAGAGCATGGGTTATATGAGAGAGGTAGGGAACAGGAGGAGAGGTGTTAGGCTAGACAGAGGGTTAGGAGTAGAGTATGGTTTATATGAGAAATATAGGAAAAACGAGGCGAGGTTTTAGGCTAGACAGAGGTCGAGGAGTAGAGTATGGCTTATATGAGAGGTATAGGAAAACGCGGAGAGCTATTAGCTTAGGGGAATTGAGTATGTGTTTATAAGGAGAGATGAGAAAACGGAAAGAGATCCTATGCTAGGATAGACAGGTGTTAAAGTTAGGTTAGATAGCAAACCAAGGAGTGATACTCAGCAAGAGAAGGGCAGGAGGGAATGCGCTTTATGAGAGGTAGGGGATACGGGGAGCGGTGTTAGGCTAGACAGAGGTAGAGGAGTAGAGTATGGTTTATATGAGAGGTATAGGGAAACGAGGAGAGTCGGTAGGCTAGACAGATAGTGAAGCAGTAGGAATATGGACTTATATACAGGAGAGATAGGGGCTAGACTTTGAAAGCGACTTTAGACGTGAACTTAGTGGCAAACTGTTTCATGTCAATGTTCTAGACATGCCCATCACGTAACCTATTCAGGGAAAAGGTGACTCGCTCAGGGGAAAAAGGTGACCAGCAAAGGGAAAAACGTGACCAGCAATGGAAAAAAGGTGACCAGCAAACGGAAAAAGGTGACCAGGAAAGGGAAAAAGGTGACCAGCAAAGGGAAAAAGGTGACCAGCAAAGGGAAAAAGGTGACCAGGAAAGGGAAAAAGGTGAACAGCAAAGGGAAAAACGTGACCAGCAAAGGGAAAAAGGTGACCAGCAAAGGGAAAAAGGTGACCAGCAGAGGGAAAAAGGTGACCAGCAAAGGGAAAAACGTGACCAGCAAAGGGAAAAAGGTGACCAGGAAAGGGAAAAAGGTGACCAGGAAAGGGAAAAAGGTGAACAGCAAAGGGAAAAAGGTGACCAGCAAAGGGAAAAACGTGACCAGCAAAGGGAAAAACGTGACCAGCAAAGGGAAAAAGGTGACCAGCAAAGGGAAAAAGGTGACCAGGAAAGGGAAAAAGGTGACCAGCAAAGGGAAAAAGGTGACCAGCAAAGGGAAAAAGGTGACCAGGAAAGGGAAAAAGGTGACCAGGAAAGGGAAAAAGGTGACGACCAACAAAGGGAAAAAGGTGACCAGCAAAGGGAAAAAGGTGACCAGGAAAGGGAAAAAGGTGACCAGGAAAGGGAAAAAGGTGACCAGGAAAGGGAAAAAGGTGACCAGGAAAGGGAAAAAGGTGACCAGGAAAGGGAAAAAGGTGACCAGCAAATGGAAAAATGTGACCAGCAAAGGGAAAAAGGTGACCAGCAAAGGGAAAAATGTGACCAGCAAAGGGAAAAAGGTGACCAGCAAAGGGAAAAAGGTGACCAGCAAAGGGGAAAAGGTGACCAGCAAAGGGAAAAAGGTGACCAGCAAAGGAAAAAAGGTGACCAGCAAAGGGAAAAAGGTGACCAGGAAAGGGAAAAAGGTGACCAGCAAAGGGAAAAAGGTGACCAACAAAGGGAAAAAGGTGACCAGCAAAGGGAAAAAGGTGACCAGGAAAGGGAAAAAGGTGACCAGGAAAGGGAAAAAGGTGACCAGGAAAGGGAAAAAGGTGACCAGGAAATGGAAAAAGGTGACCAGCAAAGGGAAAAAGGTGACCAGCAAAGGGAAAAATGTGACCAGCAAAGGGAAAAAGGTGACCAGCAAAGGGAAAAAGGTGACCAGCAAAGGGGAAAAGGTGACCAGCAAAGGGAAAAAGGTGACCAGCAAAGGAAAAAAGGTGACCAGCAAAGGGAAAAAGGTGACCAGCAAAGGGAAAAAGGTGACCAGCAAAGAGAAAAATGTGATCAGCAAAGGGAAAAACGTGACCAGCAAAGGGAAAAAGGTGACCAGCAAAGGGAAAAAGGTGACCAGCAAAGGGAAAAACGTGACCAGCAAAGGGAAAAACGTGACCAGCAAAGGGAAAAAGGTGACCAGCAAAGGGAAAAAGGTGACCAGGAAAGGGAAAAAGGTGACCAGCAAAGGGAAAAAGGTGACCAGCAAAGGGAAAAAGGTGACCAGGAAAGGGAAAAAGGTGACCAGGAAAGGGAAAAAGGTGACGACCAACAAAGGGAAAAAGGTGACCAGCAAAGGGAAAAAGGTGACCAGGAAAGGGAAAAAGGTGACCAGGAAAGGGAAAAAGGTGACCAGGAAAGGGAAAAAGGTGACCAGGAAAGGGAAAAAGGTGACCAGCAAATGGAAAAAGGTGACCAGCAAAGGGAAAAAGGTGACCAGCAAAGGGAAAAATGTGACCAGCAAAGGGAAAAAGGTGACCAGCAAAGGGAAAAAGGTGACCAGCAAAGGGGAAAAGGTGACCAGCAAAGGGAAAAAGGTGACCAGCAAAGGAAAAAAGGTGACCAGCAAAGGGAAAAAGGTGACCAGGAAAGGGAAAAAGGTGACCAGCAAAGGGAAAAAGGTGACCAACAAAGGGAAAAAGGTGACCAGCAAAGGGAAAAAGGTGACCAGGAAAGGGAAATAGGTGACCAGGAAAGGGAAAAAGGTGACCAGGAAAGGGAAAAAGGTGACCAGCAAATGGAAAAAGGTGACCAGCAAAGGGAAAAAGGTGACCAGCAATGGGAAAAATGTGACCAGCAAAGGGAAAAAGGTGACCAGCAAAGGGAAAAAGGTGACCAGCAAAGGGGAAAAGGTGACCAGCAAAGGGAAAAAGGTGACCAGCAAAGGAAAAAAGGTGACCAGCAAAGGGAAAAAGGTGACCAGCAAAGGGAAAAAGGTGACCAGCAAAGAGAAAAATGTGATCAGCAAAGGGAAAAACGTGACCAGCAAAGGGAAAAAGGTGACCAGCAAAGGGAAAAAGGTGACCAGCAAAGGGAAAAAGGCGACCAGCAAAGGGAAAAAGGTGACCAGCAAAGGGAAAAAGGTGACCAGCAAAGGGAAAAAGGTGACCAGCAAAGGGAAAAACGTGACCAGCAAAGGGAAAAAGGTGACCAGCAAAGGGAAAAAGGTGACCAGCAAAGGGAAAAAGGTGACCAGCAAAGGGAAAAAGGTGACCAGGAAAGGGAAAAAGGTGACCAGCAACGGGAAAAAGGTGACCAGCAAAGGGAAAAAGGTGACCAGCAAAGGGAAAAATGTGACCAGCAAATGGAAAAATTTGACCAGCAAAGGGAAAAACGTGACCAGCAAAGGGAAAAATGTGACCAGTAAAGGGAAAAGGGTAGGGGAAAGGTGACCCTCTCACGGGAAAAGCTAACCCACTCACACTAACAGGTAAGTAATTCAGTTAGTATCACAGGGTAGGAGAGATCCCGGGAAGCGGATATAGCATAATTCCTTATGATGTTACAGATAATTCAGAGAGTATTGTAGGTATTTAGGATAATTCGAGTAACATAGGTGTTTAGAGTTCCTGAGCTAGTATCACAGGTACTCATGGTAATATAGAGAGTAATTAGATCATAAACATTTCTCATCCAACGCTACAACAATTTATATACTTTTTTCTAAATCTTACAAACTTATTATATGTTAAACAGTTATAAACTGCAGAGATAAACTGCATATGGCTCACAAATTGAAAAGCTTTGCGTCAACATACCTTTATTTAAGTTCGTTGCAGGTGCCTCTCCCCTTTATCTAGGCTTCAGACTAACACTAGTATTTGCTCCTAATGGCAGGGTTACCACCTTCCCTTCCATCTTCCCCTTTCTTCACCATTTGTCTGCTAGTTGCATACACAACACATGAGTAAACTTTAATTATTTAAATTGTAGACTCGCTGAGAAAATCTTCATCTTCGGGTTACATTTTCTTAAGTACTGTTTGTAATACTGTAATGTCCATACGCATAGGTAGTTATTCCGTCCTCAGCAATAATTCTTTTATCATCAAAGGGATTCAATGTAATTTTATTCACTTGCACTGGTGTAACAGCATGCTTTCGTGATAGGATTAGATTCATGGGCGTTCTGATGATTTCACAGGTTTTAAGACAGTCTGTATAGCTGTCAAACGAAATGTACTGCTTAATAGCGCTACGTTTTATACCTTTAATCTTTTTATCATTGATCCTTGAATATCTAAGGCATACATCTTAGGACGTAGTCCAACAAAGCGCAGGATGATTTTGCTATTAGCTTCATCTTTAAATTTTCCCAATACCTTCTTGTTCTGAGTAGAGTAACATATATGGTTGGCAGGGTAATCAGCTGTATCGAGATGCTCAAGAAAACGTAGCTTGTCCTGGTACACATCGTCAGTTGTTACACGATGAATGAATGAATCAGTGTCCATATACATAAGCTTCAGGTTTTCAGCTCCATAATAAGGCAACAACACGTCGTAATGATAGTGATACATTAATGTCTTGGAGATGTCCAACACACTCATACCAATGAATATAGACTTGTTGAATACAATCTGACGAGAGGCCATATGTACGGCAGCTACAATGATAGCAGCAATAGATCCTGCAGCTACAGAAACATCACCCGCAGCCTGGACAATAGCTGTAACAGAAGCAAATACAATAGCTACCGTAGCAGATACAGCAGCTGTACGACAATAGATGTAACAGATCTTACAGCTGTAGCAACATCTGCTACAATAACAGCAGCGACAAACACCAGTTACATAACAGCTGTAGGAGCAGCAGCAGGAAAGATTTAGCACTCTTAGCAATAGCAAGCATCACAGCAAAGATATTCCAGCTATAGCTTCACCCACCACAGCAACAGCAGTCATCACTCCAGATGTAACATCAAATACGGAGCTGAAGTAGTAGATACAACACTGTAACATCAGCTACAGCAATAACAGTATCAGATCAGGTAGCTGTAACAGCATTAGACATAGTCAGCACAATACCTATAGCAGAAGCAAATACAGAAGCTATCGTAGCAGATACAGAGACTGTACAACAATAGCTGTAACAGACCCCACAGCTGTAGCAGCATCTGCTATAACAATAGCAGTAGCCGTCGCATTACATAACAACTGCAGCAGCAGCTAGAGATTTAGCAGTGTTTAGCAATAGCAAGCATCACAGCAATGATATTCCAGCTGTAGATTTCCCTACCACAGCAAAAGCAGTCATCACAACATCAACAGTAAATACGACAGATGTAGTATCAGATACAGCATCTATAGCAACAGCAGCTACAACGATAGCAGCAATAGATCCTGCAGCTGTAGCAGCATTAGACACAATCAGCACAATAGCTGTAGCAAAAGCAAATACAATTACTATCGTAGCAGATACAGCAGCTGTACAACAATAGATGTAACACATCCTACAGCTGTAGCAACATCTGATACAATAATAGCAGAGACAACAACCGGTTACATTACAGATGTAGCAGCAGCTAATCCATTTTTTGTTCAAATGTAACAGCTTTATCAGTTAAATCATTGCTTCATTAAACAAGGATTGTAAGGGTAGACGTCTCTTCCCTTTATATAGGCCTGAGACTAACACTAGTATTTGCTCCTAATGACAATGGTTACCGCCTCCCCTTCCATCTTCTCCTTTCTTCACCATTTGTCTGCTATGTGCGTACACAGCACATGAGTAAACATTAATTTTTTAACATTGTAGATTCGCGGAGATCATCAAAGGGATTCAATGTAATTTTATTCACTTGCACAGTAGTATCAGCGTGCTTTCATGATAAGATTCATAGGTGTTCTCATGATTTCACAGGTTTTAGGACAATCAGTATAACTCTCAAATGTAATGTAATGCTTAATAGCACTACGTTTTTTACCCTTAATCTTTTTTACCATTGAGCCGTGGATATCTAAGGCATACATCTTAGCTCGTAGTCCGACAAAGCGCTGGATGATTTTATCATTAGCCTCATCTTTAGATTTCCCAAGCAATTTGTTTAGAGCTGAATAGCATATATAGTTGACAGGATAATCAGCAGTATCCAGATGCTCAAGTAAACGTAACTTGTCATGGGACACATCTCCAGTTGTTACACGATGAATGAATGAATAAGTATCCATATACATAAGCTCCATAATATGATAACAGCACATCGTAATGATGGCGATACATTGTCTCGGAGATGTCCAACACACTCATACCAATGTATACAGGCTTGTCGAGAGGCCATAAATACAACAGCTAGAATAGCAGCATATATCGACCTATCAATAAACGTAGGCTTGGCGATCAGCTTCTCTAGAGTCTTCTCATTTATCACCAGTCGTATATCCATACGATCAGGCAGATTCTCCATAGTTTTTCCAAACATGACGTTGTTAAAGAGCTGTAGACGTCCTTCTCGAAATCATTTGCAGCTTATTGTAGTAGCCTGTTGTTAAATTCCGCATAAGGTTTTAACCACTGTGACTGTTGGAATTGTAGCACACGATGGATTTTTTAGTCGTAATCCATGATTAAGAGCTTGATTCAAAGCTATGTAATGTACTACATACTTCTTTCGAGGTCCAAGACGAGGTATCAGTTTCTTTGTATATGATTTCAATGGTTTCATACACTCAGGCAGGAAAGGTAGATCGTTAAGTTCTATAGGATGCTCGATGTCTGTGACGTCACACCCAGAGACAGGATGTCTGCCAGTATCAAACACGTTTAAACTCGTCTCGTAACTACCTGTATGTGCTGTCACACCAACAAGAGAAGTATTCCCACACGCTCATTCAGTCAAATGTTCCATTCAAAGCCTACCATCACCCACTACACCAAAGCTAGTACAATCTCTATTATCAAAACACTTAAAAGTAAAGGCTTAAAAGGTAACGTAGATGATTTTCCCCCTTATTTACTTAAATGTGTGTATATATTACATTATTTCATGTTTTCATTCCCTTTTCAATTCTTCCTTTCCATCTTCTTTCGCTTATATCTCCTGAATGAAAAGAGATAGAACAATGGGATAAAAAGTAATCAATTCTTTGGAATGCGCCGCGTCCTTGAGATATTATTCCGAGTTGTCCGGGATGCTTGGGTTCGAATCCCACGAGTAATTACAAATTCAACTTCTAATAACTCAGAGACTAATTCAGATAAAGACTCCAAATAAATTTTATTACATCTATATCATTAGGTAGTTTCTTCTGAATGTATATTTGGATACCTGGTGCCCCGGGTTCGATCCTTAATTTTAAATCTCCATTATCTCGGAAACTAAGAGAGGTAGAGGGATGAACCAAAGCATGTTTGATAGCTGTTATAATGTGTAATTAATACTGTATATAATTTTCAATCAGTTGTCCCTAGTTCGAATCTCGATTTTTAAATGATTTCCTTAATTTTTCTCTGTACACTAGAATATATCACTTAGATTGATGCTGTAACTGCATACAGCTCTTTTTAACATAGCAAACTAATTCTATAAATAATTTTGTTTCTGGTGTTCTGGGTTCGAATACCGATAAAATGTAATTTAATTATAAATTTAATAACTCCTAAACTACTTAAGATAGAGACGTCAAATAAACTTTATTGCATTTATATCAATAGGTAGTTTCTTGCGGATCTATATTTGGGGATCTGGTGTCCTGAGTTCGATTCTTAATTTTAAATCTTCATTATCTCGGAAACTAAGAGAGATAGAGGGATGAACCAAAGCATGTTTGATAGCTATTATAATAGGTAATTAATGTTGTATATAATTGTCAATCAGTTGTGCTTGGTTCGATTCCCCATCTTTTAATGAGTTCCTTAATTTTCTTCTGTACACTAGAATATATCACTTAGATTGATAGCGTAACTGCACACAGCTTTGTTTAACATGTCAAGCTAATATTATAAATTATTTTGTTCCTGGTGTTCTGGGTTCGAATACCGATTTAATGAAATTTACTTGCAAATTTAATAACTCGTAACCTAATTTATATAGACACGTCAAGTAAACCGTAAACAGAGTACCTAGTCCCTAAATATCGTTATCATGTCAAAAAGTACTTTAAAGTACTCAGAACGAATCCCGAAGGGGTGATTTCATATATCTTCAAGCCTATGAATCCTATCAGGTTCGAGTAAAGATTAAATGGTAGATGCTGATGCGAGGGAGCTAAATTACTAAAAATACATTTATTAAAACTATTACCGGGTTCGATTCTAGAAGCTTAGAATCTGTGAAACTCTGGAAAAATTGCTTTTCTCGTGATTGTAGTGAAATGTAATGGTCTTTCTGAAAGAAGATGAAAAGGAGGAATTGAAAAGGGAATGAAAACATGAAATAATGTAATATATACACACATTTAAGTAAATAAGGGGGAAAATCATCTACATTACCTTTTAAGCCTTTACTTTTAAGTGTTTTGATAATAGAGATTGTACTAGCTTTGGTGTAATGGGTGATGGTAGGCTTTGAATGGAACATTTGACTGAATGAGCGTGTGGGAATACTTCTCTTGTTGGTGTGACAGCACATACAGGTAGTTACGAGACGAGTTTAAACGTGTTTGATACTGGCAGACATCCTGTCTCTGGGTGTGACGTCACAGACATCGAGCATCCTATAGAACTTAACGATCTACCTTTCCTGCCTGAGTGTATGAAACCATTGAAATCATATACAAAGAAACTGATACCTCGTCTTGGACCTCGAAAGAAGTATGTAGTACATTACATAGCTTTGAATCAAGCTCTTAATCATGGGTTACGACTAAAAAATCCATCGTGTGCTACAATTCCAACAGTCACAGTGGTTAAAACCTTATGCGGAATTTAACAACAGGCTACTACAATAATCTGCAAATGATTTCGAGAAGGACGTCTACAGCTCTTTAACAACGTCATGTTTGGAAAAACTATGGAGAATCTGCCTGATCGTATGGATATACGACTGGTGATAAATGAGAAGACTCTAGAGAAGCTGATCGCCAAGCCTACGTTTATTGATAGGTCGATATATGCTGCTATTCTAGCTGTTGTATTTATGGCCTCTCGACAAGCCTGTATACATTGGTATGAGTGTGTTGGACATCTCCGAGACAATGTATCGCCATCATTACGATGTGCTGTTATCATATTATGGAGCTTATGTATATGGATACTTATTCATTCATTCATCGTGTAACAACTGGAGATGTGTCCCATGACAAGTTACGTTTACTTGAGCATCTGGATACTGCTGATTATCCTGTCAACTATATATGCTATTCAGCTCTAAACAAATTGCTTGGGAAATCTAAAGATGAGGCTAATGATAAAATCATCCAGCGCTTTGTCGGACTACGAGCTAAGATGTATGCCTTAGATATCCACGGCTCAATGGTAAAAAAGATTAAGGGTAAAAAACGTAGTGCTATTAAGCATTACATTACATTTGAGAGTTATACTGATTGTCCTAAAACCTGTGAAATCATGAGAACACCTATGAATCTTATCATGAAAGCACGCTGATACTACTGTGCAAGTGAATAAAATTACATTGAATCCCTTTGATGATCTCCGCGAATCTACAATGTTAAAAAATTAATGTTTACTCATGTGCTGTGTACGCACATAGCAGACAAATGGTGAAGAAAGGAGAAGATGGAAGGGGAGGCGGTAACCATTGTCATTAGGAGCAAATACTAGTGTTAGTCTCAGGCCTATATAAAGGGAAGAGACGTCTACCCTTACAATCCTTGTTTAATGAAGCAATGATTTAACTGATAAAGCTGTTACATTTGAACAAAAAATGGATTAGCTGCTGCTACATCTGTAATGTAACCGGTTGTTGTCTCTGCTATTATTGTATCAGATGTTGCTACAGCTGTAGGATGTGTTACATCTATTGTTGTACAGCTGCTGTATCTGCTACGATAGTAATTGTATTTGCTTTTGCTACAGCTATTGTGCTGATTGTGTCTAATGCTGCTACAGCTGCAGGATCTATTGCTGCTATCGTTGTAGCTGCTGTTGCTATAGATGCTGTATCTGATACTACATCTGTCGTATTTACTGTTGATGTTGTGATGACTGCTTTTGCTGTGGTAGGGAAATCTACAGCTGGAATATCATTGCTGTGATGCTTGCTATTGCTAAACACTGCTAAATCTCTAGCTGCTGCTGCAGTTGTTATGTAATGCGACGGCTACTGCTATTGTTATAGCAGATGCTGCTACAGCTGTGGGGTCTGTTACAGCTATTGTTGTACAGTCTCTGTATCTGCTACGATAGCTTCTGTATTTGCTTCTGCTATAGGTATTGTGCTGACTATGTCTAATGCTGTTACAGCTACCTGATCTGATACTGTTATTGCTGTAGCTGATGTTACAGTGTTGTATCTACTACTTCAGCTCCGTATTTGATGTTACATCTGGAGTGATGACTGCTGTTGCTGTGGTGGGTGAAGCTATAGCTGGAATATCTTTGCTGTGATGCTTGCTATTGCTAAGAGTGCTAAATCTTTCCTGCTGCTGCTCCTACAGCTGTTACGTAACTGGTGTTTGTCGCTGCTGTTATTGTAGCAGATGTTGCTACAGCTGTAAGATCTGTTACATCTATTGTCGTACAGCTGCTGTATCTGCTACGGTAGCTATTGTATTTGCTTCTGTTACAGCTATTGTCCAGGCTGCGGGTGATGTTTCTGTAGCTGCAGGATCTATTGCTGCTATCATTGTAGCTGCTGTACATATGGCCTCTCGTCAGATTGTATTCAACAAGTCTATATTCATTGGTATGAGTGTGTTGGACATCTCCAAGACATTAATGTATCACTATCATTACGACGTGTTGTTGCCTTATTATGGAGCTGAAAACCTGAAGCTTATGTATATGGACACTGATTCATTCATTCATCGTGTAACAACTGAAGATGTGTACCAGGACAAGCTACGTTTTCTTGAGCATCTCGATACAGCTGATTACCCTGCCAACCATATATGTTACTCTACTCAGAACAAGAAGGTATTGGGAAAATTTAAAGATGAGGCTAATAGCAAAATCATCCTGCGCTTTGTTGGACTACGTCCTAAGATGTATGCCTTAGATATTCAAGGATCAATGATAAAAAGATTAAAGGTATAAAACGTAGCGCTATTAAGCAGTACATTTCGTTTGACAGCTATACAGACTGTCTTAAAACCTGTGAAATCATCAGAACGCCCATGAATCTAATCCTATCACGAAAGCATGCTGTTACCACAGTGCAAGTGAATAAAATTACATTGAATCCCTTTGATGATAAAAGAATTATTGCTGAGGACGGAATAACTACCTATGCGTATGGACATTACAGTATTACAAACAGTACTTAAGAAAATGTAACCCGAAGATGAAGATTTTCTCAGCGAGTCTACAATTTAAATAACTAAAGTTTACTCATGTGTTGTGTATGCAACTAGCAGACAAATGGTGAAGAAAGGGGAAGATGGAAGGGAAGGTGGTAACCCTGCCATTAGGAGCAAATACTAGTGTTAGTCTGAAGCCTAGATAAAGGGGAGAGGCACCTGCAACGAACTTAAATAAAGGTATGTTGACGCAAAGCTTTTTAATTTGTGAGCCATATGCAGTTTATCTCTGCAGTTTATAACTGTTTAACATATAATAAGTTTGTAAGATTTAGAAAAAAGTATATAAATTGTTGTAGCGTTGGATGAGAAATGTTTATGATCTAATTACTCTCTATATTACCATGAGTACCTGTGATACTAGCTCAGGAACTCTAAACACCTATGTTACTTGAATTATCCTAAATACCTACGATACTCTCTGAATTATCCGTAACATCATACGGAATTATGCTATATCCGCTTCCCGGGATCTCTCCTACCCTGTGATACTAACTGAATTACTTACCTGTTAGTGTGAGTGGGTTAGCTTTTCCCGTGAGAGGGTCAACTTTCCCCTACCCTTTTCCCTTTACTGGTCACATTTTTCGCTTTGCTGATCACGTTTTTCCCTTTGCTGGTCACATTTTTCCCTTTGCTGGTCACATTTTTCCCTTTGCTGGTCACCTTTTTCCCTTTGCTGGTCACCTTTTTCCCGTTGCTGGTCACCTTTTTCCCTTTCCTGGTCACCTTTTTCCCTTTGCTGGTCACCTTTTTCCGTTTGCTGGTCACCTTTTTACCTTTGCTGGTCAGCTTTTTCCCTTTGCTGGTTACCTTTTTCCCTTTGCTGGTCACCTTTTTCCCTTTGCTGGTCACCTTTTTCCCTTTGCTGGTCGCCTTTTTCCCTTTCCCGGTCACCTTTTTCCCTTTACTGGTCACCTTTTTCCCTTTGCTGGTCACCTTTTTCCCTTTGCTGGTCACGTTTTTCCCTTTGCTGATCACATTTTTCTCTTTGCTGGTCACATTTTTCCCTTTGCTAGTCACCTTTTTCCCTTTGCTGGTCACCTTTTTCCCTTTGCTGGTCACCGTTTTCCCTTTGCTGGTCACCTTTTTCCCTTTGCTGGTCACATTTTTCCCTTTGCTGGTCACCTTTTTCCCTTTGCTGGTCACCTTTTTCCATTTGCTGGTCACCTTTTTCCCTTTGCTGGTCACCTTTTTCCCTTTCCTGGTCACCTTTTTCCCTTTGCTGGTCACCTTTTTCCCTTTCCTGGTCACCTTTTTCCCTTTCCTGGTCACCTTTTTCCCTTTCCTGGTCACCTTTTTCCCTTTGCTGGTCACCATTTTCCCTTTTCTGGTCACCATTTTCCCTTTCCTGGTCACCTTTTTCCCTTTGCTAGTCACCTTTTTCCCTTTGCTGGTCACCTTTTTCCCTTTGCTGGTCACCTTTTTCCCTTTGCTGGTCACCTTTTTCCCTTTGCTGGTCACATTTTTCCCTTTGCTGGTCACGTTTTTCCCTTTGCTGGTCACCTTTTTCCCTTTGCTGGTCACCTTTTTCCCGTTGCTGGTCACCTTTTTCCCTTTCCTGGTCACCTTTTTCCCTTTCCTGGTCACCTTTTTCCCTTTGCTGGTCACCTTTTTCCCTTTGCTGGTCACCTTTTTCCCTTTGCTGGTCACCTTTTTCCCTTTCCTGGTGACTTTTTCCCTTTGCTGGTCACCTTTTTCCCTTTCCTGGTCACCTTTTTCCCTTTGCTGGTCACCTTTTTCCCTTTCCTGGTCACCTTTTTCCCTTTCCTGGTCACCTTTTTCCCTTTGCTGGTCACCTTTTTCCCTTTCCTGGTCACCTTTTTCCCTTTCCTGGTCACCTATTTCCCTTTTCTGGTCACCTTTTTCCCTTTGCTGGTCACCTTTTTCCCTTTGCTGGTCACGTTTTTCCCTTTGCTGGTCACCTTTTTCCCTTTGCTGGTCACCTTTTTCCCTTTGCTGGTCACCTTTTTCCCTTTCCTGGTCACCTTTTTCCCTTTCCTGGTCACGTTTTTCCCTTTGCTGGTCACCTTTTTCCCGTTGCTGGTCACCTTTTTCCCTCTGCTGGTCACCTTTTTCCCTTTGCTGGTCACCTTTTTCCCTTTGCTGGTCACGTTTTTCCCTTTGCTGGTCACCTTTTTTTCTTTGCTGGTCACCTTTTTCCCTTTCCTGGTCACCTTTTTCCCTTTGCTGGTCACCTTTTTCCCTTTCCTGGTCACCTTTTTCCCTTTCCTGGTCACCTTTTTCCCTTTCCTGGTCACCTTTTTCCCTTTCCTGGTCACCTTTTTCCCTATGCTGGTCACCTTTTTCCCTTTGCTGGTCACCTTTTTCCCTTTGCTGGTCACCTTTTTCCCTTTGCTGGTCACCTTTTTCCCTTTGCTGGTCACGTTTTTCCCTTTGCTGGTCACCTTTTTCCCCTGAGCGAGTCACCTTTTCCCTGAATAGGTTACGTGATGGGCATGTCTAGAACATTGACATGAAACAGTTTGCCACTAAGTTCACGTCTAAAGTCGCTTTCAAAGTCTAGCCCCTATCTCTCCTGTATATAAGTCTATGTTCCTACTGCTTCACTATGTCTAGCCTACCGACTCTCCTCGTTTCCCTATACCTCTCATATAAACCATACTCTACTGCTCTACCTCTGTCTAGCCTAACACCGCTCCCTGTATCCCCTACCTCTCATAAAGCGCATTCCCTCCTGCCCTTCTCTTGCTGAGTATCACTCCTTGGTTTGCTATCTAACCTAACTTTAACACCTGTCTATCCTAGCATAGGATCTCTTTCCGTTTTCTCATCTCTCCTTATAAACACATACTCAATTCCCCTAAGCTAATAGCTCTCCGCGTTTTCCTATACCTCTCATATAAGCCATACTTTACTCCTCGACCTCTGTCTAGCCTAAAACCTCGCCTCGTTTTTCCTATATTTCTCGTATAAACCATACTCTACTCCTAACCCTCTGTCTAGCCTAACACCTCTCCTCCTGTTCCCTACCTCTCTCATATAACCCATGCTCTACTCAACCTCTGTCTAGCCTAGCACCTCTCCTCCTGCTCCTATACCTCTCATACATATAAACGCATACTCTACTCTCAGCCTGTGTCTAGCCTAACACCCCTCCTCCTGTTCTATACTTCTCATACATATAAACGCCTACTCTACTCTCAACCTCTGTCTAGCCTAACACCACTCCCCGTATCCCCTACCTCTCATAAAGCGCATTCCTCCTGCCCCCCTCTAGCTGAGTATCACTCCTTGGTTTCCTATCTAACCTAACTTTAACACCTGTCTATCCTAGCATAGGATCTCTCTCCGTTTTCTCGTCTCTCCTTATAAACACATACTCAATTCTCCTAACCTAACACCCCTCCTCCTGTTCCCAACCTCTCTCATATAAAGGACATACTCTACCCTTCAACTCTGTCTAGCCTAACAGTCCACCTCGTTTTCCTATACCATTCATATAAACCATACTCTACTTCTTGACCTCTATCTAGCCTAACACCCCTGTTCCTGTTCCCTACCTCTCTCATATATAAAGATAAGCGCTACCCTTCAACTCTGTCTAGCCTAACTCCTCTCCTCCTGTTCCCTACCTCTCTCATATAAAAGACATACTCTACCCTTCAACCTTTGTCTAGCCTAACACCCCTCCTCCTGTTCCCTACCTCTCTCATATAAAAGACATACTCTACCCTTCAACTCTGTCTAGTGTAATACCTCTCCTCGTTTTTCCTATACTTTTCATATAAACCATGCTCCTCAGCCTCTGTCTAGCCTAACAGCTCTCTACTATCTCTTCCATATAACGTATTTCCCTCCTTCAACCCTGTCTAGCATAGTATTGGTCGTCGTATTCCCTATCTCTCCCATATAAACCCATTTTCCTCCTTGAACCGCCCCATCTAGTATCGTTTTCCCTATCCTTTCCCATACATGCCCAAAAAAGTGGCCTCGGTCTGTCCTATATAACCTACTTATGTATGTATTATGTATGTATGTATGTATGTATGTATGTATGTATGTATGTATGTATGTATGTATGTAATCTCAAAAACCACTCAACCAATTTTGATAATTCTTTCACCATTGACATGCCCAATTCTTTCTGGTGCATATGGCCTATGAAATATATTATAATTTTAATTCATAAATTACTAAAATACTAAGAAGGATTTAAAAATCTTCGTTGAGATTGCTATGGAATAAAAAATAGTTGCCGTAATCTACAGACAATGCGTGTAGAAACAAAAGCCGGCTAGTTGCTGTTACTGCCAGATAACTTTTGAATAAAAACAGAAAAAATGGTTACATTTTATTCTAAGCAGTGTATACACATGTAGACATGATTTAACACTTAAGCAAACACAAGACAAATCTTAAAAAGCGATAATCAATTCTACTTATAATATACGAATCGTATTTTTATTTTTTAAATTGCTAATTTATCAAAAACTACATGTGTTTCTGCAATGAAACTGTCTAAACCTCCGGATAATTATTATTTAAATTCTATAGGTGTATGCCTTCAAGTATCTGGAAGGGAAAACCTTCTATAACCCTCATGTAAGAGAGCTTTTTCACTTATGCTATAATCCAGTTCGTAGCAGGACATACTATAACATTGTTTAAAGAGAGAAGATTGCTAACATCAGAAACAAATAAACCGTTATTTTATAACTAGCAACTAAGAAAACTATTCTTCTAGTCACAGACAGTGTCTTTTCCAAAGAGGTTAACTTGGTTGCCTGGGAGTGGGAAATCTTCATATTCACCAGCTTCACCTCTATTTCGTCGTATATGTTAAGGATTTCTATTTTATGTGTAAAATATGCACGAGGGTAAATCAATAAGTATTAGCACACTATTTTGAATTTTTTTGTAGGTTGGCTGTATCGCTTTGTGCGCGCGGACGTCCACATGTTGTTCCTTTGTTACCATTATCGCTCCAGTGAGTGTTACATTGTTGCATAATAAACATGGCTGCATCCCTCACCGTCTGCATCAAAGAAGAAAAGCGTGTGGTTATCCGTTTTTTCTTCTTCTTCTTCTTTTTTTTTCTTTCTTTGTCGTCTGAAGGTGTACAAGGAGCCAAAATTCATCGAAGACTTTTCTCACAATATGGAGGAAATGTTCACCCGACTAAATATGTAGGAATAGATTGAAAAGCTAAAAAGTGTTCGAGCATCTGTGAAGGACGAGGATAGGGCAGGACGCCCATCCATATCCACTAGTGACGCCAACAATGGGAAAGTCAGGGAATCGAAGATTGACTGTCAATGAAGTAGCAAACCATATGTTTTTTGGTCCACTCAAAAATGCCTCAAGGGGCCGTCGCTTCATCACAGACCAAGAGAAGGAAGGCTTGCTACTCAACGGAAAACTTTTTTTTTCTGTCGCATCAGAAAGCTTGTGAACGACGAACCATGTGCACTAAGAAGCAGAGGACTACGTTAAAAATGATGTAATTGCAAGTTTCTATTATTGTTATAATACATTTAAAAATTATGTACGGATACTTATCGGCTTACACTTAGATTCTATGTTTTAATAACTACAGGACAGAAGAGAAGTACAAAAGTTTGAAATTTCACCTAGTGTAATTATCTAAAAATTACTCGATCATTTCGACCGATGATTGTTTTGCCGTCAAAGGATACTAACAGTTATATGACATATCCAGAACTTGGAAAACTGTCGTGTGCAGGTTATTAAGTCAAATGCTACATCTGTTTCTCATTCTTTTGTGCGAGTATTAGACAATTTGTCATCCATTATTAGGAATAACTATGACTGTACGAAATTAAAATTATAAGCGCTTTAGGATTCACCATAAAGATCCCCATAATCATTGTCCAGTAATGTTATAAAGAACGGGGGGAGGTAAGCGAAAGTAATTGATTCGTCATTCCAGTTCAAAATGCTAACTGTACAACGTCGCTAAGCCAATAATTATAAGGAACTTTATTATCAAGGCTAAAATGTAATGAGGAAGGACGTCTATTTCTTCATAGTTACATAGTGCAACATATTAGCTTGGCTGCATAATCACTTCATCCAGTTGCATGTCTGAAACGAGTAAGCTGACCTTTCTGGACTCATGCTCTCCTATAAGAGGAAGAAGAGTAAAAAATCTGATGTGTTTCATTCACGTTACTATTCTACCCTCTATCGTTCTGTAGTGGATATACAAATTATTATTACTAACGTTTATTTTCGCATCTCCTTCATTTTAATCGAAATAAACCTTTGCAGAAGTAGCTAAGAGCATTGCACATTCCGTTAGGGTACAAAGGAAACAGCGATAGTCGAATGCATACTGGACGCTATATGCCGGCCTTAAAATACCACGCGGTTTCCATGCCATCTCGAGAAACAACTGAAAATCGACAGGACTTAAAACAAAGGAATTAAAAGTATTGAGCAAATGGAAGCATTAATATTGGATCTCTCCATAATGGCTGATGCCACAAAAAGGTTGTTTGAAATATTTTCTTTTTTAAAAACATCTACATTTTTTGCGTAGTACGTTTTCGTGTACCCCTTAACGTTTGCCAGTTATACAAAATTACTCTAAACTCCTTCCGAATGAAGAGGACTTCACAGGCTACTCCAAGGAAATTTAAGATTTATATTTTGTCATATAAACATCTTTAATACATGGTATTTTAATCAAAACCGTTAGAGTCAGTTTTGAAAAAATCAAAATTTTGAAAAAGTTCTATGTAAAGGGTAGTGTGGGGTGGAGAAAGTTTATTGAAAACCTTCATGATGCATATTTGTAAGATAATAAACATAAATACCAAGTTTGGTATTTATCCGACCTTTTGGTGGATAACGACGATAACACACACAATGATCTTTTTCTAAAGAGCCTTTTTGGGATTCAGGGGGCTCAAAACATGCATTTCCGTTGAAATCACGGTATCGAATTTTTTGATGGAATGCACTACCTTCCCTATCTACTATCTACGTGGTACAGAAAGTAAAAGCGAGCTTGTTTTCTGTCTGAGAAAAGCGACAAGATTTGTTAAACCTATTGTCCTTGTACTATTTTTAATATAAAAACCAAATACATTGATGTAGATATCGATACTAAAGCTTTCTTTATCGATAATAACCAACTTCATTGTGCCTTCTCAGATTAAGCACTTCATTAGGATACTTAGGGACATCTAATAGATTATCAGGTTAAAAAATGAGCTTTTGATGGATTATTTACTTCATTTTTATTGCACTCGATATTTATAAAATATGCACGGAGCAAAGAAGGCATTTTCATCGCTATACAGCATTGTACAAGTGATATAATTGTTTCCAAAGCATTCAAGAAATGTATAACCCTATTATTATCCTAATGGTTTGCTTGCAATCATATTTAGACTTTGGGTTTAAATATAATTAATATATTAATGGGTAGTCTAATAAATGAATTTGTTATCTTATACCCGGTTTGATTTTTGGTACCTGATTCTCCTACCATGTACTCTTAACACTATATAAAGGACTAACTGGCTCTCATCACTGAAGCGCAACATTAAGGGGATCAGTAGTACTAACTCCATGAAGCCGAACGAGACATTTATTGTGTGTAGGTGATTAATTACTTCGTCATCGCACTGCTGGTGTTAAATAGCGAGGACGTATGAGAATGCATTACTTATACTATTATATTATTAGGAAGCTTATTTTGCAGAGCCAAGGAAACATCCAGATTCTGCGAAGCGTTTCGCAAACTTGTATTATACAGTATTTTTAACAAACGAAAACGTTTTGAAAATATATAATATTAAGATATTTGAATAACTCTGTATTTATTGGCACCGTTGATACATAGCAAGACTGCGTTGCCGAAGTAAATCAATGCATTGCAGCAGATGACATCGCAGCATCATTACACAAATTGGAAGCTCTGAGATTTCTATGGAGTTGGTACAATCTACTTCGAACGTGTGCGTCTAACGGAGAGTGTATTACGTTAAGTAAGAATACAACAAATATTTTGGAATTTCTACCGCTATAATGATGGCTTTAGTTTACCACCAACTAACGGTTTTCTGATATACACTTCCAGTTTATATGCAAGAGACAACTATATGAGTGGGCTTAGAGGAAGGTGCCACTGCTTTTGTTGGCGTCTAACGCCATCAAGGTCTAGGGATCAGAAAGGAGTGAGATGTAAGGCTATAATGTAATGGACAGTTGCACAACGAAAACAGTGTTGCATTTAATGCGAACGTATTCACATGGTGGCCTACTAGTAAATAAGACAGACGTTTGTAAACATATGTGGAAAACACGAGAGCTGTGACCCAATGTGCAACAATACCAGTTAAAAATATAATTCGTAAACATTCCGGCAAATTGCAAGTACGACGAACGATTTTCCGAAAGAGCTTCTCTCTACAAAGTTTATCTACCTTAGTGTTTACGTGTTTATAAGTGTTAGACACTTTAATGTTTAAAATCATAATAATGAACTTAAATATGCGAAAACTTTAATATGAAATATGGAATACTTAAAAAACTATTAATGTCAACAATATTATAATTGGGCAAAAACTGTATGTTTAACGAAAACAAATTTTGGTCTCTAAGGCAGGTTTGAATATTCTTTATGGTTTCTAAGTTGCCATTAATATTCGCAACAGTGAACAACGCTTAACAGAGTTTAGAAAATATTTGCGTGGTTATCTGAAATTTGTTTTTGGAAGTCACTGGAAAAAATCTCTCTTTGAGAGAAAAGGCTGTCTCAAGCTGAGAAAAATTGTTCAAAAGTTTAGAAACATTCTGCACTTAGCTTATGATGTACAACGTCGGGCATAAAAATGGCGCATTTTCCTAGACGGCAAAGTGTTTTTTCCGTTGTAAGGTTTCCACTTTCAGGTTACCAACTTTTGACTCCACCCAACCGTATCGGTTTTATATGTGACTGGCCTGAAAAATAATAAGGGACATACAAACAAACCAGTGAACAATGTTTATAACCTATGTAGAGTGAAATGGTGATTCGGATGTCACCCTATGAAAGAGTTTCGCTACAATTTGTACACAAGGAAAGGCTAAATTAATAAAACATAATTCGGCCTTCTAGAGGAAGGAGTGAAGAATCATTTGTATCTGTGAATCAACCCTTCGCAGCTCGGCCATACATCGGGGGAAATCAAGTACCCTACCAATCCAGTGGCTAGAAATATGCTCGAAAAACAGAAGTGATAACTTGGATGGGGCTAGGTTTAGAAATAAAGAAAAACCATGCACAGAGGCGAACCGTTTTCTAAACATTGAAATCTCGAAATGTAGTGTTCGTATTACAGCAATATTTTCTTCGTCATGGATGATGGGTAAGGAGGACAAGAGTTCAGCAACATGCTGTAAAATATGTAGTACTTGAAAATGAACATCTTATTGTTACATTAACGTAACTTTTTTACCCATAATCGTTTATGTTTATATAACTTCTACTAACTATGCCTAAGAGAGCTTATTACTTTCTCTACCACGAAGTTCACCAAAAGGAGCAGCAAAACAGAACTAGGGAGGTTGGGAGCAAAAGGCAAAACGTTAGAAAGGTCAATCAAATATTGATTCAGAATAAAGTTACTAGGGAGAAATGATATACTAACGCAATATGGAGTTGTACAGGAGAAAATAGGGAAAAAAGAAACTTAGATGCAAAGCTACAGACAACATTGGAGGAAATAGGATTGGGGGAAACATGGTCTGAGAGAAACAACAAAAGTAAGGGTTTCTGGAAAGAAACTAGAACAAGAGTGGAGGATATTGAAAACCAAGAAATTATAGATAGTTTCAAGGAAACCAAATGTCATTAATAGATTATAGTATTTTAAAACGGAATTGCGAAAAGAAAGATACATCGAAGTACGCCAGAATGGAGTATGCATGGACGAGGACAGGTGTAATAAATTTAAGTTGTTTAAATGAAGAAGGGGGGATGTAATAAATGTAATGGATTACATGAAAAATAGCATTATATTATGGAATACAGTAATATGGATAAAGGAAGAGAGAATTTAGTACTAGATAAATGGAAAGAATTTCCAATAGAGCTGAAATTTAGGAAGATATTTAATACATGATGAAATGAATATATGGAGAAAGCAGGAAAATATTTAGGGAAACAATGTTAAAACGGTTAAACGAAATTTGAATCAAATTGGAGATAGTACAGAAAAAGAGTAACAAGGCAAAAAAGTAAGCAGTGGATACATTATACTGCCCCATTATACGTACAACCCAATGTTAAATATAAGAAGATGAGGAATAATAAGCAACTCCAACGTATTGTATAAATTGCATATAACGTTTAAAACAGAGAATAAATAATTCATTCATTGGTCTTTATTTATAGTGGGTAGAAACATATTTTCCACCCAAAAATGGGATACCGAGATTTCACCAGAAATGCTTTGTGGCCCCCTGAATTCAATAAAAAAAAATTTAGAAAAAGATCCGTATGATTATGAATTGTGCTGTTCTCACACAGCCATACACACACACACACACACACACACACACACATGGAGTTCTTTCTAAAAATTCTCTTTTTGAATACAGGGATCTTCAAAACCCGTATTTGTGGTGAAATCTCGGTATCGAATTTTTTGGGTTGAATGCAATACTTCACTTCCTCTACTTACTACAGTAAACAGTAGAAAAAGTAAAATGCATCGTTTACTTCGCAAAAACAATCTTTTCTTCACCATAGGTCTATATTATGTAAACTGGTTTCACTTTGAGTTTAAAGGAGTTGTAAACAAAACCACGTGACAGGAGAGCGCCTCATTGGCTGATCGGCAAACCACAACTCTTCCCGCTTAGCATGCCGTCTCTTCCTCTACACAAAACAGTTCGGTTCAGATCGTAATATTTTGTTGTTATTCTCGTGCAGAGAAATTTGAAAACCCCATTACTGTAACAGTTCAATTTATGAAATAAAATGTGTTTGTTCAGATTCACCTATAACTAAATGAATCGTTATAGCAAAGGATTTAAGAGGCCATGTGCAGGCGCTGCAGTTCATTTCTGGTTTCCGGATAAGCCGCCAGTGCACTTTTCCAACGTGTTGATAAATGTGTCACGGCTGAGAATCCTCTGCCACTGTGGAAAAGACAAACGCGGGAAAGAAGACAACTTCATTAAATGCTTTTAACAAAGCCTGTAAAACGTACCCACCTTTAATCGACAATGAATATTGTTGGCCATTATTTAGCAATAACTGACCTACTTTGTTAGTGATGCAGAATTGTTTCTCGGATTGCTGGGGTCGTGTTTGTTTTCTGTGGTTTTCTAACCTATAGTGCTAATCATTTTCTTAACTCGTTGACTCAAAAAAGGTTAAAGAAAAAGTGGTATAGTGGTATTAATCATTAAATGAATAATTTCTAAAGCCTCAGTTAAGAGCAGCTTAACGACAGATACAGAACTGTTCAGGTACAAATTTTATTTGTTTACTCTTAGCATTATGTGCTAGAAGTTTAGGTTGTAAGGCAAAATGTAGGAATAAGCATATAGCGTTTAAAAGCTAATGATCCCCAAGCTGCGCAATATACTGTATTCGCATTCTGTCTGAAGTAATGTCCTCTCAAAGGGTGCTGTCATGTGCTCGGTGGAGTGATACATTTAAGTTTTATTTAGTTCTCCTTTCAACTTATAGTTAAAAAGGTATAGCTAAAGAAACTAATAATGCGTAACGAATGATCGTGCTTAGACTCTTGAAGTAACAATTAGGAACACAGAGTAAGATAAATTCCACAGGATACTGCTTTACGCTTTTTATCGTGGCCCGTAATTTCACGTAGAGGGATTAGTGAATGGAAACAATATATTTGAACTCGCCAATAATTAAAGCAAATATCAATATTTGTAGTTAACTTGTATGCCTGTTAGTTTTCAATAATTTTATATTGTTTTTGTTGTATTCTGCACAGACGTTCGTATTAATTCTTCGATTTTATTTGATGAATAATTTGACATTTTAATCCAATAAGAAATTCTAAATAAGAATTCCAAAATCAGAAATAATTATAATTAAAAGTACTTTTCCAAACAAATATGTGTAGGTTAAAGCTGGAAAAATAGAATCACATTGAAACATTAAATGCTATATCCGAGATTTGAACACGAATCTATCCGTGCTGTTGCTCTACAAACTGAACTATCATGCTAACATACCGGCACGATATGTCGCGACTCAGTTGGGCGATTTAATGTACTGCCATGTAGCACAGTCAGTAGAGCAACTGCACAGAAAGGTGAAGATCCATGGTTGAAATGTGGACTATGGCATTGAATTAGTTAATTTTGCATCCAAGTTGATAGGCTCTAATGTTTAGATGGACATCAGTGAAGGAGTAGAATTGAATAAAATTTCACGATGCACTTCATACAAGAACTCTTATCTACTTTGCTTCACTTAACGGGATATGTTGCTTTGGTCGATGAAGGAAAGGATAAAATGAATGCGGAATCTAAAGCGCTGAAGTTGCCTAATAACCATTTTAACGGCCAAATGGGGACCCTGGAATAAAAATATCTCAGCCAGACCGCTTGCCCCAATCGGGAATTGTAACGCTGGTTTTTATGGCCACGATCGTAGATCATTCTCTTGGGCGCTTCGCGCGGAATATAGAGATTCTAGTCCCGTCAGAGGTTTGTATTTGTAGTTTTTTTGTAGTGTTTAACGCCCGTTATTACTTTAAACGGCACCACAAACGGTGAACACTAATAATGAGGTATAGGTATTCTTAAGCATTTGGCTTCAAGGTTTCAGCCATTTCAAGGTTTTAACATTCAAACCATTTGTCAATACAAAGGACGTGACCAAGGGTAAGTCGGTCTGATGAATGCTGTCTGCAAAACCCAACAGACTGGTGACAGGTGAGGGATGGCTTATTACTTGCGACGTCCTGCCTAATGTCAGTACCAGTTCAACTTGATTTCCTTTCGTTTTGCCTTTAACGTTTAGAAATTCCTATGCCTACTGATGATCAAGGTTCAGAACTTGGGATCCGGTGTACCCTGATATCGACTGGGGCTACCGGTATAACATAAATGTATCTGACACAACGTGTACTCAGTGGTGGGAGGGTTTGTTGACATTGAATGCAGTCGCTTGGGCACACAAGGTCCCAACTTCTGAGCCTTACCGATGCTACTTGAAGTGAAATGATAATTGTGAAGAGAAATCTGGGAAGCAACCTTACGGCCTAACATTAGGGTATCTCCTCCGCATTTTCCAAATACATTTGTTTTACATTTTTTCTGGCAACTAATCACTGTAGTAATCTCTACTCAGATATATTCCATTCAATTTAATAGGCCGCTTTATTTAATTAGCCAACTTTTGGGATTTCACATATAGGATATGTAACTATGTTCCAATATTCTATAAGATCGATATTACAGCTCTGCTCTCATTTGACTACTGCAGTATATGATACAAGCTGATATTGGCGAACTATGAATCCAGGTAACATTGGCGAGCTATGAGCCACAGTATGTTCACATTTCAATAAAATTCTAGTCTTCCAAACGCCTAATATTGCTTATCGCCGAAATGAGTAAAGTATGATTCTCCACAAAATAAATACGGACTCTAAAAACACCTAAACTACAGGTTTGGAAGAACGACTTGCTTCGCCGGTTCTGAAGACCCATTGGATTGGATTGAGAAGCTGAGGGGATTCGGCACCGATCCAGGAATGAGGATATCGTACCGACACCCCACGAGGGGGCGCTCCCGGTAGGGAGGTGATGTGGTGAAGGGAGACACCGGGCAGCCGGTACCAGGATTGATGACACAGCAATGGCACAGTCCCTACAGTTTCCACATATGGATGCCCCGGTATTCGGACAGGCAGACCGGAGACCCGCCCCACACAGGGTCCAACGTCCCCCCAAGAGGCAGTTCTTATTCCCCGGCAACCAAACGAAGTCCGCGGGACGGAGAAAATTCACTGAGAGCGTCCTTTTCCCTTCCACGCTGCACCGAAACACCATCATCGACACTTCTAACACTGAAACAGACCAGGCGGGATGAAGGATGAATGAAATGATTAATGGAGGGAGATGAGGGAAACAACTCCAGCATTCGCCTGTCGACCCGGGAAAACCCCCAAAAAACCCATGGGTTAGAGTAGACGGACGCAGGGGATCGAACCCCGGACCTCTAATGCGGGCCACCGAAGGACCCATACTTCTAAGCTCTATTGAACATTCTGACTCAAGTAAAGCCGCTAAGATGGAATCCGTTAGAGCTTGCAGAATATCTACAAAGTACCACACCAGTAAATATCACAAAATACAGTTCACCCACAGTTAAATCACGAAATAAGCTAACATATCAGTTCATGCCAAGAGAGGAAATAAATATAGAATAATAATGTAGAAAGCCTTAAATAAGCAATGTCTCTCCCTTGTCAATTACATTCATTGCTATTGAATTTTCTCAACGTTCTTATTTCCATTCTTCCTGGGAAAACGCTAAAATTATTGACGTCCCCAAACCAACTTTACTGAAGAATACCCTTGTGTTAGTTTTGTATCTTCAACCAACAAAATGTATGAAAAATTGAATCTCTATTCACTAACAGACAGAAACAATGTGCACCATCCTGAACAATTCAGTTTCCGTAGTCAATATTCCACCATTTATCAACTGCTTACTTATGTTTAATAACTGATTTTGACAATTAGTTTTGTCCTTATGGCTCTTCTTAGGTGTTACTCATGACTTCGCATCCGTTTATCACGAGATGTTACAGAAACGTATATGGCATTCATTTAATCTCCAATATTACATTGCGTTAATAACAGCTTCTGTTTGTAAATAAAGTTCGTGCAGAAGCTCCACACGGCAGCGAAAATGAGCCCCTTCTTTTTTGGAAACATGTCCGTGTGTGTGTCTGTGTGTTTGTACTTATGTTAGTACCATTCCTGTTTGTGCTCTTTATTTGAAGGGTAATAACACCATCATTACTGCGTCAAATAGAAGATATTAAATTGCAGTATGTTGTTTCCAAATGTATTGAGATTTTCTCACTACTGGGTTTAACATCTGGCGGTTCTAGCTTAGCAATCACTTTTAGAAGCAGAAGTCTACGAATTTTTCAGCCTTCTTGATCAGCATATCATTTGGAAACACACATTACGACCTTACATAAAAACATCAGTCAGAATACCAGTGCTTTATCCACTATAAAAGAAACCAAAAAGAAATAATTTATCTTAAAGGAACTTTAAAGTAGTCCACTAACATATAACCGGCAAATTTAGAGAGGAGTAGTAACACTGAATTGTAAGCATTATAGTACATACCTTAGAACTTTCACTAAGACACTATCGTAGATTTTAAATAAAAGCATCCGTAGCTATCTGAATTCCAAACTCTTTTTGAACCTACAGTATCTCTTTCCGTCACATTCTTCAACAAGCAGCAAAATAATTTCGGTGAATTTATCCGCGATCTAAGACAGAATGCTATGGATCCCGTAGGCGCAAATAAGGCAGTTATTAAAAAAAATAATAATAGCAGTTTTTTTTTATTTTCTGTATTAATTTCAAGAGTCAGTAAGCGTATAAGCAGGATAGTTTGATTCCAACTTAGCTTAAATTTTCGCCTGAGAAAAACTCCCATTTGACTACATTTGAAACCACATATTTACATTTTTATACATGCAATGTATAGGATCAAAGGTTGTTCTAATAATTCGGTAGATTAATTAGATCTTTGAGGTTGTTGTATTATGACTTATTTGAGAATCCATCCATGACCTTGAGAATTACGAGCGGTTAAGCAGCATGAAGTAGTTGTTTCATACCAAGATCGAGAACAAAAGCACAATAATTGACTTGAGCTTGGCTGGATGCGCATCTGTTAAAACAATCTGCCCAACAGTGGCGGTAGAGCATAAATTTAGCTTAAGCGACTGTAAACATGATCAATGCTTGCATGCATAACATAGGACCTCTCGATGAGAAGTTAAGCGTGAATGTACGCAGCAAACTGTGTAAAAATTACTGAAATGTTCCTAACATTTTTATTTAGTAGATTATACGTTTAAGAACGTATTCCCGGGGTATTTTAATCTTCCCCTCTCCAAGTTCATTAAAATATTTATACCTTGACACATCGAGCACTAGCTGCGTTTTTATTGTATGTATATATGTTGCCATATTGTTATTTATTTCACTAAATTGTAAATTCTTTAACCATTACAAATGGTTATTTAAAAATGAACCCAAAACACTATTTAGAATACAATAATAATTTAAAAACTGAGTATAGTAATTTGTTTCGAAAACAAAAGCGTTCTCACACTGGGTGCTATTTGCCGCGTCATCATTTAGGTATGCCGTACCACCGTTTATTAAAATGGGCCCATCCCATCCTAATCCTCAGGCGAGATAGAGCACAGAGTGGGTCTAGTCACACGCCAGCATATTTCCGGTCTTGAATTAGAGACTGCCTTAATGGCACAGAGCAGTTCGACTCGTACCAAATGACTTGCAGTTTTCATCGCCCAGCCAGAGCAAAATATTGCTGCTGTTTTAAAAATAAAGAAACATAATAATGAGATTAAACATGTTAAAGTAAGAAAATCGAGTAGTTTTGTAATAATTGTGATACAGAATAAAAATAAAATAAAGGCGCAACTCTGGTATTTATTTCATAGAATAAACAAACCGTTAGAGCAAAATAAAAAGAATGATTGAACTGTTAATTAGACTAGATCAACAAAGCTAACACAGAGCTGTCTGATCTTCAAATGCAAGCCAGAGAGAAAGGGAAGAAGAAAGCTGGAGGATATGAGGAGTATTAATATGGAGGTTTTTAAAATTCACGTTAGGCTGTTACATGTTTAAATACGATATATTAAATGAATGCTTTAAATGCACTTTCTCCTCTTATATGGATTTGGGAAGCCTTTTCTAAAAAAAACTATAACTGCTAAAGCTATAACCTCTTCAAGAACCTGAATACCAATATTTCGTTTTGGGGTTATGCTGTTCACAGGCTCTCTCACACACACACACACACACACACACACACACACGAACCTTTTTCTAAAAATAAGCTGTTTTTAGATTCAATGGGATCTCAAAATATGTATTTCCGGTGAAATCTCGGTATGTAATATTCGGGTGATATGCAACACTTTTTTACCTGCTAGGTACCTACGTGGCAGAGAAAGTAAAAAGCAAAAAGCAAAAATCAAGCCAATAACAACGAATACCTCGAAAGTGTTTATTGTTATTTGATATAACTTATATGTATCCGAGTTTCTGTGCAGCAAGTGTTTGTCTCTTTCTTAAGGTTTATAGTTAAACCAATTATACAAAGGTATATCAAATGAATTCAAAATGAAGAGTATTTACAGGTTATTCGGAGAAAACTCAAAATACATATTTTATTAGTCATTCTAGTATCTGAAACATGTAGAACTTTAATCAAAATTCTAAAGCCATTGTATAGAAATATGAACCAGAACTGTTTTACACGTAAAGTGGAGTTTTGGGCGGGAGAATTTTCCTGAAAAGCTTTGTGTTCTTGGAAGATGCTGATAATCCAATACAAAGTTTGGCATTTATCTGATATTTCTTTTTTGAGTTGTGCTGTTCACACAAACACACACACACACACACACACACACACACACACACAGAGAGAAATTAAAATGCCAAAGGGTCTTCAAAATGCGATTTCCGGTGAAATCTTGGAGTGCAATGTTTTCCCTACTTACGTAAGTGGTAGAAATAGCAAACAATTCAAACCACAAAACCTTTTTTGTTAGCAATGACCTTACTGGAATTAATTGTTCTTCCACACAAGCTGTGTGTTGGACGTGGTTGAAAAGGTAGAATCAAACGACTGAAAAAGTAAATGCGATCGCCAGGATTTGAACCACGGATTTCCCGGTTTCCGACCGGTTGCTCTCCACTGAGCCACCATGGCAACATGCCGGTACGATATTAAATTTCTCAACTGATTCGTATTTTTCCCGGAAAACCACAAGGAGATCTCAAACTTTCTAACCTTCTAACTAGGTTGTTTGAAAATGCTGTCTCAGGTCGTGGAAGACAGACAACATGACCTCCAAGAAATTATAAAATATTTATCATGATCAGCAATTTTGTATGTCATTACATAGCTAAGTGCGTTCTATTTCGGTGGTTTTGGGATCTTTCAAGCTATCTACATAGCAGTATAAAACCTCTCACTTCAAAAGGGACTACGTTATGAGATTTGGGCTTAAGAACATATATTTAAATAATTTCTATAATAATTTATGTATAGTGCAGGTACCTGAAAATTTTACGTGGGACAGAGCACAAACGTTGAGTCTTTGACTTTATTACAATTATCATGCTTTGAGCAAAGTTTGGATATCGGAATTGCTTGCATTGTGGTATACTGGTGTTTTATTCCAGCACGTCGAATAGATACGGAGAAAATTGGAAACAAACTTTTAAAATACATATACCGAATTTGGAAATTTAGTATGTAATCTTCCAGATAGTATAATATTCCGTATGTAATCATAATTAAAAAAAATGATAGTCTGACAAAAACTGGGCTTCTCAGCAACTGCACATTAACAAATTGAAATGGTTATACTAGTAATGAGCTTCTCCATAAATTAAATTGTACTATTACAAAAGAAAACTTGAAGAATATATTATATATATATACATACATACATACGCACATACATACAACTCGATCTTAAATATCTCTTAAGTTATTTTCTACTTAGTGCTATAGTATGCTGTTGCAGTGATATTTTGTAATGTACTGTATTATGCCACGTAAGCTTTCTGCAGTTAGTTCTGTTGGAAATAAGTAAATATCATATAAATATCAGTGTTTGATCAATGGACCTCATGAAAGGTGTAAGTAACAATGTAACTTTAATCATTAATTATGGATCTTAAAATTAATTATAATATCAAAATTAAAAAAAACTTCTATTTAAAAGGTTAAAAGTTTTATTCTTGCTAATATTGTTTGTTTTAATATTATTAATATGATATTATCTTCAGTGTATTATATAGGCTCTAACTGAAAGAAGTTTTACACTTTAAACTCACTCAATCATTTCTAATTTTATTACATACAAATTTATAAATAATTTATGAATGTTATTGTACCCGAAATGAAATGAAATTTAATTATATTTGGTCTTTCGACAACCCGTTTGGCAGGAGATAATATACTAATAATCTAACATTCCAATTGTGTTATGTTTGTAAAATTTCGTTCTATTCCTAGTGGTTTTAGTGAACATTAAAATATATTTAAACGATATATGGGAAGTGTTAGGTAACCAGATTCTGACGGGCGAGAAACAGTGCGCCTGACTAGTGCCATGGTAGGCGTACCGCCTTACGTTCGGAAGAGGTACGCAAGCGATGTTATTACTACGAAGCGCTTAACTAAACAGTTGCATTTATGCTGTAAAATTAAATGTAAGCGAAATCAGTGTAGCCACAAAGCCTTTGTCATGCTACTCAAATAGTGGGGCGTATAATACGTTATTAATTTATGTTAAAGCAAAACGTAAGTTATAAACGAAAGACAACTTCAGAAATATTTCTCTAATCGACAGTAGCTAGTAAGCAAACTTTTCTCAAGGCCCAGTTGGTGGAGGCCAAGGAAAGAATCTTTGAGATGATCTGTAAATATTCAAGTTTCATTACCCCACAAATATTGCTCAAGTGATGAGTTTGTGTGTCGCTTTACTATGTCATATTGTTAATGCGATATTCTTAAAACGAATTTTGATCACTAAAGAAATTTGTCTCACGCGAGATGGCATATAAAATTTCCACAGCCTTCTTAATATCTGGAGTACATGACTGAATTCGGATGATAATCTTCCTTTGCAACAGTAACTTTTATTTAATGCATTGTGCCATTTGTATCCCCCCTAACAGTTTTGTACGAGATTTTTCGTCTCTGGCTGACCTTCTTTCGGTGACCATAACAAGCAGGTCACATCTCCAGAAACTTAAGGCATAAGTAACAGCTGATTGGACGGTGCATCCTCCAATACCGTGGCCGCAGCTTGGTGGTGTGTTTTGGAATCTTCTACTGAGAGCAGGTGTCGAGAGGTTCGGTGTGGTGAAGAAAAACAGACCCTTAGAGAGAGGATGCACAACTTTATACCAGGCAGAGTCGAGTAGTAGTGCAATTCACTCGTAAATGTGGTCATTTATTTCGGTCTATTCTAAATTACTGAACAACATGTTTGGTGACTAAATTATTCTGAATTGTACAGTTCCTTTATGCTCTATATTTTGAGGCCGTTTTACAGATCAACGGAGAGATTCACGCAGCAAAGAGGGAAAAGAAAGTGATTGTAAAAGTTTATATAGAAGTTATGTGGGGAATACTCATTTTAAATCAGAGTTATTTAATTGTTATATTTATACACACACACGCATATACCGCGTGAGTATTCTCATCCTGCAGATTGGTAACTAGCCAACCCTATTTTACAGACGATGCGAAATGCAGTGCTGACACCGCATTCAGCCCGCTGATTAGGGCTACAGTGGTGCTCGTTGTTAAAGTGCTCTAGACGCAATGTTTAACATGCTAGAAAGTCATGATGAAGTTCGAAAGTTCAAATCACGCCTTTTAAAAAAACGTGTTTCTATTCATTTTTTGCATTTACTTATGATGTTCATTAAAGCATATTCTAAAAAGTAACAATTTGTGTTTTAATGAAACTCGCATAATTGAATTAAGTAAAACACTTCCGTGCCAAACTATCAGCTCTCGTTAAATTTACTAAACATAAAAAGTACCTTCAAGTGGCAGTTTTTGAACCTGGGGCCTTCACCAGTGATAGCCAACGTGCATACTGTTGCGCTACGAGTGCAAGTCATTGAACACAGCGGTGCAAAGCAGTCATTTCAACTGAAATTAATACGACGCGATACAGTGGACATTGCTTACTGCATATCCTGTACAATGCCGGGACTGCATAACTTCTCAACCCGTAGGCTGAAAAGACTCACCTGGTGTATATGTGTGTGTATATTCTTAAAATTTCGCAAATATTTAAAATATAAAATTCCCACACATAGATTTGTTAGCAAAAATCTATTTTGTACTTAAAAAATAATTCATCCAAGATCGGCGTAATTATGTTGAATAATAGTGAAGCACAATAAATTTGTGCAAAGCATATACAGGTGGACCGTTTAAGTTGAGACTGTACAGTATCTCCAAAACTACAAAAAATGTGTTGAATGAAAATTTCTGGATATTATGGGGGAAATTAAATGCAATTAGTTTTGTTTTGTTTGATGATGGTCATTTTAGGGGAAATTTAATTTTATAAATGGGAACCTACATTTTTTAATTCGTTTTCTCATTAGAAAATGGTTTATAAAAAACTGTTTATTTTGTGATGAGGAATAAGGAAACAAAATAAAAACTGCTGGTTCCCAACTATGAAACGTAACCTAACCATTAAATGACCACCCATGGATGGTCCAACAATTCATTGCACTCTTCGTACATAGCCATTCAGACTTTTCGTTATTATTTACGTTGGTGTAAGAACAATTGAAGGTGCTTTATGGAAATGCTTTGTTTTTTATAAGGAGTGAGAAAACATAAAGCAGGTAGGTTCCCATTTAAACCAAAGTAAATTCACCCTAAATTGATCATCATAACGTTCTCCAAATAAAACATGACATGGCATTTACTTTCCCACATAATATCAATCAACTTTTACTAAAGACATTTCTTTCTACAACGCTTAGTTTTGGAGATATTGTACAGTCTCAACTTAAATGGCCCACCCTGTATATTGTGTTCAAATGTAACTCTGTGATATCCTTGACATATTTCCGAGGTAGGGCCCGAACCACATCTCCTAGCTATCTATGTGCTAGGCGAAAGCTTCCACTTTAGTTACCCTAATAATCAACTGTTATATATAAGCTACGAACGTGAATATTTTACAAAGAGTGTAATAGTTTTAATACCAGATTAATATCTCAAATTGTACTAAGTTTTATATTTTTCAGATAACATGTTGGTTAGTTAGGTTGTAAAGTGGGAGCAGTGTAATATTGTAATAGCCACACAGTAATAACACATGCAGCATGAACAGGAATACATAATTGGCTGCACTATCCTGTATGACGTCTGATAGGTCAATATTATCTACTAATTTACAAGCAATGCATTACTGAAAGCTGTGCAATGAGCTTCTTCAAACATACGCAGTGATATGTGACTCCTAAACGATGGTAGCCTCCCATACTTCTCGCCCAGTGTAAGAAAGCCTAGGCAGAGTTTTCCCAGCTCAGTGGACTAGAAGAAATGCCCAGAACACTACTCGATAAAATGCCAAGATTTAGATCTATAGAGTTTTATTTTTGAAGTCATAGTATGCATGTTGGTGTTTAAAAATTCGTAGTATAGCATCAAATGTGTTTACAAATACGCATATAGCATTTGAATCGGTGATTTGAAAAGGGAAACAAGTCCAGTTTTTTGCGAAAATAAGTAGAATTATAGTAAACTTTGTTTCTCAGTCTTCATGCGATCCATTAGTGTAAACCAGAAACTTTTTCTGTAGAAGGCATGACTTCTAAAGCTGATTAAAGATCCTATTGATTTTAAAAGAGAAATAAGTCCAGGTAGTTTCCTTTTATGCTCACAGAGGGCATTGATGTTGGTTAATATTGTAGAGTTACTAGATTAATTGATTGCTCAATGATTAATCTGTGTGTGTTGATAATACCATCATTCATTGGCTTATTGTTTTCCACTAATAGTATAGTGCATATTGCAACATTACTAACTACTTTTTGTTGCTTATTTGTGAATAGTTCTGAGAGTGAATCTCCCAAGAAAGAATAATAGAAAAGGTGTTCGAAATACTGATGATTATGCCCATGGAAAAAGAAAAAGAACTCGCTTAGCTGCGGTGAAATGTGTCACTGGAAAGAGTAATATTATGAATACTAAAAATACCGGTCCTGACTACAACTGTCGTTGAATTGCACAAATAAACTTTCTACATTGATAAAATAGATGTTCTATCACAGCGGCTCAGTGGATCAACTAAAATGAACAAGATGCACTTCTAATCGGACTAATAGAAAGTAAACCAGTACATAGAGGACGACAAAGTAAAGAAGCGAGCTCTCAAATGAGATCATCGTCATTCATCTTTCATGTGCTCTTAGGTTCCAGTAGAATTCGTTATTGCAAACAATCATTTTTGAACTTTCTGCTATTTCTGGGAAACCTGTTTACCGATTAACATCCATCCTATTTGCAGGAGGTTTTCCTACTGATAGGCGCGGGAAGCATGTAAATCGTGGCAATGCAGTACCTGAAAAAGTAGTTCGTACGATAGATCAACACATCAGGGCACCTCCTAAGCACCAAACATATTATTGAAATATACGTATCTCATACCTTGACTCCCAACTCAATGTTAAGAAGATATATCAGCTTTTCTGTGGAGATAACAGATTTAGTGAGACTGTTAGGTATAAGTACTATCTAAGGTATTACAATGAAAACTATGGGATTCGGATTTGGTCCTCCTCAAACGGATGTTTTTTCCATATATGAAGAATTAAATGTGAAGATCAAGTCCACATCATTCTATGAAAATGCTAAAAGAGCTGCAGTTGCAGAATTAATTGTCCATAAAAAAGTATCTAAGTGTTTTAAGAAATTAGGGGAAGCAAAGAAGATGATAGTGTTTGCAACTTTAGCTTGCGATTATTTGCAGAATATTCAACTTCCGGCTTTGTCTGTGCAATAAATGGTTTACCTGAGAAAACTATGGCTTTATTTATTTTGCATGCAAGACCTCAAGTTAGATAATACAAACTTTTACATTTATCATGATGGTGTGACGAAACGAGGACCAGATGAAGTTTGTATCTTTTTTAACACTACTTTTGTCAGTACCCACCAACTGTGAAGACACTATATTCAGCGATTCTTGCCTTTGACAAAATAGGAACCACACAGTTGTGCGATTTTTATTGTCGTTAACAATGACAGGAAAGTTCAATGTCATCCATCAATACTTTCCAAAAAGAGGCCAGTCTTTCTTGCCATGCGAACACGACTTTGGTTTTATAAAGCGTGTCCTTCTTCGTCAGGATAGAGTATATACTCCATTTGAATACATGTTACTAATATTATCAGCTACGACACACTCAAATGCTTTTATGGCAACAGTAATAGACACTGAAGATATTACGAACTTAAAAACCTGGTGGTAGAAGAATTTCAAGATGACAACCAAAGCTATTGCTTGCCCTGGTAGTTTTCATTGTGAGCCTGGGCTGAATCTTTCAAAGTATAGGCATCTAACCTACGATAGAAAACGCTTTGGTTACCTCAAGGCATATCAAATATTGATGGCATTATCCATCACTCTTTCAAGTTGGCGAAAGGTAACACCAGTCCAGATTTTCCATCCCGGAAAGTATATGGGGCATTGTTATCCCAATCAACAATAAGAAAACAGCGGGTGTTGGAAAAACATTAAAATACATCCCAGATGAACATCTGCATTATGACATGGGCAGCAACTGATGTTGAGCTTGATGTGTAGAAACTATTGCTAAGAGTAATTTGTAATGTCAATATATTGCAATATGTTAATTAACCTCATGGTAGATGTATTACCAGAATACTATGTTTCATAAATTTACAAGTACATAAATAAAGTGCAAAACATTCTTACTTTTCACATAACTTTGATTAATTGTTTATAAAGGAAACAAATCCCAGTATAAGAGGTGTTCTGTAAACCAATGAAATGCAAAACTGAGGTCTTGAGTAGCCCAAACAATCAATGTCTAGATCTGCGAGTTATCTATGGAACATAAATTTCCAAGATGCCAACCTTAGAGGTTATTAAGCTTTTCTGGTTTTCTAAACACTATGAAAGTAGGACTTGTTTCCCTTTTCACTCACCGATTCATTTATTGACTTCCAGAAAGCTTTCGATTGTGTAGATAGGGATAATCAATGGAACATAATGACTAATACAGGATACCCCAATCATTATAATTGAAGTAATTAAAATTCTGTATAGAGGAACTAACATAATTATAAATATTGGCACATCAAAAAACTCAACAAATTGTAACAAATAGGAATGTTAAACAAGGATTTAGTTAATCAATAAAATTGCTTAATATCCATATTGATGTGGAAGAGAGATGGTATAAATTCAGATATACAGATAGGTAGAAATTATTATTTGAATATCTTATTGATGTTGATGATGTGGTATTAATACGAAAGAGTTAAAACTAATAATATAGTGTTATTATAATGGTACACAGTTATAAGTTGAATGACATAGGAAATAAGTATAACATGAAAATATCAACAAGTAAACGAAACTGATGGAACACAGTGAGAATACCCTAAAATGTCTAAAACTATTATATAAGGCAAAATATGACAAGTCCCCTACTTTGAATTCTTGGATTGTAATACAAGTTTTCACGGAGATAGATATAGAAAATAGAATGAATAAGTTTCGCCAAATATGCGACACAATAAAATTACAAAGTAAAATTAGAAAAGGTGCAAAAATTAAATTTTATAAAATAATGGCTATTCCAACGTTGATGAATGGCAGCGAGTCCTGAATTATGAGCGAGAAAGATAAACAGCAGCAGAAACGATAATTCTGAGAAAGGTATATATATATACCTTAGGTATATATATATAGTAAATGATAAAATTTAAGATTTCAAGGAGAATTGGAAACAAGATTTGATTACAATGATTATTGAAATAATACAGTGATGATACAACAGTATAAACCACGAGGTAGAAGAGATATTGAGCGCCCAGGAAAAGGTGGAGCTGAATAAAGGAAGATATAACAGGCAATTTGCCTAATCCATGAAGTGAAAAGGAGAAGAAATTTTTATAAATACGGTTAATATAGAGATCTTCAAAACAGAGTTCTGAATGCTGCATCCACAGTAAGCAATAATGGTGGTATTTGGAAATTGTGATAACAAACTGCTGCACCGATAATAATTAGACTTTTGTGTTGAAGCAAATAGAGGACATTATTATGGAATTATGAAATACATTAAATAACGTATTTGTTTTACGTCTTAAAACAAAATGTTTTGTGATTTAAAAAAGCAATTCCTTTTTCACATAATGACCCTACTCAAGGTAACAAACTGAATATAATTATTGCTATACACGAACGATTTATGTCGGTCTACTCTTCAAACTCGAGACACGTGACTTTATGTATGATTAATTTAAAGAAGTTGGAAATGCAATTAAAAAATACTATAAATGTCTGGTATTAGCAGTTTAAAGGATGTGTTCAATGATACTGTATGCCTAAAAACGATTACGTCCTTGCTAATTATGGTATTCTAAATACTGCATCATACTGATTGATAAAAATACGGGCAGTTTTGATGATAGAGTTTTACTAGAATAATTTTGTATAGCATTTTTACAAGGAAAACGTCACACGTATTCAAGCATACCCAATATTTTAGAATTTTGTTTACTAAATGTAAACACCTTATCGACAACGATTTTATTTCCTCCATGACATACAGTTTACTAAACCATGAAATGCTGAAAACTAGTGAAGCAGAGATTTCATCATTTTTTAAAGCTAGCAATTATATAAAATGCTCTATCATTTATAAACCTTTCAAACAACTCCAACTTATGTAAAAGCGAAGAATGCACTTGATTAAATACTTCCAATAGAAAAAAACTGATGTGTTGTACTCACATGGCTTTCTCAACTCGTGTACAAACTATACAAACACTTGCAGAAACTATCTTATTGCTAATTTTTATAGGTGCAAGGGGAATATGGTAAGCTTTAAGCACCAGTCAATTATTTTAAGAGCTGGTTGCGATGTGGAGCATTCCATTCTCTCTGCGTGTCCAGGACATAAAAAAACGAATTTTCATTTGAAAATAAGCTATAAGTAGTAGAAAATTGAAACGAATAACAAGAAATATTTCGAAAATGGTTCACACGGCAAAATGTGTATATGACATAAAATGTGTGTTTTAACGCGATATAGGTTCTTGTGTAGTAAAAGTTTGCCTATCTCCTACGGTTTTCCAGTTATGCAAAAGCCATTCAGAATAAAAAGGACTTTTTGGAACATTCCCAGAAAATTCAACATATCCGACTTTTCGCCTTTGCGTTATGCTCTCCAAAGACACACGGATCTTTTTCTAAAAATTATTTGTTTGGAATCAGGAGACTTTACGGTGAAATCTCGGTATTGAATTTTTGGGTGGAATGTAATACTTCCTCTACATACATACGTAGCAGAGAAAGTAAAAGAAAGAACAATAATAAATATGAGTTTATTCTTCGGCACCGGAACGTCACTGGAAGACGTTACTCCATAACATAACGGCGATTGCCATGAACTATTGTCAAAGTATTTTGATGTAGCATTGTTACTTTTTATGAAAGTGAATGATTTTTTTTCTTTTGTTTAGTCATATTTTCATAAATATCATACGTTTTGCCTGCAATGTTTGTGATTTTGTCATTTGTCCAAGTTTTATTTTGTTTTTAGTTGTTTCTGTTCATGGTGACAGAAAGGCGATGCTATTGCCTCTCATGCTGTTGGCCTGCTTTCAAACTCCTCTTAGATAAGCTATTTGCCTAAGGTATTCCTTAGTAGTCCTTAAGAGTCAACATCAGGTATATCAAGTGTTTCAGATTACCGAGCACAATTTTACATATATTTCATTTTCTCACTCCCAGATTAATTTCATATGTATTAATTGAGACCTTAAATATTATTATTATTATACTGTGCAGTAACGACGAAATGTGCAACAAGACATAAAGCTAGGTAGATAATTTTTAATTAGATGTCCACTGCCAGACATTTTAATAATGCTCTAACATTTAATAACAGCTCTGCATTGTGCCTGTAATTTATTCCAAGCATGCTACCTGCACATTTTGCAGAATATTTTTTGAAGTATCCAGCTTCATAGAAATTAATTGAGAACACATTAAAGCTGCTGAGGAATGCTACATTCTTTAATTACGTGAACAAACGGCGCCGCTGGCAATTCGAGAAGAACGCAGGTATGCGGCCAGGGCACGGGGAGGTGCTGGCGTTATTATTTTTCCCCTTGTTTGTTGCACAACAATTTTTCTGTTTCCATCAACACTTTTAATTGGAGAAGTTGCAACTACTGGCACATCTAATTCCTCCCCCATTATTCTTTTAAATTTGGTACTGATGATGAGCGCTGAAGCAGTTGGATACCAAACTCCCCAGGTGTTTTATTTGTAGATAGGTGGATAAGGTATCTTTATTGGTTTCAAATTATTGAAGTTATTACACAAGTATTTAGTGCGTGGTTCATTCACCGTACATGCATATTTAAGATAAACAACAGAAAAAGAAAACAAAACAAAAATAACAAGAAAAAGGAAAATAGAGATAAATTACCTTTGTCTAACTGAACAAATTTGACCTAGCTTCGCGCATTTTAACCAAGAAATTGCCCATGTTTTGCCAGTAACTCTGGTCAGCCAATCTATTTCTTAAGGGACTTAAGAATTTTTCTTTGAGTTTAATTGTTCGCTGGTTCTCCCACTGTGCCCATTCCGCCAAAATATGTACCCAGTCCTCATCCAAATCACATAATGTGCAGATTCTCTTACCACAATCGTCAGTCATTTTCTGTGCCCTCCAGCCCCCCAGTCTAAACCATGCCATTCCTGATCTTTCCTTTTTTAAGTATGTATGCTTCTTTACCCCAATTCAATTTTGTTTAATTTGCTAAACTTGGAGAAGGTTTAATTTTACAATCGATTCTATTTCCTATTGGTTGATGTCTCTTAGTCTTCTTTTGACTCCGTTCCATATGTTTTTGTTATTTGTTTCAGCTCTTCCCATACTGACCCCATTGCTATTCTCGTCAAACCCCTTTCCAAATCAGCTGCCCAAAACTTAGGAGACAGGTTTTCTCGTTGGTATTTATAACATTTGGATCGTAATGTGGAGTTATCCCCCTGCATCAGCCTCAGCCAGTATTTCATTGCTCTTATTTTGTAGTGTATTGTGTCTTCATAACATCCCACCTCCCTCAATACCCCCGAATTTGATTTGCCTTGTGAAACTCCAAGAACTCTTTTCCAAAATGCTACCTGTGTTTTATTTACATGCTCTGCTCTTTCCCATCCCCAGATTTCACTTCCGTATAATAAAATCGGCCTTATCATACATCTTTTCTAATGAATCCACAGGTACATCCGATATCCGCGAGAGGGTACGTAATAATTCATTCAACTGCCCACGAGCTTTGTAGTTAGTTACTGAAAGATGTTTGTTCCAAACATTACTCCTAAATAGGAGATAATTGTTTAATGTTTTGTAGTTCTAGCCCCTTGAAATACCATTTTTCATCCCTGCCATACACATAGCCAATTTTGAAAGCAACTGTTTTTGTTTTATGAATGTTTACCACCAAACCCCAGTGTTTACAACTGTACGTGCTTGTACTCAAGAAGGAACTCAGGATTCAAAACAAAATGCATTATCTTCAGTGCTTAAAACATAATTGTAAGTATATTATAATAACTTTATTATTTCTCTACTACGTATAGTATAAGTAGGAGAAGCATTGATTCCACCCAAAAATTCTATATCGAAATTTCACCAAATGCGTATTTTGAGGCCCACTGAATCAAAAAAAAAGCATTTTTAGAAACAGGTCCCTGTGCCTCTGTGTGTGTGCGTGTGTGTGTGTGTGTGTGTGTGTGTGTACAGTATAACTCAAAAACGAAACATCGGATAAATATTAAAGTTGGTATTTAGGTTCAGTGTCTTTCAAAGATGCGACACGAAGAATTTCAAGAAAATCCTCCACCCCAAACTACCCTTTGTATGGACCATTTTTCAATTTTGATTTAAAAATGGCTCTAACGATCTTGATTAAAATATAATATGTTTAAGATATTTTTATGGCAAATGAAATGTATGTCTTAAATTTCTGCGAATGTCCCCAAAAGTAATCTTCATTCTGAATGGCTTTTGTATAACTGCTAAACTGTAAGAGATAAACGAAGTTTTAAAACACAAAAAAGTTAAGCTCGTTAAAACACCCATTTTTGGCACATACACTTTTTTTGTGTCTGTGCGTGTGTTTGTGGCGTGAACCATTTCCGAGATATTCCTTTTTATTTGAAATTGTTCGAATTTTCCAATACTTATACTTTTTCTCAAATGGGAATTCGTTATTTTTTTATTTATTTTTTTATGTATTGGCCATGCAAAGAGAATGGAATGAAACATAGCAATCGGCACTTAAAAGTTTCTGCAATTGTTTATCTCGATTATCACGAAGTAAGTGAAGAATAAGCGTATATAAAAATAGTTTGTACAAGAGTAGAGAAAGTCATGCGAGTGCAATAGATTAGAATTTTTTTAAATATTCAAATATAAAGATCCTAATATTGATAAAGACGAGATATTTCTCGGTTGAGGACAAACACTGAAATTGTCTGTCATCTATGTACAGCACCACCATCAAGTTATTAAAAGACACACTACACTGCCAATAACGAACAAATCCCTGCTTATTGTGTCAAGTCTCTGTACTGTATTGTTTATCATTTTAATATGTGCAAGGAAAATATGCCCACATATCAGCTTGTGCAATTACTTGTTCATAACAAGGTCCTGGATCCTAATGTTATGTCCTATTTTAAGAATGTTCAAATTTGTTACTTCACTTTTATTTATTTTTGTGTCTAAAATAATTTGAAACCTTAGCTTCCATTTTCGGTGGTGTCTTTTGCAGTTTGGGTGTTTTAAAGGCTGTTACGTAGCATTTAAGTGCCCATAGCTGGTGTATTTTAATTAATTAAAATTACTTTTCTCAACTTTGAATTTTGTTTCATATTAGAAATACTCCATATTATCGTATTCCAATCCACATTTCCCGGTAAACCACAAGGAGAGCTGAAATTGTATTGACCTAATAGTGGTTGAAACTATGAAGCCCGGGACTTCATACTTACAATATTGTAAGTCGCCATTGGGGTATGTCATCTCAATACAATTTGAGATCCCCTTGTGGTTTACCGGGAAAAATGCGAATCAGTTGGAGAATTTAATGACGTGCCGGCATGTTGCCATGGTAGCTCAGTAGTTAGAGCAACCGGACTGAGACCGGGAGATTCGTGGTTCAAATTCCTGCTATGGCATTGGATTTTTCAGTAGTCTGATTCTACTTTTCCAACCTTGTCCAATACACGGCTCGTGTGGAAGAACAATTGATTCCATTAACTATAATGTCCATAATATCGCTGCAAATTGTAAATATCTGTTTAATTTTAAGAGGACTTAAAAAAAACCGTGCATTCTAAAAGAAACTAGAGATCTCTTTGTTCTTGCGTCTCGGGTTTCATGTGACCTTCCTTCGCGTCTGGAGACAGCCTTTTGTGCTAAAATTACTGCTTCTAGGCCACCTTGTGCCGTATTGTTCGCTATCTCACTTGTATCTTTTCATGTGCTGTGGGGTAAATATTAGCCTCTTTTTGTCTGACCTTCCATGCGTACCAAGAGCCCTCCAGCAAACCGCCGTACCTATCTGCATATTACTTCATGCTCTCAGCTCTGAATCTACGCTACATTTTTATGTTTTGTTATTATCCTTCCCTTTCTTTTTCGTGCTTAATGGCCTTAATGTCCTCGAAATCACTGCATATAGTATCACTTTAATGGTATTCGTGGCTGCACATCCGCGCATGATGGAAACTACTGTATAATTTCGAACGTATCTCTGAATATACTTCCTTATGTTCATAATCCTGCGCATATGAACTGGAAATACTGTTGAATTTCTTCATAACTTTCTTCCTAGAACACAAAAATGATGTAGTGCTATTCTTGGGGATTAATGTTATTATTATTGCTTTAGTGATATCTAAACACTTATAGACTAGGATGTAATCGCTTTTTCTTCATAATTTTCAATAAAAGAGATTCAGTTCTTCGAGCATTTCCACAGACCCTGCAGCGTTGCATCCCTATTCAATGGTGGAATTAGGTTTATATTAGTCTCCATGTCTAATTCGTAAGAAACGTTTTACGAAAATGTTGTGGCGGTTGCATTTTGATGATGCTTCTAACCCATTTATCATCTACAGCTCACTCTCTCCCTCTCTCTCTCTCTCTCTCTCTCTCTCTGTATTTTGAATTTCTAATCATAGCACGATCCATTAGGAGACACCATTTCTGATATTTCTTCTTGGTTTCAAGCTAAATATAACATCGCAAAAAACATAGAAACCATAAGGAGAAAAAAAATCGGTGAAACTCATCTCGGTCCCTTTTTCACTTTCGAAATCTAAATCTGTCCCATATACCAAGAAGGGGAAAGTTATATCATTTGCGTAATCCAAAAATGTAAGCAACCTAATTAATTTCCAATTCATAATGAATAATTTCCCTTCTCATTTTTAACACTTAGGGCTTTAGCAGTCAGTATAAGACTGCTGAAAGGACATTGCAGTTTCATATTTTACCAACACCGTATCATACTAATCAAAAGAAAGATTTTGAAAAACACCAAAAAGCGTAAACTGTAATGACGTTTGTTCTTTTGCGAAGAGGTATTACCAATGTCGCGGTCACAACCAACTACTTGTGCTCAGTCTGACTGGATCAAGTTGGGTTGTTGACAGTGTATGCTACGGGACTGAGTTGGGTTGACGATGTATGCTACGGGACTGAGTTGGGTTGTTGACAGTATATGTTACGGGCCCGAGTTGGGTTGTTGCCAGTATATGTTACGGGCCCGAGTTGGGTTGTTGACAGTATATGTTATCGGCCCGAGTTGGTTTGTTGACATGTATGCTACGGGACTGAGTTTGGTTGTTGACAGTGTATGCTATGGGACGGAGTTGGGTTATTGACAGAGTATATTACGGAACCGGGTTTGGTTGTTAACAGTGTATGCTACGGGAGTGAGTTTGGTTGTTGACAGTCTATACTACAGGACTGATTTGGGTTGTTGAAAGTGTATGCTACGGAACTGATTTTGGGATGTTCACATTTTACTCACGAAAATAACGGAGTCAGGATGCATAAAAATCTATCACCATTACAATCTAGGTGAATGGACTACATTTTTCTCCACGTAGTTGTGCAAGTGATTGGAAGGGGTTAATTTCATTCGCGAAAAGGAAGTCGTATGTGCAACACAATTTTGGGAACCGGCGAATCATTGATGTTACCTAGTCTACTCGGCTAATATGTAGCAATTTAATTATAGTTGCAGTTTAACTACAAAAATCACAATTGCATTCTAATACATTCCTAATCTAATAAGGCAGTTGTATTAAGAAAGAAATATTGAAGGGTATTAAAGGGAGTAATTCGTAAAGGTGGGACGGTTAATCAAGCAACCTTTTGATTTAATCTGGTGGAGTATTTTATGGACAAGTTAGTAGTATATTCCCATAAAAGTGCGGAAGTGTGTCGTTGAAGAATGAGAAAGAGTTTGAAAATACGAGACATATGTACTGCATACTGTTTTTTGGAGGATGTGGATAATAGAAATAGTCGACGAATAATACAAAATAGTACTTAAACGAAAATAAAATTAATACCTTTTACCAGCTCTTGCACATGTTAATTCCTGAATGCAAAGTGGCTATGGCTTTTAAAATCTCAATCACTAGGCACTCATACCTAGCTGCTGCATGAATTGAGTCACAAATAAATATTAATATTAACAATAATATAGTAAATATTCAGAAATTAAGAGGAAGTAGCGGTGAAGGTGAGATTTAAATTATAAAATTCAACTATCAAACGTGATTATATTACTTGTGTGCAATAATAAAAGCATCAACATTTAGAAGTTTTAATATAGGTCATGCATACAAGTGTAGTAGAATTAGACAAAACACGCAGTAGACTACAAGCACTGAGCGAGATGGCTCCGCGAAACGTGTGAGGGCCGATTCGGAAATTCGCGGATTCGATTCCCGTTGACCGCCTACTGACTTTCGGTTTTTCGTGGTTTTACCTGTTCGGTAGGCGAATGCTGGGATGGTTCCTCATCTACGACGATTTCCCTTTCTTCCATTTCCTTCTCATGTTTCTAGGTTTCGTGGCTTGTAGCGGCCCCGAATGATGACGCGGATGCTTGCTCAAAGGAAAGTGTATTCCCCGTGGACACTAGGTCGACTGTTCATTCATCGCCATGTCTTGGCAGCTGTAGCAATGGACGATTCTTCGATCTTGAAACCGTTAGGGACTTCCACGCATCTCTGTGGCCAGTCTGCCTAAGGCCTGTAATCTCCTGTAGTACCTTCACCTCATCCCATCCTCCTGGGGAGTGATAGCCGCAATAGATCTATATAGGTCGCAGTGTGTGACGGTCCCCCTTCTTTATATAATCTATACCTATAGGCTACCAGCACAGAATTGACAAAACTTAACTTCCACTGTGGCAGCATGAAGGGGAACTGGATAAAGGAAAGTTCTATCTTTTGAAAAAGCAGTTTTCATATTTAAAATCCGTTTCAGGTGTTTTACAGACGATATTTGTCATTTTTATATGAATAAATGATACAGCAACATCGTGTTAAAGCTTGATTTTAATATAAGTACAAAATTTATAGAGATTGCTCGTGGTTTTACTAAAACACGTGTTGTTTAAATATCATGGAATCCGTTTTTATAATGAATGCAAACCTATTTCGAAATCATTTTCGAGCTGATTATTCTGTGAAAATTATGCCTATCTATTATTCTTCGTATGTATATTCGTCATATACCACGCTTAGCTTGTTATTAAATTTCTAAAGAAATAAGAAATTAAAACAGTTTCTACCTTAACTTTAGGGTGTACCGATGCCTCAAAGCTAAGATATTTGTTAAAAAAGAAAGTTTTCACTCATATTAATAGGTAAGCTAGACTGCACGTAAACCAGCCGATACATCTAGTTACCAATAGTATTTTCCCTTACCTATTGTTGGCAGAAACCTCATGATTTGGTGTTCAAATTTCAGTTAGTGCAATTCAGATTTATGACATTACTTTATCTGATGTACATTTTACAGATGTTAAAGTGCCGGTTCCATATCTTCTAAACTTTCCGAGATATTAATTTTCAAGAACCTTTTGCAATATTTTGGAATCAGGGTACCACGATGGACATTTTGAAAAGCTTAAGCTATAAATAAGGATACTTTCTACTTATCTAGTAGAGAAAGTATTACATTCAAACCCAAAATTCGATGCCGTGGTTTCTTCGGAAAAACACGTTTTGAGACTTCAAAAAGTTATCTTTAGTAAAGCACCAGCCTGTGTGTGTTTGTTTTTCTTTATTTGTTTCTGCAAACAGCATAGCTTAAAATTGAAAAGTCAGATAAATACCAAAGTTGGCATTTAGTTGCACATGAAGATTTTCAAACATTTACATGGAGAAATTATGTTATTTTTTGTTTTTCTTAAAAGTTGTTCTAATGGTATTGATTCCAATAACATACATTTAAGATGGTTTCAAGACAAATGAAACGTTTATTTGAAGTTTCTGGCTAGATACAGCCTGTGAAATCTATTATTCTTAAGGACTTCTGCGTAAGTATTCAATCCTAAGAAGTAGACCAAATCTTACTAAACAAAAACTTCAGATCTCATTAAAGCATACAATTTATGTCAACTGGTGTTTGTGGCGTTAACCACTTCGGAGATATTCTTTGTTGTTAATTTGATTTTTCAAGTACTTTTTATGTACTTCTCTCAACTGCAAAGCGCTATTCGTTTTTTATTTTTCCCCAAGGAAAACTGCACTTCAAAGCCATCACATAGAGCCCGACTTTGAAAAGATTTGAGTACCGCTTTAGCTATTCGTCTTATACCTACAACGAAATATTATGTAAATGCGTAATGAAAGCTAATCGGCATTAACAAGAATTAGATAGAAGAATAAGCTCTTAAAAGAATAGTTTGTAGAGGAATGGGTAGGGAGAGTCATGTGAATGCGCCAATCGTATTATATGTTGCCTCCTTAAAACTAAAGACTAATGTTCATCTGTTTCTTATACTTTTCCAGAGTAAGAGTAAATAAGTATACTTTTAAAAGCAAAGCTGTAATCACGGAACTAGAGTAGGTACCTGTTTTAATTACGAAAGAAAGCACTACTGCTGTGCGGTTCAAATCTCTTGACGTTTCGTGACAACTAACACGGAATGACCGCACGGTTGCCAAACTTCACTTTGCTTCGTTAAAGCGTTACGCGTTTGTTATAATGCCATCGCAATGTTCACTTAAAAACTACAGGAAAACAAGAAGAGACACGATAATGAAAATGTCATACAGACATAGAGAATTAAAAATCATACCTTTCTGTGCGTCCTTTGTTATTCAAGTGACACAGCTAACGACATATCATCTTCCTAGATATCGCGTTTATCATGAAATTCAAAAACACTGCACCGTACAACATCTTTTTCGAAGTCTTTCGATTTGTCACTCTCTTAGGTAAGCGTATATTTTATCGGCGATGTAAACAATTTCGCGGCTCCCTCTGCGGTACCCTTTTTCGCTTCCCCACACTCACGTGAAACAGTGATGTACTTAATCAGCACGCCTCAGCCGTAAGTTCTTGAATTTTATGAAATTAAGTTTTTTGCATTTTTTTTTACTTTTTAAACAAATTATATACACTGAAGACAACAGCCCTAAACTTACTGCTACATCCGCTGGTACTACTGGGCTTAATAAGCAAATTTTCATGAAAGAATTAAGTTTAAAAACGCTAGGACAAAGCCTACCATGTAAGAACTGAGTACACCGCAACTGAATTCACAACTGAGTCGCTTAACCTTCCAGCAAGAATGCTGTAAAAATTACACCAGCAGTATTTTTGCTTTGTTAATATATTATCAATGTTTTTAACATTGAGCTATCACATCTATGGTGCAATGAATTCCACTGTTCACGCTTCTTCGAGAATATGATGACAATTGCTGATTCTTTGCTTAAAGTTCTCAGTTGGATTATTCCTTTTATGGCTTTTTCTTTTGTAGTGCATTCCAAGTAACGAGGTGATGAATTTTGTAAAATGCACAAAACTCTTTTGTTATGCAGGTTACGTGATTGGCTCCAAGATTCGAGATTGTGCAGAAGTAAGCATAATAACCAAACTCCGATTTTAACCGGGTTCATGAACCGGTGCTTCATGAATAAATGTGGATTTTCGCTGGCCCAATAGCGTGAGTTATTTGAGTTCACATAGCCGGATAAAGGGAATCAGGCTTCATCTCTGAACCATATTATGGACAATAAGGCAGGATCTTGCATAATAAACGCCTGAAACCAACGACAATAATTCAGTCGTCTATCCTTATCTGGTTCCTGTAACTGATGGACAACTGTAATCCTATACGTCTTTAGACCTGCACTTTTCACAGCTCTCTCACACATTGAGTAGCTGCGCCCTGTCTGCAGCAAACGTATTAATGATGTTTTGGGTGACTGACCCAGTCGTGCTCTTACATCAGCAACAACCGTGGGAAGCCTAGATGAACGAGTTTTACCTTTTTCACTCACCAGAGATCAAGTTGTTTCCAATTTGTTTACCAGTCCCAGTATTGTGTTTTTTGGGGAGGATTCCGAACACCAAATTCTCTCTGGTGGGCCCTTTGAGTAGCTGTAATTGAGTTCGTAATCCAGTATTGCTTTACAAGGAAGAGTCGTTCATTTAATGTGTACTCCATTTTCACGTTGACTAGAACAAAATCTCAATAACAGTAGTCGACAATAAAACTAACGCTTACGAATAAGACATCAACATCTGTGCATCTAGTGACAGGCAATCAAAACTCCAGAACATTCTGCTTAATTTATTGATAAAATTGGTGCATTGAGTGAATTTCGTACGGAATAATTAAAGAAAGAAATGTGTCAGTTCTTCATAAATCACCCTGTATGACTAAAAGCCTCCGTTTAAACATCACGAAGGCTAACTATAAATTAATGGCAAATCATTGGGTGTAAAAATATTATTCTCTTCTGTACTTGTTCAAGAAAACATCACCTTTATCTTAACTAATTATTGATTTTCTGAAATATGAAATACGCATGCGCGCACATGATACTGCAATTAGAGTTTTAACAGCGGCGAGGTGTGTTGCCGTATGAGGCAACGCTGCATTGCTACTATTCGCCAGAGCCGTATTAGTGGACACGGCTCAAACGTCGAGATTTGGACCGCATAATAGATTACCTTATCACGCTAGTACTTATACTGAAGATTTAAACAGACTGAAGAAAACTCCACTGTGTGTAACATTAGCAATAATTAAATATGCTAAAAGAATAGTTTGCCGGAAAAGCGGAATCAAGCTGTAAGTTCCCTATCACTTATTAGGATTCGAACCAAATCACCCTAAAGAAGCCAAAAATACCAATAGATCATGAATATAAAAAGTTAGGATTTTTATCTTAAAGCAAAAAGAAGTGGGAAATGATCTGTGGAAGATTTTGTTAAAATTTAGGGCAACATTGCCTTAATTTCGCATTTCTTGTAATGGTCGTCTTTAGGATTTTATAATCATAAAACTGTTTCCATAGGTTACGCTTTATTTTATAACTTAACTAGATGGCTTTCCCGACATTGTGTGGATAGATTTCTAAACTCGAATGACAATTTAATTAACTTCGTTTACCTCCCCCTCCCGTTCTTTATAAAGTATTGTAGAATGATCTAGAATACTTTTGAAAAATTTTCTGATTCTCACACTAAAGCAATGTCTGACTTCCTTAAACTCCCCCGACAGTCACCGAAGTTCTGGAAATGCTGCATAGCCACCTTTTGCAGTGGGATAATCTTCGTTCGGAATGGTCGAGTAATTTATTAGATAATCACAGTAGGTAAAATGACAAACCTTTTGTCCCATAATTAATAAATGACATAATGCCTACATTGTTTTAAAAATAACCTTTACATATACGACGAAATAGAGATGAAAGTGGTGAATGCGAAAATCTCAGCATTTGTTAGCTCTAAAGGCCCACCAAGTTAACTGTTTTGGACAAGAAATAGTCTGTAACCTTTGAGAAAATAATCTTCTCAGCTGTTAATTACAGGTTAGCATATCCTATTAGCGAAAAACAAAGGAAATAAAACAAAACTTACTTCTATGAGAGTCATTAAACTATTGTAGCATGGGTATCGCATGTGTACCGTACCGTTATAAGCAAATTGAATTCTCTTCCGTCGTTATAATGGCGTTACTATACTCTCCTAGAGACGCTGAGGAGGCAAAACAATACGAATGTTACGCTTAACTTTCGTTCTAAAATGTGTTCAAAATTATGTTTCTCTGCCCTTAAGCAAACCTGGCATCTGTTGAGTACATTAGTGAATACTCGACGAGATTTCTGCAGTCAAAATATTGGAAAATGCACGCCGAAAACTGTCTTTTAATTCGTCGAGAGTATGGAGATTCATCGAATCAACCTTTATCTTCACACATTACCTACAAGACAATGATGTGGATTAAATTTGGTGAGCGAATGTACCATTTAATTATATACTTTGTCATCAAAACACTGTAATGCACCTTAGTGCTCTTCTTCGACTACTTTCCACGACAGCCCATGACTAGTCTAATATTTCCTCGATTAAAATTGTTGGCTGTCTATGTTTCGTTTTACCAAAACGACCTAAGCTATTAAAGTTTTCTAACAGCCTATAAATTGTGAATTTTTCGGGAATGGTAGCACCACAGAAATTCTATAGAAATTTAATCTGGCTTTATCTACACGTGTCACTGTGTTCGAGCAAATGTGAACACAATTAATACACGCTATTGTGTATAATACAAGCTGTAGTGTACTGTCGGATAAGTATACACCAGAATGATTACACACAGTAAGTAAAATAAATAAACAGCTTCACATCACAATATTCTCACTATACGAGGGCGGATTGATAAGTCAGTGACTTTTTAAAGAAAATAACAGTTTTATTTCTGAGCATAGTCTCGTATCAATTCGATACACGTCAAAAACTTCTCCAATTTTTTAACTCTTCCAAAAAAATAATATTTTTCAAAGTATACACAATATGAGGTTGTTTCTGCCATGATGTGTTCACTGGACGTGAATGTCTTCCCAGCGAACAATTTTTCAGGTTTGCGAAGAGGAAGAAGTCGCTCGAAGCCAAATCTGGGGAATATGGTGGCTGAGGTAGCAGTTCGTAGCTCAATTCCACAAACTTTACGATGACAAAGGCTGACATGTGTACGGGTGCATTATCTTGGTGAAAGAGAACCTTTCTCATACTCAAAAATTCGTGCAGAATGTTATACCCGTTCACTCGAGATGTTTACGGTCTTGGCTATCCCACTGATTTTCCAACACAATATCCTGAACTGCGTTCACCATTTCTTCTCTTGTGACCTCAACAGGTCGTCCTGTGCGCACAGCATCTCTTGTGTTCGAACGACCACATCGAAATTCTGTGAACCACTTGTGAACCATGCCATGTGATGAAGCAAAATCCCCATAATACTTGTTCAGCTTTTGTTCCGTTTCCTTCACCGTTTTACCACCCAAAAGTAGTACTTTATCAAAACACGAAATTCCTTTTCTCCATTCTCTACGAAGCAACACACATCTGCTTATTTTAGACGCTCTCAACAATGTTCTACGAAGCAAATTGCGAATTTCTGCGATTATACCCACAATAGATGTGACTTGGGTGCAAACAAGAAACCTGCGATTAGAACGCTATCTCTCGTCAAAGTCTTATCAATCCTCTCATATACATCATGCAAACACCGTTAGAACGAATTGCATCACTGTTAGCCACTGCAGGCGTCTTAGCTAGGCTACTGCAGGGCAGATCATTCAACCTAATAACAGTTACGAGTCGCTAAACCGGTAATAGAGTGAGTATTCAGCGGCTTAGCACACGCTAAGACATGTTACACGTCAACAAGATCCGAGCTTGAGGAAATAGCGCTGTCGTGTTCATCATTTGTTTATGACATATTACAAAATAGAATCAGCACAACATACAGTCAACACTAGCAGGTAAATGCATGCAGTAGTTCGGTGTCTCATGATTAAAAAAATAGTCATTATATTGGGAGTGACTATTTATACTTCAACTGAAACGCTCCTCTTGGAAGGTGGCCGTAGTGTGTATTTGCCAGCAACGCATATTTTACAATGCACCTTGTCGGTATTAATAGGTTTAATGACAACATATATATGTTTTAGTTCAATCAGCTTTAAGTTTACCATTGTCTACCGTAGTCTAGGGGACCATGCTATCCTCTGGTTTCCGACTTCGCGGGTTCAAACCCGGCGGAGGACGATGGATTAGCATGGCTTCCTTCTAAAGGGAAGTAAAAGCCTGTGATGGTCCTTGTCGTTGATTTACGGCATGTAAAAGAATCTGAAGCCTAATAAGGAGGCCTCTGAGTAAAATTCCGGTCTTTTACGACGCCCAATATACAATGAGACGCTAAGAACCATAGCAGTTAAAGAGCGTCCGTAAATAAAACTCAATTTCATTTAAAGTTTACTCCAGGTTTCTAAGCTGCGCGGTATGCAGAATGCAGGCGCTTATTATAAGTTCATTTCTAGGCTTCTTACCATAGTCCTTTGCTTTTGTGAGCAAACATTTAGCCCAGAATTCCTTTGACTCCTCTTTAACATTTTAATCCGGTGCGAAAATGTTATAAGTGTAGCCTTAAGAAACCTACAAAGCTTGAAAAGTATATTCACTCGGTCTTCTCTTTGGCGTAACACTTTGACTAGTCTTAACGTTTTACTTTCTCCACCACGTACGTAATAGGCAGAGAAAGTATTGCATTCCACGCAAAATTCGACACGAAGATTTCACCGAAAATACATGATTTGAGTACCCCTAAATCCCCCAAAAAAGCCTTTTTAGAAAAATATCCGTGTGTGTGTGTGTATCTGCGAACAGCAAAACTCAAAAAACGAAAAGTCTTAGTAATCATCATAGTATTTAGGTCAGTACCTTCCAAACATACGACACGAAGATTTTGAAGAAAATCACCCCATCACAAATTACCCTTTACATGAAACACTTTTTGACATTTTTTATTTTCCGAAATGGCTCTAGCAATTTTGATTAAAATACCATATATTAAATATATTTATATGACAAATAAAATGTGTATCTTGAATTTTCTGGGAATAGCGTGTGAAGTCCTGTTCATTCGGAAGGAATTTTGTAGAATCTTGTATAATTTGTAAACGTTAAGAGATGGACGAAAACGATAACAAAAAACAATGTGGATCTCTTTAAAACACGCAATTTATTTCAAATAACTTTCTTGTGGCATCAGCCACTTCCGAGATATCTGTTATTAATGCTTCGAATTTTCAATATTTAAACATTCTTTTAAAGTCCTGTCGATTTTCAGCTGTTTTTCTTGATGTCATTAAGAGTATGGTATTTTAAGGCCAGCATATAGTGTCCAGTTCTAAAATATTTCACTATCGTTATACTCTTTGTATCTCTAAGAAAATGTATAATACAGTTATGTTTGGAAAGGTTTATCTTGATTAAAATGCAGTAGATGGAAAAATAAACGTTCGTAAGAATAATTTATATACCCATTAATAAGCGGATAGGGGTAGAGAATCTCATGGGAATGTAACACAACATTTTTGTAACCTTGTATAATTTTAAATACTCATGTCAAGGCTTTCCTGATGTAGGATCTAAAGCTGCAGGAATATTCCTTCTGGATGACGTTATCTTGCTCTCCCCTTTAAAATAAAGTAAACATCCATTTCCTCCTACTGACAGAAGGGCCATGAGAAACTGATGTGCCTACGTGCAACAAAGACAGCCCCATGCTACAGTTATTTCTGATCCTCAGGGTGTTTTATCAACCACGGTGGCCGCATCTCTCTTCACCGTTTACTACATAATGGAGAAACCTTCCCTACGTGTTTATTTCTTTCTAAGGGGTATGTTATTCATATTTTTAAATTTAGAGTTACTGTACACCCGTAAAACTCTTAATATTACATTTAAGGAAAAATAAGAGAATCGCAGTATTCCTTAGCTGGAGGGTGAAATTGAGTCATATCTTAAATACACGCGAATCGAACAAATGAGGAGACTATGAAATAGTGTATACTTAAATACTTATTTGCAAATGCAATAAGTAGTTCAATCAATAAACTATGCGACACCTGACAGTTCGGGAGAGTAAAAACTTTAAACACATGAATCTCTTTTACTTTTTCGCACTCTGTGTTCTTTAACGCTGTAAGACTGCGCTTCATTTTTGCATGGACAAATGTCATGCTACAATTCAAGTCTTGTTTTTAAATTGGCCCTAGCTTCAATTCCTTACCTATCCCAAAAATACAAACTAAAATAAAAATATCATAGCTGTTAGGAGATCTTTCTCATTTCCACTTCTGTTTTGCAATAAACAAAGGAGATTGCAGGACAGTCTCACCTCTTTCTGCTTTATCAATGCCCACCTCTTAGTACAAAAATCCAAGACCTAACTTTTACTTTTGCTGGAAGATTACATTAGAATGGAACTACATACTTCAATAATAATCACGCTTCCTTGTCCGAAGTAATCTCAAAATGTTGGCGCAATAGATTCTGTTCTGCTTCCGGATGAAAGAGAAAAACTAAAGAACGAGCTAGGCTTGTTCCAAGATAACAACTTTTGCTTGCGTTACACGTTTTTGGACCCGCATTCATCTAAAGCAGTTGATAAGAAAACCATAAATAAATAGCATATAACTACATTAGAGAAGACACATGATGGTGGATGTAGTTTTTAAATACTTTGATATCTTTGCATACATTCTGGAAAACCGTGTTAGTAAACAGTACCCATTTGTTTAGTGAATTTCAAGAGTGTAGTTCAAGTGACAGAGAACGTAATAACTATTGTGTGCCATAGAATTTGATTTCTGAAAGTTGCTCTGATGTTTATTTTACTCGTTTACCCCGTATACTCCTTTTCGTAGATATTATTAGACTGTCATGGTGTTTTAATGCAATAGCTAACGCGATATTGTCGCATTAACTTTTAAACAGGACATCTATTCTGAACTAGTTTTGTGTATGCCTAGTGTGTTGTAAACACTTAATTGGTGAACAGATTTACAGCGGTGAACTAATTTTAGGAGGAAAACTTTTTCTGTATAAAATATGTATTATGGTATCTTCTTCTTGATTTAGTCTGTAACGTATCAGATTTGGGATCTTCTGAGTGCTCCGCTACTACAATTTGTAATGGCTCACAAACAGCTATAATGCACTAAGGCATCATGTTTTTGTGTTTAAGACTAAGTAAAAAATATATTTGACTCAATATGAAATGCAACGAAATAATTTACTTTAAGCAGAAGGGGGTAAGAAGTATGTGGAAGGGGGGGGCAGATAAAGAGAACTAATTGTTGTATCGCACATGTCATGATAAAGGTCTACTACATAATCAGACACAACGAAGGATTTAGGAGTGGACAGACGTTGGGTCCTTTGTGTTCCACGTAGGTCATAGTGGGCTTTTTGTGTTTTCAACGCGACCCCTGGGAAGTAGGGAAGGGTGATCAGATGGGTACACGATGTGCGTTAGCAAGCAAGGGGTCCCTATGATTCCAACACGATACCATCCTGATGCTGGCTAGTCCTGCCTTAGCCACCCTCAACCTGGGATCTCAAGACACTCCAAGGAAGGGGTCCCAAATGTTCCGCAAAGCGGAACCTATGTAACCATTCCATAGCGCAAATTCCACCGTCCTGCTGCAATGGGCAATGGATTTTTTTTCGGGATTAAAAATCCTTAGCATGGCTTCCTTCGGAAGGAGAGTAAAACCGGTCATCCCATGTCATACTTTTTCGTGCGTAAAAGAACCTCAAGCCTGATAAAGAGACATCTGTGCAAAAATTCCGGTCTTTCAAGCCCAATATAGAATGGGACGCTAAGAACCATAGCAGTTAGAGAGCGTCCAAAAATAAAACTCAATTTCAATTTCCTAACGCAATACACTAACCGCCGTCGCTTGATCCTACAACTTTCAAACAGGGAGGTGAAACAGAGGGAAGGAAATGATGGACAGGAAATTCGTGGTAGAAGTGGAACCACCTCAGCACTCGCCTACGCTTCCGGGAAACCATGAATTAACACATAGTCAGAGTGACTGTCCATCGGGGAACGAAGCAGTGTCACCTAGGAATAAGGCCGCAACATTGAAATATGTTCGAGTACTGTCGTCACAGTCAGGAGTCTATCGCTGTGTGCTGGTAGTGGATTTGGCATACCTTTAATTTGTGTTTTATTGGTGTAGAACATAATTAAGTGACAAGGTATAAACTGCAACGCAAATGCCGTATGCCCGAGTGTAAAGGGGCCGAAAGTAACGGTGTTTAAGTTTCCATTAGACGAAAAGCTAGGAAGGAAGTGGATACAAACTGTTCACCGGGGTAACTTTATTCCCACAGAATACACTGTGGTAAGCTTTTTATAAAACAATTATATATGTACCTAGATACACTATTAACCACTTTTTTTTTGCTTTTATTGATATTGTGTAAAATTGCATATTTTGTAGAATGTTTAATATACCTAACCTGTACGTGCATACGTAGGTATAGCAGAATGTTAAATTGTTTCTCACGTTATTTATTGAAAAGAGTTTTGCTTTAATAGGTTTGCGAAAAGCATTTTCAACCCCATGATATAAAAAAGTGCATTATTATACTACAATAAGACTGGAAAACAACTTTACAGCTCCACTAGATCGTCCACGCCTAAAAAAGGCTAGTTTCATTTAACATTGTATGCGTTGCACTAAGCATTCGTTTAAAAAGGACTAATGACTTGGCAGGTGGCTCAAGGCATCACTGCTTAAGCAATAAGCTGGTTATTGTAATGCATACCAAGCAGTTTGTTTATACCTCATAAGTTTTCAATACTGTTATTCAGTGTTGTTTAAGAGCACATTGCCTAGATTTACGGTTACTTCGTATGACAGACATTTGTACCCACAATATAATATACTGATGAACTATATGTTATTCTCGTCTCCACTTTTTACCTTCTCCACTGCATACATAGTAGGTAGATAAGGATTGCCTTCCACACAAAAATTTGATACCGAGAATTCAGCGCAAATACATGTTTTGAAGCCCCTGCATCCACAAAGAACATTTTTAGAAAACTTTCCGTGTGTGTGTGTGTGTCTGTGAACAGCATAACTCAAAATAAAAGTCGGATAAACACCAAACTTGGTATTTACGTACATCTTCCAATGATACGACAAGAAACTCCCTTTACCCCAAGCTAATTTTACAAAGAAGATTTTTTGGAAATTTTTATTTTCTAAAATGGCTCTAACTATTTTGATTAAAATACCATATTTAAAGATGTTTACATGAAAAATAAAATGTACGACTATAATTTGAATTTTCTGGTAATAGGCTTCTGAAGTCCTCTTCATTCGTAAGGAATTTTGTATAATATGATATGCTAAAACTCTAGCAATAGACGAAAATGTACTACATAAAAATTGTAGATTTCTTTAAAATACACAATTTATATAAACTAACTTTTTGTGCCATAAGCCACTTCTGAGATATCCACTATTAATGGTTCGAATTGTTCATTACTTGGTCGTTCTTTTAAAGTGCTATCGAAATTCAATTGTTTCTCGGGATTGCATGGAAGCAGTATGGAATTTAAGGCTAGCATATAGCGTCCAGTTCTTAAACAACTATCACTGTTCACTTTGTATCTAGAACCAAATGTGTAATGTAGCTATTTGTACAACGGTTTGTTTGGATTAAAATGAAGTAGATAGAAAAATAAACTTCAGTAAGATTAGTTTGTACACCCACTAATAAATGATAGAGGATAGAGAAAGTCATGCGAGTGTGTCACATAAGATTTTTCTACTTGCATAGCAGTTGCATATATATTTAAATTAATTTAGAATTTTCTCTCTATGCACTACTTTTAATAAATGAAATAAGTCTGAACATCACGTCTTTTTGTTATAGTTACGTAATTATTAATGTGTCAAGTTTAAACATTTTTAGTCGTTTAATAGGTAATTTTTTCAAACATTTTGGGTATTCAAATTCCGGGTCCTGGTAATTACCGAGATATCCATTAGTTTTTACGAAGTAGTAGTTGCTAGCTGTCGTTGAAATTTCGTGCCTCCTCTTAGGAACGTCTTGCTCATTATGTCTCTAGTTCCAATGCGAGAGACAGATAGTCGAGGGGACTGAATAATAAAAGTTTTTAATAACAAATAATAAACATATAAACGTTGGACTTGCAGGAAATGAGTATTTTATGGATTTTATTGTTGCACTCACCAATAAGAAACAATCTATTGAAACCTAAATGGTTTGGAATATTGAGCTTTGTATGGACTTCTTTAAAGACCCTTACTATCTTCCCTCTCTTCTTTCTACCCTCCCCCATTCGATTACTCATTAACTTGTAAGACATACATTAAGCTTAAGTCATCTGCCATAAAAATTGATACTATAAAGTATTCCGAGGGGCAAAAAAGTTTGGAAACGCCTTATATAGAACGATATTATTTACGACTTAACCTTTTGGATTTTCCCTATTATTATTATTATTATTATTATTATTGCAGTTTCAAGTAGACCCTCCATTTAATCCAGTAACAGAATGATAGAAGAATCGAGGTTGAAATCCTTCTTATAAACAGCACAGAAAATAGATTTGAGATTTCAATAATGGGATCATCTAATAATTGTTCAGCATTCCATTCATCCTGTCACAGTTGCGCTAAGGACCGCAGGGGATGGCGGGTTCGAGTCCCACCTCTGGTATGGGTGGTTGTATGTCTGTAGGTAAGAAACGTAAGGAAAAATTGAGAGAGAGAGAAAAAGAAAGACGGCAGTTACTCTTAGTTTGCATTTCTGCCGCTGCGTGTCGCCAATTCCAACTCCAAGGATACTTCATTATAATGTCAAACATCACTGTCCACTTCTACAATATTTGTAAACACATTATGAAATTTTCAGTCACTGAATACTTAATCGAATACAACGGCGTTCACTACTGCAACTACTTTATTTAGCATAGTTGAACTGTTAAAAGCTCCTACATTTCAAAACGTAACATATTTACTTATAGCTTTACCTTTTACAGGTCTTTACAAAATCGTACATTATTGAACATGATACCGTCTCTCGTACCTAATAACATCATGCAAGTAGGAGAATACAAACCGTGTAATTTGTAACGGTCATGGACAATAAAGATGCCATGTCTTACTAACGCGCGATAGCATCTGTGCACTCACTACCTACAGCTCAGACCACTTGGTGAAGCTTTAAGCCCAGAAGGCTGTGATTAAACGTTCCTGATGTGGAATTAACAGGTGTTCCCGATTTGAAAGAGGAAATACAGACCGGACAGATGCTGTTTGCTAATGACTAATTCAACGCTGGTCTCCTTGTGTTCGTTTTAAGGGAACCATTGAGGATTATTTGAACATTCACTATTCTCAGTAAACCCTCAAGTTTCTGGGTATAATTGATACATCAGTGTAAACATACCAGTAACTATCTGTCTATGAAGTTTCCTATTCCTACTTATGATAGTCGGGTCGAAGAAATATTCAGCTGTAGAAAATACTGTGAGGAACACTGCAAAACTTTGAGAAGTTTATTACGTTTTTCTCGAAAGTACTCCTATTTTAAGAAACGAAGGCAGGGACTCTATTTTAACAAACACCTGTGATATTTAGAGCACATTAGGATGTGCTACCATAGCAATGAATTATATTAACTGAGTTGATAATAATTATGCTTTTCCTTTTCGCTTTCCCGACTACGTATATTAAGCAGGGGAAGTATTGCATTCCACCCAAATATTCGATACCAAGGTTTCACCGGAAATGTATGTTTTGAGGCGTCCTGAATCCAAATAAAGCATTTTGAATACATGTCCGTGTGTGTGTCTGTATGTATGTCTGTCTATCTGTGAACAGCATAACTCAAAAACGAAAAGTCGGGTACCAAGTATGTGACACGAAGATTTTCAAGAAAATCCCCCACCCCAACTACTCTTTATATAGAAAATTTTTCGACAATTTTAATTTTCTAAAAATGACTATAACGATTTTGATTAAAACAGCGTACATGAAAGATACTTACACAAGAAATAAAATGTATATCTTGAATTTTCTGGGGATAGCCGAGGAAGGTCTTTTCATTCGGAAGGAATTTTGTATTAGGTTGTATAACCTGTAAACATTAAGCAATGGACGAAAACGTAGCACAAAGAATGTAGATTTATTTAAAACACACAGTTTATATAAAATAAGTTTTTTAGCGTCATAACCCGTTTCTGAGATATACGGTATTAAAGGTTTGAATGTTCAATACTTGTCATTCTCTTAAAGTCTCATCGATTTTCAGTTGTTTCTCGCAATTGCATGGAAATAGTATGGAATTCTAAATCCAGCATCTGGCGTCCAGTTCTTAAACATTTAACTATCGCTATTCTCTTTGTATTTATAATAAAATATGTAATGTAGCTATTTTCGTAAGGGCCCATTTGGATTAAATGTAGTAGATAGAAAATAAGCTTAAGTAAAACCAGTTTTTCTACCCCCTAATAAACATAGAGGGTAGAGAAAGTCATGTGAATGTAGCACATCAGATTTTTTTGTATTTGAGGAAATTAAACAATTTGCACCTCGTTTTTTACTAGTAAGTAGGGGAAGTATTGTATTCCACCCAAAAATTCGATACCGAGATTTCACCGGAAATTCATGTTTTGAGACCCCCTGAATCCAAAAAAAGCATTTTTAGAAACATATCCGTGTGTGTGTCTGTGTGTCTGTCTGTGTATGTGTGTGTCTGTGAACAGCATAACTCAGAAACGAACAGTCGGATAAACACCAAACTTGGTACTTAGGTTCAGTATCTTCCAGAGATGCGACACGAAGGTTTTCAAGAAAATCCCCCCACCCCAGACTACCCTTTACATGGAACATTTTTCGAAAATTTTAATTTTCTCAAAAATGGCTCTAACGATTTTGATTAACATATAATATGTTTAAGATATTCTCATGAGAAATCTCGAATTTTCTGGGAATGTCTCCAAAAGTATTCTTCATTGTGAACGACTTTTGCATAACTGGTAACCCATAAGAGATAGACAAACTTTTACTACACAAAAAATGTAGATCTCGTTAAAATACACTTTATGTCATATACATTTTTTTGTTGAGTGAACCGTTTTCGAGATATTGCTTGTTATTCCCTTAAATTTTCCAATACTTATACTTTTTCTCAAATTCGTTAGTCATTTTTTATGTCCTGGACATGCAAAGAGAATGGAATAGCCACATGGCAACCAGCCCTTAAAATATTTGACTATCGCTTAAAACCTACCATATTCCCCTTGCATCTACAAGAAAATTAGCAATAAGATTGACATCTCGATATCTCGATTAACATGAAGCATATGGAGAATAAGCGGTTGTAAAAATACTTTGTACAGGAGTAGAAAAAGTCATGTGAGAGTAACACATCAGATTTTTTTTTAGAGGAAATCGACAATATTTTGGAATGTAAATACATCCTTAACATATAACTCTCTTTTGTACTTCCCAGACAACCTCACATAGTGTAAGTAAACCTTCAAATGTGTAGGTTTAGTAAGTATAGATTCAACTTTGCAGGTTTCATAGTCCCTGAGAAAAGGATTTAGAAATATTTCATTTCAAGAATATATCAATCGAAATTTAAGTTATGAAGGGAAATTCTCTAACCCTTCCAGGGAAATGTGATATGTACGGATATTCTCCGAATATTAATACGTCATATCTATTTTAATAAGTGAAAATGATTGTTTTCAGGTTATGGTGATAATATTGTGTTCTTATTTTCTTTGTCTGATGCGCAGAAAACATCAAATTTGGAAATGTAGCTTCCTATTTAACATAAAAGCAAATTGTCTTAAGATTCCTACCGTCATTAATATAGGGTTGATGTACTTAGTAGCAATATTATGGAATCTAAAATTCTATTATCAGTGTTCCATCTTTCGTATTTAAGAGTTATTAATACCATTTTATACGTGCTTCTAAGCGGCAACCTTGCATAATGTAAGTCGCCTACGTATGCAATTATTATTTTTCGAGTATAGAACGAATGCGATTCATCACAGCACCTTAAGTGCGTTTCAACCAGTTAGGCTTCGCCTAGGTTTAGCCGAAAAAGAGAATAGCTTCTGTTGATAATAAGGATAAATCGATGAGCAACATAAAACTACTGCTTCAGCTCTCAACATCTCCCACATCTATGCTGATTAAACCACAGCTGTTTATTGCTTATTTATCATTTCTTTAACAGTAATCTGATGTAAACAAAATTGTGATTATGTTGATAACATATATCTTTAATAAAATATTATTGCGCTGAAAACACAACCTGAGCATTAAGATATCTACGTGATAACCGCTGGAGCACATGTTATCATCTAGGGATTAGAACTATAAAAGAAAAATGCCAAGGAACATATGGTCAAGCTTTCACTAACATTATACAGATACCCATTACTACTTTTACTGCACTAGAATGGCACGTGAATGCAGTACTTTTGCACACTGCATGAACAGGCTTCCAGCCCACCATTCACACAACGTTCTGAAGCATTAGATATCAGTGAACTGTATAATTAAGTTGAAAGCCATTTTAATAAAATAAAGTGTATATGTACCCCAGCTTCGCTGTGGTGAGTAGTGATTCATCTTCAGGCGTAGTCTCTGCGAGAACGAGTTAATTTACTGCATAAATCTTAGTTTCGAAGAGTAATTGTTCTTATTTCGTTAATTGTTGCCGTCTTATAGTTTATTATAAACCCCAATCGCGATAAAGGATCGCTATCATATTTCATTCATTCATTATTTGTTTACCCTCCTCTTATGTAGGACTTACACCCCCCAAAACTTACAAGCGGATGCCTGGGGTCAGAGGCCCGTCGAGGAGCAGACACTCGTGGATCAGACAGAGCATCCAGGATGTGTGATCAGCCCGATGCCTGGTATGAGATGAAGGAAGTAGATGAAAACGAAATGTTGGTGAAATGGATGAAAGGAAAGGTGATGATGGAGCAGTTGGTGGAATGAATGGCGGGGAAAACCGGAGAGCCCGGAGAAAACCCGCCCAGACGCCGCTTCGTCCACCACAAATCCCACATGCAGGTCCCTGGGATCGAACCCGGGGCGCCTCGGTGGGAGGCGAGCGGTCTAACCACGCTATGATAGAGGTTATAAAATAAAAGGTAAATGTAAAACTACTGGTGAAGGGAAAAGGCTCCCGAAACTGCGGTAGAGTGCCACACGCAGGCCATCCGGCCCCGTATGCTTCTGTGCCTCTAACTGTGACCTCTAGGAGGGAGGAATGAGGGAGAGATCCTAAGGGTGACCAGATGCGGATGACGACAGGAGTCCCTAATCTTTCCAGGTTGAACGCCACCGTCACCCGAGTCCATCCATTGGGTGCCGAGACTCCGGGGGTCCTGCCCAAAAGCGCCCAGAGATGGTGGTTATCCAACGAGCGGCCCCTGGACGTCAGGAAGAAACCTCCATAGAGCGCTATACACCATCCAGGCGCAACACCGTCGCCTGGTCCTACAAACCGGAAACAGATAAGGAAGATGATGGGTACAGGAAACGGGGAGCACGAGAGTCGTGATAGAAGACGGAAGCAACACAGCATTCGCCTGCCGACACGGAGGAACCACGAAAAATTCATATATCAGAATGGTAGACACCGCGGAACGAACCTGCGACCTCCCAAACGCGAATCGCCCACTTTGCCGCGGAGCCACCTCGCTCGGTTGGTTCTTAAAACTGCAGATCTTTCATTAAGTATTTACAAACAACCTTTTCTCTCTTCTTGATTTGTTGTTTATATATCTATAGTAGATCAACAAAAATCAATACTTTGTAAAAACATATGTGTAGTCTACATGTTGATACTAGGCTTCCTCACTTAATGTATGTTGAACAGATGAGAACGTTTTCGCGGTCAGCAGAAAATGGGATATACTTCGAAAACGCTTCCATCTGTTCAACATGCAGAAGTGAGTTAAACTTAGTATCTACATGTCGACTCCACATCCACTTTAACAAAACGAAGTTAGCTTCACTGTGTATAATCGACCACAATAGTATTGCAGTTCGCTGGGTTGGGTTCCGCGTGTATTCAAATGCAGGTTTCCGCAAGAACAAGTGCAATAATATCGCGAAATAATAGTACAAACTTCTCTTTACTATCACAAAATCAATAATAATTTATTTACTCTGTGGATATACGTACAAAACAAATTCATAGTTTTTGTTATAGTGAGTAATTTTTACGCATAGAGGGCCGTGATAGACCGAGTTAATTTTTGGTTAAGCATAATTTAGGCGTTATATTTAAGAAAATACAGGAACGATTTACAAATTAATAAATTAACGAAACTATGGATATGAGCAAATGTACATGGGAAATGTGGGGAACATACACCCAACAGGGCAAGTTATGTAAATAACGGAAATCATAAATCAATAATTAACATAGGAATACGTAGTAATCTAGTACAACACTGTAGAACAACTCGTACCCTAAAATGTAAACACTTGTAACATACATTTTAATTAGCTAAGAAGCGAGCTAGCAGCAGGTTTAAAAGTCTACTAAGATACACACCTAACGAGCACAGGATTAGGCAGGATTGCGTCCAGCTCAGAGGTCCGAAGAGAAACAAGAATAGCGGACAAGAATAGATGGGGACAATTCCTGGATAGTCAAGTGAGTCGGAAGAGAAGTCAGCAACTAGTTTTACCAAAGGTGTCAGACAAGCTTGACTTCTAAAAGTGAACGACCTCTCTCTCATAGCACGCTAAGTATATAACCAATCGAAATAAAAATTAGATAAAAAGACACCAAAGCGTCACACCAGCAAGGTATAAAAAGGAAGAGCTCCAGATTTTAATACTCTTTTTCACATTCTCTCATGTGAGCATGTGACATAGATAGTTAGGTCCACTGCAACATTCAAAGTAGCAGGAAGATGTATATTTATTTATTCAAAGGGGAACGGTTGCTAATCGCTTCGATAATTTTTAGTGTTGGAATAAATCAAATCCTTAAAGGAATTCAACTTATCAACTGCCTTCACCCAGAATATCCTCAGATACAGAGAGCCCGCAGAATTTATCTCGGCTTACGACTGGCAGTCGAGGCAGAAAACTTCTGAGAACTTCAACCTGGAATTCATTTTTAAGGCGAGGTTTCACATGTATAGGTGAAGCGCAACACCCCGCCCCCTACAAAAACAATTATAAATTATATGCATCAAACGTATAAAAGCCAATGTGACTAACACTCACATATTACAATCACAAGTCTGTATATATACAGGGTGAATCACCTAAAACTTGCACCGCAAACATTTCGGAAATGGAAAGTGCTGTTGATGTGCAGTTTTCACAGCATTGATTGGTAGTCAAGGGTTCGTACATTTAGCCTATAAACAGATTTTAATAATACTGAGAAATTGTATTTTTTGAGCAATCATACATTTTTTTGTATGGAACAATGCCTAGTTACATGAACAGAATAAAGGTAGTGTAAATTAGAATGTCAATGGTCTTTGTTGCAGAATTCTAGTGGAAGTAGTTTACGAGAAATCGTATTTTGAAAAGCTTCTACCACGACAATTGTTTGTAGTCATTCATCCTGCTTAGTTGCTAGGTACGATGTTGTTGTTTGTTTGCGTTTGCATTGTGTTTTCTATTCATTGGTTGCATTGCGACTATCTGGTCAGTTTGTGACAGTTCAAGCAGTAAGTCTTAAGTGGAAGATGGGGTTTACTAATGCAGAAAAAGCCCGTAAGCATTTGCTAGTAACTTTATTAAGTTTAGAATTTATTATTTTAGTATTATTTATTGTTTTATATTTTTATTTAATAATAATAATAAGAGGGGAATTGTATATAACTATAATTTTTCTGTCGTTTGCAGTGACATGCTCATGGTGTATAGAGAGTATAGGAAGAATGCAGTTCGTTCCTGTACGGTGTATGCGGAAACGTATCCCAATAGACGTCAACCATCTCGGCAATTATTCATCAACCTCTTCAACTAATTACGTGAAAGTGGTACTGTAACACCTATAAAACGTAACAGAAACAAACAAGTGACTAGAGAAGATGCAAAAATTAATCTTTTGGCTGCGGTTGCAGGAGATGCGCAAATTAGTTCCCGCACAATCGCACGTGGAAGTGGTATAAGTCAGGCAAGTGTATTGAGCATTCTCCATCGACTTAGGTTCCATCCCTATCATATCTCTCTCTCCATCAAGAGCTGAATGGAAACGATTTTGAGAATCGTGTTAACTTTTGTACATGGGCATTAAGACATGATACTCCAGATTCACCATGTATCTTGTTTAGTGATGAGGCAGCATTTACTAACCACGGCCAGGTAAACCGCAGAAACATGCAGTATTGGTCTGTTGACAATCCCCGTTGGCTTCGGTAGGTAGAACGTCAGCGTCCATGTAGTTTAAACGTGCGGTGTGGGATAATGAACCATCAACTCATAGGCCCTTTGTTCATAAAAGGAACAATGAACTCGCACAGGTATCGCAGCCTCCTGACAGACCATCTGCCACAGATGCTAGAAGACCTTCCTTTGCAGACTAGGAGGAACCTGTGGTACCAACATGATGGCTGTTCAGCCCATAGTGCATGAAGTACTACAGCTTGTCTTAACGGATTGTTTCCAAATCGTTGGATTGGACGAATAGGACCTATACCTTGGCCGGCCCGTTCACCGGATCTGACCCCTATAGACTTTTTTTCTGTGAGGAATCTGAAAGACACTGTCTATTGGATGTACCAACTACACCAGATGATATCAATCGACGTATTACTGCTGCCTGCTCTGAAATTTCCGCTGAAATGCTAGAACGTTTGCCGCAGTCTTTCCATAGCAGACTGGAAGCGTGTATTGAAGCTGCCGGTGGTCATTTTGAACACAACCCTTGAAGAGCTATGTTATCTTTACTTGTAAGAATCCACAGAAGTATTTAATTCCCTTTCGTTTTTATTTAGTTTGTGCTACCACAGGTTGTACAAGAGTCGGTGCGTAAAACTTTCAAAATAAGATTTCTCGTAAACTACTTGAACTATAATCTAGCAAACAAACGCCACTGACATTCTAATTTACCCTACCTTTATTCCATTAATGTAACTAGGCATTGTTCGGTTTAAAAAATTGTATGTTTGCTCAAAAAATACACTTTCTCTGTGTTATTAAAATATCTTTATAGGCTAAATGTACGAACCTCTGACTAACAATCAATGCTGTGAAAACTGCACATCAATAGCACTTTCCATTTCCGAAATATTTGCGGTGGAAGTTTTAGGTGATTTACCCTGGAGTAGTAAACTTATAATAATTCAGTTGCAAAGAGCATACGCCAAAGACCATTTTGACATGCTACGTAGTTTTATAGCATCTGATAAGATGTAAAAGAACATAATGGAAAAATTTCGCAACAGGGTACCAAGGTGTATTCTTACTTTCTCCACCACAAGTTTGTAAGCGAAGTAATGTATTTCTTAGAGAGAGAAGAGTAGAGAGACGGAGAGGGAGAGAGAGACAGTGAGACAAAATCTATGAAGGATGCAATGCGCAAATTTGCACTAAATTACCCCTACTGAACATTTTTTCTATAATTTGTAAGTCGTAAAACGTTAGTAGTACATAAAAATGATCACAAGAAAAAAGTAAAGTTCAGTGAAATATAAAAATTACTTTAAATAATTGTTCGTTGTATTTGCTAATTTTGAAATATTCGATGCTTTAGCTAAGTTTAAATTTTCATCAGCTGAAACCTAGACTAGTTGCCAATCTATTCTATTCCATTTCCTTCCGCATGAGCTCATGACAGACAAACACCGGCTTAAAAGATCTTACTATGTTTCTGTCTATATCTTGATGTAGCCATGCGGACATAAATGTAATTAAGTGTATAGCCTAATTTGAAAAACTTTTATCGCTAATTAAGGTATAGTAGAAATAAAGAATCACTTTTCTATGTGAAAAGTTCTGCGAAGAGATACCTCCGATATAGTAATGGCTAGGTAAAGCCGTAGCTTTAGCACATCAGATGTTTAGAACTCGTTGTTGAATGTACATGTGGGGTGCATAAGCGAAATAATTCATTATTCCCTCTAATACCACTTATATCGTGCCAGTTTAATCTCAAGTTTAAAAATATATCCATAGGGTATTATGAAGCTAATTCTGTTTTACTACTATTAGTTTACTAATAGAAATTCGTCATTAAACTTTTAGTGTGATTTAACGGAGTATTCTCATTAGTTCGAAACCACTACAGAGAAACATCCCTTCTAGATTTTCTCTGTTTCAAATATCCTTAATTAGTTTAAAAATGCTGATTTGTTACATTCATATACATTTCTCTGTACTCTATCGTTTATTAGTGGGTATAAAAATTATTTTTACAAAAGCTTGTTTGTTATCTACTTTATCTTAATCGACATAAACCTTTGCAGGAGCGTCTAGGTACATTACACATTTCGTTAGGTAACAAGTTCAATATCCCTTCCCACCCAAAACTACCTTTTACATCGAACATTTTTCGAAATTGTTTATGTTCTGTAAAGTGGCCCTAACAGTTTTGATTAAAATACCAGAAGTTCTATGTTTATTTGACAAATAAAACATATATTTTGAATTTTCTGGGAATATCCTGTGAAATCATTGATTCGCAAGGAATGTTACAATCTTGCATAACTGGCAAATGTTAAGCGATAGATGAAAAGGTACTACACAAAAAATGTAGATCATTTGAACTTGTAGAACAAGTTTCTACAAAGGAAACAGCGATAGTAAAATGATTAAGAACTGGACGCTGTATGCGGGCCCTGGAATTCCATGCTCTTTCCATGCAACTGCGAGAAACAAGTGAATGTCGACATAACTTAAAAGAATGACATGTTGAGCAATTTGAGCCATTAATAACGCATACTTCGAAAGTGGCTTATGCTATAAAAAGTTTTGTAACATAAATTTTATGTTTTAACGGATCTACATTTTTGTGTAGTCATTCATTTATGGCTTAATATTTACAGTTACATAAGATTATATAAATTCCTGCCGAATGAACAGGATTTCAAGGGTATTCCCAGAAAAATTAACATATGCGTTTTATTTGTCCATAAACATCCCTAATTTCTGGTATTTTAATCAGAGTCCTTAGAGCTTTTCTTACAGAAGATAAATAATTTCGAAAAATGTTCGATGTAAAACGTAGTTTTGGATGGGGAAGTTTTCTTGAAAAACCTTCATATGGAAATAATTGTTCTTTCACACAAGCCGTGTGTTGGACAGGGTTGGAAAGGTAGAATCAGATGACTGAAAAATTTAATGCCATAGCCGGGATTTGAACCACGGATCTCCCGGTCTCCGTCCGGTTGCTCTAACCACTGAGCTACTATGGCAACATGCAGGCTCGCCATTAAATTCTCCAGCTGATTCGCATTTTTCCCGGTAAACCACAAGGAGATCTCAAATTGTATTGAGATGTCATACCCCAATGGCGACTTACATTCTTTGTGACCTAATAGTGGTTGTAACTATAAAGCCCGGGACTTAAAAGTACTTACAAAGAGTACAATTTGAGATCTCCGGGAAAAATGGGAATCAGCTGGAGAATTTAATGGCGTGCCGGCATGTTGCCATGGTAGCTCAGTGGTTAGAGCAACCGGGCGGAGACCGGGAGATCCGTGGTTCAAATCCCGGCTATGGCATTAAATTTTTCAGTCATCTGATTCTACCTTTCCTTCATATGGAAACTTTCGAAGATACTGCACTTAAATAACTCGTATGCTGTTCAGAGACACAAACGTGGACCTTCTTCTAAAAATGCCTTTACTTGGATTCAGGAGGCCACAAAACATGCATTTACTATACAATTTTTGGGTAGAAAGCAATAACCTCCCTACTTATCATGTACGTGGTAGAGAAAGTAAAAACAGCACAAAAACATTGTTTATATTTAATACAGTTCTTTTTTCTAAAATGAGGACAAGGAAACGTCAACTAGAATTCTGGAAGGAGTTGCAACTATAACAACTTAAGATAAGAACCTTGGCGAATAAGTATTCATATTGCAGTTTTGATCTTAAGTTTCAAATTTCCGTTGTGCTAAATTAAAATTGCCCCTGGCCTTCCGTTAGTTAACCACTAGTGCACCACCTTTAAGATAACCTACCATTCTGCATCATACAGTTGATCTACAAATGCTGGTGGAACACGTGTTGAAGGGGTAATTAGTAGATATCACGTGCACCAGTAAATTCGGCACTACACAAGAAAATAGCGTGCCGTAGCATACAAAACATTGAAGCGTGAGATTATAAATGTGAAACGTTACGTAACCGTGTTCCGCCTCCGTAATCTGCCTGGTTTGTGCATGCTTAAGGAACATTTCAACAAGTTGTCCTCTATCTAAGCGGCAATAATAAACTTTTAATAGAAAGGGTTGTTCAACTTCAAGGAAGGAGAAGTTAAAGGAACATGCACTAGAGCAGTCGATAGAGATTGAAACATGTTCATTAAACGTAAGCTAGTTGTCGCATATACATATTTTATTTTACCACAAATTTCATGTTACGTGAACATGTATGCAAAGAAGATTTATGTACTCTATGTCGTACTCAAACTCTTTTTAATCAGCTTCATTATGATACTTGTAAGGTTACTAAATATATTTTAAAATATTTATATCTCATTTCCTTTTGAGAGATTTCTTACATCTATGTCTGCAGTACATAGGTGCAGATTTTTAAACATTTTACAAAGATTATTTATATTTTTACTTTCTTTACCACGTAGTAGAGAACGTATTGCAATCCACCCAAAAATTCTATATCGAGATTTCACCTGAAATATATATTTTGAGGCCCCCTAAATCCAATAAAGCATTTTTAGAATAAGATCCCTGTGTATGTGCGTGTCTGAACAAATAACTCAAAAAGGACAATTCGGACAAAATATCTGATGCGATACATTCACATGACATTCTCTATCCCCTATCGTTTTAGTGGGTATACAAACTATTCCTAATATAGCATATTTTTCTATATACTTCATTTTAATCCAAGTAAACCTTTATAGAAATAGCTACAAGAAGCTACGAACATTTTAAATAATATCCCCTACCCCAAAAACCCTTTAAGTGGATGAATTTTCAGAAATTTTTATTATCGCAAAACTGGACAACTGATTTTGATTAAAGTACCATAGATTAAACATATTTTAATGACAAATAAAATATATATCTTGAATTTTCTGGCAATAGCCTGTGCAATCTTCTTCATTCGGAAAAGAATTTTGTATTATCTTGTATAACTGATAAACGTTAAGCGATAGATGAAAACGTACTACATAAAATCTGATGTGTTGCACTCACATGAATTTCCCTACTATTGTACAAACTATGTTTATAAACGTTTATTCTCCCTCCATCTACTTAACCGAGATAAATATTTGCAGAAAGTATCTTATTGCTAATTTTCTTGCAGGTGCAAGGGGTATATGGTAGGCTTTTAGCGATACAAATCTTTTAAGAGCTATTTGGTATGTGGAGCTTTTCATTCTCTTTGCATGTCAGGGACATAGAAAAAAAGAAAGACGAATTCCTGTTTGGGAAAAACTCAAAGAAATAACAAGGAATATCTCGGAAATTGTTTACTATACAAGAAACAATATATGACATAAAATGTGTGCTTAGATCACACATTTTTATATAGTAAAACTTTGTCTATCTCTTGCGGTTTACCAGTTATGCAAAAACCATTCAGAATGAAGAGGACCTTTGGGTACACTCCCAGAAAATTTAAGATACGCATTTCGTTTGCAATAAAAATATCTTACATATATGATATTTTAATCAAAATCGTTACAGCCATTTTTGAAAAAGGTTCCGTGTAAAGATAAGTCTGGAGTGGGGGAATGTCCTTGAAAATCTTCGTCTCACATCTTTGAAAGATACTGGACCTGAATACCAAGTTTTTTATTTATCACAGGCACACAAGCGTCCACAGAGACACACACACGGACCTTCTTATAAAAATGTTTTTTTTTTTTTTTGGTTTCAGTGGGCCTCAAAACATATATTTATGGTGAAATCTCGGTATACAATTTTTGGTTGAAATGCAATACTTCCCCTACTGTACTATACGTAGTAGAGAAAGTAAAAATGTAGATGTTTTTAAAATACATAATTTACTTCAAACAGCTTTTTTGTGCATAAATTATTTCCGAGATATCCGTTTAACGGTTCGAATTGTTCAATGTATTGCTACTCTTTTCAAGCCATACAATTTCCAGCTGTTTCCCGCGATGTTATGGAAAGAGTATGGAATTCTAAGGTCATGATATAGCGCGCAGTTTAAAACATTTGACTACCGCTATTCTCTTTGTATCTATAACGAAATGTATAAGGCAGCTATTTCCGAAGATGTTTATCTCAACTAACATGAAACAGATAGGAAAATAAATCCGTAAGAATAATTTGTATACCCACTAATAACGATAGAGGGTAGAGAAATTAATTTAAATGTAACATATCAGATTTTTTGAGAGCTGTTATTTCTTATTGTCTGCTGTGTTCACAATTTCACAGAGATGCAGGACTTAGGTGGAAATTGAACCTATTACTCTGAGGTTATTCAAGAGGAATTGATGTTAGTTTCCTTTAACAAAATAGTTTTTAAAATTATGTAATAATTTTTAAAGATATATTTGTAAACTTAATATGTTTGTCACTATGTGTTCCTAGAACTCTTTGTATTTGTGACAGAAGCTAAGAGAAATACAAAAAATGCTCCATTACTGTAGTTTGCTATAGGATTTTTCTTCAATAAAGTTTCCGCTTCGATATAGGCAGCACTAGATACCAACCAGCACTTATTAATTCTCTCTGTGACTGACTAGCAAATTGCAAGGAAAAAAAGAAGAAGAAATGAGGGATATGACATTCGGTGTGAAACAAAAGAGTGCTTAGAAATAGCTTCTTAATGAATTCTATCTTGATTAGTGTAGACGGATTAGCCCTATGTAATATGGTTAACGATTCAACCTTGCGGAAGGAGGAATGAGCGGAAAATCGGCTACCTTTAACTTTACCTAGCGAGATGGTTCCGTGAAAAGGTGTGAGACTCGCATTTGGAGGTCCCGGGTTCCATTCCCTTCAACCGCCCACTCTCACCTTGCGTGTTTCGTTGTTCTTCCCAGTAAGTAGGCAAATGCTGTGTTGGTTTCTCATCTACCAGGAATTTCTTTCCATCATGTTCCTTTCATTCCGTTTCCTTCTCATGTTTCAGGTGTGCTTCTAGGTTTCTTGGCGTATGGCAGTGCCGGACATATGGCGCCGATGTGCTCACAGGAAAGAATATTCCTATTGAACACTACAGGTTGACGGGTCCTTCATCCTCCCTCTCAAGGCAGCTCTAGTAGTGGGACGAGTCTTTGAGCAAGGGACTGTGTAGGGGCTTCCGCACGTCTATGTGGCCTGTAACCTCTTATGGTTCCTTCACGTCATCCCTTCCTGGAGGCTGGTAGGTCGCAGTGCGTGAGGTGTCCCCTTCGGTTGTGTATCCTATACCTCTGACGATACAAAGCACAACAGCCACTATATGCATGTCAAACCTCTCTTTCTAACTAGACATGGGAAACGAGGTTGCAATTGCTATGGATTCCATCGAATAGGGATGCAGCGCGCAAGCTCAGATGAAACATGGGCTTGAGGTGTACATTATTGCTAAGAAAGGGGTTATTGCTACGAGTATTCGGATACATTTGTTAACTTAAATGTTTTGGTTCTTTAGACACCCTTGAGATAATGATGATAAATTGGATATAATTTTAGCAATAATATTCGTACATAATATATTAGTAACAATAGTGTTGTACCCAACTAGCAGGAGCTTAAAATAACTCATTGGCAATACTATCTTCTAAAATTAAATTGTGTTTTACTACTGCACGCTCTTTAACTGCTGTGGTCCTTGGCACCGCTTCTATACTAGGCGTGAAAGACCGGAAGCTTTGCTCAGAGGCCTTTTTATCAGGCTTGAGGTTTTTTAGGTGTCGTAAATCTACGACACGGGACCATCGGCTTTATTTCCCTTCCGAAGGAAGCCATGCTAAGAATTTTTACGCCCGAAAAAATCCATCGCCTTCCGCTGAACCCGCGACCTGGGGAACTAAGGCTAGCATTATAACCACTACACCACGGAGGATGGCACTACCTTTTACCCGTACTTTGAATGATACCAGCAACTTGTCATTTAAGTGCTAAATTGACGCAGGAAGGGAGTTAGAAGGGTGACACTTATTTAGTTACCAACCTAAAGCGTCCTATTCCAAGCCAGTGTTCTTAGTTTACGTCATATTCTGAGGGGAGTAGAAAGGTTTATCTTAACGTAACATTGGATGCAGGGTGTCAACCTCAGCATAATGTCACATGTTTATTCTCTGAAGTTTTAATTACTTACGGCGTTGAATAACTTTTTAAGCTCACTCATTAACTAAACAGTGATTAAACAGTGACTAAGTAATGAAACAGAAAACAACTAGTCACAGTTACATTTGTGTGGCCACTAAATAGTGTGTGATTAAAGAGTGAATGTATAGTGTGATTAAACAGTGACTAAATAATGCACCATAATAAATACAATTAGCAATAGTTACATCTCTGTGACGAATAAATAGTGTGTAATTAAAGAGTGAATGTATAGTGTGATTAAACAGTGACGAAATAATGTACGGTAACAAAATCAGTAACAGTTACATCTGTGTGGCGACTAAATACTGTGTGATTAAAGAGTGAGTATTTAGTGTGATTAAACAGTGACCAAATAATTCACTAGAAAACAACCAGTCACAGTTACATATGTGTGACAAATAAATAGTGTGTGATTAAAACAGTGACTGTATAATGTGATTAAACAGTGACTAAATGATGGACCACAATGCAATCAGTAACAGTTACATATGTGTGGCGACTACATAGTGTGTGATCAAAGAGTGAATGTATAGTGTGATTACACAGTGACTAAATAATGCACCATAATAGAATCAGTAACAGTTACTTTTGTGTGGTCATAAATAAAGAGCTATTAAAAGGGTGAATGTATAGTGTGATTAAACAGTGACTAAATAATGCACCAAAAACAACCAGTCACAGTTACATCTGTGTGACGAATAAACAGTGTGTGATTAAAAGAGTGAATGTATAGTGTGATTAAAGGTACTAAATAATGAAACAATTAGGCACTGCTACATAAGTAAATTAAATAAAATTAAGCGATTAAATAGTGTTTGATTGAACAGTGAATGCATAGTGTAATTAAACAGTGACTGCATATTGCACCAAAAAACAACCAGTCACGGTTACATCTGTATAGCAATTAAATAGCGTGTGATTGAACAATGAATGCACAGTGTGATCAAGTGACTAAATAATGCACCACAAAATACACAGTTGCTCTTAATAAAATGTGCAACGTCTAATGTGGATTAGCTCATCGCGTTAGAAAATATCTTTCCCTAATCGATAGGAGTCATTTGCCCTTCAAGGGACACATGAGGATGTTTTGACTTTTTTCATTCATTTTTCATCAGATATAGCATATTCAAATAATTATGTCAATGCTATCACTGGCTAGAAACAAAACCTAGCACATTCGTCCAAACATTATAAGAAACTATATAAAATGTAATGTACTGTACTAACTACAACTGTATTCAAAGCAATGCTAGTCCAAAATCACATAAACTTGCTATTGAATAACTGCATTTATACAACTTACCTCTTGAATAGAAATAAAAGTATTTATTAAAATTCTTCTTCTAAATTATATTTAGCGTGAGCATTGGATATTATTTTGTGCTTGATACATATTAGCACAACATTCATTGTATTATCATGATACGAGCAAACTTTTAAAATGTTCATTATTATCAGATCAATAAGATTAAACAAAAAAAAATAATGTGGACTAACTTAATCTTAACTTCTAAGCTTTAACGAGAAACGAAGCAGAATTAAAAATCTGATATATTAAATTCATATGTCATTCTCTACTCTATCGGTTTTTAAGGTGTAAACAAACTATTTTGACGAAAATTTTCTTACTTGGTTTTAAGTCAGAAACCTTTGCAGGAATACCTACATGACGCGTTTTGTTGCAGGGTAACGTGGTACAATTTCGATGTAGGTACAATTCCGATCAACATAAGGATTAGCGCCATTTTTCAACTTCGTAGTGTCGGTGGAACTTGCCTTAATGTGGCGTTGCAATACGGAATGTCTCTGCAGTTCTTCCTATCTTTTCACGAATAGACTAGTTTGTACTATAGGGATATCAAATGTTTCCTTTTAAGGGGTAAGTGGAGTTACATAGTTTTATGCGCTCCAATCAAATAAACCTTGTTTCCATATGCTTGCAAATGCTATATTAGTGAGGTTAAAGACGTGCTTTCCATTCCCACGTGTTCTGAGGCAACTACAGAGAAAGACTGGGACATGTGCCGCCAGCTCTTGAAACAGTTCAGTAATATTTATTCGTGATTTCACACCTACCAACAGTAAATTTTGGATCAGAAAAAAGGTGCAGTTTCGATACCCTAGTACAATTTCGACCAGTGCAGTTGTTTAGTTTAAACTAGTTACCATAGACATACTACACACTACTACTGCAAATAAGTTACGTATATTTTACGCATATTTCAATATTTTCGTATCCGCGAATGTTTTCTCATAATATTTTTCCTAAATTTACTGATTATATTGCAATTTATACATGTTTTATCGTACTTATGTTGAAGAAAACCATCCTTTTATTCTTCTAAATGCTCTGAAAGTGACATAAAATATAATAAATGGAGTTTCGACTGCATTAGATGAGGCGATGAAGAGTGTAATGAATAGACATTTATGCACTCGAGGTTCATCAGAATTATATGGCATTTCTTCCAGCACTGTGCATGGCAAAGTACAAATAAAAAGAAAATACGGCTTGATTAACTCCGACTATAGAAAACTGAACTGGCCATCCAACGGTAATGAACTCTGAAATTGAATATGCCTTTGTCCAGAGGGCTATATTTCTGGAACAGCGTTGATTGGGTCTATCACACTCCAGGTAAGAAGAGTTGAATTCAGTTAGCCGAGAGAAAAATAATCTGAAACATCCATGGAACTTTAAGACTTCTGGAATGGATTGGTTTAGAGCAATCATCAAGAGACAAGCTTAACTTGGACTGCGAAAACCCGAGGGTCTTTCGCGAGCCAGAGCTGAACCCATAAATAAAGCGTAAGTACGTAAATATATTAAAAATTTGGAAGAAATTTTTAAAGGCGTATACACTAAAGTCATTAGACACAACTATCTTAAATCTCTAAAGGTTTACTATTGCAGAAATGTAACAAATTGGATTCATCGCAACCCCAATGAAAGCATTACAAAACAAAGATTGTGCTATTTTCCGTGATGCCTGGAGTAAAATTGCATCTTTGGGTCTGCCATCAAGGGGTTTCAGTGCACGGGAATAATAACATTCTATAAAGACATTGTTTCTGAGGATAAATTTGCACCTTCAATGTTATCCGAAGCTGCTGTTCCTTCAACCCTCACCAATCAAGCTACTATCAGCACGCTGGGCGAAGAGTGCGTACCTTCAAAAAAAAAAAAAAAAAAAAGTAACTGAAGTGCACGGCAAATCCATAACACCAGCATCCAATAATGTTTCTCTGTAGATGTTGTCATGGTCATTTTACCAACTCTAGAGAAAAAAATGTAGTCTCGGAAAAGAAAACACAGACAGTTCAACTCACTTCAGCTGAAAACCCGGAAAGGTTCGCAGCAAGCGATGTCTTTTTCAACAGGAATAAAGAAATAAATAAAACAAAGGCAGCAAGATTAATAAAGAGTAATATAAGTTAATGAGTAATGATGAGGGAAGTATTAAAAGCTTCAAATCGGCAACAAACAATGAAGATGATTGTGGGTTTTGTTCCTTGAATTATTATAGTGCGGAACCAATGGGAAAAGGTGACTGAATTTGCTGCCAAAAATGTAATGTTACGTTGGTGTCCGAATGAAAGACTGTTTTTTATGTGGAAGATGACAATGATCGGAAATTTACCAAGAAGTGATCACAATAATTGTATAGTGTGATACATTTTCAACCAATTTTACTAAATTCTGTAACCTTCTCTTGCGTTTAAACTAACAGTTGTAATTGCGCAATATTTGTGTTACATATTCATTACACATCAAAGAACAAAAGCAATAGTTGAATTTTTTTTCCTCAATATATTTCCAGGTCTAATAAATAGGATTTGTCCGATATGATCGAAATTGTACCACCTTACTCTAGATATAAAGGGAAGAAGTTGCATACTTACTCTTCCCATAGTATCACGAGAAATAACTGAATGGTTGACAAGGCTTTAAACGAATGACAAAGTATTGCACAGTTTGAACCATTAATAATAGATAACTCAGAAATGGCGTATGCCACAAAAAAGTTATTTCAAATGAATTGCAAGTTTAAAAGAAATCCAAATGTTTGTGTAATAACGTTTTCGGCTATCGCTTAACGTTTACAGTTTTGTAAGATTACACAAAATTCCCTCCGAATGAAGAGGACTTCACAGGCCCTTCCCAGAAAAAGTCAAAATATGTATACCTTGTATTTGTCATCTAAATGCCTTAAACATATGATATTTTAATCAAAATCGTTAGAACCATTTTTGAAAAAAATAAAATGTTTCGAAAAATCTTCCGTGTAAAGGCTGGGTTGGTGTGAAGGATGAATACCAAGTTTGGTGTTCATCCGACTTTTCGTTTTTGAGTTATGCTGTTCACAGCCACAGCCACACACACACACACACACACACACACACACACAAACATATACACAAGGGCATGTTTCCAAAAATGCTTCTTTGGGTAAATGGTATCGAGTTTTTGGGTGGAATGCAATACTTACCTACTTACTATAGGTAGTAGATAAAGTAAAAATGCTTTTTTGGGGAGATTCAGGGGACTTTACAGCTTGTATTACCCATAAAATATTGACATCTAATTTTTTGATGGAATGCAATACCTACTCTACCTACTATGTACTTGGAAGGGAAAATAAAATTGCTGCAAACATGACTATGGCATAGGGAGGAGGGAATTTAAAAGTCTGCTGTCCAAATAAATGAACATAAATGTCAGTTATGTTCACACAATTAGAAACTACAATAAGCATTAGCCCACCTCCGTGGTGTAGGTTTAGCGTGTCCATCTCACATTCAAGAGATTCTGCGTTCGAATCTCCGTTAGTTTGAGCTACCCGGATGGGGTACTTTTCCCGGAGTTTTTCCTTAACCTGACAAGACGAATGTCGGGTAACTTAAGCCCTAGGGACCCCATTTGAACATAATCTCAACCATAACGATCATTCATCATCCGGTATGACCTATCAGGTTAAAGGACAGCAAACTCAAAAACAGGAACATTATTTTACCAATAACGATATAACCATTCAGCTAATTGCTTTAACAGCTCCTGTTTCAAAAGTATATAACGCCGTTTTACAGAACGCATAATTTTAAATGTAGAAATAAACTAGGATTAAAAAACTATTGCCTACTTTAATAACGGTCCATAAAATGTGTGTAATTAACGCACTGTTGGCAACTATGCCTTCGTACACGCCAAATTACCAAATATACAATACGCATGGCATCATCACTTAGCAGCACGCAGAATACAAATCGACAGCCTGTCAGAAAGGGAGAGCCACTGGAAATCTACAGGTCATCATAAATCTCGTTTTCGCCGCCCCTGAAGCAATGCTTTCTAGTATCCTCTATGCAGTTTTACATAGGGGTTCCACAGTGAGAACACTTGAAGAACGTTGTTGTAAATAGCGTTAATTTGTCCTAAGAAAGGGAAAAGGAAGGCAAGCTAGATAAACAAACGGATTGCTGAACACTAAGAATATTTATTCTCCTGACTCATTACATTGCACAACGCAGGCGGTAATGGTTTACGAAAGTTGCGGGCGCGCGGGGGCGTGGCTCGGAGACCAGAGGGGAGTGTTCCCGAGGGATGGCTACTGATTAATGGGACAAGTTGGAATGTATTGCTCAAATTTATTGCATTCCTGCATCCTGCCAATAGCTGTTCCATCCTATAAGCTGGATATTTCATTTCGTAAAAGGTTGCTCGCCTTTGGTCCTCTCAGACAGAAGGGAAGTATACAGGTAGCTTTTATCTCATCTCGGACGGAAATGTAAGAATTATAATTTTACTACAGCCAGAGATTAAAGAGAAACGACGAAACGATGGGATGAACTAAAACAAAGAGGCAGTAAAATCAGATGTCTAGGTCTACAGGAAATGCTTGAATATTTCGATGTAATGCTTCATAAATGTAGAGATATTGCTACGCTGGGGTCGTGCTCGCGCGTATAGCGGTCTGTGAATAGCATAGCTAAAAAGCGAATGGCGTTTAAGTTCAATATCTTCCAAAAACGCGAAGGAAAATTTTCAATAAAATCACCACATCCCCAACTACTCTTTACAGGGAACACTTTTAGAGATTTTTTATTTTCCCAAAATGTCCAACCATTTTGATTAAGAATGCCATATATTAGTGATATTTACATGGCAAAATGTATATCTTGAATTTTCTAGGAAATGCCTGTGAAGTCTTTTTCATTCCGAAGAAATTTTGTATAATCTTGCGTAACTGATAAACGTTAAGCGATATATAAAACGTACTGCACAAAAACTACACAAAACACTCAGTTTATTTCAATTTTTTTGATATCAGGCATTTTCGTTATTAATTGTTTGAGTTGTCGAATTTTTGTCATTCTTTTATATTCCTGTGGCATTCAGTTTTGCTCGCGGTTGCATGGAAGGAATATGGAACTTTAAGGTCAGTATATGGTGTCCAGTTCTTAAACATGTGGCTATAGCTATTCCCGTAAATTAAGTGCATAAAATTTGTAATTGAGCTTTATTTATGGACAGTCTTTAAGTAGTATGGCTCTTAGCGTCCCACTGTAGGTGTATTGTGCATGAAAGACCGGAAAGTTTGCTCAGAGTCCTCTGTATCAGGCTTGAGGTTCTTTTATGTGTCGTAAGTAAACGACGCCAGATCACCATCTTTACTTCTCTTTCGAAGGAAGACATGCTACGGATTTTTACTCCCGAAAAAATCCATCCACCTCCATCGGGTTTGAACCCGCATGGAACCCTTAGATCACGTGGTCGACTTAAAATATGTAATGTAGCTACTTGTGTAAAGATTTTTCTTGATTAAAAGGAAGTGTATATATATATAAGTTTTTCGTAAAAATAGTTGTTATACCAATTAATAAATGATAAGAGGGTAGAGAAGGTCATATTAATGTAACATCAGATTTTTACTTTCTCTGCCACGAACATATCAGATCGAGAAGATATTGTATTCCACCCAAAAATTCTATGCCGAGATTTCACCGGTAATACTTGTTTTGAGGCACCTTGAATCAAAAAGGCAGTTTTGGAAAAGAATGCGCGTGCGGGCTTATGTGTGTCTGCGTGTCTATGAACAGCATAAATCAAAGATGAAAAATCGGATAAATACCAAACATGGTACTTAGCTTCTCTACTCACCTAAGATTTACGTGATAAATAAAATTTATATCCTAAATTTTCTAGGAATACCTTATGAAGTCCAAAATTTTGCATAATCCCATTTTCCATTTATATCCGGCCTTTAAATACATTAGTCTTATCGGTGGCCGTACCTTTGGACTTATTGTCTATTGGCAATGGTGTTAACTCGTATTCTGTTGTCGTTGGGTTCCTTGCAATTTTGGGGTTTTAATCATTAGATTACACACACGCACACACACACACACACATTCACACTCCATTCATACTTCCAGACTCTGGGAAGGATAGGGAATAATCTTGGCTAGAGAAAAATGTCCACCCCTCAGTAGGGAATTGAACCCGGGACACCTTGCACATGATGTATAATCTTGTACCAACAACTGATGAACGTTAAGCGATTGGCGTACTACACAAAAAATGCAGCTCTCTCCAAAACATACAAGTTATTTCATAATACCCTTTTATTAATTATTATTATTCAATATTACCCTTTCCATTATTAATAGTTCGATTTGTTCCATACTTTGGTATTGCTTTTAAGTCCAGTCGCTTTTTAAGTGTTTCTCTTGATGTCATGGAAAGAGTATGGAATTTTAAGACTAGCGTATAAGGTCCAGTTCTAAAACATTTGACTATCGCTATTCCCTTTGTATTTATAACGAAATGTGTAATGCAGCTATTTCCGGAAAGCTTTAACTCAATTAAAATGCAGTAGATAGAAAAATAAATTTTCGTAAGAATAGTTTTTATACATACTAATAAACGTTGGAGGGTAGAGATACTTATATGAATGCAACACATCAGATTATTTTATTCACTTCTAGCTCATGCTATCATGCAGGAGGTTGAAATTCCTGCAGTACGTGCTGTTTTGCACTTTTACGAAACATTTAATAAAGTGTATTTAATCCTCCAGCTATTGATATGAATGTTTACTTTTGCAGACATTGTTATTATTATTACGGTAACTAGAGTTAAGAATGTGCAAATTGTTACCTTTATTTATTACACATCATTTTAAAATAAAGAGCAAATAGTATTTGCTTCAACCATCTTGGATGCACCTTCTTCCCTATTTACATCAGATAAACGACTGAGCGATCGCTCCCCGTCTACTGCTTTTAATCGCTGCAAGACCCTGAATGCCCTGCTCAAAGCTCAACTAGTTGATGCCTGGGCTAGATTCGGCTTTTCTTCATCGTTCATTCACCAACTCAGATCCAAACTCTGCGCTGCAAGAACGTATTACACACCTGTGATCAGAAACGGATCAGCAAGTTCCCAGTTTTGTTGTTATTCCACTGCGTATGGGATAGACACAACCTCTAAAAGCAGAGATAACAATTTTTATTGCAGTCAACACTTCATCGACTTAGTTAAGTAAAGTTTTGATTATTAGTATGTTATTAAATAACAAATAGATAGCTTCCTCAAGATTTTAAATTATGCATATCTTATGATTTATATTTTTAGCGTAAATTATGAAAATGAAAACCTGCATGAGTCAACTCGCACAAATTTTCGCAAAATATGACCATCATGTCTTCAATTCCCTTCAAGTTTTGTCCATAGATTACAAAAACAAAGTAAATTATACTTTAATTGCTTATTTTGTTAAATAGCAATATTTTTAAAATACTGCGCAATCCAACTTGTGAAAAGCTGCACACCTCTCCACATTTAAATTAGAATACCTCACAGGTAATAAGGGATAAAATTATGTTACAAAGTGCAATGCAAAGCTTTATATTTATTCTTCTACTTGCTATTTAATGTAATTGATATAATTAATCATTTACATTAATTTTTAAAATCCAAACATTTAAAAACTATATATCCCTAATAACCACAAGTTTATATTTCTATAAAACTATAAATAAATGCCATGTAGTTTTTTGTGTATATTTACAGAAAGCAAAGATGTGATCCTGTATAGTTAATTTTAAATAAAATAATTTAAAAAGTGGTGCGTAGCGGGATTCCAGCGCGGCGAAGCTAGAGAGTAGTAGCAGCAGCAGTCTCTCTATGGATGCCTTGTCAACTGTTCACAGCACTTTAACTGCACTAGTTTGTTCACAGGCAACTTAAGTTTGGCATAAGTTGAGTAACATTCCAACTTCCAATCTTATTCCACGGGAGGCAACTTAACTACAATTTAAATGTGCACTTTTTCCGCTTCAGGCTCAAGTGACCACCATCTGGTTATTATTGCATTGTTGATTGATGGAATAAGCGAATTCAGCTCTAAAGTACCAGGGATCCCTTTCGAACTTATCTTGCCTTAAAATGGTCACAATGTTCAAAACTGCTTCTGGATTATTCACAGCATTGGTACCTTGTAGCACACAATCACTGTTATCGGTGCGTGGTACTCGGGATTTTTTTCCGACACGCATTATATGGTTTATGCTGGTTACAAAGTTAAGTTCTCCATTATTAAGTTTGTAAGCATATTGCGGGTAACTAAGCTAAATTATTTCTGTCTTGTGTTATGATTGAAAACATTAAGTGTATTGAGGCAATAGTCAAAGCTACGTTTCTTCTTTTCACTCATTATGCACTTTCAGAAATCACAAAGCTAAGAATGAACTTCTAACGAAAAAATCTGAACACAAAGTAACATTGATAATGAAACAGTGGAGAGAGGCTTCATAGAATAACAGATTCCAATTGCTAAGTTACACCGAAAGTGATAGCCTATCGTGTTCGTGCTGCATAAAGCATCGGCCGGCGCGGCGTGCTGCTGCAGTTTTTTTTATTAAAAGATCTATCAGCAACAATGATTTACAGACCTGGGAGAACAATACATAGAAAGGAACAGCTATAAAGGCGTAGAGGTTGGCTACATCAACGTAGCTCCTCGAACATAACTACAAGATGTCTAATAAAAGTGAAAATAGCACAATAGATCACAGATACTATGCAACAGCACAACGGAACAGTCTGTATGAAACTAAAGATCAGAGTCTTCGGAGCTTGAGGTGGAACTGAGTAAAAGATCTTGAGGAAGGCGTTTTCTGAGGCGCGTTCTAACGCCTAGATGATACTCCACTGCTCCAGGAACCTCCTGTAGGCGGAAGAAGAAACGGCGTGCGGTGAGGCGGATGAACTGCTGTAGAGGGAGAGGGCCGAATTCTTGTGTAGTTGATGGTTGCGCACGAACCAGGGAGCATTAGTAGCGAGCCGCAGCACCTTGTTCTGAACCACTTGCAAACGATGTAGGTGGGATTTGCAAGCTCCACCCCAGAAAGGAGCAGCGTATGTCAGGACAGGGCGAATGAGGGAACGGTATAACAAGAGACAGGAATCAAGACCAAGAGAGGTACGTCTGTTAAGTAGTGGATAGAGCTGAGAAAGCCTGGCTGAAGCAAGGTTAACAGTACGATTGATATGTGGGCGCCAGGTAAGGGTGGTGTCGAATAACACTCCAAGATACTTAACTGGAACAGGAGAAGGTAACCAAGAAATACAGGTGTTATGGATATATAAGGACGGAGGTGAACGAATGGCACGAAGAGAGAAAATTTTCGCCTCAGTCTTGTAGGGGGTTCAGTGAAATGCGCCAGGTAGAGCACCAGTGAATAAGAGAGGTCAGGGAATCCTGCAGAGCAGCAACAGCAGTAGGGAGATCGTGATGGGAGTAGTAAAGAACTGTGTCATCGGCATATAACGCCACGTCTGCAAGCTCGAGTTCCCGAAGATCCGAAGTGTAAACACTAAACAGAAGGGGAGCCAAGATGGAACCATGAGGGGACACCAGCCTGAATAGATTTCGGTGAGGAGCATGTGCCACCTACACGGACGACGAACTGTAGATCCGAGAGAAAACTAGTAACAACGTCTATCAAGTATTGGGGAAGACCTACATGAAATAGTTTGAGCAGAAGGCCTTCATGCCACACTGTATTAAAAGCCTAGGCGACACCCAAGAACACGGTCAGTGTATATTGTCGATTCTCAAATCCAAGAACAACGGCTTGAGTGAATCGAAGTAGTTGGTGTGTAGCAGAGTGACGTGGTCGAAAACCAAACTGAAACGGCGGGATAACATTGTTTTGGAAGACAAACTGAGACAAACGACGGTGAATAACCTTCTCAAAGAGCTTGGAAAGGGTGGATAGTAGACTAATCGGACGGTAACTGGACGGTAAATGCCGGGGCTTATTGGGTTTAGGAAAAACAACAATGTGAGCCAGTTTCCAAGAAGCGGGAAAATAGCCAAGACGTAAGGCACCGTTCATAACGGAAAAAAGGTAAGCCAGAGCCTTTTTAGTGAGTTTCTTGAATACGATGTTGGGAATCAGATCATGTCCGGGAGATTTCTTATTTGGAAGACGGGAGATAAAATGCAACAACTCCCCAGGGCTGGTAAAAGACATTCGGACAGGAACAGTGGATTGCGATTGAAAAGCATGAAGTTCACCACGAAGAGATTGGGAAGTAGGAACATCAATACTAGGATGAGGAGTAAAGGTTTGCTCGAAATGAGAAGCCGGAACCTCACATTTATCAGAAGTAGACGTAACAAGTGTATTGTGATGATGCAGGCTAGAAACAACGGTGGGCTTCTGAAGAATACGACGAGTCGTTTGCCATAACATGTGGTCATCTGGAGAAAGAGCGGCTAGGTGGCGTTGAAAGGTTTGAAAGCGGTGATGTTCAAGTTCCAATTTCACACGGCGTATAAGCCCATTTAATCTTCGGTGGAGCCAGGGATGCCGTTCCCGTTGCCAGCGACGTCGAGTGTGATTCTTCATATGAATAGGGAGATAAGAAAGGGGGGGTAATTAAGAGGGAAAGTAACGTTGAGAAGAAACCGTCGAAGATCGTACACACGAACAAATGACATCAGTAAAATGGTGAACCGCTGCATCAATATCTCCCGGAGTGACAATATGACAGGAGATTGCCAGAGCCGCATCCAGCCGTTCTTGAAAATCATCCCAGCGCACGTAGCCATTAATGAGCCGTGTTGGCGAAGAAATGAAGTCTAGAGCAAGGGAGAAAGTAGCCAAAACCGGGCAGTGATCAGAATCCAGCTCGGACAGAGAGTTCATATAAAGTGGCAAACCCAGGTTTCTAGAAATGCCAATGTCAAGAATATCCGAAGACACCCTGGGATTGCTGGAATAATAAGTGGGATCAGAGGGAGCCAAATATTGCAGAGAGAATTTCTGAGAAACTGTTGAAGACGACGGCCATTGGGGTTAGTAACTCTACACCCCCAGGAGATATGCTTACTATTTAGATCGCCTAATAGAAGAGTGCGACCACGATCGGGAAAAAGCAAGGAAATAAAAGGGATGTTGAGGTTAAAATTAGGAGGTTTATAGGCACTGAGTAGGACCAGATCGTTGCCATCACGAGAATGAAGTTTAATACCAACAACTTCTAATGCCGGGGAATCAGGCAGAAAGATGGTACTATGGTGGAGACGACGTCACACTAGGGGGGCAACACCCCCTGAGGCCGTTAAATATACCCGATCGCGCCGATATACATGATAACCAGGAAGAGTAAAGGGTTCACGGGGAAGAAAGTGAGTTTCCGTGATACAGGCGACGGCTACGTAATGCATGGTGAGGAAAGAGAGAAATGAAGCTCATTTACTGCGAAGGCCATTAGCGTTCCAGTTGAGGAGACTATGAAGAGAACGGCGATTAGGGAGTGCCATCGGTGCTAAAACTTTCGCGTATGTATGGACAAGGGTCAGAAGTTGCGGCAAATAGGGTAGAAGAAATGTACGAAGGACAGCAAATAGTTGTGTGAACAGATCAGTAAACCAGGTCCAAGAAGGTGAATTACCGGAGGGTTCTGCAGCAGGCACAGAGGCGTTCGAGCGAGAAGGAGAACGCAGAACGTCAGAAAATGATCGGCGAACAGAAGGACGAGATGAAGCCTGACGGCAGGTAGCGATGACGGTTGCTGCTGCTGTTGCTGCTGAGGAGACGTATGGAGTTGATGCTGTGAGATAGAGGCATCCCGAGGCTGCGGAGGTACCTCTGACGGAGCTGGCTGCTGCGGACCTTGGGGAAGCTTGAGCTTCAAATAATGAGGACAGCCACGATAATTTGCCGGGTGATCCTGATGGCAACTAACGCACTGTGCTGGCGTGGTAGTAGGTTTAGCGCACTGGGAGTAATGATGGTCACCCGGACAGCGAACACAGCGGGGCCCTAGCTGGCAATAATTTTTGGTGTGACCATAGTTTTGACATCGAGTACACTGCGGTAATTCTGCATTGCGGCGACGAGGTTCCACGGTCACCACACTGTAGAGTAAACGGGTAAGATTGAGAATACTTCTGCCCGAATCATCGTTCAATAACTCGACGGCACAAAGAGGAATAGGTTGTTTAGCTCTGTTGAATAAGCGAGTAACCTTGCGCACAGGATACTGCTGAGCACACAGTTCATCATAGAGTTCCTGATCACTGAGAGAGCACGGTATATTGCGAATAATCACAGAAAAAAACTTATCCGCTGGGTTCCTATAGGTAAAATATTGCTGCTTGATGCTGGTGAAATAGCGAGTGAGATTGCGAAAATCAGAAGAGGAAGAAGAATACAACTTAACAATAGACCCGCGTAACTCAGTATGAAACTCAGACGTAACATGTTGCTTAATGTCATGTAAAAGTAATTGATACTTGTGTACATCACGTAGACAGATTGGTGGAATGCGCTCCTTAGAAGCGAAAGCAGCCGGAGTAGTATTTTCCGACGTAGTGTTCATCTTCCAAAGCCTGAAAACGATTATGCGTAGGAATGGCAAAACGAGGAGCATTTGACGTTGGTGAAGGTGCTGCTACACAAAGACGTTTATGTTGTCCCGCCAGTGGTGAAGAGGGCTGAGCAGAGCGCACCAGGTGGGTAGACGTGCTGGCACAGAGCTCGTCAGATGGGGCACAATCCTCCATATGGATATCATCGGAAGATGCGGCAGAATGGGCAGTCACAACACCCATCGGAGAAGACTGAAGCTCAGTGGGACACACCGGTGGCGCGGAAGCAATTGGTGCAGAGGTAACAGTTGTAGACAAGCTCGGCGATGAGGAATGTGTTAAGACGGGCTGGCGTAATACAGTCGGAGCAAGTTGATGAACAGACACATGGTCCTGATCAGCGTTAGCATAAGCTAAATCAATAGCCGAGGGAAGAAGCTCGCTGGTATGACGTTCCGGCATGAATCCGGTACAAGGCACTGGTACGAGAAATACACTCACGAGTGTAAGCAAAAACAGTAATTGACGTGAACACACGTAATAACACACGCAAACGTAGAGATAAACACCGAAAACGTAATGAAGTTCCTTTTCCTTCGAAAACTGAGTACGAACGCACAGAGAGAGAGAGAGAGAGAGAGAGAGAGAGAGAGAGAGAGAGAGACGTAAACACGACCTTCTGCCGTGACGGCTAACCAAGCTCTCAGTCAGCAGTCCATGTTCTAAAACTCAGCGCGCTAGCACAAATGAACTGTTTAACAGCGTACTTCTAAAGAAGATCCCATCCTGATATTAGCAGATTGAAAACAAAATATATCACAGATTGTTGCTGTATTTTTTCCAGTTTTTAATATTAGGGGATTAAATATGATATTGCTATTTAGAATATTCATACTTAAAAATGTGATTTTTTTTATTCTGAAAATAAAATTTTATATAAGGAAAACAACAATGGTTTTATCTACAAACCACGTATTGTTTTATCCTGACCATTCTGTATTCCGAGAATAAACTACTTTTATGTAACGTGCACGTATAAGAAAAATGTTACGCTGTAAATCCTAAAATAATTTGATTTTCCGCAAAATATAAAATACGTGTCGATTTATTTTAAGTGTAGAACACGTAAACTAAAATTCAGAAAATTCAGAGAAAGTGATGTTTTATGTATGTTCAGCTTGACGTGGACTGACTCACATTTGCCAGAATCAGATCTAAACCTAAAGCGTTTTTATGACACTCGCTAGAACTAGTTAAATTGAAAACAATATTGGAATTATCCATGCCTATAATGTATTTATTTTCCTAATTTTCCTTACTTTGTAAAGAGGACTAATGAGATTTTAAAATAATTACGTAAAACATAGATTAGTTTTGCTACACAATAAAAGCAATGGAAAATACACTCAAATATTATTAAATAATAACTGCCCTTAATGTCTCAACTGCAGCCATCGTGCGTTAAAATATCAAGAATATCCTAATGAAATATATGATAGGTGTATCAGTTACACATCTTTATGCCGTTTTCCAATGCCCTCACCGATTTATTAGAACAAATTCGTTGATAAATATGCAATGCGACAGTGCTTCTTCACTATTCTCACAGCAATTGAGGATTAACACTGACTTTTGATTTAACTGTTTCCTTAATTAAAATAGAATTGTCATAACAAGCAGTGATACAAATATTTTATTTTAAAAGAAAGTAACTATCTCACTAACCATTAAATGAAACATGGTTACAATCAACTGCAATAAAGTGACTTATTTGCAATTTGCCATTTCCTCTATTCTTTTATTTCATTATACAAATGACAAGCTATTGACACATGTTTCTGTTTATGTTCCATTAAACATCTGCTGTTCATTAAAATAACATTCAAACATATCAATTACAAATTTGTATAATGAAATTATTTTTCACTATTCTGTTACAGGTATATACTTAAATAATAATAATAATAATAATAATAATAATAATAATAATAATAATAATAATAATAATAATAATAATAATAATAATAATAATAATAATTTGATATTTGTGACACTCGTGTTGTCACAAATTAACAAAATATAAGAATACAGTATGCGAAGTGCAATCCCCGATAGAATTATTCCTACATTGCTAGTAGTGACTCGGCCTATTAAAGCCCGAGGTACATGGTGAATTATTATAAAGTTATGGATTAAGAGACATACTTCCGTATGGATGATTCTCCAGAGCAGCTCTTACGTCACACTTATTAAGTTGGCGGACTCTATTTGGAATAAAGGTATTCATAAAATTCAAGAATCTAGAGTACATGTGTTGTTGCTTTTTGTTACCATTATAATTTTATATTCTTTCTGTTTGCGTTGATATTCAACCGCTTATCAAAGGAGGTTTTCCTCTGCTTACCGAGCGAGGTGCGCCGTGGTAACGTGCTATCATTGGGAGGTCCCGGGCGACCACCCACTCTGACACATGAGTTTTCGTGGTTTGCCAGGATCGGCAGGGTATGCAGGAATGGTTCATCTTCTACAACAATTTACCTGCTCCTCATTTCTTGTAACAATCATCTTGTCATTTGTTTCAGGTTATAGGACCAGGTGGCGGGGTTCGGAGTTGCGGCTGGGCGGTGGATGGACGCTCTATAGAGTTTTCGTCCCTGGTGTCGTTGCGAAACTCTCAGATAGGACCCACCTCCGGGTGCTTTCGGGCGAGTGCCCTTCGGAGGGCCCGGGTTTTAGGAGTTTGTGGGTGGCCCCGGGCGGTGTCGGATGCTTTCGATCTGGAAACGTTATGGATCCGTCCATGTTTGCTTCCCTCGCCATCTCGTCGCCCTTCGGGGCTCTCCCCTCATCTTTCCCTCTCATGGGTCACGGTAGAAGAAGGACCATTGTGGCCTACTTCCGTGCTCTACCCCATTTTCAGTGGCCCTTCTGTTTGTTCATCCTTTTCCCTTACCTTATACTTCAGCTTAGAAACATCCCAGGTTGTATTCTAATAAATCACTTTTGATGTAGTTCATGCGAAAGGAAGACAATTTCGATCCCAGTTTGTGATTTTTCTTTAAGGTTTTATTCATACACTTCTAGTAGACAGCATTTCGAATACTTTTTGTAATTCTATTCAACACCTATACATTTTAATCAACCCATGAAGTTTCTGCAAAAATCGTTTGAATTGAACCATCTAACAGGTGACATTCTAGAGAGGGAGGAAGGGAGAAAAGAGCTCATGCTTGTTTATAGTGTGCTCTATATCCAATCTCTTTTTATGTTTTTATCTGTTTTTTAAACGCCTAGAGACATGAAAGTTTATGAGCAATATACCCCAAGTGAGCCTTTCCATCCCATTAGAGCGCCGAGCAATAACAGCCGTTTTAAGGAGCACTAGGCGCCAAAGTTAATCCTGCTGTGTTGGCGCCAACCAGCTGGTCATCTAATGATTATATTTGGCCCTTGACTCCGATGACCGCGAGTTCAAGCACAATACAGAAAATTTCCAGCACCATCATACACGCGCACACGTCCACCCCCATACAATATCCTAAGTAGTGACACTACATGGTACACTGAATAAAATTTTTTAGACATTTATTTCTCACTAACCACAGGATTAACCATAAAAATAGGATTATACGGCACATTTCTGATGTGATCATTCTGTGAACAATATAAAAGCCCGCAGATTAAGAGAAATTGAATAGAATTCTCCCCCTTCATATTTCTTGAAAAATCATTAATTACTTAAAAATTCACATATCAGTTTTCATAGAAGTATAATTTTCGCATCTGCTAGGACAGGCTCTCGTCATCTTGAAGTGATTATTATGCAGATATCGGATTTGTATGCAAATGCATTTTTGGTTTGTTTTTACTTGGATATGAAACTAAGCTTTGTAATATGTTTCACGTGCTTCTCTGCATGTATGCGAAGTTTTATTGTACATGTAGTTGATGTTTATGCTGCATATTTCATTATTTTTCCATACATCGAGTGTATAATACAAATATACTACATAGTTTTTATTTTAAAATTAATATTAGCGAAATGGCTTAAGCGGTAACGTCTGTGACCGCATTCGGGAGGTCCCGGGTTCAAACCACCGGGCCGAACTATCAAACCGAAGGCGAATTCTGGGCTGGATAATATTATCCGCAAATTTTCCTATCATCCCTTTCATTACTACATTTCAATTCCTTTTTCCTCCCCGCCATACCAGGCATTGGGTTGATATTATGGATATGTTATGATCCAGAGCTTGCTTGCTCTCAACGAGCTACTGACCCAAAGCATTGGCTTGTAAGTCCTTGGAATTAAGTCTCCAAAAGAGGAGGATGATCCGTTAAAGAAAGAAAGTAAAGAAATAAAATTAATATTTAAACACATTAGTTACAAAATAATAAAGTCCTTAGTATGAAGGTTCAGAGTAAACTTAAGAATGCTCTTTTAAACTCAGAAAAACATAGTTCTCAGAATACAAAGCTGATAAATGATAAACTTAGACTTGAGCATCTGGGCAAAATGATCATTGTAAACTGAAATCAAATTTTCACAGGAATGATGTCTAAGGAGGAATATACGTTGTAACTACCAAAAAATATAAACTTAAATTAAGAAATATAATGTATAAGGGCATATTTTCGAAATTACACAGTGCATTTTAAAGCTTTTACAGCATAAATGCATGCATATTTTAGACATTATTAGTGCATGTAAATCCGATGTCTATTAATTTTGGCCCGAGTAGCACTGTTCTCTGAATACACGGTTAGGAGATACTTGCAAATAGCAGCAATTATACCCTGTACCGAAATGAAGCTGTCACGGAAATGCCCCGTGAAAGTATCAGTTACAGATTATTGAATTATTTGAATATTTGCAGAAATGGGACCGAGCACTAGAGCAGTACAGTGTATACAAACAAGGTAAATTTCTAGCAAATCAAGTTATGAGATAGTTATATTCAACGCAGACTGGAGAAAATACCAACTTTTTGCTCTGCGGTGCGTCCTAAAACTGTATGCATATGTATGGTTCTGAAATGTCACCCGTGAAAGTGTACATCTGTACCCTGTAGCCTTCAAATCGATATGGCCAGAAATTAATTAACAACTACTGTGGCTGAGCTACCGAATTGAATTCAATTTTCGCTATAAACTTCAACAGGCGAGAAGGATATTTCTACAGAGAAGCTAATGGTAGACAGTTTAGACAGAAAACGCTTTTGTTTAACTTTTCAATATTTTGAAATAAAACAAGGTATCATAATCATCATCATCATCATCAAGGTTTGGACCTTGTACAAGACCCGTTTTGACCCATTAATCAAACTCATCATCTGCGCCTTGGTCTTCCTAAGTTTCATTTCTCTAATGATTCGTATTCCGTTAATATTTTTGGTAGTGCTCCCTCATTCATCCTTTGAACATGGTGTCTCCAGTTTGGTTAATTGTTTCTATGCGTTTAAATATTTTCAATACATCCTTTATGTCCTGCCTATATTTGTGATCGATCAAACAGTATCCAACAACAGATCTTTTTCATTTCTGTCGATTCACTTTTTACTTTCTCTATCACATACATAGTAGGTAGAGCATTCCACCCAAAATTGTGATATCGAAGTTTCACCGGAAATACATGTTTTAAGGCCCCTTGAATCCAAAAAGATTATTTTAGAAGAAGGTACGTGTGTGTCTGTGAACAGTATAACACAAAAACGAAAAGCTGGAAAACACCAAAGTTGGTATTTAAGTTCAGTATCTCCCAAAGGTGCGACAGGAGGAGTTTTAAGAAAATTCCCCAATCCCCAACTCATCCTTTACATGGAAGATTTTTCGTCAATTTTGATTTTCTAAAAATGGTTTAACAATTTTGATTAAAATACAGAGTGATTTATGAAGAATTTATACATTTCTTTAATTTTTCTGTTCGAAATTCACTCAATGCCCCAATTTTAGCACCAAATTAAGCAGAATGTTCTGGAGTTTCAATTGCCTGTCACTAGATACGCAGATGTTCATGTTTTATTCTAATTGTTAGTTTTATTGTCGGCAACTGTTTGAGATTTTGTTCTAGTCAACGTGAAAATGGAGTACACATTAAATGAACGACTCTTTCTTGTAAAGCAATACTGGATTACGAATTCAATTAGAGCTACTCAAAGGCATACCAGAGAGAATTTGGTGTTCGGAATCCTCCCCAAAGAAACACAATACTGGACGTGTAAACAAGTTGGAAACAACTGGATCTCTGATGAGTGAAAAAGGCAAAACTCCTTCATCTAGGCTTCCTACGGTTGTTGTTGACGTAAGAGCACGACTGGATCAGTCACCCAAAAAATCATTAAGACGTTTGCCGCAGGAGACAGGATACAGCTACTCAATGTGTCAGAGAGCTGTGAAAAGTGCAGGCCTAAAACCGTACAGGATTACGGTTGTCCATCAGTTACAGGAACCAAATAAGGACAGACGACTGAATGATTGTCGTTGGTTTCAGGCGTTCATTGTGTATCATCCTGCCATATTGTCCATCACGTGGTTCACAGATGAAGTATGGTTCCATTTATCCGGCTATGTGAACTCAAATAGCTCACGCTATTGGGCCAGCGAAAAACCAATGATATTCATGAAGCACCCGTACCCAGTTAAAATCGGAGTTTGGTGCGCAATATCCTCACAGAGAATAGTGGGACCAATTTTTTTTAAAACCATATGAACACAGCAGAGTACCAACGGATTGTTATGGAGTTTGCTGAGCAACTAGACGACGTAGAGCTGAGTGGAGGATATTTTCAGCAGGACGGCGCTACATGCAATACATCAAGTGAATCCATGGCACTAATTGCAAGTTTCTTTGACGACCGGATAATTTCCAAGAACCTGTGGCCACCGAGATCGCCGGATTTGACATCGCCGGACTTCTTTCTATGGGGTTACCTAAAAGACAGGGTTTATGCCACACGTCCCCAGACATTGGATGATCTGAAACACATTACACAGGAGATTCAAGCTATTGTCAACAGAGTCCTCCAACGAGTGGCCAGTAACATGGAACGACGTGTTGAGTGGTGCCTAATGCAGGATGGAGGATATTTTCAACATTTGCTATAGAGGCAAATAATCCTCCAAAATTGATCTGCATTTCAGGTATAATAAGTTGTCGCTTGCATAACTCATTTTGAAACAATTAAAGAAATAAGTGTGCCAGTTCTTCATAAATCACCCTATACAATATATTAAAGACACTTACATGACAAATAAAATGCGTATCTTTAATTCCCCGCCAATAGCCTGTGAAGTCCTTATCATTCGGAAGGAATTTTGCATAATCTGGAATAACTGGTAAATATTAAGCGGTAGACGAAAAAGTAAAACTAACAAAATGTAGATCTCTTTAAAGAACTCAATTTATTTCAAATAACTTTTTTGTGGCATCAACCATGCCCAAGATATCCGTTATTAGCAGTTCGAAATTATTAAATTCTTTTGTCATTCTTTTTAAGTCCCGTCGAATTTACAGCCGTTTCTCGCGATATCATGGAAAGAGTATGGGCCCAGTTCTTGAGCACATGACTATCACTACTCCCTTTATATCTATAATGAAACGTAATGCAGTTACTTCCGGAAAGGTTTATCCCATTAAAATGTAATAGATAGGAAAACAAACTTTCGTAAGGCTATTTTTTGTACACCCACTAATAACCCATAACAATTAATCATATGAATGTAACATAGATTTTTCTTTTTTGTTTTCAGTTTAGGGCCCAATTATCACTTGAATATAGAATTACAGGAACTGCCATTATTTTAAAAAAGTTTATATGCGTCTCTTTCATTGTCTGCCTTAAAACTGTGCCGCACATGAGATACATTTATGGAGTTTGCCTACATCTTTTTCATCTAATGCAGCAGTTAAATCAAAACTCCAAGTATCTAAATATTAGAACTTTTTGATAATTTCGTCATTTATTACAATCTTGCTTCTAACGTGTTCTTTATATTTTGTGAAATACACTTAGGGTTGACTGTGAAGCCGATCTCATGATGCTTCAAATTTTTTATGCTGATATCTCGAGGTTGCAATAATTTTGATAACGTTTAATGTTACGTGCTTTGTTTTTGAGTTCTACGATGTCGTCTTCTACTAGCTCGTTCTGCGCTCTCAGCCAGCTACTTCATTGGTATAGCTACAAGTTCTTTGTCTCGGGGTATACGAGAGCGTAGTGTGAAAGGTTAACATAAATTTAGTTAGCTATAAATTTTAATGTCTACTAAAATACTCAGTTTGAAGAGGGTCGTCGACTGTTGATTAAAGAATTCGATCATTTCTATAATAGTAATTAAGCGAAGCGTCAGTTACCGTAAGTCGCAGAATCCTATTCGGAAGGATCCCTCACAATAGCAGCTAAATCTTTCTAACTCAAGCGCGTCGCTGGGCGTTACACAACGTAAAATTACACTGAGGATCACACCAGTAAGTCACAAAAGCGCAAGTAAGTGAGTGAGTAAGTAAGATTTAGAATGCACGCTCTTTTCTTTTTAACTTAAGCTCCGCCTACCTATCACTACCCCCACCAACAGTACTTACGCGGGTACATCCTAAAACTCTACGTATGAGTGTCTGAATCTGTTTCTATGCTGTGCCTTGCTTACATCTAAGAACTTTTCCCTTTCTAATTTACAGAATACTGTCTCGTGATTTTACAAACGTACTGAACTCACTTCTAACTGCATTCCAAGAAGCTTTACGCCAATATGTTCTCTACTCGACTTTTACTAAGGTATTTACTTAATATGACTCGATAATGACCTTTTTAAGAGGACAAATCTTTTAACACTGGCCTAATACATTATAAATTGATTTAATATAGGTACGAAAAATTATTTATTGTAATTATTTTTCCACCTTGCTATCATTTCTTTATTTAATTGTTCGTATCTTCCTGGCAATAATTACGATATCAAAAGAACCGCCAGCATGTAAGTATGTCAGCGTATTTACTAGACCACTAGGCCTCCTATTGTGTTGCATTTAGAGAGAATGTATTTCAATATTGTATAACAATAGGAATGCATTGGGTAATTCAATTATAAATAAAACAGCACGACTGCTATCTCAGTGTTAGATGTCAGTGATTGTGACAGAATGTTACCGCCGTAGCATTAACGAGATGATCTAATAGTTTGGGTATAATTGATTCTAATGTTAAAACAAAGCAATTAAGATATTAAGCCGGAATTTTTAATATGATCATTTTCTGCTTCTTTTTAGTTTATATACTAACTGTGCTATATTGCACAATTATATTTTATGTATAACTAGGTTTCACTTGTATGACGTGACTGGCGGCTGATCACTTCAACTGGGCTGCTACACAAATTCATTCGTGCAGTAGCGGCGAACCGCTCAGTGTTTCTCCCTTAAATAGTGCAAATGATGCTAAACAATATGAACATATTACGCTTACCTTCAGTTGCAAACGGTGTCCAAAATGATGTCCCTCTGCATTTATACAATTTTGTCACATGTTGAACACACTACAGAACCTTGGCGAATTGGTGCAGCCGAAATATTGGAAAACATCGAACGTATAAACGTTTATCTTTAAGGATTTCCCATACGCAATAATCACACAGATTTAGATCTTCAGGGCGAGCAGACCAGTCAATGACTGAGTCATCAAAAGTGCTTTTAATCCTAAGCTACAACTTTCTTCGACTTCTTTCTCCGACAGCCTCTATCTCGACTATACCTGTTCGGTTGGAACTGTTGTCTGTTCCTGCTTCTTCTCGTCCAAATAGGATCCAGCATGCTTTAATTTTCTGTAACGTGCAAATTTATTAGGAATGATGTTACCAGGGAATTTCCATGCAAATTCAAGCTGACAGTCTACTCGTGACTCTGAGCAAAACCTCACTAAACAGATGTGTTCTGTGGTTTTCACCATAGAATTAAATTAAATTGACTTTTATTACTTCAATATTTGCTAGATTATAAAACTTAGGTTTCCAAATCTTTACCAGATAGGTAAACAGCTCATATAAGTGATTATAAATGAAGAGGGCTGAAAGCTGAAAATATATTATAATTTTCACCCTGAGTCTGAAACAATGTTTATCAAACTGGCTATAATTTTCTCAAAATATTCTTCACATCAACGAAACCTATTTAAGGCGTTCAAATAAAAACACCTGATAATTTACAATTTCTTAGCAATATATAATTTATAAGATAGCAGTCCTAGAGCATAGAAGTACACATTTCTACACAGATTTGTAAGTTACAGAAATTAAGGATTAGGCACAGATCTAAAGTATTAAAGAACCTATAATTTTAGTCGCATCCTATAGTATAAATGTCCACAGTTTTGCCTGGATCACTTAAAAGGTTTGTATTGGTAGATAAAGGATTGAAACAGAGTGGCTTTCGAAATTCTATAATCTTTGCCTAACTTTAATGCCTAAGTGCCCATTGAAGATTTGGTAGCAGCGAGTAGAAAAACTAGGCAGGACGCTTGTAATGTTTGCTGAGCGCAAGTCGCACAGTTTCGCCAATAAGCGTCCGTACACATGAAGCATTAGCTAACGCGCAATAGGTATATACGCATCCAAACGCGCGATTCAAGTTACCCCTTACATCGAGCGATTAACGAACACTTTGAGATACACAGAATTGTTGTACTGTCGTGTTCAGATGAACGCGCGCTTTTATTGCGGGCAACAGCATGGAGGTCATGCGGTTTGACTTATTTATAAAAGAAAAAGTTGGTTATTCAGAGCAGAGTGTTGAAGAAGGGTAGAGAGTTATGAACATGTCATTAATCATTTAATTGTTTTAGGAGAGCCGGCTCTGACAAAATTTGGAAAACGCTATCACATTCTTTTATTTGCTGAAAAATAGTACAAAATTACCTGATTATTTTGGTATATAGTTTATTAAAACTACTTTATGAATACCGTAAGATATTGAAAAGTATGAATAACGAATTTGAGAAAAGGTATGTATTGGAAAATTTAAGGGAATAACAACTAATATTCGAAAATGGTTCACTCAACAACAAAAAATGTATAAGACATAAATTGTGTATTTTAACGCGATCTACATTTTTTTGTGTAGTAACATTTTGTCTATCTCTTATGGTTTACCAGTTATGCAAAAGTCGTTCACAATGAAGAAAACTTTTGGAGACATTCCCAGAAAATTCGAGATATACATTTCATATGATATGATATTTTCATCAAAATCGTTAAGCCATTTTTGAGAAAATTAAAATTTTCGAAAAATGTTCCATGTAAAGGGTAATCTTGGGTGGGGGGATTTCCTTGAAAACCTTCGTGTCGCATCTCTGGAAGATACTGAACTCAAATACCAAGTTTGGTGTTTATTCCGACTGTTCGTTGCTGAGTTATACTGTTCACAGACACACGCCCACACACACACACGGACATGTTTCTAAAAATGCTTTTTTTGGATTCAGGGGGTCTCAAAACATGTATTTCCGGTGAAATCTCGGTATCGAATTTTTGGGTGGAATACAATACTTCCCCTACTTACTGTACGTAGTAGGGAAAGCAAAAATATTTTAACACAGGTATTTTTCGTAATTTTCAATATTTTAGAAAGTTATGGCTAAAGCATTGCAATTTTTTCTTGACAAAATAGAAGATTAGTGAAATAAATAACATTTAAGTAACAAAATTAAAAAATTCCAAACCGTCATGTTAAAGTGTACTCAAATGAACACGCCATGTTCCATAAAATCAGAGTCTTAGAAGCAATAGTTGTTTAGAAAAGCTACGTCAAATTTGTCAAATTTAACATTGCTAAGATAGGCAGGGCCTGCTCCCCATAAGATAGGGTGCACGCAGTATTGTCTCTGCCTTTGTTATTGCGTTTAAATCGACGATACCCTATTCACCTTCCATCATGATACTAAAGCGTTAAGCGCTCGCATGTGTACGGTCGAGTACTTTCGCCAACATGCGATTAACGCGACGTGAATCGTCTCATGCGCACGAGGTCTAAAACTTTAAATTTACGTATAACGGAATGGAAAATATATGCATAAGGTATGTGTTCGTCGAAGGAAGAAAAAAATGGTTTCGCACTCCCTAGTTTGGTACATCGATTTGCATATTGCCCAAAGACTTTTTGTTCTATTAGCACAGTGTTACTGTACAGTCCAACAAAGCACGAAGTTGGAGGGAGAAGAAAGGTGAATGGCATCGAGAGGAAAAAGCGATCGGTAGCTTTTCAAACCTTTGAAATGTGTTATAACATTTGCCATTTCGTTAAATCGTTACAAAATCTGACTGCATGCAGGAGTTTGAAAATAAGTTAGGAGGAATTTCTCGAATTTGTAGGAAAGCTTGCGATTTTTTGGCTCGTGTGAGTGCAAAGCTTTTCCCAGAAAGGTGAACAGTGTAGATGTATATAACAGGGATTGAAATAAGAACAGTAATAGGAAAGGTAGAATCATACTGATAAATTCAAAGCCATAGCCGGGATTTGAACCACGGATCTTCCGGTTTCCGTGCGTTTGCTCTAACCAACTGAGCTACCGTGGCAACATACCAGTACGTCGTTAAATTCCCCAGCACTGAATTTTTCAGTTTGAATCTACCTTTGCAGCCTTATCCTACAGACGGTTTGTGTGAAAGAACAATTAACTCCTAAGTTACTAATAGTTCCTATAAGTAATAAGTCGAACGCAATTATAGAAGAACTTTAATTTGGAAGGTAACGTATATTTTTACCTGCTGTATAGCGTAAGTGCAATATTTTGTCCAGAGCAGTAAGACAGTGAAGATTTGCACATTAAGGATTGAAAACTGGGTTAGTAGTAGTTTTTGAAAGTTGTAATTTAGTTATAATTTACATTAAGTATTATATTATAGGTGCGGATTTTAAGTCCTGGGTATAGGTCCGGTGGCCAATCAGCATCGTGCAGAAAGTGATGAGCTGCGATACGCAACGACCTCGGCCTCGAGAGCCAACATTCCGGCTGGGGGAGGCGTGATACTGGCAACATCTTCTCCCCGTATCGGTTGAATGGTTGCCCACTTCTGCTGTGCATATGTGGGCGTGAGGACGGCATTAGGGTTCGCAGGCCATACCCTGCATAGGGTTTAGTTTATTATATTATAAGCGTAGTATTTTTTTTTCTAGATTAGTCAAACAGTTCTTATTCGGAAGTAAAACGTTGAAAACGACGATAGTGGAGGTTTATAAACGCTTTAGCCAGCTCAAAAAACTCAAATGCTTAAAAGTTATTTTCGATAATATTAAAGAAATTAGAGATATGACATGATATAAGACAGAGCTCCCCTATTTAAAAAACAAGCATTTTCTGTCTTCTAAATTACCCTTAGGGTTAGAATGTCACAAAAGAATAAGTCATATTCCCAGTAAAGTACTAGAATATATCTGAGGTTAGTATTTAAGGAAATGGAGGCTAAAATCGGAAACATTAATTTGAAAGTATTAAGCTTTGGGGAATTTCTCGTATCCTATGTCTGTCGGGCCGAATCGTACATTTCAGTGGTGAAAGAACAGTAAAAATTGGATGAGTAATTTCATAATTACCCTGCAAACAAACGCGCGCGTGCGCGCGCACACACACACACACACAAACGCACACACGTACACATATTTTACAATGTGTCTTTTATATCATTATGGATTATAAGCCATTTTGTTTTTTAAATTTTGGTATATTTTAAAGCATAAAAATTCATGATACCGTAAAGAAGTAACCTCTTCTTTAAAATGCATGTTTGAATAAAACATTATTTTCCAATTATATCTCTCTTTAATGTATTCAAAGTAATATAGTGGAGCGACAAACAACTGATTAGGTTTTATTCCACGCATAGTTTGCAGTTAATCCTCACACCAGCATTCTTAAGAAAAAATTATGAAAACCTTATGAAAGATAATTATTTGGCAGAAAAATCGAAATTACTGTTGAAAAACAGTAAAAACTAAAATTTGTAAAAACTTTTACAAATGGAAAAAGTGTTGAAAGTTTCGGATCATTAGTGTTAAGCGTAGTATTTGCATTGTTATATAATTAAGAAAGTTCATTACATATTTAGGCAAGTAGACATTCAAACAAGTGGTTAGGGAGACATAAATACTTGGAATGGATTAGTTGGCCAAAGGTTGTATGTTCTTACTCCGACATTATGTCCATGTAGTGGCTTAATATAGAATTATAACGGAAGGTTAATTAATAAATAGGGAGGCTACCGTAATTGCAGGGAAAGTACACGAATACAACAGGAATCGTGTAGGAAAATTGCTTTAGTTCTACATCCATAAAGCTTCAGCAGGGAAAATCTGATGTCAGGTTGCTAAATTACACTCAGGTATTTGCAACAGCTAGCCTGTTTAGCAAATTATTCCTAGGAAATAGAAATTTTACTCTCAAAAGTAGTGGAGTTGATTACTCTACAAATGAGTCTAAGTTAATAGCTGAAGGTCGGAATTTATTTTCGTTTAATTCTAAGCGTCAAGAATTAAAGTGCGTTAACATAAATCAATATATACATAAAGGTAACCAGAAATTTACCGATAAAATGTTCGATTCCCATAAATTCTCCCAAATACTCAAATAGTCAATACCCTTCTTCCTGCAAGAAGAAAACGAACAAAAAGGAGATAAAGAAGTGTTAGTAATTGTTAACACGGTAAAAAAGTGTCATCTACAATAGGTAAATTGATCCTTTCCTCGGCACTGCACATTTAGATTTTAGATTTGTTTCCTCTGTACTTTGGTCAGTTTTCAAATGCGATGTTCAAAAATCAACATTTCTGAATAACTAAATGTTAGAAACCTGAATCGGATTGTAGATATTCGGTACCACGGTCAGAGCTCCAACCATAGATCTTCGACTAACCATGCATAAGCTCTACCACCGCAAGAAGGCATTCTTTGTCACCAGTGCTGAAATTCTTCCTTGTACCACAGAAAAGTATCAAACGGTAACAAAGAACACCACTTCCTAAGATATACACAAATTCCTAGTCCATATTTTCGCTTCATACCAATTATAACCAAAACCTGTCACAAAATGTATGAAACATATATCTCAGCCACAGAACGCGAATAAGAATAATAATTTACGAGGAAGAGTTGCCTTTACGGCTCACGTCATCCATACTGAATGTTTGCGCTCATTGGTTATTACTGGTTATCACGAGAGAACACTGGTGATGCTAACACGTTTTAAATCCTACAAAACAAAGTACGCACGCGTTGCAGTTTGATGTAGCCCAGTAAAGTGGAGGACAGACGCACAGATAAGCTCTGTCTATTTGTGCGTCTGTGTGTTTTTAGCGCGGTACATTCGGAGTGTAATCTTAAGTTAGCAAGAAATGCATTACTATCATAAAAAATTCGAATATAATACAATAGAACTTAATGTTTTGTCATGTCCGTGGTGAAAATCTCCAACACTTTGAATAAAAAAAAGGACAAAATTACCTTAAACGGCAAAAGTTACACAGTTATTAAACAGAAATTAATATTACTTTAATCCTTATGCTTTATTTAAAACAGGTAATTATAGTGATTATAGGCCTATAAATTGTTTAGTACTACAGATCTTAAGATCCTTACCAAAGATTAAAACAGTCCTTTGAAGGAAAAGAAACTCCCTGTTTCATTCCCTGGTCTCATCCTTTACCGAAGTTAAATTTAAAAAGGAGTTCTTAAACTTATCTTGCATCAAGTAACTATTTACTCACCTCCATTGCACTATTAGCTTTACAAACAGTATAAAACGAAAGAAAATATTAAGTAAATGCCTCGTGATTAACAGAACGACCTTGAAATGTAAAAACAGTTCCATTCTTGGAAAGCAGAAAACTTCAGGAATGGAAATAGTTGCTTGCGGGAGAGAGTATGAAAAGTTAGGTGCCGGTATCTCCCCTTGTGCCGTGTAACCACAACATTCAAAGTAATGAAGATCACTTTCGCGATAAGATCAGCAGAGGGAAGCACTGGTGCCGGGGCGTTCAGCAGATGAAAAGATATCCACCAGAGGAAAACTTCGCCATTTCCCACCCAGGGTGAAATGATTGCGCCGGGCAGGGTTACTTCAGAAGGAAACAATATTCTTTTATAGCGCCTTCGCAATTGAACAGAGCACAAAATGAACCTCCCTCTGAAGTTTGCACTCCCTGCCTCCGGGTGCGCACACAAAATATCAACCTTTTATAAACGTTTCTTTTTATAGTTCCGTTTATAGAATGCGATATTCATCAGATTTTAGATACGATCATCTACCATAGTGTGTGAATATAGGAGAATCTATATCCTTAAAGAACTTGTGGGAAAAATGCACCATTGTATAATAGAATGCAGTTTTTGAAAGCGTTTTTATTAACTTCTAAGAACTTCAAGGTGAATCGGAAAACGCAAAGAATTCCGAAGCTTACGAAAGACTTTACAGTAATTTACTCACATACAAATGTGGCTCAGTAATACATAGCACATTTATACGTATATAATGAAATCAAGCAAGATGATTTTTCTGATATAAACATCAACTACTTCAGAAGTTTGCTTAAATTTCTCACCTTTTAAGAAAAACATTTGAAGTTTTGTACGGCCTTTCTCTCTGTCTCTTTCTCTCTCTCCCTATCTCTCTCTCTCTCTGCTAAAAGTTTTTATATAATGACTTGGTTTTTAAGCACTTGGCTATTATTTCAGCCGCAAGGACATGTTTTCTTGGGAATATTCATTTTGGTTAAAGAGTACCTTTAGAATAGCTACCAAAATAAATAGATTTGTAAAGAGCGTATGACTGTTAAACATTAGAATTTTTACTTGAACAATTATTTCTTATTAACGCTTTCTATGGATCTGTGGCAACTAAATCCTAATGTATCATATTCGTGATTCCGATGAAAGAAGCTAATACATTTCTACTTGGTGGTCTATAAAAGTTGTTTAATATTGTGACAGAAGTATCCTCCGCTGTTTCAATGGGCTTATACTGGCTAAAACATGTACATAGATTATTTATATTATATTCAGGATACCAAGATTTGATTAAGAAGATTGGATTTTAATACTGAAACAAAGAATATGGTTATGTCGTTTAGAAGTGAATTACGAAAAATCATGTATCGGCTTTATCCCTTCAAAATACCTACTGCTCTATCATCCTCAATACTTCATTTTACCAGATACTCCTGAGGTGATACGCTACACCAATTCATCTAAAAGCATTGAGAGACTTAAGTCTCAGTAGGGATAAGGATAGCGAAAAGCTGACACGCATGACACTGCGACTCTTCGTGCCACTCCATCTCCTGCCGACGGTTGTGCTGATTTCCATTTGTTTTATCCGATGCTCTGCGGTGTGGTATATATTCCTATGACTGTGGGAAAAGGCATTTATGCTATGCCTGCTCTAGAGAGATCATTACCCCTGCGATGTATCAAGAGCAGCATTTGGCAAAACCTTACATAGGCTGCTGAAGATGATGTCAATCATCTAACCAATACAGGTAGGTGATGTGGACAGTACCACGCATCTCCCAGCCAGAATGTTGGCCTCCGTGGCCGGGATCGCTACCTATCGCAGCTCCTCACTTTCCTCCTGAATGGGCACCGCCATATACCCAGATCTTAAAATCTACCCCCATTGGTGGGACCCGGGCGAATCACGTGGCCGGGAACCAAGCCCCATACACAACGCCATGACACAGGACTGTCTGCTGGATTAGTGTACCTTTAGTACCTCCTTTTTTGTGATGTTAGGGAACTCTTGACGAGTATAGTAATAAACTGGATTATGGTTAGAAAGTGCGTTGTCACAATAATAAAATTAAAAATGTTAAATGCAGGTTTTTTTACTGAAAATAAAATTAAACTAGATTGGAAACTTGAATTAGACTTTAAAAATTCATTGCCAGTAGCATCCTTAGCGATACTCTTACCCCGAAAATTCTGTACACACATTAATCCTTCTCATTCCATTCAAGTATTCTGGCTATCCCAAATGCTCGGAAAAACTGCAATGCTTTCAACTTCCGTTCTTTATAGTTGTTGACCACTATTAGGGCAGCCGTGATAGCTCAGGGGCAAGAGCATCGGCGCGGAGAGCTAGAGATTCATAGTTCGAGACCCAGTTATGGAATTTTTTGAGTCTGATTCAAGTAGGATCAAAATATAGTCCCATCATTTCAAACTAAAAATTGCGGATGATGAGAAATATGGAAGTGGAATCTAATATATGTACCCTTTTGAGAAATTCTTCTCAAAGTATGACGATATATCTGCAAGACTAGCCACATTGATTGCGTAAAAGTATTTGTGAGTTTAAATACATAATCATGAAACCTGTGACCCTATTTACGACGGTTACGGCAACCTAATGAATAGAATTCTAAAGTGCTGTATCACTTGCAAGATCAAATGATAACTTGGCATGAACCGTATATTTTCGGATTTTATATCCCATGTGCGGTTAAGCCTCTAAGCTAAGTGCGTGGTTACAACTTTATGGACCAGTTCTTGCTGGCAACACTGTAGATATCATTCCGGTAACATCCGGAACCTCCAAAATACGAGCCCTAAACGTTACCCTAATAGCATGTAGCTCGGTTAGAAGCTTCGAGGGAGGAACGGAGGGCTGGCCTTCCGTGCGGCTATATAGATGCTTCCAAATGCGTCCAAAATGAATTTGGGTTAGGTCCAGAAAATCCATTACGGGGCAAGAGGACTTTGTAGCCAACCGCAGAGGTTAACTCGTTTCGCGGAGGTGGGGAAGGGGATGAAGGGCCCATGAGCAACTTTTCGTGTGGGGAGTGGGCACGACAGAGTTTTTAACTCGACCTCACCGCGGGAAATTACGAGCGTGTTCGGCTTAATACCTCATTTCGGCTCTTTCTGCTCTTTCATATCATTGCGGGCTCCCTCTTAAAGGAAGCTTTTACACCACACGCGAATTATCTTTCCAGTACCAGATTGAAAACCTCTGCTTCTGAAAAAAATATGGTTTCAAGCCACTACAAATTTTATGTGAGTATTTCCACAAAGTACGAGTCGTATGCATGCTTATATAAAATTCCCTTGAGATTAAATGTCATTAAAGATGAACAACCCACCCTTGAAAACTGTTAGGATGACTGGGGTGTAAAAATAAAAATTTACCGACTGGAAGGAAATTCAGAGTCAGAAAAGAGCAGCTGGTAGTAAATCTTCTAAAGGGGAACAAAAAAGTTTAACGTTGCTTCCTTCACCTTCATTCAACCACTTAAGGGCTTTTTTTTTAGGAAATAAATATTTTATTAGGAAACCTTATGCCATGCTGCAAGACAATACGGATTTATATTAACTTAAGTGCTATGGCCACAGCTTCAGTATTGTTATATCTAATGTTTAGAAACCTATTAGTTTAATTATAATTTTAAATGAGAGCTTAAGGCAATACCTGTTAAATTTTTTGAAAATCTGGATAAATTGCAAAAAATAAATATTTTACTTCTTAATATTTTACACCCAATACTTACATTTGGCCTTTGAGTTACTAATATAGGCAACATTTAACACTCTATGCAGCCTTTGAAATACTCCTGAACAGAGTGCTTCGATTAATGCACTCCCAATTATAAGTTAATTTTTTTCAAAGCTTTTTCCTCAGCATTTTCGTTACTTAAAATGCCTCAAGTTTCAAAATTTTTTACCGATTAACTTCTAATTTTCAGCACAACTTCAGGAATAATTACTTAAGAAACTCACATAACCATTTTTAAATTCTATTATTACGTTATGTTTCATTAATATTTTCACAGCTTTACATTTATAAAATCTAAAAATTGCATAAATATAAAGTGTTTCTCTTTCTGACATAGTTTTATTTGAAAAAATCCAATGTGGCGTTCTCTATGATGGTCTATTAGAGGCAAAATAGAATTTTGAATAGAATGCATCAAATCGCTTGACACGTGGGGCACTTTTAATACACACAATTAAATTACTTAAATCCAGAAGAGAAACATTAATATTTCACATACAAATACACCTGAATGAAAATTTGCATGTTTTCTTTAAATTACGTTCCCATGCTGTGATAAAAATTTCAGATCGTTCAAAAGGAAATTGTGGAATTTTAGGTTTCCTACCGGTGCATTGCCTTAAATCATCTGATGTAACAATATGTACTAACACGAAGGAAACCAGAGATAGTGAACATATGATTGATTTATATTTGGATTCCTTCTCCCAGGAATCATTTCCAGGATTCAATGGAATCATTACCATTGTTTTTACGTTATGCTAGTTGGTGCCATGCAGAAAGAAAGGCATTTTTGTAATGCTTGATTTCAACAATGAAGCCTATGTGCAAAACGTGTATTTTAAGCACAGAAATGGTGTACTCGTTGCTATCTAAGGAATTAAACACAACAGCAGCTGTATGTATATACGTTTGGTAATACGCGTATACAGCAAAGGCAGAACAGGCAAATCGAATCCTACAGAGAGAGAGAGAGAGAGAGAGAGAGAGAGAGCGAGAGAGAGAGAGCGATCTGCTTCTAAGGTGTTTTTCAAAATTAAAAAATCTCCATTTTTCTTCCAATTGCTTTGACTTTTTTACATATACTCAGAACATAAAACATATGGTACACAAAACACTTTGACGAGCTATGTCAATCCGTTAAGATATTAACCTTTTATTTATAATTAATCAACTTTGAATATGGTAATACAAAATGCTCCTTGAGATCCAAGGTTTTTATATGACTCCTAAGTTTTTATTTAGTTTATTACACAAATTTAAGGAAACGATTGTACAGGCATTTTTAAATTTTAATTAATTTAAGAGAGAAAAAGTATTTATAAAGGCAATTAATTTTTTAACTTTTTCAATGTTATTTATGGAAAATAATATAACTGAACGATATTTTTAACTAGTGCACAACTTATTTAAATCCATAATTTCTGAAGCTCCTCTGAAAACTTCGAGCTAATAATTTATAAACTGGTCCAATGAGCATTTTAAATAGAGAAGAATGCTTAGAAATAAAAAAAGGAATTTAGAAACATCGTGTTCAAAGGCTTTACAGTGAGGTTAAATAGTCATTCCTGGCTTTAAATTGTTGATATTAAAAACCAATTATGTAGCATAAAGGTACATGTTATAAGTATAAAAAATGTCAAGGATGTATTGCCTTAAAATGATGGCTTATTTTTTATTTTCTCAAAGATTAGATCGCATAAGTGTAAGGTAGAATGTACCCGAAGTTTCAACTGGTGACATTAGGCATCCCTGCGTGGCAATAACCTCTTCACCTATGAACGTTACAGCTTAAAGCTTCATACTTAATACCTAATATACATCTACGTGTTACATCCAAATCATTACAACCTTCCGTTTATTAGACCATTTTGGCTGCAATGGCAAGTATTGTCACTGTAGGAACAGGTGCATGAAACACTGAGAAAAACAGAACGATAAATATAAAAACAGAATGAAAAATAAAAAAGTGCGAAATAAAAGAACCAACAGTATTTTGGATTTTGAGGAGGAGAGAGAAAAAAGAAAGTTACTGAAATTGCAAGACTGCCTAACCTCTGAGACAATCGTAATCGCACTTTACTACGTTCACTGAGGCCATTGAGAATTTGGTGGCACTATATAATCTGTACATGACTTATTCATTGTATTCGTGCACTTAAACAGTTTCTGCTTGCACATTTAACCGTTTTGAGAATGTTTTTTCTTACATTAAATTTAAACGCATGATAGCAATTAGACCGAGGGAGGTGGCGTGAAGGAGTGTACGACTCGCATTCGGGAGCTCCCGGGTTCAAACTCCCGGAACCGACCAACCTAACGAAGGTTTTTTCGCGGCTTTCCCCGGTCGCTAGGCGAATGCTGCGTTGGATAATTTGATCCGCGAATTTTCCTAACATTGCTTTCATCACTACATTTGATTCCTTCTTCTTCACCGCTATACCAGGCATTGGGTTGATCACCCAATGATGCAAAATTTTCCTATTCCTCGCCAGGCTACTGAACCAAGGCATTGGCTTGTAAGTCCTTGGGGATGCGAGGAGGGTACAAAGAGAAGGGTATTCCGTTACAGAAGAAGATAACAATAGTTCCTTTTCCAGAATGCAAATCTAAGCATTTGTTCCGTTAGTACTGGAATCGATGTTTGTCGGCTGTCTGTGAACGGCGAGTTGCACCAAAATAAATTATAAGAAGCTGATGGCTACCTGGTATTCTATTCGGATACTTGAACTGAAATGTATGAAGTTATTAAACCATACGAAAAACGTAAAAGTTCAATAAAATGTTCTACAAGCACAAACAATTCATGTTACGTGACTTTATTTATCTCCGTTCAAACAAACCTAGAAAATTCTACAATCGATTGGTTTTTTCCAATGTTCTACTTGTTAGATGCGATATGACTTAAATGCTCAAGAAACTTTTAAAAAGTATTGATAAAATGTTTATAGAACTTGTGCTAGAAACTTTGAGGACTCAACTGTTGTAAAAACCCTGATAGCGGTTCAAAAGGCCAAATTTCAAGTTTTGCGAGTACTGAAAGGATTTTATAGTAAACGTGTGTAAGAGTTCTACTGGGTTTTTCCGAATGACTGGTGGCCACAGGATCCAACTGGTAGCAGGCATCGGTTTGAATGACCTAGCTCTATAGTACTAGTTCACGTGCCTACGGAGGATAATACCACCAACAGATCAATCTAAGATAATTTGGCACGGTGTGTTATATAATTAACAGAAATAATTAAGTGAAGCTGTCTGTTAATTGCGCACACTGCTTGTAGTTATTCAGCTATATATATATATATATATATATATATATATATATATATATATATATATAAATAGATAGGGACTTGTGATAGTTTACTATAAGCGGAGAAGCGTGAAGTTTGCGTTGCCACGTTATTTAGAGCATATCAGCTGTTTAAGGAGACTTGGTAGGGATCGCAAGCTATTTTTACGCCTTTTCGCAATTGAAAGAAATCCAATATTATCTAGAATTGCGCCATTTAGGACAATGAACTTTTTACTGCTTATTAAAGGATTTCTGAGTATACTGGTATCAAGAGATTTTAGCTATCTTTAAATCTCTTAATTATAAAATATTTAAATATCGTAAAATAATTTCTAGAAATAGTTTACTTTCATTTGTAGGTACACTTTTCCTTGAAAGTAAAAATCAACTCTTCCAAGTTTTATTATGAGTTTTTATAAGTAGCTTAAGATAACCGGTTAACTATTTGTCCATTTGAGGGACTAATTTAATTTTAAAGAAATATCTACAAGAAAAACGTTTTTGGTGTAAATTTATTTTATATTCATGTTTTCTTGGAATCGTGTAATTTAGGATAAAAATCGTAACCCTCTAAATACAGCTAAACATTCTACACAATCGAAGAATCTAAGTTAGACTTGGTGAGCACATACCGATATACATATCTGGACCCTCTAAAGGTCCGTTAATAACAAAAACATTACATCCTTATACTATTTATAATCGAGTACAACAAAAGCCCAAAAAATGTGTATACTTTTTAATCCAACACTCTAGTAGTTGTCCTTAGCGACGCGCCGAATAGTAAACTATTTGCACAAATTTATCATTTGATAAGCCGTAATGGTTAGAGATCATGAACTAAAATACAACTTATCCAGCGTAAAAAGAAGATAATTTTGCACATTTAACCATATGTTCAACGAGCTCACTGAAAACACCATTGCTAAATCTTATGATTTCAAACAGACACAGCTCTTCTTAGAATACTGGGTTTTCTGATGAATTAGTAATAATTGGTAAAGATTTAGAATTTGCAAATATTTTAGCAATTATGGTCATTACGTTACTACAAGAAATTGGATTGCCTATAAATGCAATCGCAAAATCGCAAGCTATCGACATTCATAAGGAGAAATCATTTCAAGGTTAAATTACAACACTTTGTGGAAATATTTCGGCTATTTCAGGCGATTAAATCAAATACTTAGGTGCAACATTTAGAAGTCATTAATTTTCAACTCAACAGCAATATTACAAAAACTACAAATAAATATCGATACCCTTGCAAATACACCATTATTACAGCCACAACAAAAACTGATGATCTTTAATCAATTTATAGGTTCAGCATTAGTTTATCCTCTTCAAAAATTACGTTTAGACAATAGACCGAAATCCTTCCTAAAAAGGCCAATAAAATGATACGCAGTACTATCAAAGAAATTTTATAATTACCCAGCTTCACTCCAAATAGAATTTTCTATGCTTGATAAATTCAAAGGTCCCTCTCCCTTCTTCAAGGGAAGCATGTCTGCAGCAGTTCAACATAAGCAACGCTCCGGAAGCAGTCAAACCGCCTCAGTGCTATTCGAGATTACGACATTAAAACTCGTTGTCCTCTCTTTCCCCCACAAAGGTAAGGGAATTGTACTCTCTTCCCTAGTAACCTCAGTAATAAATGGATCCTTATCAAGTAGTAATCAAAATTTATTCCATATACCACCTATTCGGTCAATCCTAGCACTAGCCATTGCTGACATTGCGAGGAGTTTGAAACCCTTCCTCTCGTGCTAGGGAGAAATACAGGGGACATTAATGCATAACATAAGAGTTATGTTAAATAACGCTTGGAAAATAGTTGAGTTGCTTATGCATATAAAAACTAACTAAATAAAGAAGACAAAAAAATAAAAATGGAATTTAAAGATAATAATTGATTAATAACATTCTCAGGGACAACACATCGATATCCTTGCCGGCGCAATCCGTCGCTGGGTCGAGCATAACGACGAAGGGGCAGAAAGGGAGGAGGAGGAAGAAGACAACCCTACGGAAGGTCGAGGTAGTTCCACGAATGAAACAAATGGGGGCGCCTAAAAATTCCATTGTAAACTCAAAGTTAAGAGGCTAATAGATAATAAAAAATAGATAATATAATCAAGAATTTTTATACAAAAGTGAGAGTGATTAATGATTATAATACTTAACAAGTAGCAAAAATTCAATAACGTAGTTGACGCTAATGATTAGAAGGAAAAGTTCAATCAAGAATTAAACAGTAATCTCTGGGGAGTTAAAACAGTAAAGGAAAAACAATAAAATAAATAAAGAGAAAAAGAAGATAATATTCCCAACTAAGATTAGTCATTCGGGTGCATTTTGTATGATTACAGGGAAGAGAAGAGGTGTAAAATCAAGGAAGATTTCCAGAGTGCTCTCTCGTACATATATATTTTTTGTTTGCTTTCTTTTTAAATGAGAAAAAAATAAATGAACCACTAAAAAGAAATGAGTATGAAAAATAATTCACCTTGACCTATTTCAAAATCTGGAATAGAATGAAAAATAGTAGATGATAGAAAAAGTGAACGTCATTATGTATTCATAAGGTTAGCCAAAATCACATTATCACGGGAAATAGAAACAAACGTTATGCCTGAAATAATCCTGTACGTACTATACAAGCTCCTATAAGAAATTCTGACATGTACAGATAGCTACATTGCTGCGTACATACATTAGCAACGTTGAAGTGATAGCAGAATTCTACACAAACGAAGAGATATCCGGCCAGCGGAGTAAACCAGCAAACTTATACAGTAGAATGTGGGCACTCACGGAGGAAACAAGGTGAGTGCAATTATACATTAATTAATGCTTTTATTTGATAACCAAGCATGCAATGACAAACAAACATGGAAATGAAGCAAATATGTCGTTAGGAATTTGAAGTGTTGTGTAATTAATAACAGGAAAGACAAAAAATTAAAGGCCAGTGATCATCGAGAAAAAGTAATGCGATTGTGTTATCTTATCGTCCCAACCCCGTACAATCTTTATTATATGGAAAGTGAAAAAAAAACTAAATTCATTAAAGAATGGCAACTTAAACAATTCTTTGGTTAAGCGCTGTAGTGCTATATAAGTAGAGATAAGTAAAGGAGTATGGGTCATCCAATTAAAATCGTAAGAAGGTAAAGCATATTAACCCAATGGTTAATATATTCAAGGAAATTAAAAGAATTATGAAAATCATAATTACATTTACATATATCACGTCAGTTTGATTGTCTAGTGTCTTGTGTTATTCAAACATAAAATAAGACATAAACTGAAGTTATATATAATAAGCAAAATACACTGATGCTAACAAGTAAAAACATCTATGAAAAAAGTATAATTGATTTAGACATAATTTGTTTATTATGCCTGCAATTTTTGAACTGTGTCCTAAATGCTAACATAAATGATATTATCTTTTATAATAAGGGCATATACGTGAGACGTGAACTAATGTTTTAGATTTAGGACCCGTTTGTGATCTCACTTTATAGTTTAAAGGTGAGGGTTGTTGTATTACAACAAAAGGCCCATGAAATCTATGTAAAAGCTTATTTTTTTTACCTTTTTTTCGAATGGGTGTGAATACCTTCACTAGTTGTCCTGGACTAAATTAAGTGCGCGTTCTTTTTTTATCAAATATACGTCTATCTTTAGCTTGACGACGCCTCATATTATCTTTTGCAACTTCGCGAGCTTCTTGGATCCGGGTTTGAGTCTGTTTTACAAGAACGTAGTCAGTATTGCGTTTCAACTGGACTTCCTCGGGCAAAGTCGGGTCCCGACCATAGATTAAAAAGAAGGGCGACATTCCTGTCGGCTAGTATTATAATGTGGCGTATGGCGTCGTAACACTATAAGAATATGTGATGTGGCAATCCTGTATGGTTAACTCTTTGGTTGGCAGCGTAAACAGGCAGTGACGTAGTAGGGGGAGGGGTTATCTGGTTTTATCTTGAGGAAGCGAGTAGCTTACTTTCTCTTTGAGCCTTGCTTGGGGGATGGAAAGACGTGTTTTTACCATGGTTTTCATTTGGTATAATATATTTGAATCTAACTTTATAATATGTGAATTAATTATGTAGGTGATCCCCTCCTTCCTAATCCATGTTTATTTAATAATATTTCAGTGGTTTTCAACTCTTATTAAATATTCTGATACCTTGCCCCGTCGAACCTCGTGTTAGGAAAATGTAATGTGATGTTTTAGATTCCTGTACTGTACCCCCTTAATGGAGTGATTTAAAACAAGGTTTCGACAAATTGGTGGAGCACCGGGTATAATTTAATATTTTGGGTGTAGAACTTTTTTTCCGCCTTGAAAATTTAGTTTTTCGTAGTTTGGTCCTCCACGTGTTCCAATGTAATCTGTAAATTTCTAGTTTTAGCTTGGTGGTCAGGATTTCTTGTTGGAAATTGTCTTATTTTAGTTTAAATTCAAATATAAGTATTTGCTTAAAAGTCCCGTGTTTTTAGCATTCTTGTGAGTACACTGAACGTTTTTTTACAATGTTTTGTGTTGGCGGAGCGTTGTTGACTTTGACTTCTTATGAAAAACTCTTCCTCTTACCATGGTTTAAATCCTTTTGTATGAGAAACTGTCTATAATATTCCTTATAGGTCTCTCGTGTTTTGAAGTACTTTTATGACCCGTGGGAACTTGATTTGCATCTTAAAATTTTTTAATGTAATTGCCACGTGTTATCTTGTGTTTTTGAAATTTCTATTATCAGTATAAATATTTCTCAGAGATTTTATTGTCTGTTGCAGTTATTGTAGGCTTCTACGTATTATCATATTTTTGGTATATTTTCCCTGTTGCAACTGTTAGGTAATCACGTGTGTTGCTTTATGTTGCGTAATCTTGCTGCTTTTCGTAAATTAGAAGGAATTATAGACTGTGAAGTAAATTTCTTACAGTTTACGTGTTCTCTGCATTAATTTGCGGGTGTTATATAGAAGGTGAAGTGGATAGGTTCAGAGTTCATATTTGTGCATCATACTAAGGTACGTACAAATGCGTTGTGTATGGTGTCTTCTGCTTCTCATATGTTAATTTGAGCGATAGTCACAGTAGGTGTGACTTACTTTTTTTTACCCCCAGTTTGAGTTTCCTCACTGTAGACATCATTCTGCTAATTCTTTTTGGCCATGTGTATTGTATACTTTAATATCTTGGTGTTGTATCCAAGTGGCTTGGGTGTCAAGTCTGTGAAAATATACTATATTGTTTTAGTCCCCTATAAACATTTCGCCTTGGGCGCTTAGTTGTAATACTACTGATCAAATTGGTTTATCCTTGCCATGATTGGCTTTGCCTAGTTACTCAGTTCCTGAATGTATCCGAGTGAAAGTTTAAAAGTTTCAGCCATCACCATCTGTGCTAGTACCTCAAGGACCTATTCAGTTTTAACGGGCATCCAACATGGACCAGTAGGACTTATGCATCTCTATTGGATGTCGATGGTGTAGCTACATGTGTATTACAAGAAATTGGAAAGTTGCATTGGAATTTTGTGGTAAAAAGAGAAAAAACCAAGAAACACAAGCTGTAAGTATGTCCACATTGTGTGTACCAAAGTGTGATATATATATTTTGAACAAGTGAAAAGTTTAACAATGAAGTTAGTTATGCTTTACTATATGGGTGTCCTATCTGCTTAGTTATGCTAAATTTTTGCTTTAATGATTAATGACGCTTTGATTTTCGGAAATGAAGTGTATTATATGTTTTGCTAAATTGATAGTGTGTCACTATTGTGGGTAATGAAAATTTTGGATTCTGTCTTGGGTAATGGAGATTATTATTTGGTTTGTTATATGTATTTGTTTAAAATGTACTGTTTCTTTAATTTTGTTTGAACTTCCAGGAATGATATGTGAAAGTGTTACTTTGTTAATGATGTGTTTTTTTTTCTGTTGCATTCTTTTGGCTTGAGTTTGTGTTTCATTATGATGCTGTGATCCTCTTTTGCAGAAGTTGTTGTATAAATTTTGTGTATTTTTGTGTGTATGTGAGTAGTATGTGGAAGATTTGCCTCGGTGGGAGTGCCGAAGAGTAACCCCGATGGTGGTAGCGTCAAAGATGTGATGAGCTAATGCAAGCTTCAATGGCATAGCTACAATGTACCCTTGAAGTTTGAATGTTGTGAGTTTTCAGGAGGGATAGCACGTCCCTGGGGATTTATGACGACTTGAGAGATGTTTTGCATATTGGTGTTGCTGAAACGTACCCAGTATGGTGTGTGTGATGTGTTTATACAAGAGGTGTAATATAATGAGAATAATTCTTTATTTTGAGTTTATGCAACAAGTTTCAGTACCATCTGTTTTCCAGCTTCATCTTGTTCCTATAGATGTGGATGCAACAGTGTAATGTTATATTATTTTCTGTCATTCATGAAATGCTAATGTAATTTAATTTGTCAGTTTATGTCTATGTCAGGTACTTTTATTTTTGCACTATTTTGCACCTACTTGGATGAGATGTGTCAGTGAATACATTTATTTTCCTCAGTAATTATTGTGTATGATGAGAGTGAGAATCAGGATGACGATGAAGTTAAGAATGATGATGCTAATGCGAAGGATAGGAGGGTAATGATAGTAATGAGAATGAGAATTTGTGTTGTTATTGAAAGTTAAGTATGAGTATTTGTAGTTAGATGCATGTAATGAGCTGCTTAATTTGAAGCATGTAGTAATGTTGGTAATAGTCTTGGCAGCCATTAAATTTAGTGTTTTGTATTATGGGATATGGTTATTATGAATGATTTTATTTCATTGTTATGTATGAATGATAAGTGCACTTATTTATTTTGTCATTTAATTTGAACCAGCTAGTTAGATTTAATTTTGGGATCCGAAATGATTTGCTATGTTGTATTTGTTATATTTGTGTAGATGACTGATATAATTAATACACAATTTATGTACTTTGACCTTTTCATGCATCTTTACTATGATTCTTAAGCATTTACTCTATAACTTTCACTTGTAACCTTTTGTAAAATTTAGTTTTTATGTCAGTATGTAATCATTTTTTTCTCATTACTAAGAGTACATGTTTGTAAATGTTTGCTAAATTTGTGGCATTTTCTGTTTATGCCATTTTAAATGACATACTATTTTCTTTTGCCCATTGTAGTCGGAGGAGCTTGTGGTATCTGGTCAATGGCATGCATGCAACCAGTCCAAACCGCAGCAGACGGCGACGAACCGTTGATGCAGACAAGTTCACACCTGTTGCAGTGCTCCAGCGTCGAGTCAAGGCTGTGGATGAAGCTGTACGGTCCGTTATGGTCATGCGGACAAGATAACGGTCATCCCGTGCTGTGGTCATGTTCCGTGGTCCAGTGCCCGCTCTTCGCTGTGTACGACCTTCATCTGTCCACTGCTTCCAGAAATATGTCACGGTATGAGAAACCCGCTTCCGAGACCGATCATTCTGCCCTGTTTGAACTCACATGTTGATACGACACCCATTGACGTCGACGAGGCATACTGGCACTCTCTTTATTGATTCCACCTTGTTTGACAGCTCTACACTGACTACACTGAGCGCAACACTGACCTTGTTGGGCCTACACGAGAGGGCTACGCTCAGCTTACGTATTCCCCACCTCTATGCAAACCTAATCACTTATTGCTTGCACTTTCTTTTACACTTCCACCAAGTTTGGAGTTATTCGGAAATTCTTTCTTGGTGTTGCAATTTTCACAAACGGCAATTTTCACTCTTATGAATCTTCTCAGCCTGCAAATTGAGAAGTTATGCAGTCCCGGCGTTGTGCAGGCTATGCCTTAAACACTGTCCACTGCATTGCGTCCGGCCGAAATGACTGCTTTGCACCGCTATGCGTGCAGTGACTTGCATTCGTAGTGCAACAGTGTGCGCGTTGACCTTCGTGGTGAAGGTCACAGGTTCAAATACTGACATAAGAAGGTACTTTTCATGTTTAGTAAATTTAACCAGAACTGATAGTTTAGCATGGAAATGTCGTTTCACTGAATTAGTTTAATTATGTAAATATTAAAATACAGATTGTTACTTGTTAGAACATATTTTAATGAACATCATGCATAAATGCATATAACATAGTAAGGCCTCATTAAACAATATTTTACTATTTAAAGCTATTCTTTCATACAAAAGAAAGTCAATAAATTGTTCTGAGATTTTACAAAATGCAATACGTACTTACAAACTAGATAACGTTTGCCAGCCCATATTAAGATCGTTGTGAACCTCTGTGGTTCCCAAAGTAGTGCACTTAACGGTGACTATGACATCATGCCGACCATCACACAGATAAAAGTTTCCTCCAAGTGGTTGTAATAAGTGCTTGAAGTGGCCGGTGTCTCAGTCTAACTATCGTCGTCAGCCTATGGTGGTTCCCAGAGCTGTTTAGGGTTAATTGGCCACTCTGGTACACGATATATTTAACATACCCCATAAGAAGAAATCTAATGGGGATGGATCTGATGAGCGTGCTGGCCACCCTATTGGTACATACCGTCAGATTCGTCGCTCTCGGTAGGTGGCACCGTGATAAGCCGTTATAAGACAGGCTGAATGAGCTGGCACTTCTGAAATGGCACTTTATCCAATAGAGTAAGCAACTGGTGTTGTAGGAAGTGGATATAGCGATTCCCAGTGTGTTGGCCATCATAAAAATACGGGCCTATTAGATGATCACCAAATATACCACCCCAAACGTTGAAATCCCATCGGACGTCTAAGTTCACCTCTGCATCCAATGTGGGTTTACAGTGCTCCGGTAATGCATGTTGTGGCGACTTAAACGGCTTCGTCTGCTAACAACACAGTTGCCAAAAATGTGGATCTTGTTCAGTTTGCCGTATGCTCCACCTAGGGAGCGTCACTCTCCGTCCATGGTCCTGGTGTAGTTAAAGATAAGGGTGAAACCTTGGATGATATAGTACTGTCCACGCGGAAGATTGGCTTATATTAAAATGCCTATGGATGTCTCTCGCTTCCTGGATGTGGTGTCTTGTGCACTGTTCCCGATTCCAGAAGGCGATTCGCCACTCGCAAAACGGTGATGTGTAGGAAGTTTGTCTGGGGAAACCTCTGTTGCTATAGACGACGTGCCTGGGTTGTATTCTGCTCCTCTTCCCCCTATACTAATAGCATGTCTAGGTACTCTCTATTCGAAAACATTGTTCTACAGTTAGCACCAACGGCTGGAACTTCTTATTTATAGACAAATTCAGTTTTTAGTGCCTTCGGAAATAAACGATGTTTTGCTAGAAACATGAACAGAAATGCGTAAAGAACTCATTTATTCGCAGGCCTTCACCATAATTTTCCAACCTATTAGTTATTGCGCTACTAGAGCACGTTAACAACGAGCACCAAAGTAGCGCTAATAAGCGGGCTGGTGAATGCGGTGTCTGCAAGTGAATTTCGCATGGCCTGAAAAATGCAGGGTGGCGTGGTTACGAATCCACAGAATAAGAAGACTCGCGCGTTATATATATATATATATATATATATATATATATATATTCTGTTGTATATATTAACAATTCGGAATTCCATTGCTTAGCATTTTTTTTCTATTCATTTAAGAGATGTTCACCTGTAACACCTTATGTAGGCTCCCTGTATATTCACCTATTATTCCAACATTGCTAACCTTTGGAATTAAATGTTTTAAGAGCATAGGAGAATACTCAGAAACAATAACAGATTGTTGTGAATATTTTCTTTATAAGTTTGTTTTTTCGAAGGACATGTTGGACGAAGTATTGAGGCGGATTTGAAGAGAATGTCTACATTCGCTGGGTCACCTAATCTACAGTACGCATGGCAACCTTGCAGCATATAAAAAAGGACTAAGCAACCAACCAGGAAGCCCTAGGTGTTCAAAGGAATCGCGAGTCATTAATTCGCGAAATAGTTTGGGAACCTAAAACACTGAAGATAACGGATATTCCTTCTAAGGAATGAAGAAAAATCCCAAACAACAACTTCTCTGGAATACTGAGTAGGATTAGGTACCGCGTCAAAGCATAAGTGGTAAAAAGGCTATGCCTTAATCATGGCGGTTACTTTAAACTTTATTAGATGTAACTTTAATTTATAAGCTCAATTATTATTAAAAAGCTATATATACATACATATACATACATATACATACATAAAGAGTCTTTCAACAAGAGTGCCCTATCTTTAACATGTGATAGCTGCCGTTGTTATTGAGTTACAGCAGCCATTTTTTCATGTGGTTACAGTTTTATTAATAAATAGCCATGGAAGGTTACAGCATTCAGCAACGCGTAGAAATTGTGAAAATTTATTATCGAAATGGATCATCTGTTCGCCAAACCTTCCGGTATTGCGTGAAGTTTACGGTGTGCATAATTGTCCTAGCGAGAGAACGATTCGGCATTTGATCGATAAATTTGAAAGAAGAGGTTCTGTCAGAGATCAAAGAACGCCTCTACGTAATCGACGTAAGCACTTCAAACAAAAACATAGGCGTGAGTGTGTACGCGAGAACGGAAACAAATCAATTGCTCGTCGAGTGCAAACATTGGGGCTTTCGCCGACTACATCTTGGCAAATTCCGCATCAGGACTTGAAGTTTCATGCTTACAAAATGTTGTAAACTCAAGAACTAAAGCCAACGACCATAGGTTGCGCCGTGTATTCGCTGACTGGGCTATGGAGCAATTGGAAGCTGACCCGGATTTTTGTCAAAAATCATCTTCAGCGACGAAGCTCACTTTTGTATTGATGGTTGTGTTAACAAACAAAATTGCTGCTACTGGAGCAATCACAATCCAATCAGATTCAAGAACCACCACTTCATCCCCAAAAGGTTACTGTATGGTGTGGAATTTGGTATGGGGGGAATCATAGGGCCACATTTTTTCCAAGATGAAGATGCAGAAGCTCTAACTGGTTCCAGTAAGATGTTGCCACATGTCATACTGCTCTCGAAACAATCGATCTTTTGAAGGAAAAGTTCAGAGGTTTCATTTCCCATGGTGATGATGTTAACTGGTCCCCGAGATCATGCGATTTAACGCCGTTGGATTACTTCTGTGGGTTTATGTTAAATCTCGAGTTTATGTCAACAAGCCAAAAACAGCAAATGATCTTATGAATAACATCACGCGTGTTATTCGTGAAGTTGGACCTAATTTACGTTCTTCTGTCATTGCAAATTGCGTCAACCGTATACGCGAAGTCTCGGTGGTCACTTAACTGATGTTCTCATCCACAATTAATGGCATTAATTATGTTCCAAAATAAAAAAGAAATAAACCTCTATAATTTATAGAACGTCTTTTATTTTTTTATTTAAGTTCAAAGATAGGACACTCTTGAAGAAAAGACCCTATATTCATATATATATATATATATATATATATATATATATATATATATGAATGGATGGATAACGTTTGCAGTATGTTGTGATATCTTGCCTAAATCAGTTACCGAGAATAATACCACTTTAAAGGTTTGAAACTTTGTGACGTGTGCTGTAAACTTATTCATTAATTTCACGGGAAGTTTGTGTAATTGCCATCGAAAGTTTAAAGCCTATTCTTCACCCTGAGTGCACAATAACTCATGAATCTCATGTACTTCTTAATCCAGCTAATGTTCAGGCTGAGATTTAACCATTTAAGTCAGTCTCTTCCAAGAAGCACCAAAAAGGTATGCTACTCATTTAGTTGTTAAATACTGTTATCTTTGCACTTTACGCTGGTTTTCTGAGATATTAACATCTGCTGGGTAAGTGATGTAATATTTTCCTTTCTGTCATGCATATTGGCCTAGTAACTCGAAATTCTCACTAGCGATTTTGGGTTCAATGTCCTCACAAGAGATGGCGCGATCTGAATTTTGCGCTATTTGTGGTTATCTTGTTTTCTCTTTCTTCTACCTGCCTCTTGGGTCATCGGGTGTCTGACGTAGTGGTTTGGGCCGGGAGGAGACCAGGTGGTTGTCGTTCTTGGCAGCTGCGACAAGATTCGATGAAAAGTGTTCCTGGCTCTGGAGTTTTGAAGACCTCGATTGAAGCAATGTCATGCCGGCAGTATGACTGTAGGTAGGACGGCCTACTTTCGGTCATTTTATTATTTTTTTAGGTTTTCTTTAATTTGACAAAATTTGGCAGTGTGAGGTTTCTTGTGCGTGTTCTTCTGTTTTTAAAAGCACGTTTCCTTGGAATAGCAGTTTAAGGGTATATGTGATTTTAGTTAGGTGGTTATCCTATTTGAAAAACCGGAGGTCAGAAGACTAGAGCAAGTTTAAATAATTTTAATCGGTCTATCATGTTTTTCTCTTTGACCTTTGGGTCAAATTGGAAATAATCAGTGCACGTGCTTACTTTTTGTTCTTCTTTATCCCTTCCTGTAATCCTGCCATATCTCAGGGTTATGTTGCCAACCCTCAAGTGATTAACTTTAAGAGTTTAATTCTTTGGTGCAAGTGACTTGAAATTCGTTTGTTACTCCACACATTTGTGACACAGACTTTCCATCCTCTAATACAACTGCCTAGCTTCCAGGTAGTTACGGAAATGTTTGTCATTTTTGTGGTTAATAAAGCGTTATATTTATAATAAGGGGCATTATTCTAGCTCTGCTCCAGATAGTTCCAGACCATCTAGCAATTTGGCCTCGTTTCCACTTTACTACCCATCGCAACACAATATAAACTCGTATCAACAAAGGTTTTGCAGTATTCTATGATATCTTTGTACCTTTTGCTTAATAACTGCGATTTTGATACACTAAATTTCTAATGTTTACAAAACTACATCAATTCAATTTCGAATAGTTTGGATGAGGGTTATTTGGCTTCCATTCTCTCAGCTAGAGAGCAAATTATGACCAATCCATAATTCTCCCTGCTCCCCAGTGAACGCATACATAAAGCCTTTCTTTGTAACTCTGAAAGCTTTTCGGGGAAATGGTTTCCCTCAGCAACATATAGACCCTAGACCGTTCTCATTATTCTGTAATACCAAAACCAAACCATTCGAATCCTACATTCCTCTGGAGATGTAAGTACTGATAATCTCTCTCTTGCCATTCAAATGCTAATGGATTTTATCCTACTCTTACTAGCGATTTGCATTTTATATTTCAGGAAAAAAATGTTTGAAACATTTGTCATAATAATTTTCATGCACGTAGAATGCACCTATACGAGTAATTAAAATGAAATAACATTTATCTATATTAGTAAAGGGGCTTCCAAAGTATTACGTATTTAATTGAAGTATTTACCGAAAATGGAAACCTAGAAAACACAAAGAAGAAGCATTTTAGAACAACAAATTTAAACTGTATCTGTTCATATTTATACTGCTTGCGCGATTAAAAACAAATTAAAGTTTGTCGCATTTTAGAGCAAACAAGTTGTTGTCCTTAACCGCTTTAATATCACTGATTATAACGGCGTGATATCACAATACTTTTCAAAAACATTATTCATAGCTAGGTTTTACGCACATAACCTCCATATATCAATCGTATTGCCATTTGCTTTGTTGTTTCACTTTGACACATGCTACGCAATTACAAACGTCTAGGCTGAGGTAAGGAAATATTATTATGTACTTCATTTTCATATTTATCCATGGAAAAATTCAACACCTCTTCACAAGCTACCAATCCCCTTTTTCTATTTCGTAGACATTCCTCTTTCATTTGTTACACACAACTATGTGGTATGCAGATTTGGATATTCTGAACAAAACTTGCGGTCCTTTGTTATATGTTTCTTTTTGCTCCACTCATTAGGAAAGCTCTCGCCGATTATTGGGTCTGTCCCAAGGTCACTCATCATACCTTTTCTTACTGAAGTATAGAATGGTCTAATTTTTTTAAATTATGAAGCATTAAAAGTTTAATTATGTGACTCCCTGTTGTAAATATTGATCATATAGCGATTAAAGAACTGTTTATACAATGTTGCCATAATTTGAGCATATTTCGAGTTCGACGTAAGAAACATTTAAGGGCCGTTCTTATAGCATTCGGCATCCCAGGCGGTGGGCGCTTAAGTTACGTGGAATGAAATGCTAGTTAGGAAAGGAAATTTAAGATGGAAATTTTAGGCTACCGTCGAGGCATTTACCAGTTATGAGTACGGAGGAGAACCTGAAGAAACACCCAGTAGAGGAAGATAGTCCTGACGGGATTTGGCCACCTTGGCCCCGTGTCGGTTTGACATCTGTGCCTGTATGCCGAAAACATACCTAAGATGTTCATATATGAATCTTTGCTAGTGACTAGCTTTTTATAATTTCATTAGAATATTCACATTAAAAGCAAATGTGGTCCATCCATGAGCCTCAAACTTTACAAAGAGCTAAATGCACTAAGGTAAAGGATATGCAGAACTTCCACTTAAAATTGTGCCACTTCTACCTCCCTCCTTGGTCGTTGGACCTTCCGGAATATTCTAGATTGACGTCATTCCTAACGTAGCTGTGGTAGAACGAAATAAGGTTGACCACGGCTGCAATTGGCTGATTTGTCTAAGTCATCGACCGCAGCTCTCTCATAGACGAGTAAAGGAACGTGAAGCTCCCGGGCAGGAGCAGCCGTCAGTCATCCACGAGATACGGAGCGAGCAAACTGCCAGAGCACCTAGCTCTGCTTTTGACTTCGGCGAGATTTTGGCGACCTTTACCAAGAGTAATGTTTCGGCCATTTCAAAACTCTAGCATGAGTTTTCGACAAGCAATTAGAAATTTACTCTTTTACTCTTGCTGCTCAATTCTTTAAACTCACAGGAGAAACATTTTTTTTCAATGGGTGATTTTATGTTCATATAGCACTTGCGCTTACCAAAAAAGTACTTGTAACGAATCAGGAATTATTGTAAAACAGTCTGAACATTGCAACGAAAGGTGTGAAAAAAACGAGAATCTTTGTACTTGAAACGTGTTAATCTTAAGGTTGATAAAGGTTAAAGAAATTGCAAGATTCATTTAAATATACAAGAATGTTAAATATATAAAGAGCTTATATACAATAAACAGTTATTATATTTGTATGAATGTTTTAAACCTAGGTCCTACACCAATAAGCGAATTAGTACCTCTTGAATAAGGGAATATTTCGTGGTGGTTGAACGGGCCAAGAAGCTCCATCACACATGTGTACTGTGTAATTGCAATTAATAATTTTTGTTATAATGCCTTACATAAAGTTACTGGCACAAAATATACAGCACCAGATTTTGTCTTTTATAGGAAAGTAATATGTAATAATTATATGTAAATAATATATAATAGTAATAAATAAATAAAACAGAATTTTCTGTGCTGCGAAATTGCTTCAAACAACACATTTGAATTGAACGAGCAGTTTTTAGTGGTAAGTCTTTAGAGAAATTACAGCCAATACCGACAATAAACTTCTCCTACAGAAACGCACGAAAAAATGTCACTGGCTTCTCAGATATTCAGGCAATAAAACTATGCGAGCCGTAATCAGAATATCTACAATTTCATGAATCGACTAACAATTAAATCTTTAAGCCAATTTATACATTTCTCAACAAATAGGCAACGTAATATAATAGGTAACAATACCACTCATAGGTAACAATATTTAAACTCCACCATCTACACTTATAAACTTTTCTTCGTTAGTTACAAGTCTTTGTCAGTAATGACTCTTAATCATTGCTTTTTTCTCGAAACATTAGTAGTTTTAACAGGATGATTACGTAATATATCTAACTTTTAGATTGCTCTACTTGTATAAATGAACATTGGGAAATGCTTGAATTGGTTTTCACAAAGAATAACATTAAAACTGAATCCTTATAAGTGATCTCAAAAGAGATTAAGAAAAATGTATTCGATATTACATTCGGAACTTTTTAATTTAAACAAGGAAATGATTCTACACGGAGACTGCATCAATTAAAGTAAATCCGGCTAAAACGCCGTAAGGGGGAGAAATGGTGTAGTTCATAAGGATTTTGCTACGCTGCTCCTGTGATATCATTCCTGCTTCACCGATCTTGTTCAAAGGGTATTTCACAGGAACTCCACTAAGAGCAGCGACGCCAAATGCCCCTTGTACATCCAAGCGGCAGTCAACGAAGTCGATTTAAAATAATCCTACTTTGCCAATTGCCACATGTCCGCACAACGAGAATTTCACTTCTAATTTACAGACTCCTCTCTAGCTATTTTCTAAGAAATTGCACTACTCGGCATAAATTTGCTCCCTATAACTAGTACCACTACTACGAATAATAATAATAATAATAATAATAATAATAATAATAATGTAACATTCTTATGTATTTCACGCTGTTGAATCCAAATATATCAACAAAATCGTTCTATCATGCACCAATTTTCAGGGAAGCCCCATCAACCCATTATCAGCGTTGAGTCCGAGTGTCCGAAATATCCGCTACCCCTTGATATGTAAACCATTTTACTGTACATTTTTAGGAACTTTAGTAAATCTGCTAAACAGAATAGCCGCTTTTTATCATAATTTATGAATGAACTGTCAAATTATTATTATTATTATTATTATTATTATTATTATTTACAGAACTCATTATTTTTATATAGCATTTCTTATACTATTGTTAATTGCAGGTGTAAAAGGTCTACGTTACAGCCGCTGATTGCAATAGCTTTATAACACGCAAAAATGACTGAATGAAATGTATTTGTGTTACGTTATTATTACTAAAAACAAACATTTTTATTCATTAAAAGCACAAAATAACCTCCAGAGAAAATCAAGACGGTACTATTATCATTATGTTCTGGCCAAGATTCAAAGCCAATTAAAATTCAACGAAATCAACTGAATAGGACGGTAGGTATAATTGCTATTTTAAAAATTATTTTATTTCTTAAAACATGAGAACTATACATTGAGCCCATATACGTGACATTAAGGAGTATTGCGTAAGAACCAGGACTACTGTATAGTACTTAAGTTTTTAATGTGATAAGCTTCCATAGGAACGTGCAGGAAATCCTCGTTCAAAGCTTACGAAATGTATGTTGGTTATAAGTTTGTTAATAAAAATAAAAGCTTGGACACCAAACTGTTCCTGCAACATATTCTCGTGGGTATTAATTGGTTGGTTGATTGAAAGGTATATGCGCACAAGTCGATGTTTTCAGTTCCAAATTCTCAAGGGAAAATAAGCATAATACACAATACCAGAATATACCTTACGCCTTAAGACCTATTCTTCATGACTAGGCATGACCTGGTGACAGAGCCAGCAGAAAAATTTGCTCTAGACTGGGAGCCAGAAAAGCACTTTAAGCAGATCCAGGTTTTCAGAAAGACCAAGATTTTTCCATGTCCACCACTACAGGTCCCCAACTGGTTACTGGACGATTAGTTCGAGACTTGGGGCTTTCCAAAAATCAAGACACAGCTACTTGCATCTCACCTACGGCAATGGAAAATGGAAGGATGGATGCTTTTATGGAAGGATGGACCACATAAAGCGTGAATATCTCTTAAACGAATAGAAAAAAACATGCCAAGAATTCCAAACCTTATAGCAGCAAGGGGCCCTCAAAATTGTGATATTGTATATGTTTCCATGAGACCCCAACGTAAGGGTTTTAAATGATACCATGAGAATTTGTTATGGCTAGGTGTCCCTCAATAATCTAAGCAACTTTTATTAGAAAATTGTTTATTACAAAATGAATTTTTGAGCTGTTACAGGATGTTTTCATTGACGTTGTTACACCTCATGAAATAAAGTATCAAATGAAAGAACATGGGTGTTGTGGTTTCAAAGCCACCTGAACTCCTGAAATGCTGTATGTAATTAGTGATGTTGATTGTTTACTGTGGCTCTTCAGAATTTAAGAAATATGGCAAATTTTGATGTAGAGGTACATATGATTTTACTATTAGGTGAATGCAGGAGGCATTATTGAACTGTATCGGTAGTGCTCAATGAGAGGTATGTGATAAAAGTGCCAAATATTAAATTCAAACAATTGGAAACATGACTATGTAAGTATAGAGGTGTAAAGAACAAGAATCGCTTGGAGGTAAAATCAAAATGAATAATGAAAATACCATCAATATTCTTGTGCTGTAGAAGTAAATCCACAGAAGTAAATCCCTTTGATTACTTTTTATCAGGATACATAAAACAGAAAGTCATGTTGAAAACACCTACAGCTAAAGAGAATATGACATTTCGAATACGCGAAGTTTGTCGCACTATTAACCCCTGCATAAGAATTGCCAAATGTTGATGGAGGCTACCTTGAGCATTTAATAAAGTAATTTATAAGTAATCACCTTGGTATTTATTGACTTACTCATTCGTTTAACACAATTTTATACTATTGTATACTTTAGTGAAAGATCAGCAATCTATTTTAGAAAAAAATGTTTCAATAAAGTTTCTAGTTTATTAAAGGGAACGAGAATATTAAAAACATATCATGGCTTCATTTAAAATTCTGAGGTTGGGCCCCGTGTGCCCTATAAGGGGCACTATGGAAATATTTTCCATATCACAATTTGGAAGGTTCCTTGCTCCTATATGATTTGGAATTCTTAGTATTTGCTTTTCTTCTATTCGTTTAAGAGATATTCATCTGTAACACTTTAAGTAGAGAGAGATGAAATTGCGTAATGCGTTTCGATAGCCGATGATGTGGTCTATGGCATCAATGCTCACGGATTAATGGAACATCAATTCGACTATGTAGCCGGAGATATTACATGGAGATAGTTTGAAGAGTGTTTTACTTCATAATGGGAACAAGCTACCTTCCGTTCCTATTGCACATATTGTTCATGTAAAGGAAACGTACACGAACCTTCAAAATCTGTTAAAGAAAAATTATGAAGCTTATGTGCTGACTGACCTTAAAGCTGTGGCTACAATAAGGTGTTACAAAATACAACTGCTTCCTTTGTGAATGGGACAGTCGAGCAAGAGACTAGCACTACTCATAAAAAGGTAGCGTTCTGAGAAGGTATTCCAGGATAGAAACGCGAATATTAGGCTTTAATAACGAAGATAAAAAATATATTACCTCGTACCCAAACGTTCAATTAAACAGTTTGCGAAACCAGTGGATAAATAATGTCAAGTATTTGCTTATTTAAAACAAAATGTTCAACCCTTATTGAACCCAAAATAAACAAGGTATCCTCGTGGGTTCTCAGATGAGACAGCTGTTTCAAAATCATGACCTCAAAAATAAATTAATTGCTGTTGAAAATAGTTTGGCATGTATTCGAAAATGTGTATAACAACTTCTTGTAGGAACAAAACAAACAAAAAACAGAAAAAAACAAAAAGTCTGAAGTCTGAAACTGAAATTGTGGAAGAAGTATTGTTCTCATTAACACCTTGGGATACAATTTGTCTCTAAAACTCCTTTTCCTACGCTCAAGATTGGAACGTTTTCCGCTAAGATAAAAACTTAGAAAAATTATATTAATATAGCTCAAATGGAAAGAAAGTAGCATAAAATTTATTAAAAGCATGTTAGCAGACTATTACTGGACACTTGCTTAAGACAATAAAAGACTATTACTGGACACTTGCTCAAGACAATAAAACAACTAAATAAGAGAAAGAAGGAAACAAAAGGGACTTATTAATTTTTACTTTCTCCCCTACATGTAGTAAGTAGGGGAGGTACTGCATTCCACCCAAAAATTCCTAACTGCGATATCGCCTGAAATACATGTTTTGAGGTACCCTTAATACAAATAAAGCATTTGGAAACATGTCCGTGTATGTGTCTGTCTGTGAAGAGCATAACTCAAAAACGAAAAGTCAAATAAATACCAAACTTGGAATGTGAATTTAGTATCTTCCATGGATGCGACACAAAGATTTTCAAGAAAATCCCCCCACCCCAGACTACGCTTTACATAGAAAATTTTACGAACATTTTTATTTTCCAAAAATGGCTCTTACGATTTTGATTAATATATCCTATGTTTAAGATATTTTCATGGCAAATGACAAGTATATTTTGAATTTTCTGGGAATGTCTCCAAAAGTCCTTTTCATTCGCAATGACTTTTGGATAACGGGTAAACCGTAAGAGATAGACAAAATTTTACTACACAAAAAATGTAGATCTCGTTAAGACACTATTTATGTCACATACATTTTTTTACGAGCGAACCATTTCCGGGATATTCCGTTATTTGTTTGTTTTCCAATACCTATACTTCTTAAATGGAAATTCGTTATTTCTTTTTTAGTCCTGGACATTCAAAGAGAATGCAATGTTCTACAGAGCAACGAGCTCTTAAAAGATTTGACTATCGCTTAAAGCACCTTGCACCTACAAGAAAATTAGTAATAACATAGTTTCTGCGAATGTTTATCTCCATTAGCATGAAGTAAATGAAGAATAAGCGTTTGTAAAATAGTTTGTACAAGAGCAGAGAAAATCATGTGAGTGCAACGCATTAGCCTTTTTTAATTGATATGTAAGTAAAACGTTGCGAATTAATAACTGAATTTGTAGGGAATACTAAACTCTTATGAAGGAAATGTACCATTTTATCGATATTCTCCAAAGAATGAATTTAATTCAGTAAATATCAAGGTGGAGTCGCAAAACAGAACCAATAGCTTCTAACTGCCCTTTACAAAGTCGCATGCAATTTTCACGAATTCCTGGTAAGCCGGTGTGACTATATAGATTCCCGTGCACTTTATTCCATTAGGCAATAGCTGCCGCACTTGGGTGCCCAGCACCCTATGCCAGACCTCAGACATGGCTATTTGAGGGTTGCAGGCTATCAGTAAGGCGCCATTCCGGAATTATCGCCAAATGACGTAATGTTGCGTTAAGGAATGCAGTGCAATTGAACAGCTCTCTCTCTCTCTCTCAACTAAGGGCCTACGGATCTTAGTCATTAGTAAACCGTCTGCAGAACATGAACTTAACGTTGTGCTAATGACCATTACATCTGCCAATAGTTTATAGTATGTCCTTGTACACCATCAATCAATGCAGATATTACAGTATAACAGTTCTCGTAGAGTATAAGAATTCTCCAACACATTTCTCTATAGAACACTTGAAAAATTCCAAATAAACCCATGAAAGCAAACCATTTGCAATTCGGTATTAAAGCATATTGATCTAACTATACAAATAAAGCAAGTGTATTGAGTGCCAGTGACGTGGAATTTTAAAGAAGGAATGATTACAAATACTGTTAAACATCGTTATATTCTATTATAACAAAACCAATGTCTATCAGTCTACATAACAAGAGAAAATAAAATTAATGCTAATATGGGTATTTCTGTTTTGAAATGCACTTTGCATTTATTCTGGAAGCTAGTTATTTCGTAGAAAAAAAACTGAAGCACACAAATAAGGATTTGGCGGAGGTTTGTGTTTGCAAATTAACTATCTGAATGAATGCATGAAGTTTATGTGTACACATTTTTATACACAATATTTTTTTACAATGTTTTATGTATTTGTAAAATAAAATAACGTATGTACAAAATTTCTAGCCAGTTATGTTCTGCCTGTACTGCTCATTTTGCCTAGCACTCTAGCCTTAAGACTCAACCGATCAGCCCTTTGCTACCCATCACCTATGATGCTTTCCCTCCCTCCTCCGTTTGCCCTTCTACCCCCCCTTATCCCCCTTACTTTTCTAATCCATTTCTACTTTACTTCCTTTAAAAACTCCCACATATACTTAATTTTCTATTGTTCTTTGCCTGTCAACATTTTAATTGCTACTAACTATTTAAACATCAGGATCTTACGGAGGAATGCTATGGTCTGGTGTCCTTCCGCTTCCATAAGTTCTGGTAGTTAGCCTGTTAAAAACATTAACGAAATTCCCCATTTCATCTTATAAGTACCGAAAAGCCAAAATTAATAGCTGTCCTTGTTGAAATTTTCTATTCCTCTTTAGCGCATAAACATTTCGTCAGCATAATTTCAAGAACTCAAACATTAGGTATGAGTAGGAGCTCATACAGGTTCTTAATATTTTCGGGGTGAACATGACATAGAAATCATAAATTACATGTAAAACACTCGTAACCCTCCAGTCTTCAGAGAAACCGCTTAGAAAAACCCTGAAAGAAGCCTTAATATAGACAAATGAGATACTGAATTGTAATCTACCTTCATATCTTGAATACTGAATGGACTTACCGAACACATCTAAATTTCATGGCGAATTTTTAATTTCTGTGTAGTTTCGTGAATAGTTGTGATATATGCTTGCAAAAAGAGGTTAGCTATCTGGCTGCTTAAGTCGCGGGCTTCAGCTGGCCCAGGTGAACGTTTCAAAATAAGTAACATAAAACATCTGGAGGACATCAAAGAGCAACTAGTATCTTAGCTCACAGAAGTTTACACAGTTGGTGGAAATAGTAAATTTCGAAACGATACATGCGTTCAAGGGAATCTCCGCGTTATCTCGCAATGCTTGGGAGTAAATTCACCACTAGCTGCGGATGACAAAAGGGATGGAAGGACGAGAATATCAAACCGAAGTGCTGTGTTATCATCGATACTTTTGGATTCTGTGCATTTCAACACCATTAAGCCTGCTGGATATAAAAAGGAATTCAAATCATCCCTTCATACGTCAACGACTTCGAGCACATGGGATTACAACTGCATGTTGATTTCTAGAATAAACTACTTGGAATATAAAGGCGGGTCTCCACTCACTCAACAACCAACAAAACATGTTGATTCAACACGTTAAGCTCAACATGTCGAGGGTAAACGAGTGTCTCCATTGACCAAGTCTTGCATAACATCTGATTCAACATGTCTTGGTTAAACATTCGGCTCACTTCGTGCAGACCCGACTGACTTCGGCCAGACATGATACAACTGGCCCATGCATATTATTCATTGCTTACTAGCGAGAAAATTGGAGTGGATGAAACAAAAGACAATACAGTTAATTAATGAATTTCGTGCGAGACCGGTCATCTGGGATATGTCCTTAAAATATTAAGTAAATAAAATCAAGAAAACTGAGCGTTTACGTGAGCTTGGCCGATATTTTTAGGAGAGAGCGGGGTTAAGGCAATTTAGGTGATATGGTTTGTCTGAAATTCGTCTACTGTTTTACAATTACTGGTGAAATTATAGTCAGCAATAAATTGAAATCTCCTTCCAACATTCTTTGAAAATTCTTGAAGCCGAATCTACCCTCAGTTCAGACATTATTTCTGTTGCTTAGAAATGCACTCACCCATAACTTTATTCTTGTATTCCTTTGTCTCTTCCACCAAGCACACATTGTGGCCACAAAGGCTAAATCTTCATAATCAGAATCCATGCCATTATTGACACTTACAACCGCAACGTGTTTACACTTTGCCTCACTGGTTAATACAGTGGAGACGGAATGTGATGGGAATTCCAACTTCACATACGAGTGTCACATTTGACTCAACATGTTCCGAATTACATGTTTTTGAAGTTGTTTATCTTTAATGTTGAGTGTTGTGTGTTGATTGTTGAGGCATGGAGACCCGCCTTAACAAACATTTAAAATTTGACCAGTATAAATGTGTTCCTAACGGGGCTAGCTTGTGTTTTTAATTCATGCATTTAAGAAGGACCTTCCGGAAATAGTTTAAACGAATAAGTAGAATTATATTCATTGTAATACTGGAAAAATAAATCTGATAATGTTTTATGTTAAGGTTACTGCTATGCTTACTACTGTACTAATAAATGCACAATTATGATTTTTTCGCTTGTCCCTGAAAAATATTCTACAAAAAGATGCATTCATTCAAATCGGCAATTCAATAAACGCATTATGTAACGTGCTATACTGTCCTGAACAGTGTTAACTCCAAAATTATCACTCTGATTTAGCCTACGATACCACGCTGTGTTGGACAAGAGCTATCATGTTTAGCCGAAAATACAAATAAGCACACTTAATATGGAATGGGATTTATGATTTAGTGAATGTAGTAGGAATGTCCTATACATTGCTTGTGGTGGTGATGATAAACTGAAAGGCCCGTTTCCACATTGCTGAGTGCCATGTTTATTAGCGCTGCACTCATTAATGACAAGTTATAAAATCTCGAATTACAGTCCGGTTCACTTAAGAAAACCAGCGATCGTTTTCAAATTACTTACCATAGCAAAGCCTACAGAAAATAAATGGTCAAGAGACTGCAATATAGTACCGCAAATATAAACTATTGAAGTACTAGGTATGCCAGCTTTGACTAATCTCGTATATTAGAAGCATTTACATTGGTTTTCGAAACTTACACAGCTACAGTAACTCCAGAATATATTGCTGAACAAAGAATACAGTAAACTTGGGTTAAGAAAGCGTCACTATAAAGCTACAGCTTTAAACTGTGAAAAAAAGCTTAAATTTCTATGCAATTGAATTAATTAGATAATGAATTATTTAGTTCCATTAACATTAATTCACTGAAAATATTTAAAAACAAATTGCTATACAGATGTAGCCGCCTAATGAATTACTAAAGTCATTGGTGGTTTGGCTTAAAGAAGTAATTCAGACATTTGTAACTCGTTTACATTGGATTATATTTTATTTGGTACTTTAAACCCTTAAACTCTCTCCCACTACTCTTCCATTTATACGTTCAAACTCATGGAGGGTAGGAGATAACGTAATTGAATAAACTAACCTCTCTTTTCCAACCAGGCATTGAGCCTGTGACCTTGTGATAAGAAGCTAAAGAGCTGACCAGTCAACCGCAGGGATAGTCCTAAAGATTTTAAATTCACTTGCACAAGATACGCTCTTAGAATCTTTTCTTATATATACCTACACAAACTTAAAGAACACAAAACCTCAATTTGAAAGTTGACAAGGTATGTAGTTACAGTTATTGATTTATTTATAGGGTTTTTATTTTATAAAAACAAGAATGTAAACAAAACTAATAGAGATGTGTCAGAGGGAACGAGACAGGGATCCCCTTATTATCCACCCTGTTGAAATACTTAGTGAAGAATTTTTAAGGAATATGAAGTGGTAGTAGGAGGAAGAAGAAAATGCATTCGATTTGAAAATGACAAATATTTATTGACGGCAACGGTGATGTGTACAGAATGCAGATAAATGCATAGAGACAATTAAATACAGAGCAAATGTGCTCTTGAACATTCGAAGTGAAGTAGTGGAGCAGATTCAGATACTTGGAACGAGTCGTAGGTAGCTGTTAAACGTAAAAATAAGGGGGGGCAGTGGAAGCTTTTAATAGGAGGAAGAAGTATTTTCTGCATATCCCCGAAAAAATAATTAATAAAATGCTTTATATGGAGAGAAGTATTATAATACAGGCGGGATTTTGCGACGAAGTGAGGAAAATCATTGTAAGCTTTTTAAATGTGGGCATTAAGAGGAGTGGAATGAATTAAATGCAGCGAGAAAATATAATATGTATAATGCAGCCATTTCTTCTTTCTTTCATTTAAAGCTTTACTGTGAAAATTGTGCAGTAAGTTGTGACAAAGGAATTCAACATAAACAACATGAAACATGTGCTTGGGTAGTTATTCATTGGTAGCCACATTATGTAAATAAACTTAACTTTATGGGTTAGTCCAAGCGCAAGTTGGAATACCATTTTCTTTTCAATCTTCTATCTAGTGGAACAGGTGGCATACACAGTTGTTCAGAAAAGAGGGTTGGATGGTGATTACAGGACTGGAGTAATCGTTTATAGTTGGCGTGGAGGGCATAACGACCTCCGGAATTCCTGTGTGTTTTAGAAAATAATGAGATCTTGAAGTATTCAGGAAGATTAATACACACGATGAGAAATGTGAATAAACTGTTTGCTCAGAGAACAATTGAAGGTTAACCAGAAGGAAAAACGATTCCAAGCAGAAGAGAATATTAGGTGATGAATGACATTAAGACAAATTGCTCACATCTGGGAACAAAAAGAAATCGGAATGCTGGAAGATTTCAGTAAACTATGGCAGCAAACCGAGTGATGAGTGTAAGAAAACTTGTGTTAAGGCTATTACTGACAATAAATTATTATTATTATTATTATTTACAACATATTTGTTATCATTACTGTATTTATCAGATACCTAGTTTATTTTTCTCTGGAAATTTTACACCCCGCTTAGAAACCATTCCACTAGACAATTGATGTGATCTCTCTTTTTGATATATGCATAAAAACTAATCGGATTTAATAAGTGTTATATATATATATATATATATATATATATATATATATATACAATTATATTCTAAAACCACCTTTGGAACATAAAACTCAAACACTAAGATTTCCGTCCCACATAATAGCTGAAAGCCCGACTTCAATGGAACGTTTAACGGCGGAACCTGAAGCGGATTTACGTATGTAGGTACAGGAATTTTAATGTAATCAACGGAACCCGGGAGGTCCCGGGTTCAAATCCCGTAGCCTGACCAATCTGGCTGAGTTTTATTCGTGGTTTTCCTCAGTCACCAAGGTAAATACCGGATTGGATGTTTAATACCACGATCCAAAGTTCCACCATAAGTCTAAAACAAAGTAAAATAAAAATTAAGTGGTAATAGCGAATGCTATGCCATCTATCTACTGACAATGTAAGCAGTTAGACTGGACCACCCAAAGCAGAAGATCCGGCTGCCATGTGCTGGGGGTCTCTGTGGGCACGTGACAAAGCAAGATGGCATTTCCAGGGATGAGACTTAGAAGGCTAACTGTCCGCCTTTCTGTGTGAGAGCGGCGGTTAGAGTGGACGGTACCCTAATGCCACCTGCATGGCATGAAGCAGGTGGTTACAGGGATGAGACCTAGAAGGCTAACTGTCTGCCTTTATATGGGAGCGGCGGTTGGACTGGACGACACCCTAATACCGTCTGCACGGCACGAAGCAGAAGATCCGGTAGCTACGCGCTAGGATCTCTGTGACACGTGACAGCGGGTGCTTACAGGGATGAGACCTAGAGACCTCGTTCTAAGAGTTATCCACCAACATATCCGTCGCGGTATGACAAAGAAGTTAAAGCGACGTAAAATAAAATAGAGTAAAAACAAAAGTATCGAGATTTCACCGAAAATACTGCTTTAGGGTTCAAAAACGCAGCTTTAGATAAAGGCTACCTGTGTGCATGAGTATGTATGTAGTGTGCAACATGATTCAAAATCGAAATGCTGGCTGGAAGTTCATAATACATTAAAAACTACTAACATTCAGACTACAACACGAAATTTCATGGAAAAGCTGGATTGGATGGGAGACCAAATCTACCCCATGCATGGCCTTTTTTTTCTCTATCTCTCTCTCTCTCTTAAAAACTGCTCTATTTATTTTTATCAAATAATATGTGTTGAAATACTAACATGAATTATAAATTTATAACTTGAATTTTCTGTAAATAGCCTATGAAATACTTTTTATTCTGATTGGATTTTATATTTTGACTAAGTTGAAACCATAAGATGTAACCTTCACAGGAAAAAATTTGGTCCAACAAAACCAGCAAGTTCTGATAACAACTGTTTTGTACTCGTAGCACTAGAACATTTGTAGCATTCATTTGTGATTTTAAATAAAGATTAATTTAGCGACTCCCCAAGACATTTCAATTGAATGAAATACATATGTGGTAAAACAGTTGACACCAGAGTTTGCTATAAACTTCAGTTTGTCCTTTTTTGATTTGGGAAAGGGAGAAAATGTTACATATGGCTTTATTGGGAATCCAATCTATTAAGTACCATGATACTTAAAATATACAAGTGAGCATAGCATAGCATAGCATAAGGGTGGAAATAAGGTTAAGATGTTTAAATAGCTTTTCGTATAAAAATAATATCTGAATTGTTCCTTCCCCTGATACCCTCCGCTGACGTCACTGACCGTATATTCACGAACAAATATGAATCATTGCATAAACATTTTTACTATTAGTGCATCAGCATTATTTGCTAAAACTGCTTAACTTGCATAATATGCTTTGCATATTAGTTAGTTCTTGTTAGTTCAGATAAATTCGTGAAGTATTTGCATACTGTTTACAGCGGATGTTGGGCGGCTCTCTTAATCTCCTTTGCCAAATACGGACAATAGAAATGCTTTAAACAAGATTTTCTTTACAAGTAACATACGCCTCTGCGACTAGCAAAATGTTGCCTGGAGAATATCCAGGAAACCTCTTTCAAATCACGTTTGCAAGCCAAAATTAGTATACGAAGTCCTTGAAGCAAGTCTAGGAGCAATGTCAGTTGCAAGAAACTTTTCTTTATGATGTTTTCGTACAATATGATACAATGATGTTATGTTGACCGCCGGTTTTAGAGTTTGTCTTCCATATGAACGAAAAAAGCTGACGTCAAAGTGCCTCGGCCAAAAATCTCAGAATGTAAGAAGAGTTGGTTATATATGTAATTAATGGACAGTTGTGTAATTGGGTTTCAGTTTGAAGCGTATTCTGAAGAATGAAAAATGAATTTGACAATTTAATAGTTTCTATTACAAAAAACCAAGTAAGGTTCAAAAACATTTTTAGTTGCATTATCGTCAAAATAATAAAATAACTGAAACAAAACTAGAGAAATTACTTTATAATTCAATTACATTTCGTTAGTCATTTGAACAAAACAGTATTATGCTGTATTATAGTCGTAGTCAGGTATACATCATAAAATAAAGTTGAAATTTAATAAACATGACTTATGCATAGAATATCTATTTCGTGGTAAGTTAGTATCCCCCAAAGTGGTGCTTAGGGCGCGCGCACACACAAACACACACACAAAGAAATGATTATTTACCCATAAGAATATGTAGTGATGATGGTAGCAGTGGGGTTGGCTTTATACTTTAATAACTGAATTCCATAAGTATATTTAATTTAAAATTTACACCTTTTTACTCTCACACTTAGCATTCATTGCAAAAATATAAATAGGTACTGATTGTTTCCAGACTATCACAGTAGACATCAGTTCGCCAGTATGTAGGATTTCAGTTTCCGAATTGTTGCCGTTTTATTCCCTTTTGTTCGTTTATTTCTTCGTTTTTTTTTTTACTTTCTCTACTAGTATAGTAAATAGTGGAAGTATTGCATTCCACCAAAAAATTCGATACCGAGATTTCACCGGAAATACATGTTTTGAGATCCTTTGAATAAAAAAAAACATTTTTAGAAAAAGTTCTGTGTGTGTCTTTGAATAGCATAACTCAAAAATGGGAAGTCGGATAAATACCAAACTTGGAATTTAGTTTCAGTATCGTTCAAAGATAAGGCACGAAGATTTTAAGGAAAATCCATCCCGGACTGCCCTTTACATAAAACATTTCTTGAAAATTTTGATTTTCTCAAAACTGGCTCCATGATTTCGATTAAAATATCATACATATAAGATACTTTTATGAAATGTATATCATGCATTTTCTGGAAATGTCCCCAAAAGTCCTATTTACTCTGAATGACTTTTGCATAACTGGAAAACCGCAAGAGATACACAAAATTTTACTACACAATTTATTTATTTAGTATTTATTTATTTAATATTCAGTGAACCATTACCAAGGTACTCCTTCTTATTAGTTTCAATTTTCCAATACTTATACTTTTCCTCAAATGGGAATTCGTTATTCGTTTATTTTTGTTTTTTTGTTTTTGTTTTTATGTCCTGGACATGCAAAGAGCATTCCACATAGCAACCAGCTCTTAAAAAATTTGACTACCATTTAAAACCTACCATATTCCCCCTGCATCTACGAGAAATTAGCAATAAGATTAACATGAGGTAGGTGGAGAATACGCGTTTGTAAAATAGTTTGTACAACAGCAGAAATGTGCAACACATCAGATTTTTTTGTTTTGATTTTTTTAATACTTAAGAGTGTTGGAACACTTTTCACAGTGTTTTGATTCGCAGCTAATTCATGTTACAATATGTGTGCATAATACACATTTGTTGACAATATAAAATAATTATAATCTCTGGAATTTACGCATTTAAAACAATAAAAAAAAAACAGTCTAGCATTAAAAATAAGAAAGTTTATAAGAATACGTATACTTCTCTTAGAAATGAGAAAAAGCTCTGTCTTCCTATAATCCTCAGCTGCATTACAAACTACACACGCCGCTCACATCGCCATACAGCTCGTCGTTCCCAAGAACGTGGTGCGAGATCAAATAAAATATACAGCTAAATCAAAAACTATTTTATTCTGAGAAAACATAATTTAAATTTCCTTGTAATGATTCTGCATACCTCCGTATTTGTTTACAAAGTATCAATTTCACGCTTATGTTCGGTTTAGCGATATTTCACTGTTATAAATCTGGTATTATTGTGCATCAGTTAAATACTGACAACCTGAGAAATGACAAAACAAATAGTTCGCGCATATCGCTAATAAAGAAGTAAGGCAACTTTATTAATAAGATCTTATAGTTATTTGACTAAAATTATTTAATATACTTCCGAATCGGGGTAAATCTCCTCAAACAGATTTAAAAGTAAGCCAAAACAATGGCTAATCAAAAAAAAATGAGAGGTTAACTACAATGAGAAACTTCTGATATGAAATGAGCTTTTCCTTGAGTTTTAGTTTGTGTTTCATAGTTGTTTACTTCACTACATTTATTATTTACTAGCCTAGTGATCTTAAGGGTATAACCTGCTTTTTGCATTAACACGATACAGCTTCCCATGCTTGGTCACTCCAGCTGAGGTAGTTCTGTAATTATTATTATTACTATTATTATTATTGTTATTATTATTATTATGTCCAGACATTAGGTGGAAATATACAGAGAACTTTTAAAAATAAAGTAATGAAAGAAACAAAAATAAAACTCTACAGACTTAGCAATCCCCACATTACTGTACGGCTGTGAAACTTGGTTTCCAAAGCAAAAGCAAAGAGATAGAATTCAGGCAGCGGAGATAGGTTCCTTAGACGTAAAGGAAATGCACCAAATTCGATAGAATTAAAAATTAAAAAATAAGAGAGGAACTAAGAGTAGAACCTTATATGATAAAGTAATAAACTATACACAAAAATGGATTGAGTACCTGAAAAAAATGAGTGAAAAGAAGATACCCATTACTAGCGACGAACTACCTCTAAATCAATAGGACGACGAGATGTTGGAGGACCTAAGAAGCGTTGGACTGATCCCTGATAAAGCCGGAATTGTCAATTGCTAAACATTGCAGTGATTATTATTATTATTATTATTATTATTATTATTATTATTATTATTATTATTATTATTATTATTATTATTATTATTATTATTATGCGAATGCAGCTTTGGGAGAAATCGCAATTTACAATTAAATGCACTTGAGTTCCTGAGTCACTTTTATTCCTTTCACACGCTCTAAGAAGGGCACAACTATTAGAATTTTAAATGTATACGGAAATGTATACCACACTTAAGGCCACTTCTGCATCAGAGAAGCCAAAGATGCTAATAGTGCGACGCGACAGCGAAACACTTTCCATCTAGTGACACAAAGGGACTATTTTGCCTAGCCAACGCGTGAAATGTCTTTCGAGGTGACACTACCGGTGCGTGATCTGGTAACGAAAATTGTAGGAGAAAGAGTTTGTCACAAATAGGTCAACTATTGATAGCAAGGATATCTTGTAACTTCAAGGGTGATTAATTGAAACTTAAGCAAAGAAAGGCTAAACTATATAAATTAATTAATTTCTTTATTTTCTCGAAAAACAAAAAGATTTGCATGTCTGAGTTTGTGGTAACTCCAAGTAATTACTCTGAGCACACAATACTTTAGGATAAACTGCAATTTACATTTTCCAAAAAATAGTATACAAATGACCAATTAGGAGTGTTTTTGGAATACTTCCAATGTATTACTTTTGCCTAATTATTAGAGGAATTATCTACAACAGTTTTGCTATTTTCTAGCAGAAAACCAATAATACCAGACTCCTAGTAAAACAGTCTTTAATTCTTAATTTTTAGCTTTGAGCAGTAAAACTATTTTAACAGAACGAGGCCTAAACCATAGAAGTTAATTTTGCATTATCTCCATTAGGAATTGTTCCATTTCTAAATAGTCCGATTTTTAAAGCCTCTATAATTTCTATTAGATGAAGACTATTAGATGAAGCTCTTAGAAAATAACTACAATCAAGCCTCGTGAAGATTAATGTCCACACTCACTTAGGAGTTTATTCTTTTACACAAATATTAAGAAGTAGCTTTCCATAGTGAAAGTTCAGTTTCCGGATCAACACTCTTGAAATGACTTTGTGTTTTTATGAGAACGTGGTATATCAAAACCAATGCTAAACAGCATTTTACTGGAATGCGATATACATTATAACTCGACCAAATGTCGCGACTGCTTTATCTGAAGCAGAATCGACAAGTGACACCAAGGTCACAAAAGCAGTCCCTCAACGGCGGCAACCAGGCGCGGAAACCTTTTCTTCTACGTATATTCCTAATATAAAATGACACAGGAGAGGTATCTTAACAATCTTGCCAGCAGGCACCCAGTAATACAGGATTTTATCTTTTTCCATGTATGCGATTATCTTGAGTTTCATTTCTTTAAATAAAACTAAGGAAAATTCTTGCTCATACAGTTTAAATAAGTCTGAATATTACGTTAAGAAAAACTAAAGTGATGTAAGGTATTCTATTTTAATCACCTTTACAACTTTATTTGGTTAAAGGTTAAATACGACATAGAACTCTCAAACGTAAGAATTCTGTCTTACCAAATTACTCACTTAATGAGGATAAAGTGATACGTGGCATTCGGAAGACATGAAATTAATGTTAATAGGTGCTAAGTCATCAGGATATAAATACATAGCATAGCTGAACATTAATAGAACCAGCTCCGGATCTAGGGGAGGGAAAAATAGGACACACATCAGAATGGTAAACTGACATTAATTAAAAAGTTATTTTAATGAAAATATGAGAGCATATCGATATAAGCTATAACGTAATCAATATTTACAAACCTCAAAAGCTGGTGGCTCTTGGTGTTTGGCGCCATAAAGAATAAAAGTCTGCAAATTATCATAGTTTATATTAATCTGCACCACTTTCTGTGGTGTGTGTATGTGTGGCGGCGTGTAGGTCAGTCTGTATTTGAGATAGCAATTTGTACTCGTGCTCTAGTGCTCATAAAAATAAACCACCACCAACTTTAAATTAATTTAGGGAATAACTAAAACAAGGGTCCATTAATGATGTCGCATACACTTTCACAAATAAATACATGCAGTTTAGTGGTTATTATTATTATTGATTTATTATTGATTATGATTAATTAAAGTTGTACAATTTGTTTAATTAAACGTTACCATAAATAGCAGTTACTTATTTTATGTGTTAGAGCATACAATCGGTATGTATAAAAAGCAGCATGGTTCATCACCTCGGTGACAGTAGGGCACGGGAGCACATTTTTGCTGTGGTTACACTTCTTATGGAATGCTTATCATCAGACCCAGATATATATTTTTACTGGGTTGTAGTAAATCAAGTTATGTATATATAATCCAGCTTTGAAGCATTTGGGATTGATAGAACCAGTTTTTATTTTGCCCATTTTTCCTTTTTAAAGTTTAGCTGCCTATTTGAATAATACGTATTAATTTTGCCTTTCTTAGGTCAACTAAACATTTTAAATTTGTTTTGAATAACTGTTTTACAATCAGAGAACTCTAGATGATAGACACTACATCGACATGCTTTACGTTGAAACGTGACCACTGCTAAGGGTTCTGCATTTCTCTTTAAAAGTGGGTGCCCTAATATAACGAAGTAATTTCTGGTTAATTTCTATAGCCCTGTTTAAGTGCTAAGGTCATATTGGGGGATTTGATTGAAATATTTGATGGTGCTTTTACTCTGAACTTTTAGGTTAGTTTCTTTAGATCTTTTTTTTAACTTATTTTCACACGCACATTCACTCTTACATCCACACTTCCAAAACCTATGGAGGGTAGGGAATAATCCTATTTAAAGAAAAATCTGAATTTTTCCGCGGCCCAGAATTGAACCCGGCACTTCGGTAAGCAGTCAGCTTGACCACGGAGACAGTCCAGGAAGCACAGCAGGGAAAATATTTTGAGAATAGTGTGGGTCAGTTACTAGCTATAATGCATAAATTCAGTCAGTTATTGAAAAATATACCTCACAGTTACGTTAGTGAACTTGGTGCCATGTGTTGCCAACTTGCGCAACAATTTTATTGTTTAAGGTTTATGGCAAGATAATTAATAATTAAAAATGGCATTTTATCGTGTTAACAACAAAACACAGATCTGCTATCGCTTCAACGACTGTAGATAAGAAAATAAGGTTACTTCCAACAGCTGTAGTCACATCTAGCACAAAATTAATTTTATATATATACAATGTACAAACTTTTTTCCGCCACCCAAGATTACAGTTTTTAACATATACTTATAACTTTTCTCCATTCTTGCCTGTTGGACCATAAAACTTCTTTGATTTCCCAATCCATCATTGCCCCTTTAATTCTTTGAATCCACGTGCTATGCGGTTTCCTTTTCTGCTCCTTCCTGGTGGCGTCCATTCCGTTATTCTTTTGGATAATCATTCATCTTCCATTCTTTTAGGATGCCCATACCATTCTAATTGTTTTTGTTGAAGAAAATCTAAAATTGAATTCTGAACATTTATATTTTTTTATAATAATTGTATTTCTAATTTTTTATATTTTAGATCGCCTAGCAGATTTCCTCCAATAGTTCATTTCTGTTGCCAACAATTGTCTTTTTAACTGATATTTCAGAGTCAACAAGTCGAAGCCATAGGTTATAATACTTCTATTGTTTTAAAATTGTAGTTTTTGTTTCTTTTGAGACAGTTCATTAGTCTGTGTAAATCATTAGGCCGACAAAGTCTTAATTTAATAATATTTACAGCAATATCTTGTGGTAACGTGCAACAATGAAACGTATAACGTATAATTTTAAAACCAAATATTGATATTAAATTCATTATGATACATTATGCCTTTTTAATATTTAGAATACATTTTTAAATTTTATTTTATCTGCCTATTTTGATTGCTATAAATGCCTAAACTTCAGGGTTCTTAGTTATCACCATTCATATATACAAAAAGTGCAGATTTTTATTACAAAAACGCCTTCGGAAACAGAGAAAAATAAAATAAAAGTAAGTAAATGCTTTAATGCTTTTGAACAGTTATCTATTTGAATTACAAGTACAATTGAACCAATAGTGCGCAAATTCTGATTTTAGTTAACAAGCATTAGATGTTAATTAGTTGCATTCTGTTAAACGGTAGGTGAAAACTCTAGCTTGTTATGTGTCCTCCTACTCATGTGTGCTGCAAAGATACTCTTAAGCCACCTTTAATTTTTAAACTTTATAAATATATTCTCGGGCGGCGCCGTGGCCGAGTGGTTAGACCGCTCGCCTCCCACCGAGACGGACCGGATTCAATCCCAGGGACCTGCATGTGGGATTTGTGGTGGACGAAGCGGTGTCTGGGCGGGTTTTCTCCGGTTCCCACGCCATTCATTCCACCAACTGCTCCATCATCACCTTTCCTTTCATCCATTTCACCTACATTTCGCTTCATCTACTTCTTTCATCCCATACCAGGCATCGGGCTCATCACCCATCCTGGATGTTCTGTCTGATCCATGAGTGCCTGCTCCTCGACGGGCCTCTGACCCCAGGCACCCGCCTGTAAGTCCTGGGGGTGTAAGTCCTACATAAGAGGAGGGTAAACAGATAATGAATGAATATAAATATACTCTCATGGTTCATAGATCCTCTTCCGCTGAGCAATATTTAACGCCCTCGATGCGTTAAATCAGCTCCCCTCCCCCGCTAACTTCAAAATAATCTATATGTACTACTGTGATTTGTATGCTGAGTGTGTATTGCAGGAAGATGTTCTTACTATGATTTAAATGAACAGGACATTGTAAGACAAGTCAAATAGATTAAAGGAAAGAAAATAAATAGTACGAAAAACGCACATTGGATTTTGTAACCATTACATAATTATGCAAATTATTTCCCTATTGTGGAAAACATGAGTTATGGTTTCGAAAAGTCAAGAATAATTTTTATGAAATAGAAGTTAAAATACCTGGTTAGGTGAATTGTTTAATAGTTATTTACGTAACTGCATAGGAAAGTGAGTTATTTGCAGGATACATCGAAACGAGCCCTGAAAAGAAAACACTTTCCTCTACTTACGTATAATATTTTGTTTCATACTATGTCGAAATACTTGATTACATATTGTACCACATATTATGTTTGACATAAACGCAGTCATGTGCTTCAGTAAGTTTGTTAATTAAACAATTTAAGGGAATAAAATATGGTTGGTATTGGAGAACGGATAATGAGCTTAAATTTTCCGTACTGGTTTGGAGACGAAAAAACGTGATATCCTGGATAATATGCAACAAATATAATTTTCATTAAGTTTTATGTAGTCAGTCATTAATAACACAGATTAAGCCTCTGACCTGTTGAAGCTCCAAACCTTTTACGTTGTAAACTAACTTAAAATGTCAGATAAGTCTAAAATATTAATTGGCTAACTCAACAATTTCCTGATCCGCCAGCACTGCTCCCTCCCTTTAGTTTACGAAACAATATTTATGTTGACGTCCCATGTGGATCTATTCTTAATACATGTTTATACAGGTTTTTCCTTTATAATTTCTTATTGATATTTAAAATGTTCATCGCTTGTGATGTAGTACGATGCATCGGATAAGAGGCCGTAAAGGTTACATTTTCAGCTTCAGTTCTTTTTACAAGCATAATAGTCAAGTCCATTCTTCAGGCCCATACGTCAACTCTGGAGCAGCATTGTTTTATAGAATTTGAGGACTATTTTTCACACTCAGTTAATTCTGTAATAAAGAATAACTGCAAATATTCATTTATAATTAAAATCTCTCTTTGAATCAAGCTACATATTATTGTCAAAAGTTGCTAGCAATCCTTAGTAACCAGTAATAAACATTTACAAGCGCACAGTCCTGCCAGTTACAATTCTACTATAAATGTTGTTGAACAAATCTCAAGGAATACATCTAAGCATATTGTTTTTAAGGCTATAAGAGGTGGTGAAAAGCATAACTCTCGGAATTGGTTTTTATCACCTTTATTATTTGTTTAACCTTAAGGGTACGCGATTGTGAAATGGAGAAAAAATGTTTGATTTTGAATGCTACCTACTAAATTTTGTTGAATCTATCAGAAATTTAGTGATGCAAATGTAATCCAAGCATTCCATCTGAGAATTCTCTATTTACTGAAAGCCTGCCAAATCCGAGGCACGCTCACTACATAGCTGGGAGTTCAATTAACCTCAAATTGTTTTTAACATTTTTAGGCATTCTCCTAAACCATTTAATATAGATGCATGAAATGATGCACAACATTTCAGAATATACAGAAGTATATAACTGTACAATGATTTTGAGAATCAATTAAGAAAATAGGCTTAAACATATCTTCATCTCTAGGGAAAAAAACTTAAAAATAAAACTTAATCCTTTGTTTATATTTAAACCATAAAAACTTAAAACAATACATAATTCAATAGACTACACTTCTGGTTAAACGTTAGAATAAAACGTTATAAAATGTTAAGTAGCTTAAATTTTGAGAAAGTAATTTGATTTTCTGTAATATATGACTAGGTAACTAGATTAAAATATGCATAAAGTTAATTATTGTTACAACTAAATTGAATTTAGGAAGGCATATAATTCTGATAAAACTTAGTCAAAAAGTATGACGTTCTGACACTTAAACGTATATCTCAAGAAAAGAAAATATTTTGATATTACCTCTGCCTCACAAAATTATGTATAATAATGTAACAAAATGTCCAGAACTAGATGTTGTGCTCTTTATGACATCAAGGTGGATGTTATTATTGTTAATTATTATTATTATTATTATTATTATTATTATTATTATTATTATTAAGTACTCAGCGTTTACATTTTAGTCTAATTCCAAATAGCTGACGTCTAATTTGCACCCCTGAATAGAAAGAAAGTAACAGAAGGCAATGAGCATTTACTGATACCATCGACAAAACTGCATTGTCTGCCTCTGTGGTCTGGTGATTAGCATACTAACTTACAAATTCAGAGGTCCCGGGTTTGATTCTCAACTGGAGGATAGGAATTTTTCTTTAGCCAGTATTATTCCGCATTCTCCCTAGAGTCTGGAAGCATAAGTGAGAGTGTAAATGTGCGTGTGTGAAATTAATGTTAAATAAGAAACCAAGGTAAACATTAACATGCGAACATCATTGTCGATGAACAATTGTTTTAAAGCCAAAGCCGCCAATATGACCTTAGATGTTAAAGGCCGCACATAAATGGAACAAACAAAAAAACAAAAGAATTCCATCATAGCTCTATAACGCTGCGTCGCTAGGTTAAGTTACTATGCGTCCGATTATACGTGGAAGTTGAGAGCATCGAATTTAATAATTTAGAACATTTCTGCTAAACTGAAGCTGGTGGTATGTTCTCAAATGTAAAAATTATGTTTCAACTAATTATTTAAAAATATGTTGTTTGAAATGAACACCAGCCACCATGCTTATCAAGTTTGCTCAAAGAATTTGGCTTGCTTGTTTTAACCTCGATTTGCGTTAACAAAGAAGGAAATTGTTCTCTGGGCTGGTGGTTAGCATGCTGGTCTCCAAATCCAGAAGTTTCGATTTCGACTCCAGGCTAAAGTGTGAGAGTTTTACTTAATCATAATTATTGCCGGTACTTGCTGTAACCTGGAAGTATGAAGGAGTGAATTAACGTATGCCTGACCACCAAAGTAAAAAAATAGACGAGTAAGGCAATGGTGAACATCATTGCCAATGAGCAATTGTTCCAAAGGCAAATCTAAAACGTTCAAGAGACCCCTAAAAAGTAAAATCAAGAAGGAATGCTGAAGTACTGTTGGAAGAGGAGATACTGATTCGAATCACGGTAAGGGCCTGCGCCATTTTGCTCTAACCTAACCTTTTTCTAGTCTATCCTACAAGTACTTTGACCAAGGCCTTGAAGGACTATTCCTCTGTTTCAATGACAGCAAATCAGTGGATGTATGATACATGTGTATAAATTTCAGGTTCCTATTTTTAGCTTCTCCAGATTGTTCTTTATGTGTTTTAAGTCATTTCTTAGAATTTCACCATCAATTCCAAAATAATTATCAACTACAAGGCTTACTTCAGTGATCATAAGGTGCAGAATATTTTGATGCAACAGTAAATCCCAATTAGGCATTTAAACAGTTTAAAGAATAAAGAAATTTCATTTCCATTTAGAGATACAGTAGTACATAACCTCAATTCTCTTATTGGTATAATATAAACACATGTAAGTAATCCAAGTTTTCCTGAAAAAAAAAGAAATGTCAAGCCACTTACCAAAAAGCAGAGCTGTTATTAACGGTGCAAAGATGAATGCGGCGATGAAATAACTCAGACCATTGTTGTTTAACATCCTGGTGAACATTCTGCTGGCTGTACAACTGAAAACACTTCTAGCAAAACAAAACAGTTAAACTTGTGTATGTAGTCATAGGATCACACTAAAACTCTGTGGTGGTAAAATGCGCCCTCTAAATACACGCACACAGAACAGAAAAAAATAAAACCAATGAACGGAAACACAAAAGGGAAGCACAAAACTCTCCGGAATAAAGTGCTACACTAAACGAAATAAAGTAACGGCCGTGGTGGTGGTGGTTACACACATACATACGATATCGCGGCACGGCGCGTGGACGCCCTCTCACAGACCTTCCGTGAAGCGTCGCTCCTCGTACCCGTCACACACTACACTGCCGGCCGGCGGCACCAGCATTATTCCGTTCCGAGCAATCGCCGACCCTAGCGCCACGCACGGCCTGTCGTTGAACCTTCACCACTGCGGGGTCGAAAATAAGGTTAGTAGGGCCCTTCCTAAAGCGAAGGTTCCGATAAATGTTTACCCCTAGCTGCTGCTTTTAAACCGTTCCGGTGATGGAAGGGAACAAATTCCTAGCAAGATTTATAAGTCATCACCAAAGCTCAAACAAGAGGAACTTTTACTCGTGCTATATCATTGTCCCCAGTCTTAAACTTGAAAATTTGTTTATCGAAACGATTACCTTTTACTTTCTTTACAACGTAAATAGGGAAAGTATTGTATTCCACACAAGAATTTCCATACCGAGATGTTATCGGTAAATTTGTTTTGAGGCACCTTGAATAAAAAAACAATATTTTTATAAAAAAGTTTGTGGGCGTGCGCGCGCGTGCGTGCGCGCGCGCGCGCGGTGTGTGTGTGTGTGTGTGTGTGAGTCTGCGAAAAGCATGACTCAAAAATAAAAAGTTGAATAATTGCCAAACTTGGCATTTAGGATCACCACCTTCCGAAGAGCAATAGGAAGATTTCCACGAAAATATCCCCACTCCAAATTAACCTTTACATGGAACAGTTTTCTAAATTTTTTTTTTCCTATAAAATGGCTCTAACTATTTTGATTAAAGTACCGTACATTAAACATATTTACATGACAAATACAGTGTATAACTTAGCCTTCAGAAGGAATCTTGTATAATCTTGTGTAACTGGTAAATGTAAAGCGATAGACGAAAGCGTACGAAAACAAAAAGTAGATTTCTTTGATACGCACAGTTTATTTTAAATAACTTTTTGTGGCATTAGTCATTTCCAAGATATCCGTTATTAATGAGTTGAATTGTTAAATAATTAACCATTCTTTTAAAGACACTTGGTAGAGTTTGCAGGGTACTTGTTACGCTTTTCGAACGAAAACCAGTTTTCTCTAGCATTACACTATCTAGGACAATGAACGTTTTACTGCTTATTAAAGAAGGTTATTCTTCTGAGTATACTGGTATCAAGTTTTTTAACTATCCTTAAATTTTTAATTCTAAAAATATTCAAATATCGTAAAATAATTTCTAGAAAAGTTTGCTCTTATTTATAGGCTTATTTTTCTCTGAAAATAAAGATCAGAACGTCGTCAATTTCTATTATTCGTTTCTATAAGTAGCTTAATATAGCTGGTTAAATATTTGTCAATTTTAGAGAAAAATTTATGTTTAAAAAAAGAGTCACAATGAACATAATTTTTGGTGTAATTTTTATTATATTTATTATATTATATTATATTTAATTTCGTGGAAACCATGTAATTTAGGATAAAAATCTTGAACCTCCTATATGAAGCTAAACATTCTGTACAATCACAAAATATTTCAAGCTTATAAATTAAATAAATTTTGATAAAAGTGTACCTGAAGTTTAAAAATTAAAATTTATGGCAAATGACAAAAAAAAACATGGTGAGCACATTGTTACATACCAATATAGTTTAATATCTCTGGAGACCATGAATAGTTTAAGGTCCAAATAACAAAGAATGTCCAGATAACCACTTATAATCGATACAACAAAAAACAAGGAATCAATTTTTTTAACCCAAAATTCTACCAATTGTGCTTAAAGTCCTTTCGGTTTCCAGTTGTTTCTCGCGATGTCATGGAAAGAGTATGGAATTTTAAGGTTAACGTATAAGGTCCAGTTCTAAAACATTTGATTATCGCTATCCCTTTTGTATCTATAACGATATGTATTTCCGTAAAGGTTTATCTCGATTAAAATGAAGTAGATAGAAAAAAATCTGATGTGTTACACTCACATGACTTTCTCTACTCTTGTACAATCTAATTTTACAAACGCTTATTCTCCATATGCTTCATGTTAATCGAGATATCGAGATGTCAATCTTATTGGTAATTTTCTTTTAGATGCAAGGGAAATATGGTAGCTTTTAAGCGATAGTCAAATATTTTAACGGTGGTTGCTATGTGGCGCATTCCATTCTCTTTGCATGTCCAGAACATAAAAAAAATGAATAACGAATTTGAGAAAAAGTATAAGTATTGTAAAATTTAAGGAAATAACAAGCAATATCTCGAAAACGGTTCACTCAACAAAAGAAATGTATATGACATAAGTTGTGTATTTTAACGCGATCTACATTTTTTGTGTAGTAAAATTTTGTCTATCTCTTATGGTTTACCAGTTATGCAAAAGTCGTTCACAATGAAGAATACTTTTGGAGACATTCCCAGGAAATTCAAGATATACATTTTATTTGTCATAAAAATATCTTAAACATATGATATTTTAATCAAAATCGTTAGAGCCATTTTTGAGAAAATTAAAATTTTCGAAAAATCTTCCATGTAAAGGGTAGTCTGGGGTGGGGGGATTTTCTTGAAAACCTTCGTGTCGCATCTCTGGAAGATACTGAACCTAAATACCAAGTTTGGTGCTTATCCGATTGTTCGTTTTTGAGTTATGCTGTTCACACACACACAGACACACACACAGACACACACACAGACACACACACACACAGACACACAGACACACACACGGACATGTTTCTAAAAATGCTTTTTTTTGGATTCAGGAGGTCTCAAAACGTGTATTTCCGGTGAAATCTCGGTATCGAATTTTTGGGTGGAATGCAATACTTTCCCTACTTACTATACGTAGTAGAGAAAGTAATAAATTAAGAATAATTCGTATACATACTAATAATGGATAGAGGGTAGAGAAAGCAATGTGAATATATCATCAGGATATTTATAATACTATACATCACTTTAAATTAGTCTGTTACTTTGGGAGCATCCATTACATTACTCTTGTCCGTCGCGATATAATATATATATATATATATATAAATAAAACCGTTTACACTTAAAATTTGATGTCATTCAGTAAAAAATTAAGCTTAGTTCCTTGAATTTTGGTGCTTAACTTTTAAAAGAAATATAAAACTTTAAAATACTCGAATACCTTCCGCTTATTATTTTATATAAGATTTCTTGCACGTTTTTAATGAATGGCGGGATAAATAATTACTTTAGGTATCTCAAAACTATTTCGTGTGTATTTTACACAATGTGAAATACACACTCACCTAGCTTTAATCTAATAAATAGTTGTTGTCTATTCATACATATCAGAGTAATCATTTAGCCTAAAATTGAGGTCTAGCCATTAAGCATTGCAGTTCTTTAGGGAGGTACTTAGAAGAGAAAAATGATGCAATTCACTCTAAACACCAATTACTTTTTCTTCCACTAAACTACATAATAAGCACAGAGGTATTTGCATTCTTACAAAAAATTCGCAACAGAGATTTAACGTAAATAGGTGTTTTGAGGCTCCCGGAACGCATACAAAATTAAGAAAAGGTTCGTTCTATTTGTATGTGTGTGGCGTGCGCTGCGCGTGCATGTAAATGCGTAACACTATGAAAAAAAATTAGGTGGTTCACTTCAGTATCTTTCAAAATGCGATACTAAGCTTTTTAAGAAAATCCCCCCACCTAAGCTACACATTACGTGAAACATTTTTCTAAACTTATAATTTTCTCAAAAATGGGTATAAAGATATTAACATGAAAAATCAAATTATATAATATATCTTATATACATATATAGCGAATTTTCTAGGAATGGCCTGTGGAGCCTGCGAATGTTATGTAAGTTTGTTAAAATGATAATTCTTAACAGCTAGACAAAGATGCAATATACAAAACCATACAACTGTATAAAACATACTAATTTCTAATAAGTAATAACTTTTAATGTGGCATAAGCTATTTCCGAGATATCCGTTATTTTAGTTCCAATTATTATACATTTAGTCCTGCTTACTTTTTATACTACTTACATAGTAGAGGAAGTATTCTATTCCATCCAAAAGTTCGATATCGAGACTTTACTGAAAATATATGTTTGAGACTATTCCAAGAGACTGCATGACAAAAAAAATACAAAATATGTCTATGCCTGTGAACGGCTAACTCAGAAACGAAAAATTTGTTAAACACCAAGCTTAGCATTTAAGACACCCCAAACTACTGTTTACATAGAAACTTTTTGAAGATTTGTATTTTATCAAAAACGGTCTAACGATTTTTATTAAAGTATTATAAGTTTATGATATTTTCATGAAGGTATATTTTGGATTTTCTGAGAATAACCTGTGAAATCCTCTTCATTTACAATTTATGGATTTTTTGTGGAGTTAACCATTTCTGAAATTAAACTGAGTTTTATTTATGGACGCTCTTTAACTGCTGTGGTCCTTAGCGTCCCATTTGATAGTGGGCTGAAAGACCGGTAATTTTGCTCAGAGGCTCTCTATCAGGCTTGAGGTTCTTTTACGTGCCATAAATCTATGACACGGGACCACCAGCCTTACTTTTAGGCCGAAAAAATCCATCGCGCGACCTCGGGAACTACAGGCTAGCATGAACCACTTCTGAGATATCTCTTGTTATTGGTTTGAATTTTCAAATACTTATACGTTTCTCAAATAGCAAGTCCTTATTGTTTTCTTTCTTTCTTTTTACTCCTGATCATGTAAATAAAATGGAATTTCGAAGCTATCACATCGCGAGCAGCTATTAAAGGACGTGATATCGCTTAAGCCCACTGTATATACAATGAAATATATAAGTCCATTTCTACAGATCTTCATCTCGATTAACATGAAGTATACACAAGAATAAGTTTTTGTAACAATATTTTGTTGAAGATAGGATAGAGAAAGTCGTGTGAATGCCACACATCAGAGTTTTAAAAATCTGATAATCGCCTTAGCCTTCTTATATCTACAATTAAATGTAAAATGTGGAATAAATTTTACCTCGCTTAAAAAAATGGTAGAATGGTAACTATTTGCAACAATAATTTGCAGAAGAGTAATTAGAGAAAGTCATGTAAATACAACACTTAGATATTTACTTTCTCTACCACGTACTTACCTAATAGCTGTTCTACCCTAAAATACATGCAATGAATCCCCCTGAATCAAAAGATTTAATTTTTACAAAAACGTACGTGTTTATGTGTGTGTCTGTGAACAACATAACTCAAAAACGAAAACTCAAATAAATGCCAAAATTAGTATTAGATTTAAATATATTCAAAAGAATGGCACGAAAATTTTCAAGAAAATCCCTTCAACCCAAATTATATCTTACATGGAAATCGTTTTAGATATGTTTGAATTTTTCAAAAGTGTCTGATTCAATTTTGACTACAATACCGTATATCTAAGCCATTTACATGATAAATTAAATGTATAATTTGAATTTCTTTTGGATAGTGGGTGAAGTCCCTTCATTCGGAAGGAAATCTGTATAATTTTGTATAACGGATAAACCATAAGCAAAAGAAAGAAAGACAGAAAAAAAGGTAAACGTGCTACATAAAAGTTAAGATAATTTTAAACACACAATTTATTTCAAATAACTTTTACTGGGCAGTTGCCATTTATGAGATATTCACTATTATTGGTTTCACTTTTTAAATACTTTTGTAATTTTTTGAAGTGCTGCCGCTATTCAACTGTTTATTCGCGATGTTATGGAAAGAGCTACATTTATTTAAATATTTGCCTGTCGTTTCGATTTCCTCCATCAGCGAAATATGCAATAAAAATAATTCTGCACACTTTATCTCGATAACATGAAGCTGATAAAAAATAAGGTTTCATAAGAATAGTTGTAAAAAATAAACGATAGTAATAGAGAAAGTCATGTGAATGGTACACGTGCGATATGTTTTTTTAAGCACTGTTGCTATTCAGCTATTTCTCGCGATGTCGTGGAAAGAGTTTGGAGTTCAAGGCCAGCATATAGAGACTCCCTTGTAAACATCTGACTATCAATTCGGTTTCCTCTATATCCCATGTACAATGCTTTCGTTTTATGCCAATGCCGCAGATCGCGCGAATGTGTACTCGGCTCACAATCTACTACACTGCAAGGTTTTCCGTTCCGTAACTCCCGTGTTACTTACTCACGAGTGTTAGTAAGATGTATGTAATGAGTACTAACCTTGTTATAAGTGTTGTTGAAAGTGGTGTCCATCTGCATTAAAACATTCTTGATATCGTCGAATGAAATTATAATTCACATGCATAAGTGCGTTATGTTCATAATTTCTGCCTTTATATTGTCCTTACGTTCGTCTATGGTGTGGGGATTGTTCCTATAAACTTTATTTTTTAACGTTCATCGATATCGTTGTTCCAAATTGATTGACCAAACATCTCACAATGTCTCTACCTGGAACTGGATAATCAGGAAATTGCAGCTGAAATGTCTACACGCCTGTCTACATGAGTCAGCTTTCACGTACGTATCGTACACAAAAATACGCTGTTGAAGCGCAAACTTGTTGGCAAGCATTTCCGTGGACTATTAAGAGAATAACATTCCCAACGAAATCAACGTATTGTCGAAACAATTAAGTTCATCTATGGTGTGAGGAATGTTCCTTTAAACTTTATTTTTTAGCGTTTAGCAACCCCGTTGTCCTACGTTGATTGACCAAGCATCTCATAGTGTCTATACCCGTAACTGGATAACCAGGAAATTGCTGCTGAAATTGTCTACATACCTGTCTACATGATTCAGTTTTCACGTATGTATTTACATAAAAATACGCTGTTCAAGTGTGAATTTGTTGGCAGGTATTTCCGTGGACTAATAAGAGAAAAACATTCCTAAGTAAACCACACATAACACATGAATTGTCCAAACGCTTCACGACACTAAGACAAAGCAACGACTGAGGCAGCTCACAGCTGATAAACGTACCCTTGACATGTTCTGCGCCACTGCTATGCAGTGGCATAATACCGAGGTCACTACATTTCGGTCGATACGATGTAAGCTGATTGTGGCCTTGGCATAAAACGAAGGCACTGTACTTACAACGAAATATATAAAGAAACAATTTATGCAAATGATCTCGAGTGATATGAAGTAGAGAGAAAAAGCAGCTTTGTTAAGAACAGTGTGTGGAAATTATAGAACAATAAACCATAGTGGGAGAAAAATTATATGAAGGGGACACTTTTTTTAGAAAATGTCCATCTGATTATGTGTGTTGCGTGTGTGTGTAAAAGACATTACTGAAAGAAGAAAAATCGTACTAATACCAAATTTCGTATTTAAGTACGTAGAACTTTTAAGAATATTCCCCAAGCGCAAACAACTCTATGTGTGGATTTCTCAAAAATGGCTCTAAAGATTTTTATTAAAATTTAATAAAATATTGGCAATATTCTTTGAAGTGCTCTTCATTCGGAAATAATTTTGTATAACTGATAAATCATATGAAATTACAAACACTCACAATATAAAAAATTGTAGAACCGTTTAGAACACACAACTATTATAAAAAATTTATTTGTGCCATCAGCCATCTTAGAGACATCCATTATTATTGTCTGAACTTGTTAATGCTTGGTCATTTTAACTTTACTTACTTTACTTGTATTCCAAACAAAAATTCTATATTAAGATTCCAAAGGAAACACATGTTTTGAGACTCAAAACAGGCGTTTTTAGGAAAAGCTTCGTTTGTGTCCGTGTGTATGTCTGTGAATGGCATAGCTCGAAAACGAAATCTCGAATAAATGCTACAATTCCGGGGACGGAACACGAAGATTTTCAAGAAAATCACTCTACTTCTGTTACTCTGAATGACTTTGGTATAACGACCCTAAGAGATAGAGAAAACATTACTGCACAAGTTTGCTACTGGTTTTCAAGTTGCAAATGCTATTCGTGTTTTCTCGTGGTTAGGCAAACAGCATGGAACATCTAAGCCATAGTACGAGTAGATACCTGTGTTTTTTGTAAATTCATCATCCTTTTACATTTTGTATTCTTCTTATACCTACAACGAAATGTTTAATGAAAGTTTATCTCGATTATGAAGAACCAGATAGAAGAATGAGCTTTTGTAAGAATAGTTTGTAGAAAACTAAGAAGAAAATCTCATATAAATGCATCACTTAAGCGTTTTACTTCTTCACCATGTGCCTAGGAGGTAGACGATGCATGGAATTTCACCAGTAAATTAGTTGAAGAGAATTAATCGGGAATACTTGTTTTGGGTGAATAACAAAAAGCAAACATTTTTTAAAAATAGCTATGTATGTATATATGCTACGTATGTATGTATGTATGCATGTGTGTATTGGTACGGCATCGTTGGGCGCCATATTTGTACGGTATCGGTTTGGCGGGGGGAAGAAAAAGGAGGTCGGTGAGATATCGGAGGAGCATGGATGTATAGGGTTCTCTTAATCTCGGATCGTGTTAACCGATGGCATTTATTTTAGTTTACACGTTTTATTCTGTCCTCCTTAAACCACTCCCGCAAACGATCTAGCCACACAAATATATTTAACTACTTCATCGCCAATCAAATTATAGCCACATTGAGGCAGTATTTTTAACACTTGAATAATTTTAATTAAGTTATATAATGTGTAAGTTCAATAACAGCCCGCTTTAAAGCAATATATATGTAATAATTTTTAAAGAAAAGGTATGTAACAGTCATTGCATATGCTTATATTATTGTAGACATGTTTGATAATGTTGTGTGAATGCATTGTGTAATTTAATAATGTAAGAGCTTGAGAATAATAAGTTTAAAGTTGCTAACAATGAAGTAACAATGAGGTAACCTTGAGGCAATAATGAGTTTGAGAGTTTAAATGCTACTAGTCATGATTAGAGCAACGATAATGTAAATTTTGTGACAGTTTAAAATTAGCCAATCAACAGCCAGAAAAAGCTTTAGTAAATGCAGGTATTCTATTGGACTAGGATTAGCCAATCAGAGACTTGAAATACAGAAGTTTGCGGGTTTGGACGGTTGAAATATATTCAGTTGCTGGCAAACCTTGGTAGTGACAGGATGGAAGATGTGTTCTCTAAAGAAATATTACGTATTCGTGTGAATCGTAAAATTATAACTGGCGCAACAGTTCTAGACACGTGAAAATCTTAATGACAGCTATGAAACGAGTTACATACCAGATCAAGAGGTGACCGGTCGTCTGCATGCTGCAGGAGTGCGTGGGACAGTCATTGTCAGATATCCGCACATTGCTTATGCACTGCACTACACGATAAACTTATAGTTATATACAGTATATTTAAATCCGCCGCTGTAAAATGCCCTTAATATAAAAGCACTGCCAACCATCTGCCTCCAGTTCTTCCACACCTGACAGCCCTTCCTCTTCTGCGGAATCACTCACATCATTGCCGCCATCACTGCTGTCGCTACTTTCTGTACCATTATCCTGGATGAGAATTTTTTCCAATTGATTTTCTGCAATTCCGTATTTTTTGAAATAATGATTCTCAATTTATTCAACATGTCGATATACATTTTCCCATTCTAGCCTTCCAATTTCTGCAAATCGCTGGCGACATAACTGCTCCAGATATTTTAGTTTAAAAGTGATATTTCTGCAGGCCATCCAGTTTTTGACATCAGCCCAGATTAATTCGATTGGGTTTAGATCAGGGTGATACGGTGGCAGTCATGGCGATGTTGTATTAATATCTGGCCAAGTATTATGAGTTATCACTTCTGAAGGGATTTGTTGGCTTTAACTAAGTTATATTTGTTTTACTCATGCTTTCATCAAAAGTTATATTATGCCTAAGCAACCAGGTTTTTATTTCTTCTTTCAAGGGATTTGAGGTAGATTGTTTGCCAATTTGAGTGTTACCACATTGTGAATAACCAGAATAGACCCAGCAGGCATATTAGGTATCAACATGTTGTTGATCCACTTCATGTAATTTTCTGTATTCATTTCTTGATGAAAATCTCCTGTTTTTTGTTGCGACTTGTAAAAGAAGGGCATTTGGAACGAACAGCATGAACGATAATAAGTATTTGCCCTTTGGCAACAGGTTCCTGAAAACCTAATTCGCTATCGTCACTTCAACTTTTGGATGTATGACTGCTGTGTATGTATGACTCATCTTCATACACTATAGTTTGACCCTCTAATTTGTACCTCTGAGTAAGGTACTCTTCCACCTGAGATCGTATGCCGTGCTTTTCTATTAGAACTCTATTTGGTTTCGTTTTCTTCCACTTAAACCCTAAATCTTTTATAATTTTTCTGAGATTTGTAGCAGCATCTTGAAAATTTATGCTGATATAAGTACATATAAAATTATAGTCATTTGGAAAAGTTAGTATCAAACTGCAAAATTCAGTGCCATAGCCAGGATTTGAGACCTGTAGTACCACCTTGAACATTTATGACATCTTTCAGATTGATGAGCAATCTGCTTATTGTTGGCACAGTTGTTTCTTCCACCTAGAAATTGTGAATCGTGCACCAAATGACGCATTTGTCGTAATCGTCTATTTTTGTAATAGGTTTAGGGACCTTATGTTTCTTCACAGGTGTGTCAAATGGTACTCTTTCATCCATATGGTTTTTCTTATCTTTGAGAACTCTGGAAACGGAACTCAGTGAAACAACAGTTGCTTTGGCTACTCTTTCTTTCACTCTCTTAAGGCTTTTGTGGAACTCGGGTATATTTTCTTCCTTCATCTCTGCTTCTTGCTTCATGAAGTCGAGGACATTTGCAATGATTTCCCTGCTTTGAATACGTAATACCTTACTATTTAACTTTGAAAACGTAGGAGCCATGGTTATAAATATCACAAATATAAAATAAGCACTATGTACGTACTGATCCCTTTGAAATTACAAGATGCGGACACTTTCTATGCAGACTTTATGTGTTACGCACTGTGAGTAAGCAAAAGGTATTATATCGCTTTCGTTGATTAAGCTAAACATAAACCATTCCTAGGCTCGGCAGCTGGGATGGCAATCAAGGTCACGATTCCAGAAGTTTTGCGCCAGTTATAAATATACGCGTTAACAAAGCACAAGTTGTAAATTAAAGAATCTCACAGCTCTTAATAACAGTGTAGTGCTATATAATTTGTGCCAAGGATTAATAAATAGAAGTGAATTTAAACTTAAAATGTGTGTAAGCCTACATTCTTGTCGTACCACGCCCTGTCTAAGAGATACGTGACTCTAAAACAATACTGACGCAGCCGAGGCAAACATAAACATAAATACTATCTATAGAAGCAGCTTAATAACAAAGTTAATATAATATTTTTAAACTTGGAGCGTAACAACAAAAATACATCTTCAAAAATCGGCTTCTCGTACGTAGCAGCATATTACGTAGCAAACAATCTTCTTCAAATTAACGTCCATACGTGGTGCTAACTCCTACGTAAACAAACAATCTTCTTAAAAAATTGCTTCCCAAAGCGTGGTGCAAAAAAACTTCAACAGTAAGCAACTACCTTCTTCAACACGACATCCCGTAGTGTTGTCCACCTCTGCTCGCGCAGGATTCCAGATTACAAGTGCCTGTCTTCGCCTCTCGCTTCGCAGTCCTTTAGGTTTTTAACCCTAAACGCTCTGAGTGCCTTGTTTCCCCAAGTCACATGTGTGTCCTTAGACAAAAGAAATCTTCGCCCGGCATTCCAATCTCCTAAGGGTATGTTTCCTTCCCGGCGTATACCTACTCTGTATAGTCCTATAAAAATATGTTACATGTTTCTACATTTATTTAGGTGATACGCAAATACACTTTATATATTATCCTTATTGCTTCAGCGTATCGCTTCAGTATGTATGTATGTATGTATGTATGTATGTATGTATGTATGTATGTATGTATGTATGTATATGCATGCATGTATATGTATGTGTGTATGTATGTTTGAGCGAAATGCATAACTTAAAAATAAAAAATTCGTGTAAATACCAAACTTCGTATTTAAGTTTGGTATCTTCCAATGATGCGACACGAATTTTTTAAAGAAAATGTCTTCACCCTAAATTACCATTTACATAGAAAAAGCTTTAGATATTCTTTATTTCTTAAAAATTGTTAACTTTTAATATATATGTATATATATGCATTGGGACGCAGCTTCCATTGCCCAGGGTTGTCGGTAGATAGACGCCAGGCAGTCGGAAATAGACATAGATAAGTCACGCTCCCGCCCGGTATAAACACCAGAAGCGCTATTGGCAGGTAACAAGGGTTTTCTGGAAGTTTATGTTTTCCCGTCTACAGAACCTGGAGTCCAGATAGTTCTAGAATGTTCTATGAAAGATTCCATTGGCAAAATAAGCGAGCGTTCTCGCTTGAGGAGTCAGTTAGTTAGCGAGTGCAATTCTGGTACGATATCAAGTGCGGTTATACAAGTGAGTTTGTGAAGACAACTGTGACGTGCATGCTCCTGCTGCAGGAGAGATAGAAGAAATATTATGTTCGACTGCCCACGACTAAACCCTCCGGAAGAATTGGCTACGTCAAGAAGGAAAGTAAAGTGACGGAGAATCTGAACTAGCTCACATTAGTGAAGTGGCAGTGTAAACTGAGTGAAGTCTCAGTGAAGTTGAACAGATAACAATAGTGAAGTTACACTGAGAACTTAGAGAAGTGATAGTTGAAAAACAAGACAACGTCACAATATACATATATACCAGGTGGCCCAAAGAAGCCGTCCTTTACGGTTTTATGCTTCCCACATACATAGGTATAAAACAAGTTGCTGCATCACTGCTGTACAAAGGGCCAGTGCAGGTACAAAGCGAAAGGCCACTGACGTAGTGTTGCTGTTTGTTAGTGTTGCTGTCTGCGTTTTACGTGGTAGGTTCGTACTGATAAACGTACCGTGGTCGCCTGCATGCAGTTCGAACCTGGTCATTGAGACAAAAATAACGTTCACGAATAAGGAACACACAGACATGGCTATGATATGTGCGGAGACGTACCAAAATGAAACTGAAACTCCATGGCTGTGTTTTGAACATTTTCAGAACATTTTCAGACACGGCATGTGCTCATTTTTTTCTGCGAACAGAAATAATATTAAGAAATGTCGGATCATTCCAGGTAGAACGCGGGCCTGAGAGGCCCTTACATCAATTCGTCCACAAGGCGGGCATGTTTTTGCACATGCCTATTATGAATAAAACACTAATGGAAAATAATTTAATTCTAACGCACCTTATGGTACATAGATATAATAAAAATATAACTTTGTTTAATCTTGTTAACTTTGCGGCATCAGTTGGTGCCATATAGTTATACTGATTGCAAATTAACTGTCATGGAACTAAATAACTTAACACGTGTGTTGAGATTTGTGTGAATCGGCAATCTGAATTATTGTTAATGAGCGAATTGCTTATTAAATAACCGCTAACACCCCTCATGCATAGGTACTCTCACATTAAAAAACGTGACTCTGGTAATATCGTGAAATGTTTTTGTTTAAAGACAACTTTCCGGAGTCCAACCGTAATTGAACCCGGAACACCTCATACAGCAGACAGTTTATATACGGAATGAGCTCCGGGACTAGTAATACTTAACACTAGTTTTGCGCACTGGTCTTTCATTTCGCGGTCTCCTCTCTGTTTGGCAACCACTCTAACCGGTATAAATTAACTTCAACTAAGGACGGCATGTGTGGGTCACCTGGTATAGGCAATAAAACTTTTTGGGAATAACTTGTGATGTCTTCTTCATTCATAAGGAATTTTGTATAACGGATAAATCATAAGGAATAGACCAAAACGTATCCACAGGAAAGTGAGCGATAGTCAAATGTCTAAACGGATGTCGCTGCATGTTGGTCTTAAAGTTCCATACGCTTTCCATTAGACCGCAAAAATCACTGAATATTGACATCACTTTAAAACATCTGATTTATTACATTTACATGACTTTTCTACCTGGTAACAATTATTTTCATTTATTTTTAAACACATTCTACAAACTATTTTTATGGCAGCTTATTTACCTATCCAGCTCACGCTAAGCGAGATAAACCCTTGCAGAAATAGTTTCTTTAAAATCTTCGTTGTAGGTTCAAGGGGGCATAGAGGAAACCGATTCAACAGTCAGATATTTAATAGCATGAAGGTATATGTTGGCTTTGAATTTTCACACTCTTTCCATAACATAGCAAAAGCAGTAATTAGTGACAGTACTCTAAAATGATAGTGCCCAAAAATTCAAACCATAAGGATATTTCATAAATGGCTGATGCCACATACGCTTATCTTGATTAATATGAAGTGCATAGGATAATTTGTAAGGGGCGTGTTTTAAAAGTAAGTACCATTTTAATATTTTGCCACTGCAGCACTGCGGTCGCGATTTTGCGCGATCACTTCCTCATTCATTAGGAAGCCAGACGCAGCTGTGAGCGACCGCCAATTTCTGTTTTCCTGTTGTTAGAGCGTTCGAAATGTTCAAAACATTCAAATCACTCGCCGACTGTGAACTAAGAACAGTGATTCGTTTTTTGAATGCGAGAAATGTTACGCCAACAAACATTCATCGCCAGTTGTGTGAGGTTTATGGGGAAACAATAATGAGTGATAATGCCCAGCCACCCTCAGCCAAACAAACTCAAAATTTGATCGCATCATTAGGCTGGGAACAATCTAACCATCCTCCGGATTTGGAACTAAGCGATTTTCGCCTGTTTCTTCATTTGAAGAAGTTCTTTGGTGGAAAACATTTAAACGATGATGTGAAACAAGAAGTGTAGACTTAGCTTTCATCTCGGGCGGCACCATTCTTTGACGAAGGCATACAAGTGCCTGAATAACGGCGGTGACTATGTGGAATGGTAGTGTAGGATAATCAATAATAATAAAGTGTTTAGAAAATAATGTTCTGATATTTTTTTAAAAACAAACGATAGAGGGAAAAGAACTCATGTGATTGTAGCACATAGGGTTATTGAAGTACTACCGTTATTAAGCTGCTCCTCGCGATGTCTCAGAGTATGGAATTTTAAGACCGGTACTTAGCAAGCAGTTTTTAAACTTTTGGCTATGTCTATTGCTATAAAAAATTGTAAACAAATTATTTCTGCAAATATTTACCTGGTTTAACATTAAACGGATAAAAAAAATATGCTTTCATAATAATAGTTTTCAGAAGTTATAAAACAATAAATGATAGTAGATAAAGAAAACCAAGTGAATGTAAGAGATCATATTTTCTTAAAAATAGGACATATTAAAATATGATTTAATCATTTAATTCATTAAAAAGCTCACTAATATAGAATTGTTATAATAAATTATGCTTCACATGTAAAAAGGAGTATTTAGCAGAATTACTGGAAATTAGAACGCACTAAATTAAACGGTTCCTGAGAAAAATTCGCCTGCAGTATGAAAAATGTTAAGTTTCCATAAACCTCTATTAATAAAGGAATTCTTTCTAGGACACTTGAGTGCCAAAACATATAAACAGGTGTATGTTGAACTATTTCTTGGCTCAAATGTAATATATTTCTATTCAGAACAGAATAATTCAGCACACAGAAAAACAAATGCTAAATAACAGCAAAAGAGAAAAATTTAGTGTGTTACATTCACATGACTTTTTTAACTACTTCAATATTTATTGTTCTATCTAATTCTAGTTAATAGAAATAAACCTTCATTATTCATTTACATTTCCATGTAGGTGTAAGAAAGAGACATTAAGCCAAACTTGAATGCCGTCGCTATATGATGGCTCCGAAATTCATGGAAAAGAAAGAAAAGAAAAAGAAACAAAATCAAGCGTATTGCATTTATATTACCTTCTCTGCTCCCGATGGCTTATTAGTGGTAAGCAAGCTAATTTTACGATAGCTTCTTTTTCTATCTACTTCATTTATTTTGCATAAATAGTTAAACCAAACTTTTCTTTATTGATACAAAGGCAACAGGGATAGTTAAGTGTTTAATACCTTTTTTTTTAAATGTTTTTAAAATTTATTATGATCGTTCAGTATTACATGCTGTACAGATCTCTGTGAATAATGGAATAAAATAAATGGTTATTAACAAATAAGGAAGACCAAATGGCTCTTTTTAACCATGGAATATGATACTCAAGAGGAAATTAATGTAGTTAGTGATCGAATTCATCGGAGTCACTGAGTAGGATTCTATGGTAGTTGTCTTCAGGAGTGAGGGATGGTGGGTGCCTAGGGCGATGTTACATGTCATAGCTACTGGAGAGAAGAAAGGAGAAATATAAGCGAGAGGTGATATTACCTATAAACTGGTGAACAGAAACGAGACCGAGCGCTTGTTGTAGCTGCTGGTTCCTGAGAAACCAAACTACTTGGCAGGAGTTGCAGTAGGTAACCAGAGGATTTGTTTATTATGAACATGCAGTGTTAGTGATGCGTCGTCAGGAAAAAATCTTAGCTTCCGTTTTTTCGATGTTAAGAAGTATTCCCAAAGCGTGAACCCGCTTTACAGACGATTAAGAGACGCTTGAACTGTGCGAATGGCCTCAGGGAGTTCTGTGTGTGAATAGAATAAAGCAGTATCGTCGGCGTATAAAGCTATGGAAGTTGGGGCAAATCAGGAAGATCGTAGGTGTAGGTGCTGAATAAGATCGAGCCCTGTGGAACTCCTGCTTTAACATAGCGCCAAGACAACTAAGTACTACCAATATGAACATGTGTGCGTTCTGATAGAAAATTGCAGGTGGTAGTAAGTAGATATTCAGGAAGGCCAATGCGATAGAGTTTGAGGATTAAGCCATCGTATCATGCTGTATCTGAGGCCTGTGCTACATCTGGGATTAGGGCGCTTGTGTGCTGACGATTTTCAAAACCATTAGCAATTGAGTTAAACGTAACAGCTTATGCGAAGTAGAGTGCTTAGAAGGAAAGTAGAACTGGCAGACATATTTAAGGGGACATCGAAGTATTACCTTTTCAAGGAGTTTTGGTAACGTCGGTAATAAATTAATGGGATGATAGCTACCAGGAAGATCTTTAGGCCTGTTTGATTTATAGAATACTATGGAGCAAACCTCCAATTCTGTGGGAAGTAAGCAAAGTTGGAGACAGTCATTCAGGATGATAAGTAAACAAGTGTTTTACTTGTCAGGCTTTTTAGGACTAAATTAGGTAGCAGATCGTGTGCTGAAGATTTTTAAAGAGGAAATTATAGAATAAAATACCGAAGTTCACTGGGAGGCGCGAAGAAGGTTTAGTGTGGAACCGTATGTTAATGTGGAAGAGAAAGGAGTTCTTGTTCAACGTCTGGAATGATAGCATCAAATAAAGGTGGATTTGGAGTAAATGTCTGTTCGTAGTGGGAAACAAGAATTTCAAATTTATGTTTAACTTCCGTAACAAGACCATCACCAGTAGAAAGAGCTGGTATGGGTGTTGCTCCACGAAGAAGTCGTCTCGTAGTATTCTATAGAGTGTGATCATGGACTAAAATGCTTGTTTCTGACGTTGATAGGTGTCAAGGAGATGCGCACGAGTTCAGCTTCCATGAGGCTTGTTAATCCACTAAGATTTCGACGCAGCCGAGGGCGTCTTTCGTGTTACCACTGTCGACGAGCCCCGTTATTTTCACAAATAAGATGTAGAATGGCAGCCGACAAGGAAGAGGTTAACGGATATCACTTTGAGTAGCTAGTGGAAATGCGCACACGGTGACTTATAGTATCGTTATATGGCAAGGGAATAAGCTGTGTATAATGTTGAATGCTGAGGAGTATAAAATAGATACGGTTTTACATAACCATTAATAAGTCTTGAAGCTATGGGTAGTATATTGGTAATGAGTTGAAAAGAAATCAAGACTGCGCAATGGTCGGAATCAGATTTTCCTGAGGTGGTTACAAATGGTGCAAGATGCAAATTTCTGTGAATTCCAATTCAGGAATATTGGGAGCGGAATAGTGGATTGCTAGGAAATTATGTAGGATCCGTAGGAGCTAAGACGGATAATCCGTATGTGTTCACTATATTGTAGAGGCGTCCGCCGTTGGGATTAGTAGAATGGTAACCCATGAGGAGTGCTTAGAGTTAAGATCTCTAAAAAGAAGGCTGCTGCTGTCGCCCGGAAAAGTAATTAAAGATGGTCAATGTTAAGCTTCCGTTAGAAGACTTGTAAGCGCTGATAACAGGAGACCACTTCCATCACATGTAGCCAGTTTGATTCTCACCACGTCACGGTCAGGGACGCATGGTAAAAATATGCCATGATATGAATAAGATTACGTCGGATTAGAATACCCACACCTCCAAATGCTTTTTTAGCTGTACACCAATGAAACAGAGTCTGTATATTTCATTAATGCTAATACAAGTTTAAAATACTTCGGATAACTAACAAATGATATCACAAATATGGATTGATATACTAACTCGAGTGACGGATAAGCTGACGTCAGTTGTCTCTTCTATTTCAGAACTGGACGTTATATACTTGCCTTAAAATTCTGTACCTTTTCATGCAATTGTGAGAAAAAAAACGATACTCCAGGTTTTTAAAGGAATGGCAAAGTATTTAACAATTCGAACCACTAAAAACGGATGTCTTGGAAATGCCTTGTGGCACAAAAACCTTTTTGTTTTAATAAATTGAATGTATTTTAACGTGATCTACATTTTTAGTAATACGTTTTGTCGGTTAACGTATACTAGTTATAGAAAATTATACAAAATTCCATCCGAATGTAAAGACTTCACAGACTATTCCAAAAAATTCAATATACATATTTTATCCGTCATTTAAATATCTTTAGAATATAGTATTGTAATCAAAATCGTTATACCCACATTTTTGATAAATTAAAGAAGATTCAAAAAGTGTTCCATGTAAAGTGTAATTAGGAGTGAGCGGATTATTTGAAAGTCTTTGGATCCAATTTTTGGAAGACTTAAATACCAATTTTGCTATGTATCCGATTTTTCATTTTTCATTTATGTTCTTCACAAACACACACTTTGAAAATTTTCCTTACGATTCTTTTTTTATTTATGGGGCTTCAAAACATATATTTCTGGTGAAATCTCGGTACCAAGTTTTTGGGTTGAGTGTAATACCTTCTCTACCTACTATGTACATGGTAAGGAAAGTAAAAATAATGGCGATTTGCAGTTGTAGAAAATATTTAAAAATTGAGAATTCCTAGCCTTAATGGTTCGTAAATAATAAATTATATAAATTTATTAATTGTGACATAAATTATATGCTTTATCTATATATATTTTTGCATGATAATATTGTGTCTGTCTGTTTACCAATTATAAAACGGTGATTCCGAATAAAGCTGAATTCACAGTCTATTCCTACAAAATTCAGGATATATATATATATATATATATATCTTATTTATCATGAAAATAGCTTAAGCAAACGGTTTTTTAATAAAAATTGTCAGTCATTTTGAGAAAATTAAAAATATTTTTTCTCTATTTAAGTTTGGAGTAGTAGGATTTTATTCAAAATCTTCGTATCGCATTCTTGGACTGTCCTGAACTTAAATGCCAAGTTTCGTACTGAACCACTTATGCTGTTCACAGACAGACACGCACATACATGCGCGCACACACATATGAACTTTTGTGCTCTATTTCTAGTCAGGAATCACCTCCAGAAATTTGCCGGCAGACTTCAAACTCACTCTGTAGACACACACACACACACACATACACACACACACATATATATACGTATATGTGTGTGTACATCCGGTGAAATCTCGACATCAAATATTTGGGTGGAATAAAATGCTTCCTCTAGTTACTGTATGTAGTAGTAGAGAAAGTAAAAATGGGGGGAAGGGAGAGTGAATGTTTACTATTAAATGAATTTTGTTCGACAATGTGCGGTATGTCTGTCTTGATGTATTAAATATTTAATAACACTCATATTAAACCTGTATATGTGCTTATTACAGCTCTACTGAAAGTAATTGCACGACTTTTTTCCTAGAGCTATTTATTGTATTTATTGGATTTATTTGGATTTACATTCAACACGTATGTATTTTCGGCCAACCAAAAGTAGCAGTGGCCAAAAGCTATAGTTAACAAAATACATTATTGACGGGAAACGAAAGATAAAAACAAAACTTTGGTGATGTTAGTATCTGGTCTTACTTCATGACCAGGCATAGGAATTCTTAAGCACTTGACATCAAGTTAGCTAAACCCAAACCTTATCACTACAAAGAACGTAGAAAACAGAGCGCAAGAGTCACCGACAAGTAAAATACGGCCTGGTGAGTAGCTGAGTGCTCTCTGCAAACGCCAACAGACTGTTTGGGGGTTAGTATATTATCTGCGGCAACACTGCTTTAAGTCCAGTAATAGTTCAACCTAATTTCCTTAGTACTGGCTTTAATGCTTAGAAATCCCTATGCCTGTTTATAATAAATTGTATTAATGTATGCTCCTTGACTAATGCAGAAATAATATTGTTGATGTTTTATTCGAGGTCCTCAAAACGTGTATTTCCAATAAAATCTCTATATACAATTTTCCTGTGGATGCAATACTTACTATACCTACTATAGATAATTAGTATAGAAAGTAATACAAATAATGTTTCATATGAATAACTCCCGGACTACCTGTGGCTTTCTATTACACAGCAGATATTTTTAAGTGTGCCAGTTAACGCAAATTAAATAAAGCAGTTTGACAATCCAATTAAATGTGATTGACATTTTGTTATAATATGATATTGCTGTTATTAATTAATACGTTTTTTGAAGTAATTAAGTTTCATTTACCTGAAAAGTGGCTGAAAACTATATTTAAATGCATGTTATACCGCGTTTCATAACGTGACTTTAATTTACTTTTGTCACTTATTCCCAAAGCTGATCCCAATTTACCCCATGATAGGAAAACTTGATTTCTGAACCTTGTAGTACCTTAGTGGTGTTAAGGGTAGAATGAAGTAAACTTTAGGCGCATGGGACGCTTGAAATATACCATTGCTTGCAATATTGTGATATAACACTAAATTTGTACTTATATAATTTGCTGTGTACATTTTTACCATTTTGCTGTATATAGGAAAACTATTTGCTTTGTAGGAAATCCCTAAAAGAGGAAGGGAAATGATAGGAGGAGAGACAGTAGGAAAGAAAGAAAACTAAGTAATCGTAGCACTGCCCAGGCCAAATCTCATCGCTGAAAAATATGATTATAACAATCATACAAGTATATGATTTAATTTATTTTCGTATACACTACAAATTTTACATACAGAAGTAGTTTCCTACCAATCAGGATCATTACTAATTGCAAATTGTTTCAATGCATGCTTTCTTGTGAGTACGTAAGGGCATGCAGAATGCTGGAACAATTAAATGTTTAGAAAGCATGTTGATAAATATAAGTCGTTAATAGCATATGCTAGTGCATGAGTTCATTAGAAATAAAGTAACCACTTTCCACTTTAAAAAGTAACCCTTTATGTTGAAAACAACGAACAATGGCAATGATATCTAAAATGGTTAACGCGATAATAGTAGGGCATGTAAGACGGAGCTGACAGGGGCTAATGCACAAGCTGGCCACCATGCGAAATCTGAGGAAGTGGGTCAAAGATTGTATGGTGGAGAGCTTGACGCTGATGCAGGCTCCCTTAGTAAGTTCTATAATTCCCATCCCCCTATAGTTATTATATTTCTTTTTCCTTTTCTCACAATTGTAGCTTACAATAAATGGGATTTAAATTTCACGAACAAGATGCAGTTTTAAAAGACTACAGGATGTGTGGCTTAAACAAGAAATAAACCAAAATGTGTAATAATAAGACGTAAATAATAATAATAATAATAATAATAACAAAATACTTGGCACAACAATTCTGACAGTCCTGGACCGAACAGTTCCACTGCAGGCCTCATTTCCGCATATGATTACGGCAGGGATGGATGATCATTCAGCCGACGAGGAGATATTGTGGTCATCACCATTGTTTTCCACTTGGAACGTAGTTTCCATGACCTATATAGTATTTCTTCAAATTTCTCAGGATACTTAACCGAAGCTGGTCCTATACACTGTCCAAATTATCCGTAACCCTATGCGTAGGTTCGAACCCAAGTGTATCCCGTGGCTGGAAATTGGAATATTAGCTACACTCACTACGCCACATACACCAGCAAATTCTGAAGCAGCAGCTTTATATTGGACTCAGAAGGATATTGATTTACCGGAAAAATAAGATTAAAAGCAATTTGAGTTCGAAAGCAACAACTCGTTTTACTAATAGCAGTCATTTGTTTTCTTTATGCTTCTTATCATATCCTCTTACCAAAAAGAATACGGCAAACAAAAGATTAATTTTTACTTACTTTTAAGGCCTTCTCCACTCTTCAGCAGTTGCCCTGTATCCCCATTCGCCATTCTTCCCGATTGAACAAGTCATCCTCCCCCAGGCACCGATCATTCATCATTCTAGAAATCTGTTCTCTCCAGGTTGCTCTTGGCCTACCTCGCTTTCTTCTTCCACGAGCTGACCATTCAAAAAAGTTCTTAGGCCACCTTTCATTCTCCATTATTTTCACATGTCCATACCATTGCAGACCCCGCCTTTCAATTCTCTCCATCTCTGTTTCCTCCATATTCATCATCTGTCTCACCTCTTCATTTCTCCTTCTTTTCATCCTTGATACTCTAGCACTACGTCTTATTCCGTCCATTTCCACTGTCAAGATCTTAGATTTTTGTCACTCTACCAAAGTCCACTCCTCGGTACCATAGGTCATTATAATTTTCACCACAGTCCTCAAAATCCTCTTATTTGTACACATCGAGATGGCTCTACTCCACAATGCCCCATTCAACATTTGTATGGCTCTTCGTGCTTGTTCTAGCCTATTGTCTAAATTCGATTTGCAGCTCCCTGCCTTCATGAATAGGCGATCCCAAATATGTATACTTTTTAACAGCTTTAATAATGCCTTGGGATAGTGAAATGTCCCGTCTACTTCTTCCTACTACTAGGTATTCCAGTTTATCCATATTTACTGGTAACCCTCCTACTTCAAATGCATCCAAACGTTTCCTCATATATTCCACATCCTCACGACTCTGAGCCATCACCATCTGGTCATCTGCAAGTAGTAGTGAATGCACAGTGCCACCCCTGTCTTAGGCCTTTTGTCGTTTTGAATACAGCACTGCAGCAGCTTTTCTGGACTTCATTCAAGCCTTTGACAAGGTATGACATGGACTTTCCCGATTATCTCTTTAAAATCATTTAAACATTGCCAAAAAATTCTGTCCTAGGTTTTTCGGCCAGTATTTCAAAACTTGCACAGTTATAGTAGACAAAACAGTAGAATTATTTCAGTAGTATTTAGTATTTTTTTCAAATCTAATGGAGTAGACAAAAAAATACCATTGGAACACGTGCTCTAAATGTCTAAAACATCAAATGAAACCTTAGAAGAAAATTAGTGTATTGAACAAATTTTCTTACATAACTCCTTGAAAATACGATAACAGCCAAAGTGTTTAATTAGCATTTATTCATATAGATTTCATTTATACCACTTTGGCTGTCACCTTATTTATTTTACACTAAATTATTACAGTAGGCATATTATTTTATGTTGGTAAAACTATTACAGGTACCCCCATACAACACTGCATACACAGCTTTCGGATGAAAATTCAAGTTTTTCGAGTCGAGGGATTTAAAATTAAAAAATATGTACTTTTGGAAAAAAAAAAAATTCTAATTTACTTAGATTTTTATTCTATTTTTAGCCCATACTAGTCGCTTTTAACCTGTTGTATAGTTTGCTGTGTACCACTGAAAAGTGCATTAAAATGCTAAAGAGAAGCTTTCCTTGCTCTGTAGCTTAATTAGGAGGCCCCTTATAGCAATTCCAAAAGAAGTTTTAAAGATTTTTAGACCATTTTTTAAAACTGTCATAGTTGTAGCACACACAAACGAGTAGAATTGTCTCAATAATATTTAGTATTTTTCCAAATTTAATGGAATACAAATACACTTGGAACACGCGCTTCAAATGTCTAATATAGCAAATAAAACTGTATCAGTATTTTGACAAAATTTGCTTACATCTCCTCTTGAAAATACGATAACAGCCTAATTGTTTTATTAACATTTACTAATATAGATTTAATTTATACCAGTTTGGCTGTAGTCTTAATTATTTTACACTAAATTATTATAATAGGCGTATATTTTATGCTAGTGAAACTATTATAGGTACGAGCATAATCACCCGAATACAGAGCGTTCGAATGAAAAGTCCAGTTCAGTTTTAGTTGATATTAACAATAAAGGCATTATCGTTGAAATTTATATTTTCCCAGCAGATTTCCAACTGTTACTATTCATGGAATTAATTTGAAAGTTTTAGAAAATGTAGCTTTTAAAATAATTAAATTTAAATGTTTATTTATACTTTGCCTATAGTGGACCGATGCCACAGAAAACTGCATGAAAATCTGATGTGATACATTCACATGATTTTCTCTACTCTCTATGGTTTATTAATGAGTATACAAACTATTCTTACTAAAGCTCACTTTTATACCTATTGGTTTTAATCCAAAGAAACCTTTGCATAAATAGCTGCATTACACATTTCGTCATAGATACAAAGATAACAGCGATAGTCAAACGTTAAGAACTGACGCTAAATGATGGTCTTAAAATTCCATATAGCTTCCATGCTATCGCGAGAAACAACTGAATGTTGAAAGACTTTCAAGAATGACCAAGTAATGAACAATTCGAACCATTAATATCTCAGAAATGGCTTACGCCACAAAAAGCTTATTTTAAATAAATTGTGTGTTTTAAAGAGATGTACACCTTTTGTGTAGTATCTTTTCCTCTACGCTTAACGTTTATCAGTTATTACAATATTATACAAAATTCCTTCCGAATGAAGAGGACTTTAAAGACTATTCCCGGAAAATTCAAAACAGATTTTACTTGGCATGTGAATATCTTTAATATATGGTATTTTAATCAAAATCGTAAGAGCCATTTTTAGAAAATTACAAATTTCGAAAAATGTTCAATGTAAAGCGACTTGGGCTGGGAGATTTTCTTGAAAATCTTCGAATAACGTCCTTGGAAGATACTGAACTTGAATGTCAAGTTGGATATTTATGCGACTTTCGTTTTTGAGTTATTCTGTTTATAGACACGCGCCCGCAATTTATTCTAAAAAATTGCTTTTTTGGTTTAAGGGGGCCCAAAAATACATATGTTCTGTGAAATCTCGACGTCGAGTTTCTGGGTAGAATAGCATATTTCCCCTGCTTACTATACGTAGTAGAAAAAGTAAACGTGCTGTAACATGAAGCTTTCCTAGGTTTGTAGCTCAATTAGGAGACCTCCTACAAAACTCCAAAAGATTCTGTTCTGTTCTGTATACTTTCTCGGCAAGTTTTTGAAAACTTGCATGGTTGTTGTACACAAACGAGAACAATTACCTCAATACTATTTTTATATTATTATATAAAACATTATAATGTTTGTATATTATTAAATGTACCTATTAATACAATTTTTCCAAATTTAATGGAATAGACAATAAAATATTGGAACACGTGCTTCCGGTGTCTAATATATAAAAACAAAGTGTTAGAAAAAAATCAGTGTTTTGACAAAATTTGCTTACATCTCCCTTCGGTAATTAGAAATGTAGTTCCAGTAACTACGTGTAAACCATTGAAAGAAAAGGTTGATCCAAACATGAATCTGCAATAGTGAATGACAATGCAGTAACAATCTAATTATTTTATTAACATTCGCTCATATAGACTTTACTTATACCGGTTTTGCGGTAATCTTAGTTATTTTAGACTACATTATTATAATGGGCATATTGTTTTATGCTGTAAGACTAGTATAGGTACCAGCATACATCACCCGAATACAGCGCGTTTGGATGACAAATCGAGTTATTAACAATGACCGCATTATCATCCCAAATTTACAGATTTATAAAATTCTAAATATTCCTAGAATTAATTTCAAAATTTTAGAAAATTTAATTTTTTAAAAAACTAAATTCAAATGTACTTTATTTTGCCTGTGGTGCGTTATACACCACAAGAAAGTGCATGAAAAATGCAGTAAAACAAAGCTTTCCCAGCTATTTAGCTCAATTAAGAGAACTCCCAGAATCATTCCAAAAAGTTACTGTTCAATGTTATTCGTACACTTTTTTAAAACTTTACATAGTTGTAATTCATAAATAGACATGTGTGAATAATATTTTGTAGTTTTCCAAATCTAATGGAATATACAATAGATATATGTGAATAATATTTCGTATTTTTCCAAATTTAATGGAATATACAAATAGAATACCCTCAGAATATGTGCTCAAAGTCTAATCTATCAAATAAGTGTGTTAGAAAAACATAAGTTATTTTTGACAAAGTATACCTACATTTCCCCTAAGAAAGCGATAATAGCCCATTTCTTTTAACATTGCACTGGTTTAAATATTATTTATAAAACTACCAGTTTGACTGTAACTGTAATTACTTCACAGTGAAATATAATAAAAGGCTTATTATTTTATGTTGTAAAGCTATTACATTTACCAACATATGTCACCCGATGTGCCTTCAGATGAAAAATCGAGTTTGGTTTCAGTCTATTTTAACAATGAATACTTTATCATCCCAAGTTTACATTTTTCCAGAAGATTTACAACAATACAAAGTCTTAAACGAGATAATTTTTAAACATTTTGTTTCTGAAAACATTGAAATTAATATATATATATATAGATAATGTATCTGTATTGGTTTCAAATTCTTGAAGTTATTACACAAGTATTTAGTGCATGGGTCATTGACCGTACATGCATGTTTAAGATACAAGGTATGGTGACAAAATAAACAACAGAAAAAGAAAACAACACAAAAAGAATAAGAAAAAGGAAAACAGAGATAAATTACCTTTGACTAGCTGATCAAATATGATCTAGCTTCGCGGACTTTAGCAAAGAAATTGCCCATGTTTCGCCAGTCCCTCTGGTCAGCCAATAGTTTCCAAAATGCCAATCTCTTTCTTGACGGACTTAAGAATTTTTCTTTGAGTTTAATTGTTCGTTGGTTCTCCCACTGTGCACATTCCGCCAAAATATGTATCCAATTCTCATCCAAATCACAGAATGGGCAGATTCTCCTGCCAGAATCGTCAGTCATTTTCTATGCCCTCCAGCCCCCCAGTCTAAACCATGCCATTCCTGATCTTTCCTTTCTTCCTAAGTTAAGTATATATGCCTCTACCCCAATTCAATTTTATTTCATTTGCTAGACTTAGAGAAGGTTTAATTTTACAATCCGATTCTATTTCCCGTTGGTTGATGTCTCTTAGTCTTCTTTTGACTCCTTTCCATATGTTTTTGTCATTTGTTTCAGCTCTTAGCCATACTGACCCCATTGCATTCTCATCAAACCCCTTTTCAAATCAGCTTCCCAAAACTTAGGAGGATTTCTCGCTGGTATTTATAACATTTGGATCGTAGTGTTCAGTTATCCCCCTGAAACAGCCTCAGCCGATACTTCACTGCTCTTATTTGCTAGTGCATTGTGTCTTCATAACATTCCACCTCCATCAATACCCCCGAACTTGATGTGCCTTGTGAAACTCCAAAGAATCTTTTCCAAAATGCTACCTGTGTTTTATTTACATGCTCTTTCCCATCTTCAGATTTCAATTTCGTATCCAAAAAATCGGCCTTATCAAAGAGTTATACATATTTTCTAATGTATCTGCAGATACATCCGGTATCCGCGAGAGGGTACGTAATAATCCATTTAACTGCCCTCGTGCTTTATAGTTAGCTACTGATAGATGTATATATATAGAAAAAGCTAAATAAAGTTTATTTAAAGCTTATTAGTCTATACTGCTTCATATGCTAAAGAAAAGGACATAAAATAAAACCTTTCAGTTCTTTAGCACAATTAGGAGAGCTCCTAAATGAATTCCCTAAGTTTCTGCTCACGGTTTTTCGGCCACTTTTTTTAAATTTTACATGGCGTAATTCAAAAAGGAGTAGACATATTTTAATCATATTTATATTTTTCTAAATCTGTATGAATAGGCATACAAAATTCCCTGGAACGTATACCTAACTATCTAATCTATCAAATAAAAGTGTTAGAATGAAATCTTGTTTTTCACAAAAATTAGCCTTTATCTCCCCTTACACTTGTGAGAATAGTCTAACTGTTTCATTAACATTTCACAGATTTATATTTACTTTATTAAAAACCGCCAGTTCCATACCACAGAAACAGGCAAACGAATGCTGTAAAATACATCCTTTCCAGCTTTATAGCTCAATAAGAAGACACCCTAATGAAATTTCAAGGGTATTGTTCACGTTCTTTTTCTTTTTTCTTTTCTTTGGCAAATTTGAAAACATTACAAAGCTGTAATTAAGAAACTAGGAGAGCAGGTATCTCAATAAAGTTTAATATTTTTTTCAACTATACATGTACAGGCAGGCAAAACAGACCTATAGAAGTGCTTAAAATATCAAGTGCTTTCAAAACATTTGCCTACATCTCACATTAGAAATGTGATAATTGTTTTATCTACACTGCACTGATTCAGATTTTATTTATAAAATCTACCACCTTAACTGTAATGGTAATTATTTTACGCAACTTATTATAATAGGCACATTATTTGTCGTAACATTATTACAGGTTCACCCGAATACAGAGCGTTCGGATGAAAAATTGTGTGCGGTTTTAAATTATTTTTTCGATGAACCCATTATCATCAAAAACTTATATTTTTATGTGATTTACAATACTTCCTCTTCATGGAATTAATTTTACAATTCTAAAATATGTACCTTCTGAAAGAACGAGAACTTTTATTTAGACCTGGAGAATTAATTTTCTAGTCTATAAGCTGTAAAATGAAACCTTCCTGGCTCAATAGTTCAATTGTGAGAGGTCCTGAAGCAATTCAACAGTTTCTGCTCATGTTTTTTCGGCCAGTTTTTAAAACGTTACATAGATTTAATTCAAAAAACAAATAGATATAGACATGTACCTCAATAAAATTCAGAATTCTTCAAAATTCGTTGAATAGTATACTACTTGTGATACCAAGTTTTACTGGTCTGAGTAGTCTCGCAGAGGAGGTACACTATTTGTGTAAACAAATTCAATTTTCTAAAAAGGTAGCAGTAGAAGATTAACTGTTTTTTTAAAGTTTGGTAATTGATGTAAATTCATGTGAGGTTGCATTCACTGAAAGAAAGACATACGCGCAACGCAGAAGACTGGCTTTAGCCTTAGCCTGCAGGTATTTGCACCAAGAAATGTCATACAGTCGATGCTGTGACACGATATTTAGTATACCACCTGGTTTACTCAGCTTAAAATTATTTACATTGCATTTATTAAAAGAAAGAAACGGCAGAATTATGTCTTTCGTCGTATATTTCTTTGTAATTTTAATACCCGAATGACAAATATACGTTTTTCATTGTAATTTCTTTCTGTAATTTTAACACCTGACTTTCTAACATTCAACATTTTAATTATATTGTCATATTGGTAACTGTAAAAAAGTGTTTATTTACTCTCTGGAAGCTGCAGCAGATTTTTGTTTTAATTATAACGGCAGTTCCCAAGGACTGGTTCTGCTGTGACTCCAGATATACAAGGTGGGCCATTTAAGTTGACACTGCATATCTCCAAAACTAAGTGTTGTAGAAAGAAATGTCTTGAATAAAATTTGCTTGATTTTATGGGGAAAAGTAAACGCCGTTAGTCGTGTTTTGTTTGGAGGACATCCCACCTCCCTCAATACCCCCGAATATGATGTGCCTTGTGAAACTCCAAGGACTCTTTTCCAAAATGCTACTTTAAGGTCAATTTATCTTTTTTTAAAAAATCGAAATAAAAGTTTAAGTTTTTTTGACAGTGTGTATTTTTAAATTTTCAACTTTACTCAAAGAATAGTTAGTATTATTGGAAATCACCTGAAAATATATAAATTTGGGATAATAATGAGTTGATTGTCAAAATAAATTAAAACTGAACTCAATTTTTTATCTCAGCACTCTGTATTTAGGTGATTAATGATAGTAACAGTAATAATTTTACAACATGAAGTAATATTTAATAATTTAGTGTAAAACAACTATCATTAAAAACTGGTAGTTTTCATAAAGGAAATGTAAATCTGTGAAATACTAATCAAACTATTGGGCTATTATCACAATTTTAAGTGGAGACGTGGGCAAAGCTTTTTCAAAAAGCTGTTTTACTTCTAATACTTTTATTTGAAAGATTAGACAATTGAGTACATGGTAGCACGTTTGCGCTACAACCACAATCCTGGCTCTCCCTTTAATGTAAATAACATATACGATTCATACATTTCGGTTATCATTCTGACATGATTTTGTAGAATGGACTTCGGCAAGTGTTGTATTGTTTGCAGGTGACAAGTAGTGCACTCCCGGCTGCAACCCACATTGGTATAATGGTAAAGTATAGGGAATGACGAACCCCGAGCGGCCTCTGAGGTTGCGGCGGAGGAGAATCCCCTGGGTTACCTCTGCCAAATACCTCGGAGTCACCCTCGACCGCGGCCTCACTTTCGCACCACATGTCAGGGCAAAGGTCGGCCTCGGCCACTCCGCGCTCAGGCTGCTGTACCCTGTATTCCGCTTCACAATGCCCACACGCCTCAAACTACGCCTATATCAGGCGATTATCCCGCCCCTGATTCTGTATGGCTGCGAGGTCTGGGGATCGGCGGCAGCGACCACCATCCGCAGGCTACAAACCGTCCAGAACAGGGCGCTTCGGATGATCTATGATACCGGGCGTAGATTCCCGTCACACATCCTACACATCCATTCCGGTCTCCCATACATCGTGGACGTGGTGCGGGAGAGAACCCGTACCATGAACACGAAGCTTACTTACCACACCAATCAGCTGGTGAACTCTTTGGGCCGCTACGACCACAAGGCGCCAAGGCGGAGAAAGAGCTACCGGTTGCCGAAGGACGGCTTGGGCCCCCGAGGCTAAAGTCTGCCATTCCCTCATTCCACAAACTTCCCCAAGTTAAGCAGCATTGGGTTCGGTCACTGGCTGGATGAGTGACCATCTAGCAGCGACCCGCCCTGTTGCCAACTTGAATACCCCCATCCCATTACCAAGTATTCCCATCTTGCTTTGCTACCATGCCGGCCTGCTTAACTTGACGACCACACAAGCGGTCGCCCAAGTTAAGCAGCATTGGGCTTGGTCACCACATGGTTGCTAGTCCGGCCATGTGGGAACACCGAGACCCAGCCAATGGTAGCGCAGAAAGCTAAACCCCGCCCAAGACAGATTGACAAAAAATCAAAAGCTTGTGTAAATTCTTTTAACCTTCTTATCGCACAGGTTCAAGCCGCATACGCTGTGGCTATCACATTCCGCCCAGGTGAACCTGGGCGACCTCTTCTCGATTGCTGGATTGCTGGAATGACGAACCAAGGGAGCGCAGAGGTGTATGGGGGGAAGTGTGGGGCATAAGCTGCTTGTTATTGGTTAACCTAGTAGTCAGAGAGCATAGAATACGATGATCAACAGGAACAATACTTTTCGTTTCGTCCCATACACAGAGCCATCTATTGAATTCACAGTAAATGTTTACCTCACTTCCAGTCTTCCATCTATTGAACGGCATCTCTGCCTGTATGCCACATGGTTTGTGCCGTGTTGCGTGTATCGGGTTTTAATTTATGAATAAAAGTGGTTTATTTAGCTAAATACAGGTAAACGCTGCTATAAGGAAAACAATGAATTCCGTTCAGTCTCTTTTAACGCAATCATTTTCAACGCTAAACTTGGAGGAAAGGAATGAAATTAAACGCATTGGCAGGCCCACACCATACCTAAAAATCACTCAGGTAGTTCAAACAAAAATAAGAAGTTTTAACAGGAATTTTAACAGCGATGTATATGAAAAATATGATTGAATGTGTGGTTGTAATATTAAAAACGCCCTGTTTTGCTTTCCTTGCGTTTTGTTTGGTGGTGAAAATACATGGACAAAGCATGGCGTGAATGATTTGCAGCATCTTCATGACCGCGCCAAAAAACATGTAGCGTCAAAGTTGCGCATGAAAAATACTGTCAGTCTTGTTATGTTTGGCAATGTAAATATAGCAAAACAGATGGACAGTGCATATCGGAGAGCAATTGAAGAACACAACCAGAAAGTGGCTCAAAATAGATATGTTTTAAACATTCTAATTAACTGCATTACGTTTTGTGGGGCCTTTGAGTTGGCTCTTCGAGGACATGATGAGTCAGCGACTTCAAGTAACCCTGGTATTTTTCGTGGACTGATAAATTTCAGTGCAGAGCTAGCTGTGTTCTGGAAAACCATTTGGAAAATGCAACAGTGTTTAAGGGAAGGTCAAAAACGATTCAAAATGAGATTTTGCAATGCATGCTTCAAGTCTGTCATGAGGAGATATCGAAAGAAATAAAAGACTCGCCAGTTTTATCTGCCATAGCAGATAAACCAGCGACGTAGCATCCAAGTATCAAATGGTAATTGTCTATAGATATCTGGTAAACCATAAGCCAGTGGAAAGGTACTGGGGTTTTGTAAATCCTATAGGGCACAAAGCAGATAACTTAACTGCATGCATATTGCCAGAACTTGATCGACACCTGCTAGGCTGTGAACATAAATTGATTGCTCAATCATACGATGGGGCTATGTTATATCTGGGTCGAAAAATGGCGTTCAATCCATCATAAAATAGAAGTACAGGTCTGCAGAATACATTCATTGCCATGCGCATCAGTTAAACTTAATTATGTTAAATGCAGCATCAGTGAATAGTAGTGTACGAATTTTCTTCAAAAATCTTCAAGGAATTTGTGTCTTTTTTTCTAACTCTCCTCAGAGAACATCAGTTTTAGAAGAGGTAGTGCAAAAACGGCTGCCAAGATCAGTGCAAACTAGATGGAACTTTCAATCTGGATCTGTGAACACAGTTTTCGAATACAGGGAGTTAATATAATGTATGAAAATCATAAGGAAAATCAATCACAAATTCAAGTTCTGTTCTTCAAGCATCTGGTTTTATTGGAATTTTAAGTGATGCAGATTTCATATTTTGGTTGTCCCTATTCCATAAAATTATGCCCCATGTCGATATTTTATACAACTAGCTTCAGAGGAGCGACTGTACTCCTGTAATGGTCCCGGATAGACTTGATTATTTTGAGGTGGAAATTTTCAAAATTAGAAGCACCATAAGTTCCACTGCAGTTGATGTAAATGTAACGAAGAAAAGAAAAATTGTGGAACACACTGAAAGAAAACGAGAGGCCATTGAAGTGTGTGATGTTATCATTACTGAAATGAAAGACAGGTTCAGATTTGTTGCTCATATGAGAGCAGCAGCTCTCTTTCAGCCTGGCAGATTTTCAGAATATAACACTTCGTTCCCGGAACAACATATTAAAGTTGCCCTTCAGACATATTCTTTTACTGAAGAAAAGAAACTGATTACAGAACTTTCCACAATGTATGGTACTGAAGAATTTAAAAACATAACTGGGATTGTTCCACTAATGGAGTTTTTCAGGGACAATAATTTATGTTCCACTTTAAGTAAATCTGTTAAACTACAAAGTGTCATTCTAACAATCCCCATGACACCATGTGCGGCAGAAAGATGCTTCTCTACTCTGAAAAGGATTAAAACATTTCTGCGTAACACAATGTCTGAGGAGAGGTTATCTGCGTTGGCCATGCTTTCCATTGAAAGGGATTTTATCATACAGATCAAGAACTTCTATGAGCTGGTCATCGATAAGTTTGTTGGCAGGAAGGAGAGAAGGGCTGATTTTCTCTATAAATAGGTGAATGCTATATGCTACACTGTTTATAAAATGTGCATGTGTTATATATTGTGAATTCCCATTTCTTGTGTGTGTGCTTAAATTAATCAGCCTATATTGAAAAACTTATTCCGTATTTATTACTTAAAATATTTCAAATTGCAAGGATAATCTTGTGAACCACCAAAGTTCAGAGTCACCAGCCGCCCCTGGTGACTACGTTCAGTTAGCTAATCTAAAAAAAGATATACCCAGTGTTTACTATTCCGTGGTAATTAATTTTTTAAGACGTAAGGTAAGGCATGGATTGGAGGCCTTATTTAGAACAATTAATAGAATTAAGTCATGATCTTTACCTTCATAGGCCTTATGAATTACCTTTAAGAGATCATCAATTGCGTCCATTGTACATTGGCCGGGAGAAAATACATGCTGAGACGGTGTAGAAATACTATTACTCACAAAATATTCTTTTAGTTGTGATAAGCCAACCAAATTACAATAACTTAGTGTAAAATAATTATCCTTACTGCCAAACTGGAAGTTTTCAAAACTAAATGTAAAACAACGCAATGTTAATAAAACAAGTAGGCTATTATCACTATTTTGGGGGAAGAGGTAGGCAATTTTCTAAAAAAAATACTTATTTTTCACTAAGACATTTATTTACTAGAGCCGGAATTTCAGCATACTTCCAAGGGTATTTTGTTTGTTCTATTCAATTAAATTTGGAAGAATACTAAATAAGTCGAGTTATATCTGCTAGATCTTGCAATACAGTTATACAAAGTTTTCAAAAACTGACCAAGAAGTGGTGCACAGAAACTTTTGGAGATGCTCTAGAAGATCCCCAAATTTAACTAGAGAGATGGTTAAACTTAATTTCGTAGCATTTTCTACGCCCTTTCTTGTGATACACAGCATATTATACATAACACAACTTTATATTTTTCTAAAAAGTACAAGTATTAACATTTTCAAGTTAATTCCATGAATAGTAGCATTATTGTAAATATCTTGGAAAAATATAAATCTAGGATTATAAACTGCTTAGTGTTAAAACAAATTAAAATTGAACTCGATTTTTCATCCGAACGCTCTGTATTCGGGTACTATGCTGGTAATAATTAAGCGTAATCTAAATACAATTACGTTCAAATCGTTAGTTTTTATACATGAAATTTACATCGGTGCAATTTTAATAAAACAATTAGCCTAATATCACATTTTAAGGATAGATACTGGCAAATTAAAAACGTTATTTTTCTAATACTTTTAGTAGATAGTTTAGACATTTGAGGATGTTTCAAAAGTATTTTGCCCGTTTATTCAAATTGATTTGGAAAATATTAAATATTTTTAGGTAAGGCAACTCATTTTTATAACAGCTACTCGCATGCAAAGTTTCAAATACAGGTCCAAAATACTTGAACAGAAGCTTTTGGAATTATTATAGTAGCTCTTCTAATTGACTTAAAGAGCTAGAAAAGCTTCATTTTACAGAATTTTATCTGGACTTTTTGCCTGCATGCTTCAGAAAATTGTTCAAAATATAAACAAACACTTTAATTTAATTTTTTTTTCAAAACGTACATACTTATCAATTTTCAGATTAATTACATGGATGTTTAGTATTCCTGTAATTCACCTCACAGAATACAAATTTCATTTGACAATGAGTTAAATGTTAAATACATTAACCTTTAACCCTATTTTGTATTCTAATGCTCTTTATTCTGGCTATGCATGTTGGTAACCACAATAGAATACAACAGAATATAGGGACATTATAATAATTTAAAGCAAAATAAATACAGTGCAAAGTTAATAAAAGAATTAGACTACTATCACATTTTAAGGGGAGATGTAGGTAAATTTTATATAAAAACGGGTTTTCTAACACTTTTATTTGATAGCTTAGTTATTTGAGGACATTTTCCAAAGGGAATTTGTTTGTCTATTCATATACATTCGGAAATATGTTAAATATGATTGAGATATATTAACTCGTCCGTGAATTACAACTATGTAAATTTCTAAAACCTGGCCGAAAAACCTTGAACAGAAACGTTTAATATTTCTCTAGAAGCTCTGCTAATTGAGCTACGGAGCTGGAAAACTTTCACTTTACAGCATTTTTCATGCTCTTTCCCATGATATACAACATACTATATGTTAAAAAAATTGCTAAAATCTAAGGAAATTATAAAGTTCAAAGTGTTTTTTTCAATAAGTACATATTTTAGTATCTTCATATTAATTGCATGAAAATTTATGTTGTTTTAATCACTGGACAAATATTAATTTTGGATGACACATCATTGTTAAAATCAACTAAATCTGAAATCGATTTTTCATCCGAACGCTCTATATTCAAGTGATGCACCTGTAATAGTTTTGCCACCACAGAATAATATGACCATTATAATAATGTTAGTGTAAAATAGTTCATATTACATTCAAACTGGTATAAATGAATTTTAATGTGTAAATATTAATCAAACAAATTAGGTATTATCGCATTTTCAAAAGGAGATGTAAGCAATTTTGGGCAAATATGATCTTTTCTAATATTTTTATTTGATATCTTATAGATTTGGAGTGATATTTAAGGCCATTTTATTTGTATATACCATTTCATTTCAAATCACACTAAATATTTTTAGATATGTCTACTGGTTTGTGAATTACAACTATTCAATTTCAAAATTGGTCGAAAAATCTTGAAATTAAGCTCTTGGACTTCCTTTAGGAGCTCTTCTTGAGTTAGAGAGCTAGGAAGGCTGCATTTTACAGCATTTTATATGCACTTTCTTTTGTATGCAACACACTATATGCTATCAAAACACGTAAAATTTCACTAACATTTTAATTTCATTTTTTTTTAAAAAGTACATATTTTACTATTTTCAAATTAATTTAGAATGATAATGGGTTCATTGTTGAAATTCATTAAAATTGAACCCTATTTTATATTCGATATCGCAACAATGTGTTCAGGTGATTTATGCTGCTACCTGTAATAGCGCAAGAATATAAAAATTAGATTTAATTAAAATTTTAAAGGGGGGAATTTGGGAGAGTTTATAGGAAAAATGACGGGTTTTTCTAATACATGTATTTGATATATTAGACATTGAGAGGACATGGGTATTTTATTTGCCTATTCCATTAAATTAAAAAAAAGCTAAACATTATTAAGATATTTTGTGAAATATATAAATTTTCAATAACTGGCCCAAAAACTGGTACACAAGCTTTTGGAATTATTCTAGGAGGTTTCCAATTGAGCTAGAGGGTAAAAAACCCTCATTTTACCACCATGCACTTTCCTGTGGTATACAATACATTATCAATTTAAATGAACACTTTGAATTCAATTTTTTCAAAAAGCACATATTTTAAAATTCTCAAAATAATTCCGTTAATGTTAAGTATTGTTAAAAATTAAAACTGGACATATTTTAACTCGAAAGGTGTGTATTCGCTTGGTGTATTGTGGTATCTTTAATGGTCTTGAAACCTAAAAATATATTATAATAATTTAAAGCTTAGAGGATAATAATTACCATTAAACTCAAACTGTTAGTTTTCATCAGTGAAACGTAAATCAGTGTAATGTTAATAAAAATCTTGACAAATGTTATATTTTAACCTGAGATGTAGTCAAATCTAAAATAACGGGACTTTTATGACTTTTTTATGGCCGTTAGATCATGGCCGACTTTCTGAACATGCTCTAACGGCATTTTGTTCGTCTATTTATATTGTGGCGAGCACATGTGGATTAAGTTTGCTAGGTCTGAAGTTGATCCTCCTGGAAAGGTGAGCCCGATTAATGAGACTGTCCCAGAAGTATCAACTTAATGTTGGCAGCATTGCATTTGTTTTAGATTAGTGTGGAAATATTCAGAATAGTCAAGTAGCTTGGTGTGACGTATTAACCGGAAGTTATGGTGGGGATGATTAATTATAAAAATCATGGGATTGCTTAATTCGCTCTCTCTAGCTATGGCACCTTAGTAGTGTAAAATGCTCCGGGCATCTGCTTTGGGGGAGCGGGGTAGTTTGGTTTGGGGATGTTCTTGTAAAGTATTTAATATGTGATCTGTAAGGTAAGAGGTTTTGTGTTGTTAAAACCGTAAAAATTAAGTAACTGCTTGTTTTGCATTTCTGCAAAATTATCTCGGTTGTCCTAGAGTTCGATTCCATGGTTTTGCATGGCAAGCGAGCATACGTCCCTCTATTTGCCATGACCTGAAGTAGGGAAAGTTCAGTAAAGTTGTTAAATTAATCTAGTGTCGTGACAATATAGTTTTGGAGAAATGTTAAACATTATTGTGATACAGCTGTGTTTTGTACTAAAACTATGTAAATTTTCAAAAAATGGTCGAAAAGCCTTGCACGGAATGTTTTGGAGTTGCAGTTGCTGTAGGAACTCTCCTAATTGACCCAGAGAACTAGGAAATCTTTTTCATGCACTTTACTGTGATATTTAACGCACTATAGGATAAGAAATAATATTTTTCAGAATGTCTATGAACACTTCAATTTAATTTTTTTTCCAAAAAGATACATATTGTAAAATATCTTAAAATAATTCCACGAATATTTAGTGTTGTTATAAATCACGTGTAAAATATAAATTTGGATTGATAATGGATTCATTGTGAAAATAAATTAAACTTGAAGCCTACTTTTAGTTCGATCGTGTGCATTAGCTATTGTGGTACTTTCAATGGATTTCCAAACTAAAAAGTATGTTTAGAATAGTAACTTAAAGCAGAATAATTACCATTACAGTTAAACCGCTAGTTTTTATAGATGAAATTTAAATCAGTAGAATGTTAATAAGAATCTAGATTAATATAACATTTTAAGAGGAGATGCACGCAAATCTTAAACACCAGACTGTTATGACTTTTGTTTATGGTTTAGGCATTTGAGAACATGTTATGATGATAGTTTCTTCGTCTACTAATCTATTCATAAAGATTTGGAAAATGTTAAGTATTTTTAAGATAAGTATAATCTTTTTTCAATAGAGCTATGTAAAGCTTTGAAAAACTGACCAAAAAGCCTAGAACACAAGATTTTGGAATTGCTATAGGACTCTCCTAATTGAAGTAGAGAGCTAGGAAGACTTCATCTTCTAGCATTTTTCATGCACTTTCCTTGTTGTTTAACACACTGTTCACTGAAGAAAAAAATTATCATAGTCTAAACGAATGCTTGGATTTCATTTTTTCAACAAATATACATTCTAAAATATTCATATTAATTCCATGTATGTTATGTAAATCACCTGGAAGATCCATAAATTTGGGATCATAATGCGTTCGTTGTTAAAATAAATCTTATTTGTCGTTCTAAAGTCAGTATTTGGCTGATGTATGTCAGAAACTGTAATAGATTCCCAATATAAAATATAATGCCTATTATAATAATTTAGTGTAGAATAATTCAAAATACTGTCAGACTCATATAAATGAACTTTAATGAGTAAATGTTAATAAAACGATTAGGTTATTATCACATTTTCTAAAGCAGATGTCAGCAAATTTTGGCTAAACACTGAGTTTCTTCTAACAGTTTTATTTGATATGGTATAAATTTGGAGCACGTGTTCCAAGGGTTTTTATTAGACTGTTTAAGTAAATTTATTAAAATACTAAACAATATTGAGAGATATGTACTCGTTTGTGAGCGACAATTATTAAAGTTTTCAAAAACTGACCAAAAAACCTTGAACAGAATCTTTTGGAGCTGTAGAAGTTCTCTTATTTGAACTGGAGAGCTATGAAAGCTTCATTTTACAGAATTTTTCTTGCTGTTTCTTGTGATGTTTAACATACTATTAGATTAAGTGAAATTAATTTATCTAATTCCTAATGAACAATTGATGTAACTTTTTTAAAAAGTACACATTTTACAATTTTACACTTAATTTATGTATGATTAGTATTCTTGTGTACCACATGCTAAAATATAAATTTGGGATCATAATGTGTTTGTTGCTAAAATAAATTACAATTGAACCCTATTTTGAGCTCGAAGGCTAAGTATTTGGTGGGCGTATTGTGTTATCTTTAATGGCTTTAAACATAAAAATATGCATAAATAATTACCATCACTGCAATACTGTTAGTTAGTATAAGTGAAACGTAAATCAGTGGAATGATAATAAAAATATAGGCTAATATCATATTTTGTGGGGAAATGTTAGCAAATCTTAAAAATCCGAAATTTATAACACGGTTGTTTGATGGTATAGGCATTTGAGGAATGTTCTAACGGTAATTCGTTCATCTATTCATATGGATTTAGAAAAATATTAAACAATATTGATATGTCTACTCGTTTTTTAATTACAGCTTGTAAATTTTCCAACAACTGGCCGACAAACCTTGAAACACGTTTCGGAATTGCTCTAGTAGCTCTCCTAGTGAGCTTGAGAGCTGAGAAGGCTTCATTTTACAGAATCTTTCACACTCTTTCCTTTGGATGCGACATACTATAAGCTAAAAGATTGTAAAACTCTAAAGTAATATACATTTTAAAGTTTTTTACAACGACATTCATTGTTGTAAATAACCTGTCCAAATAATAAAATTTGGATGATAAGGGATTCATTGTCAAAATGAACTAAAGCTGAAGTCTATTTTTCATTCAAACGCTCTGTATTCCGGGGATATATGTTGGTGGGTGCAACAGTGTTAACAACATAAAATAATATGCTTGTTATAACTATTTAGTGTATAAAATAATTAAGGTTAGAGTAAAATTGGTATGAATGAAATGTAAATGAGGAAATATTATTAAGATAATCAGGCTGGTATCGCATTTCAAGGGGAGATATAAACAAATTTTGTCAAAACACTGATTACTTTATAACACTTTCATTTGATATATTAGGCATTTGGAGAAGTATTGATTAAATTTGCAAAAAAATAAATATTATTGAGATAATTGTTCTCATTTGTGTACTACAGCTATGCAAGTTGGTCGGACAACTATTCAACTGGCCGAAAACCTTGAACAGTATCTTAGAAATGCTCTAGGGGCTCTCCTATTTGAACTAGAGAGCTAGGAAACCTTTATTTTACAGCACTTTTCATGCAGTTTCCTGTGGTATATAATACACTGAAGGCTAAGAAAAGCATTTGTGAAATCTAAATACAACACTTTATTTAATTTTGTTTTAAAAACATTAATTTATAACTTTTAAATAGATTCCAAGAATATTTAGTATTTTAAATATCCTTACGAAATAAAATGTACAATGATAGTAGGTTTATTGTTAAATTAAACTTAAATTCAACCCTGTTTTTCACTAGAAAGCTCTATACTCGGTTGATGTATGCTGGTACCTGTAATAGTTTTATTAACATAAAATAATATGAGGCGGGATTTTAAAGTGAATACTGTTTTAATATTTTGACGTAACAGCCCGCAGTCGAGATTTTTATCGTGCATGATCACTTCCTCCATTCATTGGGCAGCCAGTCACAACTATAAAGCGATCTTCACTGTGTGTTTTTCTGTTTTTAGAGTGTTTCGAAATGTTCAAAACAATCGAACGGCCCGCCGAATGTGAAGTCAGATCAGTGATTAATGTTTGAATACGAAAAATGTTACGCCAGCAAACATTCATGCCAATTGTGTGAGGTTTATTGGAAAGCAATGAGTGACAATGCCCGGCCACACACAGCCAAATAAACTCAAGATCTGAGCGCATAATTTGGTTGGGAACAATTCCCTACAGTCCGGATTTGGCACTAAGCTATTTTCATCTGTTTCTTTATCTGAATAAATTCCTTGGTACAAAACATTTCAACTACGATGATGTTGAGAAACAAGAAGTGCAGACTTGGTTTTTACCACATGCGGCATCATTCTTTGACGAAGGCATACAAAAACAAATTTCCCATTCGACAAGTGCCCAATAACAGCAGTGACCATTTATGGAGAAGTAATGTAAAGTAATAGGCAATGAATGATAATAAAGTATTTGAGAAGTTTCGTTCTGTTATTTTTAAAAAAAATTATTGATAGTTAGTTTAAAAACACTTTTCGTGTGTCTATTATAATAATTTAATGTAAAATAATTATAATTACTGTCACGTTGCTATAAATGAAACTCAATGAGTAAATGTTCGATAATTAGGCTATTTAAGAATTTTCACAAGAAGATGTAAGTAAATTTTGGCAAAACACTATTTTCTTTCTAACCCTTCTATTTGATATAATACATATTTGGAGCACATCTTCCCAGGATATTTTATTTGTCCATTCAATAAAATTTGTTAAAACATTATACATTATTTAAATATGGGTACACATTTGCGAACTACAGCTATGTAAAGCTTTCAAAAAATAGGCAAGAGATCTATGAAAACTTAATTTTACAGCAACCTTCATGCATTTCCGGAGGTATGCAACAGGTTACAGCCAAAGAAATAAAGTTTGGCAAAATGTAGATAAACATTTTAATTTCATTTATTTAAAAAGAAAGTATTACAAACCTTTCCATGTATGCGCATCATTAGCTTCCGGAGAAGGCCGCGTCATCTTGCATATACTTCCGACATTTCGCTCATCTTGTTGTGAGCTTCTTCTGGGATCTTGTCCGATCTTTGTTTTTTTTTTTTTTTGTTTTTTTTTTTCGAGTGGAGGAGAAAATGATTTATTCACTTACCCCAGCCCCGATGGGAGTCGAGACTGAGAGTGTGGGAATCTCCAATAGTCGGCATACCCACTAAAAACTCCTCCACCGGGATGAAAAATGGAAGAAGGAAGAAAGAGGAAGTCGGAGTGGTAATGTGGCCGTACCGCTTTTGCACCGGCGGATTCAAGGTAAGGAAGTAATGGCCGGCCACGAGGGCCTAAGCCAGGTGAGGAGGTGCCAGGACGCAAGCATGACCGAGGCCCTGCTTGCGCCCTTGGGAATTCAGGAGTGAAGAGTTGCCGCAGTTCCCAGGTTGCGGCCATGGAAATTCAAGGGTGAGACATGAGGAAAAGTAGGAGAGGTAAGGTGTGTCGGTAGGCAAACTAGACGATGTCCAGATGCCCCCGCGAAGTAGAGTGCAGTCTTGCTTAGAAGTTCTTTCTGTGTCTGTTGCGGCCTCTGGTTGCTGCGTCCGGCCAGTCCGATGAATCTGTGACTGGCTGTTGAAGCTCCCGGCCTAAGTGGTGCTCGTCCCTGATCATTCGCTGTATTGAGGTGCGGAGTTTGTCCAGATGGAACATGTAGTCCCCAAACTTTAGAGTGGTGTCCAGTTGTACCCTGCAGATGTGGATGAATCCATCTGATTTGGTTTGGAGTTCTCGAAGCTGCATCAGCTGTGCCTGAAGTGCTCCAAGACGTGTCGGTTCAGTGTCGGTGTCGTCCGGTTCGACGAGGTGGCCCTCGATGCGTTCCAGCTTGCGCTGGACCGATGCGAGGATCCCGTCATCCCCTTGGAGGCCCGTGATCTGTCTTGAGAGGGCTAAGATTGCCCTGGCCGAGGTCCGCTGCTTGGCCTCAACTGCCGCAAGGCGCGTGTTGGCTGCGCAGCGTAGCTCAGCCAGGCGAGAGTTGAAGTCGTTGAAGGTGGTCTTGATGTCCAGAAGTGTGGCCTGCATAGCAGACAGAGTGGCCTGTAATTCCGCTTGTGGATGCGAGGGGTCAGGAACCGTCCGTGGAGGCTCAGCCCCACGGGGAGGCGTCTGCGGAGGCTGTAGAGTTGACGTCAGGGTAGTTGACCCAGTAGGTTGTTTCCGGGGGTACAGGGGGCAGTGAGCCTGCCCTGTGTAGTGTGTATGCCCGGAACAGGTGGCGCAGTATCGGTGACGTCGGCGAAGGTCGTGGGCGGTGCAGTTTGCCGTGAGGCAGCCTGCCCCGCAGTAATGGCACCGAGGTGCAGCGACGCATGCCTCCGCTGTGTGACCGAAGACACAACAGCGGCGGCAGGGTACCGGGCGTTGACTCCTACTAGCCTCGATGCGCAAGCACTGCCCCAGCAGAGGCAGGCTTGACCCCAAGGCCGCCTGAGCGTCCGCGGCGTATCCGAGATGGAGGCGAACCAGCGGTGTTGGCCCTCGTTTTGAGGAAATTCGGGATGCCCGAATTGCCGAGTGCCAGTGGTGTCTTGCGGCATCCAGCACGAAATGTACTGGCAGGTCCCTCGGTACTCCACAGATGACTACACTGTGGCGGCCATCTGCCGGAGGGTGCGTCGGCGGTGACATCGGGCTCACCAAGGGTGGTAAGCCGGCGGTAGTCGGTGGCGTCGTGCAGCCCTGAGAAGCAGAGCCGGAGGCAACAGGTGCAGGCGTTGCAATGCTGCGACCGGGTGATGCAGCAGCAGAAGCGTAGCTGCGCCCGGTCAGCGGTGACGGCGAAGCAGCCTTCCCGGCGGATACCGGTGGGGCTGCCGGCGAGTCGGCGGGGTCTGCAGCCGGAGCCGGCTGGAGAGCGCTGGGCTCATCAGCGGTGGCCGGAGAAGCGGCAGCGGAAGCTTCAGCGGCGAGGCGTTTCCTTCTCTTCACCATTTCGGCGATCTCGTTGAGTGTAGAGATGTTGCCTCGGCGGAGTCTCGAAGCGAGTGTGATCTTTGCGCCGTTGTTCTTACTTATATAACAGCGGTTCCCGGTGGCCCCGCCTCTTTGTCACTGATAGGCTACCTGTCCACCAATCAGTGTCGGTGCAGCTGTCAGTATTTCTAGATGGTCTTGAAGAGACAAGCACGAGGTGTATTCCAAAACTAAGGTCCGTTTGGTCATAATAACAACATCGCTATGATAACGAGGTTTTTATTGACAGTAATATGTGCCTACACACACACATAAATATATATATATATATATATATATATATATATATATATATATATAGCATTCTTGGCTTCAAACAGACGGAGGGCAGCATGCTGGGACTTGATTCTAAACAGCCAAAACTGGCCAAGCTTGGGCACATACTTAATGGAAGTACGTGTACTAAGACATAAGGTGTTTATGTAAATTTTCTTTAAACATATTGGTGCTTGAGTACTTGTGCGCGACTGTGTGTGTGTGTGTGTGTGTGTGTGTGTGTGTGTGTGTGTGTGTGTGTGTGTGGGCGGGTGTTTGAGTGTGATTCAGAATTTTTTTTCAATTTTATATGCATGTATATAGTGTGGTGATTATAAAAATAGTTGTTTTCTGGTCGATACTGCAAGCCACGTATACAGTCCAGGTATTTTTCTAGAGAGCGTGTACGGTCTTATGACCCATGTGACTGTGTTATGCAATCAATGTAATACTAAATATTTAATAAATACCACTACTATATATATACTTTATTGTTCCACATAATCGCCGTTCACAACTATAACTTGCTGTAACGCTGCACCAACTTCTTTAACCCCTCGGCATTGAATTCTGCCGCCTGAGATTTGGTAGACAGCGTTGCAGGCGTGAAACGTTATTCAGGGCTACCATACGTTAAATATTGTACACCGGAACTTAGTTTTGGAATACGCCTCGTAAATAATTTATTTCAATAACAAACAAAAGGGGAACAGAATTCATCTGCAAGACCACCAGGAAATAGTGACACCTGCACCGGCATTCACTGGTGTACAGGTAGCCAATCAGGAACAAAGAGGCGTTGCCATTGAGAAAGCGCTGATATGTAAGCAGGAACAACAGCGTAAAGATAGGGCTCATACGCTCGCCGGATTCCGAAGTGTGAACATCATGGGAAAGCACCACCTCGCCGCTGCTGCTTCGCCGGAGTCGACCACCACAGCTGCAGACTGCAGTCCGCCGCCGGAAGCAGCACCAGTGGCAACAGCAGCAGTCGGCAGCACACCGCCGCCACCGGAGCTGATCACACCGGTTAGCACCGCACCCCCGCCGAGACCACATCCTCCACCAGCCACCGCAGCTCCGAGTGTCATATGTCCGGGTCGCTGTCTCGCCACCGGACGATTACATGGGCCACTATCGCGCTTTTAGCGCTGTGGTGGGTGGTTTCCACCGCCTGTAACCGGAGCAGATTGTCATGGAGGCCGCTCAACCTCCCCGGCCTTTGCTGATCCGCGTATCCAGGTTTTCCTCCGGCAAAGTACTGGCGCCGCTGTTTCGCCTGATATTCCTTGATAGAGCGCACTACAACGCATCTCTCACAACTGGCCTGTTTCTTTTAGGCCAATCACACGGCATTGAAGCTAGGCACACCTACCGATACGTCCCTTGTCTCCGCAGCTGCTACGGTTATGCAGTGCCCACTTGCACGGCGCAACCACGCAATCACTACTGCGGCTTACCCTCACTCATTACCGCCTGCATCGGGCATAACCTGCACTTCTGTACCACTGCTGCGCTACTTGTGATAGCGGTGACCACTTCACGGGCCACGCTTCTTGCTCGCACAAACCAAGGGCACCACAACACCGCCTTCAACAGTCGTCGCCTCCAGCTCCGCAATATACATACATCTAGCACCACCAGCGCAAATCATTCCATAACAGAGCACACCTGTACCGCACCACCAACGCCTTCCTACGCCACCATGACACTAGACCTCCAGGACGACGTTCAGAGCATCAACATACCCTACGGGACCTCGGCCTTCGCCTCAATGTGTTGCAATGGGCAACCAATTTGCGCCTTGCAGTTATGGAGGCCAAGTATAGCAGCAGCATTCTGCACTCTCAACGTTGGCCTTAAATTTCTGTGACTACGCCAGACCGTACAGAATGGCGAACACTCGGGAGGTTGCTCACATCGTTTCAGCGCAAGCTCATGAGCATCAAGTACCACCTCATGGAACGACGACGTACTGACAGCGATTGCGGCGAACGACTCACGCGGCTAAGTGCCCTTTAGGCCTCGATTGCTGGGCTTCGAGAACAGCATCTGAAATTTCAAACCACCTTTCTTCAAAAACTGCGCAGCTATAGGACAACCAAAAACAACTACAGGAAGGCTACATCGTAATCCGGAAGTTTATGGAAACACATGTGCTTCCGCTACCACCCTCCACCTACAACTACCTGCATAATAATAGCTGAGAAAGCTCATGCAAGAACGTTCAAAATTAAGTATCAATAAAGAATACTTCCCGTCCTCCTTTTAACCCCCGGGTGGCAGCCAGGGACCTGTGCCATGGCTGTTAACCCGGTCCACCCTACCGCTCCCGGTTACGCACCAGCAGCTAGCACTAACATTTACTAACGGAGGTGCTAACGCTGTACTCCAACATCCCTCACCTTTACTATCTGTCGACTCCTAACCTTATCACCATACCAACTTCCTCAACCTTAACCCCGCTCCCCAAAAAAACAAAGATCGGACAAGACTCCAGAAGAAGCTCTCGACAAGATGAGCGAAACGTCGGCAAGTTTGTGCAAGATGACGGTCTTCTCCGGAAGCTAAAGATACGCATCAAGACACAGGCCGTGGAGGTCTACGCATCCATTTAATTGCGCGTATATTTAGTACTGTTGTTAAGCAACTGCAAATTTTAAATTTGAGATAATGGGTTCATTGTTAAAATAAATTAAAATTGAACCGTATTTTGGTTCGAAGGATTTGTATTCGGTTGACTCTTATGGCATCTTTAATTATTTTACAAACTAAGGATATAGATAATAAGGTAAATATAATATAAAGTACAACAATTTAAAGCAAATTACCATTAATGTCAGACTGCTAGTTTTTATAAATGAAATATACATTCAGTGGAATGTTAATAAAAAGCTAGGCTAATATTACATTTTAAGGGGAGATGTAGGTAAATCTTGCAAATAGGATTTTATAACACTTTTTTATGATTTCGGCACTTGCGGACATGTTCTATTCGTTTATTCATATATATTTGGAAAGATATTAAATATTATTCAGATAACTCTACTGGTTCTTTAATTACAACTAAATATAATTTTAAAACATTGGTGGAAATACCTTGTACAGAAGCGTTTAGAATTGCACTAAGAGCTCTCCTAATTGAGCTACAGAGTTGTGAAAACTTCATTTTAAAGTTTTTTTATGTCCTTTTCTGTGGTATAGGACATGTTATGGGCTAAAGAAATTGTTAAAGTCTAAGGTAATTAGAAGCTTTAAAGCTTTTCAAAAAAACATATTTTAAAGTCTTTAAATTGAATCCATTAATACTTATCGCTGTTGAAAATCGCCTGTCCAAATATAAATTTGGGATGACAATGCGTTCATCGTTAAAATCAATAAAAACGAACTCGATTTTTAATCGTTATTCGGGTAATTTATGCTGCTACCTGTAATACTTTTACCAACTAAAATAATATGCCTCTTATAACCATTTACTGTAAAGAAATTAAAATTACAGCCAAATTGGTATAAATTAAATCTAAAGGTGTAAATCTTAATAAAACAATTAGGTTACTATCGCATTTTGCAGGAGAGATGTAGCCAACTTTTTTCAAAACACTGATTTGCTTCTAATACCTTTGTTTGATATATTACACATTTGGAGCAGGTGTTCCAGGGATGTTTTCTTCGTTTATTCCACTAATTTTGTAAAAAAGATGAATATTATTGAGAATGTCTTCTCATTTGTGTACAACGAGTATGCAAGTTTTAAAAAACTAGCCGAAAATCCTGGGACATAAGCTTTTGAGATTGCTCTAGGACACTGCAATTTAGATTGCAATTTTCATGCACGTTTCTGTGGTATACAACGCATGACAGGTAAAGAAATAAAATATGTCAATATTTAAATGACATTTAATGATAATTTAAATGCAATTTTTAAATTAATTCCATGAATATTTAGTATTTTTGTCAATCACATGGAGAAATATAAATTGGGATAATAATGGGTTCGTTTTTAAAATAAATTAAAATGCGTACCCCATTATTATTTCAACTGTGCGTGTTGTGTTGACATATAAACATAGGCAACTTATAATAATTTAAAGCAAAATAATTACCATAAAAACCTAAACGCTAGTTTTTATAAAGGAAACATAAATCAGCAAAATGTTAATAAACATTTATGCTAGTAGTTGCTAAGGAGCAAATTTGATTTTTAGGAACATTTAAAAAGAAGACGATTTTTGTATTACTTCTATTTGATAATTGAGACATTCTAGGAATATTCCAACGGTAGTTTGCTCATCTGTTACCATAGATTTGGGAAAATATTAAATATTATTGAGATAATTGTATTGAGATAATATGCAAGAAAAACATAGTTGAAAAACTTTGTACATAAGCTTTTAGGAATTGCTCTAGCAGCTACAGAGTTTGGAAAATTTCATTTAGCAGTATTTCCTGTGATATATAACATACTATAGGTTAAAAGATAGTATAAATATCTGAAGTAATTAGAACGTTTTAAAGTACATATTTTAAAACGTTCAAATTAATTTACTGAATAGTTATTGTTGTCGTAAATCACCTGACCAAATATAATTTGGGATGGTCTTTTATAGTGTTACCAACATATAATAACATGCTTGTTATAACAGCTTAGTGTAAAACAAATTAAGATTACTGTGAAACTGGTATAAATGAATTTATGTAAATGAGTAAATGTCAATAAAACGCTTAGGCTATTATGTTTCTTCAAGGGGAGATGTAGGCAAATTTTGTTAAAACACTGACTTCTTGTAGCACTTTTATTTGATATATTAGTCATTTGGAGGAGGTGTACCAAGGGTATTTTTGTCATGACTAGATTCTCTACTCATGGCTCCCATCATATAATATGCAAAAGCAAGGGCTACCATGACATTACTGCAGCATGTGTATGTGAATTGTGTAGTAAAGTCGAATGATACCACATAGTGCTATGTACTAAAGACTGAGAAGAATAAGTGAACACGCAAATGTGTGAGTGTGATATGCCACGTAACTATATATGACTATCTGCCTGAAATTATTCATATATATATATATATATATATATATATATTATTTGTCTATTCAATTAAACTTGGTAAAATACTAAATATTACTGAAATGTGACTACTCGTTTGTGAACTACAACTATGCTAAGTTGTCAATAATTCTTGAACAGAAGCTTTCGGTATTACGCCAGTTCTCCTAATTGAGCTGGAGAGCTAGAAAAGATTCATTTTGCAGCACATTTATTGTTAAAATAAGTTTAAATGTAACCCTATTTTTAGTTCAAACGCTCTGTATTCGTGCGATAGACTATAATATAAAAAAATAGGTATCATCATCATCATCCTCATCAGCAGCACTTCACAGTTCAGGAAATGTCTCCCGTTCCTGCCTCATATTTCCCTCCATCGCTTCAACGGTCTTCCTATATTTCTGTAACCTGGTGGTTAGTACATATTGTGGCATGTGCACAGATAATATTGATAAGACGCTCTCTGGGCACCAGTTTGTCTGTGAGTAGGGGCGAGTCAGGGGAAACAGTGTCAAGGAGGGGATAGCGTTACTGACGCCCGAGTTGGCGTGGCTTTTTGTAACAGTCAGTAAGTAAGCTTCGAGTGAGACGGGAAACTGCTAAAGCACGATGTCCTCGTCGGCAGGCAATGGGCAAAGGTATGTGAGTATTTAATTTCATTTAATAAACGGTGTTCCATCCACGTTTGGAAGTCTTAATTATGGTAGAATAGAATCTTTCCTCTCCCTTAAGCCAGGCATTGTGTTGGTGTAGCAATTTATTTTGGGATTTAACTTAGCTGCGTCCTCGTCGTTGCCTCGTAATTTGAAGTTCTTTGTTTGATTTAACGATCCCTCTCGCAAGCGAGTAGCTCCCCTCTGTAGTTGAAAAATAATTAAAGAGAGGCATACGACAATATGTTTAAATTGGAGTATGGGTATTATTCATTCTTTGTACATTATTTTTCCATTTTTCTCTGTTTCTCAATATTTTGTCGTTTAGCGAAAATATACTTAATTCTTCTCTTATGTCCTCATTTCTAATTCGGTCTAAACTTGCACACCCTTTTACTGTTCGGAGTTATTTCATTTCTGCAGCTTGAATTTTACTCCAATCCCTCTTTTTTACTGTCCATGTCTCCGAACCATAAAGTAAAACAGGAACTGTCATTTTCTTGTAAAATTTTAAATTAGTTTCTCTTCCAGGTATTCTTTTGAAAGTGTTTGCTATTATTCCACAAATGTATTGATACATACTCACGTTATTGCTTATTTCTTCCTTATTTGTTTTATATGTTACATTGCAGCCCAGATTTATTATATAAAACTATCTTAGATCTTATTATTTGCTTTTCTCTGAATTTCTCGATTTCTCGACCGAAAGTTTTAGACTGTAATCTTGAGCCCATTTTTGTAATTTATAGGTATTAATTTGCAGACTATTTTCACTGCATTGAATTAACAACATCTCACCCGTAGTGTGTCGTTTTCATTTAATTTAATCCAAATTGTATTTCTTCTTTTAATTTTCGGAGAATATCAGGTATGTATATATTAAATAACAGCGGAGACAAACTGCATCCTTGTCTTAAACCATTATTAATTATAATTTCTGTGATAATCGTCCATTTCCTAAAACAATATTTATTTTTGTTTCTTGATATATATTTTTGAGTGTTTTGGGTATCCTTTTTTATCTAATATTTGCCAGAGTCTAGTCCTGCTAACCTTATCAAATGCTTTCTAGATCGATAAAAGCTATATGTGTTTCAAGGTTATGTTCCCTTCTCTTTTCAATGATTTGGTTAATTGCAAATATATTGTGTACACAGCATCTGTACTTTCTAAATCCTGTTTGATTTTCTAATAATAGTGGTTCTGTGATTACATTTAAACGTTGATTAATAATTTTTGTACACAGTTTATATCCTGTATTCAGGAGACTTATGCCGATATAATTATTACATATTTTTCGTTTTCCTTCTTTAAATAAAACAATAACGTATGCACCATACCAAAGTTTAGGAATTCTATTAATTTCTACATTTATTAATGACTCAAAGTAATCTTTCTTGTAGTTTTATTCCTCCATATTTTTCTGTGTTTATTCCATCTGTTCGTGGCCGCCGTGGTTAGACCGCTCGCCTCCCACCGAGGCGGTCCGGGTTCAATCCCAGGGACCTGCATGTGGGATTTGTGGTGTACGAAGCGGGGTCTGGGCGGGTTTTCTCCGGGTTCTCCGGTTTCCCCCGCCATTCATTCCACCAAATGCTTCATCACCTTTCCTTTCATCCATTCAACAACATTTCGTTTCATCTACTTCCTTCATCCCATACCAGGCATCGGGCTGATCACCCATCCTGGATGCTCTGTCTGATCCATGAGTGTCTGCTCCTCGACGGGCCTCTGACCACAGGCACCTGCTTGTAAGTCCTGGGGGTGTAAGTCCTACATAAGAGGAGGGTAAACAGATAATGAATGAATGAATGAATATTCCATCTGTTCCCGGTGCTTTTTAATGTTTCATGTTTTGTAAAGAGAATTGCAATTGTTCTTCAGTAATTAAATCTATGGTTAGTTCAGATATTACATTATCTTCTGTTGTAGTTCCATTTTCTTCTGGTTTGTACCACAGTTCTTTATAATGTTTCAACCATTCTTCTTCCGATATAATATTTATTCTGACTTTATCCTTTTCTTCTTTTTGTAATGCCTTGGTAATTTTATAAGCAAATTGTTGTCTGCCATTTATATCATTTTCTACCTGACTAATAAAGTTCTCCCATGATTCTTGATTTCCTCTTCTTGTTACTGCCTTTGGATGTTTCTTTTTTCTTTATAGTTCTGCCTTGATTCTTCAGTTTTATCTTGCAGAAGCTTTTTATATGCTTCCTTTTTGTGCTCAATGGCTTGTTCAATTTCTTCATTTCAAATTCTTAAGCTAGTTCTTCATCTGTATTTATTCCTTCTTCCTATTGCTTCTTCGGCTGCTCTTTTTATTTATTCAGTAACATTGGACCATTATTTATCAATAACTTCATTTTATTTTGTTGCTTCCAGAAAAGTATTCAATCTTTCTTGGTATAGTCTTCTGATACTAGGTTCATGAATTAAATTTATTTTGGAAACAGATTCATTTCATTTTTCATTTAGCATTACCTTTGTCTTTCATCATTTTGTCCATTAGTCTATTTTGGATATTACTAAATAATGGTCTGAAGATATATCACAACCTCGGTAGGCTCTAGATGTGTAACTTGTTGCGCTAGGTTTCTATTCACAATAATGCAGTCAATTAGTGATCTTTGACCACGCGCGCTCCATGTAAATTTGCGAATATCTTTTGTTCTAAAAAATGTGTTTGTAATATTAAGTGCATTGAAAGTTGCAAATTGCCGTAGTTAGTTGCCATTTTCGTTAATGTGATCTTCTCGAATTTTCCTACGATTGTAGAAATGGGCTGTTTTCCAACCCTTGCATTTAAATCTCCTGCAATAAACAAATATTTATTTTTATGTACCTCTTCTTGTAATTTTTCATAAAATTCCAAAGTCTCTGTTTTTCTTCCTTCTTCAGGACTGTAAACTCCTATAACAGTTAGATGTCCTGTGTATATCTTGAATATTTATAGTATTCGTTCATTAATAAAAGTGTAATGTTCAATTCTCCTTGTCCCCTTTTCAAAAAACTAATACTGTTACTCCTTTAACTGTTCTTTGTTTTGATGTGACTCCACTATAAACCAAAGTGTACTTCCTAAGCTGCTCTGTGCCTTTTAGTTTCTTTTTACTTCAGTAGACACTGTCATGTACATCTTCATTGTTTCTACTTCTTTCACTAGTTCTTCTTCTTTTGTAAATATTCCCCTCACATTCCATGTTCCTATTTTGAGTGATTCTACAATGCCAAATCGTTTATCCGTCTTCTTCTGCCGTGATCTGTTCCCAGTTTGATCAATCCGGCTATTAGTTTGAGGCTTTCAGTATGTAACATTTCACTCTGGCCGCGGTACAAGCGTTGCGTAGGGCCAGTTCAGTGGTGGGGCTGCAACCATATTAAAGGTATATTATAATAATTTAAACCAAAGTAATTACCATTACAGTCAATCTTTGAGAATAAATTAAGTGTTAATCAGCGCAATGCTAATAAAATAATTAGGCGGATATCGCATTTTAAAGGGAGATATAGGCATATTTGTAAACACATGCCTTTTCTACACTTTTATCTTATAGTTTAGACATTTAATTGGCATGTTCCAACGTTATTTTGTTCGTCCATTAGATATGGAAAGACCTAAAATTATTGTGATAATTCTACTCGTTTTTTAATCATTGTTATGTAAAGTCTCAAAAACTCCCGAAAAGTCTTGAACAGAACTTTTGGAATTGCTCTAGGAGCTCTCATAATTGAGCTTCATTCTACAGAATTGTTCGTGCCCTTTTTCTGCGGCATACAATAATATAGCCTGAAGTATTTCGAAATCTAAAGAAATTATAACTATAATTAAAAATAGCATTTTTAAAAATTTCAGATTATTTCCTTGAATAGTTACTGTTGTTGTAAATCACCTGGTCAAGTATAAGCTTAGAGTGATATTATTATTATTATTATTATTATTATTATTATTATTATTATTAAAACAACTAAAATTTACCTCGAATTTTCCTCTGAACCAGTGTATTACCAGTGAAATCTCGACATGTAACTTTTGGATGGAATACATTACTTTCTCTTATTTACTAGTTACAGAAAGTAAAAAGAACTTTCATCTGCATTTTCAATATTCTCCGTATAAATCTAACCCGGTTTTATGAGCTAGAGAAATTTAGAAAACTTTTGGTTTAGAACCCAGCAAATGAGTCGAACAGTTTTTATGTTTTCTACAAAACTGCAAATCTTGAAATTTCTTCTGTAATTTTAAGGTTTGACCTATATACCTAGGTAAATATTTATATAAGGTTGTTTCTGTTTTTCAATTACATAATTATAGATTTCACCAAAAATCCAAACATCATAAAAGGCTACAGTATACTGCATAAAAGAAAAGTATATGTGCGCAACCAAAGGAGCTTGGCCTACAAACCCTTATAAGAATGTTCAACATGATAATTTCTGTTGATGCTAAGTGCATTTATTACTTCAAATCACATTGCGCACTCTTCCAAGAAACACAATAATTCTCTTTGATATGCTTTTTGCTAAATGGAACAGACAATTGTCGAATAATATTAAGCTGTTTGAATACCGCGTTCTTACACATATGAGGAGCTGTTCATTTCCGTCTAAACTATGCCTTTAACCCTAGAGGTGTATTTTTGCGATAGTTTTAAAATTGCTTCGGAAGTGTTGTCTTCCTTTGTGTGCTAGCATGAAGTATTTCGCCATGCGCACCATTATCGATCAAGATTTTATCGTGGTAAAATATTGACTTTATCGCGATGAACAGTCATTTGTGGTGTATCGACAACGTTTATCGAGGATTTTACCGCAGTTAAGTTTGACCGGCCATGAATGGCCGTTTTTTGTCGATTATCTGCAATTTTGCTTGTGTTTTAATGTTAAAATGGAGAAAAGGTATGGGTTAGAATTTCCAACTAAAAGAATCACTCCATTTTCGCCAAAGAATGCATTCTGATAGTTACTTTAGTGTACTTTGAAATTAAGGCTTTTTATGTGACCAGTACCTTAAATATTCTGACCCAAAATGTAACAAAAACCCACAAATCACGGTGTTACATATAATAATTATGTTAGTATATTGAAGTATATTTTCAAGAAAATGCAGAAATACGGGTATCAATGAATGTATTTAGCACAATTGGTGTATTTTCAGGAACGTTAGGATACATTAATTTGTACGGATATAGGAATCGGGTAACCTAAAGAGGTCAGGGCCGAAGTTTCAAGTCGTCATAGTGGTGGGGGGTAATGTGTGCACCTCGTGTTCCATTTCATGCTCAAATGTAAAAATCCTTAGCATGAGTTCCTTCGGAAGGGAAGTAAATCCGGTGATTTACGGCACGTAAAACAACCTCAAACCTGATTAAGCGGACTCTGTGCAATATTCGGTCTTTCACGCCCAATATAGAATGGAACGATAAGAACAGTTGTAGTTGAAGAGCGCCCTTAAATAAATAAACCGATGTTCAAGAGGTTCCGAGTTCAAATTTTATCTGGGGATATTTTGCTTTCTTTCTTTTCTTTTTTTCCTCTCTCTCTCTCTCTCTCTCTCTCTCTCTCTCTTTCAGTAAACGAATGTCGACTAAGCCAAATAAAAGTTTAATTAGTGTGAAAAGTAAGGAAGGAAGAAAACATCTATAGCCGTTCAGCATATTTTGCTACTCAATTATAATATTTTCCCAACTATCCAGCTTTAATTTAATACTTATATCTCTTTATTTTCATGTTTTCTTAAGAATTGCATGTTAATTTAATAACATATTACAGAAACTTGCGTCCACTTTTGCCTTCCTCCATTTCACACTGAAGTGTGCGCTTCAGTAAATAGGTATAACAAGGAAAAAGAGACGACGTAATGGACTTTCGGGTGCATTTAGTAGAGTTTACCTGCAATGAAGGGTGCGCTCAACTAACATGAGCGCCTGCCAGCTAACCACGGTCACTTAAACTGCGGCGGCAATTGGTGCACTGCTTTAAGCTATTTACTCTCCTCAAATTCTTACCGCCGTAGGTTGAAGGTCCCTGAAGGGTTTGATTAACGAGAGTGGTGCACACGGTCATTTAAAGGAAGATGGAAGTGACTGAATAAACAATTAAGTATCTTTATAAACAATTTCAAACACATACATTTATTTAGGCAAGGCGATAGCTGTGGAAGGTAATAACGGTGAATGAGAAGTAAATACTTTATTAACATTATAAACATAATTTTAAAATTATATTAGCATGCTGTTTGTTGAGAAATACTAGACAAATAATACATTTAATTTTAAATTTCTAAAAATATATTTCTTTAAGAAATACCTATTAGGTTTTAATGAAAAATATAATATGGTACATTAACAAGACTTTCTCCACTCATTATCGTTTATTATATGCCTATTTATTATATTCTGTAGTGCACCGTTTATGTAGGCCTTGAAATTCCTTACTCTTTGCATTACATCACAATATAAAAAGGAATAATGTATAGGGCTTACTAAGAAAGTGTTTTTTTTTGATAACTCAAACAAATAGCAATAATACTAGGAGCGTACTTTAATTCCACAAACATGTTTTCTTGAAAATCGTGTCGGTTTATTGGAAGACGCTTAAATTACATACTAAGTTTAGCAAGCTTTACAAATAAAGATTTCGTTTTTCAATATTTTATTATTCAGTTATGCTGTTTACAAGCACACACACACACGATTTCCATTTCTTAAAATATTAATATACGTTTCCATATCTGAATGCAAGAATGTTTAGCTCTAAAATCAATAAAAGCTATACTTTATACATTTGATAAGTCTTTATATGAAAATTGAACTTAGTCCCACGTTATGAAAAAAACACAAAACGTGTAAATTTTTTGCAAACTATTTAAGGCGAATAAAGATAATATAAGTACATAAAGGTTTTTCTTATTATATTTTCAACAAAATCTTAAATAGGTACTTCTTTTTTATCCGACAATAAAATATTTCGAGCGCGTCAACATGCATAAGTGTTTGTCGATGGCATTCAAGAGGCATGAGCCCAACTCATTCCATATGGATGTATCCATTGTCGCAGCTGAAGTTGATCAGGTCTAGCAATTACATATCATTACATTGTAAAATCTATGGAATAATAATCGACGTTACATCAAGCTGGGACGAGAGAAATCTTTCTCACCAAAGAGACAGTTAAAGAGAATAGTTTAGAACTTAGTGAATAAGAAGTATGTTACGAAGCGGAACTAAGCGTGCTGACAGATATTTTCAAAAGAATGGTCTAAATATAAAGCAATTTGATAAGTGCAATGTGCAAGGATGCTTCAAATGATTTCTTTGATGTCTCTGCTACAAAAAATTATATTTGTTACATTCAAATGAATTTCTCTACCCTTTACCATTTATTTTGATATAATTTCTACAAATTATTTTTTCTTCTGCCACGTACATTATAGGGCGAGGAGGTATTTCATTTCTTCCAAAAATTCGATACCGAGATTTCATCGGAAATACATGTTTTGAGGCACCTGGAATCCAAAAAAAAAACAATTTTAGAAAAAGGTCCGTGTGTACGTGTGTGTTAATATTCTATATACGAAAGCTATTTACATGAACAAATAAAACACATATCTTGATTTTTCTGGGAATAGCCTGTGGAGTCCTCTTCATTCGGAAGGAATTTTGTATAATCTTGTATAACTGGTAAATGTTAAGCGATAGACGAAATCATACTACACACAAAATGTATCTCTTTGAAACACACAATTTATTTGAAATAACTTTTTTGTGGCATTAGCCATTTCCGAGATATACGTTATTAATGGTTCTAGCTATTCAATACTTGTTTATAAGTCCCGTCAATTTTCAGTTGTTTTCGCGATTTCATGGAAAGAATACGGAATTTTAAAACCAGCGTATAGCATCCAATTCTTAAACGTTTGACTATCGCTGTTCCCTATGTACCCTAACAAAAAGTGTTGCATAGATATATCTGCAAATATTTATCTCGATTAGAATGAAGTAGATAGAAAAATATAGTTTCGTAAGAATAATTTGCATATCCACTAATAAACGATAGAGGATAGGGAAAGTTCTGTAAATGTAACGCGTCAGATTTTTCTGTATATTTTGTTATAATTGCGATAAAGTTTGTGGAAATAGTTTCATTACACATTTCTTGTGGGTATAAGGGGAATAGACGAAACCGAATTGCTAGACACGTGTTTAAAAACACGGCCTAGCCGTTCGATGCCTTTTCCATGAGGAACCACACGGTTCAAACATATAACTGGATATACCGCAGTTGAAGCCACAAAAAATAATTTGAAATAACTTGTGCGCTTTAAAGGGATCTACGTTCCCTCTTATGGTTTCCTATAATAGAGAATGTATAATATTCCCTAAAAATGAACAGAAATTCACAGACCATTCCCAGAAAGTTTAAGATATCCATTTTACTTCTTATGTAAATAACTAAAATTTATAGTATTTTAATCAAAGTCGTTACACTTCGAAACTGAACACTTCAAAAACTACTACTGGTAGTTGCAGTTGTGTTAATGTATATATTTTTCTGTATTTTTATAGCAAGAGGTTTGATATAAACTACGTGATCTAACTTAACCTTCAACTCCTTGTGCATCTCATTGCTTACAATCCCACTCTTATGTATTGTGTAATACGATCCTCGTTGTTTCTTAATGAAAGTCCGAGCTTTGGTGGTCACAAATGTGCAACTGCGGTGTATACTTATTATAATAAATAATTCGGAAATGAAAAATGTCACGAATGTGAAAATCTTAAACACAATCATATTTTTTATTTACTGTCAAAGTTGTTAACAACATAAGCACAATAAATTGACGCGATAAAAATGTACTACTTTTGATACTTCAAGTCAGTGCTTAAAAACAGTAATTTCTCTGATATTTCTATCTTAGATATGCTAGCATTAATTATTTTGAACAAAGAAACACATTTCCATTCTTCCATTCCTGTTAGGGTCTTATTTTTAGTAAGAGGTGAAAAATTCTTGAAAGCAATTTTCAAAATTAAGAATTTTGAATTCTTCCACACTGAGCTGAGGTATTGCTAAAACAATGTATGTTTTCTACGCGCGCTAATTATAGAAAACATGCGAGAAGCTAAGTCCATAGAATAACAAGGGTGTTTACACTTCGTTTGTGAAATCTTAAAGTGATTGGATAAGTAACACCATTTGCTCTGGTCTTGGTGATTTGCAATAAATATGTTTTTTTTCTGAGTATACCTTTATGTTTCTCAGGTAGATTACTTCACCCTAAAGTATATCAAGAGCTTTATGGAAATAAAACACAAAAAATTGCTTATCGGAAGGAATTTATGTATAATCAACAAAAGAATTGCAATATTCTCATGATTTAGAATCGTCATTATTTTCCTTGAAAAGAATTTATGTGTACTTCCGTGATTTATTCATATATTTTGTTAGGTAAGAAGGATTTATACGCAATGCACAGATGGGGAAAAAGCAAATGGAGAAAGAGAAGGGAAGAAGTGTAAGAGGATTTAAAAGCGGGACCAAAGTGTTAATACAATCGGGATTTGTGTTCATGCTGTGGTACTGTGGTGTCAGAGAAAAATAAAACAAATTAATGTCCATGGCTCTTTCCCTTTCCCTCGAACTTACTTTCGTGTTGTGTATTTCCCTCTGTAGGATTAGTTCAAGTATACGGTGCATCTTCTTAGGACAACAGTAATACCTTAAATTTAGAACCGAAACGTTAATGCTGCATTATACATCGTCGCATTTAAACCATCAGATGCATAAGTAAAAATGTGACATAGTTAAAAGCACCGCAAAATCATGGAGGAACACATATGTGGAAAACTTCCTCTGCTAGGTTCATCAGATTCAGAAAACTAGCACTGTTAAACCAGCACTGCAAAAGAGATTGCTTCTCTCTTACGCAGGTTGTTGAATAATGTTCGAGGTGTGAGATGGCGAGTAATGGCTATGAACTATTTATGCATTGGGGCGGGGTTGTAATAATTGTATAACCGTCGTAACGTTTATATTCCCTCACCATACTTCTCGTATTTCTCTCAAGTTATGGTTATTTTAAGAAGCCTATTTTTGGAATAACATTTCGTTATTTATTTTTAAAAAAACAAGTTGTGTTTTGTTCACAAAGCTCGTATTTACGCGTATCCATTTCTGTTTTATCAAACTTTGAGTTTTAATTGTTTTATTTTGCGTTTAATTGCACTTATTTACCTTTTCCAGTATAAATGAACTCCTAATGATATTTAACTCCTATCAGCCAACATTATTAGACTAAGCACGCATGTGCTACATGCTATCGTCTAGAGAGCTTTTTATGAACAACAATTTTGTTTTGCTTAGCGTCTGTACACGCGCTAACAATACTTTGTAGGCCTCTGCTGATTTATGGTTGTACTCTCTAAAGTATTAATTTATGCTATAAGATTAGCATTGATAGTTCATATTAAATGAGATGCTATGTTGTGTTACATATGTACTGATATATAAATGTTTTGTTTAGCAGTGTGTTCATTGGTATTTTTAGGGCAATGTAGCTTAAAAGGTAAAGGCTCACGGAGGGGCCCCAGGAACCGGGGCAGAGCACCGCACGTAGGCCAGTCGTCCCATTGTGCTTCCAACGTCACCCCTGGGAGGGAAGAATGAGGGTAGAGATCAGAAGGGCGACCAAATCCAGATGCCGACGGGTGCAAGCATGGACGGGATCCCTAAAGTTTCCAGATGGTACGCTTCCAACGCCGCATGGTCCCTGCCCACAAGCCATCAACCTCTAGGGACCCCCGGAGCGGAGCCCTAAAATGAGGAGAGACCTAAATGAGCAGCACCGCAGCGACCCCAAGGAAGAAACGTTTATAGAGCGCAAGCTACCGCCCAGCCGCAACCCGCCGAACACTGTCTCCTGGGTCTATAACCCTGAAACAGATGACAAAGAAGATAATGTGTACAGGAAATTAGAGGAAGGAGGGTTGTGGTAGAAGGTGAACCACCCCATCACTCGCCTAGCGACCCGGGGAAGCCACGAAAAACCTATGTGCCAGAGTGGGCAGTCGCCGGGGATCGATTCCAAGACCTTCCGAATGCGAGTCACAATCGAAACCGACTGAGTCATCCCGCTCGGTCAATGTAGCTAAAGTTTAATTACTTAAGTATGTGCTAATTGGTACTGAATTTCTATTCATGCGTCATGGCACAATTAACATTTGAAATGTTATTTACTACAGATTTGCATTTTAAACACATCTAATGTGATAAACTTATGCTTAGTAAATATCGTAAACGAAAACTATTAGAACCGTGCTTCTCTGTATCGTGCTGAATCACTTTAATAATTTGATAACAATAATAATAATGAGCATTAAACATACAAATAAAATAAAACTAATATTGACCTCAGGAGAAATGGATATTTATGGTCGCATCATTAATTGTCCCAATTATGAGAAGCAAAATGTTTTAGTTTTATGGGTTTGAAAATTAACTATTAAGGAGATGTGGTAACTGTAGGTACTGTACCAATGCACATGTACAACTGAAAATTTTACATAAGGTGTTCCAAATGTTGGTCATGCGCTTGAAGATAACTGTAGTTTAACACTCTTTTTTCGCCCAGTGTTATGAATCTGGATCTACTTGAATGTCCTTGTTCGAAGCTGTCATTTTCTCGGAGGCGTTGATGCATCCCAATTAACGTTCTCTGTTAGGTTACCTTCTGTTGGGAAAGCTTCCATGTAGAAACTGCACTGCCGTTGGATTCGTCATATATGAAAAACATATCTGCGTAATAGTGTTTTTGTAATAGATTCTATATTTATAAACTTCTTTACAATTAAATTTCGATCTGCACAAAAGCAGCCAAAAACTGTTTGTTTATACCACATATGGAAGTGATAACAAATCCAGCCCTCCAATGCCCTTCCAATCGTTTGTCTTTGTACTGCAGGCGTTGAGCAGATTATCTTTACGTTATTAACACCACGCTTTGGGCGCCAATTTGAAGCATGTTTTAGACCACGCACTTAATGGATGCCATACTTGCGGGAGATTGTTTCTAGGAGTGTTCGCCCCACGTACGATACAAACTTTCCGGTGGCTTTCCCCCACATTCACTTATTCGGTGGCCTTCACCCCCCACGTTTAAAAATCAACTTTGTATTTTAATGTTTATTTATATATTATATATGTCAGTAATAATTCTTCAGAACACGTATCTTGGCATGCATTGAGGCACAACTTGTCACTAAGATTCAAACCTTGAAGTATTTCTCTCAATATCTCATCGATATTGTAGATCCTACCCAATTTAATACGTTTATTGAGGACATTATGGTAAATTGACTGTTTTAGAGAAGTGTTAGACGTAATTCTGCTAAAGTATATCACTCGTAAACTCATATTCTTGAGTACTTCCTATCTGGTGTAGTAAAACATAGATTAACTAGTATCTGTGGCCAGGGATGAAGTCCCATCAATTTCAGTGTTCTTTTGGGTTTTTACGTACGTTTTAAATGAAAAATACTTTAAAACAATGATTCTTAAAGTGATCACTGTATTATACATTACCAGGTTTTGTGTACTCAGTCCAAACATTTAGAAAATGTAATGAACATAATTGTAAAGACTGTGAATCACGTTAGATTTAAGTCTTTGCATTATCGAAAATTATTAATGACGTTCATGGAAGACACTGAATGAACATTTCGAACTTGTTTACTACTGAAAGATATGGTGACTAACTAGAGCTTCCATGCGCCATAGACTTTGCAATTTGCTCCAGGATTTTGCAGCATCGTAAGATAAGAGTTTGGTATTGAAAATAGTTATGGATTTATTTACCCAATTTCATTTCACATGCGACATACTGCATGTTTTCTAAAAATCCTTTGCTTTATTCTGATCGAACTATTATTATATTTATAGCGACTACCATACCGGAATCGCGTGATCCACAATGGATTAGGCTATTGCCTTTTTAACAGATGTCACACATTATCTCAATAAACTCAAAAATCAATTGCAAGGGAAATATCATGGCGTAGTGACCATGATGGATGTGTTATAATATACAAATTATGTCTGTGAAACCATCAACTAACTCAGAATATAACGTACAATTCTTTGGGAACTAAAACTTCTCATTTATATGCAAATTACGTCTTAATTCTTGACCGTCTTTACATTGAATTTGAAGGAACACTTGGATATCTTAAAGCAATGAAAAAACATATACATCTCTTCTGTTTTCCATTGTATTTAAATGTAGTAGAAGCTCATCTGTGTTTACAATTATAATTAACTGCATTACAAAATTATATCCCCATAAAATCAACAGGGAAACGGGGGTTGGAACTCTATCAATTGCTAACAACAGACTTATACTTCAACTTGAGAGATTTTGCATGACGCGTTGTGGCAATATTTGGTTCTACATATACAGGCGAATATTTATTTTAGAAGTTGAACAATTCAAAATCACATATAAATCTAGATTAAACCATGACAACTTTGTCTCAGTGAGTATTACTCTGTGAGTACTATACAGCCTAAAATAGATAAATCAGGTGTCAGCGGTCCACTATTCGCCCTTCCACAGTTTACTCAGTTAAACGTAATTTATGTACGAGTGCAAGGAAGCAAACCTTATTTTTCAGTTACTATTGATAATTCAAGTTATGCCAATAGTTCAGTAATATCAGTCTTGGGTATAACCACAATTGGAATGAGAACATCATACTAACTCTTATTCGGCAGCTCCCCATCTCTGGTTTATACTAAGCTCCCAATTATGAGAACGTTAATGAGAAGGTGGACAAAGAGTATGCTTACATACGTGAAGCGGATTTTTGTCACACTACAGTATCCAGATGCGCAGTTCAGTAGAGACTCCAAGTAGCAATTAATAGGTAAATAAATAAATACAATAAAATAAATAAAAACAGGAATCAAGCGCCATTTCTTTTAAATGATTGGTTTGCAAACCCTTGTTTTTGGAACCTTTTCTTTTTCCTACTCTTCACTTCTTATCCGCAAATATTTGACCACTTGATCAATTTTAAATTTCCCGTATATATAGGGTGTCTTTAGTTGCCAAGCGTAGTCCAGAAGACCATTATAAAATACTCTATAGCCCATAAACAGTATACAGCAAAATTAACTATTTTAACTGAAACAAAATTAGAACGGAAAATGCAAATTTCTCAATATTTTATATTGTATAAAGATGCCTCTGCCACACATTTTCCATTACATATACGTTTCTTGAAAAAATTGATTTTCAAAAACTGTCAGATTCTATGGGATTCAGTAAGAAGACTATTTTAAAACGCCTGATAGTGTAGCTCAAGTGTAGTTTCTCAATCACTGCTGTGATAAAAGTGTTTTATGTATAAAATTCTATTATTAGATAACTTTTAAGAAGTGTGATCTTAAACTCTTTTGTACTTCACATTTTGCTTCATTTCTGAGAGGATGTTTTTTCGGAACTTTCATCGAAGGGTTCACCTGTGATCACGTTAAATTTAGTGTACATAAGACTTGTTAAATTTATCCACAAATTCCAAAATGGACTGAAAATACTTACAAATGTTCTCTTCCTTTCATACAGGAAATCCAAGATTGTATTGGTGCTTATGGTAAAATAGAAAAATATTGTACGTTTAGATTATCTTTCACAAAAAGTGAAGTGCTAGAGCATATTTTTGCCTCAGAGCGGAACTGTTTAGCATTAGAAGAGAAAGAGACAGACTATCTGTGATTAGTGGCATCATCTCACAAGGTGGGGTGGGCAAAGCACTTACCATTTATGAGGAGCACTTACAGTAAACTTAAATGGTGATGAGATAATTCATATTAAATAAGGAAGGTGACGGAAGTTCCCTACGCAGAAAGCACAATAAGTGATACCGTGCGTTTAGTGGTAACAGACGGTACACATGTTGCGGTAGTTTATTACTTATAATGTTTGTGTATTTGTGTTTACTTCACGCGTTGAAGCCATCTTGTGACGTGATTCATTTGTTAGGCTTGTTAGCTCCATCTAGTGTTAGCAATTTGCGGCAATATTAATGTTCGTTTTAAATAATGCTACTGTTATTTTATTTAATTTGGTTCTCTGTCCTCCGGCTAGCTATTATCTTTTTCCTGGGTCGAGCACTTCTCTTTATACAGGTTGTGTAAACGGAAAGGAATCTTTTATCCAAAGATAACACTGATTAAGAAATTTGTTTTACACTTTTATTGTCAAACACGTTAACTATCACATTTACACATTGATCTTGACACTCGCCAAACTGAAACTGTTATAATAACTTCTTACTGATCACTTTTAATCCACGTACTTCAACCTTTTGTATAATTAACTTTACAACACTTTAGATTTTTCATAATTCTGCTACGCGTAACTTGTGAATCTATAGCCGACGTGTAATATTTCTGCTGGGCTGAAGGCGACGTTTATCATACAAAATATTTTCGACGAACTGACGGGAATGCGACGTGTAGTATACAAACAATTTTGACGAACTGACGGGAATGCGACGTGTAGTATACAAAGAATTTTGACGAACTGACGGGGTCTACCTCTAACCTACTCTTTTTATACTCCTTCACCCAGATATGCCTAAAGATTATAACTGAACTGCAATTGGCTAATAAAACGCGCCAACATTAGCGTCTATTTTTATAACCAATGAAAATTATGAATACATATGCTCTAGGGAAACGTTCCAGAAGATTCTCAAGGAAAAACGCGCCAACATTACGTAACTTCCTCGTTTCCAATAATGATAAACAGCTCACCCCCTCGCTGCATTATTGCACGCTATTATTGTCAGTTTCAGTAAGGCAGTATAAACTTACTTCTCAACAATAATTACAATCAATAAACATCTCAAATCAATGTCACATAAAAATGCATATTCATACTATAATCACTCTTTACATTTAAATAATTTGTAATACAAATTACTGCATCAATGTCAACAGGAAATATCGATCATAGAAGTGTTCCTAGTATCTCAAAGCCTTGTGTCTTAAATGTATCGCTAAGAAAGGAGACCCTAGCAATATTTCTATTTGTTTACTTTACTTTTCAATAAAAATAACGATTATTCTTCTCAAATGATGGCCGTTTTCTCTCCTCCCCATGATTATAATGAACTGCTAAACTCAAATGTTTTAATATTTCCTTGTGCATTTATATCTCCCAAAATATATTGCAGTTAGTGAGAAAATAGAGCTTAATATGGAATTTATGTAATTGCACGTATTTAAAACGTAAAATGCTTTTGGTTTCTAATTTATTATTCTAAGATTAGTTCATAAGTCTACACTGAGGCTTTCTTTTTTTCATATGCTTTATTTATGAATCATGTGTGTGGTTATCATGCATTTTACTGGCGGCACTATGTAGAGTTTTTAGTTATATAAATTGCTATATGCGTTATGAATCCTAGATTTAATATTAAAAAGGAACTAAACCCATAGTAAGAATCCTTGCCACTAGGCAAATGCAAAAGTTTGAGCTAAATAACTTAAAGAAAAGTAAATTATTACGCAAATAGGAAAGAAAGAGACATTAAAAACACTAGAAGCATAATTTCAAGATTGTATAGAATCACATCAAGAATCATCAAGACAAAAGCATGATGTCATGTTCAAAAATAAAAATATCCAGATAATCGAATTGTTGTACATTGGAATACAAAAATGGATGTGCAGTATACGTTTTGGTTCGTTAAGTCTCTAAAAGGCGAAGTAGGAAGGAAAGTCATAGCGAAAAAGTGAAATGTAGCATTAAACGAAATTGTTACGGAAAAATAATTGCGATAGGTCAGTATGAAGAGGCCAATTAAAAAAATATAGACAAGAATAACTCAGCGCCACGAAGAAAGAAGAAGCCAGCCCGGCCCAAGCAGATGCTTAATTAATGCATTAAATCAGTCGAGAAACAATCGTGTAAAATCCGATCAATCAGGAGTGAAGAAAGATTTTAAACACCGACTTCATTGGGAAATACTCAACAGACAAATAGAATAGTCAATTCCCGCTAGAGATGCTTTAAGAAAAAGTAAATATCTGTCTGCATGGATGAATACCGACTCACCTATATGCGAAGATACTTTCGTAAAGTTGTAACCTCCTCACAAGGAAAATAATTGTAATTAAAAATGTTAAGATAAATACGGGAAGTTTATTTTAAAGGGCACTATGTCATGCTGTATGACGTCACTTGTATAACCGCTGAGTCTAGGATTCAACCCCCCTGGTACTTCTGCAGAAGCGAGTGACTCCTTTGTCGAAGTTGCCTTGCAAACATGGCGTTTGGCTTGAACGGGAGAACCTTCATGTCTTAGCAACAGACGTATGATACGTGTCCTACTACAACCTCTTTCATACTGTTTTTTTTTTCAAATCGATATTCGATATCGCTGCAATCATCGCTTGTGTAAGGCAATATGAATGTATCAACAGTGTGATGCGGCCGCGAGTGTAAACAAAAGCATTATATCTGGGGAATTAATGGACGTTGATACGGTTATGCAAGAAAAAATTAGCAGATTTGATTGTTTATGTTATTTTACACCTTTAGGCGTGACATTGCGAGACATGTTATTTAAGATTTATGATTATTGTGAACCATTCTGCCTAGTAAGGGAAAAGGAATGACAATGCATGATAATTACTTTGTGTACAAAAACCACTAAAACCAGAAATAAAATATTTCAAAACAGAATTGAATCTATCAGGTTCAATTCCTGGACCTAGAATATGCAGAAAAAGAAGAGGGGAAAGAAAAGAACCCGTGAGAATTTATAATATGCTCAGCCTGTTGTTAGAGAAATAAACAGTTACACATCGGTTTCACGTGTGTACCATGCACCTGCAAACCTCCTCGCATGTTCAGTCAAGCTATGGTGAATCGCATCCAGCATCGAAGCGATGTAGATAGATAGATAGATAGATAGATAGATAGATAGATAGATAGATAGATAGATAGATAGATAGATAGCTGGATAGATAGATAGATAGATAGGTAGATAGATAGATGGATAGATAGAGAGAGATAGAGAGATAGATAGATAGGTAGATAGATAGATAGATAGATAGATAGATAGTTAGATAGATAGATAGATAGATAGATAGATAGATAGATAGATAGATAGATAGATAGATAGATAGATAGATAGATAGATAGATAGATAAGGTATCTTTATTGGTTTCAAATTATTGAAGTTTTTACACAAGTATTTAGTGCATGGGTCATTGACCGTACATGCATATTTAAGATACAAGTATGGTGACAAAATAAACAACAGAAAAAGAAAACAAAACAAAAAGTACAATAAATAGGAAAATAGAGATAAACTTTGACTAACTGAACAAATTTGACCTAGAGTCGCGCACTTTAGCCAAGAAATTGCCATTTCCTTTGGTCAGCCAGTAGCTCCCAACATGCCGATCTCTCTCCTGAGGGACTTAAGAATTTTTCCTTGAGTTTAATTGTTCGCTGATTCTCCCACTGTGCACATTCCGCCAAAATGAGTACCCAGTCCTCATCCTAATCACAGAATGGGCAGATTCTCCTGCCAGAATCGTCAGTTATTTTCTGTGAGATCCAGCCCCCCAGTCTAAACCATGCCAGTCCTGTTCTTTCCTTTCTTCCTAAGTTAAGTATATATGCCTCTTTACCCCAATTCAATTTTATTTAATTTACTAGACCTAGAGAAGCTTTAATTTTACAATCCGATTCTATCTCCTGTTGGTTGATGTATCTAGTCTTCTTTTGACTCCTTTTCATATGTTTTATCATTTGTTTCAGCTCTTTGCCATACTGCCCCATGCCTATTCTCGTCAAACCCCTTTCCAAATCAGCTGCCCAAAACTAAGCAGACAGGTTTTCTCGCTGGTATTTACAACATTTGGATCGTAATATGGAGTTATCCCCCTGCATCAGCCTCAGCCAGTACTTCACTGCTCTTATTTTGCAGATGTTAACAACTAATCGTCTTAAACCTCTCGTCTTGAGCCCCGTGCCTACTAGGCAACTTCTTCGCCACACCTGTATTACGTTACGTCGATTCCCTTGGAGCAGACGCTCAAACAATTGACTCAGAACGACGTCATTACACACTATGAAATACACTCTGCACAGTAATACACGTTTATAAGCTTGTGCAAGGAAGTAGTAAAGAAAGGAAAAGGGTTAGATTTCCACAGCGAAAAGTAACATCCAGATCAGGTTCTGAAAGTATTAGGGTGAGCCAAAATAAATGCTTGTAAAGAAAGAAAGATGTAATTCACTATATTTAGTAATTCCGAGAACAAAATAAAATGTTTTAAAGCGAATAGTTACGTTGCTCTCAAGCGTTAACTATGTTATTATTTTGAATAATCTCAAGTGAGTTAGCAGATAAAGCCTACCACTCTAGTTTCTAGAGAAACATTCGCGGAAATGTTAGGTTTGTTGGCTTCATTGAGGATTGCATTTCTTGTGATCATTAGGTTAAACTGCTTCCTTTACCAGGGTGCAATACTGGTCGCATCCCGTTTGCAACAATTTCCCGTAATTATGGCCCATCTGGGTCAGAAAAAAAACATCTCGTTTAGACTGGTGAAACCATGCCGTTTATACCATATCCGAAATCTCATTATGAAACTTTGAAGTCTTAAAATTTATCAACAGTGAAGTAAAATCTCAAGACTATGCTTTTTTCCAGTAATATTAAAACATTTAATACCATGTAACTATATTACATTCTTTCCGCAAATTTCAGCCAATAAGACAGTTAGGTCTCCACTGTATTTTTTCTCCTATATTTAATTTTAGCGGTATAGTCATTTAGCTGGACTTAAACTGTAATCATAAATATGAAGCTCTTCGCACCAAAAAAAACGGAAGTGGAGTAAGTAATACAAATTACATATTATTTTCCAGATTTGTTTTTACAGTTAGCCATTCATTTATTCACGAAAATCCTTGTTTTATTATCTAACGTACAGCAAGTCTTTACAAAGATGAGTCTTTGGTTAGTCAAGGCATGCATTTCTCATAATGAAATACACGAATCCTATACCCGATTTCATATTTCTGGGGATTTTATTTCCACTCTTACTTATTAACTCAATGACTGTTCTGCTTTATTAGTGGGGGGCTTGAAATGAATTCCACATTCTTCAGCTTTAATTTATTAGGTGAGGAATAGCGTATGAAATAATGTGTGACTCGCATGTTATTCTTGAATTATTCAAACACATGTCCAGTGTGACACAAGCACGTGCTATAGTTTATTGCCTTTCAAGCACGACACTAACAGAAATGTCAATGCCAGAAAAACAAATTCGGGAAACAACAATATAATTAGTCACTTGATGAATTTTTTCGATAAGACTACAATTCAATAATACCTTAAAGACACGTGACAAGATATAAAAATTCAAATAAGAGTAATTTTAAATTTTCTATAAAACAGCACATTGGCTTTTAAGTTTCCTTATTTTACGTCCCAAAAGATTTGCGGTATGTGTTCCCTAGGAAAAAGCACTAGGTTTAAACAACTATTTTTTATGATAATCAATCGGAGAAGCCTCCAGTCAATGGAGCTCATTATTGCACTTAGGCCATTTTAGTAGACCCGCTGACTTACGTGACCCCTGGGCGGAAGGTATGAAGGAGAGACCCTAAGGGTGCTAGGTCTGGAGGACGATGTCCATTAGCTAGGACGGGGTCCAGAATGATTCATGAGTGATACCAATCCTGACGGCGGCATGAGTCTTCCTGCGCCATCACTCCCGGAACGAGCATTCGCCAGGAAGATTCACCAGCCACCAGCCAAGCATCAGGGAGAAATATTTTACTCAGAGCGAATTATCGGGCCGCCAAGCACCCATCACTATTATCCGCTGCTTTCTTCCTGGGATTGGTAAGAAATTGCGTGGAATATGAGGGATTCTGTATAAGAACCCCCGTAATTTAGGTCTACTCTTGGCGGCGTTTGTTGCTGTTGTGAAGCAAGAGCTGGTTAGGAGAGCGGTGAGCCTTCACTGGTGCCCTGGTGGATAGGCGGCTTACTTTATTAGATCAATTATGTACCTCAGCAGAAATCAGAATGTGTTAGCGATTAAATTCTCTTGCGTGCACCGCTTGAAAATGGAGCTCTTCTTGGTGGGTAGTTGTGGCATTAAAAGCGGCGACACGGTCAAAATCTTGGTACTGGAGGATTCTGGGATGTGTTCTTCGTGTGACTGATGAAGTTCAGCGGTGGCAGAGGATGGTGTTTGTTCTGGTGTTCATTTTTTCTGATCCGGAGAGCGTAGTGATGGTTCCGGGCAGTAAACTTCCGGCTGGTTGGCTGTTGAGTTGCACCGTTTTGCACAATTCCCCTCTACTACAGTCCAGATTACGATGACCGGAATAGGTGATCCTGATTCAGAACGAACAATTTGGCGACCAGAGTAATGGAAGCATTACTAAAGTTTGCTGGATTTAGCAGCTGCGTTTTTTCCTGATGTTGCTACCGGGATCAGCCCAGAAAGGAGGTCAGCAGTTCACCGCTTTGTTGCTGCCTGGGAAAGGACAGGAATCTCCCCTCCCCAATTTGATGTGAGAATCTCAACCGACAAGAAAGAAGACAAAGGGTCTAAGCCAATGCGGTGGGCGGCATACATCGAGGAGGAGGCATTCGCAATTAGCGAACAACGTCGTACGTCTAAATACTTCGGCATAGTCAAAATTTAACTCCAACTATCTTTTCGTAAGCAGAGAACACAAAATTTAACTTAGCATCAGTAAGTTTGTGTAGCTTTGTAATGCCACAACTATATGCGGATAGAAGAGAAGGCTATACTAAATTTTAAAAACAATTAATTACTTCTAAAATCTCTCTTTTTGCAATTACGCTATGGTAAATTGCGAGGAAAAATTCCTATAGAAGGGAACGAGTTAAATATTTGTAACAACATATTATTTGTGGTTCATGATTGTAAAAAAATTATTGATTTTTAGGTTTGTTAAATTACTGAACACAATATTTTAAACTAATTTTTGTTAAATCATAAAAGAGAGAAGAATTTAAAGTGCATTTCTTCTTCTTCTTCTTCTTCTTCTTCTTCTTCTTCTGCACTCCAGGGATTAGGTAGTGCTGCCTGTTCTGGCTTCAAAATTTGTCTGACCGGATTTTCCTTGGTCTTCCAGGATGTCTTTTAGGCGTGTAGTATACAATACTTTACTTTGGATCCACATCTTCGACATTCTATTAACATGCTGTCTACATTCATTCCTATAACTGATAATTTGTTCTTCCTAAGAATTAATTTCTATCTCTTCCCATATTTTTTCATTTGAAATTTTGTACAAAGTGTACATCCTTATGCCGTTCCCAGGAGTCTCATCTCGGCAGCCTGTATCCTATTTTTATCCGGTTTTGTTGACGTCCATGTTTCAAATCCATAAAGGAAAGGAGGCATGGTCCTTACTTTGTAAAACTTCATTCGTGTTTCTTTTCTGGTTTTAGTTTTTAAACTTCTATGTACCGTACCGCATATTTGTTGAAACATGGGTAATTTATTTTTAAAATCGTTTTCATATTTATAGTTGACATATGTTCCTAAGTATTCTAAACCCGTTACTTGCTCTAATATGCTATCATTAATTACAATTTTGGTTCTAACAGTAGAATTACCTTGGAAAGCCTTTGGTTTTTGTTTTATTTATCAAAACTTTAAAATTATAATTATCACATAACTTCTGTAACATACACACCGCTCGTTGCAGCTCATCTTTAGCTTTAATTATAATTATCTGCTCATCCGCAAAAACCATCGTCTTAAGCGTACAATTTTCCGCAATAAAAATGCCTTCATTAATTTTAAACATGCGTTTCCTAATCGGATCGTCTATATAAACTGAAAACAAAGGATGAGACAAACTACAACCCTGTCTTACACCTTGATTTATATGTATTGTATACTATATCTTCATTTGCAACATGTACGTTGATTGCTATATTATATACAGATTTAGTGCTTTTATTAAATGATTCGGATATCCTCTGAGAGTAATGATCTCCTATAGTCTTTTCTTGCTCACACGTTCAAACACTTTTTCGTAATCACTGAAAACTATATGAGTTCTGACGTCAAATTCCCTTATTTTTAGCATTATCCATTTAAGAGTAAAAGTGTCATCCATACAAGGGAACACGGGAATAACGATCAAGGTCCATCAAAATTTAAAATTTAATTAATAATTCGATCTTATAGAGGAATGGAGGTACTATAATGCGGTAAGGTTTGTTTTTTATAAGAACGATGCAAGTGCTGGAAAAAGTATATTAAATTTTGATGTGCTTGAGCAAAACTATTAAGGAACACTCGGTGCTGAGGAATCTCCTTCAGGATTTATGCAGTACGTACATGTGTAAAGGTCGCAGTTTGCTATCTGTGATGTCCTTTGTGGTGTCTGCTGGGTCATTGGCGGAATGGTTCCTTGGTGCTGAAACAGAGTAATAGCTTAGATTTGGATTACTTTTGTGCGGCCGGTGCATTAGGCTGCATTATGGTGGTACTAGGGTTGCTAGGATTTTAGCAACTATCGATGAAGAATCAGGATCAGGATTGAGATTGCTATAAAAGATGGAGAGCAGACGGATGTGTTTGCCGCGATTAGTTTTATAACGGCCGAGATCGCGCACAAGCGGGTTGCCGTTGTGGGCGTGCAGGTTGGATTCAGTTGTTTAATGTATTATTCGACCGTGTGAACTCGGAGTTCCGCGTGTAATATATCTGAAAAAATGATTTTGGGTATCTTGGCAATGATACGGAGGACCATGTTCTGAAATCCCTGAAGTCTCTGGATGTAAGATGGAGCCGCGTACCCCCAGACTGGGGCAGCATATGTAAGAATTGGATATATGAGTGTTTTGTACAGTGTAAGTCCGGTGTGTAGTATTAGAGAGTTGCTGTAGTTAATGAGCGGATATAATTTGCGTAGCTGTACATTGGCCTTTGTGAGAAAATTGGATGTGGTTTTTCCAGGTGAGCCCCTGATCAATATGCATGCCAAGGTATTTTACGCGGTCGGTCCAAGAGATGTTATTTCCAAACAGTAGCCTGCGTGCAGGATGGCACTGCCTAAGCCATTTAGTGAATATAATGGAATGGAATTTGGTGGTGGTTACTTTCGCCCGCCATTTTGTGAGCCAGTCTGCGAGGATGTCGAGGGCCCTTTGAAGGTATCTGTGTAGCATTAGTGGTTGAGACGAGTGTGCCATTATAGTACTATCATCAGCATATAGGAAGTATTCTGTTGGATTTTTTATGGTAGGTCATTCATGTAAAGAATGAATAAAACCTGACCGAGTATGCTCCCTTATAGGGCCCCGGAGAAATTGGGCGTGGAGTTGAGCGGGCATTGTTTACGGTAACAGTGAAATGACGCTACAACATGTAGTTCACTATGATTTAATGAGAGAGTCTGAGAAACTATAGTTGAAAAGATTCCGTAGACGCCCCTTGTCCTATACTCTGTTGAACGCTCGTTCGATGTCAAGGAACAGGAACCAGTGGATCTATTGGTATTAAAGCCTTGGGTGATAAACTCCGTGGCCTGGAGTAATTGGTGTGTAGTTGATAGCTGAGTGCGGAATCCAAGTTGTCGTGGATGAGGATGTTGCGCCTGGATATGTGCGTCTTAATGCGTTTCACGATGATTTTTCCCAGTAGCTTTCTGAGCGACATCAGGAGGCTGATCGGGCGATATGTGGTGGGATTGATGAGATCCTTGTTAGGTTTTTGGAAAGTTAAGTAGCAATAGCGATTTCTATTTGAGGGGAAGAATACCAGAGAGCAAAACATACTTGAATATAGTGGCAAGCGTGGAGATAACCGCTAAGGTCAGCTGGTTAAGAGTGGCATTAGGAATTTTTTCCAGGTCCAAAGAAGATATTTAACGATCCATTTCATTTCGAACGTATTGGTTTTTGCGTATATGGTGTGGGTTGTTCTAGTGGCGAAGTCGCGTAAGTCTTGGCTTCCTGGATAAATGCTGCTGAAGAAGGCATTGGATATGAAAGTGAATTGGAGGACATCTGCCATTTTTTCAGGATCTGTAGTGTCAATATTGTTGTTATAGTGTAAGGGGAATCTGTGTGTTTTCGCGAGCAATTTTTTCGAGATACGCCAGAAGGACGTCGGTTGGGATCGAGATCTTTCAAGGTTTCGTTCCATTGCTGGGAAACTAAGGGCGGAGTGGTGGTGCGTAACGTTGAATTTAGTGTTTGTAAGTTGCTTAAATCTGCTGAGTGTCTATTTTACTGCCATTTATGACGTGCATTGTTGCGTTCTGTGGTTTATGCGCCGAAGCTAGGTGAGCTGGGAGGCTTGGAGGTTCGTGGCCGATTGGTTGCACCGATTAAGTGATTGCGAAGCTAATAGCACGTTCCACTTGAATGACTGCTTGTTCCAGGTCAGCAGATATGTGGAGTCTATGGGGGTAATATTTGAGTTTACGGTTTCTTGGAAGAGCGGCCAGTTGGCTTTGTTAAAATTGTGCCCAGGGGTGGTGGCATGTGACTTGGTGCACATTGTAGTGTAAGTTGTTGCGGAAGATGGTCAGAAGGGAGGTCGTTTATGACCTTCAGGGAAAAGCCTGCAAACTTCCGCCTTTTATACTGCGGCTAAACCAGCAGAAGTGAAAGTGAAGGGGAGAAGGGACGCATTGCATTAAGACACAACGCCAGTCGCCTTCAGATAGCTCGGCTGCCTCACTCGACCTGCACATACTCTCCAGAGAGGCAACCCGCCGGTCTCCTTTTGTACACGAGGCGACGTCTGACGCGCGCAACAGCCCTAAACATGGCCGTGGCATGCAATGTAATGCCATATAACATAGTAAATTAGTGATCTACATTCCCTTACGTATTAAGTAAGCACATGGATGTCTTATTTTCTAAACAAAGTATTTGTTATCCTTCATTTGTTAAATGCTGCAAACATTCTCAACTTTTCTCTAATGTCATTTAAAGTATCTTCGCCAAATGTACCTATGACAACTTTAATCGGCATTTTTCCTACTCGGGCGTTCAAATCTCCAGATATTATAAGGTAGTCACTTCTGTTTTTAACTCTTCGTAGAATTTTTCGCTGTCTTGCTTTCTACTCCCTTTAGAAGCATATACTCCAATGACGGTCAAATAGCCTCTATTTTAAACTTACTATTCTATTTAGAATATTAGTTTTAGAATCGTAACTAATCAGTTACTATTCTGTAATTTACATAAGTGTAAGGGTATATCAATAATTACTGCAACTTCACTAGCTGCTCTTTTTTGTTGCCTAACTCCGCTACAAATCATGCTGTGGTTTCCTGTGTGTTAGTTCCATTAAGATTCTTTTTTCGTTTATGCTAGAACCACTAGATTAGATTTTTTCCTCTAGTTCTTTAATAATTTCTATTTCCTTATTAGCTAAACCTCGAACATTCCATATTTCCAAGAGCAGTTTGTTCTATGTTCCAAAGTCTTTATCCTTTTTCTTACCAAATCTTCTTATATGTTGTCCATATGGCTCATGTTTATGAAGCTTTTCAATAAAAAAGTCTTGCTTGATAGGGTTATAAGTCCTATGCAAGCACAGTTTGGTAGCAGGATTACCACCGTTCTGCCTCCAGACTTGCAGGATTTTTAATTGAGGTTTTCTCCCCTAAAGAAGTTGCTTTCACTGAGATATCGAACCTCCCCTGTCCGTCTACACCCTCAACTCCGGGCAGGGACCCTACATTTTTAAAACTCCTGGAGAAAAGTTGTACCCGTATTTTAAAGCCCCCAGGAGCTGGTCTCCTTGTTGGTTTACGAGTCCTTAATAATCAGCTATTTGGACCACCCCACCATATCTGGTAGGATTACTCATCCACCACCGAGGGATGCGCTCGATGGATGTTCTAGGTCCCCCGCGTATTAAGGCGAATTTTTAAACAAAATACAGATACAGATAGTTTGAATTTTGTACTGCAAAGTTCATTTAGGATAATTCAGTTATTACCTCATGTCACATCCCTGTCATTCTAGGCTTTAAGTTACCTAATTTAATTAATTATAAACTTTGAGATTTGTGATGTAATTTTATTAATGCAATTTACATAGTATATCTATTTCGCAGATCCACTGAACTCTGAGTTATGGGCCCATCTTGCTTCCACAAGCGTGGAGAAAATCAACATATATTATAACGTGTATTACGACGATGAACCAGTTTATTTGCAGGTTGGATTTGGTCATACATATAGCTTACGGGTGATGCGTTCCGTGCGTGTTGTCGGTTAGAGGCTCGCGAGCATGGAGAGCAGAGATGGTGTCCTCTATGCACGCCGGGTAACGTCGGATGTTGAAGATGTTGTGATCTGTCGGAGAGCGGCAGTTTGGAAATTTCAGGTGGAGATGGTGGCACGTCCTGGTTTGGCGACGAAATCGAAGGCCCTCTGCGGTGATAGAGTGGGCATGTTGATCGCTCCGTGAGGCAGAAATTGCCTGCAGGAGGCACAGAAGTGAGGTCCTGAGTGGCATCTATGATGCTGCAGTGGTGAAACTGAAGAGTGGCCGCGATAGGTGACGCTATAACCTGATACATATGAAGGTTAAACAGATGAAAGGAAATTATGTACAGGAAAAACATGGTAGAACAGGAACTTGGGAAAACCACGAAAAACCCAAGGTAAGATTGACCGCCCCAACAAGAATCTGGAAGTTTTCGAATGCCAGCCTCACACGTCACCGCGGAGATATTTCACACACTTTTCTGATACAAAACAATGCTATATGTGTGTCGTTTTCATAGTGCTTTTTATTTGTTTATTGATGTTTATGTACACGTTTTGAGCTGTATCGAAGATGCTTCATTCTGAGTTCTGCCGACTAGATAAATCTTATTGTACACCAGGTTGCCCAGATTGCCTTTACCGGAAGTTAGAAGGAAAACATGTGCATGTCTACGTCAGGCAGTGTGGAAAAATACACTGGTTCAAACGGATTACTTGTCCTGGACCAATTGTGTCAACTGTTTTGATTGTTTTTAAATATTAAGAATCTGCTGCAACATTCCATAGGCAATCATTTTATGTAATGTATTTGAAATTAAGTACGAACCCATTTTATTTATTTTGTATCGATTGAAGCTTAATAGGGTTACAAATAGTAAGTGCATTTAAAAATACAAGAATTAGAAGACGTAGATACGGTGAAGTGAAATCTAAGTAAATTCAGGTATGGCAATCAATGGAATCAGCTTTATATTGATAAAATAACTTCTTTGAACCAAATTAATCAAGGAAAATGTAAAGAGTGGACAAAGACTGCTTTAGTGCTTTAACGCCATCTTCCATGAACCCATGAAACTCAATCATTATATAATGCAAAACTAGAGTTCAGAATCACAATGAATTCCACGTTACATTATGACACACTGAAAGTTTACTTTTTATTTAATATAATGAACATATTAAAATAATTGGTTTCCAAAGAATTCCAATAACCATTATAGAATAATAAGTACTGTTTAGCAAGTTACGTGTGAGAAATGTATACAATAAGATCTAAAACATTTTGAAATACTTAAAATTATTTTTTGACTTAGAAAAACTTTTGTTTCTTTACTAAGTAACTTGTAAAAATTACCTACATTTCAATCCTTTTTCTTCTATACCAGTGTAGTATTCTTTAGAAAAATGAGTTAGAATTTTTGGATTCTCATGGATTTAATGCTATGTTGCAAGAGCATTTTATTTTCTTAAGGTCTCCTTTTTACACCTCTTTTATAGGCAATTTTTCTTTTCTGGCGTTTAAATCTCCTGCTTTATATAGGGTATCTAACCTAAGTCTCGAATCACCTAAGCAACTTTGAAACATACGGCTCAGCAACACAAAACTCAGTTGTGGTGATAATCATAAGTTTAAAAATCAAACTATATCAATGGCTCTCATCTATTTCCAGCTTACCCGAAAGTTTTTAGTGTTAGCTAAGTTAGTTAAGTTTAGAGTTTTAAGCAGAACATGCAATATATCCTTATATCTTCGTGTAATGCTCAGAGTTTTTCAAACGCATTCAAATTTCAAACTTCTGGAACAATTATTGTTGCTACCGAAATAAAACAAAGTAAAATACGGAAATTCAATTAGATTAAAAATAAAAATCCCACACCCGGGAGTCAAACAACATATCCACGGCTCTCCATAAGATGCGTTGAGCTACCTTGGTGAAACACCTGTACGCGGTTTAAATCTTTTCATGCGATTCAAGTATCACTAACGTATTGGTAAATTTATAATCTGATCAATAGTTACAATTGTTATGACAATTTAATGAATACTAATATTACAACTTTAATTCTAAAAGCTGTTTGGAAGATGTACTTAGAAAGTGCGATTTGATGCAAGCTTTCAAGACGATATGAAATATTAAGGCCATCATACCAGCACAGTATGAAAACAGACGAGGCAATAACTGACGAAATACTTCCCACCTTATAAACTCCTTAAGTACCGCTTGCTGACTATCGTTTACACGTTTGCAGCAACGGCTGCAAGATACGGGGATACATTAGTGGAGTTCATTCAATAATATCGAAAAACAAACAATGAATTCGGCATTTCCCTCACTTCGGTGTTCATCTTCATGTACAGACTTAGTGCCAATGCTGCCAAACTAAATTCCGGTCTTCTGACGTCATCATTTTGGCACAAAGTTCTGCCTGCTATTGACCAGAAAAATATTAACTTTCAGAGCAAGGAGATTTCCCCAACTCATTAAACATTTACTTGATAAGATAATGGGATACATAACTTACAAGATTCATAGGAATGATTTTGAAGGAATTAAAAATAGTCTGAATAACTTTGACATCTCCTCTCCTTCGTTTCAGGTTGCGACATAGTAGGCTACCAAATGCGGATGAAAACACGCTTGAAGAAGAACTTGAATTAGAAGCAACAAATAAATTCAAGCTTTCTGTTGCACTACCCCTTTACGCGTAGTGATTAATTTTAATTCATATCTCTGAAGGAGGGAGCCATACGTGGAAGCGTTCGGATTATGAAACGAAATCAGGGCGAACTCGCTACAAGGTAGGAGATGCCCCCCCCCCCCAAAAATCACATACCCAAAGACGGAAGTCATAAAGACAACCCTTTAATAACAATGCTTGTATTACACGAGGATCTGAGTTGCATGTAGCAAAATTTAAATGTATAGGCTACGCCACAAATCAAATCTTTAGAACTATGTACAAAGAATCAGCGTTCACTCCACATTTCTCCTGAGCGTTCATACCCAACTTTCAAATAGGCGAAAGCATGCCAGAAAAAGAAGTTGGAATAAGTGCACGTAATGTCGCCACATCCTGAATAAACAACTCATGCCACCTCAAACTTGCATACATGTTCCAATTTTGGAAGCTCCTAACTGATAAAACCATTAAAAATTGAAACGGAACTACAAGTTAACAGTTTAGTAGTAACAAATGGGGAATTCAAGAAAAACGGAAAGATGCCGCCAATTGATAAGGCTGTAAACCAATTAACTTTGTAATGTGATATCCCTTTGCTCCACACCGGCGGAAACGCCCCTATTTGTGTGCTACTGTCATGCCGCCAGAAAGAGGTGTAGAAGAATGGGCTATTGTCCTTTGTGACCTGGTCTGAATGCCGCGCGGTAGAGGATTGGCACAATGGGCTGACCTGAATTCCGACCGGGAGATTAGAACAATGGGGTATTGTCCTTTGTGGCCTGGTCTGAATACCGCCCGGATACAGGAATAGAACAATAGGCTATTGTCCTTGCAAGAGGACAATGGGTTATTGATCTCGCTAATGGAGGTGGCTCTTTAGGCGCTACTGATAGAGGCAGCCGGAGATCGTCGAACAATGCGCTATTGTTTTCGTCGCGTGCCGCACCATAGCTCCCGCAAATCGACGAAGGAGATAGGTTCTCAAATATCTGTGTCAATCAATCAGGTAATGTTCGTTCATGCATAACATCATCTAACATTATTGAAAAAACAAGGATTTATACTGCTAACATCCCACATTGGGCCTCTAAAGGGTTGCACACAGACCCTCGATCGAAGTAACCCGCCGCATGTATTTTGATTGATTAATGTAAATAAGTGTATAGGAATTGAATCGCGCACCTGGTTGCCATCGTAGATGTGTGTGTGTTAATGTGATTATTATGCGTGTATAATTATTACGACTAATAACACTCGTTTAATTCTGCTTTTGAGGGAAATTTTTTTGGGCTTATAAGAATATTATATCACTTAGGTGAATTGAAAAACTCCATGACTGGAGGGACGTAGTTCGCTAAATAGCTAACACGAGATGCTATCGGGTGAATCTTTCATGGAAAACCCTAGAGCACGGTCCATCTCTCGCGGGCGCTGTCGCGCTTATGATGAACTCTCTCGTCTGCAACCAAGGGAAGACCAGCTCACCCCTACCCCAACAGTCGCTCCTACCTCCCGCGCCATCCCTTTTCTGCCTGTCACTGCCTTCCGTGCACTGTAGCGGCAGCGGCGGAGGTTCACTCCTCCGACCTGCGAGGAAGATAACCGTAATCTGTCATCTTGGAATACTTAACACACGGAGGGCAGCTGTATTGGCTCATTATCCCGGGGAAGTAACTAGCGTAAATGATTTGAAAGGGTGATAAGCAACTTTGTGCTTCAAGATTTCTTTTCTAAATCTTGTTTACACGTACCGATTAACATTAAATTTAAATAATAAATACGTTATTTATAAATAAATAACAAATAAATAAATACTGTAATACGGAGAGTACACTAAACAAATATTCCCTCTTTTGCTCTTTTAATTGACAGCGGTTAAAGAGCGATCATAAATAACAACTCTATTATTCTTTATTCCCTCAACAAATATGAAAAGTCTCGTTTAACAGACCCGTGATTGTTTAGATATGCAATATCTAAAGGATTGTTGCCTACTGAAGGAAAGTTCGGTGGTCGGTATAGATCTGTCGTAGAGTGCGCTCTGAAAAATAAATAAATAGGGATTAACATTATACTTAAGTAATACATATGTTATTCATAAATAAATAATGAAATATGGAGAGTACCCTAAACATAAAAATCCCTCTGTTGCTCTTTTAATTAACACCGGTTACAGAGCGATCATAAATAAAAACTCTATTTTTTTATTCCCGTAACAAATATGAAAAGACGACAGTAACAGACTCGAGATTGTTTAAACATGCAATGTCTAAAGCGGGATTGAATACAGCGGAAAACCGAACTCTGAACACAAGCTATAAAAATACATGGACCTTCAAAACATGCATTCCTTTCTTAGTAAATATAGAAGTATCGCGAGAAGGTGTAAATAACATAGGGAGAGGACTTCTAAACATCCACCCTTCGAGAGATATGCTGACTACTCCAGAAAGGAGATCGGACCATTACGAAGACTTCAAATATAAATCTGATATTTGTTTTAAAATCTTTTTTCTAAAGACGCACACCAGCGGTCTTCGAGAAATTCGATAATGAGTTATTCAGTAGTACACCCATAGCAGAAATATGTTGCAAACCCTTTAAAGAGGGTAAACCATGGTGCGCTCGGGTTTTTCCACTTTGGGTCCATATGTACTTACAGCTTAATGGATGGGATTTCTGAGTAGAGATAACATCGTCCATATACCTGGGATTGCTTCAAATATAACCCATTGAGTGGGTTTTTAGCAACACATGTCTTCAAAAGTATTGCCCAGACTTATAAACGCAGAAGGACATTTCTCCAGCAAAATTAAATCAAGTGAAACAGTAGTTTCTTTTCATCACTGGCACTAAAATTAGTGTTAAATAATACATGCCATACGTTATAAATAAATAAATACATAAATACTAAAGTATGGAGAGTACCCTAAACAAAACATCCCCAATGCTACTCTTTTAATTAACGTTAGTTAAAGAATGCTCACAAGTAAAACTCAATAGAAGAATATAGACACATGAGGTCAAATACAGAAGGTCTTCATACATCAGTCCTGGATAAGTAAAATAACATGGACACGAACTTTAAAACAGGCATTGTTGATAAAGTACCCCACTCGCCACGCAAGCACGTTCATAGTTAGGGACCTTAAAGCAGTCATTGCCGATAAAGTACGCCAACACGCCACGCAAGCACGCGCATAGGCAGGGGCTTTAAAACAGCCGTTGTCGATGAAGGACCCACCCACCACGCAAGCACGCTCATAGATAGAGACTTTAAAACAGTCGTCGATAAAGTACTACACACATTCACGGAAGCACGCTCATAGGTAGGGACTTTAAAACAGTGGTTGTCGATAAAGTACCCCACCCACCACGCAAGCGCGCTCATAGATAGAGACTTTAAAACAGTCGTCGATAAAGTACCACACACATTCACGAAAGCACGCTCATAGGCAGGAAGTTTAAAATGATCATTGTCGATAAAGTACTACACCCACCAACGCAAGCACGGTGTCTCTATCTCTCTCTTCTCTCTCGTTTGCGCTAGCACAATGCTGCAGTAATATAATTACAAATTCACTGATACGTTATGCCGGAGACGCCAACGATGTATATAGCGGTTTACACACCCCTTGCACCCCTTGTATATCCCTGAATAGGGTAAACCACGGTGCGGTAGGGTTTTCCCAGTTAGAATAGCCCAGACTTAACAATACTTTCTTTTCATTACTGTTAATATTGTTAAGCAATGCGTTATTTATAAATAAATAATGAAATATAAACCGCCCTACACTGACGGCTATTTAAAACTCGAAGTCTAAAAATGATATCATCACGCATCGCTCCGGGTTGATAATAAACAGCGAGTTTCTCTGAGAGGTAGTGTATCTACTTCACATTCTAGCGCAACCGAGTTCGAATCTCGGTTAGGTGAGTTAGCGGGCAATGGCAAACCCTATCATTAAGTGTCTTTATAAGCTCAGGTGTAATATATTTCCTGGGGTTATGATTTATAGATCCTCTATATAGAGCACTGTGCTTAAACTTTCGTAACTATCGAAATTATTATTGTTATCATTATTATTATTATTATTATTATTATTATTAAATATTCAAGAAATCTTATTTGTCTCTCAACCGCCATGTCTAAAATTATATAATCCCGCATCGCTCCACGGTAATAATAAATAAATAGCAGGCTTCTTGGAAGGGTAGGATGTCTACTTCACATTCGAGAGGTCCCGAGTTCGAATCTCGGTTAGGGGAGTTACCGGGTAAGGGAAAACTTTCCCATTAAGCGTCTTTATAAGCGCAAGTGTATATCGCGTATTTTTTAAAATGATTTCTCATTCGCCTGAAAGGACCATTCTTATTGGAAAAAGCCTCCCCATATAGATAATGCTGTAAATCTTCTAACTTGTTTAGTAGCATTTTATTTAATACCTGTCAAATACAAGAATAGTTTGTATTATACCGATAATAAACAGATTTTTATGGAATGTTAAACAAAGAATTATGATTTGGAGAGGCTGATAGGAAGAGTATGGTATTTAGAATTAAAATGGGAGAAAGAATTCAACTTAAATAACATTCTCTTAAATATATATTCAATAAGGTGATCTAGAGCCTGATTCGTGATTTGTGACGGAAGAGACTTCATAGTTTGAACTTGAAGAAAGTAGATATGTAACTAGCGCCGTCTGTAAACTGAATAGTCCGCTAAGACGAATACACAACTAAGGTCATTTGCGTGTAACACACTAACTAATCGATCGGAATGTTTCAGACAGAAAAAGTCTATGGAACGCATTCCGACGTTGTGAGTACAATTCCTAGCAGTTGACACTCCTGATCCCCGGTTTTTTTGTTTTCCCTGGTCGCTAGGCGAATGCTGCGAAGGTTCATTACAGCCACGAAATATTTTCTCCATTCCTTTTCACCTACATTCTCATTTTATTGCACTTTTTATCTCCCCAACTCTGACGGGTAATATTTAATACTGAACACCGGGACTCATGCGATACAAATCCTCTATGATTAAAGAAACGTAGATGTATATCGTATAAGCTAAAGTGATAGGAATTGCGTAGTGTTTAAAACAGACATTTTTGCAAAATCTAGGTAAAATACAAGGAGTGCCCTCAAAACATGCATTTCCGAGAAGATGAGGTGTAAATGTACTGTATATAGAGCGTAAAAGGAAGGGAAAACCATTCGAGTGTATGGTTTCTGCTTCTCTTTTGATGTGACAGCATATACAGCTAGTAATGATCCATAATGAAACATGTCGATCGGTGACTATACCGTCTATCTCATGGCGTGATGTCATATGGTTAGGGTAGAGTATTGTCACGAGTGGTAAACAACAATCGCGTTCTTTTATTACGACAGGGTTCAGGCCACAACGTTCGCATTCGAGAGGTTCCGGGCTCCCTTCACGTTGGTCGCTCATTCTAGCCCCGGATTTTTCGCGGTTTTCCCTGGTCGACAAAGGCGAATGCCGGAGTGTGTTTGCCACCACGATTTCCATTCCCTTTCATTCTCATCTTTCACGTGTGCTTCTAGGTTTCGTAGCGCATGGTGAATGCTTGCTAAAAGGATACTTGTCCCTTGCTCGGTTGACCATCATTAGCTAGCCTGTATTTACTCTCTCTCTCTCTCTTTCTCTCTCTCTCTCTCACACACACTCAATCATGCATAAACAGACATAATACCTCTGAGAGAATGTGTATATTGCTGTATATAGAGCGCTGTGCTTAAACACCTATAGAAGGAAAAGAAATCCATTTGAGTGTATCATCACACACATTTTTCTTTATGTGTTTTTGAGGCAAACCCGTTTTACGACTTGCTTTATAGATGAATGAAATACTTGATGAATGACAGTCTTATTTAACTTGCGTAAAATATGTTTAAACTTGTTTTGATAAAAACTACATCGCGGTAACGTGTGAGGCCTGCATTCGAGAGGTCGCCGGTTCGATTCACTGTGACCACGCCTGTCTGACTTTAGGATCTGCAAGAAAGGTTTACGAATGCATAGATACATGCGTACACTTCCACCAAGCAACCGAACTTGCACGAAGATGTACGACCATACCTAAGCAATACATATATCCTTGCAATACTTTAAACACTCACTCTAAGCATCCGAACCTACACGAAAGTCTACGAATGCATAGATACATGCGTTCACCTCCACAAAGCACCCGAAACTGCACGAAGACGTACATTATACCCCAACAATACATACATTCTCACAATACTTTACACTCACTCTAAGCATCCGAACGGGTAAAGAGACCTCCGAACACATTGAAATACATGCTCACCCATTCTAAAATTTCGTTCAAGCAGGCGAAGCTATACGAAGACTATGAATACATGCAATTACATATAAATATCTCTGAGCGTCTCTCTAAATATTCGAACATGCACGAAGACCCACGGACATGCTCTTACCAGAACCCATATTCAGATTGGAATGAGGGACATTAATGTAGATATTTATTTACAACCATAACAAGATCACATCACATCTAAACAGTGCTTTAGATAGGAATTTTCTCGCTAAGGTACGCTATTTATGCTATTCGCTTGTTTAGGCTCAGTAGAGGTCCCAAACTTACATACCGGAAAACATTCGTAGGCAATTTAGAGTGATCTTAAAGTTAAGATACTTTTATCGAGGATTCTCTTAAAGGAACGCACGACAGGCAACATTTGCAGGATTATGCTTCTTATATATGCTTATAGGCGCGCGTATCTGACAATTAATTAATTTGTTCACGGTTTTGCTCGGACGCCTGATAAATACCGGGTTATATATTCAGTAAGGTGACCCAGTGCCTGATAAGGAGACGTCTTTTGTCTGAACTGGCTTCATAGTTTATTCTTGAAGAAAGAAGTTCCAATAACTAGGACCATCTGTAATCAAGATAGTGCTCTAAGACGACTACACAACTAAGGCCATTTGTGTGTCACACACTAACTACTCAAGTGGAATGATTCAGGCGGTAACGCCTGTGGTCTGCATTCGCGATCGAGGGTTCAATCCCTGTAACCTACACCCCTGGTCCATGAGGTTTTCTCACAGTGTTCCTGGTCGCTAGGCGAATACCATGAAGGCTCGTTCCATCTCTGAATTTTTCCTCCCGCCGTTTCACCTACATTCTCATTTTACTCCATGTTTCATCTACTTGGTTATTTCAGGGTTGAAAGTGTCGGATAGGGCATACGTACATCAGGGGGAAAGGATGCTCTCTGTAACTTTCATCTACGGAATGAGCGTAGATGACCTCTCAGGAGATGTGTAAGTCTGCAGGCCTCGAGAGGAGTCACAGATTGCGCCAAATACCACCAGTGTAGAACTGAGAGACGAGTCATTTCTCTATGCATCTAAAGTCTTGACAACGAACGATTCTTTAAAATCAGTTTGCATGTACAGCATTTAAAGACTCGTCTTCCTCCGAGTGGAAGGGGTGAAATATTGAGTTTCTCACAAGTAGATTTCTTCGATTTTCTCCCACAATAGCTCGTGCTGAAGCTCCAAAAATAAATTGAATGAATATGTGAATGCGAACCCTCGAGGAATTAAAAGTGAATGAATGCATTCATAACGCGCAACTATGTATATATCTCGAATGAGGGTGATGTAGAGGAGCCTGGGCATATACATAGAAGGGAAAAGTATGCTCTCTGGAAGCATTCGTCATCCAGAAAGTGATCGGTCTCAGGACCCGTTGACGTGGGGTTGGTTGGAACAGTCTCCGCCATATACATCGTTGGCGTCTCCTGCATAAGGTATCAGTGAATTTGTATTTATATTACTGCAGCATTGTGCTAGCGCAAAGGAGAGAGAGAGACAACGTGTTTGCGTGGGCGGGTGTACTACTTTATCGACAATGATCATTTTAAAGTCCCTGCCTATGAGCGTGCTTTCGTGAATGTGTGTGGTACTTTATCGATAAAGACTGTTTTAAAGTCTGTATCTATAGGCATGCTTAGGCGGGCGGGCGGGCGTGGTACTTTACCGACAATGATTGTTTTAAAGTCCCTGGCTATGAGCGCGCTTCCGTGAGTGTGTGTGTGGTACTTTATCAGCTATAACTGTTTTAAAGTCCCTGCCTATGAGCGTGCTTGTGAGGTGGGTGCGGTACTTTAACGACACCGACTGCTTTAAAGTCCCTACTAATGAGCGTGCTTGCGAGTTGGCTGGGGTACTTTATCGACAACGACTGATTTAAAGCCCCTGCCTGTGCGCGTGCTTGCGTGGGGGGTTGGCGTATTTTATCGGCAATGATTGTTTTAAACTCAATACCTATTAGCGTGCTTGCGTGACGGGTGGGGTACTACTTTATCGACAATGCCTGTTTTAAAATTCGTGTCCATGTTATTTTACTTATCGAAGACTGATGCATGTAGACTTTCTGTATTTTACAGCAAGTGTCTTCATATATTTTTATTGAGTATAATTTATGAGCGTTCTTTAACTAGCGTTAATTAAAAGAGTAACAATGGGAATATTTTGTTTAGGGTACTCTCCACATTTTAATATTTATTTATTTATAACGTATTGCATGCAGTGTTTAACACTATTTTAGTGCCAGTAATGAAAAGAAACTACTGTTTCTCCTGATTTAATTTTCCTGGAGGAATATAGGAGTCCTTCTGCGTTTATAAGACTGTGCAATTCTTTTAAAGACATGTATTGTTAAAACCCCACTCAATGGATTATATTTGAAGCAATCCCTGGTATATGAACGATCTTATCCCTACTCAGGAATCTCACACATTAAGCTGTAAGTGTATATTGCCCCAAACTGGAACAACCCGAGCGCACCATAGTTTTCCATCTTCAAAGGGAATACAACGTATTTTTGCAAGGGGTGTACAACTGAATAACTCATTGTCGAATTTACCGAAGACAACTGGTGTGCGTCTTTAGAAAAAAGATTTTAAAACGAATATCAGATTTGTATTTGAAGTCTTCGTAATGTTTCGATCTCTCTGCTGGAGTAGTCAACATATCTTTCGAAGGGTGGATGTTTAGAAGTCATCTCTCTGTTATTTACACCTTCTCGCAATACTTATATATTTACTAAGAAAGGAATGCATGTTTTGATAGTCTCTATATTTTTGTAGCTTGAGTTCAGAGTTCGATTTTCCGCTGGTATTCAATCCCGCTTTAGACATTGCATGTCTAAACAATCACGAGTCTGTACAGTCCCCTTTTCATATTTGTTACGGGAATAAAAAAAATAGAGTTTTTATTTATGATCGCTCTTTAACCGGTGTTAATTAAAAGAGCAGCAGAGGGAATGTTTTGTTTAGGGTACTCTGCCTATTTTATTATTTATTTCATTATTTATTTATTCACTTATTTATAAATAACGTAGGTGCTAGTTATACATAATGTTAATCCCTGTTTATTTATTTATTTTTCAGAGTCACTCTAGTGTAAACAAGGCATAGAAAAAAACCTTGAAACACGAAGTTCCTTGTCACCCTTCAAATTATTTATGCTTGTTATTTCCCCGGAATAATGAGCCAACATGGTCGCTCTCCGTGTGTTAAAAAACCCAAGATGGAATTCTTCCGCCTTCTTCCTCGCAGGCCGGAAGAGTGAACCTCCGTCACTGCCACTAGAGCGCATGGAAGGCAATGACAGGCAGGAAACGGGAAGGCGTGGGATGTAGGAGCGAGTGTTGGGGTAAGGGTGAGCTGGCTTACCCTTCGTTGCAGACCCGAGAGTACATCATAAGCGTGACGTGCCCGCGAGAAATAGACCGTGCGGTAGGGTTTTCCATGAAAGTTTCACCCGATAGCGTCTCGTGTTAGCTATTTACGCTAACTACGTCCTTTTAGTCATGGATTTTTTAATCCACCTAAGTGTTATAATGGTCTTATAAGCCCCAAAATGTTCTCCCTCAAAAGCAGAATTAAACAAGTGTTATTAGTCTTAATAATTATACACGCATAATAATCACCTTAACACACACTTATACGATGGCAACCAGGTACGCGAATGAATTCATACACACTTATTTACATTAATTAATCAAAGTACATGTGGCGGAGTACTTCGATCGAGGTTCTGCGTGCAATCCTTTAGAGGCCCGTTGCGGGACGTTAGCAGTATAAATCATTGTTTTTTCAATAATGTTAGATGATGTTATGCATGGACGAACATTGTCTGATTGATTGACACAGATATTTAAGAACTCATCTCCTCCATCGATTGCGGAGGCGATTTTGGTGGCATGCGACGAAAACAATAGCTCATTGTTCGACGATCTCCGGCTGCTGGTGTCAGTAGCGCCTAAACAGCCACCTTCATTAGCGAGGACAGTAACCCATTGTCCTCTTGCAAGGACAATACCCCATTGTTCTATACCTATATCCGGGCGGTATTCAGGTCAGGCCACAAAGGACAATTGCCCTTGTTCTAAACCTCTCTCTGGCGGCATGACAGTAGCACACAAAGACGAGGCGTGGCCACCGGTGTGGAATAAAGGGATATCACACTACAAAGTTAATTGGTTTACATTCTTGTCAATCGGCGACATATTTCCTTTATTCTTGAAACCCCCTTCTTTTACTACTCACTTTAAAGAACAACACAGCAAAGCAACTAATTTGGACAGGTCTATATATGGACGGAAGTAACGCTAAATGAAACCCCCAAGGAATATAAAGATTTACATAAAGTCTTAACAATTTAGCAACTGGGACATAATTTCCACCCACAACGCAACAATAAAAGCTACGAAAATATAACAGTTTAGATAACGTATAAAATTTGACAATTTAATAACAATTTAATTAAAGCGTAACAATTTAAATGAACTCTAAACATTAACTACGTGTATAAATTCTAAAATAGGCCAACTTACGTCCAGAAATTACAACCATGTTATAATGTCAAAAGTGCTTTAATTCCTATCTGAGACTCTGCGTACCCATTAAATATTTACATTTTAGACATGGGTAATTAATATAGGGAATTTGCAACGAGCGAAATCAAGTTAACCAAGGTAGTCAGAACGGGCCAGACCTGCTCAAAATGCTATTCACAATAGCATTTACACCATTGAAGCTAAAAGCTGATAGTAACACCGCGATCGGCAAAAAATAGAATCCCATACGAATAGATCGCGAACTATGGCAATGGCAAACCTAGCGCGAATTTCAAATTCCCTATGTCGTAACAGCACACTGAAATATTTCATATTTTGGATTTCGTCATAACAGTTTTGAAGACGAGATTAGCGTTTCGCAATTAATATGTGATTTGTTTTCACTAATTTTGAATTTCATGAACTTCGGTACTGATCAAGACAAACTGAAAACCAAATCTCTTGTTTCCAAATACCCTAAAGACTTTGCAGATGCAGAAGACTTAAACAAAGAAATACTAAATACTAAGAACGTCCATGGTAAGGACATAGAAGATGACCCACTTAAGGTTTTCAAATCCGTACATGAGAAAAGACTTGAAACGGTTTTTATTAGTTTGTGCTCTGGAATCAGCCGTTTTCTGCACAATTCCAGTAAGAGTATCGATATATGAGAGGTCCTTCAGAAGGCTGGTCTATCTTTGAAAAGCTGGCAGAGAAGCCAACTGTTCAACACCATTGGGATCATTTGGCAATTTTTGCCATAGAAAACGAAATGGTAAGACAATGTGGACTTTTCTGATGTTATTGACTACATCAGCCAGAAACAAAGTTATGAAAGCCGGCCCCGTAGCTCAGACGGTAGAGCATCTGCCTGTTGTGCGAGGTGCCCTGTTTCGATTTCCGGCTGCGGGGTGGGAATTTTTCTCTAGCCAAGATTATTCCCCATCCTCTCCAGATTCTGGTAGTACTAGTGAATGTGTGTGTGTGTGTGTGTGTGTGTGTGTGTGTGTGTGTGTGTGTGATCTAATAGTCAAGAACCCAAGGAATACCGCTTAACAACAATGCCTTCGGCAATAATTGTTCCAAAGGAAAGGCCGCTAATAAGACCATTGTAGTTAAAGGCGGGGTATAAATGGAACCTAAAAAAAGTTATGGTGTATAGTTTATTATTTTATTCAAAGTAATTCAGTAAATTTAGTTCATTAATTTCCATTGCTTTACAATTTTGTGTTACTAGCTTTACATAAGGAATTTTCATTTCTAGAGTAAAAGTTTATTTTGGAAAGTTTTGTGGTTTAACTAAGCCTATGTAACGTAATTTAAAATAAAACGAAACGGCCTACATCTAACTGGTTTTTTTTATGTTTCTTACATTTGTAAAAAAATCTCAAAAGCTTATGTTGGTTTGTCCATACATGTTCAGTGGATAACATGTTGTATCCAATTGGTTTCATAAATGTTGTAAACAGTGTAAAGCTTAAATTTAAATTTTATATGATATAAACACTTAATAAAATAACTCTTTTTTCATTTATATACTAGCATTGTCTATTGCAACGAAAACCAATACATTTAAAGTGCAGATGTTGTGTATATGTGCACTGTTTTTATACTGAAATTACATTCCACAAGGTATGTTTCCCAAAAACAGGTAAAAAAAATTGAAAAGGAGGGATCTGCTTTATCTGCCAGCAATTTATGTGGGGACCTTGATCTAAAGAGCTCAATGGCATAATTAAGTCTGATTACCCAGAATATCTCTAGTGGCCTTTTCTCTCTTTTGAAATCACAAACCGTTCTAAAGTCTTACGTCATATAGAAACTGCTACATTGTAGTACAACATACTCTCTGAGATAAGGACATTACTTTCAAAACTAATTATAAATTTACGAGAGCAAAAGTTGATGCAAAGTTGAAATAATTGCAGACGGTAATTTTGTATTATATTGAAGTTTAAAAGAGGTATAAATTAATGTTACATATAACATATGAACATAAAATAGTATACATTAAATGGAATTAAATACTAAAATGACAAATAATGTTGTTGCTCTTAAATCTACTATGCTTTCCTTTATCAACAAATTAATCAACTCGAAACCTTGTTTACTAAATATAAATCAGAAACTTACAAAAGTCTGAAGGGCTTAAGAATTTAAATGAGAAATATGGATTTAACCTACAATAAGTGTAAGAAGTGTATTTCACCCAAAATTTCGATGTCGAGATTTCAGCGGAAAGACACATGTTGACGCTCTCTAAACTTAAAGAAAAGGAATTTAGCAAAATACCTTTATCCCTCTCTCAGTTTTAAAAACATAACTAAAAACGAAGTATTCTATAGATATAAAATTTCGTATTTAAATTCAGTATTCTCCATATATACGACAAGAACAGTATCTCATTTGCCGTCTGACTGTGAAACTCCCACATCTTGGGGTTAAATCTTCAATCAGGAAATCATGAAATTGCAAGAATTTCAAGAAGTACCTACTAAGAGACCTGCAGACTTTGCAAAGGAGACAATATCTTTGGGAATTAAATGAAGGGAAGCACAGTAAATCACATCTGGTCGCAGTACATTGGGAATTTATTGCCTTAAAAATGCGATAAGATTTTCAACAAAACTCCCTACCCAAACTACTCTTTCTGGGAACACTTTTTAAAATTTTTGATATTCTCAAACATATTTGTAACGATTTTGATTAAAATACCATATGTTTTACATATTTACAGGACAAATAAAATGTCTATCTTGAGTTTTATGGGAATAGCCTCTGCAGTCCTCTTCATTCTGAATGACGTTTATAATAAATGGAAAACCGTCAGTGATAGAGAAAATCTTACTACAGAAAAAAACTAGAATTAGTTAAAGAACACAAATTATCGCTTTGTGGAGTTAACCATTTCAAATGCATTCCTCGTTATTGTTTTGAATTTTTATATCCTTAAACTTTTCTGAAGTGGAAAATAGCTAATCCTCTTTTTTGTGTGTGCTATGCAAAGGGAACGGAACTTCAGCGAACACATAGCGACCCTCTTAAAAGATTTGGCTAACGTTTAAGCCTACTGTATTCCCTTAAACGCCTTCCACCTACTGATAACATATAAGAAAACAATTTCCGCAAGTATTTAGCTGGATTAATATACAATAGATAGGGGAATAAGCTCTTGAAGGAAAAGTTTGTGAAAGATTGTTTACGAAAATCATATGAATGTAACGCATAATATTCTTCCTCATTCTAGTTGAACTGTACACATCTCAGAAGCTATAAAACAGATAATAATTTAAAATTCTATACCAAGATGTATTTGTGGTTAAATCGGCATTTAGGTGCGGTTATGAAGATATGACATGGAAATTGTGGAAATTTCTAAATAGCACTCTTTAAACTTTATTTTAAATACATCTTAAAATAGGGATGAGGGGCAGGTAGGTTGGCACATGGCCCTTATTTCAGCTCTTAGTCAACAGATTGCAGCAAAATGCAGACATACAAAGTTTTTTTTAAGTTCCCTTGTTTACCCAGTTTGTGATTACTGTGTTTTACTGTTTACTTTACCGCGTATCACCGCAATTACACATACAACATACACACACCCATGCCCATGGCGCGACTCGAACCCGCAACCCTCAGTTTGGCGGAGCACCGAAGCTACACGCTCCAGAGACCACGGTTACGAGGACCACCAATAATGGAAGGAAGCCGTGAAGTTGTATTTCCAGCGAGGTTAGTAAATATTCACATCATGGGATTTTTTTCCTGAGTGCATGTTCAATATAACTTCTCGACATTTTCTTTGAAAGTGCTATTAAATGGTTAATCATTTTAAGTATATTAATTCCTTATTTTTTATCGCTACATCGAGAGCTTTCATTAAATCAAGAAGACGAGGGGAAAGTTGGCACAACAAAAAGGGGGCAGTTTGGCACAATGTGCCAAACTACCCTATTACCCAATCACGTTATTTATGAGTATTATAATACGAATTACATCACTTAAAGTGTTAATTATAATATGGATAAAATTAAAATTTGCTAACTAATTATTAATACTAATTAATGTTCTCTCATATTTTAATTAATTTTGCTGCTACTCCTGTCAATATAAAGTCAGTATTCCGGGCAGCAAGAATCTGGCCATTCAATGAAAACATTTTCCGGGATATTGAATCATGTCTGCGTATGCACAAATAGGCCTATTCTTGATAATGCCAGGGAACCCACACTAATGGCAGTAACTGAAAATGCGCACGTGGCTGTCGAACTCCCTGTTCATGCTGGTAAATATTGTTCATCGAGTATTTTAGCGGAGGAACTTCCTTCTAATGCAGCTCGCAGCAAGTTGGAAATCGAACCCTCTCTTTCTGGGCGTTCTACTACTAGTATCACGGTTTCCTCTGAAGTGTTGAGGCCACCGAAAAAGACGGATACCTGAGGGTAAATACCAGAAGTAAACTGTCTACTTAATTCTTACGGATTCTTCTGCGAAAAAATTCCCTAAAAGAAAGGAAAGCAAAGAAGGACAATGGCCATTGGCACCAGAAAATGTGCTATCTTCTGCGCAAAATATAGAAACTCAAGAAGCGGAGATAAAGGTGGAGGGAAAGTGAAGACAACGAAACTTTGTGTTTATATTGCAATAAGTTCTACTGTACAAGTCTACCAGGCTTAGATTAAATGTCTGGAATGTAAATTGTGGGCATACGAGAGGTACACTGGTGGTAATAGGCAGTTTGTGTGTTTAAATTGTTTTTCGGACATTTCTGATAAATTTGTGTACAATGTCTTTTTTATTGCAATTAAACTGTTAAATTAACTGTGTACGTTACATATTACTTTAAGGATCTGTTTTTACGTTTCAAAAGCGTTGCCCTATCTTATGTGTTTTTACTGTGATAAATCTATAGTTGCATTACTGAAGTGTTATTAATAACCTGATCATGATTTTGTTTTTAATAAATGATATCAAACGCACATTTTCCATTTTAATAACATGAAGCCAACCTGGGGCAAGTTGTAGAAAGTTCCGCTCTGTTTTTCTTTCTTGTTACTTTATTTATTTATTTATTTTCCATTAAGTTGCAACCCTTAACTTTTTAATTAATATCAGCCTTAGTATAGGAGCAGTTGCCCTCAGTTATTGTATGGACTCGCACAATTGGGTTCCTTTGTTTTTGTAAAATCTAATCATTTATTTTATAAATGCTCTATATGATGAACAGAAATATTCTGTTCACCAAACATCTGCCCAAATGTTTCCTTTGATATCGGAACAGTTGCCTCAATTGTTGTACTGGGTTCACGCAATTGCGTTCGTTTCTTTTTCTAAAACATAATCCTTTATTTTATAAAGTTCGGTTTGAAAACAGAACATTGTTTTTTTTGGTTGCTGTTTCTTGTTTCATACAAACCTTTGTGTTATTTTTTATTTAATGCCCCTTATTTACTTAGTCGGTTTACTACCCTCGTCTTGACTTACCACCCTGCCTAGGGCCAGAGGCCTATAAAGGAGCAGACGAACATTGAATAACGGAATGAAGAACCCGGAACCGGGTAGCCAAGAATGAGAGTAAGGTAAGAATATATGAAATAAAGGCGAAATGGATATAAGGAAAGGTGACGATGGAGCAGTTAGGGGAACGAACGGCGGGGAAAACCTGAGAACCCGGAGAAAACATGCCCAAACGCCGCATTATCTACTACAAATCTCACCTGCGTGTATGTCGAATCGAACCCTTGGTGGGAGGCGAGCGGTCTAACCACGGCCAGAGGGCCGCCTCCCTTTAGCTGGACAAGCCATAATGGAAGAAGAGTGAGGGTGTTAAAGCAATCCTCAATGAGATCGGCTAATCTATCTCCGAGGCAGATACGCTACCTTTCCTCCAAAGAGATCGACCTATTTTGCTTGTTTTTTTTAACGTAACCTTTCGCATTGTACAATTCACTTTTCCCACTGTTTCTTCTCGATTACTCATATATTTAATATAGATAAAATCAAGAAGTCTCTAGTACATGAATTCTAAAAAAAAAACAGGAGTAATACACTTTAGTTGTCGCGGTATCGTTCGTGTTATCTTATTTGCTGAGCTCCTGTTATTGTTTTATTATTTTGAATTTTGCGTTATTTGTCCTCCGGCTAGCTATTTTTCACTCAGTCGAGCAAATCTCTTGAACAGGGTGTGTAAACGGAAAGGAGTTGTTACTAAAAGATAACACTGATAAAAGAATTCGTTTTTACACTTTTATTGCCCTCACACTTCATTAATTTCACATATTTACTCTTGATACACGCCCGACTGAAACTGTTATATTTTCGAATGTAACTATAATCACTTATTTGCCGCACATATTAATTCGAGTATTTCACATTTTGTAACTAACTTTACGAAGCGAGAGATTCTGTAGAACTGTGCAACATGTAACCCGTGAATGATTCTGTTGAACTGTGCGACGTGTAACCCGTGAATGATTCAGTTGAACTGAGCAATACTTGTCTCTGGCTATAGAATTTATACTCCCTCACCCCGATATGCCTAAAGATTATAATCGAGCTGCTATTGGTTAATAAAGCGTGCCAGCATTAGCGTCTATTTTTATATTCAATCAAAATTACGAACACATATGCTCTAGGGAAAATATTCCCTCCATTTCTAAAGAAAGGCACGCTACTCTGAAGTCATTTGCTTGTCTCTTCTAATTAATAAACAACTCACCCCCTCGCTACATTGTTACCCGCTCCAATTGTCAGTTTCAGTGAGGCCGTGTAAACTTATTTCCTAACAATGCTTAGAATTAACAAACATCTCAAATCAATGTCATACATTAATGTTAATTTACACTACAATCACTCTGGCATTCACAGTGTTATGATATAAAATACTGCCTCATAGTGTCAGCAGTAACCTGGCAAAGACTTGATACTGCGAGCAATATCATTTTTCAGTGATGTCACAAGAGCCAGCAGGCCCAAGTACCATTTGGAAGTATTCCTTAAAACTACCAACTTTATCATATTTAAGGCTGTAAACGGCAGCAGAAAAGTCAGTAAATGCAGTTAGTAGTTATTTAGTCCGTTACCTGATAGCGAGCGCCGGTCGACTGACACAACGGCGCGGAAATAATCTTCAAACTTAGCGTCCATTGTAATAACTTCTACTTGACAGTGCGTGCTGACCTCTACATAGGTAATCTTACGATACACATACTTTTCCTGGGACCTTTCAACTTTATTACCATTACCGTCATAACCCTCAGCATTTTTACGGATATTGGTCAAGAGAGAGCAAACAGCACTGTATCCGCCGCCACCCTTAACCGCTCGCACAGGGTCTGGTTTCCGTTACAATAAAATGGTAGGTGTTCTATAGCTCACTGTTTCGAATCGAAACCACTAACATCTTATCACTTTTTATGAGCCATCACCTACATCTATCTAGTACTTGTCGTGGGATCAATTTTTTGAGGTCCCAGGTTCGATTCCCGTTGAGCCGACCACTCTGACCGTGGATACTTAGTGGTTTCCTGGAGTCGGAAAGCAAATTCTGGGGTGGTTCCTCTTCTACCGTGAATATTGTCCATTATTTCCTGTTCCCATCGCTACCTTTCCTCTGTTTCAAATTGGAAGGACCAGGCGACGGCGTTCGGTATGTTGTAGCACGAAGGCGAATTGTGCTTTTTAGAAAGGTTTCTCCCTGGCGTTTAGTTGGTATGCTGGAAACCCTCTCCTGAGAGCTTGTCTCGGGACACAAGGACCCTCTGCGAGCACGGTCTAGCAGGGGTCAGGATGCGCTCCATCCCGTCAGTAGCTTATGCAGGGGGTTCCTGGCGCACTTTTTTGCGTTTATATAGGAAAGAATAGGGAAAACGAGGCTAGATGCGGCGGTTCACGAAGGAAAATGCGTATATATGGGAGTGATAGGGAATACGAGGGCTGATGCTAGGCTAGAGAGAGGCTGAAGTAAAGGAATGTGCTTTATATGGAAGAGGTAGGGAATTCGAGGCGCGATGCTAGGTTATACAGTGGCAGAAGGAGGGAATGTGCGTTGTACGAGAGAACTAGAGAATACGAGGAGAGGTGCTAGGCTAAACAGATGCCGAAGGAGGAAAATATGGGCTTATACGGGAGAGATAGGGAATACGAGGACAGGTGCTAAGATAGATGTTACAGGTGGCATGCGTTTTTTATCAGAGAGATACGAAAACAAGGAGAGGTATTAGGCTAGCAAGGGTTGAATGAGAGTATGCGTTTATATGAGAATGATATTAAAGTAGACAGAGAGAGATCCTATGCTAGGAGATAGTTGAAGGAGGGGGAAACGTGTTTATATGGGAGAGGTAGGGAAAACGATGATAGGTGTCACGAATGGTGGTTAAAATTGTAATACAAAGAACCGCTTTATTCCAAAACTTTTAACAATAGAAGGTCTAAGTATAGATCATTTGTACGGTATTCGAGGAGGGGTCTTTAGTGGAAAACTCACCTAAGTCAATACGGGGAAATGAGAGATCCAGCACACTTAAAATACATGAATGTGCACTTAATATGCTAATTAGGCCTCCTCCTCCACCTGCCACGCCCCTGGTCCCAATTTGTAGCAGCTGAGGTCATAAATTTTGTAAAGTATGATGGAAAAGTTGACAGGCATGCAATTAAGGATGTCCGTCACCTGTCAAAATAAATTATGCCTTGTAACAAAGTAGCAGACGCTATTCTCCGCATTCCATTACCGCACACGTTCACTATAGGAAAGCCACACCTGTAGCAACCCCCTCCCTCAGCTCCATTCTCTCTCCCAACACGTGCACCTGGGCAATATAACAAAGATCGTACCTTTTTCCTGTCAAAGTGAACAATGGTGTAATAAATTATGCTTGTGACAACAGAACAAGCGCTATTGTCTCTATTCCATTGTCCCGTACAAGTACTCGTTAGGAAGGCCACGCATTAGCAACCCATCCACCGCTGCCTTCCATTCTATCTCAAATCATGTGCAATATAACAAAGAGTCAGTCTGGTGTAGCGATAACAAGAGAACTCTTGAATCCTGTGCTATTACATCTGTCGTGTCTTTGACGGTGGAAAACGGCGAGGCAAGCTTCATTTACCTGCTAGGCAACAAATTTCCCCACTCGACCTCACCATCATGGAACCGAATCTGCCCCGCGGCAGTTCTCTCTGAGAGCAGCCGAACGTTTAGGAAGATCTACGGACATCTCCGAACATAGATATACACGATCGTAACAATTATCACACTTCTACCAAGCAGACGAACCTGCACGACGAACTATGGAAATCGCCGATAATAGTTATACATGTTAAAATCTCTGTTTTTGCTTCTATTGTCTCTTTTAAACATGTGATATCAACAATGTGTTTAACATATATCATTACCTAAATGAAATCCTTGTGTGTACGTAGATATCCATAGGGCTGTGTTCGAATCTTACTGCAAGCAACATTTTAATGTTTAGTTGCTAATGAAAAATTGATACTTTGATAGGGTAAAACATTATTATGGCATTACCGGGATTAATGAAAGGCGTTCTCGGATATCCAGTGGTCAGAGTTCGAGTCCTAGCGTGGCAAAACATTAATTCTTAATAACTAATAAATTAAGTAACACAGACAAGTACGGCCAAATCATGCTAATTTTTATACATTATTACGATGCTTATGTAGGATATTCTTAGGTACACTGAGGTTGTAGATCGAATCTTACCCTGCGAAACTCTAAAGCGTAATAAATATTAAACTATGTGAGTATGAGCGGTGAGATTTAAAATGTATTTAACAAATATAATTATTTATATTAAACCCGGGTGTATACTTAGGTATCCAGATGTCTAAACACGATTCTTTATTTTTCGTCTTCTTCTCTCTTTTGCTTTGCTTTCCCTTGTTCTTTATATCTATCTCTTTCTATCTTTTTGACCTGCATACATCCGAGCATTCATATATACACGTGCACATACACAGAGCCATTTCACATACATACACAGAGCCCTGACATCTACAAACATACACCCATACACCAATGCACGCTCACACAAACGCACACACACCCACATACACCTACAGGCATACATCCATACACCAGTACACTTATACGCGCACGCACAGGCACAGACACTCCCACACACCAGTGCAGTTACACTCACACGATAGCTTTGGAGAAAACTTGCTCTGAGAACCCGAACCTTCACGAAAACCTCCGAACACGCCCGAAGACCAGTGCAAACATGTATTTCAATGAAAGAGATATTGCCATTAATCACGTTTTATTATTAAAATTTAAGTATATAATTATTCCAAAAAGGTCCGTGTCACTTCTATAATTAGCATACCCTCAGTCACTGGTCTTTATTGCGTTAACGTGTCTAGATGTGTTAGCATCGTATTCTCTACAAGAATAATCAGCTTTCTAATGCGTTATCAAGGTGAAGAGGTCTACATTTCATAGAACAGAGAGTAATACGCTATTGCCTCAAGAATAAGGTTGAATAGCTCATCATATAAGGATATAATTTGTAGTGCATCAGGATACTCTTCTAGTAAATGCAGGAAGAAATTCCTCCGAGGTTATTAGAAGAGAAGCCATCAGACGAGCTGTAAGATACTCTTTAAATGCAAGCATTGTAATGTAACGTTTCAGTGATGGTTATAAGGGACATCCGCACGAAGATGTATGTGAAATAAGCAGTCCTCAGTAGAAAAGCAGATTGGAGCCTACTAAACATCGATTATTATCAACAATGGAGGACTGTGACATGAAAGAATACGAGTCATCTTTCGATAGACAGTTGAAGTCGTATTTTATACCATGCGATTCAACAAAGGACCTGAATAGTTACCTGAATGAGGCAAAACAAACATAAAGAGCTTGGTATTCACAAGAGTGTGAAAATTAATCTGGTAGCCGAGTGTCCATTTGTAAGCAATATCGGAGAAACCTGTGACAAAACATTTCAAACACGGAATAAGCCTGTGTTTCTAGAAACGGATCTGGACTCGACGCTGGAGCGAAATACAACAAATTGGCTACTGGAATGGAGGAATCAAAGCTTAAGGGTAGCAATTGAGACGGTAATTTGTATCACAAATTACTTTAATGTAAATAATTATTTTAATATGAATATGTATTTTTGTGTAACATTGATTTCAGAGGTTTAATAATTGTAATTATTATTGGTAAATAATAATATACGGCTCTATTGAAACTGTTAACAATAACACAATACTTCAGCAAGGGGGTGAGTTGTTTATCGTTACCGGGAACCAGGAAGTTACGTAATATTTCGCGCCTTTTCGGTAAAAAAAAGCTTCTAGAACATTCTCTAAAAGTAATATGTATTAGTGGTTTTCATTGGATAGTAAAATAGACGCTAATGTTGGCGCGTTTTATTAGCCAATAGCAGTTCATTTATAATCTTTAGGTGTATCTTAAGGCAAGCCTATAAATAGCCATGCTCGAAGTTGGTCGCCCCGCAGTTATACAAAATTTTTCGTACACTACACGTCGGCCGCTCAGTTCAACGGAATTCTAAGTACACGCAGCAGAAGTACGAGAAATCTTATAAAATATTCTAAAGTTAAATATACAAAGTTGAAGTACGTGAGTTAAAAGTGATAAGAAGTTATTATAAACAGTTTCATTATGGCGATTATCTAGATAAATCTGTGAAAGTGTTAGTGCACGTGTTCGACAATAAAACATTATAAAACACATTTTTTCACTAGTAATTTTTGGATAAAAGATTCCTTTTCCGCTTCACAACCTGTAAGAAAAACATGCCTACCCAGATCAGATGATAGCTAGCCGGTGGACATTTAAAACTGATACAAATTGCTACGCCAGAGGAATCTACAAACAGAACAAATGAACCAACCAACGTATGACGTCACACAAGATGGTTTCGCGTGAAGTAAACACATATTTGCTCTCGTAAATTGGCACCACAACGTGGAGCTAACTATAAGATCTTCAAGATATAATAATTTACGTAAAACAGAATACGTAAGCTATATGCCCCATCAAATTGGCGCACCAACGTGGGGCGAAGCGACCAGGAAAGGAATGAAGCAGAGTAACCAGGAATACAGCGGTGAAATGGTCTACAAGACGCAGATTCCAGAGACGAAAGGGACGACTGACTTATATCGTAATTCCGAGATTACGATGCAACAAGGAATTCAGCTACAAGAAAACATCGAAACGACGTAGATTCATCATAAAACAACGCAGAAGCGACATACAAATCTAGGAGAAAGGGGCAGAACGCTGGACATCAAAGATACATCAGCGGACAGCATTAGTAAGGTTAGAGTATCCTAATTTTTTAAGTGTAAATAACTTTCAATGTTAATGAGGAGCTGTAGGATAATAAAAACAATGGCTACCAATAATACAGAAGAAATAATTATGGAGGGAGATAGTGTAACAGTTAGCTGTGATCCAATACAAAGTACAGGAAATAGCCCAGATTTTTTGGGGTTTGAAGATGAAAATGTTAGTGCAGAAAGTGAGAGTAGAATAGCAGGAAATGTTAATCCTGATACTATTATGATTATGGAAATGCTGAGAAATATGAGGGAAGAATTAAGGGAAGATATGGAAAAGAATAAGAGGGAATTGAGGGAAGAATTAAGGGAAGATCTTAGTAAGAGTATTACAGATCAATTAAGGGAAGATATGCAAAAGAATAATAGGGAATTGAGGGAAGATATTGGTAAAAGCTTAGAACAAAACAGGGAAGAAATTGAAAAGAAATTCATGGAGCTAGATAGTAGTATGATTAGAATGAAAAATGAAAATCAAGAAATGATAGCACAGGAATAGGTGAAGTTTCAAAGAAAATGTTAGACATGAGCAGGGAAATATCTAACCAAAAAAATGAGGTTAATAATAAAATAGAGCATGTTAATGTAAAATGTACAGAGCTAGGTAGCCGAATGAGTAGTATTTCAAGTGAGATAAGAGAGATAAAAGAGGTTAGGAATGTAGATGTAAATGAGACGCAGGTTAATTTCAAAGGGGAAGTATCAGAAATACAGAATGAGACAGTAATGCAAAGAAATAAATTGTACCAAGATGTTCAGAATGAAAACTCAAGTCCAGTACAGTTTAGTACAGATTTGTCAGAGTATTCTCAAATTAAAAAGATAGTAGAAGAATTGAAAATGAAAGTTGTTAAAAGATGTATTGTTCAAGAAACTGTAGATTGTTTTCAAATGTTATCATGGAACAAAATGTCATATGAATACGAGAGGTTATTCATAAACAAAAATTTGAAGGTTAGGTTACGGCTACGAGTAATGTTTAGCCACACACAATTTGATCCAGGAGGGTAAATAGCAATGAGACGTAAAGTAAATGCTGGATAGGTAAAGACGACTTGCAGAGAAATGTATTGGAACGTAAGAGGGTTAATTATTTATATGTCATTTGAAAAGATAAATAAATTATATAAAAAAAATTAAAAAATTAAATTTGTGGTAACTGCAACAACATTTAAAAATTAAGAATGCAAAGATTGAAACTTAATATGATATTAAATTAAAAGTACGTAAATACAATTCAAAGAGTATTGTTAAAATAAAATTCAAAATAACAAAAATGGTAAAAATAATTCAAAACAAATACTTATGTAGCAAACAGAAAAGGTGAAACATTGTGGAGATTTAAGAGATGTAAATATTTGTGTAGAGGGTGAATATTTTGGTAAAAATGTTAAACAATTACAAAAATCTTAAATGTATAAATTTTTGTCAACAATGTAAGAGAGTAAACAATTTTGAAACAGTGATTAAATAGTTTAGGGTATAGTATTTGCTATAAAAAAAAAATTGTGATATCAGACTAATATCTAAATTAATTAAAACAGAGCCAGTAAGTAGTGGCGAGATAAAACATATGTCGTGTGTTAAATACGTGTGAAGTGTAAAGTGAAAGTGATAGCGTGTGTTCCAAGATTTAGGAGACTAAAAACACAAATTATAAAATTCTAAACAAGTTATAAATATTTATAATTATGTTTCTAGTGGGGCATATGAGACGGTAATTTGTATCACAAATTACTTTAATGTAAATAATTATTTTAATATGAATATGTATTTTTGTGTAACATTGATTTCAGAGGTTTAATAATTGTAATTATTATTGGTAAATAATAATATACGGCTCTATTGAAACTGTTAACAATAACACAATACTTCAGCAAGGGGGTGAGTTGTTTATCGTTACCGGGAACCAGGAAGTTACGTAATATTTCGCGCCTTTTCGGTAAAAAAAAGCTTCTAGAACATTCTCTAAAAGTAATATGTATTAGTGGTTTTCATTGGATAGTAAAATAGACGCTAATGTTGGCGCGTTTTATTAGCCAATAGCAGTTCATTTATAATCTTTAGGTGTATCTTAAGGCAAGCCTATAAATAGCCATGCTCGAAGTTGGTCGCCCCGCAGTTATACAAAATTTTTCGTACACTACACGTCGGCCGCTCAGTTCAACGGAATTCTAAGTACACGCAGCAGAAGTACGAGAAATCTTATAAAATATTCTAAAGTTAAATATACAAAGTTGAAGTACGTGAGTTAAAAGTGATAAGAAGTTATTATAAACAGTTTCATTATGGCGATTATCTAGATAAATCTGTGAAAGTGTTAGTGCACGTGTTCGACAATAAAACATTATAAAACACATTTTTTCACTAGTAATTTTTGGATAAAAGATTCCTTTTCCGCTTCACAACCTGTAAGAAAAACATGCCTACCCAGATCAGATGATAGCTAGCCGGTGGACATTTAAAACTGATACAAATTGCTACGCCAGAGGAATCTACAAACAGAACAAATGAACCAACCAACGTATGACGTCACACAAGATGGTTTCGCGTGAAGTAAACACATATTTGCTCTCGTAAATTGGCACCACAACGTGGAGCTAACTATAAGATCTTCAAGATATAATAATTTACGTAAAACAGAATACGTAAGCTATATGCCCCATCACAATTGGGCAATGCTTGCTGTTAAAGGGGTTCGACTTCGTATCAACAAATACAACCCATTACGGGGAAGTAGCTACATAACGCCACCTCCGTCTGTTGAAGCAAGAAAGTCCTGCGTAAACATCCTGAACTATGCAGAGTAGAAATGCTTAATGTATTCTGTATTAGCAACTCGTCGAGAAGGATGCACAACGTGTGAGCAAATACAACCAGATTTAAAATAAGTATGACTTCAGCAGTGTTTCTTACCCTACTCGACTTTCTCAAACACCTAAATTTAAAAAGCTTAGCAAGATGTCTATTAACTTTTCGGGCTGAATGAGAAGCATGAAGTGTATCCAATAAAGTTTGCTGACATTGAATTACCTGAACACCATGACCTGCTACTATTAAGTGACAATAGTGGAAAACATCACTATATATAAGAATTTTGAGAAGCTCGTTCGAGATCAGAAAACTAAGCCTAAAGAACGTGTTTATATCCGCAAGCGCTGTTTTATACATTTTGATGATCGATATGGACGAAGTGGACTGGAAAAACTACAAGGACATGCAGCTATCTGTATTCAACATGGTGTTGCAAGAGTAGTTATGCCTATCACGGAGAAATCAATTGTCCATTTTAAAAATGTTGAGAGGGTGTAGAATCTATGCAGATTTTCAGAGAATTCTCACTGCTTGATATAAGTGTATACCCAATTCTGAAACTTCATATACAACTCCTTATCAAGAGCACACACCAATAAGCTTCTGTGTTTACGTGAAGGCGTCATCCAGTGTTGAACACCTCGAAACTGGACTTCTTAAGCATCCGTACGTATATCGTGGTTATGATGCTGCTCAGAAGTTTATGCTGTATCTCGCATCTCTTGCAAAGAGGATTGAGGATATATATATAAATCTGCCAAACCTCTGAAACTTACAGATCAACAGCAGAAAGGTTTCGACTCTTCTACAGTATGCTACTTGTATGGAAAAGCCTTTACAGGAGAGAGCTACAATGTACGCGACCATGATATCGTGGTGGATACCGTGGAAGTCTCCATAATGAATGTAATTTAGCCAAAACACTAAATACAGGATGTTTCAGAAATATTTTTATAAACTTCAGGTATGGGCTCCCTACACCAACAGCAGGAAAAAAGTTCATATGAACATATGTCCCATAATCCTTGGTTTTCGCGTTATTCCTGTCACAATGAAAGTGTGAGTTCACCGGCTTTCGGGATCCAACCTCAAAACTTCATTTCTCTATGCATTCATAGAAGGCGTTGACCCATTTTACTACATACGGTACATGACGAAGTGTTGCCATGGAGACTTATTTACGGTTATCATTTGTCATTAGTCTGTCTTCAACGTTTCAATTGTGTACATGTAATGAGTTAACAGCACCATGGCTGGATATTCATTTCATAAACAGGCAGGCATGATTGTTATGTATGGTTACGTGAATGGTAATGGACGCGAGGCTGCACGGCTCTATCAGATGGTGTTTCCAGACCGAAGACAGCCGAGTCATCCAACCTTTGTCGCTGTTTATCGTCGCCTTGCTGAGACAAGAACCGTTGCACCACGGACTATTGATCGAGGAAGTTCAAGGGTTGTTCGTACGCCGGAACGCGAAGAACAGATGTTAAAGTGTGTCGAAGACGATCCAGGTATCAGTACAAGACAATTGGCTGTGGCTTCTGGTACATCACACGTGACAACATGGAGGGTAGTTCACGAGCAGCTCCTGTATCCATATCATATTCAACGTGTGCAGGGCCTTTCGCCTGCCGATTATCCAACACGGGATAACTTTTTCCGGTGGTTTGTAGCACAAACAGCCAATCCATTGTTTGTCTCGTCAGTTTTGTTTACAGACGAGGCAACGTTTGGGAGAGAAGGAGTTACTAATTTCCACACAACGTACACGTATGGGCAGATCGTAATCCTCATGCTGTACTTCAGGCTAGACATCAGCAACAGTTTAGTCTGAATGTGTGGGCTGGAATTGTAGGCGACTGCCTAGTAGGTCCATACGTTTTACCACTACGTCTTACTGGTGCTGTCTACAGGGACTTTATCCAGCACACTCTTCCCGACTTTCTTCACGAAGATGTGCCCCTGCAAATAAGAAAAAAAATGTGGTTTATGCATGATGGGGCTCCGGCAATTTTAGTCGCATTGTTCGAGATGCAATGACTGGTATCTACCATGACCGATGGATAGACAGAGGAGGACCAGTTCCATGGACTGCACGTTCTCTCGATTTCAATTCGGACAGGGCGCTGTATCTCCCATTTATGACCATGGGTCTGCATATTCAGCCTGCTGTGCCGCAAAATAAATCATTTACCTAGTATGTCGCCACCACGTCAAAAATGGAGAAACCGAGATTTGTCATTTGTCATTGTGTACTCAGACTTTAAGAACTAGATGTTTCTAAAGACTGCTTTCTTTTCGATCATTGTAACATAACTAATTTGAGACTTTATCTTAATAGTGAATGTTATCTCTACCATGACATAAATTTGGACTTTGGAAACTCGAACTTTGCATCATTATATGATACGTACTCAAAGTTTCAAAACTCTTATTTTGAAAAAGAGGAATATCCCTTATTGAAGAGAAAAACTTTTCTTAAATTTGCTCCTGTATTTGTTACCGATTGCTCACATCAACCAGAGGAAGTTGTAAATGGTGCTGTCAACATCAGAATAGAAATTCAAGCTGGTGTAAATATCCCTGCTCAGAACTTCTGGTTTTGTTTATTGGTTCATTATAAAGTATTTACATACAAGCCTCTGACTCATGTGATGCAGCTTATATTTTAAACTAATCATTGTAATGTAAGAATTTCTTTTTTTATTATGAATGTAAGGATTTTTTAATGAATAAAACATGAGTAATAAAAACATATCGTCATTCTTTTTATTATTGTTTATCATGCAATTCAAACACTTTCCTCCTCCAACTCCTCGTTCCAGCATATGACGTTACACTTGCAACATATAGGTTACCTAAATGGTAATCGATAAAGGATTCAAGTCTTTTAGGGTACAAATTTGATCACTATTTAAAAGTATTTCACAATCTTTAAATAAGTATATAAAATCGTATTTTGGCCTCTTCCATATAAGCAATGACATTATAAGAGAAAACAATATTTTCTTAATATTACACTCGCGGGCACTTTCTCGATTGGATGAATGCTTTGAAAATAGCGAGACTCTCTCCAATTATCTCCCAGTCTTTCATTGCCATATATACAAATTTGTTTGTGTTTTTCACTATAAGTACTGGAAGATCGTAGATGAAACCTATCTTAATGTTGCGCCTTCTCGAGATGTAGACGTCTCGGCATCCGCTTCTTACCGGAATGTTTCTTGGGAGTGTCGATGCTGGTTATTCTATCCTCCAAAAGCGTCAGCCTCCTTTCCTGAGCTATAAATCTATTCTCTTCTTCCGCTTATTCCATCTGAAACATTTCCAATGAAATTCTTAGAAAACATGCTTTTGGAAGTGAAAGTAACCTAAAAGAATTACATTTTTGTTAGGATACATGTAAAATGAAGCACAAAAGATTTGTATAAACATTCAGATATCAAGCGTTATTTGTATACGATAGATATAACTGAATTAAAAAATGTGACAATTACATTTTCATGAATTCTTTATAAAATTATATAGCATGTATTTTTTGTATCTTTATATGTAATGTGAATGAGTCAGCTGTTTTATTTATTAATTTTTTCACAGTAAAATAGGAGAACATTGAATAATTAATTTTTGGTATTTCTAGATACCTTTGCTGAGGGTACAAATGACAATTTACTTAAAGATGATGCTAATGGTAAAATCATCCTACGCTTTGTTGGACTACGATCTAAGATGTATGCCTTAGATATTCAAAGCTCAATGATAAAAAAGATTAAAGGTATAAAACGTAGCGCTATTAAGCAGTACATTTCGTTTGACAGCTATACAGACTGTCTTAAAACCGGAGAAATCATCAGAACACCCATGAATCTGATCCTGTTTCGGGAGAATGCTCTTGCCACAGTGCAAGTGAATAAAAATGCATTGACTCCGTTTGATGATAAAAGAATTATTGCTGAGGATGGAATAACGACATATACGTATGGACATTACGCCATTACAAACAGTGCTTAAAAGAATGTAAGTCAAAGATAAAGATTTTCTCGTGAGTCTAAAATCTTAAAAAAATGAAGGTTATCCGTGTGCTGTATATGCAGCTAGTTGACGAGCTATGAAGAAAGAAGAAGATGGAAGGGAAGGTGGTAACCCTGCCATTAGGAGCAATCCTAGTGCTAGTCTCAAGCCTAGATAAAAAGGGGAGAGACACCTACAACGAACTAAAATAAAGGTATGTTGGCGTAAACTTTTCAATTAAAACTCTCGAATAATAAAACCCGAATAAAACATTGTAATTTCCCTAAAAGAAAGTTGAAGTTATCTCTGGTTAGCCAGATTAGGTTAGACGATGACTGAGTGGAATAGATGATGAGATGAACGTTTGGGATTGGTCAGGTTAATCTAGGCTAGGCTCTCGTAATTATTGTCTAAGTTATGAAGGATACGCTTTGTTACGTGGTTACATAGTTGCTACGTGTTGTTACGTCGTGTGATGTTTCTGGTTACGTGATGTTGCGTGGTTACGTGCTTATGTTACTTAGTATGACGTCTTGTCATGCTGTTATGTTACGTTGTGTTACGTCTTGTTACGTGGCTACGTTAGATGATGATAGGAATGAATAGACAATGAGAAGATCCAGAACATACAAGGTGGGAATAGGTTAGGACGTATACTTCACTGTAAACCGATATACAGTTTGTCCCTCTCCGTCTCGCGCACTACTGTTTAACATATAAAAAAGTTTGTAAGGTTTAGAAAAAAGTATATAAAAGTGTTGTAACGTTGGATGAGAAATGTCTTATAATCTAATTACTCTCTATATTACCGTATAAATCTACATTCCTCCGCCTTCTTCAACCCCTGTCTATCCTTGTACCACTCTCGTTTTCCATATTTCTCCCATATAAACGTATACTCTACTCATCCACCCTCTCTAGACTAGCACATCTCCGCGTATTCCCTACCGCTCTCATATAAATGCATTTTCCTCCTTGAAGACTCTCTCAACCTAGCACCTACCTTCGTTTTCCTCGTCTCTCCATATAAACGCATACTCTGCCATTCAAACCTTCCTGTCCAATACCTCTCCTCGGTTTGCTAGCTCTCCCATATAAAAACGCTATATTCTACCCTTCAAGTCCTGTATGGTCTAGTACCTCTCCTCGTATTCCCTATCTCTTCCGTATAAAGCGTATCCCTTCCTCCGTCAGCATCTGTCTAGTCTAGCCCTTCTCCTCGTATTCCCTATCTCTCCCGTATAAGCCTATATTCCCGTCCTTCAGCATCTGTCTAGCCTATTATCTGTTCACGTTTTCCCTATCTTTCCTATAAAAGTCATACTCCACAGCTCAAACCTTGTCTAGCCTAACACTTCTCCTCATATTCCCCTACCTCTCTCATATAAGTCGCATTCCCCTACTTCAGCCCTGTCTAGCCTAGCATCGACCCTAGTATTCCCTATTTCTCACATATAAACGCCTACTCTGTCATTCAAACCTCCTAGCCTAATACCTCTCCTCGGTTCGCTATCTCCCCATATAAAACGCCATATTCTACCCTTCAAGTCCTGTTTAGTATAGCATATTTCCTTGTATTCCCTATCTCTCGTATAAAGCGTATCCCCTCCCCTCCTTTAGCAATTGACTAGCCTAGCATCAGCCCTGGTATTCCCTATCTCTCCCCTATAAACGCATTTTCCTCCTTGAACCGTCGTATCTACCCTCGTTTTCCCTATCCTTTCCCACATAAACGCAAAAGTGGCACAGCTTCTGTCTATAATACCGTTTGTCTCCGTTTTCCATACATTCCTCATATAAGCGTATACCCTACTCCTTAACCTATGTCTACACTAGCACCTCTCCTCGTATGCCCTATCTCTGTCGTATAAAGCATATCCCTCCCTCCTGGAGTCCCTGCTCTACCTCGGAATTCTCCTCGTTTCCCCTATCTTCTCCATATAAACGCATTTTTCCTCGAAGGTTCTCTCAACCTAGCACATACCTTCGTTTTCCTCGTATCTTCATATAAAAAGCCCTACTCTACCCTTCAAGCCCTGAATAGTCTAGTACCTCTCCACGTATCCTCTATCTCTCCTGTATATGTATCCGTATTCCCTCTGCTTCAGCATCTGTCTAGCCTATTATCTGTTCACGTTTTCCCTATCTTTCCCATATAAACAGCTATTCCACTTTTCAAACTCTGTCTAATCTAACACTTCTCCTCGTATTCCCCGTATCTCTCATATGAAGCACATCCCTACTCCTTCAACCTCTATCTAGCCTAGCATCGATCCTCGTAGTCCCTATCTTCCCCATATAAACGCATTTTCCTCCGCATCCACCTCGTTCTCCCTATCCTTTCCCATATAAACGCAAAACTGCGCCAGAATCCCTCTGTATACCCTACTAGCGTTATAGGGCCAATTGTTTTCAAGTCAACAAATGACGCCTCTACATACATGAATACAATTTTGCCCTCTTGATTAGAGGGAATTAACAATCAGGGAGCGTGATTTTGCCCTTTTTCAACAAGACTCTGCCACATCTCATACGGCCAATATTTCAATGAGAACAATAGAAAGCCGATAACACGAACAGGAGAAACACCCCGCAGCTGGTTCTTAGTTCATTGGCTCTCACTGTATTTTTATTAAAAATATTTCTTCGCTGAATAATTCAAACATAATCCAACACTTTCCCGCGGCAATTTTCGATGATGAGAGTTAAACCTGAGTGTACCTTTCAAGAGGGCGTCACAACCTATTTCCAGAAAATTCAAGATATAGATTTGATTTGTTATGAAATATGTGAAACGCAATATTATGGCACTTTAATCAAAAGCGTTAGAGGCACGTTTGATAGAATAAAAAACATCAAAAATATTGCATGTAAAGGGTAATTTGGCGTGGGGATATTTTCTTGAAAATCTTCATGTCTAATCCTTGGAAGATGCTGAACTTAAATATCAAGTTTAGTATTTGACCGACCTTCCGTTTTTGAGTAATGCTGTATACAGACAGATAGACACAGACACGCGCGCGCGCGCAGACCTTTTTCTAAAAATGATTTGGTTTGGAATCAGAAGACCTCAAAACGTGTATTCCCGGTGAAATCTCGATATCAATTGTTTGGTATAATGCAATACTTACTCTACTTACTATGAGTAAGTACTAGTACTGGTAGTAGTAGTAGCAGTAGTAGTAGTAGTAGTAGTAGTAGTAGTAGTAGTAGTAGTAGTAGTAGTAGTAGTAGAGAGAGTGAGAGAGAAAATACAGAGAAGCGAAATTTCTCGTATTGCTTTTGTGAAGTAAAATAAATTGAGTGCTTATTTATGAGCGCTCTTTAACTCCTATAGGTTCTTCTCCTATTCATTCTACATTGGCGTGAGAAACCGGAAATTTTTCTTAGGTTTGAGGATTTTTATGTGTCATAAATCTACGACTCGGGACCACCGGCTTTATTTACGTTCCGAAGGAAGCCATGATAAGAATTTTTACGCCCGAAAAAATCCATCGCCCTCCGCCGGGATTGAACCCACGACCTCGGAAACCAGAACCTAGATGCTACTCCTACGCTAGAAAAACTTTTGTGGAATGCATTTCATATTTCCTATTCATCTGACAGCAAGAAGTTTCACTTTTTATGAAGTGTTTTAAGACATTAAAATATAAAAGCATAATTTTAACGCGCTTCTACACGTGCCAATATGCAGTCTGGGGAAGCGGGAGTAAAGGTTTTGCCCTGACATCGTAATGTGCTACCAACTTAAAACAAAAACGATCTTGAGTTTATTTAAGATTTACTGGCGCAAACCATTATGAGTCCAGCAAACGTTTTTGCACCATCACAAGTAACGCAAACATGCTGACGCACAAAAAAAGTCAGATTTTATTAGACGTTATGTGTCCTTTGTTTGTTTGTTTTTTCCTTATAAAATACGGATCCAGACCTACAGTGGATTACTTACACTATTTTTCTTCATAAAAGTTCTAAAATAATAATACAATAAAATTAGTAGAGCTGTATGCATGTGTTTATTCAATTCCCTGCAATTGCAAAACAAACTAAATAACAGCAGGGACTTCCTTGGAGTCAATACACTATAGCCTGCTTTATTTGTGAATAAATCACGATATACGTTTGGCTTAGACAGCTCCCGAACTACTCAAGTACTTTCCAAGGAACGTCTCCAACATCTCCCCACCTCGATTCGTCTCTGTTTCGGGGAACCACTTTCTCGTTACTCTAATCAAGGAGAGACAAGCATCTCGTTCACGTTGGTGGTTGTTCTGCAACCCTAAATTAGTCTCGTAGTTGTACATAGTTTCCTGGTAACTATGGGACTGCTTCTCAAATAACTATTGCAAGAAAACTATGGTTTATATTAGGCAGAAAACTCTTACACGTTTCAACTGTAACAAGAAGCTTACTACAATAAATGCTCCTTCATCCTTTTCAAATTAGTTTGGTCAAATATCGTCACTGATGTAGACAGACTTTTCTAAGGTATGTTTTAGGTTTGTAACTGGAGTAGCTATACACAAATTGCATATACAGACATTTTAACACGCCCACACATATACTACTATTTGATAAAGTAGTAGGTGAAAATTAATACTCTGAAAACGATACTCATTGATTAAGACTGAATCAAAGTTTAGAGAAAGACAGAATCAGAATGTTGCTCCTAAAATAAATATACTTTGGATAAATATTCTATATATTATAAACACATTCATCATAAATATTACCCCAGCATATATAAGTTACAAAAATAACTAAATTTGAGAACTAAGTACCAAAATACTACATAATATAATATATATACACACATAAATAGTTTATATTATATAGTAGTGTAAATATACTATACAGTATTGAAATGATCCACCGTTCCTAATCTATATCCCATACTCATATGGGGACACAGAAAGCTTAATCAGAAAAGGTCTTATGTGTTGCATTCACATGACTTTCTCTATCCATTCTTCAACAAACTATTCCTAGAAAAGCGTATTCTTCTAATTTACGAATTTGTAGAAATAGTTTGATTTCATATTTCCTTGTAGGTTCTGTGGAGATAGGAGAATACAGTACGCTTAAGCCATAGTGAAATCTTTTAAGAGCTGGTCGCTATATGATAGTTTTGAAATTCCATTTCCTTTGCATGACCAGGAGAAAAACAAAAACAATAACAATTCCCCATTTTAGAAAAGTGTAAGTATTTGAAAATTCATACCAATAAAAAATAATATACAATACGTTGTTAACTTATTGTAAAAATTTATTTTACATAGATTATGTACTTTAACAGCATCTACATTTTGTTTAGTAAGATTTTGTCTATATCTTACGGTTTACCAATTGTGCGTAAGTCATTCAGAATGAAAAGGTTTCAGAGGCTATTTCCTTCTTTATGAAAATCCTTTAAATATATATAGTGTTTTAATCAAAACCATTAAAGCTATTTTTGTGAAAATCAAAATTTTAGAGAAAAAAAACCTTATAAGGAATAACTTAAGGTTGGAGGATTTTATTCCTTGGAAGATGCTGGATTTAAGAACCAAATTTGGTATTTAAGCATCGACTATTCGTTTTGACTTATGCTGTTCGCAGGCACACACACACACACACACACACACACACACACACATACACAGACACACGAATGTTTTTATAAAAGTTATGTTTTTACTAAAGGGCCCCCAACATTAAAATAATTTAATCTATGAAATATACAGGCATCTTCAGTGCTTGTATATATTCCTTTTTCCCTAAAACTATATCTTGTTTTGTTTCTTTTTTGTAACATAGTAATTTTATTTGTTTTGGTCAGATGTGCTTCAGTATCATAACGATTCCTATTTATTACCTTGTACTAAAATCTTCAGTATATGTGCTATGATTTAATAACAAATTTTGGATTTTACTGTAGATTTTCTTTAGCTAGATAATAACCGAGCGAGGTGGCTCTGCGATAACGTGCGAGGCTCGCATTTGGAAGTCCTGAGTTCGGTTACTGGGACCGGACAATCTGACTATGAGTTTTTCGTGGTTTTCTCTAGTTGGCAAGGCGAATATTGCGGTGACTTGTTTTCTATCACTAATTTTCTTTCCCTTATTTTCTATAATTTCGCTTTCCCTTTTATGTTTCAGTTAGGCTTAGCGGCTATGCAAAATATTCGCCATACCTTGATAACATAATATGTTTAAAACGAAAACTGTAAAGAACGAGAGAGCGACTTGTGCCTTCTAACTAAAATTTTGTGAAATATATTCGGCGAATTAATGCAGCTGAAAAATAACTATTTAGTACAGTTGCATGGTTGTTTGAACTTTCTTAAAATCTTACACTTCGGATTTGAAGCATCAGCTAGATATTGGCATTTCATTAACGTGTCATTGCATTTATATATCTTTATATTTATTTACTTATAATTAAGCCGCAAATCGTGTACCTTTTATGAAAACTAAATGTTTAAACAATTTTAAAATATGGTTAATTTCATCTACATTATTCTCCTTTAAGACAAAAGTATCTATACCGCAGACAGGAATAGCAAAGCTTACAGCTGAGAAAGTTTGTAAAGTACTGACTTATATACTCGTCGGTAAATTTAACTTTCTTGGAATATAACTTTAGTTTCCCATTCCAATGTTATACAGTGACTGTTAGCTATGAGTATTTGTCATAACTGGCGAAAAAGAAACTTTTTTTGAAACATTGGTTTATGACATTTAAGTTTATTATCCAGTTGTTACTAGCAAACGGAAACAAACAGATGAATAATAATCCAGACAAAATTTAATTAATTGAATTCGCATAAAATTCTCTACTCACTTTTCTACTAACTGTCATATAAAAGCTCATTATTCTACATATCTATTTCTTGTAATTCAGATAAGTCATTAATTGTTTTACACATTTCCTGCTGCTACAAGAAGTATGCAGTAGGTAAGTTTTTCAACAGCTTGTCTTTATGTGAACGATTAAATGGCCAAGCTCTTTGCATGGTCATGAAAGACAGAATAAAGAAAGAAAGAAAAAAAGAGTCGGGATTTTCCAGTTATTAAAAGTATAAGTATTAAAAATTCAAACCAATAAGAAGGCATATATATGCATCGGAAGTGGTTACGGTTTACCAATTATGCAAAAGTCATTCAGAGTGAATGGGACTTCTCAAGCTATTCCCAGAACACTCAGGATGTTTTACTTGGCATGCAAATATCTTAAAAATATGATAATTCAATCAAAATCGTTACAGCCGGTTTCGAAAAAATAAAAAATTACGAAAATGTTTTCATGTAAATGGTAGTTTGGAATGGGTGAATTCCTTAAAAATCTTCGTGTTGCATTCTTGCAAGAAGTTGAAATTAAATACTAAGTTTGGTGTTTAATGAATTTTCTTTTTTGAGTTATGCTACTCACAGTCACACATGCACACACACACACAAAGACACACCTATTGCATACATAGACCATTTTATAAAAACTGTTTTTATATTAAGGAGGTCTCAAACGTGTATTTTAGGTGAAATCTCGTTACCTACCAAATGTTTGTGTGGAATACAGTACTTCCTCTATTTAATATAGGTAGTAGATAAAATCAAAATGAATGAATTTCACTGAACAGACATTGTTTGAAGAAATTCTAGATATTGTACGTTCAACACTGAAATAGTAATGCTTTTGCTTTGGTACCTTTACATAAAGGGCTATGGTAGTTTAAATCCGTTATAAAACTAGCTGACTGATAATTATCAATAAAGATTTATCCGCTAGATAAAGTTTCGCTAGATTCGCTAAAATTCGCTGGATTGGCGTGGACAAAGTATACTTTCTTCTTAACAGATGTCAGCTTACGAACAAGGATGACCGAGGCGATAAAGATCCGTCAGGACCGTTCTTCCTATTTGAGGTTTTATCAAGGTTTTCTATAGTCCTTACAACTGCCAAATGTCGGGGAGGTACACTATACTTAGACCGAAACGTTTACTTTCCAAACTTCCTTTCCCAGATATTACTTCATTTTATGTATCATCAGCGTCCACTGCATGTGATTTCGTAGTAAGAATGGGCGTTAAACACTATTTAAAGAATGTGACACCGTTAGCATTACTTAAGGAAGTACAGGTTGTAACGGTTTAGTTGCTATTAAGATTTGAAAGCCGAGTGACATATTTGCGGTGTCATTACCCCAATGTGATCTAAGTAATTTTTCATATTTAGATTCCAGGGTTTTCAATGAGCACTATCTTGTTTTAAGTACTCACTTTATAAGCATAGGATAGGGTAGTTAATGGAGTTAATGGAGAGGACACCTCGCACCTTGACCTTCAATGGATCTTTTATGAGAACACCCCCTGGAGGAACGGATGGGGTGAGAGTACCGCAGGAGACTATGGGTTGCAGAGCGATGCCGACGCAAGAGAGTTCACTAACAGTTCCGCTTGACCACCCGACCACGGAAGGATCGCTCGGTGGCGTCCCTCTAGTGGGACCTGGGAAAGATGACCCAGAAGTGGAGACGCGCCAGGCTTCCCTCTAGCAGGGCCGAGAAGTTCAAAACCACAAGTCTCTGAGCCATTTGCCCTACACCAATCAAAATACAACCCCAGAGTTAACCTGAAACATAAAAGGAAAATCAAATGGGTGAGAGAGGAAATCCGTGGTAGAATGCGTTAGTCCAGCATTCGCCTATGTCAATCAGGGAACACCCATGATCAGAGAAGGTGGCCACCAGGAATCGAAGCTGGGACCTCCGGAATGCGAGTCTTATGCGTTACCGCGGAGCCGTTTCATTAAGTTACTTTATAAGCAGCGTCATGAGTTCAAGTTTTCTTCTTTACATTTTCGTACATTCTAACTTACCAATGTAGCAGTGTGGCAATGTAAATCAAGTTCTAATAATAAGCAAATGTAAAATTGCTGAAAACATTAAGAGAACAGTAATCTGGGAAGAAGATGATCCAATATTTGTGATTTTATTGGTTTAAATATGAAGAAGTTACTGAAGAAGCAAATCAGCATAGTACCACTGAGCAGTCAAAGGAGAAACAAGTTTATATTGATGAGAAATTGGAAATGAAGAAGCACAGATTTTGTTTTTGAATAAGAAAATATGCAAAAATAATTTAGATAAGCAAATGATTTCCTCGATCCAAAATCAGAACGAAAAATATAATATGCGACAGTATTCTTTGTTAAGTTTGAAAGAATGCTACTGTTTATCGTATAAAAGACAATTTGTTGCGGTCACTTCGTGTTATCTTTTACTGAGCGCCTATTATTGTTTTTAATTTTTGGGTTCACTGTCCTCCGGCTAGCTATGATCTCTCGGTCAAGCAAATCTCTTAATCAGTTGTGTAAACGGAAAGGAGTTTTTATCCAAAGATAACACTGATGAAAGAATTTGTTTTACACTTTTTGTCTTAACACATTATTCACTTTCACCTATTAATCGTGACATTCGCCAAACTGAAACTGTTATAATAACTTATTTACTGCACATTATTAATTCGCGTACTTCAACTTTTTGTGTAATTAACTTTACTACACTTGAGATTTTTCATAACTTTGCTACGCGTAACTGCAAATCGATAAACTATGCGATGTATTCACCATGACTGTTTCTGTTGAACTCGGCGACGTGTAATGCACAAATGTTTCCGATGGACTGGAGCCGACGTGTAATGTACAAATGTTTCCGATGGACTGGAGGAATCTGCTTTTTTTTTCCGTGGGGGAAAAATGCATTATTGCATTCGACCCCCAGCCGGTGTGCAATGGCTGGGGGGATGTGTGGGGCTCGCCGCTCAGAAGCGGAATACCCACTAAAAAACCCTACCACGAGTTAATTGTATATTGCTGAGTGTTAACGTGCATTTGTTTACATGCTTTTAGTCGGGTCCCGCATAGCACCCCGGTTAGTATGTGAATAGCTACTTAGCTGGCATGCATTGCTTGCGAGCGCGTCAAATGTTACTTGCTGGTATTGCCCATGGAACCTGAGCAATACCAGTGGGTTATTTGCGTATGTTTCTTATATTGGTAGTATTTGGTTAATAATGCCTAAGATCTAAAATGTGTGTTGTTTGCAGGGAGTGCCTGCGTGTCACATGACTTAGCATTAACTTACTGCTAGGTTGTACTATTATTATGTTATATTAGATTTAGATAAATTGAAAGATTTTGTATTGTGTCCTGTGCAGTCAATTGGGCACAGGCGTCTGTCTTGAGATCCGGCCTTCTCGGTCCTTCGTTGAGCTCGTTGTCCTGATGGTAGCCATTGTCGTCTGTGTGAACGACTCCATAATGCAGCGGCCCGTCTTACGCTGCGCACGTCGTTCACGTTGGGAGGCCCCTTCTCCCGGGCCGCCTCAGCTGTTGCTGAGGACTTGAGGGCTCTGCGACGGGCGTGGGCTGAAACAAGGGTAGAAAGCAAGAGAAAGATTAGTGCTGGGATATAGAAATAGGAATCCTGTGTCAATGTCCTTGTCATGTTTGGAGTAGATTGTTTACGAACTGTTGGATTTGTTCTTGCGTGTCGTCTTGGGAAAGGGTTCTATCGAATAGCAAGAGTGGTCTGTTATGCTTGTAATTTACGGAATCGTAGTTGCCTAATGCTTTGACTAGATCATTGTGGTGTACGCGTAAGCTTTTGTACATGTCGTAAGCTAGCTTTTTAACGAATTCCTCTACTGTATGCATTTTAAGTTCCTCGTGGAGTAAATCAGATGGCGCTACGTACGGTACCTTAGCTACCATGCGCAATGTTTTGTTTTGAAATTGTTGTAGTTCTTTTATGTATGTTTTGGCGGCATACCCCCAGACAGGTGCGGCATAAGTAAATATTGGTCGTATTAGTGTTTTATATAACGTGAGATTCAGCTGGGTGTCCATGTTTATGAGCGGGTAGAGCTTGACTAATTGGGCGTTTGCTTTTCCCCGTAATTGCGTGATGTGTTTCTTCCACGTTAGGCCTTGATCCATTTGATTATAACCGAGCTGCAATTGGTTAATAAAATGTGCCAACATTAGCGTCTATTTTTATATCCAATGAAAATTATGAACACATATGCTCTAGGGAAAAATGTTCCCGCAAATTCCTAAGAAAAACGCGCCAATATTACGTCATTTGCTCGTCTCTAATAATGATAAACAGCTCACCCCCTCGCTACATTATTGCACGCTATTATTGTCAGTTTCAGTAAGGCCGTATAAACCCACTTCTCAACAATGCTTACAATCATCTCAAATCTGTCACACAATAATGCATATTCACACTATAATCACTCTTGACATTTACATAATTTGTGATACAATTTACTGCATCATATGCCCCACTAGAAACATAATTATAAATATTTACAACTTGTTTGGAAATTTTATAATTGGGTTTTTAGTCTCCTGAATCTTGGAACACACGCCATTTATCACTTTCACTTAACACTTCACACGCATTTAACACACGACATATGTTTTGCCTTTATCTCGCCCCTATTTACTGGCTCTGGTTTAATGTGTTTAGACATTAATCTGACATCACAAATTTTTTATAGCAAATACTGTACCCTGAATTATTTAATTACTGTTACAAAATGGTTTACTTTCTTATATTGTTTACAAAAATTCATGCATTCAAGAATTCTTGTAATTATTAAACATATTTACCAAAATATTCACCCTCTACACAAATATATTTACATCTCTTAAATCTAGACACTGTTTCACATTATCTGTTTGCTACATAAGTATTTGTTTTAATTATTTTACCCCATTTTTGTTGTTTTGTACTTTATATTCACAATACTCTTGGAATTATATCTACGTACCTTTACTTTAATATAACACTAAGTTTTAATTATTACATGCTTCATTTCAAATGCTGTTACAGTTACTAAGAAAATGTTCTTTTTATTTAAACATTTTTTTTAGAATTTATTTCTCTTTACCTATGACATATATATATATATATATATATATATATATATATATATATATAACCCTCTTACATTCCAATACATTGCTCTGCAGTTCATCTTTAACTATCCAGCATCTACTTTACATCTCCTTGCTATTCCCCCTCCTGGATCAAATTGTCTGTGGCTAAACATTACTCGTAGCCGTATCCTAACCTTCCAAAATTTGTTCATGGATAACCTCTTAAAGGATTCATATGAAATTTCACCCCAAGATATAGTTTGAAACCAATCTAAAGTTTTCTGAACCACACATCTTTTAACAACTATCATTTTCAATGATTCCGGTATCTTTTTAATTTGAAAATACTCTGATAAGTCCGCAATAAACTGTACTGGACTGGAGTTTTCATTAAATTTTGAAAGTGGAAAATCACTTAAGATATGATTGTAGTTTTGCAAATTCCCTACTCCCATATTTAAATTCTCTAGTGTTACTTGTGCACTCTGAGTTTCAGCATTAGCTATGGATGAAGCCGCGGCATCACTCACATTATTAGTCATACCTGAGGAACTACCTCTATCATTATTTTGTACATCAGATACATTAACATCACATATATTTACCCTTGAATTCAATTCTAACATATTTACAGTACCTTGCAGATTTTCTATTGTCTGTTCCAATTTTTTATTATTCTCATTTTGAATAGCTTGGTGTTTGTTAATTTCAGAAGTTAGGTTTTGATTCAAATCTATAGAGAAAACTTTAACTTCTTCAGACAATCTATTTCTTTGTGTTTCTGACTCCTTCTGTATTTCAGATATCTCCCCTCTGAAATTAACTTGCACCTGAATTAAATCTGCATTTGTAGCCTCCATCATCTCTCTTAACTCATTTGAAATACTACTCATTCGGCTACCTAACTCTGTACATTTTACATCAACATGTTCTATTTTATTATTAAGCTCACTTTTTTGGTTAGATATTTCCCTGCTCATGTCTAACATTTTCTTTGAAATATCCCCTATCTCATTTGCTATCATTTCCTGATTTTCATTTCTCATTCTCATCATACTACTATCTAGCTCCATGAATTTCTTTTCAATTTCTTTCCTGTTTTGTTCTAAGCTCTTACCAATATCTTCTCTCAATTCCCTATTATTCTTTTGCATATCTTCCCTTAATTGATCTGTAATACTCTTACTAATATCTTCCCTCAATTCTTTCCTATTCTTTTCCATATCTTCTCTCAATTCCCTATTATTCTGAGTTAATTTTTGTTCTAATTTCTCATTATTCTTTTCCATATCTTCCCTGTTTTGATCTATAAAATTTCTCAGCATTTCCATCATCATACTAGCGTCAAAATTAACATTTCCTGCTATTCTATTCTCACTTTCTGCACTAATATTTCCTCCCTCAAATACCACATTGTTTGAGCTATTTTCTGTAACCGGTATTGAATTACAGCTAACTGTTACATTATCCCCTTCCATGATTGTTTCTTCAGTATTATTAGTAGACATTGTTTTCTTAATCCTGCCACTCCTCAAGTACATTGAAATTTTCACAATTTTGTTTTTTTTTAGGATAAAAAAATTACTATACTCCGACCTTTGTGATGTCTGTTGATGTTGCTTTGATGTCCAGCTTCCTGCCCCTCTCTCCTAGATGTATATGTCGCTTCTGCGTCGTATTATGATGAATCTACGTCGTCTCGATGTTTTTGTATCCTGTAGTTGAATTCCCCTGTTGCCTTTTAATCTCGGAATTACGATGTCCACTCATCCGCGTCGTCTGTCGTTCCTGTAGTTGTTTCTGGAATCTGCGTCTTGTAGTTCAGTTCACTGTTCCATTCGCTCCACGTCCTGGTTCCTTCGCCCCTTCCTGGTTAATTCGCCCCACGTTGGGCGCCAAATATGGGACAGTATTCTTTGTTAAGTTTGAAAGAATGCTACTGTTTATCTGCCGCACGTATAAAAGACAATTTGTCGCGGTCACTTCGTGTTATCTTTTACTGAGCGCCTATTATTGTTTTTAATTTTTGGGTTCACTGTCCTCCGGCTAGCTATGATTTCTCGGTCAAGCAAATCTCTTAATCAGGTGTGTAAACGGAAAGGAGTTTTTATCCAAAGATAATACTGATGAAAGAATTTGTTTTACACTTTTTATTGTCTTAACACATTATTCACTTTCACCTATTAATCGTGACACTCGCCAAACTGAAACTGTTATAATAACTTATTTACTGCACATTATTAATTCGCGTACTTCGACTTTTTGTGTAATTAACTTTACGACACTTGAGATTTTTCATAACTTTGCTACGCGTAACTGCAAATCGATAAACTATGCGATGTATTCACCATGACTGTTTCTGTTGAACTCGGCGACGTGTAATGCACAAATATTTCCGATGGACTGAAGCCGACGTGTAATGTACAAATGTTTCCGATGGACTGGAGGAATCTGCCTCTGACTTAGCCCTTTTTATACTCTCACACCCCGATATCCTAAAGATTATAACCGAGCTGCAATTGGTTAATAAAACGTGCCAACATTAGCGTCTATTTTTATATCCAATGAAAATTATGAACACATATGCTCTAGGGAAAAATGTTCCCGCAAATTCCTAAGAAAAACGCGCCAATATTACGTCACTTGCTCGTCTCTAATAATGATAAACAGCTCACCCCCTCACTACATTATTGCACGCTATTATTGTCAGTTTCAGTAAGGCCGTATAAACCCACTTCTCAACAATGCTTACAATCATCAAACATCTCAAATCAATGTCACACAATAATGCATATTCACACTATAATCATTCTTGACATTTACATAATTTGTGATACAAATTACTGCATCAAATAAACATTTTCCTACGTCCAGGACAACCAAGAAACTGCATACAATTTATAGTTGATCACGTCAAATAATGGGAACATTTAGTAATGGTGAGATGGAAGTAGATTTGGTAACATAACTGAACTTTCAAATGACAGCATTGTGATAAAGATTATTATAAATAAAACAGTTGAAATTAAAGGGACTACAGGGACGCATAAAAATCAAAGGTAAAATCTGTTTTACGTGTTCTATATTTAATAAGTGTAAACAGGGAGAACATTCAAGTGTTGCCAGTTCTGGGATTACGGCAGTAAAGATGTGGTTATTTTGTAAGTACCTTCATTTATGAACGCTTCCGGGTTTTGCGACCTTTCAGTTTGATGTATTTGGCCACATGATATAAGAGGGTAATCACTGCTAAACTAGCATATACCAAAGGTTTACATTAAACGTTTGTCAAAAATTGTACTTTGCATTACAACTTAAGTTAGTTTGATACAGCCTTGAGATGTTTTATATATTCAGAGGTTGATGTGCGTCTTTGCAATACATTTATAACAAACATGTGAATTATTAACTAGATCCTACAGTTAGGGTTTTATTATGGTAAAGCAGATACCAAAAATATACTTGATGTCAGCCAGTCTAGATAAAGTTGTAAAGATTAAGAATACACTGATACTTACTATATTACTGATATACTGCCAGAGAAGCTCTTAAACAAATTATTGGCTACATCCTTACAACAAATAAAGGATAGATAAAAATCTGAAGCAGCAGATATGGGAAGCTGTGGTTGCACAATAAAGGACAGACAAAAACAGGAGTTCAGATTTAGGGGAAAAACATTTATGTGAATAAAAAATCGAATTCCATGTTATCCACATATAACAAGAATTCCGTTATCCAGGACGCCATGCAAATTCGTTTTGTGCTATCCTAAAGGAAAGAGACAAAGAGGATGACCGACAAGAAGATAGAAGTTGTAATCTAACTTTGAGATCGGAAAAGGCAAAGCAAGATAGCCTAATTGTGGTAGATTATGATGATTATTATTATGATGATAATGTATCAAGAATATCAGAAATCACCACAGATCTGAATAATCCAAAGTCCTTTGATAATACTGTTATTTTAATCATATTTCTATATTCTATGTACAAATCAATTTAAATTGTCACATTTCTTTGTACTGCTTAATGATTTGTCATGCTATTACCAGTTACCTTTGTAATATTCCATATATGTTCTAGCAATAGTGTTTGTTGTTTCATTATTGTTTTCTGTACTTAATGTTTTTAATACTGTAATATTGTGTTCGCCAAAAAAACATTGAGTTCTGCAACCTTAAATAAATACATTAAAGTAAAATTTGATGTGATATATTCGTATGATATTCTCTTCCTTCTATTGCTTATTAGTTAGTATGCAAATAATTCTTATTAAAGTTTATTTTCCGATCTACTTCATTTTAATCAGATAAACGAAACAGCTACATTACACATTTCGTTATAGACACAAAGGGAACAGCGGCTAGCCCCATAGCTCAGTCGGTGGCGCAACTTCTCTAGTCAAGATTAGTCTGTATCCTCCCCAGAGTCTGGAAGTATGAATAAGATTGTGAATGTGTATATGACCAAATGATTAAAAAACCAAAAGTGCAAGTAACTCAACGACAAGAGTTACACGAGTTAACACCATTGCCAATAGTCAACAGTTCCAAACGAAAGGCCTCCAATAAAGCCAATATAGTTAAAGACGGGGTATAAATGGAACTAAAAAAAATAAAAAAGAACGATAGTCATGTGTTTAAAAACTGGACGCTATACGCTTGCCTTCAAATTCCATACTGTTTCCATGCGATCGTGAGAAACAACTGAATGTTGACAGGAATTTACGAGAATTAGAAAGAAATTAATAAGTCGAACCTTTAATAACGGATATCTCAGAAACGCCTTATGCCGCAATAAACTTATGTTAAATAAATTGTGTATTTTAAAGAGATCTACACTTTCTGTGTAGGGCGTTTTCGTCTATCGCTTAACGTTTACCAGTTATACAAGATTATATCAAATTCCTTCCGAATGAAGAGGACTTCACAGACTATTCCCAGAAAATTCAAGATATACATTTTACTTATCATGAAAATATCTTTAATATATGGTATTTTATACATCCGTAGAGACATTTTTTAGAAAATAAAAAGTTTCGAAAGTTTTTCCACTTAAAGGGTAGTTTGGGCTGGAAGATTTCTTGTGAATCTTCGTGTCGTATCTTTGGAAGATATCGAAGTTAAATTCCAAGTTTGGTATGTATTTCTTTTCGTTTTTGAGTTAATGCTGTTCACAGACACATACACATGCACATGTTTCCTAAATGCCTTATTTACTTAACATGTATGCAAAACATGGGGCCTCAAAAAATGTATTTATGGCAAAATCTTGGTATCGAATTTTTGAGTGGAATGCACGTATCTACTATGTACGTGGTAGAGAAAGTAAAAAAAAAATAGAATAAGAGAGAGTTCTCTAGAATTTTTAGCAAACAAGAAACGAGCAGTTTGGTTTAGTCTCTTTGGCTTTCAATTAAACTTTGGTATGTCTTCAGTCCTATCTAAGTAAAATAAAGCAATAATTTGTCATACAAACATGAAGGGAACACCTGAAGCAGACCAGAAAAATTGCAAGTGTATAATCTATTAAGTTTAAGATAGTTCTGAAGTCATTGTAAATCAGATATTTCTTCAGTTTATTTTACTTCCAGGATTGCTAGACAATGACCATCTGCCCGCTTTTATGGACATCTTGATATTGCAGGTATCAATGTTAACATTATTTTCAAATTTAGTAAACCACAAAATAAAGAAAGAGTACCCCATTTTCTGAAAAATAAAACTTTCATTTTTTGATGGAAAAATATGTGAAAGAACACTCATTATCTCAAGATTTTTCTAAAAGATACTAGTCTTTTTGGCTAAGTACAGAAGCTTCAAATAGCAGGAACAAAAAATCCGGAATATTCTATATTTTTAGAAGGCATACGAAAAATACAACAGAAAAAATTATCCCAGAATTGTCTGTAAAAATACAGTTTTGCAAATGCAAAGCGTATTACGTATATAAGGACCAGAAAATGGGAATAAATTAATTTATGATAAACGTAAACATCTAATATAAAACCTTGCGTTACGATGCAATGTTCGCGCTGATATACAATTCGAATCAAAAGAGTTCTAAAAGCACACATTAAGACAGAAACCACAGTTTTGTACAGTCATACTGTTATACTGCTTTGGATTTCTTTTCTAGTTAAATGATGATGTACTGTTTAATTGACTGCACGCATAGCAGATCACTGGATCTATGATTAAAGGAAAGAAGTAGTACATAGCGGAATTGACAAACAGATTCTGTCTACACTTGGGTGGACGAAATACAGCAAGCGCATGCGCCTCATGGCCGTACTTAATTTTCCTGTCCCTGGAATCTTACAAGAAGAGAACAGTACTAAAAATATACATTTGGTAACTACATACTAGTGTAATGGGAAAAAATAAAAAGTACAGAAAAATTATAAGAATGAATTAAAATTACATGTACAGCATAAATGTTTGCAGTGTTCTGACCCTTAAGAAGTCGTTTTTATGTACTCTTTCCCCTCCAACCTTCTCCAGGGCAATTAACCCCTTTGCCGAATCTAAAATGACCCCATTTTGTAATATGCAGTCCAATATACATTCAAGCAAGTCTTCATTCCCCTATTGAACTCCAGAAAGTGTGGTAATATATATTGTTTTCTTAATAATTCCGTTTCCCTGCACTGAGCCAGAATATGATTCCATGTTTCCCTTTCTCTACAGAGTGGACATATTCTTACTCCGATGTCATTAGTTATTTGTTTCCTTTCCAGACGTCCTATCTTAGCTATGCTAAACTGCTTCTTTGTTGTCTTGTACAATCATCTAAGTAGGCCTCCCTCCTCCAGAACCGCGCTATTTGACACTAAGTTAAGTGAAATTTTAACTGCACATTGTGATTCAAATTTTGTTCGTCAAAATCACGCATTCTTTGAATTACCTTCCACCAGCTACGGCTCATGTCCCCCATTCCAGTTTCTTCTAACCTCTTACGCAATTTCGTTGCCCAACACGTATCCCACCCTTCACATACATGCTCCCTGCACACCGCACGTAGAAGTCCTGATCCCACTTATTTTTAGATGTTATGATTTCATTGTATAAGCGAAACTGTTTAAGAACCCCACAATCTGCAGTGCCCCTTCCCCCAGTAGAATTCGCTTCAGAGAACGCATCTGGAATGATTAAACTTTTCAGTATTTTTCCACACCCAAATTTCTACGCCATATGATAAACTAGACCTAACGATAGCTCTGTATACCATCTGCATTGTTCTTATTGGTATATAGGATATTTTATAAGAGACTTAATGACCCTCTGTAGCTTTTACTATGCGTTTTGTGATGTCTATGTACTTCCCCAACCTTTCGTTCATAGTAATGTGAAGCCTAGATACTTATGTAGAGCATAACAGGCCTTAAGGAAATAAATGCAATGGATGCTATGACTGAAAGGTATGGATTTGCAGAAAAAACCCTTAAGGTTTACAAAATAGGTGTCGTGTCAATTCTTTGAATTCAAGTGAAGTATATTCATTGAAGCAAAATCAGTAATGTTTTATATGTTAATCTTCCATACAAATTATACGATAATATAGCAATCTCTTTGTCGTTATCTTAGAAGCAGGTATAACTTTCAAGAAAGTAAAACTAGGTGTTTGCTAACCAAAGAATGTTAGAGAAACTGGTTCACTTTGTATAGAAGTATTCAAATAATAAAAGCAATTTCAGAATGATTACGCTTTTGTGAAAATTAGGCAGAATTGTTTGAGACTACAGTATCTTTAATGACATGGCATCTATAATTTAACTCAAATTTAAATCATTAGGCAATAAAGGATTAATTAGTTTATTGCATTATTATATTGTATAGTACACATAATACACTGTGTTCCCGAATCACGGTCCACTTTTTCAAAAAGGCATCTCAAATGACAAAATTAGGGAAGTAGTAGGGAAATGGGCTTTCTGGCGCTGTTAATTTATGCATGGCTATTCATATGCAAATGAGCTCCCCCACCTCCTCTCCCCCCACCTCCTCTCCCCCCCACCCCCAGCTCCTTGGCATGGGCATTCTGGCGCAGTTAATTTATGCATGACTATTCATATGCAAATGAGCTCCCCCACCTCCTCTCCCCCACCCCCAGCTCCTTGGTAGTTTTAGTTGCAGCTGCGGTCGTAAATCATGTTGAGTACAGTGGAGGCTTGACAGTTAAGCAATTAAGGCTGTCAATCAACTGTCAAAACGAACAAAGGGGTCATAAATTTAAGGTTCTGTAACAAAGGCGAGATGTTTTTCCTACCCATCCCACATCAGGCCACTTCTGCACCTGGTCAGTTACCCGCCCCCACTTCCATTGTGTGTCAAACACGTGGCATACTCATCCCACAACACAATAACAAAGCCTGACCCTTTCCATTGTGTAAGAGATTCTATTGTGTGTGCCTTTCTATTGTCCGGTGCAAGCATTCTTTAGAAAGACCACCTGGCATACTCATCCCACAACCCAATAACAAAGCCTGACCCTTTCCATTGTGTAAGAGATTCTATTGTGTGTGCCTTTCTATTGTCCCGTGCAAGCATTCTTTAGAAAGACCACCTGGCATACTCATCCCACAACCCAATAACAAAGCCTGACCCTTTCCATTGTGTAAGAGATTCTATTGTCCTTGGCAAGGCTAGTTTAGAAAGACACCTGCAGCGTTCCCATCCCACAATCCAATAACAAAGCCTGACCCTTTCCATTGTGTAAGAGATTCTATTGTGTGTGCCTTTCTATTGTCCTTGGCAAGGCTAGTTTAGAAAGACACCTGCAGCGTTCCCATCCCACAATCCAATAACAAAGCCTGACCCTTTCCATTGCTTGGCCACCTGCTAGTTTAACAAAAGAATTCGAGGGTTGCTTTATACTCGTCCTGTCCTTGTTTGTGTGAAAGAGAGAGAAGCTTGTTTACCAACTCTGCGTGACGTCATAGTTGGCCATCATGATTTTGCCTGAGGGAGTTCTCTCCGATGTTTTACGACCTCCTACGAATATACCCGAGCATAGTTAACAAGCATTCTGTTTCAGCCAACGACTCCGAAAAAAGCGCCTAATATACATTTCATTACGTGCATTCAACCTCTGAGTGATATCCATAGATCGGTGTTCGATTCTTACTGTAATCAAAAGTTTATTGCTAATGAGAAATTAATGATTGATATTATTATATCATTACCTTAATTAATAAAAACGGCGTTCAGAGAATTCTAGCTAGAGTCTTACCAAGTGAAGCTCTAACGCGCAATAACTATTAAACTATGCAAGACCAGATTGAAAATGTATTTAACAAATATAATTTAATTTTTATACATCATCATCCTAATTAATGAAAGACCGTTCAGAGGACCCTAGTTTGAATCTTACCCTGCAAACTCTAATGTGTAACATCTAGTAAATTACGGATGCGTGCTCTAAGAATATATTAAACACATGCGTATACTTAGGTATCCAAGTTGATATTTTCTTAGGGTAAAACATTATTATATCATTACCCTGATTAAAGCCCGTTCAGAGGTTTCTAGTTCGAGTCTTACCCTGCAAGCTCTATGCCTACTAACTATTAAATTACGGAAGCGTGCACGATAAGATTAAAAATGTATTTAACAAATATAATTTAATTTTATACATTACGCTGTTTTAATGAAAGGTATTCTTAGGAACCCAGAAGCCCATAGTTCGAACCTTACCCAGCGAAACGCCATAATAAATACTAAATTATTGAAGAGTGAACGGTCAGATTAAAATGTGTTTAACAAATATAATTTAATATACACGACATTACAATGTTTAACGAGCTGTATTCCTAGGAAGCAGAGGTCCCTAGTTCGAATCCTGCCCTGCGAAACGCTATAATAACTATTAAACTATGCACGGGCATATTAAAAATGTATTTATCAAATATAATTATTTATATTAAACCCCTGCGTATACTTAGATATTCCGATGCCTAGACACGATTCTTTATTTTCTTTCTTCTCCCTCTTTCTTTCTCCACAACTTGTACACATCCGGGCACTCCCATATACACGAGCACATGTGCATACATCAACGTGCATACACAGGTGCATGCATGCACATACATGTAACGCAACAATTATCTCTTTCAAACAGAGATATCAAAAAACTTTACGTGCATTGCCTCTCTATAATAAAAGTTTTCATTTCCCTCACTAAATCATTTATTCTCTTGCATAGAAAAACACATTCATCCCCCCTCCCCTATAGATCGCTTCCCCCACCGATCCTCTCTGCAAGTCATTACATGTGATAGAAGAACCGGTTTTTCTAGCCGCTATATATAAGCACCCCCTTCTCGCACTGCTCTGAATATTATTCGAGGTGTAATCGAGTCGATAATACAATGGACGATTTTTGGAGTGAATGCGGGGAAGAATCATACCATTATACATATTATCATAAAGAGTCGTGTAATGGCATCATGCATTCTATAGTGTGTAACATGCCTTCCTATCATGACCAGATGACTTCTCGAGGCATATGCACAGACAACTGCCCTGTCTACAAAAGAAGCATCATGTAAGTATCGTTTTTATTATTGAATGCAAGCTCTAAAAAGAATGCAATTGTTCTCTAAAGAAGAGTGAAAAATTAAAATGGTTCATTCTATTGTACCTTCTTTCTTTCTAGAGTAACTGATACCGAAAGTGAGGGTGAGATGCTCAGCCTCATTTCAAATCACAGCTCTCTGTGGCATTCAGAGTACTGCAATGGGTATACTCACTCTGTACTGTGTGCAAAACCAGAGGTGCACGACAAGATGGCGTCATACTTTCCATGCAATGAGAGCTGCAGTGTATTCCTCTTCAGACAGAGAAATTTAAAGTGAGTACCTCTTTAAATATGTATCATTATTGTACATTGCTATTGTCATATACGTAACTCCAGAGAACATTGATGTAAACATTAATTGTATGCGATACTAACATACATTACATTCTACTATAGTACAAGAGCAGTTGTATACGACTAACACTGGAAATTATAATGACTTTTGCAGAATTCAAATGACGACACCAGCGCCTAAAACCGAGGTAGATTCCGATGATAAAGAACCAGAAGATATAGTGGAATATCCCATTGCACAGCAGTATGCTAAACACATAGATGAGGAACAGGATCCTAACTCACCGCAGGCTGTGGATCTAACACAGACGACCTCCGAGTCTCCCCTTGGAAAGCCTGCAGAACTCGGGAAAACATTGACGTGAGTATTTTCACATATATAAAAATCATTGTTTCATTTTAAGTGTACACTAACAAAAATATGTAATTCTTTTCAGGATACCTTAACTTCACCAAGCACTTTTCTAAGACCTTCATTGTGTAATGTTTCAGGCGGTGCAATAAGGGGAAGAAGAAGAGGAACAGCTTTGCAGACCTGCAAAGGAGGCTGACGCTATTGGAGGATAGAATAAGCAACATCGAGACGCCCAAGAAACATGATGGTAAGAAGCGTGTGCCGAGACGTCTACATCTCGAAAAGGCGCAGCATTAACATAGGATTCTTCTATGATCTTCCAGTGCTTTTAGTGAAAAACACAGACAAATTTGTATACATGACAATTCAAGACTGGGAGATAATTCGTGAGAGTCTTCCTACATTCAGTGCATTCCTCCAAACGAGAAAGTATCCGCGTGTGGAATATTGTGAAAATATTCTTTTTTCTTATAATATTGTTGCTTATATGCAAGAGACAGAAATAAAATTTTTGAACACTAATTTAAATGATTGTGAAATATTTTTAAATAGAGATGAAATTTGCAGGCTAAAAAGACTTGAATCGTTTATAGACTACCATTTAGGTAACCTGACTGATGCAAATGTAATGCAATATGTTGGAACGAGGAGTTGGAGGAAGAAAGTGATGGAAATGAAGGATAAATAATAACAATAAAAAGAATGAAAGTATGTTTTTACATAGTGTTTTTATTCATTAATAATCCTTACATTGCTAATGAAAAAACAAATCCTTACAATGATTAGTTTAAAATAAAAGCTGCATCACATGAGTCAGAGGCTTGTATGTAAATACTTTATCGTGAATTATCAAACAATACAATGTGGTCTGTGCAGGAATATTCGCACTAGCTTGAATTTCTATTCTAATGTTAACAGCACCATTTACAACTTCCTCTGGTTGATGTGAGCAATCTATAACAAATATAGGAGCAAATTTAAGAAAATCTTTTCTCTTCAATAAAGGATAGTTCTCTTTTTCATAATAAGAGTTTTGAAACTTTGAGTACATATCATACAAAGATGCAAATCTAGAGTTTCCAAAATCCAAATTCATGTCGTGATAGGGATAACATTCGCTATTAAGATAAATTCTCAAATTAGTTATGTTACAATGATCAAAAAGAGAACCGTCTTTAGATGCATTACTCGATCTTAAAGTTTGAGCACCCAAAATGACAAATCTCGGCTTCTCCATTTTTGATGTGGTGGCGACATTCCAAGTGAATGATTTAGTTTGCGGCACAGCAGGCTGAGTATGCAGATCCATGGTCCTAAATGGGAGATACAGCGCCTTGTCCGACTTGACAATCTTGAGAATTTCAACCTTTTCAGCATCAGAAAGTCGTATCACTGGCATTCTCCACTCGATTCGTGCAAGTTTAACACTTGCATTCTCTTCACCCTTAGGCGCTATAATACAGTTTTTAGAGTCCTTGGATCGAATCAGCACCAACTCAAACTTGCTATTGAGTATGAGTTCCTTATGGTCGTCAGCAAATCCCAGAAGCATCGAAAGCGGTACTATGGCGTTGAAGGCTCCATTTGCTGTATTCACAATGTCCATGTCTTCTCCAGGATAGCACCATCCAGCATTCAGCAAGCGATCAGACTCCATTGGATTGAGAGCAGCATAGTTGCGTAAAGTTGAGGCGATCCCGGGGTTCCTGGTTCGATCAATAGTTGAGCCGTTCATATCCAGTCGAATCTCCTCAAACATGAATGCAATAGCGTTATTGGTAAGCTTTGCAGTAGTAGCTGTTCCATTAGGTTTAGTAATACTCCCCTCGATGTATAGATAACTTCGATTAGGTAAAGTATATAAATCCTCAGCTTGACAAGGGATTCTAATTTCATCATTAGCGTCCAGAGCCGATGTATTATACAGAAAAAACACATGTTCCTCTTCTTTAGTGATCTTGTCATCGAATGTCGGTGCGCTGGTAACATTGAAGATGTCCATGATTATAGAAGTCTAAAGCCCAATACCTGGAGGAAGTGTCGATTGCGTGATGTTAACCCTCCGGGTGTCAAGGGTAGAGTATGATGTGTGCGTTGAATCACTCCCTTATTATATCCTCGACGTCATTGACTTCTTCTAAAATCTATTGGCATTGCAGCGGATGTGAAGCCTTATGCTTATATCCTCGTTTCTAAAGTCAATGATATTACCACTTTGGTCCACTACACGAAGACTAATTTGCTCTATAGCATTGGTGTTTATGATTGGAAGGTAAATTGGATTTGACGGCTCTTGAGAAATATGATATCCAGGCGGAACAGAAGGGAAAAACTCGTAGATCGAGTGGCCGCTTTTACCATCGATGAAAGAGCCTGTTGCAATACTGCACTCGATTCGAATGATGCTCACCTTAAATATATTCACCAGGTAATCAGATTCAGACAGCTGATTAGCTGGAATAACTTTACCTCTGAAGCCCAATAGCGAGCCTATAGAACGATCACCGGAAAAATCAATAGTGAAAGGGCACTTAATTTCAGCTTTCATTGTGTTATTATTAGGTCTAATAAAGAAGACATTCTCATCTACGCCTAGCATATCTCTGATGTATTCATTAATATCAGAAATCTCATAAGTTCCATCAGGTATATCAATGATCTTAATTTCATCATTGTGCATGTAATGAAATTGATTATTACTCCAATCAACATTAGGAATTGAATAGAAGGTTTCAAAATTCAGTAGAGCAATCTCATAATGATACTTTGGATCTAGCTGAAGAGGAGGATTCAGGTAAGTAGTAAGCACAGACTCGTTGCCACTGACGGCAATAGTGTAACTCATTGCGATAGAAATTGCAAGCACAAGTGCCCACAGATGACTGAACTGAAACTCTGAAACCTCTTAGTGTTATACAGTACCTTAACATCTCTGAGGTACCTTTCGATCTCTTTTGGAGGCTTCAAGTTTCCAAAGCTATGGAAATAAAATGACACGTTGCCATCCTTCTTTATAGCAACCCAATGAGTGCCTTCATTCTCTGAAGTATCGAGATTAACAATAATTCTCTCTCTGTAACGAGGTCTTGAGGGTAGCTGATCGATCATGTATACACCCCTAAAATGAGGAATCTTTAAACGTCGGGCATACAAGTCGAGGTCTATGTTATTTAATGCTTTTTCCGGGACAAGTATAGTTCTCTGCCGGAGTTTTTTGAATTTCCTTTCTTGCTCGGCCTCCTCTTCCTTTCGGTGTTCCTCGCCTTATTCTTCTTCTTCTTCACTCGTAGGCCTTTCCCTCTTGCTTCAATTTCTTTGTTATGTCTCATCATTTCAGCAAGTTGTTTATCCGCAGCCTTTTTCTTATTTACAGCAGAGGCTATTTGTGCAGCGCCTCCAGCGGCGGCTCCTAGTGCTGCAATAATTGGTATGAGTGGTAGAAATCCTCCTCGTTTCTTCTTCCTGGATCCCGCACCAACAGCTACCTTACCCTTCATGATGGTTGTTACTAGTCGGGCTGTCAACCTTTCACCTAATGTAGCATCAGATGATTGCACTCTTTTCCAGGCCTTTTCAGCCAAGATTTTGTCGGCAACGTTCCTCGAAGCAGAGTCCTTATGCTGTGCGTAGGCTATGTCGTGAAGCTTACACGCTTCGTCTAAAGGATTTATTCCGGGGTCTCCTCTCTTTAGTCTTTTTTCTAGCTTTGTCCCAGGTCCACAGTATCTGTAACCAGGCAAATGTGCTTCAAATGGCAGCAGGTTAATGAGAGAGTTAATTAAACCGGAACCTCTTGAGACCTTAACCCCCTTAGCGCTCATGGTACACTAATCGATTTTAATGGCACATAGTTCTTTTATACTCTGACATTGCTTACATTTATTAACATATATACATTAAGGATGATTTATTTTATTTTAGTTGCTACGATGGAGCTGGTGAAGCAAGATTGCTCGCTGCCTATCCAGGTGCTAGACTTTGAAAGTGACTTTAGACGCGATCGTCACGGGAAGCTGTTTCCAGGCAATGTTAGAGCGCTAATTCTAGGTAGCTCCAGTGCTGGAAAAACAAATGTATTACTCAATATGATACTTCACGAGAATGGACTACGCTTTGAAAATGTGTACATTTATTCAAAGTCGCTATACCATCCAAGGATCAATATCTTGTTAAGCTGCTTGAAAACATTGAGGGTATAGGTGTGTATACTCACGAAGACGGTGAAAGCGTCTTGCACCCATCAGAAATTAAAGAAAATTCAATCTTTATATTTGATGACGTCATCACTGAAAAGCAAGACAAGATTGCATCCTTTTACAGCATGGGCAGACATCGAAATGTAGATTCAATATATCTAGCACAATCCTATGCCAAAGTCCCAAAGCATTTAATTAGAGATAATGCGAACATGATTATACTCTTCAGGCAAGATAATTTAAACTTGAAACATGTATATGAAGATTACGTAAACACAGATATGACGTATACTGAATTTAAAGATTTGTGGAAAGGCGTTTGGGAGAGCTCTACAGAAGGAAGACCTTTTATGGTAATAGTTCCCGAATTTCCGATGAATGACGGTCGATATAGTTGCGGATTCGATGTATATATTAAAGTTGTTAATAAAGAAATTGCTCATTCATAGTTCATCATGAGTATTGACAGGTTTGGATCACAGAGGGCTGCTCCAGTGAAAAGATCGCTACATCAATTTATCATAAACAGAGATGGAAAAGGAAATTACCAATTCAGGAACAAGAGACTGTGCATTGTTCAGGATCCTGAGGAGGACGACGACGTAAGCACTAAACGCTACGTGGATACGCTTACGTCTTCTACTGAAAATCGAATGCAGGAGTTCACGGAAAAAAAGACATATCAGCGCATGGGCGAACTTCAAACTACGCTTAGGGATCACATCCAGAAGTCGCTAGACGTGCAACATGATGCTCTAATGGAATATCTGAATAAAAATACACTTAAACGAGACGATGGAAACAACATTATCCTGGATGCTATAAGATTGAAGATAATGCTGCCACCTCAAGAGGACTATGACGTGCCAAATAAGAAGCATGTATTAGAATATATAAGTGCAAGAACACCACCGCTCGATTCAAATGGTAACGTTTCATTCCAAAAAAGAAGGCTAATTGAAGTAGCAGATCCTGTCGATGACAGTGATGGAGCAACAAAAAAGTTTGTTAAAGTTCACGTGGGAAGGAAACAAAATGAAATGCGCCAAGATTTAAACAACAGACTTGGTGCAATAAGTACCACAGTTACAGAAACAGTGGGAAAACACATGGAAACTATGGCGAACCGCCAGAAATCAATGGATGGGCATCTGACATCTGCAATGGATAATATCAATACCCTTAAAACACAAATGAAAGTCATAAATTCATTAGTAGAGCAAATGAGAGGGGAACATGTAATTACACTGCAGTCGTTGCCTTTCAGAGGGAAATCACAGAGGTACATGTTTACAACAGGTCTTGAATATTACAAATCAAGCGTAAACGGCGAGATTGTTTCTTGCTATATGACGTCACCAACAGCTCCTACTGTAAGACCTGATACAATAATTGAAATAAATAACAAGTCTCTTAGAGCTCTGCCTGCACCAATTGCAAATGGTGATAAACTAGCCTTCACTGCTCCTGCAAATCGTGTAAGGGACGGCCATTTTCTAAATATCGAGCTGAAAATCTCTTATAAACTGAAGTCTGCTAAATAAATAGGGTATATATTAAGGTGAAAGTCTAATTTCAGTGTCATTTCAAGATGGACAGCGAGTGCATACGACTTAAAGAATCTGTAGCCATGCACGCGAAGGCTATAAGAGAAAAGTTACGTTCTCTTAAAGGTCAGCAGTTTGAAACCCAGAGAGTGATGAGCGAAGCTCTTCTACCAGTGACAGATCCGCTTCAAGATATACTTGAAATACAGAAAAAGAATACTACAAGCAATGAGGAATCACCGAAAGACATGAAAGATGAGAAACTCTACAACTACCTTAATAAAGTTCGAAAGAAGGACAAAAATGAAACAGATTCATCATATGGAGTACGATATGAGGATGGCAGCTACATGCTAGGCAACAAGATTCTTGATTTCATCAATAATAAAGTTCGAATAGAGGACGAAACGTATGAAACCACGCCTGGATTGAAGGAACTCATCTTCAAGAGAATACGTGAAATGCATGCATACACCGAGGATGACCTTAAAACGTACAGTAAAATACTTAAAGCAACACATGTTCATCGAAGAAACTTCAGCAAGCACGGGCCGCTGAGATCGGGTAATTCCTACAAGTATAAAAGCGTTATACGTCCTCTAGTAACGAAACACAAGGGATTAGGACTACAGTGGAAAGAACATCGCCCTAATACGAGGCAAGACTACATCTACTGGACCGACCCTAATGATCTGGTGGATCGCCTTAGGCTACTTGTGGCATCCAGAGACGCCGGCAATAACAATCATACTCAAGAAATTGAAGAGATTATTCAAGAACTAAAAGCGGCAAAGGTTATAGCATGACATCAGTGAAGCAACATATAGCAAGCGAGCTCAATGCTCCAGCCCGGAGAAACTTCATGCGTCGAAAGATTATCAGCAAGGGGCTCCACGACTTGGTGCAGATCGACTTGGTGGAGATGATACCGCATGCAAAAATCAATAAGAATTTGAAGTACATCATCATTGCAATCAACTTCCATTCTAAAATAGCATATGCGAGACCTCTAATGGACAAGACAGGACTTCAAGTTGCAAAGGCTATGGAAGATATACTGCAAGAAATGATAACCCCACCCAAGAACATACAGAGTGATAATGGAAAAGAATTTTATAATAAACATTTTAAAAATTTAATGGCAAAATATAACATCAATCACTACAGTACCTATACCCATGTGAAGGCAGCTGCTGTTGAACGATTAATAAGAACTTTAAAAAATATGATGTATCGCAAATTTCTAGCCAATGGATCATACAAGTGGCTAGACCTTTTACCTCAGATCATTGCAAGATATAACAACACTTACCACTCCACTATTCGAATGAAGCCTATAGAGGTGAAGAACAATGATCTTCTTCTGACTGTTTACAACTACACTCAAGATCGAAAAGAGAAGAGAGGGGCAAGAAAGTTTAGTGTTGGTGATTATGTGAGGATATCAAAGGACAAGGGACATTTTGAAAAGGGCTTTGAAGCTAATTGGAGTGTTGAAATATTTCAAGTTGTTCATGTGAATCACACCAATCCCGTTACATACATGCTAAAAGGTAATGATGGTGACGAGATAAAGGGGTCCTTTTATGGTCATGAACTGCGACCTACACTGTACCCTAATACATTTCTGGTAGAGAAAGTATTACGCAGGCAGGGAAATAGGATTCTTGTAAAGTGGTATGGATTCCCTAATACTCAATGGCTTGACAGAAAGGATTTATTGTAGAAAAATAATAATGAAAATAAAGAGGCTTTCATTCCACAATAATGCGTGTTTTCTTATTTCACTGTATATATTGTGTAAAATAAGAAAATCATTATTTAAAAACATTTTGTGTTTACAGGGTTTACATGATTAAAAATCAATAAGTTGTTTTAAGTAAAAAAAATCATAAACAAAAAAATTACATATATATATACATTTTCATTTGCATTTTTTTAGGTCAATCTTTATATATACACACGCTCACACACACAATATATACATGATAAAACACTCGCTCACTAGACTGCATTTTACATACATTTTATAAAACTAAAAATCAATAAATTAATAAATAGAAGAGCTAAACATTTACATTATCCATGTACATATATAAATACACACATACACAACCACTCACGCATACACCTATACACACGCATACACACATAGAAGCAATTTGTTTAAAAACTTCACAACTAAAAATTTACACAACTAAAAATTTACATATATACATCCAAGGGTCAGTCATACTCAGACAATAGTGACCCCAGGCAATTGTCTGGTCTGAACCTTCAATCAGTTTTCTCTTATCGTCTCTACCACAGAGAGCGACCTTATTCATTTCCATGGTCGAGACTTTATGTTTGAAACTTCGAAATGTTGTTGTTTTTGTTAAAACTTTTTTTCTAATATCATTTAGACAGCCGAAATAGTGCTCAAAATTTATGTTACGCATGCCGGTCTTGTTGATGCCCTTTGCTTTCATCATAGTTTGGTCCTCGTGCCTGTAAGCATATAACTTGGACCTTAGCCCAACATATTCTATCATAGGGATTCCTGCAAGCTCATCCTTGAACAGGCCGATGACTTTCTTGTTTTGCGGTGTAATTCCATAGTTGTTTTGTGTTTCGTAATTTGATGTGTCAAAATGCTCTTGATTTTCCTTAATAAATTTGTATATATCGCTTGAGGTTTCCAGAATAAATGAATCCGTATCCATGTAATTTAAAATTAAATCTTCTAGGCCTGGCTTCAATATATTGTAATAAAAACTGTACATGATATGTTTGGATATATCAAGGATGGCTTGCCCTATGTAGATGGGTTTGTTCATGTAAATTTCCTCTCTGGCAAGTTCTATCCCTACAAGATTTTCCGCAAATAAAATGCTCCGAACGTAAGTTGGTCACGCTGTCAATTTCTTGCATTGCTTCCAACTTGTAACGATACAGAAGTCATTGTATTTGCGCACATTCTCGATAAATTTGCCATATACAGAGTTGTTCATTTTCTTCCATAAATTCTGACCGAATTTGGAAGTTTCCCTTGCACGTCTCTCTGTATTTATATTGATGTAGGTTTTCAGCCATTCTGACTGATCATATGCAACCACTCTATGGATCTTCTTTAACTTCATGCCCAAGTCAATGCACTGCTGGAGGTTTCTATAGTGCAAGGTATATTTCTCTTTGTTCTCTAGTGTTGTCAGCAGTTTCTTGTATTGGCCTCCAGGTGGTATCTCACTTTTCGGGCAGAGAGGAAGGTTATTGTGCTCATCATGTAGGTGCTCAGGGTACTCGAGGTCGACTTCCAAAACGTATCCAGTTGGGGAATCAGGAGCAACAGCAAAGAAGGTTATGTTTAAAATGTCTTCTGGCAGAAGCCATCTGAGGTTATTGTGTGGCATATGGCTCGCCATTGAAGCCCCATATAAATTGTTTATGTCGAGATATGCCAAATATAAGTCTTTTTGTGTCTGTTTATGTCCAGGAAGGTACTTGTTGTTTGCTTTAGCATGCCTCTTTGACACTGTGCACATTCCGCCCCTGATTCCTCCCTCAAAGAATTTGATCATTTCCTCATCATGGATGAGGTCAAGCTTGACCTGAGTCACCTTGAGCATTGCATCAAATGCAAGTCCTGGTAGGGTATAGTACCAGCAGGGGTCCAAGTTATATACCTCCAGAGAAAGGTCCCTAAACTTCTCGAATGCATCGGCCAACAAGAGCATATCCGTTTTCAAATAGAGGTCGCTGTATTCGCCTAGATTGCTGATGTTGAAGGTGTTCCAGACTTTGACAGCATGGTTGTATTCCTCTTGTGTTATATTGTCAAAATTTTCAATTGAAGGGAGTGCTGTTTCCTCTAGTTTTGAAGGAGAGTCGACGTAACTGTAAGGGAATATTCCCTTAGATCTCACTAACTGCTGATGTTCAGGATCGGGATACTCAGAGTTTGTGATCTTGAACTCATTACTACTCAGCATGCAGGCTAAACTAGATAGCTTATCGTCCAAGAACTTAAAGCTATCTAGAAACCTGAAAAAGATAGTCCTGTACTTTTTGCTGAATGATATATATTGCTCAGAGGAGTTTGAGATACACGAAATGGGGTGATCATCATATGCCAGGTGTTGCATCAGGAAATGGCTGTCATAATTGCTAAGGCAATGAAAAAAGATGGGTATAAAGTTAGGTACCCGTCTATTTAAATTGCATGCATTATGAGCAGCCCCCAGGAATACACCGGTCACATGGCAGTGATCACGTACCTTCAAGTCGTCTACCTCAAACTCCTTCTTGCATATGTGGCAATGACGTGCATTATCGAAGTCAGCCACGTCCTGAGCAGCCAAGGTCATTTCTTCATTGCGGCTATATTGCTCAATAACCATGTCGGCTATTGACCTAAGTTCAATGAAGAACTCCTTGATTGCATCAGGACCTCTGAATAGCTTAAACCTCGACAATGAATCGTCATGGCGACATACGAGCTTAAGCGATATAGAAATAGCCTCATGATGCTGGATAGCCCGAGTCCAGCTCTGATTAGCCGACGGTTCACAGGACTGAACTCGGGCTAACACGCTCTCAATATCGGCATACACAACAAAATTTACAGGACTACCCTTCGAGTATGATGAGAACTCAATCACTTCACCCTGATTAGGCATTTTGAGCACCTGGCGCTGCATGCACTTCAATTGATGCTTTTTAAAAGCACCTTCAGTATTGAAGTGCTTCAGGCAGGGCTCGCATACCCACTGTTTCCCGTGATGTTTGCTGAACTGTGATCTTGTCAGCCTTGACATATCCTTAATCAGGCAGTAGTGAGATCTTCCATTTTGTTCAATTAGTAATAGGTTGACATTGAGATCTTTCCTGCTGATGGTTTGGTATAGTGGTATAATAGCGCACTCCCTTTCTATTCCAAATACTGAAACTGATATTCCGTTGTTTTGCTGTTCAAAGTCTGGAATCTGGTGTAGGCTAACAGGGAAGTCTATCCCACTGTAGTTGAATGCAGTTAATAACTGTTTTGCAGGGTATTTGTTCGTTCTTTGACCATCGCGCTTTGCGGGATACTTTGCAGCGAGCAAACACCATGCAAAACAGTATTCATCTTCATTTTGTATGTTTATTACAGCTTTCTTGGCCTTGATAGCATTGGGTAACTCTATGTATCGCGATGCATTCAAGGGATCATAGAAGCTAGTTCCAATAACATGAGCCCTGACAGCGAACAGACATTTTGAGCTTGCACATCCTTCGAAATTCGAGATGTTTTCTAGAATTTCATCGACCATAGAAGTGTATAAGGCATTGAGATTACTTGATTGAAGACCCAGCTTTGTCTTACTATTGAAAAAGATGGTTTCTGCATGCTCTTTTTCAGGAGATTGTTTTAGGTACGTGATCTCGATGGAGGCATTTACTTTAAACCCAGAAGAGCTTCTCCCGAGTACAGAAACCATCTCTCCCAATACAAGATGTCTGCATTCCTGCAGAAATTGACAGGGGTCAGCTATCTCTAAAGTGTTTTCTATGCGGCTATTGAAAAGGCGGCCCTTGAACGCCGATTCAATAACCTTACACTCTAGCTGAGTATGACTAACCTTTAGTTTTTTGGTGTTGTTCCTGTACTCGGTGTCGTCACTATCGGAGTCAGCAGTGGTGGTGGGGTTGTCACAATGGTTGCGACCGATGCCTGATGGCCCTGCAACTGGTGATGGAGGTGCCATTGAAGATCCTGGGCGGGCGAGGGGGCTAATTGCTTGTCCGTGTTCCTCTTCAGCCTCGTGAGGTCTTTTGGTACCCCGGAGCATTGCATCCTCAGGCTCCGGGCTCATGACCACTATTGAAGGTTCTATAACAATAACAAAGTGGAATTAATTGGAATGTCTGTTTAAATAGAAATGCAAGAATATATGTTTATTAAATCATTGAAGAAAAATGTTAAAGTCACATGTTAATGTTACGATAATTATTTACATAATTGTATATTTTAATAAATAAAGAAATGAGTAAAAAATGTTGATTGAGAAAAGTTATGCGTTAACGTTATGATAATTATTATGTAATTGTATTTTAATCAATAAAAATGAGTAAACAAATTTTATTGAGAAAAGTTTTGCGTTAACGTTACGTTAATTATTTATGTATTGATGTTACTAGAATAAATGAAGTTAAAAAAACTCACCATTCAATTCACGAAGCATCTGCAGGTACACGGTCCTGTATGCACAATTTTCACAAGTGCACACCTCGCTGGGGATAATCGCCCATGGATCTCCTACAGGCATCAGCGCAACATCCTCGAATCCAGGGGGCGGCGGGTACAGGTAGTCCTGTGAAAAGATAGTCGAGGGCAAGCTACCACCATCGTCCATCTCCCCCGCCCCGTCTGAAGTTGTTTCAGGAACTAGAACAAAGAAGCAAAAAAAGCAGAATTAGCTTCACATTGAATATTTTGATTGAAAGGTGCTAATAAATTGAATGCTTTATTCCATTATTGAAGTTCTGAATTGTTCTCTGGTTATACATTGATTAATGATAAAGATAATATTTCTAGAAAAAGTGTAATAATATATCTAAACTCACCGTTCGCTTCGTTAAGCATCTTTATTGCAGCAACTTGGTATTTGCAGTTATTGCAAGTGCAACATTGGTCCGAAGCGCTGCCCATGCCTGCATTCACCCCTGTAACGGGAGTGACATCCTCAAAACCAGGTGGCGGCGGGATAATATAATCACCCCCCGATAAGATTGGTGACGGGGGCTATTAAACATGTATGTGCCTTGCAGCGTCACATCTGGTATCAGATCCCCCGCCAGGGGTGTCGGCATATTGTACATTGTTCTGTTATTAGCGGGCTCTCTATTGACTTGCATAAATTGGTTAAGTCGAGAGCCCGCTCCTCTGACGAGTGCCGCTCTTGCTACTCCCATTGAGTTTGCAGTATTACCTGTGAAAAAGTTTAAATGTGTAAATTCAATTGGTTTTTATAATTGATAAAAGATGGATGAGTAGAGAAAGACGTGTAATATGAAATAAATGAGTAGAGGAAATCGTATGAACGTTAATAGAATGCTTTGTGAAAAAGTCGCATGAAACTTTTCGGAAAGAGGAACGTGTAGCGAAAATCATATGAATGTTAAGAGAAGAACGCGAGGAGAAATCATATGAATATTTACAAAGAAGATGTAGAGAAAATTATATGAATGTTAATAGAAGAACGTGTAGTGAAATCATAGGAATGTTAATAGAAGAATGCTATGAGAAATCATATGAATGTTTACAAAAGAAGATGTAGAGAAAATCATATAAATGCTAATAGAAGAATGCTTGGAGAAATAATGTGAATGTTTATGCAAGAAGAACTTGTAGCGAAATCGTATGAATGTCAGACGAATGTTTTGAGAAGATCATGTGAATGTTTATGCATGAAGAATGTGTAACGAAAATCATATGAATGTTAATAGAAGAATGCGAGTAGAACTCATGTGAATGTTTACAGAAGAATGTGTAGCGAAATCGTATGAATGTTAATAGAGGAACACTGATTAGAGATTAAGTATGAATGTTTATGTCAGTATCTAAAGAACTATTTTTACACCATTGATGAAAGCGCTACATTTTTAACAGTTCTGATGTTAATTATTAAAGAAATGAAAAATTTAGATAAACAATATGGTATTCTTGCAATGATTCGTGTTTCACTTAGTATGTAAAAACTCACTCACCTTGCATTATGTAGATGATGATGAATGCAGTCTGGAAGACAATAGCACTAAATTCGATGAAGCGAATCAATATACTTTAACTTAAAAGTCGCAGTGGCTTTCTTATGCGCCAGCGCTGGTTTATATAGGGAGCCTAGAGCCCCTCAGGCAATTTCAAGCGTTGGTGTGGCGGGGGGAGGGATGTTACACGTCACGTGATTATTGTATCCAATGACATCATCTCTTTCAGCGCATGCGCGCGTTGGCATGGCGGGGAGAGATGTTACACGTCACGTGACATCGTCTCTTGCAGCGCATGCGCAGAGAGAAGTAGCCCTCGGGCAATTCAGGTGACGCCTGGAAGTCGGGGGGTGGAATGGGAGAAGAAAGAAAATAAAGAATCGTGTCTAGGCATCGGAATATCTAAGTATACGCAGGGATTTAATATAAATAATTATATTTGATAAATACATTTTTAATATGCCCGTGCATAGTTTAATAGTTATTATAGCGTTACGCAGGGCAGGATTCGAACTAGGGACCTCTGGTTCCTAGGAATACAGCTCGTTAAACATTGTAATGTCGTGTATATTAAATTATATTTGTTAAACACATTTTAATCTGACCGTTCACTCTTCAATAATTTAGTATTTATTATGGCGTTTCGCTGGGTAAGGTTCGAACTATGGGCTTCTGGGTTCCTAAGAATACCTTTCATTAAAACAGCGTAATGTATAAAATTAAATTATATTTGTTAAATACATTTTTAATCTTATCGTGCTCGCTTCCGTAATTTAATAGTTAGTAGGCATAGAGCTTGCAGGATAAGACTCGAACTAGAAACCTCTGAACGGGCTTTAATCAGGGTAATGATATAATAATGTTTTACCCTAAGAAAATATCAACTTGGATACCTAAGTATACGCATGTGTTTAATATATTTTTAGAGTACGCATCCGTAATTTACTAGATGTTACACATTAGAGTTTGCAGGGTAAGATTCAAACTAGGGTCCTCTGAACGGTCTTTCATTAATTAGGATGATGATGTATAAAAATTAAATTATATTTGTTAAATACATTTTCAATCTGGTCTTGCATAGTTTAATAGTTATTGCGCGTTAGAGCTTCACTTGGTAAGACTCTAGCTAGAATTCTCTGAACGCCGTTTTTATTAATTAAGGTAATGATATAATAATATCAATCATTAATTTCTCATTAGCAATAAACTTTTGATTACAGTAAGAATCGAACACCGATCTATTGATATCACTCAGAGGTTGAATGCACGTAATGAAATGTATATTAGGCGCTTTATTCGGAGTCGTTGGCTGAAACAGAATGCTTGTTAACTATGCTCGGGTATATTCGTAGGAGGTCGTAAAACATCGGAGAGAACTCCCTCAGGCAAAATCATGATGGCCGACTATGACGTCACGCAGAGTTGGTAAACAAGTTTCTCTCTCTTTCACACAAACAAGGACAGGACGAGTATAAAGCAACCCTCGAATTCTTTTGTTAAACTAGCAGGTGGCCAAACAATGGAAAGGGTCAGGCTTTGTTATTGGATTGTGGGATGGGAACGCTGCAGGTGTCTTTCTATACTAGCCTTGCCAAGGACAATAGAAAGGCACACACAATAGAATCTCTTACACAATGGAAAGGGTCAGGCTTTGTTATTGGATTGTGGGATGGGAACGCTGCAGGTGTCTTTCTAAACTAGCCTTGCCAAGGACAATAGAATCTCTTACACAATGGAAAGGGTCAGGCTTTGTTATTGGGTTGTGGGATGAGTATGCCAGGTGGTCTTTCTAAAGAATGCTTGCACGGGACAATAGAAAGGCACACACAATAGAATCTCTTACACAATGGAAAGGGTCAGGCTTTGTTATTGGGTTGTGGGATGAGTATGCCAGGTGGTCTTTCTAAAGAATGCTTGCACCGGACAATAGAAAGGCACACACAATAGAATCTCTTACACAATGGAAAGGGTCAGGCTTTGTTATTGGGTTGTGGGATGAGTATGCCACGTGTTCGACACACAATGGAAGTGGGGGCGGGTAACTGACCAGGTGCAGAAGTGGCCTGATGTGGGATGGGTAGGAAAAACATCTCGCCTTTGTTACAGAACCTTAAATGGCTGGATGGACATAGGGGGAATAGCGATATCAGGGTGGAACATCTCAAGCTTGGCTTAATTTTACTTGCTTGGTTTATTAAGTTCAGATACTTGCAATGTTGAGTTTACATTGAAGGGGGAACAAGCTATAGTACATGTAAGAGCTTACCTGAAAGTACTTGTCGTGTGATGTGGAGGACCTGTAAACCCATCGTTGTAGCTAGCAGATTAAGATGCTGACGGGCAGCGATTCGACCCTGTCTAGCATGTGTCGGTCTCCCCCGAGCAGCGCTCAGGCGCTTGCTTAAATAGGCAAGAATCGACTCAATCCTAATGACGTCTATATCCTGTTTGTGGTAAGCCGACGCCATACATAAGTATGATTGAGCGGAATTGTGTAGGATTGAGCGGAAACACGTGATCGGTTCTATGTTGCAAAAGGCAACATTATTCTAAGAATTTCCATGGGAAATGACGCAAATGAGGTAGCCCACATACATCCTGTCACGTACACATCTTAAGAAAGTTGCTTAAGGCAGAAAATGTAAAATATGATTCTATTAGAATTTAGAAGAATGAGCCATTTAATGTTAAGATCCAAATTAATGTAAAATAAACGAGTCCGTCTAACATCACATGCGACAATACTCCCCTGCTCTAAATCGACACCACCTGGTGGCGTTAAAAACTATAAAAACAAATAGAGCAGAAATGAAGTTCAAAGGGGTACCCAACATTGCAAAACAAACGAATACAAAAGCGAAGTACAATTAGATATAAAGAAATACAAAGTTACATCAGGGCACTTAGGCAGCCCAGCACACTTGCTAGGTGCTAAATCAGATAAAAATTATAAAAATGAAGTATAGCCCTGCCTGCATGGAGGTAATAAACACTATACATTACGTAGCTGCGGAGAAAAAAACGTTAGGATTATATAGGGGGAAAATGGAAAGGGAAGGAGGGTTATAAGGTGAGTCGCAGATCCAGCTCGAGCGAGGACAAGTCCCATCACGGCACAACATCACTGCATTGTCTGGTAAGTCTAGGACACACTGTAGCACTATGTCCAACGGCGGACCAAAAAGTGCAAGTTTATGCTTGTCGAACGCGCCTGCAAGGAATGTTTATAGAATTTCCGCACTGCCAGGAGAAGAGGAACACGAGTGCATGTGTCCTCACAGAAAGTCAGCAGCGGCAGGGAAATCCGGCGGAAACCACGTAGATAGTGCGCGCTCGTAATCAGTTAAATACTGAAGAATGCACCTGAAGAGTCATTTTATCAGCGATGAGAACTGTTCATATGAATTCCATTGTTTTCTTATAGTTGAATATCATCGTGCATCCCGTACGCCGTTAAGTGTCCAGTGCGTCCCATGATGAAAATGAAGCCGTGAATTTCCTTGTTGTAGTCCTCGCGTCGAAGTGGCGACCATGCCGTAGCCATAAAACCAAAGAAAGAAATAAGGGTTAGGGATGGAACATAAACTAATCACAAGGGTACGTTAAATAACATTAGGGAAAAACAATCGGTGGGAAACAACGGAGGGGGGAATGAAAGAAAGGAAATATACAATGTGCCACTTAAATTATCAAACAAAAATATTAATCAAATTCACAGCTAAACATGTGAGAGGCAGGAGCAGGGTGAAACATCCATATAGCCAAGCCAGACAACATAAATGTCTGAAGGAGGGTAGACAAAAGTGTACAAAGTATTTCTAAGGCAACATAGGCCAAAAATTTCGTTAAAAGCTACTGTCACAAGACAGAGACAGGTAGGCACACGCATGTTTCACCTCACACAGAATACATAAAGTGTAACTTCTTTTCAATGCACATAACATAACAAAAGTTTAACATACACGGAAAATTCCAGTTTCCTGTGTATAATAATAAATTATCAAAACAATTAATACGTTTGTGAAACTATAAGGCTGCTTAATTTTCTAATATCAAGAACCAGGTGAACACATTGTTGTAAAGCTTAAAGTTGCCGAGGAAAACGAGGGAGAAAAAAAAAGACATTTTCATTCAAAAATGCGTATAAAGGGGAGGAAGAGAGAGAAAAGAAAAAAAAAATTAATCTCTACCATCCCAACCGACCATAAATGGACGGAAATAATGTGTAGAACAATTGACTCAAGGTAGCGCCCAACCACAATAATAACTCAAAAATGTGCACAGAGTTACATTGTGAGGGGGTGTGCCTCAAAGTGAATGTCTAATGGATACACGGGTATTCAATGGGAAACGGTGGGTAGAAGTTCTGTAGTAAAAAGGAGGCAGGCCTGCCAAATCCGTAGGGAATAAAAATGATTAAAAAAAATTATTAGCATACACAATAAAATACACCTGGCATTTCTCAAGCTTACAACCTGTGTTCAATTGGAGGTAAATAGAATAAGGAAACAGTCCACCTTTTACGAGGAGAGCATACAACAACACAACAAAAATATGCAATGGCTTCCTAAGTGAAACCATGCAGAGAACAGATAAAGAGCTCAGGAGAGCTAATTGCAATTTATACAATATTGCATATTAAAACAATATTAAATAGATTACATCATACATCACACAACTGTTATTTTAATATCTGGCACCCTGGGAGAGAAATAAGTAATACTGTCATATCCTAGAGGTTATCAGTATGAGGTATTTAGAAAATCAGCCCTTCGTGGAACCTATGCCACGTAAAAGAAACATTATTGCCATGCATATGTAATTCATAGCCAAACACTCTATATCTCAATCATTTACTTCAGCATAAATAAAATAACTCAGTACCAATATCCTGATACTAATCACGTGTGTCTCTAAACACACACAAAATGAAATTCACAGTAATATCAGATTCGCAAGAAAGACTGATATCAATCAGAAAAATCGTAATTGCTGAATATTTGTAATCATATCCGTGCGCACGGGAAAAAACATAGATATCAAAATCTATCCATGAACTCATTAATAAGTACATAAGAGCTCCAAAAATAAAAATGCTAACGGAACCTGGCGGTAAACCCGAGAGCGTAACGAGTCGGTAAAGTCATCCCTATACTCTCATCATATGTTCGTACCATTAAACTAGGGGGATCTTATGATTCACCCTTAGTGAATGTTGAAATTTAAAATTCGGCTGTAAAGCGTGTAATAAAATCACTGATAATCTCTAGGTATCTTTAAGGTTAATAATAGAACTCTCATATACATTTCTCAAACCATGACCAAGATAAGTTAAGCGGAAGTCGCTTCCGTATAAATTTCCCAAGAGGCACTCTCTGGGAGAGATGCTTCTCTCTATGAACAGAAATAAAACAGAATTATGCGTACCTTTAATTGTGAAATAAGTCCAAGGTGTGCTTCCAAAACTGTCGTCGGAACTGACGATATATGGAAGAGTGTCCAATAACAGTGTTCGAAGAGCTTGTGTATAATTCAACCGTACTGGCCTAGCAGTTGGCACATAAAACATTTCTGTAAACATAACTTGACAAAAATATTAAAACATATTCCATAAATAAAATATATGTCAATGAATATAAGCGATGTTGCGTAAGAAACTTATATTTCCTAAATATCGCAATTAACAGCATGCTATCCAAGCACTGTTTCCTGCATATAATTACGTGCGTATACCAGCCTGGTATAGCAATTATGTATTTACAGATTAGAATGATATATCCTCCTAAGCTGAGGTTGAAGTTAAGAACTAACCGAATAAAGTTCTCGCAACGCGGAACATAATGCAGGCAATATTTACGTATTAAGTAAATACATGTAGTGAAGTATTTAAGGTAACTAGAACGTATGCAAAAAATTATATGGAATTCTCAAAATACGAGAAGAAATGTGTATTTATGTATTTTATAGGAGTTAAAGAACCCTTCTTTCTCCATAACACCAACATACTTAAAATTAAATGGAAAAACATACTAGCATTACATCGTTTAGGTGGTATATTAAACATAAAGAAAGTTAGGTATAGTAGGAGAAATCATCGTAATTGGTATTCTATCGTCCTTAATTTTGTTAGGAACCAAATTATCGTAAATTTGACATGCATTGAACAGAGAAATTCCATAGTTTTTACTCGTTATTTATGAGACTTAAGTAGGAAGAATCCACGGATGTGGTTGTAACCACGGAGAAACTCCAGCAGCACCGCAAAATAGTTATAGCACGTCATATCGGCCGGAAATCTAACTCAAGGTGTCTGTGTGCGCGAAGTTTTTCACGCAGACATTAAAGAAAGCAACATGAGTGGTGAGCAACGTGTGTTGGCTGATTATGATGATGCAGTTGACATCTTATGGCATTCCTCAAGAACCCGAGCGTCGCATCAAAATCATGTAAAACTGTGTGTCCATCACGTAAGTAAAATAGAATATTGTAATTCAAAATTTGTAAGAGCCAGTTTCGAAGAACAGAGAAAAGTAAAAAGAATTTGAAAATATGTAAACCTATGTATCGCAGCTCTGAAAAATAGACATTACATTTCTGGGGGTAACATTTCAAAAGAATAAGTCCGTTTTAGAGTTAACGGTATTCCGTGACATAAGCACCGTGTGCAAAAAAAAAAAAAGTTTAGAGAAATGATTATGTCGGTCCAAGGTGACTTCACACCGTGTATTTCCAGTGAAATCTCGGAATCGAAATTTTGATGGAATGCAATAGTTGTTCGCTTTAAGTGCTGCGTACCTAAGCAGAGAATGTAAGAATTGTAACCTCAAGCTGTTTCTTACTATATTAGTGAAGTGCAAGTAACCATACCTAATGATAATCACAGATTATTAATAAGGACAGAGCTTATGGATCTGAGGTATAGCGTAAAGCTAATTAGTGTACATATGTATAATATTGTGAGTTAGTGGGAGGAAGTAAGCAAAACAAATTAGTGTCGTTGATGTGCAAGGAAGCAACTAAAGAGGCAGTGGAATACCACTTGCTGAATTTCGGAACCGAAATAATTATGAACATAAAGTAAACTACAAATTAAATCTACGAGTGACATCCGTAGTCTCGTAACAATAATTGAAGGACTATTTAGTTTATGAGAGGGGGCAAGTATATCTGTACCTAGTGGTTGTTATCTATCATTAATAACTTCCGGTGGATAGACATTCCGCCGAATAGGAAATGCCGAGTGATCTTGTATCCTAATTGGTTCAGTGGCGTGCAATGTTGGCCAAAACAGATGTGTTGTTTACTTATATTTAATGCGTAATTGATAATGCGGTCTTTGTCTCGTTAGGTTTATGGGGTAGAAGAGTGAAGTGCAAGTATATAGAACTTTCTAGACGTCTAATCCTTCGATTTAATCGATATTCTATCACAATTAACATGATTAATCATTAAATTTTTGTGCTATTGATTATTGAGTTAAGGGCTTACAATCATGGACTAGATATTTGGTGACTATATATGCATATGCGTATGGTATGGGAATAAACCATCGTTTGCATTAATGAATACTAAGAGCAATCAGTCGTAATTAAAAGTAATTTGGACTTAATGAATACAACAAACTTTAACATAATAAAAAATTAAGGAAAATCATTTTCGCTGTCAATTTGTGCTATCAGTGATTTCCGTTTCAGTAGTCTTCTCTATATACTGAAGGTAATTTCAAGGGCGTGCAGCCATGAAAAAAATTTAACAAAGATTATGGTTATCGAATCATTTATAATTATGGTAAGTACTACCAATGTTAGGATTGAGGTTATCATTAGTTTATAATTAGTAATGCTATAATTGTGATTATTATTAATATTATTTGTGATACTACTGTGGTGTGATCAACAACAATGTTGATATAATTGAAGTGTGTAATATTATTATTGCAGTTGCTATCATTGATTAAGTGGTTAGTGGTATTATTATTATTATTATTATTATTATTATTATTATTATTATTATTATTATTATTATTATTATACGCGTTGATCGTAGGATGTTGATTCTTTATTCTTTGGTTTTCTGAATAATGTTAGATCAATTTAATGAATATCCGCTACATATAGTATTAGTTTATCGATTATTGATGTACTCTGATATGAAAAAAAATTATAGGAACTTAGTCAATGATTATTATTTGAGCTTTTTAAAGTAAGAAGGAAAATTGTATTATTACAAATGTTGATACTAATATCATTCTTTAGGTATTTATTGAACATCATTATCCTATGCGTATTTAAGTACATGCCTTTAACGCTTATCCTGGGTAATGCAACAGTAATTTTGTACAATTAAGAGTTAAGTACTACTACAAGTATTAATAGGTAAAAGAACTGAGTCTAAAATTTTAAACTAAGGTAAAGTGGGGAAAGTGCAGTGGGTCAAATTGTACATTTACCAACATTACTAGTAACCTAATGTTAATTTACATTCTGTATGTATATGCTGATTATTCTTATAAATATACATCCTTAGGTGATCCTAAGGTGTTAGGTGTGGTTTCCCTTTCAGATTTTGAATCAGGAATAGCCTAAAGATTTTAACGTTTCTTATTAATTCTACTGCTATTGTTTCTTCTTCTGCTTCTTCTTATCTCTGTTTAACGTTTATATAGGTAATAGCTAAATTGCTTGGTGCTCTACACATTAGGGTCTGGGGTTCGAGGCTTGTTAAAGAACAGGGGCTTATGTTAGTGAGATATCCGAATGAGTGATCAATACGATGACTGATATGTGAATGAGGAAGTGAATCATATTGGTCTATTCACTCTACCTATACTTTGTTTATCTTATAAATGTATTTATTTAAGAGTCATCAATCATTGTTTGCACTTGAGGCTTTACTAACATCGTTATGTTATTATTTATTTATTTATTTGAAATTAATGTCTGTTAAGTGGTTTATAGTACGGATATAGTCTGGAAACGTGAATTATTATTTTTTTGTATTTTTCTTACAAATATTATGATGTATTATTTATTTAAATACTTATTTATGTCTGATTAATGCTGGAGATAAATTATATTATAGACGGAGTCCGTTAAATCTGTTTTTAATTTATGAAAGGTTCACTTTTTTTCTTTTTTTTTTCATTTACGCTCAGTTGCTTGCCGTTAGTACCTATCTTTGGTTACCTAGCTGTATTGTGATTTTTCTTTCTCTACCATTTATGTACTGCTACTAGTATAATAGGTAGGGGACCTATTGTGGCTTTTTAATATAATGTAAAATAAAAGAAATGCAGTAGATAAAACTGTACTTTTACCACAATTAATACGAATTTGCCGTTAATTATGTTATACATACACCTATTTTCTTATGATCTTTAGTTTTTCTGAAATTAATTTCTCCTGAACGGTTTATAGTATGGGTATAACCTGGAGACATGAACGATGCTTTCGTTTCTTCTGGGTCCTGTTGTATTTCTTATCTTATAATTAACTGGCGATGTCTGTTGCACAATTTCATAAGGGCCATAGTACCTGTGTAATAACTTAGTTGATTTGCCTTTCTTACGTGTCGGGGTAAACAATTTCACTAGCTGTCCTGGTTGGAACTTAAGTGTTCGTCTCTTCCTGTCAAAGATTTGTTTATACTTATTCTGCTTGCGTGTTATGTTAGCTTTAGCAACTTCTCTAGCTTCTTTGATTCGAGTTTGTATTTGTTTGACAAACAGATTGTCGGTCGTTGCTTTCAATTGAACCTCTTCCGGTAATGTGGGATGTCGTCCGTAGAGTAGGAAAAACGGGGACATCCCTGTAGACTCTTGTCTACTGGTATTGTATGCAAAGAGTACGTGCGGTAGCGCCGCGTCCCAATCGTCCTGTTTCGTGGAGGTGTAATGTGACATCATGTTGATGACTGTCTGGTTTGCTCTCTCTACCAATCCATTACAGGCTGGATGATATGCCGTAGTGAAGGTAGATTGAACACCCATTAGTTTTAATAGTTGTTTCGTTACATCACTAAGAAACACTGCTCCTCTGTCGGATAGTAATTCAACTGGTGCACCGTGACGACATATAATGTTTTCAAGTATGAATTTTGCAACGTGCTCTATAGAACCCTTTGGGATAGCCTTTGCCTCCGTCCACTTGGAGAGGTAGTCGCTAGCAATTACAGCCATTGTATTACCTCTTTTTGACCTTCTAAATGGTCCAATCAAATCTATACCCCATCTGGCGCCTACATGAGACACAGGTATAGGTTGTAAAAGTCCGGCTGGTTTAACATTTCGGGGTCCCTTACGCGATTGACAACTTGGACAACCCTTGACGTATTTCTCAATCTCTTTTCGCATTCCTATCCAGTAGTAACGCGAACTGATTTTGGTGAAGGTTTTGGTAAAGTCTAGATGACCTGACAGGGGGTCATCATGACATGAAAATAAAATTTCATGCTTTAACTGTTCGGGTATCACCAACAGGTGCAACGGTCCGGAGGCTCCTGCATTTTTGCGGTATAGCACACCTGATTTTAAGGTGTAAGAGGCTGCCTGCCGCTGTAGTTTTGGTGAGCCCGTGTTCGGGTTTTCTAATGTAGTAATTAATGGTTGAAGTTGAGGGTCACGTTGTTGTTCTTGTGCAACTTGCACTGGCGTTAGCAAACAAGTGATAAGTTCGTCCGTTTGTTCAACTATATGGGGTTTAGGTTCATCAACTGGAAAACGGGATAGCGCATCAGCGTCGAGATGACGTTTGCCCGACTTATACTGGATAGTGAGGTTATATTCTTGAAGTTTAAGTGCCCATCTAGCCAAACGTCCTGTTAGGTCTTTAAGATTTCGTAGGTAGCATAACGCATGATGGTCAGTTACCACATGGACGGGAAAACCATAAACATAGGGTCTAAAGTGTGTCAAGCCGTAAACAATGGCAAGTAATTCCAATTCGGAAATGCTATAGTTCTTCTCATGCTTGTTCAAAGACCTAGAGCAGAAAGCTATGGGGTGAAGTTGTCCATTTAATTTCTGTAATAGAGCCACCCCTATCCCGATAGTGCTGGCATCGACGCGCATTTCTGTATACGCTCCCGGCTGAAAATGACCGAGAACGGGGGCCTGAGTCATCAGAAGCTTTAATTTATCAAAAGCATCTTGATGGCTTTGAGTCCATTCAAAGTCTTTGTGCTTTCGTGTGAGCTCGTGAAGGGGGCTCGCAATGGACGCAAAATTTTGTATAAACCTTCTGTAGAAGCTAAATAAGCCCAACACTTTGCGTACGTCACGTACGTTTTTAGGAGTCGGCAATTGTGTGATGGCTCGGAGTTTATCAGAATCCGGTTCAATTCCGTTAGCCGAGACTTCGAATCCAAGAAGTTTAATTCGAGACATTCCGAAGAAGCATTTTTCAGGCTTTAATTTAAAGTTGTGTGTTTGCAGTTTGCGAAATACTTCCTCAAAATTGTTAAGCAATTCGGGGAATGTGGATGCGAATACGACAATGTCATCGAGATAGACCAACGCCTTTTTGAATTTTAGATCACCTAGCAGCTTACTGGATATTTCCGAAAAGAAACTTGGGGCGTTGCGTAAACCAAAAGCTAATCTCTGGAAGCAAAAGTGGCCTTGATCTGTGCAGAACCCTGTGTATTGTTGGCTATTTTCCTCAATCGGGACTTGAAAATATGCACTGAGCAAGTCCAAAGTGCAATACCATTGAGAATTTCCCAAATAACTAAGGAGATCGTCAATAAGGGGTAAGGGGTAGGATGAAGTCGTTGTTACTGCATTTAACTTTCGATAGTCGACACAAAATCGCATTTCACCATTCTTTTTCTTGACTAAGACTACAGGCGCAGCCCAAGGGCTGTGCTCTTCCTTAATAATACCTGCGTCGAGCATCTCACGCACCTGGGATTGTATTATTTCTCTTTGTGCCTGAGATACACGATAGGGTCTTTCTTTTATAGGTTTCTCATCAGTGACTTGAATTTTAAATTCACCTATGTTAGTTTTTCCTAGCTCCTTTAATTGTGTAGCAAATACGTGTCGGTATTTCTGCAATAAAGCACTCAATTGTATTTGTTGGTCCTGTGTAAGTTGTGAATTAAAGTTAGAGTTTGCATTTTTAATGTCGACTGAGTGTGTATCTTCGGGAGACCAATTTGCAGCTTGTATTAGCGCTACTTCATACGCATAAGCAAGAGTGGTTCCCGCGAAAATTGATTTAGGCTCCATTGTATTATTGTGTACTGGGATGACACATTCTTTACGAGCTTCGCAAAAGATAGGGGATATTTGCAAATTTTTCTTCTGCATGATAGCTCCTTTTGGTTCTAAGAGAATTCTACCCATTACATTAGGAGGCAATTTCACTTTAACATTTACTGATGTGAAAGGGGGAATGCGAATATCTTGTATACAACACGCTTTGTGTGGCACCGCGGTTTCCTCGTTCGATTCCACGGTAATCTGTGCCAATGGGCATCCTAATTTTTCGCCACAATGTAATTCTAATTGGGATGAGTCCGGAAGTTTAAGAGTAATTGTGTATGTTTCCAAGTCAATTAGGGCCTTATATCGGTTCATGAAATCCATGCCTAATAGGAGATCATGTCCGAACTCTTTAACAACAAAAACATCCTCCTCAAAGGATATGCCATTAATGGCGAAGCAAAGAGTGGTGGAATAACATACATCTAGTAATGTATTATCTGCTGTCCGTAGTATCAAATCTTTCGGAATGGGATGGGTGGGTGTGGTCACAAAATTTTGTTGTACTATACTGACTGCGCTGCCTGTATCAAACAGTATACTCACTGGTTGATCGTCAACCGTACCTTGTATAGTAATGACATTTACCGGGTGAATAAGTGCCGTCGTTTGTTTTGGTGTACTCTCGGTGATGGACGTCACGGAACTTATTCCCGTGACGTTCCTTGCCCGTTTGGGTGATGGTATTGTTGTCTGCAGTTCGGGGCAGTATGTCCTGTCCGTCTGCTTTAAAGCATGTGAAACTATCTTTTGGCATGTGACGGGAGGCATTAGGGCCACGCCATGTTCCTCTCGAGGCAACATTAATACCGCCGCGTTGACTATAGCTACTACGCCCACGGCTTTGTCTAGTTGCATCATATTGCTGCGGAGCATTGCGAGGCGTGTCAACAATGGGCCTCTGGTATTTAAATTGCAAATTTTGCATTTGTTTCTGCAAGTCACGAATTTGGCGCTGCAGTTGCTTTACGTCTGATCGTGGACTTGGTTGGCTGACCAGTGATACTGGTTTGGATGCGGGAGGTAGTTGGGCATCAACCCTTTTACCAGCCAGGTATCTGGCCGTTTCTACGCGTCGAACAACCTGTATAAGCTCTCTAATAGATTGTGGGTTCGAGGGAAGGACACTTTCTATTAACGAGGGTTTCAATCCGCGCACAATATGGCGAATTATTTCAGGTTCGGCCATGCCTGGATTTACCCGGTCACAGAGAGCTAGTACATCATATATGTAAGTCTCTGTTGATTCAGACAGGTCCTGCACTCTGTGACGTAAGCGGCATTCTAAAATATCATCATGCGCCGCTGGTACGAATGCTGTCTGAAGGGCATGTTTTAGGTCGGTCCATTTAAGATGCGGGTGACGGAGGGAATATATTTTGAACCAATTTGCTGCTGCGTCTCGTAAATAGCATGGTAAATATTGTAGTTTGTGCTTATCTTGCCAACCATTCGCTGTAGCTATGGTTTCAAAGTTATAGAGGTAGTTTCCAACGTCCTGACCGGTTTTGCCTTCGAATTTTCCAGGATCAATGAAAGGTCGTGCAAAAGGCACATTCGCGGTAATGACTGTTTTGCACTGGGTCCCTTCGGAACCGAGGGTGCGGCCGACGTAGAGGCCGTATTCATTGCCATAATGTCTTCCGTCGAACTTGAACCTGAAGATGGTAACGTTTCAAAATAATCTTGTGACAAAACTGTGTTGTTCAGGTCACCCACGCTTAAACTACGTTCCTTTGGTGCAAAATACTGAATGGGAGTCAAACCTCGGAGTCGTCTACTAGATCTAACATGAATATGGGACATATGCGCTTGATTCTAAGTCTGAGTGTTAGTATCCAAAATAATCTGATATTCACGGATTAACTTTCTGATTTCGGCACTAATAGGGCTATCGCTAAGATACTTTGGTAATAATTCCATGCAAAGGAGAAAAGAGCACATATAACACTCAAATAATACTTAGATAGTAAGCTGAATATTTAAAAAGAAGAACTTAATAACTAGAAAAATTTAAAATTAGGTTTACGGCATTAGGAGCCGCGAAAAAAAAACTGTAAACTTTTAAAATTGAGAGGCCGAAGATAGGACCTCACTTTTCAATTAAAATAATTTCGAAAAGCTGGCACCTTCGCCATATTGTCAACTCACTAATTAGAGAGGCCGGTGCCTGTACCATAAACATCTTATAAGGAATAAGAAACAGAGGTACGGGGTCGAACCATACTTCTCAAAAATAATTTTCAGAAGCCGGCGCTCCACCATATTGTCACATCCATGGCTGGATGGACATAGGGGGAATAGCGATATCAGGGTGGAACATCTCAAGCTTGGCTTAATTTTACTTGCTTGGTTTATTAAGTTCAGATACTTGCAATGTTGAGTTTACATTGAAGGGGGAACAAGCTATAGTACATGTAAGAGCTTACCTGAAAGTACTTGTCGTGTGATGTGGACGGACCTGTGAACCCATCGTTGTAGCTAGCAGATTAAGATGCTGACGGGCAGCGATTCGACCCTGTCTAGCATGTGTCGGTCTCCCCCGAGCAGCGCTCAGGCGCTTGCTTAAATAGGCAAGAATCGACTCAATCCTAATGACGTCTATATCCTGTTTGTGGTAAGCCGACGCCATACATAAGTATGATTGAGCGGAATTGTGTAGGATTGAGCGGAAACACGTGATCGGTTCTATGTTGCAAAAGGCAACATTATTCTAAGAATTTCCATGGGAAATGACGCAAATGAGGTAGCCCACATACATCCTGTCACGTACACATCTTAAGAAAGTTGCTTAAGGCAGAAAATGTAAAATATGATTCTATTAGAATTTAGAAGAATGAGCCATATTAATGTTAAGATCCAAATTAATGTAAAATAAACGAGTCCGTCTAACATCACATGCGACAATATTTAAAAGTGCTCCTGTATTGCTAACACTGTTACCATGTAGCAGACAAGTGTATATGAATTGGTGTACCTATACTAACATTTAGCTTTTATTGTTGCACCGGTCTAACTGTTGAATACTATTAATTATAGACTTCATATAGCACTAGAATGTTTATAATATGAATACTAATGGAAAGGTAGATTCAGACAACTGAAAAATTCAATGCCATAGTCGGGATTTGAACCATGGCTCTTCCAATTTCCGTCCGTTGCTCTAATCACTGAGTTATCATGGTAACATACCGGTACGACATTAAATTCCCCAATTGACTAGCAATTTTTCCGCTAAACCACAAGGAGATTTCAAATTATTTTGAGATGACATACCCAATGGCGACTTACAATGTGATGAGCACTTTAAATCTCAGGCTTCAAGTTTAACGAACTATAATTGAATCAATGGAATTATTGTTCTTTCACACAAGTCGCGTGTAGGAAAAGGTTGGAAAGGTAGAATCACACGACTGAAAAATTCCATAAATTCCCCAAAAAATGCCTTAGTCGGGCTATAGTTAAACACGGCTTGTGTGGAAGAACAATTAATTCCATGAATGCTAATGCCTTCCTTAATACATTTCACTATAATAATACTATTACTTCTACTACTACTACTACTACTACTAATACTACTACTACTACTACTACTACTACTACTACTAATACTACTACTACTACTACTACTACTACTACTACTAATAATAATAATAAAATATTACGTTCCGTTTTGCATTTTATGGGTTAAGGCGGGCATTTTCCAAGAAAGAAGTTCTAAGAATATCGATCCCGTTTGCAGAGATTCATATCTGTAATATATAGTATACATAAGCGTTTAGAGCCACAAGTCGTAATTCATTAAAATGTGTATCACTCCTGCAAAATACAAACAACATTGCTGGTGCACTGTACGCATTTGCGAGGTTATAAGTTCAAGAAGTGAACGGCGATTCGGGAACACTATAAATTGAATGCTTCATTATTCTTATCATGGTCATCTTACTTTGGAACATCATCATTCACATATACGTTTAATTGAGCATACTGGGATTCACGGAATATCAGAGCACAGTTTACAATTTCTTAATTCTTTAAATGTAAATTATTCAAGGAAAAAGATTATAAATTGTTGAACTGAATTATAATAAATAGCAATATTTTATGAACATAACCGAAGTATTGTTGATTATCACTAGGGTTTCCCTTCTGGTTAGCTATATATCAATCACTCTTTTAATGCATAATGTTGAATTATAACTATTTTCATTAGCGAAGATTAATGCCAAAGGACTTCTCTCTTTAACAACTTTGTTGTTATTTCAGTAGTTCATGGTGTGGAGAAATTAATATGAATATGGAAAATAACGTTAAATACAACTCAATGAATGTGTTACCCATGCTGCTAAGTACACTTTCCTAAGTAATGCAACACAGAAGTAGTCAGTTTAGTGAAAGAAGTTTATCTGTTTTGTATTATCTTCCAGAGTGACCCAATGTAAAAGAAAATCAGATTATCCTAAAGTAAATTTAAATTAATATTATTATTTTGGGGGAAAAATGTGGAGTTGACAGTTTACTAAGTTGCTCCTCTTACTGCAATCATCGCTTTGTTGGGGCTCTTCGTTCCTTTATTCTTTAAGTAACGGTAAGCTGTTGATTTCTTAACGGAATACACACTGTATTTGCGTATATAATGTTCAAAGTGGGCTATGTCGGTATACTAAGTAATTATTTTACTTTTCATTTAAAGGGAGTAGAATTTGCGAAGAATGTAATGGTGAAAAGGAAATAAAATTTTACTTCAAACTCATTGCATTATCCTCTTCTCGTTTTTCATTTGTACAGCAAAGAGCATTGCTGGAACAGGTATTGCAGAGGAATTAACTAAAAACTAAAGTGAACATTTGCAATGTTCGTTTGTGGAAACGGCGCTATATCAGTGTTTAACTTCTTTATATACTTAAGATCTGAATAATACGGGCTGTGAATGAGATGAAAGATTCTAACAAACTAAAACATTAATTCCGAATAGCCTTTGCATATTTATAGTGGAGTTTGGGCTAGGGCGTGCCCTACTAGATAGGAGGGAGGACAGGAAAACAAATTCCTCTCGTGAATTTCTTCTAAACAGACCGCTTCCCTCTCCAAGTACTCCAGGTTTAGTATAGCTAAATTTTGTATTCCCCACCACAGGGAAGGGAATAATAAATCCTTTAGGGTACATGGAAATAGATCACAATCTAACAATGGACTCCATCAACAAAAAGTAAATCTCTGAAACAGTTGTGAAATTAACTTCATGGAATTAATAAATGAAAAGTATCCAGAACCAGGATGGATTAGAATCTACGCAGATGGGTCAAAAATAGAAGGTAAAACCGGACTACACTATACAGAGTGGACCATTTAAGTTGTGACTTTACAATATCTCCAAAACTAAGCGTTGTAGAAAGAAATTTCTTTCGTAAAAGCTGCTTGATATTATGGGGGAAAGTATATGCCACCAGTTGTGTTTGGTTTGGGGGACGTTGTGATGGTTACTTTAGGGTCAATTTAATAAATTTAAACAGAAGCAACAATTAGGGTTAATTAAAATCAAGGCATTTGTTTCTTTTAGGGTCATGAACATAGAAGTTAAAATTAAAAATTTATGTAATTAAAAAAAATTAGTTTTTTCTCTTTGCATATTCCTCTGTTATTATTATTATTATTATTATTATTATTATTATTATTATTATTGTCATTGTAATTATTTTTATAAGGTGGGACTTTCAAGATTAATACTTTACTTTTAATCTTGAATAGTATATTTCCTAGTTCCTCGTATGGAAAGTATTATTTAAGGTCCCTAAAAGTTGTTCAGCGACTGCTCGTACACAGAACCGTGGTATTAGCGTGCTTGTGTTTAACACTCCTGTTTATTCTTATTTTTGGCTACATTAACTTTTGCCAATCAATAATTGGGAAAAAGTATTTTCTTTCCATTCTCTCTCCGCTAGATATACAAGGTAGATGTTTCTGTAGCCGAATCATCACCAGGGTTTAAATGCGCTTAGCTTTGTGACCATACAGTCAAGGTCAATACAGTGCTCTGCCTTCACTCTCACTGCTTGCACTGTGAAGAGCTTACCCTCAGTGGAGCATGGCCCACGCCCGTAGGACAAAAGGGCCAACAAAGACGGGTCCTTAGCGTTTCCAGATTTAGCCCAAATATGACACTTCACATCCTGATCCAACTAACCGGACGTCAGGTAGAAATCCTTCCAACAGAGCAAATTTCACCGCCTCACCAAAGCACAGCAACAGAATTACAAGGAACTAAAACGAGAGGAATTCAGCCCAACATTCGCCCATCGATCTGTGAAAACCACGAAAGAACCTTAAGTCGGTGTGGCCAATTCAACGGCAATCAAATATGAGACCTCTTTCTGAGCCATATCGCTTGGACATAACGGAGAGTTTTAAAACCATCCATTATTAATTAGCTAGCACTAGGGACCTCGAGACCATTGAACGTCATTTCACTATTTCTTCACTCCCGTCCGATATGACCTACCGGTTAAGGATGTTATTTAATTGTCAAATCAAGAAATATGACATCTTGACGATTAAATGGTCATGAATGAACAAAGCCCTGCCCCCCCCCAAAGTAGGGAGAAGTATTCTGTTGTACCCAAAAATTCGCTAAGAGTTTTCACAAAGTCACTGTGAGCCTCCTTGAATAATAAAAAAAATAGATAAAGGACCTACGTCGCCTGTCTGTGTGTGCCTGAGCCGTTATATGCATGTATATCGATACTACATTATTTAATACATACGCCATAATTCCTGCTGGAAAATTCGCGATGCTAGTTCCCGCGTCATCTGTTTGTTGGTTCAGTGCCTTCTTTGCATGTTTCTCGATTTTCCTACTAGACCGCGCGTCATTTACTCTTCACCTTTTTGCTTGCCTTAGCCATCGGTTGGAAGAGAGACGGTGGTGGGTCTGTGCTAGAAGCCGGGGCTGGCGAGACTTCCTCAGGGCAGTTCTCTAAACCTTTCTTGTGGTGTGCAGAAACAGTAATTTACGGGAGACATGAATGTTTGAAGTCGTCCTTTGGCCATCTTTAGATGTTGAGAGTTACCATTTTTATGTTGTTAGCCGTATTTGTATAAAGGTAATGGCCAAGAAATAGGGTTACCTAATCGATGACAACTCCAGCCAACCAACGGAATAAGCGATTAGGAAGAGTGGTAATAAGGAAAACAGTATTATTGAATTCTAGAGGTATAAATAATAAAGAAATCGAGATACAAAAAGATTTAGAGAAGTTGAACATTAGCATTGCTGTAACACCAAAATAAAAAAGAAATTAAAAGGATTATTAGAATTACAAAACTAATATTTTATCAAGGTGTGCACAAACAAAAAGAGCAGCAGCGGGAATTGAAATACTAATAATAAAAGATTTGAAAAATAAAATACATAGTTATGAATTTATAAATGAATGAATAGTTAAAATAAGAATCAAAATAACAAGAGGATATCTACAGGTATAGTAATATACAGCCCAGAAGAATGGAAAACAGAAAATACAATTATTTAATAATAGTAAGAGATATGAATGCAGGGGTAGGAAATAAACCAATACCAAGGCTAATGAGAAAATATGGCGACGATACACTAAGCACAAATGGAAAAATGTTAATAGATTTTGCAAATTTCAGTAATCTGAAAATAGCAAACACCTTCTTCCCACATAAAGAGATACATAAATATACACGGTGTGCCAGAGGTTATAAAAGCATAATAGAGTATACAATAGTGAATCAAAAAGGAGCTGATATGGTATTAGGGTATATAGAGTGATATCAGTCAGACCATTTCCTTTTAATCTCTAAACTAGCCATATACATTCAAGACCCAATTATTAAGTTAGGAATCGATAAGATATCTGTATAAGAAAAGACTGGATTTACTCATATAATAAAAACCAATAAGTAAAGATATAAACCAAGAATGGGAAGAGATAAAGCAATTGATAAACAAGCGGCAATAGAAGCATTAGGTGCGAGAAAAATAAACAAAACGAAGAAAGGCCTAAAAATTTGGAAAAAAATATTGCGCAAATAATTAAATAAAAGAAAGAAGCCTATACTTAAGTAAAAGAACAGAAGAAACCCTAATAGAATACAAAAGGAAAACAGCTATTACAAGAAGAGAAGTAAGGAGAATTAAAAGGGAATCATTGGATAAATATATAACAGGCTTAGAAAATGATGTACACGGCAACCACCAGAGAGCTTATAAATAAAGAACTTATAAATAAAAAGGAAAAGCACAATATAAAATTAAATAGAATAACAAATGAAGAATGGTTACAATACTTTCAGAAATTTTGGATACAAAAAGAAACAGAAATAGAAAACAAAGAAATATAATGGAAATAAATGAAGTGGACTCAATTACATACGAAGAATTACAACTTACTTTAGGTAAGAACTGTAGGAATAAAAAACGCCAGGAACAGACAATATTAACAAGGAATTAATCAAACATGCCTCAGAAAATTTAAAATATAGATCACTGGCATTATTTAATATACACTATGTGATCAAAAGTATCCGGACACTTCACAAACATACGTTTTTCATCTTAGGTGCCTTGTGCTGCCACCTACTGCCTGGTACTCATTATCCGCGACCTCAGTAGTCATTAGACATCGTGAAACAGCAGAATGGGACGCTCCGTGGAATTCACGGACTTCGAACGTGGTCAGGTGATTGGGTATCACTTGTTTCAGAAGTCTGTACGCGAGATTTCCACACTTCTAAACACCCCTAGGTCACTGTGTCCGATGTGATAGTGAAGTGAAAACGTGAAGAGACATGTACAGCATAAAAGCGAACAGGCCGACCTCGTCTGTTGACTGACAAGAGACCGCAGACGTTTGAAGAGGGTCGTAAAGGGTAATAGGCAGACATCTATTCAGACCATCACACAGGAATACCAAACTGCATCAGGATCAGGACAGTTAGGAGTGAGGTGAGAGACCTTGGATTCCATGGTCGAGCGGCTGCTCATAAGCCACGCATAATGCAGGAAAATGCCAAACTACGCCTCGCTTGGTGTAAGGAGCGTCAAAATTACACGATTGGACAGTGGCAAAACGTTGTGTGGAGAGACGAATCACGGTACACAATGTGGCGATCCGATGGCAGGGTGTGAGTATGGCAAATGCCCGGTTAACGTCATCTGCCAGCGTGTGTAATGCCAACAATGAAATTCGGAGGTGGTGGTGTTATGGTGTGGTCGTGTTTTTCCTGGAGGGGGCTTGCACCCCTTGTTGTTTTGCGTGGCACGATCACAGCGCAGACCCACATTGATATTTTAAGCACCTTCTTGCTTCCCACTGTTGAAGAGCAATTGGGGGATGGCAATTGCATCTTTCAACACGATCGAGCACGGGTTGTGGAGTAGTTACACGACAATAACATCCCTGTAATGGACTGGCCTGCACAGAGTCCTGATTTTAATCCTATAGACCACCTTTGGGATGTTTTGGAACGCCAACTTCGTGCCAGGCCTCACCGACCTACATCGATACCTCTTCTCAGTTCTGCACTACGTGAAGAATGGTCTGCCATTCCCCAAGAAACCTTCCAGCACCTGATTGAAAGTATGTCTGTGAGAGTGAACGCTGTCATCAAGGCTAAGGGTGGGCTAACACCATATTGACTTCCAGCATTACCGATGGAGAGTGCCACGAACTTGTACGTCATTTTCAGCCAGGTGTCCGGATACTTTTCACGTAGTGTATGTTGGAAGTTTGGCTATGTCCCAGAAGAATGGAAAATAGCAAAAATATATCCAATATATAAAAAGGCGATAGAAGTAACTGGAATAATTATAGAGGAATAAGCATACTGAATACTTGCTATAAACTATATGCAGCAATAATAAAAAACAGATTAAATATCATAATGGAAAGCATAGTATTGGAAGCCCAAAACGGATTTAGAAAGGGTGGATCCTGTATGGACTGTGTATTTATTTTAAATCAAATAATTGAAAAACATAGAGAGTACAATATTCCTACATATTTGGTGTTCATCGATTTTGAAAAAGCATTCGACAATGTACATTGGAACATACTTTGTCAAATAATGGAAAACAAAGGCACACCAAAACATTTGATAACAATAATTAGGAATGTATATATGGATAACTCAATACTGATCAATTCCGACCCAAAAATTCAAACGAATACAGCATCAATAAATAAAGGTGTCAGACAAGGGTATCCATTGTCACCCACGTTATTTAATTTACATATATACATTATCAGAGAATGGCAGAATAGCTTAAATGCACATTTTAAGATAAATAATATTATTATTTGAGGCAGTATTTTATATCACAACGTTGTAAATGCCAGAGTGATTGTAGTGTAAATTAACATTATTGTATGACAATGATTTGAGATGTTTGTTAATTATAAGCATTGTTAGGAAATAAGTTTACACGGCCTCACTGAAACTGACAATAAGACGGGCAACAATGGGCGAGGGGGTGAGTTGTTTATTAATTAGAAGAGGCAAGCAAATGACGTCAGAGTAGCGCGCGTTTCTGTAGAAATGGAGGGAATATCTTCCCTAGAGCATATGTATTCGTAATTTTGATTGGATATAAATATAGACGCTAATGTTGGCGCGTTTTATTAACCAATAGCAGCTCTGTTATGATCTTTAGGCATATCGGGGTGAGGGAGTATAAATTCCGTGCCAGAGACGGGTAACGCGCAGTTTGACAGAATAATTCACAAGGCAAACGTCGTTCAGTTCAACAGAATCATACAAAGGTTATACGTCGCTCAGTTCAACAGAAGTATTCGTGGGTTACACATCGCACAGTTTAAGAGAATCGTACACGCGTTATACGTCGCGCAATTCTACAAAATCTCTCGCGTTGTAAAGTTAGTTATAAATGTGAAATACGCGAATTAATAATGTGCAGCAAATAAGTGATTATAGTGATATTAGAAAATATAAAAGTTTCAGTCGGGAGTGTATCAAGAGTCAATATGTGAAATTAATTAATTGTGACGGTAATAAAAGTGTAAAAACAAATTCTTTTATAAGTGTTATCTTTCAGTAACAAATCCTTTCCGTTTACACACCCTGTTCAAGAGATATGCTCGACTGAGTAGTAATAATAGCTAACCGGAGGACAAAGAACCCAACATTCAAAGTAGTATACAATAAAAGGCGCCCAGCAATAGTTAACACGACGATACCGCGACAAATTGGCTCCCATACGTGGGGCAGATAAACATGAAGCATCTTCCAACTACTACAAAAATTCTACTTCATATTTGAGATGTAATGTTATTTGCAGATGATCTGGTCTTAATAAGTGGCTCAGAATTAAATATGCAAAAAACTCTTTCAATTAAACAAAATAAGCCAAAATTACAAAATAAAAATATCACCACACAAAAGCCAAACATTGGCTTTCAGAGGACCCGAAACATTAAGAGCAAAAATAGTGATACAAGAGACAATATTAGAACAAATAAACTGTTTTAATTATTTAGGCTGTAAACGTCTCATACTTAAAAAATGGTGATATAATAAATAAAATTAATGAATTCAAACAAATATGCGGCACCATCAAACGAAATTTAAAAATACCAAGAAAGAGAGAAAAATAAATTTTTATAAAATGATGGCTGCTCCAGGATTAACGTAAGGATCCGAATGTTGGACAATGACCAAACAAATGTAAAGAAAGATAGAAGCAGCAGAGATGCGCTTTTTAAGGCGTAGCAGGATATACTTTAAAAGACAGAAGGAGAAGTAAAAACATTAAATTGAGTTTTATTTATGTACGATCTTTAATAGCTCTGGTCCTTAGCGTCCCATTCTATATTGGGCGTAAAACACTGGTAATTTTGCTCAGAGGCCTTTTTTATCAGGCTTGAGGTTCCTTTACGTGCCGTAAATCTAGGATACGGGACCAACGGATTTACTTCCCTTCCAAAGGAAGCCATGCTAAGGATTTTTACGCCCGAAAAAAAATCCATCGCCCTCTACCGGAAGCTAGCATGATAACCATTAGACCACGGAGGACGACAGAAAGAGAAGTGAACACATACATAAAGACTTAGGAATTTTCAAATTACTATATAGAATTAAAGAAAATCAAAACAACTTGAAACAACATGTGGAGAGGATGGATGATAACCGTTATACGAAGTTGGTTTTAAGATATACACCAAAAGGCCAAAGAAACATCCTCAGACCTAAAAGAAGATGGACGGAACAGTTTATATGATGAGACCGGAACAAGCCAAAGGGCTTAAACAATGAAAGATGATGATAATGATGAAGATGATATAAATTTATGCTCTTAAAAAAATCAACTACCTTAGGTACATCGAATAGTTGAGCGCTGTTTGTAAATAATTGGATATCTGGTATCGTTGTCTCCATTGATCGTATTGTGGACATTCCGATTATGTGTTTCGTCGTTAACAGCATGTTACACCAGTGTTCGTAACTTATTGGCCGATTCTTTGGCATTGTCTGAAGTTGCAGCACTCCTAGCTCAGTGGTAGGGAGTTAGTTTACTGTTCCTTGGTTGCAAGTTCAAATCATCGTGCAGCTACTCATCTTTTGAAAAAAAAATCAAAAACAACAAAAACAAAAAGGCAAAAATACTTCTTATGACGTCATAGACCTGTGTTATGAGGACGACACGCTTGGATTTTGGACTCAGAAAGTGCTACGCAAGTGTGCCAATATAGTATTACTCCCTGCACTCTACTCCTGTCAAAATGTCAAATACCTCTTTATGGGAAGCGAGCGACATATGTGCAAAACCAAAGCTCATCGGTTGTGAAATAAATGTAGTTCCATAGCTCGATAAAGACCTTGAAATTGGGTTGAGTAAAACAAAGCAGTAGTTCGTGAGTTAAGAAAATCATCTATAACATTGTTGGCATTACTAAAGCTATTAATACGTACGCACTAGCCTGGCGCTGATATAATTTACTACTTACTCTACTGGTAATAATAACTAACAGTATTAATAAAAATAGCGTATTTAACGCTACTACTAGTACTACTACTAATAATCATCATCGTCATCATCATCATAGCAAGCGAATAAATGGCAGCAAGCACTGTTTTCTCATGGTTGCACGGTTTTTGTTACGACGCTTTAATCTTTTGATTTAACTTTACAGTACGTATGGACAAGAACAGCACAAAATACAAAAACCTAGCTATGGGTGCATGTTGATAGTCAAATAAAGAAATTTTAATTATTTGCCAATCTAAAAAGTAAGTTTACTCCCTCGAAAACAAAGTCTGTGTAAGTGAAGTGGAAAACATTCCAAGACGTTTTGGTCTGTTTACACTGTTGTTATCTATAATCACAGACTGGTAGTCCACAAGCCTGGGAACTGCTTTTCAATTAGCGCGATCCGCTTATTGTCTTCGATGAAAAGCAAGAGGAGTAAAACGAAGGTCGCTCACGTAAATGCGCCAGTTCCTTACTGATCTGTGTTTACTTGGAATTGCCCCGTTGAGTTATGCAAGTCTTTTAACGCACGAAGGGAAATCTGCACAAGTGAAATACGGCGCGGTGGGATCATTGGTACAAGTGTTCTTCGCAAAGTAAAGCTTACATTTCCTTTTGGCTCTAACATGAATACATTTTGTACCCACAATAATGATGTTATTCCTACACTTGGGAGCCTTCAAATATATAATAACCGACCTGTGTGGGTGAGGCTCATGTGTGCCTCACATTCAAGCAGTCCGGAGTTCGAATCTCGGTTAGAGTGAGTTAACTGGATAAGGTTTTTTCCGGATTTTCCTCTTATGCTGAGAATATATATGTTGGATAATTGTAAGCTCGGGGACCCAGAGTCCATTTGAGAATCATTTCATTAATTTAACCTTAAGTCCAAAAAAGAAATTTATAAGAATAAATAGGGTTAAGGCTATTTAGAGCGTCCTATTGTATTATTACCCCAAGTTATATTATTATTTGCTGAAGTTTGACACTGGTGCTATTCTTACTCAGTAGTTTTATTGCACCGTATTAATTTTCCTCATTCACAAGATATGGCGAGCTTTCCGGAAACTCTAGCTAACTTTAACATACTCCACAAAGCACATAGCGCCCATGTCACTATTGATGTAGACAAGTTATTGCAGTGTTTGCAGTATAAAGTGAGACGTGAATGCTTACAGAGGCAGGAAACACGACTTAGCAAAGCAAAGAACAGAGTGTACACTTTCCTTGCTAAAGTTGGAGGTTGTGAACAAGTTTCGCGAAGAGCGTGTGTGTTTTACCGTCATTTCAACATTAGCAAGTTCCCTTAGACTTATAGCTCGTGCGCGCCCTCTGCTTATGCACGAGAACACGCAACGTTACATGTGATACATTTTTCGCTGCTGTACACAGATCCAGCAGCGTGCTACGCATAAACAAATTACCTCCACAATGTAAACACGCTTAGTATTAATACAGGATGTAAATAATGCACGTGGCGAAAACTGCATAGGGGTCTGTTGTGACCGAGCGAAATGATTCGAGCGGTAACATCTTTGACCCGCATTTGAAAGGTCCAGGGTTCGATCCCCGGCAGCCGCCCATGGGTTTTTTCGGTTTTTTTCCGGACGTCAAGCTAATGCTGGAGTGCTTTCTTTCAGCCTCCAAATTTCCTATCCCTCCATTTCGTTCCTTCACCATTTCATCCAGCCTTCACCCTGTTAGGTAAGTTTGAGTGTTGGAAGTGTCGACGATGGTGTTTCGATTATGCGTGACAGGGAAAAGGATGCTCTCTGTAGAACTTTCTCTGTCCCTTGTCCTTCGACGGATGGCCTGGGTATCCGAACCCGCTTGTGGATGTTGGAGCCCCTCTATATGGGTGCCCGGTTTGCCTGTCCGAGTGTCGGAGTGTCTCAGTCTGGAAATTGTAGGGGCCCTGTCGTTTCTGTACCGTCACTCTTGTTTCCGGCCGCACGGTGTCTCCTCTCATCTGCTCCTTCCCTCCCGGGGACGGTCCCTCCTGGGGGGCGTAGGTACAATATCCTCTCTGGATCCGTGCCGAATCCCCTCCGTCACGGAAGATAAGATAATCTGCTGCAGCAAAGGAAAAGCTTATATTTGCGTCTTTGGGATTTAATACAGTTTTTAAATTCAATGAATCTGCTGACATTATCAGTAGTACAATGAAACCTTCCTTAGTTCAAAAGCATAGCCGCACTCGCCTGTACAAGAATTGTCCTCTGCTATGGCAGCGAAGCTTGGACCTCGGGAAAATGTGATGAAAATAGAATTACTGCCAGTGAAATTAAGTTCATGCGCCGAACAGCAGGTTATACTAAATGGAACCATCAACGAAATGAACAAATCCTACAAGAACTGCGAATGGAACCTGTCATGCTGTATATTCATCAATATCAAGAAAATTGGTTCGAGTACGTCAAGCGTGTACCCAGAAGCAGGATCCCTAGAGCGATCTTAAATTAGGACTATCAAGGAAAAGATCATTGGATCGCCCTGGGGGAGAATTTTATGTAGACTTGAACAATCCTTGTAGGACTATCACCTCTTAAGATGATGATGATGATGGGATTTAATAGTCACCAAAATGTGTGGCGGTGGACGGGCGATTTTGTCGTAGTGGTGGATGAACGTTATCATAGTAGAATTTTGGGTGTTAGGAAAACCTACAGCAGCTGTGCATGCCGCAGCCCTAATTTCTTCAAAATTAGGCTAGAATTAAGCAGTGTGTAGATATTCTCAAGGGACATTCTTTATGAGCTCTCTCACTTATATGAGAATAACTGCTTTCATCATACCTCATTTCCAACTTACTAAATTTTACTTAAACATCATAATTTAAAATGGTCCTAATTACTAAAATTTTAAAGTATTTATTTATTTTTTAAAGTAATTTAAGGGGGAAGGTATGTTTGGTTAAATGTTTATACATGCACAGGAATATATGAAAAAAATACATTTGCAGAAAAAGTAATATATCAATAGGTATATATATATATATATATATATACATAGATAGGCACTAAAGGACGAAACATATTATGTATGAAGCATGTTCTTGTAAGCAGAAAATGTTAAAACTCTGAATTTAAGTTATTATATTTAATGTAGTACTTGTGATTCAGTCCCGCTTCCTCACTTGCTCTCTCCCGCTCTATCTATATCCCTCCCCATCTCTGTCTCACACACATCCAAATACACATGCTCCAAAAATTACACTCTTTGTCAGCGACTGTCTCTCCGTCTCTTCTCTTTATTTGCTCTCTCTCTCCCTTTTTCTCTGTGAAAAATATTACACTTTCTGTCACCAACTTTCTCTTTCTTCTCTCTCTCTCTCCCCCTCTCTCTCTCTCTCCCCTTTCTTTCTCTTTCTCTCGGTACAAAACTTAAGTCTGCTCTTCTGAAAAATAAGGATTCCTTTTACACAAGTATTTCTTTTCGCTCATCATGAGGTATACGTATTGAAGTTGCTGTAGCTTCATATTTTCTAGAACAGCATTGTCTTGTTGAGTATGCTCTTTTAGGCAACGTCAGAATACTGTTTATCGCAAGTAAATTCGCAAGTAATTTGGCCATTCGAAATTGTCATAGTAAAAGTGACCTATTGCAGAAATTAGAGCTTTAAAATTAGTGTACTTTTACACGTACGTCAAACTGAGAGTTAAAGTGATACAGAAATGCCTCGGCTCTGATATTATCCATTTGAATGCACGAGTGCTTTCTTGGGGGGGGGGCATCAATCGCCTTCTCGTTGGAAACTGGGCCTTTGTGTCATTATGCCATTTCACTACTAAACAGTCAAACTTATCACACGTTAATTACATTTACATGTATTTAAAACCAGGTGGTCTTATCTGAAGAATATATCTCTGGGCTTATATTACGGTTTTTAGTTGAGCTTATTAAAACGTATTTCAGAATCAATTTGTATTGACATATAAGCTGTATGTTCTATTATTATTTTCAGAAAGAATGTAAGCAGAGAATGACTATATTACATGGTTTCATTATCAGCATCATTATTGACGGTCAATGTCCTTTTGAGTTATTCTAACTAGGACTCCTCCCTCATTGTTCTTCTAATGGTCTATAGCTCATTTTTTACTTTCTGTACTATTTAATAGGCAGAGAAAAAATTACGCTTTACCCAAAAATTCGATAGCAAAATTTTACGGGAAATACACGTTTTGAGGCTGCCTAAATCTCCCCCAAAATACATCAATTGTTTCTTCGATACAACTTACCGAATTACGTAGAGCAAGTATCGCATTCCACCCAAAATACGTTAGTGAGATTTCATCGGAAATACACGTTTTGAGGCTCTTTCAATAAAAAAACTTTTAAGAAAAAATTCAGCATGTGGGTATGTCTATTTATGTGTGACAGCGTAACTTAAAAAAACCAAAATTTGGCTAAATACGAAATAGGTATTGAAGTTCAGCCTCTTCCAAGGATGCCACACGAAGATTTTCAAGAAACCTCCACCTCAAACCTGCCTTTACATGAAACAATTTGCATTATATTTATTTTCTCACAAATGGCTCTAAGTATATTGATTAAAAGACAATATTCTTAAGATAATTATTAGATATGTAGTTAGTAAACTGCAAGACATAAAAAACATGTTACTACCAAAAGAATGCAGATATTGCTGAAGTACGGCATTTATATCAATAAATTCAAACATTTACCAGATACTCTTTGTGATTTGTTTCAGTTTTAAATTAAGTCTAGTTTTTACTTTCTCTACTACTTACTTGCAGGAAGTAGAGAATGTTTATTTTTTCCACCCAAGAATTCGATACCGATATTTTAAAGCAAATAACACTCTGAATAAAAACAAATGCTTTAGAAAAATATCTGTGTGTGTTTGTGTGTCTTTATATTCTATAAACAGCATAACTCAAAAAAGAATAGATAGTTAAACTTGATAATTAATTTCAGCTTCTTCCAAAGATGGGGATACGTAGGTTTTCAAGAAAATACCCTCTTCCCAATGAAAAGTTTCGTTGTTTTTGAGCTTCTCAAAAATGTTTCTAAGAATTTTTCTTAAAATATGACATAATTAAGATATTGCATGACAAATAAAATGCACGTCTGGAATTTTCTGGGAATAACCTGTGAACACCCCTTCATCCTGAATGACTTAGATAACTGAAAAACCGTGAGACAAAATCTTACCACACAAAAAATGTAAATGTAGTCAAAGCACTGAGTTTGTCAAATAATTATGTTTTTATTGTTAAACTTTTTGGTGGTATTCTTTATTAGTTTGAATTTTCAATTATGTGTACTTTTGCTGGTGGCAATTTCAAAGCAAGCAAAGCTTTTTAAAAATCTGACAACGATACTGCTGCATTTATTTCCAAGAAGAGCATCTGCTTAGAACCAAGCTTTATTTGGTGGTTACATACTCTGTGCTGTTTTGGAATATATTTTATTTACTACATATACGAGTATGTGAGTATTGGTTTGTATGTTGACTCTAGAAAATTGGAGCTTTTCACCTTCTGATAGCTAAGTATCCGAAAAAATGCACTCCCTTAGGAAGGCAGATATGATTTCCTTTTTAAAGACTGCTGTTTGACCTTGCAGTGAAATTGGAAGTTAACCTGTAGAAAGGCATTTTCGGATCAGGCATCTTTATTCTTTTAATTTTGCATACTTTAAAACAGTGTAACGTACTTTATTAATTAAAGTTTCATAAACATTGATTGTGGTTTGACTTGTGTAGTAACAGAATAGCAACTGAACACATCACAGTGCAATTAATTAAAGTAAAGCACTTTTCTATATTAACAATTCAAGGATCTTCCTTTCTTTGTGGCGGAGTATCAAGCATACTCACACTGTGATTGCCTCCAACATTCAGTGATTAGCGTAAGTCTTTAAATCCTGTAAAGGCTGGAAGGAGAATTTTGTTTTAACATGCAGCAAGAGGTTCCAAAGCTGCCGATATGGCCTTAGATATTAAAGGGGATATTAAATGAAAGAATAACAATCAACGGTTGCACTGTTGCACTTTCGAATATTCTGCACATAACTGGGTGTGCCATGCTTTCATTTCCGCCAATCCACTCAAGGCTATTTTTCCCCACTTTGCAATCGTCCCTTCCACTGCACTCAGTTTCCTTCTTGAAGTATCAGTAGTATTGTTGTGGCAGTAGTCCTTTTAACTCTGGTCTCAAGTTTTGTTGAGGGGAGAAAATGGCGAGGAAAGTGAAGAAAGGATACCAGCTGGCTCAAACCAGCCCTGCTTTGCAGCTTTACGTTTCCCGCATATATAGGTACTAAAAAAGTTGCCGCATCACTGCTAATCAAAGGGGCAGTGCAGGTACAAAACAAAAAGTCACTGAGGTAGTGCTGCTATCTGCAGGTGTTTACGTAGTAGTTTCGTACTGATAAGCCTCGCGTGGCCGCCTGCATGCAGTTCGAGCCAGGTTATTCAGACGAAAAGGTAACGTCCAGCAATAATGAACACGTAGATATGGTTACGATTTGTGCGGAGACGCACCAGAATGCAGAGAGGCCCGAAGGCTGGATTCTGAACATTTTCAGACGCGGCATCTGTTTTCTGCGCACCTTTCTTTTCTCCTTTTTTTACTCACAGAAGTAATATTAAGAAAATATGGATAATTCCAGGTGGAACGTGGCTGAGAGGCTCTTATATCAATTCGTTCACTAAAGCGGGCACGTTTTGAATATACTTATTATGAACAATGCACTAATAGAAAATAATTTAATTCTAACGCACCTTTAAGAGTACATAAGTATAATAAAAACATAATTTACTCTAATCTTGATAGCTTTGCGCACCGATTGATGTCATATGTAGGTAGTTGTACTGATTGTACTCTCATAGAACTGAATGACTTAACACGTGTGCTCAGGTTTGCGTCAAGCGGAATCCCAAATTCTTGTTAATGAGCGGATTGCTTATTAAATAACCGCTAACACTTCCACACACACATACATACACACATCATATAGGTATACTCTTACATTCAAACACTAGACTCTGGGCATACCATGAAACGCTTTTGATCAAAGATAACTTTCTGTAGCCCAGCCGAGAATCGAACCCGGAATACGTAATATAGTTTCTCTATCGAATCAACTCTGGAAGCAGTAATAACAGTTAAGTGTTCGTTTTCAAGTATTTGTCTTTCACTTTGCGATATCCTCTCTGTCGGTATGGAGTCCCTTTTGCAGTTCTGCTTAGGCAAAACTTTTGGCATCCACACTAGCCGTATTAGCTAGCTTCAAATATGGACGGCTTGTGTGAACCACCTACATAAAGCGAGAGTGGGGATTACGTGCGTGATCTTAACTGAACTGGACAGAGTGAAACCACATAAGTGATTGTTCCGCCCTTATGACTGATTAAGGTAAGGAAGTAATCATTGAAATCATTTGTGGCCCAAATGATCATTTGTGACTCATCATTCATTACTCCTAAAGTGTAACGACGCTTTTTTTTCTACTACCCACCTATTACAATAGGAATTATTGTATTCCACCCAAACATTTGATATCGAGATTTCCCCGGAAATAGACGTTTCCCGAATCCAAAAAAGAGCATTGTGTGTCTTTGCGCCTGTGAACAGCATAACTAAAAAGCGAGATGTCGCTTAAATAAGAAACTTGCTATTTAAGTCAAGCATCTTCTAAGGATACGGCACAAAGATTTTCAAGAAAATCTTCCCTACATCAAGCATACATATTACCTGTTTCGAAATTTTTGATTTTTTCAAAAAATTGCTCAAGTAATTTTGATTAACATATAGTATGTTTAAGATTTCATGAAAAATGAAACGCATGTCTTAAGTTTTCTGGAAATAATCTCTAAATTTCTCTTCATTTTGAATGACTTTTATGCAGTTGGTAAACCTAAGAGATAGACAAAATCCTGCTGCACAAACAATTTAGATCTCATGTTATTGGTTTGAATTTTCAAATACGTATACTTTTCTCAAATCGGAAGGCCTTGTTCGTTTCTTTTAATTTTTTCTTTCTTTCTATATTTCTTTCTTCCCCCCTCCAGCGTTCATGCACATAGCATGGAATTTCAAAGCCTTAAAAACCACAGGCGCTTTAAAAATCTGACTATCGCCTTACCTACTATACCGCACAGCGAAATGTCAAAATGTTAATTGAAAGTTTATTTGAATGAACATGAAGCAGTTAGAATAATAAGCCTTTATTTATTTATTTATTTATTTATGGACGCTCTTTAACGCTAGGGTTCTTAGCGTTCCATTCTATTTTGGGCGTGAAAGACTGGTAATTTTGGTCAGAGGCCTTTTTTATCAGGCTTGAGATTCTTTTACGTGCATTAAATCTAGGTCACGGGACCAACGGCTTTACTTCCCTTCTGAAGGAAGCCATGCTAATGCTTTTTACGCCCGGAAATACCCATCGCTCTCCGCCGGGTTTGAACCCACGACCTTGGAAACTAGAGCTGAGTATGGTATCCCTAGATCACGGAGGACGACAATAAGGTTTTGTAAGAATAGTATGTAGAACAGAGAAAGGCAAGTGAATGTAACACATATTTTTACTGTTTCTGGGAGTTGCAATTATTGGTGCTATTTTAACATCGTAGTATGATTTAGATCTATAGTTTGCCTGTTTACGAAATCATTCCGCTCAGTTACATTTCGAAACCCCGTTTATTTGGTCTTCCTCTCAAAACCTCATTCGGTATGTACAACAAGCAGCATTCGTTTACACGAATATTGAAACCAAACAGTATAGACCAATGCCAAATAGAAAGATGGCAAACACTCATAATTACTGTATTCGAATAAATAAAGCAGTTAAATTGCTTTGGTCATTTTCAAAATGCTTATTTTATAGATTTGCGTAACCTATAAATTGTTGATGTCTCTAAAATACCTATACAATATCAGCCACGTTACTTTTTCACGTAAGTAAAGAAATAACCTAACCAGGAGGAAGTATAGGAGTAATTCTGTGTACAAAGACGAATGTGAAATTATAATACCATTTAAGTCTGTTAAATTTTACTTTAGCAGAAAAAAATTGTTTTCCGCATGTTTTGTAGCATTAAGAGTAAGTCTTATTGAAATATATAATAGATAAGAAACCAATCTGTATATTTTGCTATAGCGACAAAATCCTTTGTCTTATTCGATTGGTAACTCATCACAAACTGTCACCAGTAACCACTATACTCCTACCCACATACTGAATAACTTCCGAATAACCTATTAAGGCTAAGTTGAAGTGCATTCAAATTTAGTGGTTTTCGGCAGTAAGACCTCTGCAGGCATTCCCGGCTATTAATCTTATAAGGAGTTGTTTTCGGATGACATAAGGTTTTACGGGTTTGGCGTTTGAAATGAAATTTCCTGTTGAACAAATAACACAAGTTATAATCAAGCTACTCAGCTGCAATTAGATTTCCATACTCAAGGTGTCACTATGTTCCAAAGAGGTGAACACAGTAGCATAGTCGGCTTCCTAAGCCGTCTATTTTATTACTGTTAACCAAAATGTGAACCTGGAATTCTTGGCACTGTTGGATTTCTTTGAGACACAGCCAGTCAGTGTGATGCCGAACAGATGACCATAGTTACATCGTCGTCCTCATGTATCATCTCATTCAGAAACTTTATACATGACCTTAGTTGCTTGGTTATCTTCCTGTATCATCCATTTTACTTTTATTTATTTTAGTCGTGGTTCACTATCCAAACCAATATTTACTTAGTATTTGAGAGACACCACGTGAAGCCTCAATCAGATTGACTTTACGGTATTAATTCCTAATCTCACGAATGCTAGCCACTGCCTGAGCCATTTCGCTTGGTGATCTAGGGTTTTTGGAATTATCACTTTGTTGCTCTATTATTTCTTAATTTAGCAGGTATTTTTCTACATATTTCAATATCTTCCTCCCAAACATACGGACGTATTAAATGCTACATATTCCATATTGCAAGCTATTGTCATTTCTTCCTACCTGTTTCAGTCTATATATCTCGCGATATCTTTGACTTAGAAACAATAATTTATAATATTTTACATTGCGGTTGTCGTTTTAACGCTCTCCATACGGACTTCGGGGATTACCTTATTCCACCAAGCGATGACTAAAGCCATTTCTGAAAGGTAGGCATCCAGCAGTAGGGTGCTTCCGATGGTAGAGTGATGAGGATGGCGATGGAATGAGAGGACATACAGATTTTGTCGTAGACTCCAACCCACCTTGGGCTTTGAAGGTACTTCACGTGAGCATGTCACAGGTGAAGATGTGCATAGGGAAAACTGGAAATCGCCGTCCCAAAGCCGGGAATCGAAACCCGGGCTCTCAGTACGAGAGCCTGAAACGAAAACCTCTTCGCTACCCCGTTGCCCATATTTTATATTGTTATAGTACGTATAATAATTAGAGTAAGGCTAACTATGGTAACTTAACCTGAACATAAACCAGTCTAAAATCCCTTCTAAACCGAGGTGGACCTTGAAGTAATGTGAGGCATTCCAAATTCTACTCGCATGGTCCCATCGCGATATTACGCTGAGTACCAACTTTTGGAATTGGAATCAGAACTCTTATTACGTGATATCGACCAAAGCGAGGAACTGCAGCAGAGGCAAGCTCTCATTTCAAATGCAAGCCTTTATCGCTTCCTTAATCGCAGCTATTTCCAGAACATATTAAGTCACTTTCAACATGACAAGGGGTGGATCTCTGTGTTAAGAAGTTCAGCCATTCCACAGTTGATGAACTAAAGAGAGTGTAATCTTCCTTCCCGAGTAAGACGTCTTAGTCACACTCGCCTCTGCCTTGTTTCTCTTCAACTGGTCATTATATTTCCGTTTACATTTTTTCTTTCTTCAACTATGCGTTTCATCAGCAAAACCAGAAATCTTCTTCTTCATTAACACTTCCTCCTTCTCTTCTTTAAATATTTCCTTTCTCCTTTCTCTTCATCGGTATCTTAAGAGACGTAGCGTGCTGCCCTCCAGCTCTTTCTTCTTATGCACTTTTCCCCTTTTCGATATTAATGAATTTGTCTCCTTGTCTTCCACAGACGTTATCAGCTCCTCTCTCCCATTTCATTTTCCTCTTTCATCAGAATACGCAGCTTCGCTAGTGTTATTGTCCTAACGCCGGATATTATACTATCACTGCCTTTCCAGTCTCTTCTTTACCTACTCTTTCTTCCTCTCAACCTCCCCTCTCTATCCGGAACTCTCCCTCTGCCTTCCCCTCCTATTTTCTCCCATATGTATATTAGTGGTTTGGTGCGTGTGTAACGTAAAAGTCAAGTGATGTTTTGAAAACGCGTAATAACTTATTTTTTCCCAAAACATTAATAAGACTTTAAGTAACTTGATTAGTTTGTACCCGTTCGTTCTGTTTGTAATGCGACAAAAATTGTTCCGCTTAATAACCATATATAGTAACATAAACTGCTATTCTTCTTAAAAACGCAAACTCTCTAACAATTTTAGAACAGTAAAATTTCTCAGAAACATCATGTTATTAAGTTTTTAATATTTTATATTTATCATAAATTTCTAATAAGCAGGTTTTCGATTTGGTTGCCCTATGCCGCATTATAACCTCCCAGCCTTTTGAGGAAAATAATTTAGCTACCTATTATGTATGTACTGTCCATTACAAACCAGAGTTCCCTCTGATGTAAACAGAAGCACGTGCTTCTGCTTGTCACGAACCCAAGAACACACTCTTACGCCAACGTAAATAGTTCCTTAATACATGTATTGCATGCTGAAATATTAGGGTAGGAAAAATTTAAAACTGCACATTTTATTGCGGTTATCATAAGAACTCGTTGCTAAAGGTAATGGATATATACTAGCTGTTAAGAGATTTCAAAATATTATTTTCGTCTGCTATTGCGCTAACGCCGAGAGCATCTTGCTTGTTAACACCAACTGTATGCATGACTGCCACTCTCTTACATATACATATAGAAGAAAAGCAGCAATGAATTCCCAGAAGTGCTATCTAGTACCCAATAAACACTTTGCGTAACACAGGAAATATGATAAGCGAACAGTCATTCATAATACACTAGTACACGCATGCTCAGCTGAGGTCAAATCTTATGATTTAGTCAGTTGGTATTAGAGTTCTCATGGCAGAGGAAGGTGCGTGTAGTGCGAAAAAACTGTTCAAACACAAAAGCGGGAAACAGTTAAAAAGTGGCGAAAAACAAACAATACTTCATGTATTCAACTCACTATTAGAAAAATACGCAACACTTGCATTAGCGCATATTACGAAACTAATATCGGATTTTACAGGCGTTTCAGTGAGAAGTGTAACCAAAGCGAGCATTGAATATAAACAGGCATAATAGAGCATAGACTGGGATAAAATGTGGGAACTTGTTTTAAGTGCGACAGTGCTATGGAATTGTGGATATAGGCTTGTCCTTATTTTGGAGAGTAGTTCTGATTCCAATATGGCAGGAGTCATCTTCGGAGGATTCGGATTTGGGTGTTACACTTTTGCTCGAGGATTGTGATTAACGTAAGTAAACTATTCATTACCGTATACTTATAAAATCAATTGTTACCTCAGGTTGCATTTTGAAATATGATTCTCACACAGGGCGCGTTTTTATAGATTTAAACAGTGTTCAACAAGCACGTGGGAGGGGCGAGGATTGCGAACAACTTTCGCGCGGATAATACAAGGAGTTTCTTTTCAATAGAAAACACTCTGGTTTGGAATGGACAGTAGTCTACTCACGCATCTTACATACCAAATTTCAGGTTCAGCAGTTCTTGAATGAAGTGGCAACAGATAACAGATACGAATTCTATGTTCATGGACATAGGAAAAGTACCACTCGTATTTACCTACGATAGGAACTTCAGTATATTTAAGAGGGACGCATACAAAATACCTAAGCAATATACTTAAAAGTAGTGATGGGACGGACGTTACCACTATTTCTCGATACTCGATACGGACACTTATTTTTGAGCGCCTATACTCGATACTCGATGCTCACTTAATAAAATAATCTGATGTGTTACACTCACATGACTTTCTCTACTCTTGTACAAACTATTTATACAAACGCTTATTATCCATCTACTTCATGTTAATCGAGATAAGCATTTGCAGAGTCTATCTTATTGCTAATTTTCTTGTAGATGTAAGGGGAATATATATTTACAAGGGCAATTTGGAAAAACAGTAGCCTTTAAGGACATACATATCTCTTAATAGTTGGTTGCTAGGTGCAGCACCATTCCCTTTCCCACAGATTAATACTCTTTGCATATCCAAGACAAAAAAATGAATAACGAATTCCCATTTGAGAAAATAAGTATTGAAAAATGTAAGGGAATAACAAGTAATATCTCGAAAATGTTTCACTCAACAACAAAAATGTATATGACATAAATTGTGTATTTTAACGCGATCTACATTTTGTGTGTAGTAAAATTTTGTCTATCTCTTATGGTTTACCAGTTATGCAAAAGTCGTTCACAATGAGAATACTTTTGGAGACATTCCCAGGAAATTCAAGATATACATTTTATTTATCATAAAAATATCTTAAACATATAATATTTTAATCAAAATGTTAGAGCCATTTTTGAGAAAATGAAAATTTTCGAAAAATCTTCCATGTAAAGGGTAATCTGGGGTGGGGGGATTTTCTTGAAAACCTTCGTGTCGCATCCTTGGAAGATACTGAACCTAAATACCAAGTTTGGTGTTTATCCGACTGTTCGTTTCTGAGCTATGCTGTTCACAGACAGACACACAGACACACACACGGACATGTTTCCAAAAATGCTTTTTTTGGATTCAGGGGGTCCCAAAACACGTATCTCCGGTGAAATCTCGGTATCGAATTTTTGGGTGGAATACAATACTTCCCCTACTTACTATACGTAGTAGAGAAAGTAAAAAACTAAAAGCAATAGCCTGTTCACTGAATTGTTTTGTTAGTATTTTTCTGTGTATAAACGCATGTAACCAATGTTATATTGTATGCTAATTTTGGAATTGTTCCTGTTTGACATTCTCTAATTTACAGCAATTTTTTATCTTGAAAATACCGCAGGTTATAATATATCCTCTATTATTAGTCAAGGCTAATGATAATAATAATAAAATAATAATAATAATAATAATAATTCCCTTTTTGTGTAACTACATTTTCTACTGAAACGTTTCTTAGTCCTACGGTATACCTGTCAGCTGCCCTCGTGACCCGAGTTTGACTTTAGTAAACACAAACTAACAGGTGGAAGGAAGGATAGAATTTTCCATGCGCCGTATTATCTCACGTCTTAAGTTCTGATTTGTTTCTGCTGGATTCATAGATTCTGGTCACCAGAGTAGGCAAATGTAATGGCTGAGACAGTCACCAAGCCTGACTATTGCATAAATGTGATTTAGTGCGTCAGCTAAATCAACTGCTGCTACGGTGTATATTACATGAGTACTTCTATTCCTTCCCCCGCTGTTTTGCATGTTTTGTTTTAGACACAAGAATCTATGGAATATTGCATACAAAGCAGTCTAGGTATACTAAGAACTATAGTCGAGCAACTCTTTGGAAACAGTTGCGAGTCAGTAAGGTGAAGAAGTCTCAACTCCTTTCATTCCTTATATAGCATAAACGTAAACGCAACAACTTCCAATAATACAATACCTAAAAAATTAAAAGTAACGAAAAAGTATCGAAGGTTTATCCAAAGTATTAGACATACTTCAATACCACTGAGTATCGAGAGTATCGAGATATCGGCGGTATCGAGGCCCCATCCCTACTTAAAACTAAAGGAAAGCAAAAAATAATTGAAACTGTCGATATGAAGAACAGACTAGAACAGTAAAACCAATATTTGACGTTTATTTCTGAGATAATCACACAATATGTATCATTCATAAAGTGAGCAACAGTGATACTTTCATAAAATTATTAGAGTATTAAAAGCAGGATGTTATGTTTATGTTTGATCACTTTGGAAAGTCGACCTGGACGGGATTGTGAGGTAGTGCTTCCAAAAATTAGAATTCTTCAGGTGTTAGTGATCTAAGGCCTGGGTCAACAGTTATCTTTATAACTATATTAATAATTGGAAATAAAAATTATTTCTCGGACAAATAAGGGTGGGAAAAGCAATATAGCATGCTATTTGAACATTTCCCTTCATCTTACCTTAATTTTAACAATACATTTGTTAAGTGCCCCCCTTCGTTTACGATTCATTCTGCTGCAGTCCTCGAAACATAAGCTTTGAAGCGCTCTGTTCCAAAGACGTTGCACTGTCTCATCATTTCTGATGTCCTGAAACGAATAAAGGGCCTGTTTTTTTCCTTGCATGCAATATTATAAAGATGTATCTACAATACAAAAGCATACAGCTAGAAATCACTGAGAAGTTGAAACGACGATGAATGGTCACTGCGTAATAATAATGATGTCAGGTTGAAACGATACACAAATCTTTAAAAAACGGGCCGTTATGAGGTGATTTTGATAGTCCATGTTACTTGCAGGAAAAAACAAAGTGTATACAAGTAAGCAAAACGATAAAAAAAGTTTAGAAACTGTTGGCTACACACTGGCTATCAATTTTTATACCGTTTTCGTGATATTGCGAGAAACAACCGAATGGCTACAGTGCTTAAAAATGAAAAGCATTGAAAAATTCAATAACAACGGATATCTCGAAAATGACTGGTACAAATGGTTATTTGAAACAAATTGCCTGTTTTAAAGGGATCTACATTTTTGGTGTAGTCACCTTCTGTCTATCTCTTATGGTTTACCTTTCTAGAAAATATACAACATTCTTTCCGAATGAGGAGGATTTCACAGGCTAGTCCTAGAAAATTGAAAATATGCATTTTAGTTGGTTTAGTTTTTAAATATATATAGTTATTTTAATCAAAATCATTATAGTAATTTTTGAGAAAATCAAATAATAACGAAATTTTTCATGCTAAGGGTAGCTTGGTGTGGGCTATAAAATACGAACAAACGGAAGGACTCCCGAAACCAGGCAAAGCACTACCGTAGGCCACAATGACATTTTTTGCCTCTATCTTGACCGCTGGAAGGGAGGGATGAGGGAAGAAACCCGAAGGTTGATCAGATCCGGATGCCGAGGACCCAAGAATGGACAGGGTCCCTAACGCTTCCAGCGAAAGCATCCGACGCCGCCCGGGCCAACCCACAAGCCCCTAACCTTCGGGGGTCCCCCAAAGTTGCGGCCGCCCGAGAGCACCCGGAGGCGGGTCCTAAGTGACCAGTTCCGCAATGACGCCAACGAGGAAGCTTCTACAGAGCGTACATCCACCGCCCAGACGCAGCCCACCGAACCTTCGCCTGGTCTTGCAACTCTAAAACAGATAACAGGGAAAAAGATGGATACAGGAATTGAGGCACAGGAAAGTCGTGGTAGAAGTTGAACCACCTGGAATTCTCCTGCCGACCCGGGGAAAACGGAAGAAAGAGAAGGGAAAAAAATAAAAAAACATGGGTCACTATGGGTCAGAGTGGCTGGTCACCGAGGATGGAACCCAAGACTTTCCGAATGCGAATCGAAAATGTTACCGCGGCAGCACCTCGCTCGATTTTTAGGAGAATTTTCTTTAAAATTTCCGTGTCCCATCTTTGGAAGATACTGATATTAAACGGCGAGTTTGAAATTTACCTAACATGTCGTTTTTGAGGATGCTATGTGCACATAAACACACACATACACTCACATCACACGGAAGTTCTTATAAAAATGTATCCACTTGGATTCAAAAAACCTTAATACATGTATTTTCGGTGAAATTTTGATATCGAATTTTTGGATAGAATGCATTCTTCCTCTACCTACTAGGTAGCAGAAATCATAGTCAGTCAGCGTTTCTAACCAGCAAGTACAGGTCCTACTCAAAATTTCTGGCCCTAACTACATTCTTCTAATTTTTTCCACTTTTTCTTCTTCGTAATTTGTTTTAATATGACCTTTGATTTGGTATTTTGCTATAGTCATATTTCAGATATTTATGATAGCGCTTCATCACATTCCCAACAAGTCAAGGTTTTCTCACAATACTGAGGTACAATCTCCGCACAAAGGGACTTCCTAATCTCCTTAGTTATTTCTTCAAAGACTCACATAGAGCCTACATAAGACTTTCTTTGATATTGTCCACGAAGTAAAAATGCTTCTTTATCCTGTATTTAGTTCACACTTTTAACCTGTATTTAGTTCACACTTGCATCTTCTTGTTATTACTCTAGTTAATTACGAGTATACCTTGTCTACTTTGCCATTTTAACTAAGAAAGAAATATCTGTTGTTATATATGCAAGGTGGACCATTTAAGTTGACACTGTACAGTATCTCCAAAACAAAGCGTTGTAGAAAGACATTTCTTGAATAAAAGTCATGGAAGACGTTTTGGGATCAATTTAATTTGAACCTAATTGTAGGTTCTCATTTTAAAAAGTTAAATTGGCCCTAAAGTGACTATCATAACGTATTCCAAACAATACACGACTAATGGCATTTACTTTCCCGCATAATATCAAGCAAATTCAAGACATTTCTTTCTACAACGCTTAGTTTTGGAGATATTGTACAGGCTCAATGTAAATGGTCCATCCTGTATGTAACTACGATGGAGAAACGCACAACAAGTTAGGAAAATACCAAGTAAGTTGCTGCTATTTGAATAATATTGAAAGTAGTATCGATTAACACGTAGCTGAAGTCATACAAGATGACTGTCCTGGTGCTTCTTTATGATACTGAATCCTGGACAGTGGGACAAAAGAACCACAGCCACATGCAAGCCACACAAATAAAATTCCTTAGATGATCACTGGGACACACGCATCTGGACAGAATAAGAAATCAGAATATACGTAATGAATTATAAACCTTTTCAATAAGTGAAAATGGAAGAATATAGGTTTAGTTAGGAGGAACATCTAGAGAGAATGAATAATACAAAGTCCCAAACATAGTACTATTGTATATACCTCATAACAGAGAAACCCAGCAAGGCCATGGTCAAGATGGACTGAAGCCGGAACAGATCGAAGGCCCTAATCCTTTTAAAGGTTGCTGCTGCTGATGATTTTTTGCGTTTGTAATTTCTTTGGCTAGTAATGGCATATCACCAGCAAACCCTTTGTATTTTATGCTTATTCCTTCCTACCACTCCCCTTTTGTTCCGGAAACAATTACCTGCTAGATTCTCCTTGTAGACGAACAATGCTAAGGTTTATCATGCTACCTATCCTGCTCCTAAATATATATTCCTAATCTGTCTCTAATTAATGCTTTCATACTGAAATTATCTAGGAGTTTTCTCTCTTCCCAGTCGATGGAGTTTTCTTTAGAAAGTTTATTTTAAGCTAATCTATAAATTGCAGTTTCCATATGGTTACCACGCGCGCCTACCTCCTGGCGTCCGGTGGCGCCTGCCGGTTCGACATCTGATGGGGCCCTCGATCGTCCTTTGGAACATACTGCGTACGAAACCATTATGTGACTCTTTCCCGCAGCTTTTACGGCTTCAAAATGTTCCTTCCAACAAGTTCTATTAGCCTCCCTTTCTAGAACATTCCGCTTTGTATGCGGGACCTATATAAGGACTGCTTCTTACCCCGACAGTTAAGCATTTACGAAGTTAAGTGCAGTCAAGAAGTCGAAGAGTTAGGACAGTTAAAGTCGACAGTGCTGAGTGCAGTGCAGTTAAGTGTTGTAACTCAGCAGTTCAGTTTTAATTCGATTCGACTGATCAGTTGTGTTCTGCTCCGAGTGCGTGTCAACAGTGTCAAGTATAAAGTCTGTGCTATGCTGACACCTAAGTAACTGCTGCTAAGCAACTGGTGTTTTCATTTGTTACAATATCCAGAAATGTCATCTACAATTCTTTACCTTTCTGTTAAGTATCGTTCATAGAAGTCCAATTGTACATATCTCTATTGCCTTTTCCTTTCCTTAGTCTGAAATGTTGTTTTCTAATTCACCTTCCATCATAGAATGTAGTCATTCCCAGTAGAATATTTGTCGAATATAAAATCCTCACTTTCATTTTACCCCTGCACGACATTTTTAGTTTGTTGCGGTACTTTTGAAGCTTAGGAAACAATTTGTGTGCTTAATTCTTTCTTTGGTCTTGTCTCTACTACGGAAAGCAAGAAAAGTCGGGTAATAAGGCAGCATCCTACATTTCTTGAGACAGGAAATGTAATCCGAGAAAAAAATGAAAGAAGAAAGAAAGCATGCCTTTTTCCTCTTGAGTTAAGAACCACATATAAATTTCCAGCTACACGGTGAGGGGCTTTAAATCCGGAGAATCCTTTCTTTCTCTCTGTCGTCTCTCTCCTTCTCTCTTTGGTGTGGAAAGGAGTCAGAAATTCTAATTTGACACTATTTTAAATACAGGGTGCTTCAACAAACATAAAAGATCCTAAACAAAAGTCTTAAAACTTTTCAGGCGATGGTCACGACGATAGAAGAAGGCCATAGAGTCAAGATCACCGAAAGCATCGACATAACACGGCTGATAACCCGAGAAGCTATAATCATAAAAAATCCTGTGCAATGAAAAGAGAAAGTAATATCTGCTCATTATTTTTCGTAGGATTATTAGCAGATCTCGTTACAATCACCTTATAATTTAACTTTCAGTACCCATCACCATAAAATTTACAAAACTTTTTTTCGCCCAAAAACTAGACGAATCCGTTATCTTTGGAATTATAATGAAACAGCAATTTTATTCATCATTTATTATCGTTTAATAAAATGTATCGTTTCTCCCCAACGCACTAGCAGTTACTTCTCAGATTATACTTGCCGATAATTCTGTGTATAATACACAAACAAGACAAACTTTAGGCTTTGTAATTATTAAATACAATGGCGTTCCTCCACACTACGGCCACCGTACGGCTGCTTGTGCGCGACCGATACAGCTCGGACTTCCGTCGAAACAGTTTTAATATCCGTGCAACCGCCTCTCGTTCTCATAGTTAAAGTTACAATTACAAGGATAATATGCACATACCTTATTTATCATAAGAGATATTGGAAATGTCCTTCTGTACCCACACATTTCTGACAGAAAACTTACATTTACACTCCAGAGTTCAGTATTTGAAACTCACTGAATTTCTCGTCTGGTGTTTTCTTTTATTTATTCCAGTGTGTGGGATTTGTTGCATAACTTTATTCTTTACGTGATGATCAGAATTTGGTAAATTTCTGTAATGAAATTTTGCGAAATGTCAATGATAGAGTAATCGACTCACGCTTAGTATCCTTCTCTGATGAAGCATGACTCCATTTATATGATTATTTTCTGTTGTAAAAGAAAAGATACTGAAACACAGAGAAACCCGATTTTACACCGAGATTGCCTTGTATAACGCGGAATTATGTGTGCAGTAAATGCGTACACAATATGTGTATGATATTCTGAAACAATAAATGCAGAGAGCAGAGAGGTATAGAGATGACTTACAACATTTTTTTTTTTTTTGATCAAGTGACCAATGTAAAATGTCAGTCTGAGTTTGCTACCGCGCATACAGCTGATAAGTCATTAAGTTTAATTAAAAAAAGGCTTTAAGATAGGGAAATTAGTAAAGGCACTCAAGATCCCCCGATTTACTGTATGTGATTTTCATCTGTGGGAGAACTTGGAAAATAAGGTGTATGCAAACAACCTCAATACATTGGAAGAACTGAAAGAAAACATCACACGAGAAATTCTCTCAGTGTCGTATACTGAACTCTCGAATGTGTATGAAAATTTCTTGAAACGAATCCAGAAATGTGTGCTTAGTGAAGGACAACATTTCCAAATCTCTTATGATAAGGTGTGTTCCTATTGTCGGTGCCGAATGTGCTCTTATTATCATTAAAATTATAACTGTAAATATGCGAATGTGGAGAAGTAGAGCGGATATTATAACTGTTTTGGTGGGAGTCGTGGGAGAAGCCGTGCGGTGGCCGCAGCGTGAAGGAAAACCACTGTATATAGCCGCATTTGTAATACGGTTCCGTTTGACTGAATTGTATTCTTCATTCAGTTTATCTGACTCGTTGTCATTGGTAAACCCCGTTTTGCTTATCGACACTGGTCAGTTGGTCACAATCATGTGAAGAATTTGAGCTAAAAGGATCTGACCGTTCACACTAGTGTTGAACATTGCGGAACTCTACTATGCTTAACAGAATTCAATCCTATTAGAGATTTAAGTGCGAAATTCCAATAAATAAACCACGCAGCGAATAATCGCAAACTTGAAGTTAAAGAGCTACATGAATTTTCTGTCTAACACAACTTTCTTCTTCATTAATGTTAATAATAATAATAATTATAATTATAATAGTTAAGTGTTTATTAAATGTAATAAATCAGCGTTTAAATACTATATCCATTTAGTAACGATATTTCATCACACAAGGCTAAGTAAAGCATTGTTGTGTTAGTATATAGTAACTACCACTATTAATAAAACTTATTGTAAATAAAAACAATTACTGTAACAAAAGTGCCAACTAGAGGTAAGTGCACAAATAGCATTATATATGCATATAAAATACAACAGGCCGATTCATTGAGTCCTATGCCCATGGTTTGTGATAGATGAGATAAAGCTATGAAAGAATATAAAATGGGAAATAAAAGTATACGTGACGTGATTCTTTTGAATCATAGTTCTCCCTGGGAGAGCCATCAGGGCTTTTCTATGGGAACACAGACGACTTGCTCAAAATAACTACAATGTAATTTGATAAACAGAGAAGTTCATATTCAGCTTTGAGACATGCTGGAATCGGAATATTCTTTCTATTTATGGAATAGACATAGGTGTTCCGCATATGCTCGTTTATTTCTCTCTTGAAATGTTTTCGTCTTTAGATTTTGTATCTGTTCGTGATTTAATGAACACTTGTACTTCTAAATTTAAGAGACTACATTAATTACCTTGTTGTTATATACTTCACTACGAATATGATTTTTTCCTGGCACTATAAGCATGAATTTGTCTTTCCATTAAGTTTACTTTACTGTTTTTCACCCATAAATTTTAAAAAACAAATAAAGTTCTACTTGGAGGAGTAGGGAGAGGAAGAGTTTGATTTAAATCCTTAGTAATTCAGAACTGAAATAGGTTTCTATACATTAATTGAATTTAACATCCATGAATGATATTGACATTCAAGTTTTAGGGCAGCGTGCACCATGTTGGAGCAAATTGCTTCGGAAGAAATGTTTACTAAAGAAGTGCGTACTACGGAATAAGGTTACTACGGAAGCAATTTACTCCGGTGATAACGTTGGATAGCTCAAATACAATTTACTCGTTTAGTTATGACTACGAAGTAAGAGCTCATTACTCCCGGAGATATTGTTTTGTTTGCGCGATTTACTTGACGCGATCGCGGATAAGGTTATGTGCGATAGGAAAAGGGGGGAAACGTCAAGCGAAAGAGATAAATATTTGTTGGTAGAGGTAAAGAAAGACCATTTAAGCAATGTCTACGAGTGTAAAAGAGTGTTATAAAGATGCCGAAAAGTCTTAACGGACGAGTTTATTGCTTCGAGCGACGGGAAACTATTGAAGAGCAGCTTAAGATTCAATGCTTAGTAACAGGTGTGCAGTCACTTCCACCCACAATGTGCGGGAAATATGCAAAAGAGAAGAATTGTCTTTTATTTTCTGAACACTTGTGTGTATGTGTAGCTACCTTGTTCTTAACCTCAAAAGCGCTCTAACAACGCAACGAAATACACGATCTTGTATTGCATTTTATTTGTAATGCCGGGATTACGATGAACTTTACATGGCGTGACATAAAGCTAAGAAATGCTGGTAAACTAAAGGCCTAATTGGCATGCACTTAACGTAATGGAAATTACTCTTGATTGATAGTTCTTGTATTACTTGGAGCTAATGTTTCACAACGATTGGTTCTAATCAGCATGTGACATCAAAATTGACGTAACGGGAAGGAAAAATTTGATATTGCCAAACTCTTAAGTTTCAACGCGATAAATAAATATCTCCATTTAATACAGTGTTAAACGTTACATTAAATTCATCGTAATGCCGGCTTAAGTATCTGAAATGTTTCGGTACGAAACACTTATAGGATGCATAACAAATATTGCAGTTTGGGTTATAGAGCTGAATTCTTGTCTGAGTTTTCTTGTAAATAGTCTCCAAGCAGGTTCAAAAGGCTTGTAAAAATTATTTCTTAATACCGAAACGTTCGTTGAAATCTCTCTCGCTAGAAGTATCATATGGTTCTCGCATACCACTATCGCATTCCCGTTGTTTTCTTCATAGGAATCATCAACGTAATCTAAGTAATCCATGAACACGTCAAAATATCTTCCTCCAAATACGATACGGTGTTCGAGTTCAATTGACAGGTTAGTTACTCCATCCAGGTCGAGAGAGTAAATTCTAACCTATATTTCTGCTGTATTTAATTCCGTAGTAACATACCACATGACGGTGCTCTCCGACATTTACTTCTGCGTAATTTAATCTGGGAGTACCTTCGGAAGTAGTTTTTTTCTTGTATGGAAGTTGCCAAGTGTTGATTTGAATAGTAGTTTGCTACGAAAGTAGAGCTTACTCTAGGTTGGTGCACGCCGCCCATATATTATGCACTACATTGGTTGGGCAGCAGCTGATGTAGACACAGGACATGTGCTGATGTTGAAATTAAATAAACGGAAAATAGTTTTCCGAATCATAAAAGAAGAAAATTACACTTTCTGGAATGATGTACGTGAAATAAAAACGTTTGATAGTCACGAATGAGGCTGCTCGGCTGGTCGAATTATTTTATATTCAACACCTCGTAATTCGAGTTATGGAGATGGATGCTGTGTTGATATAGGAATCCTGACAGGTGGGATTTGAAGCTTTGTAATTAATGTCGGAGTGTTTCACCACTATTTTCAGTCGGAGGCTCTCTTGCTAGTAGGTTGTTAGGGAGTGGGTTCTTCCTGGATTGGTTCCAAACTACTGCATTAAATACACTCATCGATAGTTTAACATGCAGTTTATTCCCTAAGCCTATTCACGCTTGCCACCGTTGGCGTTATTTGTGCCACCGTGTTCATCTAGTGTGAATCCACATGATGAGTGTTCTTGTTCCATATTAAACAAAGTTGCTGAACATCCCGTAATCGTTAAGTATGATAGCGCGCTTGAGTCCGGTCGTTCCCCTCTTTGACTATGTTGGACACGGGGACGGTACACCTACGTCCGGACTCCACCTGGTGTATATCAAGAGTATTCTCCCTTGGAAATTTGGTTTTCTGCCATATTAGTAATTTCTGCACTCCTGTTCAATTTTTTGGTTTATACGCAGGCATGCGACATTACCTCTGCTCTTAATTGGTTATTTATCGTTCTACACACAATCTCATGAAGGAGAAAATCTCCTCACGCCGTGTAACTAATTTATGCGTATCTGGTTGCTCATTATATTATGCGTGTTAATATAAGTTTATGAACGGAAAAGACTGCGTCACGATGACTTCCAAATATTAAGACGCGTGACTGGATAATTTTATTCCGATCTTATAGCACTGTAATGGAGATTTTAAAACAGGTTTTATAAGCAATTGGCGACCTTAAAAAACACGAATGAAAAATAAATAAGGGCATTTTAGTTTAACTTAAATAGTAAAAATAAGCATACAAATAGGTTTGAAAACATTATGGCACAGCGGCTATGGCCCAAAGTTATCGGGAGGTCGCCTCTGGGTAGTCGGAATAAACAACGATAAGTACCACTCGCCAGCGTAAACAGCATTATCAGCATAGAAACTAGAAACTTCTGGAGTCCGTTCCCCCTTCTCCCGAACATATGTCGAAATAGTTCCAGAATGCTCTTTGGAAGATTCCAATTGCTATATAAGCGAGTGTTTTCGGGGATACGCGTGAGTGTAGTTGAGTCGGTTAGTGAGTAAGCAAGATGGTGAACGTATTTCTGCTGCGATATCAAGTTCGTTCTCCGAGCTAGCTGGTGACGACTACGGTGGCGTGCAACGAGTGCTGCTGCGGAGTTGCGGAGATTGTGAACGTCTTGATTTCGACTCCCATCCAGAAGAAGAGGCTGCGTCATGAAGGAAGTGAAGCGACGAAGAATTGGACCAGTTCATTTTAGTGAACTGGCAGGGTGAAGAGAACTCCCAGTGAACCTGAACTAGATAAAACAACTAAACAGTGACAGGGACAACATAGAGAGGTGACAGTTGAAAAAGTGGACAAAGACACAATATGTATCATGGAGAAATATGAAGAATAATAATATGCTTTAAATTTCATGTGGTATACAATCATACACTTTTTACGCAGAGTACTTTGCATATTGTAGCTTATGTTGTGGCAGTAATTTATATCACAACAATGTAAATACCAGAGTGATTGTAGTGTAAATAAGCATTATTGTATGACATTGATTTGAGATGTTTGTTAATTATAAGCATTGTTAGCAAATAAGTTTACACGGCCTCACTGAAACTGCAATAAGAGCGGGTAGCAATGTAGCGAGGGGGTGAGTTGTTTATCAATTATTAGAGACAAGCAAATGACGTCAGATTGGCGCGCATTTCTTAGAAATGGCGGGAATTTCTTCCCTAGAGCATACGTTTTCGTAATTTTTGATTGGATATAAAAATAGACGCTAATGTTGACGCGTTTTATTAACCAATAACAGCTCGGTTATAATCTTTAGGCATATCGGGGTGTGGGAGTATAAAAAGCTAAAGTGAGAGGCAGATTTCGTCAGTCCAACAGAAGCATTCGCGTGTAATACGTCGATCAGTTCAACAAAATCATCCACGCGTTACACGTCGCTGAGTCCAACAGAATCATTCAGAAGTTAAACGTTGCTTAGTTCATCAGAATCGTTCGCGAGTTACACGTCGCAATTCTACAGAATCTCTCGCGTCTTAAAGTTAGTTACAAAAAAGTTAAAGTACGCGAATTAATAATGTGCAGTAAATAAGTTATTATAGCAACAGAAAATATAACAGTTTCAGTCTGGCGTGTATCAGGAGTCAACATGTGAACTTAATTAATTGTGACGGTAATAAAAGTGTAAAAACAAATTCTTTTATCAGTGTTATCCTTGAGTAACAAATCCTTTCCGTTTACACACCTTGTTCAAGAGATATGCTCGACTTAATAATAATAATAATAATAATAATAATAATAATAATAATAATAATAATAGCTAGCCGGAGGACAATGAACCCAACATTCAAAGTAATAATACAATAACAGGCGCCCAGCAAAAGATAACACGAAGTGACCGCGACAAATTGGCTCCCATACGTGGTGCATATAAACATGAAGCATCTTCCAACTACTTCCAACAAATATCACACTTCAATGTGTGTGCATTGTCGCGTCGGACACATCATTGCTGTGTAGAATGACATTATTGAACTAATTATTTTGTTGTGACTCTGAATTCTTGTCCGGCTCGGTATTTCTACTCAGGGGGTGCAGGCAAGTTGAGGGACGAGCCTCTTTGTCTGATAGCGTGGGTCAGACCACTAGCGTGAGTCTAGTGTATGTGTTCAGAGTGTGTGGTGTGCAAGCGTGCGTGGCCTGTGTGTGTGGGGCATCTCCCTCCAATGTTTGTCTGTAACCTTTTGGAAATAATGTAACGGCACCAAGGTAACTTTATAATACACCAGAGTTAAATGTGAATTTATGTGTATTATGTTATAAATACCCCCACGTCTACTTTAGCTTTGTGCAGCTAGGTTCCTGATCCTCTTCGTTTCCTCTGATGCTACGTCCACCAATGTTTATACACGGGTAAGTAAATTTAATATTTTAGCTACAAAACCTTTTGCGCTCACCCCGGTGTATAACATTTTCATATATACTTTTAGAGACTTTAATTCCTGAATTTTCAACCGGTGGACATCATCATTGTCGCGTGGCAGATGCCTAAAACTACCATAAGCTATTGAATAAATCCAAATGACATCGATTTCATGTATTTCAATATATTCAAAATGAACCTGTTTGTTTGGCAAAAGAAATCCATATGGCTCTGTAGGATTATTCAACATGATGGACCCAATTTAATTACTTTGTATTCCACAAAATATAAATTGGATACCAACAGTCTACCTACCGAAGGAAAGAGGACGCTCATCATTGTTGTTTACCACAGCTGGCGCGGTGATAGTTGTGTAAACGGCAGATAGGGTGTCGCGCCAATAGGCAGGCAGTTGTGCCTAAGATGGCTACGATGTAACATAAGGTTTTCTGCTTTCTCGGATTTGCAAGACGTGAGTTGGCAGTTACAGCGCAGCGGAGATTTTGTCTCCGATTCGGCATTAACCCACCAACTAGGAAAAGCATCAAACGTTGGTTTACGCAATTTCAAGAAACTGGAAAAAGCCGGGGACGAAGGATATGTCAGAGGGTGTTTGCCGCTCAGCAAAGGGGGGACTCATTGAACATTTATAACCTATGTACACAAACTTTGAAACGTCCTCTTTTCATTAGTATGTAGACCGTTCATGTCCAATTTGTACTTCATGAAATACAATGTATTTAATTTTTGGTCCATAATTTTAAATAATCCTGTATGGAGGTAAAAACAATGAAAATATATTCGTTAGAAGCGCAATATTGCGAGTTGTACTTGTTTGTTTCCCCATTTAATGTTTATTTTAAATCACTTTTAGATGACTATTTATCTTTTCCCCCATACATTCTGGTGTTGCAAAGCAGTAAAATTTTGATTTCAATAAAAGTGCGCTTTATAATTTGTGGCCGGTACGCTTCATTTCGTTTCAAAGCAAAAGGATAAAAAGATTTCCAAGGTTTCTTCGTGTAAACGACAAATAAGAACTGGGCTCACACTGAAGTGGCGGATTATAGTTCTGTGAAAGATACATCTTGACATTAAAAATGTGTATTGGAGGCTGACAACGAGAACCATTTTGCATTAGAATTTGAAATTAGAATCCATGTAATCTTGTTTCAACGTAAAAGAGTGTTGAGCTCATTTAAAGGAAGAACGACAAGCTATAATTTAGTCAAATCGATAATTTTGAACGTCTATTCTAGTCATTGATACATAAATTAGTCAAACAGATTTTTAGTGTGTTGGAAATGTATTAAATACTCTTTACAGAATGGTTATAGTTATTCAGTCATTTATTTCTGGTTCTATTTTTTGTTTTTCAATTCCTAAGTTTTAAACAGCAATACTACTACTACTACTACTACTACTACTACTACTACTACTACTACTACTACTACTACTACTACTACTACTACTACTACTACTACTACTACTACTACTAATAATAATAATAATAATAACAATAATAATAATAATCATAATAATAATAGCCATAATGAATAAGCTATAAAACAAACACACAAGAAGAATGCCAAATATTAAAAAAAAACTAAAATTCAATTTGTAGTAATTAGACGGAATGACTTGAACTAATGTCACAATGTAAATAATAAAAATATGAGCTCTAATATTTGCATAGAAACTAATTGCTCTATTAGAAGACAGAGATGTAGAAAATATACCCTATAAAGTTAACTTTTGCGCTGCACAATCCTATTTTTATCAATTTTTGTAAATGCCTTAATCGTCTTTTATTTCTGCTCTTATATATTCTAAAAGAACTGTTTCTGTGTAAATAAGTTTCTACTTCATAATAGGATCTTATTTTCCATTACCAACCGATACATAAATTTTCAAATTGTGTTTTTTTCTCAACTTCTCAATATTTCTTCATCTGTTGTAGCGTGTATAATATGTGTGCATTGTCACGTCGGACACATTATTGCTTTGTAGCAAGAACCTTGTTGGGTATAATTTTTTTGGCTGGAGTTTTGAATTCGTCCAACGTGATATCCCTCCCCTCCTCCTGCCCAGAGGTGGAGAGAGGAAGGTAGGGAAGCGAGTGTTACTAGTTTCTTTGTCTGGAATCTTGGCGTCAGTAGCAGCCAGTGAGTCGTAATGTGTCTCTTCAGGACGATTGTAGTGTATGTAAGCGTGTGTGAATCGTGTGGATGTGAAGCATCTCCCTCCAATGTTTTTACTTTAATTGTTTTGTGAACGATGTAGTAACACCAAGTTTTAATATTTAATAAACCACAGGTAATGTACTAATGTGAACACCCGTGTATTTTTGTGATAATTATCCCACGCCTGCTCTAAATGTGCAGCTAAGATCCTGGTCCTCTGGTTGTTTCTGAAGCTACGTCTCCCAATGTTTATGCTGGGGTATCTAAATTTAATATCTAGCTACAAAACCTTTTGCCCTTACCCCGGTATACAACAATTTCCTCATCTGTTATTGTCAATGTCGTGGTTTCTGCAGCATATTCTACTATTGGTATAATCAGAGTCTTAAATTTCTTACGTTCAGTAATACTGCTAATAAATATAATAATAATAATCAATGTCTGGATCCTCTTTAATATTCATTTGGTCCCAATTAATGAAACTTGTCTCCCCATCACTGGCTTGTTCGCCTTACATTTCTTTTCTGGAATGGTTCGTTTAATCTTGGTAAACTCCTCTCATTCATCCTATGAATATGGTGTCAGAGTTTTAATTTTTAATTATTTTTGTAAATTCAAATATTTTCAATTTGTCGGTTATTTACAGTCCAGCAAAAAACACCCATCATGCAACAGATAGTAAATTGTTTATTTCTACAGACTCAATGTTTCTCTTTAAAAACGACCTTTTTACTTGAATAAAAGACTACGAAATCTGTCATTGCTTTATAAAAGTCCATTTGGATCTCCTCTTTTATCCATTCTAGTACCTACTTTGCTTGTTGTGCAGCATGTAAGATTAAATTTATGGGGTTTGCATTCTAAATCTCTCTTTTCTAATACAGCAGAAATTCACATCCCAAGTATGAAAAATATTGAAGTTTATGGGTTGTTTTTAATTGTGACACTTCTTTAAATATTTTATTTCAAATTGAACTTCAATTTTTAGTTTCAATATCTGTCATCACTTACAGGTGTTTGGTTTCCTGTTCATTAACACCTTCTACTGCTGTTCTTCCTCTTTTTCTTGTTCTACTATTATAATTATTGTTATTACTATTATTACTGTTGTTTTCTGTTAATTTTGTTGTCCTTACTCCGCTGAAACTTATGAAGAGCAAAGTAAGCATAGAAATGGTAATAAAATAATGAATAATTCTGAACACTGTATGGAAATTATCCAGTACATTCCGAACATGGATATAAAACTGCTAGACTTCTAAAATCATTGAAGTGATAGAATTGGAGTCTCCTTTACGTCTTTGGTGTGAGCTTTATAGAATCGTTTGCACTGAACCAAGAGTTCATATATTTGTGTTTGCTTAAATGAAAATCTTCTCTGCAATTGTTCCTGTCTTCCACGCTTACGCTTATAGACACTTCCTGCGGCTTGTTACTCTTGTCAAGTTCAAACTCACTTTCTTTTCCGCCAACTAAATGTTCTTCTCAAGATTTACAACCCGCTACTTGTTTGTGTGCCCCATTCTGTATTACTAATTATGATTTTGCGATAAAATGTTTCAGAATAATTGTCTATGGTTCCGTTTAGCAGCAAAATGAGGTATGCAGGAAAAAAATAATCAAAGTTTAATTTTGGAGAAATTGAGGATTTTTGTAGCGTTGTATCATATGTATTTAATACGATAAAGTGCGGGAATTGCTTGTAAATAAATGGTACTGATAAAAATACAAAAACGGACGCATTCTGAAAACGAAGGGTTTTTGAATAAATCACATCACCGATTGCCTTATTGGTCCTCGCACCACCAAACAAGCTGCATTTTGTTTCTCTTGCCGCGCAACAGATATCATCTTTCAGGCTTGAAGTCTTCTTTCCCGCAGTCTCTTAAAACAAAATTCTACTCCTGAAGAAAAAAAGAGCAACGTTGTAAGATTTTTAGATAATGTAACAAGAGATTTATGGGAAAATGGAGCTCAAAGTTGGGAAAGTAACGTAGATGACAGAGTATAGTGGAAGAAAATAGTGCAGGATGCCAAAACGCACAAAAAGTTGTAGAGTCTGACGACGAAAATTATTAATGGAAGTACAACCCAGTGGAATACCAAGCATATAGGCGAACGGTCAGGAAAATTCCAACCACCTAGGGATAGGGGACAGACCCCAAAAACAAAAACAGGACAAACCACAGAGATGTAAAAGATATCATGAAACAATACCAAGATGAACACCAACTAACAGCCAAGGGAAGGAGCAACAATCGAAATTATATGATTTTTAACGGCAGAGATTATTCTGTTAAATCACATAGTTCACACATTAGAAATGTTGCAACATCTTAGGTATCCTAGATCCAGGATCATAATAATGTCTCAGAGAAGTGAGTAAAAACGCACGAAGAGATTATAATCATGTACACTAAGAAAGTCAGACTTCAAATTTAGAAAGCATGGCAAGCAGTGCAAACAGTACAACATAACCCAAAACCACAGGCCGAAAAGTGTTACTAGATAATTTTGACAGTTTTATGATACTGGAAAAGAATCCCTCAAACACACCACAGAAACACACGAGAATTAGAGTCACATAATAAATATTAAATCAGGTAAAACAATGAAAGGAAAATTAATTAAAACAAATAAGACAAAAGTCAAAATTTGCGAAGAGCAAACGAAATTATAATAGGTAAGCGTTTTAAACACTAATAGAAACCACAACATATCAGTAAGGTTCAGAAGTTGAAGAAACTAAATCCTTTTTCTCTTCGAGTGTCCGAAACGAGGCCTGATAAGCGTTCATTTTGGGTCACTGTAGGCCATAAAATGGTGGATCAGCGTTTTTATCTACATTTTTATTTTATTTTATTTATTTATTTTTTGCTTATTGGTTGCTTGTAAGCCTTTTTTCGGCTACATTTTTACTGCTCTTTATAAATTTTAATAACAAAGATGATATATATATATAGATTAATAAAGCAATCCAAAAATATGATTGAAAGAAGTGGTATTTTATTCTTAAAGCATTTTGCAATGTATTTTTCATATCACCAGTGTTATGTATTCTTAAACAAAATATTTAACTCCATTTCAAAGAAATGCAGCAATCTCTTACTACAATATTACTCTACGAGTATATCAAGAGCCCATAGTAATTTGAGGGAAAGTAATATACACTCCCTTTCACCAATGTCTCCTTCACCTAATTTAATATCTAATTCAAGCATTATATTCGTTATTCGAGAAGAATATGCGCATACAGCCAGTAACGCTAAAAAGGTAGACGGGGAGATAGAGAAGAATTTGCGTTTAACCAGAAACGCGAATAGAGCTACGGCTTCTGATAACATTGTGAAGGAGTTGTTGAAATTGCGAAGAATATTATAATATGGTTCCAAGCCTCTAGACAGGCAAATATATGTAGAACCATGCCTGAAAAGTCTGTTGCTCTTCAAGAAAGTGTTTATCTGACTGCAAGCCCAAGCCATCAGACCACCAGGGAAGCTATAGCTTATATGAAACTGTGTATTTTAAATTCGTTTTTTTTTTGTATTTATTCTAATAGCCAATATCCAATACCTTCTTGATTCCTCACCAGAAAATCGTATGCCCTTATTTTATGAATTTTATTGTTTAGACAATCAAACAATCCAAATGTTCGATTATTTGTTCATATTTAGCCTTCTGCGATGGCCAGGGTGGCTTCACCAGGCAATTCTACATGGGGAAGACATCGTGACCAACGCAGCCGTTTACGATAATTTTGTCAGGCGCTGAGATTCCCGACAAGACGAAAAAGACGGATCTAACGACTGCCTTAGGGGACTATTCAAGACAACGAACCACGGAGTTGTAATAACTTATTTAAAAAGAACTGGACCAAGGGCAAATCTAAGCATTAAAACAGAAACAAACCTAGCTATTAACTGGTTTTATTTTCCTGGATCAACTCTGCCCCATTAACATAACCGCTTACAGATAAACAGCTCACAATCTATTACACCAAGCTAAAGAAAGAATAAATCAAGTATAATGCACCAAACCACAAAGCTTTAAAGAAAAGAAACAAAATTTAAATGTATAATTAGCACATTGAATGAAGAGAGAACATCAGGATCGCATAGAGTTATACATCCCAAGGTAGAAGAGATGTCGGTCGCCCAAGGAAGAGATGGGAATAATGCAGGAAGGAACGGAACAGGCCGTAGGCCTAATCCCTGGAATGGAGTAGAAGAAGAAGTATTGAATGCAATAACTCACACGAGTAAGCTGTCCCTAAATGCAGCACAATCCTTTAATTTTGGACTTTTGTTTGGGTACTTGTTTCCAAAATTCAGTGGTTAGGCACCCATTTATTTTCAACTATTTTAATCCCACATCCTATTTATTTGCCAGTAGCTCCAACTTCAATGCTAAAGAATCAACCAGATTTGGTCTTGAAACAAGGCAACAATTTTTCATTATTTCAAGAAGAAAGGAAGTTTCCAACAAAAAAAACAACAAAAAAACAAATGAAGGTTTAAGTACTCTAAGAGCACTAATTCTGTCATTCATTTCCTTTGTTAGATAATTTAAATTGCATTCGTAATCCTCTGTTTCTACTTCAATTTCAGGAATTTTCCAAGGTTTCATTTTATTTATTTTTTTCGGGTAAGTAAATTGTTATGGCCTCAAGCTGTTTCGGAAAGAGTCTTATTTTACTCTGGAAGCTGAACAGAGATTTCCCAGATTTGAAACAAGTTTATTTTGACTTGCATTGAAAGGTTTTGTGACTATAAATGTTGAACATCTATGAAATATGCCATATATATATGCCAACCACTGAGAGTCGTCAACTTGAGGGAAACATTTGCCTCTTTCTTTAAGGAATGCTTTGACAAGTTTTAGTAATGGGAAGCAGCTTGTCGATAACATCACTTACAAACAGTCACCTTAGTTAGCATGACACATCATCAGGCCACTCATCATGAATGCCGATTTCTTCTATGAAAGGTGGAACTTGAACGGATATGGTTAAAAATCCTCAAAAATATTTTCATAGCAGTTTAAAACGTATTAGTTTATTTAAACTGTTTACATAACTCATAGTTGCAGCAATAACATAGTAAATGTTAAGAAGAGAATTATTTATAACAATATTAGTCGGCTTAATTTTTATTATTTTTTAAAAAGCTTACATGAATTAACTATTTGAGTGTTAGGATTTTTGAGGAGCACCATAAGAATGGTGAAAGAACGCATGTAGTTCGCGAGACACACAATATTGCTCATATGGAACAATATTGATATCGAAAACATTATTGGGGATAAAATTTACATTACATACTGTCTTTGCTTTGGATTGGACTGTGAAGCGGTACCGATTCGGCACCGATCCATTCAATCCGGATATTGTACCGACGACCCACGAGGGGCGCCCTCGTGAGGGAGGGATGAGGTTGACCGCGCAGCAATGACAGGTCCCTACAGTTTCTAAATATTGATGCCCAAGCAGTCGGACAGGCAGACCGGGGATCCCGCCTCAGGCAGGTCCAGCGCCCCTCCAGGGGGCGATCCATATTCCCGGCAACCAGCCGAAGGCCGACGGACGAAGAAAGTTCACAGAGAGTATCCGTTTCCCCTACCACGCTGCACCGAAATACCATCCCGACAATTTCAATCGGGGTGAAGGATGAAGGAAGTGATTAAGGGAACAAAACTGGAGAAACAGAAAATTCAGGGGATCAAAGAAATCACTCCAGCATTCGCCTGACGACCCGGGAAACCCCCCGAAAAAGCTATGGGTCGGAGTGTGCGGTTGCTGGGGATCGAACCTGGGACCTCCCGAATGTGGGACACAGACATTACCGCCTGAGCCATTCCTCTCGATTGTCTTTGCTTTACTTAAAGATAAAGGGCATGAACGTTAGCTTTCTTCCAAACAGCAAACTTTACTTAAATAGACACCACAAATATCTATAATGTATTTCGAAAGAAGTGTTTCTGAATCTGTAAATAAAGGCGATTACTAAGCTAATTGTCTAGGGTTGCATTTTGGTGAAGAATTCAAAATTCAGACTTTTTTTTCTGATTATACATTTAATATTAATGAAGAGGTTAAACAACAGTTAAACATGTGCTTTATATCACGATTCAATGCAAAATTTAAAGAATTATTAGCAATAATGGGATGTCCGCCATACAATAAAACTCTCATTTCTGTTTTCCACTACTTTGTATCAAAGTGAATGGATAATACCGTGGTAAAATATCTATGTGTAAGTATTATAACGAGCGCCACATAACTAACAATACTGTCGAGGGTTGGAACAGTTGTTTAATTACATGTTAAAATATCGAAAGCATAAGTTCAATCACTTTGTTAAATACATAGGTACTGAAGTAGCTTATTGCGGCAGTCTCCTAGAACGAAGCCTAGTAGTACCTATAAAATCTGATGTGTTACACTCACATGACTTTCCCTACTCTTGTACAATCTATTTTTACAAACGCCTATTCTCCATATGCTTTATGTTAATCGAGATATCGAGATGTCAATCTTATTGCTACTTTTCTTGTAGATGCAAGGGGAATATGGTAGCTTTTAAGCGATGGTCAAATATTTTAACGCTGGTTGCTATGCGGCGCATTCCATTCTCTTTGCAAGTCCAGGACATAAAAAATATGAATAACGAATTTGAGAAAAAGTATAAGTATTGGAAAATTTAAGGGAATAACAAGCAATATCTCGAAAACGGTTCACTCAACAAAAGAAATGTATATGACATAAGTTGTGTATTTTAACGCGATCTACATTTTTTGTGTAGTAAAATTTTGTGTATCTCTTATGGTTTACCAGTTATGCAAAAGTCGTTCACAATGAAGAATACTTTTGGAGACATTCCCAGAAAATTCGAGATATACATTTCATTTATCATGACATTATCTTAAACATATGATATTTTCATCAAAATCGTTAGAGCCATTTTTGAGAAAATTAAAATTTTCGAAAAATGTTCCATGTAAAGGGTAGTCTGGGGTGGGGGGATTTTCTTGAAAACCTTCGTGTCGCATCTCTGGAAGATACTGAGCCTAAATACCAAGTTTGGTGCTTATCCGACTGTTCGTTTTTGAGTTATGCTGTTCACAGACACACAGACACACACACAGACACACACACACACACACAGACACACACACGGACATGTTTCCAAAAATGTTTTTTTTGGATTCAGGAGGTCTCAAAACATGTATTTCCGGTGAAATCTCGGTATCGAATTTTTGGGTGGAATGCAATACTTCCCCTACTTACTATACGTAGTAGAGAAAGTAACTTGAGAAAAAGTGAAAGACTGTTCATGTTAAAGGACAACCAAGTAGAATCGTTTCGTCCTTCTAAGGTAACGGATATATGCGTAGTTTTAAAGAAATAATCGTACACGCAATATATAGAATAAAGAAACAGAAATTACGATATTGTGGTATTTAGCAGGTTTTTGGAATTATTTTGATGTATTTGGGGGAGTCATATTCAGGGGTTGGCAACATTTGGGCCCGTAGTGACGTGAAGTCTATGGGTGAAGCTAACAGGTAGATAGTAAAGGACAACCAGCAGCGTCCGCTGTCTTTTGTGCATGGTCTGCGAGAAGGACATGGGTTAGCACACGCACTTATTCCTGCCATCAGGTAAATTATGTGTTACTTACAACTTTAATTTTATAATAAAATTTCCCTAATTTACTTGAAATGCGTTGAACGATGAACGTTTAAGCCTCTTCCTTTCCTGATAATGTAAGAAAGACGGCATAATTTGTTAGGATGCTGTAAATTTCAGCGGAATAACTTGCAATAAAGCTAGCTTCGCTCCCATGTCCAACCCAGTTGCGATGTAAGATAATAAAAATCAGGGATCCCTAAATTTATTGTGGTCGTGACAATATGATGAACGCTTAACTATTTTAATAATGTCAATTTGTTTGGAAAGGCATGGAAACAAATTATAAAATACACGTTTATCGTGCAACACTTTCTAACAGAAGTACAGAAGGTAGCATATAAAATTCCCTTTTCGAAACGTCCATGCTGAAAACTATCCAGTGCATTTTGTCACCTTGTAATACACCATCAGTATTATCTTGCTCGCTGAAATACATTCCGTTAATATACAGAATTTAAGCCAGTGTAGCTCGACACCTAACAACATAGCGTATTGCCTACGCTAATCATCACTTTCCGCTTACGTACGGTCCGCTAACATAACGAATACCAATGGAAACCGAATTAAAAGCCTAATTCAAAAGTCATCCCAAGTCCACCTTTGATGAACCTTCACTGTTTATATGAAGCAGATGGTACGTGGTTAGAGCTACCTTCCTGCAGAGAGTAACATTATAAGTAGATAAAGTTCTTATCCCTTGAAATGCCACAATGGATATTTTAATTAATGGAGAAACATTCCAGGCCCGGGATTAGAAAGATTTTACCTCACATTAAAATATCGGGAGCCACATTAACTTTTTGTGCTTCACTGCAGTTTAAACAACTATAGTAATTTATCTCAACAATGTACTGGCTTGTTAGAAACTACATAATTGATAATTTATATAACTGTAAAATGCATCAGTCTGTCTACTATTCAGTAAATTTCCATACAGCCTTTGTCGCGAATACATCATAGTTTGTGCAAGTTGATGTTTTCTATCTTAACATATAGATGCCTTCAAGTGATAGTTTTATTCCACGTGATGGCAACACAAACAAACATGCATGAGAAGATATCATGAATAGTACTAAATTCAATATGAAAGTTTGCGACTTCCAGGAATAGAAGCAACATCTAAGTCAGTTTTGCAAAATGCCAGTAAGAAGCAGAGTTCAGAAATTTTCTGTTTCAAATATTTCAATACTCATAAAATTGCCTGGAGGCTTTTGCAGTTTCAGAGATAATGGGAGAAACAGCCTTCATAATCTATTCCTTGAAAGAAGACTGCCTCCCAGCATGTCACTTTAAGCAGTCTGCCGATAAAATCAGAAAAGCTGAAAGATCTGAAACGTCTGGTAAAGTATTTATCGCCGTTAAGTGCAGACTTTGGTTCATCACCCACAGGTATTCAATCCAAACTAACAGCGACGGATTAAATTGAAGAAAAACAAAGAGCGACTGAATGAAGAATAACCTTTTCTCAAAAAAAGAAAAAATGCTTACATTTTTAATTTCCAAGGTTCTGATTTCTTAGTCCGTTCAATGCCATAATCCACATGATCATACAAAAACTATAATATACAAAATATATTTTCTTTGAGCAATGTCTATCCTTTTACCACGCTGTGAAAAACATTCCAAGTCCATATATATCAATAATTTTTTCTTAAAATATGCACTCCAGGTTTCTAAAACTTGCAGGGAATGTAAAAGTGAGCAAGTCATTTGTGCTGACTAAAAATGACTGGTAAAGCAAAAGCTTCAGTAGCAATAATGCTTTTTGACTCTCCTGAAAAAGTTAATACAAAGGATTTAAGATTTTTTGTAATTCAAATCTTCACATTATTGTGAACTACTAGGATAAACAAATTGCCATTCGTACTCTTCTAGAGAATTTAAGGTACAATTTAGTTATTACGCGATCATATAACGACAGCGCTTTTGGAAAGCAACAAAAATCCGATGTGTTGTACTCACATAAATTTCTCTACTCTTGTACAAACTATTTTTAGAAACGCTTATACTCCATCTACTTTATGTTAATCCAGATAAACATTTGCAGAAATTATCTTATTGATAATTTTTTTGTAGGTGCAAGGGGAATGTGGAAATACAGTCTGGCTGTATTGTACAGATGGCTTTAAGCCATAGTCAAATCTTTTAAGAGCTGATTGTTATGTGAAGCATTGCACTCCCTTTGAATGTCCAGGACATAAAAAAGGAAATAACCAATTCCCATTTGAGAAGAAGTAAAAGTATTGGAAAATTCAAACAAATACAAAGTAATATCTCGGAAATCGGTCACTTGACAAAAATAAATGTAGTTATGTTTTAACGAGATCTACATTTTTATGTAGCAAAACTTTGTCTATGCCTACGGTTTACCACGTAAGCAAAAGTCATTCAGAATGAAGATGACTGTTTTGGGGCATTCCCAGAAAATTCAAGATATACATTTCATTTGCCATGAAAATATCTTAAACATATGATATTTTAATCAAAATGGTTAGGTGATTTTCTTGAAAATCTTCGTCACATCTTTGGAAGATAGTGAACTTAAATACTAAGTTTTGTGTTGATCCAACTTTTCGTTTTTGAGTTATGCTGTTCTGAACACACACAAGGATTTTTTTCTAAGAATGCTTTTTTTTATTCAGGGGGATCCAAAACATCTCAGTATCGAATTTTTGGGTGGAATGCAATACTTCCCCTACTTGCTATACGTAGTAGAGAAAGTAAAAAAAATCTCAAGTGTTGCACTGACATGACTTTCTCTACCCTTGTACAAACTATTTTTATAAACCCTTATTCTCCATCTACTTCATGGTAATGCAGATAAACATATACAGAAAGTATCTTATTGCTAATTTTCTTATGGGTGCAAGAGGAATATGAAACCTTTAAGTGATACTAAAATCGGTTGTTGCTAAGGGGAGCATGTCCAGGACATAAAATAAAAAAAAACATAATAACGCATTCCCATTTGAGAAAAATTACAGGTATTGCAAAATTCAAACAAATAACAAGGAATAAATCGGAAATGGTTCTCTCCGCAAAGAAAACGTATATGACAAATGATATGTTTTAACGAGATTTACATTTTTGTGTAATAAAATTTTGTCTATCTCTTACGGTTTACCAGTTATGCAAACGTCATTCAGAATGAAGAGGACTTTTGGTGACATTCCCAGAACGTTCAAGATATACCTTTCATTTGGCATGAAAATATTTTAAAAATATGATATTTTTATCAAAACCATCAGTCATTTTTGAGAAAATCAAAATCTTCGATAAATTTTCATTTAAAGGATAGTCTGGCGTGTGGGATTTTCTTGAAAATCTTGGAAGATACTTAACTCAAAAACCAAGTTTGGTTTCGTTTTTGAGCTATGCTGTTCACAGGCAGGCACACACGCACACACACATACCACACCACACGGGCATGTTTACAAAAATGCTTTATTTGGATTTAGGGCACCTTAAAACATGTACTTCTGATTAAATCTCGCTATCAAATTTTGGGTGGAATGCAATAGAGAAAGTAATGAAAATGTTGCTGTGAGACATGTTAACAAATGTTTTCATCATACAGATTATATAGCAGTTCCTTTTTGTCTCTGCGGTCAGTGCAGGGAAACAATTTGAGCTGTTATGGAGTATGTAGAAGAAAAATTATGGCTACAGTGTGTACTCAGACTCCACTGTTGGAGTTGTAAATATGCGGATTTCAATTGGAAATGCAAGCAGCGACTGGCTTAAAGAGGAATTGTATTAGAGGAATACTACCTGCAGCTGAGTCCTGCATAGTACATAGCTGGCTACGAAATCAAAGACATCACTCGTTAATCAAAGGAGCGCGGCGTCTGCATTGTTTTAGAGTCTTCATATGCATTTTGGAGAGAGGGTTTTGGTTCTTATAGAATCATAGGTTAGTAACTTATGTTTTTGTAATATGCGAAAGATAAATGATTAATGATTTTGCCAAAATTTTCTAAATGCTCGCCATAAATACATAATTAAGCACTTCTGGCAATAATTGTTGAAAGTATCATACCGTTTCACAGTCATTAAGTACAATTCGCTTGCGTTCGTAGGGAGATGAATACAAATAAGCCATTACTCTGGGATGGGCAACATCTGGCAAGAAAACACACCTCTGTAATAAACCGCCCCGTTCCCATCATGTCCCAAAATAACGTGTTTAAACGAATAGTGTTCGACCGTTTCAGCCCTATCTCGCCTCTTTTACATCATCATTTGCTTCAGTAGACACGCAAACCGCGAGGCAAAGGTTGCCACCAGATGGTAACATACACAACCTGAGAAACACGTTCACCGGTTTCGGTGGGTATCGTTTAATTGCATGCTGGAGTTTCTTTATATAAATTCCCAAATATTGCGATATTGAGAGAAAACTCTCCGATTTAGCTGCATAAAATACAGGTCAATGAGGGAATTTTTCTGCAGTTACTATATATACATACGCTTTTTATAAAGATAACTATGCCTCATATATGTTCAAGAAGTCTGTTAAGTAAGTACAAATTTGGATTCATCCATAGTCCAGTACTATTCATGCTCCGATGTATCTAAAAACTATGTTGAAGAAGGCGTATATAATTAATATTATTCATCGGTCTTGCTGTCAAAGATACAGCTTGGCTGCATGGTGGCCAAGCTACTAAATATTCTGAAATCTCTGAACTGCCCTAGAAATATTTACATCCCTTTTCGAAGTTATTTTAGCTAAAGAACCGGCCCCTTATCGTTGAGCAGCACTGCAATACGAAGATACGCTAGTAAAGAATGTCCATGCCCACAAGATTCCAGTTGCGATCCATAATATAATGTATGATTCCTTGCTACACTTAATTTTCATGGTAAACTCCAAGATCTTAGAATTTGCTGATGATTTAACGTTGCTTATTAAAGAGAAATTGGGAACTATGCAAATGCAGAGCTTCAAAAAAAAAATCTCGTTGTGAGTGAAATAAAATAAAATGGTCTGCAGCTGCAAGAAATCCAAAAGTATTTTATTTACTAGAAGAAAAAAGCAAAGCCGGCCAGAGATATGTGTCCTTCCTATCAATGGAATTCTACAGCAATCTAAAAAGCTTGATGTTTTTAGGAATTATATAAGTTTAATTTAACCCCATTTTAAGTTCGCAGAAGTACTAAAAGTGATTAATGAAGTTGTAATACTCCCAATCTTATAACTTATGGAGCACCATTGTGGTTTCAATCGGCATCAAAGGCTCGTGAGAGTACATAGACTCCTTACCTAAAAGGCGGCTAAAGCTTTCAGAACTGCATCATTTGAAGCTCTCTGAATGTTGACTGGCATGACCCCAATAATAATTGAAGTTAATAAGGTACTTCGATATTTACACATCTGAAAAGGAGGAAATCCAAAATTACAATCAGATACCTCAAGAGGCTACAAACCATGGAGTTATCTCGCAGAAGTTGGAGACCGAAGGCGAAGAAAAAGCAAATGGAATAGATACTACAGTAGAATCCCCTTTTTAAACTTTTTAAGGGGATGATGCAAAAAAGTGGAAGTGGCAGGGAAGTGTAAATGGCAGCAAATGGTAAAACAAAGAAGTAAATTTTAAAACATTAATTTATTTACTATTAGGCTGTAATGTTATATATTGCAATACTTAAGACATGAAAATAAATAAGTTCCTATATGCATATCTTTTTTGAAAAAGTCTGAAATTGCTAAATGCTTTTGCTTCTTATGCATTTGTATTAGTCCCACCTGTCTCTCTACAGCATACAGAGCATCAAGTGCCCCATCCTCTCCTGAGGTACTCGCAATGTAGTGCCTCAAAACAGCTACTGCATCTATGGCTTCTTTGCTGGTAGGTATTTTGGGTTCCTGGTCAACCCTCAACTCTTTCTTCTTCAAGGTGGCTGGAAACAATGTCTTCTAATGTGGGCACCACTGATATTACATCATCATCAACGGTGACGTAGTCTTGAAATGAAGACTCACAGTCCAGTTGTTGTATTCACAATTGAGACGGATAATCCAAGCTCTTTTGCCATGTGTCCCGACATGTAAATTGACACGACACAGAATTTCAAGTTTATCTTGCAAAAAAATACATTTCCTGTTGGCTTTCTTCACCTCCATGATACCGCAGCACAAAAAGACCGGTGTTACTGCAAATCAGACTACATGCTGTGCATACAAATAACTACGATACAATGCAGTAAGTCTCAGGCTTCCGCACAAATACCACGCGAAATAACACAAAATGGCAACTGACGCCGCATCTGAGCGCTGCCAACTTAGCGGAAAATGGAGATAAGTGAAAGCAATTCAACGAAAATTAATGCTGTCAACGTGGAAAATGCGTAAAAGACGAGACAGCCGTTCAAAAGTTGTAAATGGCGGAACGCTATATATTGCCGATATAGGATAAATGACAGCATCTGCGAAAAATGACGTAAATGGCAGGGGACGTAAAAAATAGCTTTTACTATATACAGTTGTACCTATACAGTGGCAGTAAAAGTGACAGAGGTGTTGGATGAAAAATCGCTGTAGTGGTAAATAATCAGCTTAGTCATCAGCAACAATAAAAACTCAAGCGAGCTGCATCAACAAAAAAGCTGAGCAGATCACTGTACTAAAAGCCATTGTCAAACTATCGAACTTCAGTCACTTTCCAGATTATTACAAGTCTGTAATAACGGATAGTGAAATATCACTGCTATCACTGTCAAAACAACATAACCATCAGAGCATCACACCGGACATCAGACAACAAACAGTATGCAATCTGATGAAAAACTGGACCATTACCTTCTCCCGAGTCAAGATTCACGTTGGGATTGTCGGAACGATCTGGCAGATCGGCTTACGAAGGAAGTAGCAAGAAACATTGACACTGAAGAAGTATGCAAGAAACTGTGTAAAAGTGTAGTAATAAATGAAATGGATAAAAGTATTCAGGGGTTGCAGAAAAATCTGTAGCGATTTTCACTAAATGTAAAATTAAATAGTGCGTTTCCAACAAGCCTCGAAAAACTACAATGTTGAATATTTTAGATATTCCAAAGTGTTTATGTAACAAAAACACACAAATGGTGAATATCATTGTGAAAATTTCACACGAATATGTCGCGGTTACTTTCGTGTTATCTTATTTGCTGAGCGCCTGTTATTGTATTACTAGTTTGAATTTTGGGTTCTTTGTCCTCCGGCTAGCTATTATTACAAGTCGAGCAAATCTCTTAAACAGGGTGTGTAAACGGAAAGGAGTTGTTACTAAAAGATAACACTGATAAAAGAATTTGTTTTTACACTTTTATTGCCGTCACAATTTATTAATTTTATATATATTACTCTTGATACACGCCCGACTGAAACTGTTATATTTTAGAATGTAACTATAATCACTTATTTCCCGCACATTATTAATTCGCGTATTTCACATCTTTTAACTAACTTTACGAAGCGATAGATTCTGTTGAACTGTGTGACGTGTAACCCGCGAATGATTCTGTAGAACTGAGCGACGTGTAACTTGTGAATGATTATGTAGAACTGCGCGTTACCCGTCTCTGGCTCGGAATTTATACTCTCTCACCCCGATATGCCTAAAGATTATAATCGAGCTGCTATTGGTTAATAAAGCGCGCCAACATTAGCGTCTATTTTTTATCCAATCAAATTTATGAACACATATGCTCTAGGGAAGATATTTCCTCCATTTCTAAAGAAACGCGCGCTACTCTGACGTCATTTGTTTGTCTCTTCTAATTTATAAACAACTCACCTCCTCGCTCATTGTTAATCGCTCTTATTGTCAGTTTCAGTGAGGCCGTGTAGACTTATTTCCTAACAATGCTTATAATTAACAAACATCTCAAATCATTGTCATACAATAATGCTAATTTACACTACAATCACTCTGGCATTCACAGTGTTGTGATATAAAATACTGCCACAAATATGAAATTCTGGGTGAAGAAGGACAAGCTTAGCCATCAGCTACGATACAAAGTCAAACCTACGTATACATAGATGCGATAAAAGTAGAGGAAAATGGCCAATAAACAGTAATGAACAGGTCAAGAAACATATTAAAGGTTTCGTCAGTTACACCAGTTCAATAAATTTCGACATTCTATAATAAATCCTACACTATAGAACAGTGAAGAAAAAATAGTAATAACTTTTAAGCTATTACTTACAGTGTTAAAATTAGAATCATAAAGATCAAACAGCACGTAGTATTACAATTTATAATGGAGTATGCAGATGAATCAGCATTTAAAAATAATCTGATTTGTTACACTCACATAACTTTCTCTACTCTTGTACAATCTATTTTTACAAACGCCTATTCTCCATATCCTTCATATTAATGGAGATATCGAGATGTCAATCTTATTTGTAATTTTCTTGTAGATGCAAGCGGAATATGGTAGCTTTTAAGCGATAGTCAAATATTTTAACGCTGGTTGCTATGTGGCGCATTCCATTCTCTTTGCATGTCCAGCACATAAAAAAATCTGATGTGTTACACTCACATGACTTTCCCTACTCTTGTACAATCTAATTTTATAAACGCCTATTCTCCATATGCTTCATGTTAATCGAGATATCGAGCTGTCAATCTTATTGGTAATATTCATGTAGATGCAAGGGGAATATGGTAGCTTTTAAGCGATAGTCAAATATTTTAACGCTGGTTGCTATGTGGCGCATTCCATTCTCTTTGCATGTCCAGGACATAAAAAAAATGAATAACGAATTTGAGAAAAAGTATAAGTATTGGAAAATTTAAGGAAATAACAAGCAATATCTCGAAAACGGTTCACTCAACAAAAGAAATGTAGATGACATAAGTTGTGTATTTTAACGCGATCTACATTTTTTGTGTAGTAAAATTTTGTCTATCTCTTATGGTTTACCAGTTATGCAAAGTCGTTCACAATGAAGAATACTTTTGGAGACATTCCCAGAAAATTCGAGATATACATTTCATTTCTCATGACATTATCTTAAACATATGATATTTTCATCAAAATCGTTAGAGCCATTTTTGAGAAAATTAAAATTTTCGAAAAATCTTCCATGTAAAGGGTAGTCTGGGGTGGGGGGATTTTCTTGAAAACCTTCGTGTCGCATCTCTGGAAGATACTGAACCTAAATACCAAGTTTGGTGCTTATCCGACTGTTCGTTTTTGAGTTATGCTGTTCACAGACACACACACACACAGACACACAGACACACACACACACAGACACATACACGGACATGTTTCCAAAAATGCTTTTTTTTGGATTCAGGAGGTCTCAAAACATGTATTTCCAGTGAAATCTCGGTATCGAATTTTTGGGTGGAATGCAATACTTCCCCTACTTACTATACGTAGTAGAGAAAGTAATAATACACACTCACACTCATTCGCATACTCACACACACATCAAACGCACAGGGTATCTTTTCCCAGAATGCTTTTATTTGTGTTAAGCGGATCTCAAAATGTGTATTCCGATATCGAATTCTTTGAAGTACAATGTATCCTCTACTGATATAGTTAGCTGGAGAAGAAGCTAAATAAAAATGATGCATTTATTCAGTAGCTCTCTGAGACGAAACACACATGGAATTTCTATAATTCCCTATAGCTGCAAATAAGCTCTGAAGCGAAAAAACAACGGGCAGGATCTTCAGTTTCAGCCAACATTGAACCATACACCCTTGGCACGCATGCAGAAAGATACAAATGAGATACCAGTTCCGGCATTGAGATTTGATATACATGTGGAAGGTAGTTAAGACAATTAAGGTGCGAAGACGGGATAACGTAAACATCAAACCAGAAACATGGTTAGTGTACTTTAATAGTGTGTACCCTGAAGTTGGTGGGGAAGAGTGGAGAGACTTCAGATGTCTTTCGCTGAACTGTGCTTAAATCCTACAGTACCAATTCTAGATGGGGAAATTGTTCGGCAATAAAAAGCTTAAAGAATCACAAAGCACCAGGAATAGATGGAATTCCGAACGAATTTGTTAAATGCTCCATAGAAATTCCTGAAATATTAGACCTTCTGCGGGTAGCATTTAACAAATTATTTCACGGTGAGAAGTATCCTGAAGCCTGGACAACAGCAAATATTCAGCCAATATTTAAGGGCAATGACAGGACTCAACAACCAGAAAATTATAGAGGAATTGCACTGTTATCTATACTGGGTAAGGTATATTGCAAAATTATCTATGACCGGTTAAGGGGTTGGGTAAAAAAGTTCGATACAAGTTCTGAATTTCAGGCGGGTTTCAGGGAAGGTTCTCTACTGCAGACAATATTTTCGTATTAAAAACATTAATTGATTCAAATTTGAATAGAAAGAGAGGGAAACTTTATTGTGCTTTTGTTGATTTCAGAATGGCTTTTGATAGCATGTAGAGAAATGCCCTTTGGGCGAAACCACAAAGGGCTCTCTGGTAAAATGATGAAAGCTCTGATGCAAATTTACAACAGTGTGAATTTCAACATCAAAATAGACCAAAACACAATAACTGAATCTAAATGGGCCAGCAGAGGAGTTCTTCAAGGATATATTTAATCGCCTCTATTGTCCAATTTATTCATAAACGATATAAAATACGTGTTAATAGCAGAGGAAATGAATGGCCCAAAAGTAGACGATGTCTGCATTCCTGTAATTTTATACACGGTGACATGACAGTTTTGTCAGTGACGATAGAAGGCTTACAGAAAGGTATTAACAGGTCGGAAGAATATTGTAAACAACGGGGTTTGGTGGTAAACATTAATAAAACAAAAAACAATCGCTTTCAAAAATGACTATGTGTATGGCGGGATGAAAATGGTATTACAAGGGGCTGGAACTGCAAAACGTTAAACATTTCTCCTATTTAAGAGTAATGTTTAATATGAGAGGAAAATGAGACAAAAATCTATCAGTAACTAATTATTAAGCACGAGGGCAGTTAAATGAATTATTACGTACTCTCTCGCGGATACCGGATGTACCTGTAGATACATTAGAAAATATGTATAACTCTATGATAAGGCCAATTTTGTTATACGGAAGTGAAATCTGGGGATGGGAAAAAGCAGAGCATGTAAATAAAACACAGGTAGCATTTTGGAAAAAAGTTCTTGGAGTTTCACAAGGCACATCAAGTTCGGGGATATTGAGGGAGGTGGGATGTTATGAAGACACAATGCACTGCAAAATAAGAGCAGTGAAGTACTGGCTGAGGCTGATGCAGGGGGATAACTCCACACTACGATCCAAATGTTATAAATACCAGCAAGAAAACCTGTCTCCTAAGTTTTGGGTAGCTGATTTGGAAAAGGGTTTGAGGAGAATAGGAATGGGGTCAGTATGGTAAAGAGCTGAAACAAATGACAAAAACATATGGAAAGGTGTCAAAAGAAGGATAAGAGACATCAAACAACAGGAAATAGAATCGGATTAAATTTAAACCTTCTCTAAATCTAGCAAATGAAATAAAATTAAACTGTGGTAAGGAAGCATATATACAGCCCACCTTAAAGCAAAATGCGCATACTATACTATATGAAAAGTATATATTACAGTCATTGTATTATGTTTATTTTTATTATGTACAGGTATAAAATGTTATGTGAATGTATTACGTAGTTTAACAATGTAGGAGCTGTGAGAATAGAAGCAACAGAATTACAAAGTAGAAGCCCTAAGTTGCTAATAATGAGGTAACCTTGAGACAACAATGAATTAGAACGTTTAAAAAGGCTACTAATGGTTCTTGGAACAATAATAATGTAATATTTAAAACATTTTATAAATAGCCAATCAAAAACTAGAAAAGCTAAAGTAGGCTTGGCCAATCAGAAACTTGAAATAGAGAAAATGTACAAATTCAAACGGTAGACGCTACAAGAAAGCGTACCTAAGTAGTTCGGTTCGGTATGGGTTGAGTGTGGGACATAAAATTTCATTGCGGTGAGAATAATATAAAGTTTACCTGTTAAAAGTGCAATTAACAATAATCTCACAGCTCTATAGTAGTATACATCAGTGAAATGATATTTAATCGTGTGAAGGATTAATAAAAAAGTACAATAAAATTATAATTTGTGTAAACCTTCATTCTTTAGCCGTACCAGCACTGTTAAGAGATACGTGCTCTACAAATTACTAATGACGCAGCCGAAGTATACATGCATATATATAATATTTAAATAAACATTAATATAAAAAAGTTGGTTCTTAAACTTGGGGTGAAGGCCACCGGAAAGTTTGTACCGTACGTGGGACGAACATTCCTAGAAACAATCTCCCGCAAATTGGCATCCATTACGTGCGTGGTGTAAAACAGCCTAAACGCGGTGTAACCACTTACTACAACAACTAAACCCCTTTCAAATTTTAACAGGATATACAGCGAAGGGTGTCATAAGATTGTTTGGGCAAACATTTATCTCGACTAACAAAACAGCCAGAAAAATCAGCTTTCATAAATACAGGTTGTAGAAGCTACATCAAAGTAAACAATAATGGGTAGAGAAAGTAATATGAATGCAACACATGTTTTTCTTTGTGGTACTTCAAAACTGAGTGGCACTAAATTGCATTGTTCGTATGTTTTAATCTAAACAAAAGGGTATTTTAATGATCTTCCCCAAATCTGTTATCACTCAAAAGTGAACGGAAGACCAGTAATTTGTTTTGCAGATTACAAAGCAGTGTGATGCTAATCGTGTGTGACGTCTTATAGAAAAACATGAGTGTAGGCAATCTGCGCAAAAAATTAAGAAATTTACAGGCAATGATATCTCACTTCTGTTCATGACAAGATTATAAATGCACACATAGTGTTACAAATCAGATGCTTTTGAACATTCTGTGCCTTGCGTTCTTTGTTATTTCCTATAGGAAACAATCCTGAAAATCGTACACCATTAGCAGACTCTGTATATAAAATAGTCTAAACTGATATCCAATTTTAATTAGTTCCATGAATATTCGCTTAGCATTTGTTAACATTCTTTATTAATCCCTTCGTTTATTCTCCCTCATTTAGTTAATATCAGCATAGTACACATAATGCCCCTATATATGTATGTATGTATATATATATATATTACAGACGATGCGAAATGCAGGTGCTGAGCCCGCTGTTTAGGTCTACGGTGGTGCTTGTTGTTAACGTGCTCTAGTAGTACGATGGTGAAAGTCGGAAGTTTAATCCCGTCTGCTAATAAATGACTTCTTCTATTCATTTCAGTTCATGTTACGAGAACGTTATAGAAAATCGTGATTTTTTTTCAAATACACTAGACAGTGAATTTGCATATTCTAACAAGTAACAATTTGTATTTTAATGAAATTCACATAATTAAACGAAAGGACACTTTCATGCCAAACTATCAGTTCTCGTTAAATTTATTAAACATAAAAAGTATCTTAAGTGGCAGTATTTGAACCTCGGACCTTCACCAGTGAAGGCCACCGCGCACACTGTTGCACTATGAGTGCAAGTCAGTTCACGATTAGCGGTGCAAAGCAGTCATTTCGACCGAAATGGATACGACGCCATGCACTGGACAGCGTTTACGGCATAGCCTGTACAATCTGAGAAAAGTCAGCCGTGTGTGTGTGTGTGTGTGTGTGTGTGTGTGTGTGTGTGTAATATCAGCGTGCAATTTATATTACGCAAGCTATCTACATGAGTGGGTTTTATTGTTAGGTTGTATGACAGGGTGTTTGGTAAATTTATGAGATTACCCATTTCTTTTATTTACACGTTAGAATTAGGATTACGCTACGGAGGGACACCTAGCACCTCGACCCATACAGGAATCTTTTGTGCATACATCTCCGGGAGGAACGGAAGAGATGAAGGAACCGCAGGTGACGTATGGGCTGCAGAACCGGCCGAACTCATCGCGCAGAGTCAACCTGTAACTTGAAGGAGGAAGATGAAATGAGAGGGAATGAGGCAGAGAGAGCTTCGGAGGAGACAATGATCCTTCCCAGCATTCGCCTAGCTACCCGGAGAAACCCCCAAAAAACCCAGGTTCATAAAGGTCGGTTGCGGGAATCAAAACCACGACCTCCCAAATGCGGTCCACAGATGCAACTGCCTGAGCCATCCCGCTCGGTTGATTTTAATGTTAGTGTTTATATTGACTTAATTTGGCAGATACTTTAAATGATATCCAGGTAAACCTGCCATTTCCGGGTCCATGTCGAATGACATTACATGTGCACATTGGACTCATTCTGAGACTTTGAGGTAATCTTTCTCCCTTTAGATAATTCTGTGCCCACTCGTATAATATAGACAGATATAAGCCAGAATGTAGCTCCATTGGTAGCACTGACTATTGCTGCCAATGTAGTGCCAATGTCACCCTTTCTCTATCAATCTACGGCGTCCCCCAAGTGGCGCGCTCCACTGTTTGAGAAACACTGTACTAGCCGAGGCAACAAATCTAATTTCGCTACTCAGCGTGAGTTTGTACTACATTATGGATACATATACTTGGTTAGGAGTATCTCTAAATGCGGCCATGGAGTGAGATAGCGTAACTTATACTTTAGGATAGTACGTAATGTTAACCGTGCGAGATGGCTCCTGATGGTCCTGGGTTCGATAACTGCTGGACCGCACTCACCTTATGATGCTTTTTCCCCAGGTCAGTAGGCGAATGTTGCGGTGCTTTTTGTAATGCTGCGAATTTTCCTGTACACTATTTCCAGTCATTGCATTCCTTGTCATGTTTCAGGGTCGGAGGATCAGGTCCGGCTTGCATCGGGATCTTACACCTGGAGACATTATGGACCTGGCTGCGTCCGAACCTGCCGGCCTGGATTTGGTCGCCCATTAGAACTTTCGCTTCACCCCTTCCTCCCGGAGGTTTAGTAGGTACAATATGCCTCCTATGTGCTTCCGTGCCGAAATTCTCTTCCACGCTTAATTTGCCCTACTCAACGTAATCATGCTAGAGGATTAAGTTATTTTTGTAGTAAAAGAGCTCTATAAGGAATCAGCGACAAGCCCAAAAATAAATGTCTGCTGGAGACTCTTCGGACAATAATAAGGAATGAAAATACAAGAATACTTATTAGTGCAACAGAACATTATTTCTCAACACTTGTTATATGTTGACAAATACTTGTAGAGAATAAGATAACCCATAAAATCGTACAAGTTAGGCTTTGTTGTACACTTTGCGGCGGTATTTCCTTGGGTTTTATTCTAGACCCACGCTGGGCGGCCAATTTGCGGCGATATTTCTCCTCTTTGCGGGGGTACGTGCCTTTTTGGCGGCACGGGATTTTCAGGAAGTGTCCCGGGTTCGGTATTAGCTCAGGGATTTTGCATGGATCTTGGAACTCGGGTAAGTGGTGAATACGACTTTTGTATTTCCTGCTCGTTTGTTTCCTGTCACCGTTTTAAAATCTGATTCCTGCTATTGCGTCGACACACACACGCGCATTTCCTTATTGCTACGCTTCATATCATCGCAGCTATCCGCCGACACATTTTCTAAGAACCATCTCTAAGGATTTACCACGACCAAGTGTCTTCTAAACTGTCCTGATTCTCTATTTCAAGTTTTCTATCTCCCCATTCCACTATCACCTGATTTCTAGCTTCTTTCATTGGATGCCTAAAGCTATCTTGCTTTTGCAAACATTGACCCTTTTCTACACATCTGCGTTCCACTTAACAATAGAGGGAAAAATCACACCTTTCCGGCCACTGATGGCACTGTTTAACCCTTCTTCACATTTAATAACATTCGCTTCCCAGTCTCTTTCAATACTATTCCTACTGTTATTAATATTTATTTTCCCTATGATAGTAATTTTATTCAGCTACTCAAAACGTACTGCTTCAATATGCGCCGCTGATGGAATGGATACCATATTTCTAATGAGTTGGCATTCTATCAGTGTCACCGTCTAAAAAATAATCGGTTCTCTCCCTAAAATTAATGATCATATGTACATGTGTGCGTTTTTCGGCTTCGCAGGAATTACACTGAAGCATTTTCACAAACGTCATACAATCATACAGATATCCTTACAATATACAAATATTAAATGCAGCAAAGCTATTTACAAAGTACAAGAAGAATTTTCAAGCAATATAAATTAATATACATTTCTAAATGTTATACAAACTCTTAATATTATCAAATACATTTCTCGTTGGTTTACGTGTAATTGTTTTTTTTTTGTTCTCCAATGATCGTTCCAATATTTTTATTTATTTATTCACTTATCTACTTATTTATACATAATTAGCACACGCAACACTTTCCACTTTTTACGATTGGGTTCACTTCACTTTTTCACTCACTAACTCATTCTAATATGTATATACATCTATTTATTTTTATATCAGTAATAATGCACACAAGCACGATTTATTCGACCTATTTAGATACGTATCCTTTTATTATCTATGCCCATACTGCAGTGCTTATTCTTAATAAGTGAATATATTATGAGCTTCTATCTTCCATTATTAATTACTGTGACTGTTTCAGAATCCTTATTTTTTTATCTATTTCTCTATGTGTGACATACTCCATGTACAATGCTTGCCAGTGTTTCTGTTCAGTTAATTCCTTAAAAGGTCTTAACAGTGCAATGTTGTACCTCCCCATAATTTTGTCTGACTGAGTGCAGACGAAAGTTCGATCCCCGAATTGTTTTGTGATTATACCTAGGCCTAACCACAGATTTTCCATTCTGATATATCGGCGATCCAGAGCCGATGATCTAACTTTATTTCTAACGAGAACCTTCTGGCCTATTTGAGGAAACAATTTTCTCTTATGACGCTTTGCACGCCTGCTTCTTGCTTCTACCCTTGCTTTCAGCCTTTCAAAAGCTTTATTTAACATTTTTACTTCGTCTTCCTATCACTCGTGTTGTGATTGCTTCGGGTATTCCTGGCAGTATACTGGCTGCCTTTTTGCCTGTGTGCAGTTGTGTAGGAGTGTATCCTGTTGATGGGCACGAACAATTATTTATGACTGATTGTATATATGGGCGGAACTGGACCCAGGAAATGTGCCGCTGATTACATAAAATTCGCAGATAAATTGTGATATCCCGCATTATCCTCTCGTAGGGAGTGCTCTCAGGATGGTATACTGACGAATTATATATCTTTATATTAGCTCCTGCAATTTTTTCAGGAACACTTTTCCCTTATGGAACACATTAACAGCAATAATAGCGTCTATATCCCGATATTCCGCCTCGTATTCGTCGACAATTTTCCCTACGCATGAAGTGCTTGTTAATTTCCTTGAGTTTGTTTTATTTATGGACGCTCTTTAACTACTATGGTTCTTAGCGTCCCATTCTATATTGCGCGTGAAAGACGATAATGTTGCTCAGGACCTCTTTATCAGGCTTGAGGTTATCTTACGTACCGTAAATCTAAGACACGGGACCACCGGCTTTACTTCCCTTCCGAAGGAAGCCATGCTAAGGATTTTACGCCCGATCCATTGCCCTCCGCCGGGTTTGAACCCGCGACCTCGGGAACTAGAGGTTAGCACGGTACCACTAGTCCACGGAGGACGACGGGGCTGTTAACAACTAGAACCTTAAATAACATCTATTTCTGCTTATTGTTCAAACTATGTGCACTATTCACCTTCATGTTTATCTTCCGAGGGTTTCTCAGACTCATTAGCCTCGTTTACCTGCACAGATTCCCTGTTTCCGCGTGCTAATGGGTTCGACTCTTGTCCCACTGTTAGACTGTAGTATCTAATAGTTCTGTACTTCCCGTCTTCCGTATTTTCGTTCTCACTTATTTCACCATAACAATCTATATCCTGCTCACCATCTTCAAAACAAACCCTCACAATTTCGTCATGGCCATTTATTTGTAAATATTCCACAAAGAATGCTGATTCTTCCTGCAGTCCCTTTCCCCTCATGTCTGTCTATGCTCTATGCTTGTCTCTACCTGAAAGAAAGGTTCTATGATCTCACGACCAGCTGTTTTTAAAACTAATTGATCGTGTTGGGAATCTAGCTGTGCTCTCATTGCTGTTAAGAAATCACTACCTAACAATATTTCTACCACCAGATATGGAATAACAAGAAAAATACAGTATAACTCAATGCTTCCTATCTTTAGCGTCAACATAACTTGTTGTTTTACGCGCTGTTTATTCGAACGACCAATCACTAACACACAAAATACGTTCTTTACGGGTAACGTCTGTAGCTTTAATCGCCTTGCTACTAAATGGTTAAATATTGTTGAACTGATTACAGATACCGATGCGCCACCATCTATAGTCGCATAATATTGCTCTTTTTCTATTGATACTTTGATTTTCGGTGCTTCCACGATCTCGCATTTGTCCATCGCGTCTGTACTGATAGGCATGTCTAATCGCACTGGCGCGCTACCCTCACTGCCTAATTCAGTGACGTTATTTTGTTCATTTATTTCGTCCCCTTCTCTCAGTAATGCATTGCTTACGTCTACGGAATCTATGACCGTACTAGGAGATACGGTTCGGTCTAATTGAAGTTTTCCAGAGGCATTGGTTCGACATCTCCTAAGCCTATTACTGGCGGATTTACTCTCGCCTCCTCGTGCGTAGTTTGGTTAGGTAAACGACCTCTCCATCGTGGTGAGTTACGTCCGGTATTCGTGCTACTGTGTCCATCACGTCTCGGTGGTCCGTTTGCATATTGCCTCGTGTTATCATTCCCCCATCTGTTTCTCCATGACCTATAGTCTCCTCTCCTTTCCTTTTCAAACTGCATAAAGTTGATCTGGGAATTCTGCCCGTTTTGTGCTCTATTGACATTTCTAACATAGTTTCCACCTGTGGGCCCATTTCTCCTATAATTCTGCCTATTAGTTGTTCTAGAAGTGCTGCCTCTATACCTCTCGCGAACTTGGTAAGAATCACGCATGCCCCTTCCCCGTCTGCGAATTGACTTCTATGGGTTCTTAGGTCAATATCGCTTCGTTCATAAGGCTAACTTTCAAAAGTTTAGCTATGATAAGGTGATTTTTAATCTCACTTGCAAAATGGTAAGCCATTAAAGCTATGAACTCATCTTCCGTCATAGGTGGTTGTAACAATTGACTTTGTTGTGCTAGCTTCAGAAAATAATCTACCATTCCTTCATCTGAATGCGATTGGTAACGTCCATTACTAATCTGTATCCTGGCATTATATTGGGTGGATATATTCCAATATTTTTTCAAGAAAGCTTGCCTGAACTGCAGATAGGTTGCGTGGTCTCTTAAGGTTAATCAAAACCAAATAAGGGATCGTCCTTTAACCCTCTTTTCACAACTATCATTCTATATATTTCAGGAATACCCTTCAATGATTCTAAGTCAAAGATATACCGCTTAGCATTGTAAATTCATTGAACGTTGGAACTGATATTTCGTTCAACAATTGTGTGGGTATTGACAACTGACCAGGAACAAAATTATTATTCATATTATTGCTTGCACCATTATTGCAATTATCACATATTTGTGGCGAAATCGATCCCAATGGGAATCGATCTGCCGTACCATTAGTGTTTGAAACTTCTGCGGATATAGCAGTTCTAGCACTCTGATATGACTTCTTTTCTATTTCCTTGCGGCTTATGGCCTCTCGCATTCCTGCTAAGTCCTAAAAAATTTCGTGCTGGCTTCCAAAAAATTTGTGTGAGGCATCCCTTCAATATATTTATTTCTGCCGAAAGATTTTTGTTTTGCTCTTCCACCGTTTCCTTAATTGTATTCAATTCAAAGCGGACGTGATTTTGTATTTCTGTTTGTTTTTGCTCAATCCTCCCACAATTGTTGCGAAAATCATCACAAAATTGTACATGCACATTTTCATTGTTACATTTTATACTTTTAATTTGCTTTTTAACATAATCAATTTCGCCGTGCGCTTCTTGCACTTAGGCACCAACTACCAGAAATTCCTCACGCATGTAATTTTGACTTGATCTGATTTCACATAAAACCTCATTCTGTCAGTCTATCTGAGCATTAACCTCATGCATTATTTTGTTTTCTAATTCTTTTTGTTGTTCTGCCAATCTTATTAATTTTTGGTTTCGACTATCCAATTTCTGACCTAGTTTCTGACTTATTGTTTCCTCCTGTTTTCTAACCTCCTATCTAGTGCTTCTTTATGATTTTCTGACTTTTGATCTATTGCCTAGAATTGTAATAACATTTGTTGAAAAAGTTTTGCTATATTCCTATCCTGATCTTGCTGTTCGCTAAACATTAGCGTATCAGAATTTGACTCAGCTGCTGCCTTTACATTTCCTAAATCTATTTCGTTTAAGTTGTGAGTTTCCAATTTTTGCTCCATTTTAGTGTGTTTTTCAATTAGTTATAACTTTTCTATTTATTAAAGTCATTGACTCTTACACACTTTTGTATATATACTATTGAGCTACACTTTTCTTCTTCTTCTTTTTCTTTTGACGTAGTTTAACTGATGATTACTTTGTGTGAAAGCACTGGACTTAGTATTTGCTCCTTTGGTTGGCGTTGTTACTGCTACTCTTGCCTCCATTGGTCATTTTGATGGTCTCCTGCCGTTGCTTCGTGCAATCGCTGGGTTTATGCCTGCTGTTGTCCTAGGCACGTTTGGTCACTTCTTTTACTGTCGGTTGATTCACACGATGTCTGGTACAGTCGATTTTATTCAGGCTCCAACGTTAGGCAGCCAATTTGCGGCGGTATTTCCTTCGGGTTTATTCTAGACCCACGCGGCCAATTTGCGGCGGTATTTCTCCTCTTTGCGGGGGTACGTGTCTATTTGGCGGCACGGGATTTTCAGGAAGGGTCTCGGGTTCAGTATTAGCTCAGGGATTTTGCATGGATCTTGGATCTCGGGTTAGTGGTGAATACGACTGTATTATTTTCCTGCTCGTTTATTTCCCGCCACCGTTTTAAAATCTGATTCCTGCTATTGCGCCGACACACACACGCGCATTTCCTTATTGCTACGCTTCATATCATTGCACCTAACCGCCGACGCATTTTCTAAGAACCATCTCCAAGGAACTACCACGACCAAGTGTGTCTTCTAAACTGTCCTGTTTCTCTATTTCAAATTTTCTATCTCCCCATTCCACCATCACCTGATTTCTAGCTTCTTTCATTGGATGCCTAAAGCTATCTTGCTTTTGCGAACATTGACCCTTTTCTACACATCTGCGATCCAGGCAATCTAACGGGACAGTTAATAATAGAGGGAAAAACCACCCGTTTCCGGCCGCTGATGGCACGGTTTAACCCTTCTTCACATTTAGTAAAATTCGCTTCCCAGTCTTTTTCAATACTATACCTACTGTTATTAATATTGATTTTCCCTATGATTGTAATTTTATTTAGCTACTCATAACGTACTGCCTCAACTTCTGATGCCATTATTGTCACATACCAAAACCTTTTTTCATGTAAAATGTTGAGCTTTATTTTGGCATTTCTTGTATTTTCGAATATTGTTGATAAATCTTTAAAACTCGTATAAAAATTTCAAATTATCAGTTAATCTGGCAGATAAAATTTATCTTTCATACGAAAAAACTGATTTTATTTTAAAACTAGACGATTCGCATCTATGCTTGCGTTATCCCATTATCCTTAGGAAACACTTTTTATCATCTCTGTCACTACCTTTCTTTCTGTTCATTCTTTCTTTCTCATCGTGTATGTAAAAATTATGTTTAAAGAGTGAAGAATAATTCTGTTATATACTGTTTAATACATATTCTATTGAAATTCTATTTAATGCTCAATAAAGCTAAGGGAAAAAGAAAAATAATGATTTACAGCGAGATTGAATAGAAATTTTAGTTAGAAAATACTTTTTCGAACTGAAATAGTTCCAAAGCTTTAGACTTCTATTCCATTTAACGCAAAGTTAAGACTATTCCTCGTTTACCTCTATATTTTCTTTCCTTTTTTCCCTTCTTTCTTTTAATTATTTCACGTATGTTTCATATCCTTTAATCAAATATATATCCAATAAACGTATACATCCGTGGAATGCATAGCGAAGAAAGTCACAAACACTTATGGTTATGGTAACACTATGTATCCTTGAGAATGACAGGCAGTTAACATTGATGCAGTTACTTAAATGTAAAGAGTGATTATAGTATGAATATGCATTATTATGTAACATTGATTTGAGATGTTTGTTGACTGTAATTATTGTTGAGAAGTAAGTTTATACGACCTTACTGAAACTGTCAATAATAGCGTGCAATAATGCAGCGAGGGGGTGAGCTGTTTATCATTATTGGAGACGAGGAAGTTACGTAATATTGGCGCGTTTTTCTTTTAGAATCTTCTGGAACATTTCCCTAGCGCATATGTATTCATAATTTTCATTGGATATAAAAATAGACGCTAATGTTGGCGCGTTTTATTAGCCAATTGCAGTTCAGTTATAATCTTTAGGCATATCTGGGTGTAGGAGTATAAAAGGTAGGTTAGAGGTAAAGACACCGTCAGTTCATCAAAATTCTTTGTACACTACACGTCGCATTCCCGTCAGTTCGTCGAAACTATTTGTACAATACACGTCGCCTTCAGTCCGTCAGTTCATCGAAAATCTTTATACACTACACGTTGTCTTCACGTCAATTCGTCGAAAATATTTTGTATGATACACGTCGCCTTCAGTCCAGCAGAAATATTACACGTCGGCTATAGATTCACAAGTTACGCGTAGTAGAATTATGAAAAATCTTAAGTGTTGTAAAGTTAATTATACAAAAAGTTGAAGTACGTGAATTAAAAGTGATCAGTAAGAAGTTATTATAACAGTTTCAGTTTGGGGAGTGTCAAGATCAATGTGTAAATGTGATAGTGAAAGTGTTCGACAATAAAAGTATAAAAGAAATTCTTTCATCAGTGTTATTTTTGGATAAGAGACTCCCTTCCGTTTTACACAACCTGTATAAAGAGAAGTGCTTGACCAAAAGATCATAGCTAGTCGGAGGACAGTGAAACAAAATTAAATAAAATAAAAGTAGCATTCTTTCAAACAAACATTAATACTACCGAAAATTGCTAACACCAGATGTTAACAAATGAATCACGTCACAAAATGGCTTCACCGCGTGAAGTAAACACACATACAAAAAACATTATAAGTATACCACCGCAAATTGGCGCCCAACGTGGGGCTACAATAATGTTAAATAAATAACATTAATAATACTACTTCAAATTGGCTCCCAAATGTGGGGCTAACAAATACAAACATATAACATTAATAATGTTACCCCAACATTCAAAATATTACTTTCAATTGCTAATGAGGTAGTTCAACATAAGGCTTTAAAGTAATTACATTTACGAGTATATGTTATGTTCCCTAGCAAAATGTATAATTCTACTTAGAACTTAGAACAGTCCAGTTACTTCATTAAAATGCAGGGTTTCTGAAAATAATAAAAGGGAAAACATAAGGTATTGTGATAGAACTCGAGCCATCAAAGTCACTGCCACCAAACAGATTAGGGGGAACACCTCCACTGGAAGACGTTATTCTTGATATGTACATCTCATTATCTCGCCATTTCAGATTTGTTTTTCATTCTTAGAACCGTTATTATCAGCTTTTTCTGCATATTGTGGTGCACTGTACCTGATGCATGACACGACCGTTTAATATCATGGTAAATATTCTTTATTACAACCTTATATTATAGGGACGGCTCTTTTCATATGCTCATAGAGCTCATTTTGTTTGTAGGGAAGGCCTGTAGTGAGAATTTATCTTATAGGAGGCAAGCAAGTTGTGGTATTTTGTATACCTGCTCACCACACCTTCATCGTTTAGACGCATCTTTCAGAAAAGTAACGCAAACACACACATACACAGAGACATAGAGAGACAGAGAGAGAGATAATTACATGGGTGATAAATAAATAAAATTAAAGTAAATGAATAACACTCTTCTGAGTGAAAGAAAGAAAAAAATACAAACACTCAAATTTTCAGTATTTCAGGTGTACCCTTCATCAAGAGTTTAAAAACGCATAGAAAAATACGTAATACGAACCACATTTGCCGTTCTACTGCAACAAAGAAATATATCTATGTTTTACTCAGAAAGAATCTTATCTCTATTTTCAACCTTTGCATAATATAATACGAACATGCTGGAGTCATAAAGAAATATATGTACTTACCAAGCGAGGTGACGCCGCGGTAAATGTGCCAATCGCTTTCGGGATGTACCTGGTTCGATCTCCGGCGACCATCCGTTCTGACCCATGGGTTTTTCGTAGTTTCTCCTGGATCTGCTGGCAAATTGTGGGGTGGTTTCTTCTCTATCACGAGTTCCTTTCCACTATTTGCCTTTCATTCCGTTTCCTTTTCATCTTTCAGGTATACTTCTAGGATTCGTGGTGTATGGCGCTGCCGGACAGATGGCGCCGATGCATGCTCAATGGAAAGAGTATTCTCCGTTGACACCAGAGGGCTGCTTGAATCGTGGGTCTTTCATCGCCCTCTCTCGGTGGCTCCACAGTAGTGGGATGATTCTGCGAGTTGGAAATCTTAGGGACTACCTGTGGCCTGTCTGCCTACATTTTATAGCCTCCTATAGTTCTTTACCCATCCCTTCCTCCCTGGAAGTGTACCCGCAATAGAATCTCTCTAAGCGGTACCGGTTTCTTGGCTTTATTACTTTCTGTACTACGTATAGTAAGCAGGGGAAGTATTGTATTCCACCCAAAAATTCGATACCGGGATTTCACCGGAAATATATGTTTTGAGAACCCCTGAATTCAAAAAAAGCATTTTTGGAAACATGTCCGTTTGTGTGTGTGTGTGTGTGTGTGTGTGTGTGTGTGTGAATAGCATAATTCAGAAACGAAGAGTCGGATAAACACAAAACAGGTATTTAGGTTCAGTATCTTCCAGAGATGTGACACAAAGGTGTACAAGAAAATCCCCCCAACGCAGATTACCCTTTACATTGAACATTTTTCGAAAATTTTAATTTTCTCAAAAATAGCTCTAACGATTCTGATTAAAGTATTTTATGTTTAAGATATTTTCATGACAAATAAAATGTATATCTTGAATTTTCTGGAAATGTCTCCAAAAGTATTCTTCATTGTGAACGACTTTTGCATAACTGGTAAACCATCAGAGATAGACAAAATTTTACTATACAAAAAATGTAGATCGCGTTAAAATACACAATTTATGTCATATACATGTTTTTTTCTTGAGTGAACCATTTTCGAGATATTTCTTGTTATTCCCTTAAATTTTTCAATACTTATTTTCTCAAATGGGAATTCGTTATTCCTTTTTTTTGTCTAGGATATGCAAAGAGTATTAATCTGTGGCACACGGAATGGTGCTGCACATAGCAACCAGCTATTAGAGATATTTTTCTGCTTATATTGCCCTTGCAAATACAAAACAAGGGGAACATGGCCTTAGGCGATAGTCAAATATTTTTAGAACTGGTCGCTATGTGTAAAATGTAATTCTCTTTGTATTTCAAAGGATCGCTTCTGAAAATATTTATCTAGATTAATATGAAATAAATGGAGAATAAGAGTTTGTAAAAATAGTTTTTACAAGAGTAGAGAATGTCATGTGAGTGTAACACGTCAGATTGTTTTTATTTATTTACTGGGCACTGTACTTAAGGTGCCAACATTTTTATATTATGTTTTTATAGTAATATTATTTTTCTTCTAATACTATTTAATTGAGCTTAACTTTGGGCGCACTGCTCTGATTGCTCCAGCTATTTATAAAAAAATATAACTCAGCGGTTGAGCTCGTATCTCTTGGCAGGGTATGTAACTGGTAAGGACTTACGCTTGTAAGTGTAACTTTGAAAAAATAACAACGTAAGTAAACCGTTTAATGTTATCAATTATTATTAAACTGTCATCACAATATGCTTTACTCACCATTGGTTCTTCTTCAAACACTATATGCGTAGGTTTAATACAGATGTTATTTATACTTAAGCGTCTATTTATTAGCTTGGCCTAAAATGTTGTAGGTATAGGCTTATTACTACTAATAATTATTACTCGCACATAATAAACATATTTGATCGCTCCTCATAGTGTGTACATATATATATAAGTTATATTTTAATTTGCTTTCATATCACTCGCGGCAAGTATAGGTTGTTGTTGTTGTTATTATTATTATTATTATTATTATTATTATTATTATTATTATTATTATTATTATTGTGAACACATATCGTACTAACCTTCCACACTGAGTACTGCACTGAAATGATTTCCTAACAGTTACAACCACGTTAGCGCGACCGAGCGGGATGGTTCAGTCGGTAACGTCTATTGTTCGCATTCGGTAGGTGCCTGGTTCAAATACCGTCGGTCATTCAATCTGGCTGAAGTTTTTTCGTGGTTTCCCTCAACCGTCAAGCTAAATACCGGATTGGATATTTAATACCACGACCCAAAATTCCACCTTAAGTCTAAAACAATAGTAAAAATCTGATGTGTTACAATCACATGACTTTCTCTACTCTTGTACAAACTATTTTACAAGCATTTCCTCTCCAACTACTTTATGTTAATCTTATTGGTAATGTTCTTGTAGGTGCAAGCGGAATATGGTAGGCTTTAAGCGATAGTCAAATGTTTTAAGAGCCGGTTCTATGTGGCGCATTCCATTCACTTTGTATGTCCAGAACATAAAAAAAATGAATAACGAATTCCTATTTGAGCAATAGTATTGAAAAAGTTAAAGGAATAACAAGCAATATCTCGAAAATGGTTCACTCAACAAAAAAAAAATGCATATGACATAAATTGTGTATTTTATTGCGATCTACATATTTTGTGCAGTACAATTTTGTCTATCTCTTATGGTTTACCAGTTATGTATAAGTCGTTCTCAATGAAGAATACTTTTGGAGACATTCGAAAAGAAATCCCTATAACCATTTTTTTGCCACGGAGAGGTACCTCGTAAACAATATTAGGTTGGTCCTAACTCAAATAACAATTATTTTGTGTACACACATATCCATATAAGTGGAACCAAGCCTCTTCCAAGAAAAATATTAAATATGAGTCTATTTCGCCATTATATACACAACTGAGACTCCACTCAAAAAATCTGATGTGTTACACTCACGTGACTTTCTCTACTCTTGTACAAACTAATTTTATAAACTCTTATTCTCCATTTATTTCATATTAATTGAGATAAACATTTGCACAAACGATCTTTTGACATGGAAAGAGAATTACATTTTACACATAGCGACAAGCATAAAAATATTTGACTATCGTTTAAGGCGTACTATGTTCCCCTTGTTTTATATTTGCAAAGGCAATATAAAAATACAGTAGGCTTTAAGCATAGACATATCTCTTAATAGCTGGTTGATATGTGCAGCACCATTCTCTTTGCCACAGATTAATACTTCTTGCATATCCAAGACAAAAAAATCTTATGTATTACACTCACATGACTTTCTCTACTCTTGTACAGACTATTTTTACAAACGCTTATACTCCATCTACTTCATGTTAATCGAGATAAACATTTGCAGACTCTATCTTATTGCTAATTTTCTTGTAAATGTAAGGGGAAAATATATTTACAAGGGCAATGTAGAAAAATAGTAGCCTTTAAGCACATACATATCTCTTAATAGCTGGTTGCTAGGTGCAGCACCATTCCCTTTGGCACAGATTATAATTCTTTGCATATCCAAGACAAAAAAATGAATAACGAATTCCCATTTTAGAAAATAAGTATTGAAAAATTTAAGGGAATAACAAGCAATATTTCGAAAATGGTTCTCTCACAAAAAAAATGTATATGACATAACTTGTGTATTTTAATGCGATGTACATTTTTTGTGTAGTAAAATTTTGTATATCTCTTATAATTTAACAGTTATGCAAAAGTCGTTCACAATGAAGAATACTTTTGGAGACATTCCCAGAAAATTTAAGACATACATTTTATTTGTCATGAAAATATCTTAAACATATGATATTTTAATCAAAATCGTTAGAGCCATTTTTGAGAAAATTAAAATTTTCGAAAAATGTTTCATATAAAGGGTAATCTGGGGTGGAGGGATTTTTTTAAAAACCTTCGTGTCGCATCACTGGAAGATGCTGAACCTAAATACCAAGTTTGGTGTTTATCTGACTGTTTGTTTCTGAGTTATGCTGTTCACAGACATACAGACACACAGACACACACACACAGACACACAGGCACACACAGACATGTTTCCAAAAATGCTTTTTTTGGATTCAGGGGGTCTCAAAACACATATTTCCGGTGAAATCTCGGTATCGAATTTTTGGGTGGAATACAATACTTCCCCTACTTACTATACGTAGTAGCGAAAGTAAAAGTTAAAAAGAGGTGGTAATTCTGTGCCATCTCTCCACACACAATGAAAACAGGTAGACTGGATGGCATCCTAATTCCGTCTGCATGGCACGAAGCAACAAGATCTGGTTGCTATGCGCTAAGATCTCTGTGGACACGTGGCGAAGCAGGCGGTTACAGGGATGAGACCTAGAAGGCTAATTGTCCGCCACACCTCGATCTAAAAGTTATCCACTAACAGATCCGTCGCGATATGATCTTGTAGTTACAGCGACGTAAAATAAATAGATTAAAAATAATAATAATGATACTACTACTACTACTACTACTACTACTACTACTACTACTACTACTACTACTACTACTACTAATAATAATAATAATAATAATAATAATAATAATAATGTTAGCGTGACTTCGTTTCTCACACATACACAGCATTTGAAACTTAGGTTACTTGTTTCTGACTGCCTTTTTGATCTTACAATAGCTATATTAAAGTACATGTTTACAAATACTAATTATAAGATGAACACACAAATTGGTATATTTAATAACAGTATTTCTATAATGATTATTAATTATAGGCGAGGCTTAAGGTAAATTTTTATATGCCTCAGAATTACTGCTTCAAGGTCGCAGTGAGCGAGATGTCCCCCTCCGTTGAATAACCTATTCCTATAGGTACTTGCGAACATCGCTTTGACTTTTCGTTTAGAATGGCATCAAGTGGAAAACTGTTGTTTTTATTGCTCTAAATCCGTAAAGGTGTTTTAAAATAAAACAAATAACAACAGATCAAAGCAGGTGGTTTTGAATTCGGAAATAACTTTTTGGAGGACAATTAGTTATACATCTACGAAACGCATGCTACACTCATTTCTATATATGACATTTTATGCAACTATCGTTGAAGTGCATGATGCAGTATCAAAACCTCATAGTAGACGTTATCTAACTGTACTGATGTGTGCAATGACAAAATCTTTGAATAATCCTTATGCAAGACAAATTTTGTTGTACTTGATTAATGTAGTATCATTAGGGTGAATCATTAGCCATTGTGGTTTTCTCAGAATTATGTAACATATAGTTCCAGGGAGAAGCAAGATAATGTGTTTCGAGTAGGTATTTAGCATGGTGTAGCGGGAAATCATTGATCGTTAGCATCTGGAAAGCGTCGTTCCTCTGGTTGATACTATCTGCTGCGGTGTTCTTGTCCTCGGCTATTGCTGCTCGTCGGCGGCTGTGTTTATCATTCCTAATCTCTACCTATATAGTTAATTATTGGGTCTCAGGTTTATCGTAGGTGGAGCAAAATAAAATATACTGCATTTCCCTTAATAAATGTGTTATATTATCAATTTCAATATTTATGGGCGGCTAGCTTTTCCCATCATACCAATTCCCACCATTTGAATAAATCTGGAGTTTAACTAACTGCACACGTCTTCCCACCCAGATGCACCCACGTGCATTTGTCGTCCATAGCGTAGCACTTTTTGTCGACGAAATTCTAGAAGAGAGTTAAAAATCTTGGGCTTTGTTCCCCTTCATATACCTAAGCCTAGTGACGTTTACCTCCGCCCCTCAAAATGTAACGACATTTATAATTGGTCCTCAGACTTCGTTACCTTAACATGTATGTGAATACTCTACTCCAAAGTTTTGCGCATACACGTCCCCATCACGCGCAGGAAGCGGACTCAATATCTCCGTCTCTTTATTTTCTCTATCTGTCTCTTTCTATTTCTCCTTACCGGTATCGGCTCCCTGTTCATTAGCTTGGTGAAAGGTGGGCTCTACCTTGAATTATCTTTTATCTGGAATTTGCTAGCTCACCCGTCTCTTAAAATCTGCTTTGTACAATTCTTGGTTGTTAAATATTTTAACATGTTTCTTGGTGAATTATATTATTAATTCTTATATGTATATAAGAATTAATAATATATAATTATATATATATGTGAGTGTGGTATATCCCTTTCAATGGTTTGTGAAATGTAACTCTTCTGTTGCAACTATAGTATGATTTAGTAATTATTTATTATTTCACACAAGCCGAGTGTAGGAAAGGCTAGAAAGTAGAATCAAGTTGAGAAATGCAATGCCATTGCCGGGATTTGAACCACGGATCTTACGGTTTCCGTCAGGTTGAACCAAATGAGCTACCATGGCAACATGCCGGTACGACATTAATTCCACAACTCAGTCACATACTTCCCGGTAAACCACAAGCGGATCTCAAATTATTCTGAAATGACATACTCCAATGTCGACTTACCATGTCGTAAGTAGATACTTTAAGGTTCGGGATTCATAGTTTAATCAACTCTGAGGTCAATTAATGGCAGAGGACCTTTTTTACGAAATTCAACATCTCCAGCTTTAGCGAAAATGGTGTTTGAACGGTTATAGAATCCTTTAAATGAGATTTGTATGATGCTAGAAAGAGAATTTCATAAAAGTTAACATAAACCGCTTACATTTATGCCTCAATATACAAGGATTCACAAAACTCAACATCTTCGTTATAAGTTTTGACAGAACTCAACATGAGCAGCACAATTTCTTGTGGCAATAATGTGTTAAGTAAAGCTATCATGAATGGAAAGTATCTTCTCTCCACTTACTTCCAGCTTCTGATCACATAACAGTCATTGAAGTGTTGTGCTTAGTCATACGAAGGTTAAATTTTGAGTTTTCTTAGTTAAAATGGATTCAGAGAAGTTTGAGTTTACAGAGAATGTTGAAGAAAAGCCACAGGGAAGGAAGAGTAGAGATAGGAAGAGAAATCGTCAAAGTGAAAGTAAAACGTATCAAGCTCATAGCAATAAAGAAGAAATCAACTGACTGATTTAAGACTGTTTTCAGATTTTCGTTACTCTCAAAATATGAACTCAACAATGATGGCAACGATATATTCCTTTTTTGAACATTCTGAAGTATTTACACAAGTTCTCCACTATTTTGCTGTTAGGGGTCACTGCTGTATGCCCGGGATACATTATTTGACAACATAGAAAAAGACCTAAGATAATGTGATATAACGTCCTTACCCTGAGACTATTATCATATATTCAAAAGCTAGGATGTAAAAGTTTCGGGTAAGGAATGTAAATCTTGTGACTTATAGACGAAATTTAAAAAGATATTGGAAAGCAAGCTTCAATTTAAAACGACGAAAACCAGACTACTGATATAGCGAAAAACAGGGTCATTTCAGAGTAAATGTCTAGCTTGTGCCGTTTTTGCCTCCCCCATGGTCTGGCTCATGCAACCAGCACGTCACAATGCTGTGATGACGTCGTTATAGCCAAAGAAAGCCACCGTCTACAATTTCGAACAACATACCGTCACGTATGACGTAAGACATCACCTCATCACGTAATACATCAGGCACGATCGTCATTGGCCGGGTTGCGACACGCCACTGTTGCCAGCGCCATCTTCTTCGACGAGACCACGAACTCCCGGGCAGGCAGAGAAGAGAAGTCGCCTTTTTGCCGGGGGCCGAGGCGGACTAACTGGCCATCGTTACAGCGAGGTTCGGCATAATTCACCAAGGGTTATTTCGGTCTTTTCTAAATTATCTTTAAATGCTTGTTTGGTAAGCTTTTCAAAATTCAATCTTTAACTCTTGGTGCTTTCAAATTGTTGTACGGGAGAAGTGTTAACATTGCATTTCACGTAACTCTCTTGTATCCCTTACTTTGTCATACATTCTATAAATGCACATTGCAAAGCAGAGCAAATGGAAGCGGGGTGTGGAGCAACACCAAAGTAGTTGCAGAACGTGCGGTTCAACTTGGTTATTTAAAACGTGGACCAAATTGCGTACATTATAACTTTTTCTTTGTTATAATAAGGAGCTTAATTGGGCGATATAATTCGAAATGTGCTATCCTATATTTAATGATTAGCTTCGCTCAACGTTTCTATTGTAACCGATCGGTTTAAGCTTGCTTTTTTTTCTCTTTCATTGTTATTATAGCGAAGGACAGTCGCCTTTTTCATATTTTTGCTTATAGGTTCACTAATGGCGTTGCCGAATGTAGAAAGAGAAATTAACCTTTATTCTTAAATTGCGTGGAGTGCCATTTAATATGTCGGATACAGTGTCTGTATTTTTACAACTTTTGAAAGATCATTACAGACGCGACCAGAATAAAGAACTTTACTAAAGAAGACTTATAACTTGTTTTGGGAAGTTACTTCCGAACAAATCGGAACATTTTCACCTGCTATTTCACGTCGAATTAAGGCACGTATTTCTCATTATATTGAACGCTTACAATATTTGCTTTCGTCGCCATTTATTACAGAGCATAAAGTTGAAGTTCAAGATTTGCTTTCACAATATTCAGAATTATTGCAGTCTATGGTGGAACTACTGGCATCCGGTTCTGACGACAAATTAATCGAACTGGGTAACGTACCTTTGTTACGAAATTATACTGTTCTAGATTGTTTTGCAACAAAAACAGAAAAGCATGTGTTATTTAAGGCGTTAATTATACCTATCCAGCGCAGTTATTATTAGATTCTGCTCATCATATAGTTAGTACTCCTGATCAGGCGATTGTATTTCTTAAATTTTCTCTACGGTTACAAGATTTGTGTGACATTTCTTTGTTTCCGGTCACAGATTTTCTATATATTAATTCTTTCAGCTGCAGAAGGTAAAATTGAATTTTGGATTCGTAAAGCCTTAACAAATCATTCTGATTTAATAACATTTCATGTTGCGCCTTTGGATTTCTTTTTTCCACTAAGGTTATGTAATCAATACCTTTCTAAATTTTATTATGCACCTCAACACCTGGACGAGTATTTACTTGCATTTTCAGAGAGAGTTAAATTATATGCTAAAATTTTTCACACGAACCATTTAGAACAAGTCTGTGACCTGATAACTTCTGGTTTAAATTCCGAGACACGATTAACTAGTATGTTTGCTTCACCGATTTCATATTCCGATTTGGATACCATAATAGTTACGGTATAACAAATTCAGTTTAAATCTCATATTGTTCTTCTGAATCACAAAACCTTACTGATTTACATACAATTCAGACAAATTCTACACAAACTTCTTTGACATCACAGTCGCCTATGCAGTTAAATGGAACTCGCGTATATGCTACTCAACATTCTTCACCTCTTCAACATGTTCCATCGGCACCTTCGGCTTTGCTCATATTGTAAGAAATTGGGGCATTCATTTGATTTTTGTTTTCTTCGCCGTAAGCACTTGCGTGATAAACAATTGGTACCGTGACGTCTATCAACGGATTTTCTCATTCGCGTTTATCACGTGTTTATCGATTGCCATTTTTGTCTTTACCGGTATTGCAGATTAACTGCTTAAATGCTTCTTCTTACGCTTTATTGGATTCATGTGCATCTTTAAATTTACTTCGCGCGGACTTTTGGAATAAATTTACAAAATTTTCTGATAACAAATTATTTCCAGTGCAAGTTTGCGCATTTATAGTGGAATGGACAGATTTCTCTATATTTGGAGTGAATTATGTGTATCTTACACTTTCGGGTACTTTTTGTCCTGACCGCATATTTTCTCTTTTGGCTTCACAACGATCTTTATCAGCAATAACTTTTATGTGTCTTTGCAGTATCTTTTAAAAGGCACATTATTATTTCTCTACTTATATTGCCTTTGCTTTATAATTACTTTTTATTTTGTTTTTTTGCATGATAATGTTTCTTCCTTGTATTGTGGTTTGTGTACCTTTTTGCCTATCTTGCTTGTCACGTCTTTGTTTGGCTTTTACATGGTTTTCCTGCCCGGGGGAGTTCCAGAATACAGAGAGCTTTTCAGCAGGAGGACTTTCGCTGCGATTTTTCGTGGGGAGGAGTTATTGTGCCGTTTTCGCCTCCCCCATGGTCGTGGCTCATGCAACCAGCACGTCACAATGCCAGGATGACGTCATTATAGCCAGAGAAAGCCAACGTCTACAATTTCGAACAACATACTGTCAGGCATGACGTAAGACATCACCTCATCACGTAATACATCAGGCACGATCGTCATTGGCTGATGTCATCGCCACTGATGTCAGCACCATCTACTTCGACGGGGCCACGTACTCCCGGGCAGGCAGAGAAGAGAAGTCGCTTTTACGCCGGGGACCGAGGCGGACCAACTAGCCATCGTGGCAGCGAGGTTCGGCATAGTTCACCAAGGGTTATTTCCGCCTTTTCTAAATTATCTTTAAAGCCTTGTTTGGTAAATATTTCAAAATTCAATCTTTAACTCTTGGTGATTTTCCGAATTGTTGTACGGGAGAAGTATTAACAGTGCATTTTACGTAACTTTCTTGTATCCGTTAGTTTGTCGCATATTCTTTTTAAATGAACACGGCAACTTTAAGCATAGAAAGCAAGAAAAAATCACATTGTATTTGAGCATATTAATTTGTTAAGCAAGTGTTAAAGCAAGGTGGTCTAATTATTGTAAACGAACATATCACCTTAAAATAATTTGTTACTCTATGTGTTGATGAATATTAGCTACTTCCTAGCTCCTAAGCGATTGTCCCCTTTTCGCGGAAACCTTTCCCTCTGGGTAAATTATTAACGGTGCAAATGGCAGCAGAGTGCAAAGAATAAACGCCCGGCGGCGCAAGCTCAGAATACATACTTTGCCTCTCCTATCGAACTTGAAATATTAAGAAAGCGGATTTCAATAATGCTCAGAGCACAGGAGCTTAGATCTTCAAATCACATGAGCACAAAAAGGGAAGAAGTCAGAAAACTACCTTCTTATTTCGACAACACTACAGAAGAGTGAAAGACGTTTTATGAAAAAGTGCTGCAGGTAAATAGGAAATATGCTGATGAAGAAAGACGCGAGTATAATGAAGTTTTATATTGGAACAACCCAAGCTTTTGTATTAATGTTTTAAGACAAATTTAAAGACATTCTATTATGTTATAGAATTCGCTTCTTTTTCAACAATTTTTAGTTAATATATAACATTAGTGTGTTTAAAATATAGCTGAATTTGCCCAAATAAATACACTGGTAAAAAAGGAAGTTACAAAAATGACAGTGGATATGGAGATGTTGAGTTTTAGAAAAGGTCTCGGAATTTGTGATTTTTTCTAAATATTGTATGAATGCAAAAATGGTGCTTGAAATACAAAATATGTATCCAATTCAGTGAAATAAAATATATACATTTGAAATTTTTTGGTATTTTGTTTGTTTTTCATAGAAAAATTTTAGTTTTGGCATTTGTTAAGTTTTGACAAAGCGGTCTTATTCCTTCACACAAACCGTGTGTAGGACAAGGTTGGAAATGTAGGATCAGGCTGAAAAATTCAATGCTATAGCCGGGATTTGAACCACGGATCTTCCGGTTTCCGTCCGGTCTCTAAACAACTGAGCCACCATAGCAACGTGTCAATATGCGAATGGGAATTTGTCGTACCAGCATGTTATCATGGTAGCTCAGTTGGCTAGAGCAACCGGACGGAAACCGGAAGATCCGAGGTTTAAATCCCAGGTATGGCAATGACTTTTGCAGTTGTTGGATTCACATCGTATAATCTGTTGGAAAAAACATTTTTAATTACTGGGTTCCTATACAAATGTAATATTTTTGCAGCATAATTAAAACCAAGTTTTCGTCTTTTAATGCAAAAATTGGGTCGGTTCTGCAGGCTCCAACGACAATTGCAAACCTCCAACAAGTTTTAAGATAGGATCTGAAGATTTAAGAACACAGGTCTTGGCTGAATGATAAACAATGGCTCCATAATCTAGCTAGGATAGAACTGAGGCGTTATGTTCGGATATAAGAAGTATTTTATCTGCTCCCCGTTTGTTATTGGACAGAGCTTTAATTACGTTAGGTCTTGTTCCTCAAGATTTCCATTTGAAATGTATAGAGCGCGAGCTATATGTTTGAAACGTATGGCAATTAATTATCACCTGGCGCTTGAGAAGGTTTGGAATCAACAACAGGGAAGCTTATTTAGGTATTTTTATAAAACATCGAAAGATTAATTTTAACACCAATGCGTACATCTTTTCTTATTTTCAGCAAACATGTTGTCATATATCAAAATGCTTGATATTCAGAGCATTTCTCAGAGTATTTACTGCTTGTATCACAGTCAATATGGATATTCCTTGCTGAGCTCGATTAAAATGGATTAAAAGTCCACTTTATGAAAGTGTTGTAAACTGTCTTAAATACAATTCACCAAATAACAAGTGACTTACATTTCCTCACTACAAGAATTTTGAGGTGATTTTTTTGGTAGGGTTATCCCCCGTTCTTACTACATATGGAACTACAAACGGCGAAAACTGATGATACGTGAAATTAAATTATTATTGGGAAAAGAAATTTGGGAAAGAAAGGTTTAAGGCTTAATATAAGCTACCTCCTCAGTATTTTCTACTTGTAAAGAATGGGAAAAAATCAGCTAAGGAGGACGACCCTGGCTGGGTTCTGATGAAGGATGTTGCGATAGCGTACCTTAACAATTTGTTATATACATTAATCTCTTCCTCTTTGATGGGCATTGTAAGCTGTAATTTCGCGCTAAACAATCCTGAGTGTACTTTTAAAATAAAATATCTCACTCCAAGGACTATCATGGCCTAAATGTTTTAAGCAAAATTTCAGATTTACCATATTATATAGATTCAAAACAATTAATTTCTAACAATTGTTGTTAGACAGTGCTGTCCTTGTTTTGTGTGAAATAAGTATTTATGAAATAAGAATCAGGTTATTTAAATTAAGGAAATTAAAAAAAATTGGTTATTTTCGAGTAATGATTCAGTATGAAACTATATAAATTTACTTTGCACCTCTGTAATTTCTGTCCATTTCCTATCAATGAATAATTTAGGTTTCACTTAAGGTGGAGCTAAATATAGCAAAATCCGATAATGCGTAAATAGCTCATTCACTCTTTTCTTATTTCCGGGAACAATACGGAAGTTATGTCGGAAAATATCTCAATTTAATTTTATAATCGTAGAATAAACTACCTACAAGCCAATTAAACGTTACATCGATGGAGCACAATTCATCAGTATACATGAGCTGCACTGCCCAATCAATGCGAATCTATCCCTAAGCAGATGATTTATGTACTCAGTTAATCAGGTTAGATGATCTCCTATCTCAATGTCGGCAGTAATTAACGTGGAGTACAAACAGGTATCTTACTTGTACGCATTTCAGGAAGTGATAGCTTTACTACCAATGACATAAGCTCCAAAAATTGCAGGCTCACACTTGTTGAACCCCCCTCCCAACAGGGTTCAAGTGACCTCGGACTCGGATACAAAGCTTTATGTAAGTAGAATAATTGTTCTTTCACACAAGCCGTGTGTTGGACAAGGTTGGAAACGTAGAATCAGATGAGCGAAAAATTCAATACCATAGCCGGGATTTGAACCACGCACCTCCCGGTCTCCATCCGGTTACTCTAACCACTAAGCTATCATGGCAACATGCCGGCACGACATTAAATTCTCCAACTGATTCGAATTTTTCTCTGTAAACCACAAAAAGATCTCAAATGCTATTGAGATGACATACCCCAATGGCGGCTTACAATATTGTACGTACTTTAAGTCCCGGTCTTCATAGTTTCAACCACTATTAGGTCAATTAATATAATTCATTGTTCTTCCACATAAGCCCTGCGCTGGACAAGATTGGAAAGGTAGAATCAGATGACCGAAAACTGTCGTGCCGGGTATGGCTATATTATATATGTGAGCACCGTGACCGTATAATTTCCTTTAAAAACGGACAATTTCCATCAAGGTCCAATCATAAATCAATGAACTTAACTACGGTAATGTAGCCCTGCAAGGTGGAGCTTATGCGCTGAATATTGAAACAACGGTGCTTACAGAATCCCACCTCAGTGCTAGCAGGGTATTTGGGAGGAAATTAGAGAAATCACATATTCGAGATGAAGAGAGGAAAGTGAAGAAAAAGTAAACGTGGAGATTATCTCAGGAAAACTTGAATCCCCAGAAACTATTCTAAATTTCAAAATTTAGCTAAATACAAATTTTTCTTCTGCTTGCTTCCTAAGTAAAATATCACTTTCGCAAAACAACAACCATTCAAGGTTGAAGACAACTAAATTCATTTGCGTTCAGCTAACCAAATGTCTTCTCGTTTACTTTTGTCCTTCGTTTTGCCGAAAAATAGATTCTTTATAACTAATCTGTTTACAGAAACATAGTTTGAAAAAGAGAATTTCATTTTATTAAGGCCCTTTATTGTCTTACCTCATATTTCAGTTAGTGTTCAAAAAGAAGGTATAATTGAGAAATTGCAATACAGTGAACTCAAAATGGCACCACAAGTAGCGATTCATAGGTTTATGTTTGAGCTGAATTTTCATAAGTTCTTCCTCGTTTAAGTTGTAAGTAAAGTAGGACTTTCGTGTTACATTTTGGTGTCATCTGACTTGTTAGTTCCTTTGATTCAAGATTATCACACAAACAAGCTCACGTTTAGATTATTGGTCATCGTCTGTTTCAAAAGCCTTCAACAATAACCATCCATATCCTGCTGCTTCTTTGTACAGTACTGGAAACTTAGTCACTTGATACGCTGTTGTAGTCTTCAGATTGTGGGTGTCAAAAACATTTACTTTTATTTATGGACGCTCTTTAACTACTATGGTTCTTCGTGACGCGGGTTCAAACCCGGCATAAAAATGTTTAGCATGCTTTCCCTAGGAAGGGAAGTAAAACCGGTGCTCCCGTGTCGTAAATTTGCTCAAGCCTCTGAGAAAATTTCCTGTGTTTCACGCCCAATATAGAATGGGACGCTGAGAACCACAGCAGTTAAAGAGCGTCCATAAATAAAACTCAGATTAATTAATCTTAGCGTCGCATTCTATATTGGGCATGAAGTATCGCAAATTTTGCTCAGAACCTCCTTATCGGGCTTGAGGTTCTTTTACGTGTCGTAAATCTACAACTCAGGGCCACAGGTTTTTGTTCCCTTCCGAAGGATTTTTACGCTTGAAAAAAATCCATCGCTCTTTAACGGGTTTGAACCTGCGACCTTGGAAACTGGAGGCTAGCATGGTACCCTTAGACCGCAGAGGTAACATATGTCTGTGTGTGTGTGTGTGTGTGTGTGTGCGCGCGCGCGCGCGCGCGCAATGTTAAACATACTCTAAGTTGTTTACCAACACTATATAAAAATTTTAACACCCTGTTAAAGCTCTTGGTGATGTCAAAGTCAACTGAGAACAGCTTTAGAGAGGACGGTATCCGAACAACATAACCTCCTAATTAATGATATTATCACTGCGAAAGAAAAGCCACCATCACTCCTGTAATCGAACCGGGCTTTGGAAGTGATCACACACTTCGAAGTTTTTCTACTGCTAATCACCTCGAATGGCCCCCCAACGTTTTCATTATCCAAACAGCTTGAACCGCTTTTAACTTCTACATTGTGAATTAACTCGAATCACTGTCTTGCCTTACGAAATGATAGATCACTTAAGTGAACTGAGAACCACTAGATGCCATTGCAGTGATCCCTCATACTCAACGGCAAAAGCAGTGCTACTGCATTTCTTAACTGTTTACGCAAGCTAGAGTTCACGACCAGGATTTCATAAATTTTACCTTATGGAAACGCTATTTTTTACTCCTTTCTCCAATGCATGGATTAGGTTTATTTCCTATTCCGAGGCCAAAGTGTTACAAGAGCTGTTGTATCAGTCTCTTCCTGAACCGTACTGCATCCTGCTTCCTATTGGCTTATAAGAATATGCTTGCAACTGCAGACGAACAGGGGACATTCTTTGGACGAGCTGATGTTATCTCTCCTGGTAATGTGTCACTTCTTCCACCATGCGCTATTATTTATTTTAAGTGAATTAATGATTTTATTATACCTAAATATGGGCCTAAATATGTGTAGCTAATGGGACATTTAAGTCGACAATGTACAATATCTCCAAAACTAAGCGTTATAGAAAGAAATTTCTTTAATAAAAGTTGCTTTATATTATGGGAGAAAAGTAAGTGCCATTAGTCGTGTTTTGTTTGGAGCACGTTATGATGGTCATTTTAGGGCCAATTTAGTTTTTAAAATGGGAACCTACATTTTATATGTTGTTTTCCCATTAAAAATGGTTTATAAAAACTGTTTATTTTTGTGTTGGTTCCAATTACGAAACGTAACTTGACCCTCAAATGACCATACATGGATGGTCTAACCATTCATTATGCTCTTTGTACACAGCCAGTAATAGTTTTCGTTTTTTATTTACGATGGTTTATTCTTTATTAACATTTTATTTACGTTGGTGTAAGAACATTTGCAAAGTGCTTTATGTAAATGTTGTTTAGTCTTTTATGAGGAGCGAGAAAACGTGTTATTTATTCTATGTGCTAAACTACTTTCATGTTTCTATTAAAAACTTACCATTTACCAATATGTTAAATGTTGTAAATTCTCGCTAAGACAGAGTGTTTCGAAGTAATGATAATGGCCTATCTTAATGATTCGTTATCAATGTCTATATTGATATACTATAAAGAGGGAAACTGTGTATGTGTTTGGGGGGTACTCTCAAAAAACACTCAACCGATTCTGATAATAAAACTTTCAACACTGAAAAGCCCAAGTGTTTCTAATGGACATATCTATAAAACGCCTAATTTTTCATTTCATAAATTAATATAACGCTTAAAATATTTACAAAGCTTGGTGTTTTAAAGAGAAAAGTGTGAATATTACTGCACTTTTGATTAGAATCGAAACCTATTAACACATATGCTTTTACTACATTACATTATTAATTGTCTCTTAACAATAGCTCAGTAAACGGAAATAAGTATGGGTACCATAAAAGAAAATATACTATGGCATTCCGAATATGTCTAAGAAACATCTTCCATTTTCTACCATTATTTACAAATCCAATTGGAAAGAAATTTTAGATCTAAGCTAGTTGTTAGTAGAACTCGTGTAAGTCTACAAATTTTTGTTATTATAAAGCTTTTTTGTATTGATGCATTAATAATAACTAATAATAATGTAGATTTATCTTAATGAAAATCTATAAAACTAGTACAACAATTATAAGATATATGAAGTGATAAGGGATAACGCTCAAAAGTTAGAAAGGAATGGAAATTAATTTTGTCATCAACATGATGACCAGTACCATGAATGCCGATTGATATTCCTTATATGATATGAAGTGCTAAAATTTGGAAAGAAACCTAAATGCGATTTGCCTTCATAACAATTTATATTCTCTCTTATTGCACCCGATTGCTCTGTTCTCCTTAAAGGAGACATATGAACCATTACAGTTATTTTTCACGTTTCCTGGGACTTGCAAAGGATGGACGCATTCCAGATTGTCGTTCATATAATGAATCTAAAGTATCCCTCATTACTTACTATAAGCTGTACTAAGTGAAATCTTATCTCCTGCCTATATAATACAATTCGCATGATTTGAATCTGCTGTAGTGTCTGTTTAGGTTGGTAGCACTGCTTTATCTAGTTACTAGATAAGCTGATTTTTGTATAATAGATGTTTTATAAATTTTAATATTTTTACGGTTAAAACATATATAATACACATTTGCGCTGTGGTTCAAGAAACATTGTAAGTAAAAACTTTCCTCGCATGGTAATACACTAATATGTATTTAATACAATTATAATATTTTAGACAATGACACGAGTTAATATTCAACGCTCGAGAAAACGCTTTTGCTTCAGTTTTAATGGGTACTCTAATAAAACATATACACATCTTCTCACAACCTTTAGGGTTGTAAATTGGGGGTAAAGTAAAAGAGCAATTTTAATAACTTTGTTATTTTGGATTACAATATGAAGTAACAATTTTGTATAAAATGTTAGCAAAATAACACCGGTCTATTTCTAGAGTGTGAAATCTATACAAAAATGTAAATGTGAATTATGCATCTAAAATAAAATGTTAATTTTCATGCAACATTAGTGAAATAGAATATATCAAGGAAATCGTAATAATGTGTGTAGTAGGATTGATAAGGTAATTTTAGGATCTAATTCCGTAAAAGGAATGCCGATTCTGAGAACGGCTTTAAAATGCTTAAAACGTAATTCTAAATGATCATTTCTCACATAAATTTTATTTAATAACAGAAGCGACTGCTATAAGGAGGTTATTACACTAGATAGATAGTTTAAATGGAAGCCAACAAGTAAAGTTTAGTGTATATTTATGCTCATTTACTCATTTAGCCGAAAAAATAGCCTTCCTAAATATATATAAAATTTAATGCGATACATTCACATGACTTTCTATACCTTTATCATTTATTATTGTGTTTAAAGACTATTCTTACTAAAGCTTATAATATCTCTACTAGGTATAATAATTGGGATAATTATTGTATTCCACCCAAAAATTCGATATCGAGACTGCACTGGAAATACATGTTTTGACGCCCCTGAATCCAGAAAAGGCCTTTTTAGAAAACAGTTCGCATGTGCAAGTGTTTATGTGTATGTATGTCTGTAAACAACATAACTCAACAACAAAAAGTCAGATAAGTAACAAACTTGGTGTTAAGTTCAGTATCTTCTAAGAATACAACATGAAGATTTTCAAGAAAATTCCCCCACTCCAACTACCCTTTACATGGAACACTTTTCTAAAATTTTTATTTCCTAAACAATGGCTCTGAAGATTTTGTTTAAAATACCGTATATTAAAGATATTAACGGGACAAATAAATGTAAATATTGCATTTTCTGGGAATAGCCACTGAAGTCCTCATCATTGTGAAGAAGTTTTGTATAATCTTGTATAACTGATAAACGTTAAGCGATAGGTGAAAACGTACTACACAAAAAATGCATATATATTTAAAACACACAATTTATTTGAAATAAGGTTTTTGTGTCATAAGTTATTTCTAAGTTATCCGTTATTAATGGTTCGAATTTTTCATTTCTTGGCCATTCTCTTAAAGTTCTGTCAACATTTAGTTGTTTATCGCGATTGCATGGAAACGGTATGGAATTTTAAGGCCAGCTTATAACATCTAGTTCTTAAATATTTTCCTATCACTATTTCCATTGTAAGTAAACGAAATTGTAATGTAGCTATTTCTTAAAAGGCTTATTCGGATTAAAACGTAGTAGATAGAAAAATAAAATTTAGTAAGAATAGTCTGTGTAGCCACTAATAAACGATACAGGATAGAGAAGGTCATGTTTTATTTAAACCAATGTTTTATTTAGAACAATGTTTTATTTAAACTACTCTATTTATAAATATATATGAACACAGTGTTTTGGACGTATGTGCAATTAACAACACTAATGCTGTAACAGCAGAGAGCATTCCTTTAATTTAGTTGGGCTTAATTATTTGAAAATCTAATTATACTGTAATTAAAATGTAATTAACTTGATACTACCAAACCTTATGAAGGAAATAAATTTAGCCTAGCACACAGATAAAATTTGTTCAACCTTCCAACTTTGTTTTACTTTTTCTGTACAAAATATTGTGATGCTTTACTGGTTAGGCTTCTACTGATAGAATCTCTCAAAAATTGTCACGTGACAATTTAATTCCCGATTCCCATACTGTCTAGCAGATTTCATGAATATTATCTTCCTCTCATCATTGAATTTTCTTACAATTTTGCGCATCAAAGTGATTCACAGGATGCAATATACAACCAATCTTAGTGAAATTTTCATATGTTTTTCACTATAGTTTTAGTTATTCAGAATATGACACAATTAATACGGTCTTTCTGAAATTTCCAGAAGTGTGACTAATAGATGCTTTATTGCTTTATAGAAACAAAAATTAGTATGTCAAATAATTACACACAAATTCTTATTCTTCATATAAGAAGAATGTAAACATTTTAAGTATCATAATGAAAATAACTATAAAACTTCTCAAAACTATCAAAGGGCATCGTGCAGCTTGAATCACGTTTATAATTGTAACATTGCTGCAGGTGACACAATTTAAAAAATATAAATTTCACTTTTGGTTACACTTAAGTATTCACTTTCTTCTAAATGTATAAAGCCATGAGTCTTGAAGAAAATATAATCTTGAAAGCAGATGATTTCTGAACTAAATTAAAAGCAGCAATATCTGCGATTAGCATAAACACTTTTGTTTAAGAATATTTGTTTAAAAATATTTATTTTTGAATAGGTTTAGACTACTTGTTCAACAGCAATAATAATGAACTGTTGTAGTTTATAACAGATTTGATGCGCTTTTATAGATTAGAACAGTTGCCGCAGCTACATATTATCGGTGTATCATTAAACTCCGTTCTGCTACCGTTGCAGTAATTTATCACTGTAACATTGTGTAAGATCCGCGTTCTTTCCTGATGAAGATTTACTGAGTGATGTTATCACAGCAATTCTTTTCGTCAAGTAATTAAATGGCGAAAATTGCCCCAAAAATTAGGTTTTTAGGTTCTTTGCGGTCTTAATAATTGGAATATCCTGTTTAATTTCATGTATATTTTATCATTCTAGGCACAATACTTTTAATATTTTAAATATATTTCTTAAAAATAGTATTGCATCTGCCTTTTTGTACTGTTAATTTTGCGTCACTTCATAGAAGGTTACAACTTCTACACATTTTGGAGTATAGCGGTAAACTTTAGTCCATTTTAGGGGAAGTTTTTTCCTAAAAACTGGTACTACTGTTAAGTATGGTAGATTGTGCTTCTGCTCAAGCCACGTGGTTTCATTCTTTGCAAATATATCCATGGTTGCTTTTCATTTTTGCTTTGAACACTTTTACTATGAATGACGTTTTCTGTTATTTGTGACCAGTTTTCTCAGAAGCTATTTAAGATAGCTAAATTAAATTTTAGTATAAAAAAACTAAGCGCTGTTATGGATTTAGTTTTTTATTAATAATATGTTGCTTATTTAAAAAGGGTGCTAATACGTTTTAATTTAAAGATTTTATAATTCAGAAAAACAATCATGTTCTCCTTAATGGTCAACCTTGAAGCCTTCTTGGTGCTTCAAATTTTGATGCTGCTATCTCGTAGATGCATCATTTTGGATAACATTTAACGTTACCTGTTCTATTGATGAGTTTTATGATGTCATCTCGTAGCTCGTTCTGCGTTGTCTCGTGGGCCAGCTGCTCCAGCGCTATAACTGTAAGTTCTTTATCAAAGGCTATGCGTGAGTGTATTTTGAAAGGATAACAGCAGTTTAGTTAGCTGTAAATTTTAATGTTGACTAAAATGCTCAGTATGAGAAGAATAGCCGATTGTTGAATTTATGAATTAATTAAGTCTATAAAATAATTAAGGGAAGCATCAGTTACCGTAAGTCTCAGAAATGTTGCTCGGAAAGATCCCTTTCAATAGCCGCTAAACCTTGTCTAAAACAGGCGCTTTCATGCGCGCTACACAATTTAAAAATTACACACGAGAGTAAGTCAAATGAGAGTCAAAAATCTCAGGAGAGTCATGAATATGTCACGAATGTTTGCACGAGTTTATGCACGAATGTGTGTCTGATTAGAATGCAGCACCGCCCACATCCCAATACACCCTTACCAACGTTCTTTCTCGCGCAGTCTAATCCTAAAATTGTACGTGGTGCGTCTGTTACCTTGTTGCTGTGCGGAACCTCCTCGAATCTCAGTATTTCATTCCCTTTTCTAATTTACAGAATTATTGTCTATGTAACTTTGCAAACGTATTAAACTAAAACTCAACTGCATTCAAAAATTCTTTAAGCTAATGTGTTCTATATTCGCCTTTGACTAGTATCTACCTTACCTGACTTGCTAAATACCTTGTTCATTACGGACAAATATTTTAACTCAATTTTATTATATTATGAATTTATTTAACATACAAGTTATTTATTGAAATTATTTCTTTATCTTACTATCAGTCCCTTATTTAATTATTTATATCTTCCCCTCAATAATTATGGTATCAACCTTTTTGGATAAAAATAGATATTCATCCAAAATTTTTAAACCTTTTAGACCGATATCTTAAATAGTTTATGGAATAATGGGCCACGGCGTTATGGGATTTTTAATCTCCCTTTAATGGTTCACAGCGCCTGCAGGTAATATCAGTTTTGGGATTTTTACACATGCTCAAACAACTCTGGACGCACTGGGAAGATACAGTATGCGTGTCGCTGATTGCCATATTTCTTATTTCCGATTCAAAGAATGCTAGGAATACAAAAAAGACAAAGACTATCGAAAGATGGACTTTAGTTAACACCCCCCTCCGTCTACTGCTGTTTTACTCTACTACGGACTACATGACTTTCGAAAGAACGCTGGCAGTTCCAAATTGCAAGCATTTTTCCTTTCTGTTTATGGTCATGGGTCACATATTCAGAGTAAATTAATGGTGACTGATGAGAAAACCTGACTAAAACCGAGATACAGGCTTCAAGTGATGTGCCTGTAAATTATGTTGCAGTAGCTTGATGCTGAAGCAGAAGCAAGCACAGGCAGTGACCAGAAGTTCCATTTCAAACTTATCTTAAATAGGCGCATGACGGAAATACTAGTAAGTCAAAAGTTTATTATACCACATTGTTAAATTTACAAGAATTATGACCCCATCCAGTCGTGTAAGGTAGTGTTTTCATTACTACGTATTTGGCTTTCTCTACGGCTTAACTAAGATATAACATTGTTGCATTGCATTAAACAGTTCCATATCCAGATTCCATCGAAACACTTATTTTTTAAATCTCAGAAATACACTTAATTTTAAACAATCGTTTAAAATAATCTAAAATTTAGAACTTAAGTCAGCACCTTTAAGTGATGAAAAGTGAAGATTTTAAAGAAATTCTCCTCTATAAATAACTCTTTATATAGAAAATTGTTTCATAAATTTGAGATCTGTAAATTTATTCTTAATTAATTCTATGAAACTAAAACAAAAAACAAAAATAAAAAATAAAATAAAAAGCGCAAAAAATTACTGCATGAAAAATGCATGGAACATAACATAATTTTCTGGTATTATTAGGCATTCTTCAAATACTAGCTGAAATTGGTTTTAATTATATGACGTTTCATTATCTTATACAAGGGTTAACTTCTTTGAACTATTCGGAGTCCAGCCCATCTTTTCCTAGGCCCTCCCACATCTCCTTCTTCTGCATGTCTGTCTGCCTGCCTGCTTGTTGTTCATTATTTTTTTCTTTCATTATTCATTTTATTTATATGTCCCTTCCAGTTATGTTAACGTATACCCATTGGGTCTATTTAAAATATTCCAAGGTCCTAAATGATATTTCCTTTTTTTTAATCCGTCCTATCTCGTGCAACCCTTTCCTGGCTACTACATTTTCATTTCCATTGCTGTTATTCTGTATCTTAAGTGTGTAATATGTGGGCCTCTGAATCATATTGCTAGTCTAATTATTTGTTAATCTCTAATGCTTTGTTTCTTTGGTTTAAATTCAAGTTCGTTTAATTCTTCCATAAATTCTTTGGAATTTCCCAATTCAATTGACTCTATATGATCATAACAAAAGCGATATTGCTTTGGATCAAAATATATGACCTGTTTAACTACTTCATCATCTATTGCTGTTTTTACTTTCTCTACTACATATAATAAGTGGGGGAAGTATTGCATTCCACCCAAAACTTCGATATCAAGATTTCATCGGAAATACATATTTTGAGGTGCCCTGAATCCAAATAAAGCATTTTAGGAAACAGATCCGTGTGTGTGTCCGTCTGTCTGTCTGTCTTCGAAAAGCATACTCAAAAAGGAACTTGGTACTTGAGTTTACTATCTTTAAAGGATACGACACGAAGATTTTCAGGAAAATCCCCCCACCGCAGACTACCCTTTATATGGAACATTTTTCGAAAACTTTGATTTTCTCAAAAATTACTCTAATGATTTTTATTAAAATATCACATGTTTAAGATATTTTTAATATCTAATGATATTTATATATTAAATTTTCTGGGAATGTCCCCAAAAGCCTTCTTTATTCTGAATGACTTTCCCGTAACTGGTAAGCCGTAAGAGATAGACAACATTTTACTACACGCAAAATGTTAGATCTCATTAAAACACACAATTTCTGTCATATACACTTTTTTGTGGAGAGAAGCATTTCCGAGATATTCATTGTTATTTGTTTGAATTTTCTTTTTTCTCAAATGGAATTCGTTAGTCATTTATGTGCTGGACATGCAAAGAGAATGGAATGCTCCACATAGCAACCAGCTCTTAAAAGGTTTGACTATCGCTTAAAGCCTGCATATTCCCTTGCACCTGCAACAAAATTAGCAATAAGATTAACATATACTTCAATTAACATGAAGCAGGTGGAAAATAATAATTTGTAAAAATAGTTTGTTCAAGGGTAGATAAAGTCATGTGAGTGCAACACATAAGATTTTTTTCTTCGCCTTATGCTAACCGGACGCACCTAATGGCTTTTCTGGTGCATGTACTACAACTGGAAGTCTGGATTATTGTAATTTATTTAAAATATTTCTTTCCAGCCCATCTTCAGAATTTACTCGCATAAATTAGCCATTAAAATACAGAACGATTTTTAAATAATTAGAGTTACATAACTTTATGGAATTACTTATTTCCGTTTTGCATTATTTGATTTTATTTAAAAGGCTAAACACAACTGGAGAGATAACCAGCCTTGTATAACACCTTGAATCATACGATCTGATTTTTAGTTATTTTATTTAAAATCATAACAAAAATTATAGCTTAAATAAACAATTTCAGGAGCGAAAACGTTTTTCAAATTCACTGACTTAAGCAGAAACTTCCGCTTTAAGACACGCGGTGTGTGCAAGTTTATTCAATTGTTTATGCTTAGTACGGGCACAAAACTTAAATCTCACAATATACAGGGTGAGTAAAAAAGAATGAAACAACTTTACGCATTTATTTTGAATAAACCATTGTAAATAGGAGAATGTAAGTGGCATCAAAATATAGCACAACACTCAAAACGTTTACTTACGCTACAAAGATTCATCACATTCAATTTGGGATCCGCGTTCATACGTCCAGGTAGGAATCGAGTTTCTGTCATACACGATATCATTTCACATGCTTTCGCTCACACGCAGAACCAGTCTTGCGTTAACTGATAAGTTAATTGAATGTACTAATGGTAGATGTTCTTCCGAGATGGAACACCTTTAGCAAAACATTTGTGGAAATGTCGCTGTACTGTTGTGATGGAATCAGTCTTTGCTAACTCGAACAAACACAGTGCTTTCTCCCGATCATTGTTACACTAGCGCTCCTAGCGTAGTGCAGCAGCAATATAGTGCACGGTACTGATTACGTGAGAGTTGTGTTGTATTTTGATACCTGGTTTATTGCCTGTCTTCAATAATTTACTCGAGTAAATACGTCATTTGTTCCATACTTTCTTACTCAGCCTGTACTTTCATTTTCATTTCGTAAAAAAAATATTGTGAATTTTTGTTATGGTTGTAGATAGATAGATATTTTTATTTACTTTAAATACATAGAGTATACATATTCCACTTTACATACTTCACCGGGTTGCTGGTTTCCTTGGGCCCCTATCCTCCAACACTGTGGTTACGGAGTCAATGGGCCCTACTTGACTGTATAAAATTATGTACGCAACTTGTGGAATGTGGGATATTTTTATACTCCTGACTTTCCACTCGTAAAGCCAACACGTCAGTCACATGTTGCATTAATAATTATTATTTACTTTTCATATAACACCCTTGGTATTCTTATATACACCGTTGTTGGCCTGCATTAAATGTTCTGGTATTCAGTTTGCTTCAGTATTTAGCGCAGTAATTTATAACCTGTCGAATGGTTTTCTAATTAATAATAAGTGTACGTCTTTCTTGTTGTATTCCTCTATTTTTATTTGTCAGTTGTTTTAATACAAATATATTGTACATACGTGATCTTCCTAGCGTGAGTAAATGTTGATTCCTCATTTAAATAATTTATGCAATTGATTTAAGCCTGTATCAAACCATTTTAGAATCTCTCTTGTACCATGTGCTTAAAACATTCATTCCTCTCTAGTTCTTGCAATCCTTACCTAAACTTCTGATGTGATACAGTAACATGACTTTCACTGGCCTCTATCATTTATTAATGGGTATACAAATTACTTTTACTAAAGGTTATTTTTCTATATACTACATTTTAATCTAAATATACCTTTGCAGAAACCTTTACATTTGACTATCACTGTTTAACTACCAATGTTTAAGAACTGAACCTATACGCTGACTTTAACATTCCATACTGTTACCATGTAATTGTGAGCAACAACTGAATGCTGAAAGGAATTTAAGGAGTGATCAAATAATGAACAATTCGAACCTTTAATAACGGATATTTCAGAAATGGCTTATGCAAAAAAAAAATATTTAAAGTAAATTGTGTGTTTTAAAGAGATCTACATTTTTACGTAGTATGTTCTCGTCTATCGCTTAACGTTTAGCAGTTGTACAAGATTATACAATATTCCTCCCAACCGAAGAGAACTTCACAGGCTATTTCAAAGAAATTAAAGGTATGTATTTTATTTGCCATGTAAATACCTTTAATATGCCGTATTTTAATAAAAATTGTTAGAGCCATTTTTTGGAAATTAAAAATGTCGAAAAATCTTCCATATAAATGGTAGTTTGAATTTGGGGATTTGCTTGAAAATATGGGTGTCGTATCCTTCGAAGGTACTGAACCTACATACCGTTTGGTATTTATCCGATTGTTTTTGAGTTATGCTGTTCATAGACATACCCATAGACACACACACACACACACACACACACATACACACACAACACGAACCTTTTACTGAAAAAATGTTTTTGATTCAGGGGGCCTCAAAACATATATTTCCGGTGAAATCTCGAGATCGAATTTTTGGGTGAAATACAATCCTTCCCCGACTTACTATAGTAGTAGAGAAAGTAAAAAACTGGGGACTCCTTTTAAAAAGGGGATTCTTCGTCGGAGATGGGAAAGAGACGGACACGCCAAGTCGCCGCAAAAGAGATCGCCGTTGACCTTCGGCACCCGCAGCTGAGGTTCCTCCGGGCTGCGCCGCCGCTGACTCGCCGGCCGCTCCCTTGGCATCTGCCGGCAGCGCTGCCTCACCGCCGCCGGTGACCAGGCCTTCAAGCGCGCGGTCACTGCTTTGCCCCGGCACCAGCAACCTCAGCTCTCTTGTCAGTCAGCACCGCACCTCACCTCCAACCGCAGCAGTCCCTCTACCATCAGCACAGTTCAACTCATCACAATACCCAACGCTGCTGCTACGGCCACGACACCACAACCTCCCACGTGCCACTATTGCGGTGCACCGAGCCTGACTACGCAATGCACCAGCCACGACCTCCGCCGTCGGTACTGCACCTCCTGCAGTGCCCCTATATACAAGAAGCCATCGAAAGATACCACCTTCAACTGTGCTCACAGCTCCAGTTACTCCGACGCTAGCACTACCTCCAGTTCCGGCCTCCACAGACACCACCCTGCGAAATGCGGTCCAGGATCTCCACACGGGGGTCCTCAACATAGGATTCCGCATCTCTCTACAGGAAGAACACACATCATCACTCACCACCGCTATCAACTCCACCAACACCGATCATCATCCGCCGACTCGCCGCCATAGAAGCAGGACTTCAGGATCTCCACGCCATCACCTCCGCCTTCCTCACTGTCCTGAAAAACTTCACCACCAGCTGCCTACAGCGATTCGACAACGCAGACTCAACGCAACAGGCAGAAGTCATCGTCAGCCTGCCACAGACCTCGCCACCGCCTCCTCCAACAGATCACCTGGAAGAGTACAGGGGCACTTTGACAGCTCTACTGACCTGGTAAAAGTCCTGATCATGACGACAGCCGAATGCACTCCTGTACTCGCAGACTGAGGAGTGGTCAGGAAAAACTACGAGGGCCGCTCAACAATTCTGAAATAACATGCACCTTCCGCACTATCGGGAGTGCTCAGCGGAACCGCAATACCCTTCCTCACTTCTCCCTTCTAATCCACGCCTAATCTCATCCTATTCCCGAAAACCCAACCCAACCCCCCCAGAAAAAAACCGGATATACTATTAGTGTTGATCAGCTCTCTTGTACTGCTGCTTGTTTTAAACATAAACTTACCAATTGTAAAAATCTAAGCTTAAAAACTGTTACCCCATGTTTCGTTATTATTCTGTCTGAAACTGCTTTTCTAAAAGTTCCTCTAAGTACTCATGTCTATTTCTCTTCCAGCTTCACATCTGTCGTGATCATTATGAAGCTTTGACTATCCCGTAGAGGCTCATAATGTTCCGCCGATTGTTCTCGTACGTCTTCATTATGTTTAGTTTCAATGCATTTTCTCCTCTTTATTTAAATGACTTGGCGGCGCCGTGGCCAAGTGTTTAGACCGCTCGTCTCCCACCGAGGCGGCCCGAGTTCAATCCCAGGGACCTGCATGTGGGATTTGTGGTGGACGAAGCGGCGTCTGGGCGGGTTTACTCCGGGTTCTCCGGTTTCCCCCGCCATTCATTCCACCAACTGCTCCATCATCACCTTTCCTTTCATCCATTTCACCAACATTTCGTTTCATCTACTTCCTTCATCCCATACTAGGCATCGGGCTGATCAACCATCCTGGATGTTCTGTCTGATCCATGAGTGTCTGCTCCTTGACGGGCCTCTGACCCCAGGCACCCGCCTGTAAGTTTTTGGGGGGGGGGGGTGTAATCCTACATAAGAGGAGGGTAAACAGATAATAAATGAATGAATATTTAAATGACTTGTTTGTGTACTAAATATGCATGTTGTGCTCTAATGTGCTTATGCCTCTATCCCAATTATTCTGCATGCTTTCTGGATGACATTTACATTCCTATAATTTCTTAGTTCTATTATCTTTTCTGTATATTATTATCTTCTGTTTTCATTTATTATTCTATCTAATTCCTCATTCAATATTCATCGTTTTATATTTTAATCCTAATGCTTCCAATGCTGGTCTGTAATATTTTTTTATATCCCCATTATTTCTTTGCAGTCTGAATTATTGCTTTCTCTACTACGTATAGTAAGTAGGGGAAGTATTGTATTCCACCCAAAAATTCGATACCGAGATTTCACAGGAAATACATGTTTTGAGACCCCCTGAATACAAACAAAGCATTCTTGGAAACATGTCGGTGTGTGTGTCTGTGTGTGTGTCTGTGAACAGCATAACTCAGAAACGAACAGTCAGATAAACACCAAACTTGGTATTTAGGTTCAGTATCTTCCAGGGATGCGACACGAAGGTTTTCAAGAAAATCCCCCAACCCAGACTACCCTTTACATGGAACATTTTTCGAAAATTTTAATTTTCTCAAAAATGGCTTTAACGAATTTGATTAAAATATCATATGTTTAAGATATTGTCATGAGAAATGCAATATATATCTCGAATTTTCTGGGAATGTCTTCAAACGTATTCTTCATTGTGAACGACTTTTGCATAACTGGTAAACCATAAGAGATAGAAAAAATGTTACTACATCAAAAATGTAGATCGCGTTAAAATACACAATTTATGTCACATACATTTCTTTTGTGGAGTGAACCGTTTTCGAGATATTGCTTGTTATTTCCTTAAAATTTTCAATACTTATACTTTTTCTCAAATTCGTTATTCATTTTTTTATGTCCTGGACATGCAAAGAGAATGGAATGCGCCACATAGCAACCAGCTCTTAAAATATTTGACTCTCGCTTAAAACCTACCATATTCCCCTTGCATCTACAAGAAAAATACCAATAACATTGACATCTCGATTAACATGAAGCATATGGAGAATAAGCGTTTGTAAAAATAGTTTTTACAAGAGTAGAGAAAGTCTTGTGAGTGTAACACATAGATTTTTTTAGTAATGATTCCTATTCGGATATCAAGTATACCAATTTTGCAATAAACTCGTCTTAACTGTAGATTCTTTTGTTTTGTAGTTGTTACTCCTTTTCTTCCTTCTTGCGAGTATGTTTATAGTTGCTAATCACCCGAAGTACTCTTGTATCTGTTTTAATAGGGTTATTAATGGAAGTAAATTGCGTTAATTCTTTCAGTATTATTTTAAATTCTTTCTCAGTGAATTGCAGTTTCTGGCTGATTCTGTACTCTGACATTAAAATCTGTTTATGGGATAATAATGAAATTTAATATTTTTATCTGTTTAACATTATTCTGTAACTGAAAGGGGATATATCATACATATTATACATTGTACATGCGAAAGGGGAACTACACATAAGAATTGTATAGCAATAGTTTAATTCACTGAATGTTAAAACATTCAACATGTAACTTTGTACAGAGCTATTTGTAAGTAACGGGCGCTAGCTAATTGAATGGAATTCTTGGAACTCATAACGACCGTGCCTAGCACAGAGTGGTATGACGCTACATGATTGCGCTGAAGCGCAAGGTTCTGAAACCTAATATTTTCATACATGCTTGGGTAACGCGGCCAGGGCCAATGGGAAGCATCGTTACATTTTCAAACGTAGAAGATAGCGTGGGTAGGCCATCCTATATAAGACCAGATTTTGCCGAGCAGGCACTCTTACTTATTACCAGGTCAGCGCAACAAGAAGTTACGCCACCGCAAGGTGCTACAAATGCACGTGGGTGCATATAAGGGTGGGGATGCGTGTGAAGATAGATAGGCTCCTGATAAATATTCAAGTGGTGGGATAAAGTAAATGGGAAAAGTTAGCCGCCCATATTTATTTAAATAATGGAATAAACATCAATTATAAAGGGAAAACTTGCAGTGTATTTTTTAACTTGCCTCACCCATTAGAACCTGAGATAAAAGAGATTTAGCAATTAGGTAGGAATGGAATACTCAACTTCCGACGAGCATCACTAGCCGAGGAAGAAGAATACTACAACAGCCCGCTGCAAGAGTCGACCACCTTTTCCCGCTACAAATGGCGCCCAACCTTTTCCCGCTACATAACATAAGTAATTGTATTTATTTTATTACGCCCATCTTCTACTTCATATATGGTATATATATGGCTTTAAATTTAAACCCTCTGAACATTGTCGTTTCACTAATAAAGGCATATATGTCTATTTTGAAGAAAGCCATTTTTAACAATTATTGCTGCTGCTGCTGTTTCGCTCTTTCATTCTGTGCAATTTCGCTTTAAGGAAGCATGTCATCGACCATTTTTGACCATTTAAATTTGTCCCTCGCTTGTCATGTAGCTAGGACGTTTAACTTATTCCTTTTCATTTATTTTACCAGTTCAATGCATAGTGCTCCGATATTTCAAGTTCCGAATTCAAGGTAGAGTTTAACTACAAAACGCATTTTATACTGCATTGGGGGGGGGCACAAACTGTATACTTGTAGTGTAGTGTTGAATTTTAACAGTAATGTCAGATTTACAAGTGGAGGTTACCAGCCTGTAGCTGAATCCCTGTGCATGGGGAGCAATGAACTTTAATTTTCGTAAGAGTGTTTGGCCTCTAGAGAAGTTACTTTTAGCACGGCTAGCCAATTTTCTATGTCCGTTGTAGGTCACGCTGTGGTGGTTTCCTTCTTGGCAATTGTGGTTATTTATCATTAGTAATGCAGGATAAATGTTGCGTAACCCAAGAAAATCACTAGGTGAATGTTGTCTTCGTGAAGTGAGAAGTGTTGAAGTTGTAATTCTTAGTTCAGTCGGCGAGTTACGAGGTCGTACTTTCCATTCCAGCTGCGGCATAGAATTTCTGGGTTCACGGCTGCAGTCGGCTGTGAGAAATATTGTTGAGCATGAAACTAGATGGATATCTCAAGGTGTACTCCATAAGAAGACTTGCTAGAATGAAGGACACTAATGAACTTGAACTGATGATTTTTACTTTTAACTACCTTTGCAAGAAAATTTAAGTTGTTAACAATATCCCATTACAATGTTCTCCTAGCGAGAATCTGACACTTTCCACCTTTGGACTTTGGATCATGATTTAATGCACACACTTTGTTCACTGGGGATTATTCGCTTCACGTAATAAACTATTTTATTCGCGCACTCGACACTTCTTTGTTTCGACACGCACGGATTTCAGAACGCGGAATTGTTTCTCTGACACTAGTAAATTTTACGTCTACGTAATCAACACAAATACTTCACTTGCAACACTAGTAAACTTAATCAAACCAATGTAATTACTCAGAGAACATAAGGAATATAGATAATACACTTACGTATTATTAATAATACGTAACATAATATTATTTCCGTACCGAAAACTGCCTCAACTCATAGCTTGCCCTTTCCCGTTCCTCCAACATCTACATAGGTTTCTCTGATATGAGCATTTGGTCACTGAGCACTTAACCCTCCCATCGCAGAAGGTGAAACCCCTCGGAGGGAATAATTTTTAGGAAGTACAATTTTATAAACGAGTGACCATTCTTTTATTTTAAAGACTTCATGGAAACATTGTAGTAGCGTGGTACGGCTAACGTTGTACGGCTAATATTTGTATCGACTTGATTTTTAAATATTGCACTATTGCCCTAAAGCAAAAAATTTATTATTTGGCTCAACATTTGTTGCAAATATTTATCATGCCTGAAATGAAAAAGAAAATTAAGTGTTTTACAAATATTTTTATAATAAAAATAATTCATAGAATAGATGTGAATCTAAACTATAATGTGCACCTATCCAAGTCGTGTGGCTGCTACACACGTTCGTTTCTGAATTTACTCAAATCAAACATCAGCTAAGTGTTGTTTCACACCTTCACATAAAAACTCAATTTGAAAATGCGTCTGATAATGTATCTGTTGCGATTAACATAGTGGATTGTAAAATATGGAAATTATGGGTATACGAGTTAACTTGTATTTACATTAGAATATCGAGACTTATCTAAATATCGTTAACTTATCTAAAATATTTATTTTACCTCTACTTGTGAAAACACATTTTCAAATGGAAGAATTACAAACGTCTAACCAATACACTTTCGCCACTACACGTGCCTTTATTTTACTTTCTCTACAGCTTGCCTATAGTTAGTAGAATTTGTACCATTAAAAAATTAATATCGATATTTCGCCGGATCCGCTGAATCGAAAATAATATTTGTTAGAGAAAGGACCGTGTATGTAGTTGTGCCTATGTGCTCCCGAGGGCGTCTGAGAACAACATGACTTAAAACAGCATCCACCCCAAACAACTCTTCACAAGGAAAGTGTGTTTTCCTTTTTATCTTGAGAATACAATAATATTAAAATATCAAATGTATAAAATACTTGAATATCTTGAATTTTCTGTGAGGAATATTACTTTTCATTCTCATTTAATTTTATGTAATTTATATACTTTAAAAGACAAAAGCTTAACAGTTCTTATCAAATAACCCTTCCCGAACCGCTACATCACTTAAATATCTCAATTTGAGCTATTATGTGACATTTTCCGCGTTAGCTCATTAGTAATAAAACATCTGATGTGTTACATTCACATTACTTTCTCTAACCTCTATCTTTATTAGTAGGTATACAAACTATTTTTACTAAAGCTTGTTACTTTTATTCTTACTACATTTTATTCCAAATAAAACTTTATAGGAATAGGTACATTACACATTTAATTATAAATATAAAGAGAACAGTAATAGTCTAATGTTTAAGATCTCGACGCTAAATGCTGGTCTTAAAGTTCCACACTGTTTCCAAATTTTGTTTTGGAATTACAAAACAATTACTGTTTCTATAATGGTTTTGGAAGCTTAAAGAAATTAGCAGAATCCTTCTAGATTCCGATGGTGATTTGAAATTATCATTAGTTTATTGCCCGATTTAAGTTTTGTCCTATCATTTTGTGTGATGCCCATAAGTACGTATACATTTTGCGAATATGAGAAATAAGCTAGAACCAGAAACAAAAGCTTGTATGCCACAGTTTTATCAGTTGGGGTTGTTTAAGAAAGGGTGTGTAGGAATAACTTGCAAAATTGTTCACTTGTATTATTTAAATGTTGAATATGTAATGTTTTATTGCTGGTGTATGCATAAATGATTATATTATAGAACATATTTGGACATTTCTTAGTGTATAATAGGCAAATATAGTGGGTATTTGCATGGATATTTTCGGATTATTAGTGCATATAATTCTCAACAGCAGTTACTACACAGGCAACTAGTTACTAGCATCTGTCACACAACGCAGTGCAAGACCTTAAACTTTACACTGAATACAGCTAGTGAATAACGAAGTAAATCCAAGCGACAGATGTTCGTTATATGCTATCTTTGCGGTTCTTTCAAATGGTCAGGGTAATGTGCTGTTGTAAACTCTCTGAAAATAATCTATACCGGAGTGGAAAATGCCTTTAATCACCATGTTCATCATCTCTATCATCGTCATCATACCGTTATTTCTAATACAACAAACATGGCTTCCGACTTGTTCTTACTAATTTTGTTCAGTCTCTACGTGCTCTAATCTAGTGGGTTTTATCAGTAACATGATCAGGAGAGTTTCTGAAAGGGAGTGAAATTTTCATTTTCAATGAAACTTTGCACGGGAAGCGAACAGAGCACGTACAGTAAGACTCCCTTGAGGTCATCAGGATCCCAAAAGGTATTTGTGACTTTATTGGCTCGCTGCCTCGGTAAGCACGGGTTCAATTTCCTTGGAGAGCTCTTTGCACCACCTCCGCTTTAATCAGGCACTGACGTCACTTACGTCATGACTAAGACGGCTATGCTCATCAGGAGTGAAAATCCAGTCTTTTAATCGAAGTTAACATTAGAAAACAAAGACTTTATTAAGGACAAGTGCAAAATGTACTACAAAAATCGCCAAAGGAGCCAAGTTTTAAATCCATTTGATATACTTCCAGTTTTGCGCAGCTCTTAAATTTATTTTTTATTATGAAATTCAAATTCAATTTCCGTTTATGATACACAGACATATTTTAAGAATCGCATCCTGAGACTTTGGTCACTGTCTTTTTCCTGTGGCCTGACCATTTTTGTTGTTCCTACACAAGAGCAAGTCAGTTGTTTGCAATAATTAATTCTTATATGCACGGTATACGGTATAGAGAGTTTGGGGTTATAATGCATATTAATATTTTACAAACGTTTGAAAAATCTCTTCTTTGGCAGATGTGCACAGAAAATATTTGAAATACCTGTATAAGACTTGAGTTGTAATTCAACCAAAGAAAAGGCGAGAAGAAATAAAATTATGAGCTATTTATCCACAATTTACCCTTGTGTGATATTAATTTCCTCTTTCAATTATAGACGTATCAGCATGGATGCCATTCTGTGACAATTTCCTCAAATGTGACTGCGTATTTTGGAATCATGATCTTCTATCTCTGCCTTATCTAAAATTACTCCGTATTGATAGAGGCAATAAACTCTTATGACAGTGTCTAGAATAAATAGAGATAATGTGAAGTTATACAGTTGCACCCAAACAACTGATAGAAAAACAAATGAAATGATAAGCGTAAATGAATTTCTACTAACCTTTGAAGCTTCAGCTTTAAAATAATCTTATTATAGGTTGTATTATCGTTCTTAGTCCTGATGGATCATAAAAAATAAATTGTGTTCGTAAATCCGGAGCTCTTATCACCATTTTGTAATTATGACAGTCGATAATATCCCTAGTTTAAAATCAATAGACATCGTGTTAAAACCAATATTATACAGTGCGTTCGTGTTATGCCAAGGCCGAGGATCGAGCGAATGCCTGCTCCGCACACAGTCTACTACAGTGCGGGGTTTTCTGTTCCGTAACTCCTGCATTACTTACTCACGAGTGTTGGTAACACACACACATATATATATATATATATATATATATATATATATATATATATATAATGAGTACTAACCTTGTTATAAATGTTGCGAAAGTGGTGTCCATCTGCACGAAGACATCCTTGACATCGCTGGATGAAATTACCATTTACACACATAAGTTCTTCTTGCATAATGTTCATAATTTCTGCTTTTATATTCTCTTTAAGTTCGTCTATGTTTTGGGGATTGTTCCTAAAAACTTTATTTTTTAGCGTTTATCGACCCCGTTTATTGACTAAACATCTCATAGTGTCTCTACCCGTAACTGGATAACTAGGAAATTGCTACTAAAGGTGTCTACACACCTGTCTACATGATTCAGTTTTCACGTACGTATCGTGCATAAAAATACGCTGTTCAAACGTGAATTTATTGGCAGCATTTCGTGGACTAACAAGAGAATAACATGCCTAAGGAAATCACCCACAATACACGCATTGTCGAAACACTTCACAACACGAAAACAAAGCAACGACTGAGACAGCTCACAGCTGATAAATGTACCCTTGAGCGTCCTGCGCCGCTTCTATGCAGTGGCATAATACCGTAGTCACTGCCGTCTCGGCCGATACACATATAAGGCGGTTGTGGCCTTGCCATAAAACGAAGGCACTGTATATGCGTTTTACGGGTGGACTAAGCATGTTACCTGAGCAAACAACAAATTAACAGGATGGGTTTTGCTGTATAAACAAAAACTTGAAACGCAGCACCCTAAACGATAAGGCTCATACGAACAAATCGGCAACAACATAGTGGATTTGGCCTCAGTATATAACGTGTTAGAACTAATAACTTCGTTTCTTTTAGACTTCATTTGTTTCTGAAACTGTCCTTTTATAACTTTTGACATACGTGCCACACACAAACACATACAGCTTTTAAAAATGTAATACTAGCACTAAAGAATAAAGATATGAACCAGAGTAAGTCAAGATGCTGGATGGTAATTGTACACTCGTTTCACTCGTATATAGCATATGTTTCCTAAACCATTTCGTGAATGGTCTTCTTCCTTGCCCTTGGTGCTTAAGGGCACACAGGTGTGAGAAGTATTAAAATATTTTTAATTTCCATCTAACTTAACACAACAAACATTCACAATTACAATAACTGGTTCATGTATGTTCTTAGTTCAAATGTTCTTAAACAGTTATTCAAACATGGTAACCTTAGAAATTCATTCCCACAACACATTCAGGAGAAAAAGTCTGTCAAAAACATTTTTCTTTTTTTCTTGTTGATACATTTTCTTACTTGTATTGGCTGGTAAACAAACTGAGAAATAATGGAGGTTAGAACAAGAGATTTATTAAAATGAAATGCTCTAGAACAGTTCCTGATGAAAGAAAAGAACTTCAAGGTTTATTTAGCTCGTATTCTCACTTCCTAAAAATTAAGCTTGTGATACTCCTTTCTCCGAATCCTTAGAAAGACAGGGTTGGAGCTAGATTGCAACAATACTTTCTCTATCTTAAATTGAAACCTTGATGTAGATTAAAATTTTGCGAAAATTACAGAGATATGAAAACCTTCAAAATTATACAGTCTATACAATAACTTACAAAATTAATTTTTACCGAAAAGGCTGCTGGAGTCTTAAAGGATTAGTCTAACATAATCACGTTTACTTTATGGTGGCCAAAATAAATAATATTTGGTCTACTTCTATTTGGGTGACGAAAAAGGTATACCTCCTAACTTTCTGTATCTTAAAAGTAGTGATCTCCCTATTTAATTAAATTGAGATTTCTACGGCACACTTGTGATTATATATTTATGTATAAGTTAGTGAACATCAAGAAAAACTCTGATGCGTTGACTCGTTGATACTTTCTGTACCTTTCCACAAACTATTTTTACAAGCATTTCCTCTCCAACTACTCATGTTAATCTTATTGATAATGTTCTTGTAGATGCAAGGGGAATATGGTAGGCTTTAAGCGATAATCAAATCTTGCATGATCTTATCCTTATGTGAAGCATTCCATTCTCTTTGTATGACTGGGAAATAAAAAATAATAATACTCACGAATTTACATTTGAGAAAAGGTACAAGTATCGGAAAATTCAAACAGATGACAAGGAATTCTCTGAAATGGATCACTGGACAAAAAAAAATTATATGACATAAATTATGTGTTTTAACATATCTACATTTGTTGTGTAGTAACATTTTTGTCTACCCTAACGGTTTACCAGTTATGCGAAAGTAATTAAGAATGAAGAGGGCTTCTGGGGGCCTTCCCAGAAAATTCAAGATATACGCTTCGTTTGTCATGAAGATAGCTTAAAAATGCGATATTTTAATCAAAATCGTTACAGCCATTTTTAAGAAAATAAATTCGAAAAAAAAGTTCATGTAAAGTGTAGTATGGGGTGGGGATTTTCTTTGCTAGTCTTAATTGGTTCATTTAAAGTGAATTTACAGCATTTATCCGATACATCCGATTCCGTATATTATCAAATACTCATAAGCCCAGTGATCAAATATATCAATATAAATACCTACTGGCTTTAGGTATCCTGGTATTGAATAAAATCCTGACCCACTTCTGTGCTGTGAATATAGCGTATCTGCCTCTGGAAGATACTAAATTCAAATGCTAATTTTGGTATTTATCTGGCATTTCGTTTTTGAGTTAGTCTGTTTACAGACATACAGGTAAACAGACGCACACACAAACACTCGGACATGTTTCCAAAAATACTTTATTTGGATTGAGGGAACCTCAAAACATGTATTTCCAGTAAAATCTCCGTATCGAACTTTGAGTGCAATCCAATACTTCCCCTACTTACTGTACGTAGTAGAGATAGCAAAAGGATAGAGGAAAATCAGAAAACTTCTTTTGAAAGGGCAAAAGTGTTTATACTTTAGATAAAGCAGCAGCAAGGCCCACCTAAATAAGATAGTTCTGTAGTTCATGGAGTCTTATTTGGGAACCATGGTCATGCATTTTCACAAACTTAAAGGGCGGATAGTAACCTTAGATTTTTTTGTGGATAACAAAGAGTTTCAAAACTATTTTCACCGACATTTCGGAAACATTACAGCACCGCATCATCGTTACAAACTGCCAAAAGCCCTTTGAAATAAGAAGTGAATTCCCTGCAGAAGACAGTATTAGCCTGAAATTAAATTATCTGCTGCATATGCTCCAGTGTGCAGATGTGACAGCCGTTTAATTGGACTCCTGGGGTGCGCAATAAATGTTTGTTCGCTTCAGATCATTCCTGTTTAGTAGACCATTACAAATATTCCGATGCGCACTAAATTATATGGTTCTCTGATACGTACGGATATCCACAGGAAAACGATCCACCCCTATAATGGAAGCACTACAAGGATTGAGGTGAATGTTTAGATCTTTCTTAGAAATCATTTGCACGTAGATATGTCCAATTCAAGTTATAGACTGTGCTAGTCTTAATTGGTTCATTAAAAGTGAATTTACAGCATTTATCCGAGACATCCGATTCCGTATACTATCAAATACTCATGAGCCAAGTGATCAATTATATCAATATAATTACCCACTGGCTTTCTGTATCCTGGTATTGAAAAAAATACTGGCCCACTTCTGTGCTGTGAATATAGCGTATCTGCCTCATATTCAAGAGCTTCCGAGTATGAATCTCGATTAGAGTGATTTACCCGGATAAGACGTTTTCCTTATCTCCAAAAGATTAATGTCGGGTCATTGTAAGGTCTCTAGGGACCCCGGGCTCATTTGGGCGCCATTTTACCCATTTCATTCATCGTCTGATATGACCTGCCCGTTTAAACGTTAAACTTGAAATAAAAATGAAATATTAACTGCTATTAATGACGTTCTTTAAGTTTCTAGCCATTTAATTGATTTTTACTTTTTGACTTATGTTACCTTCGTTGAACCTGAGTCTCCTCCGTAATGTAGTGGTTACCATGCTAACGTCTAGTTCCTGAGGTCGCTGGTTCAAACCCGGCGTAGAGCGATGGGTTTTTTCCGGCGTAAAAATTCTTAGCATGGCTTCCTTGAGGCCTCTGAGCAAAATTACCGGTCTTTCACGCCCAATATAGAATGGGACGCTAAGAGGAGCTAAAGAGCGTCCATAAATAAAAACATTCAATCTAATTTCGTTGAACGTAAACCTTCAAAGAGAGGAAGATCGCGCATCCTTTTCTCTGTTATATTTTGGTGTTTGCGCTTCAGTGATTTAGTTCAAATTTCTAATTAAGTGACTGATCATTATAGTGCTATAATAATTATTTGTTAGTCTCACATACTTCATCACTCTCAAGCCGAATGGTGTCTGACAATTCTTCTCACTTGATTTGGTGAGAAATAGAATATACAGAATATAATAATATAATATAAATGCTAATCAAGAGAAAAATAATCAATGGTAATGCAGCAAAAATCACAATGCCATTCTTCTGCTCAGCAAACACAATCTGTGCGTTAAGTAGCCTATATTCTCACAGCAACCAAGCAGCATTCCAACTCTCAAACTACCATGCATTCTGCAAGTAAGCCGGGTCCTATCCCATCACAATTAACTTTTATTGCCAATCTACCCATACTGATAATTCAATTGTGCAAAACCAAAGAAAAAAGATTGTTACCCAGTAAACTACGCCACTATATCGACCCCGCCAACTTCTTTCTTACTCTCGGAAAATAAACATATATGTACGTCGCTATAATCTTCTCAACAGTCAAATAACTCTCCCTAGTGTTTTCTATCAGTAACACAATTGCTTCCAGAATTTCGAATATTATTGAAACTTCCTCCTAAGATAAGAATTCTCCAAATTTGCATGCACAAAGTTGAAAAGTATAGGCTACTTCTGAAGGACATCAATCAGACTTGCTACCCAAATCTGACAATGTTTGTACCACGTACTTTGTGTCCTTTAATCTGGAATACATTTCCTACTGAAACAATACCATACAAAATGTTTTCTTTGGTGATTTGTAAAATTGCTTATCCGCTTAGCGACAGTAGGCAAGTTGATGCGCTTGTCGAGTTGTACTATCCGGTGAAACAAGTTAGGAGTCTTCTAAAGACAGTAAAACTACTCAGTGCCTTGTCAAGCTTAATGATGGCAGAGGTATCTTAAATCTTGTTCATCTATTTTACAGTATGTTGAAAATGGCACACCAGAGACGCAACGTTGAAACTTAGCGGTGCCTCGCTGTCAAAACTGCGGTCATACCAAAAGCTATTGCCGCTTAAAGCCACATTACAATTTCAGGTGAATAAAACGTAAACATGTTCCGTAAGAGTGTATACTACAAGTGAGAACATCCGGCTAATTATAAAGTGTTTTCATTGTTTGTATTTGAACGAAAATATACACATGGATCTCGTTGGAGAGAAAATTCCAGTCTTAAATCTCGTATCACTAATAAGGCCTTCTAATACGTAGCAATAAACCCGGAATATCGGATATAATATAAATAACAACAATCGGAACAACGTGATTGGCAGTGGACTTTGATTTATTGCTACTTAGCCCTTATAAGGCTTTGGAATTCGATTTTTGAACTGCAAGCACACTTAGAGGGAATGTCGAAGAACGCGCCTTTTTCAGATCACTAACCCTCAATTTGCTCCTGTTTGCTATAAAAGAGCCTACAGTTTTACTGTCTAAATCCGAGGGTCGCCCCATATGAGTTGATATCTGAATTATAGGAAATTATGTGATCTAGTCTAGTCCCGTTCGTAAATTGCTTCCAATTTACTAGTTCAGGTACCGTATCCCGACATTGTCAACTGAGAGTAACCTCAACACCAACGGTATCCAATTGTGTTTTACCTACTTAGATTATTTTCACAATGAATTTCACCACATTAATTATTCATTGCAACTCATTCGTAAGAAACACCTAGTCAGGCACTAATGGCAATATGAATCGTCTCTTGGCTGCATTGTAAACTTAAAACCAGGTATACGAAAATCGAACTTAAAACATATAACTACAATTGTACCAATCTCCGCAAAAGTGATCCTACATGGAACTACACATAGTGTTTATCCAGCTTTACAAGTCGATGGATAAATGATAGCTGATCCACCTAGATTCGATACTTTTGGCTTATTTTCAAACATCAAACACCACTTTCGATCTATAATCTACTACTCCATTTGGCTACATTTGAAAAACTTCCGTCCTCGAAAAGAATTAATTAATAAACCAGTGTAAAGGGCTCGTTTACTACTTCTATTCAAACTGAAATTCCCTGGAAATGATCTCATCTGCAGTTCTGTCAATCAGCCAAACAAAACAGGCAACGGCTTATTTGATTTTCAGCTTGAACCTTCCTCTTCGGCTCATTATGTTCCGTAGAAATACGAGTTGGTTGAAATCAATATGAACAACAAACCAATAAAACCTTAAGAATTTATTGTCCAGCTACAGGGGGATAATTATTAAAGTCAAAGATTTTGGCAAAGGTCGTGCTTCGATGGCTTTCATAACGGTTTTGAGTTTGGAATACGTACAAATATACTAATATATAAAACTCACGCAGTCCATTTATCAGGAGTTTAAACGTCATCAGTACACGGCAGAATTATTTTTCGATACTGCAAAACTCGTTATAAAGTATGGCAGGGTCGTTTTAATATTTAGCCATTTTGCAAAGTCCTCCTCCTTATCTGTTAGTTTGATGTCTGCATCTTAAGTTTGAAACTCTTATAGCCCTTTCCCGGTCACTATCGGAAACATGTGATTCACAAGGCATAAGAAGCACAAGAAACAGACTGTTGAATGTTTTAGGTTTTACTTCCACCACGGAAAAAACAGAAAAGCAGTGATTGTTTTTTATGGTTTTGAAAATGTCATGAAAATATGTGGAGAGGTGACGAGAGTAAAAGTGGGGGAGTGGGAGTCAAATAAAGACACAGGCCAGAAAGGCACAGGGGGAGAGAGAGATAAAGAACCTCCAGCGTTAAGACAATAAAGCGGGCGAAGCTATCGGAAATCCTAGGCAAGAAATACAAAGATGTATATTGAATGCGTTAGAGTACAATCTTTATTTGTACACTATCACTAAGAAAATTCTCATTTAAGTATCTGGCGGCAAACAGAAGTAATCTAAACTAAATTAAACTCGGTGGCGCAGCAGCCCATTGCCGGATCGAGGCCTACCGCCCAACCACTGCATCTCCCATCTCTACCCACAACAGGCGTAATGGAGTGGGATGCATTACTGGAGGGTGTGACGTGGTCAGCGCCCCGGTTCCCTCTGGGGTCGGTATATGCGGCCTTCTTAACTTCTAGCCGATTTTTTTAAAATCAAGAAGCTGCTCAATTGGCCTCTCAGAGACCTAATGAGGCTGAGTACATCCCGGGCCAGGTCTCCCAGCAGGAGAAAATCCCTACGCCAGTACAGGGAATCGAACTTGGGTCTCTCGCTTGGTAAGCAGTGAAGTTGGCCGCGTTCTAGATATGCAGTTCTGAAGTTGGAATCCCTCAGCTTGTGACTGAATTGCCATTCCGGTGCATTCTTCCTGCCTTGGCTGGCTAGCGTTGAGCAGTATTGACTCTGTAATGTCTGCAGGGGGGATTACATTACTTTTGGCTATAATGAAACATCGACCATAATAATTGTTAACTTTATTATTCAGTTATTGCTACACATCCTGGAACCGCGTACCACCACTCCGTTAATTTTTCGAGACAAACAACGTAATCGTCACAATTCGTAATCCTATGAACATACCGGTGATTTCTGAAACGGCGAGATTTCCAAGTCCTCTTAACATTTTTGTAGAGCGATCCTTCGTAGCGTGCATCCCCAGCACTTTCTTACGCAAGCGCAGAGTTCAAAGAAGTGAAGCTACTTTCGATTTGCAAAACCAGTCATGTCAGATTTCATTCCTACTTCCCATATGTCACGTGATTATTTTGCTCACTTTTTAATCATGTGAGTGTTTCTTATTTTTGTATTCGCCGATTCATATTCCATACTTTGAACTTATTGGCTAAGATTTGGGCTTTTCGTTGCGTTTCTAACCTTCTATTTCCATGGCACTAGTTAAAATTATTTGAATATAAACTGTATCACGTACGTAGTTTTATGACTATAATCCCCTTGAATTTCGTAGATGGGACGCACTTCCAACTTTGAAAGGAGTAGCAAAATTCCGAGTGTCCATAAGCCTTGGGTATCGGTTTCTCGCCTTTTTGTTACAATGCTGCCTGTCCCAAGGAGGGATGCACACGGTTCCTTTCTCCAACTCAAGTTACAATATTATAGCTTTATGAGGATTTTTATTATACAAGTTACAATATTAAATACAAGATTTTATATCTGCGTTAGTGGCATTGCGTGGTTACAATCTCTTCATTATATTCCATCGTTTATATTATTACAGTATTAGTTTATATCTGGTTTAACTTATTTTCAATAACTAACGGGCAGTATTAGACAGTCAGCAGCTGCGCTACCACCGTGCAAAGGAGGCAACCAACATCACTAATGTTTATTCATTTCTTGCCTTTACTTTAATCAATTTAAAGCAACTCGCAGACCATGACAATTCTTCCAGTTTCCTATTGTTTTCCTTTCTCTTAAGTTTCCAGAATCTCCTATCATCTGATACCAATAACGGCTCCCGATGAGCCGGTCCTCTATTTGTTTTAAGTATTTCGATACAGAATCATTAATCAGTGAGCAAAAACCATTACTATATGAGAAGGGGCAGAGTAAAATATAATCTGATTGGATGAAGCTGCATTGTAAAGAGTGCACCACATACTAAAACTTTTCATTTTGCGAAGTATATCGACTAAACTAAACATTACTGCCCTTTCTGAACACGTTTGTATAACTAGGATGCTCTAAATTTACTTTGAATGTAAAATGTTATTGATTTTATTTTTACACAAAGTGGTACCATATTTTTATACCTGGTGAATATCATAGACTCCATAAATATATTATACAGATCTTATGATTTTAAGATGGTATTTATTTATGTAAAGTTAGCTGCCTGAATGATTAATGAATTCTAAGCTCATGATTTTATTTCTAAGCCAACATTTGCATTTTCAAAACATTTGAGGGCTGAAAGTAAGTAAAATTACGGCTCAGTTGGAGATTGGTGCATTGGATAATATTGGGAGTAACGATATGGAATGGTGAGGGAGTTTTGGAAATGTGTGCGCTCACAGAAAGAGGATATAGATAGACAGTAAATTGAGTTTTGTTTATGGACACACTTTAACTGCTATGGTTCTTAGCGTTCCATTCTATATTGGGCGTGAAAGACCGGGAATTTTGCTCAGAAGCCTCTTTATCAGGCTTGAGATCCTTTTAGTTGTCGTAAATCTAGGACATCAATGGGACCACTGGCTTTACTTTCCTTCCGAGGAAGCCATGCTAAGGATTTTTACGCCCGAAAACAGAGAACTAGGTAAACAGAGAATTTGTGCGGAGGAGAATGAGAAGAAGTCATTAGCCTTGCGTAAGAAGCTTAAGACAGAATAAAGTGCAGTATTTAGATATATGCAATAAAAAGGAGAGGGAAGCTATCGTAAGGTTTCGCTTATAGGTGTGGAAATTAAGAGTGTCATACAATGCAACCTATATGTCCAATTTACGGAGAAAATGAGGACCGATTACAGTTTTATTTGGTACACATAGGAACTGATGATTGGCGGAATAAATTAATAAGAGAAAATGGCTTAGAAGTAAGAGTTATGTAACGATTAAGAAAATGTTTATGGATCTGTCACAGCTAAGGCGTTTAGGAGTATTTTTGTTGAATGTTAGAACCAAATGGAAACAAGTCGACAAGAGTTAGCACGGTAGATGTAGGAGATAAGAATAATAGGGTGATATGGCATATAAAACAATCTGCAGAAGAAAAATTGTAAAGATTTATAGAAGTTCGAATGTCTATGAGAACATGGCTGGAGCCAATTCCTATAGACTCGCCATGAAATTGACTTAGCACTAAATACTATTTAGTCAGCTTATCCTCTTGTATGTAGTGCTTGCTCCCCCTAGGACACCCGTGCTAAGGTCAGTGGCTGTGGAGGAGCAAACGAGCATGGAATCAGAGAATGAAGAACCCGGAATGGGGGATCGGCCCGTCGCCAGTTATGAGAGGGTGGAAGAAGATGATATGAAATGAAGGTGAAATGGATGAAAGGAAAGGTGATGATGGAGCAATTGGCGGATTGAACAACAGAGAAAACCGTGGAAGACCCGCCCAGACTTTGCTTCGTCCACCAAAATCCAACATGGGATTCCTGGGATCGCCTTCGTGGGAGGCGAGCAGTCTAATCCCTCAATTAAATAAAGAAATTAAAGTTTGTTGCAGTTAAAATAAGATGTTTGAATTAAGTGCTAAAACAAGTTGAAGCAAAGAAAATGTCAAAATTTACTCTTAGGAAAGCCAGTTTTTGACCTGATCGTCATACCTCTGCATTTTATGTAAGCTGCTATGGTATACGTTAGTTTTACATGCCACTCTTTTTATATTAAGCTCACATTTGCGGTTTTATATACCTATAACACGCTTTCAAGAACATTTTAATGAGTATACGCTATACTGTTATAGCGTAATGGTTAATCACTTTCATCCCAATAGGGAGTGGAGTTTTCGCTTAGATGGAAGGGAACCCAAATATTCGTCCCCGCTTGATTTCTTAAGCAAAATTAAATAATATTAATTGTATAATAAGTGTTAGTATTTATTACGGTTCCCCAGTTTATCAAAATTTAAACTCGAGCTTGTATCTGTTTTGCCTTACCCATATCCGCCAATCGTAAAAGATAAGGCTGCCAATTAATACGGCTAATTTTCTAGAAGCAGATAAGGGCTGCATTGGACGAGTTAGGGCATTGTTAACACTCCACCACGTATAAACTAGTGTTTCTTGTACTTTAAAACCTCCATTCACCGGGGAGGGGACCATGCAGTAAATAAAAACAAGTTTTGAATGTCGCCAAGTTATTTTGTACCTGTTATTGGAGAGTTTAAGTTTTAATACAGTTATATTTGCCAGAATGACAGTTACACTATCTTGTAAACAATGTTATCCTTGATGGAACTGGGCATCGAACAAGGGAATTTCCGTTTTGCAAGTAATATTAACCATAAGACCAGGAAGGCAGACTGAATGGCTTCATAGTGTGAGTTATTTTAAACAGAAAGGTTACAGTTATCGATCAATGTCGTGATTTATGTGTAGAACTAAGATCAACGTGAAAGCCCCAGGGCACAGTCCATACAAATTCGTGGCCTTTCACAGCATACCTGGTGACAAATGAACGGCGTTGCGATAGGAAGAATAAGTCCGTATATTCTACAAGAAACCCACATCCCTTGAAAGCTTCAAGACTCATTCTTCTCCTTGCTTTCAAGGGTGTCAGAACTTTTCCTTTTGCGGTTAATTCTGGTGAGGTAGCGGCTTGCGGAATTAGTTGACGTCACGCGGAAAGAAATGGGAAAATCCCACGCTTGACCTCCTCTAACGAAAAATTCATGAGCTGCCGCAATCAAGAGTAGTCATCAATCACCGGGACGGTGTATATAAAGGTATGAGACCATTATAGAAAATGAGAAGCGTTTTGCTGAGGCTTGCCGCAGTCTCAAAGCAGAAATAATAAATTACTGCTAATAATTACACCGTGGCTGGATTAAAATTCAGCTATACCGTCTTCCTACATAAAGATTCCTTATTTTCTTCCACAATTCTTTTAAGGCTGGCCCCGTGGCTCAGTCGGTAGAGCAACTGCCTGCTGTGCGAGGGGTCCCGAGTTTGATTCCCGGCTGGGGGTGGGAAGTTTTCTGTAGCCAAGATTAATTCCTATCCTCCCCTGAGTTTGGAAGTGTGAATGAGATTGTGAATGTGCGTAGAATCTAATGATTAAAAACACAAAAATCCAAAAGTGCATGAAACCCGACGACAAGAGTTACACGAGTTAACACCATTGCTAATAGGGAATAAGTTCCAAAGGAAAGGCCGCCGATAAGACCAATACAGTTAAAGGCGGGGACTAAAACAGAAACAAAATTCTTTTAAGAATTTGAAATGAAGTAAGAGGTCTTTTTCGGAATCGTTTTTAGAATTTCTGTTTAGGTTTTCTAATGGCTAAATTTATTTCATTTTTATTTTTTAGTAATTCTTTTTTTATTTTTTGATACCCGTTCAGTTTTATTTTTCTTTATAGTTCTTCTTCTTCGTTTCTTCGTGGTTGTTGTTCTCTATATAAATACATTACTTTTTAGTAATTTTGTAATTTTTTAATTCTTTGATGCCTATCCATTTTTCTTTGTATTTCACCTACTTCTCTTCCTTGTTTCTTGTGGTTTTGATTCCTCTATTGTGTCCTGCATAAATGCATTTTTTAAATTTCACCTAATTGCTGTATTGTTTTTTCGTTTATGCTTTTTTAATCTTTTTGGTTCTACATGATTTCGTTTCCAATCTAATAGCGCAGTCAGTCACATACATAAATACCGTAGTGGTCACCGAGTGAAATGGCTCCAGGTAACATGTGAGACGCATTCGGAGGTCCCGAGTTCAATTACATCGACCGCCCACTCTGACTTTGGGTTTTCGTGGTTTTCCCTGGTCAATAGGCGGATACTGGGGTAGTTTATCTACCGCGATTTCCTTTCCATTATTTCCCTTTCATACCACGTCCTTCTCAACTTCCAGGTGTGCAGGTATATGGCGGTGCGGGACAGCTGACGCGAATAGCTACTTACAAATTCTTTGCTGTCCACATTAGTTCTTTGTATAGTGTTGTACAATATTGAGAAATTGTTTGTGTTATTATTTATGTATAAATAATTGTTATCGCCTTAGCTTCGAACAATTCCTTTGTATTAACGCTGCATGGGATGTACATCATCACTATCGTCAACTGTTGCTGGCTGGTAACTAGGATCCATTAAGGAGTCATAGATGGAAAAATCCAAATCTAAACCAGGCACCGTTGAACAGTTTGTTGGCATCTTCAGCTTTCACAGAAGTGCTTTCTGTAATACAGCCGTGATTTTCTGCAATACAGTTAAGAAATTACGTATAAGCAAACAGCTTTAACTTGACAACTGTGTACAACCCACCTATATATTTAGGTTTAATTAGTTAATGAAATGTTTACTGTGAATAATGATAAAAACTTCACAGCCTGCAATAACATAGCTGCTTGATGACGAAAGCACATTGTGGAAGGTAAATGAACTCTCTTTCGGAGCACACTTTTGGTTCTCGAAAAGGTTAAGAATTTTTCTTCCTCTCGAAAACAGTTGACTGCATAACAGCAAAGGCTTGAATAATGAATTACTGACAATGGTTTGAGCTGTACTGTGCAGCACAATAATGGATAAACACTGGTGTTAACATTGTTTATTACAAATGTTACGTCGACAATGTGTGTGTACAGGTTGTTCCGCATTTTGGATATGCATGTAAAAATACACTTAGTGACAAAACGCTGTTATACCATTTAACACCATAGTATTGCAAAGAGAGCTAAAATGATTTAAAAGGCAAAATTCTACTGTGACATTAAATATAAAAGTGCATGTAAATACGCTACAGACTATCTCGGGAACGGTTAACGGTTTCTCTGTTTTACCATTGAATAGATTTGTTTTCCAAGGCGAAGAAGCAGATATGTCAAAATGGCCAATTTTTTAGTACGCTGTTATGATTCTGAACCCCCGAGTTATAGTTCATTCATAATAGTTTTTTTTAAACAGCCCTTTTATTAGGCTTTATTACACGTACTTTTAAATTTCAAGTCTTTTTTTTTTCTTTTGTGTGAGCATACCGCTTTTTGTAGGGTTTCCTGGTCTAAAATGATGACCTGATCGTCAGACAATATGAATTTGTTATCATTACTTACCTGACTAAGCCAGTGATAAACATTTGCGCTCAAATGATACCAAATAATTACATGAAATTGGGGCACCTATATGGGGCACCTTTGTTTAATTTTGGGGGGGATAATTTCTAATACAGATAGCTTTCACTTCATATAATGGTTTGCACTAAATATTAAAAAATCCTTTCACATAACAAACTATAGTCTACCTTAGATATCATATAAATGACTTTGGTTTATTCAACAATTAAAAAATAGTTTAGAAGATAAAACCCTCGTCAGTTCTGAACAATTTGTTTTAGAACGGTCCTCGCAGATGCTTTTGTGATGTTCACCGCTGAATTACGTTTCAGAAATTCCTTCAAATAGTTTTACAACAAATCTTTGAATGTATTCTGTAGTGCCCGTCTCCTGTACACCAAAGTCACAACTAAAGCAGAGGAAACTTACTGAGACGTTTTCACAAATACGACGCAGCTAAAATATTTGTCAGAATTACAAAAATATAACTCAGTTTTACAAATGTTACTTTTAATGTTTCTTGCTACACATAAGTACCTGAAAATTTCCTAGTGCATTGTTGTGAAGCACCAAAAAGGTTTGGGTAAGTTGGGAAGATTACAACTCAACCCCCATTTTGATTATAAATGCACAATTAAATTTAATCGCCAGTAAATTTTGCAAACATAAACTTGAAAAACTAATGGACGCCTAAAAATACATTACAGTTCTTTGATTAAAACACCCAAACCACCGGCTCGCAAATGCTTCAAAAGTTATAATTGCCCAGTTTCAAACGCCTCAAATCTCGGCTAAACAAATCAAAACTTCCAACACGGTCAATCAAAGAAAATCCAGTAGACAGCTTACATGCAATGAATAAGCAGAGGCATTTTAAAGGATACAGTCAGAAAATATAAAGACCAGACAAGTTACATTAAGGACTCAAAAATAAGAACGAATTTGAAAGCGGACTTACCAAGAGGACCGCACCGCCCGTAACGGTACCTAAGGCAGAACTCGGTTCAGTTTTCCCAAAAATAGGCCACCTGCCGCCAACCGGAGACAACAGCGCCACCATCTAACTAAAGAACAAACAAGATTAGCGGAAGGCGTCACTGTCCCCTGGTGTAGCCCCGGCAGCTATCTGAGAAATGAACCCACGACAATACGAAGTTTTAGATTTGAAAATTTCAGCAAAACTTCATAGTTGTTTATAGTTATTGCAATCCATTTTCTCATAAATTTCATTTTCTACCTTCCAGCCTTAGCCTACACAGGACATCAGGTATCAATTAACGCTAGTATTGTGACTGTCTAGAAGACCAGAAATAAAAGGTATTTAAGACATTGCAAGTTGGCTTTAAAATACGATGTCTCAAGTAATTCAAATCACCTTGGATGTTTTGCTGATACAAGATTCTTATGAAAGTTTTTAATGCGCGTTCGCTTATAGCCTCACGGCAGCGCAGGCGTAGAACATCGGTTCCTTGATTTGAGCTCAGACTTGGCGGTAAATGTTTTCAAATTAATTTCTCCTTTGGAGGATGGTGCTCTGGTTCCCGACCACGGAATGCGCCCGCGTTCGTTCCTGCCTACGGGGTGCTTAATCTCAGTCACAAATTCTGCCACTTAACAGAAATGTAACAAAGTAGACTTTACCTAACGTTGTTATTTAACAACGTGGTAATCCTAGAAGAGCCTGGTTTCTCTTTACATACATCACTGTAGAATGTAATATAATTTACCGTGTTTTCTCTTTCACTTAATTAAATTGCTAATCTTTTGATACAATGGTTTATCTGGGTTTATCTGTTTTATCTCTTTATCGCTTTGATAATCATCCTATATTACACTTGCTCATTTTAAATCCTATACCATAACCTACTGTTTACGTCTATTCCTTGCCAACGGTGGTACTGTGTGAGGTGGACCAATCAAGTTAAAACTTCGGCAGTTAATAGGCATACAATTTCCGCTTGCCGAGAAACCAGCACAATGCAACCTCGGTGGTGGAGTACCAGGTTACCGTATACAAACTTGTAAGATATTTAGGGTTTCTTTCCTTTAAAGAGATTGTCTGACAGGACTGTGGGTTCTTTCTCTCATTGTCCTTCTGATCGAATTAGTGCCAGCTCACGTGTAGTTATCATGACGTCATACTTTACCAATGTTTAACGTTAAAGTTTAAGACTAGAGCTCGTCGCAATAGGCGCTATAGAGCTTAAAATAGACAGGCAAACAGGCAATACAAGAGCTTCAAATATATGTACATTGAATTAGGCACAATCACTTAACAATTAACTACTTAAAACTACATTTTCATAGGATAGATAAGTATAGAAATATAAAATATGAAATAGCCATATCCTATATATTAGATTCCACTTTTCTATCAACGGAGTTTGAAAAGTAAACCTTATTTCTTTAAATTTGCACTCTTCAGTTGAATTCGATTGACATAAATATGGCGTAGGGATATGTGTCCTCTTCAGCTGCTAATTCTTTTATGGCAAACTCTATTATATGTATGTTTTTACGTGATTTTACTCTTAAATGCATTTCAAACTCCCACGTTGGTTTTTTATTATTGAGTCTTATGTGTTATTGTTAAACAGGCTATTGTTTATATTGGAATAAGTCTGGTTCTTTTAGGTCAGTACTGTGTTTTTTCCCACTTGGAAGGTATAAAACAATAAAGCTAATGTATTAATGAACAAAGCAATGAGTTAATACTAAAATGATTTATTTTACTGTTGTAAACCAATAGTATTTTGTAACTGAGCATTTACCGTGCGCTTTATTGTGCTAATTGGCCACTATTTTATTATTAAATGAAACAACGGAACTGCTGACATTAGGAAAGAAATTCCAGTATTACAAACTTCCTCAGGTATGTTGTCAACAATGATTCGGATCTACTAATACTAATGCAAAATTAAAAATTATCAACTAATAAAAATATTAATATATAACCGCCAATAATTACGATAGACGAAAACCTTGATAGAAGTTTCATTACAAAAGGAAAGCCATAATAGCCCCTTAAACTACGAAAAGGCACCATGAAGAAAATATATAATAAATAGGCACCATAAAATACTATTTTATTCCAGTAGGCATGAAACATATTTGTATATATACAAGCCTACAATTCCAAACAAAGGAACAAAAATAGGCAAATGCCGAGTTCCACTTACCAGTATTTTGTGAATTATTTGATTTTATTGATTGCAATTAGTTTAGTTTGATTTAAGGACAATGTAGTAAAACATCATTGTTATGATGATTGCCTTAAAAGCAGTTACAGTGATATTAAAAAGGAGCATACGGATGGAAAATTAATTTAAGTATACTTGTAAGCGCTCTTGAGGAATTGTTTTTAATTAATTAATTCATTATCTGTTTACCCTCCTCTTATGTAGTACTTATACCCCCAGGACTTACAGGCGGGTGCCTGGGGTCAGAGGCCCGTCGAGGAGCAGACACTCATGGATCAGACAGAACATCCAGATGGGTGATCAGCCCGATGCCTGATATGGGATGAAGGAAGTAGATGAAACGAAATGTTGGTGAAATGGGTGAAAGGAAAGGAGATGATGGAGCAGTTGGTGGAATGAATGGCGGGGGAAACCGGAGAACCCGGAGAAAACCCGCCCAGACGCCGCTTCGTCCACCACAAATCCCACATGCATGTCCCTGTGTCTAACCACTCGGCCACGGCGCCGCCGCAATTGTTTTTAAGCTTGCTCTAAAATAGAAACTTCTGGGGACTTAATACAAGATAATCGTTTAATGTGATTCTGGCTTCTTCTATTTACTCTTCTGAAACAGAAGTCTCGGTACATAATGTCCTAGTATGTCTCTTAGGCATACGTATTATCAGGAATTAACTGGAAGGGCACCAATAAAGGAGGCTAGCAAACCACAACGCTCCAATGTGGACGTAATACATTTCGAAGTTAGATTACAGAACAATCTGTAAAGAGTGAATTTATAATTGAACGCCTGGAATATCCTCTAAGGAAAGGAATAGCACAGTGCCATCAGCCATACCATGCTTTTGGCAATGAAGCAACTGCTAAACATGTTGAATAATGTTTCAATGAATTTACTGCTGGCACAATGCCTTAGCCCTTCTGGAAAAAACCTTACAATACCGAATTAATAAATAAACCCCAGCCGCAACCAAAGTTGATGAATGAACTAGAACTGAAACAGGAGTAGGAGCAGCTATTGCTGCAGGTAATCAAGCTGAAAAAGGAATTTGTGCACTTTTTGTTATTCCTGCTCTACCACAGCTGTTTATATAAAACCTCAGTAAATGTATTTCTGTTAAATGATAAATACAGTGAATAAAATAAAATTGTAGGCTTCCACCGCCGTTGTCTATAATAACTTGACTGTTTTCCGGTGAAGGCCGCGTCACCTTTGATACAATTGTCGACCTGCATCGCCTTTTCACCTTCCTGAGGTCGACCGTTGAGAAAATATTTTAAAAGCCTTATTCTCCTAAAATGTACTGAAAACACCGTGTGCAATTCGTGATAAGAGTAATATTTTAAATTAATAGGATTAGTTTTCCTCAAAAATAGCCATTTCTCCCAATTTAAGCATGATTATCAAAAGACATGCATACGTTTTCTTCAAGATAAGCACACAAAATTTGGAGAGCATCTGAAAGATGATGTTATAGCATACAGAGAGTTATTGTTATTCAAAAGCAGCTTATTTTGAGCATAAAGCAATATTTTTAAATTAACAGTACTGTTAGGTTAAAAAGAAGTTAAATTAAATAAACTTACAACAATGAAGACATTTACCGCATTTTCTGGTATAAACAAAGACAATTAATGTTTACATTAATATTCAACTTTTTTCAAGTATTCAGATCGGTTAAATAATTCATAAGCAAAAACATCATTATTTTATAATGCCAAAAAATATTTAGCATCACCTATTAGCACATTGGAAGATTTAACACAGTGCGTAGAAATAAAGTTAATCAAGGATATACCGATATAATTCTTAATACTTATCGCAGTAACAGAAAATGTGATCCAAGAGACAATGTCTCCTTCCGAATCATAGAATGTGAACCTTCACAACATCATACAGCAGCACACAAACTACAAATATAAATCAATAGGGATGCTGTCCAAAGAGGAGATGAAGAAGGGAATTTAGACCTCTCCACCCTTCAATTTTAAAGAGGCTTTGGGCTATAGCAATTGGAAAGGATTAACCTTTTCAACAAGGATATTTTTCCAAATCAGCTGAATTAAACCTGAAATATATCTGTATATTCTTTAGCATTAAAACCGCTTTTATCTCTTAGAGCACAAATACCCTGAGATCGTGATGAAAATGCCTGAAATCGGGATTCATAGAAACTGAATTGTGAAATCCACTAACCATTCTTCAAAATTTCAAACACTTGGAAATGATAGGTAACTAGGTAACCTAGGTAACCAGGTGAAAATAAGCTTTTTGATTACGTTTTATAACATCGGTAGAGGGAGATAAGACAGCTTTCTGAACACTCGTTATAACGTTAATTATATTCCTAATTTGGAAGCGAAAATAAATCGGTGAAGAAAGGAAGAAAGAAAGATCATTTATGGTAATGGAGTTTCAGCTTACAATTGGATGGTTATTGAATGAGGCAGTGAAATCTGACACGCGCGCTGCATAGAAACATTCGTGGTTGATGAAATCATCTTCTACATTTAGTGTCACGTCCTTGGTCAGTCTGCCATATTTGGGCACGCAAACCTTGCACCTGCTGTTTTGGCGATTAATGATATTTGCATTTTGTTGCACCTTATGTTACCGCACATGGAAATACAATATGTGTTAACATGATACCCCTCAGATCATATGTTTACAGGTATCCAGTAGGACATGCATATACTACACCCATATTAAATTCACGAGTTGTAATAAATAACACCTCAATGAAATCTTGACATGCATTCAAATGAAACGTTTATTTTTAGACAAATTGTTATATTTTAACCTGGTTATATATTATGTTGTTTTTATGTGTGAGCTAAAACCTATTAAACTCTGATCTTTTGAATATTTTTGTGTAGTTATTATAATTTATTTTATGTTTTAATGTTCCCCACGAAGGAAAATCCTAAAGTGGAATTATTTTCTATTTCCGGGACTGATCTGCATTTCTCAGATATGAGAGTTAGGGAATGCTTTATTGACTTGTTACTTTTCTAGTATTTTTATTCCATTTGATTTTATTGACAGATTACTTTAAATAAATTTATATATGGTTTCCTCACCCCATGTTGAGAATTTTAGCACTTGGGAAAAAAAGAAACGTTTATACATTATAGTGCTTTTCTTGGTCTCAAGAAGTACTGGCACTCATACTGAATATAAATTTTACTAATTCTGTAGAAAGCCCTGTGCTGCCAACTGACGTAATGATATTGTAATATCTCACTGAACACACCTTGGAAGTAGAAGCTGCTGTCATGGTATGCTGCCATGCCTTCGAAAAATCTAAAAGGTTTAGGTTGGTACTTACTAATCAGTGCTTTCTATATAGCCACGTTAAGGTAAGCTTTTAGGCATTTTGTACCTTCAAAATATTCGATCGCGCAAAACATGCTGCACAATGCAGATACTCCGTTGTTTTACTTAAAGAAATAAAATGTTTGAGAAATTAGATATAAGGTCTAAACCCCGAATATAGGCAACTTCTGTACGTTAGCTGAACAGGGGGACGGTCTGTTGTACTTAAGGTGAAAGTTGACGATAGATGTAATCTCTATTGCTGTGCAGTTAATGTGCAGAAGGTTTTTGGCATACAAGGTATTTGGACTGTTAATTTGGTGATTCAAGCGTCTGGTGTATTCGGCAACACAAATAACACAATTGTGTGTATCTGAAACACTCCGTACAATGCTAATTAATTACACTTGATTTTTAAAAGCTTCTCCATTCTGTATTATACATTTCTGGTCTTGTATTATACAAAATTTTCCATTGAATGAACATGAAAATGCTCGTTCACTGAAGCTAGTTGCAATTTAATATTTCGGTAATACTTGCTATCCCAATCGCTCTGGAAAGCCGTATCGCAGTCTACCGCATTTTGAAAATACTGGTAACCAAATTTTCTGTATGCCATGATATGGGCAGCAAGTTGTTGCACCTTGGTTAGTTCAATCAGTTGATGCTACAGTTGTAAACTTTCATGTTAACTTCATTTCTTTGCACCACAGCGTCGACTAATTTGAACTAAAAAGCTACGTGACTATCATAAGAATTTGTTATTAATTTATTGTAATTATCTTATTAAATATAATTTTTATGGTGAACTAGCAAAGAATGAGAATAAAAACCAAAGAACAATTGAAAACAGGTTTGACCCATTAACAGCTACTATCTGCTCATAAAAGCTTACGTTCAAGGAGTTGTACATTCTGCCTGTCACTGTGAGGTAAACCACACACTCAGTTCTCGACAACAATACATAAAGATAGAATCAATCCCCTCTGCTTGCATCTACTGCAATGAAACCCGACCCGTTGTCTGAGGATAAGAGCAAACGCCAGCACAAAACTGGATGGCTGTTGTAACGCGATAAGAAACTAATTCCTACTCCCACCACCGTCCTTTCCATTGTTGAACCACAAGCGGTCGGCTTCCCAGCTTAGCCGCTAGGTGCAAATAAAAATACCGACAAACTCCGCCAAAACCTGGATGTAAAGCGAACTTTTTTGTTAAATACCGGAATGGGATGTAGAACAACTTTCGGAACGCCAGTGAGTTAGCTGCTGGTCGTGAAAGTTTGTCTCAAACCAACAACTTCTTCAAGTGCAGTTTGTTTCCTGACCGTAAAAACTTGTAGGTTATGAAGCCTCTAACAACTCCAGAATCCTGGTAGGTTTCCTGCCTGCCTTCTATCTGGTGGACTGAAAGCAGAGAGGTACAAAATAAACGTCCCATTTGTACCCAGAAAGTTTTGAAAACGATTCTTTCGTTGCAACGTATCACTTACAGAAGAGCTGAATAATAATGCTGACAAATCTTTTTCCTCTGAGGCTTTCTGACAAGATAAATACTTAAAGGGTACGTATGTTTTCATTCTTTATGAAAGCAGGTGATCTAGGATTCTATTTTTCGAGATACCGTTATCAGTTTTTGATTCAAAAGTGCATGATATTAGCGTTGTAATTAATGTGGTGTTGATGATGATGGTGATATCTACTGTCACAGTCCATATCGCACAGACACTGGTGTTCTCCGCATTGTAGTCCAATTTTAACACATACAGCTTAGTTCAACTGACTGCACCAAATGAATGATAGGGAATGGGCCACTGCAGTGTACCACTGAATGATAGGGTGATTTTGGTGATTAAAATGGCAGTGATGCTGGAGCAATTGACAGAATGGTTGATACCGGAAACCAGATTCAGCGGAGGAAACTTGGCATTTTATCTACACAAATCTCACCTAAGCCACTGGGCTGAGAGGCGAGCTGTTTTAACTACTCGATCACGCCACCGCCGACCAACTAATCTTAATATATTATGCCTTTTAAGCAAAATATAGGGGAAGTTGGCCCAAAATTCATACTTTGATTATTGTGTGTGTGTGTGTATGTTCGCGCGCGCGCGTAGAGTAGTCTCGGAAATCGCTGAAACGATTTTGATAATTCCTTCACCATTGTACCGTACTGTTCTTCCAGATGGATATAGGAAGTAAATGCTTTCCAAAAATATTAAAACTGGGGAGAAGGGTTTGGAGAGTTTTCATATTCATGAATTTAAACTTTCATGACAATTTAAAACTTCATATTCAATTTAAACTTCGATTCGTTGAGTATGAACACCATTGTATGTTTTGGCAATATTTTGCACATGGCAGGTTTTAAACCACTATCAGCCCAAAGGGATAAATGAGATGGTTTAAATCTTTTAGAATTGAATTATTGCAGAGGAGTTGAACAGGTGTTCATATTAACAATTTTCGAGAAAATCAAAGATAACGAAATGTTTCCATATAAAAGGTACCAGATTTTCTTGAAAATCGTCACGTCGCATTTTTGCAAGATACTGAACATTTCGTTTTTGAGTTATACTGTCCAAAGATGCACAAATATACAGACTTATTTCCAAAAATGTATTTTATTCAGGAAGCTTCAAAACATATCTTTCCGATAAAATCTCTACATCTAATGTTAGGTTGGAATGCTACACCTCCACTACCTACTAGGTACATGGTATATAATGCAAATAGGAGGAATTATGCCCAAGGAGAATGTAGCTAAGTTTTAGAGTTATTTCATTCCAGCTTCTTTAAGTATAGGGTGAAGGAGGCATTTATAGACATCATGACTCTATGTAGCGAAACAAAGAGGAAAACTGCAATGCAATTTTAATTTTTGAGCCCTTACTGCAACAGTAAAATAAGTATTGTGTAGTTTTCTCGGCATAATAACTTAAATACGGAATAACAAAGACATCTCGAGACCAAATATCTTGAAAGAGCTGTAGTTAATCTATATTTCTTGCTCTCTTCCCTTTCGTTCAGAAGAGTACCACTTTGTAACATTTTGAAATGTTGATTTTATATACACTTTAGTTTACGTTGGATCTGATTATTGGAATTTGTGCCTACAAGGCGCGTGTCACCGGCCTAGCAGACATCGCACTTTATGGAAGTGTGAGACAGCTTTTCCCATGCGGCTTGTTTACGGGTGTGTTTAGAAAAACTACCTGTGGTGTTAACAGCCTCCTCGATGATACTGATGCTACTCGTAGACGCTTTCATTCCATAGTAGGAATGGTTATCTTTACCTTGTCCTGACTAGCTATTTTATGAATTTAAGAATTATTTTGGAAATTAATATAGATAAGGATACTTGGTGGTATATATACAATCTAGCAGAAATTTGACGTCACAGTTCTATTTTATTCTCATTGGTTGTAGAACTACTTTCGCGGCGAATTGTCTTCTCGCGTTTTTATTGCCCGATTCTCTCCATCACGTGATATATTTACACAAATCCTCCTAGGACCACCTTTGTTGCGTTAAACCTGTTTATCTTTTAGGTCACGGTGTCGTGTCATTTTCTTCATAATGGGAGCAATGCCAGATCACATCGCTATTGAATACAAAGAACTCCTGGCTTGGTTGTCATTCTCCTCAGTTAAATCTTGAGCGGAATGTCAACCTTTCCTTCTTTCCTAGTACAGTGAACATATATTTAACACAGGAATATAAAATGTTTCTCAAAACTTGATGATTACATACTATAATAACATATAAAGAGTTCGCTGTATGAAGTGTTAACATATTACATATAAATAATCTTTTAGGACCTGCATATTTTTACTTTTTTACTACATACAGTAGATAGAGGAAACATTGTATTCCACCAAAAATATCCATACCGATATTTCACTGAAACGCATTATTTGAGATTCCCTAAACCCCCACAAAAACCTTTTTAGAAAAAGGTCTGTGTGAGTATGTGTGTGTGTCTATGAACAGCATAACTCAAAAACGAAAAGTCGGTTAAATACGAAGCCCTTATTCCTTCCAGAAACTCGGTACCGTTATTTCACCGAAATACAGGTTTTTGAAATTGTTTAAATCCTAAAAAGTATTTTTAAAAAAGGTTCCGCCTGTGTATGTGTGCGCGTGTGTGACTGTGAACAGCATAACTCAAGAACGAAAAGTCGGTTAAGTACCAAACTTTCCATTTAATCAGCATCTTCCAAGGAAGCAACACAAAAGATTTCAAAGAAACTCCCACACTCCAAACTCCCCTTATAGTGAAAATGTATAAAAAAATTTGATTTTTCAAAAATGGCTCTTATGGTTTTTATTAAAATACTATAACGTTTAATATATTTTCGCAACAAATGAAATATATACCTTGAATTTCATCTGTGAAGTCCCCTTCATTCTGAGTGACTTTTGTATAGCTGGTATCGTAAGCGATAGACAAATTTTACTACCCAAAAATGTAGATCTCGTTAAAGCAGATAATTTATATAAAATAATTTGTTTTTGTGGACTTAACTATTTCCGAGATATTTTTTGTCATTGGTTTGAATTTTCAAATACTTTATACCTTTCTCAATCACAAATCTTTTGTCTTTCTTCTTTCTTTTTTGTGTTCATGTAAAGAGAAAAGAATTTCAAAGCAATCATATAACGATTGGATTTGAAAACATTTGAGTATTGCTTTAGCCTATTATATTCATCTTATGCCAACAAAGAAGTTTGTAAATGAATAATGAAAGTTTATCTGTATTAACAAGGGGTAGATAGAAGAGGATGCTTTTGAAAGAAAACTTTGTAGAAAAGCGTTTGCGAAATTATGTGAATGTAACACAAGGTTGTGAAGAAAACACTTCTGAATTAAATTTATTTCAGTATAACTTTAGTAGCTAAATTATGTAATATTTGGTAAAATTTAGGATGAAATTGGTTTGGTGGTATTCGTCTTGAGCATGCTGCTTTACTTTAAGCACATTATTGATTTACTTATCTCGAAGGGTGAAATATAGGTCATAAGCATACACCAGTAAAACAGCATCAGATCTATTTAGCCCATGTAGTGCTTCTTATCGAGACGACGTGAGCCCTAAAGGTGTAAGTTGGTTGCGTGTAAGTGCCGTAGGTACATTAGAGAAGCTGTTCTGCAGAAAAGACGGTCCCTACGAGATTAAGTGAATTTGGTTGGGTAATTCTCAACCCACTTGGATTCTACGTTAGTCCCTTATCGGAATTACGTTTTCGAAAGCCGAAATGTCTCTAATGTTGCTGGAAGTGAGTGAAAATTACTATATCCATCACAGCTAGCACTTGTAGAAACCAACTGTATCTTACTTCTGACTTATTTTACTCCTAGGAGACTTTACTCAGACATTACAAATACAGTAGCTAAAGTGAAGTGGCGAACTCTGTGTGAAGTATTAACATCCCACAAGGATGTTGTGAAGTCACTACAGATCAAGATAATTATTTATAGTGTCCATAGCACACATTCGTCGAAATACTCTTCAAATACAGCCCAGTTGTTTTACTTTGGTATCTTTTGCTTCTGTTCTTTCGGTTTTGTTGGTTGTTTTTCTTAGTCTGAAACTATACACCACGTTGAACAAACCATTGCCACTACACAAACGCCAAGATTATGTTTAAATAAACAGAAACTAAACAAATTGTGCAGGAAGGCTACTACGCACATGAAATCATTGGTATTGCATACAAAAATGTATTATGATGTGAACATTTAGAGATAACTGTACCTACGTAAAATAAATATAAATAATAACTAACTCTCAAAAAGGTGTGTTGAGATCTCTGAAAAAGTCACAATAAAAATTCTAATGTATTACATTCACGTGAGTTTCTCTATCCTCTATCGTTTATTAGTGGGTATACACAAATTATTCTTACGAAAGCCTATTCTTCTATTTCATTTTAAACGAGGTTAATCTTTGCAGAAATAACTAAATTGCACATTTCGTTGTAAGTATAAAGGGAACAGCGATAGTCAAATGTTTAAGAACTGGACGCTATATGCTGGCCTTAAAAGTCCATACTGTTTCCTTGCAATCATGATAAACAACTGAATGTCGACAAGACTTTCGGAGAATGACAAAGTATTGAACAATGTGAACCATTAATAACGGATATCTTCAAATCGCTTGTGTCACAAAAGCTTATTTGAAATAAATTGTGAGTTTTAAAGACACCTACATTTTTTGTACAGTACGTCTATCGCTCAACGTTTACCAGTTATATAAGATTATTCGGAATTCCTTCCGAATAAAGAGAACTTCATACGTTATTTCCAGAAACTTCAAGATATAATATATGTAAATACCTTTAATATATGGTACTTTAATCAAAACCAGTTATGACCTTTTAAGAAAACAAAACATTTCGAAAATCTCCATGATAAAGGCTAGTTAGGGTTCGGGGATTTTCTTGAAAACCTCTGTGTCGCGTTTTTGGAAGATACTGAACTTAAACACCATGTTTGGTGTTTATCCGGCTTTTCATTTTTGACTTTTCCTGTTCAGACACACACATAGTCAGACATGCACACGGACACACAGACACGCGCACATATGAACCATTTCTAAAAATGTCATCTTATACAGGGCGCGTCAAAACGTGTGTTTTCAGTGGAATCTCGGCCCCTTTTATGGAACATTTTAGAGTAAAGAGAATTTCCTAAACATCTTATTAATGTTATCAAGAGTTTGTATGTAAATACCAAAATACGAATTAATTCTGGTTTTAAAATGTCAGCTGAAATTCTAACAAATGAAGATGTCTCTTCAAGGGTATAGTATATCGCCCACTTTATTTAATTTATATATTGACAATATAGTTTTGAAGCGGAAGGATGAAATACAGTTCGGGATCAAAATAGAATTAGACACGCCTTTAAGTACTTTACTATATGCTGATGATCAAATAGTTATACATGAAACAGAAGATAATCTACAAAGAGCAATATATAGACTAAGACAAAATGCAATGCATTACTACTTTACTATATCTACGAGTATAAATAGAAAAAAGGACAATGGCTTTTAAAGGTAAGCACCCCGTTAGATCAGAGATATTAATAAATGGTAAATTATTAAAACAGGTATCCCACTTCAATTATGTAGGATGTGACATTAGTTTTAAATTTGACAAAGGCATCGAGATGAAAGTTAATAGGTTTCAAACCATTTGTGGAACGATTGAAGAACTCTAGGAAGAAAACCTAGAAAAGAAACACAAATTAAGTTCTATAAGATTATGGCTTTACATATTGTATTATACGGTTCCGAGTCGTGGACAATAACAAAAAGAGAGAGATCACGTATTCAGTCCGCCGAAATGAAATTTTTGAGATAAGTAAGAGGATGCACTAGAGCTGAGAAAATAAGAAATGAATCAATAAGATCAGATTTGAATATTGTATTCAGTAAAGGATAAGATTAATGAAAATAAAGGAAATTGAAAACAACATGTTGATAGAATGGCAGACGACAGAATACCAAAAAAGATAATGAATTACCAACCGACAGGGAGGAGAAGTTTAGGAAGACCACGCAAGAGATGGCTAGAGACCGGAACAGGTGATATCACCTAATCCTTGAAAGGAGGAGAAGAAGGAGAATTCAATACCTTCTCTACCTACCCTGTACGTGGTAGAGAAAGTATCAGAGTTGTACTGTTAGAAGCATTGATTTAATATATTTGCGTAAGAATAAACACAGACTATTACAGTTGTGAATCATAAAATTATTTCCTCCTTCGTAATCGTTAATAAAAATGTTACGTATATGCCACAAAGCATTTAAATTTTGATATGAGCTTCAATCTATTCTCCTCAATACAAAACTAATACAAATACATTTACACATTTTGCACTCAGTTATTACTTTCCAAAATAAATGTTTTGAATATTCAATATGCTGGGCTTATTTGAAAGCATTTACAATGAGAAATTTGGCGTTTGCATCTCATAGTACTCTTAATACCTGCTATGTAAATAAAATGTTTCATAAATGTTTCTAAGGTTGATACATATCCGCATATGAACGCTAGTAATTTAATTGCGTAATATTATTCAGATATTCATCTTTGTAGAATAAAGAAAAATATGAACACCCATAATCTATTTATGTAAACCCTACCTAAAAATTGCCACGAACGCTTCCAAATAATCCATTTCTTACTGTTTGTTTCACAGAATGCAGAATTGTATAATGAAAACACTAAAGAAACGAACAATATTTCATAATTAAGTGTATTATTCAAAAACAAAGAGAATCTATGAGTAAATCTGCACGATTATAAAACTGGAGACCTAAACTCACATAACAATAAACTGGCGTGCGTTCGGATTAAAGGCTTGTAAAGGATCACAATAAATTAACTGTTGCCGCGTCGATATGCCAATTTGTGGTTAAATTTCAGGCCGTTACTTGTGATAGTTGTTAGCCAGGATTCATCCCATGCAAATAAGTCGGACAATTTTCATGAATGTATATACATATGTACCCAGAGCTCCCTATTGTAGCATATAACAAAATACGCGCGAGTTATTGAGCCCACAGACAAGAATTATACTTCTCTTTCTATCTCCTCACCTATGGTAGCTAGTTGAAGTATTGTATTTCACCCAAGAATTGTGCATCGAGTTTCATCGGAAACGAGGGAGTGAGTGAGAGCATGTGTGTGCGAGGATATTAGAGAGAAAGAGCGTATGTGTGTGCGCGCGCGTATATGACAGCATAACTCAAAATGAAAATCTTCATCTTCCAAGAATGTCACACAAAGATTTTAAAGAAAATTTTCCCAACCCAAACTACTCTTTGCATTTTCGTTATTATTGATTTTGTCAAATATGGTTTTTGCGATTTTTATTAAAATGCTATATGCTTCAGATACGATCGGAATGGCTCAGACGACATTGTGGCCCGCATTAGGGAGGTCCAGGTTCGATTCCTGGCGGCCTCCTACTCTGACCATGGGGTTTTTCGTGGTTTTCCTCTGGCCGTCTAACCGAATGAAGGGGTGGTGTATTCTACCACGATTTCTCCTTTGCCTCATTTCCTGTCATTTCATCTTTCTCCGTAATCTTTTAGGCAGGGTTCCGTAGTACCTCTCGTGGGACTCTTCGCGTTTACTGGCCTAGTGCGGGTGTTCCGTACGCTAGGTACTTGCTGCGAATCTGTAATCCAGTCTGCCTGCGGACCTGCGACCTCTGCGGCTACAGTACACCATCGTTGCTTCCCCGGGGGGGGGGGGCTATTAGCCACAATAGATATAGTTGGTCGCAGTGGCAAGGTGTCCCTCTCCGGTAAATACCTCATTTGCTTAACATGCTTGCATGGCGAATAAAATGCACATCTACAAATTTCTACGACAAGACCCATTCATTCTGAATGCTTTCTTCAACTGCTAAACCATTGGGAGATAGACAAATTCTTACTACGTGAAAATATATATCCCGTTAAAGGACACAACTAATGTCAAATAAAATTGTTTGCGGCACTAAATGTTTCGGAAATATTCTTTTGATTTTCAAATAGTTATACTTTTTCAAGTTCTAATTTGCTATTTGGTTTTTCCCGTGGTCATTCAAAGAGCATAGAATTTCAAAGCCATTACATAACCCGCCGCTTTGAAAATCTGACTATCGCTTTAGCCTACTGTATTCTTCTTATACATACAACGAAATGTGTAAATGAGTAATGAAGGTTTACCTCGTCCAACAAGGAGCTGATGGAAGAATAAGAAGAATAGTTTATAGAAGAGTGAGTAAAGAAAGTGATATGAGAGCAACACAAATTTTTGGTAGTAGCTATTTCCCAGTTTCTCTGTTGGTAGTTTTATATTTTTGACATTTTAAGCAGTATGCCTTGAAAACTTACTTTTCTTATAAATTCATTAAAAGAATAGGTATTTTGTCTGGTACACAGTTATCGACAAAAGTTATTCTTTTTCTGCCTTCTGTACATTTGCTAATTTAAAAGAATCAAGGATATTTTAACACAATGAATAAAAAGAAATGGAATACAAATATAAGCAATAATTTTGGATTACACATGAAAATAAGCTGTATGGTTAGAGAAATCCTGTGCAAATTATACGTTATACAATTTTACTTTATCTATGGTTTAGGCATCTAAGGTGAAGGAAATATTGCATTCGATAAATAAAGTTTTATTTGAATTTAAAGTTTTAGTTTCATGGAAGAATGTGTAGAAATTTATTGATTGCAGCAATTGTGATCAAAGTTTCACCGAAAGCACAGTTTTCAAGTACCCCGAATAAAAAGATTTTCAGAAAAGTATAAATATGCGTGTGTGTGTGTGGGTGGGTGGGTGTTTGCATCAGTCGGTGTGACTGTGTGTGCACGCTGACACATTTATGCCTGCGAATTGCATAAATACTAGAGTTCATTTATAAGTTTGTTAATTTTAAGGCTGGAAGTTGAAGTTTTTTCAGAAAATTCTCCCACCTCAAACAACCATTTAATTTAAAAACGTATTCCTTATTTTGTTTTCTCGCTTCTTGAGATATTACAATGAAGATACAATGCGCATCTTGAGTTTTAACTTAATTTTTGCATAAAATACAAATGTTAAGGTATTATGCATTTCCAAAATATTGGTTTGGTTTATCACATTGTACTCCTACATGTCAGGATTATTTTGTTTCTCATAAGCTTGTACAAGAAGTACTAATACTTTCAAAATATAATTACTGATCGGTTGTACCCAGCCCACTTGGTTCCATTTACATACCACCTTTTACTCGGTTCATATGAGCGGCTTTTTACCTTTGGAGCAATTGCACATTAGCAATGATATTTTCTCGTTAAATTTGGGTGGTATTGTTTTGGGTATTTACATGAAATTCACACACGCATTCACACGGCTAAAGAAAAACTCCCACACTCCAGCTCGGAATCGAATCTGGGAACTCTTTGTACGCATGCTAACACTAGATCATTAAGAGGATTTTTGATATACAACCTAGAAATATTTACATGCTTAATAGAAAGATGAAAAATAAATGTTTATCGAATGACGTGTAGCAGGCGTGAAAAGTATTAATTGGTGAAGAAATTTATGCGAACACGCCTAAATTGGCAAAGTTAGGTGATAGTCTATGACAGTGTGTCGACGTGCATTTGTCGTTTTTAAAATTATATTTCAAATGATTTTCATGGAATACAGGGTAGGTTTAAGGATACCGAGTTGTATTGTAATGTAACAATCCAGTTTCCACGTATGCATTTGGAAAACCTTAATGGGTAGATCTACTCCGTATCAGCCTTGTTAGGAAAACGTGGGCTCTGCATTAAGTGCGTGCCTCTCTAGTAGGTAAAAGCGCTGCGCCACTCGAAATCAGGTTTTCCGTTTCTTAACGTATAACGTTTAAGAGGCAACAGCACTCCTAATTCCTGCTTTCGACTTGCGCTTTATTCGAGCACTGCTATTCTGTGCACGTCATTTCCTGTACTCTAAATGGGAGATACAGAGGGATGCTTCTGATGAAAAATGGATAGCCAGAGACGGAAATAGCCCTCGAGGAAAGCCAGACGTCTCGTTGAAATATCCTGCCTGTATCTAACCTGTGCTCTTAAGGATTTATGCTCCTTCCCATTTGGAATGCCCTCAATAAAGCAGCCAATCTATAGGGAGCAATAATTCCATTCCCTTAACACAATAGAAAAAAGTTCTGATTGTTAGATTCATATGACTTTCTCTACTCCCTGTCGTTTATTAATGGATACACAAAGTACTATTACGAAAGCTTATTACCTATTATTACGAATTATTATTACCTACCTCTTTCAATGAATTAAACATTTGCAGAAATAGTTATATTGCAGTTTTCGTTACAAACACAAAGGGAACGCCCTTATCAGATGTTTAAGATCTGGGCGCTATATAATGGATTAAAAATGCCACATTCTTTCCCTGACATGGCGAGAAACAACTGAATATCGACAGGACTTTAAAACAATGACTAAGCTTTGAACAATTTGAACAATTTTGAACAATTATCTTGGAAATGATTTATGCCACAAAAAAGTTATTTGAAACAAATTGTATGTTTTAAAGATAATGTTATTTCCAGAAAATTCAAGATATACATTTTAATTGTCATGTAAATATATAAAGTATGTAGTAATTTAATCAAAATGGTTTGAGCCAGTTTTGAAAGAAGAACCAAGGTTTTGAAAAATGTCCCATGCAGAGGATAGTTTGGGGTGAGATGATTTTCTTCAAAATCTTTATGTAACTTAAATGCAATTTAGAATTAATTTCACATTTCGCTTTTGAGTTATGCTGTTTACAGACAGACAGTCTCTCTCTCTCTCTCTCTCTCTCTCTCACACATACACACACACACGGACCTTCTTCTGAAAATGCTTTTTTTTAATTCGGGGGCCCTAAAACATGTATTTCCGGTGAAACCTCGTTATCGAAATTTTGGATCGAATGTATGTAGAATGTACTATGTACGTGGTAGGGAAAGTAAAAATAATTAGTACTATTGAAAACTGTACAAATATTTTAAAATTATATAGTTCCAAATAATTTTGGTGATTTTAATGTTTATATTAGTCCAAATGACTATAATAAAATGCACCTGAATTTCATATGGATCTTACTATTGTGGCATGCGGTGTGGTAACACTGTAAGAATATGTGGTGTGGTAACACTGTAAGAATATGTGATGTGGTAATACTGTATGGTTAAGTTTTAGGTTGGCAATGTAAACAGGTAGTGACGTAGAAGGGGAGGGGTTAACTGGTTTTGGCTTGAGGAAGCGAGTAGTTGACTTTCTCTTTCAGCCTTGCTTGTGGGGCTGGTAAGACGTGTGTTTTCTAGCATGGCGCTTCGTCAAACAGAAAGGTAACCTGTATCACTTTGTTTTGGTATAATATATTGGACATCTAACTTTATAATATGTGGATTAATTATGTAGGTGAACCCTTCCTACCTAACCCGTGTTCACTTAATAATATTTCAGTGGTTTTCAGGTGTTGTTAAGTATTTTGTTAGCTTGCCTCCGTCGAATCTCGTGTTAAGAAAATGTCACGTGATGCTTTTTATCTCGGTCTTGTGCTCTACCGCCCGGTAATGGAGTGAATATAAAAGAGGTTTCGACAAATTGGTGGAGGGCCGGACATAATTTAATCTTTTGGGGTGTAGAATTTTGTTCTCCGCCTTGAAAATGTAGTTCACGTAAGTTGGTTCTTCGCGTGTTCCAATGTAATCTATAACTTGCTGGTTTCAGTTTGCAGGTAAGAGTTTCTTTTTGAAAATTGTCTTATTTTGGTTTAAATTAAAAGTTTAAGCATTTGCTTAAAATCCTCGTGTTTCTAGCATTATTGTGAGTATACTTTGAATTTTTACAATTGGTTATATGCATAAAATCCAAGCTTTGTCTTGAAGATAAGTCTTTAAGTTAATGCGAAAGCTTTAAGATTATTCTACAAGATTAAGCTTTGGCTTGTTTAACTCATGCATAAAAAGAATCTCTATCTAGCAAGCTTTCGCTAGACGTTTTTCCAGCAAACGCTTGAAATACGTTGCCCGCACAGCTGTCGTCTGCCAAATGCGACTCATAACTGTTGTCTCATGTGGCGAGTACAGAAGTGTTTTGCGAATACGGTACCTAACCTATATCGAAGTTATATGCGTAATGGCAGACGAAGTGAATATTCAGAATACCTTTCTAACAATTCTTAAGCAGTTTCCAATACTGATGAATAAATCGCAGATCCCGAGCATCAAAGAAGAGAAAATGAACGCTTTGCAAACCACCTGCATCAAACTGGAAGAAACTTTAGGCAGAAAATTCACTCCACAGCAGGTGCAGAGAAAGATTCAGAATATGAAGACTGAATTAAAAAGAAAAACTGACCATAAGGCCACGGGAAATCAGAAAATAAGGTTAAAAAGGTGGGGAAGAAGAATTTCTGCAGCTGCTTGATGGCGAAAGCAACCCAAACATTGTTAGGATTCCAGGTAAGAATACTAATCGATCTCAGGAACCAATTATTTAGAAGTTTCTGTGTAATTTTTTTTGCTTTGGTTTGTAGTATCAAATGCAATTTAAAACGTATTCTGTAATGTGATACATTTTATACGTAACCGCTTTAAAATATAAATATATCGGAAAATTACAGCAAATGATAAAGTACGTATCAATATGATACTACTTTGGCAAATAAAGGACAGTTTCAAATTCTTTTTTTGCTTCATTATGAATTTTATTAGGTTCTTAAAGACGGTTTTCAAACGGGGTTACACATGACTTTCCTTTAAACAACACTAAATTGGCTTATTGTGATTGCCTTTATTTCTGGGTAACAACTGGACGTTGCTGAGTTTACCATTTATATAAGTTTTACTGGAAAATCTTTGTTTTCTATTGTAGCTCCTCTAGTTCGAAGAGTTCCAAAATGTAACTGTCTATAGCTCTTATTTGCTGGAGTTAATTTTACCAGCTTATAACTAATTTCTCTTAAGAATTTCTCCTTTTCATTGAGATTTGAAGTTATTATGAGCAAAAGTAATCTTAGCATTTATACGTAAGATGTTAATTATTGAAAGAACAATGACAATTGACATCATCTGTATCCCACTATTACTGAAGAAATTTCACTTTGGGATCACCTCTGAATAATATAATGAAGGTTACATTACTAATCACATGGGGATCAGCTTAATCTGTAAACACGACCTTGTAGCACTGACAACAGAGCATTGTCAGCAATAATCAGGCCACAGCTGGACGACAATGCATTTGCAGGAAAGTAATTTAATACTTTACAGCGCCATCAACTCCAAACAGTATAACATATCAATAACTAAATAAACTAGTTGTCCTTTTGAATCTCTTACGGCTAGTTTATTTGGTTTTTTTGTTTACTGTTTAGGTGGGTGTTCTGTGGGTGGGAAAGGTTTGGAAGAACAGCTACCAAATGATGCAATGGAGAAAGTTGAATCTTGATCTACAAATAATGAGAGCATTGCTCTAAATCCCAATAAGAACGCTAATGAAAAGGTTACGCAATCAAATAAATCTAAATTACCTGAGATCCCTGAAACAAAACATCTGACTACGCATGAACTGCAAAGATTGGTACTCTTAGAATAATTAAAACTGATACGCATGCAGCAGGAGGAGATATTAAACAGACAGGGCGTGCTTCCAGTAATAGAAGTACAGGGATCCAATTTTATTCAGAACCTGTAACTGTATCCGATAAGCATGTTAAACACTACAGATGGTATTTATTTATATTTCACTCAGAGCTGCATAACCATATACATTTGCGTGTATAAAGTTTAAGATTGCCACCAAACTTGGATGTATAGTTTATATTCATAATAGTATGTAATTTATTCATTTGCAACATGTTCATACAACAACTGAGAAATTTCGTTTCTTCTTCGCATTCCACGTCGTCTCCAATTTTCATTTTCATTCCTATCTTCCCCTTCACCCGCATATTCCTCTTCATTTCTATTGTTACCACAACAACGTCGTCTCTCAGATTTTTGTGACATTTTGCAACACAAAGCAACATACAACAATACGCGGCACTTTCTTTGTAGGAATTCTGATGGTGTTCATCAATGTAGGAAATCGCCTCTTTAATTGTCCGAAACATCTCTCTATTGTAACTCTACTTCGGGCATGTTGACGATTATAGTATTCTTCCACAGCATTCACAGGGTTTCTGTATGGAGTTAGTAACCAAGGAGCAATCCCATACCCGGAATCGCCCAGCAGTATCGCCGTTCCGTCTTGTTCTCGCAATCTTTCAAACACATTTGAATTTCTGAATATGCTGCTGTCATGCACACTGCCAGGTCACGTTGCGTTCACAATTGTAAACACTTCATCTGAACTGCATGTTGCCTGAACATTAATAGAACAAAACTTTTTTTTGTTTATGTACTCGTGGCTTCAGAATTGGCACATGTGTGCAATCTATTGTTCCTATTACACTTGGAAAATTAAATCCATTCTGCCAGTCTTGTTTTGCAGCATTAACTTCTTGCAGTCGTGATGGAAATGTTATCCGCTGATTAGCTTCTTTCACTCACACAATGGATGGTTCTACTTACAGTTGATTGATGAACTCCAGCATCTTCTCCGACACCAGTCTGAAATCCCGGGTCGCCAACGAAACGTGGAAATATTTGCATCCTTTGCTTCGATTCAGTGCACCTCCTTGTGTTGCTGTGTTCTCTCCCCTTGAAATGGTGTGAAATAAACTCGACATTGTCCTCATTGAATCTATAAAATGATTTGTACACACATTCTCTGCATTGTCGCTTCGCTCGATACACTTTTCTTTGACGGATATTCATGAACTGTGCCATTTAGTGGGATAAAACAACTCATAAGACTTCTCTTGTATGAATCAAGTCACCTACTGAGGCATCTTGAAAAAGTCAAGATTAATCTAGAGGAAGTGAAGCTTTTGCTTGTTTTATGCATCGGATTTGCACTTAAAGTCAAGTCGTTGCTGGAAAATTCAAGCTAAAGCTAGGCAGCTAGCTGGCTCCAAAGCAAATGCTAGACCTAGGTCAAGCCTAAGCTGTTCTATGTATTAAAAGCCAAGATTATACTTGAAAATTAGCAAGGTAAAGCTTATGCTTCACTTTATGCATACCACCTAATGTCTTATTGGCGGGGTGTCGTTACCTTTGGCTTCACTCTTCCCTTTATCATGGTTTAAATTCTTTTGTATGAGAAGCTTTCTACAATATTCCTTATAGATTTCTAGTGTTTTGAAGTATTTTTGTGACCTGTGGGAATTTGAGTTTTATCTTGAAAGCTGCTAATGTAATTTCCACGTGTTACCTTGTGTTTCTAAAATTTCTATTTTGAATGATAAATACTAATATTTCTTAGAGATTTCATTGTATTTTGCAGTTATTGTATACTTCTACGCATTAACATATTTTTTGTGTATTTTTCCTGCTGCAACTGTTATGTAAACACGTGTGTTGCTTTCTGTTGCGTAATATTGTTTGTTTTCGTAAATTAGAAGGAATTATAGATTGTGAAGTACATTTCTTACAGTTTACGTGTTCTGTGCATTAATTTTCGTGTGTTTGTATAAAAAGTGAAGTGGACATATTAAGAGTTCATATTTGTGCATCGTACTTAGGTACGTATAACTGCGTTGTGTATGGTGTTTTCTACTTTTTATATGTTAATTTGAGCGATACTCACAGTAGGTGTGACCTATTTTTTTACCTCCAGTATGAGTTTCCTCACTGAAGACATCATTTTTGCTAATTTTTTTTGCTCATGTGTATTGTCTGCTTTAAAATCTTGGTCTTGTATCCAAGTGGCTTGGGTGTCAAATCTGTGAAAATATAGTACGGTGTTTTAGTCCCCTATAAACATTTCACCGTGCGCCCTTAGTTGTAGTACTACTGATGATATAAAGATTACATTTTATGCTTTGTGGTGATATAAGTACTCAGTTTGTTGTAATTTGTAATTTTAACTTTTAACATTTTTTCTCATTTTCTGGTTGAGGCTATAATCCTTTTAATACTATAAACGGGTTATTTTGTGCTGTCAAAATGCCTAAGCGACGTACTACACAAAAGTCTGATGTGGTTATTGCACCAATTAGTGAACACAGTGAAGAAGAATCTATTTCTAGTGCTAGTACACCTGCTATTACACAATTGTTACCAGCAATGCCTAATCCGCCTGTTCGTGTTAGCACAATGCAGCCAACTGTGTTTAAACCGGGCATTGAACCTTCTTATTTTGAAAATTCTAGTAAGCTGTCAGCACAAGAGTTTCTTCAAAATTTTGAAATAATCGCTACTGCTAGTGCGAGGTCTGATGATATGAAGTTGAAATGTTTCCTATGCTATTTGAAAAGACTGCTACAGTGTGGTTTCAAATCTTTCGCCATCGGCATCCTCGCTATGACTGGCTTTACTTGGCTACACAGTTTTTGAATGCATTTCAGTTCAGTAATCAAAGGATATATTAGAAATAAAACTCAGACAGCGTGTACAATTAGATGATGAACTTGTTAACAACTATGTCTATGATGTGTTATCACTGTGCGATCATGTAAATCCAGATATGTCTCAGGCTAAACAAATTGAACATCTTCTTAAGGTTCTTCAGCCTCTGTATCTTCAAGCACTGCTACCACTAGATCCGCAGACTATTGATGAAGTTCGTCAAATTATTAGACGTGTTGATAAGGCACAATTTTATGTGCAGAATCGACATTTACCCTCTGCCCAGTCACAGATGGCAGTATCTACATCACCTACTATAATATCTCTTCCTGCTGTTACTTTCCCGATTTCTGGTCCGTTAGCACATACCACTTCTGCTAGTGACGTACCTGTCGATCCAATGAAACAGCTGATTGATTCTGTGGAACAATTATGTAACAAGGTTAAACAGTTTCAGCCACGATCTGCTGTGCCACCTTCTCAGAAACCTACACAGTTTCCACGATCATCAAAGATGGATCAACGAGACGCATCCGTCATTTGCTACAGATTTAATCGGTGTGGCCATATAGCTCGCTTTTGTCGCAGCCGTTCTCTACATTCAAAAACGACTGACGCTGAGCCTCGCACAACCAGACTTAGCGGTGACACAGCCGCCCACCACCTTGGTGTCACCTCAACAGCATGTCGCTGCTCTATCAAGTCAGATCTTACAAGTTCTTGGTCGTATTGACCATACAGAAGTTCCTATTGTGCTTGACACCGGAAACGCAGTTAGTATTGTAAATACTGCTCATATTACTGATATCTCTGAATTGAAACCTACAGAGATAATACTTAGAACAGCTGGAAACAAGTTACTTGATGCGCCTTATCACACTGCTTTGACATTTCATATTAATGATGTACTTTTTCAGGAAGATGTATTGGTTGTGAAAGATCTTTCTCTTGACTTAATTTTAGGCAATGATTTTACGTGCTCATGGTGTTGTAATTGATTATGCACAAAATGTAATAACACTGAATTCCTCTGAGTATAATTCTTTTAGCATACCATTCACCAGGTACAACGTCCGTTTGTTTATACGCCAGTGATTCCTTTGCAAGATAATGAATGTAATGCTGACTCTTGTATTAAAGTGGTGGCTGTAAATGATGTATAACTTCCACCGTTATCTACTTACTATGTAACAGTCCAACCCTCGTCAGAAATAAGTCATGAGGTTATGTTTGAACCTGTTGTCAGCATTATGCAAAAGAAAACCCTTTCTTTTCCACCATTGTTATGTCATTCTACATCTGAATTAGCTATACCAGTTCATAATAATACTTGCAGTCTCACAAACATTGTTTGCTAACACAGTCTTAGCTAAAATATATGATGTTGCATCAGTCCAGAGTAATTCTGTTTCACCATCAGAAGTCACCCCTAAGCCAGCTTCAAAGATTGGTTTTAATGTAAACAGTAAATTATCAGATACTCAAAAAGCAGAATTGCACTCATTGTTGTTGAAATATAGTCATATCTTTGCTACCTCCTTACAAGATCTAGGTACTACTGATGTTGCAGAATTTGATATTAAAGTAACTGATTCAAAACCAATTAAACAAAGACCTTACAGAGTTCCCCATACGCAAAAAGAAGTAATTGCTGAACAAGTTAAGGAAATTCAAGATGCTGGAGTTATTAAGGAATCACAGTCCTCTTGGGCTTCTCCTGCGGTGTTAGTGAAATAAGATGGCTCCATGCGGTTTTGTGTTGATTACAGGAAATTCAATTCTGTTACAGAAAGTGTCTCTTTCGCTTTGGCATTGTTAGATGATTTGTTAAATTATCAGGGGAGGCTAAATGGTTTGTCTCATTGGACTTGTTGTCAGCCTATTTTCAAGTGTCCATTGCAGAGGATATTCAGAAATATACTTCCTTTGTTACTTTTAAGGACAATACCAATTTACTCGCCTAAGTTTTGGACTTGCGAATGCTCCTAGATTTTTTTAATTACATTGCAGACACGTTGTTAGGTGATTTGAATTTCAAAAAGGCAATTACACATATTTGGATGATATTATCGTTTTGTAAAAACTTTTGATGAGTTATTATAAAATCTTGAAGCTGTATTTCAACTCCTGTATGTTCATAAGTTCAAACTTAAACCAGAAAAATGTTTCTTTGCTATGCAAAAGATCAAACTGTTAGGCTTTGAAGTGTCTAAAGATGGTATTTCTCCTGATACTGACAAAGTAATTTCTATTCAAAATTTGCCTCGTCCTAAAAATGTCCGAGATGTAAGGAAAGTTTTGGATTTATTTAACTTGGCTATGCTTCAAGAACATTGTCTAAATGTAAACGTAATTATAGTGCTCCTAAGTTGGAATTGTTGTCCATTTTGTTTGCGCTTACTCACTTTCGCAGTTTTGTATATGGCTATAAGGTTCACATTGTATCTGATCACCATTCCCTTTGTTATTTGAATAATTTAAAAGATTTGACTGGACGCCTGGAACGATGGAGTTTGAAACTACAAGAATTTGTTTATACTATTTGCTATAAATTTGGCAAGAAACACCATGATGCTGATGCTTAATCAAGACTTCCTGTTTTGCAACTGAAAGAGAATGAACTTCAACAACTTGAGGAATTGCCCACATGATTATTGTCTTCAGTTGAAATGGCTGACAAACTGAAGCAAGATCCTGTGTTACTTCAGCTTATTACTGCTCTTAATGACTCTCAGTCAACTCCTGCTATAATCCAGAGACAAGCTTCAACATACAATCTCAAATCAGGTGTTCTTTTCCGTAAATATGCTGGCTCCACTGGCCGTATTCATCTGTTGGTTATTCCAGAAGCACTTAAACATGAAATGTTATCTTCGTGTAATGGTGATCCCCTTTCAAGTCATTTGGGTTTCTCTAAAACATTTGTCAAAATTCATTCCAGGTATTATTGGATTGGGATGAAAAAAGATATTGAGCACTTGGTGCGTACCTGTGTAACTAAAAAAAGACCTAAAAATCAGAAGCCTGCGGGTCTATTACAACCAATTCCTGTTACTTCAATAGGCGATCGGTGGGGTATTGATTTGCTTGGGCCTCTCCCACGTTCTAATTCTGGGCATAAGTACGTTGTCGCAACCGAGTATGCTTCTCGTTGGGTCGAGTCTGCTTCGCTCTCTTCAGCAACAATTCCACAAATTGCTAAGTTTATTCTGCATAACATCATCAGTAGGCATGGGGCGCCTGCTACGTTATTGTCAGATTGAGGCTAAGTTTTTCTCAGTTCAGTGACACAAGAATTTTGAGATCCCTTTCAGTGTCTTCCAGTTTTACTAGTGCTTATCATCCAACTTGTAATGGATTAACCGAAAGAAACAATCAAACCCTCTTGAATATGCTCAATCATTTTGTTGATACCAACCAAAAGAACTGGCACTCAATTTTGCCCTATGTAATCTTTTCTTATAATTCAAGCGCCCAGGAGTCTACTAAATTCTCACTTTTTTCTTGATATATAGTCGGGAACTTTCTTTGTCCAATCAGGTTCATTTGCAAGCTATATTAATGACCTTTTTGTGAAACAAACTTTACAAGAGATTCAGGAGGCACGTTACTTATCTTGTTGGTCGACCTCATGCTCCTCGTACCAAACATCAGAGTGATCATGTGTCACGCCTTTACCCTTACTATGATTCTATGGGTCCTTATAGATTACAAATTTTGAGTTTTGCATATGCTGCTTTTATCCTCATATTCGCCTTGATGTTGGAATGAAATGTATTATATGTTTTCGCTAAATTGAAGGTTATAACCATTTTGTGTAATGAAAATCTTGGATTGTGTTTTGGGTAATGGAGATTATTATTTGGTCTGTTATCATATGCTGCAGTGTATTTGTTTCATGTGTACTCTGTGGTTAATTTTGTTTGACTTTCAGGAATGATATGTGAAAGTGTTACTTTGTTAATGATATGATTTATTCTGTTGCATTCTTTTGACTTGATTTTGTGTTTCATTATCAAGCTGTGATCCTCCTTTATAGAAATTGTTGGATAAAATTTGTGTATTTGTGTGTGGGTATGGAAATAGTATATGGAAGGTTTGCCTCGTGGGAGAGCCGAAGAGTAACCCCGATGGTGTAGCGTCAAAGATGTGATGAGTTAATGTAAGCTTCAATGGGATGGCTATAATGTACCTGAAGTTTAAATGTTGTGAGTTTTGAGGAGGGCTAGCACTTCCCTAGAAATTTGTGATGAGTAGAGAGATGTTTTGCATATTGATGCTGATACGTACCCAGTTAGCGTGTGTGGTGTGTTTATACAAGAGGTGTAATATAATGCGAATAATTTTCTTTATGCAACAAGTTATAGTACCATCGGTTTTTCAGCTTCATCTTGATCCTATTTATGTGAATGCAACAGTGTAATGGTATATTATTTTGTGTCATTCCTGAAATGGTAATGTGACTTTTTCAGTTTATGCCTCAGTTAGGTACTTTTGTTTTTGCACTACTTTTGCAGCTTCTTTGATGAGACATGTCAGTTATTACATTTTTTCCCTCAGTAATTACTGTGTATGATGAGGGTGAGAATCAGGATAACGATGATAGGAATGATAATGATCATAAGAATGATGGGTTGTCTATTTCAAGCCTCTAGGAATTTCCGAGACTAGAACAGTAAAGAGAGTAATTTCATGAACTAGCAACTTAGGTTATGCGATAGAATTAAATGCAAAAATAAGTACGGTTTTAAAAAAAATAAAAATTAGATGCGATGATGCTAATGAGGAGGATATGATAGTAATGAGAATGCGAATTTGTGTTGTTACTGACAGTAAAGCATGGGTATTTGTAGTTTGATGAATGTAATGGTGTGCTTATTTTGAAGCATGTAGTAATGTTCATAGTAGTTTTGACCGTTATTAAATTGAGTTTTTTGTATTATCGGAGGTATGGTTATTACGAATGACTTTGTTTTATTGTTATGTATGAATGATAGGTGCACTTATTTATTTTGTCAGTTAGTTTGTATCATCTGGATAGATTTAATTTTGGTATCCCAAATGATTTGCAATGTTGTATTTGCTATGTTTGTATTTTGCTTTATTATGTGTAGATGATGGATATAATTGATACAATATTTATGTATTTTGACCTTTTCATGTATCTTTACTATGATTCTTAAGCATTTATTGTATAACTTTGACTTGTAATCTTTTGAAAAATTTAGTTTTTATGTCAGTATGTAATGTTTTTTTTCTCATTACTAAAAGTACATGTTTGTAAACTGTTGCCTAATTTATGGCGTTTTCTGCTCATGCTATTTTAAATGACATACTATTTTTTCCTTTTATGTATGACGTTGTGGGAGCACAAGCAATTCATGTTGTAGTGATAGTTTGTTGGTTGGAGATTACGAGTGCCCACTAAGCAGTGAGCCCGCTGTGACAATACACGCCAGATGCTGGATGTAAACCAAGGGGAGCTGCTGCCTGTTTTTATTACCTGCACTTTATGTGACAGAGGGGCCACCTTTAGGAGAGCAATCCAAGACAGCGATTGCCCCCTCATCATCATTGAATTACGTCGGCAGTGAGAAAGGACTCTGCAGCTGATATTTCTTCATTATGAAAGATGTTGGATAGGTTTACTCATGAACAAATAGATCAAGAATTTGTGCAGTGTACATATAGTTTAACAGTGGCCGCAATGTGCAATGTGCGTGTGCGGGGCTGACTCGGAATCTTGTAATATACATTTGAACAATTATCGTCAGTGGCACTAAAGACTCGAATTATTATTATATAGCTATGACAAACATGTTAACAGGCAACAAGGTACTTCACTTCTTTTGATAGACAGTTTTGCTCCATTATATCATTTCAAACATCAAGATACTAATTTTTGTAGCAACAATTTCCTTGTAAATTATCACTTGAAGTATTTCATTTAATTGGTTTTATGTAATTTTTTATGCCTTTTTGTTTCGACGAGGATGTCGACTTGGGGAGCTAGGGAGAGATGTGGCATGTAGTGTGGTAACAGTGTAAGAATATGTGATGTGGTAATACTGTATGGTTAAGTTTTAGGTTGGCAATGTAAACAGGTAGTGACGTAGAACGGGAGGGGTTTTGTCTTGAGGAAGCGAGTAGTTGGCTTTCTCTTTCAACCTTGCTTGTGGGACTGGCAAAACGTGTGTTTTCTAGCATGGCGCTTCGTTAAACAGAAGGGTAACCTGTATCACTTTGTTTTGGTATAATATATTGGACATCTAAATTTTTAGTATGTGAATTAATTATGTATATGATCCTTTCTTTCCTAATCCATGTTGATTTAATAATATTTCAGTGGTTTTCAGGTGTTATTAATTATGTTGATAGCTTGCCCCCGTCAAACTTCGTGTTAAGAAAATGTGATGTGATTCTTTAGATCTCGATCCTGTGCTCTAGCCACCGGTAATGGAGTGAATATAAAAGAGGTTTCGACACTATAGAATACCTTATTATATAAAGTGCTTCCAAAGCTTATGTATTTTCCCATTTTCCAATCTAGCAAGGAGAGTTTGTAAGGTTTTGGTGTTTATTTTGTTACTCTTTTGTTTAAGCGTTTTACATATTAAAACCATTCAAGCTTTGTACATACATACAACAACATTTTGTGACTTTGTTAAGTTTTTCAACTGTCACTCCTCTAAGTTCTCATGCCACTTTACTGCTTTTATCTAGTTTAATTTTCACTTACTTCACACTATCAATTCACTAATGTGAACCAGTTCAATTCCCCGTCATTTCACACCCTTCGTGACGTAGCTTCTTTTCCGGACGGTTCACTCGCTGGGAGTCGAACACAACACTTCCACAATCTCTTGCTTCACAGTAGCACTCGCTGCACGTCCTAGTAGTCTCACTAACTCGCTCGGAGAACGGCACTTTTCGTTGAATTGGAAACGCATTCGCTAACTATTTCTCTCATTGACCTACTGAACTCACTTTTGTTGCGAGAACGCTCGCTTATATATGCAATGGGATTTTCAACAGAGCATTACAGAACTATCTGAATACACATTTTTGAACCGAGAGGGAAGAAACTTCCAAAAAATTCTGGTTATCTGCCGATAGCATTTTCGATGTTTACCCGGGCGAGAGCGTTGCTTATTTCTATTTTCCTCCGACTTGGGGGTACCAACCTGACAATCACCTCAGGCCACAGCCACTGCAATTAACATTCCCGGAAATGTATAAATCGTTATCTTTAAAATAGATGTAATATTCTCATGTTAAGATTTAAACCAAGAGGGTGTCTTTAAACTATCCATAATCATGCTTATTTCACTTTACTTGATGCGCACTTTAGAAACTTTTTAGTGTATTGTTGTCTCAAATTATTATCTAGGTCTTTGAAGCGTACAAATGCATCTCCGTGTGATAATAAAAAAGCGGTTTAAGAAGCAATTAAACGCATATTACTATTCATCCTGGCTAAATAGCACCACGTCCACTACACAGCTTTTTACTTACTCCACACGTACATAGTAGATAGAGAAGGTATTGCACTCCAGTAAAAAATTCTATACCGAGATTTCAACGAAATTACATATTTTGAGGCCCCCTCAATAAACAAAACTTTAGAGAAAAAAAAGCCTGTGTGTCTGTGAACAGCAAAACTCAAAAACGAAATAAACAAGATTCGTATTTAGGTTCAGTATCTTCCAAAGATGCGACACGAAGATTTTCAAGAAAATTACCCTAGCCCAAACTATCGTTTAAACATTTTTCGGAACTTTTTATTTTCTAAAACATGGCTATAACGATTTTGATTAATGTACCACATATTAAAGATATTTACATGGCAAATAAAATGCATATCTTGAATTTTTTGGGAATAGCCGCTTAAGTGCTCTTTATTTGGAAGTGCTTTTGTATAATTTTTATAAGTGGTAAACGTCAAGGGATAGATAAAGGCGTACTACACAAAAATTCTAGAGCTGTTTAAAACACACACTTTATGTAACTTTTTATGGCATAATATATTTTTGAGATACCCTTTATTAATAAATCGAATTGTTCATTATTTGGTAATGCTTTAAAGTTCTGTAACATTTAATTGTTTCTCACGATTGAATGGAAACGGTATGAAATTTTAAGGCCAGCATACAGCGTCCACTTCTTAAATATTAAACTATCGCTATTCTCTTTGTATCTCTAACGGAATGTATAATGTAACTATTACTGCAAAGATTTATTTGGACTAAAATGAAGTAGATGGAAAAATAAGGTTTAGTAAGATTAGTTTGTATACCCACTAATAAACAGGGTACAGGGTAGTCACACTCATTTGATTATGTCACATTAGATTTTTTCCTTTAGAAACTACTGTTTACCGCGATTATTTAAAAATATTCCGTATTATCGCTACATACTATACAGGCAATGATAATGTTTGAGAAAACCTTTTGGAAACCTTTTTGCATTACGGTTTTTGACTGTTATACGGTTGCAAACTTGTAATTCTAGGCTAAAAACGAAATTATGCAGTCCGAATGTCCGATTCCTACATTTAAGAGCTGTTAAGAATATTTGTGGTAGATGCATCATTGTTCCGCTAAACGGCCTTAAAGAGTAGTATGTTAGACTTGCATTATGACACAAAGGTTCATTTACAGTATCTTAGAGATGTATGAGGACTATGAAAAATGTTATAGAGAGATGTTCATACCACTTTACATTTAATTCAGTCGCTAACTGATTCTTGCGTCTTATTGTTATGCTCAAAAATGCCACATGTCGAAGCTGCATACAAACGCTGGTAGCTTGTTTTCAGTAAAAGCGCCAGAAAAGCATCAAAATTGACCACAATGGCATCTTTTCCCAATTATGTTTCGCAAAGTGAAGGTGTCACTTTATATCATTAACAAATACGCCCGTATATGCGCAATAAGATACATTTGAAAAATCTCCATTAATAGTTATACTTAAGCCAACCTACCACCTCTTTAACATGTGTAAAATATGTGTTTTTAAATCTTTTGGTACATACATTCGTAAGTCATCAGTATTCACACACTAAACATCAAGCAGGAAAATCTCGCCTACAAACTTGTCTCATGTTTAAGAGGCCCCAAGTTTGAGTTTCTCGTTCAGAGTAACATTTTAGTTATTAAGAGTAAGCTTATGATTCTAAGAGCCATTTTTCATGGAAGGTGTGCTTTTACTCTTTTGTTTAGTTTTTGTTCGTTAATAAAAAAAAATACCTGATGTGTACATCACATGACTCTCTATTCTTAATCGTTTATTAGCGTGTATACAAGTTATGCTTACTCAAATTTATTTTTCTATCTACTACATTTTAATCCACAAAATAAACCTTTGCAGAAATAGCTACATTACATATTTTGTTATAGATAACAAACGAGCAACAATAGTCAAATATTTAAGAACTGGACGATATTTTCTGAGGTTAAAATTCCATACTGTTTTCATGCAATCGCGAGAAACAGCTGAATGATAAGACTTTAAGAGGATGACTAAGAAATGAATAATTAGAGCCTTTAATAACGGATATCTCAGAAATGCTTTATACCACAACAAAACTTGTTTTAAATAAATTGTGTCTTTTAAAGAGATCTACATCTTTGTGTTGTACGTTTTTGTTGGTGACTTAGTGTTCACCAGTTATACAAGATATAGAAAATGTCTTCCAAATTAAGTGAACTTCACGGCTATTCTCAGAAAATTAAATATATACATTTTATTTTTCATGCAAATATATTTAATACACGGTATTTTAATCAAAATCGTTATTCTTTTTTAGAAAATCTTATTTTTCGAAAAATATTCCATTTAAATGATAGGGTAGGAGGATATTCTTGAAAATCTTCGTGTCACATCCTTGGAGGTCACTAAACTTAAATAGCAAGTTTGGCACATACCTGACTTCTTTTTTGAGTTATGCTGTTCACAGATACACACACACACACAGACATACACACACAAAAACACACGGACCTTTTTATAAAATCCTTTTGTTTATTCAACAGGCCTCAAAACATATATTTCCGGTGAAACCTTGACATCGAATTTTTGGGTGATATACTTCACTTACTACACATAGAGAAAGTAAAGTCATTAAATTCATAACTTAAAGCTATATTTGGGCTTGACACATCATTTGCCGGCCCTCGTAGCAGTGGTCGCTGGAGTAATCGCTCCGGCGCTCCGCCAAGCTGAGGGTCACGGGTTCGAGTCCCGCCGCGGGCATGGATGTTTGTGTATGTATGTGTGTTGCGGAAATAAGCGGTATGAAAACAGTAAAACATAGCAGCATAAACTGGGTACAAGGGAACTTTAAAAAAATCATGCTATATATTCATAATTAGGACAACTCAAACGTAGAATCTGTCCGTAAGTGACAAGTTCCACTCCCCTATATATAGATACTATTCGAATTACTCTCTATACCGTATCAATCAAATACAGTGACGGTGGGGTACTTCAATCAAGAGCCTGCGTCCAACCCTTTAGGGGCGCGATACGGGAATCCAGAACGTTAGCAGTATAAATCCTTGAATATTTTTTCAATAACGTTAGATTATGTTATGCATACCTGATTGATTGACTCATATACATTTTTAGAACTTTAGCACCTTGACCCTCAGTGTCGAGAATATACCTCCACAGGGTGTCAAAATATTTGTAAATTTTAATTGACGGTGTCTTTGTGGCCTAAACCTCTTCCTCCTTTAACTCTGTCTATCCTAGCATCTCGCCCCGTTTCCCCTATCTCTTCCATATAAAGTGTATCCTTCCCTCCTTCAGTATCTGTGTAGCCTAGCATCTTTCCTTGGTTTCCTACCTCACCTGTATAAACATAAGTTCCCGTCCTTCAGTATCAGTCTAGCCTATCTCTGCCCGTTTCCCATATATTCCCTATATAAACACATACTGTACTCCTCACCTGTGTCTAGACTAGCACCTCTCCTCGTATTCCCACACCTCTCTCATATAAAGCGCATTGCTCCTCCTTCAGCGCCTGCTCTACCACGAATCTCTACTCGTATTCCCTATCTCTACCATATAAACGCATTTTCCTCCTTGAAGACTCACTCAACCTAACATCTACCTTCGTTTTCCTCGTCTCTCCATATAAACGCATACTCTGCCATTCAAACCCTCCTAGTCTAATACCTCTCCTCGGTTTGCTATCTCTCCCATATAAAGTCATACCCTACCCTTCAAGCCCTGTCTAGTCTAGCATCTTTCCTCGTATTCCCTATCTCTCTCGTATAAAGCGGATCCCTCCCTCCTTCAGCATCTTTCTAGCCCAGCATCAGTACTGGTATTCCCTATTCCCGATATAAACGCGTTTTCCTCCTTGAACCGTCGCATCTATCCTCGTTTTTACTATCCTTTCCCATATAAACGCAGTTCTGTGCCAGCTTCTCCTATAATATTCTACTTACATGGACACTGCATTCTCTACCCGTTTTTCTAAAAACTATTCATACAAAGGTTATTCTTTTATCTACTTCAGTAATGGCTTAATTACACATTTCATTCCAGGTACAACAGGGATGCAGTATGCCGAGGCTATAGTAAAATGTATTTTAAAATCGGGCTCCTGTCTACTGCCTTTGAAATTCCATGCACTTTCCATGAAATCGCGAGGAACAACTACATGGTTACAACACTTAAAAATGTAAAATATTTATTTTAAAATTCAAACCAATAACCTTGAATATCTCGGAAACGGCGAATGCCCCATAGAAAACTAATAAGACAAAAATTTTGCGTTTTATCAAGTTTCACATTTCTTGGTATAGTACGCATTTGTTTATTCCTTACGGTTTAACGATTATACAGGAGTATACAAAATTCATTCCAAATGAAGTGCATTTCAAAACCTGATCCAAAAAACTCAAAATATACATTTTATTTGTCATGTATCTTAAACGTATGGTATTTTAATCAACATCGTTAAGGTCATTTTTGAAGCAGCAGAACTTTCGAAACTATGTAATGGGTAGTTCGTGGCTGGCAAATGAACCTGAAAATCTTATTTGATATCTCGGGAAGATACTGAGCTTAACTTGTAAGCCATTTTCCCACATTACATTTTTGCTGTTTACACACATAGACATACTTTTAAAAATGCCCTTGTGATGATTGTAAAGTTTTTTGTATTAATTTTCTTTTTACATTTACTTTCGGTCACTTACATCGCAATATTTCGATTTCCTTGTTTCTTCTTTTTGCCCTTTTACGTTACTTCCCGCTTGCCTACTGGATTGGGGCGTGGTTTTGGGCTTGGTGCCTGCCGGCCTCGTGGCTGACCTCAGTCGGTCGGTAGTGCTTGGTGAGAGACGGGCTACATTTGTTTTTCAGAGAGAGCTAGTCTTTGGTAGTGAAAGCTTGATGGTCGTCAGTGAGGGAAGCATTGACCTTTTTTTTTTAAGACTTCATAAGTTATTGAATTTGAGACTTTTCCACAGGAATTCTGTATCCACTACTGTCCAAGGTAGGATTCTGTGATTCAGCTCATTTTGTGCTTAAGTTGATTCATAGTGGAAAGCAATTACTGCCATTTCGTAAGCCAACATTTATTGAAGCGATCATAAGTAACTGGAAGCAAAATAATTTTGTTTTTATGATAATTTTAGTGTAGGAAGTATTATGTATTTTTCTTACTCATTCAAGTAAATGGAAATGTGGGGGTTTCTTTAAAATCCTGTGTTTTATCTTCCCCACCATTACGGAATTATATTGCTAGATTATTTTTCCTGGTTCATGTTTAGCACTTTGCCATCTCGGTTGAAGGTCAATTGCAATTGATAGTGAAATTTGAACGTGCCTGTTCACCTTTTCCTTTTGGTTGTTAAATTGTTCAATGTTAGAAGTGTGTGTATGCTTCTAATATTTTAAATGGTTTATTTCCTGAGATAGAAAAATATATCTGCAGTATGAAGGCGAATGCAGATTCAATTTCATCTGCCGCCTTTGACTCAATTATTATTATTATTATTATTATTATTATTATTATTATTATTATTATTATTATTATTACAATATAATTACTTTACTTATTGCATTCTTTTTACTGTTGTTAATCTCGGATTTTCTAATAGTTCTCTTTATATCAGGGAAAGAGCTATTATTTCGATCTTATATCTTTTCCTGTTTGAAAGAGTAATTTTGTATTGTTTTCTGCTCTCGATATAAGATTTGTTACCTTTGTATTAATTTTTAGACTTTTATACTAAGATTCTAGCATCACCACTAATTTTTAAGACTTCACCTTTTATCACAGAAATGCACATATGTACTATACAGGACATATCCATTATATGTTTCCAATATATATATTGAATTCAGTGAGGTTGGGAAGTTGATTCTTAGCCATTTTTCATTATCTTGTGGGTTTTGGTAAAGTTGTTTCCCTAGGTGTTTAGCCCTTGTGCCTTTTTTGACTTGTGCAGACTGATTTTATCTCTTATATTTGGTACCTTTAATAACAGTTTTAATCTAACTTGTATCACCTTTTTAGTTCTCACGATTTTGCTACCTTCGTTTTAGTGCATATGTGCTGTTGCTTAACTTATGTGGTTCTAAAGTATTTCCATTTACTTTTTATTTTGGCGTGAAAGATAAAATGTTTCTTTTTTAGGGGGAAAAGTAATTAATTTTTTTTCTTTCAGGCTTTCTGTCATTGTTTTCTATTTTTTTTAATTTTGGGAAATATTGCTGTATCATTTTCATACATAAAGGGGGTATTTTAAGGTTAGATTTCATTGGGGTTTAATGATTTTGAACTTTAAAAGCAAGTTTTATTTTTAATTAAGCTTGTATTCTTTTCGGGTTACTTTTATTTTGCCTTTCCTAGGTATATGTTTAAATTTGTAAATTGTTTTAAAAAACTAGAATATTGTTATATTTAGGTCTTGTTAGTTTTAGTTTTTTTTATCTTACAATTTGTTTATAAGCCACTGGTATAGTGTGTCATCCTGATGATTAAATTTGCTATTAATTTAAATCACTTTAATATTTTTCAAGCTATTACTTGCTGACATAAAGTTTTCAGTTACTATGTTTGCCTACCTATTTTGGTTTAAAGCTAAAATGCATAATTAGCTTTTGCTATTAACTTTAATCCAACGTTTAATTAATCAGTGGCATCTTAATATACTTCTGATTTTGATTAATGACTTATAGAGTCTATTGTGATTAGTTTGCTTGTACTCAGTTTTTTATTATTTTTCAGCTCTTTGATTATTTTATTGTTAATATATTTGTGACTTTTTCTGTCTATGATAGGGTTGATTTATTCATGTATAGAAGATAAAGTTTTTCGATACGGGTTTCACGTTAGTGTTTACTAAGAAAGAAGTTGGGCTTGCGTCTAGTTTTTCCTTTTGCATATACCATATATTTCACATCCTGATTCTTTATGTTGGTTTGAAATCCCCTGTGGTATTCGTTAGGGCGTCACTTATCGTCTTGCTGGCGTCCTCAGGTTGCAGACGTTTATCGTAAGCGGCTGCTTGGTTTTGGTGGCTCCATCATGTAATGTTGCCTGATGAAGCCATTGATATCATTGCACCCTTTTTAAATTAAAGGAGCCTCAAAATTTGTGTTCCGGTGAAATGTGATTATCAAGTGTTTGGGTGTAATGTAATAAAACAGATAACAATCTCATTTAAAAATTGTTAGTTGTACATTGTATTTATGTATGTATTTATTTTTAATCACTGCATTTCCATGCATATACATATTTTCATTTATTTATAATAAAATTATACATAAGTTTTACAACATTGTTTTATATTGACTTGAAACGCAGGATGAATTATACATAACCACAAGAATTTAATCGTTTACAGGATCTAATAAATCTACTGTTTATATTATTACAATTATTCTTAATAACCGAAATACTTACGTTCTGTTATATTCTTACAGTTTGTCGAAAGGAATTCTGTTACACAATTTAATAAAGTTCTTTGTGGTTTGCACTCTTAATTGTTGCTTACTTATTGTCGGTTTTAGCACCACAGCTCTTTCATGATTTAACAACCGGCATCGAAACAGTAAGTGCTCCGCAGTTTGATCTTCTATACTACATAAGCACATGGAGTTGACCAACATTTTGAAGTGGTGAACATACTTCCTAAGCTTTCCAGGTTCTGTAAACATGGCAGTGAGATTAGATGTAATGGTTATTCTTCTTTGTTGACTCTCCTGAATGTTAAGGAAATAGGATTTAGATGTTTATTCCCATTCACTTTTCCATTTCCTAAAAGCGTCTTCTGCTATTATTATCACTACTGCACTTTCAGGTATCTTGTTATAACTTTCATGGACATCTGTACTTGTTGTCGCTTATTTTGCGAGTTGGTCAAACTTATTCCAACTTACTCCCTTAGTACCCTGCGTGTGATATGTTGTACAGTTGAATGAGATCTTCCAGTTTCCTTCCGATTCCAATTTCATCACTCCTGCTTTAATCAATGAATGGGTGTGGTTTCGTGGGTTCTTAAGTTCAATATTATTCTACTATCTGTGTGGATGACCGAGCGAGATAGCTCCGTGGAAGTGTGAGGCTTGCACTCGGGAGCCCCCGGATTCGATCCTCATCGCTGACCTCGGGGTTTTCGTGGTTTTTCCTGTTCTGTAGATGAATGCTGGGGTGTTCTTATCTATCGCGATTTCCTTTCCATCATTATCCCTTCATTCCCGTTTCTTCTCATATTTCTGGTGCGCTTCCAGGTTTCGTGGCGTATGGCAGTGCTAGACACATGGCGCGAATGCTTGCTCACAGGAAAGAGTATTCCCAGTGAACACTAGGAAGCTGCTTGGTTGACGGGTCGTTCATCCCTCACTGAGCAGCTCCAGCAGTGGGACGGATCTTCGAACCAGGAGGATCCGTCTCTTACCTGTCTATCTGCGTCTCCTATGATTCCTTGCCTCCTTCCCTTCTTCCTGGGGAAGCCATAATAGATCAGGATCGCAGTGCGGATATATGCTGTTTTACTGTACTATGCTGTGCTATTTTTATTTGGTGTGCCGGATGCGGTCAGCGATTTACTGCTGTATCTCTATCAATGCTATAACTTGCATTCCTTGCTATCTTAAGTAAGCAAAATAGTTGACGGTTTCCTCTATTTTAATATTGACGGGACATAGGCCTGTGATTAAACAACACCTCGTGTGAGACAGTACGGTAGGCATTCGATATTCTTACTTTATTCTTGCTTTGTACTACATTGGAGTAGCATATTATAAAAGCGGTAAAATTGCACCATTATATATTGCTTTAAATATCTAGTTTTTCAGACCATAGTTAATTTTTGCTGACTTGGTTAGAGAAAGTACCAATTGTCACTGCTACCCCAACGGTAGTGGAGGTTTTGCGCTGCCGCATCAGGTCCAAGGGTAATCACCCCGCCGTGAGCCGGACCCTAGCGGTGCTGCCTGAACTCTTGCGGTTTTGAGGGTAAGGGGGCTACTCGCTGAGGACCAGGATCCCCAGTTTAGCCGACGGCTGTCTGCTAGCACGTCTTCTGTCCTGGCGCTAATGAGGAAATAGCAAGGGGTTCAGAGGGAAACTCGAAAAGGGAAACAGCATGCGGGCCGCTTATTCTACGGGAAGGGTACAGGTTATGAATAAAAGTATGACCGGGAACCCAGAGTAAAGCATGCTAATCTCACTACAGTTATATAGTTAATAGTCTATAAATATAGGCTTGTAGCCGAATACAATGTGTAAGTGCTTTAAAGAATTAACCTGCCCTAATGTTGAGTTATTCAGATAAATGTTTAACTCTGCGTTTCCTTCAAGTCAGTAGTTGTGTGAGTAATCAGTAACTTTAGTTTTCTGTTCGTTAAAATGCATTCGTTATTTATGGCACAGTTTATATTTTGTTGTTTCTATACTGGTGAAATTTTAAGCTTCTCTAATTGATTCTCCTTGTTCATTTTGGTTTTACTTTTTTTTCAGAATCTAAAAAGTGAGAGTATGTTTTTTTAATATGCCGAGGCTTTCTTTAAATCTCCATTCGGTCATTAGTTTTCTTCTACCCAGAAATTTTCATTTTAATACTGATGATGACGGAGGGGATTATCCTTCGTAATTTATTTTGATTTGCGATGAATATCTCACAGGCTTTGATTCCGTTTCTGTAATTTTGCGTGATGTTAGGAGTGTTGTATTCTACTTCCATTTGTTACGCTAGCCCCTGTCCCTCCTCTCTCTCACTTACTCTTAGGATGGATAGTAAACGATGAAAGAAAGCTTCAGACAAAGAAGACGAAATTGAGATAAAATAGCAATTTAGTGATTTCTGCTGTTTTTAGCGTTACTTCTTATGCCTACTTTTGTTTATTTTTACAGCAGACAGAAATGAGAGTCAAATATTTATATACTAGTACTTTTTTCATGTTGGGGTCTACTGTGTTTTGTTATAAGAAGGCCCTCAAAGTTTACACAATGTCAAGCTTTTTTAGTTTTGTATTTAATATATATATATATATATATATTTGTATATTGTGCAGTTTGTTTTGTAACATATGTAATTTTTGTTTCATGATAGGACTTCGGTTCGTAATATTAATTAGTAACCTCAAAACCAGAGGAAAAGGACTGCACTGAAAGGATGAATCCGAATCTCATCAGCTTCCATCGTTCCTGTCTCAAGAACGTCCTCCCTCTTTGTCACATTGTTGACATTCATTTTAAATATCCAGTGTAACGTTCCTGTTACCAACCAAATCACACAGTATTGGAAGGTCACATTCTGAAAGCAAAATTCCAGGAGTTTCTCAAGGTATAGCGGAGCCTCCGGCTGGCTTGCTATGTAATTCCTGACTGCTATCCAGATAACATCAACCTGCCGACAGGATGTAATTCGGTATTCCAGAATGTGTTTCTGAGCAGAATGCATATTGATTAGATTGTGTTCGTCCATGTCGCCAAAGAATTTGGTATGGTGGCTATGGTATCGTTTAATACTTCCTAGGCCGTCTCCTGACAATCGGTGGAAACAGTTCTGTCAGATAATTTTGCATCCCCGAATTTGTTTCTCTTCAATCCTGGATTAAGAGGAAACAGAGTAAACGCCATATTGGTTACGGGTACGCTCGAGCGCTCATATATGAAGTGTCCAGAATCCGGCGAAGATGAGTATCGATGGGTTTGAATCCTTGGAGTACCATATGAGGGTTATGAACTTGTTCCTCCCATAACCCTCTATCGATAGAAGAACCGTTCCCACACAGTGACTGGACGGCAATTTTTCGCAATAATGATATACATTTCTTTGCGATTTCAACTAATCCACATCTGCCTTTGGAGAGTGGCAAGCGCAGTTGAGCCTTGCTCAACCTATACTCTTTACGAGTCCATAAAAAGTAACCGGTGAGTTGCTCAAGCTTGTGTGCATCATGTTTCATAATATGCAGAATCTGTGCTAAGTAACAATTATAAAAGGATCATCTGCAAACGCGTTGCTTTCATGTGAGTTGTGTATTCTGCATTCCACAGTGAATTAAAGAGAATACTCCAATATCTAGGACCGCAACAGGATCCTTGCGCACATCTTCCAGAAATATTACTGTGCACCGTGGTGCTATTAATGGACATCACTGCGCTTTTTTGAGTGGAATAATCTCGAAAGTTTACTTTATTATTATTATTATATAATTAATTGAAAATAATTATACTTTTTAATGACCTTAGCTGGTTTTGGCAACTTTTTAAATAGTCGACTGAAAAATTCAATGCCACAGTTCAATGTTCAAATCCAGGCATTGAATGTTTCTGTTGACTCTATTGAAAAAAAATAATCTCGAGATATTTGTAGAGATTCCTGGGGCATCTCATTTCCTAGAGGCTCTTAAGAACCCCAGTTCACCGCGCAGCATCAAAGGTACCTTTTACATCAAGGCTTACGGGTATCATTATTAGTACGTTGCATTTCTTTCGACCTGCCTCCGCAAAATTCTTCACTTCAACTGCTGCCTTTTTGGTACTCTTCTGAGATATAAAGTTAAGTTGATTTCTATTCAGGAGGTTATTATTTTTATGTGGGTGGTTTACAGCAGTTGCAGAGACAATTTCTGGTGAAGTAAGATTAGCACATTTTATTGTCATTTATTTTTTTAATTAGAAGTTATTGTCTCCTATATTGAGAAGCTTTTTGTACATATGTATGTGTTATTACGGTCCAAAATAAACAGAGGTAAGCGCTCGCAAAGCTTTACTTATTTTAAGTTATTTCAAAGCATGATGGGGCGCCTTACATGGGAAGTTTAGTTAGATAGCTTTAGTTAATCGCACAATCTCCGATATCTTAGTCAATTAGGTAGTTTTTAGAATTTCAACAGGAAAAGAAAGGAGAATACATTCATAATCAACACATTTCAAATCACAATCGGTACATTTATTCTAAAGCATTACATGATTACTTTGTTTTTGTGTACTTGTCTTCCCTCCGACATCTTTGCTTCTTCACTGTTAACGCACTAAATAGGCGGAGAGACGACTTCATAGCAGTACGTATCTACCCGGCTTCCACTCCTCTTACTGGTTACGTCACATTACCTACTGTCCCCTGAATACACAACCCCCCAGATACACTAAAAGCAACCATAAAAAGTAGCTAAATACCACGGCATATACGTACGTACATACGTACATTTTATTCTTACCTATATATATATATATATAGGTATGTGGGCATGTATGATATTGTACATGTAAAGCTTTTGCTTAAAAATGCTGTACCAATTACTGTGGCTGCGGTGAATAAACACTAAGAGTTGTTTTTTGTTTTAGGCAGTTTTTAAGTATTTACATGACTCCGGGTTTTTTCAAATATAAGTATATATTAAGCACAATAAAACAAATACTTCTCCGAGAGCTAGCATTTTTGGACATAATAAGTGAATAAAAGTTAGGTAAAACCAGACTGCAAAGTAAATACTAGATTTTTGTGAAATCCTCTCAAAGGGCTGTTAACGTTTTCCTTAGTATCAGCTATTCTGATGTTCATGTCACTATGCAGGGAAAAGTTTTGAAATTCCGAAAAATACAACATAGTTTTCTTATTTAGTGAATTGTAGCGTTAAAAGTAAGGAGAAAAATGGTTTCCAAAGAACGTTTGCAAAATTATAAAAACGTGCTCGGTGAGTCTCGGTCAGAGAGCTCGGTGAGTCACGTTTTACGATTCTGAACTTCTGATTACAACAAATATTAAAATCAACAAAAACATAGATAATTTATGTCTAAGGTTTTCCATCCCTAATGCCATTACAATGAGATATCAATACCACATATATAGCAAGTAAATACATAGAAATTAACGGCAGTTCTGCACACACGTATGTAACGTTGTAATAAACAAGCCCATTTAACCAACCTTAGAAGTAAGTTTCGGTTTTAATCAATAGCCGATGACAACGTATATCATTGGCTATCCCAGGGATAAAAATCGACTTTTTCACCTTTTTTGTGCGTGTAAGTATGTTATGTTTTGGCTCAAAACTAGTCGTTACTGTTTTTATAAAACTTAGTACATAACATATCTTTAGTCTCAGTCAAAAATAAGTTGAATAGCATATTTATTCACAAAAGGGTTACAAAGAGGTGCGGAGTCTAAACTCTAGTATCTTACTTATTTGTGAGATTTTGCGAAAAATGTTTCTGTGATAAAGATGTATTTTTTAGTTAAAGTGTTGGTTTTGAAGCTAGTTTGTTTTATCGTTGTATATGTTCTATGGTTAAATAATAATAAAAGAAACTTAAAGAACAGGGGAAGCATTTCCATGGTGTAAAACATAAACTTAAAATACTGAAAAGCTTTCAGATTGAAAATACAAGCCCTATAGCATACTAAACAACTCATTCTCTTTGGTGTATAACATTTGTGTCTTATCTCTTTAATTTTCATTTGTGTTAAATAAACAAATATATAAATTGTGTTAAGTAAACACAATAAATATATTTCAGAATATATCAGTAACAGAAACACTTCTCATTAAACCAAATTTAGCACTCATGATGTAAAAGTAGAGTATGTAAAGAAGAGGGAGAGAGAAATAAAACCAAAGAAAGAGGCCTCAACTTGATAAAAATATGGCGAAGTGTGACTGCGAATTTTGCTGGTTATATAATAATCGTATCGGAGCGGCATACTATCAGCTTAATCCCGAGTTATGCATTATGTAAGATTTCTTATGGTGGAAAACGTAAGAAATTCATACAACGTAAGAAATAGTTGCTGTCAAATATCTAACACTGTGCATTCTTATTAAGCCCTTCTCCAAATGTATGCGAATATGTATCTGTAGCTCAGATATTCCAAATAAAGTCATGATTTTATGAAATCAAATACTCAAAAACATTAACCGAGTCATTCGCATTCAGTGTTCCACTCCAGTATCATGTAGTTATTGTGATCGAACAGAAGACTGGAATGCAAGACAACATAAAATGCGCCCTAATCGGTGCGCAACCAGGAACGCGTATAAGTCGTGTGTGTAATCTAAAATGCTCGAGTTGGTTCAAATCTCTTTAAATGATGGTGCATTTCAGCTTTTCACTATACCATAACGTAATTTATACAGGTAATAAATATACTGATAATAAATCACACAATTGTCTGATCCTTTGGGTTATACAAATTCCTTTATTTATAACCATAAAAAACACGACATAACTTAACCGTTTAATACCGGATTTATCGATTTTTCAAATTCAGTTCCTCAAACAAGATTCTTTAATACACGCGGTGCATGCTATTCAATTGTTTGCGTTCAATACGGGACTTAAACCGAAATATCACTATATATTTTAATGCTGACTTCGCAAAACGTTTTCTGAATTTTGTTGTGGTTTGCATATAAAATCATATATGCAAATTGTGGAACGTGACAATTATAATATACTCGTGGAATTTTCATCAAAATATTTGCAGTCGTAAACAATGTCTACTTCAGCTACCAGTTGGTAAATAAATATTTGCTATCTCATCTCTGTGTTATTAAGCATCAGCCATTTTCACGGAGTCTTTGAACTCTTTAATATATGGATTTTAATGGTTAGATGGTATCCTTATCTGCATATATTTCTACAGCTGATGAAACAATATTATTTGCTATGTTTATACTTTTGCGTCTGAAGTAAAGATGCTTGCGGCAATCTTTTTGTAATCTATTTGCCTTTCCTTGTAAAATTACAAGGTCACTCGCAAAAGTTATACTTCTATCTTATATGATTTGCCTTACTAAAATTCCCTTCTAAATTCTCACACAGAAAATAGATATTGTCAACATTGATTCCCTTATCGTCAGTTAATGTTTTAATTATGAACAGGATATTTTAACCTGATCTGCGTCGAACTTCATATGTTCCCTTCCTAAAAACATCAATGGATACTTTTCATATTCATGTATTGTTTTATATGGTGCATTATTTTGATATTTCTGTAGTTTTTACATCCTCATATATTTCTTTTTCTTAAATCATGGATGTACTCTTCCCATCTTTACGTTGAAGTTAAACATAATTTTCTTTTGAAAAGCACTCAGGAAGTTTAAGAATCTAATATTTTCATAAAGACTTACAGTTTTAGTTAATTCACTATTTATTTTATCTATTGTAGGTGGTTGTTTACTTTTCATTCATTTGAATTATATTCTTTTCTTTCTAAAGCAGTTCTCTGATCGTAGTTTCCTATACACTACGCCATTATTACTTGTCATCCATTTCTCATTATTTTAAGTCTTACAGAGTACTCCACTCGTTCGTGACTAGATTTTATTTGGGTGGTAAGCTTAGTTGGCTGATACCTTGAGCTTCTCAGAAATTGAAACTATTTTTACCAGAAGTGTTATTTAAAGCCGTTTTCGAAAGTTGAATGTTCAATCGTCAGCTTTGTTCTCGACACGTTGAGCAATTTGGTCTCTCTGATGTCGCCGGATTCTCCTAATACGTCTCTTGCGTATAGGTCCCCTAAAACCCAAAATCCCATTTTTCCGTATATGTTTATATGAACAACAAAACATGAAGTTAAATGCCGGATAAATATCAAATGTGGTATTTAAGTTCAATATCAAGACAAAACTAAGATTTTAAAGAGATTCCCCCACCGCAAAATACCCTATACATAAAGAAACTTTAATTCTCTTTTATCTTCTTAAAAGTAGCTGCAACGATTTTAACTAAACTTTAAGATATTTTATGATAAACCAGAAGTATTATGTATAGTGATGTTATATGACATATAAAGTATTTTGAGTCGGAAAGTGTAAATTCACATCACATATGTGCGCTGGTTGTTAAGGCAGGAGCGCTTTCGAGAGACGTCTCTCTCATCATCAGCTGAGATTCCGACTAACGGATCTCCCTCTCCCCTCTCCCCATGAAGCGTTTCATTAAATGTTATTTCTGTCCTCTGTTGGGAAACCTTGGAACTTAAAGCCGTTGCTGCCCTCTGTGTTATCTGTTGGTCACTCATCATGCTTCTTTCTTCTCTCTTGTGATGTAGTTGATCTGCATTCTGTTGAGAAATCTTGGAAACACTTGATCTTGAGTTTGCTGCCCTCTGTGGAGAACCTTGGGAACTTCTATTTTTTCTTTTGTTGTTTAAATGGATCAACTGCATTAAGTGATCTGTCGCTGGTATCTCAAAATTCAAAACCTTCTCGATGTTGTAGTAGTACCTTACAAAACCCAAATAAAAAGGATGTGATATATAAGAGGTTCACATATCATCCAGTCATGTTCAAAAAGTTTGAAAAGCTATTCAGAAAATACCAAATTCAATTAGCACCTCAGAATGTTTTCAGTTTGAAAAATATGTTAAATACACCTTTAAGTAATACAACTGACAAATTAAAAAAATCAGGAATTTATCAGATATCATGTCAAGACTGTCAAGGTTTATACATAGGAAGAACAAAAAGAAATTTAAAAATCAGATTAAGTGAACACCAAAGAAATATAAAATTGAAACAAACAGATAGATCTGCAGTAGCTAACCATTTTTGGAATAGCAACCATGAGATTGGACAAGAGATAAAATTACTCAAATCTATTCAGATACCATCACATTTGGAAATATGGGAAAAGATCTTCATTCATTTCAACATCGAGAAGGTTTTGAATTTTGAGATACCAGCGACAGATCACTTAATGCAGTTGATCCATTTAAACAACAAAAGAAAAAATAGAAGTTCCCAAGGTTCTCCACAGAGGGCAGCAAACTCAAGATCAAGTGTTTCCAAGATTTCTCAACAGAATGCAGATCAACTACATCACAAGAGAGAAGAAAGAAGCATGATGAGTGACCAACAGATAACACAGAGGGCAGCAACGGCTTTAAGTTCCAAGGTTTCCCAACAGAGGGCAGAAATAACATTTAATGAAACGCTTCATGGGGAGAGGGGAGAGGGAGATCCGTTAGTCGGAATCTCAGCTGATGATGAGAGAGACGTCTCTCGAAAGCGCTCCTGCCTTAACAACCAGCGCACATATGTGATGTGAATTTACACTTTCCGACTCAAAATACTTTATATTTAAGATATTTATCTAAAATAAAATTTACATCTTGAATTTTCTGGGAATACCCATGAAGCCCTCGTCAATCGAAATGAATTTAAAAGACGTTCTTTATTTAAAATAACTTATTGTGGTATTCACCGCTTTCGAGATATTTTTGCTATTGATTTATGTAGACACAACGGAATGTGTAATAAAACCATTTCTGTAAATGTTTACCTCTATTCAAGTGAAGTAGGTAGAAGAATACTGTATTTTAAAAGCAGTTTTTAGAAGAGTGGATATAGAAAAACATGCGAATGTAACATTTGTTTTGTACTTTCTTCATTACTTACCTATAGTAAAATGAGGAAATATTGCATTCCATCCATAAGTCTTATACCGATATTTCACCGAAAATACAGGTTTCTGACTCCCTGATTCCATAAAAAGGGCATTCTTAGAAAAAGGTTCATAAGAAAGAGAGAGAGAGACCATCTGTCTGTGAACAGATTAACTCAAAAACGAAAATTTTGTAAAATACCATACATTAAGTTCAGCCTCTTACATGGATGGAATTCGAAGATATCTGAGAAAATTACCCCACCCCAAACTATCCTTTACATAGAAAAATTTTTCGTTATTTTCTATTTCTCTCCCACAATTTTGAGCCCAGCACCATATTTTAAAGATATTTTCATGAGACTAACTCTACTTCCTGAATTGTCTGGGAATAGCTCTGAGGTTCTCTTCATCTGAATTTCTCCCGTATAATTGGTAAACCGTATGAGATAGACAACTTCTTATTACACTAAAATGTAGATGATCTCATTAAAGCACACACCTTATGTAAATAAACATGTTTTTGGCGTTAACCATTCCCAAGAATTTTATTCTTAATGGTTTTAATTTTCAAATCTTTATACCATTTTTTCAAGTGGTAAATTACTATTCATTTTTTCTCAAGATCATGAAAGGAGCATGAGTTTTCAAAGCCATCACTAGCGACCCGCTTTTTAGAATTCGATTATGTCCTTCTTATAATCCAACGCTATGTGTAAACGTGTCCTGAAGGTTTATGTTGACAGGCAGTCGGTGAATAAAGTTTTGTAAGAATGTAGAAGATAGAGCGGAGAAAATTATGTGAATGCAACACATCAGATTTTTAGAAAAAGTTCTTCGTGTAGGTCTGTGTATCTCTTTTAACAGTATATCCCAAAAACTAAAAATTGGATGAATACCAATCTTAGTAATTAAGTTCGATATCTACCAAAGATGCATTACAAAATCCCTCCACGCCAAGCATTCACATGCAAAATTGTTTGTTATCTATTCTCTAAAGCATTTCTAACGATATTTAAGATATAAAATGTGGATCTTGAACTTTCCAGGAGTATCCTGTGAAGTCCTCTACATTCGGCTATAAATCTGTTTAATTTTCTATTACTCGTAAAGCATAAAAGAAATACAAAAGCTTACTACACAGAAAATGTTTATCTCTTTAAAACGCACACATTCCTTAAACATTCTTTTGCGACATCCGTCATTTCCAAAAGATCCGTTGTGATTGGTTTACATTTTTCAATATTTTGTCATTGCTTGAAGTGCTGTCACATTCGGGTGTTTCTCGATATGTCATGGGAAAAAGTATGGAATTTCAATGCTACGTATAGCGACCGCATTTGAATATCTGACTATCGCTTCGGTTTCCTGCATCCCCTTGGATATAACACGAAAAGTGCCAACTTTATCTCGATTAACGTGAGGTTTGTAGAATAGTTTGTAGAAGCTATGCAATAATTAACCGCAGTGGGTAGAGGTCATCTGAATGTGACACTGCCGATTTTTCCATCAGCAATAATCCTGGCTTTCAACTGTTGTATGGAAGTAGTTTTCCAGGAAATCTGTATCCAGATCTTCAATCTGAGATGGTCTTAGGGAAGATTCGCTGAAATTCCAAGATGGTTTTGAATAACGACTTCAAACAAATTTGATTTCCAGCTAGAAAAGAACCCATCATAATCTGGACACAGTATGAAATGAATAAGAGCATGAAAATAACGCAAATAACAGCTCACATAGTGAGATATGAATATATTACAGCATAATGGAGAGCAGCATTTCTCAACACATAAAGCAATACTGACGAAAAAAGGTTCCAAATTTTGTCTAAACACATTATAAAGCTAGCCACTCTAACCGCTGGTTTATTTTGTTCTCTCGTGTAAGAGTTTCATTATGCTAAAAAACGAAATCACTGTGATTTATTGTACATTATAACCTTTTACTTTCTCTACCATATACCTGGTAGTTAGGGAAGATATTGCATTCCAACCAAAAATTCAATATGAGATTTTACCGCAAAACCATATTTTAAGGCCCTCTTAATCCAAAAAGAGCATTTTTATATAAAGGTCCTTGTGTGTATCTGTGTGTTGTGTATGTCTGTGAACAGCATAACTGAAAAATGAAAAGTTGGATAAATACTAAATTTGGTATTTAGGTTCAGTACCTTACAAAGATTTACAATAAAATCTCCCACGTCAAACTACACTTACATTGAACATTTTTCAAAATGTTTGGTTTTCTGAAACTTCATTTAACAATTTTGATTAAAATACCATCTATTAAAGATATTTCATGGGAAGTAAAATACATATCTTGAATTTTCTGAGAATAACCTGTGAAGTCGTCTTCATTCGGAAGGAATTTTGTAAAATCTCGTATAACCGGTAAACGTTGAGCGATAGAGAAAACGTGCTACACAAAATGTAGATCTCCTTTAAAACACACAATTATTTTAAATAAGTTTTTTTGTGGTATAGGTCATTTCTGAGATATCCGTTAACGGTGATTTGAATTGCTCATTTCTTGACCATTCTCTTGAAGTCCTGTCAACATTCATTTGTTTCTCGCGATTGCATGGAAACAGTATGGAATTTCAAGGCCAAAATATAGCGTCCGACTCTTAAATATTTGACTATCGCTGTTTTCTTTGCATCTATAACGCAATGCCTAATGTAGTTATTTCTGCAAAGGTTTATTTGGATTAAAATATTCTAGATCGAAAAATAAGCTTTAGTAACAATGGTTTGTATACCCACTAATAAAGACAGAGGGTGGAGAAGGTCCTGTGAATGTATCAGATCAGACCTTTTAGAATAAGTCGTAAACAACGTGTAAGCGGTTTGTTAATAGAATATCTAGTTTACTGACATTTTCATATTTTGGGAACATACGAGTAGATTTAGTTTGTTTGCAAACTTTTTTTTCATATTGCTGAAAAGCAATTCAAGAATTTGGGTATTACTGATCAGATTTGACTTATAATGTTCTTGGAGTGTCCAATACAATATGGAAATAAATATAAATTAAAGATCAGAAGATTATAAACAGCTGCAATTAGTGCGACCAATTCATGCGACCATATTCCAAATCAAGGACACCATAGTCTGATTAGTTACAGGAATCGAAACGAAACTTGAGTGCTGCTGATGCTGACGATGAGTGCAGCGTAGTTATGTTACTTTGTGCTCGGTTACTTGGATTCCAGTACTCCGCGATTCGATTTAACGTCAGCTGCACTCTATGAAAATTGTACTTTCGTGAATGGTAGTACTTCGTTATTGAATTATGGTCAAAATATAGGGTTTGTACTTACGAAATTTGTGTTTTTGACTATCCACAGTAATCCTTGTTTAATAAAGAACGTTTTAGTGGGCGAATGTTGCTCCGGCGGTAATGTCATGCACTTCCCTCCCTTTTATGTGACCATTCTTATATAGTCTTTTTGGTCGGTTTTTGGCGACTTTTGGAAGGAATTGCTGCCAACGTGAATCATTGTAGTTTTAGAATCGCAGATCCCTCGGCTACGCCGTGTCGTTGCTTCCTCCTTCTAAAAAATATCCCTCCGCTAAGCTATGAGCCTGAGGGCCCCCAATCCCTTGGCTACACCTTGCGGCTTAGTGCCCTCAATCGTATTTTCAGCTATGTTGGGATTTCAAATGTTGGCAGCAGAAGGCAATACAACCAACGTTTTCATGATGCCACGGGTGAGACTCGTGCTATGCGATTTCTGATAGTAATATGGAACAAAATTGACAAATTTGCCATATATTCATGAAAATAACTAAAGCACCATGTTATCTGTTCTTTATTACACGTAATTATGTTTTGAAATCAGTAAAAGTTGTGCAGTGTGTGTGTATGTGTGTGTGTGTGTGTGTGTGTGTGTGTGTGTTACGTGTGAATTATTGCCATATATATTAATGTATCTAATCTATGGCTGTCGCGCTAAGGTGCTAAGTACTTAGGTACTTAAGCGACTTAAAATATAACATTAAAATACGTGAGAGTTAGAGTTAAGGCGTGAATACTTATTTAGTTTGTAAAATTACTAAATCCACTTTCTAAATTAAAGAATATCTTCACTTTGAGAAAAGCTTTCTACGGTGTTCTCCCATTGAGAAATCTATGAGTATAAGCGAGCAAGAGAGCAAGAGAATAAACATTTAAAAGTGAAGGATATGAGCGTGACATCACCGACCTATACTGCTGCTGTTGAGCTAGTCTATAACGAAAATCTGCGGCAGTTGCCAGACTGAGGTATAACAGATTCCATACTCCACGAGAAGCTATTTTTATGGGTGATGTAGTCTGGCGGCATCACATTTAACTGTATTTCTTCCTCTTTGCGTTCTGGGTCGCTGTATCTATATTCATTTCATACAGATGGAATGGCTCAGCAACAGGGTTTTCAAAAATATTTGGGAATCCTAGCAGTGAAAACATGTTTAAATTTTGTTGCACAACATAAAACATAGATTGTTATTCGGGAGAAATAATGTGCATTTAAAATTTGTAGAGCGGAAGTACTTTAATGAATTCCTTAAAACGCTGCATACTTTGTTGACAATGACTGATAATGGTGTCATAATCATTCTTAAGCCTATAAGTGATCGAAAGCTAGGTGGTCTCTTAACTATATTATCAAAATAAAACGAATAAACGAATTAATAAAAAAGGCAGAGAGTGAGAGAGAGAGAGAGAGAGAGAGAGAGAGAGAGAGATTGCGAGAGAATGAGATACGGTAGTTGCCTTGAACACTTTATATAATCTTACATTATCTCACAACAAAATGTATTGTGAAAGACAATTCCTTCCTTAAGTAAATTAAAGATGCAATTTCGGAGCGAAACAAGCTTAAGGTACCCAAACCAAGCGGTGTCTTGTCTTTGAAAATTCGCCAATGAATGTAAACTGACGATAAATTAGTGTCCACCAGATGACAGTTTCCTGTAATCACAAACACCTGCTTCAAACCTGCTAAAACTGCACCTGGCTAGTCATCAGCTCTATCAGGACGGTCCTCTTAATTTCAACTCAGGCTGCATTTGAATGACTAAGGTAAAGAATTGCACGTATCGACAAGGATTATTTATTGTGATTACAAAATATCAGGTTTAAGAATACCAAGACCAACAAGTGTCCTAAGAGTGTATCACTCCACTCCGCATCTACTCACAACATTTTGGTGACCATGCCAACTTTCTATTTTCTTCCCCCACTGATGACCTTGTCCTACAACTGAGCATCTCGATAGCTTTGCTTCTATTTCCCCGTATTTGTGAGTGTAACTTACACTTTTATTAACCAACCTTTCGTAAATAGTCCTAAAGAAACCGCTATCCCCCCCCCCCGCTGTTCAAGGTGTTCAGGGCTGATTTGTTAAAACATACTTTCTCTCTGGCTTGCTACATCTCTTGCAAGGAAATGAGTTGGAAATTATTCTATGAAAATACAACTGTAAGGAAGTCAGAAAATATATTTGGATTTGCAGCAAGTTCACTAATTATTACGTAAATAGGAAACACAATAGCAGATCAGCTGGGAACAGCTATATAAGCAAGGTGCTCCCCGCGGTGCCGTTTTGCCCTGAAGAGGACTGTAATATGAAGGTTGAAAGGAAGAAGTGACACGGAAGCCATTGAGAATTCACACAGAATGTATGGTTGAAACCAGAATGAAAATTGAAATATATAAAAAAAATCTGACGTGTTACACTCACATGACTTTCTCTACTCTTGTACAAACTATTTTTGCTAACTCGTATTCTCCATCTACTTCATATTAATCAAGATAAACATTTGCAGAAACGATCATTTGACATGCAAAGAGAATCACACTTTACACATAGCGACCACTTATAAAAATATTTGACTACCGCCTTTGTTCTCCTTGTTTTGTACTTTCAAGGGCAATATAGAAATACAGTAGCCTTTAAGTATAGACATATCTTTAATAGTTTTAATTATTTTTGTTGTTGTTATTATTATATAAATTAATTATACTTTTAATAGACCTTAACCTGGTCTTAGGCAAGTTTTTAATATAGAGTCAACTGAAAAATTCAACGCCACAGCCGGGATTTGAGCACGGTTCTCCCGCTCTCCCTTAATAATAATATATAAGCACCCAGCACTGAAGTACTTGCAATAAGCAGGTCGCCGCTAAGTTTGTCATCTTGATGGAGATGCCTTGGTAGGTATGTCTGGGAAAACAACTTGAGTCGATTGAGGAATTCAATGCCCCACCGGCATGTTGTCACAGTAGCTCAATGGTTAGAGCAACCAGGAGAACCGTGTTCAAATCCCGGATGTGGCGTTGAATTTTTCAGTTGACTCTATATTAAAAATATCTTTAATAGCTGGTTGCTATGTGCAGCACCATACTCTTTGCCACAGATTAATACCCTTCGCATATCAAAGACAAAAAATGAATAACGAATTCCCATTTGAGAAAAAGGATAAGTATATAGGAAAATTTAAGAGAATAACAAGCAATATCTCGAAAATGGTTCACTCAAAAAAAATGTATATGGCATAAATTGTGTATTTTAACGCGATCTACATTTATTGTGTAGTAAATGTTTGTCTATCTCTTATAGTTTACCAGTTATGCAAAAGTCATTCACAATGAAGAATACTTTTGGAGACATTCCCAGAAAATTCGATATATACATTTCATTTGTCAGGAAAATATCTTAAACATATGATATTTTAATCAAAATCGTTAGAGCTATTTTTGAGAAAATTAAAAATTTCGAAAAATGTTCCATGTAAATGGTAATCTGGGGTGCGGGGATTTTCTTGAAAACCTTCACGTCGCATCTTTGGAAGATACTGAACCTAAATACCAAGTTTGATGTTTATCCGACTGTTCGTTTCTGAGTTATGCTGTTCTTAGGCACACACATACTCAGACACACACACGGAAATGTTTCCAAAATACTTTTTTGGATTCAGGAGCCTCAAAACATGTATTTCCGGTGAAATCTCGATATCAAATTTTTGAGTGGAATGCAATACTTTTCATAATTACTATACGTAGTAGAGAAAGTAAAAACGTATTCTCTATCGTATGATAATTTCTGCAACAGAGAGTGATGAAGAGTAAGACTTGGATGAATTTACTTTACAGCAACGAGATGTAATTACACCAGATAGATATCTTCAAACCAATCACCACCGCCTAGTTTGTGAGTATGTAACGTGGTAAAACGTGACGAAGAGCAGAAATTTATGGCATTGAAGGAAATGCGAATTGAGGTTAGGATGCTATAATTTCCTCTGGAACATTTTAAATTCGTTATAAAGGGCATTCTAGAAGTAATTCACCACCAGAGAGTTTTTTAATCAATCTGGCTCTGTCCATCGGTCATTCAAATTTACAAATGAAGAGCATTGACTCTGTACACGACAATCATTCACCCGCTATCTACTAGACATTTGTGGAAGAGTCATTTGGGTCATCCGGTTTCATTTGAAGTAATAAGATGCACAAGATGAGAGTATGTCAATGGATTTATTCGCTTTAATGACAATACAAGTTTTATCTAAACTAATTAAAATGGACATGATAAACTTAAAAAAAATCTCATGTGTTACACTCACATGAATTTCTCTACTCTTGCACAAACTATTTTTACAAACGCTTATTCTCCATATGCTTCATGTTAATCGAGATGTTAATCTTATTGCTAATTTTCCTGTAGGTGCAAGGGGAATATGGTAGGATTTAAGCGATAGTCAAATCTTTCAAGAGCTGGTTGCTATGTGGCGCATTCCATTTACTTTGCATGTCCAGGACATAAAAAAATGAATAACATATTCCCATTTGAGAAAAAGTACAGGTATTGGAAAATTTAAGGGAATAACAAGCAATATCTCGAAAATGGTTCACTCAATAAAGTTTTTTTTGTGTAGTAAAATTTTGTCTATCTCTTATGGTTTACCAGTTATGCGAAAATCGTTCACAATGAAGAATACTTTTGGAGACATTCCTAGAAAATTTAAGATATAAATTTTATTTGTCATGAAAGTATCTTAAACGTATGATATTTTAATCAAAATCGTTGGAGCCATTTCTGAAAAAATTAAGATTTTCGAAAAATGTTCCATATAAAGGGTAATCTAGGGTGGGGGGATTTTCTTGAAAACCTTCGTGTCGCATCTCTGGAAGATACTGAACCTAAATACCAAGTTTGGTATTTATCCGACTGTTAGTTTCTGAGTTATGCTGTTCACAAACAGACACACAGACACACACACACACACACGGACATGTTTCCAAAAATGCTTTTCTTTATTCAGAGGGCTTCAAAACATATATTTCCGGTGCAACCTTGGTATCGAATTTTTGGGTGGAATGCAATACTTCCCCTAATTACTATACGTAGTAGAGAAAGTAATAATCATATCAACTAATCTTCATATATCTACACCCATTCCACTGAAGTGAATTTGAATTATTATGCAACTAAATTATTCACTTTTGCTGATGTTAATTTATTTAAACTTTTTTAATGTGTGCAGTGATTTATATCATTATTTCACAAACACAAAGAAAACCGATAAGACTAATGTGTTTTTCCTTACATTGTTGATTCGAGCCTATTAAAACACTATATTTCGCCCCAATAGATGGCAACATTGTTACCTTTCACACCTGCTCAAAATATTATTTGGGAGAGCTTTCAAATATTGGTTTACAGTTTATTTGAAGCAACTAATAGTAAAATATATGGTTAAACACAAACTTCAGCTTAAGATTTCTAACTCTAAGGCAGCTAACAGCGAATCTTGTGTTTTTATGAGGCAATTTGTCTAATATATATGACTTTAAACCTACGCCTAACATGGAATTTCAACCCTTTGTTTTGTGGCAGCTCGTAATGTTAATTATTACTGATCCTAAACAGTATGGTCCTTCATGGTAAATTTTTTGTACAACCTCAAACAATTTAAAACGTGACAATAAATAGTTTTCAACTCTTAAATACGAAATTTCAGCTGTACACATCTGCACAGCTGTGTAGAGGTTAAATTTTAAAATCCCAATGCTTTCAGAAGCTCCCACATTAATTATCCTTCAATTGTATCGATATGAACCACATTTAAAATATGTTCACAAATGTTAATCCAACTCTAATGCATAAAATCCATATATGCAAGGAATGTATATTACAACTTTAAGAGATTGTGTATTAACAGTGTTAAAAAAAACTTTTCAAATATCGTAAAACAAATGCTTGTAAGCGATCCCTCTTGACATCTGCATACGGAGATATCAAGCGATTTGAGAAATAAAACACAGGCCGAAGGTTTCATCTTGTAGCTTAAAAACACAAGAGTGGGCACATCACTGTCAGAAACTTCGAAAAGCTCACAACTGTAGAAAAAAGTGGAATTGCTTATTTTCTAACAACTAGTTCATATTAGAACACCAACAAGCGAAGGCAAAATGCGTTTGTACGTGAATGTTTGCGAGAAACGGACTTATTCCTGCGGTGAGAGCATCCCGATTTCCTATATTATTGGATAAAGATGTTATAATCACATTCTTGAGAGAAGAGAAAAGCATTGCAGATGAAACAGAAGTGATTGCAGCCAAAGGAAAGTGTAAGGATCAAATTCTAAAAGCAGGAAACAAAAGCATTCCAAGAGGTAGAGAGACTTGTACGAACATCGCCAGTTTTCATGTTACATGCCCATTCAACATCACCTTGGAACGGTGTGGAACTTGGAAAACTTTTGTTATTTCAGTCTGGCATCAGTTGGTGCGTTCCAGCAGGAATATTTACGGCAAGTTTTCCTAAGCGTTGTAATAACAACCAGCGTTTTCTTTGTGAGAATCTTGCGAAATTTTCGTTTTCACCCAGTCTGAAATGTTATAAATCCTACAAGTTACCGCTGAGGTACTGACCATAATATTTTGCTTATTTCGTATAATCCAGCTAATATTTAATTTAATAGTTAATGTATGATATTAAATACAAGGCATCCAAATGTAGATTACACTAGCATATTTTTGCAACTTTTTAAGGAAATCGGAAGGAAAAAGTTTCAAAATTGTAATGTTTTTCAAAAACTGAGTAAAAATAACTTATTTTAGGAATTATCCTGAAACAAGGAATAAAGCTTCCAAATCTATATGTCAAATAAAACAAAGTTTCTTTAAAAGCTATAACTTAAAATATACAAAACGAAATACATAATCCTTAGATCCCAAGATCTCAAGATAGGGTTCATTCCGAGCGGAAGGCTATGGATTTTTTCGAGCGTAAAAATCCAAAAATCCTTAGCATGGCTTCCGTCGGGAGAAAGATAAAGCCGGTGGTCCCGTGTCACAAATTTACGGCACGTAAAAGTGCCTCAAGTCTGATAAAAAGGTCTCTCAACAAAATTTCCGGTCTTTAACGCCCAATATAGAATGGGACGCTAAGAACCACAGCAGTTATACAGCGTCCATAAATAAAACTCAGTTTCATTGCGAACAAATCTTGATTATAGCATGACGTATTTAATAAAAGTTTTATCTTTCAAACATGTGGAGTATGAGTATGTTACCTTTTCGTTTGATAGAGAATTTTGGATTTCCAGCGTGCTGTTGTAATGCAGTTATAGCTGTTACTAATGTGATGGTGAAATATTAATTATTTTGTTCGATATATGAATGAATTTTGAAGGATTTATCTTCAATTCTGTCTTTCAGAAGATTATATTTTCCTACATGTATACATCTCCAGGAATGTTCTTCCTCTTTCACTGTTCACCCACTGTTTAGAACTTATAGCTCTCAGAGACCTTGGGGCAGATTGACAACTAAAAAGCAAATGCCTGTGTACAATTACTAAAGGACCATTATGAATTCTAAATAATTTGTAGTTCAGAATAGAGACTCCGATAATATACTTTCCCTACTACGTATAGTAAGTAGGGGAAGTATTGTATTCCACCCAAAAATACTATACCAAGATTTCATTGGAAATATATGTTTTCAGGTCCCCTGAATAAAAAAAAGCATTTTTGGAAACATGTCCTTGTGTGTGTCTGTGTGTGCGGCTGTGTATGTGTGTCTGTCTGGGTGTGTGTCTCTGTGAACAGCATAACTCAGAAACGAACAGTCGGATAAACACCAAACTTGGTATTTAGGTTCAGCATCTTCCAGATATGCAACATGAAGGTTTCCAAGAAAATCCCCCCACCCCAGTTTACCATTTATATGGAACATTTTTCGAAAATTTTAATTTTCCCAGAAATGGCGCTAATGATTTTGATTAAAATATCATATATTTTCGATACTTTCATGACAAATAAAATGTACATCTTGAATTTTCTGGGAATGTCTCCAAAAGTATTCTTTATTGTGAACGACTTTTGCATAACTGGTAAACCATAGGAGATAGATATAATTTTACTACCCAAACAATGTAGACCGCGTTAAAGTACACAATTTATGTCATATAATTTTTTTTTATTGAGTGAACCATTTTCGAGATATTGCTTCTTATTCCCTTAAATTTTCCAATACTTGTACTTTTTCTCAAATGGGAACTCGTTATTCATTTTTACTTTCTCTACTACGTATAGTAAGTAGGGGAAGTATTGTAACCCACCCAAAAATTCGATACCGTGGTTTCACCGGAAATACATGTTTTGAGACCCCCTGAATCCAAAAAAGCATTTTTGGAAACATGTCCGTGTGTGTGTGTGTCTGTATGTGCGTCTGTGAACAGCATAACTCAGAAACTAACAGTCGCATAAACACCAATCTTGGTATTTAGGTTCAGTATCTTCTACAGATGCGACACGAAGGTTTTCAAGAAAATCCCCCCACCCCAGATTACCCTTTATTATTTTCTCAAAAATGGGTCTAACAATTTTCATTAAAATATCATATGTTTAAGATATTTTCATGACAAATTAAATGTATATCTAGAATTTTCTGGGAATGTCTCCAAAAGTATTCTTCATTGTGAACGACTTTTGCATAACTGGTAAGCCATAGAAGATAGATAAAATTTTACTACACAAAAAATGTAGATCGCGTTAAAATACACAATTTATGTCATATACATTTTTTTTGTTGTTGTTGAGTGATATTGTTGAGTGTTTCGAGATATTGCTTATTATTTCCTTAAATTTTCCAATACTTATACTTTTTCTCAATTTCGTTATTCATTTTTTTTGTCCTGGTAATGCAAAGAGAATGGAATACTCCACATAGCAACCAGCTCTTAAAACATTTGACTATCGCTTAAATCCTACCATATTCCCCTTGCACCTACAAGAAAATTAGCAATAAGATTAACATCTGGATTAACATGAAGCATATGGAGAATAAGGGTTTGTAAAAATAGTTTCTACAAGAGTAGAGAAAGTCATGTGAGTGTAACATCAGATTTTTGTATTTTTATTACTATAATTGTTACTGTTATATTTATTCTTTCTATTATTATTATTTTGTTATTATTATATATTATACTTTACTGTTAATGTTATTATTATAGTTATTATTACTGTTACCATTTCTCTTACTACGTACTGTTGTGAATATTTTAACTTACTATTATTACAATTGTTTTTATTTCTTTTATTATTATTAATTTATTCTTATTTACTTATGTATTTATTATTATAAATTGTTATTATTACTCCTACATTTACTTATAGTTGTTGTTATTGTTACTATTGTTGTTTTTATTATTATTGTTGCTATTTATTATTACTTTTATAATTACTGATACTTTTGCTATTACTCCTGATTTTATATATACAGCTATTATTATTATTATTATTATTATTATTATTATAATTATTATTACCTTATTTTTAGTCATTGTTATTATAATTCATTAATAACATTACTCTTTCTGTTTGCTATTATTACTATTATTATTACATTTTATCGCTTATTATTATTATTATTATTATTATTATTATTGCTTGTGTTATTTTTTATATTTCTAATACTATTACAATTTCTCTGCCACTATTACTACTCTTTCTATTTACTGTTATTATTATTATTATTATTATTATTATTATTATTATTATTATTATTATTATTGTAGTTTATTATTCAGTTATTATTTATTTTTGTTATTATTGGTTTTGTTATTATTGTTTATTAACTAATTATAAACAATAAATGTACACTTTCTTCTTAGCTACACATATCTTCATCCCATTATTTCTTCTTATAACACACACTTTATCTTCCACTTCCTTTATACATTCACTAAAACATTTCACTTCTCACTTTAAAATTGCCAATAGTGGGCATAAATAATTACTTAAGTACACTACCACTAATAACTCAATATCACTTTACTCACTTCATTACCACACTTCACTTACACTCACCAATCGCACCTTCCGCCGTCTTATTACTCCATCACCGCCCTCCCTCAAAAGCCATCTTGCTCAATACTCCAAGCAGCAATCACTGGTAGAAGTACCATCCACCTTTCGTCACTACAATCTATCCTTATCGCTCCTTGGCCGCAAACGCCATCTTGCCAAAGTCAGTTTCTTCTCCATCATACGAGTCTAGTGATAATAACATCTCTTCTTCTCTTTTCTTGTACCCAATAAATAGGAACCTTGTGGGGTTCATTAAATCTTCTTTCAATCATATCCGTCATCTTTCCACCCATTCCTATCATCCTGTCGTCGTGTAAAAATACCTTCTTCTAATAAATTCTTATGAATTATTTTCTTCCAAATTTTCTTATTCCTTTTGTTTTAAGGTTAATTTTAATTTTCAAGGATACCAAAATTAATGTTATTATCATTATTGATATTTGTTTTATTAAACATTCTTATTGATCTTATATTTATAACTTCTTCTGGTTAATTAATTGTGGACAACACATCAGAAATTATTTTTTCTTCCCATGCTGGTTCACTAATATTAATTGCTAAATCGTTTAAACGTTCATAAAGATTTTTATTTCTTATGTTTCCAATTTGCTGGCCCTTAATTTTCTCTCTGTCATCTATTGCTTCGTTTATATATTTACTGCATTCAAAAAGTGTGTACCTGTTACTTTGCAAAATTCACAATTACCACCTCTTCTCTTCCTAATTTTCTTCCAATATGTTCCATAAGGGCCATGGTCGGTTAAATAATGAATCATACCTTTTGCTGGTTTTAAATGTTTCAACATTAATCTTTCATTTACATCCGGAAACATTTCATGTATTCTTCCTTCATAAATATGATCCCATTCATTTTGCCAATCCAATTTAAGCTTTATTTTTACTTCTTTTTCTATTCTGTATCTTCCACCCAAATTTCTTCAACTTTATTATAATTTCCCTTTTTAACCAAAATATTACGTCTCTTAGCTTTATTAAAAGATCTATCGGCCAGATGCCTGCTATTATCAAGAATGCCATTGTTGGAGCTGTGAAAACTGCTCCTGTATGGCGTAATAATATTTTCCTTTGAGAGCTTCTAATTTTGTTTCTTAATTAAACATTATTCATTTTTACTGACCATACTCCCGCACCGTAGGTTATTATAGTGGCAAATATTTTGTAATAATATGTCATTATTGTTTGTAGCGAAATTTTAAATTTGGTTTATATTAATCTAGTTAATTTTAACATAATATTTAAATTTTGTTCTTACGTGTTCAACATCTTTACCAAAATTTAATTTTTTGTCCAAGTACACACCTAAATACTTAGTTACTTTATTGCGTTTTATATTGCCATTATTAAATTTAATTGTGGGGTCTGTTTTTAAGTTTCCTTTTAACAATATGTAGCTTGATTTTTGTGGAGCAATGGTAAGTTTTGATTTCTTACACCATTGTTCTAATTTGTTTAATAGTATTATAGATTTTTTCTCCAACTCAAGCCTAGAATTTCCTTGAATTAAAAAGATGACATCATGTGCATAAATTATTTTATTCTTAATTACCGCATTCTTTTCTGACTCTTCCAGTAAGGTTTCAATTACAATATCCCAAAACGTCGGCCCAAGAATCGACCCTTGGGAGCATCCTTTAGTTATATTTTTAGTGACTAATTTATTTATGCCTGAAATATAGACTTTTCTGATGACACAATAATCCTTGAGTATATTGTATAAGGTTTAAGGGTAAGTTTTCTTTCTTAATCTTTCAAAGAAAAATGGCCACCGTAAATTATCAAAAGCTCCAGAAATATCAATAAAAATTGCAATTGGATAATTATTGGTAGTTGAGTTTAATGTTTCAAAGATTGCGTTAATTGCATCTTCAGTCGATTTACCTTTCCTGAATCCATATTGTTTATCGTTTAAGCCAATCACTGGCCTAAATTCCATAAGCCTTTTATTTATTAACTGTTCAACAATTTTCCCAATTGTGTTTAGAAGACAAATTGGTATACATGACTTCGGTTTCGTTGGATCCCTATCAATACCTTTGTTTAGTATTATAACTTTGGCTACTTTCCAACAATTTGGAATGCGACCTCTCCATAAGCAGTCATTAAATAGGGTGCATAAAAATGGGGTTAATTTCTCCTTTAAACAATATAAAACTTCGTTAGGTATACTATCCGGTCCACTAGCCTTCTTCTTCTTTAAGTTGTAAATTAATGATTTAACTTCCGATTTGTCAAAATGGAAAAAGTTGTTGTTGTTGTTATAATATGGTAAATTCATTTCTATTCTTTTTATTGTATCTTGTAGATTATCCGTTTTCTGCTCATCATCCCGTAGAAGATTCTTCAGTTTGTTGTCATTAATGGGAGTATTTAAGACTTCAGGTTTTTTTATTTTTTCCATTATAATTTTGTAGGGAATTCCCCATATATTATTTTCTAAATTGGTTTTCACAAAATATTGCCATGAGTTGTTTCTTGTTTCATTTAGCAGTTTTTTAAATTTATCCTTAGCTATAATCTGTAGCGGATAAAATTATTCTGTCTTTCCTCTTCCACCTTGGATCTTTGATAAATTTTTCTTAATTTTCGCATTTTCTGACGGAATGCTTCTTATGCATCAGTCCAACTGTGATCTGTGTACTTTTTGTTTCTCATTTTTGAAACTGATTGATTTATTGCATTAAAATTGTTTCTGTTGAATTTACTGGTACTTCATCTACTGTAGTACCTTTATATATTAATGTTTCGTCAAAAATTTGTTTCAGCTTATCCCAATTAGTTTGTGAATAATTCTTTTTATTTTCTTGCAATTCTATATTTTCTTTATGTCCCCATGTTGTCATCTCGTAACTAAAATAAATTAACAGATGATCACTGGAAGTAAAATCTGGTCCCACTTTCCAGTTGAAAATTTTATGTATAACTTTTATATTACCTAACGTGAGATCAATGTTTGATTCAGCACCCTGCCTGTTGTGAAAAGTTGATGGATTTAGCGGTATATTAATAATGCTCAAATTTAATTCAGAAATGAATTCTTCCATTACTTCACCTCTTCTATCTCTCTGCTCATTAAACCACCAGGGTGATTTGGAATTTGAATCAAGAGTATGAAGTATATGGCTTTTAAATAATTTATGTATATTTCTAATCTTTTTAATATAAGGTTCAATATCATGGCTAAACTGGAAACATTGATTTGCCAAAATAAAAGTACCCTGTTCGTGGGTGAGTTCTAAGAAATTAGTATATGTGTCACTTAATTGCGTTACATTAACTACTTAGAGGTTTGGATTAATTATACTTACGGTAGTCATAGAATTTTTTCCCGCATTGATTACCCTTGTATTTCATTCTTGGAGTAAGGTTCCTGGATACACAAGATGTCTAAATTGAACTCTCCAATAACTCTTTTTAACTCGGACATAACTAATTTACTTCTTTCGGCATTAAAAAAATAGAAACCAGACAACACAATCGCTATGTAGTAAATTCCTTCTTCAGTATAAGAGAAATGTAAGCCACTAACTTGACAGTGACAGGTGGCGAAAGTAATGCCAAATGCCAATGTAACAATTTTTTTTGAAACGGCAATAGGACCAATATTTGTGGGTGTGGATTAATAAGCTGGATGGGAAATCTGGGCAAACCGAATTGCTTGTAGTGCGCGTGCTGACAGAAATGTTGCACTTTAATCAACCAATAATTTTAATGAATATTATTTAAAATAAAATAATCAAGTAGGTAATAAGATAACTGGTTACTACAAGATTTACACTGTCAAATGTTTTATATACATACTAAATGGCTTATCCGATCTGCACAGTGGGGTTTTTAAATTATAATACTGAATTAATTAATTAATTGATTTCATTTACCACCACCCAGTTCTTTATTAAATTATTGTACAATGATCTAGAGAATTTTATAGTAATTCCTCCCTTTACCCCTAGGGACAAGGACTAGGTCTACAAGCGAAAGGGGGCATAGTACCTCGACTCACAAGATCTTTTGTGCATAAGCCCTGACGGAGTACCTCCCGGGAGGTAGGAGTGAGGAGAGAGGAGATAGAGGGCGGACGGACAAGGAGGCCCGACAAGGTAGAGAGCAGGTTTACTACCTTTTACAGATTGAAACTCCCTGGATGGAAGCTGGTGCAACGGGCTTCCCTCCCCCTCCTGTAGGCTGCATATCCCACTGAGGGCATCGGAGACCTCCCCCATTCCGGGGGACGAAGGGTTACATAGAGCATCCTTTTCCTTTACCATGAAGAGCCGAGACTCCCGCCGACACTTTCAACCCTGAAACAGGCCAAGCAGATGAAAGGTGAAGTGAAATGGGAATGGAGGTAAAATAGAGGCACAATATTAATGCAATTTACTACCGGATGAAAAATCCTATAACATTCACGCAAAAGTGTGTGAAACATTGAAGCTGCGTCTGATTGTTAAGCCTTCCAAGTTCTGGAAATACTGCATAAGTAGTAGGGAATTGACAGTTTAAGAGCAATTAATATGCAGGAATGTCTATTCATATGCAAATGAGCTCCCTCCCCCACTTTCCCCCACACCCAACCCAGCTTCTTGGTAGTTTTACTTGCACCTGAGGGCCATAAATCTTGTTGAGTACAATGGAAGCTTGACAGTTAAGCAATTAAGGTTATCCTTTACTTGTTAAAACGAACAAAGGGGCCATAAATTTAAGGTTCTGTAACAAAGGCGAGATGTTTTTCCTACCCATTCCACATCCGACCACTTCTGCACCTGGTCAGTTACCCACTCCACTCCTATTGTTTGTCGAACACGTGGCATACTCATTCCACTAGCTTTTAACAAAAGAACAATGCTTACCCTTCAGCTGTCAAAATGAACAAAGCCCATGATGAATTAGGGTTGTGACAAAGAGAACCTAAGCCAGTTAACAGAGAAACAAGTTCTATTGTCCGGGCAGGCCTTTATTTCTCATTCCACAACCCTATAACAAACCCGGTCCCTTTCCATTGTGGAAGAGATTCTATTGTGTGTGCCTTTCTATTGTCCCGGGGGGCAAGCATTCTTTAGAAAGACCATCTGGCATACTCATTCCACAACCCAATAACAAAGCCTGACCCTTTCCATTGTGTAAGAGATTCTATTGTGTGTGCCTTTCTATTGTCCTGGGCAAGATTAGTTTAGAAAGACACCTGCAGCGTTCCCATCCCACTACTCCATAACAAAGCCTGACCTTTTCCATTGTTTGACCACCTGCTAGTTAACAGAAGAATTCAAGGGTTGCTTTATACTCGTCCTGTCCTTGTTTTGCGTGAAAGAGAGAGAAACTTGTTTACCAACTCTGCGTAACAACGTCAGAGTCGCCATCATGATTTTGCATGAGGGAGTTCTCCCCAATGTTTTACGACATCCTACGAATATACCCGAGCATAGTTAACAAGTATTCTGCTTGGTTTATTTCAGCCAGCGACTCCGAAAAAGCGCCTAATATACATTTCATTACGTGCATTAAACCTCTGAGTGATATCCATAGATCGGTGTTCGATTCTTGCTGTAATCAAAAGTTTATTGCTAATGAGAAATTAATGATTGATATTATTATATCATTACCCTAATTAATAAAAAAGGCGTTCAGAGAATTCTAGCTCGACTCTTACCAAGTGAAACACTAATGCGTAATAACAATTAAACTATGCACCACCAGATTAAAAAAGGTATTTATCAAATATAATTTAATTTTTTATATATCATTACCCTAATTAATGAAAGGGCGTTCAGAGGGTTCTAGCTCGAATCTTACGCAGCGAAACTCTAATGCGCAATAACTATTAAACTATGCACGACCGGATTAAAATGTATTTAACAAATATAATTTAATTTTTATATATCATTACAATAATTAATAAAAAGGGTGTTCAGAGGGTCCTAGATTGAATCTGCGAAACTCTAATGCTCAATAACTATTAAACTATGCACGGCTAGATTAAAATGTATTTAACAAATATAATTTAATTAATGAAACGGTGTTCAGGGGGATCCTAGATGGAATCTGCGAAACTCTAATGCTTAATAAATATTAAACTATGCGAGTATTGGGCGGTCAGATTAAAACGTGTTTAACAAATATAATTTAATATACACGACACTACAATGTTTAACCAGCTGTATTCTTAGGAACCAGAGGTCCATATTTCGAATCCTGCCCTGCGAAACGCTATAATAACTACTAAGTTATTGAAGCAGCGGGCGGTCGGATTAAAATTGCATTTAACAACTATAATTATTTATATTAAACCCTGCTGCATACTTAGATATCCCGAAGCCTAGACAACATTCTTTCTTCTTCTCCTCTCTTTTTCTTTCTATCTATCTCTTTCTTTCTCCACGACTTGTACACATTCAGGCGTTCACATATACACGAGCACTTGTACACACATCAGCAAACATACACTGGTGCACGCATGCAAGCACATACACACACGCACATACATACACCAACACACACACATACATACACTAGTACACACACGCATTCACGCACCTCATGCGTATACATACATACACCAGTGCTCTTACACTCACACATACGCACACGACCACACACACACACACATGCAAGCACATATACCTGTTCACTTACACCCAACAGCACCAAACCCCACACGCACGCAACAACTCACGCGCATGTCCTGAATGAAAAGAGACAAAATGATGCAATAAAAACTAATTATAGCTCGGGATGCGACGCGTCATTTACGAATTGTTCGAAACTGGTCTGGATGCATGGGTTCGAATCCTAGGAGGGATTACATATTCATCTTCTAATAACTCCAAAACTAATTAAAATAAAAACAGTAAATAAACTTTATTACTTTTATGTCATTAGTTCCTTTCTTGTGCATGTATATCAGAGTACCAGATGTCATGGGTTCGATCCTTAATTTTAAAATCTCAATTATCTCGGAAACTAACAGTGATACAGGAGCGGACCAAAGCATGATTGTTAGCTCCTACGAGGGGCAATTAATGCCTTATATAATTTGCAATCAGTTGTCCCTAGTTCGAATCCTTATTTTTCAGTGACTTCCTTAATTTTCCAGTGTACACTAGAATATATCACTTAGATCAATGTTGCAACTGCATACAGGTCTTTTAAACACATCAAACTAATATTATAAATAATTTTGTTTCTGTCGTTCTGAGTTCGAATACCGATTCAATGAAGTTTACTTATAAATTTAATAACATAGTAAATAATTAAGACAAAGGCACCAAATAAACCTATTACGTTTATGTCATCAGATAATATCTTGCGGGTGTGTATGCGGGTACCTGACGTCCAGGGTTCGATCCTTAAGTTTAAATCTCAATTATGGCAGAAACAGGCAGAGATAGAGCCGTGAACGAAAGCATGTTTGATAGCTCATGCAATGAACAATTAATGCTGTATATAATTTCCAATCAGTTGCCACTAGTTCGAATCCCGATCTTTCAATGACTTCACTGATTTTCCTCTGTACTCTGGAATACATCACTTAGATTCATGCTTTAACTGTATGCAGCTTTGTGTAACGACATTATGGATGTACTCTGTGTGAGAGAGAGCGAGAGAGGGAGAGTGAGAGCGAGAGGAAGTGAAACAAGTAGGGATAGAAGTGCCGAGAGCCTCTGCGCATGCGCAGCAAGAGATGATGTCATTGGCTGCAATAATCACGTGAGTGTAAGCATCACAGCCATGATGACGTGCCGGCATCGCCTGGAGGGGGTTTAGATCCCTATATAAACAGATATCTACCCCTGTTAGAACTGTTGTGTACTTATTAACTTTACATTCAAGTTTTAAAGAGCATTAAAAGCAACGTGAGCTACAGGCCGTCTACACATTCAGCACATATCAAAACGTGGCAATGCAAGGTGAGTTTTACATAACTATACAAAATCACTGTTGGCTTTTACAATACATTTAATTTTGTTTAAACGTTACAGTACATGAAAGACGATTCGTTACAAAAAGCATCATATTTTCTAATCTGTGCTTTACATTCACATGGATTTCGCTGTATACTCTTCTCCAGTTCACATGATTTTCGCCACACATTCTTCTTACATAAACATTCATACGATTTTCCCCCTCATTCTTTGTTTCACTATACACTCATATGATTTCCTCTGCTCATTCTTTGTTCCCCTACAGGTTCATGCTCTGTTAACATTCACACGACTTTCTCTGCACATTCTTTGCTTCCATTAACATTCATACGATCTTTGCTACACATTCTTCTTACTTAAACATTCATATGATTTTCCCCACTCATTCTTTGTCTCACTATACATTCGCACACGATTTCCTCTGCTCATTCTTTGGTTCTCTGCTGGCTCATCTTCAATGAACATTCACACGATTTTCTATACTTATTCTTTGTTTCTCTACACTTTCATAGGCGTACTTGCAAAACATACACACACCCTAGTTCTAATATAAAGAAGTGTATAACTCGTTCTTCAACTTGAATAATGTAGTGAAAATAATAATTCATGACAATGTCTGTTACAGATTGTTTAGCTGATAGACTTAACAAGATGGTTGAAGAGCGTAGTTTCCTACCGACTCATCGAGTTCAAGATCTCGAAATAGGTCTTAGCTATGAGATAAAGTCCTTAAAGAGAGTTCAAGCAAGATATGGTACCAGGATCGTATCTTCGTGGAGGATTGTCAAGTGTTCTTGCCAGAGCGCTATAATTCGTTAACCGATCAAGAGATGGCAGAAATACCTGGGAACATATACCTCCAGTATAACGGCATGGCAGAGACGGGGAAATTTAAGACATGTAAATTGTCTTTTTTACATGCAAAGAAGGTGCGTAGAAGTGTCAAACTTAAGTTTTGAATGTTTTCCCATTTCACAATGAAAAATTCATAAATAAAACAACTGACTCATTGATATTACATATAAAGATACAAAAAATGCATATTATAGAATTTTATAAAAAATTTACGAAATCACAATATCACGTGCTTTGAGTTTAATTATATCTAGCGCATTGAAATAACTCTAAATATCCGAATGTTTATACAAATCTTTGTGCTTCATTTTACATGTATCACATGCTTCATTTTACATGTATCATAACAAAAAATGTAATTCTTTCCAGGTTGCCTTTACTTGACCAAGATAGTTTTCTAAGACTTTCATTGTGCAATGTTTCAGTCTGTGCAATAAGAGGAAGAAGAAGAGGAATAGCCTGCTGCCATGCAAAGGATGCTGACGCTATTGGAGGGTGGAATAAGCACCATCGGCACCTACAAGAAACATTTCGGCAAGAAACGGGCGCTGAGACATCTACATCACCGAAATACATTAAGACAGGATCCTTATATAACATTACAGGGTATACAATGAAAAAATACGGTCAATTTTGTATACAATTCAATGCATAGCTGAGAGTTAGCTCGAACTAGTCTCCCTATATTCACTGAAATTAAGCATTGTGAGCAATAATTTAAGTGACTGTGAAAATACTTTAAGTAATGGTGAAATTTTTATTCTAAAAGACTTGAGCCCTGTATACATTAACAGCATTAAGACTGCTTGCCACGCTGGAATACAAATTATGAAAATAAAAAGACTTTCATTTAAATAATAAGGAAATTTGCATAACCTGCTGTTACAAGTGTAATGACATATACAGAAACAATGAGTCGGATGAGAAAGTGATGGAAATGTAAGATAAATAATAACAATAAAAGAATTAAGGTATGCTTTTACATAGTGTTTTTATTCATTAAAAATCCTTGCATTCCTAATGAAAAATAAATCATTACAATGATTAGTTTAAGTTATGTTACAATGATCAAAAAGAGAACCGTCTTTAGATGCATTACTCGATCTTAAGTCAGAGCACCAAAAAAGACAAATCACGGCTTCTCCATTTTAGATGCGGTGTCACTATTCAGGTAAATTCCTGTAACACAGCAGGTTGAGTATGCAGATCCGTTGTCCTAAATGGGTGAAACAAAGTCTTATCCAGCTTAACAGTCTTGAGATCTCAGCATCAGAAAGTCGAATCACAAGCCTTCTCCACTCGATGAGTACAGGTTTAACAACAGCATTCTCTTCACCCTGAGACGATGTAAAGTATATAAATGTTCAGCTTGACAAGGGATTCTAAACTCGTTGTTAGAGTCCAGAACTGATATATTATATGGTGAAAACACATTTTTCCTCTTCTTAGTGATCTTGTCGTCGAATCTCGGTGTCATTGAAGTGTCGATAACATTGAAGATGCCCATGATTATAGGATTCTGAAGCCCAATAACTGTAGGAACTGCTGATTGCGTGATGTTAACTTGATGGGCGTCAAGGGCAGAGCATGATGTGTGCGTCGAATCATTCCATTATTATATCCTCGAGTCGTTGACTTCTTCTAAAAACTATAGGCATTATGCTTATATCCTTGTTTCTAAAGGCAATGATATTGCTGTTAGGCTCCCCTGTTTGCTCTATGAAGCGGATCTTTATGAACAATAGGTAAAATTTGATTTGATGGTTCCTGTGAAATACGTTATCCAGCCGTAACAGATGGGAAAACTGGTAGATGGAGTGTCCACTTTTACTATCAAGGAAGGAGACTGATGCAATACTGCGCTAAATTCGTTTTTCCCTTTGCTAGTCACATTTTTCCCTTTGCAGGTCACCTTTTTCCCTTTGCTGGCCACCTTTTTCCCTTTGCTGGTCAAATATTTCCCTTTGCTAGTCACCTTTTTCCCTTTGCAGGTCACGTTTTTCCCTCTTCTGGTCCCATTTTTTCCTTTACTGGTCACCTTTTTCACTTTGCCGGTCAGATTTTTCCCTTTGCTGGTCACGTTTTTCCCTTTGCTGGTCAAATATTTCCCTTTGCTGGTCACGTTTTTCCCTTTGCTGGTCACGTTTTTCCCTTTGCTGGTCACGTTTTTCCCTTTGCTGGTCACCTTTTTCCCTTTCCTGGTCACCATTTTCCCTTTGCTGGTCACATTTTTCCCTTTGCCGGTCAGATTTTTCCCTTTGCTGGTCACGTTTTTCCCTTTGCTGGTTACATTTTTCCCTTTGCTGGTCACGTTTTTCCCTTTGCTGGTCACGTTTTTCCCTTTGTTGGTCACCTTTTTCCCTTTTCTGGTCACGTTTCTCCCTTTGCTGGTCATCTTTTTCCCTTTGCTGGTAACGTTTTTCCCGTTGCTGGTCACCTTTTTCCCTTTGCTGGTAACGTTTTTCCCGTTGCTGGTCACCTTTTTTCCCATTGGTGGTCACGTTTTTCCCTTTGCTGGTCACGTTTTTCCCTTTGCTGGTCACCTTTTTTCCCTTTGCTGGTCGCATTTTTCCCTTTGCTGGTCACATTTTCCCTTTACTGGTCACCTTTTTCCCTTTGCTGGTCAGATTTTTCCCTATGCTGTCACCTATTTCCCCTTGCTGGTCACGTTTTTCCCTTTGCTGGTCAGATTTTCCCCTATGCTGTCACCTTTTTCCCCTTGCTGGTCACGTTTTTCCCTTTGCTGGTCACGTTTTTCCCTTTACTGGTCACCTTTTTCCCTTTGCTGGTCACCTTTTTCCCTTAGCTGGTCACCTTTTTCCCTTTGCTGGTCAACTTTTTCCCTTTGCTAGTCACATTTTTCCCTTTGCTAGTCACCTTTTTCCCTTTGCTGGTCACGTTTTTCCCTTTGCTGGTCACCTTTTTCCCTTTTCTGGTCACGTTTTTCCCTTTGCTGGTCACCTTTTTCCCTTTGCTGGTAACGTTTTTCCCGTTGCTGGTCACCTTTTTCCCTTTCTGGTAACGTTTTTCCCGTTGCTGGTCACCTTTTTTCCCATTGCTGGTCACGTTTTTCCCTTTGCTGGTCACGTTTTTCCCTTTGCTGGTCACATTTTTCCCTTTACTGGTCACCTTTTTCCCTTTGCCGGTCACGTTTTTCCCTTTGCTGGTCACGTTTTTCCCTTTGCTGGTCACCTTTTTTCCCTTTGCTGGTCAGATTTTCCCCTATGCTGTCACCTTTTTTCCCTTGCTGGTCACGTTTTTCCCTTTGCTGGTCACGTTTTTCCCTTTGCTGGTAACATTTTTCCCTTGCTGGTCACCTTTTCCCTGAATGGGTTACATGATTAGGCAGGTCAAGAACATTGACATGAAACAGTTTTCCACTAAGTTCACATCTAAAGTCGCTTTCAAAACCTAACATATCAATAGGCTGTGAGCATCCTTGTTTCATCCTCTCTAGCTTGACAGCTAAAGTAAAATAAATCGCTCTTAATGTATGTACGCTAATGAGAAAGTATAAAACAACTATCCTGAATAAAACTCGATTAGTATAACGTGAGAGCTAAGGTGGTTAAGCTCGCAAGAGGTTTCGGTTTAATTAACTCTCTCACTAGCCTGCAACCGTTAAAGTACATTTACCTGGTTACATAGGCTGAGGAACTGTGGTAAAGCTAGAGAAAAATTAAAGAGAGGAGACCCTTGAATCATTCCGTTAGACGATTCGTGTAATCTTAGTGGCATTGCCAACGCTCAGCATAAGGTCTCTGCTTCGAGAAACATTGCTGACAAGATCTGGCTGAAACGACTTGGAAAAGCGTGCAATGTGATGTTACATTAGGTGAAAAAGTTGGCAGCGTGACTAGTAACAGCAATTATGAAGCGAAAGGTAGCTCCAGGTGCAGTAACCACGAAGAAGAAACGAGGAGGATTTATACCTCTCATACCAATTATTGCAGCTCTAGGCGCTGCTGCTGGAGGTGCAGCCCAAATTGCCTCAGCAGTAAATAAGAAAAAGGCAGCAGATAAACAACTTGCCGAAATGATGAGGCATAAGAGAGAAATTGAGAGAAAGGTATCTGTTGGCGGAGGGTCCAAAAAGAAGAAACGAGGAGGATTTCTACCGCTCATACCAATTATTGCAGCACTAGGAGCCGCAGCTGGAGGTGCATCACAAATTGCTACAGCTGTAAATACGAAAAAAGCTGCAGATAAACAACTTGCTGAAATGATGAGACGTAACAGAGAAATTGAAGCAAGAGGGAGAGGTTTTCGAGTGAAGAAGAATAAGGAAAGAAACACAGAAACGAAGAGGAGACAGAGCCTGAAAGGGAATTCAAAATACTCAGGCAGAGGGCTATACTTGTCCGGAACAAACCTTGAGTAACATAGACCTTGACTTGTATGCCCGACGTTTAAAGATTCCTCATATTAGGATGCGAATGTCTTCTTTATAAGATCAGTGAATAATAATAATAATAATAATAATAATAATAATAATAATAATAATAATAATAATAATAATAATAATAATGTCATTAAAATGTCCTTTCACTCTTGATTTTTTCCAGTTCTGTGGCCCTTCAGTGACAAAGTTATTCCATCTAATCAGCTGTCTGAATCTGATTTCCTAGTGAATATATTTAGGTTGAGCATCATACGAATTTAGCGCAGTATTGCATCAGTCTCCTTCCTCGATAGTAAAAGTGGACACTCCATCTACCAGTTTTCCCATCTGTTACGGCTGGATAACGTATTTCACAGGAACCATCAAATCAAATTTTACCTATTGTTCATAAAGATCCGCTTCATAGAGCAAACAGGGGAGCCTAACAGCAATATCATTGCCTTTAGAAACAAGGATATAAGCATAATGCCTATAGTTTTTAGAAGAAGTCAACGACTCGAGGATATAATAATGGAATGATTCGACGCACACATCATGCTCTGCCCTTGACGCCCATCAAGTTAACATCACGCAATCAGCAGTTCCTACAGTTATTGGGCTTCAGAATCCTATAATCATGGGCATCTTCAATGTTATCGTCACCTCAATGACACCGAGATTCGACGACAAGATCACTAAGAAGAGGAACATGTGTTTTCACCATATAATACATCAGTTCTGGACTCTAACAACGAGTTTAGAATCCCTTGTCAAGTTGAACATTTATATACCTTACATCATCTCAGGGTGAAGAGAATGGTGTTGTTAAACCTGTACTCAAGGAGTGGAGAAGGCTTGTGATTCGACTTTCTGATGCTGAGATCTCAAGACTGTTAAGCTGGATAAGACTCTGTTTCACCCATTTAGGACAACGGATCTGCATACTCAACCTGCTGTGTTACAGGAATTTACCTGAATAGTGACACCGCATCTAAAATGGAGAAGCCGTGATTTGTCTTTTTTGGTGCTCTGACTTAAGATCGAGTAATGCATCTAAAGACGGTTCTCTTTTTGATCATTGTGACATAACTTAAACTAATCATTGTAATGATTTATTTTTCATTAGGAATGCAAGGATTTTTAATGAATAAAAACACTATGTAAAAGCATACCTTAATTCTTTTATTGTTATTATTTATCTTACATTTCCATCACTTTCTCATCCGACTCATTGTTTCTGTATATGTCATTACACTTGTAACAGCAGGTTATGCAAATTTCCTTATTATTTAAATGAAAGTCTTTTTATTTTCATAATTTGTATTCCAGCGTGGCAAACAGTCTTAATGCTGTTAATGTATACAGGGCTCAAGTCTTTTAGAATACAAATTTCACCATTACTTAAAGTATTTTCACAGTCACTTAAATTATTGCTCACAATGCTTAATTTCAGTGAATATAGGGAGACTAGTTCGAGCTAACTCTCAGCTATGCATTGAATTGTATACAAAATTGACCGTATTTTTTCATTGTATACCCTGTAATGTTATATAAGGATCCTGTCTTAATGTATTTCGGTGATGTAGATGTCTCAGCGCCCGTTTCTTGCCGAAATGTTTCTTGTAGGTGCCGATGGTGCTTATTCCACCCTCCAATAGCGTCAGCATCCTTTGCATGGCAGCAGGCTATTCCTCTTCTTCTTCCTCTTATTGCACAGCCTGAAACAATGCACAATGAAAGTCTTAGAAAACTATCTTGGTCAAGTAAAGGCAACCTGGAAAGAATTACATTTTTTGTTATGATACATGTAAAATGAAGCATATGATACATGTAAAATGAAGCACAAAGATTTGTATAAACATTCGGATATTTAGAGTTATTTCAATGCGCTAGATATAATTAAACTCAAAGCATGTGAAATAGTGATTTCGTAAATTTTTTATAAAATTCTATAATATGCATTTTTTGTATCTTTATATGTAATATCAATGAGTCAGTTGTTTTATTTATGAATTTTTCATTGTGAAATGGGAGAACATTCAATACTTAAGTTTGACACTTCTACGCACCTTCTTTGCATGTAAAAAAGACAATTTACATGTCTTAAATTTCCCCGTCTCTGCCATGCCGTTATACTGGAGGTATATGTTCCCAGGTATTTCTGCCATCTCTTGATCGGTTAACGAATTATAGCGCTCTGGCAAGAACACTTGACAATCCTCCACGAAGATACGATCCTGGTACCATATCTTGTTTGAACTCTCTTTATGGACTTTATCTCATAGTTAAGACCTATTTCGAGATCTTAAACTCGATGAGTCGGTAGGAAACTACGCTCTTCAACCATCTTGTTAAGTCTATCAGCTAAACAATCTGTAACAGACATTGTCATGAATTATTATTTTCACTACATTATTCAAGTTGAAGAACGAGTTATACACTTCTTTATATTAGAACTAGGGTGTGTGTATGTTTTGTAAGTACGCCTATGAAAGTGTAGAGAAACAAAGAATAAGTATAGAAAATCGTGTGAATGTTCATTGAAGATGAGCCAGCAGAGAACCAAAGAATGAGTAGAGGAAATAGTGTGCGAATGTATAGTGAAACAAATAATGAGTGGGGAAAATCATATGAATGTTTAAGTAAGAAGAATGTGTAGCGAAGATCGTGTGAATGTTAATGGAAGCAAAGAATGTGCAGAGAAAGTCGTGTGAATGTTAACAGAGCATGAACCTGTAGGGGAACAAAGAATGAGCAGAGGAAATCATTGAGTGTATAGTGAAACAAAGAATGAGGGGGAGAATCGTATGAATGTTTATGTAAGAAGAATGTGTGGCGAAAATCATGTGACCTGGAGAAGAGTATGCAGTGAAATCCATGTGAATGTAAAGCACAGATTAGAAAATATGATGCTCTTTGTAACGAATCGTCTTTCATGTACTGTAACGTTTAAACAAAATTAAATGTATTGTAAAAGCCAACAGTGATTTTGTATAGTTATGTAAAACTCACCTTGCATTGCCACGTTTTGATATGTGCTGAATGTGTAGACGGCCTGCAGCTCACGTTGCTTTTAATGCTCTTTAAAACTTGAATGTAAAGTTAATAAGTACACAACAGTTCTAACAGGGGTAGATATCTGTTTATATAGGGATCTAAACCCCCTCCAGGCGATGCCGGCACGTCATCATGGCTGTGATGCTTACACTCACGTGATTATTGCAGCCAATGACATCATCTCTTGCTGCGCATGCGCAGAGACTCTCGGCACTTCTATCCCTACTTGTTTCACTTCCTCTCGCTCTCTCTCTCCCGCTCTCGCTCTCTCTCACACAGAGTACATCCATAATGTCGTTACACAAAGCTGCATACAGTTAAAGCATCAATCTAAGTGATGTATTCCAGAGTACAGAGGAAAATCAGTGAAGTCATTGAAAGATCGGGATTCGAACTAGTGGCAACTGATTGGAAATTATATACAGCATTAATTGTTCATTGCATGAGCTATCAAACATGCTTTCGTTCACGGCTCTATCTCTGCCTGTTTCTGCGATAATTGAGATTTAAACTTAAGGATCGAACCCTGGACGTCAGGTACCCGAATATACACCCGCAAGATATTATCTGGTGACATAAACGTAATAGGTTTATTTGGTGCCTTTGTCTTAATTATTTACTATGTTATTAAATTTATAAGTAAACTTCATTGAATCGGTATTCGAACTCAGAACGACAGAAACAAAATTATTTATAATATTAGTTTGATGTGTTTAAAAGACCTGTATGCAGTTGCAACATTGATCTAAGTGATATATTCTAGTGTACACTGGAAAATTAAGGAAGTCACTGAAAAATCAGGATTCGAACTAGGGACAACTGATTGCAAATTATATAAGGCATTAATTGCCCCTCGTAGGAGCTAACAATCATGCTTTGGCCCGCTCCTCTATCACTGTTAGTTTCCGAGATAATTGAGATTTTAAAAATAAGGATCGAACCCATGACACCTGGTACTCTAATATATATGCACAAGAAAGGAACTAATGACATAAAAGTAATAAAGTTTATTTACTGTTTTTATTTTAATTAGTTTTGGAGTTATTAGAAGATGAATATGTAATCCCTCCTAGGATTCGAACCCATGCATCCAGACCAGTTTCGAACAATTCGTAAATGACGCGTCGCATCCCGAGCTATAATTAGTTTTTATTGCATCATTTTGTCTCTTTTCATTCAGGACATGCGCGTGAGTTGTTGCGTGCGTGTGGGGGGTTGGTGCTGTTGGGTGTAAGTGAACAGGTATATGTGCTTGCATGTGTGTGTATGTGTGTGTGTGGTCGTGTGCGTATGTGTGAGTGTAAGAGCACTGGTGTATGTATGTATACGCATGAGGTGCGTGAATGCGTGTGTGTACTAGTGTATGTATGTGTGTGTGTTGGTGTATGTATGTGCGTGTGTGTATGTACTTGCATGCGTGCACCAGTGTATGTTTGCTGATGTGTGTACAAGTGCTCGTGTATATGTGAACGCCTGAATGTGTACAAGTCGTGGAGAAAGAAAGAGATAGATAGAAAGAAAAAGAGAGGAGAAGAAGAAAGAATGTTGTCTAGGCTTCGGGATATCTAAGTATGCAGCAGGGTTTAATATAAATAATTATAGTTGTTAAATGCAATTTTAATCCGACCGCCCGCTGCTTCAATAACTTAGTAGTTATTATAGCGTTTCGCAGGGCAGGATTCGAACTATGGACCACTGGTTCCTAAGAATACAGCTCGTTAAACATTGTAATGTCGTGTATATTAAATTATATTTGTTAAACACGTTTTAATCTGACCGCCCAATACTCGCATAGTATAATATTTATTAAGCATTAGAGTTTCGCAGATTCCATCTAGGATCCCCCTGAACACCGTTTCATTAATTAAATTATATTTGTTAAATACATTTTAATCTAGCCGTGCATAGTTTAATAGTTATTGAGCATTAGAGTTTCGCAGATTCGATCTAGGACCCTCTGAACACCCTTTTTATTAATTATTGTAATGATATATAAAAATTAAATTATATTTGTTAAATACATTTTAATCCGGTCGTGCATAGTTTAATAGTTATTGCGCATTAGAGTTTCGCTGCGTAAGATTCGAGCTAGAACCCTCTGAACGCCCTTTCATTAATTAGGGTAATGATATATAAAAAATTAAATTATATTTGATAAATACCTTTTTTAATCTGGTGGTGCATAGTTTAATTGTTATTACGCATTAGAGTTTCACTTGGTAAGAGTCGATCTAGAATTCTCTGAACGCCTTTTTTATTAATTAGGGTAATGATATAATAATATCAATCATTAATTTCTCATTAGCAATAAACTTTTGATTACAGCAAGAATCGAACACCGATCTATGGATATCACTCAGAGGTTTAATGCACGTAATGAAATGTATATTAGGCGCTTTTTCGGAGTCGCTGGCTGAAATAAACCAAGCAGAATACTTGTTAACTATGCTCGGATATATTCGTAGGATGTCGTAAAACACCGGGGAGAACTCCGTCATGCAAAATCATGATGGCGACTCTGACGTTGTTACGCAGAGTTGGTAAACAAGTTTCTCTCTCTTTCACGCAAAACAAGGACAGGACGAGTATAAAGCAACCCTCGAATTCATCTGTTAACTAGCAGGTGGTCAAACAATGGAAAACGTCAGGCTTTGTTATGGAGTAGTGGGATGGGATCGCCGCAGGTGTCTTTCTAAACTAATCTTGCCCAGGACAATAGAAAGGCACACACAATAGAATCTCTTACACAATGGAAAGGGTCAGGCTTTGTTATTGGGTTGTGGAATGAGCATGCCAGATGGTCTTTCTAAAGAATGCTTGCCCCCCGGGACAATAGAAAGGCACACACAATAGAATCTCTTCCACAATGGAAAGGGACCGGCTTTGTTATAGGGTTGTGGAATGAGAAATAAAGGCCTGCCCGGACAATAGAACTTGTTTCTCTGTTAACTGGCTTAGGTTCTCTTTGTCACAACCCTAATTCATCATGGGCTTTGTTCATTTTGACAGCTGAAGGTTACGCATTGTTCTTTTGTTAAAAGCTAGTGGAATGAGTATGCCACGTGTTCGACAAACAATAGGAGTGGAGTGGGTAACTGACCAGGTGCAGAAGTGGTCGGATGTGGAATGGGTAGGAAAAACATCTCGCCTTTGTTACAGAACCTTAAATTTATGGCCCCTTTGTTCGTTTTAACAAGTAAAGGATAACCTTAATTGCTTAACTGTCAAGCTTCCATTGTAGTCAACAAGATTTATGGCCCTCAGGTGCAAGTAAAACTACCAAGGAGCTGGTTTGGGTGTGGGGGAATGTGGGGGAGGGAGCTCATTTGCATATGAATAGACATTCCTGCATATTAATTGCTCTTAAACTGTCAATTCCCTACTACTTGCATAGTTATAAGTATTAAAATATGTTGAGTCGGCTCATTATTGCTCACATCACACTGGCACTTGGTAATGGTGGCCGTACCAGCAGTACTTTCGGAAGGAGACGTCCTGCCATCCTCAGCTGAAGTTGTCGACTAGCTTCACTGCCTCTCCCCGGGCCCCCATTTGGTAAATAGAAGATGAAATTGCTACCCTGTGTTGAGAGTGATAGCTACTTGAATCATTTTCTTTAGTTCCCATCTGTTCTGGAACCACTGCCATTTGTATGAAAGTTGATAACTTCCATGTCAAATATAGGAACAATGTGTACAATTACATAAAAAATAATAATTGTAACCCTATCTCACATCAACATGCAGTGTTTAAAAGTATGGTTTTCAGGTTAATTAATGCATCTCTTGAGAAAGATCAATACAATAGGGAATTAAAATACATTTAAAATGTAGCTATAGAGAATGGGTTTACTTCCAAATTGATTAACAACTTAGTTTAAAAATATAAGAAGAAACACACTACACATGTCTAGACTTTACAGAATCCAAATAAGAAAGTTATGGTATATAAAAAATTCGCATATCACCCAGACATGTTCAAACAGTTTGACAAATTATTAAAGAGATAGCTTGCACCTCAAAATATATTAATTTGAGGAATATGGTAAACACACTCCTGGCTAAGACTGTAAATAAGTGAAAAAATCAGAAGTGTACCAGACCCAATTTCAAGACTGAGAGGGTTCCTACATTGGTAGAACAAAGAGAAATTTTGAAATTCTGAGAACATCAAAGAAATATTAAATTCAAATAAATTCGATAAATATGCTGTTGCTAACCACATCTGGAATTCAAATCATGAGATAGGCCGTGACATCAAGCTATTCAAAGCTGTTCATTTTTTTTCACAATTAGAAATATGGAAGAAAACATTTACCCATTCATAATATCAAGAATGTTTTGAACTTTGAAATACCAGCATTTGATGCCATTATGCAGCTCATCCAATCAGCTCGGGGATGTAAGGGAAGACATAGGAGTGATTCCAGCAATGATGGTAACTAAAGAAAATGATTCAAGTAGCAACCAGTCTCAACAGAGGGCAGCAATTTCACCTTCTGCTGTACACATTGGGGTCAGGGAAGGGGCAATGAAGCCAGTCGACATCCTCAACTGAGGATGAAAACACGCCACCTTCTGAAGGCTATTGCTGCGTCCACCAACACCTTTGTGATGTGAGTGAATGAGCCGACCCAACACATTTTAATAACGAATGTAACATCACCATTAATATACTTCTTATAAAGAATACGTAGCTATAAGGACCTTTGGTGGAACAATCATCGATCGGAATGGTCAGTAATTCTTTAGATAATTGGGATAGGGAAATTCTAAACCTTCGTATCTTTTCTTTAGTCCCGTAGTTATGTAAAAGCTAATAGGTTTCACATCATGCAGAAATTCTTAGCATATGCAACAAATAGAGAAGAAGCTGGTGAATATTAATGTTCCCCAATCCCAGGCTATTTAGAAAAGACGGTCTGCGACCATCGAGAAAATTAACATTTTCAGTTGTTAACGTTATAATATCGGTTCACAGATGCCTAATCCTAACAATTTTGTTTTCCTTATGGAATTATTTAGTATGCCTGCTAACGTACTTGATCACAACGTAAGTACAATTTTGGTTATCGTAGGTCAGTTATTACCACAGTAAAGAATGTGTGTTGTACTCACTCACTATTGTTTATTTCTTTCTCTACTACTGGTATAGGGAGTATGCAAACAAAAAATCTATACAAGATTGAACCTGGAATACAATTTTTGAAATCCCCTGATACAATTTTTTTAGAAAAAGTTCAGTGTGTGTCGGTGAAGAACACAATAAAAAGCAAAAACTCTGTTAAATACAAAGGCATTTAGCTAAGTTGCTTAGTGCAACGACACCGAATGCCAAAGAAAAGTGGATCACTGGCATTGAATTTTTCAGTCTGGTTCTACCTTTCCAACTTTATCCTACACACGATGTGCGTGAAAGAACAATTAATTCTGAGGAAATTATGTTCTTAACCTTGCTTAAATCGCTTAATTTTTGCAGTTTAAACAAACATATTTCGTATGCACAACAGTGGTCAGGAATAGCTGTTAAATGTAACGAAAACATGGCGTGAACGTCACATATCTGCTCGTACACATTTGTACATTTTTCCTACGTAAGTTGGTTCCCGATTTCAATCCAGACATCTCTTTTGGTTACATATTGTTATAACAGATTCATTGGATCGCAAATGTACAAACAAAAATTCCTCATTTTTCTCAGGCTTCAACAGGGCTTTTGCTGACTCAGAATGCTGAAATAATATGCAAAAATCAGGCCATACTTCCGTACTTTATTAAAGGGGCCAGTACCTGAGTTTACCGCCTACTTCCCCCAGTTGTGTTCTGTACTTTAATATACCTTTTGTGATTGCTTCGTATTAAATAAATTTAATGTGTTACACTCATATGACTTTTTTACTCTTATAAAAACTATTTTTGCAAATGCTTATTCTAATCTACTTCATGTTAACCGAGATAAAGAAGTTAATCTAATTTCTAATTTACTTGTAGGTGCAAGGGAAGTGTGTTGGGCTTTAAGCGACAGTCAAATCTTTTGAGAGTTGGTTGCTATGTGGAGCATTCCATTCTCTTTGCATGTCCAAGATATAAAAAATAAAAAAACACGAATAACGAATTGCCATTTGAGAAAAAGTATAATAATTGAAAAATGCAAACAAATAACACGAATATTTCGGAAATGGTTCACTCCACCAAAAATACATATGACATAAATTGTGTGTTTTAACGTGATCTGAATTTTATTGTAGTAAACCTTTGTCTATTTCTTACGGTTTACCAATTATGCGAAAGTCATTCAGAATGAAGAGGGCTTTTTGGGACGTTCCCAGAAAATTCAAGATATACATTTTATTTGCCATAAAAATATCTTAAATATATGATATTTTAATCCAAATCGTTACAGCCACTTTTGAGAAAATCAAAATTTTCAAAAATGTTCCATCTAAAGTATGTCTGGGGTAGCGGGATTTTTTTGAAAATGTTCGTGTCGCATGTTTGAAAGATAGATACTAAATCTAAACACCAAGTTTGGTATTTATTTATTTTTTGATTTATGCTGTTCACAGACACACATACGGAGACATTTTTAAAGAATGCATTTATTTGGATTCAGGGTGCCTCAAAACATGTATTTTCGGTGAATTCTCGATATCGAATTTTTGGCTGGAATGTAGTACTTCCCCTACTTCCTATACGTAGTCTCTGTTCCGAACTACAAATTATATAGAATTCGTAAAGGTCCTTTAGTAATTGTACATAGACATTTGCTTTTCAGTTGTCAATCTGCCCCAAGACCTCTCGATTCGTTAACAGTGTAATACAGAATACTTCAACGTTTTGTTTTAGTTCCACTTTGAAGCTGTTCGAGGAGAAAATTGTGTGTTTACTCTCTGCTCAGCGACATTTTAGCTAGAGTTTGGGGGACCCTTCCAAGTAGGTAGGGATTTAGCTACTGGAAGAAGAAAGTATTTACTTGGTATGAGACAAGTGAGGGCTTAAGACCCGCGATAGTGAAAGATTGTTGACAGTTTGCCACCCACAGCAGGTGTTCAGCATACTGTATACCCCTCCCACCAGCTAAAGCTGTACCTGAGAGATAGATCACCCCACTAGTTAAACCGTCACTGAAAACAAAGTAATAGAGACTTGGTAAAATCGTTTCAATTTAGAAAGAAATAATTAGGACATGTTTGTTATCTGAAGTAATGCCGAGATAGGTAGATGTCGGCAACTGCTGTCTTGCTATATAAGTTGGCAGAGGCAATTATTTGCCCCCTTACCAGATGCCTCGTCTGAGAAGACGGCCTGCCGGCTGTCGGTCGAAACCTTCCGGACCATGTTTCCAGTTGTCTCCTTCCCGCCTCCGTCTCATTCTCCATCGATTACATCTTTCAGTTATTTCGCTGCCTATGATACACACACCACTCTTAAGCCATTAATTTGAAATTTGCATCAATGAGTAATAACCTTTTCTGTATCTATTTTTTGGAAAGATAACAAAATATTTAAGAAAATTAAAGCTACAAATCACTAAAATATGCAGGTTTATACTCAACAAAAGTAATTGCTGTAACATCGCTGCATAGTAAAGTGGGCCACTTAACCAAAGTTTAACATACATTGTAACGCCTTACTTTTCTAAATACTGTTTTAAATCCTCCAAGTTCCAATTATCGAGTTTATTTTCACCTTTGGTTTAGGTGATGGTAATATGCAAGTAGCCTATATTTGCTGAGATTTATGTTACGAGAAACTAGCTTTTCTTTTGATAATTAATTTTTCATTTATACAAGTCCATTTGTGTGACAAGGGTTGAAAGATATAATTAGAGTCAAAAATTCAATGCCAGCATTACATACCCCAATAATTAATATTTCAAATATGATTCTAAGTCTCCTTGTGGTTTACCGGGAAAAATGAGAGTCAGGTGTGGAATTTAATGTCTTACCGGCATGCTGCCATCGTGCTGTGGCATTGAATAGTTTCAGTCTGATTCTTTTGGTTTTTCTATATTCTACAGGACGTTTATTATTCTTTCATCCAATCACCTAAGACCAGCATATAAAATAATTTAATAAATCGACGTCATCATTTTTGCAGAGAATTAAGATCAACCGTTTTAATTCAATTGAAGTGTTTTTACAATAAGTGCTAATATACCAACTTCTTTTTCCAACTTATAAAGACGCTGGGTGGTATATGCGAGGAAATTTATTTTCGAATTCAAGTTAAAACCTACGATCAAAGATGGTGATAAAATTAATAACTAGAAGGACAATAAACAGCAAATACAACAATAAGCAAGCACAATTCATTGTTCCGGAAATTACCTACTCCTATTGTAGGATGAATTATGGCGGGAGAGCTCTGTATAGAGATAGATCCGGAATGGAACGGGATTACGTAATTGCTTATGTCGTATTTAGTTATTGCTCAGAACAATGGCATAGAAGCTGTAAACTGGCTTAGATGATCCGCAAGCGTTGATTATAATTCTCATTTTGCTGCTCTGCTATTGAAGCCTTTATAACTCAGGAATTAAACTCGGCATTAAGAATATGAATTTCATAAAATAATGCAATATTAAAAGAACAAAACAAGACTGTGGCAAAATCAAATCGAAAACTGTGTTACGTTCTCTGCTCTAATCACTATCCTTTATTTTTGTATTGCCTTTACTATACATTCTTACAAAAGCTTTATTTTCCGATCCAGTTCATGCTAATCCAGTTTAAATTTCACAGGTTTCACTACATATTTCGTTGCACGTAGAAAGGGTATACAGGAAACCGATGATCAGATTTTTAAAAGTGAGTCGCTATGCACTGACTTTGCAGTTCCATACCCTTTTCATGAAATCACGAGAAACAAGTGAGTGGTAACAACACAAAAATAAAGTATTGCAACAACTGAAATCTCGGAAATTACTGATGCTACAAAAAAGCTATTTCAAATAAACTGTCTGTTTTAAAGAGATCCACATTGTGCAGTAAGATTTTGTTTATCTCTTATGATTTGCCAATTATACATAATTAGATAAAATTCATTCCCAATGAAGAGGCCTCAAGGCTATTCACAAAAAAATAAGTATATATGGCTTACTTATCATGAAATATCTTAAATGTGTGGTATTTTAAACAAAATTCTTAGATTCATTTTTGAAAAAAAAAATAGAAATTTTCTTTGAAAACGGTAGTTCGCGGTTCAGATATTTCTTGAAAATCTTGATCGCATGTTTTGAAGCTCTGAGCTAATATATCTAGTTTGGATTTCTCCGAAATTTCGTTTTTGAGCTGTGCTGTTCAGGCAAAAAAAAAAAAAACACTCACCAACACACAGAAGTTTTTTTAAAAATGAATTTTTGGGGGGATTCGTATATTTGACGGCGAAACCTCAGAAATAAGTTTTGGTTAGAATGCAATATTTCCTCAACGATTTGTGATCTCCGAAAATACCGACAATTGATAAACTAAGTGTGAGGTTATTTTAGTATTAAGTTACAAAACTGAAAATTTAAAAAATTATTAGAACAATTCTAGATTTTACCAGAAAACAACAAATGTTCTTTCGCAGTAGGCATTTGTAAGCAGTGAATTGGAAAACTGAATTACGCTTGAATATTTCAGTGCCACAACTGGGATCTTCCGTGGTTCAAGTCTAATTTATGGCAGTGCATTTTTTATCTTTGATTCAGCTTTCCAAATAAGATCAATTTCTAAGGTGAAAGTAATTGTCACAAAGTTGAACAGCTTCGGTACCGAACTAACGTCCTCAAAACTACAACCATTTCCACCAATACTATAACTTCATCATACTTTAGTCGCTAATGGAATTTCCACTATCGTGACTTTAGGAATGAAATTCAAAGCAAGAAGGAAAGAGTAGCAAACAAAAAAGCGAAAGAACAGGAACAGAATTTGTATTCATTTTCTCACACCTATTGTTGGTAAATATAACTGCAACGACAAACAAATAAATGTTGGGCATCATAGATAAAATTATTAATTACTCTATCGTAGTTTTCTGCCGAAGGCCAGGTATCTTCACTGCAACCTAGTATCCCCTATTCTTCCCTCTTTTTCACTTTGCGTTTTTTCTCTGCATTTGTAATATTTACCTAAGCTCCATGACTTACGTAGCAGTAGAATTGGTTATCGGAGGAGGATACATCGTTGCACTAGCAGTTTTATCTATTGTGGCTACACCCCCGGAGAGGCAGAGATGAGGTGAAGGAGCCTTAGGAGGTTTCAGTTCCATAGGCAGACAGGCCCACAGGGACGCGCAGAAGTCCCTAATATTTCAGTTTGAGCAGCCGCGTAGAGAGGGCGAGGAAGCGACCCTAACGGAAAGAACAACGCGCCCTGGCGTTCATGAGAGAAATACTTCCAATGTACAAGCATCCATGCCATCTGTCCGATACCGTCAGGACCTGAAAACACCTAAAACTTGAAAGGGAGACATGAAATAAGAGGAAATGGAGGAAGGAGAAATCGGGGAGAATATGCCATCCCGGCATTCGGCTACGTGCTCAGAGTAAAACCACGAAAACCCCCTTGTTAGAGTGGGAGGTCACCGGGAATCGAATCCGGGATCTCCCCAATGCGGGCCACAGACGTTCCTGCCCGAACCATCCTGTTGGGTAACATAGTAGTTTTCATTATTTAAATAATTTCAATAGGCGCCTAGGCCATAGATAACCCGCAAGTTTGCATTATGGATGATACAGGCCAAAGACCAGTCCTTGAAGCCGTATACATGCTGAAGGAAAGGTGGTGATTTTAGTTGAAAATAATTGCTTTTGTATTCTTAGGAACGGATGTAAAAATGGGCTTTCGACTTTACACTGGAATCTAAATGCACTGCGCTTTTATTGGAGGTTATGTCATTTTAGAGTAAATTTAATTTTTTTAAATGGGAACCTGCAATTAGGGTGAAATTAGTTGACACTAAAATAACAATCACAACGCCCTCCAAATAAATTATACTAGTGGAATTTACTTTCTCCCATAATATTAAGCAATTTTTATTCAAGACATTTCTTCCTATAACTGTTACTTTTGGAGATATTAAATGGTACATCCTGTATAACATTCAACAACAGGAATTTGAATGTTTTGTTAAAATACACAAAACAGAATTTAGGAGAAATAAAAATAATCTGTATTAATCAACTATGTTTTAATTATGTCTTCACAACAAATTAAGCTGATATTGCGTTCAATTTGCTGTGAATATTTTAATACTATTCTGATAATAATGTGCTCAAATCAACAACATATTTCCCCTTGCACTATTTATAATACATTATTTTAAACAAAAAGTGGAAACAGTAATGTAGCTCTCTAAGCACAAAGGGCTGCACAGTTTTATAAAATGTGGTAATAAAAATCAAAAAACGTAAACTGTAGTCTGTCTGAGGCGTAAAACGCCTCCTTTTACTTCCTTGTGGCACTAGCAGTACTATCTCACACTCTTCTGTTTCATTCTCCCGACTGCACGACTCGCTTTGTAACAATGTTTGATGTCTTGCATAGATACCCAATATCCTACTCTTTAACGGTTTGTTAGGCAAACAGTCAACAAGTAGTCTTCATCCTGTGCGTGCAGCATGTTGAACCACGAATATCAGCAGACTACTCGAAGAGGAACTGAGGTGACAGAGATTGCAAAAGCTGGGAGTTATGGCTGAATTTCAACCATTTGGGCTACCACGCAACCGAACTTTACCGCCTATCTATGATATTTTTAAATAATGTAGGGGAAAGAAGAGATAAGCATATGCCCCAGCTACGTATCCTTGAGACGTTTGAAGGGAATGTTGGTAATATGGAATGGCATTGATGGCAGCAGCTGCGATAAGTAGGTAAAGCGATAAGCATTTGCCACATAGTAAACATAAACATATGCTTGGAAAAATCTGCTGCTCTGTGCGATTTTCTGTTCTTCACTAGGCTTATTTTCGGCATACTTTAGGACAGGATTTCTCAACCTATGGTTCCCTATGTATCCAAAGAGGGCATTTGATGGGTCGCGATGTTCCTCTTTGTGGAATAGAAACCTCACGGTAGAATTGTAGTATAAATCCCCTATTTATGTTGGTATTTTATTTTAAGTTTTATCTCATTGCAAGCGAATTGTGGTTTTAATATTCGCCTTGATAGTGGCTACAGCATAGACTACAGGTTTCTTCTCTCTCACCATGTGAAGCTCACTGGACATATGTTGTTCTTCAATAGTTCCATAAGACCCTTCAAATTCTACAACTGAATGATCGCCTATCATAATACCAACCTCATGACAAACATACGCATTTCGTCATTATAGAGAGTGCTCAGGCCATATTCCATAAAAATTGATTGAATTTCCGTCTTAATACTTACTGAGGAGTATGTGATTTAAATCGAGGACATTTAAATGCGAATAGAACTATCAGTCCAGGAGTGATAGCGAGAGGACCGTGCTTCGTGTTCGAGCGTTTGCGATTGGTTTCATAGTTGACATGGAAAGATAAAAGCAATGTAAGCGTAAATATAATGGTGAGTTGATTTGGACTAGGATTTACAGGTGGAGATATAATCGAACCTAAAGCATAATGTATTTTATATTATGAGGTTATTTCAAACGCTCCCATCAATTAAATGAAGAAGCTACTAACAAAAATTTGAACGTTAAATTTAAAATGTAGTTGTTTCCACTCGCAGATTAATGAGATCAAAAGGATATCTCTGATATATACATTTTGCATCATTGAAATTAAAAGCTATAACATGTTATATTTTTTAATTCCTCTATGGTTAAAATCGAAATTTATTGTATATTTTCTTTGCGGCTAAGGGTATTAATAACACTGTGTAAAAGAATTAAGCAGTTAGATTAAATACCTATGTCTAACGATAGGCATCGCCTTAGGAAGAAAATACATAGTGAGAAAAACTATTCATCCTGCGTACGAAAGGTACTAAATTTTTGGACAAACCGAGTAACCTACTGACGGGCCGCATTTAGAATCTTTAGACTCATAATCGGTGGTTAGGGCCCTAACGGATGATCTGGGTATGAATAATTCTTTTGAATATTAACCTGAAAAAACCCCTTTTTGGTATTTTTTATAACTGCAATCCAAAAAGAGGCATTTAAAGTTTATTGTTAATTGTAGACAGCTTTGCCTTACTGTATTTAGAAGCTAATGAGATAAAATTGAAAATCATTAAACACGTATTATCACATTACTATAAAAAGTTAATTAATGAAATAACACAAATTGGGATTAATGTCTATGTTCCTAAATATGAAAAAATCAATATTTAAATTAAAAAAGTATCTGATGTGTTACATTCACATAGCTTTCGCTACCCACTATCATTTTATACAGTTTATACAAACTATTCTTATACAAGCTTATCTTTCTATTTGCTTCATGTTGATTGAGATAAACATTTGCAAGTATAGTTTCATTACACACTTCGCTGTAGGTACAGAGAGATATAGGAAACCGAATTGATAGTCAGGTGTTCATAAGCGGCTCGCTATGGCTTTAAAATTGCATACTCTTCCTATAACTTTGAGAGGAACAAGTGAATAGCGTCATGACGTTATAAAAATTAAAAGTATTGAACAATTGAAAGCAATATTAACAAACATCTTGGAAATGGGTGAACAAAAAAGTTATTTGAAATCAATTGTGTGTTCTAAGGAGATCCACACTTTTTTGTGCAGTACGTCTATCTCTTAACGTTAACTATTATACAAAATTGCTTCTGGAAGAAATGTACTAAATAGGCTACTTCCAAAAACTTCAAAATATACCTTTTATTTATTATGTAAATTTCCTTAGTAAATGGTGTTTTAACCAATATCATTACATCCATTTTTGAGGAAAAGAATTGAATATATTTATAAGTAAGGTGTATTTTGGGGTGGGGGAATTTTCTTGAAAACCTTCCTTTCGTACCTTTAGAAATTATGAATTTAATCACTAGTTTGCTATTTATCGGACACTTTGTTTCTTTTTTATTTTATTTGTTACTGTGTTCCAAGCATAGGATAAAGTAAAGGAATTTGAGGTAAAGGTCAATACTTTGTCAGAGCATAAGAAAATTTTCAGCATACTTACACACCAGAGAATCTTTCTAAGTGAGAATTACATTTAAAAATGTTCGCTCCCTCTCTTGATGTTAAAATGAGATTGGAAATTAATTTTTCGATAGGTACATAAATTCAATTGATTTGGAGAAAAAATCGAAATATTCTTTAATCCTGCATTAAAGCTGTTTGGATATAACTGCAGACGAACATCCTTATTATTCATATTCAAATGATTACCTTTAGTTTTTTACTTTAAAAGCATATTTGGTATTAGTTGAAACAATATTTAAAATAGGGACTAAATATTTCCTTTGAATATGGAACTGGACAATTAAATTAACTGAACTTTCGAATGGAGCATTAAAAGCAATACATTGCATTAGACATTCCATATCTTTGTGACAAGTGATTGTCTTCTATGGTTCGAAGGATTAGAAAGACAAAATAGCCTGAGATTTGAATCCAGTTTACCACAACTGAAGCAGAAATTGTGTATGATCTTATCTAGAAATGCATGTCTAACGTCATATTAATTCGGCGAGTTCCAAATGGTTTAAAATATTTCAGTTTAAACGATTTCAATTGCTGTGATAGGTGTAGTATTCCCATCATCATTGCCTTATTTTTGACTATCCTATTTCGTTTATATTTGTACTTATCAATGACTCACATCTATATAACGAAATTGTTTTAATATATGTTTTGTAGGTGTTTTTCAGTGCTGCTAATAAGTATCCCATTTCTTCCCAGTATGGCGTTTTAAGATGTTCCATCCATTCCTAACCTTTTCTGCTGTTTTTCAGTGTTTTATAACTCAATTTGGGGTTCAGGTGCACTCCAAGATAATTAATATTTCTGTCTCAGCTATATTGTGATCACTATACTGATTTTGTTATACTTCTACCAAAAGAAAAGGTATGAAGTATATCTTTTCTGTGTTTATTACCGCTCTATTTTCTATAGACCATTTCTCTAGTGTTTTCAATGTGTTATTCATCGTTTCAAATAGATTACTATGATCCCACAAATAAATCCAAATAACCAAATCACCTGTAAACAATGTTGCATTAATTTTTCCAGAACAGCAGGCAAGTCATTAATAATTATATTAGACATTAATTCTGTGGCACTATTGTTTGAATTTTGAAATTACTCCATTTATTCTGTTTAAACACAGCATTTGACTTAAAGATATATTTATCCACCTTAACCATCTTAACTTGATATGAACATAATTCATCGAGGAGCTTAGCCCTCCAAAATATATCATAGGTACGCAAGAGCGTTTTGTTCTCGTTCATTGGCTAGCTGTATTTAAATATCTGTTGAACGGTTGATTGGGTTTGAGAAATCCTGCTTGCTCATTATAAAGAATGTTTTGATTTTCAAGGAACCAATATAATCTGGCATTAATCGTTTGCCACTATAGTTGTAAAAGATATTGGCCTGTAACTAGAAAATGTTGCTGTTGGTTCTTCCATTCTGATAGTATCGTTGAATGAAAATATTGATTAAATAAAAACAAAGAAGTACCTTTTACATTTTGAATCAAGTTTTTAAAAATCTGCAAATAGTTCTCATGTCACTTCCTAGACTCTTTCCTGCTTTAATTTCTGAAGTTCTTTATTGTAATTCAACTGTTGTAACTCTCCATTAAAAATATCAAAATTTTGTAATTTCGGCATTTTTTAATGTTTTTCTTTATTACTTCTTTAGATTCTTTTTGGCAGTCCTGTATCATTTGAGATTTGGGTTCAATGATTCTATTTATTTCCCACTGATGATACAAATTTGTGTATTCTAGATCATTTTTTAAAGGAATAGGTCATAAAATTTCTTTTTGAATTAATTCGATTCTCTCTCCATTATACAATCTTCTGTCTCCAAGCTACTAAGCTTGTTGTCTCCAGTCTTAAGCTGTCTCTTTCTGTTTTTAACTTTTCAATTCTACATTTCCAAGGAGATTACAATGACATGTTTTCCACCTTGGTATATGATGCTTTTCTGCATTTAAGATGGTATTACAGAATTTGCTAATATTCTGTCGTATCTTTTAGGAAGTTAAAATTCTCTGAAGACAGTGTAACTTCAATTCATTTCCAAAATATTGCCATTTAGCCTTTTAATATCCAGTCGCATCTCGTGAAGAACTATTTACTTTTCTTTGTATCATATTATAACTATTCAAGACCATCAATACATGAGGGTTTTGTGGTGCTCCCATTGTAGTGAACGTAAATAGGTATATCCTTTGTGTTGTAGATTAGTTACATATCACCTGAAGTTAATAATACTTTATTACCGTTCCTGTTTTATTCAATATTTATATCCTACTTCAGCAAACTGAGGATTGAAATCACGAAGTATTAGGATTTTTTGAAACCTTGAATGTTATATAGATTACAACATTATGGGAGAATTATGCATACGGTATATTTTGATATGAACTTCAAAGTAGCTGAGTTAATTATTTCCATTTTATCGTTTTTAAAAAACTCATTTGTAATATTTCTTTTAATTATACCAATTTTGCTCTAGCTATTTGTTGAGAGTTAGAAAGCAAGTTCAGTGATATCCTGTAAATTTATAATGCTTAAAGCTAGCTTATCTTTTTAATAATGTAATACTCAAATTTGAATGTCAGCATGATTGTCACAGCGACTAATGAATTTTGTTGTATTTCAAAGAGGTAACGTGTGAAACTGAACACAGAAGGCGGTAATTACGTCATTTCTTAGAAACGATAATAGCAGGCATGCATAATTAGCTGATTATGTATTATTTTGAATATGACATTGAGTGAAGTATGATTAATTGCTGTATTACTTTTCACGAAGCGATTACTATTAAACTCCTCGGTCAGTAACTCGATGATCCACCGGTGGCTTGAAGTTTGTGCTTATATGTGTCTCATTATGAAAGAATTCTGAAACATTGTTTCGGGACATTCTGAAACATTGCACCGTGGCTTGATGTTTGTGCTTATATGCGTGTCTCACTATGAAAGGATTCTGCAACATTGTTTCGAGCCATTCTGAAACATTCCACCAGTGGCTTGAAGTTTGTGCTTATATACGTGTCTCATTATGAAAGGATTCTGCAATGTTGTTTTGAGACATTCCGAAACTTCCATGTAAGGTTATGCAACTCTTACTTGCCTTCAGAATTGTATAAAGTGGTAAGTGGTGATGACATTAGATCTTCTTTTTTTCTTTTTATTATCCTTACTTAACTTGTCACCTAGACATCTCCTTTACTTCTTGAGTACCACTTAGCTCTAACTTCTAACCAACTAATATCCTTATCAAATCAGGTTTTTAAGGTATCAATTCAGGTATCTGCGAGCATTGAAGAATCAGTTGCACATCGGCGTATTTTGCCGCAGTAGTTATACTATAATCTTCCTAGAAACAGGTAGCCATATTGTATTCTTTTTACAGACACCAGAAGGACTTGGCGTGGGCAGCTGTGTACATTCGCCTGTAGGCCCAATACGCTTTACGAAAAAATCAAAACGCAGACATGTATTTTTGCATCTTAATTATGCAACAGGCTAAGAGTTATGCCAACAAAGGAAATTACCCGGAAAACTTATTTTGGACTAAGATATCGGTACAATATTCGAATGAGATAATCACGCTACGTTGCTGAACCAACAGATTTCCCTTCCCTCCGCAACATACTTGACAAAAATAGATACAATTAAAGTCCATGTTTCAACTCTCAAACAGTAATAAGAATTTTTCATTTCCCTGTGCTTGTACTTTTTGAGATCTTCAATGACAAAGTGGAGTAGGAATAAGAAAAAATAATATCTCGTCAGTCTTGGTCGGTGCGAGAGTCTGCAGCATTTCCCTTTTCCAATAACTTAGGCTTTTGTGGAGAGCTACCTTTATTAGTGTCGTTGGTGCTATAGAGGAAAGGTAAAATTCCTGTGTGCGCGTTCCGTTTTGTTTAGAAGTAGGGGACTTTCTCTCTCTCTCTCTCTGTCTCCACAGTCCATCACTCATTACGTCCCCACCATCCCCCAGCCATGCCTTTGGAGCTCCGGGCTTACTGCTTGTTAGGGAAAAATGGGAAATGGACGCTCGCTTCGTTAGTTTTGAGAGGCACTTGTGTGACTGACTCAGAATAATGACTAGCAAGTTGTTATATTAATACAAACTGTGTTGTACAAACTTACTTAACACAAAAGGAAATGTTATCATGTGGGTTCCTTTGTTCATATGGATAGAAAATAAAAGGAAACTAATAAAGTACTTAGTTCTTTTTCTCAGACTATTTTATTTATTTATTACTTTCGCCCGAGGCAGTATTGCATTCCAATACAAAATATCATACCGAGATTTTCTTTTAATTATATATATATATATAATTCATTGAAATTAATTATGCTTTTTAAAGACCTTAGCCTAGTCTTGGCATGTTTTTAATATGGAGTCAATTGAAAATTCAATGTCACAGCCGGGCCATTAACTCTATATTGTTAAATATATATTAAAAACTTGCAAAGACCAGCCTAAGACCTTTAATTTTATATTTATATATATATTGTGGCACGTGAGGTGCTAATATTGTAATTTGTAGTTGGTAACAGTGTATGGATATATATTAGGCTGGTATGATGTAATAAGAGTGGGGGTAAACCGGTTATATCGTGACTAAGCGTCAGGGACGCTCTGTCTCTTGGAAACTAACGAGCAGTGTAGACGTGTGTGTAGATGATGCTCCGTCAAGCAGAAGGTAATATGTATCCGTTTTAATTTCTAGTAAATCCTTACCATCTAAATTTCTGTCATGTGAGTTCTTAATGTAGATTGATCCTTCTTTCCTTCCCCATCACGATTTAGGAATATTTCAGAAATTTTCAGGTGTGTAGGAACTTTGTTGAGCTCGCCCTCGGACCTCGTGTAGAATGATATGATTTAAACTCCGGTACCGTGCTCTACCCCCCGTGATATGTGAGAATGTAAGAGGTTACGACAGTCAATTGAAAAATTCAATGTCACAGCCGGGTTATTGACTCTATATTGTTAACTCTATATTAAAAACTTGCCAAGACCAGCCTAAGGCCTTTAATTATATATATATATACTGTGACGTATGCAGAGATTGTCGCGCATACGTCTCTCTGGTCACCTAGATTCGAGATGGCGGTTAAAGCTTGGGTGGGGGAATTAGCAGTTTTAGGTGGGGATAGTTTGGTTAGCGTCCCCTACGCTTTAGGAAGCGTGGCCTGGGACAGAGAGTCAGTGAGTTGAAGTCAACCAGTACAGACGTGTAGCCGCCCTCTCCGTGCAGGAATGCTTGGTGGCCTCGCCCGACAGGCATGGGCCTAAGAATGTGGGGTAAAGTATCTTGTTTTATCTAATAAACCCTCTGTTATCTATACCTTCAGTGTCTTATTTATGATAGTGTAAAGTTCCTTCTTCCTATTTTGAGCCATGTAAGTGTCCTTTTGCCAGTGTTTAATAATATTTCTTTACTTTCACTTTAGCTGCGTCCCTAGTCGTAGCCTCGCCATGTTACAATTTTATTAATTTTTTGGTACCTCTCAAGCGAGTCGCCCACCTCCCAATGAGCATTAGTTAAGAGGCTACGACAATATATAATTATAAAGAAAACCTTAAGAAACCCATAAGCACCCAGTATAAAATACTTGCGATGCCAAGTCGCCATTGAGATTGTCATCTCTAGTGAGATGCCTTGGTGGTCTTTCTGGGAAAAAACTAGATCAATTGGGGAAGTCAATGCCCCACCGGCATGTTATCACAGTAGCTCAATGGTTAGAGCAGCCGCACGGAGAGCGGGAGAATCCCGGCTGTGACATTGAATTTTCCCGTTGACTCTATATTAAGACAATTCATACCGAGATTTCACCTAAATTACACGTCCTGAGGCTCCCTGAATAAAAAAAATGATATGTGTGTGTGTATGTGTGTCTGTGAACAACACAACTCAAAAATGAAAAGTTGGTTAATTAACAAATTTCGTATTCTGACGCAGCGGTGTGGCCCAAGCTTATCGGGAGTTTGGCGCCGCCGACCGAACGCTAATAACAGATAACCGGATTCTTCTGGAAGATTCTTCCTTCCGTCTAATGGGAACATTTTAGAACTCTGTGAAAGATTCCAGCTGCTATACAACTGAACTTTCTCGCGAGTAAGCCAGTTAGGAATGATTTGGAGAGTGCGTTTCTAAGGTGACATTAAGTGCGATTCTGCAAGTGAGTTTGTGACGACAGCGCGACGTACAGTTAGTGCTGCTGTTACAGGAGATTAGAGATTCGCGGCAACGTCACGAATAAAAGTGAACTAGATCACTTTAGTGAAGTGACATTATGAACTAAGTGAAGCCACAGTGAAATTGAAGTAGACCACTTAGTGGAGTATTAGTGAGAACTCTGTGAAGCGAAAGTAAAAACTGGACAAAGCTTCAATATTTAAGATACGCCTTCCAAGGATACAATACGAAGATTTTCAAGAAAACCGCTGCACCGCATCTGAACCTTAAGTGGAAACAATTTTGTAATTTTTGATTGAAATAAAAATCGCTTAAATGATTATGATATTAATGCCAGATGTTTAAGGAATTTTCATGACATATAAAATGTACGCATATCTTGAATTATCTGCAAATAGCTTGTGAAGTCCTCTTCGTTCGGAATGACAGTATAATTAGTAAACATAAAGGAAGGTATAACTGGTTATAAAGCACCTAATTTATATACTTTTTACTTTATCTACTAGTATAGTAGTAGTAGTAGTAGTAGTAGTGGTAGTAGTAGTAGTACTAGTAGTAGTAGTAGTAGTAGTAGTAGTAGTAGTAGTAGTAGTAGTAGTAGTAGTAGTAGTAGTAGTAGTAGTACTCTACTACGTATAGTAAGTAGGGGAATATTGCGTTCCACCAAAAATTCAATATCGAGATTTCACCGGAAATACATATTTTGAAGTCCCCTGAATCCAAACAAGAATTCTTAGAAAAAGGTCCTTTGGGTATCTGTGTGCCTGAGAACAGCATAACTCAAAAACGAAAAGTCGGATAAATACCAAACTTGGTATTTAGGTTCAGTATCTTTCAAAGATGCGGCACGAAGATTTTCAAAAAATCCCCCACCTCAGATTACCCTTTGCATGGAACATTTTTCGAAAGTTTTGATTTTTTCAAAAATGGTTCTATGGATTTTGATTAGCATATCATATTGTGGCGTGTATGTGTGTGCATTGTCACGTCGGACACATTAGTGATTTGTAGCGACAGCATTGTTGATGTAATTCTTTCGGCTTGGGTTTTGAATTTCCTCCGACGTGGCATATCTCTCCCCAACCTTCCGGTCAGAGGTGCAGTGAGCAGGGCAAGTAAGCGTTACTAGTTTTTTGTGTGGTGCGTAGTGTGGGTCAGTCTCTTCAAATCTGGTGTCTGGCATGGAAGCGTGTGTGAATCGTGTGAATGTGACCTCGTGTGTGTAACATCTCCCTCCAATGCCTTTCCTTTAATCTTTTGCATATGATGTAGGGCCACCGTGTTTAATATTCAATAAACCACAGGTGATGTAATTAATGTGAACTGTGTATTTTTGTGATAACTATCCCACGTCTGCTCTGAAAAGCGTTGGTCCCCCGTTGCCTCTGCAGCTACATCTCCCAATGTTTATGCCGGGGTAACTAAAATTTAATAGCTAGCTGCAAACCTTGTTGCCTCACCCCGGGATATAACAATTTGTTTAAGATACTTTCATTGCAAATAAAATGTATATCTTGGATTTGTAGGAATGTACCCAAAAGTCGTCTTCATTCTGAATTAAGTTTGCATAACTGGTAAACCGTAAGAGATAGACCAAATTTTACCGCACAAAAAATGTAGAGCGCATTAAAGCACACAGTGAACTATTTCCGAGATATTGCTTGTTATTTGTTTGAATTTTCCAATATTTACACTTTTTCTCAAATGGGAATTCGTTATTCTTTTTTTGTGTCCTGAACATGCAAAGAGAATGAAATGCTCTACGTATCAACCAGCTCTTAAAAGATTTGACTATCGCTTAAAGCCTAACATATTCCCCATGCACCTACAAGAAAATTAGCAATAAGATAGAGTCTGCGAATTTTTATTCCATTAACATGAAGCAGATGGAGAATAAACGTTTGTAAAAATAGTTTGTACAAGAGTAGAGAAAGGCATGTGAGTGTAACACATCAGATTTTTTGTGGTGTTAATCATTTCCCTTGGAAAATGGGGCTATAAGACCTACCAAGAGGAAGGTAATCAGTTAAAGTTGAAGTTAATAATTTCCGATATAGTCTTTGTAATTAGTTTCAGTTTTCAAATATGTTTACTCCTTTCAACCAGAAATCGCTATTCTTTTTTACTTTTTCTGCTACGTATAGTAAGTAGGGGGAGTGTTGCATTTCGCTTAAAAATTCTATACCGAGAATTCACCAGAAATACATGTTTTGAAGGGCCCTGAATCCAAACAAAGAATTTTTGGACACATGTCCGTGTGTGTGTCTGTCTATGAGTCTGTGAACAGCATAACTCAAAAACAAAAAGTCGGATAAATATCAAATTTGGTATTTCAGTTTAGTATCTTCCAAAAATTTTCAAAAAATCCCCACCCCAACTACCCTTTACATGATACATTTTTCAAAAATGTTGATTTTTATTTAAGTGCAATATATTAAAGATATTTACATGACAAATAAAATGCATATATTGTATTTTATGGGAATAGCCTGTAAAGTGTTCTTTTCGTAAGGAATTTTGTATTATCTTATATAACTTGTAAACGTTATAGGCGAAAATGTACCAGACAAGATATCTATATCTCTTTAATACACACAATTTCCTTATAATTTTTTTTTGTGACATAATCCGTTTTTGATATAGCCGTTATTAAAGGTTCAAATTGTGCACCACTTGTAATTCTTTTAAAGTCCCATAGATTTTCAATTGTTTCTCGCGATTGCATGAAAACCGTTTTGAACTTTAAGGCCAGCATATAGCGTCTAGTTCTTAAATATTTTACTATCACTGTTCTCTTTGTATTTATAACGAAATGCATGCTATAGCTTTTTTGATAAATGTTTGTTTGGAATAAATGTAGTAGATAGAAAAATAAGCTTTAGTAATAATAGCTTGTATACCCACTAATAAAGATAGAGAATAGAGAAAGTCATGTGAATGTGTTACGCCAGATTTTTCCTTTTTTTATTTTTTCGTGTTCATGGAAATAGCACGGAATGTTAAAGCCATCATATAGGGACCGGTGTTGAAAGGTTTTGACAATCGCTTCAGCTTAATTACAATGAATTGTGTAATGAAGATTTACCTGAATTAAAAAGAAATGGAAGACTAAGCTTTTGTAAGAACAGTTTGTTGCACAGTTGGTAGAGACAGTCATGTGAATGCAACAAGTCAGATTTCTTTGTTAATAATTCACGCAATACATTATCCACTTGATAGGTGTTGGAAGTTGTCTATCGAAACCTTTTTGTGGAATTTATATACAGGTTTGGTACAAAGTCGCGTTCCTCCTAGGAATGTATGATGTATACGTTGTCACTCCTGTTTATCTCTGTGGTATTTCATAAGTTTTTGCCCCGCTTTTCATGGAAAGACTCTGAATCTAGAAATACTGCGAAATTGGCTCATACCCCTACGGGGACGTCTCTGGACTTTGGAGAATCGCTGTTTGCAACAGGATAGGGCACGTATCCATTTTGCCATCCTGAGTATCTCAATAACGTGTGACTGTGATCACCCAGCCTACAACTTCTATCAACTGGCCGCCTCGTTGACCTATCTCAAGCCTGTGACAATGCTTGGGGTTTCATCAAGGACATTATTGCAAAGGAATATTATCACACCATTGATGAACTAAAGGAAACCTTGCGATGCGCCAGCAATGTTGAGGTGGATGTCACACAGAACCTGAAGACGCACTAATGGGGAATCCTAACCCTTTTGACACACAGGTGCACAGTGTGAGTATAAAATGGATGTATAGATCAGACACTTTGTACCAACCCAGTGTATCAGGAACGTAACACATTCTCCCTCATCCCTTTTCTTTCTTCCAACAGAAGTATTTTTTCAAGAGAAGCCTCTCTTAAGTATTTCTTAATTCAGGCGTTTCGACTTTTGTTCATTCTTACACTTTGATTACGGCTGGGGTTAATTACTAATTTGATTTAGTAAATCTTTTCCAAGTTGATTATTAATCGGTAGAGTGCATAAAGTTAACAAAAGCTAATTCACATAGGCTTCAAATATAAATGGAAGATTTCCTTACTTTTATAAATAGGAAAGTTTTCAGCCTATACTCTAAGTAAAGTAAACGCTGCTAAAAGATAGGAATGCACATAATCGAAGGATATTTGTGGATGGTGTAAATTACTTGAGAATAACACATTTTAAAAAGCTAATCTTGAGCATATGCTCTCATTTTCTTCTCACGTTTTCCATTATTTAATCTTTACTTTTGAGGCTAGGCCTATTTTTAGGCACTGTTTCGTAATTAAGCAGTTGGTATCCATGATTCAATATGCGCAATGTGGTGATTCGTTTTATAATATGAAATTAGTATAAATTATTCCTATTTTGTATATTGTAATAGTAATATTAATAATGTCATTATTTATATAGAACTATGAACTATGAACTATGTTTCATTCTATGTTTTGGCTTATAATTACCGAAATTGGTACTTACATCATTCCGGTCAAATAATTCCAAATAGTACTTATCAATATTTTTCCAAAGTGCCTTTATAGACTGTTTATCTATTATATGAAATACTATCTAACACATTACTTGCTTCCTTTTCGGAACTAACAAGTCAAATTATCTACTTTAGAGCCAGTTTTCTAGAGTGCGAGGTTGCGTTTCTGTAAGAGAATGCTTTCTTATTGGATTTAACTTGTAGAGAAATGGTGCACAACAGCGCCATATTTCAAGTGTGCAGATATCCCTTCGTGCTTTAAAGGAGTTGCAGAACTCAACGGAGCAATTCCATGTAAGCATATTTATATGTTAGCAGGGAACTGCCGTATTAGTGTGAGCGACCTTGTTCTACTTCTCTTGCTTATCATCGAAGACAATGAGCGGATGGTGCTCATTGAGAGGGAGCTCCCAGGCTTGCACTAGAGTGTACATCCGTGAAAATACACAAGAAACAACCCGAAAACGTCTGAGCATGTTATCCACTTCAGTTACAAAGGTTTCATTTTTGAGAGAATAAACTCACTTTTTAGATCAGGTATGGGCACGTGTCACATTCAGGAGGGAGAGCAGTGGATGACTACTGCGACATAGCATAGCTACCAATCTAACGGAACCATAGCTTAATGCTGCTTTTTAGTTTTTAAAAGTAGGAAACGCCTCAGTGGCAACTTTACTATTGGTGCGATTGATGTGTCGCATCCCTCATGGCAATTATTATTCTTGTGAACTTTTCATTATTCGTTTTTCTTTTATTTAAGTATAATTAGCTTTGATAATTGAAATTATATAAAATTCAAACTCGGCATTTCGAACTCTCATTACCAGTTTATGCTAAATTAGAAACAACAATAAAAACGGCAGTGGCAGCGTTTTAGTTACAACCACTGCCTTTTTTTGCGTAAGGAAATGTGTCTATAGTTGAACATTTTTGTACGTTAGGAATACGGAACGGTCGCAGCCTTAAGATAGCATTGGATACCTTGAATGCTGTTAGCCATTGTAAGTGTGTAGTATTGTGACGCAGAGGCTTTGACCCAAGGTTATCGGGATGATGTCGGCGCCGGGCGGTCGGAGTAAACAGTGATAATGCCACTCGCCGGTGTAAACGCTGAGCGCACTATAATCAGGTAACTAGAACAGTCTGGAAACTTCTCCCCCCTTGGGGCCAGAAAGTGTGTCGAAATAGTTCTAGAACTTTCGAGTACTTCGTGAAAACATTCCTCTGACTCTATAAGTGAGCTTTCTCGTGAGAACAGCCAGAGTTGTTGCGTCAGTGCAAGTCAGTGAGTTAGTTGAGTTGCACCGGACAGTCGGCGAGCGAGTTGGTGAGCGCGTGCGATTTTCCGAGCGAACAGGTGACGGCTGCTATGACCTGATGCGGGTGTTACTGCAGAGCGAGATACTGGAGATCTTGTACTCGACTCCCAGGCGGGTGAACCGTCCGGAAGAGAAGGTTACGTCACGAAGAAGATGAAGTGACGGAACTAATTTACCTGAGTGAAGTGATAGTGTGGAAGAAGTGAACTTCCAGCGAAGTTAAACTAGATAAAAACATAACAATAAAAGCAGTGAAGAGTGACGGATGAAAAACTGGACGAAGTTATAGTATCTAATGATTATTGCACAAATACTGGAGTAAAATTTTTAATATATCGTGAAAGGGGATATATTACTAGTGTTTGGCATTATTGTCAAAAGTACAGGCAATTTCAAAATTATATTACAGTTTTACAACCACACACACAAACACACCAGATACACACACACACACACACACACACACACACACACACACACACACACACACCGGGTAAATCTTCCCAGCCTGCGGATTGAGAAGTTATGTAGCCCTAGCGTTGTACAGGTATACCGTAAATACTGTCCACTACATCGTGTCGTATCAATTTCGACCGAAATGTCTACTCTGCTCCGCTGTGCGTGTAGTGACTTGCATTGGTATCGCAATAGTGTGCGCGTTGACCTTCATTGGAGAAAGTCCCAGGTTCAAATACCGCCACTTGAATTTACCTTTTATGTTTAGTAAATTTAACGAGAACTGATAGTTTGGCATGGATGTGGTGGTGGTGGAGTGGAGTTTAAGGGCCCGTCGACAGCTAGGTCTTTTGGGCCCAGTTTGGCATGGAAGATTGCTTAATTCGTTTAATTATGTGAATTTCATCAATACACCAATTTTTACTTGTTAGAATATGGTTCACTGAACATCATAAATAAATACAAGAAATGCATAAAAAGCTCATTTATTTGCAGGCATGGTAAGAACTTCCTACCTTCGTCGTCCTCCGTGACTAGTGGTACCATGCTAGCTTCTAGTTCACAAGGTCGCGGGTTCAAACCCGACGGAGGGCGATGGATTTTTTCGAGCGTAAAAATCCTTGTTATGGCTTTCTTCGGAAGGGAAGTAAAGCCGGTGGTCCCTTGTTGTAGATTTACGACACTAAAATAACCTGAAGCCTGATAAAGAGGCCTCTTATCAAAATTTCCGGTCTTTCACGCCCAATATAGAATGAGACGCTAAGGTCCATAGTAGTTAAAGAGCGTCCATAAATAAAACTCAATTCTAATTCACTTCCTACTTTCATTATGACTTTCCAGCATTGCGCTGCTAGAGCATGTTAACTGCAAGCACATCGTAGCCCTAATCAGCGGGCTGGTGAATGCGGTATCAGCACCTGCATTTCACATCGTCTGTGAAATGCAAGGTTGCCTAGCTACCAATCCGCAGGATGAGAAGACTCACGTGATGTTGTATATATATATACATATTAAATAGAATGGGCTACTGAATGTGCATCCTAGTTAGTAAAATTAGCTCTTGATAGACTCCAGTAAGTACTCAACACAGCTTTATGTAAATAATATATGGCATGTTGAAAAGGGTCGATTTCATAGAATGGTTAAACTAAGACAATGCACCCGCAGGCAGAGCGGGCATTTCGATTACGTCCTATATCCATATCGTAGAGATACATAAACGTAAACCGTCTCTCGTGACCACTCAACATAAAGGCTTCGTTCTTTCAACCACTTCTGCTCGATAACAAAACATGTCCACAATAAAGTCTACCTTGCGCTAGCAAAACCTGAATTTACCGTCCCCTGTTTCTATAGAAAATCGCGTCAGACGTCAACACTATCACAACACTTGCATTTGTATTCGTGAAATGTTTGGTATTAAAGAAGGTCTGTGAAAAGTAAGGCATAATTCAGTGCTTTTTGTGCGATTGAATCTAACATGACATTACTTGCCTATATTAAACCGAAATAATTTTACCCAGTACAAAAAGCGTTTAAAGTTATTTTAGTCATGCATTTTACTCAGTGTTTAAGATCTGGGCATTAAACCTTTCAATAAATATCTGATGTGCTCTACCCACATTACTTTCTGTATTTAATTTTCACAAACTATACTTACAAAAGCTCGTTCTACTATCTACTACTCGTTACTGGAGTTAAACTTTCATTTCGCATTTCGTTGTAGGTTTAAGAAGGATACAGTGGGTTAAGGCGATAGTTAGATTTTAAATAGGCGGGTCGCTATAATATGATGGCTTTGAAATCCCATGCTCTTTTGCCTGACCACGAATCCTTGTTTTCATCTTTACATCTTCAGTTGCTAAGAAAAAAGAGCTTAATGATACATAAATATCTATGCATGGTGAAACCTTCGCACACGCATGATATATGTTCGGAGGCTTAGTCCGTCTTCCACATTTACTGTAGAAAGCGTCTTGTATATAACTCCCATTATGTGTAACTTCCGCAGTATGTTGTCGCCCGTAAAATAGCCGAGAGCACCTCTTGAGTTTAGGTATAGTTAAATTCAAAAGAAGATTACTCTGCTAACCGCTTTGGGCCCGAAATTAATTCGTGGGCTTTCCTGGTAGCACTTAGTCTGTCCCAAGATTCAGAATGAGCCCCATTTCCTATTTGAGCTATTTCATATTTTATACTTCTAGGAGAATTGCCAAAAAAGGGCTCATCGGCAACTTATACTTGCATGTCCAGGAAACCCAAAAAGGGTGCCTGAGCCGGTCCCTGAGCCGCTGGCACGGAGTCCATCTGGTATAAGGTCATATTGAACCATAATGTTATTTCCTATTTATTTATGCAATCTGACGTTCTATTTCTTGGTATTGCCATTATAATTTGCTGGTTTTAACCTCCTTAAGAGGTTAGCCTGCCTGGCTATCCCGTCCGTTTACCTGGCTCTAATTTGTGAAACAGGATTTTGGGGAGTTAGTGCCCGAAATCATGGACATTTGTGTATTAAGAAGAATCTGAACAGCATTGTGTATTGCAAATTCAAATAATCACCCTTATTGCACAACGACATAACGTAAGCATTATTTTGCACAAGTGTATTGACGAAAATACACCACTATTTACTATTCTCCCTTGTAAACTCAAATACTATAAAGTAGCGCTTTACACCCTTGAGAGGTGGAACTAATAATGCACCACTCTTAAAGAACTTTCATAGTTCATTGCCTTGTGCCGAAGTACTCAACACGCTGGCTAATCAAAACCGAGTTGTTAAGTTCCATTCCCGTCTGAGACGGTGAAAGTTTTATTTAATTATAATCAATCCCCCATCCTCCGTAGTATCTGAATGAAGCAATGTTAATCTGAATCCGAAGGATTGTAAATGGAATGTTAAAACCCAATGTAAGCGATTTAGTATACAGAGATGCTTTGCAACGCTGAAGTCGTGGATATGCTTAAGTAGTTAAAGGCGGTGCATATAAATGAAACAGCAATATTAATAATAATTAGTAAAAAGATTTTAAAAAATGATTTACAAATATTAATATACAGTAAAAGGTTTTACCTGTATTTATTCCAACTGTCTTCTGGACCTTATACAAAGTAAACATTTTATACTTTGAAATTTACATGTAATTGTACCAACACTGTAATTTTATAATATACTGAGCAGGATGCTTTGTAAATGGATGGCGTTTATTTGGTCCTTCATCCCAACATTGTGTTTTAAATTTCTGGTTTTAAGTAAGGCAACAGGAAAAATATACCAACATCTTATAAGTATTAAATTAGCTTAGGATTTCTTATGAAAGTTAGTCATATTATATATTTATTATTTATCATTAAGAAGGTTTAGTGTTATGGATTGCCTCGAGTTCCGTCATTATTACTTCAAAGGAGGAATATATGTGTTTAATTCAGTAAAATATTCTACATTTTGCTATATGCCATGCTACGCTTCCTGGTATGTGTTTAGTGAATGTGGGTATACAATGCAGCACATTAATTTGCAACTAATATTAGCAATATTGTCGAATAACCTTGTAAATAAAATATATATTAGTTGCAATGATCTGCACAATGTACATTACAATATTAGCTATTCAAATATAGTCTGCCTGATGAAATAATCACTGCCTGTTTGCTAGAGAACGCGTGTTAATTCACTTGTAGGCCGTAAATGTGATTTATTGAAGCATTCCTTAAGTGTACTAATTTATGTCGTGAATAGCAGTGCCTGCATTCGCTTGAAGTTTGTTGAATCCTGTGTAGTTGAAGTTTGCTTCACGAAGATGAGCCGAAGAAAATTTCGTTCGTCAACCCTTGCTCCTTGTGTGGCAAGTCCTCTCGCCACTGGTTGTCACCATAGGTAGATAGAACTCCCTTATTCCCGCCTGTCATTCTTATTATTTATATTCCTGGCGGAGATTAATGTAAATTTCTGAAAAGGTGTTTGTTTTTAATCATATTATTCCAATATGTATACTCCAATATACTTAATTTTCTCTACCAGAATTAACACAATAGATCCTATTAGTTCTGTAAAGGTGCAGTCTGGAAAAAAGAACTAATTGGACTACACTAATACGTTTAAAACATTGCATCATTCAACATTAAACATTAGCTACAATATAATAGTTTTACAAATGTTATCCTTGTTTAATTTTGTGTAACAGTATTTACATATATTTATGAAATATTTTACATCCAGTAGTAAGTAGAGCTAATTACTTTTTCCTTTCTTAAAATAACATTTTGGCAGAAAAAGTATTTATGCTTCTTTCAAGTGTCTAATGCAGATAGTGAACAATTCTTTTCAAAGTATAATTTAATTGTAAAATATTGACACATTGAAATACTCTAAACAAATATTGAACCATGTGCAATACTTAAAAAATGAAGTTTGTTAATACAAAAGTATGAAATAGGTCATATGAAATACTAACATTTAAGCTAACAAAATATTGTAGATTAGTTAAATGAAACAAACATTTTCTGAGCAAGAAATAAAAAATTCAGTTAATAACTGCAACTAGAATAAAACTTAGAATAACAACAATAATAATAATAATAATAATAATAATAATAATAATGAAATGAATGAAGTAAAACTTGCTTTAACATGACACAGCATCTATAATTCGCAAATTTGTTCATGTTCGCTTTTAGCAGTCCATTTCTCGGTTTGTTTGCGATTTTACTATACATTTAATATCCATCATTACAGCCTAATTGGTGAATGTTAATAAAAATGGATTACACATAGAGCATATCGTGATTATCGCAATCTCCAAAACTACCCCACCCGTTCATGGAGGCATATTCTTCTGTGATTTTAAAATTCTAGTAGCCAAATTAGTGGAGAGCAAATTCTGATTTTTATATTCAGAAAGAGCAAAAGATAATTTTCAAGCATTTAAATTGTATTAGCTTTATAATGATTTTGAAATTGAAATCTATACCATTTTTTCAATGTGCGGTGTTTCCAAAATTAGCTTACATGCATTTATTATCGTTTTTATAACACCTGAAGCTTTTGTCAGCATTGGGTTTGATATGAGGATTAAAAGCGTTTTAAGGTACTTCAAACTGAATTTTAAATAAAGTTTCAGCAAATAAATAAATAAATAATTATTCAAAAATTGCCAAGATAAATCTTCTGTAGAATCAGAATCGTTTCCTTTTAGCTATTTAAAGTCCAAAAGCTGCGTTTAAAGGGTATTTAATTTCTTCGATGTTCTTTTAACTCACATTTTTCTTTCCTTAAGGTGCTTATCATGATGTTTTCCTTCACTGAAAAATATTTTGAACCTTTTGATTAAATTGAAAACTATTTTTTTAAAAATTAAAGAATGCTATTGCAGAAAATGTAATCTTAAATTGTTCGAAAAGCGATGTCTAGAACCTAAAGTTTAAAATTTTTAAAATTTCATCATGTGAGGTATTTAAAATAACATTTAATTTTCATTTTTTAAAATTATTGTTAAGAAAAGTAAGATAAACAGGGCCAGAAAAATTAATTTTCTATAATAATTATTTTCATCATAACTGTGATTAACTAATAAAAATTGCACATTCATTGGTAGAAATAAGCTCTTTAAATGACGAGTCCTCAACAACTTGGTTGAATTTCCTCCTTAATACCTCGATATTTTTATATTTCACAATTTTTTATCAGCTTAAATCATGTTTTAAAGAAATGTCCATGCGGTATAAAAAAAACCTAGATTAAATACATGTAAGTTAACTTTCTAAATAGAGAGTATAGAAACCTTAGAAAATCACTACATTTGCAAACACGATCAGTTCACCTGATGTTCACTTCAAACATGCCTATTTATATAAATATCACGTCTAAGATTTTAGATTCCACTCTCAACACTCCTGCTCTGGGGATGGCATATAGCATAAGGGGCAGGGGTGCTATCTGGGATTCCCGTCTGTTCGAACATTGCATGACCTAGTGTATATGTTCACCAAGGTCATCGCAAACATGGAGTTTTTAGCTCCGTGGTATGGAAGTAATATAGACGTTTCTAACTCGTAGAGCGCAGGTGACTGGCCTGGATAAGCTCTCTTCTGCTTTGTTTCTTATAGCTTTAAGGCAGCCCACCGCTGAAATGTCGTCCAAAAGAGGTAAAAAATCAATTTTCAGAGTTTTAGAATTTTATTTTGTTTGTATCTTCCGGTTTCGTACTATTATTTCAGCATTCCAATAGCTGTGCTATTTATAAAGTAATTCAGATGTTTAAAAGTTGGTGCATGTGTATTTTGCTTGACACTCAAATTTTCAAATGCCGTTTTCTCCAATATCTCTCTTAAACAACTTGTAATATTAAAATTACTTCACCTGATGCAAATCTTAACCAATTGATGATATTTTTAGCATCTGTGTAGAACTGTTTAAGGAACTTATTGAGGCTTTTTTATAAAATGCATAGAGATTTTGCAGTTACTATTTTATATAATACTTATAATTAGTGAAAACAATACGAAAAGCATGACACCAATATATGAAAATGTTTTGCATTCAAACTAATCAATATGTAGTCAGGATTTCTTAAACCAGAAATTTTTAGTCGTTCATGGCGAGAAGTATTTTGTAAAAGGTAAAGTTATAATGTAACATTTTAGTAAATAATTAATTTCTCGTAATGGTTTAACTTAAGAGATTCCAAAATTACTTTTAAATTTACTTATTTGTTTTATTAATTTAAATTGTTATTTATTATTTAAATTACTTTAATTATTTTATCATTTTAGCTTTTTATTTTTAAATTTAAATTGAATTTATGGAGCATGCACTAATTATCACATAAAATGTTAAAGTCATATTTTAATATCTTCACCGATCGGTTACCTTATAGCAAGTATCAGGCAACTCGGCTGAAGAGACACTGAACGTCTTTGAGTGTATCATCAAGTAATTTTTTCACCATCTATACAGAGTGAATTGCTAAAAATCGATGATTAACGAAAGAAAAACGGAGCTGTTGTTTATATTAGGAAGTAGAACTTATCACAAAGACAATGTGGTAAAAAGGCGTATTACTGGTACCCAAAACGTCGACTACTTGTGCACGAGTACATAACCCAAAATTTGGGTAAAAGGATATACGTACAGTTAGATTGCTTCACATTGTTAGTTTATAGTGGGCATATCTTATTAAAACACAGATTCAAAATCTTAACATAATTAAACCATATGATAAATAATAACATCCAAATACATATCTTAATCTTCCATTTATATATTTTTTCTTTATTGTATAGTTTTCATTCAAGAGAGTATTGTAAAATACTGTCAATTACCAATGTGAATTTTTGTAAAGCAAATTAAAAAAAATGGAGTACAATATCGTTATTGTAAGTAATTTTTACACAAATTGCATTATCTGGTATTTAATGTATCTGGTTACAGCTATCTGTCGATATATACATTTTATGGTTTAGACTCGGCAGGTTAATGTACAGATTACCAAATAGCTGGCATTATAGATCAGGCCAGTGGTTATTTTGCAGGATTTTACGGCTTTTCTTTGACTTTTTCATGGCGTAGTGCAAGTCCCAACTGAATCCACCTCGAGAGTTACTGTGCTACATGGCCTTGCTCATCCCATGGGATTACGACCGCCACTTCGGGTAAAGCCTTTCCGTTTGTACCGGACTGGAATTTAAAATTACCTTCGAATGTTTCGAAAAGCTAATGCCTATTAATTAAGTTATTAGCAATACTACAAATGAAATGTAATAAAAATCAACATAACTCAATATTTGGTTGAAATATTTTATATAAACATTTAATTTATGAACATAATTTACTTCTATCTTTAATTTGTGTTTGAAAATTTGCGTTGTTTTTTGTATATTATTAAAATATAGACATACTGAGATATTACGAGACAGACTTGCATTTGAATAATACAGTTCATGTTTTATAACACATCATAGTACAGGAAACTTTGAACTTTCTTTCCAGATGGATCAGAACTCAGCAACACGTTTTAATCTATTGTTTTCGTATTTACTCTACTAATATTTTCATCACAATTTGTGTTTCGGACAATATTACATTTTAAATGTATTCAAGTTTAAAATTATGCAGGCGTTGTCTTGGTTTGTGAGTTATTGTATCAATGAGTAATATAGGAGCTTACAAGACCGTTTCTTTTATATCTGATAAACTGATATACTTTTTCGTAGTGCATCTCCTTCCCTACCTCGGGTATGTAGCGAGCTGTAATTTCACATCTTTTGATGTATTAGCCATTAAGTTATTCGTGGAAGCAAGGATCAGGAAAGGGTATTCGGCAAGCTTAACTCAAGGAGAAGGAATGTTCCCCTTTAGGATTTGTATAATGATTTAGACGGAGTGAAATTGCTAGATTTATTGAACAGCCTCAAGGAAAACCATAAATTGTAGAACAAAGCAATAGCGAGCGTAACTATACATCCACTGAAAACTGGAATTATAGCTTAAATCAACCTGTGAATTTGTATATGCAGTTACACACCATTATCTTTTAACCACGCGTCTATCAACGGATAAATAGGACAAAGAAAATATATAACACTATCATGGCAAAATTATCGAGACATCACTCAGTTTCTACCTGCATGTGCCAAAACAAATGCCGACATATTCTTCGAAAATAACAACTACATAAGTCTGAAAGAAATGTAACAAGGAATATAAAGTATATAACTATATAAAGTACCCTTAACAATACAAATTGTAAAATTGCAAAGAACATTAAATAGAAAAACGAGAAATTTACACCCAAACAATTTAACAAATTCAACAGCCTATCCTCATAACAGAGAATGTGGCCAAGAAAGATGAGACTTTACAATATAAAACACTACTAAACTTTCCCTTTGGCTTGACTGATAATTATTATAATTGCAGTATGTGTTCGGAAAATCTCCAAAATTACCAAAGTAACAGGCACGCCTACGTTGCGGAGTCAGTAAGCCCGGTCAAAGTTAACACAAACAAAATTCCATCGTATAAGAGAGGAACTTGCCGAGTGACAGTTAAACCCAAGTTACTCACTAGAACTGGTTACGCATCCGCAGCTCAAGAAATGTCTGGGACTGGATAAAGTTCTGTATATATAAACTACAGCAACCGATTTACCTTGCGAATGCTGCGAATACGGCTTCATGATTGGCGGAGAGCCGGTCACGTGTTATCCGCGCGCCATATTGGTCTGGGTGCCTGAATACAAACATAAGGAAACAGCGGTGTCGTAGCTGATTTATGAGTGAAAATGCCAGATTGCTGTGCTTTCGGGTGCACTATGCGGGCACAAAAGGATACTAAATTCTATAGGTTAACGTCGAAACTCAGAAACTTGGAGAGAAGAAGGATTTGGTTAGCTAAAATACTGGACTCGTGTAGAAGATCCAAGACTATCTGAAGTAAGTACCTATTCCATATTTATTTAACATTTATTTAATACTGGGTTTTACGAGTGATTAAATCTTTAAGCACTCTCAATCGCTTTGTGCTTCTGGGATGGAACGTTTCAAATTTCTGTGTATTATAAATAGCAATGTATTTATAAGCTTTATTTCTATGCTGATTCTAATATTAACCTTTCTGACGTCTATCATTTTTGTTGAATTATTTGATGAAAATGAACTAATTTTATAGTTTGTTTATTTGTTTTATGATTATAAGTACAAACAATGGTGGCACAGGTTTCTTTATACAGTTTATCAGTGCTAGCATTGATTATGTTCAATATTTCACTGTACTCAGAACTTGAAGAGTATAAATGCAATAACTTCCATATATATGGAGCTAAATTTACATTTTTATTCTACTTATCAAATGCATTTTTATATTTTAGCCAAAAGTTACATGAAGTTAAATGTGTCCAACTAGTAGCATTTATTAAGGCTTTCAGCGTGGTTTCTGATCCTAACCTATTAAACTGTGTTTATTTGCAATGTTATTGTGAATATCTTAAAAAAAATGTTTTATAATTAGTATAACTTTTCTAAAAGGGATCTATAGTAATAAGCATAAACCTTACATAAAAATGTGCAACATTCGTTGTAACACCGCTGTGCAACACATAGGTAGATTTCCCTGCGAAGACCAAATATTTAATACAGTATTTTCTTCATATCACGTCTGTAATTAATAAATGTTTAATAGTTATCATAACGCCACGAAGAATGTCTAAATTAATATTTTATCCTATGATTTAAACTATCGACAGAACAATGTCATGAATAGCATTGCCAGTCGCGTACACGCAGCGCAGGATTCTTTTATCTTACAACATTTATATGCGAAAACAATGTTAACACAGACCTAACTAAAGTAATATTTTTAATGCCGGAATTACATAAGTTCCGCAAAAACATACTGGTGCCTTCTGTGTATGATTTTTGTGTTTTATTTCAGCTTTTCTAAGATCGTACAACCAATCCGCATTATTTGTATATAGGAAGAGAGGCGAGACTTCAGTCCAGCATGGCTGCCCTGCTGATCTTTGCTGTACTTTGTATATAGAGAAGGTTAAGTCGGGAAGCCCACACGCGCCACTTGCGAGAATCGAAGGAACTAAACGCCCAACATAGGGCAGAAATAGGTACTAGCAACCTAGGTTGAACCGATAAGAAACTACAGCCAGCAGAGTAGCTTTCTTCAGTTGGTATGTATGAAAAGAATTCTTAATGAAAATTACCTAAGGAATTGCAACTTGAAAGAAAATGAAAATATCAACAAAATATAAAAATGCCTAGAACACACAACAGAATAGGGTATAACCCTACTTCCGCATTACATTTCTTATACGTTCAATACACGTGGAACAACGTCGACATCAGTTCCATATCTCTGTTAACAAAACTTCAGACAACGGTCGCCTATCCAAAGATGTTCAGGTGAACCTTCCTAAGTCTAACTGATATTATTAACAGTGATATATATCTCTATTTTCGTTTCCAATTAATAAATAAGGATATTATATGCCTTACTATAAAAACCTAAAGAGAGTCTATGAAGATAAGTATCACAACCTAGTATAGATAAAAGGATATTAAATAAGCATAATTAAAGAGAAAACATGTTAATTAATCTTATAATATCTACAGGAATGGACTGCAAGGTTACCTCCAGGCAAGGGGTGAAGAAACTAATGTATAAAGATATACAACTGCCATTTTAGTCGACTAGTTATCTATTTTGTAGTATTCATAGAAATCTTCAACCCTTCACTCGCATTATGTTAGTCGCTGTAAATATTTTCTTAGAAACACTTTCAATGTAATAGGGAGTTCAATATGCAGAATGTGGAGAAATGTTCAGACTTTTATATCACAAGTAGGTTTGATTATCATGAAAAAATTAAACTATGATCACCAATTTTAATTGTTTTATGCAAATTATTTCTTGTTACAAATTTTGAAATATTAAAGTCCTATAAAATGAATGAGTAACACAACATTAAAGTAACGTTCTGCTTCATAAACAATAATACTTCTACAGAAAGGCTACGAAACCTTTCTAGAAGTCAGTCTCCCTCTCAGTGACAGTATTTCGTGAGGCATTGTGGGAATAAGAAATGTGTACTTTATAAGACGCTCTTGCTTTAATCTTGTATGGATGGCACATAGATATTAAAATATTTGGGTTGCCATCATATTTTATGTAGCACTAAGTTGACAGAAGTCATTCCGTGCACAGATATTCGCCAATTTGAAACACGTCATGTTTGCGGATGAAATAAAATTATTCTCACATCGTCCCATAAATAACTAATATTGATTATTTATAACCGAGGCAATTTGCTCAGCGGTTCAGTACGAGAAATTTCAAAACATGTCATTCTACTCATATGTTAAGACAGTAAATAGTCCCAGCAGATCGGTGGGCAATTGTGTACAAACGCAAATTTTATTGAAAGTTCTTCCTAGCCTTCTTCTGCTACATAGACAAATGACAAAAACTGAAGTGCGTGTGATGGTTTGACCTACTGGCAATATTAGTGATTATGGTTCTTTGGAGAGTTTGTGTCCTTAGAGTTCTACACAGAGGACGAATGAAGTGATGCTGATTAAAATATATGCTCAGGAGTTCAAAAAGCGAGAGCATATCTACATTGGATTTTTTATTTTAAGGAAGTTAATATGCTACATTCACAGGGATTTCTCTGCCCTCTCTTCTATAAAATATTTTTGAAAAAGCTTACTATTTTATATACTTATTTTTAATCGACAGAAACATTTGCAGAAATTCTTTTTTCTTTTTTTTTACACATTTCGTTTTAAGTACAAGAGGGACACAATACGCATAATTGGAACTTGAAAAAGCGAGTCGCTATGTGATGGCTTTGAAGTTCCATGTTTCTTGCATTGCTACGAGAAAAAATCTGATGTGTTACACTTACATGGCTTTCTCTACTCTTGTACAAACTATTTTTACAAACGCTTATTCTCCATATGCTTCATGTTAAACGAGATATCGAGATGTCAATCTTATTGCTAATTTTCTTGTAGATGCAAGGGAAATTGGTAGGCTTTAAGCGATAGTCAAAAATTTTAAGAACTAGTTGCTATGTGGAGTATTCCATTCTCTTTGCATTACCACGACAAAAGAAATGAATAACGAATTCCCATTTGAGAAAAAGTATAAGTATTGGAAAACTTAAGGGAATAACAAGCAATATCTCGAAAATGGTTCACTCAACAACAAAAAATTGTATATGACATAAATTGTGTATTTTAACGCAATCTACATTTTTGTGTAGTAAAATGTTGTCTCTCTCTTATGGCTTACCTGCTATGCAAAAGTCGTTCACAATGAAGAATACTTTTGGAGACTCCTAGAAAATTCAAGATATACATTTTATTTGTCATGAAAATATCTTATACATATGATATTTTAATTCAAATCGTTAGAACAATTGTTGAGAAAATTAAAATGTTCCATGTAAAGGGTAATCTGTGGTGGGGGGATTTTCTTGGAATCCTTCGTGTCGCATCTCTGGAAGATGCTGAACCTAAATACCAAGTTTGGTGTTTATCCGACTGTTCGTTTCTGAGTTATGCTGTTCACAGAAAGACACACAGACACACACACGGACATTTTTCCAAAATGCATTTTTTGGATTCGGGGGCCTCAAAACATATATTTCCGGTGAAATCCCCGTATAGAATTTTTGGGTGAAATACAATATTTCCCCTACTTACTATACGTAGTAGAGAAAGTAAAAAGGCAATAGCGAATCACCAGTTGAAAAGAGTATAACTTGTCTTATAATTCAAACTAATAACAAATTATATCTCGGAAATGCTTAACGTCACAAAAAACGAATTTTATAATTTTTTTCTTTTAACAAGATATCAATTTTGTGTGCAGTAGGATTTTGTATAATCTCTTGCCATTTACAAGTTATATAAAATTCATTCAAAATGAGGACCATAGAAAATGCAAGCTAAAACGTTTATCGCTCAAAGGTTCTAAACACATGTCATTTTAATCAAAGCTGTCACTGGAATTTTTCAAAAAGTTAAAAGTAACGAAAAATATTCCATGAAAAAGGTAATCTAGGTTGGTGGATTTTCTTGAAAATCTCGTATCTTATCTTTGGAAGATACTGAAATTAAATTCTAAGGATAGCAATTGTGCAAAATTTCGTTTTTGAGTTCATACAGAGAGAGAGAGAAGGACGTTTCTCTAAAATCGTTTTTTAATTCAGGGGGTACAATACACGTATTTGTGGCGAAATCTCTCTTTTAAATTTTTAATGGAATTTAGCATTTCCTCTACTTTTTGTAGATAAGAACTACTGAGGAAAAATAGTATTCAATGTATTACATTTACATGACCTTTCCTAACCATAGCTTCTACAAAAATCTCATAAAAGCTTATTCTTCCATATACTTCACATTAATTGAGATAAGCGTTTACATAAATAGTTTCATTACATACGTATTTCTTTATAGGTACAAAGGAAACGGTGACAGTGAAGTGTTTAAAAATGGGTCGCTGTGAAGTATTTATGCAATCCTTAGCTCTTTCTATGATGTCGTGAGAAACAACTGAGGATTGGCAGCGCTTCAAATAATGAATACTGAAATGACAAATATCAATAAATTTAATAAAAACCTTTATATATGTTGTGTATAAAGCGTTTCTTATTGTAATTATATACTTTGGAAATTCTACCAGATTTTAAAGAAATACAGCCCACCTGCCTTTTTGTGAACTGAAACTATAAACGGTTTTTAATTATGCCTGCCCTCGTAGCCTGGTCGCAAGAGCATATAGCTTTGGCGCTCCGCTAAGCTGAGGTTCGCGGGTTCGTGTCTTGCCATTGCATGGGTGTTTGGTCTGTGTGTTGTATGTGTAATTGCGGTAATAAGTGGTAAAATAAACAGTAAAAGACGGCAATCAAAAACTGGGTAAGGAAGGGTACTTAAAAAAATACAACTTAAAAATGTTTAAAACAAACACTTTAAAAAAACTGCAGCAGGCTTCACTTGGCAGTTCTGCATTTCTGGTACAATTTTTCCTTTTTAACACTCACAATTATTAATATATTAAAACTTGGGGCAAACTATGACAAACTTCAAGCATTCACGTTTCCATGTGTAACAATTTTAAATATAGGCTTGTAAACTTTATAATCTCAGTGTTACGCTTGACTATGACTGATAGTTGGTGGTACTCGTCTTTCTAATTGAAAAAGCATCTACATGCATGTACTAACACCTGGAGGACTTCGCGGTGTCATTCAAGTATAAGAGTTAGGGAAAATTGGGTCACGAGGTTAATCGGATCAATTGCTTCCGTACACTGGAGAAAATCATATTAAACAATCTTTACCATATCTTGGCAGTGAACACGTTTTGTTCAGGTATAAACTGCGTTTGGTGACATTTACTTAATGTGCTTTACTTGGCCTCTTTATCCTGTGCTTATCTATCCTGTATATACAGACGCTTGTCGCAACATTATCCCTTCATTAATCCAATGTTATAAGAGAAGGTCAAAAAAGAAACAAAGGTTATTTACTTTCATTATTCGTAGGAACTCACAGTTAAGGGTGTGGAATTCATAATCAGCACTTCGCTAATAAAAATGTTTCGAACTAGCTCACCATCAATGCATTTGGGTATCACGCCCATCAAATGTTAGCACTTAAAAACATAATTTTATCATTTTATGCTGTCACAAGTAAAGATCAAGAACTTTATAGTCCAAAAGGTAAGTTACCAGAAAGATGACGAAAATAATAATAAGCATAATTGGCAATAACATTTCAGATACATAGAAAACTAATTTTTTTGAATACAGAGAGAAAATAAATATATCACGATTTACAAATGATAGAAAAAGAAAGAAGAGAAAGTATTTAATAAAACTGGAGAGTACAAACGTTTTTTATATTAATTGGCAGTGGAAGCGTTGTGAGGAAAATATTAAAAATTATAGATATGAAAATAATGAAATGAAGCAACAAAAATAAAAAAATCTGATGTGTTACACTCACATGACCTTCTCTACTCCTGTACAACCTATTTATACAAACGCTTATTCTCCATATGCTTCATGTTAATCGAGATATCGAGATGTCAATCTTATTGCTTATTTTCTTGTAGATGCAAAGGGATTATGGTAGGTTTTAAACGATAGTCAAATATTTTAAGCGCTGGTTGATATGTGGCGCATTCCATTCTCTTTGCATGTCCAGGTCATAAAAAAGTCTTATGTGGTACACTCACATGACTTCCTCTACTCTAGTACAAGCTATTTTTACAAACGCTAATTCTCCATGTACTTCATGTTAATCGAGATAAACATTTGCAGACTCTATCTTATTGCTAATTTTCTTGTAGATGTAAGGGGAATATATATTTACAAGGGCAATATAGAAATACAGTAGCTTTTAAGCACATACATATCTTTTAATAGCTGGTTGCTAGGTGCAGCACCATTCCCTTTGTCACAGATTAATACTCCTTGTATATCCAAGACAAAAAATGAATAACGAATTCCCATTTGAGAAAATAAGTATTGAAACGTTTAAGGGAATAACAAGCAATATCTCGAAAATGGCTCACCCAACAAAAAAATGTACATGACATAAATTGTGTATTGTAACGCGATCTACATTTTCGTGTACTAAAATTTTGTCTATCTCTTATGGGTTACCAGTTATGCAAAAGTCGTTCACAATGAAGAATACCTTTGGGGACATTCCCAGAAAATTCGAGATATACGTTTCATTTCTCATGTGAATATCTTAAACATATGATATTTTAATCAAGATCGTTAGAGACATTTTTGAGAAAATTAAAATTTTCGAAAAATGTTCCATGTAAAGTGTGGTCTGGAGTGGGGGGATTTTCTTGAAAACCTTTGTGTCGCATCTCTGGAAGATTACTGAACCTAAATACCAAGCTTGGTGTTTATCCGACTGTTCGTTTCTGAGTTATGCTGTTCACAGACACACAGACACACACACACACAGACACACACACACACAGACACACACACACAGACATGTTTCCAAAAATGCTTTTTTTGGATTCAGGGTGTCTGAAAACATGTATTTACGGTGAACTCTCGGTATCGAATTTTTGGGTGGAATACAATACTATCCCTACTTACTGTACGTAGTAGAGAAAGTAAAAAATCTGATGTGTTACACTCACATGACTTTCTCTACTCTTGTACAAACTATTTTTACAAACGCTTATTCTCCATCTGCTTCATGTTAATCGAGATAAACATTTGCAGACTCTATGTTATTCCTAAGTTTCTTGTAGATGTAAGGGGAAAATAGATTTACAAGGGCAATATAGAAAAACAGTAGCTTTAAGCACATACATACTTCTTAATAGCTGGTTGCTAGGTGCGGCACCATTCCCTTTGCCACATATTATAACTCTTTGCATATCCAAAGCAAAAAAAAAATGAATAACGAATTCCCATTTTAGAAAATAAGCACTTTAAAATTTAAGGGAATAACAAGCAATATCTCGAAAATGGTTCACTCAACAAAAAAAATGTATATAACATAAATTGTGTGTTTTAACGCGATCTACATTTTTGTGTAGTAAACTTTTGTCTATCTCTTATGATTTACCAGTTATGCCAAAGTCGTTCACAATGGAGAATACTTTTGGAGACATTCCCAGAAAATTCAAGATATACATATTATTTGCCATGAAAATATGTTAAACATATGATATTTTAATCAAAATCGTTAGAGCCATTTTTGAGAAAATTAAATTTTTGAAAAATCTTCCATGTAAAGGGTAATCTGGGGTGAGGGGATTTTCTTGAAAACCTTCCTGTCGCGTCTCTGAAATATACTGAACCTAAATACCAAGTTTGGTGTTTATCTGACTGTTCGCTTCTGAGTTATGCTGTTCACAGACAGACAGACACACACACACACACACACACACACGGACATGTTTCCAAAAATGCTTTTTTTGGATTCAGGGTGTCTCAAAACATGTATTTCCGGTGCAATCTCGGTATCGAATTTTTGGGTGGAATACAATACATCCCCTACTTACTGTACGTAGTAGAGAAATTAAAAAGGAATAACGAATTTGAGAAAATGTATAAGTATTGGATAATTTAAGGGAATAACTAGCAATATCTCGAAAACGCTTCACTCATCCCCAAAAAAAATGTATATGACATAAATTGTGTATTCTAACGCGATCTACACTTTTTGTGTAGTAAACGTTTGTCTATCTCTTATGGTTTACCAGTTATGCAAAAGTCGTTCATAATGAAGAATACTTTTGCAGACATTCCCAGGAAATTCGAGATATACATTTCATTTACCATGACAATATCTTAAACATATGATGTTTTAATCAAAATCGTTAGAGCCATTCTTGAGAAAATTAAAATTTTCGAAAAATGTTCCATGTAAAGGGTAGTCTGGGGTGGGAGGATTTTCTGGAAAACCTTCGTGTTGCATCTCTGGAAGATACTCAACCTTAATACCAAGTTTGGTGTTTATTCGACTGTTCGTTTCTGAGTTATGCTGTTCACAGGCACACAGACACACAGACACACACACGGACATGTTTCCAAAAATGCTTTTTTTGGATTCAGGGGTCTCAAAACATGTTTTTCCGGTGAAATCTCGGTATCGAATATTTGGGTGGAATAGAATACTTTCCCTACTTACTATACGTAGTAGAGAAAGTACAAATGAATAACGAATTCCCATTTGAAAAAAACAGTATTGAAATATTTAAGGGAATAACAAGCAATATCTCGAAAATGGTTCACTCAACAAAAAAATGTACATGACATAAATTGTGTATTGTAACGCGATCTACATTTTTGTGTACTAAAATTTTGCCTATCTCTTATGGGTTACCAGTTATGCAAAAGTCGTTCACAATGAAGAATACCTTTGGGGACATTCCCAGAAAATTCGAGATATATGTTTCATTTCTCATGTGAATATCTTAAACATATGATATTTTAATCAAAGTCGTTAGAGACATTTTTGAGAAAATTAAAATTTTCGAAAAATGTTCCATGTAAAGTGTAGTCTGGAGTGGGGGGATTTTCTTAAAAACCTTTGTGTCGCATCTCTGGAAGATACTGAACTTAAATACCAAGCTTGGTGTTTATCCGACTGTTCGTTTCTGAGTTATGCTGTTCACAGACAGACAAACACACACAGACATACAGACACTCACACGGACATGTTTCCAAAAATGCTTTTCTTTGGATTCAGGGGATCTCAAAGCATGTATTTCCGGTGAAATCTCTTTATCGAAATTTTGGGTGGAATACAATACTTCCCTTACTTACCATACGTAGTATAGAAGGTAAAAATGAATAACGAAATTGAGAAAAAGTATAAGTATTGCAAAATTTAAGGGAATAACAAGCAATATTTCGCAAACAGTTCACTCAACAAAAAAAATGTATCTGACATATATTGTGTATTTTAACACGATCTACATTTTTTGTGTAGTTAAACTTTGTCTATCTCTTATGGTTTACCAGTTATGCAAAAGTCGTTCACAAACAAGAATACTTTTGGAAACATTCCAAGAAAATTCGAGATATACATTTCATTTCTTATGACAATATCTTAAACATATGATATTTTGATCAAAATCGTTAGACCCATTTTTGAGAAAATTAAAATGTTCGAAAATTGTTCCCTGTAAAGGTTAGTCTGAGGTGGGGGATTTTCTTGAACACCTTCGTGTCGCATCTCTGGAAGATACCGAACCTAAATACCAAGTTTGGTGTTTATTCGACTGTTCGTTTCTGAGTTATGCTGTTCACAAACAGACACACACACACACGGATCTTGTTTCCAAAAATGGCTTTTTTCTGGATTCAGGTGGTCTCAAAACATGTATTTCCGGTGAAATCTCGGTATCCAATTTTTGGGTGGAATACTTACTATACGTAGTAGAGAAATTAAAAAGGAATAACGAATTTGATCAAAATGTATAAGTATTGGAAAATTTAAGGGAATAACTAGCAATATCTTGAAAACGCTTCACTCAACAAAAAAAAAATGTATATGACATAAATTGTGTATTGTAACGCGATCTACATTTTTGTGTAGTTAAATTTTGTCTATTTCTTATGGTTTACCAGTTATGCAAATGTCGTTCACAATGAAGAATACTTTTGGAGACATTCCCAGAAAATTCAAGATATACATATTATTTAGCTTGAAAATATCTTAAACATATGATATTTTAATCAAAATCGTTAGAGCCTTTTTTAGGAAATTAAAATTTTCGAAAAATCTTCCACGTAAAGGGGAATCTGGGGTGGGGGGATTTTCTTGAAAACCTTCGTGTCGCAACTCTGGAAGATACTGAACCTAATTACCAAGTTTGGTGTTTATCCGACTGTTCGTTTCTGAGTTATGCTGTTCACAGGCAGATAAACACACACAGACACACAGACACACACACGAACATGTTTCCAAAAATGCTTTTTTGGATGCAGGGGGTCTGAATACATGTATTTCCGGTGAAATCTCTTTATCGAACTTTTGGGTGGAATACAATACTTCCCCTACTTGCTATACGTAGTATAGAAGGTAAAAATGAATAACGAATTTGAGAAAAAGTATAAGTATTGGAAAATTTAAGGGAATAACAAGCAATATCTCGCAAACAGTTCACTCAACAAAAAATTGTATATGACACATATTGCGTATTTTAACGCGATCTACATTTTCTGTGTAGTTAAATTTTGTCTATCTCTTATGGTTTACCAGTTATGCAAAAGTCGTTGACAAAGAAGAATACTTTTGGAGACATTCCGAGAAAATTCAAGCTGTACATTTAATTTCTTATGACAATATCTTAAACATATGATATTTTAATCAAAATCGTTAGAGCCATTTTTGAGAAAATTAAAATTTTCCAAAATTGTTCCCTGTAAAGGGTAGTCTGGGGTGGGGATTTTCTTGAACACCTTCGTGTCGCATCTCTGGAAGATATTGATCCTATACCTAGTTTGGTGTTTATCCGACTGTTCGTTTCTGAGTTATGCTGTTCACAAACAGACACACACACGGACATGTTTCCAAAAATGCTTTTTTTGGATTCAGGCTGTCTCAAAACATGTATTTCCGGTGAAATCACGGTTTCGAATTTTTGGGTGGAATACAATACTTCCCCTACTTACTATACGTAGTAGAGAAAGTAAAAATAATTATTAATCATTAATTATTTATAGCTATTAATCTTATTTCACAGCACATGATCCTGAGAGACAGAAAGTGAGTATATTATATCTTTATGTAAATGCAAACTACATCCCCAGAGTGACTTCTAATATAACGTGTATTTTGGACGAAATGCTTGTCAAGAAATTTTCTTTACATACGAAAATCATACCTACCTAATAAAATTCCTGATTAATCTCACAATTATATACCAGCAAGAGTGAAAGAATGTAAATAGCATTTAAGTATGGATCATGATTAGTTTTATTTGTTTCTTATTGTCAATATAAGAACCGTATAAGTGTAGATATATTTTCAAATATTGCGTTGAATTTTCACTGCATTATAAAAGTATCCTGTGTGGCATAAAGGAGGAATGTGGTCAATGTTTAAAAAATAGGTTTGTAGCAATGTTTTAAGCACTCTACTGGCTGCTAAGAGTAACCTGAGAACAACAAATGCATGCAGCAAACACCAACCTCCCGTCGCAAACCGTTTCCTTCATACAGTGATTTTAGCTTACCTATTGAATATCTAACTCATTTGCAATTGTTTGTCTACCATTCTTTAGTTTACTAAAAGTGAACAACTAATTATTATGAGCTTTAATGGAATATTGGCGGAAATGTAACTTGGTGCAGCGGATTTACTAATCTCTTCTTGAAGAAAGGAAGCATTAAGAGCAAACTGTAGGCAAGTTTAAGAAGGAATGCCAGAAACGAAATGAAGAGACACGTTTCCAATGGGGCTAGCGATGCGAATAAATTTATGTCATTGAAAAGAACGAAACTGTCATCGCGCATCACGTAACTTATTACTTGTAGCAGAAAGAGACTTACAAATACGTGCACTACTGCTACAGACGATAGGACAAAACACGTTTATGCTTTTGTAACACAAATCAAGTCGTACAAAATGACAGCTGTCAGAAACTCAACTCTCACATTTAAAGACAAAGAAACAGGCTTCGACGCGAGAGCGGTCTCTAGGAACGCATGGAAGAGTAGCATCTTTTGCAGATGCAGCAAATCAAAAATATGAAAAGTATACAGTGACACAACAAAGATTATTGGTATGAAAATAAAGTATTATTTTAAGTAAGCATTTATTAGATTATATATATATATATATATATATATATATATATATATATTAAGGAATTAGGAATTCCACTGGTAACTGAAACGGCAACTATAGGCCGAGCCCGAGAACTGTAATTGCAGATAATTTTATTAATTACTTTTTATTGATGTTAAATCATACTATGTACATATCTTTTTCTTATACTGATTGTATAGTTTAAGAAGGGTGATTTAACGTTATGCATGTATTTAGGTTACTAATATTAGAAGATTTATACATTGTTTAATGTAAATAATTTAAGCGAAATATTGAAATACTGTCCACGACGAAATGTTTTAGCTACAGGAATAGTGTCTTCGAAGGCAGAAAATCTAGTTTTACGATGTCTCTCTGGTCGCAGGGGCATTCTTCATGCAGCGAGGGTGTAAAGTCTTTGTCCTTTTATACGATAATTCGCCGTGACCAAGTGAGAGAGACAACTAGCTTAACCGTAAATTTAGGAAAAGCCGCGATTTATGTTAAATTTGGACCACTGAGATCCCTGTAAGTTTATACGAAATAGTGAGACGCGTCGAATGGCGCTAAAAATGGACCAATAGGAAAGGAAGCAGCCCCAGAAGCCTGCGACTATAAATGGATCTGTTAGGAACAAGTTCGAGGCATTGCATTTTGGCATTTTGTCATGTGTGGATCATTTGTCATGTATTCAGGGAACATTTTGCAAACTACAGGCAGGGAGAGATGCTGCAGGATGTTTGAGGCATATCGCGTCAAAAGTGAATGAAGACAGTTTTCGAAACACACCTAAGAATCGCTACTTGTAAAGAGATAATAAGCATATTTAAACTTCGTGTCATATCCGCGCCGTGTTTTAACAGCGGTGGACAGTATATTAACGGCGGTAATATCAGTGTTGTGTACTACGTGGGGTAGTTAAATAAAAGAAATTGCAGTGTCATCTTTTCGTAACCAAAGCACGTCTATTTCTCCTTTTACCGCGGCCCGAGATCGACGCTTCCTTTACCAAGGATAAGTCCATGCTCCCACCTAGTTTTAAAGAAAATTACTGCAGCTAGCCGAGGATAAAAATGCAGAGAACCAGCACACTGCGAACATCTGGAGCCAACATGGAGGATGCAGCAAGGTAAGCCGCGAGCAACGGGCATCAAAAAGAACCACGACTTCGGGCAGGAGGTGACTGCCGCAAACTGGCGCCAAAACGTGGAGCACGAAGGGAAGACCAGCTCAAAGGGAAGACCAACTCAAAGGGAGGACTAGGAAACAAAGCATAGAGGAAGAATCTTCAGAGGAAAGGGGCACAGCAGAACAAAATTACAACGCGAACTTCTAGTCTACCTACGTGGGATAACAAAACAGCTGAGAACATCGCTTCTAGAAATTCACCAGGATTCGAACCCGGGACGCATCAATTAACATAGGAGAATGTACAGGTTAGAACATTTATACAAAAACAAAAGGGCTACATTGTAGTTACTCAGTGTTGTGAACACATATTATTGAGAGGGGATAAATTCATTACTAGGGAGGTAGAACTTGCTAACGGAACCATGAGTAGGTCAAGGGAAGATTTGGAAGAACTGAATAGGGAGGCCATTGTCAGCATAACACCAGATGGAGGAAATATGGGGGAAGTAGAGGTAGAAGTTAGACTGGAAGGGCAACCACCGATTGAGCAGGCCATTGACCCAGGTCAGAATCAGCTGATGATACTCCTTCAACATTTGAGCACAAAGATAGACGAACAAAGACAGAGGTTAGAAGGGAAATTAAATGAGCAGAGTAAGGACTTAAAAAGAAACTTAAGTTTGCGGAGTAAGGACTTAGAAAGAAAACTGAGTGAACAAAATAAGAATTTAGAGGGGAAATTAGGTGAACAGAGTAGAAACTTAGAAAAATTAAGTGAACAAAATAAGAATTTATAGGGGAAATTAGGTGAGCAGAGTACGGACTTAGAAAGAAAACTGAGCGAACAAAATAAAAATTTAGAAGTGAAATTAAATAAGCAGAGTATCCAGATAGGTGAATATGTACGAGAGGAAAATAGAAAAATGAAAGGGGAATTAGCTCAGGAGATGAGGAAATATTTAGGTGAACAGGTCGCCAGATTACAAAGTTAGCTGAACTCTAAATTCAGCAAACAAGGGAAAGCAGTGCAGGAAATTCAGGCAGGACAATTAGATCTAAGAAACGATGTAGAAAAACTAAGGAGGGATGTAGAAACAGAATTAAGTGTTACCAGCTTAGCCATAAAAGAGCAATTGGATGATGACTTAAGAGCTGTAAATGTTTCTTTAGAAAAAAAAACAAAGTACCCTAGAATCTAACATTCAAAGGGAGTTCAGGGAATTTAGAACAGTGGTAGAAAAGGATCAGGGAAAGATAAATGAACTTTCGCCAAAAATAACTGAACATCTCTCAAATCATCATGAAATTGTGAAGAGCGTTGAAGAACATCAAAATTGTGTAAAGGAGTTAAAACGCTCTATTGGTAGACTTGGGATAAGTGTGAGACAGAGTGATGATAGCTCACCCAGTGAAACTAGCACCACTTTTAGGGAGGCAAATGGAGGTCAAAGTCCAGCTGCCGACCCATATAATTTCAATTCAGGGCACCAATTGTGCCAAATCCACCCTCCCAGGAGAAATATACACTACGCGACGGGCATGTATCAAAGGAACGCTGCCGAATGCGACAAAAAGACGTGCAATGATCAACGTAGTAGTTCTGCAACTAGTTCACTACAAGAAGAAGAACCAGCACAAGTTTGGACTCACGTAGTAGGTCACGCCACGAGACTCGTTGACTGCGCACGCGCAAAACATTCTCGATCTGCTCGACATCTGCTCTAACGTGCTGGGTAGCAGGATGCACCAGTCTGTCTTCACCGAGGGAAACAAGCAGGATCACGTCAGATAGAGGCATTCGGCACGGTACACAAAATTCTCTTTCGGCTAAATATATTTAAAATTCTCTTTTGTAATTGGGTATCGGTAAAGATTTATCGTCGGATAGATATAATTATTCCTGGCGTTTAACTATTAATCTATAAATGTGAGAGCAGGAAGCAAATTGTAAAAATTGTAATTGAATAATAAATATGGAAACTGTAAACTCTAAAATGAAATAGTGAATGAACAAGGGTTGATAATTGTAACCATTTGTATGATATTGACGTGTTGAGTTATTAAAGTAAAGAATACGGTTGTTAATTATTTTTATGAATATATCTGCAAGCCATTATTCTTTGTACAATCCATGTGATCTTGGGTCAAAGTATTCGCTTCACAATGTACATCTAACCATGCAAGCAATGCAAACTACCATTTATTAAATGAGATAGGCGTCCTACTTTCGAGGAAAACTCGGCTATAATCCGAAACAATATCTAAATGACCTTGAGGAGTAATTCCGTTTGAAGCAAATTCCGGACGAGCTAAAGATGTTAATCGTTCGTAAAGGTTTACGCCTAAGGGTTCTCCAATGGGTAAGATTGACTTTGGGGGATAATAATAATTTTGAGTATTTCAGAAGAGCATTTTTGAATAAGTATTGGAGTACTAATACTCAGAACCAGGTGAGATCTATCCTAGTTAATGGCAAATACGGCGATCGCGGAAACCTGAACATGGTAGATTATTTACTAACCAAAGCACAAAGCAGTAGATTGATCGAGCCACCCATAAGTGGGAGGGATTTCATCAACATGATTGTACACCATTATCCCGAACGCATACACCATTACCTACTCATTGCGAAGCCAAATTCCATTCCCGAATTGATTGAGTTGGTATCATCATTCGAGACAAGCAGTAGGAACCACGGACAAAACTATACAGTTCGACCACTGCTGGACAATGCAAGGAATGCGAACTGGAGAGGAAACGTGAGAGGGAACCATAACACTAGAGAGAGATACTGGAACGACGTGCCACAATCTGGAAACAGAACCCGGGATAATAACCGTTTCAGGAAGGAAGGTGATAATCAGTATCGCATCAATGCTATACAAACCATACCAAGATACAGGGGCCGTTTTAACTATAGGAGAGGCAGGAACTATGAAAACAGACTCAGGGAACATTATTTTTCTGACCGAGGGTAAATCGACGTAGGAGAGAGGTATGACGAAAATTACACAGAGAGAGAGACGAAAGGAGAGAGAGACCTTCCCGGGGACATTTTAGAGGAAGCAGAGGAAACTATAGGCAAACCCAGAGAGAGGGAAATGTGGAAGAGACTAGCGGAGCACCAAATAATGTCGATAACCCGGAAAATTAGGACAGGATCCAATCAAGAGGTCTGAGCGGATTCTAAGCGCGAAAATTCTCAAATAAATAACAAATGTAAAACAGGGCTAAACAATGATTTTATATGAGGAGAACTAATAGGTGAGATTTAAAAATTATTTGGAAAAGGAATAAATCAGAGGAGGATAATCAAAGCATCAAAAGGTTTAAGTCAAACAGAGAAAAATGCTTCGGTCACCGAATTAGAGATCTGTGCTGTGTATTACGCACTACTGAAATTTAGATCATACATATATCTACAGAAGGTTACTATATACACAGATCGTGTGAGTCTTTCATTTATGAAACCTTGTCGGCTTACGAGCACTAAATTATCTAGGTACATCCATGAGATTCTTTCGTACGATGTTGAAGTGAAACACATTCCAGGAAAAACAAATGTCTTTAGCGATTTCCTGTCTAGGTTACATAACAACAGTGAAATACCGGAGAGAATATAACGCCCTAAAAATGAAGTAATCTTAATGAGCATCGAAATACCCTTGAATAAAAGATTGATAAAAGAATTAAAAGGAGTAGGGGACCAGCAGCGACAAGATAAGAAATTAAGTAAATTAATAAAACAAGGCTTCAGAAAAAGATGAAAATATCAAGGGAAACATAGGGTTAAAAGGGGGCGTGTTATATAAACTACATGGCAGCGAAATACAGAAGTGGAAGACATATATACCTAAGAACATGGAGAATGAACTCATAAACACATTTCATCAAGCTTTAGCACATTCTGGCTCAGAACGCACCGCTTTAATGATCCAAGAAAATCTGTATATTCCAAAATTACATCATAAAGTAAGGAGAATAATTTCGACATGCTTACAATGTTCAAAAAGCAAAGCCATTGAACCTACAATATGAATACGAGACAAACTCCATCCTAAGAGATAAACCAGGCATGTTAGTGACCTTGGACTGTCATGGTGAGATGCCTAGCAGTAAATTTAGATTTAGGTATATAGTAGTGCAAATAGATGTATTTTCAAAATTCGTGAAAATTTACCCAGTCAGCAAGATTACAAGTAAAACATGCCTAAGGAAGATAATGAGGTCGTATGTTCCACAATTTGGAAAAATGAAGGCAATTTTATGTGATAATGCTTCAATATTTACAAGCAGAAAATTTGAAGACACCTTAAAAGAAAACGAAATCACATTGTATCATTGCTCAAAATACCACCCACAAATCAATCCTTGCGAAAGAATAATACGGGACATTTCTGTTTATTTGAGAATTTTGGCCCATAAAAAACACAGCGATTGGGCGAATCACTACCAGCGTACCGAAAGTATTTTAAATGAAAGTGTGAGCCCTACTACCGGTTATAAGCCCATTGAGCTGATGAAGGGGAAGTTAATAGAAACACTTGAAGGGGAATTACCACAGACACTAGAAACTAAAGATCCGAATACACTAACGGGAAAAGAGATGTTTAGGAAAGCTTTTGAAAGAATGTCAAAGTAGGCGCAGAAAAGGAAAGAAACGTTTAAACAAAAGAAGCGAAAGCACTGGTTGATCGAACTGGGAGACTTAGTATTGGTACGGGACAAGAAAAGGTATCTCTGAACAAAAGGTATCATAGAATGGAAAATTTATTTAAAGGTCCATACCGGGTGATTAACATTTTTGGCTCGGATGCATTTGAGTTACAAGTGATAAAGAATTCAAAGATCGTAGGGAGATATCATAAACAGTTGCTCAAACCGTACAAACATTTAGAGAATGAGAAGGGTGAAGAATGTAATGACAATAAACAGGTTAGTTCTACTCGAAATGAGGTAGCAACCCTATGAACAAGTAGTAAAGGTAATGCACCCGATAAATAAGGATGTAAGTAAATAACTAAATACATAATAATCATTATGTACCAGTATGTATGTAAATAGATTTAATTTTTAGAACTTAATTTGGATATTAGCGTATTTGTCTGCGTTACAAGTTATTTGAGTGAGTGAAAGTGTATTATTGAACAGAATGCCTCTCTGAAAAGCTGTTTTTAAAAGGAGAGGGTAAACAACCACAGCAAAACGTAAGAGGGAAATGACCCTAATGTAAACACCGTCGGATTGTCAGAACCCTTGTGAAGGAACAGGTATAGCGAAGTGTTCTCGATAGACCAAACAAACAAACAAAGATGTATACTCTGAGGAAGTATTCTAGAAAAGAAAATTGTATCAAGTGCTGAAAAATTTATTCCTTTCCAGAGCAGGGCAATTTGAAACGGCAACTCTAGGCCGAGCCCGAGAACTGTAATTGCAGATAATTTTATTAATTAATTTTTATTGATGTTAAATCATACTATGTACATATCTTTTTCTTATACTGCTTGTATAGTTTAAGAAGGGTTATTTAACGTTATGTATGTATTTAGGTTACTAATATTAGAAGATTTATACATTGTTTAATGTAAATAATTTAAGCGGAATGTTAAAATACTGTCCACGACGAAATGTTTTAGCTACAGGAATAGTGTCTTCGAAGGCAGAAAATCTAGTTTTACGATGTCTCTCTGGTCGCAGGGGCATTCTTCATGCAGCGAGGGTGTAAAGTCTTTGTCCTTTTATACGATAATTCGCCGTGACCAAGTGAGAGAGACAACTAGCTTAACCGTAAATTTAGGAAAAGCCGCGATTTATGTTAAATTTGGACCAATGAGATCCCTGTAAGTTTATACGAAATAGTGAGACGCGTCGAGTGGCGCTAAAAATGGACCAATAGGAAAGGAAGCAGCCCCAGAAGCCTGCGACTATAAATGGATCTGTTAGGAACAAGTTCGAGGCATTGCATTTTGGCATTTTGTCATGTGTGGGTCATTTGTCATGTAGTCAGTGAACATTTTGCAAACTACAGGCAGGGAGAGATGCTGCAGGATGTATGAGACATATCGCGCCAAAAGTGAATGAAGACAGTTTTCGAAACACACGTAAGAATCGCTACTTGTAAGGAGATAATATGCATATTTAAACTTCGTGTCATATCCGCGCCGTGTTTTAACAGCGGTGGACAGTATATCAACGGCGGTAATATCAGTGTTGTGTACTACTTGGAGGAGTTAAATAAAAGAAATTGCAGTGTCATCTTTTCGTAACCAAAGCACGTCTATTTCTCCTTTTACCACGACCCGAGATCGACGCTTCCTTTACCAAGGATAAGTCCATGCTCCCACCTAGTTTTAAAGAAAATTACTGCAGCTAGCCGAGGATAAAAATGCAGAGAACCAGCACACTGCGAACATCTAGAGCCAACATGGAGGATGCAGCAAGGTAAGCCGTGAGCAACGGGCATCAAAAAGAACCACGACTTCGGGCAGGAGGTGACTGCCGCATAACTTATTACTCTTATTTTAGTAATGTAAACTATTTACTACCAGTAAAATAGTAACATATATAAAATAAATTATAATATTTTAGAAACATATGAAAAGACTGTCTCTTGTTAGCATATGCATAATTACAGTGTCGTCTCTGAATGGCATGGAGGTTTTGCCATATTAAACCATATACCAGTGAGTTAGTTTCCCTATTTATTTTTTAATTTATACAACGTGCTAAGCGACATGTGTGACTTACGCCTTTCTTGAATGCCTTCTAATGGCTGATTTGTATAATCCTTTATAGACGAGGGTTAGATAACTCAGGGCATAAGTGTTTTACGGGACAGAATGCAATCGCATGTATGTTGACTCCAAAAAAAACCACCCTGACACTGTGAGCTGATGCAGCACTTTTAGCTGATTTTACAAACCCTTATTCTTGAGCAAACATTCATAAAAACTTTGAAAATGCCCCTGAAGGAACAACTTATCACAATCGGGTGACAAAACCGTTTGAATAAAAATGGCAGATCTACGTAGTGCGACCAATTGGATTTAAGTCGTCAACCAGCAAAAGTTCGTTGTACAGCCTTGTCAAAAAATGCTAAGTATTAGGTAGATAATTCCCTTCTGTCACAAATTATGGCATATTTCAGTTCATACAGTAATTGAAATGACTGATGCAGTTTCTTTATTTGAGTTGAAAGTACCAAAACGAGCTCCAATCACTGTATGAAGCTGCAAAAAGCATGTAAAGATTCAGGCGGGATCTGAGTTCTGCATTTACTTATTTGTATACGAACCAAGTTAGGATTGGCCGAATGGTATTATCATTGTTCATTTATCAGTGTGCCATTTCAGTTCGTGCTCAAATCTTTCGTGTAAGTTCAGAATTTTTATTACCATTTGTTTTATCTCTTTGGGCCTATAATTTGATATTATGATGCAAAGAACATGTTTATAACATTATAAGTGTATACAAAATAGAATAATCAGCCAGTTTTCTACTGACAAGTGGATAATTTATGCTTTAGTAGGTATTTTATAGTGCTCGGTATTATGCTTGGTCCATTCAGCCAAGAATAAAACACTTCACATATGTAAAGTGGCTTTAGGTATTTGCGCCTGCGTCAATGTTTGGCGTGAATTAACTCTCCGTTTTCTACTGAGTATTTCAAAACTTTTTACGAGACAAGGCTGCTGTCATAACGTATACAAACGACGAATATGTTGACATGCTGTTAGTCTATGGAGAAACAAGGTGCAGTGCACTGTCAGTAAAGCACTTGTATGAAGAACGGTTTCCACGAAAGAGGGCACCTACTGCAGACATTTTACGAAGGTTTGAAAGACGCTTTGGTGCAGCGATGATTTGGAAGAGCACCACCTGCTTGCGATGCTCCAGTAACCTCTGGAGGCAATGAAGCACTGTGTGAAACGTAATAGAAAACAATCCACATACCAGTTCAATGACCGTAGCACAAGATCTGCAAATAAGTGTAAGTCGGTCCTCAGTAATGCGCACATTGCACAGCTGTAAATCTCATCCATACCATCTACAAATACACTAGGCTCTCCACGGACGCAACTTTCAAGCGCGAGTGATATGGAGCTCCACCACACTGGTCACTGACTGTAAGGAATCAGTTACATAGAACATATCCACAAAAATGGATTGGCCGAGGGGGACCAATTGCATGGCCCATAAATCATCTGATCTTACCACACTGGATTTCTTTCTATGGAATCATTTAAACGAACGGGTCTACGGTAAGGAACCGCAAAGCCCAAATCATCAACGGGCTTTCATACGTAAAGAATATAGGCAGACTACACCACGCATGTTACAGCATGCAAGAAAGTCTCTCCGGAAACGTACCCAAAACTGCATTGATGAGAGAGAGCCATGCAGAGCCGTGTTTTTTAAGCCTTCCGAAGCTCCTTGGTTCTCATTCAGGTCTTTAATCATTAGTTGGTTGCGTATAGTACCGAATAAAAGGGCAGAGCGATTATGGCAGTTTGTTTTTTTAAAAGGGTCAATGCTTTCACATTCGACTATAAACTGCGGGTTGCATAGATGCGAATACCCAGAGGTAGCTGACTCACCTGGTATATATACAGCATGAATCACCTAAAACTTGCACCGCAAATACTTCGGGAATGGAAAGTGCTATGGATGTGCAGTATCACAGCATTGATTGGTAGTCAGGGGCTAGTACATTTAGTCAATAAATAGATTTTAATAATACTGAGAAAGTGTATTTTTTAGAAAAATACAATTTTTAAATGGATCAATGCCTAGTTACATCAACAGAATCACGGTAAGGTAAATCAGAATGGCAGTGGCGTTTATTGCAAGATTCTAGTGCAAGTGGTTTACGAGAAATCTTATTTTGAAACTTTTACGCACCGAGACTTCTACAACCTGTGGTAGCACATACTAAAGAAAAACAAAAGAAATTACAATATACTTCTGTGGATTTCTAAAAGTAAAGAGAACATAGCCCTTCAAATGTTGTGTTCAAAATGACCACCGGCAGCTTCAATGCACGCTTCCAGACTGCTATGAAAGGACTGCTGCGTACGTTCTAGCATTTCAGCGGAAATTTCAGAGCAGGCAGCAGTAATACATTGTTTCATATCCTCTGGTGCTTTTGGTGCATCCAGTAGACAGTGTCCTTCAGCCTTCCCCACAAAAAAGTCGGAAGGTGTCAGATATGGTGAACAGGCCGGCCAAGGTACAGGTCCCCTTCGTCCAATCCAACGATTTGGAAACAATTCATAAAGACAAGCTGTAGTACTTCGTGCACTATGGGCTGGACAGCCATCATGTTGGTACCACAGGTTCCTCCTAGTCTGTAAAGGAACGTCTGTGGCAGATCTGTCAGGAGGCTGCGATACCTGTGCGAATTCATTGTTCCTTTGTAACGTTTTTGCAAAGCCGTTTCACAAGAGTCGATCCAAGGAAGTCACAATCACCAAAAATAATTAAACTAGGAAAAAAAATATTTGCCCAGCCCATTATAGAATACATTAAAGCTAACGCATTCCCCCAAAGTAATAATTATTTAGTACTACAACGTAGAGGAATCAAATGATTTAAAGAAGCTTTAAATAAGAACAAGAATCTGTACAGCCCCCAAAGGTACTGAATATATTAACTCAGAAGTATATTACAGTTAAAGCATGTTACATTTAACTCTGTCCTTCTTACACATATTTGCCTTTACGAAAGAAAATTTAACACACCAAATATATAACGTAAACTCGCTTCCATAAAATGCTATACGCCGCCCCGCACTGTATAAGAATTTTGAAATTTACTTACGCCCGAAGTTACATATTATAACAAATTTAGAATAGGCCAAAAGGTGTGGAGACGGCCGCTCCCAGACACGAAGCTCACTCCAAGTACTTCTTCGATGTTAGTCGAGAACGAAGTGATACACTGTACTTTCTCCTCTTCAGGCATCGCTGGGCAGGTCAGGTGACGTAGAGCCAATATTAGGGCCACCTGCACAGGTGGAGAGGGCGCAACCTGGCGAGCGCTGTAGAACTTTGTGCTGCCGACTCCTAGTGTAAGGCAGGCTGTCAGCATAAGAAGCAGGGGCCAGCATTGTATCTTATGACTGCGGATACAAGAAGAGTTGCGAAAGTTTCCCTCGAAGAAAGAAAGAGTCAGAATCGGTTCACTTTCTATGAACAAAGGGCCTATGAGCGGATGGCTCACTATCCCATACCACACGTTTAAACTCCATGGACGCTGACGTTCCACCTGACGAAACCAACGGGGATTGTCAACAGATCAATAGCGCAAGTTTCTGCGGTTTACCTGGCCATGATTAGTAAATTTTGCCTCATTGCTATACAAGATAAATGATGAATTTGGAGTATCGTGTCTTAATGCTCACGTACAAAAGTTAACACGATTCTCAAAATCGTTTCCATGCAGCTCTTGATGGAGAGAGATGTGATGAGGATGGAACCTATGTCGATGGAGAATGCGCAGTACACTTGCCTGACGTATGCCAGTTCCACGTGCGATTGTGCGGAAACTAATTTGTGGATCTACTGCAACGGCAGCAGAAACATTAATTTCTGCCTCTTCTCCAGTCACTTGTTTGTTTCTGTTACGTATTCTAATGGTACTCGTCCACGATGCCACTTAAATGGTTTGCAACTTCGAACTGCGCAACAAAAGTGGAGTTGCATCGTGTAAACTGCCAAGCAAGTAGGAAAATTGCACGCGCAACTCAAATTCAGCGCAACTTCTAAGTGGCGTGCAACTTAGGAAGTTACTTCGTGTACGCAGCGAAAAAAAGAAATTTGCGCCATCTGAAAGTGGCTTGAACAGTTTAGAAAACTTTTGTGGCGTATTCCGTGCAACTTTGTTATGTCATTTGCTGTGACAGTAAATAGCTGTTTGAGAAGTAGGTAGAAGGATTATAATTTGTGTTACACTAAATGGAGAATTAAGACAGATATGTGCATTTTATTTCCTTAATAATACGAACAATGTATTGTAGTACGGTGACAATTTATTTCTTCATAGCTAATAATGTCCTTAACAATAAATGGACGAGGGAAATGACAAAAAAGTTTATTGAACTGATTGAGACCAAAAATTGCTTGTGGAGAGTAGACACTGCGGATTACAGAAGTAAACAAAAGCGACAAAATGCGATACATGATATAGAAATAGAGTTCTACAAGTCAGCAGAGGAAATTAAAGTAAAAATCCACAGGTTGAGAACCCAGTTCACCAACGAAAGGAACGAAATGAAGGCAGGGAAATCTGGAAGTGGTGAAAAAGACAAGTATAAAACAAAATGGGAATTTTACGATGCACTGCAGCTTATGTTTTACCACACCAGCACCAATAATTATGCAGGAGATGAGTAGATTCTTTGGCAAGTACCAACACACTCACTTTAAATGTAGCGATATTGCCATGGAATCTCTCCTTCACGGCAAAAAATACTTCTTGAATTTCTAACGCTTTTGCTGCAGTATGAGGATTCATACCTACAGTTCTTTGCAACGGCACGAAGTCTTAGTTCTTGTTGTGCCAAATATAAGAAATAAATACATCTTTGACTGATAGCTGCTGCCTAAAAAAAATCACATTGATTATATAGATGACAGCCGAACGTGTTATATATTAAACTTAGTAATGTTGCCGCTCCATTATTTTAAACCGAATTACCTGTGGCTAGAAATCTCAGTGTCAACACAAGACGTTCTGTTGCTGATATTGACCTTCTCATTATTGTATCTTGCTTTTGTATTACAGGTACTATTCTTCTAAGCAGATAATTAAAATCAACCGCTGACATGTGTAGGAAATTCTAAGTTTTTATCTCCGTCGTAGAGCTCTTGCAGCAAGTTGTTTACTTCACCACAATATTCGCGACTTAAAATCCACTCTCTTACCCAACAGTTTCTGGCCGTCCTTCTACGTTTTTCTCTACGTAGACGAAGTAAAATGAGAGACAGGCATGCTACGGATAGAACTTCATTATCAGACGACATATTCGCCATACCAAGCACACAGCTGACTAGAAAGTGGCATGCAGAAAAATTGCCGCCACAAATATAGCATCGTGTAAATGCTCGGTGCAACATTTCTGTGGACATGCCACTTTTATAGTGGCGCAACTCGAAATCGTGCAACTTTGCAAGCTGTGTGTAAATAGAATGTGCCACATTTGTGGCCCGCAAGAAAAGTGGCATGCCATAAAACTGGCATCGTGGACGAGTACCTTAAGTGTTACAGTACCACTTTCACGTAATTGGTTGAGGAGGTTGATAAATAATTGCCGAGATGGTTGACGTCTATTGGGATATGTTTCCGCATACACCGTACAGGAACGAAATGCATTGTTCCTACACTCTCCATACAGCATGAGCATGTCGGCTTTTTCTGCATTAGTAAACCCCATCTTCCACTCAAGACGGACTGCTTGAACTGTCACAAACTAAATTACCAGAAATCGCAATGCAATCAATGAACAGGAACCACAATGCAAACAAACATAACAACATCGTACCTAGCAACTAAGCAGGTTGAATGGGACAAACAATTGTCGGGTTGGAAACTTTTCAAAATACGATTTCGCGTAAACCACTTGCACTAGAATCCTGCAACAAGACCACTGACATTGTAATTTACCCTACCTTTATTTTGTTGGTGTAACTAGGCATTGTTCCATTTGAAAAATTGTATGTTTGTTAAAAAAATACACTTTCCCAGTAATACTAAAATCTGTTTATAGGCTAAATGTACGAGCCCCTGACTACCAATCAATGCTGTGAAAACCGCACTTCAATAGCACTTTCCATTTTCGAAATATTTGCGGTGCAAATTTTAGGTGATTATATATCTTCCTCGGACGTCTAAGGTCTGTTCAACCTTGAGCCGATAGCCATTCACCAAGGTTGGGATTCTTTGAGTACTCATTCGAGATAGACGGTCTCTTCTGTTGTCTTTATACTCTTCTATTTCTCAATTAAGTTATACCTAATTATTTTCGTACAGCTTCATTTCGTAAAAAATCCATTATTGAGCATCCCTTCATTTCCACGGACTGTTTTTCTATTAAGTTCCATTTATACTCCTCCTTCAACTAGATCGGTCTTATCGACTGCGTTTCCTTTGGAACTTATTACCTGTTGACAATGGTGTTTAACTTGTATTTTCTTGTCGTTGGGTTTCTTGTACTTTTGGGGTACTAATCACTAGATCACACACACACACACACACACACACACACACACACACACACACACATTCACACTTTATTCATACTTCCAGACTCTGGGGAGGATAAGGATTTCCCAGCCGGAAATCTAACCCGGAACCCCTCGCACAACAGGCAGGTGCTCTACCGACTGAGCCACGGCCAGCCTGACTGTGTCTTAATCTTATCTCTCTCATATGTTATCTAAGTTTCACTTAAGAACATTAACACTGATACAGCCATTACGTTAAAAAAATTAAATTTTTTATCTTTTCTTATTTATTATTCCACAAATCGATTGAAATTTCTTAAATAAAAGCAATTAATTAAATCAATACTCCTGTCTCTATTATAGCTTATATTATATCCCAGATAGTCAAAATAAGCTACTGGTTCCAATATTTAATTTTATTTTATTATTTTTGAGCACACAAGATATTTACCCCAATATGCCATAACCTTTGTTTTGATTGTACCTAGGTAGACATTCAAATTACATTCTTTTCCAGTTTGGCTTGGCTTATGTACTGAACGTTGTAAATTATCTTCCCTATTCTGTATTATTGCTATATCATCTGCATATAACATTATGTTTACTATTTATTTCTACTTATTGATGTGCTATCTTTCAAGAAAGTAAGTGTACACCTTTCACGGGTCAGTATCATTCAGGCGTTACGTGTGTAGGGGTATGAAAACTAAATCAGCTGTGGTCGTGCATGTATACTGCCGTAGTCGCCATTTTAACCTGTCACTCACTTCGAAGATTTCAATGACTATATTAGCCCAGTATGGCGATATATGGACAAAATATCACAAAACACTGCAATTCTCTTGTAGTTGACCTATTAACCACATGATATTGGAAAATATGCAAGCAAATGGAAAACGTGGAATAATTTTTTAATAGAACCAACATCTATGTTGTATATAACCCAGGTACTAGCATCTGTTGTCGTAGTTCGGTGGTAAAACGCATGCTGTTTCAATTCTTCCGAGGATTTAGGGTTTGAACCTCAGCATAAGGTAATACCTTTTATTGCAACTTTTTTTATCTTTTATTTCTTGCGCATGTGCAAAATGTTGCTGGAAGTTCTTTATGCACTGCATTCGAGCATTTCCACTGAGGCTTCAGCACAGTAATGCGGCATGCCACGTGCACGAGGTTGTGTGGAGCTGACTGCAGTTCAAAATGGTGAAATTGCAGATCGTGCTACTCATGCTGAGAATTCCTCGCAAATCACCAGAAAATTGGATTGTGACCAAAGAACAGTGAAACAATGGCTCGACCGGCAAAACGAGGGAGAAGTTGAATGGGCCAAATCACGCAGGCGTTCAGGTAGGCCTCGTACAACAACACTTGCTTAAGACGAAGCTCTGGTAGTAGATGTGAGGATCCAACCTTTAATGCACGGACTATCTTTCTGGACAAAGCGGTTGAGTATGGTTGCTCATATGAAACCATAAACCAACGATTAAGGGATTCCGGTATTGCATCGCATCGTCCTACCACTAAGCTCCTCACTGAGGCTTACAAGGCAATGGGCACAACGTAGTAATACTGACCTTCCTCAGACTTACTGGAACCTGGTAATCTGGAGTGAAGAGAAGGTATTTGGATCCGACCAGCAAGCGGCCCTATGTCTGTATAGATCGCGGTGAACTAGATACGCGCCTCAGCAGGTCGTTCAAGTAGAACATTCAGGAAGAATTGCAGCATATTTCTGGGCATATATGACAGCATCAGATCCAGGGAAGTTAATTCAAGTGCCAGAAAGAAGAACAAGTGCTGTCTATGTAGATATTCTCGAAAACACTTTGCTGCCATCACTTCGTGCTAGGTTCCCAGAATAAGAAGAATATGTATTTATGCACGAAAACAGTGATGTGCATACCGGAAATATCACCCAGGATTGGCTAACGAGGCATCCAGAAATACTTTTCATGGACTGGCCTGCACATTCTCCTGATCTGAATCCCATTGAACATGTATGGGCCTTCATGGTAAAGAAATGGGAAGAACGTCGATCAGACAGGGTGCGAGTGAACCTGGTTGCTCACGCCATGGGGCTATGGCAACATTATCAGCAGAACTCAAACCGGTGTTCCGCAAACATGCACGAAAGAATAAACGATGCAATCGTAGCTGGGGGCAATTGTACCAGGATTATAAACAAGATTTCATATTTCTTTTCCATTCGTTGTTTCACCAGTTACTTATTCCAGGAGAAATACATTGTCTATAAATCTGAAATGTTTCAGAAATTAATTTATTTGTTCATATATGACGTGGTTTCAGCTATGAAATAACAGTTGTTTAATTTGTTTTTTAAGCACTATTATCCTTGACTATCGTCTGTTTTTTGTTATTTCTAATAAATGAAGTAACTATGTTGTAACTAGAAGTTACATAGAATATACCTTTTCAGTTTTATGTATTATACTCCATCAAATTATACACAATTATGTTTGCGCTGAATTTATCAGCTTCTTGCTTTTGTATGTATTAGCTTATTGTTATGAACAGATGAATTGTATATAACATTTAAAAGTTGGCTCCATTAAAATTATCATTCAACCTCCTTTTATTTCTTTGGAATCATGTAGTAATAGCTTAACTGCAAGAAAAGTGTAAATTCCTTCGTTACTGAGTCTTACAAAGTGATAAAAAGCATGACGTTATGCTGGGATTCGAACCCTGAATCCCTGAATGTTAGGCACACTCGAAACAGCGTGCCTTTTACCATTGAGCTACGACAGTAGATGGTATTATGTGGATTATATACAACATAGATTTTGGTTCTATTAAAATCATTATTCCACGTGTTTCTTGCACATTTTCCAATGTCATGTAGTTAATAACTCAGCTGCAAGAGAATTGCAACTTGTTTTGTGACATTTCGTCCATATATCGTCATACAGGGTTAATATAGCCATAAAATCTTCGAATTGAGTTACAGGTTAAAGTGACCACCATGACAGTATACATCTACGACCACGGCTGATTTATTTCCATACCCCCTACTCACGGAACGCCTGAATGATACTGACTCGCAAACAGTGTACATTTACTTTCTTGAAAGATAGTACCTGGAGTCGACTTTATACAGAAGTATTTGCCTTTTTCATAAGAATATCTGCATTATATAAAATCAGAAATGTAAAATGTAAATAATTGCCCATTTGCATAGTACACGTACGTGTGAAATCTCGGTACAAAATCATCACACTGGATGCGAAACATCCAAACGATGCTAACGCTGTAAATCATGCGTTTCAGTGAGCTGCGTCTATACCATTCTCCTCATTAAAATTTGATAGTTACGAACAACCCACACAGAGATGTGGCACTGAAAATGTTCTGCGTTACATTCCTACGACACTATCTTCTGCAAGGTACGCTTAGAAAAGCCTATTTTTCATTCTACTGCATTTAATTGACATAAACATTAGCAGAAATGTTTTTATTACACATTTCGTTGTAGATAGAAGGGTGTTACAGCTGGATGGGGCGACAATAAGACTTCCACTACCCGTTCTTCTACAGACTATTCTTACAAAAACTAATTCTCTTACGACTATCTGTATCCTGTTAAAGATGATAAATTTCATTACCGTTTTACACATTGCGTTGTAGGTATAAGAAGGACGCAGTAGCTAAAGCGATAGTCAGATTTTTAAAAAGCGTGTCGCTATGTGATGGCTTTAAAAGTCCATGTTATTTGCATGGTGATGAGAAAAGACGAATCGTGACATTCCGCTTGAGAAAAGTATAAATATCTCGAAATTCAAATCAGTTACAAAATCTCTCGGAAATGGTAAACGACACAAAAATTGTTATTTGCAATAAATTGCATGCTTTAACGAGATCTACATTTTTGATGGATTAAGGTTTTATCTATCTCTTACATTCTACCAATTTTTTAAAAGTCGTTCAGAATCAAGAGGTTCTGTAGAATCAATTTCCAGAAAATTTAAAATATTCCTTTTCTTTGTGATACAATTATCTTAAACACAACAAAAACCTTTGGAGCTACTTTTGACAAAATACAAAATTTCTTAACATGTTTCCATGTAAAGGATAGTTTGAGAGCCACTCATTTTCTTGAAAACCTTGTTGCCGCATCCTTGAAAGATGCGAGTGTGGTATTTAACCGACTTTTCATTTCTGAGTTATGCTGTTCTAAGGCGCACACATACATACATACATACATACATACATACATACATACATACATACATACATACATACATACATACATACATACATACATACATACATACATACATACATACATACACACACACACATACATACATACATACATACATACATACATACATACATACATACATACATACATACATACATACATACATACATACATACATACATACATACATACATACATACATACGGATCCTTTTTTCTGCAAATCTGACGTGTTGCTTTCACGTGTCTTTCTCTACCCACTGTTCTACAAAGTACAGACTCATATTATCACAAACCTCATTCTACTAACTACTTTTTAATAATCGGTATAAACTTTCATTGCACATTTAGACATATTCCTTTTAGGTGCAAGAAATATACATTAGTCTGAAGCAATATTCAGCTTTTTAAAAACCGGATATCTAAGTGATGTTTTTTAAATTCCATGCCCTTTTCATGATCAGAAAAAAGTGAATAGCGGCTTACCACTTCAAGGGAGTAAAAGTGTTTGAAATTCGAACCGATAAAAAAAATATTTTATAAGTGGTTCAGCTCAACAAAGAATTTTATTTCATATAAATTGTGTGATTTAACGAAATCTACATTTTTTTGTACTGAGAATTTGTCTATTTCTTATGGTTTACCAATTATTATACAAAAGTCTTCCAGAATGTAGAGGATTCAGAGGCTATGCCCACAAAATACACATATTCATTATATTTGTCATGGAAATATCTTAAGCTATGGTGTTTTAATCAAACTTATTAGAGATATTTTTATAAAATAAAGAATAACCATAATTTTTTCATGTAAAGAGTAGTTTATAGTGGGATTTTCTTGAAAACTTTTGTGTCGCATTTCTGAGAGATTCTACACTTGAATACCAAGTTTTATGCTTATCGAGATCTCATTTGTAGTTGTACTATGCAAAGTGAAGCACACATGTGCGCGCACACACGCACAAACACACACACATACCCAGACACAACATACGCAAACACACACACACACACGTGAGCCTGACCTTTTTCTAAAAGTAATGTATTCAGGGGCCTCGAAACATGCATTTCCCTTTAAATCCCCATACCGAGTATTTAAGTGGAATGCAGTACTAGCTTTTCTTACTTTAGCTAAGCAGTAGAGAATCAGTTGGAGAATTTAATGCGTACCGCATATTGCCATGTTAGCTCAATGATTAAGGCAACCGAACGGAAACCGGGAAATTCGTGATTCAAGTCCCGGCGATGGCATTGAATTTTTCAATCGTGTGATTCTACCTTTAACCTTGTGCAATACACGATTTGTGTGGAGGAACAATAAATTTCAAGAAGTAGAGAAATAAACATCGGATACAAAGGATCCCTCAAGCTTCAATTAACACTCAATAAGCCCTTCAGTTACGCGTAGAATTCACCGCGATGGTGGGCTGGTCCAATGGTCATGCCTATGTCCTAGTGCCTAGTTAACCATAAATATCCTACCAATACGACTGGTGCTTAAGCGGTACCGCCATTTTGATGCCTCTGAATTACTTTAATTTTTGCTTATTGCATTCCACTGAAAAATTCGAAACCGAGATTTTTCCGAAAGTACATGCTTTGAGGCTCCCTGAACACAAAAATTCATTTTTAGAAAAAAGATCTGTGTTTAGGTAAACAGGAAAACTCAAAGTTGGTTAAATATCAGACTTTCTATTTAAGTTCAGTATCTTCCAAAAATGCGACACAAGATTTTCAAAAAGAACCCTCCACTCAAAAATAAAATGTATATGTTGAACTTTCTGGAAATAGCCTGTGAATTCCTTTTCATTCTGAATGACTTTTGTATAACTGGTAAATACGCGATAAAAACATTTCTGACTGCCTCTGTGATAGCTTCCAATTCCAAAAGTCCCGTGTTCATGTTCGATTCCTAGATGGAGGATGGGAATTTTTCTTCAGCCAGAATTCTTCCCCGTCCTCACTAGAGACTGGAAGTATGAGTGAGAGTATAAATGTGCGTTTAAAGTTACTGTTTATAAATAAAACACAATGCAAACAAATCCAAAGATCAACAGAATTGTAAACGAATGAACATCATTGCCGATGAGCACTTTTTCCAAAGGCAAAGCCGCCGATATGACCTTAGAAGTTAATGGAGACATATAAAAGGTACAAGCAATAAATACATAAATTAATTAAAATTCTGCAAAAAAAATTTCTCGATTAACATGAAGTAAATAGAAGGCTAAGCTTTTGAAATAATTGTTTGTTGAAGAATGGATGGGGAAATTCATGTGAAGGTAAAAAACCAAATGTTTCCCGACTGTATTTCTTTCTCCCTCATCCAGCTCATTATTACTTTATATACTAGGTATATCCTTAAAATAAAATTTCCTTTGCCAGTATTGATAATGGCAATTGAATATTGTCGTAACCTCACATATTAATCACTTAAATTTAGATGATAGAGCAGAAAGGTACCCGGTATCTTACATTCCCTTACAATATCCACGAGGGCGACGGGGGCTAGCTTAAAATATGCATTGAAATATACTTAATAACACTTAAATTACAAGGATTATGGAGTAAGGTTACCTGTTCAAATAATCAAACCATATTCAACTTTGGATGGCCATTGTATTACACCGAAATTCACAGAATACATTTTCTATTTGCTTCTACGAGGACCTCCATGTCTACCACGTGCTATCCCTTCAATTGCCTTACAGAAATAGAGTGAGGCACTTCCTGGCCTCACCGCAATTAACAAGTTATCCCCTCTTATACGGCACGTCACGCCGTGTCCGTGTTGCCAACACTAGGAACCCCAGTGCTACCAACACGTCACATCTCCCCGAGCTACCCAGATCGACGTCCTCGTCGAAACAAAAGGACAAAAATAAAGAAATACATGAAAATAAATATAGGACATACTTTACATTATAAAAATAATTACAGGAGCCAAATTGTTTTTACACAGATTAATTTTGATATTTGAAATTGTATATAATGGAGCACAAATGTCTATCAAAACAAATTAAATTACTTATTTCCTGTTAACATGTTTGTCGTAGCTATTATATGTTCATTAAGTTTTGAGTGCCATCGACGATATTTGTTCAAATGTATCTTACAAGTTTCCGAGTGAGTCCCGCACACGCATATTGTACATTGTTACCACTATAAAACTGCATTTACACTGCACTTTGTTTGAGGTATTTAGGACAGAACCTCTAACATCACCCATACTGTAGAAGTATCAGCTGCAGAGTCCTTTCTCACTGACGATGATGATGGTAACGAGGGGGCAATCGCTGGCTTGGACTGTGCCCCAATAGGTGGCCCCTTTGCCACATAACGTGCAGATATCAGACAGCAGATAGCAGCTCTCCTGGACTTGGATCCAGCATTTGGCATGTTTCGTCACAGCGGGCTCACCCCGTTGGACTCTTGTACTCTACATACAGCAATGTATCACTACAACATGAATTCCAAACAGGTATAACTTGTGCTCCCAAAACAAAATTATACATAAAAGAAAAGAGTATGTAATTTAAAATAGTTAGCATGAATAGAAAATGCCACAACTTTGACAAACGTTTACAAAAATGAAGTCTTAGTGATGAATTAAACATTATTTACAACCTGACATATAGATTAAACTTTAGAGAAGGTTACAAGCGAAAGGTATACAGTAATTTCTTAACAATCATAAAAATATCAAAGTACATAAGCTTTACACCAATTATATCAATCATCTATACATAGGAAAGCAAAATATAAATATAGCAAATACAATATAGCAAATACAATATAGCAAATCATTTGGGATCCCAAACTTAACCTAACCAGCTGGTACAAAATAATTGACGAAATAAAAGTGCACTTATCATACATACATACATACATATATAAATACATACATACATACATGCATACATATATACATAACAATGAAACAAGATCATTCATAATAACCAAAGTTCAGATACTACAAAAGAAAAGAACCAATTTAATGGCTACCAAAACTACTTCCCACATTACTGCATGCTTCAAAAGAAGTATCTCATTACAAGCACCAAACTACAAATACCCATGCTTAAATCCCTATAGCACCACAAACTGTCATTCCCATTAATATCATTATCCTCATATCCTTCTCATTAGCATAATCATTCGTATCATTATCGTCATCCTCATTATATGCAGTAATTACTGAGGAAAGAAATTTGTTCACTGACATAGCTAGTCCAACTAGGTGCAAAACAGTGCAGAAAGCAAAATTACCTGACATAGGCATAAATTCAGAAAATCACATTAGCATTTCAGAAATGACACACAAATAATATAGCATTACACTGTTGCATCCACATCTACAGGATCAAAATGAAGCTGAAAGACTAAATTTGTTGCATAAACTCAAAAAAAATTATTCTCATTACAGTGCACCTCTTTTGTGAACACATCACACACGCTATACTGGGTACGTTTCAGCAGCACCAATGTACACAACATCTCTCAACTCATCATAAAAATCCAGGGACTTACTAGCCCTCCTGAAAACTCAACATTTAAACTTCAAAGGTACATTGTAGCTATCCCATCGAAGCTTACATTAAGTCATCACATCTTTGACACTACCACCATCGGGGTTACTCTTCGGCACTCCCACCGAGGCAAATCTTCCAAATACTCTCACATACACACAAATATACAAAATTTATACAACAACTTCTGCAAAGAAAGATCACAGCGTCATAATGAAACACAAAATCAAGCAAAAAGAATACAACAGAATGAAGCACATCATTGGCAAAGCAATAATATCATCCATCATTCCTGATAATCAAAGACTATTAAGCATTGGCACTTAAAGCAAAAGTTTGGCATAACTGTAAACAAATAGAACATCCATGTAGTAAAGCATAACTGATTCCATCATAAAACTTGTTCAAAATATATACCACACATTGGAACACACAATGTGCACATACTTACAACTTGTTTTTTTTCATTTACCACAAAATTCAAATACAATTTTCCAAGTTCTTGTAATACACACGTAGCGACACCATCGGCATCCAATGGAGAAGAGAAAATTCACTAATGGATTCTCAAGGTGACAGGATCTGTTCCAAAATCATGGCAAATGTCAAGATCAAAGTAGTATATGCACATATCATAAAAATTATAATCTATAAGGACCCACTGGATCATAATAAGGATAAATACGTGACACATAAGCACTTTGATGTTTAGTACAAGGAGCATGAGGTCGACCAACAAGATAAGTAACAGGGGTGATTTGTCGAATAATTTCAAATGGTTCAACATATCTATATTTACCTTTCTTTCTAATAGGGGTGAATACTTTCGTTAATTGAGCTACAGTGTACACCACATCTCTATGTTTTGATCAAATGTTTCTTTTTGTTTCACTTGTTTAGCAATATTAGCAATGGCGAGCTCACGTGCTTTCTGAATATCTTGTAAAGTTTGTTTCACAAAAAAATCATTAGATGTAGTTTGTAACTGAACCTGATTAGGTAAAGAAGGACCCCGACCATATATAAAGTAAAAGGGAGGGAACTTGGTAGATTCTTGAACACTAGAATTATAGGAGAAAATAACATAAGGTAAAACTGAGTCCCAATTCTTTTTATTGTTGTCAACAAAATGGCTAAGCATATTCAAAAGAGTTTGATTGAATCGTTCAGTTAAGGCATTGCAAGCTGGGTGGTAAGCACTAGTAAAACTTGAAGATACTGAGAGGGATCTCAACAACTCTTGAGTGACCTCACTAAAAAAACTGAACTTCGATCGGACAATAACGTAGCAGTGACTCGTTGCCTACAAATAATAGTGTGCAAAATAAGCTTAGGCACTTGTGAAATTGTTGCTGACGATAGCGACGCAGACTCGACCCAACGAGAAGCATACTCGGTTTCGACGACAATGTGTCTATGTCCAGCATTAGAACGCGGAAGGGACCCAGGAGGTCAATACCCCAAAGCTCGCCCACATAAGTGACAGGAATTGGTTTTAATAAACCTGCTGGCTTTTAATTTTTAGGTAATTTTCTGGGTTGGCAACTGGGGCAAGTGCGTACAAAGTGTTCAATGTCTTTTCTCATCCCAATCCAATAATACCTGGAGTGAATTTTGGCAAATGTTTTTGAGAAACCCAAATGACCTGAAAGGGGATCATCATGACACGAGGATAAAATTTCATGTTTCAATACTTCTGGAATAACCAACAGATGTAGAGGACCAGTGGAGCCAGCATTTTTGCGATAAAGAACAGCGATTAGAGAATATACGTTGAAGCCTGTCTTTGAATTTTAGCAGGTGCTCACTGAGGGTCATTAACAGCATTAATAAGCTGAATTAACACAGGACCTTGTTTCTGTTTATTAATCACTTCAACAGAAGACAATAAGCATGTGGGAAGTTCCTGGAGCTGCTCGAGTTCATTCTCTTTCGATTGTAACACAGGAAATCTTGATAAAGCATCAGCATCATGGTGTTTCTTGCCTGATTTATAACAAATAATATAATCAAATGCTTGCAATTTCAAGCTCCATCGCGCCAGACGTCCAGTCAAATCTTTCAAATTATTCAAATAGCAAAGAGAATGGTGATCACGTACAGTATGGACCTTATAGCCATATACAAAACTTCGAAAGTGGGTAAGTCCAAACAGAATAGCTAACAATTCCAGCTCAGGAACACTGTAATTACGTTCACATTTAGACAATGTTCTTGTAGCATAGCCCGCTGGTTTCAACACATTATCAATCTTTTGATACAAAACAGAAGCGACACCTAGTCCACTGGCATCACAATGTAATTCAGTATATGCACCAGGAGTATAGTGAGCTAAGACAATGGAAGAAACTAATGAGTCTTTTAAACTGCGAAATGCAGATTGCTGATCATTTCCCCCCAAAAACTTTGATCTTTCCTGGCCAATTAATAAGAGGTTCAGAAACATTTGCATATTCTTTGATCAACTTCCTGTAGAAGTTAAATAAACCCAAAACTTTCTTTACATCTCAGACATTTTTAGGACGAGGCAAATTTTGAATAGAAATTACTTTGTCAGTATCAGGAGACTTACCAAATTTTGACACTTTAAATCCTAACAATTTGATCTTTTGCATAGCAAAGAAACACTTTTCTGGTTTTAGTTTGAATTTATGATTATCCAAGCGTTGTAAAACAGCTTCAAGATTATTTAACATCCAAATATGCAATTGCCTTATTTAAATTTCAAATAACTAGAAGTTTTTCTGCAATATAATTGAAAAAACGAGGATCATTCGCAAGTCCAAAACTTAAGGGAGTAAATTGGTATTGGCCTTGAAAAGTGACAGAGGAAGTATATTTCTGTTTATCCTCTGCAATAGGAACTTGAAAATAAGCTGACAACTCTAATGACAAAAACCATTTAGCCTCCCCCAAATCAGTCAACAAATCATCAATCAGTGCCAAAGGAAAATAGGTGGTTTCCGTAATAGTTTTTAATATCCCATAATCAACACAAAAAAGCATTGAGCCATCTTATTTTTCACTAACACCACAGGAGAATCCCAAGAGAACTGTGATTTCTTAGTAATTCCAGCATCTTGCAGTTCCTTAACCTGTTCAGCAATTACTTCGTTTTGCTTATGGGGAACTCTGTAAGGTCTTTGTTTAATTGGTTTAGAGTCGGTGAGTTTGATATCAAATTCTGCAACATCAGTAGTACCTAGTTCTTGCAATGAGATAGCAAATATATTGCTATATTTCAACAAAAATGAGTGTAATTCAGCTTTTGAATTGTCTGATAATTTACTGTTTCACATTAAAGTCAAACTTTGAAGCTGTCATATGGGTGATATCTGATGGCAAAACAGAGTTACTTTGAACTAGTGCAACATCAAATGCTTTAGCTAAAACTGTATTAGCTAACAATATTTGTGGAGCTGCAGTATTATTATGAACTGTTATAGCTAATTCAGACGTAGAGTGGCATAGCAACGGCGGAATTGAAAGATTTTTCTTTTGCATAATGCTGACAGCAGGTTCAAACATAACCTAATTAACTATTCTGTTACATAGCAAGTGGACAACGGTGGAATTTTCACATCATTTACAACTACCGCCTTAATACAAGGGTCATCATTACATTCATTATCTTGCAAGGGATTCACTGACATATCAACAAAGGGACCTAGAGTTATCTGGTGAATTGTTATGCTAAACGAATTATCTTCAGAGGAATTCAGTGTTATTACATTTTGGGCATAATCAATTGCAACACCATGAGCATGTAAAAAATCATTGCCTAAAATTAAGTCACGAGAAAGATCTTTCACAACTAATACATCCTCCTGAAAAATAACATCATTAATGTTAAATTTCAAAGCAGTGTGATAAGGCGCAGCAAGTAACTTGTTACCAGCAGTTGTAAGTAACATATCTATAGGCTTCAATTCAGAGGGATCACTAATATGAGCATCATTTACAATACTAAGTTTACAATACTGCACTTCCTGTGTGAAGCAAAATAAAAACTTCTATATGGTTAATAAGACTTGGTTAATAACTTGTAAGATCTCACCTGATATAGCCGCGATGTCATGTTGAGGTGCAGCTGCACTGGTGGGCGGTGGTGATGCCGCTAAGTCTCATCGTAAGAGGCTCGGCGTCAGTCGTTTTTTTTTTTGACTGTGGAAAACGGCTGCGACAGAAACGAGCCGGATAGCCCCGCTTGTTACATCTATAGCAGGTGATAGATGAGTCCCGCTGGTCCATATCGGATGATCGGTGAAACTGTGTAGGTCTCTGAGATACTGGTACAGCTGGTGGTGGCTGAAACTGATTAAACGTGTTACATAATTGTTCCACACGATCAATCAGCTGTTTCATTGGATCGACAGCTACGTCACTAGCAGAAGTGGTATGTGCTAACTGGACAGAAACCTGGAAAGTAACAGCAAGAACAGATGTTATATTAGGCACAGAAGTAGGTGGTGTAAACATTACAGCCTGTGATTGGCAGACACTAAATGTTGTCGGTTCTGCATATAAAATTGTGCCTTATCAACTCCTCGAATAATTTGTATCACTTCCTCAACAGTTTGCGGATTTAGTGGTAGCAATGCTTGTACATAGAGAGGTTGAAGATCTTTAAGCAGGCGTTTAATTTGTTCAGCCTGAGACATATTTGGATTAACTTAATCACACAGTCATAACACCACATACACATAATTAATAACAAGCTCATCATATGACTGCACACGCTGTCTGAGTTTTATTTCTAATATTTCACTCTGATTAGTCATTTGAAAGGCATTCAGGAACCCGAAGGCAGGCAAAGTCAATCATGGCGAAGATGCCGGTGGCGAAAAGTTTGAAACCACAATGCAGCAGTATCTTTCAAGTAACATGGAAAGCACTTCAATTTCAGATCATCAGACCAAGCATTAGCAGTAGCAACCATTTCAAATTTTTAGAGAAAATCATTTGCTGAAGACTTACTAGAATTTTCAAAATAAGGCGGTTCAAGGACCGGTATAGAAATAACTGGCTGCATTGTACTAACAGGAGTAAGCTGATTAGGCACTGCTGGCAGTAATTGTGTATGAAAAGGTGTACCAGCACTAGAAATAGATTGCTCCTCACTGTGTTCACTAATTGGTGCATTGGACACTTCAGAACTTTGTGTAGTACGTCGCTTAGGCATTTTGACCACAGAAAAACTACTTTGTAATGTAACCTCGGCCAGGAGATAGAAAACAAGGCGCCCACGGCGAAATTCACAGAATGGTAACAGCACACAGCTATATATGTAAATACTTGGGTATATCACCATAATGTTCACACAAAAATTACACGTGAAGAGAGAAAAAAAAACTTTGACAAAGAATGATGTGTTCAATGAGGAACCTAAAACTGAAGTTAAAAAAAACACGTCAGACCTACTATGATTACCACGCGATACTATACTCATGAAAGCTTAGTGAAAGCTACTGCAAATAGTTCACTCGAAATTATTTTCAGTATGATGCATCACATACACTGCGCTTATAAACATACGCACTCAATGTAATGCGTAAAGCACTGGCACTGAAGATTCACTTCACATGATTAAATGTATTTTAATGTACTATGCGAAACACCACACGTTCTCACTAGGCGGGAAGAAGTAACACGTGGTAATTACATGGAGCAATTTCAACACCCCAAAATTATACCAATATAGATATGTCAAAATAAATCACATAATTAAAATTTAGAGCCAAACAAATGAATACAACCCCTTTTCTAAAGAAATTTAACCGAAAGATACCTCACGTTGAAACACGTGGTCCACCCAACGTCAAACTACCATACTCAAATGACGGTGGAAAAAAAAATTACATTATCATATACCCGTGACTCACACCAATTGTCATAAGCTCACATATTAATCACTTAAATTTAGATGGTAGAGCAGAAAGGTACCCGGGATGTTACATTCTTTTACAATAGCCACGAGACCGGCGGGAGCTAGCTTAAAATATGCATTGAAATATACTTAATAACGCTTAAATTACAAGGATTATGGAGTAAGGTTACCTGTTCAAATAATCAAACCATATTCAACTTTGGATGGCCACTATTTTACACCGAAATTCACAGATTACATTTTCTATTTGCTTCCACGAGGACCTCCTTGTCTACCACGTGCTATCCCTTCAGTTGGCTTACAGAAAGAGACAGAGGCACTTCCTGGCCTCGCCGCAATTAACAAGTTATGCCCTCCCTTACGGCACGTCACGTCCTGTCCGTGTTGCCAACACTAGCATCCTCAGTGCTACCAACACGTCACAAAATTTTACACCGGAGTTTTACCGATATGGGTGGCTGAGGTGTTTAAACCCGGGACTTGTGAAGTCGAGGTCCGCCGTTCAATTCCGCCTTGACCGTCCTTCCTGGCTGAGGAGTTTTTAAGGTTTTCCTCAGTCTTCATAACTGGTAAATGCCGGGGAGGTACCTTAAACTTAGGCCTGAAATGTTTGGTACTCGAAGTTTCCTTTCATACTTATGGTTTCATTTTGTGTATTACATTATGCGGTACCATAAGAAGAACGGCGCTAAACGCTACTGAAAAGTAAAGAAAGAAAAGAAACAGGAAGTTTATGCTACCTATATATAATTTTATATGTTATGCTCATTAAATATTATGATTACATTTTACTGCAATTTCTGCTACTCAGCTTGACTAACAGTTACTACAGATTCACATCGATATTAAGTGCTAGTTAAGCGCGAAAAAATATAAGCTATTTACACGTACAAATTATTGGATTATATGAAATCCATTCTACAATGAAGGTTCATTATACTAGTATTACTTTCAGTAAGTATGGCTTAGTGACTCAGCTGGCTTCCGCACTGAAGTTTGGTGGATTTAAACACGGCAGAGCAACATAACTCAAGACCAATCAAAGGATCTCAAGGATGTATTAACAATTATACAAACCTTAATTTATTGATTTCATACACTCTTTATGCCAGAGCTTATGTTAAAAGAACGTCATATGTCTTATTGTTACAAAAATGTACCACAAGAAGGTCTACAACATAATATCTCCTAAAGATACATATAAAAGCAAGTAATAACGAATAAAGATAAACAAAAAAGAAGTTTCACGGAAAATAGTGTTCCGGATAGCTTCATGGACAACGATTTAGTAGAATCTCGTACAATGAACTTTGAATGGGCGTTTAGAAATATCCCAGCGTTATATTATCCTGATTATTCTAAAACGCTCAATGCTTTTTGCTTTAAAGCAGTTTCTGTCTCTTCAAAATTAAATTTTGCAGAATTACTAGCTGTTAAAAAAATATACGTATACGAGAAATTCATTAAAAATGTGATATGTTACATTCACATGAATTCTCTAGCATGTATTTTTTACAACTTGTTATTGTTGTTGTGAGGTAGTATTTTTATTACTTAAATAATATCAGTCAAAGTATATAATATGTGAATATATTATGTAGTTTAACAATGTAGGAGCTGTGAGAATAGAAGCACGCTGCTTTCCATGGCAAACAGAACTATAAAGTAGAAGCCGAAAGTTGCTAACAGTGAGGTAACCTTAAGACAAAAATACTTTGGAAAGCTTAATAATGCTACTAATAATGCTTGGAACCGTAATGTAATATTTAAAACAGTTTATATATAGCCAATCAACACTAGTAAAGCTAAAGGTTAAATAAAAGTATTCTATTGGAATAGACTTAGCCAATCAGAGACTTGAAATGGAGAAAATATACAAATTCAGGCGGCAGACGCTATTACATTGCGTATCCAATTGGTATGGTACGTGTTCAGTGTGACATGAAAATTTATTGCGGTGAGAATAACATAAAGTTTACGTGTTAAAAAGTGCAATTACAAATAATCTCACAGCTCTATAGTAGGATATATCAGTGAAGTGTTCTGAAAATTACTACTGGCGCAGCCGAGGCATACATATATAACATTTAAATAAACATTAAAACACAAAGTTGATTTTTAAAGGTGGGGGCGAAGGCCATCGGAAAAGTAAACGTGGGGCGAAGGCCACCGGAAAGCTTGTACCGTACGTGCGTGGTCTAAACAATTAAACCACTTCATGTTTGGCACCCATAGCGTGTTGCAAATAATGTAAAACGAATTCTACTGCAAGTATGGCTCCCAACAGTGGAGCTACAACACCCTCAGTTGTTATTGTTAAACAACTGGATGTGGACAGAACTTTTTTTAATGATAAAGTATTGAACAAGGCAAACCATTACTAACAATATCTCGGAATTCCTAAATTTTTTGTTCCATAAAAAGTTATTCTGAAATAGTGTGTTTGAAAGAGATCTACATTTTGGGTAGTATGTTTTCGTCTATCGCTCAATGTTTACCGGTTATACAAAATTATACAAAATTTCTTCGAGTAAACAGTACTTCACAGCCATTCCTAGAAAATTCAACATATACAATTTATTTCCTAAGTAAATATATTTAATATATGGTATTTTAATCAAAATCGTTAGAGCTTTTTTGGGAAAATCAATAATTTCTAAAATGTTCCATGTACTTAAAGGATTTTCTTGAAAACCTTGGTGCCGCATCTTTGGAAGATACTGAAATTAAACACTGGTTTAGTATTTATGGGACATTTTGCTTGTTTGTTATGCTGTTTGCGGACACATTCGACCATTTTATAAAAACGCTTCCTTTTTTAATCAGGGGGCCACAAAACATGTATTTTCGGCAAAATCTGGTATCGAATTTTTGGGTGGAATACAATATCTTCCCCACCTACTACGTACGTGGTAGGGGAAGTAAAAACTAAGTGCATTCAGAAGCTAAGATGCCAAAGTCATAACATGTTCATCAACAACGTTGGAAAGATGCAGGTAACTAAATATTAAGCTTATAAGATATGCAGTAGCCCAGCAGTATGACCAACGCTCGGAAAATTTGTCTTATCAGAAAATTAAAGGTATGTCGTTCAATAGTGCACCATTCTGTGCATTTAGAAAATACAAGGAATCCATTATTACTATTTTTATGTTCTTGATCCAAATGATTCGTATGATAACTAAACTTCGGTTAATTTATTTTGTAACCCTGCGAACTGGAGTTGTAATTAATGACTTCATAATTAGATGAAGAATATATCTGTATGAAACTTGGCTGTTGAAAGCAACCCAAAGAGGTCATTTACAACTAGTTTATATTATGGGGCGATTTTTTCTTATGCACCGCAATAAATATGTCTGTTATAAGCACGATACTTTAACTGTTACATATCGTCGATACCTCGATAAGGATACTCGATGGTATGGAAGTACGGGTATGTTTAATACTCTGAGCTAAACTTTCGATACTTTTAAATTCTTAAGTTTTGCGTTATTGAAATTGGTGCGTCTACATGCCAGATAAGAAATGAAAGGAGTCGAGACTTCATTTATTGCCTCGCATGTGTCCCCAAAGAGTTGCTGACTATGGTTCTTGACGGACCTTGAATCTGTTTTCTGTGGTTAATGAATGCAACATTCCATGACCCTTGTGTCTAAATAAAAACATGCAAAATAATGGGGGAAATAATAGAGGTACGCATGTAACATGCAGCCTTAACTGAGTGAGAATGAAGCTGATTTAGCTGTCGCACTAAATCACGTTTCTGCAATAGCCCGGTTTGGTGACTCCTCTCGGCATTTGCTTACTCCGGTGACCGAAATCTGTGAATTCAACAGAAACAATTCAGGGCTTAGGACGTGAGATAATAAAGAGCATTGAAATTGTGTTTATCCTTTAAGAATACTTGTGTTCATAATAAAAATATTTTTTTCCTTTATATCTCCGCATTTCATATAATACTCCCATGATTTCTTTCTGCAAACTTTAATTATGTTTAATATGCCTTTATATTAAACATATACATGCTAGTGTATGAGGGTGGGTAGTAGATAGGTTTAATCTACAAGTTTACTGTATTTTAAGGTGTTATATGGCTAATTACTTATAACCGTATGGCAAAATACATATGTGGTAGTTGTGAATAGTGGTGGAATGGTATAACACATATTACTTTTAGTTTTTGGGTTTGAGGCAGTATTTTTAACACTTTAATGATATGAGTCCAATTATATAATATAAAATATAATAACAGCCCACCTTAAATAAATATGTGTATAATAATATATAAAATGTATGTAACACTGATTGTGTTATGCTGATATTATTGTGTACATGATTAATAATATTATGTGAATGTATTACGTATTCTAATAATGTAGGAGCTGTGAGAATAGAAGCAAACTACCTTCCGTAGCAAACAGAATTACGATGTAGAAGCCGAAAGCTGCTAACATTGAGGTAACCTTGAGACAAAAATAAATTAGAAAGTTTAATAATGCTACTAATAATACCTGGAACAATAATATAATATTTAAAACAGTTTATAAATAGCCAATCCAAAACTATAGAAGCTTTAAGTTGAATAAAAGTATTCTACTGGAGTAGGATTAGCCAATTCGAGACTTGAAATAAATGTACGAATATAGGCGGTAGATGCTAGTCGCTACAAGGAAGCGTTTCCGAGAAGTTCGATATTATACGGATTCAGTGTGAGACATAAAAATTCATTACGGCGAGAATAATACAAAGTTTACGTGTTAAAAATTACAATTAACAATAATCTCACGGCTCTAAGTATGATATATGAGTGAAGTGTTATTTAATTGTGTTAAAGATTAATAAAACGAATTAAATACCATTATAATTTGTATAAGCCTTCATTCTGTAGCCGTACTACCCCTGCTAAGAGATACGTGTTTCTGCAAATTACTACTGAGGCAGCCTAGGCATACATATATAATAGTTAAATAAACATTAAAATACAAAGTTGATTTGTAAATGTGGGGGCGAAGGCTGCCGGAAAAGTGAACGTGGGGTGAAGGCCACCTGAAAGTTTGTATCGTATGTGGGGCGAACACTCCAAGAAACATATCTCCCGCAGTACGTGTGTGCTGTAACCACAACAAAATAAACACCTTCAAGTTTGGCTCACCAGCAGTGAAACAACACACCCCTATCAAATTTCATGTAAAGTATATATTAGTTTATATTTTCAAGATTGTAGAATAAATAAGAATATTTAGTATTTGTTTTTATAGATGTTCTGCACAAAAGACAGTAACATAAAAGGATAAGCAACGAAATTATTATTAATGTTATTATTATTATCCTTGAATATATATAACCTGTGGCATTATCAACTTAAAAACATTATGCAAATTATGGGGCAGAGGCCACCAAAAAGGTGAACGTGGGGCGAAGGCCACCGGAAAGCTTGTACCCTACGTGGGGCGAACACTCCTAGAAACATGTCTACCATACGTGAGGTTACAAATACTTCAAGTTTGGCTCTCCAACAGGGCAATAACCCTCTCAATAGAAATTAAAATTTATTTAAACAGATTTTTTACATAATGTTCCATTTTGAAGTACTTAACAACCGACTTAACAACCTTAACAACCGACTCCCAAAAACTATATTTGGATTCTCTTATATATATATATATATATATATATATATATATATATATATATATTTCTCTTTGTTAAACATAATTTTGTAAAATGCAAACATATATTATAAAGAATGTTTCCAGATGACACATTCAGCTTTATATTTTAGTTGCAAGGCAAATAATTTCAAGTAAGTTTGACGCATTAAGTCATGCTCATGTTATTGCCATTCACCTTTGTTCTCTTTTTGTTTCACTTTATCATCCCAATACCGTTGCTTGTGCATTCTAAAACGGAATTACCTATGAGGTAGCGCTTTTGCTGGCAAAGTCAACCTAAGGATGCCTATTTTAATACCTGTTGTACAAGCGAGCTCAAACGTAACGTATTGCGTTTATATGCTTACGGAAAACAGGCCGCGCAATTCCATTTCATCTCATCGCTTCATTGTGTATTACACACCATATGTAGGCATACAAACATAGGGTCAGTGTGCGAATTAGCTTAAAATTAACATGTGTTCTTTCGGCATTACTATTCCAATGGCTCTACGGCAATATAGCAGGTAATTAATTTTGCAAGAATATAAAAGGTCCACCAATATCCGCTAACAGCATCGGAGATTATATTAAAGCATATATGTTGTTAATTAATTTTCCAGGTACATACCGCTCTAACGTAATTAAACTTTTAGTTCAATAAATCCTACTGCCAGAATATGCACATGGTTTTCCGAAATCTGACAACATGGCTGACCAGTACGCCATTTGCAGTCTTTACGCCATGCACATATGGATTTTCATTCCTTTATTCCAGGGCGTTTTTAATTTTTGGAATTAAAAGGACCATCCTGGGAACACGTATATTTGAATTGGACAATGCACTGCCGTATATTATATGAATCCGTCCTTGTTGCATTTAATCTGACATAGTTCTTGCTATTAGACTGGAGGGATAACTTAAAATAAGTCCCTTGTTTACAATGTAGAGAACCAACAGTTTTCACGTTTATTGATTATGAAAGAAACCGTAGAATAAACATTAATGTACTACGGAAGATGCTAAATGACACATACATCTTTAAGAATGTAATTAGAAATACTGAAAGTATATTTACATGGTACACCAGCCCCTTATAATTTTAATTTGAACAACCCAGTTTGTAACCGTTTTCAAGACAGAATCCGAACTATAGGGCTGTATAACTGGCGCAAAACTTCTGGAATCGTGACCATGATTGCCACCCCAGCTGCCGAGCCTAGGAATGCTTTATGTTTAGCTTTTATCAACGAAAGCGATATAACACCTTTGCTTACTCACAGTGCGTAACACATACAGTCTGCATAGAAAGTGTCCGCATCTTGTAATTTCAAAGAGATCAGCACGTAAATAGTGCTTATTTTATATTTGTATATTTATAACCATGGCTCTTACGTTTTGAAAGTTAAATGGTAAGGTATTACGTACTCAAAGCAGGAAATTAATTGCAAATGTCCTCGAATTCATGAAGCAAGAAGAGAGATGAAGAAAGAAAATATATGTTTACCCGAGTTCCACAAAAGCCTTAAGAGAGTGAAAGAAAGAGTAGCCAAAGCAACTGCTGTTTCACTGAGTTCCGTTTTCAGATTTCTCAAAGATAAGAAAAACCATATGGATGAAAGGGTACCATTGACACACCTGTGAAGAAACATAAGGTCCCTAAACGTATTACAAAAATAGACGATTTCGATAAATGCGTCATTCGGTGCACGATTCACAATTTCTATGTGGAAGAAAAAATTGTGCCAACAATAAGCAGATTGCTCATCAATCTGAAAGATGTCATAAATGTTCAAAGTGGTACTACAAGTCTCAAATCCCGGCTATGGCACTGAAGTTTTCAGTCTGATACTAACTTTCCAAATGACTATAATCTTATATGTACTTATATCAGCATAAATTTTCAAGATGCTGCTACAAATCTCAGAAAAATTATAAAAGATTTAGGGTTTAAGTGGAAGAAAACGAAACCAAATAGAGTTCTAATAGAAAACTATGACATACGATCTCAGCTGGAAGAGTACCTTACTCAGAGGTACAAATTAAAGGGTCAAACTATAGTGTATGAAGATGAGTCGACATACACAGCAGTCATACATCTAAAAGTTGAAGTGACGATAGCGAATTAGGTTTTCAGGCACCTGTTGCCAAAGGGCAAATATTTATTATCGTTCATGCTGTTCGTTCCAAATGCCCTTCTTTTACAAGTCGCAACAAAAAAACAGGAGATTTTCATCAAGAAATGAATACAGAAAATTACATGAAGTGGATCAACACCATGTTGATACCTAATATGCCTGCTGGGTCTATTCTGGTTATCGATAATGCTTCACAATGTGATAACACTCAAATTGACAAACAATCTACCTCAAATTCCTTGAAAGAAGAAATAAAAACCTGGTTGCTTAGGCATAATATAACTTTTGATGAAAGCATGAGTAAAACAAATATAACTTAGTTAAAGCCAACAAATCCCTTCAGAAGTCATAACTCATAATACTTGGCCAGATATTAATACAACATGGCCATAATGTACTTAGACTGCCACCGTATCACCCAGATCTAAACCCAATCGAATTAATCTGGGCTGATGTCAAAAACTGGGTGACCTGCAGAAATATCACTTTTAAACTAAAAGATGTGGAGGGGTTATGTCGCCAGCGATTTCCAGAAATTGGAAGGCCAGAATGGGAAAATGTATGTCGACATGTTGAATAAATTGAGAATCATTATTTCAAAAAATACGGAATTGCAGAAAATCAATTAGAAAAAATTCTCATCCAGGATAATGGTGCAGAAAGTAGCGACAGCAGTGATGGCGGCGATGATGTGAGTGATTCCGCAGAAGAGGAAGGGCTGTAAGATGTGGAAGAGCTGGAGGCAGATGGTTGACAGTGTTTTTATATTAAGGGCATTTTACAGCGGTGGATTTAAATATACTGTATATAACTATACGTTTATCGTGTAGTGCAGTGCATAACCAGTGTGCGGATATTTGACAATGACTGACCCACGCACTCCTGCAGCATGCAGACGACCGGTCACCTCTTGATCTGGTATGTAACTCGCTTCATAGCTGTCATTAAGATTTTCACGTGTCTAGAACTGTTGCGCCAGTTATAATAACGCTCCAGAATATAAAAGTAATTGTTAAATTCAGCGTTATAAATTCTCTATAATTGGAATAAGCCTCAGTTTAGTTTAGTTAGTTTAGCGACATCATTCAGGAGCCATGCACTGCCTAAGCCCCCAAGCTATTGTGGCTTTCACCAGTTTTTTTAATTGTCACTTCAGTAGTTCTATCAACTTCACTTCTTTTCGTGACGTGGTGCCGTAATGAAATACGCACAACCTAGCCTATTCTTCCAGACGATTCATTTGCTCGGAAGTCGAAGCAAGACTTCTCCAATATCTCGAGGAAGTAGCACTCCCTGCACGTTACAGCTCACTTGTAGAATAGGACTTGATGTTTCAGAAACGCACCCGCCAACTCGTTTATTAACTCAATAACTGGCTTATATATCTGGTGGAAGTTTCCACAGAACATCCTGGTGTTCTAGATACACGTTCTGAATGCTGGAGGAAGGTAACTTACAGAGGATTCTAGTCATCTGTCATTAGTGCGTGTTATCTCCAACTGCCGCAAACCTCCCGATAACCTGGGCCATAGTCGCTGCGTCACACTACGCATTAATGCATTTAGATAAAGCATGGCTGGGTATGGATAAAACCTCAGTGCAAATTCTAATCCTCAATAATTGCTTTACTTGGTTTATTAGCTTTTATTCCTTTATTTATTATTTCTTCTCTCCTCCCAAATCCAGGTGCGCAAACTGAGAATGTCTGACATTGTTTGTTCATCTGTGTTTTTTATTGTGTTTCTGCATTATTTTTTAATGTTCCATTTATATGCCACCTTTAACATCTAAGGTTATAACGGCGGCCTTTTAACCTTAGGAGTATTTGCCCATCAGTAATAATGTTTACTCACTTACAGGGTTATATTTTGCTGTTATTTCTTTTGGTTATTATATTAAATTCATACAGATTCACACTCTGATTCATACTTCCAGACTCTAGGGTAAATGTGGAATAATGCTGGCAAAAAAATTATCACCCTCCACCCGTGAATCAAACCCGGGATCTCTGGATTTTTCATTATTTGTTTTATTATATTTATGTATTATTTTTATCAGGCTTATTGCATCAATTTATATATTAAGCATATTGTCAGAGAAAGAAAGTACCCTGATGCATATTTACTTGAATGCAACTCAAGATGTAAGCAGTATGTGCTCAATGTTTGAACATTTTATGACGGATGTAAAATTATGTTTCTAGAAGTAACATAGATTTTTTGGAAAACGTGTTAAAAACTTTGTAAGAATAGAAGCATACATTTTTATTCACAACTTAGGTACATTATTTAAACATTTATTGGTTATTATAGCGTTTTATAAATTTCAACGAGTATTTAAAATATAAATAAGATTGAAAACAAAATATGTTTTTATGTTAACGAAACTGATCGCCTCATTGATTAATTGATACGCATCTGAGGATATTAATGTAATAACAACCTAGCACATTGTCGTTTCATGTTATTAAGACAAGGAAAATACATTACATTACGTTAAATTACATTACGGAACCATCGACCTCAGTGATCAATTGAAGGTGATAATGGTTGACCGACACATGCCTATGCGCTTTGCTTTAAATAACCTCACGGGTAGAAGTCAAATGGCATAACGATAGAAGTACTCGTAGGTCAGGAGAATCTCCTCTTCCTATCTATCTTTCTAATTATATTACTTAAAGATTAGTGCTGAAAGACCATGTGGTGAAGTCCCTCAAGCTGAAACCACCTTTTCAGGTGAATTTCCATACAATTCCTACCGTGCCCCAACTGTGTGCCGGCTATTCTCATGCTTGATCAGATCCATGGATGGATTCAGAGAGGGGCTAAGAGAGTCTGTAATCCCCTCTTAATTACACAAAAAAACATACAAATTGTTACTTTGGCAAATCCAAAATCAACACTTTTGTTTTTATTAAATTTACTTAAACCAATGACATCTATTCGTTCACAGTGAGTGAGTGAATTTATCATAGTGGTGGATTAATCTCAAAATCTACTAACTTGAAAACAAATAAAAGAAACAGATAGGACGAATCAAATACGCTTTACATTTTTAATAAAAATTAAGGTCAATCAGGATCAATAGCTTACAATAAAACTGAGTCATCCAACTATTTGTATATTACGTTTTTGAAAGGCATCTTTATTTAATAAATAATTTCATAGGTTTTCTGAAAATTAAAATTAAATTTTTCATCCAAATAATAATTCGTGGATCACTTATATGATGTATGAAAACCTAGAACTTTAAATTCTCTATTACGGACTTGCAATTTCACTCACCGGTAAGGTATATTTCAAAATATATAGCCCTCCCTAAAGTAATCCTGGATCCGCCTCCGGTTCTGTCTGATTGTTTTTTCATCTCCGTTTCAATAACTGTGGCTTTGTGATCCAAAACAATGGGTCGCAAAGAAGACATTTTTACACTCTGTGGTGGTTGTTTGATTTTACTGAAGACAAGACATTTTCAACCTTTCGCCGCCTATAACCTTCAGATTTTATCTTTAATCAGTGTGTTGTCATACTCTTCGTGACAGATTGTATAGCTCAGAGTACTGCTGAACCAGCGTTTGGCTTCCCTGAACAATATGCGTGAAACGGATCTTATTTGTAAACTGCCGGAAACAACCCAATAGAAAAAGGTGTCCACCGGTCACCGTTTAGTCATTTCCATACAGCCTACCTGTACCTACCCTTTTTCGACTGTGTTCTGTCATTTTCTTAAAATCGACCTCATGATTGAATGCCGAAAGGTCGGTGTACAGTAGGGACAAGAGGGACACGGTAGGTCATGTGGAAATGAACAAAAAGCTCTCTTCGCAAAATTATACGGAAAGTGTTCCTTGGCTGCTCCCAAACACAGCACATGCCCAGGACACGGTCGGTGCACAGTCGAAACACTGTAGGCTGTGTGGAAATCCGCCTTAATCCGTTAAGCAGCGGCACCTCCTCCAGCAGCTGAGAGAGATGTTGTTTAATAAAATGAAGATAGAAATATAATCGGACTAACTCATCACCAATGACATACGATACACGTCTTGCTTCCAACTGAAATTGAAACACTGTCTATTTGACCCAATGAGAGTTATCACCGCACCATTAATGCATATTGTCGTTATTCATAATTTCTTTTGTGAAATCGCAATATATTATTAAAAAGATTATTAGCTATGTTACGCAAAAGTTCGTTGACAGAAAGTCATTCTAGTTTCATAATTATGAGTATGGAGATCCTAGTGTAGCAGAATTTTGTAAGCATCATGAATTTCAGCTACTGTGCGCTGCCTGTTGAGAAGAATGTCGTCCATAGTTACTTGACCTACTACACAAACGCTGTGCAAACGAAAACAAGTATGTAATGGGTTATTTACGGCAGTCCTACATGAAAAACAAGGCACTTGGATCACTTGCATTTCTATATTAGAAGAAAGGTGAGTGAGCTACATTATTCACTTTAAATGAACCAAGTGTTGCTTGTAACAACCTGGTGAAGGGCGATGATTCATGTTGAAGTACAATCTTTTTTTGTGGTGACTATCAGAAAATATTTAAGTGTACAGGTATTTGTCTTCTAACAAACGCTATGGAAAGGTAAATCTTTACTTTATTGCTTTCTCTACTACTTACCTATAATGAGTAGAGGAAGAATTGTATTCCACCCAAAACCTCTATACCAAGTATTCACCGGAAATTCGGTGAAATAATGAGGCTCTTTGAATACTAATAATAATAATAATAATAATAATAATAATAATAATAAATAAATAATTAGCACTTAAAGAAACACCTTTGTGTGTGTATGTTGTGTGTTGTGCTGATTGTTATATTTTACTGTGAAATTGTTATATTTAGTGCCAGTCACTTGTGTTGTGCTTTTTCGGTCTCTTTGTCCGCCTCACTCCACTCGACGACCAACATGGATTGGGGGCGTGGCTTGCTGGCTGCCCTCTCGAGGCCGACCTGGCACGTCGTTACTACGAGCGAGACGGTGTGTGTATCTCTGTGGGAGTGAGATGGAATATTTCTTGTTTTCACGTCTTTTTCGCCGAAGCTTGCGATATTCGAGAAGTTTGTTCCACATGCCATCATTGTTAATATAAGTTGGTCAAAGTATTGACCACTTTTCAAAATTCGTCAGTGATGTGAAGTTTTAGTGCGTTAATGAAGGATCTTTCTACTCCTGTCTATTTGAAGGTAGAATCTCGTTGTTCAGTTCATTTTCTTTCTTTGTTGTTTCAAATGTGAATGGGGTTTATCGTAATATTCAGATATTACGTTCACAGGCGATGTAAATGACTGGTTGTGAAGTTTAAGATATAGTACTATTTTAATGTGGCTTTTTTAATTGTGTTCGGTTTCTCCGTATTCTAGTCGATATTTAAATGGGTCAGGTATTGCTATAAATTATAAATTCGCTACATAGTATGTTGGCTAGAATCTGCCGGCTCACATATTTTTCTCTGTGAGTGGTCCTTATAAGATACGGTTATTGCTTTGGCTTTTGTATTTTAAATTTATTAAAGTCGTATTGCAAAAATACACTTAAATCTGATTGTTAAGTTTTTAGACTTTATGAAAGTGTTAATGATATTTCTTCTACATTACGTTAATTCCTAAGTTGTATTTTTGAGGAAATGGCGAAAGATACCTGTGGCTGTAAATCCAAATTTAAGTAATGTTAGGGCTCATTAAAACTAAAGCTGAGTCTTTATTACATTTGCTAATCGTAAAGTTTTGGCTTAAGCAACCTTAACAGTATTTGTAAGGAAGTACGTTATTTGCCCCATTGACAGTAGTGTTTGTAAATGTTTGCTATGACTTGGGGAAATAATTCGGTATTGCTACCTTTATGAACCAATATATATATATATATATATATATAATTATATATATATATATTGGCCCTGTATTAGGGATAGGACTTTTGTATTACGAATTCAATAACGGCTGCAGTCATTGAATTCTTTTTAACTTTAAAGAGGTAAACCCAACACATGCACTATATGGGAGATATAGTTTGGCAAAAGTACTTTTCCACTTTACTTCTGATCGGGTTAACACCATTTGGGCTATTTTCACCGATTTTTGGTGTTTAGCATTTTGATCCTTTTGATTGCTTAAGTATTACCTGTTTGACCATCAAGTGAGTCATGTTAAATTTAGTTTCTATCGGGCTTTCACACGTGTTCAGTTAATGAATTCTGTGTTTTAGTGCATGTGTTTGTCGTGATTTATGCTTTACTTTGTTTAAGGTTTTATTTCCTGTTTGTGGTTAATTTAATATATCTTTCCTTTTCAGCTAAATTATTTATGAAATTGTTTCAGGGTTTGAGTTTATGTAATTCTTTCAGTCATTACTAATATTCGTTCTATTATCCTGGTATATATATAATTATTTATTATAATTGTGGTTTTATAAAGAGAGAGTTATCATTTCCAAACTTTAAAAGAATCTTGCTGTCCAATATATATATATATATATATATATATATATATACATTTTTTGCGGGTTTCTTTATCGGATTTGAATTTTATGGCTTTGCAATGTATAAGAATGTTTTAATGTTGCCCTGAAACGACTATTATTTTAAGGTTTTTAACTTTCTTGTTGTAATATTATTTTAATTTTTATCTCTATGCTTCATTTCAAAGTTGTGTATTTTTGGCTTACTTTAATATTGGCTGTTAAAGTATTGTGCTTTATTTGCTATTGAATTATTTTTAAGATCATAAGCTTTATTATAAATTCAGTTTAATCTTGATTTGTACATTTTGCTCTGTTCTCAAAATTAAATATTGGCTTTGTTATTTAAAGGTTATTGAGGTTTGCGTTTCATTTAATATTCTACTTATTAACTTAGATTTTTTTCTACCATTTCTTTAAAGCCTTGTGGTTCTGTGTTTTATGCTAGTTTTGTTATTTCATGAGATTTTGTTTTGTTAATATGCTGTGTTGCTTATTTTGATGCAGTAATTTGTATCACAAATTATGTAAATGTAATGATTGATTATAGTGTGAATATGCATTTTTGTGTGACATTGATTTGAGATGTTTGTTGATTGTAAGCATTGTCGAGAAATGGGTTTATACGGCCTTACTGAAACTGACAATAATAGCGTGCAATAATGTAGCGAGGGGGTGAGCTGTTTATTATTATTAGAGACGAGCAAATGACGTAATATTGGCGCGTTTTTCTTAGAATTTGCTGGAACATTTTTTCCTAGAGCATATGTGTTCATAATTTTCATTGGATATAAAAATAGACGCTAATGTTGGCGCGTTTTATTAACCAATAGCAGCTCGGTTATAATCTTTAGGCATATCGGGGTGTAGGAGTATAAAAAGGGCTAGGTCAGAGTCAAATTCGCTCAGTCCAACAGAAACATTTGTACATTACACGTCGTTCTCAGTTCATCGGAAACATTTGTGCGTTACACGTCGCTGAGTAAAACAGAAAAAGTCATGGTGAATACATCGCATAGTTTATCGATTCGCAGGTTACGCGTAGCAAAGTTATAAAAAAATCTCAAGTGTCGTAAAGTTAATTACACAAAAAGTTGAAGTATGCGAATTAAGAATGAGCAGTAAATAAGTTATTATAACAGTTTCAGTTTGGTGAGTGTCAAGATTTATATGTGAATGTGAATAAGGTGTTAAGACAATAAAGAGTGTAAAACAAATTCTTCATCAGTGTTATCTTTGGATAAAAGACTCCTTTCCGTTTACACACCTAAATAAGATAAGTGCTCGACCAAAAAGATCATAGCTAGCCGGAGGACAGTGAACCCAAAATATTAAATACAATGATAGGCGCTCAATAAAAGATAACACAGAGTAACCGCGACAAATTGTCTTTTATACGTGCGGCAAATAAACAGTAGCATTCTTTCAAACTTAACACGTAATACCGTCACAAATTGGCTTCACAACGTGGGGCAAAACACAAGTATACACAAATACAAGAATACCGCCGCAATTTTTGAGGGAGTATGTTAATCTGGCATAGTTTATTAATTAAAATAAAGCCGGTTAATATTTAGATTTTGTTCTGTCCTTATGCTAAGAGATTTTCCTTTGGTCCATCTTTCTTTTAATAGATGACAGCAATACTAGTTTGCTCGATTGTTCCTTTATTTCCCCCTATGGTATTCATTAGGCCTGACCTTTTCGTCTCGCCGGGGTTCCCAGTCCCTGACAAATTTTCGTAAGCGGCAGCTTGACTTCGATGGCTTCCCCGTGCAAAATTACCTAGTGAAGCCAACGAGAGTCATTCCAGTGTCTATGAACAGCATAACTCAAAAACGAAATTTCGATTAAATACCAAACTTCGTATTTAAGCTCAGCACCTTCCAAGGATGCCTCACGAATAATATCAAAAAAATTCCCCACTCCAAACTTTATGTGCAAACGTTTGTTTTATTTTCTTAGGTTCTCAAAAATGGTTTAAGCATTTGTTTTAAATACTGTTTAAAACCATTTTCAGGACAAATAAAATACATATATTGAATTTTCTGGTAATAGCCTATGTAGTTGTTTTCATCCTGAAACACTTATGTAGACCACAAGAGATACACAAATGTTAGGTGAGACAAAGCACTGTATCCCATTCATTGTATTTCAATAAAAATACACATTTTGAGGCTTTCTGAATAAAAAACAATAAAACAATTTTAGGTATGGTCCGTGTATTTGTCGGTATGTCTGTGAACAGCATAACCAAAAATGAAATCTTTCTTAATACTAAACATGGTATTTAGGTTCAGCATCTACACATCATCGATACATGGAAGATTTTTTGAATTTTGGATTTTCTAAAAAGTGACTAACGATGTTCATTAAAATACTATATCCTTAAGATATTTCTATGACAAAATGTATGTCTTGAATTTTCTGTGAATAGCCTATGAAGTCCTCTTATTTCGAAAGAAATCTTGTATAACTGGCAAACCATAAGACAGACAAAACCCTCCCTCACAAAAATACTGTCTTTGAAACACACAGTTTATTTCAAATACGCTTTTTTGTGCTATCTTCCATTTCCGAGATATCCGTCATTGTTGGTTTGAGTTTTTTAATACTTTTGTAATTTGAATTTTTTCTCACGATGTCATAGAAAGAGTATGGAATTTTAAGGTAACAACAGCTATCCGGTTTTAAACATCTGACTATCGATTCGGTTTCCTCTGTCCCACTTATACCTACAACAAAATGTGTGATGAAACTATTTCTGCAAATATTTATCTCGATTAATATCCTCTAAGTGGATAGAAGAATAAGTTTTCGTAAAAATATTTACATGACATAAATATTAACAATAGTGCGTACAGAAAGTCGTATGAATGTAACATATAAGGATTCTGGTTCTCTCCCTCTCTTTCTCGTGGTCATTCAAAGAGCATGAAGTATAAAAGCCATCATAAAGAGACCCACCTTTTTAGAAATCTGATCACCACTTTGACCTATTTATACCTACAACGCAGTGTGTTACTGAATAATGAAGGTTTATCTCACTTAACATGAAGTAGATAAGAGAATAAGCTTATGTAAGAACAGTTTGTAGAAGAGTGAGTAGAGAAAGCCATGTTAATACCACACATCAGATTTTTTTGTACTTTGCTGCCTATATCGCACTATCCTTTTAATTACTAAGAAACTAGATTTTGAGTTTTCATCGGAAATAGATCCCCCTGCTTCCCCTGATTTCTAAAAAACGAATTTCAGAAATTCTTTCGTGCCCGTTTGGAGCCACATAATGCAATAAAAATATTCGGATAAATTAAAAGGTTCTTACATAAGTCATAGGACCATTTAAAGATGACAGGTGAACACTTCCAAGAAAAATCTCGCACCCTTAACTACTGTTTGCATGTAAACAGTTTATTTTATCTCAAATAGGGTTCTACCGCTTTTTATTAAAATATTCTATGTAGCATAAAGGCAGGTATTCGTTTGTGAAAATTAGAAAACCAATTCTGACACATTTTGGAGAAATATACTGACTGAACGGTCTACATTAAGTGAATCAACTTTCAGAAAAAAATTATGGGCATGGTTGTTAGGAAAACGTGTTGCAAGTTGAAGCCGGGCAATGGTCGTCACTTTTTGAACCGTAGTCTTCGCATCAATATCTGCTGTTGATTATGCTGCCTGTTGTTGCAGTGGTTGGCTATGAGATCTTTCTCTCAGGGTATGCGTGAGCGTATTTGTATAGCTAAAAATAATCCTACTATGATTTGAATTCCTAAACATACTCCTAGTAGAGAGCCAAAGTTTCATCCATGATGAAGCTTGAAAGCATAACATTAGTTTAAATTGGCTGAGAAATTCACTGTGATCTAATACTTCAGCTATTGAAGCGAGTTGCCGACCGTTTGAAGATAAGGAGTGAAACTGATTATGAATCGCAGCACTATAACAATTGAATTATTATACTTACTAAGTTCTGGAATGTTAATTTTACAGTTTGAAATAAGTGTTTCTGGAACAAAAGAAAGTTCATTCAACTGCTTACCCGCAAAACCCTTCGCGGCTTAGGTGCAACGAACTGCCGATCAACGTTAAAGGCTGTAAGCTATACACGAAAGAAAGGAACATCAACACACTAGTTTTAGCAATACACGCTGTTTTATTATTTAAGCTCCGCCTACCTTAGAACTATCCCACCAATGTATTTTCTCGCGCGGGGTTAATCTTAAACTGTTTTGTATGTGTATCTGACACTGTTACTATGGTGTGCCTCCTGAATCCCAGAATTTCATTCCCTTTCTCTTTTACAGAATTATAGTCTACGTGACTGCTCAAACGTACTGAATTCATCCCTTAACTGCATTCCAAGAACGTTTATACTAACGCGCTCGCTGTTTCGGCTGTTACTAATGACTTTGTTAAGCATGACTCTCCAATACCCTTTTTCTTCGGACAAATCTTTTTAACTTAAGCTTAAGGTATTGTGCATTGATTTAGTATACGGAAATTATTTATTTCAATGAGTTTTCTATCTTGCTATTATCTCTTTGTTTAATTATTTATATTTTCCTGTCAATAATTACGTTATCAAAGCCATCGGGTAAGAGAGAGGAAATATGAATGCCCATTGCGGATAAAAAAAGTATTTTAGGCATATAACGAACGCAATCTTTCGAACCATGGGTTGTAAATATGAGGAAGAACGGTATCACCTCATGCCTTTTAAACTCTGAAAAAGCCGAAAGTTTAACAAATTCTCGGTTATTTACTATAGCCTTGAATATGCTTTAGCTGTAGGGAATCCGCTATAATTATTATTTTTCTCATAGACTGTGCCGCATACATGGAAAAATAAAACTATAACAAATTTAAAAAGCCGGTTTCCAACAATGCGGCCTATAATTTGGTTCCTTTCCCAGTATCGATCTCCTGATCCTCATTGCTTAGAATATTCTCCGTAAAGTTTCATTCGGTAACAAGACAATGAAAAATCTGGCAATTAATCTTTCTCGCTAACTCCAAAAACAATGGGAAACTTAGATAACTACTGTTTCATATTCTGCAATGAACTTCTAGATAATGGACGAAGTCATCAAATCTCAGTCTTCTTGCCATGGTCTCTAGAACGTTTAACTTCGGTGTTCCGTCATATGGAGGACATTCACCTAGGCATGTGTGTTTGTGTACATGTAAATATGTATATATGTGCTTATGGCAGTAAAAAGAAAAATAATAAACCTACAAATCCGGAAATCAAAAAGGATAAAAACAGGAAATGCATTATTAGAATAAAAATATTTATTAAAATCTATTTTCTAAGGATAATGCTACTTCTATTCTAGATGCAAAATAACCCTTCAATACGACCTTATATTTATTGCTGACTGTTATAGAATGAGATCGAATGGAATTATTACCATTCTTCATGAACAGAGCCTATGCTTGGTTATATATTTTAAGATTGTGAGAAATAAATATCAGACCTAGAAACAAAAGTACAGAAAAGATTCTAATTAATGAAAATGTAAATTTGACATTTTATGTATAAAGCATTATATAATTACCACAGTGGATATTAAACGATTTTCTATTTTGAAAAATGAATCGTCTGACAAAGGATCTGGGATTATACTAAGAATGATAGTTATGTGAAGATAATTATGAATACCATTTACAGAAGAAATTTAAATGAGCTATTCAGATATGTAGGGAATAATAGAGCAAATTTACAGTGTTTGGAAACTGTAATATGTTTATAACTTTAAGTATTAAATCATGTTTTAGAATTAGTGATAATACGCCGAAGGTATACGTAGACCATCTGCTTTACTGTAAAGTAATCGCTCTTCTTTGTTAGGTAAGCAATGTTTACCGTCCAAAGAATGGCTAATTTCGACTCTAGAAATGCACATTTACTCATACGCTTGTCCTATAACTAATGACTTAGTTTTTATTTATTGTTTGCAACGTTGTTAGAAGGTTGTATATAATAATGCATTTTATATTAAAATATTTATGTGTACACCTTTCAAGCAATTCTTGTAATCAAGTTTGGAGGCTTTATATCCCGAAAAATTTAAGTGTTAATAGTTGCGTTTTTACAAATTCAAATTCATTTTGGAGAACATAAATAAAATAATAATAATAGAAATAAATCGGAACTGATCCGTTGATGAAATAATAATGTTAAAAATACATTACTGAAACGTACACTCATACTTACTTTTAAATTCAACTCTCTATCACCTCTTAAAAAACAAAGCACATACTGAGGTACCACTGCATAGGAATACAAAGCATATAATATAGGCTATATTTTTAACTATATATTTTGTTTTGTTTTTTGTTTTTGGTTTACTTACTACATGTAGTAAGTAGGGGGAAGTATTGCATTCCACCAAAAAATCGATACCGAGATTTCACTGGAAATACATGTTTTGAGGCCGCCTAATAAAAAAAGCATTTTTAGAAAAAAGGTCCGTGTGTATGTCTGTGAACAGCATAACTCAAAAACTAAAAGTCGGAGAAATACCAAACTTGGTATTTAAATTCAGTATCTTTCAAAGGTGCGACACGAACATTTTCAAGAAAATACCCCTACTTCAGACTGCTCTTTACATGGAACATTTTTGGAAAATGTTTATTTTATCAAAAATGGCTCTAACGCTTTTCATTAAAATATTATGATTATGTTTAAGACATTTTCGTGGTAAGTGAAATGTATATCTTGAATTTTCTGGGAATATCCCCAAAAGTTCTCTTCGTTCTGAATGATTTTTGAATAACTGGTAGACGGTAAGAGAGAGGCAAACTTGTTCTACAAAAAAAAATGTAGATATCTTTAAATCACACAATTTATGTCATATCCATTGTTATGTCGATTGAACTATTTCTTAGATATTCCTTGTTATTTGTTCGAATTATCCAATTCTTATACATTTTCTCAAATGGGAATTCGTTATTGTTTTTTGATGTCCTGGACGTACAAAAAGAGTGGAATACCAACCAGCTCTTAAAAGATTTGACTATCGCTTAAATCCTATCATATTTCCCTTGCACTTATAAGAAAATTAGCAATAAGATAGTTTCTGCAAATGTTTCTCTCGATTAAAATGAAGAAGATACAGAATAGGCGTTTTTAAAACTGGTTTGTAGAAGAATAGAGAAAGACATGTGAGTGCAACACACCTTTGTTAGAAAACGAAATGTATTACAAGGAAATACTAAAAAGGAGCCTATGTGTAACATTTACACTACTTTTTCTACACATGAGTTAGAGCTTGATCAAAGATCCGAGTCAACGCGAGAAGTTTGGTTACGGATAGCTGTCAATAGTTTTGGTAATATTCGAGATAGATTGTGTTTACATTTTTTCGAAAATACCTGTCGGAAGAAATATCAAATTGCCGAAAGTTATAAAAGCATCTAATGCATAATACAACACTAACTTCTTCGTAGTGCCGAGACCACTTAATCAAACTCCTCGCACTTTATTACGGAATTAAAGAATTGAATGGATTTACTTTATAAATGTTATATGCAGTATCGAAATGTTGTTAGTTATAATACATTTTGTAGCACTTTGCTTAAAATTGTTTTAAATTTCACAACCCCTCTCTAATCCTTATAGACAGCAATAAATACAGCCCTCCCTCATCCATTGGGACTTGACTGTAATCCTCCCCTGCCATTGTTTTCAGTCTAGGACTCCTTATTCCTTGTGCTTTTCTTCCTTTTCTGTTAATATCTTACCAGTTGCTAAGAAAATATTTGCGTTGTGAATCATTTAAAAATCTACCGGAATATTTCCCCTCTTTTCTCACTCTATATATTTTAATGTGTAGTCCCTGTTTCCATTTTCCGCTTACTGTGGTAAAGTACTCTGTCTCAAACCACCAAGAATAAGAATGATATCCAGTTTTCCAATTGCTACTTAGTTCTCAGTTCTCACTGTCACTGTTTTAAGTCCTTGTATAGTTCAAGTTCACTAAGAGTTCATTTCACTAAGTGAACTAGTTCAATTGTGTCACTTCACTTCCTCCGTGACGCCGGCTCTTCACCCCGGACGGTTCTCTTTATTTGGGAGTCGAACACACGTCCTCCACAACCGTGGCTCCGCGGTACACGCGCTGCACGTCACAGAAGTCTTCACCAATTCGCTCGGAGAATCGCACTAAAAATGCAGTCGCTAACTTGCTCACACACTGACTCAACAACTCTGTCGCACTGGACTCGCAACTCGACACGCACTGCCTTACGCGACTCACTACTGTCGCCACTCGACACGCACCCACTCAACTTGTCTCTGTAGCTTTCAACTCGCGACTGCCCTCTCACTCGCACTGACTGTCCGAGACAGCGCTAGCTTATAGGCGGTGGAATCTTCCAAAGAAGGCTTTCGAACATTCTAGAACTATTTCGTCACACTTTCTGGATGAGAGGGAGATAAGCTTTCAGAAAGTTCTAATTATCTCACAATAGCGCACCTGTATTTACTCTCCCGGACCGCTTGGTCCCGACCTCCCGATAAGCTTGATTCATAGTCACTGCCTCACAATATAAAGTATTTCGATATAGTATGAAACAAAATATTCTACGTAACGCAGGAAAGTGTTTTGATATTCCGTTCCCAGTTTCGTTTCGTCGTAAACATCTTACTTATGTCGTCCTCCGTGGACTAGTGGTACCGTGCTAGCGGGTTCAAACCCGACGGAGGGCGATGGATTTTTTCGGGCGTAAAAGTCCTTAGGACGGCTTCCTTCGAAAGGGAAGTAAAGCCGGTGGTCCCGTGTCGTAGATTTACGGCACGTAAAAGAACCTCAAGCCTAATAAAGAGACCTCTAAGCAAAATTACCGGTGTTTCACGCCCAATATAGAATGGGACGCTAAGGACCATAGTTGTTAAAGAGCGTCCATAAATAAAACTCAATTTAATTTAAATTGTAATTTTTGTAAACATCTTACTCGTCCTTAAAAAACTCATTTTCCTATACACTTAGGTAATTAACTATTTAGTCATGTTAATGAGTGGGACACCTCTAGTTTAGTAAACCAGCTGAATATTTTTCTTCAGAATATTTGTCATAAGCAATACCACATTTCTTAACCTACCAATATAGGCATTTTCCTGTGTGAATGTATTTTATTTCGAGTACTTACAAGATTTTCATCCATTAATGTGTTATGTTAATAATATATTAAGAGAACTTACTGATACAGAATATTAAATGTTAGAGATTTGTTACATTGATTTTAAAATAGAATAGGAAGTTATTTGCGGAATCTGTTGATATATTACTCTTTACCGAATACAGTTGTAGTATTTCGTAAACGTAATTTTTTACTGAAGCATATGACTGAAGCTTGCAAAACTAGCAAAGCAGTGTTTCTCTCGCAAAATTACGTTAAAGGAAGAAGTGTCTGATTTCTGACACATGCTGTATCCTCTCTCTCTCTCTCTCTCTCTCTCTCTCTGTGATGTATATGTTGGATTATTATGTCTTTTGCTTTTTAAAATTCTAAGCTAAAATGCTAAGTGGTGAAGGAAAAATTGAACCAATTAAGGTTTATGAATAAAATATATGAAGGTGCAGCAACTATTTGTTTACTTCTTTAAACTTCAAATCCATATTTCCCTGTTTTCAGTTAAATGTTTGCCTGCACTAGACCTTTACAACTAATTTTACAAACGGTCAGCAATGTTCTGAATTAAGCAGTTATTTTATGAATTATCTGAATTAAGCGTTATTTTAAAAGAGTTTTAAGTGATATTAGTTTCACCTACAAAGGTATTATTATAGGTGTTATTAATGGTTCAAACAATATGTACAATATTCTCAATTCTTTGGGTTTGGTATTTCAAACATCGGCAAATTTGCTTCTGTGTCGCCTTTAGTAGTCTCCAAAATAGTTTAAAATTCCATTGTAAACGGTTTACAAATGAATCCGCAGGGAATTAGAAATTGTGAAGGTTAATTTTGATGTTTGTGTTTGATATTCATTAATTCACCAAGAGTGCAGAATGTGGGAAATCAAATTATATGAATTTTATTCCTATAAAATCTGAATGATTAATTCAAAATAAAAAAGTCAGATTCTTTATGTTACGTAGAGTATACATTTCGCCATTTCAGCTTACTGTTTAAGAGTTAATCGGAAAAAGAGATGCAAAAGATGCATTTATCTAGCGATGATAGCACAAGGAAACTACACTTACTAAAAATCAATGTTTTGGGGCTTACACGTACTATGCATTTAATTTATACCTTACCACATATTGACAAATCCTAGAAAAAAATTAGAATAAATCTAGTACAAACGCTGCTCTTTAAACTACGACGTACTGTATGTTAAAAGACGGTTGCTTCCTTGCAGCACTTTACATAAGTTGAAATTCACTTTAGCAGTCAAAATCTAGTTGAGTAATTAATGAACAAAATTCGCCGTTCTAAGCACTCCTGCTTTGAACGTTGACTCTGAAGAGTACTACAAGAAATAAATAAAGGGACCTGATTGACAAGCGTAATGAGGTTCTGTATTTTCGTTTGGCAGTCTCTTGCAGTTATTCTTTCTTGCGTTAATTTGTTCCCAAATCAAACATAAAGACGGAGGCAATCTAATTATGTGTTTAACACAATAATCAGGTAAATAACACATAAATGGATACGAATATTAAAATTATGCGTTGAAATTCCTTTACAAATCTAGGCATGAAGCAGTGAATTATTCACTTAGTTTCAATACGCATGTGAATGTTATTAATATTTAAATTACTTCTCTAATGAATTAAGTTGAACAATTCACTTTGTTATTATACACTACGTGATCAAATGTAACCGGACACCTGGCTGAAAATGCCGTACAAGTTCGTGTCGTCCTCAGTCGGCAATGCTGGAAGTCAATATGGTGTTGCACACCGTTAGCCTTGATGACAGAATTCACTCTTCGCAGGCATACTTTCAATCAGGTGCTGGAATGTTTCTTGGGGAATGTCAGCCAATTCTTCACGAAGTGCGGAACTGAGAAGAGGTATCGATGTAGGTCGGTGAGGCCTGGCAAAAAGTCCGCGTTCCAAAACATCCCAAAGGTGTTCTATAGGATTCAAGTCAGGACTCTGTGCGGTCCATTACAGGGATGTTATGATCGTGTAACCACTCCGCCACAGCCCGTGCAGTATGAACAGGTGCTCGATCGTGTTGAAAAATGCAATTGCCATCCCCGAATTGCTCTTCAACAGTGGGAAGCAAGAAGGTGCTTAAAATATAAATGTAGGTCTGCATTGTGATTGTGCCACGCAAAACAACATAGATTTTAAGCCCTCTCCAGGAAAAACACGACCGCACCATAACACCACCACTTCCGAATTTCACTGTTGGCACTACACACGCTGGCAGATGATGTTCACCGGGCATTCACATACCCACACCCTGCCATTGGATCGCATATTGTGTACCGTGTTTCGTCACTCCACACAACGTTTTGCCACTGTTCAATCCTGTAATGTTGACACTCCTTACACCAAGCGAGGCATCGTTTGGCAATTTTCTGCGTGATGTGTGGCTTATGAGCAGCCGTTTGACCATGGAATCCAAGGTTTCTCACCTCACGCCTGTCATAGTACTTGGAGTGGATCCTGATGCAGTTTGGAATTCCTGTGTGATGGTCTGGATAGATGTCTACATATTACTCTTTACGACGCTCTTCAAATGTCGGCGGTCTCTGTCAGTCAACAGACGATGTCAGCCTGTACGCGTTTGTGCTGTACATGTCCCTTCACGTTTCCACTTCACTATCACATCAGAAACAGTGGACCTAGGGATGTTTAGGAGTGTGGAAATCTCGCGTACAGACTTCTGACACAAGTGGCATCCAATCACCTGACCACGTTCGAAGTCCGTGAGTTCCACGGAGCGTCCCATTCTGCTGTCACGATGTCTAATAACTACTGAGGTCGCGAATAATGAGTACCAGGCAGTAGGTGGCAGCGCAAAGCACCTAGGATGAAAAACGTATGTTTGTGGGGTCTCCGGATACCTTTGATCACATAGTGTATGTTTAGTCATTTTTCCAAGATTCGAATTTGCATTGTTTAATAATGAGTACCTTATATTATGCTCTAAATACCGCATTTCTGCTTCACTCATAATGTTGAAAATCAGAAAAGGCATAGAAATTTCATAAACTCCATCAACCGAACTATTTTAAAGTAAAAACTTGTTATTGAATGGATATACTTAAAACTTATATATTGAAGTTACTAAGTAATAACTGTTATTTTATCTAGAGGGTAGGATAATCTTGCATATCCCATGGCGGTCCGGGACCCGAATACCGCACACAGTCCGGGGGACGAAGGCTTCGTTAGAGCATTATTTTCCCCTGCCAAGGACACGCCGAGACCTCCCGCCGACACTTGCAACTCTGAAAGAGACCAAGCAGATGAAAGGTGAAGTGAAATGAGAATGGCGATATAGAGGAACAGGGGGGGGATATAATGATACTTCCCAGCATTCACCTGACCAAACGGGGAAACCCCGAAAAACCCACGAATCAGCAAGGTTCGGCTACGGAAAGCGAATCCACGACCTCCCAAATGCGGGCCAGAGTCATATCCGCCTGATCCATTGCGCTCGGTAGTATTTTATCCAATATTTCAAACCAATTTATTCTCAGAGAATAACCGGAAACACTGAACGTGCCGGTGTAATGCTTGAAAATGAACGTTAACTCAGAAACTCGATTTGCATATGTTCTTAGAAGACGGTCTGCATACGATCAGAGAGAAGCATAATACAGTAACTAGATTTCACAAACTCCCATAACCATCTTGGTAAGCAATGATACGCCAATAAAAAGATCTGTAGTAATTCCACTTCCAAATGGTTGCAAAATGTTAAAGTTAAAAAGAGAAGCGATTTAGAGTTTTAAAACTAAACCTTAGTTATCACGAACCTAGAGTAAGGAAGTTATCCGTAGCCCAAAAACCACATCACTGGATATCATAATAATAAATGAAAATAGTTATACGTATTTTTAATTGGCTTTCAACTTGTTTCTTGATTACCTACATTTCATTTCGATTGTGTAGAAGCTTCTTTATCCGTGTTTTGTTTTGCGAATTTCAGGCCTGATTCAACATTGATTTGATTTACACATTCAGGAGCAACTGGAGTATTTGCATTGCTTCCTTTGTCAAAGCATGTCGGAGTAAGCGTGGGAATTCAGTTTCCATTTGTGCTGATATAGATTTGATTTAGGGGCGTTTGTCGGCTGATTTTCTTCAATTTTATCTTCAGTGTCGTAATGACCCGTATCGTTAGTGGTCTTTGGTGGGAAGAGCTTTACCTGTATTTCATGTCTTGGTGTCTATTTCGGCGTCATGTATTTGTTCCATTTGACATAGTTACTCCAGTTAAAACTCTAAAAGACGACCGTTTAGTACATTAACATTCTTAAAATACCATCTGCAAATAACTTGGGAGCATATACATGATGTGGCATGTGAGGTGTTAGTATTGTAATTCGGTTGGTAACAGTGTATGGCTACATATTTAGAACTGGCAACACAGGCCGGTAATGAGTGGGGGTAAAACCGATTATCAGTAGTAAGCGTCTGACGCTCTCTCTCTCTTCTTGTAACCATCGAGGAGTGCAGACATGGATTAGTATAGGAGACGACCGTCAGCAGAAGGTAACCTGTATCTTTATTGATCTTTAATACAACTTTCAATCTAAATTTCTGTCATGTGAATTTTTAAGGTAGTTTGATCCCTCTTTCCTTCCACCAATGTTTTAGGATTCTTTTTTGAATTTTCTGGTGTTTAAGTAATTTGTTGAGCTCGCCCCGTCGGACCTCGTGTAGATTGTGATGTTTTAAAAATCCGGTACCGTGCTCTACCGCCGTGAGTTGCGATAATGTAGAGGTTACAACAATATGTCTTAATGTGTATTTATAATCATTCAAATGGGTCAATTTGAATTATAAAACCATAGTCCATAGTTCAGCTAGGCCTACCTTAAATGCTAGACACAGTTGCACAATTCAGCTTTACGGATAATTTTGGGAGCTTATAGAACCAGCTCAATTGCCAGGTTACAAATAGAGACCGACGAACTTCCACTCCAAATTAGAAGAAGACTGTTTGCAACTAGTACAAATTATGCCATAAAACAGCTATAACATCGAACTCAAGAAAATACCTAATTGTATTTTCATCAACCTATAAATGAATCAATATCTGAATTAAATAAAGTAATGTCTCTCTCGAAAATAATACCTAAAAGAGTATCAACTGAAATATCACCGTGGAAGATAAAAACTCCAAAAATTAACGTGAACAAAGAAAATATCCTAAAAGTTCAACTTTCAGAACTGCATATCAACTACTCTTCGAAGGGATATGTACTATGTACCTACATCTATAGTTCCAAAATGAATCTGGTGGTGACTATGCAGTAGTGTGTCATGTGCACACAATGATGAATACGTTAACAAAATTTATATTTTTTCCCTAGATGCTTTTTAATAAAAACCTAATTTGAAAACCAATACACCCAAATACTGAGGGAATCCATTCATAGCAATTTGTTGGAAAGGTAAAGATAGTGGAAGAGTTGATGGGGAGCCGATCTCGTCGAGGCAGAGAAAATATTGGCTTATTTCGCCAGGGAGAGGAAACTGGAGACAATTAGGAAGGGATTCGGGGTGAAAGGATTATGGGGTCTCACAATTGTAGCCGCGTTAGTTTTGTAAGAAACAGAGTGCTCTATCCTAATAGGTAGGAACGAGTAGACGATTACTTCTTAAGCTACAGCAATAACGCTAGGCCTTGATTGTATCCTACAGGAATGTGCGGATGAGGAATATCTGAGCTTTGCCTCTCTGCTGGCGCAAAACTTCGCAACGAAGCATTGTTCTTTGAATATTAGGAGGAATTTTCTCCGAGGGGAATATTATTTAACATACGCTGGTAATGATAGCTCAATGGGATGTGGCAATCTACTGACAGAATCCGATTTCTAGAATTTCTGCGCTGCTATGTGGTTAATGTTTGCAATACTTGGACTGATGTAGCAATGATTTGCAGTTCTTGGAAGCGCCTCGGCTAGATTACGATGCTCTGTTCTAATGGTGCGTTAACGTTGGCACTCTGGCCCTTTATTGTTGACATTCGTATTGAAGGTCCTGAATTTCCTCTGAAGTGAAGACTCATCGTGGATCTTACTGTACATGTTGATCATGGTTGGATTTGGATGAGTTGGTTGAAGTTGCTGAAGTTGTTTGTGCGTCGGTGTGGTCCGCCTACCACTAGCATTGCGTTTCGCCTATGAAGTGCGGTTGGTACCTTCAACTGTCACAGTAGGAGCAGCGCCGTTGCTGGTTGTGAGAAGCATAGTCGTCGGTGTAGCATCTGACACTACAATAATGACACCAATGTGGTGCGGAACAGACTTCCTGGCTGTGCCCATAGTCCCAGCAGTGTCGACACATTGTCATAGAGGAGCCTCTGCTTGTCTTGACTTCCAGGTTACCTGTCAATAAGGGCAACCTTGTGGGCAGAGAAGTAGTGCAGTGGGCCCTATCAATGAACAGCCGCCGCACTAGTAGCATAGGGCCTCGCAAAGAAATTATCCTTGTGAAAGTCACCGGCGTTGTCTTTCTTCTAGAAGATGCTGCATCGGTGCTATCGTGGACGCCAACCAATACAGCGCTGAACGCGCCAGAGTTTTAAGTGGTGTCCAGCAGTAGTGTCTGCAGTATGGCAGGCGGGAATACCTCCCTTGAAGCTCCCGGTAATCGTCCCTCAGCTACTTGTGCAATTACCAATGTACCGATTTATGAGGTTCGGCCTTCCGGTTCAGCGGCTACCATAGAGGTTCAGGAATTTGACTCCAGTTAGTCTATCTATTGAACATGAACTACTTTCTATCTCCTTGCGCTTGCCAGTTTAAGTTTACTACTTGAAGTTCTTTCCGCAGTGAGTGTCGTCGTATGCGTCACTGTGAAATAACAGCTCGATAGAATAATATTTATGCCGCAAGCATGCGGACCTCTCAAGGATTGTCATCTCAGTTATGCTGCTTCATTTCTTTTTCTTTTTTTCACAACCTGGCACTGATATATATATATTGAAGATTTATTGTATGTCAAAAGTGTTTATACTTAATTATCTTCTTATGTCACTTGTGAACGGAAACAAGCATCCACAAGTCATTTCATGTAGAAGCCATCATCATAAACACCGTCACCACCACCACAAACACGACCACTTGACCCTCATAACCGTGGTCGCGGGAGCGTATCATTTCGGCGCTCCGCCAAGCTGAAGTGAACAACAGTGTGTAATGTATTATACTGTCTCGTACGTACTTTCAGTCACACACGATTATTTTTATATCTCTATGTTTGCCCGCGTGTAGCCCTTCTCGCATGCGACTTCCGTGGAGGTAGGCACGGCCAACTGCCTCTCCCGGCTGCGTGCTGGTTGCGAGCGGCTCTCTCGTGGCAGTTTCGGTCGGCGGTTGGCAGATGTGACATAGGAGACTGTTTTCCATGCTTGTGCAGCGAGGTCGAAGATTGCATACCCTTAGTTTGCCATTGCGTTCTGCAATAGCCTTTGTTAATTCTGAATATAAATCTACTTTCTGTAGTGAATTTCAGCTAAAGGTGGGAAATTGTTTTTGCAGTTAATCCTGTTTGACTTGAATATTTGTCAGTGGGCTGTCTCGTGTATGCTGTTAAAGCAAAACCATTGAATATGGTGTTTGTGAGTGGCTGAAAGTATATTGTTATAATGCACGTTTGTGACTGTTTTACTGGGGAAAGTTTGCTGGTTTTGTCGATTCAAGCCCTGGCAGGTTTTTCATTTGTAGCAATTGAAAGGCAGTTCAGAGAAAGTTCAAAGTAGTGTAACCATAAATGTGTTACTGGATTTTCCAGAGTTTGAGAAGTTTGCTAATTTCGCTGTTTTCCAAAGGATGTGTAGCTCGGGGAACAAAATATAAAACTTTATGCGTGTGTATAACGATAAATGGGTTTGACTTGTAAGTCACCGTTTCTGTAATTTCTAAACTGATGAATGAGGGTGATTGAGATGTGCTATTCTCTTCCCCATTTCACTGTAACAGCACGCTATACAGTTCAGCTTTTATTATTCTTTATTACACAGAATGTTTGAATATTCCTAGTTTGGATATGCTATATTGTGTGAATGAAGAAGTGCTTTGTTAAATTATTTAGACATTGTGGCATTTGTTTCTGGCGTTTTGATTTCATCATATTTTAGGGCTAATTTAAAGAGTTAGGTTCATATTGTAGACATTGTTCAATTAACTTCTTTTTCTCAAAGGATTAGTGGCTATAATTTTAAACCTTTCTATAGCTAATGCCTTAGTACATGCACTATATATATAGTGGGGGTAGTTTTAAAATTATATTTTAAGATTTTATTCCTTCTGGAGTTTATATACAGTTTTCCTCAAGGTCTTAACGTTCTTTAAGGGTGTCTTTTGGCCTGTACTGGCCTTATTTGGGGAAATACTTTATTTCCTATGAAAGTGCTTTGTTATATTCGTACTCTATTGTGGTAAAACCTTTGATAATTAAATGTACTTTGGGGGCATGTTTAAGGCTAATTGGGCTACATAACTGTTACAGTGATAATTTTTACTCACTCACTTTCCTTTATTTTTTTGGCTTTCCTGTTTAATGCTAGTACTCAGTTGTTTCTAGTTTGCAGTGATTATGTAATTTCACTTTAGCTTTTCTTATGCAGTTCATGGAGTTATTTGCTTTCATCTTTCAGAAAGTATGTTACAATTTGTTTCAGTTCTTTATTTCATATTCATTCCTCTTTAATGTAATAGTAAATGAATATTTTTCCTCCTGGGACAGCTTCAAAAGGTTATAGTATCAGTTTGCCCTTGCCCCCGACTGTGTTTTACTTTGACAGTTGGTATTTAGACTATAGTTTAAGCCAACCTGAAACAACTAAATCTTTTTGGATCTTGTACCTATATACTTGTTTCTTGAACTGTGTTAAACTGTGCTTTTATTTAATATTACTCAATATGTTTGCTATTTATATTTGCTTTTTGCCTTTAATTGCCTTTAATTAACACTATTGCTTTATTCAACTTTTTTTTATTTCTCTCCTTTTTATATTTAAGCGATCTTGTGTTTTTTTTTTATCTTTTCTGCTGTTCCAATAGATTTGAAATTTATTGTTAATGCCAGCTTAATGAACTTGCCTTTTATGTAATCATGTTTTAATTCTAATATACTGTGTGTTTTTGCTATCTTTTGCTCATTGTTTTTATTTTTCTTTTACAGCTGTTATTGTGTAATTGGTTGCTCAACAGCATTTGTTGTTTTTATTCTCGTTTACCCCTTTTGGGGAATATAAAGTTATTTGAAATTTATACTTGTGTTCGCTTCTTTTATTGATCTAAGTTCTTTTAGTAGGGGGCACCAGTTATTATGGTATTCCCAAGTTTTTCTGTTTACTTAGTGTTAGCCTAAAAACTATTTTGGCATTAATCAGGGCTTCCCTTTTCGTTTGTCGGGACTCCAAGATGGGTACTATTTCGTACACGGCAGCAGGAATCGGGTGGTCCAAAAATAGGCTACGTTATCATCTTGAGCCCTCGCTACCATTGCAGAAGGTCGCAGGTTCGAGTCTCGCCATAGGCACGGGTGTTTGTGTGTTGTATGTGTAATCGCGGTAATAAGTACTCATAAAGGAATTTAAGAAAACACCGTCACAGTCAAAACTTTACCATAACCGCATAATCAACAACACTAAGACAATCACTATAACCATTACCACCACAACAGTCACCACCGCCATCACCATCACCACTACTACTATTACCATCTCCAATACCACTATCACCATCACCATTACCACTACCACTGACATCAACACCACCACCAATACTAGCATCACTACCACAACCATCACCACCGTCACCGTCATGTCTACCACCACTACCGTCACCACCATCACCACTACCTCTATTACCACAACTACTGCCATCACCAATCACCATCACCGCAATCTCTACCACAAACATCACTACTGTCCATTGAGGCAGTATTTTATATCACAACACTGTAAATACCAGAGTGATTGTAGTGTAAATTAACATTATTGTATGACAATGATTTGAGATGTTTGTTAATTATAGGCATTGTTAGGAAATAAGTTTACACGGCCTCACTGAAACTGACAATAGAAGCGGGTAACAATGAGCGAGGGGGTGAGTTGTTTATCAATTATAAGAAACAAACAAAAAACGTCAGAGTGGCGTGCCTTTCTTTAGAAATGGAGGGAATATCTTCCCTAGAGCATATGTGTTCGTAAATTTGATTGGATATAAAAATAGACGCTAATGTTGGCGCGTTTTATTAACCAAAAGCAGCTCGATTATAATCTTTAGGCATATCGGGGTGAGGGAGTATAAATTCCGAGCCAGAGACGGGTAACGCGCAGTTCTACAGAATAATTCACAAGGCAAAGTCGCGCAGTTTTACAGAATCATTCACAAGGCAAACGTCGCTCAGTTCAACATAATTATTCACGGGTTACACGTCGCGCAATTCTACAGAATATCTTGCGTCGTAAAGCTAGTTATAAAATGTGAAATACGCGAATTAATAATGTGCGGCAAATAAGTCATTATAGTTACATTCGAAAATATAACAGTTTCAGTCGGGCGTGTATCAAGAGTAAATATGTGAAATTAATGAAGTGTGACGGCAATAAAAGTGTAAAAACAAATTCTTTTTTCAGTGTTATTTTTAGTAACAACTCCTTTCCGTTTACACACCCTGTTTAAGAGATTTGCTCGACTGGGTAATAATAGCTAGCCGGAGGACAAATAACTCAAAATTTAAAATAGTAAAGCAATAACAGGCACTCAGCAAATAAGATAACATGAAAGTTACCGCGACAAATTGGCTCCCAGAACGTGGGGCGAAATAACCAGGAAGGGACGAAGGAACTAGGACGTGGAGTGAATGGAGCAGTGCAATTAACTACAAGACGCAGATCCCAGAAACAACCACCAGAACGACCGATGACGCGGATGAGAGGACATCGTAACTATGAGAATAGAAGGCAACAGGGGAATTCGACTACAGGACACCAAGACAGCGAGACGACGCATATACATCTAGGAGAGAGGGGCAAGAATCTGGACATCAAAAAAACATCATCAGATAGCATCATAAAGGTTAGAAAATTGTAAATCTTTTTTGTGTATACTAAAAAAAATTGTGAGAAATTAAATGGTGTTGAGAAGTGGTAGGATTAAGAAAACAATGTCCAATAATCATACTGAAGAAATAATTATGGAAGGTGATAATGTAACAGTTAGCTGTAATTCAATACAGGTTGCAGAAAATAGCTCAAACAATGTAGGATTTGAGGGAAGAAAAATTAGTGAAGAAAGTGAAAATAGAATAGCAGGAAATGTTAATTTTGATGCTGGTATGATGATGGAAATGCTGAGAAATATTGGTGAAACATTAAATAAGAATAATAGGGAATTGAGAGAATATATGGAAAAAATAATAGGGAATTGAGAGAAGATATGGAAAAGAATAATAGGGAATTAAGGGAGGATATTGGTAAGAGTAATGAGGAATTAGAAAAGAAAATAGATCAAAACAGGGAAGATATGGAAGAGAAATTTATGGAGCTAGATAGAAGTATGATAAGAATGAGAAATGAAAATCGTGAAATAATAGCAAGTGATATAGGAAAAGTTTCAAAGAAAATGTCAGACATGAGCAGGGAAATATTTAACCAAAAAAGTGAGGTTGATACTAAGTTTGAACATGTTAGTGTAAAATGTACAGAGTTAGGTAGCCGAATGAATAGCATTTCAAGTGAGCTAAGAGAGATGATGGAGGCTACGAATGCAGATTTAATTCAGCTGCAAGTTAATTTCAGAGGGGAGATATCTGAAATTCAGAAAGAATCGGAAACACAAAAAATGAGTTGTCTGAAGAAGTTAAAGCTTTGTCTATAGATTTGAATCAAAAACTAACTTCTGAAATTAACAAGCACCAAGCTGTTCAAAATGAGAACAATAAAAAATTGGAACAGACAATAGAAAGTCTACAAGGTACTGTAAATAGGTTAGACTTGAACTCAAGGGTCAATATATGTGATGTTAATGTATCTGATGTACAGAATAATGATAGAGGTAGTTCCTCAGGTATGCTAATAATGTGAGTGATGCAGCGGCTTCACCTATAGTTCACGCTGAAACTCAGAGTGCACCAGTAACGTTAGAGAATTTAAATATGGGAATAAGGGATTTACAAAACTATAATTATACCTTAAATGATTTACCACTTCCAAAATATAATGAAAACTCCAATCCAGTACAGTTTATTGCAGACTTGTCAGAGTATTTTCAAATTAAAAAGATACCGGAAGCATTGAAAAACATGGTTGTCAAAAGATGTTTGGACCAAAACACTTTAGATTGGCTACAAATGGTATCAGGGGGCGAAATTTCATATCAATCTTTTAAGAAGCTATTCATGAACAGATTTTGGAATGTTTCGGTACAGCACAGAATACGAGCAATGCTTAGCCATGGACAATTTCATCCACGAGAGGGAATATCAATGACTGATTATTTAGTAAGACATGCAAGTCAGGTTAGGAACTTGTCACCTCCGATCAATGAGGAAGATTTTGTGAGTTTGCTCACAAGGCATTATCCTTTAAGGATACAAAATTATTTATTAATTGCAAAACCACGTAGTATCTTTGAGATGACAGAATTAATGTCAGCTTTGGAACAACAGGAAGAAGATATATCTCGAGAGTGGGAGCATAGATTTTTAGATGTGCGAGATAGACGAAATTACCAAGGTAGTTATTATCACCAAAGCAGAGGACAAGACAGACGTCATGAGAATAATACCAGGCAACGGTACCAATCATACGTTCCAAATTTTGAAAGACCGAGGATAGATTGGAGACCAGGTCGACAGGAACAAATAAATTACGTCAGACAGAAAGATTGCCGGAAAGAGGGCAAAATCAAGGACGCCGTTACGTCAGGCAAAGGGGAAATTTCACTCACAGGAGGGAAAACACTAACCGGGAAAGATCCGAGGAACGGCAAGAAAATTACGTGCCAAGACGGCATAATTTCAGAAATCGAGAATTTCGTACTCGAGGAAGGGAAACTCAAAACAATGAGAGCGAAAATGAGATAAATTTAGCGCCGGTTAGGAATGGTAGTCCCGTACATGAACATGGAAGTAACCAGGAAAACTGGCAGTAGACTCCTGTGCAGTAGGTTCTCAGACGTCTTTAATAATTCAGTATCCATTACCAATACAAACAATATGCCTACACACACACACACACTCTGTAAGAAGATTGCAGCAACGAAAGATAAGGAGGAAAATTTCGAGTCACCTCATGATAAGATAGAAATCGCGAAGAAAGAGATTACTGCAACTATAGATTCCGGTTCATCAGCTTCAATTTGTTCGCAGACATTTTATATAAATTTGATAAATGAAGGTAACAAAATTATGGCTCTTCCCACCAGTAATTTAGTTTGTCGTGTTGCAATCGGAAGAACGACACAGGTCATAAAACACAAGTTGTACTTAATATACTTATCGGCCGAGAGAATTTCGAGGTTATGTTTGTAATTGTAAACCATCTGACTTGAGACATAATTTTAGGATGTGACTTCCTACATGAATATGAAGCACGTATAGATTTTAAATATGAGGAGTTAAAAATGACAAAAGACAATAGAGAAATAAAGGTACCGTTTATAAAAGAGAAAGTTTCCGTGATTGAGATGACAAAGGATGAGGAAAATCTTTGTGACCAAAATTCTTTTGTGCAAATAACGGAAACAGATGGAAACAGTCAGATAAAGCAAGTAGTCACGGAACACCACGCCATATTTTCGACAGATAGTAGAAATGTCAGAGAAAGTAGAGAAATTTACAAACCGAACAAAAGAAGACCGCGCGAGCGAGACAGACAACAACTGGGAAGAGAGGTGAAATGAAGAAATACTACACAAGTGTGAAGGAGCTTATAACATTACGAAAACACAAAAACAAATTCTTCATGACGTTTTGATGAACAATAGTTCAGTATTTAGTAATATCCCAGGCAGATGTAATGTATATCAACATACATTTTAGGTAGAAGATATGCCACCATATAGGCATAAATATGATAATTTGCCTATAAGTCTTCGGGACAAAGCTAGAAAACTGATAAATAGCATGTTAGAAAATGGGATTATTGAGTAAAGTAATTCTCAATATATAAATTCAGTTTGTTGGAGTATAAAACGAAATGGTAGTTTGAGATTAACATTAGATGGTAGATATGTCAACCAAAATATGAAGCCAGATCATTTTCAAAGTGAAGGAATCGAACAACTAATCACGAAACTTTCAAGAGGGAGATTTTTAACATCCATTGACCTCACTGCGCCACATTGGCAAGTAGAATAGATCCACAAGTGCGTGATTACACTTCATTTCAATACTCGGGGATCCAGTATCGTTTTTGTGTAAATCCTTTTGGTTTAAAAAACTCAGGAAGTGGATTTTTGAGAGCCATTTACAGTATTTTTGGAAATTCTGCAGATGACTTTTTAATAAAGTATATTGACGACTTCCTCATCATTAGTCAAACATTTGAGGAACATATGAATAATGTATATTACGTGTTAAATGAACTGCAACAACATGGTATGACTGTAAACATACTAAAATCAAAATGTTGTGTCAAAGAAATAAATTTTCTGGGTTATGTAGTGGATGAACGCGGTATAAGACCTGACCAGAAGAGAATAGAAGCAATAATGAAAATTCCACCACCAAGGAACGTAAAGCAAATTAGACGTCTCTTAGGGGTATTGAACTTTCAGAGTAAGTTCGTACCAGGTATTCGGCTGAAATAGAACCACTTCGGCAGCTACTCCGAAAGAATATTACGTGGAGATGGACAGAGGATCATCAAAAATGTTTTAAGAGAGTCAAAGAACTCTTTGCTAAGTCTTTGCTAAGTCTCGAGAGGCCCAGAGAAAATTTGAAATACGAGATTTATGTCAACGCATCAATGCAAGGATTCGCCGGAATTTTAGGACAGCGAGACATCAACAATGAGTTCCACGTTATTAGTACAGCTTCTAGAGGACTTACAAACATTGAGCGGAATTCTTCGGTGACTCAGTATATTCAGATCACATCAGCCTAACTTTCATCCAACGGTGTAGATTATGTAGTGGAAAACCTGCTAGATATATACACGCAATATCTGCATTTGATATTGAAATTATACACATTCCTGGCAAGAATAATACCTTCAGCGATTTGCTATCAATATTAAACTACAGCCTACAATTTCCCGAGAATATTGAAAGGCCTAGAAACGAAGTCAAAATATTGACAATTGAAATTCCTTAAAGCAAAGAAATGATAAGAAAATTGAAAAATATGGAGGAAATTCAAAATAAAGACGCAAAATTATTTGAACTTAAAGGAAATGCACCATTAATTGAAGATGCAAAGAAAGAGATTGTAGCAATTCGGAATGGAACATTATACAAGAAGCATGGAAAATAAATGCCTAGTTGGAAGGTAATGGTTTCAAAAACTCTGGAAAAGGAACTAATTAAGAATTTTCACGAAGGGTTAGCACACTCAGGGACGGACCGGACAACTTCTATGATTTTAGAAAATTTATACATATCCAAATTGCGTCAGAAGGTTCAGAAATTTATCTCGGGCTGCAACCTATGTCAGAAGGCAAAGCAAATAAATGCAGCATATGCATTTGAGACTAATTCGGTTATAAGGGATAAGCCGAGGTGCGTAATAAGTATTGACATTCATGCCTCCAAGTCAATTTGGAAACAAATATATATTTGTCTGTTATGTATATTCAGAAAATATGTAAGAATTTACCCATTAAGAAACCCTACAACTTTAGCATGTTTGAATAGGCTACTCAAGTCATATGTGATAGAGGAAGGACCAAACCAATCCGTATTGAGCGACAATGCTTCGTCCTTCACAGGAAAAAGATTTATGGAGGGACTGAAAGAAAATGGCATTAAATAATATTTTTTGTCAAGATACAGACCGAACTCCAACCCAGTGGAGAGGGAAATTAAGGAAATTTCAAATTACCTAAGGGTGCTGTGTCATCGAAAACAAACCCAATGGTATGGATACGTGAATTTCGTTCAGAATCTACTCAACGAAACAGTAAACAATGTGACAGGATACAAATCATGTGAACTTAAATTAGGAAGGAAGATAAATACAATATGTAAGATAATTCCAGATGAGCACTCAATACCACAAACGGAAGAAGAGATGTTCCGACAAGCATTCGAAAGGATGAAGAAAAAAGCCATAAAAAGAAAAAGGAAACATGAAGAAAATAAAAGAAAAGAAAAGAAAGGAATGGAAGATTCAAATAGGAGATTTAGCTTTGGTTAAAACTAAGAAATTGTCTGATAAGGCAAATAAATTTTATTGGCGAATGTTTATAAAATACCATGGACCATATGAAGTTGTTGAAATATATGGAACAAACACATATGAATTATGTAACCCAGCAACCCGAAAAGCCATTGGAAAGTTCCATATTGAAATGCTGAAACCATACAACATTGAGGATAAGGATGAAACAGAAGACCAAGATGTTGAAAAGTAGTATCCGGATAAGTAAAGCTGAACTGCAGAACAAAGTATTGGAATGTAAGAGGGTTAACTATGTATATATGTCATGAGAAAGGAGAAATAAATTCAGGCCAAAAATAAATGTTTAAAGAAGAAAAAGAACATTTTCTTAGTAAACTGTAACAGCATTTGAAATGAAGCATGTAATAATGTAAACTTAATGTCATATTAAAGTAAAAGTACGTAGATATAATTCCAAGAGTATTGTGAATATAAAGCGCAAAACAATACAAAAAGGGGTAAACATAATTAAAGCAAAACACTTATGTAGCACACAGATAATGTGAAACTATATCTAGAATTAAGAGATGTAAATATATTTGTGTAGAGGATGAATATTTTAGTAAATATGTTCAATAATTAGAAAATGAACCAGGTTAAAACTCTTGAGTGTATAAAATTCTATGTCAATAATCTACAACAGTATAACCATTTTGTAACAGGGACCTAAATAGTTCAGGGTACAGTATTTGCTATAAAAATTGTAAGGTCAGATGTATGTATATAAACACATTAGACCCAAGCCAGTGAATAGTGACGAGAAAAAGGCAAGATGTATAACGTGTGTAAAATGCGTTTGCAGTGTTAAGTGCAAGTGATAAATACCGTGTGTTACAAGATTCAGGAGACTAAAAACCCAATTATAAAATTTCCAAAAAATGTTGTAAATATTTATAATTATGTTTCTAGAGGGGCATATGAGGCAGTACTTTATATCACAGCACTGTATATGCCAGAGTGATTGTAGTGTAAATTAACATTATTGTATGACAATGATTTGAAATGTTTGTTAATTATAAGCCTTGTTAGGAAATACGTTTACACGGCCTCACTGAAACTGACAATAGGAGCGGGTAACAATGAGCGAGGGGGTGAGTTGTTTATCAATTATAAGAGACAAACAAATGACGTCAGAGTAGCGTGCCTTTCTTTAGAAATGGTGGGAATATCTTCCCTAGAGCATATGTGTTCGTAATTTTGATTGGTTATAAAAATAGACGCTAATGTTGGCGCGTTTTATTAACCAACAGCAGCTCGATTATAATCTTTAGGCATATCGGGGTGAGGGAGTATAAATTCCAAGCCAGTCGGGTAACGCGCAGTTCTACAGAATCATTCACAAGGCAAACGTCGCTCAGTTCAACAGAATCATTCACGGGTTACACGTCGCGCAATTCTACAGAATCTCTTGCGTCGTAAAGCTAGTTATAAAATGTGAAATACGCGAATTAATAATGTGCAGACAATAAGTGATTATAGTTACATTCGAAAATATAACAGCCGGGCGTGTATCAATGGTAAATATGTGAAATTAATGAAGTGTGACGGCAATAAAAGTGTAAAAACAAATTCTTATATCAGTGTTATTTTTAGTAACAACTCCTTTCCGCTTACACACTCTGTTTAAGAGATTTGCTCGACTGGGTAATAATAGCTAGCCGGAGGACAAAGAACTCAAAATTTAAAATAGTAAAACAATAACAGGCACTCAGCAAATAAGATAACACGAAAGATACCGCGACACCATCACCATCCTTACCACCATCACAACCGCTACTGTCATCACCACCATCATATCATCATTATTACCAACGCTATCACAATCATCATCAGTATCACCACCGAACACACCAATACCAGCGCAATCATCACTATCATCACCACCGGTGGCGCAATCAGCACTATCACTACCAGCATCACAACCACTACCTTCACCATTAACAGCATCACAGTTGATCACCATTATTCCTACCATCATAACCACCACCAACAATACCACAGATACCACCGCTATCGCCATCACTATTACAGCCATCAGCATCATTACCACCACCACTACTAACATCACCGTCACTATCACTACTTCTACAATCATAACCACCACTAATCACCGTAATGGTGTAATAATTATCACAACAATCATCAGCACCAACATTACTACAACCATGAACACAACCAACACCACTAGCTACCACAATCACTATCTTTAGGGGTAGCAACATAAGTTATGGTATCAATTATATTCCCTTTTTTAATCATTCTTTCCTCCATATGTGTTTCTTCGTTCTTTTCCTTTTTTATTTCCCTGCATTCAGTGATCCCTTCCATATTTGTTTGTTCCTTTGTTCCTTTATTTCTTCCTTTCTTGTTTTCTCTTTCTTTCATTTTCTCTTTATTTCCATTGTTTCATTCATTCCTTCCATATTTCTTTATATTTCCACGATTTCTGTTATTTATTCCATCTACATTTCTTGCTTTTTAGTTCCATTCTTTTTTTCATAATTTCTTTCCTTCTTTCTGCTTAATGCTAGTATGCATTAAGGAATTATTATGTAATTATATTAGCTTCAAAATCAAATAATGCCATTACATTTTAATCCGCTTCTCGTAAAACAGTTCAGGATTTATACATTTGAAGATTTGGTTTTGAGTCAATTTATTATTCTTCACTGAAATTATCTATTAACTAAAGATAGTATACATATAGTTTTTACTCTCTAGTTGGACTAATTAGAGGTATCTAAAATCAACCGTTCATGAGTCTATTCATGGCCCTTCAGAATAAAGTTTCGTTAACATGATTTTCCACCTCGGGAACACATGCTTAGTTCTTCCCCATCGCTCTACAGCTATTTGTGATCCTGATTATCTTTTGTAAATGCAGTTACCTACATTTTACAGTGTTCTCTAAGTATTATATTTGTGCTTAGCTAACATCAAGACGATTCACTTACCTCCAGCAAAAATCAGAAACCTTATCAGACCGGTCAAATAGAACCTTGAATTGAGAGTACCATGTGTCCACCGCATCCCATGTTTATGTGGCGCCGCCTGCAATGTCCAGCAGGATTGCTGAACTCAACAGAAGTATATACGTCTGATGCACCTGGAAAAATCTTGTCTAATTGAAGCTGTTTCGAACAAGACCACAGGACCAAACAGTTTCGGCGGAACAGCTCTATTAGAGAAGTGTACGTGTTACTTGCAACGCAGGGTGACGAGAGCTTTAATCATCTCTCCGAGAAAGGCCTGAACCGAGAATCTTGACTTCAGCTCAGCACAGCCTGGACATCAGCCTTAAAAATGTATCAAATGCAACACAGAAGCATAAAATCATCACAGCAGACAGCTACTGGGCCTAAACGATTTTCTATAACGTCTATGCCTTTGACCACCTCAGTATGTCCGACCTGTTCTCCAAGCTGTTTGACGACTGGCTAATCATAGCCTAAGATTTACCTTAACCTTACACAAAGTTCCCCAAGGAGGAAGCATTATCGCCGAGCCACCGCAATCTCTACCTCTTCTCGGCGTACACCGAGGGAAAAGAGACTCAGGCATGGCTACCCGAAGCCAGTTTCGCTTCGGTTACTGCTTCGCCGCCAGTCACCACCGCACCGCTGCCAGCCACCGCAGCAGTCGCAGTGACAGCCACACAAACCGCTGATGCTGGACTGTGAATGGCCGTGCACCGGCCGCGGCCTCAACACGACCGCTTCAGCAATGTAATTGCTGAAGTGCCCCGGTACCTTTCGGTACGTTTCGTGCTCGGCGCATCGCAGTGGCAGTGGCTCTCTGCATTGAAGGCCACCAGGTACGTCCCTGTACAGGGATCAACGCCGCTGGTTCGAGTGGAGCTTTTCGCGGTAATCTGTTCGTGTTATGTTTTTTACTTGGCGCCTGTTATTGTTTTATTATTTTGAATTTGGGGTTCTTTGTCCTCTGGCTAGCTATTATTACTCAGTCAAGCAAATATCTCTGAGCAGGGCGTGTAAACGGAAAGGAGTTGTTACTAAAAGATAACACTGATAAAAGAATTTGTTTTCACACTTTTATTGCCGTCACACTTATTTAATGGTTCACATCTATAATCTTTATAAACGCCTGACTGAAGCTGTTATATTTCCGAATACAATTACTGTCGTACGCGTACTTCACATTTTGTAACTAACTTCACGTCGCGAGAGATTCATCCAAACTGTATTACACTGACCTCACGAGAGATTCTTCAAGACTGCACGACGTGTATCTCGTGAATGATTCTTTAGAACTACGTGATGCGTACTTCGCGAGAGATTGCTGAGAATTGCATGATGTGTACTTTGCGAGAGATTGCTGAGAATTGCATGATGTGTATCTCGTGAATGATTCCTTAGAACTGCGCGATACTTGCTTTTGGCTCAAGAATTTAAACTCCCTCACCCCGATATGCCTAAACATTATAATATAGCTGCTATTGGTTACTAAATCGCACCAACTTTAGCGTCTGTTTTATAAGCCAATCATAATTACAAATACATATGCTCTAGGAAAAATATTCCCTCCATTTCTAAAGAAAGGCACGCTACTCCGACGTTAATTGTTTGTCTCTTCTAAGTGATAAACAACTCACCCCATCGCTTCATTGTTACCCACTCCTATTGTCAGTTTCAGTGAGGCCGTGAAAACTTATTTCCTAACAATGCTTATAGATAACAAACATCTAAAATAATTGCCATGCAATAATGTTAATTTACGCTACAATCACACTGGCATTCACAGTGTTGTGATATAAAATACTGGCTCAAGCTAGCCTCACCGACCTGGAGGCTGGCTTAGCCTCTAGTCTTCCCTTATTAGGAAGACAGTTGCGCGTCGAGGCCCACCGACAGGACAGGGTAGCTCTTTACTTACGGGCACAGCAAGGCAACCTGCAACACCGAGCCGAGGTGCATCTTACGCCACATCATCGTGTGAGAACACGATCTCCGCCGCCGACACCACTACTGCGTCACCTATGGAGGGTCGTCTCATTACACGGCCAGGTGCTCTACCTCCCTGCCTCCCCATAGGAAGTCATCGCTGAGGCCGCCTGCTCAAACTACGCTGCCAAAGACGACCCCAAACCACCGCAGTCGATCATCACCGGCACCGAGCGTCACAATCAAGAAGGAAATCCGGCCTACGTGACGCCGTACAGGGTTTTCATCCTGAACCTGTCGACGAAGCTGTAGGATAGCTTTCATGAACTACAAACCATATACTGTTCAATCAAGACTCACCATTCCACCTCAGTCACAACAGAGCAGCACCTAGATTCCATAGACAATAAGCTCGGATTCTTGAAAGAGAACCGAAGCTTATCTAGAGCCTATACAGAAGACTTCTGCACCACCGGAAACTCTCAGCTCTCGCCGAAAGCTTCCGACCAAACAAGTTACTTCGAGTCCTACCGGCCTCGGTCGATCTATTGACGACGTCTTCGGACTACACAATTACCTAACACTTCCTCATCCCTACTTTCACCACTGAAACCATATCCCATTGTCACTATTGAACCTCTAGTCTGCAGTCAGGTAGCATAGCACTTATCCTTCACCTGATCCCGCCAATACGGCGGCAGCACAGCAGCTTTCGCGTACTAACGCGGGTGCTACGCCGGACCGAGCTACTTTCTCCATTTGCTCCTTTATTGCTTGCTTCTTCCTTTTTCCTTCCGATGCAGAAGATTTGTATTGGGTATGGCCGACTATTTGCGAATTTTATACTCCGAACCCCGACTCCTATCGGGGCTGAAGTACCTAACAGAATTTTATCCTCCACTCGAAAAAAACTTCTCCAACAGATGGACTTTTCGACGAGGATGGGGAAGAAGTATCTCCAGCCTCCGCTCCACTGCCGCCGGCACAGCCATCCGTCACCACAGCAGCAAAAGAGACCGAATATGCAACTTTGCCGGTTGCAGGGAAGCCGCTGCCATTGCTGGCTTCAACTGAAGCCGCACTTACAACCACTGCTATTATACACACAGTAGCTAAACTTACTGCCGCCTCTCCTCCAGCTCGCACAACACGCAGTACATATACGTCCTCTCACAGATATGGCACAAAAATTGTCACGAACAGCTACACCTATTGCGCCTACGACGACGCTATCTGCCGTCCAAGCAGCACCTTAGCACCGGTTGACTTCACAGCTCTTTTTGGGTCACTTCAGCGCCGTCATCTGCGGGGCTCACCGCCTGCTTGCAAGGAAGGCAGTCCTGGAAGCCGCGCAAACTCTCTAACCTTTGATCGCGAGGGTCTCTAGAATTTTCTCCGGAACCGGTCCAACACCACTGATCCGACTGGTTTTCAAGGATCTTGCACACTTCACAGCGGCACTGCAACCGTATTTCCTCTACTCGGCCCACTAAGAATTGATGCAAGCCGTGCTTCACGATCCACTCCCTGGCGCCACTGTTGGTAATACGGCCTATCGGCGGCAGGCTGCACAGCGCAGCCACACTGCCATTACTCAGCTCACACTATCAGGTCGAAACCTACACCGTGCACTTCTGCGGAACTCGCCAGGGAACGGACCGTTTTGTAGGACAGTTCTCGTACCCGAAGACACCCACCAGAACTTCACAGAAAGCACTGACACTCCACTCCAATTCAGCCAATCACCTCTGCCAACCAATTCAACGCCAGATCCCTCTTCAACACTGCCGACCGCCTCTGCGACTACCATTGCGACTACTTCGTCAAGGCCAGTTATCGAGATGGTGCCTTCCGACTCGACCCGGACATCTCAACTACAATACTATGTTCATACCACACTCCAGGAACTCCACTGCTCAATCAACGAGATACGTGGGAACTCCAGGACTTGAAGCAACGGCTCACAGCGCTTTTGTTCTCAGATCGTAGGCGTCTCACGACGTTTAGCACCACGATCTTTTATCACAGGATTGCGTTCAACCTAGCCACCGAACTACTCATCCAACACCATTCAGCAGTCGTCGATTTAGAACAGTCCGACTACACCGAAACTCTCAAGTCTATCCAGCGTAAGCTCCATAGATTAGAGCACAAGTCATTCTTTAATCCTTATACTCAAAGATGCGAAAGTACAAACCGGCATAGTCGAGTGTGTATACGAACATATCGGCTGTGCAACCCCTATCATCTATAGCCCACAAGATGCACCGTGGCAGAAGCCAACAACAACTACACACGTTTTGATTTATACAAACTATTTAAAATGACGACATATGAGCGCGCCCAGAGCCCTGGACATGGCATGTAAATAAATATCACCACTCCTCCGATAAGATAGTAGCACTAATATAGTCACCAATCACGGAGGTGCTCACTGCAGTACTCCGAGATAAATGCTCAATAATAATTATACATATCTTTATCGTTACTGACCTCTTTCATACCCTTTTCCTCTACATTCCAACATCTCCAGTCCGTTGTTTCCCACTTCCCCCAAAACATTTCTCCAAGAGGTAAGGACTTAGCTCTACAGACATTAGTATAAACATGGAGGATTCCAAATTTGCATATTCAGCCAACCTGAAGATGGAAACGATGTACGTTACCGAAACGTCGGTTTCTAACGAACTCTACGCCTGGCTGGAAGTGCGAGAAACTCTATAGTATTTACTGGCTTGAATGTCTGCAATTAAGGCTACTGTTTGTAATTTATTTGAAGCCTCCAGGAGACATAGTTCCGACGATAAATCATTTTAAATATTTGAGTCTCAAAGCTATGTCACGATTCTCGCTAAAATATAACAAATTAAATACCATCACCAGTTTACACTATCTACAGATATCCACAATCAGCATATTTATTCATCTGTTATTTCACGATACATAATATAAATAAACTGAAATTTCATTAGCCTTATGAGTGGAGGTTAGAGGGTTACATTGTTATCTAATAGCACGAAGGAAATGAAAATGAAGAACTGCAGAAGGATAAACGTCATTAAAGTAGGGTTTTCACCAACTGCAACTATACTATTGGCATAGGAAATACATCAATATTTTGTGAAATAAATGCAAGTCAACTGGGATCAAGTGCACACACTGCAACTAGGAAACGAGCCATATGTTTGAAGGTATCGCACCTGAAATATACCTTACAATAAGTTGCTTAAGCACCAAGGGTAAAAAGAATTTCAATATGAATCAGCGATAATTCGTAACATACGTCAAAATAGAACTAACTGATGCACATATAATGACAGTATGTACATTTGATGTGCTCCCTGAAATCCCTAATTCCTTTGCAAGAGCAGCTCTTTAAAAATATGGTGCTATACACAATGTAAGAAATAAACCCGGAGCACACTATGCTTCAAGGTGGATTAAGGGAGCACTTACTGATCTGAGAAAGGATGTCCACGACGAACTTCAACACTAAAATTATAACTACAACATATCCTTAGATTATTAAGTAATGTAAAGGTCACAAAAATAATCAACTGAGCGACCCATAGGAAATGATACACTGCAAAATAAATTTGAACAAAATGAGATCAAATGTGCTTAAGATCAATGCACAAGTAACCATGGAAACAAATACACAAACACACCCACAGGGAATAAAAAGCCAATTCCAAGTGAATTCTCAAAGAACTCGCTCATTGCTTATGAAGATAATTACCCTGAAACCTTAGCTTACAATACTGTAGATAAAGCAGTTTAATAATCTCCATTGATTATATAAGGAAGAATCCTGCTAAAGAGAAATCCAAAAAGGAGGCATTCTCCAGTTTACATGGGCATATTCAGCCGGTTAAGCACCCACTAGAAGAATTACCATCTTACTTTCCTACGAGCTTCGTACAGCTTAAAAGCTTACATGTAAATTCAGTAGGAACATCAGACATTCTGAAAGTAGCTTGTTCACACACAGGTGATATCTAGGACCTCGCCAAAATGCATAGAAATATTTACCCGCACCAAAAGGATAAATCAATTACGAATAATACCACCAGAACTGAAAAAGCTTTAGTTATTAAACTTAACAGTGCAGAGCACTTAACAAACACACCATAAGCAGCAAAATTCAAATGTAAGTTATTTTCTAGATATCCGGCATTCCTTTTACTTCAGTGGAACACGAATGAATTTAAATCCCAGCATAAAACGATATGAAATTTAATTTGTTCACACCACTCTAAACTAATTTGCTTGCACAAAACAAAGTTTAAAAAATATTCTGTAATGAACATAAAAGAATATTCTGTATGCAACAACCGTGCAAGAACCGTACCACAGAAATCCGTTCCAACGGAGCGGTAACTACATAAAATATTGACAGTAATATAGTGAGCACAGAAGTACCAATTATTACTAAGCCTGAAACACTAGCAGTCCCTGTTTTACTACATATTATAATATGCATTGGCAGTATTGACCTGAAGCACCTGAAGGAATTAATTAATTAATTAATCAAATACCAAAAAACTTATATTATGCTAAAGAAAAATTTAATGCCTATAATATCTTATAGGGAAGCCCAAGGAGAAAATTATGGAAACACACTTATAATCTAAGAAGTAGTACTGCTAAATTCTAAGAAACCTTCGCATTATATCCTTACCTATAGCCCTTTCAGTAACACTGACCTGTCAACGTGTTCCTCAGGTATAACTTCAGCACTTGGTCAGTTAGGGACTCTGCTTTCGGCAGCATTCATTTTGCAATTCTACTTGAAATACGAGGGCTGTCCCAGAAGTACCCGACCTAACAAAGAAAACAAACATTTTGGGGAAAAACATCTTTATTTCTCTACATAGTCTCCTTTCAGCTCAATACACTTTTCTCAGCGACGTTCAATAGCTTCGATACCCTGTTTATAGTGAGAACCGTCGAGTTCAACAAAATAGCCATCAACAGTAAACTCCAGGTCTTCATTTTTGGCAAATATTTTACCACCAAGCCATTTCTTCAACTTTGGAAGCACAAAATAATCAGAGAGGGCTAAGTCTGGATAATAGGGTTCATGAAGAAGCAATTCAAACTTTAACTCATTGAGTTTGGCCATGGCGATAATGGATGTGAACTGGTGCATTGTCGTTATTAAACAGAACCTTATATTTCACTAAATTCGGCCGTTTTTGCTTTATTTCATCATTCAAACGCTGAAATAAGTTTGAATAATACTCGCCATTGATTGCTTTTCCTTTTTGAAGATAATCAATGAAAATTATCCCATGGGCATCCCAAAAAACTGACGGCATGGCCTTTCCTGCAGATGGAACGTCTTCGCCTTCTTTGTAGCTGATTCTCCCCTTTCAATCCACTGTTTTGACTGTTCCTTCGTCTCAGATGTGAAGTGATGGACCCATGTTTTATCCGTAGTTATAAATCGACGCTAAAGCACGGCTTACTTGCAGCGAAACATTGCCAAACACTCGACTGAAACTCCCTCATGACGCTGTCTTTGTTCCATTGTAAGTAAACGGGGCACCCATCTTGCGCACAGCTTTCTCATGTGTAAATTTTCAGTTACTATGCCATGTACAGTATTTTTTGAAATGCCTATGATGCCTACTAGCTCCCGTAATTTCAGTCGACGGTCATTCAATACCATTTTGTGGATTTTCTTCACAATTTCTGGCGAGGTCACCTCATTTGGTCGATCACTGCGATGTTCGTTTTGGCAGCTCGTACGGCCTCGCTTAAACTCTGCTACCCAGTATTTTACTATTGTAAATGAAGGAGCAGACTCCCCCAGAGTAGAATGTAGCTCAGCTTTAATATTAGTTGGACTAAGACCTTTCAAATGAAGGTATTGTATCGCATAATGATGGCTAGTTTTATCCATGTTTACAAATTCGCTGAGAGTTCACTATTAATGGCTGCCAAACAATTACTAAACAACATAGCATCGTCAAACTTCAAACTTAAGCTTTACAAGGCTGGTACTTTCTACCATAGTCATTTTTTTAAACAACAACTGCTATTTGTACATCAGGTCGGGTAATTCTGTGTCTGCACTCATAGTAACAGGCAGACAGTAAAATCCCCATTCAAATAAGTGGAACTTGAAATGACCCAATTGGACAGCCTTTTGGGGAAACTATAAATTATTATATATCTTCACTTATACCAGCAAATCAGTTCATACCACTTCCATTAATAACAAAATTTATGATTTTATTTCATTACTACTCACTGATGTCACCGGAATACTAATGCAGTCTGACAAGAAATGTGTTCCTCGGTGGAACGATACTGGTAAACTAGCAATTAAAAACAAAAATAGGGATCTACAAAAATATAAAAGCAACCTCTTAGAAATTAAACTTAAATTTAAAATACTAAGAGCAATAGCCAGAAATACCATTAAAGAGAGCATAACAGGTCATGATCAAGATGTCATACATGTCTCAACAAACACTCCAACGAGATTATATAGGAGGGTTGAAGAAAGACTAGAGGCACACATAGAGGTATGCACACGTTTGGTTTAGCTGTACGGCTTAATTGAAGCTGGTTCTCGACACCATGGTCGCTAATGGCTTTGGAGCTCCATCGCACGGAGGACCATGGCTTCGAGACCCGTATGTCCGTATGAATGTGTGTGTGTGTGTGTGTGTGTGCGCGCGCGCGTGTGTGTGTGTGTAAAACCGGAAAGTCTACCAGAATCACAAGAAAAGAAACATGCAAAATAAAAAACTAAATCAAAAAATAAAGAAAAGATAAATATAAGTATAAATTTCATATTTTATTTCCACCTTACGTAAGGGTTCAACCCATTTTCGACAGAATGACACAGAAAAAATCATTATGGGAATTAAATCGATTTCTTTCCCTATTTGCTGTTCACATGTATCTCATGTACGTTATACAATTCATATAATTTGTGAGTTTTCTATCAAACTTACGTTTAATCACAATAAAATCGCCCAGAAATTGTTAGGCAAACGCTAAATTCGGAAACTCCATATTTTCATATCTTCGTCTTTAACGGATTACCCTTCTCTTTGTAGGACCTTACCTCCAAGGAAATACAAGTCTTGAGTCAGTAGCCTGTCGAGGGGCAAGCAAACTATGGATCATAGTATATCCAGAATGGGTGATCAGCCCAATGCCTGATATGGGGATGAATAAGGAGGAAATGAAATGTAGTGCTGAAAGGGATAATAGGAAAATTCGCGGATCAAATTATCCAACTCAGCATTCGCCTAGTGACCGAACAAAACCGCAAAAAAGCCTTCGGTCGGCCCGAGGGGTTTGAACCAGGTTCCTACCAAATGCGGGTCACAGATGTTACTGCGTTTACCATTCCGTTCGGTCAGCTTTTTGTACCTATCGTAAGTCAGTATTTGTTAGTAGTAGCTCATGGATGAAAGAAGAAGTGATTGCATATTGAAAGTATATTAAAGCTGGAAAATAAATTCCAGTTTGGAAAAACTGGAATATAAATAAGAAAATAAAGAATTTCCCTGAGAGAACCGTTTTAAGTTTAAGCGCTATAAATTATATTATGAAATCTTACAAAAATTTTGCGGATGTCTAATATACGACCTCTTGTGCATAGCTGTTACCTCCTTTGCCACATACTTAACCAGTTTTCAGTCAAGACGATGGCTACAGTAGAACCATCTATCAGCTGTCCCTGTATTGCGCCCAGTTAAAGGAATGTTCCATATGATGTCGGCTAAATTAGATGAGCACAGCAGTTAACCGAGAAAGTTAGCGAATCAGTCAGCATTCCAATCCATTATGGGGCCTGCTAAAAACAAATTGCTGCAATTGATTTATGCTTGCGGCATTCGATATATTACTCGGCAGTTGTAGTTCCGTTCGAGCAATGATTCCAGTGCACTGACATATTTAGTTGGCTGTTCAAAACAAAGGTGTGAGATATGCACGAAACGTTATCAATTCTACACTAAATTTAGTTTTGTTCGAAAACAACATAACTAAACTAAATAAGACATAAAACAACTATAATAAAACAATAACGAACACGCATACAGTTAAATCTTATGCCACATGCAGATCATGTGCTTGGTATAACATGCTGTAACTATAATTTTGGGACACAAATGATTTTTGAAATATGTTTGGTAAATACTGTCTACTTAATAACCTGCTTAAAGTGCTGAACAAGTTATGAAAGGCGTTACTGAAATTTACAGGCGTTTTTCTAATCGCATGTTTTATTACGTCTAACAAAATAATGTATAAATATTACAATCGGCCTTGTTCACATGGAGTTTATACAGCTCGTAGAACTGTAGAGACAGTCTAATCAGTAAAGTCAGATTTTAAAATCAGCAAGGTTTGCAGAATTTCATGCTTAGTTTTATTGTATTTACGTATAACGCTGAAAAGTATGTTTACTTAATTGAACAAGATCTGAAGAATACAACGCAAAGGTCAGGCACGAACCACCGGTTTTTGAAATATGAATACTGGGTTTCAAAATCCGAATAAACTGGAAAGCAAACTAGACAAAAAAATCTGATGTGTTACATTTACATTACGTTTACTACCAAGTTTTCAACAAACTATAACAGCTTATTATTCCTACTGCTTCGTGTTAATCGAGATAAGAATTGGCAGAAATAGCTTTACTACACATTTCTTTGTAGATACAATGGCAATAGGGGAATACATTTTGCTTAAACGGTGAATATTTTAATAACTAGTCACTATGCGATGACTTTAAAATCTCGTTGTCTCTGCATAATCAAGAGAAAAAATCTGGTGTGTTGCATTCACAGGACATCCTCTACCATCTATCGTTTATTAGTGGCTAAAGAAACTATTCCTACAAAAGCTTATTTTCCTTTCTACTTCATTTTAATCGAGATAAACCTTTGCAGAAATAGCTACGTTATGCATTTCGTTATAGATGCAAAGAGAATAGCGATAGTAAAATGTTTAAGAACTGGAGGATATACTCTGGCTTTAAAATTCCATACTCTTTCCATAAAATCGCAAGAAACAGCTGAAAATCAACAGGACCTTAAAAGAATGACAAAGTATTGAGCAACTCTAACTATTAATAGCGGATAACTCGGATTCGGCTTATGCCACAAAAAAACTATTTGATATAAATTTATGTTTTAAAGAGATATACATGTTTGTGCAGCACATTTTGGTTAATCGCTTGAAGTATAATAGTTGTACAAGTTTATACAAAAATACTTTCGAATGCTATTCCCAGAAAGTTCAAGATAGGTATACGTTATGTCATGTAATTACGAGGTTAAATCAATAAGTATCGCACACTATTTTTAATTTTTTGTAGGTTGGCTGTATCGGTTTTTGCACGCGCACGTCGACTTATTGTTCCTTTGTCTCCGCTTGTGGAATATTTGACGTTATCACTCCAGTGAGTGTTTCATTGTTACATAATAAACATTGCTACACCCCAACGTTTGCACCATAAAAGAACAGCGTGCGGTTATCCGTTTTTTGTCGTCTGAAGGCGTACCAAGGGACAAAATCCATCGAAGACTTTCTGCACAATACTGGATCAATGTATTACCCCTACAAAATGTGTACGAATGGATTGAAAAGTTCAAAAATGGTCGGATAACTGTGAAGGACGAGGAAAGAGCAGGACGCCCATCCATAACCAGTAGTGACGCTAACTATAAGAAAGTCCGTATCCTGGTTCAGAGGAACCGAAGATTGACTGTCGATGAAGTGACAAGCCATATTTTTTTTTGTCCACTTAAAAATGTGTTAAAGGGGCCGTCGATTTACACAGACCTAGAAGTGAAGGAAGCGGTGCATATATGCTACTCAGACGAAAAAACTTTTTTCTGAGGGCATTAGAAAGCTTGTGAACGATGGACCATGTGCATTGAGAAGCAAGGTGACTACATTGAAAAGTGAGGTAATTTTAAGTTTCTATTGTAACAATACATTTAAAAAAATTATGTGCGGATACTTATTGACTTATGTTCGTATATTATGTTAATATATGGACTCACAAGTTGCGCATTTATACTGCTCACAGATTCTCTCCCTCGTTCTCTCTCTCTCTCTCTCTCTCTCTCACACACACACACACACACACACACACACACACACACACACACGCGTCGGTCTTTTTCAGGGAGCCTCAAAATATGCAGTCCCGGTCAAATCTGGGTATCGAATTGTTGGGTGGAATATCTACTAAAGGTACTTCCTCTACTTACTGTAAGCATGTGTACCTACAGTATACAGTCCACTGTACTAGAGGCGAAGAATCGAGAGGGCGATGAAGTGATCCTAACAGGCGGGACAACGCACCTTGGCGTTCACGGGGAGAAATATTTCCAATGCGCAAGCAACTATGGCGTCAGCCCGACACTGGCAGCACCGCAGGATCCGAAGACACATCTGATACGTGAAAGGGAGATATAAAATGAGAGGAAATGGGAGGAAGGAGAAATCCTGTAGAATACTCAACGCAGACATTCGCCTAAGCAACCAGGGGATGACCACGAAAAACTCCATGGTCAGAGTGGGCGATCATGGGAATCGATCCCGGGACCCGAATGCAGGCCACAGACGTTCCGCCTGAGCCATCCTGCTCGATTACTGGTTACGTAGTAGAGAAAATAATAAATCAGATGCATTACATTCACATGACTTTCTCTAAACTTTTTCTCCAAAGACTATTCCTACAAAAGCTTATTAATCCAGATAAACTTATGCAGAAAGTTTTTATTACGGCTAAACGTTAAAGCGATAGTCAGATATTTTAAATTTGTATTTTTACGATATGTGATGGCTTTAAAAATCAGTTTTCCTTTTAATTACCACAAAAAAGATAGCACTTAGCAGTTGAGAAAAGAATAAGAATTTTAAAATCAAAGCAATATAAGGATTATCTCGAGAATGGTTAACTGACAAAAAATGTTATTGGCCATAAACTGTGTTCTTTAACGAGATCCATGTTTTATATGCAGTAAGATTTTGTCTATCGATCATAGTTATCTCCTTATTCGGAATAAAGAGAAATTCACAGCCTGCTCCCAGAAAAGTTGACATATGTTTCATTTGTCCTGCAAATAACTCAAATATATGTTATTTTAATAAAAGAAATTAGGGTCATTTTTGGTAAAATAAAAAAATTCAGATTCTTCACGTAAAGGGTAGTTCGGAGTGGGAGATTTTCTTGAAATTTTTCGTGTCGCATCCTTGGAAGATGCTGAATTTAAATACCAAACACGTATTTCTAGTGAAATACGATATCGAATATTTGGGTGGAATGCAATATTTCCTCTATTTACTATAAGTAAGTAGTAGAGAAAGTAAAGTCTGTCACTTGGGCAATAGCCATTGTAGTGATAATTTCATTCATTCCAGCCATAAGTTGTTCAGGTTTTTATATTTTTGCAGTAGAAAATGTAACTTCTGAAGGAAGTTCTACCGAACACAGAATTTGCTTCATTGTGAAATGTCTTAAGCGCCTATAATTTCATTTGTGCAACCTCGAAGACTCACTGGTTTAATGTTTTTTTTTTCATAACTTTATTCTTGAGCAATATATAATGTTGAAATAATTACAAGGTAAATTGCATGCTGCTATTTGATATTTCTAAAATCCCTAATAAAACTGCTTTTTTTGTCTTGATAATAATTAAAAACATAATTGAAAGGTTTAACAGCCATGTCAACGTCTGTCCTTTCGTTATGCTTGCTTCGGTCGATACTATACTGTTTCTCACGGTAACTGGTTTCCTTTATGAACAATAACAATACTTGGTTTGGTTTCTATAGTGGCAATGGAGTCCGCTTGCCTTGCTAGTTGTTCCTCTCCTTCAAAAGCCGTTTCTGGTTCTCAGTTGGCTCCATTGACTTGGGATCGGCCGGTGCTGTAGCCAGTTGTGCCAGTCAGTGAGTGAGAACGCGTGATGGAAAGAGCGTTCTATGGTCTTGGGAATGCCTAGCTTAGTCTGAGCTAAGCCGTTTTAAGGAGCAGCAATGGCTTATGATAGGTGAGGATATACTATTGTTTTTTCCAAACTAGGTATGAATTTTACACTAGTTTCTGAACATGTTTGTAGAGCTTAGAGTGTCTTTGTTTGTTAATTTATTTTAGCTTATTAGCTAGTGTGTTTCTTAATAATTTTTTCTACTGTCCATGTGCACCTAGAGGTTATGAGGTTCCGCTTTACTCCATTGCCAAGGTGGCCTGAGCACGTGCTTGGGCAAGGCTAATTTATTGGGGTTATACACTTTATTGCACCCTTGGGCGGTCTCCCCGTAACTCATATTAAGTTAGAAGTAGCAGTTTCAACTATTAGCATTATACCTACTATTCAGTTTACCTAAAATCACTTTCTGCATTTGCACTTAGAACCATGTACATACAGTAACTCAGATTGCCATTTTTACTTTCTCTGCTACGTATAGTAAGTAGGGGAAGTATTGTATTCCACCCAAAAATTCGATATCGAGATTTCACCGGAAATATATTTTTTGAGGCCCCCTGAATCCAAAAAAAAGCATTTTTGGAAACAGGTCCGTGTGTGTGTCTGTGTATTGTGAAAAGCAAAACTCAGAAACGAACAGTTGGATAAACACCAAACTTGGTATTTAGGTTTAGTATCTTCCAGAGATGCGACACCAAGGTTTTTCAAGAAAATCCCACCACCCCAGATTACCCTTTACATGAAATATTTTTCGAAAATTTTAATTTTCTGAAAAATGGCTCTAATGATTTTGATTAAAATATCATATTCTTAAGATATTTTCATGATAAATGAAATGTATATCTTGAATTTCTTGGAAATGTCCCCAAAAGTCCTGTTCATTCTGAATGAATTTTGCATAACTGGCAAACCATAAGAGATAGACAAAATGTTACTACACAAAAAATATAATCTCGTTAAAGCACGAAATTTATGTCATATACTTTTTTTTGTCCAGTAAACCATTCCTGAGAAATTCCTTGTTATTTTTTGAATTCTCAATATATAATTAAGATTTTTCTTTCGGGTTAGGTGTGTTACTGACCACATAAAGGACTGAATGAACCATTACACAAAAATTCAAGTTCACGCACATACACACATATATATACCGAGCGGGATGGCTCAGGCGGCAACGCCTGTGGCCCACATTTGGAAAGTTCGGATCGATCCCCGGCTACCGCCCACTCTATTCAATGGGTTTTTCAGGGGTTTTTCCGGGTCGTCATGTGAGTGCTGAAGTGGTTTCTTTCATCATTCGAATTTCCTGTCCCTCCATTTCGTTCCATTCTTCGTTTCATTCATCCTTTATCCCGATGGTCTCTTTCTCGGAAGTTTCGGCTATGGTATTTCGGTGCAGCGTGGCAGGGAAAAAGGATGCTCTTTGTGGCTCTCTCCGTCCCTCGGTTTTCGATTGGCTGCCGGGGTATCCAAACGCTGTTGAAGGGCGTTGGACCCCTTCTGTGTGGGGTGGGGTCCGCGGTCTTCCTGTCCGTCTGCTGGAGTATCTATCCCTATCATTGCTGTTCCGTCGCTCCTGGTTCCGGCCGACCGGTGTCTCCTTTCCCTTATCCTTCCGCTCGGGACGCCCCCTCGTGGGACGTACATAGGTACAATATCCACTCTGTATCGGTGCCGAGTCCCTCCTTAGTCACTCCAATCCAATTCTATCACATATACATAGTATTCCATATTGCCTTTGTTTTTGATAATATGCAACGCCCGTTCCACTCACGGGCTGCACAAAGGGTGAGCATCGATGACACACGAAATTAAATTATAATTGGGAAATAAAATTTCGGAAGGAAACGTTCCAGGTCTAAGTTTAGGGTCTCTCCCCGGCATTTGACAGTTATGTACAATAAGAAAAACCATTCATGAGGACGTGCCTTAACCTAGACTCCCGTTTCAACTGAATACTGCTTCCTATTCTTCACATATCTAAATCCCCGCATCGTGTAGTTATTAAGATATCCTTGTTGGGGTTAGTTGTTTTAATAGCCACGCCAGCAAATGCTGGTTAACGTTACGTACTGGTTCAGTTTCACAGCTGCACATTGGTTTGTCTTTGTCTAGGTTAGTAATGCTAGTCATATCAAGTGAACGCTAATTATTAACGCATACTTGATTGTAATCCACATACTAATAGTTTTTACTTTCTTTACCTAGTAGGTAGAGAAGGTATTGCATTACACCCAAGTATTCGATATCGAAATTTCACGGAAATACATGTTTGTAGGTCTCCTGAATCCAAAATAAAGCATTTTTAGAAAAACGTCCGTGAAAGTGTCTGTGGGTGTCAGTCTGTCTATATCTGTGTGTCTGTAAACAGCATAACCCAAAAAGGAAAAGTCGTATAAATACCAAACCGGTTTAGGCTTAGTACCTTCCAAAGATGCGACACGAAGTTTTTCAAGAAAATCTCCCAACACAAACTAGCCTTTACATGGAACATTTCTCGAAATTCTTGATTTTCCGTAAGATGGCTCTAAAAATTTTGATTAAAATACGGCATATTAACGATATTTACATGACAAATAAAATTTATATCTTGAATTTTCTAGGAATAGCCTATGAAGTCCTTTTCATTCCAGAGGAACTTTGTACAACCTTGTATAACCGGTAAATATTAAAGGATAAATGAATATGTACTTCACAAGACATGCAGATCTCTTTAAAACTCCCAATTCGTTACAAATAAGTTTGTTATAGCTTAAGCCATTTCTGAGATATCCGTTATTAAAGGCACGAATTCTTCATTACCTGGTCATTCTATGCCCTTTCAACATTCGCATTGCGTAGAAACAGTATGAAATTTTAATGCCAGGTTATAGCGTCCAGTTCTTAAACATTTGACTGCCATTCTCTTTGTATACCTAACGAAATGTGTAATGTAGCTACTTCTGTTGAGGTTTATTTGGATTAAAATTTAGTATGTGTATGTATTTATTTCCATAATGCTATACAAAGATCTTATAATTTTTAATACATTACTTCGAGTTGCTATTTTTGTTTCTTTAGTCCATAATGCATTTTAACAACTTGGTTATTTATGCATGGTGGGTCATAACAAATTCATATTGCTTTATTTTTCTAAACCATTTTTCTCTTACTCTCCCCACATATTTTCCTATTCTTTTTATATCCCTCTCCTTTTGTATTTTCATTATCCTAGGTTTTAATACTTCTTTGTTAACATTCAGCCATTCTTTAGGTAAAAACTGATCTCTCCACAACTTAGTTTATTCACAATCAATTATATAATGCAAATCATTATCTGCCTCTCCACAAAGAGGACACCTATCCAAATTCGCTCCCTTCCTATCTCCCCTTAGCCTATGTGCACTTAATCTATACCAGGCCCACCCTTCTCTCACTAACCTATCACCTACATCCACATACTTCTCCCTTCCCCAGTCCACCTTTAATTGTCTATATAGTTCCAAACTTTTCTTTCCTTCCAGACTTTTAAATAATTCTTGTTTCTCTATATCTTTCACTCTGTTCCTCACTTCTTTCCAGAGACCTTTAAATTACCCCTCTCTCTCCTCCCATAAGTTACACATTCCTATTTCCTGTAAAATTCTCCTAATTTCTTGAGCCCAGTTCATCCCAGCACTGGATTTTTCTTGGATTATTAAACATTGCTTCAAGATATTATGCTCCTCCAATATTTCAATCTATGCCAATATTTAAGTATCCTTTCTACTATCATGCCCTTGTTACCTACTCTTCCGAACTCCAACATTGCCGCTCCATTAGGTGATGAAATAGATAAACCTAACATACATTTACAGAACGATCTATGTACTTTATCAATCATCTCCCATCCTTTGTCACTTCCATTTTTGCTTCAACTACAGCTTTTTAAACCCTTTCCAACCATTTTATTTGCATACCTGTTATTTTCTTTAAGCATATTTTATAGCAGTCATTGCTAATCTTCCCTTAGCTAAGGCACTTATTTTGTAATCATTCCATCTCCCTTTCCTACTTATTCTCACTCCCTAATAATCAAACGTGTTTATTATTTGCAATTCTTCCCCTTCCACAACCCCTTTTCCTCCTCCTTCAATTTATAGCTCTTTTTAAATACCATTATGTTTTATTTTTTACTTTCTCTACTACCTATAGTAAGTATTGTATTCCACCCAAAAATTCGATACCGAGATTTCACCGGAAATACATGTTTTGAGATCCCCTGAATCCAAAAAAGCATTTTTGGAAACATGTCCGTGTGTGTGTCTGTGTGTCTGTCTGTGTGTCTGTCAGTCTGTGTGTCTGTCTGTGAACAGCATAACTCAGAAACGAACAGTCGGATAAACACCAAACTTTGTATTTAGGTTCAGCATCTTCCCGAGATGCGACACCAAGGTTTTCAACAAAATCCCTCCACCCCAGAGTACCCTTCACATGGAACATTTTTCGAAAATTTTAATTTTCTCAAAAATGGCTCTAACGATTTTGATTAAAATATCATATGTTTAAGACATTTTCATGACAAATAAAATGTATATCTTGAATTTTCTGGGAATGTCTCCAAAAGTATTCTCCATTGTGAACAACTTTTGCATAACTGGTAAACCATAGAAGATAGACAAAATTTTACTACACAGAACATGTAGATCGCGTTACAATACACAATTTATGTCATATACATTTTTTTCGTTGAGTGAACCATTTTCGAGATATTGCTTGTTATTCTCTTAAATTTTTCAATACTTATTTTCTAAAATGGGAATCCGTTAATCATTTTTTCTTGTCTTGGATATGCAAAGAGTTATAATCTGTGGCAAAGGGAATGGTGCTGCGCCTAGCAACCAGCTATTAAGAGATATGTATGTGCTTAAAGGCTACTGTTTTTCTATATTGCCCTTGTAAATATATCTTCCCCTTACATCTACAAGAAAATTAGCAATAAGATGGAGTCTGCAAATGTTTATCTCGTTTAACATGAAGTAGATGGAGAATAAGCGTTTGTAAAAATAGTTTGTACAAAAGTAGAGAAAGTCATGTGAGTGTAACACATCAGATTTCTTAAAATGTATTCATAAAACCCATTACTTGCTAAATGAATATATTATATGTGACACTTTTGTTAGACGTCCTACTGAAATAGAACCTACCACTAAATCACCTGCAAAAAGTAATTCTGGAATTTCTCTCCTGGAATTTACTGTGGGTAAATATAAGTTACCCTTATTCAACTCTTCCAAGATATCGTCAATAAATAAGTTAAACGATATAGGGCTAAGTTTGCATCCTTGACTTAACCCCATTTTACTATCAACCTTTTCCATAATTTCATCACCATTCAGCCTAATATAAAACTTATTATATATATGTATATATATATGTATGTATATTCTGTACTACTCTAATGAATTTTAAACCTAGTCCCTTACTTCTCAGTTTAATCCATAGTGCCTCTCTATCTACAGTATCAAATGCCTTCTCTAAGCCAATAAATGCCATATATACCCTACAACTTTTAATACTTAAGTATTTATCTATAATTGATTTTATAATGAAAATATTGTCCACTGTTGTCCTACCTTTTCTGAATCCCTTTTGAAATATTGATAATTTATTTTCTTCCTCTGCCCATTTCTGCAATCTAGTTGCTAAAATTCCTGAATATATGTTTCTTAAGACTGACAGAAAACTAATACCCCTATAATTAATTGGATATTTGACACTTCCTCTTCATAAATGGATACAATTATACTTGCCCGCCAGTTATGTGGTACCTTTCCTCCTTCAAATATAAGATTCATCAGTTTAACCAGCATCTCAGTTCTATGGCTATTCTCCATCCATTTTTTTTCCAAAATTCCCCTGGTAGACCATCAATCCCTGATGCATTATTGTTTTTAAACCTTTTAGTTTATTCCCAAACTTCCATTACCGATATTTTCTAATCTAGGCTATCTATGTATTCTATATCTAAGGATAATGGAATTAAGTTTGTTAATTTGGTCTGCCTCCTAATAGGTTTTTAAAGTAATTACACCATATTTCTGGCGCAATAACATTCCCCCTTTTATTTCTATTATACATTCCTCGGATTATTTGCCATATTCTACAGTTATAATTTTTATTTACTGCTTCAAGAAAATTCTTACTTAATCTCCTATCCCACTCTTTCTTTTTTACTTCTATAACTCCATTTCATTGTTAAATAATTTTTCCTTGAATCCTCATCCTTCGGTGGCTTCTATCTCTTTAATTCCTGTTCCACTCTCCTCTTAGCTTTAATACATTCCTCATCAAACCACCCCTTTCTTTCCATTTGCCACTCCTACCTTTGTTTCATTTTACATCCTATAACATAAGGTTTAAGTAACTATAGTTTCTATATACGCTTATAAAGATGGATAGTAGAGAATGTCATTGAATGTGTCACATTAAACTTTTTATTTTTTATTTTTATTCTAATAATATATTTAAAAAATCATTATACTTCAATAGGCACCGGCTTAAGGCTTTAACACGTTACATTCTGTACTTTTTTGGATGTCGGCAAATTGCGACTTAAACTATTATCTGCGACTCCTCCATGTTTTTATCGAAGGAGTTAGGTGTAAACTGTACTGAACTCGCCCTATGGGGTCATGTACTGTTTGCATATTGCGAGTTAACGTACCCGTTAAAAACATAAACGGTTTAGCCTATCAACGAATAGCCGTAAGCTTGATCGTTGCGTGTACTGGTAAGTACAATAATAACATAACATAACACATCACAACGTAGCATATTCTAACATGACATATAACGTAATATATATATATATATATATATATAACACAGCTGATATATTTTCTGATAGGCACAGAATGTGAAAATTAAGAGAGGGATAGTCGGGAGGTAAATGGCTTGGTGATAGATACTGATGGATTTATTTCTAGTAAAAAGCTTAGTCTTTAGTGCAGCAAATGTTACTGGTTGTGCACACTGAAATCTTTAAGGGGAATATTTTTACTATATAAAAGGCTAACGTAAAAACAAGAAGCAATAGAAACTATGGTCATGAAATCCAAATAAGGAGATTCAACAGAAAAATAATAACAGTGCAAAACGGAAAGCCGAATATGACATTACACAACGCCATCTAAAATAATTCACAAGGACATTTCAGAAAATTTTGGGAACAATTACTGAATGTAACATTTATTACATTCGCTGAAATAATGCCTGACTTGCCTGCAAATAGTGAATAGGCAATGGACTATCTAGAGCAAATGGATGTAGGAACATTGCAGTTAGACCTCTATTTTGATAAATGACAGAGTATCAAACACAGTATCTTCTTGTGACCTGTTACCGTTTTTGTGCCGGTGTGGTAAAATTTGTATTGATGGGACATTTTAATGTTTCACAAGTTTTTGGCTACAGATGTATACTGTGCACAGTTTAGCTAATGGATATTATGTTCCGGGTATGTTTTCTTTGTTACCTCAAAAGCAAGCTACATGTCAAGTTATTTTAATTTACATCTGAGAAATGCCATGAACTTTTGTATATATAAAATATATTGCCACAGATTGTTGCTTCAGACTACGAACTTACTGTGCACATCGCCATTAAATGAATATGGCCGAATACAACATTAAAGGGGTGAGGTTTCGTTTAGGACAGGCAAACTACAACTTACTTGGGTTATGTATAGAATATCAAGACGAAAACAATGGAATAATTCGATGGCTGCCTATTTGTTTGACATAACATATCTTTCATTCGTAGTAATAAGTGACTAATACTACAGAGTTAGCTGCTTTTCAACCATGCAATGAAAGAATTGTAAAGTTTGCCGACTATTTAGTAGATAACTATTTTGGACAGTATCCTGCTTTCCATCGCAAATCTGGGCTAATCACAGGAGTAAAATGAACAAACAACAAATGCTTGTGAGAGTTTTCACAGAAATTTCAATTCGCACATTTACCATTCAACACCTCAATTTATATAAATATAATGAAGTAGTGAAAATGTCTCACATAAACTCAGTTATCAAGTTCGATAGCATAATATCTAACATAAGAAAGCCCATGGGAGTCCTGAATGGTATAACATACTGACACAAAAAATGGCTTCATACAGGAATGGAATGACAACACGACTGGAACTGACGAAATATGCTTCATACTTAGGTCAACCTCACAAGAATGTAATGTAATTCTTACAATTCTGCGACGAGATAGTTTAAATCTGCCAGTCCTAATTCTGGAGGAAAATGAGAATGAGTTGCTTACTTGTTTTCCTACAAGTCGCGGTTAACATGGTCTACAGGAGGGCGTAGTAAATGTTTCTGTCGCAATTTATATACTACCCGTGAAATGGAGGCTAATGTCTAAATCGTAATTTACATGCCCGATTTCAACTTGCCTACGGTTAGATTGCCATTTACTAATCCCAATTTTTTAACTAGTGGATATCTTTGAAACCATAAAATCGACTTCGATAGCAGTGATCTTACTGCACTTCTTGGAGACATCGCCACCGTTGCTCCCTAAGGGACTGGTACTACCTATCAGTGGTAGTAAGTATCCATACATCGTCCCCTTAATCATTTAGACGAATCCACCTCCAACAGGACAGAGGAAGGTGCCAGTTGAAGTGTCACTAGATCCACCACTGTCGGCGGGTTAACTAGAAACTGCAGAGTAATGACGTTGCTTACGCAGTTCCAGAGAGCAACAACACCTCTGCAGTACACAATGGCATGAATGACACTAGAAAGTCTTGTAGGGATTAGTTATCACCAGAGTTAGGATTTTTAGGTGCGCGCCTTTTTTCTTAGGGTAAGTTAAAGCTGTGTGGAAAGATATTACAGTGTGAAATTTTGTTTCTGGTTGCACCTTTTTAGGCACCTTTATCCCATTTTCCTCCAACCATGCCCATAATCCCCTTTCCCCCCTTCTTTCTTTTAAGTTTCATTACAATTTGTTCTTTAACTTTCAATTAACGTCTCCTCAACTTGCTGTGTACGTGCGAATAGTAAGACTACGTCTTTCAGTAAACGCCGCGCGAGAATTGAAAGCACACCCGCAACAATGGAAAATAATTGTGTGTTCGACGAAAATTTCTTTCTCTCGCTTTACTGCTATAAAGTAGCCCGCAATAATGCAAATGACAATGAGTGATTCTATCCCACAGAATCAGTAGTCCGCTGTTCGTGAATGTAAGAGACGTCATCTGTTTGCGTGGAGGCGAAGGCTGGGAACGCAGAGACGGCAGTAACCTCACCCGGGCAGTTCCGAGAACTATTAAGACTGGGTTCTGCTCGAAACTACTAAAAATTGCTGAGACTGAAGTTCCAGCATGTATGAGAACATTCTGGTAATTGTTGCGGTGTTATAAGAGAATGTGGACAGCGAATGGGCTCAAGAATGCGTTGTGTGACAGTCGCATTCTGTTAGCAAGTGAACTAGTGTTAGCTCTCCAAACGAGTGTACTAGTACTAGATTTTGCCATGCCAAAGGTGTCCAGTGCTCGATTTATTGTTCTGGCTGAGAAATTCAAACAAGATTTCATAGACACTGGTGGAACTGTTATGCAATGTACTATTTGTGATTCAGGTATTTTGTTAGATGAAAAACACCAGCGAGATAGCATAAAACAACACATTTCCATCTCTAAGCACCAAATTAACAAGACTCTTCAAGCAAACAAATCACGGCAACCTCTATTACGAAATGCGTTTCAACAGAGTTCTTCAAAAAGCCAAAATTTGAAGGAATTAAACATTGATTTGTGTGCAGATCTTACAAAAGCAGGAATTCCACTCAATAAGGTGAACTATCCACCCTTCAAGGGATTTCTTGAAAAATACACAAAGATGTCATTGCCCGATGAGAGTACTTTAAGAAAAAACTACATGGAGCCTGTTTACCAAGAAACTATAGAAACAATCAAGGAGAAAGTGTCTGATTGCGGGAATCATTGTGGATGAAACCATAGACTCAATGGAACTATATGTTTTGAACATTTTAGTTTTTCCCTTAGCAGGGGAGAAAGTTAAGCCCATTTGTTAAAAACGTACGAGCTGCAGAAAGCCAATGCCAGTACAGTAATGCAATCCATTATGGGATTCTGGCAAAAACTTTGGTCTACTAGTATCGAGTTTGAAAAGCTTCCTCTTGTAGTTACGTACCAGGCTCCATACATGGTTTCAGCAATTTAAACCTTTATTTCCTAACTTGAAGCATGTGACATTCTTGGCTCATGCCCTTCACAGGATTTTTGAATCGATAAGGAACGAATACGACATCGCAAATCAATACATCTCTGCCCTGAAGAAGATTTTACTGAAAGCTCAGAGCCGTGTTGTTTACTACAGGGAAATAACTGGCCTGCCCCTTCCAAATTTCCCGGTCATTACTCGTTGGAGATCTTGGATTGAGTGTGCTGCTATGTTGTGTGAGAATTTTGACAAAATTAAAGAGTTTGTGCTTTCTTTGGATCCATCCGACGCAGGTGCAATTTCCAAGGCACAGCAACTTCTGTTACCGGAGAAAATACATAATTTGCAGACAGAACTATGCTGTGTCCATAGATACAAGTACCTGCCTGCAGCTATTAAACGATTGGAAAAAGAAGGTCTGGAAAAGGAAAAAAAACAGTGGGATATTTTTACTTCCGTGAGGGAGCAGTTAGATGGCTTTGCCAAAGACAAACTTTAATCTAGTCTTCAGAAGAATCCAGACATTAAGGAATTCCCGTATCTATAGAATTGCCATTCTGAGTGAATTCAAGGTTTGCCCTACTGGTTTCTGTGGATGTTGAAAGAAGCTTTAGCATAATACATTCTATATCCTAATAGAAACAGACTTACTTTTAAAAATGTGGAGATACTTAATGTCTTGAAGTACAACAGCTTCATGTATTTTTCCTTCTTTTGATGAATGATAATTTAATGTACTTGTTTGTAGTTCAATAAATTAGAATAGAGGAAAGAGAAATCGTTGAATTATAGTTTTAGAGTCCACTTTTATTTTTGACCGGTTACGAGACTTTAAATACCCTTGCGCATTTGGTTGCTGTTTATATGTTTAAAACTTCATTTTAAGGCGTTTCTTATTTTCGCATTTCTGCATATTCAAAACGTTCTACACGATGTAGTTTTCATCCATTCATATTGAGATTTTTATGCTAATTTCAAAAACTCAAATATATAAAACTGTCGTATAATTTTTTGGTGTGATGAATAGTTTTTGCGTTACTAATTTTTGAAGATAACAATGTATACAAAAAAAACAAAAATGCAAATACAAAATTGCAAAACTTTTTTTTCTCTTAAACTAAAATGGTAGGAAAAAATTATATGACAGATTTGTAGTTCCTTGACATAGAAGCAACATAAGATTTATACACCCATAATTTTACATTTTAAAAATTAATAATTTGAAAAATAATAAAGATTTTGATTTAAATTCACAAAACAATTATATCTAAAGATGACGGACATGTGGTTAAAATTTCAGCCCAATGGAATGTATAGTTTAGAAAACAGCAATTTCAGTTGTGCATTCCCTTACATAAACCGCACTTTATTGTCCCTTTTTTCACCTCATTTGAGCACCCTTCTTTTCTCATCTGAAATTTTCACCTAAAAATTCTAACCCTGGTTATCACAATATGCGCTGCTGTCTATTCATGGTTAGTAATGACTCATTAAATATGTCATAAGCTAAAGTTCTTCAGGAGGTACTGATGTGAGAATACGTAAACTACCATTTTTATTTAGAGTCACTGAGGAATACTTCTGTTGGATATATGACACAATATTCTGTTTCGAAAATCACAGACGATAAAAATGGTTGACCGTACCGTGTGCATTATTTGATTCAATACCGAACACAGAGCAAATGGAAGATGGTCACGGCTCCGTATGATGATTCAGGAATTCTTTAATAAACAGGTGTCAAATGGGTCTCCTCGATGACTGAGCGCACATGTTATTGTTTTGGCTTGCAGTGCCGCTCACTTGGTAGAAACATGAACTGCAGTAGAAACCATGACGATCATTAAATGCAAGTGGCATTGCTTGAGCCCTGTGTAAAAGGTGACATAATTTAGTGGTTATGTAGGAACATTAAACCAAATGCATACTCAGATATAACCATGCGTCCCGAAAGAGACTGCCCTGCCAATAGGTAAAAATGTGACTATAGCTGAACGTACCCTTCAAAACTTTTTGGTGAAGACTATACAGTTATAATCACCTCAGTAGTATTAGTCCCGGATGAGCCAATTGTTTTAACGATAATCCTGCCGCTAGGGGCGCTGGTGTCGCTAGTGTCGGTGCGTGCGACGGCGGCGGCGGTAAGTTTGAAAAGCGCCCTGAGCGGTAGGATTATCGTTAAATCGGTTGGCTCATCCGGGACGAGTTGAAAGAATTGAGGAAGTGACGTGGAGTGTTTTGATTGGTTCGTTAATTTGGGGTGGGAGATGAAGGAAGGAAGATGGAAGAGTATGGAGTTGGCGTGATGGAGAGGAGTTGGGTGGCGAGGTGTTGTCTGTGCGGAGGTCGGTACTGAAATGGGGGAAAAGATGGGGAGCGAGGGATAAAAAGTGTAAAGGAAAGTGACGTGTGAAGTTGTGATTGGTGGGAATAAGAAGTGATTTTATTGGTGGAAAGGAACAAATGAGAGTTGTTGATTGGTAGGAATAAGAGGGATTATGATTGGTGGAAAAGAAAAAGGTGTGGGAGTGGGGTATGTTGGAGGTGATGGGAAAGGTAAGTTTTGCTAGCAGCAAGATTTGCAAAAGCCTGTCGTGAACTGATCAGCAATTTTTTTGAACGTTGGATGGTAGTTTTTTGTTGAGTGGATAGAGAGATGGGGGCGATATGAGATGCGGTGGCGAAAATGGGAACTAAACAAGGTGTTTGAGACAAGAGGTTTAAGGACGAGGAAATTTGGAGGTTAGTGGTGAACATGGCGGTCGCAAGAGGTGGGGGGTAAAGAGACGCGGTGGTGAGAATGGGAACTAAAAGAAGATGGCGGTAGCAAGAGCTTAGAAGAGTAGATTTTGAGGTTAAAATAGTGGGAACTAAAAATGGCGGAGGGTCTGCGACAAGGAGATGCGGTGGGAACTAAACAAGATGGCGGTCGCAAGAGGAGGGTAAGGAGATTTGAGGTTACAGTACCAAAACACGAAAGGATATATTCCTACGCCAAGCAGGTCCGAAAAATAATTATGCGTGTGGTACTTACCTGGTACCGGTGTGGATGCGTCACCAAAAGCGCGGCACGCGACGCGAAAAAATAAAAGCAAACTGTTTTTGAAAATGCTTAACCAGCTTTAAGATCAACCAACATCACTACGCACTGATATACCTAGGTTTTTAAAGCGGTACAGACACCCTTTGCAGAGGCGTAATTTAACTATACCAAAAACCTGGTACTGGACCATCGTGATGGTCGCTAGCGTACGTAGGAGCAGGGTTCTCATAGCCGGTCGAAAGCGGTCAAAAACGTGTATGACGTAGGTGTTCACCGTAGCTGCTGCCGAGTCAACCGTCGAGGTGCGAATGAACGAGATCTGTTCTTGCCGGCAATCTGGTTGGGAGATGAGAGGCGCGGTGGTAAAAATGTGAACTAAATAAGATGGCGGAGGCACGAAGTTGAGGTTAAGGAGCGCTGAGGCGTTGTCTGTGCGGCGGTTGGGGTCTGAAAGAGGGGGAAAGATGGCGAACGAGGGATAAAAAGTATAACAGAAAGTGACGTGTGAAGTTGTGATTGGTGGGAATAAGAAGTGATGTTATTGGTGGAAAGGAACAAATGAAAGTTGTTGATTGGTGAGAATAAGAGAGATTATGATTGGTGGAAAGAAAAAAGGTGTGGGAGTGGGGTATGTTGGAGGTGATGGAAAAGGCGAGTTTTGCTACCAACAACATTTGCAAAAGCCTATCCAGAACTCATCAGCAATTTTAAATAACTAGTGTTTCGGGGTTTTCTCTGGTTGGTAGACGAATGCAAGCTGTTTCTGCCATACTTATATTATTCGTCTTTTCCTTTTTTTTTCTTTTTGTTTTTTTTTTTTTTTGTTTTTTAAAAATAACTAGTTTTTGGGGGTTTTCTGCGGATGGTAAACGAATGCAAGCTCTTTCTGCTCTTTCATAGGTTTTGCCTGGTTGGTAGGCGTTTTCTGTACTGGTTGACGAATGCGTTTCTAATTTTCGAGGTTTTCTCAGGCTTTTTAGCGGTTGTCCCTGCCCGGAAGGCAAATGATGAAGTTTTACCTTGTCGGCGCACGGATACTAGGCACATACTCGCGCGCACACACACACGTTGCAGCTGCCATACTTATATTATTCGTCTTTTGTTTTTTTAAAAAAAAATAACTAGTTTTTGGGAGTTTTCTGCGGTTGGTAAACGAATGCAAGTGCTTTCTGCTTTTTCATAGGTTTTCCCTGTTGGTAGGCGTTTTCTGTAGTGGTTGACGAAGCCGTTTCTAATTTTCGAGGTTTTTTCAGTTTTTTTTTAGTGGTTGTCCCTGGCCGGTAGGCAGATGATAAAGTTTTTCTATAATGTCGACGTTTTGGCTTGTGGCGCACGGATCCTAGGCACATACTCGCACACACACACACACACACGTTGCAGCTGCCATACTTATATTATTCGTCTTTTCTTTTTTTAAAGAAATAACTAGTTTTTTTTGGAGGTTTTCTGCGGTTGGTAAACGAATGCAAGTGCTTTCTGCTTTTCATAGGTTTTCCCTGGTTGGTAGGCGTTTTCTGTAGTGGTTGACGAAGCCGTTTCTAATTTTCGAGGTTTTCTGAGGGTTTTTAGTGGTTGACCCTGTCCGGTAGGCAGATGATAAAGTTTTTCTATAATGTCGTCGTTTTGGCTTGTGGCGCACGGATACTAGGCACATACTCGCACACACACACACAGACACACACACGGACATGTTTCCAAAAATGCTTTTTTTTTAGGATTCAGGAGGTCTCAAAACGTGTATTTCCAGTGAAATCTCGGTATCGAATTTTTGGGTGGAATGCAATACTTCCCCTACTTACTATACGTAGTAGAGAAAGTAAAAAGTATAAGTATTGGAAAATTTAAGGAAATAGCAAGCAATATCTCGAAAACGGTTCACTCGACAAAAGAAATGTATATGACATAAGTTGTGTATTTTAACGCGATCTACATTTTTTGTGTAGTAAAATTTTGTCTATATCATGACATTATCTTAAACATATGATATTTTCATCAAAATCGTCATAGCCATTTTTGAGAAAATTAAAAAAGTGTACTATCTTGTTTTCATGAGTTTTCCGGGTCGGTAAGCGTTAGAATACTCTTAGAGCTTTTTTTCAGGTTTTTTCGCGTTTTGCCTGTCTGGTAGGCAGATGATAAAGTTTTTCTATAATGTGGTCGTTTTGGCTTGTGGCACACGGATACTAGGCACATACTCGCACACACACACACACAAACACACACACAGACACACACACGGACATGTTTCCAAAAATGCTTTTTTTTTAGGATTCAGGAGGTCTCAAAACGTGTATTTCCAGTGAAATCTCGGTATCGAATTTTTGGGTGGAATGCAATACTTCCCCTACTTACTATACGTAGTAGAGAAAGTAAAAAGTATAAGTATTGGAAAATTTAAGGAAATAGCAAGCAATATCTCGAAAACGGTTCACTCGACAAAAGAAATGTATATGACATAAGTTGTGGATTTTAACGCGATCTAAATTTTTTGTGTAGTAAAATTTTGTCTATATCATGACATTATCTTAAACATATGATATTTTCATCAAAATCGACATAGCCATTTTTGAGAAAATTAAAAAAGTGTACTATCTTGTTTTCATGGGTTTTCCAGGTCGGTAAGCGTTAGAATACTCTTAGAGCTTTTTTCAGGTTTTTTCGCGTTTTACCTGGCAGGTAGGCAGATGATAAAGTTTTTCTATAATGTCATCGTTTTGGCTTGTGGCGCACGGACACTAGGCACATACTCACACACACACACACACAAACACACACACACACACAAACACACACACACACACTAAAATAGTAGCGTATAAAAAAATTTAACAAACCGTAGATTTTCAAGAAAATTCCCACACCGCAAACTACCCGTTTAGCGGGAGAAAGTTCATTATTTTTATTGTTTTAAAAATGGCTCTAACCCCTTTTGATTACGGTACGGTATGTTTAAGATATCTGCATGACAAATAAAATGTATAACTTCAATTTTCTGGGAATTGCTGTGAAGTAGTCTCATTGTGAATGTCTTTTGTACAACTGTTAAACCGTAGGAAACGAAGCCTTACTGTACAAGGACGTTAAAGCACACAATTTATGTGTATTATTATTATTATTATTATTATTATTATTATTATTATTATTATTACTTTGTGGCGTTGTGTATTTACAAAGTTTGCATGTTGATTTTAATGTTTAAAAGCTTTAGACCTTTCTCACTAAAACTGGTCATTCTTTTAACTTTTCTTTTTTCATTTTCATACAAAGAGAACGGAATTTCACAAGTGAAACAGCACTGGAAAACTAAATACTTGTTTTGAGGTCCACTGAATAAAAACATTTTTAGAAAATTCTGTGTGTGTATGTGTCAGAGCAGCATAACTCAAAAATGAAAAGTTGGATAAATACTAAACTTGGTATTTAGGTTGAGTACCTTCCAAAGATACGACACAGAGAGTTTCAAGAAAACCCCTCCACCCCAAACTACCCTTTACATGAACTATTTTCCGAAATGTTTTATTTTCTAAAATTGTTTCTGACGATTTTAATTACAACACCATATATTAAAGACATTTATATGAAAAATAAAATGTATATCTTGAATTTTGTGGAAATAGCCTGTGAAGTCCTCTTGATTCGGAAGAAATTTTCTATGATCTTGTATAACTGCTAAGGTTTGAGAAAAACATAGAACACAAAAAATTTAGATCTTTTTAAAAACACACACAATTTATTTGAAATAACTTTTTTGTGACGACAGCCATTTGCGAAATATTTGTTATAAATGGTTCGAATTGTACAATGCTTAGCCATTCTACTTCACTTCTTTCAAACTGCTTAAAAACATATAAATGAATGTATCACCTCATAATAAGCCTCTATATACGAAAAATGCTGAGTATTCAAAAAGTCAAGAAATTCGATTTTATAGCCCCTAGTGAGTGAAAAATCGCGTTTACTTCGCTTCTATCAAACTGCTTCTACCCTTTACATGAACTATTTTCCGGAATGTTTTATTTTCTAAAACTGTCTCTGACGATTTTAATTACAACACCATATATTAAAGACATTTATATGAAAATAAAATGTATATCTTGAATTTTGTGGAAATAGCCTGTGAAGTCCTATTGATTCGGAAGAAATTTTCTATGAACTTGTATAACTGCTAAGGTTTGAGGAAACACACACAATTTATTTGAAATAACTTTTTTGTGACGTCAGCCATTTTCGAGATATGTGTTATAAATGGTTGGAATTGTACAGTGCTTAGCCATTCTTTTTTAAAAGGCATGACGCTTTTCAGTTCTTGCTCGCCATGTTGATGGAAAGAATTTAGAATTTTAAGACCAGTGTATAGCGTCCCTTTGGATGTCTAACGGTTGTGCAATGCAACCATTTCCCGAAAAGTTTATCCGGATTAAAATTAAGTGGATATGAAAATAAACTTTCGTACTCACCTATAAGAAATAGAGGGTAGAGGTCGTACGAACGGAGCACTTTGAGAATTTATATTCAACAGTTGGTGTTACTCCTTAGAAAGGAAGTATCTGCTGATTGTATTTAATTCATACATTTTACATAACACGTATGCACTGGCACAACATAAAACACTACACACGATACTCATAGTTTTAATATTGCACTAATAACATCAGGAATAACTGAGGTCAGCTCGTTCGCATTCAGCGCTACACGCAAAAGAGCCGTGTGCTGATGACAGTGAAAGGTGAGAGATGCGGAAATTCGTCAGCAATACAATAAATGCAACCTTTATGTCGGCGGTGAGAATTGTGCAGTGGCGGTTGGTGTCAGCATGACTCTAAGTTTTTAAAACTAGACAATTTTTTAGCGAAACGAGGCATTTAACTCGACACAAATGATGAAACAACGGTTGCGATAAGTGAGCTTATAAAAACCCTGTGCGAACAGCAAAAGCCCGTAGTTAGAAACGAAAGCGATAGTGTGTTTTTCTACAAAATCGTTCTATTTGACGAAAAATAATTTTAAAATAAAAACAAAATAGCCGCAGTACTTTGCAGGGAAAGAGCGATCGGTGCATTCGGACGATAAGATGGACCAACAACCCGGAGGAAGTCGCGATGACACCTTGCAGCCTACGTTCGAAATTATAGGACACAAGCAGAGGAGGTTGCCAAAGCTTTTTTCCGGCTTTACAGAGTCTCAAATTACGTTAAACCCGGTCCCCAGAGATGTTAACCCGGAGCAATGGGTATCGCATTTGTTTAACGATATTCTAAACTTTGCGAAAGAGAACCTGTTAGAAAACGAACCCGGATATTTAGGCATATCCATAACAGACGAAAAGGAGACGTCCAAAGCCTTCAACATGAGCGTGAGGCGCATAGAGCAATTGAATGCGGATGTCATTGTTGGAAGCATCGAAAAAGTAATGCAAAGTAACCAACAATTCTTGCTAAGCGGGCCTCTTCACGTGACGTTTGTGTGGACCAAGGAGGTCTCGGGTTCGTGCCACCAACCTTGCGATGCCTGTAGGGACAATAAAGGCATTGTCGAAATAGCCAACAAAGACAACTTGTGTTTAGCAAGAGCCATTGTTGTAGTTAAAGCCAAAGTGGATCGCGACGTCAACTATAGAACGATGACGCGTTCCGAGTATCTACAAAAATCGAAGGCCGTAGCCTTGTGCGCGAGCATCGGTCAAGGTCACGACAGGTGCACGATAGACGACGTCAGACGCTTCGACGCAGCGTTAAAGGGCTACGCTGTGACGGTGTTTGGCGATCATACGGGGAAGCACGTGCTGTACGCGTCGGATAAGAAATGCGATAAATACATCGACGTCATGCTCCACGCCGGGCACTTTAATGCTATCGTGAACCTTCACAAGTGCTTTAAATGCAAATGGTATTGCCGCCGGTGTCATCATCCCTCGGCACACAAAAAAGAATTTCATAGGTGCGACGCCAGGTGTGCTAAATGCCATCAGCAGTGCGATGCGCGATTTGACGCCTACATACGCTGCGCCGAGTGCAACAGAGATTTTAAGGGACCGACATGCTTTGCAAACCACGCAAAGAAAGGCGTTTTTTACCCAAAGGCGCTGTCGGTGTGCGATGTAGAAAAGGTGTGCACGTCTTGCAATAAGCTCGTGAATGCGAGGCACAGAAAAACCGCGCACCAGTGCGGGGAAAAGTACTGCAATCATTGCAAGGCACACGTGAATTCTAGCCACATGTGCTATATGCAGCCGTATGCTACAAAGAACAAAAGAAACCGGTACGTGTTTATGTTTATCGACTTTGAATGCACGCAAAACATTCCATATACCGGCAAAAAGGACACATACCAGCATGTACCTAACTTGTGCGTGTTGTACCAAGCCTGTTCGCTGTGCATCGACCAACGCCACAAGACGGCATACTGTACCGAATGCGGTTGCAAAGAATGGGTGTTTATGGACGAGCCCGTGAAGCAGCTTTTCGAGCACATCGCGCAGGCG